>OY728144.1:156930742-159557408 GCA_963277665.1 Viscum album
TTAAGATGGCATGCTGATGAGCGGGTATGAGATGGAAAAATACATCATCCAGCTGATTGTCCACAATGGAAGAAAATTGATGCGCATGACTCTACATTTGGAAATGAAATTAGAAATCTCAGACTAGGGTTGTGCACAAATGGAATGAATCCATAACAAACCCTCAGTGGCACACATAGTTCATGGCCTATATTATTGGTAATTTACAACCTCTCTCCTGAAGTTTGTATGAAGCGAAAATATGTCATGTTGAGTATAATGATCTCTGGTCCAAAGCAACCTGACAATGATATTGATGTTTACCTGTCACCGTTGATTGATGATTTAAAACTGTTATGGGATGATGGTATTAGGGTGTATGATTCTTATAAAATGTAATATTTTCAACTGCATGCAGTGCTTCTGTTCACAATAAATGACTTCCCAATGTATGAAAATTTGTCTGGATATAGTGTTAAAGGGCATAAAGCATGTCCAATTTGCGAACAAGAGACGTCATATTGTCAATTGCATCATGGGAGGAAAACAATGTACATGGTTCATCGAAAGTTTTTGCCTATGGATCACCCATATAGAAGAATAAAAAAGGAATTCAATGGATCACAAGAATTTGATACTACTCCAAAACCTTTATCCCCTGATCTGTATTTTGAGAGGGTGACAAACCTTGATGTGACATTGGGAAAGACACAGAAATCTGGTAATGATAGACATATTTGGAAGAAATTGTCAATATTTTTCGAGCTACCATATTGGTGGTATCATGAAGTTAATCATAATATTCATGTCATGCATGTGGAGAAGAATATCTATGATTGTTTGATTGGAACATTTTTAGATATTAAAGGAAAGAAAAAAGATGGGTTGAATGCAAGATTAGACTTACTATCAATGGGAATACGTTTGGAGTTAGCTCCCACTCCTAAAGGAAGATGAGGATTTCATCCCCCGGCTTGTCAAACATTATCGAAGAGGGAGAAAATTATCTTTTGTCAGTGTCTTCATGATATCAAAGTTCCTCAAGGTTATTCTTCAAATGTAAAAAATTTTGTCCCATTGAAGGACTTGAAGTTGATAGGTATGAAATCACATGATTGTCACGTCATGATGCAACAAATTCTACCAGATTAATTGCATGGAATATTGCCCATCCATGTCAGAAAGAATACAATGAAGTGGTGTTATTTTTTCAATTCAATTTTTAACAAGGATATTGATGTGAATTCTTTGAACATTTTGGAAAAGGATGAAATTTTTATAATTTGTCAATTGGAAATGTATTTTCCTCCAACTTTTTTTGATATAATGGTGCATTTAATGATTCATCTATTTAGAGAAATAAAGCTTTGTAGACCTGTATATCTTCGTTGGATGTATCCTTTTGAAAGGTATATGAAAATATTAAAGGGGTATGTTAAAAATCCATATCGATCTGAAGCCTCCATTATTGAAAAGTATATTTCTGAGGAGGTAGCAGAGTTTTGTACGAGCTACTTGGCTGCGATGAAACACATAGGTTTGCCTCTGTCTCGCCATGAACAAGTTAATAATGAGGTAAAGGGGATTCGTGGCAAGAAAGTCAAATCATTTTCAGCTGAATAGATGATGAAGTTAGAATAATACATCTGGAATAACATAGTTGATGCTCAAACGTATATCACATTGCATATTAATGATTTGAAACAATGTCATCCAATGTAGAAAGAAATGTGGATTTTGAATGATCACAACAAAACTGTTTTGTCATGGTTTAAAAATACCTTGATTGGTAGATCAGATGTATCAGAGACATTAAAATGGATAGTGGGTGGTCCATGTTTAAATGTGATAACATGGTTCAGTTATGACATTAATGGCTATACATTTCATACGAAAGCTTAGGACAGCAGATGTGCAGTTCAGAATAGTGGTGTTTTGGTGTTTACAGAAGCAATTAATTTTTCGAGTGCTAAGGACAAAAACCCAATTTCTACATCAAGTGCATATTATGGAGTGATTGAAGACACATGTGAGGTTGATTACTTTAAAATCAATGTTCCTATTTCTAACTGTAAATAGTTTTTTGGTAACAACAGTGTCAGACACGATGAATTTGGAATGACACTTGTTAATCTGAACTGATTAGAAGACACAACTGATTCTTTTATAATGGAAACACATGCAAAACAAATTTTCTATGTAGTATATTAATCAGATATGCAGTGGGCTGCTGTTTTACAAGGGAAAAAATAATATGTTGGTGAGGATGAACTTGATGAAGATGCTGATTTATGTGAGATCCCTACTTCCATGGAATGATTAACAGAACATAATGATGAGCATGTTGAAGACATGGTTTGTTCCATAAGGAACGATCACAACAAAGGAATTTGCGAAAACAAACCATTTGTATCTTCCTAAAATTACAGGTAACATATCTTTATTTATTGTTTACATTTATTTCTTTCATAAAATGTTAGATATTGTAAGTTTTTTATTTATTAAAACATGTATTAAAACAAAATAAGTATAAGTTTTTGTTTGATTTAAGTTTGTTTAGTTTACTTTATCATGTTTACCATTATATGAATTATATATCTATTATTTTTGTTCAGTGACAATTACTTTACCATGTTTACCATGTTTACCTTGTTTACCATGTTTACCATCTTGACCATCTTTACCATTGTTTAACATGCTTACCATATTACCAATGTTTACTACTACGTAACTTAGTGCACTTTTCTATTTTCTGATTATAGTAGTATTAAAATATTTGAATTTGTATATTTGTGAACTAATGTTTGTTTTTCTTGATTTGAAGGATAATGACAGATCATTCAGTTGATCAACCAAACGATTCTGGAGATGTGCATAATGGTCATACCTCTAGGGAGGAACATTCACATGCTCCTCTTGATGTTACCCAATCTTCCTCATGTGCTCCTATTACGACAAAGAGTTCAAATGTTGGTAAACGAGGGTGAACACATTTACCAAAATTAGCACTTGCTTGTATGCATGATCAGAGGATACTCGTTGAGTTTGATGATGATGATATTCCTAGAGGTCCAAATGCAAAAGATTTTAAGAGATTTGTAGCAACTCATGAGAAGAGCAAAGTAATCATTCTATATGATGACTGGAGAAGTGTGGATAAAGAGATAATCTCTCAATTGTGGGAGACAATTTGGGTAAGATCTTTTCTATTGTTTGACTATTCTTTAAATGTTTCTAGTATATTTAATATGTTTAACCTTTTCTTTATCAGATGACATTTTTTATTCTTGACACTGGAGGAGTCAGGAAGAAATGCTTATCGTTGGCTGCCAGGAGATGGAGGGATTTCAAATCAACCCTCTCATCTAATTTCATTTATGGTCATAGGAGTCATGACAATCCATGTTGTATATATCCTTTTATAGATGAAGACACATGGAGACAGTTTTTTGAAAGTAGAAGAAAAGAGTCATTTTTGGTAAGGGCAATGTAAACTTTTATAAGCTTTCTTATATAAATGATCTTATTAATGTTTTGTTAATGATTTCTTATTCTTAATTTACAACAAACAAGGAAAGATCATCAGGAGATCCAATCTAAAAATGTATACCCTCATAGTTTATCTCGGGGAGGGTATGCATTTTTGGAAGAAAAAATGATGGAGGAAAAATTTCAACAACTAAGAGCTGAGTCTTCATGCTCTGGAGAGGTGGACCCTCCATCACCTCTATCTAGACATGAAAAATGTACGAGATCTCGGAAGGGAAGAAAAGGGAAATATCTTTCGGAAGAATCAAGAATCGTAGCTGAGAGGATTGTAAGATATATATTTTATTTATTAAAGTTAACTATTTTCTTCATATAATTTCAATCATTACAAAAATGTTCAATTAATTAATAATGGACTCTCTTGAGGAGCAGAATTCACAGGGGGCATTTACAGCTACTGGGAGGCAAGATATTTTATCTGTAGCATTGGAAAATCCCAAACATCCTGGTCATGTAAGAGGATATCCGACAGGTGTATCAGTAAGAAAAGTGTTTCCACGTTATTCAACTTCTAAAATTGAGGGGGTTTATAAAAAAATAGAATCCTTGGAGGCCGAAGTTCATAATATTAATGCGACGATGTAGGAAAAGATTAGATCGTCGGTACAGTCTATGTTTGCAAACATGAAAAGACAATTTCAGACTGCAGCTCCCACTCCTCCACCTCCCCCTACAGACCCCATTATTTATCCTCCACCTCCGCCAGTAGCTCCCACTCCCCCACCTCAGCCTGTAGACCCCATTTTTATCCTACTTCTCCGCCAAAGCTTCCTAATTATTGTGAGTTGTATGTTGATGATCCTCAACATCATATAGTTTCATATGGGTTGGTATATTGTATAGGAGATACAATTCATAATCAACAATTAGAGGTAGAGAATCAGAGGGTCACTGTACAGGATATTATAGATAGATCAGATCGAGTACCATTACCTACAGATGAGGTGGCGACAATTGGACATAGTATCAACCATTTTTTAATTTGGCCATCCATACTTCTTCGACTCATTACCATAAAGGTATGAATGTTATATCTTTTATTTTATTTTTTTATTAAAGTTGTTTTATCATTTGAAAACTGATATATTTTTCTATTTATTTTTATAGGAATACTTCAAAGGTAAAGAAATACTATATAGGAAACAACAAAGACAAATGGCTATGACATCAGATTCAGATTCTAGTATTCTTGACATATTTTCAAGATATTCAAATTTGTTGGTGGGTCATTATGAGTTTCCAATGGAAGCTCATGTTTGTGAACATGTAATAAGTGTGGGGATTATGAAAACTGATATCATGGAGCTTATTACTGGAGATAAGTTGGGCATCAACATGGTGCGTATTGTTTCCATGTAAGTCTCAACACCTTTTCCCTGCGTTATATTTATTAAAAATGTATACTTATGTCTATTTTGTTTTAGGTATATTTATAAAATTTGTGAGAGGAATGAGCTGATAGATGTATATGGATTCATGGACCTGCAATTGATTTCCCCTGAAGCATGTGCATTGGATGAGGAATAAAGAATGCTTTATATTGCTGAAAGACATGAAAAGAATATAGTCACACAATGTTGGATGATGCCTTTTTTGTGAGAGGTATGAAACACATCCCTCTCAAAGAGTTCATTATCTTTTAACATAAAAAACCACTAACGTTAAATTTCCTTTTATCAGTGATCATTGGATGTTAGGGGTTTTTTTCCCAAGGGAGAAAGCACTTTATTGGATATGCTCTGTCCATAATGATGTGTGGGAAAGTTTTAAGAATATATTGGAAAATTAAGTTTCAATTTCTCAATAGTTTTATATATTATAATGAATTTTAAATTAACCCCATTCGTATTATTTTCTAACAGGGCATGGGCCTACTTTCGAAAAAACACAAAGAAAAGGAGTGCAAAGATCAAATATATAAATGTGAAGGTAAATGTCCATTTATAATTTTTACTTTTTTATTTATTACATAAAAATAATATATTGAATTTACACTCATTCAAACATAATTTTCATGAACAACAAGGATTCATAGAATGTGGATATTATATGTTAAGATTTATGTATAAAATAATAACAACTGGGAAAGTTGTGAATTTTTACTTGGTAAGATATCCTCTTAAAATTTTCCATAATATTTCAATTTGATTTATTCATTATACACGTTAACTACTATCCTTTTCATTTGTATCTTTTTGATGACCCTCAACCCTATATTGTTGAAGAAATGAAACACTTACAAGTGGAGTGGTAATTTTTTTTACAGGTTTGATTGAATTTTAGTTGTTTGTAATATAAAATGCAATTTTGAATATTTTCGTTGTAATTGTGTATTTGGTAGTCGTTTAGGTTGGATTTTTTTTTGAAGTTGACAGTGTAAGTTTTGAATGGTATATATGTGAATGTTTAATTTTTCTCTACTTCTTGTTTTTGTCTACTTATGATGGTTTTTATAGTATGGATTCTGGTCTGGGGGGGGGGGAGGGGTTCCAAGGGTGTGGGGGAGTGTTTAGTGGGGTTGGGGGTGTCTAGGGGTATGGGAGGGCTGCCCGGTGGGGTGGGGGGCAGTCCAGGGGGGTGGGAGCGTTTCTAGGAGTGTGGAAGGGCTGTCCAGGGGAGTGAGAGGCTGTCCAGGGGATGTTCAGGGGTGTGGGGGTGTCTTGTGGGGTGAGGGGGTATCCAGGGGGGGTCCAGGGTGTCCATGGGGATTGGGGGGGGGGGGGGAAGACCAGGTGTGTGGTGGGGGCTGTCTAGTGTGTTGAGGGGGTTCTGGTCTGTTTTTGGTAACTTTTTGGTCTGTTTCAAGGGTGTGGGAGGGCTGTCCAGGGACGTGGGAGTGCTGTCCAGGGGGTGGGGGTCTACAGGAGGGTGTGGGATGTCTAGGGGGTGGTGGTGATGTCCAGGGGTGTGTGTGGGGGGGGGGTGTCCAGGGGTGTGGTGGGGGAAGTCTAGTGGGGTGAGGGGATTCTGGTTTGTTTTCGGTAACTTTTTAGTCTGTTTCAGGGGTGTGGGAGGGCTTTCCAGGGGTGTGGAAGTGTTGTCCAGGGGGTGGGGTGGGGTATACATGAGGGTGTGTGGGGGGGGGGTGTTCCATGGGTGTTTGGGGCTGTCCAAGGGGTCAGGGGGAAGTCCAAGGGTGTGGTGGGGGATCCAATGGTGTGGGGGAGGGCTGTCCAGGGTGGGGGGGGGGGTATACATGAGGGTGGGGGGGGGGGTCCTGGGGTGTTTGGTGCTTTTCAGGGGGTTAGGGGGAAGTCCATGGGTGTGGTGGGGGCTGTCAGGTGGGGTTAGGGGGTGAGGGGGTGCTGTTCCGGAGGGTGGGGGGGGGGGGGGTTGTCCCGGGGTGTTTGGGGATGTTCAGGGGGTTGGGGGGTAGTCCGGGGGTGTGGTGGGGGCTGTCAAGTGGGGTGAAGGGGTGGTGGGAGTCCAGTGGGGGGGGGGGGGTTGTCCCGGGGTGTTTGGGGATATCTCGGGGTGTTTGGGGCTGTCCTGGGGTGTTTGGGGCTCTCCTGGGGGTCGTGGGGTAGTCCGGGGGTTTGATGGGGGATGTCAAGTGGGGTAAGTTTTATATTTAATCAATGTAAATGCTTAGTCTTACTTTAGTTCTTGATTTGATCTACTTCTGTTTTTATGGTACGAATTCTTGATTAGGTTTCTGGTTGTTTCTTGGGGAGATCAGAGGGCTGCATTTGAATTTTTTTTTAAAAAAATTTGTCCTCCACGTCCGTTATTTTAATAACCGACGTGATAAACACCTGTGGAATGGTTTATCACGTCAGTTATTTAATAACCGATGTGATAAAAGGCCTGGGAAATGGGTTTTCACGTCGGTTATTAAATAACTGACGTGATAAAAGGCCTGGGAAATGGTTTATCAGGTCGGTTATTTTATAACCGACGTGATAAACCCCCCGGACTGGTTTATCATGTCGGTTATTAAATAACCGACTTGTTAAACATCCCCCGAACGAGTTTATAACATCGGTTATTATATAACTGACGTGATAAACCCCCCGGATTATAACGTCGGTTATTATATAACCAACATGATAAACACCGCAATGTTACGTTTTTTACGTTGGTTTTTTAAATAACCGAAGTAAAAAACATTATTTATAACATGGTCCATATTAACGTCGGCTAAAAACTGATGTAAAAAGCGAAAAATAACAAACGTAAATAACGTTTTCTGCACTAGTGATAGTTTGTGTTACAGTCTCTTTATTTTAACCATTTTACTCAGGATTGATCACACATCTTGCACTCATGGATCAAAAGTATTTCATCTAGCATGTTTTTACTCTTTGATAACTCATTGAATAAGACCTAATACTAATCACTATCAAGGAGTAACTCTATGTGAAAAATCTCATCATACATCTTGTCATTGTCTTGTGAGCAAGGGGGTTGAATTTTAACCCATGCTTAAAGATCCCCTTTCAACCATATTAATTTATTGTGAAGCCCAAACTAGAGAATTCCATTATATAGTTTTGTCCTTGAATCCTCTACAATTGGGTGAAATCCCAGCATTGAGGTCTAATGATGAGAGAAAATAAAATTATTGACATGCCCTTGTTTGGAAGATATCTCAATGCGGAGGGGAGAATGGTCTGAAATATATATAATAAGATGAGAAACGTTCATACCAATAAAACATGAAATTGCATAATAGTTAGGTAAATAATGATCAAGACGACTCCAAATGCACCCCAACCACATTGGTTGTTGCACCACATGTAATGTTTTCCAACATATCTGATGTCTAAAAGGCCATTGAGGTACATAAATGTATAGAAATCCTAGATACCTCTTTGAGGGGAAAACACCATCCTTTCTTCTCAAAAGGATCAAAAATCACATATAAATCACTGCCTACAAACCATGACATGTACCCCAGAGAGAAGGAACACAAACCAGCCCACAAATACTATAAAATTGAAGAATAAACATTGGGAACATTCATTAACCCACTTAGTGATGAACTATTTTGAGGCACCCACCAGACCAACAAAGGTATTTGAATTATAGAAAAACCATATGGGGTGAATATTCGGTTCAGTATTCAGGCTATGAGACAATTTAACTCTTCTCGCAAAAAGGTTGTCTTCGAAAGGATTATATTTCAGCTCGCTCACTACAACTATGTAGTATTTTTATTTGAAACCCTAGAAGAAATGAAATCAAATTTAACTTGTGCAAGTAGCCCACATGCATTCCAAATAATAATGGAAACCATTAAAAAGTCAGTGCGTAGCTTTTTCTTAAGGTGTATCAACACACTTTGAGATAGATACAGATTTGGATAAAAGCCTCTTGGACTATGATCCAGTACATACACCAATGGAAGGAGATGAGAGATATAGAACATCCAGTTCCATATTATTCTGCACATAGGATAGAGGACTGTATCAATTTCAAGTCTTCAATGGAGTGTACTTGGGGAAACTTGGATCATGATTAGACAATGTTGGAGAAGAAGCTATAGCTGATTACTCATGCTGTCTATGGAGAAGTGGGGAGGAGAACTTCAAATGAGGTACCTCCCAATAACCATCTATAGAGGGAGAATCTAGAGGAGATTTGTATAAGACCAGTTATAGATAAGTATCTCCCTTGAAATGGCCATTGGGGGAAGAGAATAAATCAAAATAGGTATAAGAAAATGAGATTAAACAAAAATACCCAGAGGGTGGTGGATACCATTTGACTTAGAATAATATTTGAGTTCCCTATTCAATATTGACCTTGTATTTGAACATGAATGATGATGAGATACTTGAAAACCATGAAGTTTATGGAAACATGAGTGAAAGAGGCCTTGAAGGTGAAAACATATAAAGAAAGACACTAGCGAGGGGAAAACATGATTTTTCCACCACTCGATAGACTCCCAAATCTAAATAAGAATTCGCGATGGTCGAGGATGAGAGAGGTACATTTCCACACAAATATGAGTTCAAAATATGTCCAAGAGGCTGATGGTTTTTTCATATGCACAAATTAAATATCCTAAGGTGATACCAATGCTATGATGAAACCCAATGTTGTGTAATGGGAGAGGAAGTCAAGGTAAATTTATCCAAACCATATATAGAGTAGAATCATCCCCTTGATACACTTACAAAGACTAATTAAATAGATTGAAATGTCATCATATGGCTGTAAGAGATTTTTTGGAAAAAGATGTCACGAAATAATCCCTCGAAGAAAGAAAAAAGAAAAATGACCTTCAGTTAATATCTAAAACTAGCACTGGTGTCGATATGCCCCACGAGGGAATGCACTTCTAGAATAAATGGAGAGTAGGGGTTTCATCCCCAAAATGCACCACCAAAGGCTCCACTAAAACCAACGGTCTAATAAACACATCCTCGAATGAGGGGTACTCGAATAAAGCTTCCCTAGATTGCGAGGGAAGGACACTATTAAAGGATCCACCCTTGGAACCTCCACTAGAGGGGAATATATTGACATATGAACCACTTCGATGAAATTTTATCCAATGGAAAATGACTGTGTGTCCACAATAAGGGGCACTGCTAGAGGAGAAATAATAGGAAACAATGAGATAAGAGGAAAAAATATGAACACATGGTTTTCATATGAGGCATGTTTAGAGATAACATCATTGTTATTGTCCTCACTTTACCATGGGACTAGATGTAATCTAATACTTAACCTAAAAATTTATAGGGTTTAATATAAGTTATCCATTTTCAATTTCCTAATATAAAATAATATGATCATTTTCCCCTTAATAATGGTTTATAATGAGATTGTGAGTCTACCACAGCATATCCCCTGGGAGTGTCAAACCAAGTGTGCAGTAAGGACCATTTTTGTGCACTTGTTCCCGATCATGTCTATCTCAATATGTTGTTTTTTGGGTTGTTACCCTAGGTACATTTGTTCCAAATCCACATCCACTTGTAGTATCCAAGTAGAGATGTATTTTCTTAGAAACCACTTACTCTATACATAAGAAAAATTTATGGATGTTTTCTTATGTTTATTTTTATCCCTAATAATTTTTCTAGATTATTCAAATACCAATCCCAAAATAACTAAACTTTCCTATAATAACAAATTTGACAAATCATGTCTTTAATAAAATTTATTTCATGATTTATTACATAAAAACACACTTAGTAAAACCCAAAAGATCTTATATCCTAGTGTATTTGGGAAATTATATACACAGTACATTAACATGATACATGGATACAAATAAATTATTGAAAAATTTCTTAGCATGCTTTTAAAATTATATTTCTTTTAAAACCATACAATATTACTTGGGGACATACATAAGAAATGGGTGAGCTATAAATCCAAGTAAGGGAGTAAAAAAATAGAAACATGATAAAATTATTTCAAGTTAGTCAATAGGAATTTAAATAGAATACAAATGGGGTGATATTCTTAAACATGAACATAGATGCATGATATATGATGACAATATATTGTCAACTTGGGAATGGGGCAACAACATTAAACTTGACATCATAAACATAGGTCAAAGATAACTTACCAGACATAATGAAAAGGTGTAAAATGTCCCATAATGTATTATGTTTACTTCCTAATTCAATACATGATGTCTCATGAGACTGAAACATTAACCAATGTATTGGTGTGCTATATAATTCTGGGCACCCTCATCGTTTTCATATCATGTAGATGAATAAGTGTTCAACATAGATCATTCAACATAGGATCATATTTCAAATTTAATCCCATGATAAAGGATTATTTAATAAATACATGTGAGTCCCAAATCAGAGTAGCATAGGCATGTCTAGGAGATTACCCTTGAGTGAAATAGGGGTGGAATTTACAACAAAAAGGTTTGGCATGGAAAAAACATAGGATAATTTTAGCAGCATAACAGGGGTACATAATGAATCATGGGACAAATAAATGAGAGTGAATACATAATATCATCACATGGGGATCATAAGGGTAGTAATATTGATATGTATGAACATAATTCAACATTATAAATTGGGAATTAAATAGTATAATAAAAAGGATTCATGAATAAAAGTTTGTCAAGGGAAAATCAATTGAAATTTTTAGCACCATGACGGGGGCACAAAATGAACCATGAGAGGGATTAATGAGATATAAGGGGTATATAATCATTTTAAATTCATAATCAAAGTAATATGGATGTGTGATAACAAAGTCCAACATGAAAAAATATAAAAAAAAATCATAGCACAAAGAAGGTGCTTGAATAAAGAGGAGAGGGAGAGGTTCCCTTACCTTGAGAGGGTGTTTCGAAATGTCTAGGAGGTGGTTTTTGAGAGAATAGGGGTACCTTTAGAGGGATATAGTGTAAAAAGTTAATATTATTTTCTTTCTAAAAGTATTTTTACAGAAAAAAAATTGGATATTGGTTGGGTTTATATAATAAAATTGTGGGGAGTTATTTATTATTTTCTAAACATAGGTTTTAGAATCTATATAATAAAGTAATAAAAACACAAACCACACATTGGGTTTTTCCCATTGTTTATTCCAAATAGGAGTGGTTTTCATTATTTTATAAGTCGGTTAACTTATCACATTAAAATAATACCCATGGTGATGTGGAAGTGATTCTTGTCTTCAAATAATTGATTTTAAAACCTTAAATATAATATAGGGTTTGGAGGATTCATAATGGTTTTATGAAATTATTAAAATATACTCAAGAAAACGTTATTTTAAATTGGAAATATATATTTGGTCATTTATAAATTTTATGGAATATATTACATCACTTTGGGGTTATTATTATGTCATAATACTAACCATATATCTATATCGTATTTTATTTTTACCAAAGGACTCTATTGTCTTAAAAAATTATGAGAAATTAACTGTCGAATAATTTCAACCTGTTGATTTCAAAAATAATATTTATTTTATCATAGTAAATTTTTTAATTATAATTATTTAAAATTTTAAATAAAAAAACTATATTTATTGAAAAAAACTGATTTTTTGATAATAATATTTTTCAAACCCTTATATTTTTTTACATTATAAAATTATATTATAATTTATATTTAATAAAAATTATTTTATAATAATTTTTTTATAACATAATTTAGTTGAAAAATTATTTAATTCATCAATTGGAATGTCCTAATTCAAATTTCATATTTCTTAAAAATACTATTTGAGTTTTGTCATATTTAAATATAATTTTAGTGAAAATAAATTTTATTGTAAAAAAAGTGAATAAATATAATCAATATTTTATTTAAAATAAAATATGCATGTTCATACAGATGGGGTCAAGATACATATCCCTTTATTATACCATCAAACACTGTAATGGTAACATGTATGATGGTGAGCGTTTCTTGGGGTGGTTCTACGAATATAGTTTTGGACATGATATCGATGAGCTTGAACTTCATCTGTTAGTGTTTTTTTTCACATTAGTTGTCAGATATTGGATTGGTATTGCTTAAGGGAAAATCATAGTGATGATATCTCTCTCAGAAGCTTTGATAAATGTGCTTCATAGCGTAGGATTATATTGGTTAAGGCCATCACATCTTTTGTCTATGTTAAAAGGATCTTATCATAACCCTAAATATATATTGATAGTCTGATCACTATTAAATTCATATACAATCAATGGTTATGATTGTTAATGGTATTTTTAATCCAATAATATATAAATTATTACAATCTAATATAAAAAAAGTAGTGCATGTGTTTTCTATAACCTCATTATAGAAAGAAGGAATCTATTCATTTATAAAGGAAATCTCATTTATAAAAGTCTGAGTATTTTATAATTAGTTATCAACTATATGTTTATTTATGTAATTTTTAATACTTTTAATATATTGGATGTGTTTACTATGTTTTTTTACTTTGATTACTTTTTTTTGGATTATGTTTGGTTATTTATTTTTCATTGATACTCATGATATTATGAGTATATGAGGTCTTGTATCATGATTTCCAGGACAATACTAAATGATCATAGGATCAGTCATTACAACCTAAAAATTAAATTACTGATAGTTACCTTCAGGTCCTAGGAAGAAGAGGGATGCCAACCAAATCTCATGGAAACCACATAATAAACGTTTTTAATGTGATCAAAACTATTGTAAATTAGTAAGGATGAATCCCATATGTGAAATAGTGTGATTAACTTATATTTTCTTTAAAACCCTCCACAAAATCAAGCATTATCGAAAACTAAGTGATATTGAAGATTTAATTGAGCCTAGATTAAGAATATTTGTATTTATATTTGTTTCTACCAAGAATCCGGAGAATACTTAGTTGATTATAAGACCTAACTATGTAGAGTCAAACTCACATAACCCAAAAAAACTAGTGAGATAAAGGATAGAGAAGGAATATATGTGGAGATCTTGAGAGGAGGGGGGAGTTTGAGAGATAACCCAGATGAGGAAAACTCTACTAAAATCTTGAGCCCCAAAAATTAAGACTAAATTAAATCTTTAAGGGAATTTTTCCAAGGATCCACTGGGTACCTGATGGAGTGAATAGTAAAACATAGGAAACTAGGGTTGAAACAAGTTTCTAGTACTAAGACAATAGTTATCTTGTGTTTGTGGAAGCATACCCTCTTCCAGATTATCCATCTAACATCTCTTGAAACCCTATAATACCCCCTTTGATTCAAAATAAACCATAAATTAACACAAATTGACAAATATTAAGAACGATTTCTTGTATGGAGATTTTTGGTTTTTATAACCTCATCACTATTGGATTTGTTTCCCCAACACATTTAACTAGTCCTTAACAGGAATATTTTTGTCCTATTATCCTTTAGTTCAATGTCATGTTCCAAGGTATCATATTGGAGCTTCCCACTCTTCCACATTCCCAATATTATAGGAATTACCTTTCCCCTTAATGACTCTTAACTTCAGTCAATGATATATATATGACTATCAATATTGGATGCATCAACCACTCTCTCAAAATTGATATATTAAATCACATGTTAAAGTAAGGTACCATACTTCTTCAGGTGGCACAAATTTATAGTATTATGAATGTTAAAAAAGTTATTATGTAGAGAATGATGATAATACACCCCTCCCACTAGGTCTAATATCTCAAAAGGTTTTACATATCACTTATCCTATTTACCAGGTTCTCCCAATCATCAGTGACATAATCTCAGCTAAGCCAAATGAAACACGTGGTCACCAACTTCGAATTCCAAAAATTACCTTATAAAATTGGTTTATACGTTTTGTAAACTTTGATTGGTTATAATTCACTTCCAAATCATAATTTCCTACTTAGTCATATCTTGGGAAATTATATGTCTAGTCAGAGTGGATTTTCTTACTCATTTTTATCACAAGGTATAACAAAACGTTCTCCCATATAGTGAATATTAGGGAACCATTTTAAAAGGACTCTTGAAGCTATTATTATAGGGAACTTCCACTAATGTGTGATTATTATCCCGAATTCCTCCAAAAATTAAGAATTATTTCTTAGAAAAGATCTTCAAGAATATCAATGATCTACTAAGGCTGACCATCAACCTATATGTAAAAATAAATACTCAACAATACTCATGTACCGAATACATACATTCCATTTTATAACTATGATGTAAACATGGTATATAAATTAAATATGAATCCAGTAGGTAATGTTTTTAGTTTTAATGATCTCTTGAAATCATAGGTTCCTTGGATCATCAAGTAAAGTGTTTTTTTAATTGGTAGAAGGTGGATCATGTTGGTCTAATGGTAAAAAATTTCCCATATTTTTTCTTGGCCACTCAGTGTTGTCAAATGATAAATAAGTTTTTTGTTCATTTTGTCCCATTCCCATAAAAATAATTGATGTTGGGGGATATTTCCTATAAATATTTGTTTCTTAAATTTATCAGCTAAAAATTAGGTCATCTATTAATGAATCATATGGTAACCCTTTTCATTCTTAGCTACTAGAATATTTTTTTGACATCACAACATATCTATATGATTGGAGATTGAATATCCCACCAAGAATCATAATATTTTTTCCATTACAATTTATCTCATCATAATTGGAAAATATATTGTTGATGTGGTGTTTATAAAGGATAAATAATCTTGTAACTTGCCATATAAGATCTCTCTTCCATCAACTCTCACTTAAAAAATGGTACAATTGGGTTCTGAAATATGTGAGTCAATAAATTTCTCCATGAGAGAAAAAGAAAGGTCAATTTTCCATAGTTTGATCATCAACCACATCAAGGTAGAGATCAACCATAAGATACATTAATATCCACTCTTCCTTAGCATCCATCACTAATTATAGAAGAAATTTTATATTATAATCATATTTAATAACTTTTCCCTTATTGAGTGTGTATTTTATATCAAAATAAAAGGATTATATGTATTCTACCAAATTGAAATTACTAAGATTCAAGTCACATTAAGAAAACATATAAATTAGATTTTTTTGGCCCATAAAATACTCAATCTGATCACCATATGTAGTGTCTAAATCCCTTAAATGCAAGTTCACCAGTGGCCAATTTTAAATAATGGGTAGGGTTTTTCTATTCGTGATTATATAATTATTTGGAAGTATATGACATTACGCAATGATCCTATTTAAGGACACATGAAAGGGATACTGAAGAATAATTGTAATAATCCATGATTATATCACCTTGGAATGATAGGAAACTAATATGAGTTGTAGTCAACGAATCCTTTATCATTGGAAAATATAATTGAAGTGAGTCTAACCACAAAAATATAGCTCATTTTCTGTTTCAGTCAATCATTTGAGTAGTATTGTTGGTAAATTTATGAATAAATTGAACATGGTACTGTAAAATTCCAAGAAAAATTTGAAAATAAAATATTTTTGTTATATCATTCTAGGAAAGAACTAAATACAATTTCTCATGAACTAGGTAAACACTAGATTCATTTATTACATGCCTAAGGAATTTCTCCTCTCGAATCCAAAAGATGAATTTAGATATATTGGCACATTCTTGATCTTCCTATAAGGTATCCAAATAAATACAGATATATAAACCTTAATCAATACAATACATATAATATGTAACTTCAAAATACTTTACAATATATTCCTTTAGGATAAATATAATTTTGTTTATAGTTTGCAATACAGGCAAGATCGATTTAAAAAAACACTATTTAGTCATGCTTTGTAGAATTAATTTAAGATTAAATGTTTAAAATTTTAGAAATTCTATGTGAAACAATAAACTAATTTTTTTAAATCATAATATCAATATTATATTATGGTCATTTTTTTTTATTTTTTTGAAAAGTTTTATATTTTGATAAATAGTGAAAATACATGATTTTAATTGAAAAATGTATTTTATTTTAAATAACTTCTAATATTAAATTATAATTTTTATTAGTTTCAATGTAATAACAGTTCAATTATACAAATATTAATTAAATTTTGGTCACTTTAATCATTTTAATGTTTAATATTTGTATAAAAACATTGTAAACTTTTGGACATTTTCACTTTAATAACATGTTTTCTCATCACATTCGTGGGATTAGATTTAAATTAAATTTCACCTGTTATTGGAGTTTTATTGTTAAAAATGGATTAAATAATTGGAATAATAAATAAAAATATTATAAAATAATATTAAATCAATATTTTATCATAATGATTAGTGAAAGATGTTAAAATTAATTATAGCGATTAAAGTAAAACTGAGTTTACTTAGCGATTAAACATAGAATATAAGGTGTAATAATGACACAAAGATTCACCCAAACACATTTTATGTCCATATTTAAACCTTATACCTTATATTATAGATAATGGACAAATAATTTTGGCCTCTTTACATGAATAAAACTTGGGTACATTTCCCACTTTCAAAACAATTACAAGTGCGCCAATCACCCCACTTATAAAAGGCCACCCCTCTCCTATCCACTCCAAACCTTCATATCACTTTGGATCAAAGAATACCGGCCAAAATAACTTGAAAAATTCCCTACAATAAATATATAAGATTTATTTTTCGAAATAATATAACCTATTAAGGATTTAGTGCAAACCTAAGGAGGATACCCAATGAAGAGGTAATGTTTTTCAATGAGCGTCTTTTTTTTACCTCCTTCACAAACTCCTAAATTTTTTATTAAAACATTAGGATATAAAAAAATTAGTATATTACATATAATTGGATGTTTTTATAATTATTTATCTATCCAAAAATATCTCCACTTCCATCACATGTGTTACGAACTCATTATTAGTGTTTTCGGAGGACTACCTCCTTACAAACTAATGTCATTCGTTTTTTCATTTCCAATAATCATGGTTGTGTGTGATGATGTATGTAAATAATATATATAATATTTATAAAATATTTATACCTATTGAGTCATTATATTATATATACCATTTTACCTTCAATTCTGTAAGAGATATGGTGACGTCGCTCTTGTGTACGACGAACTACCTCCTTGAGAAGCGATGTGATTAATTTTTCACTAACACTTCACATGGAAGGTGATAAAGATAAATTTAATGATTATATGTTATATAGATAAAATAGTTATTATATTCAAGAAATATTTATAACTATTGAAATATAATATATATCATTTTATTTATTTCCTTTTCACTCATTTAAAGATGATAACATCGTTTGTGTACGTGTGAACTACCAACTTCACGAAGTGATGTGGATCTATTTTTATCACCGTACCATATGGATAAAATATATACGTATATAATATGTCATTAGTAATATTATTATCATAATCTAATTGTAAATCATTACTTACCTTCTTTCCACAATGACCAATTAAAAATGGTAACGTTACTCATGTGTATATACAGTATTCCATTTTCATGATATTAACGTACTTATTTTTTCATAATCCTCATTAATGATTGGTTTTTAAATTAGAATTAATGTATAGATATGATAATTATTTCATGATCATTATTCTTTTTATTATTAAACTCTATAATATATTTAAGAAACTTATCTTTGATGACAAAACTCGTATTACAAAACAAGGCAATCAACACCCGAAACAATGGAAATAAAGAATTATTATTAATAAATGGGTGATTGGATAATATAAAAGGATTATATATGATATTATAGATATTAATATTGTTCGGTTTCAGGTTAATTATATTTTTAAAACCAATATACATGATGTTAAATCGTGTTCAACCAAAAAGAATCATGAAGTAACAGATTTCATCTAAATTTAAATTCCATTGAATCTTATTTATAATTATGAAGAAATTAATTTTATGTGGTTTATATACATCCCATTTGACATGTAATGTCATGAATAATTCATTATTAATTGTATTTTAAGTTTCAATTTTAATTATTTTATCCGAGGGGTTTTGAATTGAAAATTACTCAATGGTAAAAGTTATTTTGAAATATCACCATATTTTTTGATTCTCAAATTTCTCTTGAAACAATCACTTTATCATAATAAATTTTCATTGGACATTAAATTTCTAAAAAATATCCATATTCTTGTATTATGGATATTATTATTACCAATACTGTATATTATTTTTATAAATGTTTTTTAATTCGAACGTTACTTGATTAATTGGGGAAATATTGATAAATCCATATACTTTACTCCAAATGGGTATTTAATGATACGATTGTTTTAGGAATTAAATTGATTATTATATATATAAATAATAATTAGGACAGGAAATACATGGTTTGGGGAATTTTTAATGTAATACCATCTATGCATCAGTAGTTATAGTGACCCAGGCTTCTCATACATAGATAATACATCTTTTTTGAAGAATATTCATTTTTTTACACAAACACACACTTGAGGGCCATAATACTTTGGTACCTTTGAAAACATGAAACACAATATTATAATATGGGGAAATATTTTCATTTTTTCCCATATAGTTATTCCCATTTAGTAATCCTCAATGATATACCCAATATAAAACCTTTCTTCCTAATCTGGGTAAAGAAAACATAAGAAAAGGTGAGATCAGATGCTCAGTAAGGGTAAACATAATTGATAGAACTCTATGATCATATTAAATCATAATATAATAATAACGGAATGTGATAATTAAAATATCATAAAAATTTTATACACAACCAGATATATATCATTAACATTAGTCTTGGAACAAATATTGTTACTTCATTAGAAATGGATTTAAAAAAATCAAATACACGAGTCACGAGAGAATAATATTGGTATAGGAAATAGAATTGTGTCATACACATCATATTATAAAATTGTTAACATTTGTAAATAAAAATTGTTTTACTCATTAAGTTAATTATAAGAAATAAGGCCCTTGTATAAACTTATGGACATGCAACCAATTCCATGAATAACATTATGAACATGTAATTTGGTTCAATTATAACATTGTGAACATGTAATTTGGTTCATGAATAACATTGTGAAAATTAAATTAGGTTCACTCATATCCAGTAAAACATCCTAGGTGGGGCACACCACCATCCTTAGTGGAAGCCCTTTCTTTATTCTAGAATTTGTTCACTACTCAAACTATCTTAATAAACAAAGTCCTTTACTGTACTAGGTTCACTTCCCATTACATCCATGTATATCTCGTGAGATATATTAATATTTACCCAATTTATTATAGGGAGATTTAGGTCCCACCCATATCATAATGACAACCATATTTATGTATTCCACAAGATCAAAAACATTCATCATATAAGAACCCATGAAATGAAATGGGTATCATAAAAATTTCATCATATCATAACATGAGGAAAAGAGTAAGTTTTCATAATCATTTCATCATATCATAACACATAAAATAAGCGATTTTATTAAGATTATAATCATGGTATTTCTCATGGAAGAGAAATAGTTTTTATAAACATCATTCCATCAAAACATAAACCATTTTGAGGAAGAATGTGAATGGTACCGATGGATTATATCTCAGGTAAGGAATAGGTAACACCAAAATATATAATATTAGATGGGAAATAAAATTTAAAGATCATTTAAGCATTTCTTGATAAAAATATCCTTTCCAATTTGAAAAATTATTTTAAATACATAAAAAACATTAAAAACCTTTTTATTTGAAAATAACCTTGAAAACCTATCTAGGAAGCTTTTAAATCATTTTATACCCCTTTTAAAACTTTTAACATTTTCAAAATCATTTTCCTTGAAAATGAGTTTAAAATAAATCTTAAATTCATTTATAAAAACATTTTTGTAAAGTATTATTTTAAAGGAAAGTAGATTTTCGACTAAAGAGAGAAATACAATCATATTTACTTAAAAAGATTTTATTGCTCTATGTGCAAAAAAATGCATCATGTTATGACTATTTGCAGGTGGGGAAGTCAGCTGAATACTGGTTTTAGAGGCAGTGATAACAGTTTGGTTGCTGGATCTGGAGAAGGGATGATGGAGCCATCACCACTGGGTGCCTCTGGGGACCAACCTAAGGCGGAGAAGGTACTGGATAAGAGAACAGAGGAGAATCCGAAGGTGGTAGATATCTTCAAATGCTTGAGTAAGGATTTGGGATCTCCTCAGGTTACTGATCAAGACCCTCTAGGATTTCTAGGAAGTTGTGTGGTTTGCGTGGATGGCTCTTTGGATTCCAAACATATAACCTATGCACTAGATGTGTGACTAGGCGGTGGTATAATTGATGAAGGAGTGTCACAACCCACTGGGGAGGGAATCGATAAGGATGGCCAGGACTAGGTTGAACCAAGACATAGCTACAATAGTGTGTTGAATGATAAAAAATGTCTCCAACTGAGAAGGACCTTGTCCTGTATTAACTTGAATAATCGCTTTGATCGCCTAGGTGATGAATTTTGTGCATAGGGCATCAGTAGTAGACTCTCTGAAGTAGAGTTAGGAAAGGAAACCTCAGATAACAATGAAAATGAAAATGCAACGAGAGAGTATGGTAAGGGTCCTCATCGCCCTAAGAGGTAGAGAGGGAATAGAGAAATTAAGGATCTAGAGAGTTGAATTGACAACAAGAAGAAGAAAACTAAGGAGCGTAAAGAATACTCAGGACTTCCTAAATTAATGGAGATGTGGTCAGATAAAAATGGTGGTAACATCAAGAAGAAAAAACTCCTGGGAGTGGAGGGAAGCAAGAAGAATCATGGGCCAATTGGTGAAGTCAATGAGGTTACAAAGGGTAATAATCTTCTTGAAACTTTGGTGGTTTCTCAAGGGGAGGAAGAAGAGTAGTAGGCTGTGGACCTTCCTGGAGGGAAGCTTCTACAGTCTGAGGACGTGCGGTTAGAGGAGGAGGTTGTAAACATTGTGGTCATGCCTAATGGACAACACTGGGAGGATGTTATAGAACCTGAACACGTTTTGGAAATGCTTATTCATTCAGGAGAAGAATTATAAGAGAAATTCCTTATGATTAAGGCCAGAAAAGAGGAATCATAGAGGAGGATGGGAAGAGCGATACGAGTGGACACTAATAGTGAGCAATTTGAATTGATTGAAAAGTAGGACCATATCATGATCAGAGGATTCAATGATAGGAAGATCAGTATTGATGAGTACTTGAAGGCTTGGGATCATCTAGAAACACACTTTGAAGATCTAATAACAGAGGACCTAGTCTTATAGGTACCATTTCATTCCTGAAAATTATGTAAGGATAATTCCTCTGATAGGCTTAAGTTAGTTTTTAACAAGTATGTAGTTTACTTTAGTGTTGTGCCAAGGTGAACTTGGGGTTTCTCACTTTTAATTAAAAGTGTTTTGTTTTGTTAATAAAAAATTTAACTTTCAGTCAAAGAAGATAGGTACATAACATAACATACTTTCCAAAGAAGGAAAATTGAGACCAAATCCCTTACTATCTTGATGATAATGAAACCATAAACCCCATAATAGATAGATTCTAAAATGGATATATAAATACCAAAATTGTTAGGCAAAAAAATCATAAAATAAATTAATGGGAATTATGTACACCACATAAAAGAAACGTGTGATTAATATGTAATTTGTCTCATAGAAAGTAAAAGTGAGACGGAAATCCCCCACCTTAAGTATTGAATTCCATTGTACTCATTCAACCCTCCTGTATAATAAATATATATTTATAAATATATTAAATAATCACCTACACCCCCACACATATATATATATATTAATATTTTTTTTATTATGACCTTTTATTACCTTTCTATTAAAAATTCAATATTAATATTACATTTTGGTAATAACTTCTTTCTTTTTCTTATTTGTTTTTACTTGTTTTTAGGTTATATTAATTAGTCCATGGTTTCATTATCTAAAGAATATAAACCATGATATACATATTATATATATTCACTATATATTTATTATAGTAGTTATGAAAATTTAGTGATAGAAAATGAAGCACACCATTAATAGAGATGGTACGATGTACATACATAAGAACATTGTTTCCATTTTCTCATCATATTTTAAAAAAGAAAAGTAAATTATATATATATATATATATTATAATTATTGTGTAATTTTTATGTCATATATATCACATATATAATTATTAAACCCATCCTTAATATATTACATGTAATGCATGAATGAATCACATCGCTTCATGAGATGGTTGTTCGTAGTACACACAAACGACATGATCATATTCCCACAAAATTGAAAGCATAAGGGTGAGTGTGATATAAAATTTATAGAATCATAATAACATCATAAATAACATAAATATCATATATTAAATATAAATGAATCATTATGAAAAACTTTGATATGTTGTAATGGAAAACTAAATGACAACGCTTTGTGATGTGGTAGTCTGCTGCACACACGAAAAATGTTTTTATACCCCATTTTATGGAAGTATGTATAGTCATAGGTCATAAAATTAACAAAAAAATATCTAAATATATATAATATACAAATTTTATTATATAATAATGGTATAATAATAGTTCAAGGATGCGGAGAAAGAAATAAAATAAAGATGTTCCTTGAAGAGCATTACCTCTTCTTCGGGGCTTTTACTTAAGTTCGCACTAAAGGCTTCATTGGTTGGGTTTATTCTACAAAATTCTTTTAGGATGAGGGAATGGAATTTTAAAAGTGATGTTTTCCTGTTTTGGTTGATATAAATTGATTGAGATTTTTTAAGAATGGTTTGTAGTGAGTTCCCTTTTATAATTGTGGAAGGGTGACATTTTTATAAATACCCAAAAGTATTCACTATTGGGAGGTATCACTTATATAAAGTGGATAAAAAATTTATTAATAATTTATGATAGAGATTAATTGGTCTAGAAAAATCTCAAACATATAAAATAAAACCATTTTTTATCAATTTATTTCTTATTCATTAAGACTTATAAATTTTATACATATAGTTTTTACCAAGGAAACATGTATCATTTTTATTTACCTAGGTAATTTATCATTTATTAATATGATTAAAGTTGAATTAATATTTACTTTATACTTATTTATTCTAAATATTAAATCCAATTCATTAAATAAAAACCATTTCTGCCAATAAAATTAATTTTAATACAAGTCCTTTTAATGTAGAAAACTCACTTTTAACCTTAATCACAATAATTAATTTTCACTATTTTCTTTAATAATTATGGGAAAAAATAATTTTAAATTATTATTTAATATATATAATTATTGTTAAAAATTTTGATTCAATTTTTTTCAAATTCTATTCAATTAACTGGAATAATGTAATTTAATATAAATCCTTTAGACATGATGAGATAACATGTTTTTAAAGTGAAAATATTCAAAAGTTTACAAAGTTATTATATCCATTTTCAATATTAAATTGATTTAAATAAACTAAATTGTATTATTATATGTTTAATTTAACTAATTAAATTTTAAATAAAATTTAAAATATAATTTAAAATTTTAAATAATTTAGGTGAAAGGATAGTTTTCAATTTTTTTAGTGTTTTCACTATTCATCAAAAAATAAAACTGTTTAGAAAAAAGCCAAAAAATTCACCCTAATAAAATTATTATATTAGTTTTTCAAAAAATATGTTTATTTTGTTAAATTAATTTTCTAAAACCATAAAAAAATTTCTCTAAAATAAGTGTTTCATAAAAATGAGACAAAACCACTTTTTAGAAAAAATACTGTTAAACATAAAATTTTATTTATTCTTACCTATTGTATAAAAAAACATAATATTAATGTTATTTTTTATTTAATATATATTATATATAAATTTTGTTTAAATAATAAACCAAATGTTATTTGGTTAATTTTTTTATATAAAACATACTTGTGCGCTTAAAAATAAATTTTCAGAGAAAGATTGTCTTTTATTTCCAAAAGGATTTTATTTTAATTTATAAATAATTGGCCACTGAAGAATTAATTTTATGAACATGTGTAAAATATAATTTCATAATTTAGTTTATCCTATTCATAACCTCCATTCCAATGGCTATGTGATAACTATTACAATTAATAATAGTATTTTAATACTATGACACATTTTGTTTAAACTCGGTCTTGTGTGTAACACACATTAAACTCTTTATTGTGTATAAATAAATCATACTTTGTGTTTCATGTAAAAAAATACATACTTTTAATTTATTTTAGTGCAATATTATCTTGTTTTTCATATTAAACAAGCCTAACATCGTGTAATGTGAAACAAAACACAACAAAGAATTTTATTTTATTTAAAAAAATCAAAATAAATTCATGGTGTTACATTATACCCCCATTAAAAGGAATTTTAGCCTTTAAATTCATATGGGTTATCAAAGTTTTAATAGTTGAAATTTCCTTTCATGGAAACCCACTTCATAAAAAGGCTTACTAAAAATTTATCTTGAAAAAGAGAAAATGGATGTGGGAAGGTCATCTGGAATAACACATACTATGTTTCAAAATAGGAGAACATATGGTGGAAGTGAAAACATGAAAATATGAGGCAAAACAAAAACCCAAATACCGATGGATATTAATAGATAACATGGTCAAGAGAAAGTTAACGATAAAAAATCCATAACCCAGAATGGATTGAAAAAGGTTATTGATATCAAAAAAATGATGATAACAGGAAAAATTTAATTTCAAGGTTTTTTCCCTAAAGATGATTAATTTTCAACAGAATATATACTTACTTGATTTCATACTATATCATAAGTGCAACCTTACAACTAAGTTATACCTCAATCAATTTACACTTCATCTCTTCCTTATAAGTATCAAAATCATTACTCTTATGACCTTGATTATTTCCATCATGATATTTCCCCCTAATAAATTTATTTTTTATAATTCCCCTAATTTTTATAGTTAAAAAATTCAACTATATATATTACCTTAGGGGAAAAAATATTCCAATCCATTTGATTTACTAAACTCTTTATTTTTCCTCAAAAATTACATAATCTATGGCCCTCTTCACCACACATAAGAAATCTTCTCATTCCTTTAATAAATTTATTTTATTTATTCATCACACATTATTGAAATATAGGAAAATAAATATTCATTCCTTCATGGCCTTTACCAAATGATTTCTTAGTTAACTCTATCATCTTCTTTGGTTAGTCCAAGATTTAGGTAAGTTATAAGTTTTTAATCATGTTTTATGATTAATGGTTTGGAATAATCAAAATCTTTTACTCCATTAGTCATCTCATTTATATACTCATAAAAAATTATCCATCACATTCAATGTTAACCTAGTTCCTTCTCATTCCTACAATTGACTAAAACCACAAAGCATAGTGTGGAGAACTCTAATCATAATGGGAAACCAAATACTCATGAAAATCACTTATAGGACGTCTAAATAATGACACCTTATTCTTTAATCCATGAATCATTATGTTTATCCTAGGTTTTTTATTGTCATAATTTATTTAAAATTTATATTATGGTTTGAAAAGAGATTGTGAATTTTCAAATCATATCCCTCATGAGTGTAAAATTAGGTGTGCAGCAAGGCCCATTGACATGAAACAATTGCTAATAAATTCTACATCAATACAGTATTTTTGGGGTTGTTACCTCTAGGTAAATCTTTTTCAAATCCACATAAAATTATAGTATCCAGACACTAATATAATTGGTTGGAAACCACTTGATCTATCCTTAACCAAAATTCTAAGACATTTTCCAATACTTTGACTCATCTTTATAATTATCCTCAGATAAATCCAAATAAATACCCTTAGAAATATAACTAGGTATCTCAATTTTTTTTCTCATCCTAGTTTCTAAAGGTTAACTAAACATTTCCTTTGATACTAACTATAGTGACTCATACTTGTCATACATGGATATTACATATTTTTTTATGAATATTCATTAAATTACACATAAACACACCTGATGAACATAATAGTTTGGTTCCATTGGAAAAATGGAACAAAATATTATATTCTAGTGAAATTTCTTCAGTGTTTTCCACAAAGATCATCCCATTTAGTAATATTTATAGAAATACCCTACATAAATATTTTATTCATAACTTGGGGAAATGAAACATAAGAAAGTGTGAACTCAGATGCTTAGTAAGGGAAAATATAAGAGATATAAATTTATTATCATATAAAAGAATAATATAATCATAATATAATGAGATAATGAACATAAATTATGACGTTCATACCCAACCTTTCATAGATAATAAACTTGATTCTTGGCCTAACGATTTGAATTTCATAAGACATGAGTCATAAAGGAATCAGGGAACATGAGTCATGAGATCATAAAATTAGTATAATACATAGACCTTTGGAATAAAAATCATCTTATAACATTGTTAACAAGTGAAAATAAAAATATTTTCACAAATTAAATTAACGATATGACATCAGGCTCTCACATAAGCTTATAAACATGAAAATATGTCCATGCATAACATTGTGAACATGTAATCATATTTACTCATAAAAATATGAACATGTAATCAAGTTCGTAGATAACATTTTTAACATGAAATTAGGTTTATGCATAGAAAACTACACCTCCTAGGTGGGATATAACACTATCCCTAGTGGAAGACCTTTCCCTATACTGGAATGAGTCCACTCCCCAAACCATCATAGAAGAAAAAAACCTTTACTATTCTAGGTTCTATACCCATTCCATCAATTCATATCTCATGAGATATATAAATATTTACCTAATACATTGGAGGGAGATATATGTCCCACCCATCTCATAGTTAAAACCTTATTTACGAGTGACACAAAATCTTAAATTATTTTGATATCATAACCCATGAAATGAAATGGGTATCATAAAAATTTTATCATTTCATAACCTTTGTAAAATAAATAGGTTTCATAATAATTTCATCTTAAAATAACCCATGGAAAGAAGATGGTTTCTTAATCATCTTATTATTTTATAAACCATGGAAGAGAAACGAGTTTCATAAACATCATGAAATCATAATATAAACCATTTAAAGAAAAATATGAATTGTATAAATAGATTATATACCAAGGAATAGGTAACACCAATAGATGTAAAATTATATGTAAAATAATTTTTATTGATCATTTGAAACATTTCATGAGGAAAATATCATTTCCTCTTTCAAAAAAGGTTTTTAAAACATAAAACAATCTAAAAACATTTTTCTTCGAAAATAATATTGAAAATATATAATGGAGGATTTTAAAATCATTTAATTTTTTTTAAAACATAAAAAAATTTAAAATAATTTTCCATGAAAATTAGATTGAAATATATATTAAAAAAATAATGAAAACAGTTTTAGAAAACAACATTTTTTGAAGAAAACAAATTTCTGACCAAAGGGGGGAAAAGTCAGATTTTATTAAAAACATTTTATTAATAAATTTAAGTACTAAAGAGTGGAAAAATGGTACCATTATTTTAATATATCCTGAAAACTAGAGGAGAATAGAATTCGTGAGAATATTTGTGTGGTCGATCATGAGATTTCAAAATTTGAGACTTAATCTTAGACAATCTTAATAAATGATGTAATTGTAACATAAAATCTTTACCACTTTAATATGATTGAATCAAAATCTCCATGATGGAATAAAATAAATAGAAAATTAAAATATTTTGAATAATAATAAATTAATGATATAACATGTTAAAGGTTTCATAAATTCACCCCATGAATTGATATAGGTTCATAACATAACATACGTCTTAAAGATGAAAAACTGAGACAAAAACCCTTACCATATTGATAATAATGAAGCCATAAACCCAATTAATGAGAGATACTCAAATGGATATTAAAATTAAAATAATTTTAATTGTAATAATCAAAAAATAAATTAATGGTCTCTATATACACTATATAAAATAAATATTTGGTGAATATAGAATTTGTCTCACAAAAAGTAAAAGTGGGATGATAATCTCTTTCATCAAGTCTTGAATTTTGTTCCGCTGATTAAGAAATACTATATAATAAATATAAGTTTATTATAAATATATTAAAAAATAATAATTATATATATAATATCAATACCATGTTATAGTTATGTTTTGGATAATCACTGATTTGTTTTTCGTATATGTTTTGAATTTTTATTTTTGGTCTTTTTAATTAAATAATTATTTGATAATATCCAGAATTTAATCCATAATATAAATAATATATATATTCAGTATATATTTTTTAGATTAATCTATAAAATTTAGTGATACAAAATGAAATACAATATATATAGAGATGGTAGGTCGTACGTACGTATAAACACGAGTTTCATTTTCTTATCACCTTGAAAGAAAGAAAAGTAAATTATATATATATATATATATATTATTATAGAATCATCTTTATGTCATATATATTACATATGTTTATTAAACTCTTCTTTAATACATTCCATGTAAAGTGTGGATGAATCACAACACTTTGTGAGGCAGTAGTCCGCAGTCCACATGAACATTGTTATCGTATTCCCAAAAATTGAAAAACCTAAACATATTTGTGATATAATAATTTAAGAATAATAATAAAATCATAAATATCACAAATATAATGTATAAAATATAAATCCATCATTATTTTTAACCACAAGAGGTTGTAATGGAAAAAGAGATGACATCGGTTCGTGAGGTGGTAGTGCGTCGTAGACACAAAGGATGATTTTGAAACCCATTTAATGGAAGTGTGTACAGTTATAGGTCTTAACCTTTACATAATAATATCTCAGTATATAAAATATAATTTGGATATTATATAATCATGTTGTAATAATAATTTAATGTGGTGGATAAAGAAATAAAATAAATACTTTCTTTGAATAACATTTCCTCTTTTTAGGTATTCTCTTTAGGTTTCCACAAAATCCTTACTAAGATTGATTTCTACCAAAAATAAAGCTTCTAGAATGAATGGATTGAATTTGGGAAGTTATTTTTTTAGCATTTGGTTGCTTCAAATGTATTTAGAGGTATGTATAATGGATGGTAGTGAGTGCTCTTTTATAGTCAAGGAGGGGCGACATTTTTTGTAAATACCCAAAAGTATTCACTATTGGGTGGTATAACTTACCAAATGTAGATCCAAAATTTATTAATAATGGTGGTTATAGATGAATGTTTCAAGTAAAACCCAAATCTTATAAAATGGATTCATTTTTTATCAATTTATTCCTTAGTATTTAAGTTTACTAATTTTTATCATTATAGTTTTTAATAAGGTGAATTTTATCTTTTTATTTACCAAGGTAATTTATTATTTAAGACTATGGTTAAAAGATATTTATTATATAATTTATAAATAATTATTATAAATATTATGCCCAATTAATTAAATAAAAATAATATGTGTGTGTAAAATTAATTTTAGTACAGTCGCATGTAATGTACAAACAACTTTTTTTTTAACCTAAATCAAAGTTAATAATATTCACCATTTTCACTAATCATTATAGTAAAAAATTATTTTGACTTTATTAGGTAATATATATTATTTTTATTCCAAACCTTTACCCCATTTTTACAAATTCCATTCACATAGGTGGTAGAATTTAATTTTCAATAATTAATGCATGCTCGATGAGAAAATAGATTTCTAAAGTGAAAATGTTCAAACATTCACCCCATTTTTATATCCAATTTCAATATGAAATTGATTTTAATGAAATATATTAGATTAATAGATTTATAATGGAACTAATTATACTTTAAATAAGATATAAATATTATTTACCATTCTAAATAATTTAGACGAAAAGATAGTTTTCAATTTAAATCCAATATTTTTTACTATTCATAAGAACATGAAACATTTCAGAAAAAATCCCAAATATTTATCCTAAGATAGTAATTCAATTATTATTTAAAAAATAATTTTTATTTTGAAAAATTTATTTTTTAATAGTGGAAAATTCTATTTTTAAAATAAGTGTGCCTTAAAAAGGTGAAAAAACTGGATTAAAAAATAATATTTTTAAGCATAATATTTGATTTATTCTTAAATGTTGTTGAGAAAGAACATAATATAAATGATAAAAATTTAGTTGAATATATATTATATATACATTTCAATAAATCCATTAAAAAAAGTGATTTGGTTAATTTATTTATATAAAACACAATTATGCACATAAAAATTGTTTTTTAGAGAAAGATTACCCTCTATTTTCAAAAGGGTTGTATTTTAATTTATAACTAATTGATCACCAATGAATTATTTTTATGTACATGTGTAAACCATATTTTTATAATTTATTTAAACCTATTTTTACACTCTACTCCAACGAATAGGTGATAAAAATTATATCAACTAATAATATTTTAATATTATGCCACATTTTATTTAAACTCAGTGTTGCGTTTAACATAAGCTAAAATCAGTTTTGTGTGTAGAAAAAACCAAAATTAGTGTTGTGTGTACCAAAATATAAACTTAGTTTTGTGTGTAGAGTAATGTTGGATTGGTGTTTCATATAAAGAAAGCGTAACATGGTGTAGCATGCAACTGAAGCCATCGAATAATTTTCATTTATTTGAAAAAAATTAATTCATAAAAAATAGGGTTTCATTGTAGTATAATGAGATAACTCAGTTAGTAAAATTAGAAGGATTTTTAACTAGTATTTCTTAAAATATCTTAATTATAGATCTTGATGGTAAATGTATCATTTTACTAAGAAACGTGACATCCAATAATTAAGCATTCCTTTCATTCTGTATTTATTTATTACTATCCTAGAGATTTTAACTATGACATAATCTGTGGATGCATTTTGTTATCTATAATTGATTAAATAGAATGTGTTTTCAATTATTTATCTTTCCACATTTATTTTTATTAATCTATCTAGGAAGTCATGTTTTATAAATGGAACTTGTGTTCAATTTTTTACCTTTCCACACTGATTATGATTATTTATTCATGATAGAATCCTCTATACTTAAACCATACAGAGTATTTTGTCTCACCCTTATTTTGTTTCATTTCCCAAGGATATGAAGTGGAATTCACGGAATGAGTTTCAAGGAATCATAACATTTACTTATTTCATGATTTATTTTCTTTTCCCAATGTAAATGGGTATTATGTGCCTATATAGTATTACAAAACTACAAAAATGATCAATTCATTGGGATTTGAATCTTTTATCTATTCCATTGTAATAATATATGGCACCAGACTGGGGATACTAGGGTTATGGTCATTACTGTAGGTATCAAAGGAATTTTAGTATAAACCATTGGAACTATATTTAGCAAAACATTGATTCAGTAACATACCCTTATGATAGAATTTGAGGACAAGTTTAGAAGAATATCCTAATGTTTTTGTAAGGAAGATATTATATGATTATTCCAAGAAATATATCCTTATATAGATACAAAATGTGGATTTGGTTCTGGAACATCGTTACATGGGGAAAATAACTCCAAAAAAGAAGCATTGGGTTTGACTTGAGCATTACTTGGTACTCGGAAATAGGCCTTACTATGCACCTAGTTTGACACTCCTAGGTGATGTACTTAGGATAATTCACATTTTCTTTACAAACTATTATAATTATTTTGAATTAAATATATCCTAAAATAAACCACAGTTTATGATTTTTAGAATAACAATGCATGATTTTTTAATTTATGTTAATCATTACACCATATTTGGAATTATACATTATGATTTAAAATTTATAATTTTACGAGCTAATCCAGTATGTGCCACTGTTAATAAATGGTGCCTATAAGGAAGAATGATATCAATAATCATGAAAAATGTATATATTTACTTGTTTATTGAACTAACATAGTTTTTATTGGAATGAATAAATTTAGGGCTATATTAGGGAATCCTAATCAGGTTGTTACAAATAAACATTCCTAGACTTAACAACCTATTGCACAATAAGATTATCTTAAGTTTGATTTATTTATGAGACATAAGCCCCCATCATTTAGTGGGACAAATAATCCAATTATAGCTGAGAAATTGATCAGTCCTCTAGAGAATATATTTATGTCTTTTGGATGTGGTGAAAAGAAAAAGGTTACACTTTTGGTGTATTGTCTCAAAGATATGTTGATGAATAATGGTTATTGATCCAAAATACTTGGTTGGGAGAGGAAATATAACTCATGGAATGGAAATATCTTAAGGAAACATTCATTAATAAACATTTCCGTCATGATCAAAATTTGTGATAAAGAGAAAGTTACTTATATTATAGAAAAAGGAAGAATAAAGTTTCACAGATTATGAAGATACCTTTATAAGGTTTTCCAAGTATGGTATGGATTATATATACAACTAATATTTCAAGATTGATGAATTTTTTGAAGGGATTAAGCCAAGTATTTGAAGGGAACTGTTCTCCCAACCTTTTTCATCATATGAAGAAACGGTTTTATATTCCATAGAAATGAAGTAATTTTCTAGAATAAATATATTTAGGGGAATCAAGAGAAGAATAGGCCATATGAACACTAAGATAAAAGAAATTCATCAAAGAAGAAGATGAAGAAATTTTATTCATGTGAGATCTAGGGAAATAATCACATTATTAAATGTATGAAATGAATGAGAGTTTGTTATATGCTTGGAGAAAAGGGGTCATCATGTGAAAAAACACAATGAGAATAATGAGAAAACTTCTATTTAGTGTTTCAACTATATGTATATGGGGTAGTATCTAAATTAATTACCCAAGTATCAAGGGAATATAACATAGAAGAGGCCAATGGGAGAAGGCCAAGATTTTTGAATCACCACTATTGAGGTGGAATTAGCCAATGGTGTGGTGGCATATACATTAATCCTATAATAAAATTTAACCGATGCCTTATTTGACTATTTATACTTGAAATCCATTATACCTACTGTATTTTCTATGAAAATTTACATTTCCCATTTAATTTAATAAGGGAGTTGTCAGCCAAAATTCATAAGGTAAGTCTCATTACAATAAATATGTGTCAAGAAGTACCCATTATGACACATAAAAATGATTTATTTGATCAAATTATTATCATGCATATGTTTGAATTTTATATAATCCTTGGTATGGACTAGTTTTTGAAATATGATGGGAAAATTTATTTCAATAAGAAGGAAATTATAATTTAAGAGGAAGAGGTAGAATTACCTATATTCTGATCAGAGACTTCATAATTAGAGTCATATATAGATCTACCACCAGTAGCTCTATAGAATAAGATTCTTGGGGAAGATGAGAAAAAAAATCAAGGGATGAATAAATTAATCATAAAATTTAGGATGTACCTATTGTACATGAATATATTGATGCATTTCATGAGAAATTACCTCGATTCCCCCAAAGTGTAAAGCTAAGTTTTCCATTGATTTGATCCTAGATTCAAGACTAATATCAAATACTCTATATAGAAAGACCACTTTCAAAATAGTGGAATTGAAAAAAATAGAGGATTTGGGTGATAAGGTATTTATTTATACTAGTATTTCACCATAGAGAGCCCATGTTATCTTTTTTCGAGTATAAATATGGATCCCTAAGAATATTTATTGATTATATAGAAACTTATGATATTAAAATAAATAAAAATAATACTATTAATCACATTGATGAATTATTTTATTAACTTGATGGGCCCCAGTATTTTTTATAGATTTATCTTCATTATGGGAATCACTAATTGAAATTAAATAAGGAATACATTCTGAATGTTTGTTTTAGAACAAGGTATAGAAATTATGATTTTATTGTAATGCCATTTGGGTTGACTAATGCTCCCTCTATTTTTATAGATCTAATAAACAATGTATTGAAAGAAAATATTTATGATTTTTTTGTGGTATTCCTTAATGATATTCTGATGTATTATAAAATCTATGAGGAACAAATGAATAAATTGAATATCATTCTTCATACTATTTTAAGGAAAGATTAATATGGGAAATTTTTTAAGTCTAATTTTTGTGTTTAGGGAGTTTCTTTTGTAAGCCATATTGTCTCCAAAGATGGAATCTGAGTTGATCTTGAAAATACAAAGGCATTTATTGAATAGCCTATACCAACAAACATTACTAATGTAAGTATTTTAATTAGTTTGGTAGGTTACTATGAATAATTCATTCATAAATTTTCCAAATTAGATAACCTGTTAAATAATCTTACATGAAATGGGGTTAAGTTTGTTTCGAAAAAAGACTATAAAGAATTTTTTGATAAACTAAAGAGGATATTGGTGAAATCTCTAATTTTTTACTATACCATCTAGAATTCATGGGTTTTTGATATATATTGATACATCAATGAAGGGTATTGGTTCTATCCTAATGAAAAATGATAATATTATTTCATATACATCAGGGAAATATAAGACTCATGAATAGAAATACCAAACCCCTGATATTAATTTGTAAGTTGTAATATTTTCATTGAATATTTGGATACATTATATATATGGTTAAATATGTGAGATATAAATAGATCATAATATATTGAAATACATATTTTTATAAAAAGTTCTCAATATGAGGAAAATGAGATGACTCGAGCTACTCAAGGATTATGATTTCTCAATACACAACCACCATGGGGCAGAAAATAAGGAAGCATATTCATTGAGTGGTAAAGTTTGTTGAATTATAACCCAAATTAGGTTTGAGTGGGATCCTATATTCATTGATCTAGTAAATATAGACATTGCAATTACTGTGTAAAGGGATACATTATTTATTTCTCAAATGATTTGAAAACCATATCTATTTGAAAAGATAAAAAATTCTTAATCTGGTGATGAGAAATTTTTGAAGAAAATTAAAGCTGTGAATGATGGGAAATTAGTAGAATTTTTTGTGAAGATGGTGCTATGAAATTTGGAAATTGATTATGTTTTCCATCTATACCAGATCTAAAAAGGAATTTTTCGGACGATGCTAATAGTTCAAATTTCTCTCTAAATCCTAATAGCACAAAGATGTATTGGGATTTGAATGATTTTTTTTGTGGGATAACATGATGTGTGAATTTGAAGATTATGTATCAAGATGTTAAGTTTGTAAAAAAGTGAAAGCTATGAGGAAGTATCCTGTAGAAGTCAAGAATCCTCTTTCTATTCCTGCATGGATATGAGATGAAAATACTATGGACATTGCCACAGGTCTAGAAAATATTCCTAGAAAGTATAATGCAATATGGGTTATCATTGATTTCCTAACCAAATATACAAATTTAATCATTATAAGAGAATAATTAACTGTTGATCACATTAAAATGCTCTATATTAATGAATTTTTAAGACTTCATGGAGTACCTATATCAAATTTTTCTGATCAAGATCCCTTTTTTAGATAGAAATTATGGAGGAGTGTTCAGAAGGATCTTGATACTGAGCTTCCTATGGGCACTTCCTACCATCCTAAAACTAATGGATAGTCTCAAATAATGATTCAAACATTGAAATACATTTTTATTTGATTATAAATTTACTTTGAAGGTATTTGGGATAAGTATTTACCTTTGGTGGAGTTTTCTAATAATAATATCTTCCATTCATATATTAAAATGGAACTGTATGAATCATTATATGGAAAAATATTCCATACACCAAATTTTTGGTATGAAGTTCGGGAAATGAAACTTTTATGACTATAACTTTTTAAAGAAACAAAAACAAAGGTAAAGGATATTTAGGCTCACATTAATGTTGCACGAAGTAGGAAAAAATATTATGCTGATAATTGGAGGAAATATTTTGAATTTCAAATGAGTGATCTTATTTTCTTGAAAGTATCTCCATAGAAGGTTGCTATGAGGTTCTGTCAGAAAGGGAAGTTGAGAATTAGATACATATTAACCTGTGAAATTATCTAAATAATTTTATTTTTTACTTATCATTTGGTAATGTTTCCAAATATCTCAAAAGTGCCCGATGTGTTCCATATATAATTACTATGGAAGTACATGCTATACCGAACACATTTGATCACGTATGATGAAATAGAGTTAGAAACTAATATATCATTCTATGAAGAACCCATCCCAAATATTTATACTAGAGATAAGGTATTGAGGAATCAAATGACTTGTTTGTTAATGGTGCTTTGGAGAAATCACAAAATGGAGGATGCAACCTGGGAACCAAATAATATAATGATGAATAACTACCCTTATCTATTTAGAAGGTAATATACATGAAATTTAAAAGATGAATTTTTATAGGATGGAAAAATTTAAAACCCCAAGATTTTAAAATACATTCCTTTTAGAATAAATTTAATTTTATTGATATCTTGCAATGCACATAACACCGGGTTTATACAAAGCACTGTTTAGTCAAAAAATTTCACACATAAAATAAAATTATATTTTAACAATTTTAAAAAATTTATTTGACAAATTAAACTCATTTTTTGAAATTTTATTATCAATATTATCTTAGGGAGAGTTTTGGTATTTTTATTAAAATTTTCATTTTTTTTGAATATTGAAAAATACTTGATTTTTATTGAAAACCGCCTTTTAATATAATTAATTTAAAATGTTAAAGTGTATTTTTATTTATTTTTATAGCAAAAAGAGTTAAATAATAAATATATTAATCTAATTTAGGTCATTATAATAATTTTCATATTGAATTTTGATATAAAAAAATTCCAAACTTTTGAAAATTTTCACTTTAAAAACCTTATTTCTCATAACGTATGTGGGATGAATTTTAAATTAAATTAGGTTAATTATGTGATTTAAATTTGAAAAAATGGATTTTATATTTGTAATAATGATAATTTATGTATTCTAATAAGTTTAACTTAATTTTTTACCACATTTATTTGTTAAAATAGTGAAATTTAATTACAGTGATTAAGGTAAAAACGAGTTTACTTAGCGGTTAAACATAGAATAAAAGGTGTAATAACAATCCAAAAATTGTCAAAACCACATTGCATGGACATATATCGGCCATATCCATTATATTATCTATAATTTACCATTATTAGGTCCTGGTGACATGAAGAAAACATGGTTTGAATTCCCTATTTCAAAAAAAAATACAAGTGTATCCCCTACCCCACTTCTAAAAGGCCACCCACTATTCTCACAACATCACCTGTTAAAACCACTTTGGTTCAAAAAATAACTACAAAAATAACTTAAAAACTTCCCTAAACTCATAATTTAATCCTTATTTTATATATAAATCCTATCTAGGAAGGTTTTAGTGCAAAACTATAGAGGCTTCCCAATGAAAAGGTAATGGTCTTCAATGAGTGCCATTTTTTATTTCTTTCTCCACCCCCTTAAATTTTTATTTGAAAATAATGGTATAATAAGATAAGTATATTACTTATAATGGGATGTTTTAGTAATATATGAATGACCTAAAACATACTCCACTTCTATCAAATGTGTTACAAAATCATCATTCATGTGTATAGAGGATTACCGGCTTGTTAGCCAAAGTTGTTTTTTCCATTTCCACCACTCAAGGTGGGGTATAATGATTGATATAAAGAATAAATATCATATTTATAATATAATTATTTCTATATAGTAATTATATCATAAATATATTTTTACCATCTATTTCGTAATAAATACGATAACGTCAGTCGCGTGTATAGTGGACTACCGCCTCACGAATCGATGTGATTCATTTTTCACTAACGCTTCACATGGATGGTGATAAATATTAAGTTAATGATTATTTATTTTATACATGAAACAATTAAGATATTTATGAAAAATTTTCTTTATTTAAATATAATATATATCATTTTGTTTCTTTTTTTTTCACTAATGTAAAGATGATAACATCATTCGTCTATGTGTGGACTACCGCCTTCACGAATTGATGTGACTGTATTTTCATCACCACTATAAGACCCGAATAATTTACAAATAGATTTAATATAGAATTAATGAAACACTATGTCTCTAAAAAACACAACCTTTTTATAACCTAGCCAGGTAAACCTAATTTTTTCACCTATGTGATTTGAATTTTGAAAAACTGACATACACGATTGCGTTCAGTAAGATATTTTGAGTCTGATAAGACAAACTTAATTTTTGGTGAATAGTAAAATACCCTTATTAATTATAACACATCCTTATTAATAGTAATGAATATTAATTAATATTAAATTGGCCAAAAAATAGAAACTTTACCCATGAATGTATATATACAATTTCGACATCTTAAAAGTGAAAATTGATCAGAGTATAAGTATTGGTTATTTTGTATGTCATCAATATTATAATTAAAATTTTATGATTAATTTAATAATTTAAAAAGGAAATTTATTTTCACAAAAATTAGTCATAAATTGTTACTTTATTCTCTTATGGTTATATGAAAATTTTATGTGACCTTGATTAATTTCTCAATGTGTTACAAAACGAATTATAGTTTTAAAGTTGTTTTTTAAGAATAAATTATGATTTTATTTAAAAATTTAATAAAAAATATTTGGAAAATCAATTTCAAAAAATATATTTCATTTTTGAATTCTAAACACTGAAAAATGGCAAGTGTAAAATTTGGTAATTTTCTGAAATAATTGAATATTTGATGAATAGTGAAATAGAGTAAAATTACGTGTATACAAATTATCAGTTAAATACACTATTTATGACATCACGAGTGATGTAAGGACACTTAGTTCTAAATAAAATTATCTTATTACTATTATGGTTCAAATGAAACAACACTATTTGTTTTCTTGAGGTAATTAATAAAATATTCACAATTTACTCCTCTCCACCACTATAACCCCCCCCCCCCCACACTCACTCTTATCCTCACTCCTCTAAGCCTTGAATATCCTTAAAATTCTGCCCAAATAACCTCCCCTAGTCACTACACATTTCCAATAATCTCTTTTTATTTCCAAAAGATTAAAACCCCTTCTTTTAAAGAGACTCTCAAGGAGGTGGATTCAAGAGGCAAATTCTTCTTTTCATTTCTTTTATTTCAAGTTTTCTTTTATGTGGTATGTATTTTCAGATTTCATACCATATTTTATTTTAATTTTATTAATTCCCAATAATTTTTTATGAGCCTTATATTAATTTTTTACCCTTTTACCCTATCATTTTAATGTTTTCTAAAACCATGTTGCATAGCCGTTATGCTACAGAATTTTCGTCTCAAAATATCTCTATTTTTCAAGCACTCTTATTATGTTGTTATGTTTTAATTTCAATTGTATTTTGTTGGGATACATAATTAAATATCCCCTTACTGTATATATTATGTAATAATTATGATATAAACTTTTTCTCTCATCAGTATATTTTATGAATTTTTAAGTGACGCCGTTAGGCTACCGAACATTCGTAAGGGATTTCTTAACTTTTCTTTTATTTTGTGTTCCTTTATTTTAATTTTTTCATCTCCCCTCATCCAAATGATATGGATATTATAGTTCCTTAAATTAAATAGAATTTTATTATTCTAATGTAATATTTTATCATCATATTTCTTTTTTCCCCCTCTTATACTAAAAATGAAAACACTGTTCGAGATGTGTTAATTTATCACATTCAAGGATGTCGAGTTCTCATTTTTTATTACCATCTTTAATTATGGTCATGAAACCATTTTTATAGTTGAACAATATCTGAATATATTTATTTTATCTTATGTAATGTTCTGGAATCCTTACACCCTCAGAATACAAAATAATAAATCAAAACAAGTTAATTATGCACAAAACTGCCATGTAAGTCCAATCATTTAACATGATCTTTTATCAAATAGTCATCCTCATGGTATATATAAAAATTAATTATAAGATAATTTATATCAATTTAATTTCACTTATAATATATATTAACAATTCTGGATGTTTTAACACCTTTCAAACAAACTTCCATTCTTGAATACAAGTAAACTGATCATGAAAACCAAGGAAGAAAATGCTTCCAAAACAATAAAATTGAACCTCTTAAACCCATAAAAAGTGAAATGAATGAACCTAAAAAGGTTAAAATAAATAAATTAAATAAAAAATAGGTTATTTAAATATCAATTTATTGATTTTATTTTTGTTATCTTGGACACTAAGATTAAGTGAAGAGAACCATCAGACTTAAGGTTAGGGGTTTCTTCATCTCACTCCCATTTTTGTTAGATTTTCCATATTCAATACTACTACTTTTTTATGGTATTTGTATACTTACCATTGAAGTTTCACATAATGAATCTATTTATTTTAATGATAATAAATGTATCCTTTATGATAGTTAATTTTGGAGCATTTGATTCAATTGATTACAAACTTTTAAGTATATTCTACCCAAAAATCCATTTTCATTCAGGTTGCACTAATTCTTTACTCAACTAAATAATATTCTTATTTATTCATATGTAATATTCATAAATTATGTGTGAATGTTCTATATATTTGTATCAACCAGAATCTTAATTTCATTTATTGGGATTGACCTGCTTTAAAAGGATCTTTTAAAAATTCTACCAAAAATACATGCTTGATTCAAGGAACTTATCGAATTTTTACCTATTTTGAAGTTTAATATATAATCTTTTTTAAGCCATATTTATCTTTATGAAATGAAAATTTTTAAAGTGAAAAAATAAATTTTTGTTTCATTTCTTGTTTTAGGAAATCAAAAATGACTTTTCACTTTAAAATCCTTTAATATCTTCTTTAAACCACATGAAAATATTTTATTTCTAAAGCATCTTTAAAAAATATTTCAAAATTATTTTACCAAAATAAGACTTTATTTAAGCCTCAAATATAATTACAATGACCTTAAATTTTATTTTATTGGATATACATGTTTAAAACCAGATTTATGACAAAAACAAACAACTTTCCAAAAGAACTCCTCTTTCCAAAGTAAAATGGTTATTTCTCTCTCACTTTAAATTTTATGGTTTATATGAATTTTTCACCAATTATTTCTTGATTTTGGTTTATGTACTACCATTTGGTATATCATATTCTGAGTCTACATATTCTCATGATATTCTAATGGATTGTGATTTTAATGCTTCAAGGTGGTATGAGAAACTTTGGAATGTTTAAGGATTATTTCCTGAAATATTTTTCGATGGTCTCATTGAAAAGTATCTTCACATATGTCAATGTAGTTTGTTGAATCTTGTTCTTCATTGAGGTTTATATCTTATGTTATAATCAACCATGTTTTATTTAATGGTTTATCATTAGTTTGATTGTGGATGTTCAACCTTAAAACCACTCACCATATTACTCTGAATGGCTGTTTTTATAATTAAATATTGGGGAAAGTTATTTAGATTTAATATGTTAGATTAAATATGAATGTGTATATTTTTTATGTTCACCCCAATCATATGAGGAATGAATTGGACTTAGTAAGTGTCGGGTGGGGCCTTCTATCACCCCTCTGTGCACTGGTTGGTCTCATAAGACAAACTATGGTCTTGGCATGAGGCCTTAACCCAATGATTATTTATGGTCTTTTCATGAGGCCTTGATGGGATGTTTTAGAATGTCCTGAATATTAATTTCCCTCATTATGAAACTAATATTGATAGTTCAGGTGATTATTTAACTAGTAGAATACACATGATCATGTTTTTTTATGGCATTATTTATTCAGCTACTATTCCTACCATAACGTGTTCAAGTTTATTTTTAAAGGAATGTGTTTTAGTTATTCACCATGCCTAATGTTTATGTTAATTTTATCTTTTGGTATATTTCTTACCCTTACTGAGAATTTGATCTCACCCCTTTCATTTTTTTTCCTTCTCTATGTTATGAAGAAGAGACCATTTATTGAGTTTTTAAGGATTCAGTTTATTGGATTTTTTATGTATCATATTTTGATTCCATCCAAATGTAAAATGGGTTCCATTTATGTATGTTGTTTATCAAAGATTACAAAACTAATTAGTCCTTCAGCATTTGACTCATGGTAATCATGGCATTGTATTAACATAATGCACTAGCTCTGATCTTCTAGGGTCGTGGCATTACAATCAAACTATATGGAAAATATATATAAGTATATAATATAGTATTAATGATATTATTATCATAATGAAAGGTTAACATATTACTTACCTCATTTATATAATGAGTGGTGAAAATGGAAGTGTTACTCATTTGTACATGTGACCTACCAAGTCCATGATCTTAACATACTTCATTTTTAATAGCCATTTTTAATGATTGGTTTCTAAAGTACAATTAATGTATAAATATGAAAATTATGTTTTTATTATTATTATGATTATGGTTAAACTCTATTATATGTGCAAGAATAAGATATTTAATGATAAAACATGCATATGGAAACAAGTCAATAAACACCCTAAATAATGAAAATAAAGTATAATTTTCAATAAATGGGTGATAAGATGTTATAAAAGGGTCATATATGATATTGTAAATGTTAATATGGTTTTGGTGAAATTTAATGACATTTTAAAAACTAGTATACATGTGTTAACTAATATTCAACCAAAATAAATATTGAGGTAAGGGATTTCATCTCAATTTACATTCCCTTGATACTTATTTGTTATTATGCACCAATTCAATTTTATGTGCTGTATATACTATCCCTTTTACATGTGATGTAATGAAGAATTATTTATTCATGGTATTGTAAGTTCAAATTTCAGTTATTTCACCCAATTGTATTTGAATTGAAAATTACAAAGTGGTAAAAATTATTTTGAAATATTTTTTTTATGGTTATCATTATCTTAAAACAATAAATTTAGTGTAATACGTTTTCATTCGAAATTAAATTTATCACATATATCCATATTTTTTATGATAGATATTATTATTCCCTATACCTTGTAACATTTTAACATATTGTTTTTAATTTGTATTTTATTTGATTGACTGTGGAAATATTGAAAAATTTGTATCCTTTACTCAATACAGATATATGATTATAATGAACATTGTTTGTGAATTAATTATATTATTCAATATACAAGGAATTATTTTTACATAAATAAATGGGTTTAGTAATGGTCAATGTAATCCCCTTCATGAATAGATAGTCTTTTGAAATGTCTTAGTTTTTCAAATGAGATGGGTTTTTACCCTATTTGTTTTAAACAATCTTGAGGATAGATCTTGGCAGCAATTGTATGATGTGCCTGGGAAACATAACATCTGATAATTAGTCATTTATATAATTTGGTATTTTGTTATTAGTAACTAGGATATTTTCACCATGACCTTATCTAGGGATGTATTTCATTATCAGTTATTTATTAAATGACATATGTTTTTAGTTATTTAACTTTCCATATTGATTATGCTTTACCTATTAATGCAGTCAAGTTATTTTAAAGGATTTTTTATTCAGTTATTTAATTTATGTATATGTTCTTATTATTAATTAATGATAGATTCCACTGTACTAAAACCTCACTTAGAATTTGAGATCATACTTATTTTTTTCTCTTTTACCAGGATATGAAGATGAATTCTTGGAATGAGTTTCAAGTATCCTGAAATATTATATTATTTATACTTTATTTTATTTTCCCAATTTTAAAATGGGTATAATATATGTATCTAGTCTTCCCAAATTGGTAAAATAATTGATCATTTGGGATTTGATTCTTGTATCTATTCTGATGTATTGAAATAAAGCACCAGTTCATGGTTTCAAGGGTCAAAGTAATTATGGAATAAATGAGGATTTAATCCACAAACACTGCAATAATTTTTTTTTATAAAATGCGTAAAAATATTATTAATTGAGGCCATAACCAAAGAAGGAGTTATTGTTAGTCCAAAAGGAATTACCAGATGTTATAAAATTATTATATTGTCTTAAAAAAACTATCTTAGGAAAATAATCTTACCTGACATGATGTTGTTGGAAAACAAATCAAATTTCAATATTTTTAAACAAAATCACCACAATTAATTGATTTAAGATATAATAAATTATAGAAAATAGTACCTATTCTTGATTATATCCTAGTTTAATTAATTATACTCCAGAAATAAGTTGAATATCCCAATAAAACTCTTATCTAAAAGAATAGAAACCCCAATGGAAAGTGAATGTTTTTTTGAATCCTTTAGCCCCAAGTTATTTCAAATTGATCATTAATTAACATAATTTCATTAGATCCGTGTTATATGGATGAATTGATAGAATTTTTTTCCAGTAACAATGTCAATGGTAAATTCCACCACCCTCTGAAGGGGTATTTTAGAGAACTATTCAAGGAATTAAAAAGGATATAAGTCTACCATATTAGGTAAGACTCTACAATATTTAGAAACAATTGAATCAATGACCAGACAAGTCATCATTTTTATAATTAATATAATATATCATAGATCAAGACCTAATCAACTATCTTGCAACTACCACTCTCCATTGTGTGGTTGTTAAATAGAAACATGAGATGTGAAAGATACTCTCTTGTTCGAATATCTTATATAGGCTCAAACTTAAGTCAGAAAGGTCATCCAAAAATGAAATAAATGGTTTCTATATTAATGAAAAGGAGATCATAGATATTAATAAACGATTCCACTATCAATATATAGGTTTTACACTTATGGGTCAGTTCTATCCTCTTTTCTAAAGGAGTATAATTGTTCATATGTAAATTTAAGGTTCCCACTTCATCATCAAGTATATAATTTCTTTTAAATTAATGAATGTAAGGCACATGTATAAAATAAATCAAATGATAAAATAGAATATATAATCCAAGATGGTTTGGGTAGTGGGTCAATGTAACATTCCCATAGATATTTATTAAATAAAAAATAGACTTGGATAATGGAGGGATTAAATGCGGGTGTACACATGAACTCTGAAATTAGAGAGATGATGGGGAAGAAAAGTGTCATTAAGATAAAAGTACTAGAATTAGTTCTCATTCTTAACTATATTATTGGACATTGAATCATCAACCATGTTCACCTACTTATAAATTATAGTGTGAACAAACCAAACCATTTCCAATTGGACCCAAAAGTAATTCATTCATTCAACAGTTTCCATGGAACAAAATATTATTAGATTCATAGAAGATTGGACACTAATAAAGAGTTACTCTAAATCCATAGATTTCCCCATATTTTTTTTATCATACTAGAATGCATGAATGATCACCTAAATCTCAACTTTAATGGTAATGAATGTACCAAAAACTTATTGAAAACATCCTTCGGCAAATCCTCTTCTAGTTTTGGAGATAAAATCATATCCAATAAGGTTGGGTGCACCTAGATATGCTCTATACTTATCTAATATGATCTATAAAGGAAGTATAGGAATATATTGAAAAAAGTCAGGCTCAATAGGAAATTTAGGAACACTATTGACACCCTGAATCTTGATAGTTATAAATTCTTCAATGAATTTTTTCATACATCTAACTTATAATTTAGAATCCATATAGTTACCTTTCATAATAACTATAAATAGGAATCTAATTTTTTGATTAGTTTTATAAAACCCTTGTCCTCTTCTTTCCATACATATGTGTTAGAAGTTAACATCCATATTGGAACTAAGTAAATTTTCCACTATAGATGTCAAATCTATGATTTTCTTTTCACCAATAAAATATACAATATTTCCATCAATTTTTAAGGTCTATTTGAATAAGTTATCACTATGTTTTCCAATATCCATAGAAAATGATCATTCTATGAATATATAGAAACCGATTTCATTATCATTCATACATAGTGGGAAGTAAGGAGGATCTTTCTATACATATATTTATAGCCAATCATATGTAGGGATCCTATTAGTCCAGAGATTTCAGATCAAGAGCTTCATTGACGGGGGATAAGGGGGAACCTTAAATGCCTCATCCATCATAGAATATCATCATTAGTATCACATGAGTGTCAATAATGCATCTGAATCTTAAGTATAGCAAGCCTTGCTGGGTTCGAAACAACAGTGTCATACTCTTGAAGGTTGAAGGAATCAATATCCTTATTAATTTTAGGGGTGAAGAGAGGTTCAACCTAATTAATGTGATTAAGTGAATCAATGATAAATAGAATATAAAAAGGATAAGGGGTTGGTAAAACTTCATAAATTGGAGTACTGATCCATTTTTTAGTCTATAAATTTATATTAGATGATTATGTGGGGAACCATAGGGTGTTCATCATGATCTCTTCAAAGCAGTCTCTGATGGAAGGCTAAGTCGAAGAAGATAGGGAAATATGGTTTCCGTTATGTAATATTTTAATAAGCATTGTCTTAATGAATTTATATGAAGCTTTATTAATGTTTATAAATTACAAGGTGTGGCTAGACACCAAATAATAACTAAAAATTTGGAGATTTTTAATAATAGTTTGATCTATATCAATTGGATAAAAATAATTGTTCAAGAAAACTTTGAAAATGTTCATTTCATAGATGTGACTAGAACTATGTTTTTTAAAATTTGAGTGTCTAACTAATTGATCAACTCCCTAAACAATTTCTAAATATGAAATTATTACACAAACATAGAAGTGAGGACATGTTTCACAAGGAATATTCTACCTACTTTGGATGGGGTATTACCTTTCCAAATATTATTTTATGAGGTGATCATATTATAAATCCATTCCATATAGATGTTTCTAACTATTACCAAGAATTAAGGACTAACTAGTCATGAGAAATGAATCTCTCCTTTATTTTCATGTAAGTATTTCAAGGAATACCTTTTCTGAGATTTAGAGAACCCTTTCTATAATCATACCATAGATTTATTACTTGAGATAAAAAATATAGTGGTCTATTCCTAATGGGACAAAATAATATTAATTTTATTTAAGAAAACAATATCAGTCTCATTGAATAGGATAATGTCATCAACATAAAAGTGATGAGTGGTAACACTATGACTCTCTACAGCCTTAACTATATTAAGATCCTTTCTTTAAAAATACTTGAGAATAAATCTACTGATATAATATTAAACCAAACCAAAGTGGATGTTTTATAAAGGTTTACCTTCTCAAAAAACGCTATAATAGCTAAAGTATTCACCAGGTGTCCCATTAATACAAACAGACAACCTGGAGCTTCGTAGTAATGAGTGAATAATAATAATGAATTTATGATCGAAGCTAAAGTTCTGTAGAACTTTGAACATAAAAATACATTTGAATGTATCAAATGAATTGTAAATATATAAATTGAGATATATATTGGAATTTTATCTTTGTTAATAAGGATTTTTACACCCTCTGAAGATGTATATAGAAAATCTTGATTTTTTCTCCTAGAATGAAACCAAACCTATTGGGTGAGACAAACCCATTAGAAATATACCCATGCCTAGTGGAAATAATTTTCCATATAATATTAAAAAGAGTGTTCTCAATGAAAATATTTCAATAATAATTAACCTCTATTGTATGATCAAATTTTAATAAAATATGATAATTTTTTAAGACTAAGTGGAAGATTCCCCTATTGAAAACCTCTTTAATAACATGAGTAACTTCAAGTTGAAGTATTTCCTAATATTGCATAAAAAAATAATTTTGAATCTATAGGGACCTAAATTATTATCGAAATTAAGTGAGAATAAAGAATATTTGATCTTATATTCATGGGAAATTTCATTAAGAAGATCACCATCATCCCTGGTAATATCATAATTTAAATTGGAGAAATTTTCTTTTCTCTAGGCTTACATGAAAAATTTAGTCTTCTATAGGTTTTTTAAAACCATTGGAAAGAATCAAAAGTCTAAATATGTGAGCATTTAGAAGAAATTAAATCCATGAAATATTTTATGTAAATAAATTCATTGTTAAATATAAAAGTTTAGAGGAATTTATTATGAGTCGCATTCAATGATAGGGGAATCAATGAATTATCATAGTGTATTATTGGGAGATCTCTACAATATAGAGGGGGTATAGAATCTCCACCCATGATAGAAATAAAATTTATTTATATTTTACTATATTTACTTCCATTGATTTTATGTATCTACTAGGTATAGTTATCTCTAATTAGTCTTATCTCAGATTGAAGGAAATGATCAATAAATATTTAGAATTCCATAGAGTCCACCCTCATGAAATTGGTACCTTTCTTTTTATGCACATTTAGAAAATAATTTAAGTCTCTCAGAGGGATATAATTATCACTAACTTTGTTACATATATATGAGATATGTTTCTATAAATAGATTCTATTGATATAATCACTAGAGGCATAAATGATGAATAGAAGGCAAGAAGAGTTATTGATGTCTATCTTGGATGTAATTTTCTGATTTCCATTTTTAAAAATAGACCTTTTAATATTTACTCTTAAGGACCCATAAGGTTCCCACTTTTGTTGTATTTATATTTTGATCTATATAAATATATCCAATATTAACCTAATAAAGGATCTTAAAGCTGTTAATCTTGACCACAGGTTTAAAAATACAAATTATGATGTGTTTTTATTGCGAAATGAAATTCCTACAGGATAAATATGTGTCTATTTTATTTATCCCTTGATAATTCCATAAAAGGGAATTTATTTTGACGATAACCTTCCCCTTGTATAAGGAACATTTCTAAACTCCACCACTGAGGATGAATTCATTCATTTCTCACTATCCTTCTTTTTTTGTATACTGAAATTCTCAATAAGGCGACCAATTTCCTCATGAATCTATGATTCCTCAAGCCAATTGAGGTTATCCTTATTGGGGGACAAGGTTTCCTACTATACCTAATCTACCAATAATTTACCACTAGGTGTTATGAAATTATTATTGGGCACGTTTTTAAATGAGAGAACACCTTATGAGACTTCCTTTGAGAAACCCTATATGGGGGTACCTGAGTGAAATGCTTTTCATCCTTAAATTTTGAAGAGACTTTTTTCATCTGTAAGGGGCCTTTTTTATATGATAAGTTTTTTAGTGTTCAATGTATTTTCTTGGGTTTTTCAAACTATGAATCTAGATAGAGATTAATGAGTTACAGTTATAGTTATATATTTTAGAAAACATGGATTCTCCATAGACAGGGTAGGACTAGAGTCCCCAGTATTGGGATCTATTTTAGAGGTCTTACGGGGAAACTTTTATCCTCAGGTGGAGGTGTGGAATACCTATGAGTAAGGGTTGTTTTCACGTCACCATTCACTAGACCCGCTTCTACTAAGGCCCTATAATACCTCTTAAATTTTAGATTATCATTTTACCTATCCATTCTTATAAGAATTACAATATATGTGGTAGTATCCCATAGAATCTAAGTATAAAAGTGAATCCAATTCAATTTTGGAATCTAAATATGGAATTGATCATGTGTATGCATCACATTAAATGGATCAATGTTCTGATCCCATTTTTAAATTTGGGGGATTCCTATTTTTAGAGAGACAATTTTAAAGCTCCATGTATTAATTTTATAACAATCTGATGTAAATATAGTGTGATAATATCATATTCCCATCATATTCATATTATAAACATCAACTCAATGGATATTTATAATTTGATTATAATGGTCATTGAATTTCCATATCTTGTCAACTTTTGTAATAACAGACCTCACTATAACAGATAACTAGAAAAGATTAATCGATTATATAATATCATCATGTTCATCTAAAACTTTGGACATAAAATCCTTCTTGGTAATTCTTCCTAGAGAGTATATATTAAGATCTGAGAAATATACAAATGTATCAAATAATACAATTCCCATGTTTTTTTTCTCAAGATGATGGTTAACTTACCCAAGTAACTGTACAGTTAAATATTCTTGGGATGCCCAAGTCTATTGATATCACCATCAAATGTTCTTAAATATAACACATAATAATAACCCCTAAATATGTTTATACTTATTTAAATGGTGTTTATTACTTTATTCAATGTTATATTTAGGATTAATGTTTCCAAAAAATATACACTGATGACCCTAAAATGAATAATTCTTGATCTTGGAAATGAATATATGCCACCATCAAGGATTCCATTATGAGTTCCACCTCTGCTCACCTATCTCACAATCACTTTTGACTAATCAAAGAGTTATCACCAATTTTATACCAAGTTTTGGACCACTCATTCTAGGGTCTTCATTTGATCGAGTCCCTATGAGTATGTCTTTCTTGACAACTTTATAGAATATTGGAAAAGCATATAGAATTAAATGGGTTTACAGAGGCTCCTTTGGTCCCATATAGAAACATTATCTCATAGTATTAATAGTCCTGACACAAATGTAGAGAAAACATGGGTAGTTCTATATTTTTATTATTATTTTCAAGAACAATAATAGATTCTTGTTGGAGTTTTATCAGTTCTATTAGATTCACCAGATGTAGTGTATATAGGGAAAAGTATATAGGGAAAATCTTTAGAAACCCTACGCAGGTGAGGCCCTGGTTTTTATTATCTGCAAGAATCATGTTTTACCATAATCGTGTCTCCCCATATTGAATAAAGGTGGTTATATGATCTTAGAGTTTCTCCAGTGCTTTGATACTTTCAAAGATTTTGCGGAGGAAATTAAACCACTATTCAGCATCCTGAAGAGATACATCTTCTTGATGTGTTGAAGGGTGGTAGAATAGATAATTGATCATGGTATCTAGGATGTAGGACTCGTTTCATGAATCTCTTAGACCAGCTTAATGGGGTAAGTGAGTAGGCCCATCCAAGACCTATGGGTCAATGGGAGTTCGTACTAGTGATCCATTCTCATCTTCACCTTCATGTTTATAAGTGGTATTCATGTAAGTATAATAATCTATAATGACGTAGAGAGAAATATTAATAATACATTTTTAAATATAAATGATCCCAAAGATTTAATATCACCATCTAGTTTATATATGTAACCCCATTATTCTCTCCCCCACTTTCACTTATTGAAACAGTTTTTAATTTAGACTCCTTTTCTAAACCATTTAAAAATAGTTTCATGTGCTAAAGGAATCATATAAAATCATGTAAATAATGATTTAGGAGTAATAAAAAAATCAGTCTATCATCAAAATATAGAGTAGCTAAAATTAACATGAATTAGTTTCAAACCGCAATTAATCAAACAAAATTCAATAAATACACTAAAAAAGATATTTATTTATTATTAATGTTTATTTTAATGTCGGTTTTTAAATATTTACAAAAATATTAAAATAACTAAATATTTGGAGGCATGAAAAAATGAATGATATCGAACCGTTTCCTACGTATTGACACATAATATGATGGTTGATACTAGTGTACATAAAAAATTGTAGGATAAAAAACTTGTTGGACAAACCCAAGTGACACGAGATTCCACAATAATTATGCTACTCATGCATATTTATGGATCACATCCAGATCCATGATAGTATTATCTCCTAGATACTCTTAACTAACATATTTAGTAATGCTTAAAGTGATATCTAATACCACATTGTAACATCTGTTATCTGAATACCTAATCAAAACCCAATTCACATCATCAAAACACTACAGGAAGAACTATTGATCAATAGAGGTCAGCATAAATGTTGGGGTTCAAGTATGACGCATGTGTGAAACAATTTTACACCATTTTTCATTTAGCTAGACCAAAATAGTTCATACCAAATGGTTTAATGACCTTCAAGGTCCTGGAAATACAAAATGTGTGACCTATTTTCAACAGAAGCGAGTGTAATAATAAAACAATACAACATGTAATAATGTGGCCACTGTATCAAAATCCATATATAATGGGTCTAAAAAAATCTAACTATATTAATCATATGTGAGACTAATCCAAAAATGAATATATACATAAATTTTCAGGTCAAAATAGGCCAAATGACTGAAGTTAGCACTCCCATATGTGCATCCTCTTTAAAAAGAGAAGAGAGTATTCCCAGATGAAACTATTCATACGATGTAGAAAAAACCCTAAAAATAATAACCCTTGATCCTCACTATATTTTTTTGAATAACACTCATTTTATAGTGTGTTTTCTTTACATGGATCATGAATAAAAGAGTATGTATTCATCCAGATAAGGGTCCATGTTGGGTGTGAGTATGATCACTTTTTAGTCAGCCACCACCCCACCATTAACCCCTTTTCATAAGGTAGAGAGTTTACTAGAATTATTAAAATGATTGAGGAATATTAAAGGAATTGAAAAATGGATTTGAATTAATCTATTAATTCTCATTGACACTGAAAATTAACTGCATATGAGTGGATGGTCAATAATTTCAAACCATCTTTAAACCTTGGCTCTGGATTAGAGATGATATTTCATAGTCTTCAACTATAGGAGGAAAAACTAGTTATTATCACTAACAGGAATATTTAAACATATGAACCCCCACATATGATTATATTTGTGCAATGAATTTAGGTTCATAGTGTACATCCCAATGGAAAACAACTAGGTTAATCCATTTAGTGAAATCTTGAGGCCCATATTAGTGAATAGAGGAGTGGGTATAACGAGTCCATAAATTGTGAGCTTGTCCCAAACTATATCTTAGTATAACAATTCATGGACTAATTCCCATATCTATTGTGAAACCTATATTACATTAAATAGGGTACATGTGAAAGATCATGTAAAACAATATATAAGTATTCTATAAATTAAATATATATGATAATGTAAAAAGGTACCACAACTGATAGGCATTGTGAATATTCTAACATATACCATTATGAATATACTTTTATCAATATAGGATAATATCCAATGAGAAGAATATATTACTATCCTGTTTAAATAATCTAACTATTTAAATAGAGTTACAATGAAATCACAAAATTATATAAAATTTCTTATGTCAAAACAAAGAATAATCATAAAATAATATAACCAATAGTTGCCTAAAAATTCATTTTACTCATCTATATATTTAAATAAATCATTATTAATTTTAAACGATTGGTTTCAATTAGTCTCTCTAGGTCCCAAACCATTTCTAGGATAACAATATATTAATAGTAATTAAATAAGGGGTAAGACTAGTGAATAAATTGAAAATAGGCTTCTTGAGTTCCATAGAAGAAGAGGGATACCCCAAAAGCTAAAATATTCCAATAAAAAAAGTGTTACAATTAGTTTGACACTATTATAATTGAAGGAGGATAACAACAGTTATAGAAACAATGTGTTTATCTTAGATTCAGATAAAAAATCCTTTGTGATTTCTAGCTTAGAAGAAAAGTAAGTGCCAAATAGGATCCCATACACATTACATTTGAAAGATATGGATTTACATCCACTACTTCCAAGAATCAAGAGAAGGAGGGACATTAGAGGAGAATGAGATATTACCTTACTAAGAAGTGATCATACTATAATGACCCAATATTTTTACAAATATTATTTCGTGAGTTCTAATATAAACAACTATTAATGACAACCCAAAGATCAGATGGCCCTGTGTATTTGGAATATTATGTTCATAATACATCAGTGGGAGTATAAAAATAAAACTTCTTTATTTTATTCTACAAAATGAGCTCCTAAATCCTTTTGGGCTCTTAAAATTGTATAGGATAACCTGGAGAATACATATACATAGGGATGAGATAAAAATACTATTAAGGGAATGAAATGATAAAGAAACATAACTTTTTTGTTAAAAGTATAACATAATATCATAAAAGATAAGGATCAAGACTAATAACATGGGATAATAACATAAATAAAATGGTATCATACAATCATGGAATCATTAGAAAAATAAGGTAAACATAAAACATGATAGTAACATAAGTCAAGTATAACAACTAAGACAACATCACATGGTGGATAAAGACCCATAATGAATTCATTTCACTCTCTAATTCCATACATGATGTCTCATGAGACTAAAAAAAATAAACCAATGCATTGTAGGGATAAGTAATTCTAGCCTAACCCATCATATTTACATCATATAAATGAATATTTGTAACATATAATGAAATCAATTATAAGGAATAATCATAGTAATTACCCATGGAAAGAAAATGGGATTCATAATCTTGCATCATATCATGATAAAAATAAATTTCATAATTTTTTTGAGAAATGATAATATGGAATGTATTACCCCATAAAAGTGAGGGAGAGTGAGATAGATACATATATAAGATACATATATACAAAATTTATACTCATTAAATAACATTTATGTTTTTTTCATTTTTGATTAGAAATACTTTTAAAAAGTTTAGAAACATTCTTGATGAAAATATACTTTCCACTTTGAAAGTAAATTTTCAAAACTAAATTTCAAAATATATTGTGTAAAAACTTTTATTTGAAAATAACCATAGAAAACTATAATATAATATTAAAATAAAATAATGGTCATGATGGTGGGTAATTTCATACATTTCATATAAGTTAAAAACATTATTTTCCAAATTTGGTAAGAAAGTACTGTGTTCAGAAAATGATAAGAAGATTCATTTAAACCATTTTTTTAATAATAAATCATGGGTCAAAAAGAATTTAAATAATAATATAACAATTTTAAAATATTTTAACTTTTTTAAATGAAAACATGGATGTAAAATAGATACAGTTTTCAAATCAAAGAGAGAAATAAATTCAAATTTCTATAAAAATATTTACTCAATCATTTTAAGTAATAAAGAGAGGGAAATGGTAATATTACTTGAAATGTTTATGAATAGTAAAATTAGATTAAATTTAAATAGTTTTATTATATAATTATCAAATAATTTCCTTCAATGTAAATTCAAGCATAAACAATGCAAATTTAAAATGACATTGAAGAATAAACCCTTTCAAACTTGGTAACTTTTGAATCATAATATACATGATTGATGTAAGTGAATTATAACTTAAAATACTATGGAATATGAATTATTAATTGTATAATATGTAAATTAAATTTATATAAAATATAAAATTAAATTAGGTGCATAAAATAACTTATGTATCAAAGAAGGATGTTTTGAGACGAAAGCCCTTACCTCGAGTCCAAACATTATCGTCTGTGTCTATAATCTTCTGAATAATAAATTGATATAAATTATTATTTTCCTAATTTTTTTCAAAATTTTATACAATATATTTAAACCATTTACTTCATTTATTTTACTAACATATTTAATTAATTATTCCATTAAGTCCACATTAGAATATTTGAGGATGATCGGTTCTTAATTTCAAAATGACACTAGTGTTTTGAAAATAGTCAAAGGGTTAATTGTTAAATCATATAAAGAAAAATAATAATGAAAATATTATAAATTTTATAAAGAAATCATTATTTTAAAAATAATCATGAATTATAGTTTTTAAAAATTAAGAATGTTACAATCATAAAGATAGTAGGTTGTATGTGGGTATATGTAACAATTAAATTTTTCAATGATCATGATAGAAAGAAGGTAACTGTTATTTTTTACATTAAATAATGATCATAATATCATAAATTTAATATTAATTATTTAAATACTCTTTCATATACCATCCATGTGATGTGGTAATAAAAACAATAACATCACTTCGTGAGGTTGTAGTTCATTATACACAAAAAAGATGTTATCATTTTTTAAGGTATGGTTGAGTAAGAAGGTATATGATATGATAATTTTGAATTTTTATTTATATTTCATAAATATAAAATATTATATTAAATATATCATCTTTAATATCCATTATAGGTAATGATGGAAAATTAATTACCTCGATTCTCTATGCGGTAGTCCATCATACACACAACGATGGTTTCATTTCCTATTTGATGGAAGAGGATATAAATGAATATTATTTCATTAATATAATAAAATATAAGTATATAGAAGATAATGGTGTTATTATATTATAATTTTCAATAAAAAATTATATTTGGGATAAAAGTAAGTAAAAAATAAAGAGCTCAGGGAAGATAATTACCTTCACTTAGAGAAAGCTCCTTTGGGTATCTTATTAAGGATGCTCATGTTGGTCTTTTGGGAGTTCTAGAAGATCTAGAATCTGGATAATATTTTGGGAGACATATTTTTCTATATTATGGGAGATCCAAATGGTTTTAAATTTATTAATAATTGAGTTTTGGGGGTTCCCTTTTATAAGTAAGGAGGAGTGACATTTTTGTAAATACCCAAAACTATTCTATTATGGAAAGTCGTTGTCAAGCTAAGCACCACCAAATTGGAAAAATAAAGTATTAGAGGAAATATAAGGAAAATAAATACCTATAACACTAAAATAAAAAAAAATTAAACATGTTATCCTCTTCAACTCTATGGTTACTCAATTTTACTGTTTTAATTGTTTTACCAGGGAAACTATTTATTTTTACTATTTTTAATATTCATTTTGAGAAACAATATGTTAAACTTATTTAATAGTTTATACTATAATGATTCAAAAAATTTAATCCATTTTATCAAACTTAATAAACATAAGTGAAAAAAGGTAATTTACAATAAAACCCACAAGCACGATGAAAAGCAGTTTTATGAAAGATGCATTTTCACGGAAAGTTTAATCATATATTAACTGTATGAATATAAATCATCATTATATTAATTTTATTTAAAATAAATATATATAATAAATATATTTCTTTTAATTTATTCCTAATCAGGGTTTATTTTAATTAATTAAAATGGAGGAACATAATGCAATTTTAAACAATTTTAAGATCTTTTTTTTCAATCCTAAAAAAACTCATAGTAAAGTCCAATATAAAGATGAATTACAAGTGATTAATTTGAATAAATATAAATAAATAACACTTTTTTTAATTTTAAATCAAATTAAAAGAATAAAGGGACTTTTTAATTACTAAATTTGTTAAAAAGAAATGATAATTTTAGAGAAGGTGGTATTTTCCACTATTCAGCGTAAAATCAATATTTTCTGAAAAATAACAAAATTTCACCCTTTGTTAATATAAATATTATGATTTAAAAAATTATTCTAATTTATAAAATAAAATTTCAAAAATATATAAAAATTAATTATATTATTTTCTTGAAAAAATTAGTAGAAATCAATTTTGAAAGAAATGTATTTTTTATACAATAAAATATATTTATTTAAATATGATTCCTCATTTATTAAAAATTTATCAATAAATTTAAATTTTGTAGGACCTTTATATATATATTTCATAAATTATTTAATCCTATTCATATCCACTAATTAAACTGTTAGGTTATAATAGTTACATTTAAATAATAATATTTTAAAAATATATCAAGGTTTTTTTAATCGTAGTGTTGGGTGTTGTATATGATGTCAAAGATAATGTTATTTAAAAATATCAAGGTGCTAAAATAAAAAATAAAACCCCCCATGGATAAAGGATGTTTGAGGAATCCACTAAGAAAGATTGATATGAGGAAGAAATTCTAGGAGAGAACCTAATGGAGGGAAATGGTATTGAAATCTAGAGCCCATCTAAATTGGGACGTAATTGAAGGGGTAGAAATAAACAATTACATTATAAAATTTAAATATACCCATGATAATAATAATTACTATTACTAACCCACTAATAACATGGTGGATGAAATAGAACCACTAGGACACCTAGGGCTCCACTGAGTACCTGGTACTAAGCCACCGTGTACCGAGTGCCAGAACCAACAGACCACCTTCCCATTTTCCCTAAAAATATCTCTACTACTCATAAATAACATCATTAACTCAAAATAAACAATACCTTACCTTAAAAAGAATTTTTTTGAGAATAATTAATTTTCCTGTGGGTTGAGTTATTTATATCTCTTCCCAAAACAAATCATGGAAATGTTGAAGAATCATCATAAATCCTTAATGAATAAATAGAAGAACCTAGTTTTACCTATAACTAGTTATCTACCATCCAACCTCACCATGTATCACTCAAAAAATCCACATACAAGGTATCTTAATAAACTATCATATTTATATATAAAAAAGGTACCTGAAAACAACTTCCCCTGATCTGTTCTCACTCAGGACCTAAAGATATACATCATGTGATTTGATCTATTCCATAACCACATAACTATATATCCACATGGAATTAAATAACTATAACCATATTTCCTTCACCACATGTCACATCAAAATCACACATCACATCCCCATCATAGTAGGTTAATTTAAACATGATGGACATCAACCCTGTGTCTTCCTCCTACTATGAACTTTCTCCACCATGTATCCACATCACATGAAAAATACCATCTCATCCAAAATATGTATACAATATCCTTAATGAGGTTACCCAATGATGTCAAAATATTAATTATATTAAATGAATAAAATATTTCATTTTATATACTCCGAAAACATTTTAGGTTTAGAGTTTTATAGAATTTGAATAAAAATATTAATTAATAAATCCCACGTTTTTATGACAAACCAACATTTTTTCCATTATATAAGAAACTAATTAATCTATAAAAATTAATAATTATATCCCATTAATTTTGAACATATGATAATATTATTAACATTTCTTTTTTTTTTACAATCATAACCTAGAGAAATTGAAACATGAGAAAGAGTTGATCTCACATGCTTAGTAAGGGTAAAAATAAGTGATAACAATTAGAGATCATAAGTGATCTTTTGATGAGAATATGGATATAATCTGGATACAAAATAAATTCCCATGCCAAAAATTATAGATAATAAATCAGGTAATAATGAATTTTATAACATTAAAATATATCATGGAACTACTACATATTAATGAAATATGTCATAGTTGAGAATTGTGGAATAACCATAAAATTTTGGAAGTATCAACATCATGAGTCACACACTTAATTCCATTATTTAAATACAACATAATTTCAGCCACTTATACATCACCTTCATGAGTTTGGTTCATATACTGAAAATAATACACCTTCTAGTAATAGTCCACATCCATTTATTTCGGGGTTCACACATGGTGTTCTCCTCGATTCCCTAGGCCCAATGATATAGGGACTTGATAGACCTATTAGTGGGTTCAATTTATCGGGTGTTCCTATAATCTATATATTTGATGCATATATCTAGAGATTTGATGAGTGTGACTTTTTATCTTTGGGTATGAGTTCCCAAGATAACCTAGCCTATTGTGATCCATGGAATCATGTTCTTATGCTTTGGATTATGCTATTTTTGTTTTTATGGCTATATATTTGATATGATATGTGGTGTATTATTTTTTTGATTTTACAACACTAATATATGCAATATTATTTGTACTCTATTACTCATAATATCTTGGAAATATAGGGAAAATAGAAATTAAAAATTTTTACCCTGATTTTGAAATAAAAAATATTTAACTATTTACTATGGTTGTATTATTTACTATTTAGTATGTTATAATTAATATATATATATACTTTCAATGTAACACTTGGGTGGGATACTATTGATCTTGTTAGCACACACCCAACACACCACTTTGGTGGTGCTAAAACTTTGTATGTATTTCAATACTGGGAATAGAAAGGGGCCACTATTAAGCGGCGATATTTTTTATCAGTTGTGTTTTGGAAGCTAATGTTGAGATGATGGGATTTTTCCATGATATCACATGGAGTAACTATTTTGGTTTGTATTTCCCTTTTAAGTGGAACTTTTCCCTTGGAGTTTGTTTAGCTACTTTTGATTTGTATCTCTTCTGTGTCTCCTTTTTGTTATAACATATATATACTTTTTTGGCATTATATTGATTTTTTCTATCATTTATATTTATAATTTTCATGTTGTTCGCTTTAGTTTGAGAGAAATCATTCCCTCATATAGTTGTTCCTTCCTGGGTAGTAGTCCCCATCCCGTGGGGATTGGGAATGCCCTTCAGGCATGTGATTTCTTGTGTCAGGTACCATTTTGAGAGTGCATCTGAGTCAATTTCATCTTAGTTTGGCATCAATGGATTTATATCTCTAAGAGTCCATCTATTGTGATGTTTAGAAGAGTAGAGATAGGATTTTTGGGACTTGAAGGGATGGTTTTATGGAGTACATGGCTAGCTCTTACCATGACGAGACTGAAGTTACCATGGGATGTTGGGATATGTGACTCCTATTTTGATTTCTTGAAATTAATATTATCATTTCTTATGGATTTGTTGTATGAATTGGGATTATCTTGCTATCTAATTGTTTCTTCTATTTTAGTGTGCAATAGTATGATTTTTGAGACATCTTCCATGGGGTTTTTAGGAGGGAGTGATGGATTTCACTTAAGGGAATCTACTTATGTATCAAAATATAATTGAGATTATTGTGTGAACAGTTCGTGTTATTGATAAAAAATTTACACAACCCTAGAATGTTGTTATTGAGACACAACTAGGAGTCGGAGGAAGAGGGGGTTGATCATGGGATTTCTTACTCAATAATCCAACATCCTTTAAGGATATAAATTAACTTCAAGAGGTGGAGAATTGGATTGGAATTATTAATAATATATTTAACATTATGGATTAACTTGAGAGTATGAAGGTAATGTTTGAGTCATTTTTACTGGAGGGTGCAATAAAGGGATAGTGGAATTATATGGTACCAGAGGATAGACACAAGTGATAGGAATGGAAGGGTTTCCATATTTTCTCGTTCCAATAATTTTTTCCTGAGTATCTGATGATGCTGATATCTCTGGAATACCTTTCATTTAAATTGGGAGAGCTTTCAAAGTTAGTGTACAATTATCAATTTGAAAATATGGTGCGTTTTTCTCTAAAGGTTACAAATAATGACCAGCTATAGACTTAAATCTACCTACATTATGTGCGATTGGATATTAGATCACTTGTTTTTTATACAGATTTTTGACCTATGTAGATATGATATAGAGTAAAATCATAGAATAAATGAATATTTCAATAAAGTATGGCTATTATACCCATTATCTCCCAATGATTCGCAGATTCAGGGGTACATAGGGGAGAAATTGGTAGTTTCATTGTCATTATAGGAGTGTTGGGGGTGGTTCTCATTAGTAGGCCTCTTCTAAAAACTTATTTGTGTCTAGTAGTGTAACCTTGACTCGATATTAATGTGGAAAGGTCGAGAATAACTGATGTTTTTGTTCTACACCTATAGAGATGTGTAGTAGTTTTTGATTCCATGGACATCTATAACATTTCTGTGAGGAAATGTATATACCTCATCATGGTTAGATATCATCATTTCCAAATGCTATTATGGTGTAGTCAAATGCATCTAAGAATATATGGGTATATCCATAGGTCTTAGGATTAAAGAACCTTTATACAACAGATCAGTTTCTAGTAGTGGTAGATGCGGGTCTGGTGACAGTGATATATACCATCTTTATTGAATCTTTAGTACAGATTACTTTATTTGATATAGGTTCCTCCCACTCATTTATTTATTGTCATTTTTTATGTTATTAAACTTTATATAGAGCTCATGTAATTTTTTACAGAGTTAGAAACTTCTGTTGGGAAAAGGAAAGAGAATGTGTTTCATTTTATTTTTTTTATCCATTTATTTATAATGTAGAGTTAGCATCAAATTTCCTTTTTTTTGATCTAGATATTTTTAGCAACATCATTATAATGTATTGGATTGTTTCTCAACATGATGAGGTTAATTTTTATCATTGGTGTTTCATATTACTTGTGGATTAGGGGAGTTATTTTTTATTTCTGATAGAGTGGGATCCAAGGTCTAGTATTGCAAGGCCTTCCCACCCATATCACATAAGTTTGTTGTTTGCAATAATAGTTGATTCTGATGATGTTTATTCTATTTTTGACCTTAGAACTTTTGTTTGGGACTTTCCTGAAATTTTCTAAAATGATTTCTCAATATTTCCTCTAGATATGGAGGTAGAGTTAATGATTGCCTCAGGGTGAGGTACACAATTGATTTTGATAACCTATTATCACATGTAATCAATAGAGCCGAAAGAGCTCAATATTTAGTTGGATGGACTGACAGAAAAAGGTTTTGTTATCCCTACTGTTTTTCCTTGGAAATCCCCCGTGGTCTTTTCCATGAAGGAATATGGTTCACTCCTATGTCATATAGACTATCATAAATTGAACTGGGTAATGGTTAATAATAAATATCCCTTACCTCATGTAGATGATTTTTTTGACTAGTTAAATGGGGAAATGTGGTTTTCAAAGATCAAACTTCAGTTAAGTTATCATGAACTGAGACTTATAGAGTTTTATATACCAAAAATGGAAATCATGAGTAATTATGGCCATTACGAATATCTTGTGATGCCATTTGTTCTGATGCATGCTCCTACAATATTTTTTTATTTGATGAATTTGATATTCGATGAGTATCTTGAATTTTTTTGTTAGTATTCATGGATGATATTTTGGTTTATTCAAGATCCATGGATGATATTGAGAAACATTTGAGTTTGGTTATAGAAATCTTGAGGAGTCACCGTTTGTATGAAAATCTTTTGAAATACAATTTCTGGATCTAATAATTGAAGTTCTTGGGGAACATTATTTCTCAGCATGGTCTATTAGTTGATCCTAAGAAGGATAAGGTTGTTGTTTCCCATAAAAAATTATATAAAATCTTTGAGATTCATATCTTCCTTGATCTTTCTAAATATTATTGACAATTTCTAAGTATTTATAAATGTTTGAATCACCTTCTAATTCTCTTACCATCAAAGGGGTAAAATTTAAATGGTATGAAAATAGTTAGTCTTCTTTGAATGAATTGAAATAACTTCTATCATCAGATCCTATTATGATCTTATCTAAGCCTAGTATGGGATATTTGGTCTTTTGTGATGATTTTGGTGCTGGTTTGGGTTTTTTCTTTTTTAGGATGATCATGTGGTGGCCAAAAACTCTTCATATCTTAGAGAACATGAAAATAATTACCCACTCATGGGTTAGAACTTTACACTATTATTCATGCTTGTAAAATGTTGGTGGCACAATCTTTTTTGGGAGAGGTTCACGGTATTTTATGATAATAAGATTACGATCTATATCCTTCCTCAGAAATAATTGAATATCATACATATGTGGTGGGAGGAATACCTTTAGACATTTTAATTTGAAAATGTTGACACCTCAGGGAATGGGAATTTCATTACAAAATCTCTCAATAGGAAATTACCATCATAATTTATTATTGAATTGAAGAAAGAATAGAACCTTATGGGACTCTTCACTATGTTTTACCATGATTCTAATGTTGTTGTTCTAGATATGGTTTTTTCTAGTGTTTAGTTATCATCAAATCTCTTAGAGTATATTATATTGATTCAAGATTAGGATGAGGTGTTTTTAGAAATTTTAGAGACCTTATATGTTGTGGAGACCGTTTATAGTTGGTTTATCTCTTCAGATTGTTTTATTTGTTTTGGGGATGAATTTTTTTATTCCATCATCTATTATGATCCCATTTTTCTTTGATAATCATTGTTATTAATGGAACATTTATTTGGGGACTATAAAGATATATTAGACAAAAGGTGTCAAATCTGGTGGTTGGGTATGAAGCACAAAATTGGAGATTATGTGTACCATTATCACACCATCCAATAGATAAAGGCAATTCATTTGAAAACTCTTAGTTTTCACCAGCTTATTCTAGTACTAGTTTTGAAATGGATCTAGGTTTTCATGGATTAGTTTTTTAGATTACAATGGATCCCCCAATGGTTGAATTCTTTTTGGTGGTAATTGATTAGTTTCCAAATTCAACTCACTTCATTCCGATTAGGGACACCAAAAAAATTAAAAATTTGGGTAATATGTATGTGTATATGATCATGAGGTTACATGGGGTTCATTGTATCATTATTTTAGATAGGGATCCATGTTTTACTTTGATGTTCTAGAGGAGTCTCCCAGAGGAGAACATACTCATGTCAGGTTGAGAACTTCTTACCATCCAGATACATACAACTAGATGGATTGATCTATTCGGAACCCAGATAATATTTTCCATGTCCGTATCTTTTATTTTTTGGATGATGGGATTTCTTTCTGGGAGTGGTTGTGTCTTCTTATAAAATATTTGTCAACCATCAATCATAAAATCTACCTTTGAGGATTTTTATTATCATCTCATTAGATCATCCGTTTTTAGGGAAGAGGTGGGTGAGGATACATTAGTAATATCAAGTATCATTCAGGATACATTAAAGAGGATTCAAGATATTCATTCGGGGATAGTTACACCTCTGATTCAACATAAATTTTATGGAGATGTATAACATCATCCTTTGGAGTTTTCCTTTGATGAATAGATTTTATTGTGTATTTATACTTGGTTGGGTCACTGCCATCTTGAAAAATAGGTAAATTTGGACCCATGTTATGTTGAGCCATTTTTGGTGACTAAGAAACTTCATAATATTTCTTATCAATTGGCATTTCCGATTTAGCTAATATGTATTAATGATGTTTTCCATATATCGTAGCTTAGAAAATAACATACTAAACTATCTCTCATTATGAGTTAGAGATAAATTAATTTAGAGCTAAATATTTCTATTGTGGAGAATCCTATGGATATCATGACTCTTAAGTGAAATTCTTTCATAGGAATGAAATTTTATTGGCCTGAGTGTTATAGAGACACAGATCAGATTCTCATGATACTTGGGAGCATGTGTTTTTGATGAGGGATCAGTGGCCTCACCTATTTACAATCATTATTCTCCCACATTAATTGTTATGGTTAAATATTCTTATAGTGTGTATATTATGACATCTCATTAACAACTTTTAGGTATTTATCTTTTAAATTTTCATTTACCTATTTATTTGGGTTCATTTTGGGAATCTTGAGGACAAAGATATTTTTTTGGGGGAAATGTGATAATGTTTTAGGAGATATTTTTATTTTAATTAATGGTTCTAAGTATAAATATGTGAAATTATTGTAGGGTTCCCCTCAAGTTTATGTAACATTAGATTTGGTTTTGTTTTCTATATAGAATATGGAGTTTTTGTGGTCTTCTCGATATTTTTACATCAAGTAAGAATTAGATGTCATGAAATGTTTACAATCCATAAAAGTGTTCTTATTTTTTTTTTTATATATTTCATGAGTTGCATCCAGAGCATGAAAGTATTAAATGCTATAAATTATTTACATAAAGTGAAATGGTAAAAATTCATATTTTTAATCCAATCCCACATGTTTTTTTAGTGGTAATTTTTAATTATGATTTACAAGACATGAAATGGATTCATGTCATGTAATTCTCTTGGTGAATGATTTTTAGGTAATATCACGGTTAATTGATTACTTACATAAACCACAGGCTCTCCTCTTTCAAGCTAGGAGCTCTCCTAGTCGATTTAGATGACCTTCACTCCTTTAAGATCACTTTTTTTGTCATTTTTCTTTTGGGTTATTTTACAACATATCTATGGTTAAGTGATCTACTTATTACTTTGTTTCCCTTGTTCATATTAGTGTCATTATATGATGTTTTCATATCCATTGATCTTATGGTGTTTCTTCTTTGAGATCTGTAATGTGACCTTTTGGGGGCCGATACTTTTTTTTATTTATGTACAGTAGGTCCATGATATTTGTGATTTTTTATGTTCTACCATTTTTAACATCTTTTCTATTTTTTGGGATGTGATTCTATAACAAGGTAATCAATATCAGGGCCTCTATTTTGACCTTGTTTTTCTTTATGGTCATTGGACCCCATTAATGGTGTGTGTTAACAAAGTTTCTAGTAGGAGATTTCATATCTACCATATGTTGGATAAACTATATTCATCAAGTTATATAAATTGTTTTATAAATGAATTTTGAGGATTTATTTTTATATGCGGACACTAGTTTTTTAGAAAATATGGTTTTCACCATATTTTGGTAAGAGAAATGAAAATTTCAAAGTATTGTGAAATGGATTTCTGAAATGGTTTTCAACGAATGGATTTGATGAAATGGTTTGGAAAATAGTGCACATAGAAATCCATGGATACTTTGGTGTAAGGTGTAGTAATAAGCATATGCCAATTTTCGGGGGGGGGGGGGGTCACTCATGGGATATTTCCTCTACTCCCTAGTCTCGTTGATCTAGGGGATTGATAGACTTTTTGGGGGATTCCATTTCTATATTGTTATTCCTCTATATAGATTTGATGAATATATATAGAAATTTGATTCATGTGATTGTATATGTTTAGGTACTAGTGTGATAACTAACTTGACCTGTAGTAATCCTTCACATGATGTTACATGTTATTTATCTTGTGTTGTTTTATCTTTTACAGTCATGGATATGATATGAGATGTGATGCATGATTTGTTTTGATTTATCTACATTGTTATATGCAATATTATTTGTACTATTTTACCAATATTATTTTGTAAATGTAATTAATGGTATGATTAAAATATTTTACAATGACTCTGACATAAAAACTTTATAAAGGTTTGGGATGCCTTGTTTTATTTAAAGTTTAGCATGCTTAAATTGATGAATAGTGACTTTTAATGGAACACCTGAGTGGGATCCTACTAAGGATGTTATCTCCCACACTGTTCACCCCCTTGGTAGTTCATATACATTTTTATTTATTTTGAGGAATGGAAAGGCAAGGTGGTGAGGGTTTCTATCAGCTGTGTTTTGGTATTTGGTTGTGATATTGTGGGAGTTGACTATGCTATCACAAGGAGTAGCTATGTTAGTTTGTGTTATCGTTTTCTATTGGAATTTTTCCTCTATGTTTGTTTATCAACTTTTGAGTTGTATTACTTTTTCTATCTCATTTGTGTTATGAAATATATACATATATACAAATTTTTTTCTTCTTCTACTATTTCTTCCTTTCATGTGTATGTATAGTGTCCTTTTTTAATTTTCACAAAAATAATAATGATATCTACAATATATGGGCTTGAAGAAAATATTATAGTCAAAATGATTTTACTTTTTTTTATTAAAAATACCCTTTTAAAAAATCACATCTATTATAAGATTATAGAACATATAATCAAAAGGAGATAAATAGGAAATAAATATTGACAAGGACAACCAAAGGGGAAGAAAATTATTTTGATATTGGAAATAAAGACTATAAATATTACCCAAATAGTTAATCACATTTGATAGATCTCAATTTTAAAATAAGGTGAGGAGAAGAAACATTACTCATAGAGTAACATTAAAATAAAAATGAATAGATTGAAACTGGACTTTAGATACCATTAATGAAATATATTTCAGTATATAATATAAAAAATTGGTATTATATACCCCATATAGAATTAAATTTGTGAATAAGAAGAAATATATGTAAGAAAATAGGAAAGAGGCCAACAAAAGCTTTCAAGTAACATAACCTTTTTGGTAAAAATGATTTGATAATGAGGTTATATGGAAGAACTATATAAAAAAATAATTATGAACTAACATATAAATTATTAATTAGGCAAAATAAATAAAACTTTGAACAATAGAGTTTGATAGAGAAGATCTTAATTTAATGGAAGAAAATTGAGTTAGCACAAACCCTTACAACATTTGAATCTTTCAAATAAGAAACACTTAGAGGATGTAATTTCAATTAGAACATTAAGTTCCAAGAATGTTGATAAGAGCCTAATAAAAAATATTAATGGGACTATAAATACACCATTCCAAATAAAGCGTGGTGTATAATATAAAATATGTCTCAAGGGGTGAAAATTGATAAAATCAACCCTTACTGCTATCTTGATTCACTCTCTACATGCACATAACAACATAAATAATAAAATTATGTATATTAGAAACATTATTTAAAATATCATTCATATATATTTTCTTAATCAGGGGAATTCACTGTCATATTTTATTTATTTATTAATTTTTTTCTCATATTTTTTATTTTGATTGAAAATTGAATCAATGTCGTCTTGTTTGGATATTTGTTTTTGATCATTGATGATATTTTAAAAACAAGTTCAATACCCAATATATTCTTTACAAAAATATAAAATAGTGATTATTTTCCTATTAAATTATATGTTTCACATTTATTCATTAATTCCTTCCTTAAAAAATTGAATATTAGTGGGGGTAAGAAGGGATGATAGTGATGCATGGTGGCAGTAGTCCACACGACACACAATCAACGTTATTTTGTTTTTCTAAGTTGATGGGAAGGAATAAATAATTTTATTAATTTGATGTAATAAAAATTTAGTATTCTAAGTATAAAGAAATAATTATATTACTATTTTTTGGATAGGTTTGGAATATAAATATTAATAACAAAATGATAAGGATAAAGCAATACTCACTTTGGGACCATGAACTTTCTCTTGAAAAATCCTTAAAATTAAAGGAGTAATTATGAAATATTTTGGCCAATTGATTTTGGTCAAGAAATTAAATTATAGGAGACAAAAATTGGTTAGGTTTTAAATCAGTTTTCAATGTTTATGTGTAGCTTTGAGAGGGTTCATGTGATCCCTTTTTATATGTCAGAAAATGGAACTTTTTTGAGCACCAAATATTTTTCAATAATGTAAAGACACTATTCAACCATAAATAGGTTCAAAAGTGTTAATGAATTAGTATGGGGTGATATAGGGTTGGTAAATACTAAAATACATATTTATTTACATGTTTTAAACATGTTTTATATCATTTAAATTTATATTTTGTACATTTACCATTTTTTGTTTTTACTCGGGTAACGAGTTGTTACCCGAAAAACTTATGTTCTACTAAAAATATAAAGTAACCATTCTTACAAAAAAAAATTCTGATGAACCCTAATTTATTATATATTTAATATAATTAAATTTATAAATAATTAAAAATTAACAATATATTAAAACATTTTATATATAAAATGCTATTTTTAAGGAAAAAATGATGTTTTAACCATTATGTGTTCCAAATATTTTTTTATCATTTATTACCCATTAAATGTATTTTAATATAATTATATTTGAATATAAAAATCATAATATATTCATTTATTAAAATTTATTAATTTAATTTGCTAGATAAAAATTACAAAATGTTAATAAAACAAACCTTTAAAAATAAAATATTCAACATTATCAAGAGAATTAACTCCAATCTTAATAATCAAAATTTTATGCTAGAAAATGAATTTTAATTTACCAAATAATTTGGAAGATTTCATCTATAATATGTAATATATTTTTTATATTTTATTTCTAAAGGAGATAAAATCCAATTTTAATGCAAGCGCATAAAATTTTTTTTAGTGTGAAACATTTCTTGAGCATAAAAAATGTCAAACAGGTGTTTCCTAAATTAACAACTATATTTCTAAATGTTATATATATATTAAAAAAATGGTTTGGTAAATATTTTTTCATTATTTTATTAGATAAAGTCATAAAAGTGATAGTTTTTCTGAAAAATATTTATTTTCACTACTCACCAAAAAATTAAAATATTTTTTCAAAAACTAAAACATTTTTCCTAAGATAATGTGTACATGATTATTATAAGAGTTAAGTTAATTTTTTCAAATTAAAATTATTTAATTAATAATTTTTTTTAAAATACAATATATAAAAGTAAACTTCTTTTATTGAGAAAATTAACTTTAAAAAGATTAATTTTCTTAATCATATTTTGTATGAATTTATAATTGATTAATATATTTTTATAAAACATTGGATTTATTATTGTTATAATTTTCTTATATAACATTTCATGGATCATTTTAGTTTGGTGTTGCGTGTGAAATAGGCTATTGATACATTTTTTTATCTAAGATAAAATATATTCTAAAATCTCGGCATATTAAATTTCCCCCTAAATAAATGAAGCCTCAAAATTTTAATTATCACTTATTAATAACAATAATTAAGGGTATTTGAATGTAATAATACCTAAATATATATATCTTGTAATAGATAAAAAGCATAATATCTAAGGGAATACTAGGTTACACGTATTTTACCTCATAATAGTAATATAAATGACAATGAGTTTTTAATTAACCATTTGTACTAAATACCCCCAATAGAATGGGAGTAAATTTTCAATGGAATTTTATTGTCAGAATTGTATTAATAGGTCACCACTAGTTGTTTTAGATGTTATTTTTCGATCAGGTAAATTATCATTTTCAAGAGTTCTAACCCATGCCTAATATCACATCAAATTTTACTAATGGTAGGACTTTAGGATTTACAGGGAGCACAATCCTATAAATATATATTATATAGGAGTTACATACTTATGATATAATAATTATACTACTAGATTATTATCATTCAATATCTAACAAGGTGTTATTATGTTCTAAGAAACCATTATATGTACATATGAGTTGGTTGAAAGATATATGAATACCACAATCACAGTTCTTGAGTGGATGATCTGTGTTCCCCATTCCATATCATTTTGAAACCCACTTCAATAGTTTTTGTTTCATAGGATTTACCTTGTCTTATATTTTTTCGATGCCTATCTTCCTTGTTAGCCATTTGATTAGGGAATTATCTTTGACTGTTATCATATTCCCCCAATTAAAGACATTGAACTATTAGTGATACCACAAGATGAACTATATTTCCTTTCATCATGTACAATTATCTCTTCACTTTTTCTTAACAATTTGTTTCAATATACCCTCATTTTTTAGGCATAAAACAAATCCCAGTTCTATTAAAACATTTCCTTGGTGCTTACTCCGACAATTATGACATAAAGTAACTTTAATATTCTTTCCTTCATCATCTTCATCACTTATAATTTGCTGAGACTCTTTCCTTATATTTTTGGAATTTTTGGTAATTATAATATGTTCACATTGTTATACATGATTATGTAAACCTATTTAGGCATAATCATATATTTTATTTCTTTAGATCTTATCTCATTATGTTGGTATTTGAAAAAATATCTACATTGTTCGGGGAATCCATTTTTAACCTAGTTCTATTTGGATTTATCTATTACAAAAACAAAACGAATTATTGATCAATCATGGAAAATTAACACCATAAGAAAATTTTTGTAGATAATTACATGACAAATTCAACCTCAAAATTTCATCCTCTTTAAAATTATTAATTTAGAATTTAATTCAACCTAAATCACTCTCAATTAAATATAGTTTTATTTAGGCTGGTTTATATTATATTCATACAAATAATTCCTTAATATAATAAATCCTTCATAATTTCTTTTAAATATAGTGTGCATTACCAAATAATTCCCCTAAAGAGAGTCTATTTAGGTGTGTAATCTTAGGCCCTCTCAACTTCCACCAAAGTGAACGTTGAATTAATATTCAACCAATATTCATTAGGGTGAATACCCTAGGTGTATCTATGCCACAACCGTATCCACTTTACTATAACAACATAGGGATTTAATTTCAACTAGAACTATATAATCTCTAATTTTCCAAAACATTGAAATGGTTTCCGGTAATTAGACTAATTACTTAGATTTATCCAAAGGGGTTTCACTAAATTTATCCTATCACAATGCCAAAAAAATTCACATTACCTCAACAAACCTAAAATGGTTATCAATATCATTGAAATTTTTATCAATCTTAACTTATCATCTTTTAAATTATCTTCAACTAAAATACTAACCAATAATGTAATCTAAACCCATATTTTATACCAACTATGATTCCCCATTGATGTTATTAACTGAATTACATAACATAATGAAAAATTTACATTTATATATTCTAAATAACTTTCATGATTATAGTCTTATAGAATTAGAAAAAAACATTAACTAACCAAAAAATTTGTTTAACTGACAACCATATCTCCCAATATATAAGAAATAGAAAAATCTATAAAAAATATTCAATATCTCCAACTAAATCACCTAATAAGATAATATTCTAGACATTTGAAACTTCTATTATCTTTATAATATATGGAAATTAATACATAGTAAATGGGTGAGATCAGATTCCTAATAAGGGTAAAAATAAGAAATAATAATAAAAAATCATAAGTGAGCATATGATGAGATTATTATTATAATTAGGATGAATAATAAAGTCATACCCAACAAATCATATGTCCTATATCTTGGTAAATGACATGAAATTTCTTAATACCATATGATTGAACCTCTATATATCAACGAAGCAATGTCTACTTAATAATTTTGGAATAACTATAAGCAAAGGGAAACATCATCTTCTTTAGTCACACACTTACACCCATGCTTCTGATATAATGAAATTTTACAAAAATATAAATCACCTTTGTGAATATCACACATTCACCCATTCTTGAAAAAAAAATAATTTGGGTTTTTACATACATATATCTTGAGATTTAGACTTTTAAATAATTAATTTAAGGGATATATAATACCCCATATGTCATCATGAATATATGTGAGTTTCAATAAAATAAATCGTCATTATATCATAAATAACCCATATAAAAAATGGTTTTCATATCTCTTTCAAATGAAACCATATAAGAAGTGAGTTAGTAATTCCATCAATAAACATGCCAAACCAATGATATAAAAATGGTAATCCAATGAAATTATGTAACTCACTAGGGAAAAACCCTTCAAATAAGAAAACACAAGGTATTTACACCCTATAGATAAAGGGTATATGGTTTAGAAAATAATTTTCCCAATCAATTGATGAAATAAATCTTAGTGGACACCCTTTAATAAAAGGAATAAATAATTGGGCATTCAAAGTGAGAAGGCATTATAGGAAAAAATATCATTATACACTAAATTAGATTAACCAATAATAAGGTAGTGATGGATCATTTATTAGATAAAAAATAACATTATATAATTAAACCAAAGTACTATAGTGGATGGTATCATTTTATGATTATCCTCAATCAAGAATATTATTTTTTAAAGGATAATACAATCGATGGAAAACACTTTTTAAGTTGTTTCAGGAAAATCGATTAGGAAATAATAAATATCCTTAATATTTTGAAATATTTTGAAAATATTTTTTTTATAAAACTAATAGAAAAAAAATTATTTTTGAAACCTTGAAAATTTAAAGATAAATTTAAAAATAAAATGACAAATTTTTTAGAACAATATGTTTACATAGAAACTCTAAAAGATATTATTTTATCGAATGTAACCTATAAGAAAATATCGAAATTAATTCTCTTTAAGTAAAATTTCAAAAACATTCAAGTTAGTTTAAACATACATTTTTCAATTTTCGAAACAGATATTGTGATATTCAAAAATTACGGAGTCAAATTTTAAATAAAAGTGAAAAATAATTTTATTTTTATTGTTTTAAAATCAGAATTTTTGAAATCTAATCACTTAAAAATATTATAGAAATTTTAATTCAGAACATGATAAATAGGTATTAAATATCATAAAGGATTACCAAAGTGGAATAAAATTATTTTGATACTGGAAATAAAGACTATAAAAACTCCCTATATGGGATATCACATTTGAGAGATCTTGATTTCAAAATGAGGTTTTAAAAAAAATATTACAGCTTAAGTAAAAAATAAAATACAAACCCTTGAAGGAGTACCATAATTAAAATGAACTTTAAATACCTTGTATGAAATATATTTCATTATATTATATGAAGAACAGGTAGTATATACACCATATAAATATAAATTGGAGTATAATAAGAAGTATGTCCCAAAGAATAGGAATTTAAACCAAGAAACCCTTTCATGTAACATAATCTTTATAGCAAGAATCCTATGAACATGAAATTGTATGGAAGAACTATTGAACCTTATAAAAAATGAGGAAATAAATAAAAACTATTAATTTGGTAGAATAAATCAAATCTTATAAAAATAGAGTTCAATAAGAATTCTTATAACTCAACATAAGAAAATCTTGTTTGTACAATCTGTTATTATATTAAAAGCATTCAATTCAGAACCACTTAGGGGAAGTGATTGAAAATAAAAAATTAAATTCCATGAATATTTATATGATCTTGATACTAAATATTAATGGGGAATTAGATACCCCATTTCAAATAAAAAATGGTCTATTGTAAGAAATATGTCTCCGGGGATGAAAATTGAGTCAAGAAACCCTTATTGTGGTCCTGATTCACTCTGTGCTAGCACTTAACTTCCCGAATAACCATATTAAGTTTATTACTAACAATATTTTTAAAGGTAGTCATGTATAAATTTTATTTAACAAAGAAAATTTATAATCATAATCTATTTATATATCATATCTTTTTCTTATGTTTTTTATTTTTCATGAAACTTTATTTGATGCCATCTTATTTTGATAATTTTACCTATAGATGATGATATTTTAATAAAAATTTAAATACATAATATAATGTTTCAATAACCATAAAACAATCAAAATTTTATTATAAATTTATAATAATATATTATTTAATATCCCATAACCAACCATGATTGAGTTTTATAGTATTGTCCAAGTCGATGGTTTGACCGACCCATACATGAACATACAATAATTAAGGGATGATTATGATTTTAGAATTGTTTTTTTTTTGAAAAAATATCATTATTAAAGAATAATAGTTATATTAATTATATAATTTTATGGTAATGAATCAAAATTTGATTGTTTTTTATAAATTATAATGTATCTAGATGAAAAATGAGATACGTTACCTTACGGAGGAGAAAGCCCGAACCCCAAAATGTAAACGTTTTCATTTTACCAAATAATTAGAGGTAATTAAGGTGGATTAAAAATTTTATCGTAGGAATTAAAATTATATTATATAGTAATAATTTATTATTTAATTACATCCTTATAACCAGTGAATATAGGTGGTTGTGAAAATGGAAGACGCCGCTTTGTGGAGGCGGTAGTCTGCGCAACACACGATCGACTTTCATTCATTTTTATAAGTGGATGGGAATGAATAAATAATGGTTTTTAAATTAATATAATAACAATTCAGTATAAAAATTATATTTATGTCGTTATATTACTATAGTTTTTATTTTTTTTGAGAGAAATATTTGGACGAAAAATATAAGGATTAAGTAGTTCTCACTTTGGGACCTTAAACTTTCACTTGAAAGTCTCCTTGGAAATGTTGGTTTTATTTTAATGGTGACTAGGTATTTAAGTAGTGTAAGGTAATTAATGGAAAGAGAAATTAATCTACAATTAAAATAAATTTTTATATTTTTATGTATCTTTTATAGGGTTGAAGTGATCACTTTTTATAATTAAAGAAAAGTTCACTTTTCTGAACACCATTTTTTTCACTAACGGAATGAATGAATTCAACAGTAAAAATTCAAAAAATTATAAAAAATTGATTTTTGGGTTACATTTGGACTAAAAAGACCTAAAAATGTATTATCACATATGTATTAATCAATTTTTAATTCATTTACGCTTACATTCTTTACTTTTATTTTTTTATGTTTAATGGGTTAACTCGTATTTACCCAAATAACTTATGTTATTCAAAAATAAAATGTTACCAATGATACTAATTTTGGGTGATATCATCCTAAATTTAATATATAATTAATTTAATTAAATTATTAAATAAGAAAAACTTAATTTTAAAAATTTTTCATTTTATATATAGAAAAACCTTTTTTAGAAAAAATGATATTTTAACCATTATTTGGTTTTATTATTATTTAGAAATGGCAAAAATTAAATGTCTATTAATATAATTATATATTTTTTTATACATAATATTAGAGCCATTTATAAAAATATATTAATTTAATTGACTATATAAAAATTATATTATGTTAGTAAAACAAATCTTTAAAAACAACAGTTTCACCTTTATTGGGGTAACTAACTTTAATCTGAGTAATATAATTTTTTACTCAGAAATTAAATTATATTATAAAATAATATATAATTTTTGATCTCAATTATGAAATATATTTCTTTATATTTAATTTATAAAACCAAGAAAAACTATTTTTTAATGTAAGTGCATAAAAAAAAATTTAGTGTCAAATGTAACTAGAGTTTCCAAAAATGTCAAACAAGGGCTTTGAAATTTCAAAATAGTATTTTTAAATGATTTATATTAAAATTTTAATATATATATATATATATCTTTGTGTGTGTATATTGTATATAAGAACTGGTTTCATTAACTTTTATGTCATTCTTTTGTTGAGATAATGTCATAAAAGTGACTTTTTTTAACAAAATCAGTATTTTCACTATTCTACCAAAAGTTATTTATTTTATAAAAATATAAAAAATAATTGTAAGATAATATTTAAATAATTAATAAAAAAAGGAAGTTATATTTTTCAAAATAAAATACTCAAAATTTTAAATTTAACTTTTAAATATAACATATAATGGAAACCCCTCTTTATTGAAAAAATCTCTTAAAACATTAATAGTTCTTAATCAAATTTTGTATGAATTTATAATCGATTAAAATAATTTTATCTACTATATGTTGTATTAATTTTATAATTTTCTTATATAGTATTTCAGGGATCAATTTAGTTTAGTATTTCATGTGAAATAATCTATCGATACAATGTCTATCTAAGAGAAAATATATTCTGAAATCTTAAGGTGTTATACTTAATCCATTATAGTTTTTATATATTTACCTAAAACCATGATCCATAAAATCTCATACTAAATATTAAGGGAGATAAAGGAAGAGTTAGAAATAACCCATCCATCCCCTATACAAATTTTTTTTTGGGAAAATTCCTATAACTCATCTTCATGTATCGACATTAGTAAAGTTGTCTGACCAAGGTGATGGAGCACATTAAATGTTAAGAAAATTCAATGATATAATATTCCAACCGATACCTAACCTAAATATTGTATTGGGAACTGGTACCTTTATCAAATTCAGATACAACAACCCTCAAATCCCTATTATCACACACTAAAAGCATTTTCCACAACTTTTTATCCTTACCCAACCACCTTAATTTTAGAAAACCACCACACAAGATAAATAAATTCCTATTTTACAACATCATATATTAAATCATGATTTATAATTTTATAGACAAATTTTATGTACATAATACAAAACCTTTAATTATATTTTTTTTTCTATCCATCAGAATCTATTGACCATATTTATTTCATCCATTATCATTTTTGGTTCATAAAATTACCTGTTAATAATAAATTTACATCTCATTTACCCATTAATAATTTTAATATTTTATTTTACATTCCACAATATAAGGTAACTATGGATCAAAAAATAAGAATCAAAACCAAAACTACATAAACCTCCTTACAAACCATTGCAAAGAACTATATACCATCCGAAATCCAACCACCACAACATCATTTATTGTTGTTTCAAATCAACCAAGCCAATATTACCACATCTATAGTATACTTTTTTGACCACCATATCCATACCTTTCAAAAATCCCAAAATCAAACACAATAACCCCACAAAAAACCACCCATGTAATAGAAATAATAACTCTAACCTTCAGTATAATTCATGAAAGATATAGTATAAAAAGGGAATAAACAATCTCTTATAATCATGTTTTGGTATTCATTAAACACATCAAGAAGAAGAATATCAAAAATAATTTCCAAATTTTCAAAGTCACCAATTATTTAACACCTTTAAACGATTAACCAATTATAGATTCTGATTTGATCATTTCATCACTAAAAAACACAAAATACCATATTAGAAACCATTTGTGCAATAGAAAAAAATAAATATACGATAATAAATTGTAAACAATAGAAAATTAACCCTTCTCTCTTTATAATATTTTTATATTTGTTATTATCTTAACTAGGTTATTCCACATTATTCACACAAAAAGAATGAAAACATTCTTAATCCACTTTTACAAATAAAGATATAAAAGGAGATCTGAGTCCATTAATTGAAAAACTGTTTCAAGATACACAATATAATAATTCAAATGGGTTGGAGATCAAACCCTTCCAAAAATTTATGATTCCACAACTAGTACATACTATATCCATTTGATATTATAAATGAAACAAAAATATCACCAAATGAAAGGAACAATACTATTGTAGAGTCTCAAAAAAACATGAATAGAGGAAAGGAATAGAGTAACATAGGAAAACATGAAGATAAACACACATTAGATAAATTTTCACAACCCTATACTAATACTGAAAGTGAAATGAGAGGAGAGAGATGGTTACTGATTGAGTCCTGCCTCCAATAAAACCTAGGTTGGAATCTAGCATCGATGGTATGGTAAATATTAAAATAGGAGGCATTACCCTCTAAGAAAAACATATAGAAGTTAGAGATAATAATGATAAAACAACCACCACCTCCTTATACATTTATATAGAAAGAAAAAACAAGTTAAAACATTAAATGATGAAATTTATTAAAAAATGAATTGAAAACTATGAGTACAAAAAGTTAATGATGGAAGTGACCATGAAGCCCAACCAACACCTAATAAATCCCGAGTTATTAAAATCCAGCCCGATCACCAATATGCTCTAACTGACATGAAAAAATATTTTTATATACATAGGGTGAGCGTAAAAGTATACTTAGTAGGATCCTCCCTAGATCCTCTCATACAAAAGATAAACAAATCATGCTGAAGAAAAGTGAACAATAGGGATACTAACACATCACCTAAATAGGTATATTAAGCTCCCAACCCCAACATGGATATCTCACACCAAGTATCAAATAAAAGAGATAATATAATATATTAAACCATATGTGGTACCCTTATCACACTTCTCCCATGAGTTTTCTACTCTACCCCAACGTCTCACATCCTGAGTATCTATGTCAAAAAGTAATACATCCCGAAAACACTTGGGATTGGCATTAAAACATGCACCTCATGCATCACATAACTAAACCATCCAATGCCACCTACCAAATAGTAAGAAAATAGTTTCCAAGAGCCACCCAACCTATATGATATGTTTCAAACATTGAGGATTATACCTCAATACATTACAGCTCATAACCCAAGTAAGTACCTAAGGCCCTCTCAGCCTATACATTTCATACCTAAAATAGTCCTCTAGATAGCATATGTGGTAATATAGTTGGGTGAAATAACCATAATACATAACAACCATATACACACATATTTGAAAAAATAAAAACCATTTATACTTGTATGATTAACTACCAAAAGAAGAGAGAATAGCCAGAGGGGGTAGTTAGCCATCAACCATCACACCAGGATGTTTTGGAAAACACCCATGTAGAATCCATTGGGTGTTAGTTTCCCAACCAAAATGGGTGGGTAAGTGTATGAAATCACAAAATATACATGATATAATATATCTCACTACCAAACAATGGGAATAACGTAGTCATATACTCAACTCTAGCTAATATCACTCAGAATCCCAACTTCCACTGCTAATACCAGATATCCTATAAGCACAAAATCATATTAAAGTGCTACATTAATTATTAATTTTATTAATAAATTATCTTCACATTAATTAATTCATTATGCATTAATAAATTATTAACATTATTCAACAATATATTATATTTCATTAAATGTCATAGTAAAGCTATGCCCTCCAGGCATAATACAAAACAAGGACATGGTTTATCAAGATTAACTTATTTTATCATTTGCATTCCATGATCAACCAACATAATGAGTTACACACTTATTTAATTCATTATTTGCATCATTGAATATCCAATGAAACTAGGAAAAAATTAAATACTACCTCCAAGATAAAACATCAAATCCTGGATCTCTAACTGCCTTAAAGAGTGGGGAATAAAATTCAGATAAAGAAATAAAATATTTCACCGAGTATTAAAAATATTCAAGCGAGTATACCAGATCTTAATTTCCCATCAATGGTTAATCCCAAATTTAATAACTTCCACCCCCTCTGGTTCAATCCCTGACACCCGTATGCATTACCAATGCATGTCACCATCAAAAGCGTCAACTAATCCCACATCAACTATCATCCATCCCAGGCTTTGCCATATCAGGATCAAAACACATCATGGGATCCCTAACCAATATCACACATCATCCCTCCATGATTAGCCTAACCATTATCACAACACAAGGATCCTATCCAAATCACACCATAATTAGTTAGGAAAAAAATCATGCAACTAGGAAATTGGTCCCCCAAAACAAGGTATTCGACCTTATCATGTAAACGAGTTGAAATTGTTCTTAAACAATTAAATAGACCTTTATAAGAAAATAAGTAACTTATGAACAAGAAAATATCTTAATGACACAACCATTTATTATTCAATCTTGAATTATTAAACTCTTCTAATAGTTTCCAACTATGTACAACCTAAGGAACCAAGTTATAACAAGATAAAAAAGGAAAAACATACTCTTTGGATTTATTAATGTATCAAAAAACCTAGAAAAGTTCCTATCTCAACTAACATTTCTTTCCAATAATTATCAACAAGAATTATAGACATTAATTACATTATTTATCAATTCCATTATCCAATTTAAATTAAACATGCATACTTACATAAATTTCATCAATATAAAATTACATTTACCACTATATTCTATAAAAATTACTCTTTATTCTCAATCCAATTAATTATATATTAATTCATGGATTTACTTTTTCCCTAATTTCCATCAAGAATAAAATTCTAGAAAATATGGGACGAATAACACACTATCTAAAAAATCAGGAGGCAAGCCGGTATCATGATATCAAGAAACAAAATGTGATCACAATCAAATTAATTTAATACAATTCAATATTTAGTTGGTTTATTTCATTTACATTTGAATGGATAAAGAAGGATTAATTTACAATTGCATATAAATAATGTAAGAGATGAAATGAATTACCTACTATAAAACTATCAACATTATTTTCACAATAACATGCCATGTCCCAGATCTCTAATCACCTATCCTACAAGAACTGCATTCATCCAAGAATACCATAACACAAATACAACAATAACATCCAATGGAAACCCCATTAGAAAAATGGGTGATCAAATAGCATAGCCTCGCAATAATAGATGGTAGGTAAAATTATCAAATAGAGAGAAAATGCTATGAAATGAAGGAATAAGGCACCTAGATCACCAAAAATCCAAGATGGAATCCTAAGTATTGATCACCATTGTAGGAATCTATAAAACTCTGAATGGGGGAATCCACTAGTCCCCTAGGACTAGAGGAAGTGTTGCAGCTGTAGGGTTTGTGAAAAACCAAAGAAGTAAAAACATTTTAAAATATTGGGAATAAGAAATTTACATGACACCTAATTCCAGTTAATGACATATAATCCGCAGGGTTTGGTTTCCACTAAATTTTTTTCCCATTTTTATTATTTATCCCCTAAAAAATACACATCACTTAGCTACACTACACAAGTCCTAGACCTCAATTAAACGATATGTAAAATTCCTACTTCTAACATTTTCTAGACAAACCCCTCTATACCACATCTAAGCATCCACAAGCTCCACTATCCTCAATAATATGAAAAAGTCCAGGATAGATATATCTGGACCCTTGAATTAGATTCCTCTCAATCAATTATCATCTTAAAATAATCCAAACGAAACCAGATAGGAACATAATGGGGTCGTCTAAACCACTACCTCATGAGACACCATTTAATTTTCTCTCCACTATAAGAGATCAACCACCTCACCTAGAGGAAAACAATTTAATAACCACACAACAACTTTAACCATCTCCTAAGCACTCTCCTAGAGGAGATACCTCTCAAACAAGAGTGAAGAAACAACAAGAAAAAGATTAAATCATATCATAACTGGAATGGTGGACTTCCACAAAATAAGAGCACAATAAGAGAAGAGATAAACAAAAAAAATATTAGGATAATGAGTGTGAATCATCAACTCATGTTCCCCAGTAATATACTATACTCCATTATGCCACCACAAGATAATAACTAAGGGAATAGAATTCACCTAAAAAACTGTATCCTAGAGGTCCTGGATCTCCATTGGAAACTCCTCTAAGATAACATAATCATCAACATTCATATCTACCCAATTGATGATACGAGAGTAATCTTGAAGGCAACAACGAAGTTGTGAATTTGAAAAACATCAAGTATCCAGGTCATCTTTATGGGATGTTCTATCTGATATTCCATGGATCCAACATGAGCTAATTCTGTAAAAGGCCCAAAAAACCAGGGAGAGAGCTTATTTCTGCGACCAAACCTTCACTGCCTAGAACAAGAATCACCATTAAGAACATGTGATCAACAATATTGAACTCCAAAGGTATCAACCTATTATCAGCATAGGATTTTTAAATATCATGTGATATTATTAGAATGTCATGAATTACCTGAACCATCTATGTATTATCCTGTACCAGTTTCAACACTAGAGTTTTTGACTCTCCGACCATTATCTAGAAAAACAGTGAATAGATGGGTATATCATAAAAATAATCCAATGGTTCCATACCAATGGTGGGATGGAAACTATTATTATAATTATACTTACTAAGGGCTGGTGTGTCATCCTTGAACCTCCAAAATCTAGGACGCAAGGGAATGACATGTCTTTAAAAGTTTGGATGGTCTAATTTTTATGGAAATAAAATTGTGAATGAAAAATGATGAGAGGTATATATGAGAACCAAAAAATATTTATAGACCTTTATACCTCATGAAGTTACAATGAGGATTTCTATTAGATATTACCTTTATCAGGACTCTGTGTAGTCAGACCTCCTCCCCCAGATACTCCCTCTAAAAAACCTCTAATCTGATCGACCGCCAGATTGATATAATGTGTAACACCCCTTGATTTAATGATATGGATTCATTTTATTTTCTTTGATGTCTTGTATTGTACACTACACCATGATAAGGTTGCATTATACGCAACAACGTATTATCTTGCAGTTTACGTAACACTATTCTTAGCTTGTGTTATACACAACTTGAAGTTCTTTTGATAGTATTTATCTCACCCAACACTGAGTATATATTTAGTTCAATTTATAAATTAAATATGTTTGGATTATGTTATATGAAACAATAATGGAATCTTTAACAACACGCAACACTGACTTGTCTTGCATTACATGCAAGAGCAACCTTCCTCGATATATTGTGTTGTTCGAAATACCGAGTTTCACTAAACAATTATATATTATTAAAATATTATTATTTAATGGGATATAAACTAGACATTATGAATATTATTGACCAAATTTTAAATTTTATATAACATTAGAATTCATCTTAAACATTTTCTAGAACATGATATAAGAACAAAATCAATTTTTTGAATAAAAGAATTATTTTTTAAAAATGCATTTTTATCACCATTTGATGGTGCACCCATTTTAAATCTAGTTTTTGATACTTTTATAAGTTAAATTTGACAGAATAAACTAATTATTTAGAATACGCACACGATTTTGGTTTTGAATTTTTGGCATTTTTCTGATAAAATTCAAATTTCAATTTACAGTGAAAAATACTACATTTTAATTCAAAATTGAATTTTCATCTAATTTATTTATATAGTTAGATTATCTTTTTAATTGGTTCTAATGTGTAATTGGATTATGTTTTTATCATTTAATCTAATGTTGGTAATTGTATGTAATTTACCATTGAAAATTGACATAAAAACATCTCAATCTTTTGATAGTTATTACTTCTTAAAAACCCACTTTTTGGTTTTGACAGCAGAATTAATTTTAAATTAATTAGTGAAACTTACGTGTTTTAAATTTGGGAAAACGAATTCCATATTTGGAATCTGAAGGTTTGAATTATTGAAATAGGTATCTTTTATTTTTTGACATTATAAATAGTAACTTCATCAATTATTTTATTTACCATGGTTAAAGGATAAATTTGGTAAATAAGGGTAAAAAATTAATATTATAATAATATTAAACTAACCTAACACATGCCCTAATCATATTGGATGAGATATTTCTGACCATGGGCATCCTTGGGTCGATTTTGGGAAACCATGAAACCACTTGGCTGTGAAAATGACAATTTATTAGAATTGATTTAAAGTAAAGAGAAATGTGACATGAACTTATATATTCTTAATATAAAATTATAATATGGGTTTATACATAAGATAAATTTGAATATAAATATTCATTGGAAAGATAAAAATCTTTCATACATCTTGGTATTTTCTTTATAATTTTAAGACAACAAATAAGTAAATTTTTATATGACACAACAATGATGTTGTGATTACTTTATTAATGTATGAATTTAATAAATGAGATTAAAAATATTAAAATAAATTTCTTTTGAACCTTTTTATGCCATCCTTGAATTTCATGGACAAGTATGACTTTTTATTTTGAAGTAATTATGTTTTTTTGAAATAATCATGTTATAATGGACTTTCAAAAAGTCATGATATTAATAGTATAAAAATTGACACAAATGAGTTTATAAAACAAATAATATTTTATTATATGATTTAAAAGTCCTAAAAATATAAGACTTGTCCAAATTACGTAGATACTATTGAAAATGGAATTAATAAAATACTTGAGGTTGGATTGGTTTTTTATAGTAACTATATTAACCATATAGTATTAACATAGAAGAAGACATGGTAAGAGTTAAATTAATTTACTAAGGGTTATAAATAAAGGATAAGGTTAAATTTGAGACATAAACATGTCTAAAACCGATTGGTTGAGAGGATTTCAAACAATAATCATATTCTCTTTGAATTAAATGAGTTGTGGACCTTTTGAAACTAAAAATCATTTTATTATAAAATAATATTTCAATAATTTCATTAATTTCCCCTCATACTATTATAAAAAGGAATCTCCTCCTACATTTCCTCACACTACCATGAGTCTTCTAGCACAGCCAACCCCAACCCAATTCTTCTATTAACATTTATAGTTAACTTCTTGAGGTCCTAGTTTTCCAAAAATTGCATCCCTATTGTCCCTAATAAGAGATCCAAATCAAGTCCAATGAAGAAGTGGAAGTGACCACACCCTCAACTAATGAAAAGTACAAGGTAGGGCATAATTTTTCCATCTCATTTTTATCTGAGATTGTTTAAATATAAGTGTTTACTGGGGATATATTTATCATCCGTGTCCATGTCTTCTAAAAATGTTTTCATAAAATGTTTACTACTCTTATGTGTATGTTCAAAGTCATTTTATCCCATTTTTTACTATTACTACATGGATTGGAAGGAATATTTCTTTCATTTATGATATGAGTAACTTTTTGACTTCACCAAAAAAGAATGAGGAGAATGTTTTTTATCTTATAAGGAATGAAATGATTTTTACGTATTATTAACGCCTTATTTTCATGAATCTTACTTTACATGATTTGAAGTTTATTTTCCACTAAATTATTTTTTTAAATTGAAAGGAATTTTGAGAAAAGAAATAGTATTTGAAGAAGAAAGGATATTTTCCTCAGGAATTAATTTCGAGGGATTTTATCAAAATTAGTTTCCCTCTAAGATGATTCTATTTAAATACAGTAATGTTACTATCTTTATTATTACTATGATATTATAATGTTAATAATGGAATAGTCTATTATATGGATTATGTTATTATGGAGTGATGTTTAAGAAACCCATTTTATTTCTTGGGTTATACTATGGTAAATGATTAATTCTTTTGTTGTACATATAAGAATGATTTCATTACGAGATGGATGAGACCTATATCTCCCTCCAATTCATTGGTTAAATATTTATATCTAATGAGATAGACATGACTGGAACAACAATTAAATATGGTTCATATTACTTGGCTGGAAAAGAATGTAAACCCATTTTATTAATGGACTCTGTCCACTATGATGGTCTTGGCAGCAATTCATTGTCTATAATAGAAATCAAATTATGTGCTTATTATTTTTTCACAATTAAATTTTTTATTCCAATGATATTCTACCATCGTTAATGTTCCATTATGATCTATTCCTTAAGTACTGCTAAGATTTATTTCATGACTCTTGATTTTGATGTCTAAACTTTATGTTCATGTTTTTACGTTCAAATGTATATAGTTTGTTTTATGTTCTCCACGTCTACCCTTTATGAGAATTTGAGCCCTTCTTTTTTTTGTTTTCTTTAACCCCGGATATAAAGAAAGGTTTTAGGTAGGAAAAAAATGGGGAGATCTTTATGGGAGATATTGAAGATATTTCATGATGTGAGAAGATTATGCTCCACGTTTCCAAAGACACTAAACTAGTACTTTATTTGGGAATATATTTGTGTAATGTGTTGAGTGTTTTGAAAAAGAAATGTAATATCCATGTACATTAATCTTAGGCCGTTATAGTTGGTATCAGAGTGAAGGGTTAAATAACCTTTTGAAATTAGGATGCAAAAAATTTAGTGAGATCCCTAGAGATATTTCTAAGTTATGTATATGGATATATCTAAGGTTAAGTATAAGTATAGGATACAGTACCAGAATTATGATAACGATCATGAATATCCTGGGATTAAAATTAAGATGTTAGAGATTTAAAGTACTCCTCCTTGATTTTGTTGTTTTCCTAGTATGATTTTTGCCTCTCTCACTATTATTTTTAGGTTTTAGACAATGGTTGGAATCCTGAGGAACCATGTTAATAATCAATGAATTGGGACATGCAATGATTGTAATCCTAAACAACCAAATATTATTTGAGATTTAATGAAAAATATTATTACTATACTTACACAAGATATGAATCATTGTAGACCTAAAAATGTGTAGAGAAGGGAACTACATTCTATAGAGTTGAAAAGTTATTTTCCATCCATCACTATTTGGAAAATGAAAATTTTATTTTTGTTGTTTATCATTTAGAAAGTGAATAAGACTTGTGGTGTGCTCTAATTAAGACTACAAGGCTACAAGATTAAATTGAATCCATGAAATGGTATTAATTCAAGAAATTATTCTTCAATAAGTACTTCCCTCATAATATTTGAAAAAAATATGGAAAATGAGTTCCTTGAACTTAAAAAAATGGATGAGGAATATATTTGTACATACGAAGTGAATTTTAAAAGACTTGTAAGGTATGATTCTGGCTTTGTCATCCAACCTAAGAGTAAAGTTGATCGATTCTTTAATGGCTTAAAACCAAGAAATCGAAAGGAATTTTTAATAAGAGACTTCAGTAGCTCTGAAGGGATTGTGTGTTGTGTTATCAAGGTAGAAATGAACGTTAGTGTTATATATCAATATCATGGTCTTGGCAAGAAAAGAAAGATGGATTTTAAGGTAAAATCCCAAAACAATGGTGAAAAGAAGATGAATTTTTATTTATGATCAAAGTGTTGAAATAAGCATGATAGAGATTGTCTTAAAGGGACTAGAAAATGTTTCGAGTGTGGAAAAGAAGTTCATCAAGCAGTTAAGTTCCAAAGTAATGGTAAAAAGGTTTTTAATTATGTGAATAGAGAAAATATTACAGAGAATGCACCACCAATACTGCAATTCTACAAGTGCATGGAAATGGGTAATTATGTTAACTAGTTCCCAAATCCACGGGTTAATGATGATGATCAACACTAATAACCTCTTAAAGCCAAATAAAAAGGAAAATCACATGAAATCACCATTTTTGATGTTGATTATGACAACTAGGTGATGGAATTAATAAGTGTCTATGGGATTTGAAAATAGTGTTGTGGAATCCCATTTATTGTATTTTGGAATATTGGAATATCTATGATCTATTTGGGTTTTTTAAAATTATATGGGACTAGTAACCATGAAAATTGATTGAAATATTTTTGGAAAGCACATGATATGCACATAATGAATGGATACAAAGATAATGACATGTTTGAAAGTATTAATGACCTCATGACTGATATAAGGACGAAGTGATATCATGGTTTGAGTATATTGAATTTTTTGTATATTTTTGTGTGTGCAGAAAGAGTTAATTTTGTTAGAATTCATGTTTTTACTAAGGTTCTACTATAATTCATATTATTATCATGTTTCAATAGAATAAATGATTAAGGTATTCAAATAATTGGAATTTGACAACCGAGGACGTCCAAATGAGATATGGGAGACAAATGTTATGTCAAATTAGTTCCCCTCATTCTAAAGTTTTATATTATATATTTTTTGGAAGGATTTTAAAATTATCCATTTATGGATAGTATAAGCTATATTCTAATTGAAGTTTATTAGATTAATGTATTATCTCATTATAGGTGTACTTATGCCTATTTGATAACCTATTATAACCTTTTCTTTTGAGACAGATGAAATGACCTATCATTATATATCATGATCTGCTAACACATCAAGAATAAAAAATTCAACTTCATTTCTTTGAATAAGAGATGAAGTGGAAATTATTTAGGGGATGACCAACAACGATATTGTACTCAAATCATGTAATTATTTCTCCTCATGTAAAAATTCATCAACTTTAAGAGAAATATGTTGAAACCAAAAATCTTATCCTTGTACATTCTTATTCGATGAATCATATGGTCCCTTAAATCATCACAGATTTATGGATTTCTTGAATCCAACTTTCTTATAACCTTATTTTATATCACTATCCATCAAAACGTGATAGTTAAATTTATCTTCCATATCCATGTTTTCACGTTCCACCTATGTTCTCCTATGTGGAAACTCAATGATGAGTTAATTTGGGTAACCTTTATGAATCTAACTATCCTTTTTTAAAATGATGTTTTAGTATCCCTATTTACTATGTAGGTTACCATGAAAGAAAAATTCAAATAGAAAACCATTTATAACCCCGAATAATTTCAAGGGAGAAATTCATTTTAAGGGGGTTAGAATTTAACAACCTGAGATTTTATAAGATAGATTATTTTTAATTTATTTTATGTCTTGTATTGTACTCTACATCATGATTTTATTGCATTATATGCAACACCATATTAACCTCTGTATACACACAAATATTCTTGGCTTGTGTTATACACAATTTCAAGTTATTTTGATAGAATTTATTTCATGGAACACTGAGTATATATTTTTTTCAATGTATAAATAAACTATGTTTGTATTATGTTATACACAACACCAAAATAATCCTTCACTATACGCAACACAGACTTTCCATGCATTACATGCAAGAGTGACCTTCCTCGATAGCTCGTGTTGTACACAATACCAAGTGTCACTAAACAGTTATATATTGTTAAAATATTATTATTTTATGGGATATAAACTAGTATTTATGAATATTATTGACCAAATTTTGAATTTTATATAACATTATCATTCATAATAAACATTTTCAAGAACATTATATGAGAAAAAAAATCAATTTTTCAAATAAAAGATGTATTTTAAAAAAAACTATAGTTTTACTACTTTTTGATTGTGACCACATTTTAAATAAATTTTTTGACCCTTTTATAAGTTAAATTTGAAACAATAAACTTATTATAATCAAGTGGTTCATAAATATTTACTTTTCTCTAATTTTTGGTATTTTTCTGATAAAATTCAAATTTTAATGAATAGTGAAAAATACTTCATTTTAATTCAAAAATGTCTTTCCATATAATTTATTTATATAGTTATATTATATTTATAATTGGGTTTAAAGTGTAATTGGATTTAATTTTCATCATTTAATCAAATTTTGTTCATCAGAAGTAATTTACCATTGAAATTGGACATAAACACATCTCAATCTTTTGATAGTGATTATTTATTGAAACCCACTTTTTGGTTTTGACAACGAGAATTAATTTTAAATTTATTACTAAAACTTCTGTATTTTGAATTTGGAAAACTGAATTCCATATTTAGAATCAAAAGGATAAAAAAATTTAAATTGGTACCTTTTATTTTTGGACATTATGTATATTAATTTCAGTAATTATTATTTCTACCATGGTTAAAGTGTAAATCTCGTAAATAAGGGTAAGAAATAATATTATAATAATATTAAACTACCCTAACAAGTGTTCTAATAATATTTAATGATATATTTACCTCCATTATCATCCTTGGCTCGATTTGGGGACCCCATGGAACCACTTGGATGTGAAAATGATATCTCATAAAAATTAATTTAAAGTAAAACAAAATGTGACCCAAACTTGTATCTTTTTAATAAAATAATTTTAATATGGGGTTATACATAAGATAAAATATTCTATAAATATTCATTGGAAAGATAATAATATTTCATATATCATAGTATTTTATTTATAATTTTTAGACACAAAATAAATAGATTTTTTATGACACAATGATGATGTAGTGATTACCTTTTTAAGGATTGATTTAAATAAATGAGATTATAAATATTAAAATAAATATATTTTGATACTTTTTATTCCATCCACGAATTTTATGGATGAGTATGACTTGTTATATTATAATCAATGATTTTTTTAGAATTAATAAATTTGTTATGGATTTTTAAAAGTCCACGATATGAATAGTATAAAAATTGACATAAATGAGTTTTTAAAACAAATACTATTTTATCAAATGATATAATAGTCCTAAAATTCTAATATTCGGCCAAATGACTTATATAATGTATAATATGTCATTAATTTAACACTTTTGGTTATATTGGTATTTTATAGTAACTATATTAACCATATATTATGAATATACATGAAGACATGGTTAGAGTAAAATTAGTTAACTAGGGTTTAAAGCTAAAAGATAAGGTTAAATTTGAGACATAAACATGTCTAAAAAATATTGGTGGAGAGGATTTAGAACAAATATCTTCTTAAATTATAAATCAATTATTTCTGGACCTTTTTAAATCAAAAATAATTCTACAATAAAATAATATTTCAATACCTTCCTATAGTGCCCCTCCTCCCCTCTTATAAAAAGGCATATCCTACCACATTTCCTCACACCACCATGGGCCTTAAAGCTCGACCAAACCCTACCAAATTATCCTATAAACATTATTAGTAATATTATAGAGGTCCTAGTTTTCCAAAAAGTCCATCCTTAGTGTCCCTAATAAGAGATCCAAAGGAAGTCCAATGAAAAAGAGGAGGCAACCACACCCTTCACTAACTAAAAGTACAAGGAAAGGTATAAATTTTCCATCTCACTTTTTTCTGAGATTATTTATACCTAAGTTTTTACTTGGGGTATATTTATCATCCATGTCTTTGTTTTCTAAAAATGTTTTCCTAAAATGTTTACTATTATTATATGTATGTTTAAAGTCATTTTACCAATTTTTCACTTTTACTACATGGTTTGTAAGGAATATTTGTATCATTTACCATACGAGTTAATTTTTGAATTCTCTAAAAAATTATGAGGATAATGTTTTTTGAACATATACAGAATGAAAATATTTTTATGTCCTCTTAACTCATTATTTCCATGAAACTTAATTTACATGATCTTAAGTTTATTTTCAACTGGATTTTTTTCTTTTAAAATTGCATGGCATTTTGCGAAAAGAAAACATTTTTGAAGAAAAATAATATTTTTCCTAAGGAATTAAGTTCAATTGTTTTATCAAAATTAGTTTCTATCTAATGAAATATGCATGACTTAAACGAAGAGTAAATCTGGTTCAGTAATACATGGATGGAATTGCATGTAAATTTGGTTCAATAATAGAATTTTCCACTATGATGGTCATGCCATCAATTCCTTAGTTACTATAGAAATCACATTATGTTCTTATTAGTTTTCCACAATTACATGTTTTATTCCAATGTTATTTTATCATGGTTAATGTTCCTTTATGATCTATGCCTTAAGTACTGACAAGATTCTTTTCTTGACTCAGGATTTTGATGTTTAATCTTTATGTTCATGCTTTTACATTAAAATATATTTGGTTTCTTTTATGTTCTCCATGTTTACCCTTACGGAGCATTTGAGCTCACCATTTTTATTTTTTCTTTTACCCAGGATATAAATAAAGGGGTTATGTAGGAAAACAAAAAAGGGAAGATCTTTGTGGGAGATGTTGAAGATATTTTAACATGTTAGGAGATTATGTTCTAGGATTCAAAAAACACTAAAATAATATGGTTTTTGTGAATATATTGGTGTAATATATTAAGTATTCCATAAAATAAATGTATTTTCCATGACGTTATGCACAGGTCGTTATATAAAGTGTGATGATTTCATCGAACCATCCACTATCACCCATATAATGTCATAGGCCCATTGAGATCAAGGAAAAATAGTAATAATGTCTATCTATATGTAATTTGACTTACACTTGGAGAAATCTAATGGATGGGGAAATCAATCGAGAACACAATGTTCGACCTTCACCTTTTGGCAGAATAAACATCGAGAAACTAACTCCGTAGCGGCACGAATAAACCCAAGCCAAGAAAAATGACCTCTCAGTGCTTGATAAATCATTGTCATGCTAGGATGTACCAACAAAGAATAAATATGGAACTAATGTAGAACCATCTCATGCATCACTGATGTAATGAAAATAATTCCCTGAAACAACACTCCGTACTATCCATCCCCAGACCAACAATCATGGGAATTACCAAAAACAACTTGGTCTATCCAGACCTCCATCTCAGAATTTTCCAGTTTGGACTCCTCCACCTACTGCACTAAATATGACTGCACGGTCATTTGTGAAAGACAACCTCTTCCCCCAATCTCTCCCATATCTAGATGCATCTTTGAGAGTTCATCTATCACTCTCATGGAATTTCCATATTTATGATTGACACAACTACATAACTTCCTTTTTAGTGCATAGGATAAAAAATACCCTTTCCTACCATATATGTAATTTTCAATTATTAATCTTGTAGGAATTTCATCCACTGATGCTTACACATCTTGAAGTCATGTTGAGAGAAGAAATACCTCAGTATTTTATTTTTAGTAAAAATGAAAAAAGATTATTGATAATGAAACTTCACCAAAACATCAATGAAAACACCACTTCGCCAACATAAAATCATGGGTTGAATAGTTATGCTCATGGGTACATAACTTCTGAGATGAAAAATAAACAACCGATTTCTGATGCATTAGAACATAGCCCAAGAAAAGATGTTAAGCATTACTGAAAACCTAAAACTAGACTCCATTTACAAGATATAAATGAAATACTGTGTTGGATTTTTTTCCTTTAGGTATTAAAAATATACCAGGTATTGGTTATACCGTAAAAATGTCTAATCCTTTACTGTAAAAGCTGTCAAAGGAGTTTCAACCTGATAAAAATGGACCATAAACCTCATGCAATAGCCTACTAGACCAAAGAAACTGCACAGCTCCACTAGAGTCTTGGGGGATACTGAATACAAAACCACTTATATCATCAAAATATCCACAAATACTCTTTATTTGGATACCACATGTCCTAAGAAACAGACATTAGAAGCCCATAACTCACACTTTGACAAATTCCTGAACAACTGCTCATGATAACGAACTCCCAAAATGGCACAAAGATGTTAAACATGCTCCTATTGAGATGCGAAATATATAAGGATTTCATTAAAGAAAACTACCATGAACTTATCTAATAACTGTCTAAAAATTTCGTTCTTCAACCACATGAACACAGATGGAGAATATTTCACACTGAACGACCGCACAATGATCTTGTAATCCTCCTATTGATAATCAAAAACAATCTTCTAAACATCCTCATCCTTCAACAATATCTGATGATATCTAATTGACCAATATATCATAAATAAAAAACTTTATCCCTTCAATTGAATGAATAAATCTTCAATCAACCAAATTGGATAATGGGTTTTCACTATCACTTGGATCAAGTGACTTTAATTGATACAATTCCAAAAACTATGTAAGAACCCAGTTTTCACCAAGGTATGGATCCTTTAAATTTCCATCTAATCTTTTATTTTGGACTTAATATGGATACCTACTGGGTTAATGAAGGAATTAGAGGTGTCTAGGTATTTTTAGAGTCCAAAACCCATCTTCTTTTTTGGAAAAATAGGTTTGGAACATGGTTTAGAGTAAACCATGTAGGAATGGTGCACAGTTTGGCAAACTGTAATGATTGTGTTTTTCCAGAAAGATCCACCTTTCACAGTAGGTGCATAGCCATTCATACTAACCATGTGAACACCCCTTCTTCCCAGGTAACCGTGTAAAATTTGTAAATGGTTTGTCAAATGAAAAACTGTTCACATGCCCTTTTTTAGGTAATTTTATAAATTTTCGCTTAATGATCTAATTAGATCTCTCATTCTTCCATAATCTAAGTTTATGCTGAATTTACCTCCATGGATCTTATTTTGGAGTTTTTTGATGTCCAAAGATAGGTATTAAAAAAATTTCCTTCATCCAGGATCTATTCAAGCTTCCGTTCATCACTTTACATGTGCAATGATAATTAGTCAGGTTTGTTTAAGACTTTCCTATTCTCTCTTAATCTCGACCTAGTTATCTGGGAATAAGTGTTTTTTTCTTTTTCTTAGATATTATAAAATCCAAGATTAATAAATGGTAAATACTGGAGGAGGAGAGTCCTACGACCCCTAAGGTGGGTGGTCTATAACTCATCCCTCGATTTTGTTGATTTTGGATTTCTTGTGTGGGCCCCACCGATTTCCTCAGGTGCTGTTTTTAGAATTTATATGCCATGCTTATACCTTTTAGAACTGTATTGTTATGATCTTTCCAAATATGTGATTATTTATTAGTGGTTTTTTCCACAACTCCATTAATCCCATGTAGGATGTTAGTCCATAGTTTTCATTTTAGTTTTTTGATATGTTTGGGCCACCATTCAGATATGCCTTGTCTTGACCTTCCTAAGGGTAAGAGTTTCTATATTAAATTTCTTGTTCCGCCTCCAATGGACCGAAGGCCTTCGTTATTTATTTATTTTTGATAATCGACCTATCAAGGGGTCAGGTGGAACTCTTTATTAAATGCATTATTTATGATGAGAATTTCATAATGTAAATTACCATGTATGATCACCACTTCACCCACCTATGGTAAGTGATTAGATTCAAAAATAAAAAGTGAAATGTTAATTGGAATGTATAATATGTATATGACTTGGGATTAAATGTAAATGAATAATTGGTTTCATATCCATATCACCCCTTACCACATTAATGGAAGGTAGCGGAATAAACATTGAATATGGAATATGCCTTAAATGACATAAATGAATGGTTTCATGATACACGGCCTTGTCACACTAATGAAAGGGAAGGATTGAACCAAGTTACTTGAAAAAAAGGTTGCATTCTACATGACCTTATCACACTAATGAAAGGAAATGCTTGAACCCAATGAAATGTTTCTTGACATCAATATCAAATAAGAATGGTCGGACTTGATCTCGCCTTGGATTCTGATTAGAGAATTCCATGAGCACTTAGTAACAACCTTCCGATTCAAGGATACAACTTTCTTAGGGTGAGACCCACCTAGATCATGATCATATTCTATTCTTTGGATACCTTGTATGACATCGTAGGATCCCTTCAATATCATTAAAGATATATTGGATACACTCCTTGGATCCGGCATTGACTTGTAGGTTCCATGGTTAAAAACCATCAGGCCCAGTCATTTCTTAGCCCCGTTTTACCTTGGATGAAATACTTGGATTTGGTATGTGCCTCATTATGTAATGCATTAGACTATACTCTTTAGATTACACTTTTACCCGATGATAGGCTACATTTATTACTGAGTTTGTGACCCATGAGATCTATGTCTCCTTGGTTATTACCTTTGGAATTCACTATTAAACATATTTACAAGTTTCCTTGTTATAACTTTCAACCTTAACTATTCTTAACATGTGATATGTCATAAACTAGTAACAATACAATAATGAATTGGATACACGTTCAGATACTAGTTGAGGGATGAAGTTGTTAATTTGGTATTTATTTACATTATACTTCTTTACTTTATATATGTATTCCTTGACACTGTTACATTTCCATTACATGGGTGAGATGTTATTGATACCATTGGTGGTGGCCCACTGTGATTTATCTCAGACCCACTCTAGGAACTATTTGGTACCCAAAGTATATTACATGGTTATAGGTGTTGAAAAAAGTAATCATACAACTTTTTTCACTTTATTTATTATTGTTTAGTATGGATCTTGATAGTAGAGGAATGAGTTGGTACTTGGGATGATTGGGATAGTCTTTTGATTTCATTAATACTTTTGTGGAACATGTTACGCTTTCTGTGTTGTATCCATGTTTTCCAGTTTTCTAGGGACATGACATATCATCATCAGTTGTTGAATGTTATTAGAGTTATTTCAGTTATTGTTACTGTTGTCTCTATTTCCTGTTTTTCCTTCTATTTACTTATATTTATTATTCTATTTTCCTCATTTTTACATTGATCTACTATACTACACATGGTAATGAGGGAATAATCTCCACATGGATACACCTTAGGCCCTCACTTCTAGCCGGTATCCTATAACATTTGGGGAGATGCACTTGAGGCCATGTGGCCCACCAAACTTGGGGCACTCGTTAAGTGGCATCTGAGTCTGGGATGTCACAAAATTCCATCAACCTTCTTTATGAAAAATTGGTGAACCCCAAGGTGAAAAGTTATTCTAAAAAAATCCGCATTACAAAAGATGGCCAAGCTATAATTGAACCCCTCACCATTCAGAAATCACCATTTTATATGAATACATCAAGATAGGAGACACGTCTAGCAGTAGTTAGGTACCAAACTAAATCTCGCTTCATAGTGTTAACACTCTAACCTCATCTGGAAATTCATTAGTGTAATCCTACACAGCCCTGGGAAAAAATAACTTATAAACCTATGAAGAACTGAACTTTATCTCACACATCAAAAAAGACAAGGGAAAAACATACCTCTGATGCATCTGAGGGTATCGCTCTCAAAAAAACACTTCTACCTCTCTATCAATATCATAAAACACAACCTACCTCCTAAAGAAATCAATGATATCCTACACCTAATAAAACCAATATAAGCCATGGATGATTTTGTATGGCTATATCTATAATCATAAGAAATATTCCCAAGAGAAATGTTAACCAAACACTAACTCACAGAATCTATATACATTATATAAGTCATCTCAACCTCCAAGTAGCATACTCAATGCCAAAATAAATAAAAGCCTCTCTACCTTATGTCCCAAATCATGGATGAGAGAAGATGATATAAAGGAGTGTGTCAATCCTAAATTAAAAAAGTCATGTACCCAAATAGAAAATATGAAAAGGGTTCCTAGAAAAACATCTGACTCACATGGTGCTAATAACACAAAATCATGAATATGACCATGAATTTCTCTATAAACTATTTGATTCTACTAATGGACACCTCTATGGTCATGTTACACTCTATGAGGACCTGGATAATATCAGTTCAATCCACTTCCTGGACCGTCTCCTCTCTACTGATCTCAAACTATTGTACCATAACTCTTCTTCCTTGGTTGGAACTACTTCAACGGAGGATACTAAAGTGGAATAATTGGAACTCATTGAATACTAAAAAATGTTTGTTAATCATGATGTTGATGACCTCATACTCTACAAGAAAAACATTCCTATGATCCCCTAATATAGGTCTGAGAGCCTCCAACTGTAGAGAAATGAGATGATGAGGGCTAGGAACTACCCTTAGATGACTGGAAACTCTTATGTCTTAAAAATAGGAACCTTGGACCATAGATCTACATCTTGATGAATCCCAAAGACACCCCTCGAATGAAAACCCAATTCTTGAAATCATAATCTCAATAATCTCTGCCCTCACCAAAACCTCAAGATACATCTTTAGCACAAAAAAGGTGATCTGGAACTGGATGTGTGGATGAAAATAATTCTCAAAATGGTTCACCCTAGCCTCCTCACCTTGCAACAATTCTAATTCATATCACAAAAGTGTCCGGAAATGGATCCCAAACTTTCGCATGCTAGATCTCCCCTATCGAAGGGTAATCAACTCATAGTGATTAGACACCTCCACAATATAAGAAAGAAAAATGGTTCTGAAATAGTCTTGCAACTTATCTCATAATAGCAATGAATCCTCTTGATCCTCAAGGAACAATAATCACCACTATCTCACTGCTCCATGCATCATCGTCATAGAAAATGAAAACTAGCGCTCCTTCCAAGAACAAATCACACTGAAGGCTATCTCATCATCCTCTGACCAGTATTCTATTACTGAATATTAATTATATCCCTCATAATTTTATAAACTCCAGCACTAAAACTCTTGGAGTTTCCTTATCCAAGTGTCATTGTCATCGACCTCTACACTTCATCTATCTACTAGCACATCCTGATGAACATATTTAGTGTAGACCTGATGTGGATGTTGACTTAGAGCCATTCCTACAATAAGAAAAAACTTTTAGTGCTCCTATACCAATAATATAGAATATTTAACATTAATTAATTAATATATTTTATTTTTGTAATTATATTTTTTAATGTTTCAACCTATCCCAAGGTCTACCCATTTCAAACACAAGAACAAATAATAATGATGCATGAGCCTTTCCTAGGTCTCTATCCAAAAAATTGTATCACTTCATTCTGCAAGCTTAGTAAACTTAAAGGTTTGTGTATAAGGTCACATGGGGCCCTAAACACTGGTGTCTTAGCCAGTATCCTATGTTTACATTACTCACTAGACTTTGTTGACACTGTTTCCCTACCAACCCACACAACCTCACCTGTTCCTAACTCCAAACTCCATCATATCCCAGAAACCTGAACCTTTCATACCATTATGATATGACCCCCTCCCTTCAAAGATAACGCAATGTGGGAAGAGATATGGTGACATCCCATGTCCCACCTCCAGTAGGCCTCAGGTTGGCGACTTGCATTGAGGGTATAGAAAACATGCAAATGGGAGGCATTACCCTCCAAGACAAACGTGCAGGAGAGAGATATAAGAAGGATAGAAAAACCAATACCTTCAAAGAAATATATATAGAATGAAAACCCATGTGCAACCACGTAATATATTACAGTAAAAAATCATTAAAAGGTAAACTAAAAGTTATAAAGAGGTGAAGACTATAGGTACCAAAAATCCAAAATAGATCATGATAAACCCCAGGCTAGTAATATCTACCCTGATCCCCAATGATAACCCACTGACCTAAAAAATAGTTTATATATATTTAGGCTTATCATAACAGTATACTCAGTATGATCCTTCCTATATCCTCTAATGTAAAAGATAAAGAAACATGCTAATGAATAATGAACAATAGTAAAAGAAACTCATAACCTAAACCAGAATACTAAGTTACCAATCTCATGATGTCTATCTATCACAAAGTGTAACATAAAAGAGAGAATATAATATAATAAAACATCAAGGTTACCCCACTCATGCTTCCCTACTTGTTTACCACTCTTCCCCAACATCTCACATCCTAAGCATCTCTCTCTAAAAGTAAGATGTCCTTAAAAACAATAGAATAGTCATCACAACATGTACCTAATTCATCACATACCCATACCATCCCAGAACACCAGAAAAATAGTATGTAATTAGTTCTCTGGTTCCACAAAATCCCATAAGATGTTCATCAAACATCTGGTATTATACCTCAATACATTACAATAGAATTCATTGTGTTAGTCCCTCAAGCCAAAACAACCTACACACATCATACCAATAATAATCCTTTGGATAATATATTTGGAAATAAATGTTTTGGAAATAACAAAAATGTATCATATTCTTATATACACGTGTATGAGAAAACTAACCACCATGCATACAATGATAAGTAACTAGAAATAGAATAGAGTTGGCATAGAGTGTGTTGTCATACATCCATCCTCCCACTGAGATGTTGGGGGAAAAACCCTCCCATAATCCACTAGGTGTTAGTTGAACAACCAAAAAGGGTAGGGAAGAGTATTAAATCACATACTATATATAATATAATATAACTCAAAACCACACAATGGGTATAACCTAGTATTAGACTCTATTACATCTAACATCACTCAGACTTTCGACTGCCACTACTAAGACCCTATATATAATAAGAAGAAAAGAATATAAAATAGATGCATTTGTTATTTCTTTCATTAACAAATTAACTTGACATTAATTAATTAATTATCCATTAATTAACCAATGAAATTATTCCACATTTCATAACATTGCTTAAAATATTAGAATAAATTTATTCCCTCTAGGAAAAATCCAAACTAAGTAACTGGTTTATAAATATTAACATATTTTTAGCATTTTAATTCCATCATCAAGTAACCCCATGAGTTAAAAATTTATTCAATTAATTATTATCTTAATTACATATCTAGTTACTCTATGAAAACCCTCTTAAGCTACCACTAGGAGAAAAAATGCAATGAAGAACCTACATCATCCTTAAGTAGTGGAGAAATTAATTCAGATAAAGTAAGCAACTTAGCCATCGACTGTTAAACATATTCAAGAGTGCATACCTGATCTCAGAATATCTCAATGGGTAAGCCCATATTTAACATGTCCCATAACATATGGTTCCATTATTGATTCCCACATTCATATACCAATTCATATCACCATCATAGGCATCAACTACTGCCATGTCTTCCGTCAGCCATTACAGACTTAGCGAACTAGGCTCACAACACATCTAGGCCTCCCCGCCCCATAGCACACATCATTCATACATGATTAACTATAACAGGATCAAAAAACAATGCATGTATTAATAGAACACCAAAATAATTGAAAAAAAACAAGAAAGCATTAGGGAAACTCAGCCCTAAAAGCAGGGCATTCAACCTTCTCAGAAAAACGAGCTCTCACAGCTCCAAAACAAGGTAATCGACCTTCCCAAGAAAATATGCCACTATTTACATTGAAAAATATCTTTATCAAAAAAATAGTTCTTATTCCATTTTTTATTAATTATATCATTTATTAATTGGTTCCAACTATAGTAAACCTAAGTCATGAAGCTATAACAAGCTAACAAAAGAAAAAAATTCTCTTAGCATTTATTCTGGTTTCAACAAACCTATAAAAGTACCAATATAAATTAAAATTACTTTTAAATTATTATCAAAAATATTTATCAACTTGAGTCTCATTATTTATCTACTCATTAACCAATTTCAATTAAACTTGAATACTTGCATCAATTTGATCAACATAAAATAACATTATCAAACAGATTCAACAAACATGTCTCTTTATTATTACAAAAATTAATTTTCAATTTATTGTTGACTTTATGTTCATTACCAATTTCTATCAACAATAGATTGATAAAAATCATGGCATAGATAACACACTATCTATCAAATCAAGAGGAAAACTACTATCATGGTATCAAGAAGTATCATGCGATCACTATCGAATTCCTTTTTCTAATTAAATAATGATTAGTCTAATTTCATTACTATAGAAAGGGATAATGAATTATCCATTTATGATTTCATGTAAATAAATTAAGAAAAGAAATGAATCCCGTAACTTAAAATCCATCAATTATATTCCCACGAGAATGAACTATAGAACTTTAATCACCTCTCTCATGAGATATGCATCCATCCGTATATTTTGTGGCACAACCGAACAACAAATATGAGAGGAAACCCTATTATAAATATGGGTGATCGAATACCATAGCATGATGATAATATATGAAAATAAAAAAGATTAAACTGCGAGGTACCAGTACAACACAAAGGAAGATCAAACATGCGATCAACATATATCAAAGGTGGAAACACAAGGATTGATACTCATTGAAGGTATTCCAAAAATGCCAAAGGTGGAAGTCATTATTCACTTGGGATGAGGGGAAGCCCTGTAGCCATAGGGTTTGTGAAAACCTACGTGGTTGAAATTTTTAAAAATATATAACATCGAGTATTTACACGATGTGTAATCCTGTTACAAATTGTGTAATCCTTAGGGTTTCATTTTTGCTAAAAAATGAATTTCATTTTTATTACTTAATCTCAGAAACATACACTTCGTGAACTTGCACTGCACAAGTCCTAAACCTTGATTACACATCATGTAAGGATTAAATGGAATGAAATATTCAAAGTTCGATAATTTTCAAAAAAAACCCATCCAAACCACTTCCATGCCTCCTCTAAGAACCACTATCCTCATGAAAATATTAAGGGTTGGGTTTTATAAATATTTTCCTTTACATCAATGAATCTTGATCACTCCAATAAAAGGACATAAATACACCAAAGGATGACTAAAGGCAGGTGAAGACATGTCATAAGAGTCTTGGTGTTCGATGGAAGTCAATATAAATTTAATGAATTTGAGTAAAACTATAAATTTATAATAAAAATTAGATAACATGTGACCACATTATGATAGGGGTCTTCACACAATATTGTATACCTATTCCAAAATCATGATTTGTTATACTATGAATCTTAGAGTACAAAATCATTAAATTTATTCATTTAGTAAATGTTATGATACAACTATAGTTTTCAAAGTATAAACAAAGATTCCCAATTTTCATAGTGAAAACTGTTGCCTCATCCTGGAACTTGATAACTCCCCAGACTCACATATAGTGCAACAAAATTCACCTTGGTATAATGACACCCCAAAATTATAGAATCTTGAAAATTGATTACCCAAGATTCCTTAGTGAAATATTGATATTCATTCCACAATATCCCTCACGAATTATTAACCATAAAAAATTCCCAAATTCTTCAAATTATATAAGAACACACGATGTGACAACATTGCATAAATAATATTCCCTCACAGACATCCATTTCAAAACCATAACCACATTATAACACACCACTCCTATCCAAACAAAAGGAAACCTAAATCTAAAAGCCTCAACTTCATGCCACACCATATACCTTACAACTCCATATACCATACTACTGAAAACCCTATCTATCAACCAACCCTTCACAGTGTAGTGATATAGTTCATGACACAACCCATCCCTACAACGGAAGTTTCATCTCAAAATCTACATAACATCCACTAAACCACCTACTAACACCTCCAATACTAAAAATATTAAGTGCAATAGTACAAAATTCATTATCTATTACATTAGATAGCTCCCAAATGATTCTCTTCCTTGATTATCAAAACTAACCCTAAAAGAAGGACAATATATATAATAATGAAATTTCCTTTGGATATACCGCTAAAAAAGAAACTATAGAATCACTAGGATAAAACACATCACAAGGATAAATAAACAAAATCAAATCAATAAAATATCAATTATAATAATATCAAGGAAATAATAATTCAAAATAGATTTGGATAATAAGATTTTATCTTCAACTAAAATTCCCAAATACACTCCTTTAAACCATAATGCATCCATAAGAGATGAACCATGGGAATGTAATTACCTTGTAACACCTTCACCATACGATCCTAGATCATGAATGGACTCACCAAGAATTCCACATCATCCTCTATATCCATATCACCTAAATAAATGGAATTTGAGTTTTCATGAAGTTACTGATGATTTTGTGACACTTGGAAGGTTGTGTAGATATTTTCTAGGTATGGAGGAAGAGATAACTAGAACACCTACTCACATACACCACTAAACACCAATAAAGGTCCTATAGATCAAGTAGAAATCTTGCTTCCTTGAACACACCATTACTGATAATGATGAGGAGAAACATTTAAGAACACATGAAAACCAAATTCAAACTCCATAGGATTCCTCATCCAATAGACACAATGTTATTATGGATTTTCATAGACTTAATCTACTCCTGAATAATCTGAACATTCCTAGTCATGATCCGTATTATATCTAGTTCAAGGACTATCGTCTATCCAATGTTGATCTATCATAATAGATATCTACAAGTTTCCCCCTACAACTCATCAAATGGATACATTCCAATAAAATATTGTTAACTATTATTTAAAAACACTAATCTAAGGAAAAAATTTATCCTGAAATACCAAATTATAAAATTCATCCATTCAATATTTTCTCTAGACTATGGATAGTTATTTTGGAAGGAATTAATTTTAAGGATGGAAATTCATATTAATTAATTGTTATGAGAAAAAATTATATTAAAGGATACCCTATATTCATGAGGTAAGACAAGGATACAAATCAGAGATTATAATCCAAAACAACCCATGAATATTAACTATCTCCTCATACCACCTCACCAAATAATCCAAAGCACATAGCCCCAAGGTTACCTATAAATGACACAAATTCATCAATCAATACAAAATCACCCAAATAGAATCATATACTCCCTAATATCGTGAAAAAATAGTCATGAAATCAATATAAATGTTATATCAGTCCCACTTTAGAGCATCTGACATCTACAAAAAACCTCCAAGAAAACAATAATCTTCTTTTACCTACTGGCATACTAATTATCTAGACCCAAACTCAGACACTAACCCTTTCCTTTCTAGAAACCAAAACTAACTTTCCAAATCAGGGCATGTCTTGGAAACACCAAGATTTCTACTAAATGTTAGATATGAAACTCAAAGATAATATCTATACATCATTGGTAGAATGAATAACATCCCCCCAAAAAACACCTTTTATTGATTATCATTTAACCATGTATCTATAGAATTGATAAAAATAATACTACCATGGAAATACTCCACCTTAAGGCCTAAATGTTGAGAATTATGCACATACTTCCTCAAGGTTGACTATATTATCATATAATATAGAAACCCACTACTAATTATTTCCTCCATCGTAAGAGATACTGTTTAAGGATCCTCCATCACCCTCCATGCATCTATAAGATTTTTTTAGATAATATCCCCTACATCATTTATACACTATGTGTTAGTGACTATATTATCTATCTAGGGTGTGTAGGAGACATCAATGTTATCGTCTGATAAGAACTCTATCAACTGCTATTAATGAAAATTAAAATCCATCTTAGAGAAGATATACCTAAATCATTTATTATCGGTGATGACCATAAAGAGTTCAGTGATGGGGTAATCCTACCATAGGTTTATAGAATACTCTATCTATTTTAACTCAAGATAGGGTTGTTATATTTAATATTATGATGGAAAAAATTCAAGAACCATAAGTTATATCCACCTCATATTATATCAAGCCACAACTGAAACTAGGACAAGAATATTTTCATTAAAAACATTGAGTATAACCCCTTACTATAGAAACCGAAGGAATAGATTATTATTCATCTTCCCATTATTATCTTCCAAAGCTTCCTAACATTAGTAATTCTATTCAAAGGGTTGGTACTCTGTATTTAAGGCTTGTAAAGGGGATAAAATCTATGAGATATCAAACATGAAATATGATAATATATTAGAAGACTAATTAAACTAAATAAATATATAAAATATTTTCTTGTTACTGAAGAAATAAATTCTTTAATCACCAAGGGATTCACCACTACTCCCTATTATGACACCACATTCCTAATGAAATTCACCTCATGTGTCTAAAACATTTACCAAGATATATTTCCATGGATATGATGTAGTTGAAGAACCTATAACATAGACGTCATATGCTCAACATGATATTATTTAAACCTCAAGTACAGCGGGATGTCTACAATGAAAACTACAAAAAATAATCTAAGAACTCATGAAACATGGAATTATCGAGTATTATGAAAATATCTTCAGAATTTATTACACGAAAAAAATATAACAAAAAACTTGAAGTGACTCTAATGACACCTGATGGTAGTATTTTGGATATCTTCCTCATTTACCCTCATATTTTCATATCCAAAATATAAATAAAATTTTTAAAACCATTTGGATTACCTTAACTAATAAAAAAAAACCTATCCTTATAAAAGGATTGCAGTCCTTGACCCTCACTTGCTTCAACCACAAGTAGTCTTTACAGAACCTCATACTATTATCTACAGTCGTGGTGAACAATACCATATAACCCCTTGGAGACACAATAGGTGAGATGAAACTATTATATATTAAATTTGAAATTTGAATCCTCATATCCCATAACATATAAGGCCTCATATGATAAGGAATTCAATAAAATCAGAGAGACGTTGATGTGTAATTATGTCCTGAACTTGATGTAATTTCCAGGGTCAGTGTCACAACCTCTTTAAGAAAAACATCTGGAAACTCCTATACAACTATTGGGAACAGAACTACCTAAACTTCCCCTGAACATGAAAAAATATCCATTAGCTAAGATAAAATTAGATCTGAACACCTATAACTCATCTGATACTCTCTCTTGTTGATCAACACTACACATTGGCCTTTTATATCAAAGGGGGATACTCTCCTCCAAAATAATTCATTGAATATTACTATAGAGTACAACTTACCCATAAGAAGTATGAAACCATATGGTTATACATATAGTAAGAATAAACCCCTTGATGATTGATTCTTCCCCATCATCATCTCACATCTCTAACACACATCAAGATAACTAGAGTGACCCTCAACTAAAAGAAATAACACCAAAGAAATTGGATGCATATCTACCTTAAAAACGAGAGATCAGACCAAGGTAGTCACTATAAAGGAGTGTAAATCAGATGAATCAAAAAATACATGTACCAATGTAGAATAACATATTACGATACCTCAGACAATCTTTAGCATATTTGGAAATGGAAAATCTGTGGTATAAAACTAATAAGATCTCAGTTCTCTAACTCACTGGCCGTTACGGTGTTCACCTTCCTAAAAAAACTAAACTTTGGGATCTTGAGGATGTGTAATGTCATGAGACGGGTCCTTTTTACTTCCCATATCATCTAATTTTACTAAAGTTTAACTAACCTTACTACCAATATTGAATCAGATTCTACTACTGTCCAGGGTGAACATAAATCTTACTATATATCATGTAATGAATTATAATGGAATTGAATAACTAAAATAATTGATACAGATGACCTACATAAGAAAATATAACAAGTATAGAACTCTCAAAAGGATCATGAGAATTTATTTCTCTAAAAACACATTGATTGAATAAGGATAGGTTTAACTCCAATTCAAAAAAAACCTCGACAACCCATACTTATAAGATTAAATGGTTATATCTCTAAATGGAGGGAAAATATAGTGGAACCTCTATCATTATAGTCTATCCAATTAATATATATTCTCAAACACCTTTACCTCATCCTACACCTAATTTTATATCAATAACCTAATGATGAATTATATGATATAAAAACTCCTCATCATGTAGTGATCTGGCTTCATCATTAAGATTAATATCGTGAGCATAATGAAAGTGGTGTCTGTAATATATTTCAGGATCAATAATGATAAGTATCACATGTGGAAGAGTGAGAAACTCATACCACTTTGTCACCATCAGTTTCAAAGAAAGGATCTCTACAAAAAAAACTTCTATAAATCTTCCCATGAAATTGATGAGTCGATTTTATCCCCAAGAAACAAAACTACCATTGATGCCAAAATCCTCGAAACTAATCGATAGCTAGGGAGATCTAATTATCCTCCATATAATGGGTCATTCTAAAAGTAATCCTGATATCCTGTAAACGACATTCTATTTTTTATTAAATACTCTCCCCTCATTCTTCGCCATGCAATGATGTTGAAACAGACACAATGTACTCCAACATTACATTTCCTTCTATATTTTTTCAATCCCTCCTATGGGATACTAGATCATTATGTTACACCTATCTAACCTAAATCACACCTAGAATATACACAGAATACCTTTTTAAATAATATTTAAAACTCCCATGCTCAATCATGTAACTTATTGGATCTAATTAAACTAATTTCATTTTCAATTACTAGAATCACCCCAATTCAAACACATGCCTAAATAGAATGATTCAAATACCAAACATATGTATATATCCAAAAAAACATCTCATTAAAAAAAATGCATGTGTCTTATCTAGTTTCCCATTCCACACAAAATGTTATTTTCTATAATTACTGTGTCCCTACCATACCCATATTGTATTTACCTGTTCACAATGCCAGTCTATATCCCAACTTAAATTTTAGCTCTCATAATTCTCTATCAGGACTCAACCTCTAGGGTAACCCCTCTGGAATATATAGAGAAGACAAGAGTAACCCATGAAGTCTATATCTTATAGGCCTTGAGTTATCAACTAGCACCAATGGTATAATCACACATAAATGTGAGGGATATTCCTCATAATCCTTACAATATAAGATAAAGACACTAATAAAATTTATATAATATAAAATAAAACAAAACTGATGATCCATGTAAATTGAAAACATAACCAAAAGTATCTTTATTAAAATTCCCTAATAAAACTCCTAAGGAAGAAACACATGAACACCATTGTCCCCTCAAGCTACACATAAATGCAAGTCCTCTTTTTCATAATCCCAATAATATAAGATAAAAACACTAATAAAATTTATATAATGTAAAATAAAACATAACTCATGATCCATGTAAATTTCAAACATAAAAAAATGTATCTGTATTGAAATTACCTAATAACCTTCTAAGGTAGCACCATATGAACTCCAGTGACCACTCAAGCTAGTATGGCCCAGCTTGATCACCATCTCTCTCCTAGAAATCTATAAAAATATTGATTATATATGGGGAATAAGAGAAGTCTACTCAAAAGGATCATCCCTAAAACATCACTTGAAAATGTTAAAAATTAATAATAATGCCTTAGTGAACAAAATTCATCATCATCTTTCACCTATACTAGGTTTACTGCCACCCATCCTTATCGAGTAACACCCATAAATTCCACATACAATGTATAATAACATAAAATCAACAAAATCATAATGGTACCCCACAACCATTTCACCATTGATTTCAATTCTATCACTCCCCAATCATATATTCAATGTTCTTAAATACCTTTTATATTTAGATAACCACATAACCATATACCACAATATAACCATAACCACATATACACCACCAGATGTCTTATCAAAACCACACATCAAATCGAAATCATAGTAGTGAGCATGAAGGATATCAACATCATGGTCGCCTCCTCACTTGTGTGTTCCCCACCACAATCCCACATCACACCCATAAAACAATTTCAATTAATATAAATATAATGTAACCTAAATCCATTAATAACGGTGACTATATACTTCAAACCTAAAGCCATGATAGTATGTACAATATTTTATGGTAGAGTTGGTAAAATGGAGTAGATATCCACCCATTACTACTACAGACTGGATATTGGGGGAAACACCTGAGACCCTCGTGCTTATATGTGTGTTAGTAAGGTTTTATGACATAGGAGGTGATGAGTATGAAATAATAAGAAAAAATTATAAAATGAACCATACAAAACTCAACATAAGGGTTGAATCACAACCTACATCCTCTATCACCACCACCAATAAAAACCTTAAAATTACAAATATTATACAATGATAATTTTTTATATATTTATCAAACCATACATGACCACCCTAATTTTATAATATAGAAAAAACTATTTATTTTATCACATCATAAATTAATTCCAATGTTTCCATTTTATGGCCTCATTATTTTAATTTATATTTTTTTAATGTAAGGACATTAAATATTAGTTTTTTCAGTAACTAGAATATACTAACTATATCCATATCATCTATTACCAATTTTGAATTATCAAATATCTTATTAATGGTCAATTTTTATTCCATTAAACCTTCATCGATTTTATTTTTTTTCCAAATTCCATATTATCAGGGAACTATGACTCAACCCATAAAATCTGAATCAATCACTACATAAACCACTACACAACCCATTTAAATAGCTATTGCACCTTCCAAAACAAATTTTCAAAATATCATTTCTTTTATTTCTATATCAACAAATAAAAGTAACAAAATAAAAAAATTATATTAAACCACCCAAACACACAATTCCAACATCCCAATATCAATAAAACCCTAATAAACATGACCACTCAAATCACAATAGAATAACACAACTTTTCTATAAAAAATCATCAAATATTTAGTATCAAAACACAAAAAGTCTACCGTATTCATGATTTAGTATTCATCAAAGACCTTATTTATAAGCATATAAATTGTATATTCATAATTTTTGAAGACACCAATTCATTACCATATTTAAATTTTAACCCTTTTATGTAATGTGGTTAAATAATTACAATAGTAAAATACAAGGTCTGTCAATGTAGAATCCTTCCTCCAAATAAACAAAAAATAAAATAATAACATAATAACTTGTAAACATAACTGAATCACCTCTTCTCCCTTTCCAATTTCAATATTTTCTTATTATCATGGTTAGGTTAATCAATGCGATTAAAAAAATAAGACTAAAACATTCCAAATCCATATGATAATAGAATATAGTTTCAAAATCTTGCAACATGTTATTTGATTAGTGAAACACAATATTAAGATGGTATGGGTGATCAAACAACATAAAACTCAAATTCATAGACCATAAGAACTAGACACATTGATACCACATTGGAAGATCAACCATAACATCACTAAATCCATGGAACTCCATTATTACAGCCTACAAAAATAAGAAAAAAGTAAATGAAAAGAGAAAGATATGAAAATAGGGGGAAATAGAGAAATAAACACAACTCAGATCAATGGATCTAGGCCACATCAAGGAAAATATCAAATAGAAACCAAATGATGACTGTAGGGTACTCAAGACAATCTAAAAGTGGCATATAGTTCAAAGAAACTGAAATGAAATTTAATTAATTTGAGATAAACTCTAAATATTTAATAAAAACTAGATAATATATGATCATGTTTGGAAAGGGGAATTCACACCAGAACACAGACTCAATAATAAATCATAGTCTAATATGCCATTTATATTCAGATACAATGACTTTAAATCAATTTTTTAAGTGAATTTTACATCACAAAAGGTATTCATTCCATAATACTAGATTATCAAAGTCAATGACACAAATTTCGGCCCCATACAAAAACAAGATAACTCCACACACACATACCATAAAAATACACAAACCACTATAAACGTTACATCAAGACACACATAATATATCCACATAGAAGGAAGCCGACATCTATTGGCTTTGTATCCATTATATAACACATACCAGAAACTGAAACACACCATATTACAGAATCCCCCTACCATGGGAAAACCTATCAATGTGAAATGATATAGTCCACACCACAACATAACCCTATAACTGAGTACCAAATCTACATAATTCCCACCAAACCATCTCTCGATATCTCGAAAACCCAAAAGATAAAAAGTAACAATATGAGAATGTATGATCTAATAAATTGAATAAAAAATAAATTACTTTAAAAATTATTTATTTCCTTCCCATATAATGTTAATTTAATTATCATATTAATAATTAATGTATTATGTTTCATTATTAACTTCATGAATGAATATTTACCTACTGTAAATTAATTATAGTAACCATGATGTACTTTATTTTTTAATAATTCAACATTTCAGGGGTCTATATTCATAATATTTAGTTCAATTTACTTAATCAAGGTATATTCATAGACATATATCATTTATGGCGTGATCTATAATATATAATATGGATTAATATTTCCTAAATATAATTATATAAAAAATATAAAAATAAAAATCATCCTCATCTTTGTCTCCCTCTACAAGTAATTTTCTTATCCTTTTTAACACCATTTTCATTATTAACTTTAATGAACTCCTTATTAAAAATCTAGTAGTCATCACCTTTGAAAATTTTGAGTAATATTTCCTAGGTTTTTATTTTCTAATATTGGAAGACTCACAATTTTTTGAATCATCTCATATAGTATATTCTTTCCCAGGCATTTGATACATTGGGAAATTAATGTGAGTAATTTACTTCATCTTAGGTTACTAAGGATACATAATATGGGAAGTGATGGGTCCATCAATATTATCCTCCAACGTATCCTCAATAACCTATTCAGAGAACATTTATTTTTTAAAATATATAGAAAAATATACATGGTCATCATCTTTCAAATGAAATTTTTTTAATAGACAAGGTTTTATGTGGATGTGTAGGAACACTAGAAGAAACAAAAACTTGTTATGTGAAATATGGAACCAAATAATCCATTATTGTGGCATGAAATTCCCTAAAATTGTCACTATTTTCAAGCTATCACATGTTATATTTATCAATGGTTTTGACTTTTAAGTTCACACAAATATTTTGGGCCTTATTTCCCATGGTAAATACTTCCTTTGTAACCTCCTCTATATGATCATTTTCAATGAAATTAGGTTAATAATCTTCTTAGATTTTCTGTATTTATCCTTATGAATACTATTATTATTAGATTTATTATTATCTTACCCCAATATAGATTAACATCCTTTAAAATATAAAAGTATCTTATAGTAATCATAAAACTTTAGTTACTGAATGATGCTTTCCTTTTTTTTTTTGGAATCTATCTTAATTGTACTTCTACCAACTCTCATTTTTTGATAAAAATCATTATATAAGATAATTATAATATTAATTAATAGGAAATATATTATAAACAAAGGTTATTAATTTTTTTTATAAGAATCAAATGAAGTTTTAAGAAATATCATGTTTAAAGAAAAATGATCCAAACACTCTTAAAACAAAAAAAACAATAATAAAAATCATTAGAATTGAAATTGAACACATATTTTATAACATCCTTGATTCTTAATTTTTATTCCCTAGGTTACATGTTTTCTTCTATATAATTAATATAAAATAGAATAAAAATAAATCATACAAGATATGAATCCAAATAACCATGTTTTATTAAACCATAATGTAACATTATATGGAAGGTATTTGATATAAAGTATTTTATACCATGGAATTTTAAATTTCAGGGATGATTATATACCTTATAAGGACATAAAATAAAACAAGACAATACATATAAATGAAAAATATTTTTATAACTAATAAATATCTTGGATTATCATCACCCTTGAAAATCATTGTTAGTGAAACCAAACCAATAGTGAGAAATAATATCATGAAAGGAGAATTTATGTCATAATATCCAAATTAAAATTATTTTAATGTTATTCTTTCTTGTGAATTTGTAATGGAATGAATTTTTATGACGTATTGGGGGGTAATATAGCCGTTATATGACCATTGTTGATGGGTATATAGTTATTGGTTATAATACCAGTAAGCATCTTACCAGCTTAGAATTACTAGTATGTAGATAACATATAAAAATATTTTTTAGATATAAAAAAATATATAATTTTATAATATATAATTTGTTTTAAATTAAAAAAGTAAATTTGGAATATAATAAAAATATAATAAACATTTTTTGAAATAAAATAATTTTTATTCTAAGGAAAATATAGTTAGAAAATATTCATTTTTGTTAAATTTATTGCTTCTAAGGAATTATTTTAATTAAATGGATTCACGAAATACAATTAATTATTATTAGAATAAGTAGATAATATCTAAGGAAATAATTAAGTTATAATATATACTAATTTAATTTTTTAGGGCCAAAGAAATATGTTTTACTTAAATTAAAAATTTTATTATATATTTAAATTTTAATTATAAATAAAAAATTTATTTTCAATTTTTTTTAAATTAAGAAAAAATCATTTGAATGGTAAAAGAAATATTTTTCAGAGAATGTTTTTATATATTGTGTATTTATATATTAATAAATAAAATTAATTACTAATAAATAATGATTTTCATAAAATCTATTGATAATATATAAATTAAAATAAATTATCATTGAGATAATTTTTATTTAAAGGACTAAGAATTAATTATTTTTATACATAAAAATACATTTGTCTAGATATTAATTATGTATTAGGAATGATTATATTAAAATTAATTTTTATCTCTTATAGGAATATAATATAATAAAATAGTGTCTAAATTTTGAATCATAACATAAATATTAAGTAAGATGTGTTATATTTAGTTTTTAGTAAAAAAAATATTTTCTTGGTTAATAATTAAACAAGGTAAAAATAAGAAAAATTAGGAACAATGATATGTCTTGATTTTGATAATTAATCTAATATAAACTAAATTTAAAGTCCTACCATATATTTATTGATTCTATCCTACATGCATCACAAAAGAAGCCAAATTAAACCAATTTAAACAACCCATATCATTATGTTATCCCTTTAATACCTAAAAGTTTTACTATAATAATGATTCATAATATGTTTTGGAGCCTTTGGTCATAATTAAGAGGCTTAAGTCTTTTATTGTGAAGGAATACACCATGAGAAGGTGTGATTCCGTTAATGTTAGTTATGGGTTATTCATTTCATTTACTTTATCATATATAATATCCCTCAATCTAATTATCCAATCCAATTATATTATATTAATATCATTATGCTTATTTAAAAATGATACCATCATAATATACCTTTATTTTCTTACACATTCATTAGTTATTTCTTTTTCTTGTTTAAGTCGGTTTAACCACCATATGAATGATGTTATACTGTTACTGACATGATTGATTAAGATAACATAAATAATTATAATATTATTTAATATTTATTAATTAAATAAATTTTCACATTTATGTATTGGTAATATATATAATTGTATTTATTGATAAAATTAACTATTTTTTATTAAATTGAATTCCAAAAAAGAATCATTTTAACTGCTCTTTATGAACCATCCCAATAACATCGATAAATTAAACATTTCACAACATAACTACATAAAAAACTAATAAAATCTCCATTACCATTATGTAGGTGATTAACACATCATTTTATATCATGGAATGGAACCACCAAACCAAATATAGCATAGAAAAACAGAATAATTAACACATGAATAGTAATTTAAACAAATAATTATAAATAAATTATAAAAAATGAAATTATAAATATATGCTAACAAATAATATAAACACAAACATGGGACTAATATAAATTAATTATTAACTTATATTTTTTGTACATGGTGTTAGAGAACAAAAATTCAAGCAAACTTCTAAGGAAATGGTTTCTCATTGAAATTTCTATTCATTGAGTTGTAGTTCTTAATGACCACTTATTTTCAATTGATTGGTGTACATGCTTTCTATTTTTTTGTTTTATTGCAATTTTTATCTAATTAAATGGATTTAAATAACATTTTCATATAATCTCTTTCATGTTTTGTTATTAAAATTTTACAAAATCTGTAAGGATTATTTTCAAATATAACATGGTATTGCAGATTATATATTAATAAATTTTCAATGAGGAAAAATTGTATTTTATTTAAATATAAAAACCAAACTATTTTATAATACTATTGGTTTTTCTATATTTTTCATTTCATCTTAACATTTCATCCCCCTTTAGATAACAATTCAACAAAATGGATACTAGTATGTGGAGCTGACCTTAGCTCATTCCTAGATCAAGATTATTTGTCCTTCATGATTATATTATTTTTTTATAAGAATATTTATTTATACATTTATTTTTTTATATGTTCATTTTCTATTATACTTGTATCTCTTTAAAAAATATTCAAATGAATCTATTTTTAATGTTTTCTGTATGTGTAATTTTCAATTTTCTTTGAATTTCAATACAAAACATTAAAAGTAATAATTTTCTTAGTTCTTTTCACATGAACAAAATTTTCATCCATATTATTTACATTTCTTTATGAAGAATCATTTCAAATTTTTCATGGTTATCAAAATAATTTCCATTCTCACTATTTTATAAATTATTTACTTTAAAATGAGCTTTATTAAAGATATAATGAGTATTTATTCTTATTTTTAAAACTAATCTTATTTTTCTCTAATAAAGTGATTTTTATCTACATCAACACCCTTTATTATATCTTATGATTTTATTTTGGTGTTATCTAATGATACCATTAGCCTTATCTACATATGTCTTATGATCATGTTTTTTGTTAATCTTTATGAATCCCCTATATCACACATGGTTTAATCTCACTACTGGAAATCGGATCTTTCCCAACACTTATATATACCCTTTCCCAACGGTTCTCCCAAACCGTTGGGAAAGGGTCCTCAAAACCCACCTTTCCCAACGGTTCTCTCAAACCGTTGGGAAAGGGGGGGTCTTTCCCAACGGTTTGGGAGAACCGTTGGGAAAGGGTCCTCAAAACCCACCTTTCCCAACGGTTCTCCCAAACCGTTGGGAAAGACCCCCCCCTTTCCCAACGGTTTGAGAGAACCGTTGGGAAAGGTGGGTTTTGAGGACCCTTTCCCAACGGTTCTCCCAAACCGTTGGGAAAGACCCCCCCTTTCCCAACGGTTTGAGAGAACCGTTGGGAAAGGTGGGTTTTGAGGACCCTTTCCCAACGGTTCTCCCAAACCGTTGGGAAAGACCCCCCCTTTCCCAACGGTTTGAGAGAACCGTTGGGAAAACTCACCCCCAAAACCAACCTCCACCCTCCAGCAAATTTCCACCTATCCCAACAGTTTTGAGAACCGTTGGGATAGACCTATCCCAACGGTTTTGAGAACCATTGGGATAGATTCTTTCATTTCTTCCAGGTCTGCTACCCGAGAACATTATATAAATCTAAATTTTAAATAATTATGATAATACATATATATATTTATGAAATTATGTTTACAAAAGTGATGTTAGCTTAGTGGTTAAGTCGTTCGATTATAAACAAGGGGTCGTGGGATCAAATCCCAGCCCATGTTTTTTTTTTGAAATACATTTACCAACGGTTTTATATCCGTTGGAATAGATTTTCATATTACTTATACCAACGGTTTTGTAAACCGTTGGGATAGGTCTATACCAACGGTTTTGGGAAAACCGTTGGTATAGACCTATCCCAACGGCTTACTTCGCAACGGTTCTCCAAACCGTTGGTATAGGCTATACCAATGGTTTGGAGGCCTATACCAACGGTTCCAAACCGTTGGTATAGGTTAGTATTCTACTAGTGTCTAGTTGTTATGAGATTATCAATATTATCATGTTATTTTGGAACACATATGTATGGTTCATCATTATGTGATAGGTGGTTTTATTATATCCCTCCAAAGAATTGGGTAAATATTTTTTTCATATTATATTATAATGTAAAACATGTAGTAATCCCAAGTCTAACATGTTATATGGAATATGTATTTAGCCTAAGTCAACTATTTTATGGGAAGGTGGTAATCCTTGTATGTTATGATATGAATTTCATAGAGGTTAAAATTGCCATATATTGTGATTTCTATTATTATGTTTTTGATACAATATTATGTTATGAAACATACATTCATCAGGGCTTATGACTCCTAATTATTGGCTAATGATTTGAAGTTTCTAATGATAAGTTTTGGTACCACTGAGAGTGCGGGTGAATTAGTGGTAAAATATTATTATGAATTCCTATTATTAATCCAACATAAAAAACTAGTTAAAGTTCATGATTTAGTATAAATAGACTAAAAAATAACCATGAGAAAAAATATGATGAAGTATTTCTCATATTGAAATTTAAATGCTTTGGCTTTAAATACTACACCTTTCCATGTTGGTTTTTATATCCAATATGGATTCTCCAATATCCTATAAAAACATTTTACAACATTGAATCTACTCTGTTCCACCACTTCTATAATCCATTTTAAGATATAACTCCCTATAATAAAGAATATATAACATTATAATATATTCTTCTTATCCTAGGTTTCACTTTCACCTCTTGAGAATCTTTTCTTCCTCCATGATAATTTTGATTATAAAACTCCACAAATTTACTCCTTAATGATCATCAAAAGTTGATAATGGTGTTCAACATGCTTGTCTTTTATCATTAACTAGGTTATGAATTATTTAGATCATTTATATTTTTAATACTTAGGGAATATATCTTCTTATTTGATAAATTATCTCTTAGATTCGTACTGCTACTCAATTTTCAATAAAAACATTTATCTAACTTGTGTTATTTTCATCTATTAAAACTATCACTACATTTCACATTTCAAAAATATCCACAGTTGATTTTTAAAACTTCTTGTAGTTTTTATTTGAATTTCAATTTCAATTTCAAATCATCACCTTCATTCAACTCCATATTTCATATCCCTTAGATAATATCTCAGTAGATATTCACAATACAATTCTAAATGGAAGTTAGAAATGGCGGGAATAACCAGAGAATTGATTAAATTATTCCATGTCAAAATGGATGTTTATAATGCCCCAAATCATCACCTTTATTCAACTCCATAATCCATCCATTTTTTTGTGGTTTCTTCTCAACTATCACTGGCCTTTGTGATGTGGTAAATAAACTATGGCATGGATGTCTTAAAATTTCATGTGACATCAAAAACTACTCAAATAGGATTTATAGTGTGGACCTTTACTCTTTGGTTTAAAACATTTTTATTTCATCCACTATCATGTATATTGTATTTTACATTGTATAGGTCCTTAAAGTTTTAGGGACACCAAAATTTGACGCAATATTTCACTCAAGTGTGGCATGATCCTATTATATAACACCTTATTTCTTCATCCACTATGGAAAAGGAACCTTTGATTAAGCCTGACCTATTTCATGGTTAGTCACTATGTAATGTTCAGGTCCTATAGAATGGTTTTCATCATATTTCAAAATTTATAATCTCCATATAATATAAAATATGTTTCAATGTAAGCTTCTTTCCTCTTAATTTCTACGGTGTGGTATGCAGTTTCAACATGATCTCTACATGAATATTCTGTTCAATATATATCTATCAGGAACTCCTAAAATATATATAATTACTACTAAATAGTTCAAACATCATATAAATTTCAACATATAGTAACAAACTTTTATTCTTTATTTATGATCTAGGCTTTTTGTACACCTTAATTTCTTCTTCATTAAATTGAAATTTATTAATACATTTTATTATTGATAACAAATACAACTCAAAAAGTGATATAAACCATCTCCCCATTGAATTTTTGGGTAATACATTAATAAATAATATGTGAATATTTATACCTTAATAGAAATTATACTCCCCATTGTTGATAATAAATTATAAAGGAAAATCTGGCGAAGCATTTCACCTAATGTTTCTTATTTTCAAATTTGATATTTTAACAAGAGGAATTTAGAATGAGGCTTATAGTAAAGAGACTTTTAATAATGAACATTAATAATATGTGGAAAAAACTAGTGTTGAAAACAATGGACATATAATCAAGTTTATATAATATATCTATAAAATCTCATCATGTGAAAACTTGATCCGAAAAATACAAACTTATTAACATTGGGGTTGTATTAAATAGATTTAGCATGTGTTTTCTGCACACATCTCAACACACCGTAAATAATATTTAAGTGTAAAAAGATAACTCCCTTATTTTATCACCCAAATATCAACCAATCTACCCATTTATATATATGTTGAGAAATTTCATTATAATGGAGTGAAAGTGTGATTATCATACCTTTTTAAAATTTCTCCTGATTTCTTAGAATTTTTAGATTGAAAATTGTTTTCTTAAAAGATCTACCCCTCAAGGGATACACTCATATCCAATTAATAATAGATAAGAACTATAAGAAAAATATATCCTACTTTTGATCCATAAGTGATAGTTTTAGGAATCTCTTTCAATTCCCTACATGTTTTAATTAAATATACAAGTGATTAAGGGAATAAAGAGGGACCACATAATACCTAACTGGGGACCCTTAGGCTGAGAGGTTCCTCAATACCTAGGCCATTATTTCCTTACAAAAGCTTTGTCTTTCTTATGTAAAGAATTCTATTTAAATAAAAAAATCTCTTCCATGTGACTAATTTTCCATTAAAACATGTTCACTTTTCTCACACTGCTCAAAATTCTTCAACTTATCTATTATGTATATATTCTCAAAAACCATCTTCTATTCTTTAAATATTTTTTTTATCCCCCTATTCTCTAAAAAACATCCACTTTGTTCTTTCATATTCTTAGGTGAATACATGTTGAACCATCGTGACTAGGTGTGGTGTTGTTACCTTCCATGAAACCAAGAATATACATTGAGTTGAGATTTCCAAGAATGATTCCATAGTTTTTTGTAATGGTTTTCAGGTTTTCCTTCTTTACACTTCTTTTTCATAAGGGGTTTTATTTTCTTGAAACATACATTTCTTTATCCTTTTTGGTTGTTTTCATCTCATCCATCATGTATTTACATTGATCACCTACACCATTAGTAATAAAAGTTTATTTTTTAGGTTGAAGAGGTGTATTCTTTATTTGTTCCTTTGATCCTCTGTTTTCACTATCATTAGAATATTCTTCCCTAATCAAAATAAAATTTCTATAATATTCTATATCCTTGTTCAAATCTCTTTTATATTAAACAAAGACGGATTATGACTCAAGAAGTCCTTATTCTGTAGTAGTTAATTTCTATTTGAGATCACATATTATCTTCTATTGATCATCCATCCTTAACATGTGTTATTTATTTATGGAACATGGTATGGATCTATTTTGGCTATTTTTTTTATTTTACAAGCCATTTTCCCTTTTTAATAAACGAACTCATTCATGTAACCATTTACTTGTTCTCATTATCTAAATTTCTCTTCTATTTACTTCGTTGAGATATCTTCTCAAGAAAATTTTACAACATACCATTATGTTCCCACACATGTTTTGGTAACTATTATCCATCATCTTAACTGCAATGATAATTTGATCCATTCTCAATATTATCTATAAGAGTAAATTCATTATCAAAATTACATGATGAGGATTTGTCCTTACTTAAAAATCTTCTTCTTTTGGAGCTAGATTTGTTCCTTCTTTTATCCTTTTTATTATTTGTAGGGATTTATTCTTCCTAATAAAATTTAAATTCCTCAAAATAATTAATTGGGAAAAATTTCAATGCAACCAACATCATTGAAATTAAAACATCTAACAAATTTATTATATCTTTCCCTCCATTTTACTTGGAATAATATCTTTGATAAAAGGATAGAAAATATGATTGTGTTCTTCATATACTTTTTAATTGTTTATGTCTTTAATATATTTAGTCTTAACTTTTTTCACATATTAAAAGATAATTTATAATTTATATTTATTTTTAAAAGATGGTTCCTTCCACATTTGATATGTGATAAGAATATTGTTGAGATCGTCCAATAAAATATTATCTCAATCTTCCAAAGATGATATCTAGGATCAAACAAATTAATTGGTATCATCACATGATTCTTTACAATAGTGGAGTCTTTATATTTCTTACCAAATCCATTAATATTTATGACCATTTAATTTTATAATGATAAATTGTTCTCAAAATATTCACTTTTATATATCACAGTGTCCATAAATCTAATCCTCTAAATTTTGAGCTTTTATTCCTTTATTTTGAAATTCTCCTTATTATTTTACCTAAATTTCTCCCATTTATCCTTTATAGTTTAAATACCCATCATCTTAGTGAAAACCTTCTCTATAAAAAATATCAAAATATGAATTTTTTTTCTTTTCCAACCACATACATATTTGTTTTATTAGTATGGGTTATAAAAGAATGATTTTAAATAGAGTTAAGACTAAATTTAGTAGTATAACCTTCTTCATGTCCAAGTGAACAAGGGTAAGCAAGAATAATATTCCTCAATATATGATTATTTTTTCTATCCATTATAGGAACTCCTCAATGATTCATATAATTTTAATTCTCCCCACTGTATGGATATCGGAGGGATCATCCCTTTTACACTAATTGAAATTTCAAAGGTTATTTTTGGGTATAACTGAGTGGGTTTGAATATATGGTAAACTAACTTTAAAAATTATCCTTCTTAATCCAACCTCTCTAACCACTTAAAATTCATTGTCCACTCAAAATAGTTTGACAACATATGATTTTATAAGCAATATGATGAAAGTTGTGAACACATAATTTTAAACGGTTTATATCTAAATCATACTCCTTTCCATGTTGGTTACCCCCAGAACATGGATTCTCCAATATCTCCAATAAATTATTTTGTAGTATAGAATCCACTATATTCCAACATTACCCGAATCCACTGAAAGATACAACTCTCTATAATAAAGAATACCTAATAAAGAAAGATATTATTCTTCTCCTAGGTTTCACTTACACCAATTAGTTATATAATATTCCTCTATGAGAAAATGGATAATCAAACACTACATGTATACCTCTTCATGATCAACCACTGATGATAATTATGTTCAACCTACTGGTCTTGAAATGTCATCAATATTCTGAATTATATATATACTCTATATTTTGAATACTTCAGAAATATATCTTCTAATTTGTTGAATTATCTCATGGATTTATACTCCTTCCTTACTTCTCACACATTCTTCTTCTATAACTTGTGTTCTTCCAAGGTTTTAATCATCTCATTATATTCAATATTTTTTAAATATTTTCTGATGATTTGAAATACATATTCCTAGTTGAATTTTAATTTTAAGTTCAAATTAAAATAAATAACTTCATTTAAGCACATAATTAATATCCCTTGGTTCATCCTTATATATATATTCACAATCCATTTATAAATGAACGCAATAAATTAATTAAAAAATCCCTCAAATGATTCTAAGAAATCATGGTTATTTATACTTCTTAGAAGATTCCTTGTAATACTCTTGTACAACATGGATAGATATTCTATGGTTTAACTAGTTTAATTTTAGTGTGATGAATGTCACTTGTCATATAAATCCATTTTTAATGTTTTATTCTTAACTTCCATAGGCCTTTGTGATGTGTTCAATATGTTATGGTGTGGAGTTGGTCAAATTTCTAGTTTCATCATAAACTGGACAACTAGATTTTATAATTTGGAAATTTACTCTATGTTTTAGAAACACATTATTTTATCTTCAATGGTGTATCATATCTTTTGTGCTGATGAGGTCCTCAAATTTCAAGTGAAAAAAAATCAACATAACCCTATACTAGAGAGTAGTATCCACCTATAGTGTTTCACCTCATTTATTCATCCACTATAGTGTGGAGAACCTTGATCAAGCCTCCCATGTGGAATGGTTATTCACAAATCAGTATTAAACTTTTATAGACTAGTTTAACTCCTACTACTAAATTTAGTATCTTCGTGTCATATACAATATTCTGTGGTATAATCATTTTTTCTATTAAGTTCAATTATGCGGTATACTTCTGGTGGAATTATCTATACTTCAAAATTGAAACATATACAAAAAAAATTTATTCTTAATTCAACATCCAAGCTTCTTCTTCAATTTAGGTTCTTCATTTATTTATTTAATTCCATGAATAAATTCTCTTATTGAGAACAAATACAACTCAAAAAGTTTGATCAGAATGATTTAAGACTTCTATTACTCATTTCATATGTTATTACAAAAATCACATACGATATTATCATTCTTTTTTATATATGTTTTATTGGGATTTATTTCATTATTTTATGCTCATATAATTTTATTTTGTTCTCATACCCACATGTTAATCTTATACTCACCTATGATCTTGGATTGATATCTCTTATGCACACCACTTACTATGTATCTAGACAAACTCTTTTGTTATATTTCCATTACTCCAGTTATAAAAAATAGTATAACATATGATATTTATATAAGGGGTCTAGTGTTGTGTGAATATATATAAAATTTCAAGGTTTTGAAAAATAAGTTCCTAATGTATATAATATCCAAAAAACACAGATAGATTTGTTTTGAGGTATGAATTATTTTGATGTGTATCGAATATTCATATAAATTGATTTAATATGTATTCTTTTTATTATTCGGTCTAATAATCTGGTATCAAAGTTACGTTTAGATATTTTAGTGAATAGGTTATTGTTATCAAGAGGATAAAACTTATAGAATTTTTTGTTATACTTAAAGGGTAATGGGTTGATAAAATTATGTCATAGTTTAACTGAATGTTTGATAGGTTAATATGACAGTGTCTTAGGATAAAACATGTTAGGATAGATATTTCATATTCATAAGATGGTTTTATTTTTATTTTATAGGTTATTATTTTGATTCTATATAATAATTCTTGTTTTACTATTTAGTTGTAAATAGGTTCATGAAAATTAAGCTATAAATGGTGTATATGTAGAAGCTCTTATGTGAAATTACCAATTAAGGATGTATATTTAGAATAAATGGATAAGACTAATGAAAATATCAATATATTCCTATTATACAGGAAAATATGAGTTTCATAATCTTACCCAAGATAGTGAGGATGGAATATCTTTAAAAAAACTATTACTTATTTAAAATCTATATTATAGGTTACCATAGCTATTTTTATTAAGGTGTGATAATTAAAATTGTGAGGATTTCTTTTTTTAAGGAGTGAATGTAATGTATCATATTTATTTATATATTTTATTAAATTAAGTAACATGTTTTACTCTTTATAATGTATAAAAACATTTCTGAAAATAAATCATACAAGATATGAATCGAAATAACAATAAATATTTCAATTATAATGTGTCAATACAAGAATACTACATGATAGAAATATGTAATACCATGGAATGTTGAATTCCATAGTTGATTTCATCCCTTTAAATAGAATAAAAAGGGGTTAGTAAATAAAATACAATAATATATTCACAACTAAAAAATCTTGTTCATCATATTGACCTTTGAAAATCACTTTCAGGTAATCAAAACCTATAATGAGAATTAATATCATGATGGGGGAAATCATGTTGTAAAATCTAAATAAAAACTATCCCCTCCCAAATATAATTTTTTTAAATCAAAGATCATGCAAAAAAATACCAAAAGTATAGAGAAAACAAAACACAAGGATTGTGGTGGTCTAAAATAGTGAAGCCTGAGAAAATCCCATATGATTATATCCAAAACTTATAGAGGAAGGGAAAAAATAAAAAAAGCAAGTAATCTAGCTATCCCGGGGTCATTGAAGGTAAGAAATTAATCATCTTTGTTCCCCTCACACCTAGTGTGAAGGATTTACATACAGTTATTGATAAGGTTCATGTGCCTATGAATATTATATGAGTTATACCAAGGTATGAAGCCATGGGAATGTAGATAATTTTAGATTATGATGGAGTATGTTTGAAACATAATTGGTTCAATGTTCTTCTGACTATATAATTTAGGACCTGTTAACATGGGATGAGCCTTATCCTGTTGATAGTAGAAATTCCCAATGGAAGTATTGAAGGTGATGATGATATGTCCTCTATGATAGAGAACAATGACACATCCTTTCATGATTACCAAGCTACTCAAACAATTCATGTTGATCTTGAGACAACTAAAATGGGGATTCCATCGAATATGTCTTCTAAGGGGTGGGATAAAGGTAGGGGAATGGGGGTATTGGAGGCCTTAATATATCTAAGAGATGAGGCAACTTCCCTGTTCTTATGCAGTCAAGGTTGGTCAATCACTAGGCTCCTGGTTCTGAATGAAAGGGCTATCCTTGAGTAGAAGATCCTCTTGTGTCAAGGTTTGTTTCTCGCCTCCTATATAGAAACACACCAAGATGTGAGGATATGAACATTTAAATTACTAAAAAGGATTACTTTTTTTCCACATAGTGTGATCAGATATTGAGAAAATTTATTCTTGTTGGATATTTAGAAGATAAGCTAGTGAACATTCCAAAGGAGGACCACACTAATGTCTCCCATTAACCCTTGAAGAATATGTTGCTCGATGATTATTCTCAGGGATCACTGCATTATTTTCACCTAGACATAAGTTTGACACCAATATGATTAAAATTAACCTTAGTGGATAATTCATGGTTCTTGACACAACATAAAATGAATTTTAACTTTGTGGGGGATATCCTAACTCTAGAGAAGGTGACCCCAACCATCAAGCTTGACAGACGCTTACAACACCTTGCAATAATCCTTAATATAGAAAGATATCAATGAAGAACTAGTAAAAATAAAATTTTTCAAGGTTATAGGAAATCACAATGAGATCAAAAATACCATTTTGATTCTTGTCTAATATGGATTGAATAAAATTGAAATATATAAAAACATTTCTGAATGTCCGGTTTGGGGATGGAAACTATGGTAAATTTAGTATGTTACCAGTATAATAATGAAAATGAAAATGATATCACCCAGAAGAACTATCCAAAATTCATGGAATTTAAGAAAAGGTATTTGAGTCTGGATTGTGTCCCATAAATTAGAATATATCTCTTTCAGCAACCCTAGATGAGCTGCATATTTCTTACTAATGTCCCTCCCCCATGGGGTCCATCCCTCAATAACATCCTATTCCAAATTTTCATATAAACCGTATATCATTCGAGTGATGCTTCAATCATTAACGACTCCCTACTTCATCATCTCAGCCATCCTGGTCCATGATTCCCAATGATGTTACTATCAAAGTGGTAATTCCATATGAATTAATCCAATATATTTTCAATGCACGTGATAATAGACTTCGTCACTTTAAGAGATAATAAAATATTAATTGGAATAGAGGTGAGGACTCTATTAACTAGTGTTATTATCCATTCAATGAAAAAATTGGTTCTTTTAATTATGGATTAAGAGGGTTATTGTGTTATACACCTTTTGGAAGTGATCAATACAGAGCCTACTCGAGCAGATCAGGGTGCCTAGCTATTTTATTAGAAAGCTCTAACGTTGATAACCAGATTACTTTCTATGCTACTTTCCCACCTTTCTATACAATGGTCCAAAATAAACCTGCTACTCTTATCTCAGTTAAGCATTTATCAACTCCATTTTAAATATTCTTATATTACATTATTAATACACTAGATGAATCATTTTATTCAATTTACAAAAATTCTAGTGTCATCAGCAAACATGATGTGAGATATTCTATGAAAGTTAGACCTTCACTGAAATGGAAGGATACTTCCATTTCATATGATTTAATTTATGAATCTACTAATAAAATCATGTTCCAAGATAAATAGGTTTGGATATAGTGGATATCATTTCCTTATACCCTGAACTAGTTTAAAGAAACCATATCTCTTCCCTATGAAAGAAATAGGGATGCATAGAGAGATGAGACACCTTGAAAAAAGATCATAGATTCACACATGGAATCCCATGCATGAGATGGCCATTAGGATGATGGACTATTCAATACAATCATAATATTTTTAGACATATATATTGATGGAAATATTGGAACCAAGAAACGTTTGGTTGATGTCACATATCATCTCTTGGGCCATACTAATGGCACCTTAGATCGATATACCCTTAAAAAACCCATGTTGTTATTTAGAAACTATGAAGTGAAGATATAAGGATAGTCACCTATTGATCACATTGTTTAACAAATTATATATAAAACTACAGATTCTTATTGCCCAATAATGTTTCAATGAAGAAAATTCATTAACCTTGGGGACGATAACCATAGAAGTGGCACTCACCACACGAGGGATAATCCCATAAAAAAATAAAGCATGCACCAATCCCAAGAGATTACTCCTAATCAGATCCCAAGATACGACATGGAAGGAACCTAGAAATGTCTCAAGTATGGGAGAGCAATTTTGATTTTGATCATGCATGACCTCATAAATATGCTTCTCATATATAATATCTTTAAATCTGGAATTGTCGTGCTCTGAAACCACGTGAGGGATGGTATTGAAGTGATCTGAATGGACCTTCAGGTATCCTCTTTTAATTTGGGAGTTTAAAGTAGAAATAATATATTTTAAGTGCGATTTGATCATACCTCCCACCATATCCTAATTATTAGTGAAGGTTTCATCTTCCAATATAATTTTAGGATTGATGATATGTCATTTTTCATTAATATAGGATTTGAAATATGCCATTTTTTATCTTATTTTTTTAATCCATATTATTCATGATTGTTGATGATCTAGATTCTCATATTCCAGAAGAATATTTTCTTGAGTATTCTAATTTTTAAAGTGCATCACTTAAGATAATATCATCCAATATGTTATCAATCCTTGAATACATTCGATCAATCTTCAATTTTATCTAATAATGTCTTGGATGTGGGGAGGTTGGTTACTAATCTTGGTTTGGAGGTTTCCTTTGAGTGTAATCTATTTGTTTCATAGAACAATCCATAGACTACACTATGAAGTTTTCTCCATGATGTTCTCACCACCTGATGAAAACAAAGATTGGTGGTCCATCTATGGGAGAAGATGAAGCGGCCACCTCTGAATTTTATAGGAATTTTTTTTATGTATTGAAGAGTGGTCAGAAAGAGCCTAGATTAGATGAGTTACCTTAGAATTGGTGAAGGTAGATAAAATTGATGTTAGTAATACATAAATCAAGAAAACACATGGAAAATCTACCAACTTATGGTTGTTTCATTGAGTAAAGAGGTCTCCCATATAGCCCAAATCCAAAATCCTCTTGTGAAACACAAACATGGAGAAATACTTACGAGACTTCCTAGGATAAGAAGCCCCTCTCTTATTTTTAAGTGGTTGTAAGATAACCTTGAAATCACCTCCTAGAATCTATTGCGACTCCCCTAGGTCAAAATCTACAAGATCATGCCACATGTATTTAATGGATTTAACATTACATTTGGCATAATAGATATTAATAAAGAAACTATATACTTCTATTGTAATTTTGTTAGTAAAAACTGACCAGAACCACCGATAAACTCAATTAAAATACTATTTTTGTAGAACATCCATATATGTTAATTACGAGGATCAAAATGCAATAAATAATTCAACCTTATTCTTATGAAAACAAAGACCATTTAAGGGAGGATATATTTTATTTTTCACCTACCGAAGAGGATGTTTTTAGGTTTAAGTCTATAGAGGATAGATGATGCTACATTTAGGACCTTCTTAGAGTCCCACATATGTAAAAGGATAGGATAGAGTTACGATGATATTATATTTATAGCTCTAAGATAAATTGGGGGGATTTGGATAGCACATAAAATCCATTAGACATGGGGAGTGAAGGGGATATTAATGGACTAGAATAATCCCACAAGGGGGAAGGTGGGGAGAATGGGGTTTATTCAACCACCATTCCACTCCTTCAAAAAATGTTTAGAAAGATAGTAGGAAAGTTCAACTAGGTTGAACCAGTGATCTATAGAACTCTATGACCATGCTCCGTGATTACTTAGCCTAGGAAAAATCAATGTATAATAGGTAGGTAAGGAGGAGAAGCACTCGACCCTAAGGGACTAACCATAAGAGGGGGAACTGATAGAGATTGATAAGCGAACCAGGAGGGTAGGGTAGAAGGGGGGAGTAAATCCAGGGATGAAACATCATGAGTGATATTCCTCAGGACTAGGGGATATAGATTGCGGGCTGTAGTATCAACATAGAGAAAAACATGGGAGAAAAACCGATGCTTCCTACAAGGTAAATAATAACATCCTTATAACTGAAATCCCATGCAGAAGTGAGTTTAGGATGATGGGAATATCTTCCTTCTCCAAGAGAAAGAATCACTTTCTTTGAGAAGGATGTGATCTAGGATGGAATTTAGAGATTCACTTGTGTATAAATTATATCCATGAAGTTAACAGACAATAGGGTTGTGTTATCATCTGTACACATAAAATACCAGGCAACATCTCTTATATTGCAGAGAAAAGATACATTGTGGAAGGTTATGTGTGGGGGGTAGTAGGGATTTATAACCAAAATGTTTGTTTAGGATATTCATAGCTAGAGTGTTCCCCCAATGACTACTAATGTATATTAAAACATTATTTACCACATTTTCTTAAGATTTAATACCAAGCATTCAAAAAATATTCCCTAGAAGAGAGGACCACACAAAAGGCCTTTCAGTTTAATACATAAACACTTGCCGATGTAGTCCTCAACTAGAAAGAAACTAGGTTCTAAAATGAAGGAAGTTTGGGGAATTCATGTCCAAACCAAACCACCATAGTTGACTGATGAAAAATAATTTAATGGTAAAATAAATAATATTTAATAAACTCCTTTATAATGTATTGGGTATTTTTAAATTAAAAAATTAAATTAATATATAGTACTGAATGATTTTTGTAAGATTAATTTATAATATATATAATAAAATAAAATAAAATTCATTCAATATTTATGGAAAGTGGTAAGAATAGATTTTTTTCATAATAACATGTTTCTTTAAAATTTGTTTTTTACGCCAAACGTGTTTTTATATTAAAATAAATTTCTATCACTTCTAGATGTTGAATTTAATAATATTTATTTCCATTTTTTATAATCATCTTTAAATAATGTTATAGGGATCATATTTATATTTTTATTAAAAAATAATAATTTTTTGTAAATAACTAAATATGTTTAAAAGAGGTAGAAATTTAAAACAATGACATTACTAAAGTTTTTATAATTAATATGATATAAGATTGAGTAATTTTTTGGAATGAGTGTAAATACTACATCCATCACAAACATTTACTTACCCATATCAACAAACTCTCATCTGATTACATCTTAAACTTCACTGATCTTATGATTAGAAATAAATGTCACCCATTTTTCCTATAAAAAGAGATACTTACATCCACTCTAGGACACTCAAATCCTTTAATTATCTCTTGAATCCATTCTTATTGTTTCTGTATTAATATATTCTTAGAAATTTTATATGATTTTTAATAATAATACTTAACTTTTTTTATTCTAGAGGAATACATTTTGAGAAATAATTATTCTGTCAATGTGATCAGTTCTTATTTCATCTTTTCATTTACTTTATGCCACACCCCAATGTCACTTTCAGATAATTACATCGTCCTGATTTTAATATCATTCATTTTCAAAAATCATTGTGGTTTTTTCTATGTTTTTTTGGGGAGTTTTTTTTAGTTTTATGTTCTTGTGAATGGTTTGAGCATAGTTAGGGAAAACTATGTGGCATTCCTAGGTCACTATAAATCTTGTTTTGGTATCTTATAAATGGGTTCACTGTTGAAACATGGTTAAAAAAATCATGATGCCCACTCCTAAAACTATGAAACATCGGATAGAGGTGTTTCACATAGTTGGATTATGGTTAGAAAAACCATGAATCTTGACCATAGAATCCCTTCTAATAACTTGTATTGGGGGACGTGATTGAGGAATGGTTTTCCAAACAATGCAGAAGAACCATGAAATGTAAATTAATTAATCTGAAAATAATTTTGAATACTTGATAATTACTCTATTATCATTGTTCTTCCTTCTACAGCCTAGGATCACGATCCTAGGTACTTCTCATGGATATTTTCGAGATCATAGCCCTATTAAAGCTTGATTTTGACAAATCAAGTGACGTTAGATATAGTTTCTCAATTTAAGGATATTTTTCTTATCATTATTCATTATATTGGTATGTTTTTTCTATTTTCTAGAAATTAATTTTATATTAGGGATTTTATCACCTAATTTAAGTTATTTTAATTATAAAATTAGAATTATATTGGATCTATCATCGAATTAGAAGTTTTTTTCCAGATATTAATTCCTCCTGGTGTACTCTTGGAAAATTGTTTTCTTAAGTGGTTCATCTCATTTCCTTCATTCTTAAAATTGGTGAGTTAGAGATTATTGATTGAAAATTTTGGGGTTTAGTATTATTCCTCTTTTCCCAGATCTCTTTGTTATTCTTGGCTTATAGACCCCATGAAGGTGTTGAAATTCAAATTGTTTCAAGGTGGGTTGTTTCTTATATTGTCTTTTTTCTACAAACTATGTGTTATTCTTCATTTTAAATTGGTTCTCAAATCTATTGAATGTCATGTTTTATACTAATTTAAATTTTACGGTTTTTTCCTTTAGGAAATGGATTTTATCCCTTTGTAAATGAATGATTGGTTTCAAAGAACCCATGGTTAATTATGTGAATAGATTCAAAGTTATTACTTGGTGTGAATTTTGAAGTTAGATTGGAAAAAATTTTAGGCTGGGAAAATCCTAAATTGTTTTCAAAAGTAAACTGAAATCCCCTAGTGTGGATAGTGAAACATGGTAACCTAGGGTATATAAGAGGCAGATTTAATTAGATAAGAACACTGACTATGATTTGTTTTGTCTTCCATAGACACAAAAATTTGATACCAATCGAACAATTTTTGAGGTAGAGAGACACTTATAGGAGTATACTCTTAACCCTTAGGGTTAGTGTCCTTGTGTAATGTGTGCGCTAAGTGGCCATTGATGAGATAGATGGTATGAGAATCCAAGATAACCCTGATATATTATATCCTAATAATTAGTTTCAATGTTTATTATCTTTAGGAAATGGTTGATTATACATGTTTTTGATATTTTGATTATTTGAAATGATTTTAATACTTTCAAATGAATATGTATTTATTAAATGCTCATTGAATATTTGTTTATTTAGAAAGGATTTTTGAACTATTTGGAAAGGAGTGAACTTCCCAGATTTGATAAAAAATGTGAAAATAAATTTCAGGAATTTACATTTGTTAAATTATTATAATTGATTTATCTTATAAATAATAATTATAAAGAACCTGGTGTGATCCTACTTGACTTCTATGCTCACATCATGCCCATACCTTTGGGTGTGTGTAGATCCAGTTCTATATGACATGGATGAAGGAAAGGTATAGAATTTAGGTGGAAGGTATCTATTTAAGTAGAATGTTGAAGTTAGTGGTGACATTATAACATCCTGACATTTTATGAAATATTCTTTCCTTTAAATTTAATTTCTATGTTATCTTATTTTTCATGCAATATTGAGTCTAAAATAAACTGTGAAATATTATTATTTCAGAATTTATAACAATGTAATTAAATTGGAAGGAATGATTAGTATTAACTGAATTATAAAACATATAATGATCCTACTCATTGATAATATATTAATTGAGTGTTTTTAATTTAGTACTCGCTTTTTAGTAAATTCATTTTACTCGTCAAAATACGTTTTCTTAAAAAATGGGTTTTGTTGATTTTTATGGGAAAATATTAAAAATAATTTTTAAAAATTTTATAAAATTAATCTAGAAAAATAAATTTTATTTTTTAATCTTCCTGTCAAATATATCTTAGTTTTTTTGAAAATATTATAAAATGATTAATTTTTCAGTGAATAGTGAAAAAATACCAATACTTATAAATATATCATTTAAATTAAACTAAAAAGTATCTTTATGACTTTAATTCTATCTCAAAGTTAATTAAGTTTTATTTATTTAGAAATAATATATTTTATTACATTTTAATTATCCTTATACCTTATTTTGGTATAAGTATTTTATAGGCCTAAAAACACATTTTTTAAGAAAACTATTTTTCGTTGCATTTAGCAGGATTAATTATAGATTAAATTATGGCACTTCATTCAGTTGAATATTAAAAAATGGATTCCATATTTTTAATTAGTGGTTAAATTATTTTCAAATTTTCCCTTATTATTTTTTATCAGTATGAATACAAACTATAGTAATATTATTACTGTGGTAAGGGTAAATCAGGCAATTTAGGTTTAAAATAAAATGACAAGGACTATTAATTGACCTAAAAACTTTAATAAATTTTATTTTATGTGTTATTATTGTTCCTAACCATCTAATATTTTGTTATCTACCTTTTTTCTATTTTTATAATATTATGACCTTTATAGTATTTTATTTCAATAAAAGGCATGCATGTCACACACTGGTTTTTAATAACTATATTATTTTTAATATGGGGTTAACCAAAGGATATTTTCAAATATAAAGATTATTTTAAAATATAAAAGATTTATATTCATAATGATTATTTATTTTTAATTTTTATTGAGTAAATAATTATATTAAATTATTATACAACGCTGACACTGTAATTATTAAATTAATGGAAAATCAAATAAATGATATTAAAAATATTAAAAGTATTCTTATTTGAGATAATTATGGAAATAAAAAAAATTTAAATATGACAATGCTTTATATGGGATGTTTTAATATATATTTTTGAATTATTCATGTTTTGATGATGTTATTAAGATCAAAGTAATGAATAGTGTAAATTTGACAATAATGATATTTTATGAAAATAATATTTTATTAAATTTTTTTAAAAATAATAAAAAATTAAATAAGGAAAAATAGGATACTATATGGTCTAAAATTTCATAAAAGTTGAATGTATTATCCATTTGAAAGCATTTAGATCTAGAATACTCTTATTATATTTTATTATCCATTTGAGCCTTATATCTTGAAATAGCACATTAAAATTAACTTATAAACTTATTTAGTCACATTTTAGAGGTTCTGGTCTTTCTAAAAGACCAACTATAGATTCATTTTGAGGAGATCTAAAAGAGATGTTTCAAGAAGAGGTAATCGCCAAAACTAATCTCTTTCTATTTATAAGATTCATTTCCCCTTATAGATATTTGATATTTATAATAAAATAATGACTTAATTATATAAAGTATGATACAATAATAGTATTATGAGGAAAACATTACTATAACCCATCTTTCCCATCAATCAATAAGTGAAAGTATTACTTATTCGTACGTACAACTTACCGTCTCCACGTTATAATCCGAATAATTTTTTAATCACCACATTTTATGGATGTTTATTATGGTGGGTTTAATTTTTAAATATTATATTTATAAGATTATTATACTTGTTGAATGATAATATCATATCTGACTTCTTACCTTCCAAACCATTGGAAAATGAAAACTTCGATCGTGCATACGTATGGACAACCACCTCCACGAAGCGATGAGATTAATTTTTCATTTATATTTTAAATGTATGGTTATAAGTATAGTTTTTAAGAATGTATATTATTTATCAAAATTATTTTTTAAATGTTTATTATTAATTATTTTTTTTCCATCCGTTGAAAAATGAAAACAACTTTCATGCATAAATACGACCTGCCATCTCCATGAATGGTGTAATTCATTTTCTATATATAAATATTATGGGTTTATATAATTATACATATAATTAATATATATGATATTTTTATCATTATTTAAATTTTGTAGATTATATAACCATGTACAGTCTATAGGGTCTAAAAATTCAAAACAAAAACATATGCAATAAACAATGTAAATATCTTCAAGAAGAGTTATTTTAATAAAGACTTTATAAAAAACAGTAAACATTATATCACTAAATTCTATATGGATTGGTATATATGATTATGGTTATTTAATAGATGAATAATAAGTCAATATTTCTTATATAGGAGGTTCCAACATGTACAATGGAAGTTTGTCCTAATTGTAGATATTTTTGTCTTACTTTTATTTCTGAGGGATATATGCCTTATAAACTACATGTTTCATTTGTGTGGAATATATACCAATAATGAATGTATTTTATGATTCATATCATAAAAATAATGGTATATATATATCCATAGAAATTCATTTCATTCATGGGTATTATGATTCAAAATTTTCCAAATTTGTAAGGGTTTATTTTACAATCTTATAATTTTCAGGATTTTTTATTTTTATTTCTCAACTGAGGAATATTTTTCTTCAATGAACATGTTTTATAAAAAATATTCAAAAAGATTTTTTTACTATTATCCAAAAAGAATAATCATTATTTTGATAATTTTTTTTACTTTTTAAAAAATGGTTAGAATTGAATTTTTTTATCATTTTCCAAATGAGGTATTTTTTGGATTTTCTAAAAAATATAAAAGGAATTTTTTAACATTTTTTAAATGAGATGATTTCACACTATAATTAATCCTATATTCTTTGAAGCCCCATTTATAACTTTAAGAGTTTATTTTCAAATAAAATGTTTTCATTTATAAGTGAGAATATTTTAAAAAGAGAGGGTTATTTTTAAAATAGTAATTTTATTTACACCAAGAATTAATCCAAGTAAATTTTAAAAATAATTTATAAATATAAAATGACATACTTTGATGATACTTAAAATTTTCAGGGTATATGATTCAGGGATACCTTCTTTATTATTTTTCTTAATGGTTAATGTTTATGATGAAAATATATTGATAAAATCCTTTGCCTTTCCTATAGGTTGTACTTCGATAAAATGTTTAATAAATTCATTTCCTTTTATGAGTTTTGAAATTTTATTCTTTTCATGTCTATAATTTGATGAATTAGAAGATTTCATGTTCATCAGTTTATAAATATAATTTTTTTTCATGTCTATAAGATCTTAAGTGGACCTAGTTTCTTGTCTATAAATTTATGTGAGGTACATCTTTCATGTCCTTAACATAATGAGTGAACCTATTTCTATTTATACATATTCACTATGTTATATGTCCATACCATATTTCTATTTCTTATGTAAATTTTATGCTTTTATGGATTATTTTCTTTGATTATTTTATGATTCATGTCTTATTAAGATAAAATATTTATTCAATGACTCAAGATTATTATCTATGATAAGAAGGTTGTAGACTAAAATATATAAACTCATGTTTTTACACCCTGAAGCACATTTTATTATTATGTGATCATTGATATCTCCCTAATTTACCCTTATTAAGCATTTGAGAACTCCCTTTATTATTTTTCCTTTCCCAAGGTAATAAAGAAAGGTTTTATAAATTTTGTTTCTAAGAAGGGTGCTAGATATAAATAACTAAGTGTGAGATGATATATATCATTTATGAATAAGTTGTTTATGAGACCATGTTTGTGAAGGCATAAGTCTTATACGATTCTGGCGTGGATCAAAATGTTATGTAATGAATATTCAACTAATTATATTTACTATCTATATATTAAAAATCTGGGTCACAACAATCATTATGGTATATTGACCCACATATCATATAAAGATGGGTTTTCCTCCATTTTGAGTATGTTAGTCTTCCTTTTATATTTTGGAAATTGTTTTCCCTTATACCATTTTTATATTCTAATGTATAGCTCTATTTTGGAATGTTAAATCTCTTAAATATATTCAATTTTATTATATGGTTTATTATTTATGGGAGATACCTTTTCCAAATATATATTTATGCTGAAATGCTTGTCTCTAGCCTGTGGGGATTGGGAACTCCCTTTAGGCATTTCCACAGGTCAGATCAACTGTCTGGTTCAAGAATGACTCAGATATATTCATTATAAATTGATAAGAGAGGAGATATACTATCATATTTGGAATCTTATGGTCTTAGGGTGTCTTGGAGCATAGGAGATAGTATTGATGGGACGAAATAGGTATTTAATGTTTGAGTCCTATGACAGATATCATTCTAATGAGCCTTAATTTACCAAGGGATGTTAATAACTGTATCTCCCATGTTGAGTTTTGTCTTATATTAGTTCCCTGATTGTGTTATATTAAGATAAATTGAGATTATTAATTTTTCGGATGGCCTATTTCCTATTATGATGAATTAGAATTCACCCTATAATATTTCTTACAGTTACTCAATATTTTTCTATAGATTATGTTATTTGGGGAAACCCACAAATTAATATGAATCTTGTTAATGTTGTTGTGCGAGTAGTCTGTTCCATGGACTATGATATTTTCCTTTCCTATGTTCTAGATTGAAATGCACAACTAAGAATAAGAAGAGATAAAGACTGAGACCAATAGTTTATCCACCATAAATTACCATCCTTATAAGGTTTTAATGGTCTCCATGAATTGGAAGGATTTTTGGGGAAGATCGAAGATATTTTAATTTTTTTTGATACTTTGTATTCTGTTACGGTGAAGTTTCATAACATTAATATTGATGGTTTGAGCATGACATGGTGGTAAAATGTTGCTCAGGAAGGGAAGAATGATAGTATAGAGTGGAAATACTTAAAATAAACATTTTTCAAATAGTTTTATCTATAATCAATGATGATGGATAAATCTATAGAGTTACTCACTACCAGGAAGGGTGATCAAACTGTAACTGAGTATACCAACCATTTTACTAATCTATTCTATTTTTTAACTGCGGATATATTTAATGATAATTTTAATGCTTTGATGTTCCTTATGGGCTTGAGAATAGATATATATTCTCTTGTTTTCATGATAAATCATTCCTCTTATTATAAGGTGTTGGAAAGAGCTCTGATATCATAGATTGATCAAGAGGGATTGCAATGGTCAATTGGAATTCATCTTCCACTTGTGGGTAGTTTTATTGGCTACCATAGGATGAAGGTGAAGTGTAATTAAACTCATAACAGAGGGAGTAGTGGCTCCTAGTACTGGTATTTATCTACCCCTTTGTTATAATCTAGTAGTGTTCCTTTAACTTACTAATAGTGTTGAAAGACTAGGCACACAATATGATTTTTCTACTCACCCATGATGATCCTCAATTATAATGGATTTTGAGGTCACTTATATAAATTATTTCTATTTATTTATATTCCAAATTATTGATAAATTTTTACACACCTAAAAAATGTTGGGTATTTTTGTACACTTAAAATTTAATAGGGTTCCAGAAATAGGTCCTTGGAACAAATTAGTTACACTTAGGGGAAGAATAACTTGTGTAATGTGATTCAGGTCCTTTGATAGTAAGAGTTACTATCATTATATATACATATTTTGTGACATATTTATTCGATAATTGTGCCTCACACTCTGTTATATTGACCTACTTTCTAAATATTTTAAAACATCCAAGTGAAATCATGCCTTATATAATGGAGTTGGAAGAACCACTTGGGGAGAAGAGGGGGATGGGTTTTTGGTGTCCCTCATTTTATTTCTTTATGTATTATTTTTTGTGGTTTGTTGGTTTTCTAATTCCCCATATACACCTATTTGATGTTATTATAAGGATTTATTAGTCGATTATCCATAAATCATGAATTGATTTTTATCATATGTGGGTGTCCTCTATTGCCTCAAATAAGGGCTCCCATGTGTATTGTGTAGAGAATGATCTAAAGTCTAATTGAGTGAGACTTATTCTGTTGAAACCTAAATAAGTTATATCTTCCTCTTTTATTAAACAAGAAGATTGACCCTCAGTTTGTGAGTTTCCTTTAGTAGTCACTTAATTTCAGGATGTGTTTTTTGATGAATTTTTCCGACCGACTCTGAAAATAGAGGTGGAATCGTCGATCGATTTGGTACATGGAATTAAATCAACATTTTTTCCTACAAATCACATTGAACATTTTGAATTTAAATAGTTGAATATAAAATTTTATGATTTATATGTGAAAGGATTTATTCATCCTAGGTTATCTCATTTAGACACTTATGTTCTCTTTGAGAAAAATGATGATAGAAATATTTATCTTTCTATTGAATATCAGAAGCTTAAATATGTAAAAATAAATAATATGTTCCATTATTCTAATATAAATTACATATTTTACAATTTCAATGGATCAAATTGGTTCTCAAAAATTAACCTCCAGTATATATATGACCAACACAGAGTCAAGGAGTCGTATATTCTCAACACGACTTTTAGGTGTAGGTACAAACACTTTGAATATCTTTTAATGTTGTTTGATTTTGATTAACACACCTATAGTTTTAAATTATTTGATGAACTATATATTACGCCAATAATTTAAATCCATTTTCATGGTATTCATTAATTATATTTATATTTATTTGAGATATGAGGAAGCTTAGGAACTTCACCAGATTTTTTTGATAATTTTGTGTGATCTCTATTTTTTTCTAAATTATCTATATTCCATTTTTAGTTTCAGGATATTATGTTCTAAAGACATGTGGTTTTAGAACATTCCATCTCAGACAATCCTGAGAAGGATGAAGTTTCCTTGTATTTGGAAGATCAATGGAACATATTTGATATTTGATGCTTCATGGATTTGGAAGGATATCATAAATGGTTTGTAAATGATTTCTAATAACATCCATCCCCATTGAGTCCTCTTACCCATAAAAGGTGAAAATATTATGGGATTATAAGTGTTATATTTAATTTGATGAATTGAAATTTTGTTTGAATTCATATCTTACTTTTTTCCTTTCAAAAGATGTATAGTGATATATAGTCTATTGTAATGCCTCAAGTGCATTCTTGGGATGTTTTTTATGTAGGGATATTATGTGGTGGGATATAGATCTTATCATATTTGTACCCATGATAATTACCTCACTTCTGAACATGGAATAAAAGAAGTCATTATTGATCTTATGTATTCATATAATTACCTTTTTGGGGAAAATTTAATAGTTTATTAGGATCATAAAAGTTTAAGTTATATCTTTTCTGAAAAGGAATTGAGCTTCATAAGGAGGTGATAGGTGGAATACCTTCAGACCATTAATTCAAAAATTATAACATCCCATTAAGGGGGAACTTGGGTGATGATTCTATTATTAGTAAAATTCCTTCTCAATATGTGATAGAGTCAAGGAATGGATGGGAACTCATGTGACTCTTCTCTCAAATGCACCTAAATGTGATAGAATACATGACTTATATTTTCTCGCCTAGCATGAATTTAATGTAATCTCTTCTTCAGTTAATATCCTAGGAATATCCAAGAGATTAAAATTTCAAGAGTATTTTTAATTCTTTATATAGTGGGGAGAACATTAGTGAATGGTCTCTCTGTTTAAAAGGCATTTTTTTCTTTAGGAGCAGTTATTGTTTCTCGATATCCATGAGAAAGGTTCTGTTGTTGGATTTTCATTATTCTCAGTAGTTCATTCACCTAGGAACTGTTGAGATGTGTTATTACATGAAACATCAATTCTAATTTATATGTTTGAAGCATGAAATATATAATTATATGTCTCATTGATATACTTTTAATCAATTCAAGACTGAGAAAAAAACCCTCCTTATTTTCATAAAACTCTTCTAGTTTTAGTGTGGATGTGTAATAAGGGGTCTATTGATTCCATTTATGGAATATGATATAATCTAAATGTAATTAATTCCATTTGTGTAGTGATCATTCTATGGACCAAGTCTATCCATTTATTCCGATTTGGGACACCACCATGGTTGAGGATATGGAAACTTTGTATATGCAAGAAATTGGGAGGTTTCACGGGGCTCTATATGCTATTATTTCAGTTATAGATCCATGGTTCACTTCTTGGTTTTTGAATGGCCTCTAGGAGGTGATATATAGTAGAATGAAGTTAATTAATTCTTACCGTACTCATATAGACTTAGAGAAAAATAATTCTTCGTATATTCTGGAGGATATGATACATTCTTTCTCTATGGAATTTGGAGGTTAAGAGGATAAAAACTTGGTATTGGTTGATTTTTCTTAAAAACAATTATCATTCATTTATTAAAATTACTCTCTTTTAGGCTCTTTATGGTCTCCCTTTCAAATAACCCTTTGTTTTTTTGGTTGGATAAGATTCTCTTGTTGGACCAATCCTTATTCGGGAGGTATTGGATAAGTTTCATGTTATAACTTTATGGTAGGTGACTTCTAATAGTTGATATAAATCAAATTATTATCATCTATATCTCCATCTATAATACATTTTTGGTGAATAATATTTCATACAAATAGTGCATTGGTTGGGTCACCTTCAACTTCGGAAATAGGGGATTTTATTTCTGAGATATGTGGGACCATTTGGGATCACATAAAATATTTAAAAGGTTCATTTTGAAAAATATTTGACATATCATTTGAATTTATTCTTTTTTATTTTCCATGAGTCTCAGTATAAGAAGTATCATCATGAGCCTTCCTATAATGACCTGAACCTTTTGAATAATATTTGTTTCTTGATAAAATGTGTTTTATATATTACACAAGAAACATATGTCTCTCTAATAATGAAATAAATATAAAGGGAAATTTTACCCTCTGTACTCAACCATTAAATGATTGTTTTACAATTATGACCATTGGTCAATATGAACATTGGGAACTATACAATTGATAATAATTTTAACATTATAATTAGAGTTTATAATTAAAATTTGACAAATGAAAATTGATAAAGAAAAAATATTTGATGGAATAAACCTGTAGAGTAGTGCCTTTATAATCCCATTTTGTAAAGCTTAGTTGTGAGGTATCATCACAATGGTTCACCCTTGACCATGCTGAAGCTGAGCATCAACAATTAAATCTTTAACAAAATCATCTACAGAAGAAGTTCAAGTTTGTAGTTTTTACCCCTCGGTCGATGTTAGTTGAGGCACCCAATAAAACTACCACCATCACACACCATACTCTTAATTAGTATGTGAGTGTAATAATGGATTATGTTTTTTGACCTTAGTGTGTAATTACATTGTTAAAATAAAATTTTTATTTCATCAATTACATTTTAAGAATAGTTTTTCTTAATAAAATTGAGATTGAATTTGAAAATTTTAATTTTAGAATTAAAATTCAACTTTCCAGAAAAGAGAGATGTATTTTTTTTAAACTAAGATATTTTTAATAATACTTATTTTAATGTAATAATGTGATAGAAACACTCTTTTTTAAACATAAATGATAATATATTTTTTTCAATCGTCCAAAAGTTTTCTATATATTTTCAACCATCTATTATTTTTAATAAATGAATATTTTTATATTTAAAAGTATGGTTTATCACATTTAGAAATTATTATGATAAAAGAAATTTAATATTTAAATCATCACATTGAAATTATTTTAAGGTGAATTTAGGAGAATTTTTTAAAAGAATTGTTTTGTGAATTGTAAAAACACAATTTAAGTTTTCAGTATGTTTAATGAATTTATAATTATTTCATAATGATGTAATAACTAATTTAAAAAAATCACAAACTAAAATATGTTATTTTTTTACTATAAATTATTTTAATAGATTTAAGTCAATTTCAAAATCTATTATTTATTTTAAAAATTCTAAAATTGAATCTTTAACATTAAAAATGTTTTCTTGAGTAAACATTACTTTTCCATGAAAAAAATAAGTAATATAAAATGATGGTTGAATCTTTTGAATTAAAATTTGAACAAAATGTGTCCGAAGTTTCCAATAACATGGGAAAATATCGTGGAAAGATCATGGTTTTTTATTTTCCACAACCTACAATTCGGGGGCCTATATTTTGAATAAACAATTAACAAATCCTCCACATTTTCCATAAACACCAACCCATTTATCCATTTACTTTCACTCCCAAATTACCCTCCATAAAAAATTATAGTTTTAACTTCCAAGAGTCCTCCCAAGGTGTCTCCCATACCTCAAGGTCCTAATCCTCAAGTTTTAGGAGTTACTTTTATAGATAAGGGAATTAACATTCTTTTCTCTTCGTTTTAAGAACCTATTTTGTGTATGTCATCTCAGTGTTATTATAATTATCTATTATTTAATTTTTATTCAATACCTTTATATAAAATTATTTTTTAAAAATGGGATACCCCTATCCGATTTCTTTTTACCCTTTTCTAAATCCACATTTTATTATCGTTTTGTTATCAAATTTACTTCTCAAAATTTCCCTCTTATCCTCAAGAAATTATCTTTTTTTAATAACCAAGACTATTTATTTTATAAAGGTATTCACTTAGATGAAAAAATTATTTATTTGATTATGTGAGTAACATAAATAAAATCCAAATTCCTCTTCCATGGGATGAAAATTACATACTGATCATGTTTTTACACACATTTGAAAAGTATTGATTTTGATATAAAAACGTTTTCTTTTATTTTCTATAGGTTATTTATTTAATTATTTATTATGATATATGTGGATCACAATAAAATTAATACAAATTAATGGTGTTCCCTGAAATTTCTCCAATGCATTGGGTAATGAATTTATTCTCAGGATACGATATGTTATACGATATTTGGGTGAATAACATTAGTAATATTTATGAAATCTTTGGGATTAACCATGGTGATATTATTATGAATAACAAAATTAAATTTTGTAACCACATTTAAAAGTTATGATTCATTTTATTTTTATTATTATATGCCTCTTGTTCCATTTCTCATTCCACAACTATATTCCTCATGTTCTTTTCAATATTTCCCAAGATCACATTTAAACTGTTCCCCTGGATTTATCTTACTTGGCCTTATTCATTCCCTTTATTTTGATCTTTTTCCTTATGTTAAGAGATGTAGTAAAATACTAGGTTAAACTAATGTAGAATCCATTTAAATTTTTATAATAACATTTTAAGTTTTCATGTATCATATACCTTATTTACAAGAATATAAACCTTAAAATATCTTTTGTTTTGTTCAATATAATGAATGTTTTACATAATAAAAAGACGGGATTTCATACTTCTAATGTTATGAATTTAGATGAGCTTGATTTGGAACAAGATATATTAACTATTGGGTGGTCTATCTATATTACTTATTCTCAATGGAATGTATTTCATATTAAATATATTATATTAGTCAATGTGTTGTGGACTCACATGTTAGATTCTCATGAGATGTGGGAATGAGAAATAAAGATGAGGGGAAGTGGCCTTATATTTTTCTTCAGTCATTCTTATTTATATTTTATTTATAGGGTAAAAAATTTATATATTCGAGGTAATTTTAATTCCATGATGTCAATTTTAGGTTTTTATATTCTTCTTTTAAAAAATCAAGATTTTTTTATTTTTATTTAGATTTTTTTGGTAGTTTTAGGACTTTATGGATTTTTATTGGAATGTTCTTGGTAAGTTTATGGTTATATAAAATTTTGTACCATTTCAAGGTAACTATGTAACTAATTTTGGTAACATAGAGGAGGGAACTGTTTATTCAACAATCTTATTTTGACTTTTATGACTTTTATTTTGGAAATAAAAAATCTCTTTATACTCATTTCCCAAATAAAATACTTACTTTAAATACGGGATTTATGCTTATTATATAGACTTTTTCTGTCAGAATGACTATGTCTATCGTACAGACTTTGTCTATCATAATGACATTGTATATCGTACTGACTTTTTCTATCATAATGACTATTTCTAGCATACTGACTCTATCTATCGTACTCACTTTGTTCGTTGTACCCACTTTGTTTATCATACTTATATCATGTATCATATTCAATTTGTATCATATCAATATTTTTCTTTATATTCTTACTGACAAGTAACATTAATTGTACTCATGTTACACTCTTACCACACACATGTTTTTATTATTTTATCAAAACACATGTTTTATATCAATCATACTCATGCAAAATGATGTCGTAGAATTAGTTATAAAATGATATAAATGATATAGTTTTCTCTATTACAATATGACTGTTATAATGCCAGGTCTCTAATTCTCGATGAATTTTCTGGATAAATATGACCGTTCGAGAAAATATGAACCTTGGAACCTTAGTCCTCTAAGTAGGAGGTCATCTGAATAAGAGAATAACTTTGAACTTCTTCCCCTTCTTATAAGTTCTATAGAGAGATTGTGTGGCTTCCCGTTTCTTCATGTGAAGTACTTGAAATTACAAAACGTGAAAGAATCATTCTTGTTTTTTGTATTTAAATAAGTGATTTTTTCCTTCTGAATCCGATCAGTTGATAACAATCGAGTGCTGCCGAGGAAAGGTAGACAGTGTGTCTGATCATCATATCGAGGGATTTCAAGTGTTTGGAAGATAGAGGTTCTGATTACCTTTAAAATCAAGGGCTTGTTGGGATAACAAGACGGATGTTCCGATCATCGTATTGACGGCTTACCAATGTTAGTGAGACAGAACTATTATCCTAGGTGAAATGATACCCTACTCATTAAGATAAAATAACTGTAATACCATTTTCTTTCCACTTCTTATTGTAATAGAAACAGAATCCTTTTATTTATTCTTTCTATTTTTACTCTTTTGAAATTGTTTTAATTACTACTTATGCTTTTAGAATTGATTCTATATGCTATATGGTAGAATCATTTACAATTTTCATTAGTCTGATATTTTTATTCAATTCTAATATAATTGTTTCATAACCTGTGCTATCATATTATATCTTCAAACTGAGAGTTAGTCTGATGATTTGTTTTCTTTTATAAGAGACTTTTTGAATTTTTTTAGTTATAGTAAACTAAGAACGTTAAAGGTTTAAAAAGAAATTTTTTTAAATATATAATTCTCCCCCCTCTTGTATTTGTGAAATCTCATAATCCATTTTGACCCAACAAGAATATAGTTGACACATAGTTAAGACAAACAATGTGTCCTTATCCTCAAATAATGCAACATGGGATAGATTCATTTCACGTGGTTTGTCCACTATTAGTCAAACTATTTTTCCAAACAATGTAGCTCCTCTAGTAAGCCAAAGATTAATGAATGGTTGGTGCATGATTTTATAAATCATGTGACCTTAATTAATTTATCCAAAAAATAATTTTTGGACTTTATACATCCCTCATTAACCTCATTATTCATCCCACAACCAAGGCTCTTGACCATATGGATTTATCTAGGATATTTTGGAGAACCTAGAAATTCAAGTGATTGATTCTAACATATCAATTGGTGTTAGATCTAGAAAACTTAATGCTTCAATTATTTTCTCTTTATTTATAATTATTTTCCTATAACATCTCTATTTGGTAGAAAATAATATTATTTGGGGTATTTTATCACTTAATATAATGTTTGGTTCATGATCTAATGATAATTATGTTATATTTGTTAGGGAATTGTATGTTTTTGTTCAAATGTTCATTTTAATAGGTATAATCTTCAGCAATGATTCCATTATATGATTCCTCTCATAGTGGATCCCTTGACTAATCATGGAATGTTGATATCATGTGTTTGTTGAAATTACAAGTTGTTTGAGGTGGGTGGTTTTTTATAAAGTCATTGTTCTGTGAACTATGCATTTTTTAACATTTTTAATTGGGTTTTTAAATAGTTGAATTTAATGATTTACAATTCTTATGATTTTAGTGATTTGAAAAATTTGATAAACATTCTTTTCTCTATTTTTTATGATTGAATATTTTGTTTCAAAGATCCCTTATTTTGTGAATTGAATTAGTTCGAAGCGTGAAATTTTTCTGAATTATGAAGTTTAAATGCATTTAATTATAGGAAGTGTACACCATCAATTGTTTTGAAATGAAAAGTGAAATCTGAAAGTGTGGGAAGTAGAACATAGAAGCCTGATGTAATTGGGAGAGGGATAGGATTAGGAAAAACATGTTATTCACGGTATGTTTTTTAATAATGAAAACATGATTAAGACATAATGTAAACAATATTTGAGTATGGGATACAAATATAGAAGTGAAAAATTACCCCTATATAAGTTTTCTTAGGCTAATTTCTGCACCATTTGGCCTTTGATCATAGCGATGGTGTGGGGATCCTATCTAACCCAAATAATTTATATCTTTGCATTTAGTTTCCACATTATTTCCCTTTTTTTAAATGTTTATTTGATTCATCCTTTGAATATTTGAATTATTTACAACGATTTTAATTATTTTAATATAAAATGTATTTTTTAAATGTTCTTTAATAATTAGTTTATTTATAAAGTTTTTGTGAACTTTATAAAAAGTGGTAAACTTCCATGATTTCATTTTAATATAGAAATTTTATTTCATGAAATTATTTTTGTTTAATGTTTATAATTATGTTATCTTATAAATACTACTTATGGAACACTATGAGGGATCCTACCGGGGTTGTTTTCTCTCACCCTGAACATGCCCTTGGATATGAATGTGTGTAGATATTATTTTATCTAATTCATGTAAATATAATGTTCCTCATGGGGTCTGCAAATATCTATGTTAGGTGGGTTTGGAATTTAGTGGTTATAAGGTGGTATATGGACCCATGTATCACATGTAGATGGGCTGTCTTTTTTTTTGATTACTTTAGTTTTCCTCTTACATTTTGAATATGTTTTTCCATTTATACTTTTTCATTTTTATTTCTGAATCTATTTTGGCGTGTTGAGTCTCTTTTTTATATGTTACTTTTCTATCCCTTCGTTTTATATTTGGTGGATAATATATCAATAGATTTAGTTCTAGATTCCTATGTTCACGTCACTAACTAGTGAAGATTGGGAGCACCCTTCAGGTATTTATATGGTCCTGCTCAAGTGTTTCGTTTAGAGATGACCCAAATCAGTTTGGGACACTTTCTTATCCCAAATCGTAATAAATATCATTTTAAACTACATTTATGTTCTATTTACATCATTATAATTATGTAAAAATGATATTATCACAATATAACCATATTTTCTTACCCATTAATTATTTATTCAATGTTCTTTTTGGGGGTCAGTTTTACAACCTACATGAACTATGTTATAACATTTCTATCATGAATGATTAGGAAAACATAAATTCTTAAAATATGATGTCATTAAAATTTATTCAATTTTTTTAAAAAGTTTTATATGGATAATATATATAGGTATATTCATTATTAAAATCAATTGGTTTTTTATTGAATCGATATTCAAAAAAAAATATTTTAACTTCTCTTTAACAACCACCACTATAACATAAAAAATGAACATTATTATTAATAATTATTTTAAACAAATATATGTGACCTCATTGAAAATTTTGATTTGTTGGAAATACAAAAATTTAGAAATCACTACAAATTCCACATTGAGGCTAGCAAACAACAAACACAAAAATTAACACCAAAATAATAATTTTAAAAAATAATGACTAATAAGTGGGTGATAAAAAATTATAAACGAATGGTAAAATTTAAATAAATATAAATATGGTTCTTATATATATAAATAATTATCCTAAATATATTATTTAGGGTTTATGAGTGAATCTGACCATGGAGATGTACGAGGTAAGTGTTTCTCATCAAAATGTCCCTTTATTGAGATAATCTTAATATTAACCACTTATTTTATTTTTTGTGATGTATATAACTCCGATTAATGTATTTTATAAAATATTTAATGAAATTAAAAAGAAATATAAATCCATTTCATGTACTCACTTTCAAGAAAATATTTCTTCAAAGGTTACCAATGTCTTATGGGTTCTTTTAGAATCTAAAAATAAATTTGAGATTGTCTTTCACTAGATTTATTAAGAGGGTAAAATATATTTTATTTATCTCTAATGTTCCATTTAACTTAATCTTCTATTGTTATTTTATGTTTTTGATTTTTTTCTTACCATTTCATGTCTCTTTCAATTATAATTTGACAAAATGATTTCTTGAATGTGGAGCTGACATTATCTCACATTTTTATTCATGAATCATTCTCCTCCATCTTCATGTTCATTATTTTTTAATAAATTTCCTTCTCTATAATTATATTATTTTTTATGTTCAATTTATATTTTTGTTGAATTATAATTAAAATTATATAAGGGTTCTATTTTTAACATTTTTTCACTGGTAATTTTCTATTTTTTGATTTTATTTACAAATCTATAAAATGAATATTTTTTAGTTCTTTTATCTTGAACTTATTTTCTCGTTATCTTCTTCAGTGTTCATTATAAAGCTTCCTTCCAATTTTTTCATTCATTTCCAAAATAATTTATATTCTTATTGTTTTATAAAGTATTTCTATTAAAATAAAATTATTAAAAAAAATAAAGGCTACTAATAATTATTTTACAAATTAATTTTATAATTAACTTATAAATTTATTTTTATATATATTATCACTTTTTAGCATATTTTATGCTTCATTATGGAGATTATAAAATTATAGATTCTGACTTCTTTCTATAGATGCAATATGATCTCTTTTTTTTGGGAAATTTTCATAAAATACATTTATTTCTCATTGGTTAATTAATATATGTTTGGATTATGAATATTTACATGTTCATGTATCCCACATATATGTGGTTTATTATTATGTGACCATTGGGAGTATTATAGCCATAAAAACCTAGAAATTGTGAGACTTAAAATGTCAAATGTTATAACCAATGAAAAAGTGCACTTTCTTTTTAGGATATTACATGATTATAACTCTATAGTTAATTGTGGTTGTCCTTGAGTAGTGATAAGATGAGTGACCTTCTAGAAATTTTCTGAGGATTTATCAAAGTGTTGAAAAAAACATTGAATGAAAATGTATTTCCCTATGGATGTAGTCATTAATTTGATAAGTAAATACTTTTTGTAACAGTATGTTGCATGATGGGAAGTCAGAAAAGGTATTAAAATAGACCCATGGGGTCGAATTACTAGGATCATGGCATGTTTTGGTTAAGTCATTACAAATGGTATTAGATCAAACACCCAAATATAAGGGTAATGACCCTGCATGGGATTTAGTTATTGGGTCTGTAGTGAGAAAGTAGACATTTAGAGTGTTGGAGAGTGTAATATCCTTGAAAATGTAAAACATAAATGGATAGATGTTACTAAAAATTAAAACAAAAAAACCATTATTTTTTTGTATCCTACCTAATTAATACTCCACAGTTAAACATGGCTGTCCTGGAGTACTGTCATGATGGGTGGCCTCTGAGGATGTTTCCCTGAGTGTGTGTGAGTGAGTAAAAAGCATGTTGGAAGAATATGTGGTGTCTTGTGGGAAAAAGCATTATTATGATAGCTCGCCCTAGTGGTTAATAGTTTTTTGTGTGCTAGGAAGAAAACAAAGCTATTATAAGAGTCCCATTAGGTAAAATGGTCTATTTGATGACCTAGTGACATCAGGTCATGAAAATTGACTTCAAATTCATTGGGTAATGTTTTATAGATCATGAGATCAGTTTGAAATAGTATTGGTTATCCAAAGTCCAAAAATTTATGGGGCATGGTTATCCATATTTGACTATGTTATGGGCTAGTTTCTAGAATATTCCATTATGAGATAAATTAATTACTGGTTAACTTTGAAATATGTTATTATTTTTACACTTTTGTTTGTGCCACAATCTAACGTAATGAAATGGGCACATGTCATTCTCATATTTAAATAATGATTGAACCGTGTTTCCCCACTCCTATAACTTATTTATCATGCTAAGATAAAATCCTCATGTCAGGAATAATCCTTTATGAACTATGTTTTATTTGCTACGATTTCATTATGTTATGTTCATGTACTTTAATTTTGTACTCATACCCACATACTCATCTTAAAATTACGTATAATCATAAATTGATATCTCTAATAATCACCCTTACTATGAATCTAAGCTGGATCCTTTCTTATGTTTCTATTCCCATGGTCCTGAAGATGAGTATAAGATATGATTTTTATTTAAGGGGGTTAATTATGGTGTGACTATGGGGAAATGTTCATAGCGTAGTATAATAAGTTTTTATGTGTCTAATCTACAAAGACTCTAAAACTATTGGTTCAAGGGTATAATTTATTATGATATACATCGAATATTTGGGTGAAATGATACAATATGAATTAATTTTATGCTCAGTTAGTCTAATTTTTTTCATTTGTAACCCTGAATGAGAATTTTATAAATTTGATCACCTAAATTGAAATCACAATATATATATGAAAAGTAAGCCCATTCTTATATATTATGATCAAAGTAAGCATAAATTTTGAATCATGATTACTAACATGCACTTTCATGAAAGAAATCTACAACAAAACATGATTTTTTATGGGATTTTATCTTTGTAATTCCAATAAAATGTAATGAATTTTGATTTATATTTAGTTGGTAAATAGCCATATTTTTGTAAAATTTCTCTCTATCTCTCTATGTTCATAGAACATTTTCCAAATTCATAAGGATTTAGAATAATTATTCTTTACAAAAACACCATGATCAAAATTTAATCCCACAATGATATGTATATTCATTCTGTGTCGTATATACTTCCTTATAGAAATATATAAAATAGATAATGTACTTTGTAAAGATTCTCTGTAAAATCATTACAATATGTCACCAAATCTATTAGACTCATTATTTAAAATGTGAAAATATGCTTTTGTATTATATTTTTCTCCCATTTAAATATCATGTTATCATTATGATTATATTACATCATGAAAAGTCTCTATTTTAATTTAAACTTCAAGTTTCAATGTTTTTTATATACATTATTAATCCATTTTGAGTTGATTTGATATGATATTTTTTTTAATTTACATTATTTTTTATCTCATTAATCAGGTTTTGGACTCACAGTTTTCACTCATAAAATTCATCCTGACAAGATGGATATTGGTATTTCTTCTTATATAGTACCTTATAGGCCTTCATATATATAATCTTGAATGGTATATATTATTATATATAAAAACTACCAACACAAGTTCTCAATCCCAATTTAATTGGAAATAAAGTACTAAAGTTATTTTTATATACTCTAAGATTTTGTATAAGACTTTTTCATTGTCTATTTATAAAATAATTATAAACGGTGATAATATGTAGTTTTTTAATTATATTTCATTGAAGAATTATCTCAAAGTTTAATGTAAACCTTATATCATAAATAAAGATAATTTAATGTGATTCACTATGATAACTTATAGTTTTTATTATATAAACTATATAAACATGATTAATAGATTATTATATATTATTAATATGAAGTGGTAAAACGTTTTCAATCTCCTAACCTCAACTCATATAAAAATATTTTCATTTTATTTCATTAGAATAGCTATAAAAATGTTTTAATGTTTCCCCACTTCTATACTTTAATGAGTAACAATTGGAGCATCCCTTGGATAATCGAAATTGAAATTTGACTTGCTAACATACTAAACACAATATGGTATCAAAATTTATTTTCTATTTCATATATACATAATAATATTACACTTAAAGATCCTCGTAATTATTAGTACTCATAAAGTTTAGAGAAATATACATGTGATGTGCTAAATTTATTAAAATTCTCTTCTATTCATGAATTAATGGAGAAAATATTTTTTATCAATCAGTAAGAATCTATATTTATTGATGTGAAAATCAATAAAATTATTATCTTGAATTATTTAAATTTTCTTCTAGATTTTAATGTTATCCCACTATTTCATTTTGATATTATCTAATAATTATTTCATGGAAAGTAATTGAAAATTATGATAGTATTTGTTCTATAAAAGGTCACAAATATAACTTTACTAGTTTATTTATCATTGGTTCATACATGATTTTCAATTTAGAATGATCGTTATAAGAATTCCTTTTAATGAAATATATCACCTTTTTATTACATTTCCATATCATATTTAGTGATATAATCACAATCCTTAAGTATATATTAGTGTCTTAACTCTGTCATATTTAAATCGGTTAATGTGAATATATATTTTATAATTTTTTAATATATATATATCATCTTTCACTATATAAATAACTCCACCATATATTTCTACAGAAATTATAATTTTCATCTCAAAAAATGAGTAGCATGGTTTTTCTTTAGAATATTCAATATCTATGTTCCATATACTCTTAACTTTTAGTTTTTCACTAAAACATAGATATTAACTTTTTTAAAACATCATTGTAGATGATAAATCCTTCTTCTATATAAGGTAAGTTGAATACATAAGAACTGACCAACTTTCCATCTCGCTCAAGAAATTTTTCCACACACAAATCGGTCCATCTAAATTTTACCAAATATCATGTAAAATTGGTTAGTGGATTGACAAAACAAGAATTTAATTTAATGAAATTAGATAATACATATATTGTATAAGAACACAATGTATATTTTCTACTAATTTTAAGGAATTAATTTCTAAATTACTTTTTTATTTTAAGTAACAATAAAAAACTCAATGATAATAAAACAACTTCAAAAAAACTATTTTATTTGTAATCATCAGTCTTATTTGTTAAAAATTAAAACAAATTATTCTACACTTAGAGTTTTAAAAATAATATTTATGGGGTTTTTATTTTCATCACGTTTCTTAAGGAAAATAATAATTTCAACTAAAATGATGATTTTTTTCCAGATATATCCTCTATTGATTAAATCTAAAAACAAAAATGAGAACTGAGATGGGTTTTTATTCTCTAGGGTAGGTATTTCTTTCTCTCCCTCCCCGACCATACATTGATTTCTAGGGGTTTCTTTATAAAACCCACTATGGCGGTGTTGTTATCTCCCATTAAAATTGGTCTCTTTTATTAATTTCTTGTATAATATCTCATATCACTTTTCTTAAGTGTTCTTGTATTTATTTATAGGGGTATTTCCCTTAATTTTTTTATTATTCTCATTTTCATCAATCATTATCCTTGGTTTTTTATGGTTCCTTCTCTAAGAGGGGGATTGTTTTTCTCACAGTTGGGAATTGCAAGAAATGGATCATAATATTATTCCCTCTCATATTTTAGACTATGTTTTTACCCCATTATAGGTCTATAATGGTAGTGTGAATATAGGATTGGGAAGATGATGGATGATGTGTTTTTTCACTAACTCATTTTTACTGATGATTTTACTCTTTTAATTCTTCATTTTTTTCTTTATGGGGTCTATTAAAATTTTTCTTCATGTGCTCTTCTTTGTTGGACCATTACTTTGGACACTATAATGGTCCAACACACTAACGCTCATGAGGTTTTATATTGTGTTGATGGTCTCAATCAATTCCATATTTTGTTTTTCAGGGGTTTCAACTTTGGTACTTGTAGTTTTTTCTATGGACCCTAGTGATCATTATGAGGTTGTATATAACTCCCTAGATAAATAATACTTGTTATTGTACTAGTATCAAATTATTTTCCATAATTATATTATGAATAATTAAAATTTCATCACTTATATTCCCAAGGCATTTTACTTTTAGTTTTTAGAGATTTGGGAAAAAATATTAACTAATAGAATTCATATATTTCTTCTATAACGAGAATTCTTCCCACCAAAACAGGAATTAATTATTTTAAAATAGGCCTTGAATGTATTCCATAATTTTCTCTAAACACATTACCATTTTCTACATATCATAGATAATGATCTACTTTACAACTTATGTAAAATGATGACCAAAGAAGGGTGATCTCAAAAATTCATTTAGGGGAAGTGTATAATAGAAGCTATCACGTAATAAACAGAGCATGAATAACATGGTCGGAATAAATTATTATCAAATAATTCCATATAATTTCTTACATGAGCATGAATTATATCCATATATAATGAAACAATGTATATAATCACATGGATATCAATAAAAGATTATATAGTGATGTAATCTATAATGTCAAACTTAAAAAACATACCCTCAATTCCACATGCCAATGAATTATACATAAAAGGGCAAGGTTTACACTAAATACCCAAGATGTTTTGTCTCATGGGACCTATAGATGAATCAAGGATATATATAATTTTGGTTCCTACCCATCACTATTTAATTATAATACATTTATCATATAAATAATTTAATAAAACTTAAAATATGTTCCAACATTCCTTAGTAATTAATAAATATAAATATTTAAATAACAATTTTTGATATTTCCAATATTTCATCTATCAATAAATAAAATATATTTCTTGTTATGAATCCTTAAGAAAAAGAATATATAGAGTAATGGGTTTTTGGATAATTTAATACTACAAAGCACAATATAGAAATTGTAGAAGTGATGAATAATATATCTATGAAATTAAAGAATATGGATATGAAGGATAAACATAAAGTCAAGAGAGAGATTAAGAGTGTTAGAGATCATAACACTTTTGAATAATGAGGGGTGCGAACTATAAATTTATATGAATATTTAGATGGTAATAAATTATTTATAACTTTAAAATAGATATATCTTATAGATTTTGTGATGGAAATGAATGTGATGTTATAAAAAATAATTTTCAAAAATAATTTATAATATGTTTGTAAAGGAAAATCTCGGTCCCTTTTATAAATTCAATTTGAATAGGTGAAAATAGAACCTTTAGAACCTAAATTTTAAAAATATTTATAAATATTGAAACTTTGAAAATAAATGATGTTAAAAGTTAGAAATTTGGGGTGGAAGATAAAAATAGACATTAGAAAAATGAAATATGTTTTTCATTCTTCTAAAACACTAACTTTTATTATAAAATGAAACATTTACCAAACAATAAGAATTATATTTTATTTAAAAAACCAAGGAAACTTTAATTTGGGTATTCATTAAAAAATGTAGTTATAATAGTTGAAAAATTATATTATGCGGTAAATGTTAAAAATGATATTTTTTTGAATTTTTTTAAAGAAAGTAAAAAATGATCCACCCAAAGAATGTTAAAAATACTTTTTTTAAATAATCTAGAGAGAAAGAAAAATCTATTATAAATTGAGGGTAATGTATACTTTTGTTATAGATATGAACATTCAATAAAAACATATAATGAATATAGACATGGAGTAAAAAGATTTCCAATAGTAAAGAAGAGACATGGTAGAGTCCACATACTAGAAAGTGTTTGGTTGATTTGTGAAAAAAATGGCATTTATATCTCAAGAAGAGTTATACAACTCCAAAAAGAAATATGTAATAAAATATAATATAATAATAGTTTGGAATAATCCAACATCCGAAAGATGAAGTCCATTAATAAATATTATTAAATTATGAAAGTAAATTAAGTTAACAACCACCATTATGAATTGGGTAATGTATATATTTAAATTAAAAAGGGGATGCATAAATTTAATTAAAGTGAAAAACCAATGATTAAAAAATTATTTTAGATATAAAAATTCAATAGTTATGTATGTACACCATATAAATGTAAATTGATGTAAAATATGAAGCACAAATTAAGTAATTAATGTTGAGACCAAGAAACTTTACCTATTATTCATGCTTAGTTGGAAGGAATATAACCTTAGGTATAATTAACTAAGGATCATTAAATATTTAATTAATAACCTTATTAATATTTATAATATAATATATTAACCTATTATATTTGTTTATTAATAGTTTTTTCCAATTTTAAATTAATATATATCGTTTTTGTTTGTAGTTTTAATTGTTCCATGTCTATTATAGTATAATGATTTCATTTATCATATCATGGCCATGAGTTAATTATATTTTAATGGTGTTTACATAATTATTTATGATGTTACTGGTTTGTTCCATTGGATTTTTAGGTATTACTATTCATGATGAAAAACTAACTGGATTATTTCATTAATTTTTAAAGAACTAAAGATTGTATCTTAGTAATGAATTAATTATTAATATTAACATTATAGAAAAGAAAAACATTATTTAAAAATTTATATCATATCATAATATTAACACATAATTATATAATTCAATAGTTATCTAAAATATATTCCACTAAAGAAAAGTATCTTAGTATGCTCTTTTAAGGCTGTTAAATTTTACAAAGCCCATTTATTGTTAATATTATTAATATATTTGAAAAATTATCTTTGCATAATCTTAATAATGTTATAGATATCATGTAGATTAATTAAATTAATTTTTATAACTAAACATGTAACATGATGATGAAAAATGAAATATGTCATTGATGGAGGTGGTAAGCCGATCATATCACAGGCAAGGTTTTAATTTTATAATGAATGGGAGGAAGGTTGATAATAGTTATTACATAAACATAATAATATTTAATTTTAATTGTAATAATTATGTAATTATAATAGAATGGGTATAATATATTTTTTGGAGGTGGAATTATAAAAAATCTTGAAAGAAAACGCTTACAACAATTATTAATTCCTTGGATATTCTCGATCAGAACACTTCTTAATCATTCTTATATTAGTCTTTGGGAGAGATAAAAACATATTTCACATGAAAATATGGTTAGGGAGTATTTTTGGAAGCGCGTGTTTTAACTAGAAATATTTATTTCTGAGGATTAATGGGGTGCTAAAGAGGTCATTTTATCATTGAGAGTAGTGGAACTTTAGTAAATAATAATTTATTTAAATAAAAAGACATGTCATATTCAATGAAAGTTATTAAAAAGATAATAATAAATGAGGTAAATAATATGTAAGGACAATCATATCATAATATAAACATTTAGAGATAATTTTTATGATATTTTAGGTCTTTACCACTTAGTTTATTGCTTTTTTCCACATTTTACCTTTACCGTGAAAACTCAATTTTTAAGTTGATATATAATTTTATAGATTAAAATTTAAATTCACCTATAAAAAAATTATTGGTTTTGACTTCAAAAATGAAATATATTTTATCAAAATAATTTTTTGATTGTGTGAAATTTTATTTCTAAATCAAAACAGCTTTTATATAAAAAATGATATTTTTAGAAAAGTGACCTTGAAAAACCACAAGTAATCTTAATATCATATCAAATAAATTACAAATTGAAATGAGTTTAATATATTTATTTATTAATTGAAACATTTAATAATAATTAATATTTTTAATTGATCAATTTAGTTTTTAGGTAAAAATATATAATATATTAGTTAAATTAAACATTCATGATATTGGGACTGGCTCTCTCCCAGCACACATTAGCATTATAGAGAGGATATCTTATCACCGTTATTATAAGGGCATGGATCAAAGATTTTGGACAGGGTTTTCTGTTTTTTGTATTCTTTGGTTTTGTTTTTAGTTTTTTCAGTGTCATTAATTTTCTAGACTTCTTTTTCTTTATTCAAGCTTCATCAGGTTGAATTATACCATGGATGATGGTTCTCTCTTCCATTCATCAAATACCACATCCCCATGAGTTAGTCTTTCTCAATTTATTATCTAGAATATTTAGGTTTGATATTCACTATGGTCAATTCCTTTACTTTTTTAGTTTTATTATCAATGTTTCGTCTCACAATGGTTTGGAAAGGATTTTTTCAGTTCTTCATAGTGACTTTTCAGAAGAATAGATTGTGCGTTGGGCCATGATTAGTTCACCTATGAAAAATTAGGAAAGAAAAAAATAGCAATAAAATTCTTATTATTATGGGATCCATGGGTAATTATTGTATATCCATGCTCGATGTGGTCATAGAGGAATTTTAAAGCACTTCATTTCAATATTTTTCTTGGTTACTAATGTAATACCTCAAGATTTCAGAATATATTTTCATTTAATAAATATTGATTAAAAGTTTATTTCACACAAAGCATCAAAATAAACTGATTCTGGAAAAATTAGATAACATAATTATAATGACAGTAAAATCTATAATAGATAAAATGAAAGTAATCAATTATAAATGAAAAAAATATGATTAACTCCACTTAAATTTCAACAGGGGAATTTATTCAACAAAATGAGTTTTACTTTATAAATTGTATTTAAAAGATGAATTTTGAAATTTTGAAATTTTAATTTCAAAAATATCAAATTCATTTTTGGATTAATCATATCTATATTATCTTAGGGTTAATTTTTTATAACATTTTAAAGAATTTATTTTTTGGTGAATTTGAAAAATACATATTTTTCTAAAAACTGTCACTTTTCTGAGCTAATATTAACATAGTGGTGACATAAAATTTTATGAAACCATTTTTTCAGTAATATATATATATATATATATATTAAATATTAACTATGAATCATTTAAAAAAAATACTATTTTGAATTTATAAAATTAATGTTTAACATTTTGAAAACTCAAGAAATATTTTTCACTAAAAAAATGAATTTTATGATTATCATAAAAATTATAATTTATCACATTAAAAAAATAAATCTAATAAAATGGATTCCATATTTGATATGAAAATGTACATGTTATTTGAAAAAATATTTTTTTGTACAAATATGATATTACTATGATGAAATTTAATTGCATCAATAATGGTGAAAATATTATTTTTAATGGTTCGTTTTATTAGAATTGTTTAATTTTTTTCTGTTAAATTAATGTTATTTGTTATAATTAATTACTATCATATAATTTTTAAACACATATATAATTATATTAACACACGTTTATTTATTGATCAATGAAAAGTAATTTTTAGAATGCAAAATTGTTTAAACCACATTTTTCGACCAAAAAAACATATTTGTATATATAAATTTTCTTAATTTTAAATTAAAATTTATATTATTAGTAAATTTATTGACATTAAATAAAAATAAAATTAATTTTATATAACTTGAATATTTTAAGTGGTTTTTATTTATATTTATAGGGAAAAATAAGTTTCTTAAGTAAAAACTAGTTACCCTTGTAAAAATTAAAAAGTAAAAGTAAAAATAGATAGTGTAAATGAATTAAGAAATGTTTAAAACGTGTGTGAAAATAATTTTTTGAGTCTTCATGGACAAAATATCACCCAAAAATAAATTATTTCTCAATTTTTTAACAAATAAATCTTTATTAGTGTCATTACATTATGAAAACATAGTGGGTGTTCACAAAAGTATCATTTTCCTCAATTATAAAAGGTGATTACCTACATCCTCTCAAAGATGCACATATACTTTTGAAATTTCATTTAAATCCTTCCAAATGTACATAAAATTGAAGTCAATTTCATTATATAATGTCTCTGGTTACCAAAAGTTATATTAAGCCCTTCATTTTAAGGTTAATTTCAAGAGAAAGTTCATTGCCCCAAAGTGAGAAATACTTAATCCTTATCCTTTTCTTCTTAATACCTATTTTCCAAAACTATCCTAAACAAAGTAAAATAACAACATAATTATCGTTTTTATATTTATTTGTTTGTATATTAATGGGAAAAATTACTTATTCCTTCAAATCCACTTTGAATAACAAAATAACATTTATCATGCATTTTGTAGAATACCAGCTCCGGAAACTGACGACTTGCATTTCTAACCACCACATCTATTCACTGGTTATAGGGATGGAATTAAAGAATAATTATCACATGTATAATGATAATATTATCTTTCTTATTAAGATTAAAACTATAATATATAATCATTACTTCTCGTTATTTGATAAAAAGAAAACATTAATCATGCATAGTGTGGACTACTACCTCCATGATATTATATATCTAATTTTTCGTCTAGTTTTTTTCTTATTTGTTAGAATCAATTAATGTATGAGTCACTCCGTTAAAAAAATCTAAATAATGTCACTATTAATTTTTAATAATTGAATTATTCTAAAATAATCCACCTTTATTATCATAATCATCAACAAATTATGGTATGGTCATGTTTCGGTCGATCTAACCACTTACTTGAATAATGTTAAAAAACACTATAATGAACAAACATGTGAACATATACACTAATATTATTATAAATTAATCAGAAATAAATTAATATTTTATTGTTCTATAAATATTAAATTAGGTATTTATATTATTATTAAAATATCATCTTTGCTCAATAGAACTACCGCAAAGCTAGTAGGATAGACTATATCTTCTACATTTCTATAGAATCCACGGAACATCTGGAGGACTCTACCAACTTTTCGGTTGTGGTATTGTAGGCCAGGAGAGTTAGGGTTAGTTTCTTATATCCAACACCTGAAACATTGGTCTAAATTCTTAATCAATATCCTTTGAACCAAACACAATTAATTCAACTTTGAGACTCTCTTAGAGTGCTTCTATATCTCTCAACTCAGTTCCTTGGTATATATAAGTGCGGATAGAAAAAATTGACCTCCCATTGTAATTTGATCTCCATTTTAATCATGGAACTTCATATTCTTTTGATTACTGTTATATTTTAATTATGTATTCTTCATCATAGATGGAAAGTTTTGAATTTGTGAGTCTAATATAATTATTTATATATCCATCTCAAAATTTAGGGGTATTGATTGGATATTCAATATTTTTGGAATGTTGATCAAAAAATTTAATAGAATGTGATATATTTGGTTTTATTCATTCTATAACATGCCTAATTAGAGATTTGTGATTGGGAATTCATGGTCTAAGATCCCTTATCATTATATAAATATATCTTATTTTCTTTTATTATTTTATATTTTTATGTGCTATTAATTCCACGTTTTTTAAGTTTAGTGGTTTTATAATTTATCTTTGTGCTATGATACTTTATTTCATTATCTTTTAATTTTTTTATAATGTTGGTTATAGTAATGAAAAGGGGTTTGATAAAATTTGGTGGTTTTTAAAATGGTTTTGAAAATAGATTTTCCCTAGGGTATTTTTAATGGAAATGGATTTCAAGGATAAATTGTCAAATTTCAAATATATAATTCCCTTTGAAGATATTTTTTTGGAAATCCAATTAGTGATAGACACTAAATAAGGGATCTATTCTTTCAGATGTGATATTTCCCCTATACATATCTTTATCATAATGTGTACACCAGGTTTCCTAAGTTGTTTAAAGGATCACAACTTGGGAAAAAATTCACAACTCCTAGACTTGTTCTACTATGGTAATTTTCACACTATGTGGACTCTTGATCACAATACGATTATGAGGATCCTTACTGGTCTAGAATTATTGTATTCTTTTGATTTTTAACTCTAATGAATAATGTTGAAATGTGTTTTTGGAATATTTCTAGAATTTATTTGGAAACCTATATAAATGTTTTTAAAATTTATAAAAATGGGTAATTTGTCCACTATTTGTAAAAAATTACATATACTTGTATCTCCTATTTTTATTTTGTGTACTTGATCATAAGTGGTTTATTTTATAAATTATACTTATGAAACACTTAGTAGGATCTTACTGGGTTCTTTTTCTCCCACCGTGAATATACAACTAGGGTGCATTTTGAAATTTTTATATCAATTGTAGGTTAGGGAAAATAACAATAGGGTGTAGGTGGTTTTTTTATTTAGTAGTTTTTGGGATTTTGAAGGTCACATTATGTCACATAGAGTTTATCATTGTAGTTTTTGAGTACATTGGTTATTTTGAAACATCTTGGAAAATGGGTTTTCTAATGTTTATACCTTTATATTGATTTATTTATTTCAGTATACCTATATATTATATATATTTCACTTTTTTTCAATTTATTTGTTTCCAAATAATTCCTAAGGGTGTTTCTTGTTGCCCAAACATTTGTTTCTAGCCTGGGAGGATTGGGAACTCCCACTGGGTCATGTCTGGACTGATTGAGGTTATAGATGTTTGGGGGATCTGAAACTGTTCATGACATATATAATACCTATTTTTTATAATATATCATGAAATTTATTTTAGTCATGGTATTTAAAGTTTAGTTTAAGTCTCTTTTTCCGACAAGGGTTTTGATTTGATTGTTACTTGAGTCATAATGTTTCTTTTCCCATCGTCATTTTAAAATCAAGACCTCTCAAATTTGATAACCCATCTGGGGAATTTGTATAATCTTTCTTTCCAATATCATAATCATTTTATTCCCCTATATTTACCCTCTTTAGTCATTTTTTACTCTTTATGTTGTATTCATTTGGATATTATATAATCATTTTAAGTGATATCATTTTCAACAAAGTTATTTTTACACAATAAAAAGGAATTTTTTTCAATCATATTTATAACAAACCCCAACTTTTTTGGATATCACTATTTTTTTTTGAAAATTCAAAAGGCACATTTTCAAATGAATTTACATTATTTGAATTTTTTTTGAAAATAAAATAGTTTTAACATTTCTCATATGTGTAATTTTTAATAAAATTAGTTATTTTAGATCATTTATGTTAACCTTTCATTCATAATCCTTTGTTATTTCATATAAAACTTTCTTTCTACATTTTCAAGATTTCCAAAAATAAATAATTTTCCTCCAAGTTGTATAAAATTTATCTCATTAAATTATTTCAAAATGTCAAGTATATTTCTAATTTAAAATGTGATTTTGATAATACTCCTTAAAAATATTATTCATTTAAGGCATTATCCTTTGACGTATATTTTTCTCAATCAAGGATACTCATTAAATTATACCATTCACCTTATTTCTCTAGATAGACAACATAATGTTATTTTCTATTATGAAAATGAACCATACCAAACTTTTTATTTCCTAATAATCTTCAGCGTATGACCAAAATTTTTCTTCCAATGTATTTTCTATTTGATTTCCTAATTTTTGATTGGTTTGATTGAATGGTGTTCAACGAGAATTTATTTATCGATTGATTAGATAAATTATTGGATAAAACATATACCCATTATATATTTCATATAAATACCATGTTTAATCTTATTTGAAAGGTATTTACCTAGAGAGTTACTTATATTTGTTAAATACCCATTTATATTTCATGGTTTTATCAAGTTTATTAATTGAAATATGAATTTTATCATTATAAGATTCCATATTAAATAGATATGAAACCCATTTTATTTGCTTCTTTTATTTATTATTTGACGATTATTGACTTTAGATGAACCCATATATACTAATAATGATGGGTGTAATCCTATGTCTACCTCCAATTAATTGGTTCAACCTTTATATCTTAGGATATTTGTTAATGAAATAATAATTTAATTGTTCATAATAAATGGACCAAATGAGTGACTCATTAATATTATGTATATGTGGGTAAAATTAATTTTTCTCACACACATGGGTTCAAGTGTGTGACTCATAAACGTGGCATTTCATATTCCTATGGTTTCTCATTAATTCTCATGTATTTATTGTTTCTTTGTTATATGGTAGTTCCATGATATGTTCTTATATCATGAAATTACTTATACCATTATTTATAATCAATGAATTTTTGGGAATTAATGTATTTTGTGTCCTGATTATACGGATATTCTAACCTTACACTAACTTAGGATATTTTATGGTTATTTCCTATGTTTACCCTAACTATGAATTTGATCCCACCACATTATTATGTTACCATTTCCCCATGTTTTAAAGACAAGAATAGCATGAAATGTTAAGACGAGTGACATATTTAGAAAATTTGTGGGTGATTTTAAGGTCTTGTTATGGATAAATTAGTATATAGTGTAAAAAAGTATATTTGTTCAAAAAGACTTGGTTTTTTAGTTAATATTTCATCCTAATACTCTAAAACTATTAACCTGAATTGTCTTGAGATTATATGTACTGAGATATTTTCATTAGATCATATAATTGATATGCTCACATCCTTAAGGAACCTCAGTTGGTATTATATCATGGTTTAGATAACATTAGTGGTTATGATGTAAGATGATGATAAATAAAGGGTTAATAATTTAAGGTTTATTGTAATTTTAATGGTGTATATAACACTTTTAGGTAATTTTAGTAAATATTTATTATTTTAGGGTTTGGAATAAGAGAATGTTAGTGAAAACCCTAGGAATATGCCAAATTCATACATCTTTGTATAGGATATGCTCATGAAGTTTTGGTGAAGTGGATATTGCGTTTAAAATAACTATAAATCTATTATCCTAGAGTTGTTTTCAAATTTATCAAATTAGAATAGATACAAAGGATCTAATCGAAAAGGAATAATTAGTTACGTATTATTAGAGAACCAGATTCATACATGATACTGAATCTATATAAGGAATAAAATATTAAACAGAATAAAAGAAAACGTTTGGCATCCTTGAAAATCAGTTAAATAATTCCTTTTGATATCATGAGTATAATAAATAGAATAATATTAATATAAAATGATAAATAATTTTTTATTACAATAGAAGATGTCAAGAATAAATAATTCATAGTAAACATGGAAATTTAAATAACTAGAAACCCATTCTACTTAATTAATAAATTGAGGACAAAATGAATCAATTGATAATATAAATAAATTAATATTATGAATAATAATGAATAAATTATTAATGAAGTAAACTCATACTATTGGAAGTGATTATATCATAAATCATGTTATCTCTACTATCATAGCTCTATGGAAATATTGTTTAAACCTATGGTAGACATACACCAAAACCCCATTTAATTTGGGCAATATATTTTTCTCATGAGAACTGATGATATATCAAGGGGAAACATAAATCAAGGCCCCACCCTTCACTACATGTCTAATTAATTTCTCATATATTGGATTTAATTAAAAACAATATACCTTATTAAAAAATACATGTATTGAGTAAATAATATAAAATATAAATATTTCCCCATTTAATCAAATAAATTTCAAAGTAAACAATTGTATGTTAAAATGGTATATGTTTTATTAACTAATACTATACATGGTAAAAATAATATTAATATTTAAGAAAATTTAAATTTCGAATGATCATAAGAAAATGAATGTTGTAAGGGATACTTAATAACCATAAAACTAATAAGAAATAACATATGAGCTTAGTTTCATCATAAATACTGGTCTTAAAAAATGATGACTTTTGGATAATAAAAGAAAATGGATATGAAAAAAATATCATAAGTGTTTCATTTTTTATTCTTTTTAAAAATTCTATAATAATCAAAAATGTGAATACTAGTTATAGTTGTGGGAAGGTATTATATTTCTATATAAGGTAAAAACATTCCTTTTTTATTTTTGTAATGAAATTAAAAAATGGACCAATTAAAAGACACACTCAAAAGAATCATTTTATTCCATGTAAAAATTTAACGATAACATATATATATTCTTTATAAATAATTTATAAAATTAAATTGATTTGCAAAAATTTCTTTTGAAAGACATTGAAATGGAATAAAAAATATACCTGATCAAGAAGAGAGATATGACTAACTTTCATTTCATATAATCCTCTAAAAAGGGTAACCAAAATTGAATAATTAATAATAATGAATTAATATATATTCAGGTAAAATAACTAAAATTTTCAGTATATACACCACATCAAATTAAATTGGTTAATATTACTAAATATATCTCAATTGAGTGGAAATAGAGACAAAATATATTAAATCACATTTCCTCATTGTTAAACATAATTTAAACTCATGTATAATTGTTTGAAACTTGTTATTAATATATAATAGAATCATAGTATTATTTAAAATATCATTTTTGATCATCTTGTAATATATTCCCACAAATTTTTCAAAAAACTTTTGTTATTATAATTAGTTTGGGTATCATTGTTTTACTATCTCATGCATGTTTTGTCTGAGATATTCTGATCTTTGAATATCGATTATGGTTAAATAGTATTTAGAATGTTAACAATGTCATAAATTTCATATATATATATATATATATTAAATCTATCCTTATTACCTTTTATGTAAAGTGGATGTTAAAAACAGAATATATCACATCATGGAGGTGGTTGTCCACACTTTGTAACGCCCCAACCCTAGATACCAAGAGTCGGTGCATTATTACATAACATTGGCATGATCACAAAGGATCAAGTCTCTAATGACCGATTAGTTTAGTACTCTTGGAAACACTAGATATATTCATAAGTCTTACATTACATCATAAGGTAAAAAAACTAAAACAACATCTTGTCTTCATATCCCCTCATACTATCCTTCCAGGTCATTCATAAATTACTTCTTCTCATCCTGGGAAAAATAAAACACTGAAAGGGGTGGGCTCAGATGCTCAGTAAGGATAAAAATATAGCAGAAGCTTTCATAGATAAGCATAAACCCTTAAAGCAATTTATAACTAAAACAAAATCCTTTTAAACTTGAACTTTAGAATAATATGGCAAAGATAAATGAAATAATTCCATTTACTTATTCACATGGATATTCTACTAGTCGAACAATCACATGCAATATCAATAACCACTTTCATAATGATGGAATGCATAATTCCAGACTATCATAACCACATAGCCAAGGCCTCGTGCCAAGACTACAAATAAGATTTTGTCAAGGCCTTGCGCCAAGACACTATTTTGTCTCATGAGACCTACTGATGCATCGAGGAGCTATAGCGGGATCCACCCGTCACTTATTATATCCAATGCATTCCTCATATGAATAGGTTTAAACATAACAAAAACATTCGTATTAAAACTAGCATAAGAAATGTCAATACTTTAACCACAAACCATGAATGGTGTAAAAATAGCACATCCACAGTCAAACATAACTCATTTGATACAATATGGAAGATTGTATTGTATCAAATTAACCTCAATCAAGAATAATGAAGGATGCTTACATAGATGAAAATAATCATCAAAACTTATTTGAGAGAAATATCCCCCTTTTTCTTGAAATCATTTAAAAGTCAAACTATTGGTCAAGAAGCCATTTAAAAATAGATTTTTGAATCAAAGTGTCCCATACCACTTTGAAACTTTTAAAAGGAGTTTTAATTTTAAAACTTTAATGTCCATATAAATAAATCCTTAAAACCATTTTTTAAAACATAGACATTAATGAGAAAGATTTAGAAGAATAAGTCTTTAAAACATTTAAAAATGGTATTTTAGTTAGAGTTTCTAACCAAAATAGATACACTTGAATACAAATAATTGAGTAAATCAAAACATTTTAATATCATGAGAATAAAGTAATTCATGATATACTATGTCAAAGTACATTATATACACCACATAAAAGTGATTTGTTGTATAACAACAAAGAAGTCTCAATAGAATGTAAATTGAGTTGAAATATCTCACAAAGGTCGTATCCTTAGGTTAAGGATAAATCAACGACATAGTTATGTGTTACAAATATAAATACACTAAATATGATTGTATATTCAGTGTAAATCAATCAAAGTATATTCACACGTAATCTTATAAAAACAACACCAATGAATTGGATGTTTAACTCAACAAATGGAGAATGAGTTAAAATTACTCTTATCAAATTCATATCGATGACTTGAGAAATTATCAATTGAGTGATTATGTGTATCAAAAGTATATACACAAAAAATGGGAGTGGAAATTATGACATAAGAAAATGAATAGTTATTCCACACATAATCTCGGAGTAAAATAATCAATGAAGTTTGTGTAAAGCCGAATAAATGGAAATCGAAATTTCGAATTCCCTTATCGATTAGGTAACATACGAAACATACACCCATGAAAGAAGGATCATACAATGATGATGTAAATACCCATAAATTAAAGTATATTACACAATTAATACAATCATGGGCAGTACACATACACCACATTCAATAATTAAGTGGTGAACAATGGAATTCTCACGAAATTAAGAGTGAGTTAAGAAATCCCTTACCACGTTGTAATCAACTGAGTCGAATGAAAAAAAGTTAAAAACCACCAAATTATTTACAGAATAACATGAATATAAAGAGAATCATGATAAAATATATCAAATGGCAGTACACAATACACCACATTCAATAATTTAGTGGCGAACAATGGAAATCTCACGGAATTGAAGGTGAGATAAGAAAATCCCTTACCTTGTACGTTTCCTTGGTTGGGGGTAGGTTAACCTCCTGTATAATTTTGAAATAATTGTTATTAAATTATTCATGAATCATATACATTAATATGATATCATATATGATCTTTTAACATTGCTTTGTTAATAATATCTAAGAATTATCGTCGTTTCAGGTGTTAACTTACTCATTTTATTTTATATGTTTTGTTACGTAAGCCATGTTTGTCATGGATAGGTTGTATCTTATTCATATCCAGAATTATATCAAGTCCATAAACATTATTTTTAAATCATCAAATGATAATTATACTTGAATGTATACGATAGAGAATGAACCTCATCGCGTTCGTGGAGACGGTAGTTCGTACGTACGCACGAGCGACAATATCATTCTTTTGATATTACAATACTATATAATTGGATGGTATATCATATATACAGAATAATTATCATGTTATATTTATTATTTTCATGAGTTACACATCATTATTATACCCACCCAAATAATAATACATTGAATAACAATTACACCATGATGTGGAGACGGTAAGCCGTACGTACGCACGTATGGTGACATGTTATTCAAATGGTGGATAGAATACTGAATATGGTTGTACAATATTTATAATAACATCACAGTATATATAAGAGACTGGAGTTATTATTTTATAATGTTAATATCAATGAAAGAAGAAGTGGAAGAAGAAAGGAATTTGAAAAGGGGTGGTGAAAACATTACCTCTTCTTCGGGTTCTTCCTTTTGATATGATCAAAAGGGCTCCATAGGTTGGCTTTCTGATCAAACTAAGGCCTCTAGGTTGTAGTTCGGGATGTTGAGAGAGTAATTGGGTAGAGTTTGGACGAAACAAAAGGATTTGAATGTGTGAAGAAATGAGAAGGTGGAGTGCCCTTTTATAAGAGGGGTGAGGGGCACCTTTGGAAAAGCTAAAAATATTAATTTATAATAAATTCATATTCAGTTTATAATGGCTCAAAAGTTGATTATTCAAAGGTTAAGGTGGGGATAGGTCTAAAACCATTCAAACAATACAATTTATACTGGTTTGGGTCACTATATTAACCTTATATTTTAGTTTTAACTCTTAGTTAATTAGTTTGACATTTACCATGTCACTTTGTATTTTTATATTATATAGTTAATAAACATACTATATACATCCAAGCGACCCCCAAGTGCTTCATTAATGATATAACTATCATGATATAAGTCTCTTGGCCGATCCTTAGATTTTTAGAAATTTAATATCAATTAGTAATATAATATTTGTTTTAAAAACTCTTTTATGTCAATTTTGACACTATTCAATTGTTGATTTTTTTGAAACTCATAACAGAATGATTACTTCGACAAAAGTCAATTAAATCAATACTAATATTTCATATTAGCCTAGAAAATTATTTTAATTCATTAAAAGTCTTAAATTATATTTATTTGGGTATTTATAATATCAATTATTTTAATTGTTCACTATTATTGTAATTACTGTATCATCATTGTGTCATAAATATATTAAATTATTTAATGTCTAAAAATTATAAATAAAATATAATTATGTAGGAAATATTATTATATTTCTAATGAATATTTACATTCGAATTTATCTTATGTATAACCCTATATTAAAAATGTTTTAGTAAATAAACTTGGATTTTAACTCTTTTAACTCTTCTTTGAATTAAATAATAATAAATGTCCTAATCTAATCCATGTGGACCTAAATGATAATAAATTATTCCTAAGGTTGTTTTTGGTCGATATACACTTGTCTAATAGAATTAGGACATGTGTTAGGGTAATATTAATATCATTTTTACCATTAATTACCCTATTTACTTTTAACCGTGGTAAATAAAAGTAAAAAGTTACTATTCCCCAAAAATTATTTTCATCTCATTGAACCACATTTTATTTCTTGATATTAACCGTGTCTCTCGGATTTTCTAAATTCCATTCATAGAAGCGATAAAATTATGTTTTATGAAAAATTCAGTTTTTTTAACTACCACTTAGTAGTTTCACTATTCATCAAAAATTGATGTTTTTCATAACAATGCCAAAATTTCACCCTAAGCTATAATTGATATTCCGAATTCAAAAATTATATCTATTTTACAAAATTCCAAACATATAAGTTGCATTAATTAATTTTATAATTAATTCCCGTTGTCACAACAAATAGCGTATTTTTAAGAAACAATATATATCAAATGATTGACAATTGTTTAGGTCCAATTTCAAAGTGAAATTAATTCTAATGAACACCATTGGATAAAATGGTAAAAATATATTATAATTATACTTTGAAACCACTCAATAATATAATTTATCAATATAAATTATTTTGATTAAAAAATTTGTTTTTAAGTATTTTTCACTATTCATAAAAATTGGAAGTTCTTAGAAAAATACCAAAAATTCGTCTTAGGAAAATTTAAATATTCCGAAACCAAAAAGTAAGTCCATTTTGAAATATAAAATATATATAATTTAAAAAAGTAGGTATTACTATTCAAAATGGCTAGTTTGATTGGTTGTGGTGTGTTAGAACTCGATGTTGCGTACAACACATGCGATCGCATTATTTAAAAAGAAGCGTACCGTAGAAGCTTGGGGTGTTACATTCTCCACTACTTCAATAAATTGCGTCCTCACAATTTTTTAAAAAATGTGCTTGGGAATATAATGGAAAGTCCCACATCAGAAAAAGAGTCAATAAAACTATCACTTTAAAAGAAAGAGAGGTATAAAGGTGAACCAAGATAACCCATACTTGGATTCCATGTAGGAAAACATGGACATGGAGATAAACTAAGTGTCAAGTTCTGATGGAGACGGAAAGAAAACATGATCAGGATAAAGTTAACAATAAGAAAATCACAAACTTGTGTTGGGACAAACGGTCCTTAGTCTCCCAGTAGGAAAAGTAAAGTGACAACATTTTTTTGTTTTAAGTTACATTACATAAGGATGAGGAATTAATTTATGAAATTGAGTAAGAACATATAGAGATATACTTACTTTTTAAGTATAGTTTCATTCTTTAATAAATTTTTACCACTAACTCATTTTTTTGAACAATGAGTATTGAAGAAGACTTGGTCACAATAGAAGAGTTAGAATAAACTTCTATAGAAATACATGATCCACGTAGGATAAACTATATATTTACCTTGTCTTTAGAGATTAATCAATACCAAAATGGTTAGTACAAGATCTAATGATCCCCCAAAAGGATATTCCTTGAGAGAAATAAACACTAATCTTAATTTCTAAAATTAAACCAATAATACCCCAAAGTTAAATAAATACCATTCAATAATCAATTGTCCTTAAAATCCTTCAATATAATCCAAACTAATATTGAAACCCAAAACTTATAAGAATGTAGTCTTCCACGTTAAATTGTATCTCCAAATGAAATTAATTACTCTTAAAGTCACATACTTAAAAGTAATTAACCTAATCATTTCCATAAACAACCCAAATCAATATAAATCCATAATAAAAACATAGATAAAAACCCACCATTACTCCTCAAATAAAATACCATACTATTCAATTTTCCTTGGGAATATAGTGTTCATAACAAAGCGAACAACTTCCAAAATAACATATATCACTTAATCACCAAATTATTTTAGTATACCAAGGGTATTCATTTAATAAGACATAAGAACCCAAATCAACTTATTATTGATCAATAAAATCATTTAACTAAAAATAATTAGTCACACTATCCAGGGACTTCACGTAGTCCAGTGGTAGGCGATAAATCCCAATCGCACTTTGGTTGTGGGTTCGATTCCCACAGCTTTGTCCGACGCGACGGGTTGTCACACGGTTTACCTGTTGTCCTTTTTTAAAAACTATATTTTATAACATTACCAAAATGAGATAAATTCCTCAAAATACCATAACATAATTTAACCACAAATGTTATATCATACCTTGCATTTTCATCCCAAATTATAATAACTTCTAATTCTCTCAAACCCCAATGATCATATAAAACCAAATGGTTATTTGTACCTATATCCACAAGAGAAGAGATAATTATTCCCCAAATATCATTCTCACATGGAAAACTGTGGGGTTACAAATACAAGATAAATTTATTCCAATGTAAACCCATCAACATGGAGCACTAATACTTTTTAAACATTTCTCCAACCATTTATTTCCACATAGCTTCTTCTTTGACCAAGAAAATATCCTATAGAATAGGCCATTCACTTGGGTAATGGCCATGTCCCCTACATTTACGGAAAATGACTGTAAATGGATTATTGGGACCATTTTTATCTTCTTCCATAGTACTCTTCATTTTTCATCAGTAATTATTCACTTTATGTCCTTCCTTCCCGCACGTAAAGCATTTCTTTGTCCCATTGAGACACTTTCCTAGGTGTCTCCTTCCACATTTCCTGCATGATGGAAGTTGAGGATTCCTTTCTCCATGGTCTCCACTGCTGGATATCTTATCATTCATCACCATTCTTTTCTTTGTTGAGTCCGGGAATTGGTTAATATATATATTGTTGATCATATTTTTGGAAAATTTATTTGGCATAAAGACGATATCTTTTACGCCTATCAACATTCCATTTTGTTGCTCATTGCCACCACCGTTCCCACCTTGTACATCATTCTCAAAGTCACTATGACTTCCTTGGAATCCAGCCATTGACTAAAACCAGAAAGAATTATGTGAGTAACAGTAGTCATAAAATCATTTAGAGATTAACATGTCACCATATTCTCAATTTGAAACACATTAGGATTAACCAAGGTCATTTACTCTCATCTTAAATATATAATACCTCAAATTGGTTTTTAAAGAAAATGTAAACTATTCTAAGCATATCCCCCGGGAGTGTCATAACCAAGAGTAGAGAAAGGCCTGTTTTCGTGCACCAGTTCCCGTTCGAGTCTAGCTCAAAGCGGTGTTTTCGGGTTTTACCCCTAGGTACATCTGTGCTAGAGCCGCCTCTACCTGCTCGTATCCAGACAGGGATGTATTGCTCAGAAAACTCACAAAATCTATAAAATACCAAAAATCTAGGAATTTCTTCTATACTAATCCTCAATGTTCATCTTAGGTCTACGTGATCTAATCAGAGTTTATCTAAATCTAGCTTCAAAGGTTTGTACTAAACTTCCTCTGATACCAACTCTAACGCCCGGACCCTAGATACCCAGAGTCGGTGAATTATTACATAACATTGGCATGATCACCAAGGATCAAGTCCCTAAAGACCGATTAGTTTAGTAGTCTTGGAAACACTAGATATATTCATAAGTCTTACATTAAATCATAAGGTAAAAAAACTAAAACAACATATTGTCTTCATATCCCCTCATACTATCCTTGCAGGTCATTCATAAATTACTTCTTCTCATCCTGGAAAAAATAAAACACTGAAAGTGGTGAGCTCAGATGCTCAGTAAGGATAACAATATAGCAGAAGCTTTCATAGATAAGCATAAACACTTAAAGCAATTTATAACTAAAACAAAAGCCTTTTAAACTTGAACTTCAGAATAATATGGCAAAGATAAAATGAAATAATTCCATTTACTTATTCACATGGATATTCTACTAGTAGAACAATCACATGCAATATCAATAACCACTTTCATAATGATGGAATTCATAATGCGAGACTATCATAACCACATAGTCAAGGCCTCGTGGCAATACTACAGATAAGATTTTGTCAATGCCTTGCGCCAAGACACTATTTTGTCTCATGAGATCTACTGATGCATCTAGGAGCTATAGCAGGATCCACCCATCACTTATTAAGTTCAATGAATTCCTCATATGAACAGGTTTAAACATAACATAAACATTCGTATTAAAACTAGCATACGAAATGTCAATACTTTAACCGCAAACCATGAATGGTATAAAAATAGCACATCCACAGTCAAACATAACTCATTTGATACAATATGGAAGATTTTATTGTATCACATTAACCTCAATCAATAATAATGAAGGATACTAACATAGATGAAAATAATCATCAAAACGTATTTGAGAGAAATATCCCCCTTTTTCTTGAAATCATTTAAAAGTCACACTATTTGTCAAGAAGCCATTTAAAAATATATTTTTGAATCAAAGTGTCCCATACCACTTTGAAACTTTTAAAAGGAGTTTTAATTTTAAAACTTTAATGTCCATATAAATAAATCCTTAAAACCATTTTTTAAAACATGGACATTAATGAGAAACATTTAGAAGAATAAGTCTTTAAAACATTTAAAAATGGTATTTTAGTTAGAGTTTCTAACCAAAAGAGAGACACTTGAATAAAAATAATTGAGGAAATCAAAAAAAATTTATATCATTAGAATAAAGTAATTCATGATATACTATGTCAAAGTACATTATATACACCACATAAAAGTGATTTGGTGTATAACAACAAAGAAGTCTCAATGGAATGTAAATTGAGATAAAATATCTCATAAAGGCCGTATCCTTAGGTTAAGGATAAATCAACGACATAGTTATGTGTGACAAATATAAATACACTAAATATGATTGTATATTCAGTGTAAATCAATCAAAGGATATTCACACATAATCTTATAAAAACAACACCAATGAATTGGATGTTTAACTCAACAAATGGAGAATGAGTTAAAATTACTCTTATCAAATTCATATCGATAAATTGAGAAATTATCAATTGAGTGATTATGTGTATCAAAAGTATATCCATAGAAAAGGGAGTGGAAATTATGACATATGCAAATGAATAGTTATTCCACACATAATCTTGGAGTAAAATAATCAATGAAGTTTTCATAAAGCCGAATAAATGGAAATTGAAATTTCGAATTCCCTTATCGATTAGGTAACATACGAAACATACACCCATGAAAGAAGGATAATACAATGATGATGTAAATACCCATAAATTAAAGTATATTACACAATGAATACAATCATGGGCAGTACACATACACCACATGCAATAATTAAGTGGTGAACAATGGAATTCTCACGAAATTAAGAGTGAGTTAAGAAACCCCTTACCACGTTGTAATCAACTGAGTCGTATGACCAAAAGTTAAAAAACACAAAATTATTTACATAATAACAGGAATATAAAGAGAATCATTATAAAATATATCAAATGGCAGTACACAATACACCACATTCAATAATTTAGTGGCGAACAATGGAAATCTCACGGAATTGAAGGTGAGATAAGAAAATACCTTACCTTCTACTTTTCCTTGGTTGGGGGTAGGTTAACCTCCTGTATAATGTTGAAATAATTGTTATTAAATTATTCATGAATCATATACATTAATATGATATCATATATGATCTTTTAACATTGCTTTGTTAATAATGTCTTAGAATTATCGTCATTTTAGGTGTTAACTTACTCGTTTTCTTTTATATGTTTTGTTACGTAAGCCATGTTTGTCATGGATAGGTTGTATATTATTCATATCCAGAATGATATAAAGTCCATAAACATTATTTTTAAATCATAAAATGATAATTATACTTTAATGGATACGATAGAGAATGAATCTCATCACGTTCGTGGAGACGGTAGTCCGTACGTACGCACGAGCGACAATATCATTCTTTTGATATTACAATAATATATAATTGGATGGTATATCATATATACAGAATCATTATAATGTCATATTTACTATTTTCATTAGTTACACATCATTATTATACCCACCCAAATAATAATATATTGAATAACAATTACACCACGACGTGGAGACGGTAAGTCGTACGTACGCACGTATGGTGACATGTTATTCAAAGGGTGGATAGAATACTGAATATGGTTGTACCATATTTATAATAAAATCACAGTATATATAAGATACTGGATTTATTATTTTAGAATGGTAATAACAAAGAAAGAATAAGTGGAAGAAGAAAGGAACTTGAAAAGGGGTGGTGAAAACATTACCTCTTCTTCGGGTTCTTCCTTTTGATTTGATCAAAAGGGCTCCATAGGTTGGCTTTATGATCAAAATAAGGCCTCTAGGTTGTTGAGCGGGAAGTTGAGAGAGTAATTGGGAAGGGGTGGCCGAACCAAAAGGATTTGAAGGTGTGATGAAATAAGGAGGAGGAGTGCCCTTTTATAAGAGGGGTGAGGGGCACCTTTGGAAAAGCTAAAAATATTAATTTATAATAAATTCATATTCGGTTTCTAATGGCTCCAAAGTTAATTATTAAACTTTTAAGGTGGGGATAGGTCGAAAAACATTCAACCAATAGAATTTAGACAGGTTTGGGTCACTATATTAACTTTATCATTTAGTTTTAACTCTTAGTTAATTAGTTCGACATTTACCATGTGACTTTGTATTTTTATATTATATAGTTAATAAAATTACTATATGCATCCAATAGACCTTCAAGTGGTTCATTGGTGATATAACTATCATGATATAAGTCTATTGGCCAAAAATTATATTTTTAGTAATTTAATATCAATTAATAATATAATATGTGTTTTAAAAACTCTTTTATGTCAATTTTGGCAATATTCAATAGTTGACTTTTTTGAAACTCATAACAGAATGATTACTTCGCACAAAGTCAATTAAATCAATCATAATATGTCATATTATCCTAGAAAATTAGTGTAATTCATTAAAAATCTTAAATTATATTTATTTGTGTATTTATAATATCAATTATTTTAATTGTTCACTATTATGGTAATTACTGTATCATCATTGTGTCATAAATATATTAAATTATTTAATGTCTAAAAATTATAAATAAAATATCATTATGTAGGAAATATTATTATATTTCTAATTAATATTTACAATCGAATTTATCTTATGTATAACCCTATATTAAAAAAAATTAGTAAATAAACTTTGATTTTAACTCTTTTAACTCTTCTTTGAATTAAATAATAATAAATGTCCTAATCTAATCCATGTGGACCTAAATGGTAATATTTTATTCTTAAGGTTGGTTTTGGTTGAGTTACACTTGTCCAATTGAATTAGGACATGTGTTAGGGTAATATTAATATCATTTTTACCCTTAATTTCCCTATTTACTTTTAACCGTGGTAAATAAATGTAAAAAGTTACTATTCACACAAAAAAATTCATCTCCTTGAACCACATTTTACTTCTTGATATTAACCATGTCACTAGGATTTTCGAAATTCCATTCACAGAAGCGGTGAAATTATGTTTTATGAAAAATTCAGTTTTTTTAACTACCACTTAGTAGTTTCACTATTCATCAAAAATTGATGTTTTTCAGAACAATGCCAAAATTTCACCCTAATCTATAATTAATATTCCGAATTAAAAATGATATATATTTTACAAAATTCCAAACATATATGTTGCATTAATTAATTTTATAATTAAGTCCCGCTGTCACAACAAATAGCGTGTTTTTAAGAAACAATATATATCAAAAGATTGACAATTGTTTAGGTCCAATTTCAAATTGAAATTAATTCTAATAAACACCATTGGATAAAATGGTAAAAATATATTCTAATTATACTTTGAAACCACTCAATAATATAAATTATCACTATAAATTATTTTTATTAAAAAATTTATTTTTAAGTATTTTTCACTATTCATAAAAATTTGAAGTTCTTAGAAAAATACCAAAAATTCATCTTAGGATAATTTCAATATTCCGAAACCAAAAATGAAGTCCATTTTGAAATATAAAATATACATAATTTCAAAAAGTAGGTATTACTATTCATAACGGCTAGTTTGATTGGTTGTGGTGTGTTAGAAATCGATGTTGCATACAACACATGCTATCGCATTATTCAAAAAGAAGCGTACCGTAGAAGCTTGGGCTGTTACACACTTAATCAAGAGAGACATTATCATTTTCCAATGGATTATAAGGTAAGAAAATGTATATAATATTAGAATTTAAGGGTAATAGTTTTTCATAAATATAATAAATATTCATTAGTTTTATCTTCATAACCATACATGTAAAGTGGTGATGAAAAAATAATTACACTGCTATGTGGAGATGGAAATTTATACGTACACATGAGCAATGTTTTCCATTTTTATGTGACAAAAAAGAGATTTAAAATTGTTATAATAGAACAATAATAAAATATTCTTATTTTTTTGATACTATAGTTATTTTTATATGATGGATACTATGGACGTAAATAAGTTGAAGGAGAATGAAATTTGAAAGAGTCGGTAAAGATGATTTCCTTTATTAGAAAGAGAACCTTTAGAACTTCCCTTAAATAACCTATGGTTGGTATTTTAGCAATAAAAACACCCCCATAACATATCTAAGGATGTTAAAAAGATACTTTTAAGAGGTTTTTCAAGATATATGGATGAATGTGTTTTGAGGAGTTGAGTGAAAGGATTTCATCATATAATTGAGGGGATAAGATTTCCTAGAATTTCATGAAGTATTAAATTAATATAAATTATTTTAATGTAAAAATGGATATACAGTTATTTAATTAGAAGATAATATTATGATGATCCCAAGTCATATCAACTAATAAAATTTGAATAAGTTTTGGTTATTTTTTCACCCTTATCATTTAGTTTTAACTCAATGTTGACCCCTTTGACAATTACTGTAATATTAATGTTTTCTATCATATGAGGGTCAAGAATGTTATCACAAAATGAAAAAAAAACATCAATGGGATAGAATTGATGTTCTAAACCATATTTTATTTATTTCACCAACTGTAATATTTTTATAAATTTTAAATTATTTAATAAAATTTTATTCATTAAAAAATTTCATTAATTTCATTTTGATAGTATTAATTTAAATTGATAGAAAATACATCAATATAAAGATGTAATTTGAATATAATACTTTTAAAAATCACTATAATTTTTTAGTTATCTAAAAAATTCATGCATCATAATGCTTTTTCAAATTTTATTATTTTTATTGGTTTTTTATTTCAGTTATTGTTTTATAATAACTACATAAATGTTGTATCAGACTTGTACAAGAATTATAGGAAATTATATCCTTACTAAAAATTAGAAATAAATTCCCTAGATAAAAAAATATATTATCTTGAAAATAAATATTTATAACTAAAAAGAAGTTGTATTTATCCCTATCATTAAATATTATAGATATTAATAGAAGAAAAGTTACATTTTTTATCTCTCGCTTAATTATTATAATTGAAAAAATAATAGCCAAAGGAAAAAAGGTAAAATGATAAAACTTTAGATGATTATGGATAAAATAGACTCATGAAAGGAAATTAAGGGATTTTTTTGGGTTTACCTGTAATGCATTACTACATTATTTGTAACATTACTTACCAAATTTACCGTTATTATAGAGAAAAGTATTTACAATGCTTACAATTAATAATGACCATAAATAAAAGGGTCCTATCTAAAACAATTCCCCCCGAATTCATAAAATGTAATCCATTTCCGAAAATTTAGTTTTAATAATTTGTAGACATTAATTCTATTGACCTTAATCGGGTAGTAAATAATATTAAAAAAATAATTTTACATTTAAAAAATTTTAAAAGAAAAAGTTACATGTAAATTGTTGATACAAAATTTTATTTTTCAACAAAAATAGTATTTTTAATTATTCACTTGAAAATAAAACTTTTCATAAAAATAAGAAATATTTCTCCAAAGATAATTTTGATATGATGATTCAAAAATTAAGTCCATTTTATAAAATACATTTTATAAAAGTGTCAAAATTTAATTATATTATTTTATCACAGATATAAATAATAATCATTTTTTGAAGAAAACAAATTTTTGAAGAATAAAATGAATTCGGTAAAAAAAATTAGTATTTGTTTCATAAGTATTAGTTAGTAAATTTTTATTGAGTATGAACTTAATATATATTTTATAATGTCATTGGTCCTATTCATACCCTCTAATTGAATATCTAGGTAACTATGGTCATTTTAATATTAAAATATTTTTTAATCATTTAGGCTAAGTGTTGTTTACTATATATGCTATCGAACATAATATTCTCTTAAAAACCTGTGATATTTGATTATTCCCTCATAAAAAATAATTTTTCAACTTTTTTTGTGTATATTAAATTCTAAAAAAAATATTGGTTCTTCTTCATTACATCATCATGTTCCAACATTTCTGCCTCTGTTTTAGGATTTCCTCAACGTACTCTTACGAGTCGAGATGTGTGATTTCTCAACACTTTCTCTCTAGTATCTAGAATTTGGATAGGTTCCTTAAAATATGATAGACCAAGTTCATGTTCTATTTCTTCATAGGTGACACTATGCATTGGGTATAGCATGTACTTACCTAAAAAATAGATATGTAATACATCATGCCCTTTATAAAGGATTGGTGGAATTTTCCATCAGTAAGACTCAACTGCAATAATTTCCAAATCTTTCCTTCAATTATTAGCCCAACTATTTTTCCTTATTTGAGTTTATTTAATATGAGTATTAATATCCTTTACTTTTTCATTTTACACTATGTAATATCTATAAACATAAATTTTAGAAAGGAAGGTGCAAGACTAGGCTGAATGCCCAGTCCCGTATAAATTTATTAATAAAAAGAAAGTGCAAAGAGTTTGATATCTCTTTACATGTAATTCTTTATACCACACCATTTGAATACTTTAATGGAAAATATTATTATAATAAATCTCCACAATGGTTAAATAAAAATCCAACATACCTTGAATGTAATTTTATCATGCTCTCTAAATTTATTATACATTTTGAACAATCATTTTTTATCTTTCATTTGTTTGAGGCTGATAGGTAGTTGTTAAATTATGTTCAGTATCCATATCCTTTAAATACTTTCCAAAAACTGAATTTTAAATCATTGATAATTTTTAGGAATAATTTAAATATGTGGATAATTATTTCTTACAACATCAATAATATAGTGTCATGCAAGTATCTCAAGAGGTAAATATTCTGTTATATTAAGTAAATGTGCATATTTGTTAAGGTCATCAAGAGTATCCTCTATTTGATCATTATTTCTATGAGTATTTGATAATCTAGTGACATAGTCTACATTAATATTTTCCCATATCCATATAGGAATAGGTATAGGATTTTTAATTCTCTAGGATGTTGTCTTTTATCCTTCACCTATTTAAAATAATAACATCCTAACATAAAAATTATCAGTTTTATGATATATACTATCCCATAAGAATTGTTCTTTAAAATCTATATACATTTTGGTTCAACCAAGGTGTATTGATAAATTATAGGTATGAGGATCATTTAATAATTCTATTTTCACATTATGTATAAATGGTATATATAACATATTTTTAATTTTATCATTTCATTTTTATATACAATTTATTCAAATTTCCCATCATTGAGAGCTTTAATTTTTGTTTAAAAATTATTTTCATCAATTTGAGAAATTTTTATCTTTTCTCATAAGGCTGGTTTAAAAATAATTTGGAAACTGTGTGATGTTTGCCCTTTATTAGTAATTCCCAATAAATATTTACTAAATCCATGAACATATGATCCATATCAATCCTCATTTTTGTGTAGACTCTATGACCTTTCATAATTAATGTATCAGCTAAATTATTTTTCTTTTCTAGGTGGTAATGTATTGAGAAATCAAAATCCTTTGGTAGATGGAGCCATCTCTTTTTCCTCATATTGATATCCCTTTATCAAAATATTTATTTTAGGATCTTATGGTTTGTTTATATCTCACATATTTCACCATAGAGATAATATCTCTTTATTTTCAAAGAAAAGATAGTGGATGCTAACTCAAGATCATGAATTGGATAGTTTTGTTAATGATTCTTTAACTTATATGATGTATATGCAATAACATTATCATTCTTCATAAGGAAACAATCATGTTCTTTACTAGATGCATCAAAATGTAATAACAATATATTATTTCCTAATGGTAGATTCAAAATCATATCGTGGACTATTCTATTCTTTAATTCTTTAAAATATTCATCAAATTCCTAAACAATATAAACATAAACCCTTTATATGAAATCTTGGTCAAAAGGATAGTAAATCTATATTTGTTTTAAATAATCGCCGAAAGTAGCCTTCAAAACTTATAAAATTACATACCTCAATTATGTTTATTGGTGTAGGACATTATTTTAATACCTTTTTATTTTTTGGATCAAGTGAGATTTTATTCATAAAAATAATATGGCCAAGAAAAGGAACTTTTTTAAATCTAGAATTCACACGTGATGAATTTTTTACATATATATTTTCTTCTAAGAGTCTCATGAATGATACAGAAGTGATTATCACAGTCCTATATCATTTTTAATATATTGTGATATCATTAATAAATACCACAAAAAAATTATCCAGATGTTACTTGAAACTATTTTCATTATATCAATAAAAAAGGATCCACTAGTTGATCCAAATGGAATTACTATAAATTCATAACGTTCATACATCATATAAAAAGTCATCTTTATAATATCATCCTTCTATACTCACAATGAATGATACATATAATTAATTTCAATATTTGATAAATATTGATCATCATGAAGTTGACCATATAACTCATAAATATAAAAATAATTATACTTGTTATTTTTATTAAGAGCATTGATTTCCCTATAATGATTTCAATGCTTCATAAATACAACTTTCTTCTAAATTAAAAGAACATGGGCTCCCCATGGTGGATCCCTAGGGTATATAAATCCCTTTTTACACAACTCCTATAGTTATTGTTTCAACCCCACTAATTCAATTGTGTCTATTCTATAAGTAATTTTTGATATTGGTCTTGCATCAAGGATTAAATCAATGAAAAACACAACATCGCATTCTTGTGGATGTCTAGGTAATTATTTAAGAAATACATCTTTTTATTCCTTTAAAATAGGTACATACATAATTCAAAGATAACCATTTTCATCCATAGATTGTGTATTCTCTTCCTCACAAGTAATCACATTTATAAGAGCTTGTGTAGGTGGATCTTCTCACAAATATGATGATGAATTTTACTATATAAAGATAAGTAATTTTATATCTTCATCATGAATCATGATTTCCTTTACATTGAGAAAATATTTTATTTTGTTTTGAATTCCAATTCAAACCAAATATTATATGAGAATCAACCATAGGTATAATAATAAAATTAGTAAATAGAGAACATTTATTATTTATAATTGGAAATAACTAAAACAACGTTGTTGCGGTAAGATTTCCACTATGAGTTTTGAATGAAAATTTACTTCTTAAGGTGATAGGGAAATAGCTAATTTTCTTTGAAGATATAAAAGATATGAAAGAGTGTTAAGATACAAAATAAAATAATGATTATCTAAATTTGAGGTTTTTGTTAAATTACCTACAACCACGTCATTGGGTTCTTCAACCTCAACATTGGTGATCACATAATCTCAGCCTTCTCTGCTTGACCTCATCTGTGGTTCGTTCCCTTTTTGTTTTGTGAATTTTTGTAAATAATGGCCCATTTATCTACAATTGAAACAATAGGAATAATTTAATTGTTTCTTCCCCTTGGGAAAGAACCGTGGAAAGTCATTTAGATTCAAATATTCTTTGGATTGGCAGGATATTATCATTTATTCATAATAGATTTCTTGATAATTTCATCACTATTGACTTCCCTTACCCAAAAATGGGTGAAATTGTTATGGGATTCAACGTTAAAGAACTACTTTTATAAATTGAATTGAAACATAACCTCATATTCTATTTTGATCTTTCATGAATATGTATAGAGATATTTAGATTATTTTTATTCCTTAGTTGTAGTCAAAGGATGTGTTTTTATGTTGGGATATCATATAGTGGCATATGGATCTCTTTATCTTTGTCCTCATGAAAATAATGACCCTGCCAATTACCTTTAACTCATTGTATTTTCACATGATTTTAAGTATTGGTGACATTACCTTTTTAGGTAATATTTCATAGTCAATTAGGATCATAATATTTTGAGTTTTCACTTTATAAAAAGGACTTGATCCTTAGGCCGAGTAGATGGATGAAGTACATTTAGACCTTTCACATTGATTACACATACATGCTAGGAAATTAGAATGTTGTTGATGGCACTCTATGCTGGAAAGTTCTTTATCAAGATGTCATTGAGTGAACAAATTAATGGGATCTAATGAGACTATTTACTTGAATACACCTAAATGAAATAGAATAAGAGACTCATATTATTATGGCTAGCATGTAGTTATAATCATCTCTTATTGAGTCAATTCTTTAGGAGAAGTTGATCGATGAAATTTTTTGGTGTGTTAGTATTTCTTTATGTGGTAGGGAGAGAATTAGTGAATGGTCTCTCTCATTAGAAGGAATTTTTTTCTTCAAGAGTTGGTACATAGTTCTAGTATTTATGAGAATTTTTATGATAATATATTATCATATTTCTAATTGGAATGTTCACCCAGGGACTTGTAAGATGTATTATAACATGAAATTTTAGTTATGGTGTCCTTGTATGAATTGTGACATAGATTATTTATTTCTTGATGATATAAATATTTATTCAAAAATCATGGACTAAAACAAAAGTCCTTCTTATTTTATTAATCATATTCCAATTACAGTGTGGAAGTGGAATGATACATCCATATATATATTTCCATGTTTTAATTCTATAGAATCTCTGAGGAAATAATACCATTTGGGTGGGGATTAATTAGTTGACCATGTCTTATCACATATTTTTGATTTGAGACACCACCAAGGTTGAGAGTTTGAGAAATTTGTATGTGCAACAGATCATGAGTTTGTATGAGGTTTTTTCAACTATTATCTATGATAGGGACCCATAGTTTACATCTCAATTTTTTAAAGGCCTATAGAAGGCAATGGGTCCTAAATTGAAGTTCATCATGGCTTACTATCCTCATGTAGATTGAAATATGGAGCATACTATTAAGATATTGGTGGATATTATTTATTCTTAAATCATAGACTTGAGAGGTTCATAATATGTCCAAATGGTACTGGTTCAATTTTCTTATAATAATCGTTATCATTGATCCAGTAAAATAGATCCCTTTGATTCACTTTATGTTTTCCCATGAAAATCACCTATTTGTTGGACTAAGGTGGGAAAAGCTTCTCTTGTTAGACCATGACTTGTTTAAGAGACATCAGTAAAGATTCAGGTTATACATAAATGGTTTGTGACTACTTAGAGTTAATATAAATGTTATTTGGATCCATAATATATCCCTATATAATTCATTATTAGTGATTGGGTATTACTGAAAATCACACTTTGGTTAGGTCATCATGAGCTTTGGTAACAAGAGAAGTTGGTTCTGAGATATGTGGCACCATTTTCGATCACTAAAAGATTTGTAATGTTAGATTATCGATGAGATTTTTTTATCTCAGCTAACTTCAATCCATGATTTTTTTAGGTACCTTGGCTTAAGTGGTATAATCCCTACCATTATAATATTTAGAATCGGGAGGACCTTGATTTGGAACTGGACATGTTGATTATTGAGCTGCAAGTACAGAAAATTGATTCTTAGGGGAAAGTATTTCAAGGGAACTTTATTCCATTGTTCTAGGTTTTATGGTTTCATAATTTAAATTCTCACGATATATGTGAATGATAAATTATTATGAGGGATTAGTGACCACATCTTTTCTTTCACAGGTCATCTATGGATTGACTTTTACGGGCTAAAAGTACTATAGTGGGGGGGATTTTCACACCCCAATTTCAATTTTAGGTATTTACATTATTTTGTTTCAACCATAATTTATTTTGAACCTTTTTTGGGGTGTTTTGGGTGGTTTTGGGTATTTGTTTGATTATTTTGGGAATGTAGTTAGTTGGTGAATGATTAGGGAAAATCATATGAAATTCCTAGGTAATTTTGAAACTTATTTTGGTATCTGATAGGAGTGTGAATGGTTGTAATACTTTTAATAAAATCTATATATTATTTTAATCAAACTATGAAAAATGCGACAAAGGTGTTTCACATGGTTGGAACACAATTATTCAAATTGTGTGACCAAACCATGAGGCTCCCCTAGTAACCTAGAAACTGGCACATAGTTGGAGTACATTTTTTCAAACCATAAAACATTAACTAATTAATCCAAAAATTAATTTTATGACCTGATACATCCCCACATTAAGATCATTATATCCCCCACAACTAATTCCCTCAATCTCAGGGATTCATCTAGGAGTTTTAGTGATCCAAGTCTTTGAGTAGATTGATTCAATTGAATCAAGTGGAATTGGATTTAAGAAAATCAAGTTATGTATTAGTTTCATACCATTATTCATAATTTTCTTAGATATCTTTTCCTTCATTTTAAGTAAGCATAGACCAAGGATATTATCACCTAATTTAAGGTTTTTTTCTAAATCTAATGGGAATTTTATTAGATCTATTATGGAATTGGCAGTTTTTCTTTATATTCATTCCTTGAGGTGAACTCTTTAGAAATCATTATGGAAATTGATTTCCATCATTTCCCTTTTTTCAGAATATATAAATTATATATTATTGATTAGGTAATTCATATATTATGTTTATTTTAATTTTTATGAATCATAAGATTCTATAGGTCTTATCGATCCCATTCGGGTGTCTAAATTTTAATTGTTTTGAGGTGTGTGGTTTCATATAAAGTTTTTTTGTAAAATATGCATGATATGTCATTTTAAATTGGTTTTATAAATATTTTAGTGGAATGATTTAAAATGATTTAAATGTTTTGGTTTTTTCTTCCTTTGATAAAATGAATTTTCTTTGATTTTTTTAAATGTAATTTTGGTTTCAAAGCATCCCTGGTAAGTTACATGAATGATTTAAATGAATGAAATTGGTTTGAATTATAATGTAATAATACCTACCATTTTAGGAATTGTGAAGAATAAATAATTTTGAAATCAAAATTGAAAGCCCCAAGTTTGGCTAGTGGCCATGGGAACATAAGGTACTTAGTAATTTGATAGAATTGGGACGATCATGCTGGGAATGGATTATTTCATCTAGAATGAGAACATGATTAAAACAATAATTGAACTGTTATTGAGGTAGGGATACACTTATAAGAGTAGGCTCTTACCCTTAATCCTGTTGTCCTAGGGTAATTTGAACATAAGTTGGGCTTTGACCATAGATATGGTGTAAGAATACTATGTAACCCAAACCTATTGTATCGTGGGATTCAGTTTCCACGTTGTTCACCATTTTTGAATGGTTGTTTGTACAATAATTGTTTATTTAAAACATTTTATAATATTTGTATTATTTGAAATAAAAATTGATTCATTTTATTTGATTTAAGAATTAGTTTATTTGGAATGGTTTTGCAAACTATTTGAAAATGGGTGAACATCCTAATTTGATATACATTTTTAATATTCATTTCATTGATTTTTTTTTGATAAATGACCATAATTGAGTTTTCTTAAAAATAATTATTATGGAAAACTAGGTGGTATCATATGAGGCTAGTTTTTTCACACCCTTATCATGTATTTGGGTGAGTGAGTGTGGATCTTGTTTTATTGATGAAATTAAATGACAATAACCTCATAATGGTAGCAGGTATATATATTAGTGGGGTGTAGATTTTGAAAGAGAAATGGTGGGATGATAATTCACATACCCATGTAGATGAGTTCTATTTATTTTTTTGAGTATGTGGGTTTTCCTATTTTGGTCGGGAACATGTTTTTCTTTGTATACTGATTTATTCTACTTTAAGCCTACAATTTTTCTTATTGACTATATTTTATATATCTAATTTTTGTCTCCCATGGTTATATATTTGTTGTAAAAAAAATCCCAATGGAATTTCTTGATTATTAGGAACTTGTTTTCAACTTATGGGGATCAGAAAGACCCTTTTGGCCATCCCACTGGCCCACTCAGATGTCGAGTTTAGGGATTACCCATATTGGTTCATGACACTTACTTATCAAAATTCCTAGTAAATCAAATTAATCACTATAATTATATTATACTAAAATAATTTTTTTCCTTAAATATGATATTATCATAGTGGAACTCTATTTACTTACATGTTGATTAGTTTTTAGATTTTTTTGGTTCTATTTTACTGCATACATAAATGTTTTCATTAACATTACTATCAAGTTTTACTAAGTTAAAAAAATAATTATAATATTATTTAATCATATTCAATTTCATGTTTTTTAAAAATTATATAATGGTAACAAATATAACCATATTCATTAATAGAATGAAATCATGCTTATTGAATCAAAATATAAAAAAAAGTGATTTTAAACACTATTTACCAACCATCTCCATGACTTCCTTAACATGACATTTGAAACTTTGAATTATATAAAACTCCATTATATGACCTTCATTATAGTGTTTTATAATACTTGATCATGGAGAAATCACTAGAACGGCTACATCAAAACTAGCATAGTACAAACATGACAATTTATAACAGAATAATAGTTTAATAAATAATGATTAACAGGTGTGTAGAAATAAATTATAAATGGATGGTAAAAACTAAAATAAATTTAAATATGGTTCCTAAATATATGAAAATTAAAATTAAATTTATTATCAATGGTGTTAGATAAATTTCTACCAAGAATAGGTCTATGTGAGGGGGTTCTCATCATAATTTCCCTTTATTGAAATATGATTCATATTTACAACTTGTGTTATTTTTTTGTAGCATAAATAATACACATGAATATATTTTATAGTGAATTTAATTATATTAAAAATATTTAAAATCTATTTCTGGTTCTGTCTTTAAAGTAAATTTAAATCAATAGTCACCAAATTTGTAAGGGTTCTTTTCCAATCTTACTTTAAATTCATCATCTTGTATAATTAAATTTATTTCGAGGGAAACATAAATGTTATTCATCTCTAAAACACCATTAAATTTCTTATCATCTTTTTTTATCTTTATAATGTCTTCTTACCATTTAATCTCCCTTTGGATCACAATTTGTAAACATTGTTTCCTAAAAGTGGGGTTGAACTTACCTCATATTTTTTGTTAGGATTCTTTCTCCATAATGTTTATATTAATTATTATTTTCAAAACATTCATTCTCTATGATTCTATGATTTCATAAGTTAATTTTATTTTTCCCTTAACTTCCATTAAAAAATAATTAAAGGAATACACTTTTAACATTTTCCATACTAGACATTTTCTATTTTCTTCGACTTTATTTATAAAACTATGAGAGGAATTTTTTTATTTCTTTCCTCATGAAAACTTTTTCCTAAATTATCTCAAATTTTATTTACAAATATTCCTTTAAAATTTTTAAAGTGTTTATAAAGTAATCTATATTATCATTATCTTATAAATTATTTCCTTTAAAATAAAATTATTAAAAAAATTAAATATAGTTATTCTTATTTTAAAAATAATTTTTCTAATTATCCTATAAAGTGTTTTTCAAATATTTCAACACCAATTAACGTATGTTATTCTTATCTATGGATATTGTAAAATTATAGAACCCACATTCTACCTGTAGATTTATTATGATCTTTTTTTTTTGCGGAAAATTGTATGAAGCCCATTTTTTTATCCTCGGTTAATTATGATTTTTTGGGATTATAAATTTGTTGTTGTTCACATAGGAAATAAGTATTTGTTTTACTATTATCTAACAAGTGGGTTTGTTATAGCTGAAACACCCCAGAAAAACTCAAACATAAATGGATAAATGTTATAACTCATCCAAATATGGTGAAACTTTATATTTAAAAGTATAGTGGATTAAAACTCCACAATTAATCATATTTTTCTTGGAGAAGTGTCAGGATGGGTGACCTTTAGGGAATTTTCTCAGGTTGTCTATGAGTGAGTATAAATCACACTAAAATAGCATGTGTTGGCTTTTAGGGATAGTCATTAGTTTGATAAGTTTCAAAATTTGGAAATAGTATATGATGTGTTAGGAAGGAAACAAAGGTATTGAGATAAAATCATAAGGTTATATTACTTGGTTAATTTCTTGGAGAGGTTTGATTATGAAAATAGCCCAAACATTCATTAGGAAACATTTTATATATCATGAGATCAGTGTGAGACACTGGTGGTTAGAAAAATTAAACAATGTTATTAGATGTGGGTGGTTATACCAAGTCCATTATGTCATGGGGGGTGGTTAAACTGGTCCATTGTGATATGAATTTATTTGTGGTTAACCTTCATATATTCTATGGTTTGTATTCTTTTTTTTTTTGCCACACTATATTGTTATGAAATTTATCAGTGTCAAGATCTTATGACTCTGATGATTGAATTATATTTCCTCACTACTACTACTTATTTCTTATGTTATACTGAAATAATCATTTATTTAATAATTATTTATGATCTATGTTATATTGGGAATTATTTTTATGTTATGTTCTTATAATTTTATTTTCTTCTCATTCTCACATTCTCAACTTATGTTTAATTATGATCTTTTATTTTTTCCTCCTATGTTCACCCCGTATGAAGAATATAACCTCCCACATTTCCTCTGATTACTTTCCCTAGGAAATAAAGAAAAGTATAACATGCGATATATCTATCAGTGGGTGTATTTTGGTGTGATAATGGGGAAATGTTCACCATGTTGTAAAATAATATGTGTGTGCATGTAGTTTCTAAAGACACTAATCATATATGTTTTAGGATGTGATTTATTATGAGATGTATCGAATATTCATGTGAGATGTTATATACTGTATAATTGTTATGCTTATGTGATATGAATTTATTTCTTAATATCTCTAATATAGAATCATAAAAATAATTTCACATCTAATAACTTCTCTATATATATATGACAATTTAAAGCATTCTAAGATATTTCAATCAAAGTAAGATTAAAATTTTGACCAATACTGACTAACCTAATATTTCATGAAAGAAATCATTAACAATATTTTGTGTTTTATGGGATTTTAACTTTTTACAACTAAAAAATATGTATAAATTTTGAGTCATATTTAGTTATTAAATATCATTGTTATTGTAAGATTGTATTTTTGTGTTTCTTAATAGAATATTTTCACTATTGATAGGTCTTTAGATTAGTTATTCCAAAAAATAAAAACATGGATCAAAATTTAATCCTTTAATGACAAGTATATACATTGTGTGTCTTATATACATACTCAACATAAATATATAAAATAGATCATGATATTTTCAAAATATACTTATATCTTAGATTTAACTTCCACTTAAATCTGAAGGCATCATTTGAAGTATATATATTCCAAACCACCCTCTCTCTGTATTCATATTTCAACTCTCAATGATTTTTATATGCATTTTGATACAATTTTGAGAAAATTTGAAATGTTTTGTATTTTAATTAATTTATTTTTCATCACTTTAATCATGCCTCATACTAATAATTTTCACCCATCAATATCATCCCAACATAACTGAGATTTTACTTCTTCTTATATAATACCTCATAGGGATTCATATGGATTCTTGAATGGAATATATTGTTATAAAGGAAAACTACCTGCATAAGTTGTTAATCCTAATTTCCTTGGAAATTGAGTATGAATGTTCTTATCATATACTCTAACATTTTTACATCCATTCATAATTATTTATTTATCTTAGAATGATAATTGGTGATAATAAATAATTTTTAATTATCTATAATTGAAAGATTCTCTAAAACTATCATGTAAAACTTAGATCCTAGCTTGATATAGATAAAAGTGGTGTACTATGATGATTCATAGTTTCTCATATATAAATTAGGAATGGTTATTAAGATAATATCTTATCTTATTTAAATGTAGTGGAATAAAATATTCACTCACTTATCCATAACTCATATAACATTATTCTTATTTTATTTCATTAGAACACCTTTCAAAAGAATATTATTATATTACTCTATATCCATACTAGAATGAGTAAAAATCAAAACATCCTTTGTATAGTTGGAACTTAACTTGGACTATATAACATAAAAAACACCATATAGTATCAAAATAAATTTTTCATTTCATATTTCCTCAACAATAGTTCTTTTAAATTCAATTTTAATTATTAATATATTTAATATTTATAGAAGAAAACTAGTTGATGCATTTAATTTTCTAAATTTCTATTTAATTCAAGTATTAATGGAACAAATAGTTTTTTCTCGCTCTATGGGACTAAACATTTATTGATTTTGAAGTCAATAAGCTAATTATTTTGATGTTTTTTAATTTACTTCTTAAATTTAATTTTATCCCATTTTTTCATCTGGATATTATATAATAAATATTTTCAGGGTAAAAATTGTAAGCTTATCATGGTATTCATTCTCTAAAAATTATTAAATATAACTTTATAAGATCATTAATCATAGGGTCATACTTTATACACATTATAGATATAGAATGATAATCATTTCATCTTAATGAATTTATCATCTTGTTCAACTTCCCAACATTATATTTGGTGATACAATAATAATACTTAAGGTATATTTAATCATCATATCTCCCTTGTTTTTGGTTTTTTTATGTGAATATATATTTTAGGATTTTTTATTGTATATATATATAATCTTTAACTATATAAATAATTTCACTGTATATGTCAACAAAAAATTATTATTTTAAACACATAATAACGACTAGAATAATTATTCTGATGAATATTCAAAATTTATGATTCATATATTATAACCATATCATTTTTTCACTATAATAATAATATAAAATTCTTCGAAACATTTTTGGAGATGATAAATCCTTCTTCTTTATGTGGTAAGTCGAATTCATATTCACTAACCAACATCCTATCCAGATCATGACATTTTTCCTCACATAACTTAGCTCATATTAATTTGTCAAATATCTTTTTTACATGGTTTGTGGGTTGAGAAATCATGAAATTATTTTCAAAAATATCGATAATACACAGTTAGAATAAGAACATTATAGATATTTTTCTCTATTTTTGGTCAAGTGATTTATTAATTACTATTTTTTATTTAATGGATCAACAAAAAACCACTCATATATAACCATATAACCTAAAAATAATTTTTTTTATAATTATAAGTCTCATTTTCTAAACATTAAAAGTAATTATTTTCCTATTATAGTTTTTAAAAAATCCTCACCTGGTTTCTATTTTCTTCCAATGATTCTTGAGAATAATAATTTCATCTATATGGACTATTAGAAAATTTTCAACATGAATACTATATTAATTTAATATATAAAAACTCCAATTAAGATCGAGATGGATCAGTATTATCCTTGGTAGGTATCTATCTATCTTGGTCTTACTAGTGATTTCTAGGATTTTCTCATGAAACCCATAATTGAGGATTTTGTTTCTCCCTCTATAACTAGTATATATCCATTATTGCTTATATTCTCTCTCCCATATAGCTTCTTCAGTGTCCATTTATTAATTTCATATGGTTTATTGTCATTCAATTTTTTCATTTTCTCAATATTCATATTCAACTTTCCTCGGTTTTCTATGGTTCCTTTGCTTGGAGGAGATGATGTTCCAAACAGTTGGTAGTTAAAGGAAATACACCGTATTATTCTACCCTATTGGATTTCCCCACTACATTTTGACCCCATTAATGGTCTGTCAAGGTGGTGTGTATGGTGGTATGGGAAGATGATTTTTTATATGTTGTTCCTGTAACTCATTTTTATTGATGATTTTCCTCTTCATGTTCTTCAAAGATTTCTTTATGGGGTCCTATTATAATTTTACTAAATATGAAATTCTATATTGGACCATTTCACAGTCCCTAATATTAGTCCTACATACTGATTTTCAGTGAGGTGTGTTATTTTTTTGGTGGGATCGGTCGAAGGATGCTTTATTTTTAGGTGTTTCAACTTCTTCTTTTTAGTGTTTCCCCAGGCCCCAAGTGACCAGCATGTCATTATATGTTACACCTGATATCCCCAATCTAGAATATAGTTTAAAAATATTATTATTTTACATAATTAACTAATCAATAATAAATATTCAGTCACTATAAATAATAAATACCTTTTATTATTGTAGTGTTAGAGAGTTATAAAAACAATTTAACTAGAAAAAATTGTATCTTCCCTATACTAAACCGAGGATTACTTATTTTAGAATAATTCTTCAACATCTACTATAAATTTTTCCAAACGTAGTACCCATATGGACATATAAAAATTTATACTCTTTATTTTCCTAGGTTAAAGGAAAATATAATAAGGTTGTTTAATTATTAAAAAATTTTTTGAATTAGATAAAGGTCTTATCATCATTTCTTAAACATTCAAGGTAAATATTCAATCACTAAAAATTAAAAAAAAATATGATAAAAATAAGTAAATTATGTTAAAAATATGATTTTATATTAATTATTAACATATTATTATTCTTATATGAACATATAAAAGATGTTAAAATAAAACTGGTGACATTTTAGAAATTTCTTTATATAAAATAATTTAAATTATATCACCAAGTTCAAATTGATCCAAAATTTCATATATTAGAATTTTGGATGTCTATGGTTAAATTATCCCCTTACAATGAAATAAAATGAAATTTTTGTTAATTTGTTATTCCTTAAAATGTTATTTTTAAACTTAATTACATGATTTACCCTTTATATATGTGATAATTTTTCCACACTTACTATTGGTAATTCCTAAAAATAAAAGGAACATCGTTATTAAAATTTTAACATTTGATTAAAATTATTGGATCCATTTTTTAAGATTAAATTCCTCAATGTGGTATAATTTAATTTAATTTATATATTTAAAACAAAATAAAATAAAATAAAAAATTATTTTTAAATATAAAAAACTACTATGCCAAATTTAGCCACAAAATTATATTAAATTAAATAAATTTAATTATTTATAATACAAAAGATAGAATTTTAATTTTAAACCATTTTAAAAAAATGGAGCAATTTACATACTTGAAACAAAAATAAGTATTATTCATTAGAAAGTTATACATTTCATAAAAAACCAAACAATTCCACTTAACATGATTTTGATATGTTGATTTCAAAAATGAAGTTAACTTTATAAAATAAATTTTATAAAAGTATAAAGAAAATTAAAGATAATATTTTTTAAAATAAAAAAATATTTTTTTGAGTGAAATTCTTTTTGTAATCATAACATGACATTAATAAAAAAATTCTTCTTTACGAAGCATCAGTCAATGAATTTTTATACAATAAAACCATTATTTATGTTAAATAATTTGTTTAGTCCAATTCATACCCTCTAATTCAACAAGTATGTTTTAATGGCCATATTATAATATTTCAAAGTTTTTTGAACCATAGTATCGTGTGTTGTATATGTTATTGAACATAGTGTTATTTTAAAATCGCAAGGTGTCACATTCTCCCCCTTAATAATTTGAACTTGATATTGGTAACATGGGTCTTACATTTCAAAACACCTTTTTTGAAAAACCGCATTATAAAATGTTTTAATAAATCTCCCTCTTAAAAAAAGGAAATAAAATGGTCATCTTGAATAATTCATAACTAGTCATTCAAATTGGAGAACATTTGTGGGTTGTGAAAATATAGACATGGAGGAAAATTAATGTTCAAATAAATATGGAGAGTGAAATCGATCATTAATCATAAGAAATAAAATGATTAATGTAAATTTAACTACCTTAATATAATTATTTAAATATCTTTGAAAAGGTCCATCAATTCATCAGAAATTAATATAACATGATATTATTTTTCAAGATCAATTTCCTATAGTTTAGGAATATTTTGGGCATATAGACTAAGAATATAAGTTAATATACTTACATGGAAACTATAATTTCATCATTTTATTATTTTCCACCACATTGTAATAATTTTCATAAAATGATGAGTATTCATATTACTTTTCATGTTTGGAGCACTAAATTAGAAACCTAATGGATCACATAATCCTCAAAGGGAAAATAAGATATTCATATTATCATTAAATATCCACCAAAATCTTTATCACAAGGTAAGATAATTCTGAAAAAAAATAAACCTTCATAAAAATAAATTAAACATTAATATCTAAATCCTCAATAGTACCACAAAAAGTTCATCTTAAATTATTTAATAAATAATTGACATTAAAAAATTTCAAAATATTCCAAACCAAATTTGAAACACAGAATAATCATAAGGATTTGATCACATATTATTTCATTACTAATTTAACATTTATCTTCTGTAGACATTAGTAACTCATAAAGTCATATACCCAAAAATGTGCAATTCGTAATCTTGTAATCACTAAAATATTTTAATAATTTTTCTAAATGAATTGAATCACCATAAATTCACATTAAAGTCATATATGTTTTAGAAACATAATCCAAAATTTATTCTTCAAATAAAATCGCATAATATTTAGGGATATTATGTTTACCTTAATTAAATAATGTTCCCTAAAAATATAGTCATCTTCCTCTACAATAACAGTAATCACTTAATAAACAAATCAATTTTCTATTCCATGGATATATATATGATAAATCATATGTCCCCAAATTTTAGTAACACATAATTTTCCCAATATTAAATATCATATAAACCCTAAACTCTTTCACCGACATTAAACTCATTTACATAAAATAAAATAATTATTACTCAAATAATATTTTCAATAAAAAATGCAAACCCAAAGGGTTGTAATACAATAAATGTCTCCCAAATCACTATAGAATAGCATAATTTTCATAGGTTTTATCCTCTAATTTTTATAATGGTTTATAAATAAAATATGAATTAACCTATGCATATCACCTTGGAGTGCCAAAACTGGTGATCATTATGGGTACACTCACCATGAAATATAAGGATTTATGAAATATAACTCTTTTAAATTTTATTACAGACTATATTCATCTATGTCAAATCCATGTGTAGTTATTATCTCCAAACATGGATTTATTTTAAGAAAAAGCACATTATCTCTTCTTTACCCAAATTTAAAAATATTATCATATACTTATGTTTATCCTAAAAGTCATTTATAAGGTTATGGTCTCTAATGCATGTTTTGAAAAATCTATTTCTCATGGTTTATACTAAAATTCCTTCGATGCCAACTATAGAGACCCCAACTCCAGTAATCGAGAGATGATGTTTACTTTATTACATTGGCACTAGATAAACGAAATCTCATACTAATGTCAAAATAGTTTATTAGTCTTGGTAAAATAGATAAATATCTTATTCCCATATTTCATTTCAAATATGAAAATATAAAACATAGTAAAAGTAAATAGTTTACATCCTTAAACTTATTCAAATATTATTTCTCCATATCCCAGGGAAAGGAAAAAAATATTAGGGTGATCTAAAATGATAATTAAAGGTTACTTAAAGCGAAATCAATCATGAGTAAATAAGGAATAATCAATATGGAAAGGTAAATAACAGAAAAAACTTTCCATTAAATCAATAACTTGAGCATAAAGAATTATATTGTTGGAATAAATTATTATCTAATTATTCCATATAAATAATAACATGAGATTGAACATTTTTAATGGATATAATAACTATTAAAATAGTAACATGAACCCAAATAATTGATTTCTTAAATATGGAATGTAGAATGACACACATCTAAAACTTACTATCAAGGACTTTCCCTAAGACATAATAACCATACATTCAAGACCTTGTGTGAATATAGTTTAATTGATGGTACACCAAATACCCATTTAATAATGCTAGAAAAATGGTTTGTCTCCTGATTCAAACTGATTCATTTAAGGGCTATGTTATGTCTGACCCAAACCCATCACTTAATAATTCCAACTCATTCATCATATGAATAAACCAAATAATTCAATAAAACTGGATTAAAAATAAACAACTGTCTATATTGGAAGAACTTTCATATGGAATGTCAATATTTTTCCTAATGAAATTGATAATAAACAATCAAAAGAAATAAAATGAATGGTATAATTACAATATATCTTAATTGGATTATAATTAAAATGAATTTCTGTTGTCATGTATTAATACATATACCCTAAAAAATATCATTTAAAAAAATCTTGAGGAAAATGACCTTTACAAATTGAAAATGAAATTTAAAAACAAAAATTGGTAGAATATTAGTGAAAAAAATAATTTGAACAAAAATTTTGATACTTTTAATATAAGTTTCATAATATTTATACATCATGTTCAAAGGAAATTCCCTTTATTTTTTATAAATAAAAAAACAATCCATTGACACATTTGTAAAAGAATTCAAAATATATATTTTTCGGAAAAAAACAAGAAGATTAATTTTAAACAATTTTTAAAAAATTAAAACATGGTTCATTATTTTTTAAAAATCATTTTTGAATAGTAAAATTATTATTTATATTAAGGAAAATATGTACATGGTTGAAACATTTTCCTGACTAAGTAGAAAAAAATCCAGGGTTCCTTAAAAATATGATTTCAGTATCTTGTGTTCATAAAGAGAAGAAAATTAAAGTAAAACTTATAATTTATAGAAATATATGTAGTATAATAAAATATGTTCTTTATGAAAGGAAGATCAATTAAATTCCCCAGTAGAGACTTAAACATAAACAATCTCGTATAATGATTAACACTTGGTTAATTTCAGAATCATAATCCCCATATAATAATAATAACTTCAAATGAAACTTCAAATATCATTTACATAATTTTATTAATTATATATCATGTCTAATTAATAGTATATACACCTCATAAGTATAAATATGTGTATAACATCAAATATGTCTCAATGAAACAAAATTGACATGAGGAACCATTATATCATGTATAAATTCATGCGTATATGTTTTAACCTCTTATATAATGAATATAGGTTTATCATGTATCTATTAAAACCCATAATAATATATAATATCATATATTATTTACTTATAAACTTTTATCCACATTTTATTAACAAATATTTATTAAAATCATTGTTATGGGTGATAACTGCTTCATTTTTCTTATTTGTTTTGGTTTAGTAGTATTGTTCCTTGTAATTTTATTATTGTTAAATAATATCAATAATATATATATATATATATTCATTATTTATTTCCTTATAACCATCCTTGTAAAGTGGTTATGATAAATAAATTACACTTCTATGTGTTGACGGTAAACTGTATGTACGTAAAAGTGATCCTTTCACATTTTTTACGATGAAAAAGAGATTAAATTTGGTTCCCCCATAATAATAATAATAACATATATGGATATTTATGATACATGATTTATAATTTTATTATGGTTATAATAGATTTATAGGAAGTATAAGAAGAAATATAGTTGAAATAGTTGGTAAAGACAATTACCACTTCTTAGGTATACTTCCTTTAGACCTCCCATTAATGTATATAGGGTTAGTATATTGGGAATAATAGAACCTCTTGAAAATTTATAGCTATTTTTATAATATAAATGATATGGGTTTGTTCGAGCTAGGTTTATCAATGTGATCTAATGAAAAGAGATAAAGGGTGTCCTTTTATAAGTAATTAGTGGAGCATTCTTGGTATTTCATAAAGTGTTAAAATAATATAAATTGTTTTTGATGTCTAAATGGGGAAGAATTTATAAAATTAAAACATAATTTATGTATGAGTCAAATTAATCTCAAACAATAAAATTTTAACAAGTCAAGGTGTTTCTTTCGCCCTTATTACTTTGATTTAGCTAAGTGAGAACACATTTGACAATTTCCACAATATATTATTTTTCTACACTTTCAGCGTCAATAATGTTACTATAAAAGGATGGTTCGATCATAAATTATAAAGTAATTCCATTTTCAACACATATTATACCACTTTTCCAATTTTAATACTTTTATGATCTCAAAATAATTTAATAAAATATTATTTTCAAAAAAATGTATTAATGTCATTTCTGACACTATTAATTTAATTTGAAATTAAAAAAATTAATAAAAATATGGAATTAGAATAAAATCCATTAATACATCACTAATATTTTATATTTATTTACAAAATTATAGGGATGCAATAATTCAACAAAATTGTCTTACTCACAATATTTTTGAAACCATTTCTTCAATTTTTTAATTAATTGACTAAATACACTGTTAGTGTCGCATAAGAATTTATTCTAATTATTCTATCACTAATAATTAAAAAAATTAACATGATATAAATTTTTTAATTATATGAAAAATAATATTTTATATTCATTTATAACATATTATTATCCTTATGTTAACATACAAAAGAAGCTAAAATCAAGATAGTGACCTATTGGATTTTTGTTTACCTAAAATAATATAAATGTATTTTCTAAGGTCAAATGGAAAAAAAATTCCAATATTATCTTTTTATGTATATGGTTGGATTCATTCCATAAAATAAAATAAACGAATTTTTTTGGTTGATTTTTAATGGATTATCACATTATTTTTCAACTTGACTACAAGATTTACCCTTTGTCGATGTGATAAATTTTATGACGATTGTTATCCATAATTCCTAAATGTAAAAGGGAAATTATAACAATATTTGTACCTCTTCATTTTATATTTTGGAACCATTTTCTAATATTAAATATCTATAAGTGGCAGAAATTAATTTAACATAAAATTGGAAAACACTACGAGAAAGCATTTTTTCAAAAAAAAGATTTATAAGTATAATAATTTTTTAATACCAAATTAAACAATAAAATTTCTTATAATGAAATTAATTTAATTATTTATAATTTTATAGATCTAAAATTTCTTTTAATCCACTTAAAAATGTATCTTTATCCACGTTTGAAACGTAAATAACTATTTTCAATATTCATTGAAAAATCAATATTTTCAAAATGATCCCAATTATTATCCCTTATATAATATTGATATGATGATTTATAAAATATAGGTCGTTTTAGTGAAATAATTTTCTAAAATTTTAAAAATTAAATATAATATTTTTTTCAAAAAATTTAATAAACAGCCTTTTTGAAGGAAATGTATTTTTAAGCGTAATATAACTTTACTAAAACTTGAATGCTTATTTCAAAAGCATTAATTAATAAATTTGTATTTTTAAGAACATTATATATATTTTTATTATTCATTTAATTCTTTTCATACCATAAAATTTAATGGGATGGTTATAATGGTTGTAGGGTCTTGAAAATTCCTCTAAGGATATGAAATACCCTCACAATCGCTTTGCAGAAGGCATCAAACACTTCTATAAGTCTATCAAGGAAAAGGGACTCAAATTAAGTTTTATTTATTTGAAGGAACTTTAATGAATTCATGTTTTCCAGCGGCCCACATACCATCACCGTGAATGGTACATGAAGAAGATGGATCACAAATCGCCAGGTATGCGGGATGGTCTGCGAACTGTTGGCCCGTGAAACGAAGGCCAAAGTGCAAGGAAAACCCGAAACCATGTCAACCGAAGAAGTCCAATGTGGAATATAGTCCATGTACCATGCCGTAAACCCCTTAGATCGCGGATTAAGCAGATGGATAGGGTTTCGCGAACCATTATTGTGAACTAAAGCCTCCGCAAACCCAGATTGGCTGAGTGTTCGGTAGATTAGAATATTACTTCAATGGACCTCCGTAAATTGTGTCGTGTGAGCAGTAGATACGATCTCTGTTATGCTATATAAAAGGAGCAGAGTAAAAATAATAGAGAAGGAGAAATAAAGGGAGAAGGACGAGTAGAGAAGTCTTGAGGGAGACTCAGAGGATGCACTCCGTCTTTTGTATTGTTTCATCAGCGAAGCACGAACCACAAACCACTTCCTCCAAAGGTACAGCTGGCCGAGAACCAAAAAATAGTAGAATTGAATAATAATAATTGAACCACATACCTAATGGCTAAACCGTGAAACAAAGACTTCACGTGGATAAATTTCTCACGAATAGTAATCCCCCTTACCCTTCTTCAATATGGTGCTTCATATAGCGTTCCACTATGTGGATTGAACCCGGCACTGCATACCGAATCGGTACACAGATATAACCCAAAAGGGCATGGTGAGCCGCATACCACTTTGGTATGTGATTAGTGATACTCATGCATGCTTACCACACTGTTTTGCAGATGTCCCTTATGACTGCATAACACCATGGTATGCTGAGCCTTCCCCATTCAAAATGAGAAACCAGTACACGTAACGGGTTGTTTTTGGGTGTTGTTACTTCCAGTTGCAACCTCACCCCTCCATTAGCGTCCATTCCTCTATGATCACTCTGCTAACTAGTCTTCCAGAACTAGGCCAAAACCTCCTCCAAAGCCACCAGACTCATATGATCAAGCCATCAGGCGCATCAGCCCGCCCCATTGAGTCTACATACCCACAGTATGTAGAGTTACGAAGGCCCTCCCAACAAAGGTGTGGGCTTTTGGAATGCTTGTAAGGCTATATTCCCACAGTAACCCAAAGTCCAACAATGGGATGCTGACATATACCTCCATGTTCTCAGGATTAGGGGTGATCGCGTGTTTTTTCATTCAATGAGGAATAGTTAACAGTCAAAGGGGTTATGTTCACTCCCCCTTTGATGAGGATGAAACTCTTCCCCTTTCCAAAACATGCTTCGGGGCCCACCCAATGAGGTAAGTCCCCAATATTCCAAGGTAGGGATGTATGAAATTTACTTCCATTCCCCATGGAAAGGTTCATTTTTTCTGTCCCTCACCCACGATCGCCTTGGCTTCATCCGCCGCAGGCTCTCCCTCCCCAACCAATAGGGGAGGATGCTTGTACATTGTTAAATTTTTTAAATCTTATTGTTTCTCAAACCGAGAATGACTCACATGATCTTAGAGGTTTGTGAGGATTACATCATTAGCACACCATCTGAACTATGAGAACTATGATTCCTGACCAAAACATGATTCAAAGGATGCCTACCAGAAGGCCTGAGCTCAAATGGGTGCCCACCCAACCATGCCCCCTAAAATGGAAATCTTCTATGTGTAAGCCCCACACCTTCTCTGCTATGAGTACTCTGATTCCTATCCAAAATAGGGTACATAGGGTGCCTACCAGATAGTCCGAGCTCAAATGGGTGCCCACCAATAATGGTTTCACCCAACAATGCACCCTCAAATGGGTTTCTTCCATGCGTAAGGTCCACACCTTCTAAACTACGAGAAATCTAATTCCTAACCAAAACAAGATATTTAGGATGCCTACTCGAAGGCCTGATGTCAAATTGGTGCCCACCCATAACGGGTCCACCCAACCATGCCCCTCAAAATGGGAAGCTTCCAAGAGTAAGCCCCAGCCCATTTGAACTACAAGAACTCTGATTCTTAACCAAATCAGGATACATAGGATTGATACCAGAAGGCATGAGCTCAAAAGGGTTCCCACCCTTAAAGAGTCCACCCAAAAATTATTATCAAATGGGATTCTTCCATATGTAATCCCCATACAATCTGAACTATGTGTCTTCTGATTCCTCTCCTGAGGATATGTAGGAATCCCTCCTTGTAATCTCGATCCCAACATAAAGTCACCTTCTGTCCCCCCTAGATGTCGATAAAATCTAGAGTGCCTTATAATATGGCTAAGTCAGTATTACCTCTATGGGAACAAATATATGCATGCTCATTAAGATCTTGCAAACTAAGGGTAGCCCGTGGGTGCACTCTTCAAGAATGAACCTAGGATTCTCCAACATATGAACATGACTTAAATCTAAAAGGGAGTACTGGAACACGAAACAATCCTCCCATATAAGGGTGCGGTGAGCCTGAACTCCCATCCTCTTGACAATTGGAGTCCTTAAGTTTCGTTGGCCAAATCTTCAGCTGACAAGTATCTGCCTTTGGAAAGCATGTCCATGAATCAAAGATACTAGGGACGTTGGGTGTTCTTGGATCTAGAAATAAAACCATTGGAGACCATCTAGGGATGTTATATTTGAGAAGGACCTATTTCATGAGTGGTTTACCCCCCGCATAATCACCCGATGGGGAAAATAGTTCCCCATAGGGTTAATTCAACCTTATTTAAAGGATAATGACACTTAACGGGTCAAAAAAATGAGTGGTAAACTCGAAATAAACCTATATCTTTTGAAAAATGGATGGGTGATGATCTTCGTCATGCCATCTCTGAATCCCCCGAAAACGCACCACCTCAGAGGCGGAACAAAAATGGTGAACCCGACGTGAATCCTTAACCAAGTGGGCAGTTTTACCCACAATGATAAAAGACAAAAGGAGACTACATGTCAGGCCATCTTATTCGCCCCAAAATGTGAAAAACGCACCACCTCATAGGTGGAACATAAATGGTGAACCCGACATGAATCCTTAACTAAGGTCGCAGTCTCACCCCACTCAAACCCCTTCGCCCCGTAGAAAAAAGAAAAGGGGAAGGGGGACATGATGAATCGGCTAATATGAATATGTTTTATGGAATGATACTTTGATGATTTTGTGTGGTATGTATGTCATATTCATGTATTTTAGGTTCCCACATAGTAGCCTTCGATCTTAATGGCATCCCAATGATCCATGTCGACACCCACATTAGTGATCCCGCTACCAGTCGGTGCCTCAACGAAGAGGTTGACCCCCTCATCTACCCAGCATCTTCAACGCTGGGTGTACAATATGCTAATCAGTGAGTACAACCAAAATGTTACTCTCACTATGTTGTATGCTAAAAGACAAGCCCTCCATTCTTCAAAGGTCCGCTAGCCGCCTCTTTAGCCGTTGTCGGTACCTCAGTACAAGGCGGGTCTGGTGGTCGTCTCAAACCGTTTCGGGAACCTATCCTCTAAATGTGACAACAAATACCTCCCTTACCTCAGGGAGGAAGATGAATTCAATGCTGAAGACTTCTTCTGAGTGGAACAGGGGCCCTACCAATGGGCTCCTGCCAAGGACGGTTATCGTAGACACCGGATGATCACACCTCCTCCTGCCAAGTGGGACCTTATACCGGGGGTAGCTGCCAATGTCCAGGAGACCTAGGCCCCTCAAGCTGCCCACCAAGGGTGGAGAATATATAATCACGGCCATGTTATCACCTTGGTTCATGGGGAGCAGCTCCTCTGTACTAAGGCAACAACATTCAATGGGAAGACATATGACTCTGCCCTCTCAACTCAAGCCCACCACTGAAATAGGGTGGCACAAAACGAGCACATGCACATTCTTGATAATTCTCACTAGTCCCACTGTGCAGATAGAGAAACTATCTACAGGTAGATTTAGATATCTTCATATGCACAATAAGCCCTCCAACAAAATAGGACACCAACTAGCTATACGCAGGCACTAATACCTGCTGATGAACAAGAAGCCCTCCATCCAAATTGGGCGGCACTTGGCTACACGCAGGCACAAACACAAACTAACTCATTTCAATCCTGCCATATAAATAGGACAGAAACAGGATATACGTAGGCAAAAATACCTACTGATTCATACCAGGTTCACCATCAAAATAGGGCAGCAAGAAAATTTGAGCAGAGTCAAATTCTTGTGGATACATACAAAACCTGTGAGACAAATACAGTTGAAAGCAAGTAGATGAAAATCCACACTCATGAATATGAAGACCAATAGTCAAATACAGTGGAAACCAGAGAAGGCAACTGATGAAAGAATTTTTCCTCTATCCCAGTACAGGAGAACTTCCAGTATCTACTAGAAACTCATGGAGGACCAGAGCAGGTACAAACTCCTTCTCCAATATCAAAATGGGCCTTAATACCCGTTCTATCCAAATATGTATCCCATCACATCCTGGAAATGATGGAAAACCAGACATTGATTCCAGACCATATCCTCCAGACATGCCAAGATATGATTACATCAGCGGAAAAAGCGAGAAATTGTTCCCATGGTCCGATTTCCTCGAATGGAATGGCTCACTCCCAAAATGAGTTAGTCACTCTAGAGTAGTTATGCATCCTTACTCTAGTCTAGGAGGGTCGATGAAAATATACAACAACATATGGACAACTAGATCAGGAACAAATAAATGTTCCAATTGGGGGATGCCGGTCCAATGTGGTGTCCACTCCAAGGCAAGCATATATACTTCCCAAAACATAAGATTCTCGTCGGTGTATCCTGATGACGTCACGGGACCCAACAAGACCGGGACCCGTAAATGAAAACCTTTACCTACAACAGATGGACGCTATTACCTACAAGAGAGCTCCAAAAAATGAAAGGCACCAAAGGAAACTAGTAAATGAAGAGCCCCTATATAATCCTGCTCTGATGGAAGTTCGGGTTCTTGACTTCCTCAAATATATATCAACAAAGGCTCAAGAACCTATCAGTCCATTACCAAATTATGGAAGTGGAAGTAGTAGTTGCGAAGGTCCTCCCCATAATTTCAATCCCAACAACTCTGAAGGTCCTCTACATACCACCCACATGGGCCTACTCTGTAGGTCAAGAATGATCGGTCACGAGAGCCTATCTCCTGATGCGCGTCAGGGTAGCACTCCCCTCGACATGAAGATCAAAAAGCACGAAGTTCCACCCCTTACTACCACCTTCCCTGATGGTCCTCCCTAGGGTATACTCTGTAGATACACTTCTCCCTATAGTGAACATCAAGTCATGATGGTATTCCCCTCCATGATGGCAGTAATTGAAAAGGACCTCCACGCAATGGCAGTTACTCTAAAGGTCCTCCCCACAGTAATACCATGAAACGAGAAGGTACTCTCCTTATTTTTGTACATCCTTAAGGTCCTCCCAGGGATGTACACTATAGAAACTCTCCCTGCAGCCAGATATCAATTCATGATGGTAGTCCTCGCCATGATGATGGTCATTGCGAGGGCCCTCCCCTCAATGACAGTTCATTTGAAGTCCCTCCCCATAGAGACATCAAGCAGCAAGAAGGTCCTCCCCTTGAAACACACCACCCTGATGGTCCTCCTCAGGTTATACACCGACATTAAATTCCCACGGTCGGGCATCAAGTTTCCATAGTAGTCCTCTCCATTGAACTAACACTTGTGAATGTCCTCCTCTCAATCAAAATTCATACTGGCAAGAAGGTGCTCCCCTTTCTAGAACAAATATGAGAAAGCCCTCTTATGTTGAGGCACATAAAAAGGAGTTAGACACATCGGGAAATCCATCTATAATGAGTGATATTCTTTATCAACCAGAGGATGGCCCGGTGCCACACTCATCGTCTGAGCCACCCCCGAGGCATCCACTAGCCAATAAGGCTCCCACCAGCCCAGTTGCTCGGAAAAAAATTATCAAGAAGCAGTCGAGATAGGTATATCATGTAAAGGATCCTCCAAAGAACAACAACATGACATGTTTCTTGTGAGAAGAAAACTAGATAGGGATAATATACTGGTGATATATTGGCCAACGTCCACTTATCTCTTTGACATACTAGGAGACTTTTCCAGGGAATCTATGCATGAAATTCGCCTCAATATATGGACAAATCCTCGAAATATGAAAGAAAAATTCCTACCCTATGAAGGGTACACAGACCATGTCAGCACTATAGAGGAGCTTCACTGTTTGATCGACTAGTAAGTCCTCCTATCCCCAAAGAAGAAACAATCAGAAAGGTGAAAGAAAAACCCTGAACTAGATTGCCCCCATGCACTGCATAAATTGCATCACCTCATTGGAAATGCCCGAGATAGAGTTCACATTCGGGAGTGGGGAGAACATGGAGCTTTACACTACATCACGCATCCAGTCCAGCATGCCCCAATGGAAATGGCATCTTATAATGTCATCACCCAGAGGCAACAATCAAATGAAATCCTTGTTTAGTAAAGATGGCATACTCAACAAACATCAGCTCAGAGAAAGTATCAAAAGAGTCAGGGCCGAAGAGATCAATCCATCGAAAAACTTTTGAGTTAGGTGACCAGGAACATCCATCAGGCTTCCTGTATGTCTTCAATGTACCATTGAATCTATGTAGTCCCAATGCCACACTCGACTTACACCTGTGTGGGAGTACGTAAAATTGAAAGGGTGGAAATAGAGGAGGATACTGGCGCAATACTGGAATAGTCCCAGCCCATAGGAATGGGGGTATTTTGAAACCAAAATTCCCTCATAAGACCAAAAAATACATGACGTAGTGCATCAACAAGAGAACGGGAACAACCCTGCCCACAGGGCTGGGGGAATTTTAACCTCAAATCCCTACATCGCAGACGTATTTCTTCCACCATCTTGGAAGAATGATGGACAGAGGAGTTACCCCTTCCACCCCTTCTCATGGTTCGCACCCTATGAGAAAAAGGCACATTACAAGGTCAGAAAAAGGCTCATTTCAGGTAAATATTCATCAAGAACCATGAAGAATACCGCATAATGGAAGGCGAAAGTCTGATAAAGGGAGAAAGGAGCCTTCCTACCATTCGACACTAGGTACACAACCCCCAATGTAGTATGTCTCAGTGAACGTGGTGAACATAAACCTCACAGATCTCACATAAAATAACAAAAGGGGAGAAGACGAAAAGGAATATGGTTCCCTCCTAGAGGAATTTCACATCGAGCCTGATGGTGTGAATACCTGGAAGCAGAGGGATTTTTTAAATTTGGGTTCCCCCTTAGTCATTTTGAGATTACCTCCCCCGCGAAATGCAAACAAGGAGAAAAATAAATCCAATGTCATCTATGACTCACCTCCTCCTCCCCATGAGAGTGTGTCCCTCACCCTCTAGGAATGGTTTTCTAAGAAAGATAAAGAAATGGAAGAGATTAGAGAAATTAATGTCAAGCTACTTAGAGGGTGTTATCTCGCTGAATGGGTTCCCTCTGCGGAACATCAGTAGATGCTCCCAGAAGACCTGCCCATACCACATCCACTCATCTCGGTGAATGAATCCAAGCCCAGAGGACCATTTAACCATGACCTAGAAGGACATAAAGACTTCCCCCCATTAGGAAGGTAGCCATAATATACCCAGGTAAATACAGAAATGTTGCCCCTAGCAGGGCATTCAACCCAAATTCGAGTAGCGCCAGCACTCCCAATATTGGCCCCTTTCGCACCAGCTCAATTTCATGCCCGATAGGATATACATCAAGGGATCTTAAACCCTATCGAGCATCTAACATCTTGAATAGAAACCATGGAGGGGTGGCGCACTCTGATACAACTAGAGCATAAACCCTACCCCGAGTGGGTGAGCAACATTCCACTGCCACCAAACTTTGGTAACCCCTAATTCTTAGTATTCAATGGCTAGGGGGACCCAGAACAACATTTTATGAAATATGCCTCTATTGTGACCCCATGAAGGGAACTCTAGAGAAGTAAGAAGCAGTAAAACTCAGGTTTTTTGTATGAACCCTACAGGTCTGGTCTTATGTATGCTATACTAGCCTACCAGCCAATTCAATTACAGGTTGGGAGGACCTCCGGCGGAAGTATCTCTTCTAATTCAATTTGATGTTTCCCAAGACGATGTTCATAGACCTCATGAACTAAAATCAGAGAGATAATGATAGAGTCTTAGAATTCATTTCTAGAGGGAATTTCCTGACATATTCCCTGAACTGGATACTCCCCTTAGAAGAGATTCTCTCCATGTGCATCGATAACCTCAGAGATTAATTGTGATCACTCCTCATCCCGGTGAAGTACACTAGTGGGATTAAAGACTTCTCTTCCATTTCCCAAAGGATAGAATACTCCTTGAAAAGGAACAATATTATGACCCGAGATTCCCCACCATCCCTTAGGAAAATAACGGGAAAAGATGAAGGGGCTTCTATCACGCTTAATCCATCCCTGACACCAATCCCAGTTGTGTGGCCCCCACTGAACTGTGCGGGACCCCTAGACGCCAACATCCACACCCACCTCGACAAGATGTGTGACGGGGTGATAAAATAAATCTTTTTGAAGAGCAAAGAAAGAAAGTTTATTCATTCTGAGATGACCAGGTTCACAGCTACTTCATATCCTCCATGAATTGCAATATGATCCAACTACTAGAGCCAAAGCGAGCCGATGAAGTGGGTCCCAAAGATCATCCAAATTATTGTCTGTATCACCAAATAATAGGACACACTATCCAAAAATGCTATGTTTTCAAGGATCTCCTGTAAAAGATGGTGGATTCTGAGAAATTCAAGTTAGCCCGCCTCGAGCACAAGTACTTTATGTTTCTGCCTCCGACTCAAGAGAGGAAGAAGCGTGGAAAATAGTCACCAGAAGTAAGGAGAAAAATTATGACAACTAGATGACCCGAAGGACCATCAACGAAGTCCACGGAAGCTTCCAGGCATAATTGAAACAACCTACTATGCCCCCAATATCTCCTAATATATTACAACCATCCTCTTTGGCCCCGCAGTCCTCCAAAGGCCAGAAGAGTAGAAAGAAATAGAAATAAGATGATATAGTACCAAAGACAAAGTCTGTGTTAACACTTTCAGGCTTCATGCCAACAGTTTTGGTACAATGGGAACCACCCTGCCAAATGATACAACGGGCACCGCTCTTCTAAGTGGTACTGTCACAATATGGTACTCCGAGAGGAATAGTAGCAGATGAATAACTGATCTTAGGATCCATTAATTTTATTCATTTGATGGAACCCTTCTCTGATTAAGACTATGGCCAAGAACCTGAATTCCATGCACCCAAGTGGAGAGCTGGAGGAAGAGGCCGCAGAGGCAGGAGGTTTCTTGGAAGGCACGATCTTGGTAGGAGTCAAATTCCCAGGCATGCCACAATCCAAACCATTAACATTGGGGAAACACACGGATGGACCTTACGAATGATCAAACAGGAACCAAAATGCTTTTTCGCCCCACCAAATGAAATCCAAGACTAGTTATCTTGGAGAATCAATTAGGAGAAGAACAGACACCAAACCATCCCATGTATACAGGAAAACCAGTCTGGCCAAATGTGGAAAGGACTGCAGCACTATTGGCCCCTGATACAGTGGTCGAACCATCTATATCTGAATCTCAAACACCTAAAGTGTATGTGAAAGAGAAACCCCAAGATGGAAACCACCGACCTTCAGAGAAGAATTATGAAATTTAAAAGAAGTTGGAATTAGTGCCAGCAAAGCTATTAATCTAGGACACATTGACTTTGTTTTCAAAACTTAGGGAGGCACTGATCGCATTGTCAAGCGCGTCAAATTAGTTGTTTAATTTTGACTAGAATTTCTGCATTATAGCATCAACCCTAGGTCATCTCTCGACGGAGCCTTAGACCATTAATTTAAATGAGGGTTTTGATTATGGAAGTATAAGGTGAATTAGGTTTTGTAAAACTTGGGGTTTTTATGATTAATGATGAAAATAGGAAATGAAAGTGATAAAACAAAGTAGAAATGAACAATATTGATTAAACGTGATCAACCCGGGGAAGTTTCATGATGCTAATCCTTCATCGCTTCAAGGGATGGGGTTATGATATTTTAATCCCTGGTTTGTAACACCTAGAACCATAATTTTACTGATTTTATACTGGGATACCTCTTATGGTTCAGTCGAAAACACATAATGATTCACCAGACACCGCCGATGATTGGGTGATTTGTGTTCGACATCATAACCGAAACTCACCAAGGAAACATATGAAGAATTCGATGTGCTATCCAGGTTTGTATGTTATTTCATTGTGATACCATGACATGAATGTTCATGAAATTTATAGTGATTATGTGTGTTCAATTGACCAATATGAACCACACAAACACTGCAATTGGAAGGGGGAAAAGAAAGTGGTGAACGGTGTGTGAAACATCACATGAATGGGTACCCCAAAACATGATCATATGAGTTGAGCATGACATTCTAGTACATAACTCAACAAAATAAGAATAGAGGATGTTGAAAAACAACACAACAACCTATAATTCAAAAGATCATTTATATATTACAACATGAAGCTTGGGATTTACATCACGTTCCTCCTCGGGTGATCACAAGGGGTTTAGAAACCCAAGGTAGAAGAAGAAGAAGATGATGTTGAAGTAGCACTTCCCATAGCCTCTAGAACTTCTAGAGATGTTTAGAAGAATCCTTGGGGACTCCAAAATGGCAGAACCTTGCCTCCTGTCCGAAATTACAAATGGGGAGCCCAAGGTGTCATTTTATAGGAAAATTGGAAGGTGGTTTTAGGCACCCAGATTTCATAAATCCACTTGTACCACACGTTTTGACCTTCATACAGTCTTATCTGGCTTCGGAGAAAATATAAAAGTTGTATCCCTACCTCCTGAATATATCCAAGGAATGTTTGGCACCATTTGGACAACTAAATCTCAAGATATTGATAAAAAACAGAACACCGCATTTGACTTGGTCCATATTCGGTGGCTAGGACAGATCGGTTCAAATGGGCCATATAGAAGCCTAATCAGGATTGAGTTACTGCATATGAAATGTAGATTATTAGATTTTGGACAGGCCCACAAAATATCAGCCCATTTTGATGCACGTATTTCGTAAACTATGCAAAATAGTGGACAAATGTCCTTGGATCCATGCAATTTTGGCCCATTTTTCTTCCACTTCATCAAAGGCCCTCCAAATCACCTCCACCTACATTGAAATAATAAAAACAAGTAACATTTATCATTCTAATCTTGATTAACATTAATTTATTGATTCAAACATAAAGTGAAATTTATTATTATATTTGGAATATTCATTACAAAACTAGTTTAAAACTGCGGTGTAAGTCTGGAATAAAACAGTGAATCATGGTACGATCACACCCCCACACCGAAATATTTGAACACCTGGGCAAAGTCACATATCCAAATACAATGATGAATTTGTATATATATTTCCAACATCCTGAAGATTTATCATTTGTGGAAATTTTATTTAAATTAAAGTGATCAATGCACGAACCACACCAATGATTTCTTCCTAGTGAAAAATAGAAAAAGATGTCTCATAAATCATATCATAGCGAAATTCAAAAAGATTCATGATACCCAATTGAGAATGGAATTCAGAAGTAAACCATGACACTAACTCTCCATGTGTGTGTGTGAAAACCATTCCATGCTATTCTTTCCACTTGATATCCAATAAATATATTTTATTTTAACATTTTTCAATATAATGTTTTTGTCACCGAACCTGTCCTACATTCTTTGCAATCATATTTCAAGACCCACTCATATAAGCATTCCCAGAAGTCAAACCATAAGCTCCTAACCAAGATATCCCCATATGTTTCACATTTCATCACTCCACTCATTTATTATATTTTTTTGAAATTGAAATTGGAAAAAATCTCACACTCATCTCTCAACCATTGTTTGATCTCCTCATGACACGAATTGAAATAGTTATAACAAAATAAAAGGTTGAGGTTGAGTGGTTTTTGAACTTCCCAAGACACACAAAAAAATTTTGAGGGCGTATAATAGTCGAACATTAGGTACACACACATAGGTCAATCTGGTACAGTAATGAAACAGATCGAATAAGGAACGAATGTATGGAAATATCATTTAAAGCTGAAAAATATTAACCCAACATATATTTACCTTATATTAACTAAGAAAAAATCACACTTTGTAGTTTGGTGAAAATATTTGTGGAGATATTAGTGACACAGTTTTCCAAAAAAACTACTCACATAAAGGGCATCAATCATCTCAAAGGTTTCACATAGATGCGACCATTTATATCATTGACATAAAACCAATTCACTAAAAGAAAATCACTCCTTGATGGTAAATTCATAAACTAATTATTTTAATCCTTCATTATGGTATTTTTACTTTCCCAACTTTATGGTCACCAAATCATGGAACTTTGAAATTGTTGATGGGGAAAAATGAAAATACCATAAAGAAGGCCTAAAAGAGAAAACAAAAGAAGAAAAAAATGAAAATTCCTAACTAACCCAGGAATGTATCCACCCCCCACACCTAGAGTATGCAGTGTCCTCACTAAAATAATTGAGAATGTGAGAAGGATAAAACCTGGTGTGTTTTATTGGTATGATGCATCGAGAAGGTGGATTTCCTCCCCTAGATTCTTCAGAAAGTCCTCATATAAGTGTTTAAGTCGCTGCCCATTGACGATAAGACTTCGTCCACTCTGCTCATGCAAAACCTATATTTCACCAAAAGGGTAAACATTAGTAACAATATAAGGACTGAGCCATCGGAAACGAAGCTTACCTAGGTGGAGCTTAAGCCTGGAATTGTATATGAGGACCTTCTCACCAATATGGAACTTCTGCTGGTGAATCATTCTATCATGAATAGCCTTTGTATTCTCTTTATAGATTCGTTAGTTTTCATATGCATTATGTCGAATTTCTTCCAACTCTTGAATCTGCAGCTTTCTTTTCTCACCTCCATCTAAAAGGTTCATATTACATTTTTAACAGCCCAATATGCACGGTGTTCTACCTCCACTGGGAGGCTACAAGCCTTTCCAAACACAATTCTGTATGGTGAAATTCCGATTGGAGTTTTAAAAGTAGTACGGTACGCCCCAAGTGCATCATCCAAGCGCAAACTCCAATCTTTCCTATTGGGTTGTACCATTTTTTCCAAGATTCATTTAACTTCCCGATTTGATATTTCTGCTTGTTCATTAGTTTGGGGGTGATATGTAGTGAAGACTTTATGATCAACCCCATACTTATGAAGCAAATTTTTCATGTTGCGATTGCAAAAATGTCAACCCTGATCACTAATGATGAATCTTGGTAAACCAAACCTACTGAAAATTTGGGACCTCACAAAATCAACAACCACTCAAGATTCATCGGTACCGGTGGCCTTTGCTTCCACCCATTTAAATCATAGTCAACAGCCAATAAAATGTATACATAGCCAAATGAATTTGGAAAAGGCCCCTTGAAGTCAATGCCCCATGCATCAAAGATCTCACAAAACAACATGGGCTGTTGGGGCATTTCATTCCTCTTGGAGATAATCCCTGTGAATTGACAACGACTACATGACTTGAAAAATATATGGGCATACCTATACAATGTTGGCCAATAAAGTCATGAGTCAAGGACCTTTTGAGCTGTACGTTGAGATCCAAAGTGGCCCCCACATGCCAAAGTGTGGCAGAAGGTCAAAACAGAGGTGAAATCATGGTCAGGGAAAGACCGACGAACTACTTGGTCACTATAAATTCTCCTCAAGTATGGGTCATCTGAAATGTACCAACGAGAATCATGCTTAAGTATCTGGGATTGTGAAATGATGAAATTAGTGGGGACCCTATATGTTGCTAGAAAATTCACAATGTCTGCATACCATGGGGTAAGGTCCACAACATCACAAAGGTTCTCATGAGGGAATAATTCTCCAATGGGTAGGGGTGAGTCAACATGATGGTCCAATGGTGGGGAAGTACTACTAATATGGTCAGCTACCACATTCTCCACCCCCCTCTTATCTCTAATCTCAAGGTCAAAATCATGGAGGAGGAGCATCCACCGTATGAGACGGGGTTTGGCTTCAGGTTTATTTAGGAGGAAACGAAGGGCATCATGATCTGAGAAGACGATGATTTTTGACCTGAGAAGATATGAACGAAATTTTTTCAAGGAAAACACAATAGAACGGATTTATTTTTTAGTGGTTGTGTAGTTTACCTGGGCAGGGTCAAGGGTACGTGAGGCATACGCAATGACATGAGGGGACTTCTCAACCCTTTGTGATAAAACTGCCCCAACTGCAAAGTTATAGGCATCACACATAAGCTCGAAGGGGTGATCCCACCTTGGTGGTTGGATTATGGGAGGAGATGTGAGAATCATTTTAAGTGAATTGAAACCATCCTCACAATTTTTATCAAAAAAATTCAGAATCCTTTTGTAATAACTGAGATAAGGGAAGTGCGATCTTACTAAAGTTTTAAATGAATCGGCGGTAAAAACCAGCATGACCCAAGAAAGACCGCACCTCATGAACACATTTTGGATATGGAAGGGATGGAATTAATTCAATTTTAGATTTATCAACTTGAATTCCATTATTTGAAATGATATTCCCAAGAACTATCCCCCGCTCAACCATGAAATGACATTTTTCATAATTTAAAACAAGATCTTTTTCAATGCAGCGGTGAAGGATAGAACCTAGGTTTTCCAAACAATCATCAAAAGAAGAACCATAGACCATGAAATCATCCATAAATACTTCCATACAACTCTCAAGGTACTTAGAAAAAATACTCAACATACATCGCTGAAAAGTACCATGAGAATTACAAAGACCAAATGGCATCCTTCTGTATGAAAATGTGCCAAATGGACAGGTAAATGTGGTCTTTTCTTGATCCTCATAGGCTATATGGATTTGGAAATAACCCGAATAGCCATCAAGGAAACAATAACGGGACTTACTAGCCAGACATTCTAACATTTGGTCAATGAAAGGTAATAGAAAGTGGTCGTTCCGCGTGGCTTGATTCAAATGACGGTAGTCAATACAGACTCGCCAACTATTTTGCATAGGTGTTGGAACCAACTCATTCCTTTCATTTGACACAACTGTTATTCCTATTTTTTTAGGCACAATTTGCACTGGGCTAACCCATTTACTATCAGATATAGTATAAATGATCCCTGCAGCAAGTAATTTACTGACTTACAATTTTACCACTTCAAGGGGAGTGGGATTCAACCGGCGTTGAGATTGTCTTATGGGTTTAGCCTCATCATCCAAAAGTATATGGTGCATTCAAATAGAGGGGATAATCCTAGGAATATCATCCAATGTCCATCCAATTGCCTTTTTACACTCTCTCAAAAGTTTGAGCAGTTTTGATTCCTGTTGTGGAGAGAGGTTATTGGCAATAATGATGGGCAGTTGGTTAATACCCTCAAGATATGCATATTTCAAATTAGAAGGAAGTCGTTTAAGTTCCAACACCGGTTGTTTTTGGATTGATGGAGTGGATTTAGGGGGAGTGAGGTCTATGAAACTGTCTATCTGCTCATGTTTATTCTTTAAAGATAGAGAATCTATAGAAATGAGATTTGCAGAATCATCGACGGTCATGGGTACCTCAGAATGAACACACTCATCAATTAAAGCACAAAATTTACACTTTTCAGAACCCACACAACACTCAAAACATGAATCAAAACTCAAATAATTCAAGGGTGAAGAAAACAAAAATGAATCAAATTTTGGGTTGAGGAGAGAATTGTGTGTGTGTGTGCATCGTTTGAGAGCACTTCCATCGAATAGACAGGTAGAGTGGAGTGCTCTTCAACGGGGTGTTTCATAGCCTCAAGGATATTAAAACTTACCTTTTCTCCACCAAATTCCGTGGAAAATGTACTGTTGTGAACGTTGATGATCATCTTTTATGTTTTGAGGAATGGCCTCCCAAGTATGAGAGGAGCATGTCCTTGTGTTCGGGTATCTTCTATCTCAAGAATGTAGAAATTAGCGGGGAAGATGATATTCTTTACTCTAACAAGGACATCCTCAATCACTCCTTTTGGATGTGTTGTACTCCGGTTGGCAAGTTTCATGACAATTCCTGTTGGTTGAAGCTCTCCAACCTATAGAAAAGTATACACGGAGTGAGGCATCACATTAATGGAAGCACCTAAATGTAGCATAGCATCATAAAATAAGGTCTCCCCTATGGTACAAGGTATTTTGAATGTGCCCGAATCCTTTCATTTGGTTGGCATTGCTGGTTGAATCAAGGCCGAGACATTCCTTCCTAGGTTGACTCTCTCATTCCCCTTCAACCTCCTTCTATGGGTGCAAAGCTCTTTAAGAAATTTTTCATAACGGGGAATTTTCTTGACCGCATCCAACAATGGAATATTAACTTGAACTTTTTTAAATGTATCCATTATTTCATTTTCAATATCATTATCAATGTTTTTCTTAGATTTAATGAGTCTTTGTGTGAAAGTAAGATGAATGGATTGTTCATTTGAATCATCAATGATAATTTGATTGCCCTTTTTATTTTATTTTTTCATTACATAAAATTTTTGAGGGTTGGTAAGGGGTGTTTTCAAGAGGGGGACATACCTGTTTCATAGAATCATTAGAAGTAGAAGATTCTTTACCTCTACGAAGTGTAATTGCACATACATTACCTTTGTCCTTCAGATTGGAAATGGTTTGGGATGGTAGTTGTCCATACCCTTGCATCTTAAGCTCACCGATGGTGTTCTCCAATTATCCCACTTGATTTTATAGGTCTTGAATTGCCGATTGTGTGGTCTGTTGGAACTGAAGGTTCTGGGTTGCCATTTTCTTCACCATATCCTCGAGGCTTGGTTCAGATTTGGGAGGAGGAGGATGATTGTTTTTGAGAAGTTGAAGTATAAGAAGGATGCATACCTTGGCCTTGTTGATACCGATTCTTCTTTGGGTAGCTTGAGTTTCCTCCTTGTCGGTACTGGGGTTGTGCTTGCCACCTCGGATTTGGATTTGGCCTGAATTGTTCTTGTTTGAAGTGAGGTGCTTGTTGGAATGGATGCCCTGAGAACACAGCTACACAATACTCAGATGAATCTTGAAGTTGTGGGCACTGGTCAGAAAAATGAGTGTTATCAGAACAAATACCACAATGCAATGGAATATAAGTAGAGTGTGAGTTACCTTGTGATTGAGATAATTGCCTTAGAAGGGTATGAATATCATCAACTTTAGTATCAACCTTTTGTTCTATGGCTTAATGAATTACCTCATGAACTCCTCGGGTTGGTACAATTGCTCGTGTACTAAATTGTTGTGCGTTTTGAGCCATGTTGGATATTAAGTCACGAGCGTTGGAAGGAGTTTTATCAACTACGGCACCACCAACTGCAGCATCAATCATTCTATGATCCACTGGAATAAGTCCCTCATAGAAGTATTGGATTAGTAGTTTTTCCCTAATCTGGTGGTGGGGTCAGCTTGAACAAAGTCTTTTGAATCTCTCCCAATATTCCTGAAGGGTCTCTCCTTGTAACTGCCTAATGCCACAAATTTCATTCCTAATTGATGCAGTTCGGGAGGTAGGAAAAAACTTCTCTAGAAAGAGTCGTTTAAGGTCATTCCAGCCCCCAATTGTGGTAGGCAGATAGTATAGCCAATCTTTTGCTACACCATCAAGGGAGAAAGGGAAGGACCTAAACTTAATGAGGTCCTCAAACACATTTTGGGGTATCATGGTGGAGCACACTATGTGAAACTCCTTTAGATGTTTGTGAGGGTCCTCACCGGGAAGACCATGGAATTTTGGAAGGAGGTGGATAAGGCCTGATCATAGCTCAAAGTTGGATGCTTCCTCAGGATATTGGATGTACGCAGGTTGGTACTCTACATCCGGGGTGGTCAGTTCTTTTAATGTTCTGTTATTCGCATCCATGATCTCTGGGGTTTGATTTGATTTAATTTTTGATTGATTTTGGACCACTTGAGGTTTCACAAGGGGTTCCTCAATGTTACTTGATTGAGCTTCTCTAACTTCCTTGATTTTTGTGTGAAGTGACTTTTCAATTTCAGGATCAAATTCAAGTAGTGTTTCTTTACCAGATCTTGTCATGTAACAATGATGTCCAGTTTGATTGATTGAATTTTTTGTTGTGTTTTTTTATTTGAGATGGATAAAAAAATTAAGAAGGTTGAAAGAAGAATATAATTTTATACTATAGAATTAGAGAGGGAGATGGAGAAGAATAGAGAGAGAGAGAGATAAAGAACACACCAAAAACAACAAAAAATAAAGACAAAACACAAAAAAACAATCAAATGGTGGTGGGGTATTTAAAGGAGTAATAATTAAGAAGTAAAATAACTAAATAAAAGTAAATAAAGGAAAAAAATGATATTGGATCCCCGGAATCGGCGCCAAAATTTGATCGCATTGTCGAGCGCGTCAAATTAGTTGTTTAATTTTGACTAGAATTTCTGCAGTATAGCAGCAAACCTAGGTCGTCTCTCGACGGAGCCTTAGACCATTAATTTAAAAAGAGGTTTTTTATTATGGAAGTAGAAGGTGAATTAGGTTTTTTAAAACTTGGGGGTTTTATGATTAATGATGAAAATAGGAAATGAAAGTGATAAAACAAAGTAGAAATGAACAAGATTGATTAAACGTGATCAACCCGAGGAAGTCTCGTGATGCTCATCCTTCATCACTTCAAGGGATGGGGTTATGATCTTTTAATACCTGGTTTGTAACACCTAGAACCATAATGTTACTGAGTTTATAATAGGATACCTCCTAGGGTTCAGTCTAAAACACATAACGATTCACCGGACACCGCCGATGATTGGGTGATTTGTGTTCGACATCATAATCGAAACTCACCAAGGCAACACATGAAGAATTCGATGTGTTGTCCAGGTTTTTATGTTATTTCATTTTGATACCATGAAATGAATATGCATTACCTTAATAGTGATTATGTGAGTTCAATTGACTAATATGAACTACACAAACACCGCATTTGGAAGGGGGAAAAGAAAGTGGTGAACGGTGTGTGAAACATCACATGAATGGGTACCCCCAAACATGATCATATGAGTTGAGCATGACATTCCAGTACATAACTCAATAAAATAAGAATAGATTATGATTAAAAACAACACAAAAACCTGGAATTCAAAAGATCATTCAAATATTACAACATGAAGCTTGGGATTTAGATCACGTTCCTCCCCGGGTGATCACAAGGGGTTTAGAAACCCATGGAAGAGGAAGAAGAAGAAGATGTTGAAGTAGCACTTCCCATAGCCTCCAGAACTTATAGAGATGTTGAGAAGATTCCTTGGGGACTCCAAAATGGCAGAACCTTACTTCCTGGCCGAACTTACAAATGGGGAGCCCAATGTGTCATTTTATAGGAAAATTGGAAGGTGGTTTTAGGCACCTAGATTTCATCAATCCACTTGTACCATGCGTTTTGGACTTTAGATAGTCTTATATCGCTTTGTAAAAAATAGAAAGGTTGTATCCCTACCTATTTTATTTTTCCACCGAAGGTTTGGAACCATTTTGACAACTACAACTCATGATATTGATAAAATACAGAACACCGCATTTGACTTGGTCCATATTCGGTGGCTTGGATAGATCAGTTGGGATGGGGCCCATAGAAGCCAAATCAGGATTGGGTTACTTAATATGAAATGTATTCTATTAAATTTTAGACTGGAACACAAAATTTCAGCCGATTTGGATGCACTGATTTAGTTTACTATGCAAAACAGTGGACATATTTCCATGGATCCATGCAATTTTGGCCTATTTTTCTTCCACTTCATCAAAGGCCCTCCAAATCACCTCCACCTACATTGAAATAATAAAAACAAGTAACATTTCCCGTTATAATATTGATTAAAATTAATTTATTTATTCAAACATAAAGTGAAATTTATTATTATATTCAGAATATTCATTAAAAAACTAGTTTAAAACTGTGGTGTAAGGGTGGAATAAAACCATGAATCATGGTACGATCAGGCACTCATCAAAGCCTTACTAAGTCCCTAGGAGTATGAGGATGAAGTAGATGCAGATGAAGTCTACCGAATGGAGACCAGTACCAAATAATGTCATGGCGTGATATCCTTCACAGAGAGGGATGAAGATGCTATCATGAAAGGGCACATGAAGACCATATATGTGTCCGAAAAGATAAATGGAATTAATGTTAGGAGGATCTTCATCAACAATGGCTCTGGAGTTAACCTCCTCCCACTGAGAAAGCTTCGTCGACTAGGATTTGATGAAGAAAACATGACTCCCTACACTACAACTATGTTGGGATACGAAAAAAGTGAGTAGAAACCACTGGGACGAATCAAGCTTAAAATTAGCTCAGAGATCTCACATCAGAATCTGAGTTCCTGGTGGGGTGGAAAAGTATGGCCTTCAATGTTTTGTTAGGGAGGCCTTGGCTACATCATCATGCTATAATTATGTCCTCATACCATCAGTGCATTAAATAATGATCTAATTGGAAGAGCGAGATGTTGCATGCTCATAAATCCTCATTTGAGTTTTGTGACTTGCATTACATTGATGTAAGGTTTTGTGAGTTTGAATACAAACAGATTTCGGCCGAAGACGTTGATTGGACCAATTCCTCGAACGGATTGGAGATAGCTCATGTTGACCCCTTCCAGCATCTTGGGGAGGAGTATGTACTACCCATAAACCAAGTTGAATGCGTATGTACAAGCCTAGATATAGACTTAGATGTTATCATGGTCTCAGTTATGGCCACCAAGCCCAAAGACACAAAAGAGTGGGCTGACTCCCATGTTGTCAGGAAAAACTATGTCGAAGATTCTCCCGACCAATCCTTGGGACATCAAACTGCCCTTGCCTCACACACTAAGTCAAAAGACAATTTCTTTCCCAATATTATAGAAGTAATATAAAAAATCATTTCTTCATCAGATGAGTAAGATGACAAAGATGATGAAGAAGAAGAAGAAGAGGACCTTGAAGATGCCCCTCCTGCATTTGAAGAAGGTGTTTCCACCACCATCGATGAACTTAAGGAGATAAATCAGGGAACTAAAAACATTATATAACCCACATTAATTAGTGTGGTCATGCTAGTTGAGGAACAGGAGGCATGTACCTCATTCCTAAAGAAGAATCGAGACGTGCTCACCTAGAATTAGATAGATATTCCAGGCCTCAATCCTAAAGTCGCCACCCATCATCTGGGATTACCATAAGATCACAGGGGCTATAAATAGGTAGCTAGAAGGACCCACCTAAAGCATGCATCCAAAATAGAGGCTGAAGTTGAAAAAATGATCAAATCCAACTTCATACGAGAGGTCAAATATCCGATCTGGATGGAGAACATACTCTTTGTCAAAAATCATAATTGATATATTAGAATCTGCATTGACATCAGGGGCCTTAATTGGCATTTCCCAAAATATGACTTCCTGGTCCCGATGAGAGATTTTTTGTTTGATGTGAAAGCCGGATACAAATCTCTCTCCTTCATGGATGTCTATTTTGGATACAATAAAATTCAAATGGCCCGAGGATATGAAGAATCTACCTCTTTTGGGGCCCCTCAGAGTGTGTTCTGTTATAAAGTTATGCCCTATGGTCTAATGAATGTTAGTACCACATATCAGTGCTCCACGCATTGCATCTTCAGGCCCATTTTGGGAAATATCCATCGAGTGTTATGTTGGAGACTTGGTAGTTAAGTCAAGATAGCATTCTAACCACCTGGGCGACCTTGAAACCGTCTCCAACAAATTGATACATCACAGTTTAAAGGTGAATCCCGTGAAATACACCTTTGTTGTTACCTTGGGAAAATTTCTCATCTTCGTCGTACGCTATCTTGGCATCGATGTCAACCCCGAGAAGAAGAAATCCATTCTTGGAATGTCCCCACTTTGAAACCTCACTGATTTGAGAGGTCTCCCGGGGAACCTCGCCTACATTCAACAATTCATAGCCAGCATAGTAGGTAAATGTTTACCTTTCACCAAGATGATGAAGAAAGAAGTTACGTATGAATGGGATAATTATTTTAAAGAATCATTTGAAAACCTCAAATTATATCTCTTAAGCCCACTGGTTCTCATGCTTACAATTGAGGGTAGACCGCATATTTTATATGTAACTGCCCTGGAATAGTTATTATGCACCTTCCTTGTGTAGAAAAATGATGTCATCATTGAGAACAACCTCTACTACCTCAGCCATACAATGATTGATGATGAAACTCAGTATTCAAAGATTGAAAAGAGTTGACTTTCCCTAATCTTCATAGTTAAGAAGCTTGGGCATTACCTTTAATACCATGATGTTCACCTAGGCACTCACTTCAACCTCCTCAAGTATATCCTCAACCGTCCCATGTAGAATGGGCGCCTATCATGACGGGATGTCATCCTGAAACAGTTGGACAAATGGTATGTGCACAAGAAGGCCATCAAAGTCTAGAAATTAGGAAACTTCCTAGACAAGCACCCATTAGAATAAATAGCACTGTTGAATACTGAAATTATGGATAAATAAGTGTTTTCCATCTAGGGGAACCCTCAGACATGGGAAATATAATTCAACGGTGCTTCCTGAAGCTTGATAGGGAAAAGGATGGAGTATCCCAAGTTCATTAAATTGGGGATTGGATTCATACTATTATCTCCCTAAAAGGACACATTGCCTTACTCTTTCATTCTTTCAGAAGGGTGTACGAATTATGAAGCGGAGTATTAGGTCCTCATTGCAGGCCTAGAATTGGCACTCTAGGTGCAAGACAAACACCTAAAAATAAAGGGTGATTTGGATCTAGTCATCAAACATATCAATAGAGAATATGGTATCAAGAAATAAGTATTAGTTCCCTTGATGAACCATGTTCGAGAAATAATGGCATAATTCCCATTAGAACCAACGTTGATCTATGTCCTCCATTCACAAAAGGTTTAAGCCAACGATTTGGAAAATACAACCACAACCTTAGCTGATTTCACTACTACAAATATGTCTTATAATAGCGCTAAAAACGGCCTTTAATAGCGCTAAAAAATCACTATTAATATCAGAGAAGATAAAGGAGGTTCCCCTTTATCAGCGCTCAAAATAGCGCTAATAAAGGTAGTATTTATCAGCGCTATTTTCAGCGCTGATAAATATATAATATATCAGTGCTATTGTGAGCGCTGATAAAACATACCTTTATCAGCGCTCAAAATAGCGCTGATATATTATCCATTTATCAGCGCTTAACTAGTGCTGATAAAGGCCAAAGATCCTATCGAAATCCAGAACCTGCACAGAACCTGCCCAACACCTGCACACATTACAGCACCTGCTCAGTCCAAACAAAACCTGCACACAACACACACAACACCCACACACAAAGCACATAAGAACAAATAATGATACATACATTTACTTGAAATCATGAATACAAAACAACACACTTCTATATACATTTCAAACAATGTTTAATTTGGTTACAATTACATTTATCCAACAAACAGTTAAAAAACAATGATGTTCCATCCTATTTGCATCCATATGCTCTAAAAAATTGTCATCCATGGTGGCGGTTTCCGAACAAAGCACTCGAACTGAGGAAAAAGATTCCACCTATATAATAAAACAAATATTATGTTAGTAATACAATAATGAAATAAAGAATGGGGTTGCTAAATGGAATTATACTAGTGAGTCTTAAAACATAAAACACATATTATGTCCCCCCATTCCATAAAAAAGAAGCACCCCTGCCCCCTTCCCCAGCACACCCCCTACACACTGCCCACCCCCGAGCACACCCCCTACCCCTGCACACTCCCTGCCCCCTGAACACCCCTTTCCCCCTTCCCCAGCACACCCCTACCCACTGCACTTCCCCCCTTCCCATTGCACACCCCCCCTGCCCACCCCCTATATATTTCAAAAGAACCCATCACACCCCCTACCCCTTCCCCCTACCACTTTTCCCCCTTCCCCCTCCCCCAGAAAACCACCCCTGCCCTCTCACCCTGTCCCCTACACATCATAAATAAAATACCTTGTATGTAAATTGTGCTCAATTTACATTATACAAATCATATATATCAACACATTCTCATGTACTTTCATTCAATGTAAATACACATATATAGAATCTCTATATCTCATATGAAAACCCTCTTTAAAATTCACAAACACATTAAATCCCTTTGAAAACACCCATCACACAACTTTCTCATTTCTTCCAACACATTTAAAGGACTTAAGCATGAAAATCCACAAGAAATACAACCGCATTCATTTTAAAAATAACTTTCAAGTCTATACACACCCCAAATTCCTTTGATAACACATTTTTAACCACACAAACATTTCATATAGTACACTTATCAAGAAAATATAGGATAATAAAATCATCATATAATGTAAAAGCTTGGAATCACCTATATAAAGCATGGAATCTTCTGAAATATGCTAGAAAACATAAAACCACACCTCCATAATACCTTAATAAGGACCGATTAGACATTAATATTGAATATATTAATGGAAACCCATGTTTAACTTGTGGTATTCGATGAGTTTAACATCCCACAAGGATATAGGGTCATGATTTAATGTCTTACAGAGATGTAAGACCTGGGTGGATCAAAACACTTATAAAGGTGGATTAGGTAGGTACATCTCTAGAATGGAGAACCTGAAATGTTTACCTAATAGATGGCTCAAAACGCCCAATGTGGTCGGACCCAAGTGTGGTTCATCCCATAAAGGTAAGGTTTCTCATTTTAAAGAATTATTCGGACACCACTAAGGGAAATATAAGAGGGAAAATAAGCGAAGGTGTACCCTAGTGAGGGGGTCACCATGGTTTACCATTGGTTGGGATTTAACCTCATGGAGGCTTCCTACGTACCCTATTTAGAATACAAGGATCAAAACCCATATATTTAAAAGATGTATGTTGTGGGTATTACCCATGGTTAGCTTCCCTTCACACTAGGAATACTCTTGGTTGGATGAGTATGGGTCTTGTGGGGCTTATGCATTGTCAGATTCTCAGGTTCTTCCAAGAGTAGAAATGGGATGAATGGGACATACATGCTAAGATGGACCATGTGAATGGTGTGATCCTTGTAAAGAGGAACGAGGCACAAAAAACATGTGGAGCTGTCTGTAAACATTATTTATGGTGGCCATGGGGCTTATCAGACTCCCCATACCTTCCATAAACACCTCAAAACATCACGAGGACCAGATTCTACACGATGGTGCATCACAGGGTTGATTATTTTGATGATGTACTGGTCATTTGAACTTGGATTTCATCTCAACCAGCCTTTCCCTTACTTGAATTATCCTGGGACACATATTTTGGTTCCAAAAAATCCCTCAACGATACTCATTATCTCATGCATCTACCTAGAAATAATTGTGCAAGTCAAACAATAACACATGTGCTCAAATACAAGTTCAAACAAACGAGATACAGAAATAGGATTTTGTTGATCCTCAGTGGTTTCGTCGTTCACCCCATACGCACTAAACACCATCATGCCTTACATCAATATTGATTTGTTCAAAGATAAATAATATGAATCCGGGGATAGAAAACATTGAGTAATAAATTAAGATTTCAATACATCATAGAATTCTCAATTCACCAAAGAAGGTTGGAGGATAATCAATGATCATATATAGATAACATAATTGGTAGGAATTCACCTTCATCCTATTTGTGTACAATCTTCCATCAGGTATGTTGCCCATTCGTTTCTAAACACATGTATATCATCTTCTGAATATGAGTTTTTGCGACAGTCATGGTCATACTGAAAAAATATAAATACACAAAGGATTAATAAATATTTTAAATTAACTCGTAATTATTTTCAAAAATACCTTATCAGGGATGCTATTTTTTTGATGAAATACGATCTCTTTCATAAATTTACAAACATAATAACCACAGACCTTTCAGTTTGTTTGTTTTGGACACTACAAAAACATCAACAACAATAAGTAATTTGTTTTGATATGTGTTTGGATAGTGAAATGTTATTATATATACCCAGATACTTTTCTAGTTTTAGATCTTGTAGGTGTGATTAACCTTATGCCCTGGATTCATTCCATGCATTAGAAGATATTAATGCACTAACAGAATCCTCATTAAAAGATAAAATAAATTATAAACTAGATGTTTATTTTTAAAATATTGGATCTAGTATATTACAAATTAACAAATGCCATCATGCATGGTCGGTTTGTTGGATATCCATGCATTGAATCCAGAAAATAAATCTTTGGAGTATCCAAATTGACTGCAATCAGCATCCAATGCTCCCTAAAAATACAAAAAAGAATAAGTAAATAAAGAAATGAAAATATAGTTGATATGATTAAATTATAGAGTTTTACCCATGCATGGTTGGTATTAAAAAGAGTCTGTCATCCATAATTTTGTTTTCAAACGATTTGAGCAGGGATGACATTATTGCAGCATCTTTAATAGAATCTATTTCGTCTTTTGAAGATGTGGTGTGAGGACTAACGAGTTCAAATTTTTGTTCATGGGGAAATCCCTTTAATTGTTTTTCATATATACGTCTGCGACAAATATAAAATGTATTTAGTCAAAATTATCAGAGTATATCAGCTTTTTTAAAATCAAATCATGAAAACTTACCTCATGTATACATTCACAACTGAGGCGCCTAGCCATTCATACTTGAGGAGTTCATTTACATTTTCAGCACTAAGGAAATCTGATATCTCCTCTCCATACATATCTTTTTCGAAAGCAACTATGTGAGTACTGCCGTCTTTCAACTTTGTATCCACATTAGCATGCAATGATATTAACTGTGGATATAGAATGGGAGGGGTGAAGGTGTTCTCAGTAAACCGTTTCAATTGGTTGGTTGATCCTTGAGATAGTTTTGAGCTGATATTTCGTTTCACCCCACAGTCTTTGTCATTCTGTAATAACAGTCATCAGTTCAGACCTTTTTTCATTAAATGTTAATGGTCCATCTTGAAAAATAAATAATAAATGAATACCTTTTTGTCGACATGTTTTTTTACAAGAACTGTCGGCTATGCGATGAATGTTCCAACAGCTTGTTCAACTGTATAAATGCCGTCATCATCATTTGGAACAGGTATCTCGGCACTCGGATCATTAGCTACGTTAATTGACACTCTAAGATGATCTTTTGGAAGCTGTCTATTGTGTAGCATGTCGTTTTGCATATTGAACACCATAGCCCTCGCTACAAGGTGATAGGTGGGAGTTGATAAATATAAATCACAGTCATTTTCACCCTATGTAATATTAGTACAGGAAAGGTATCAGTGTCTATGTAAATCAAATTTCATAGAAACAATTATTAAAACATTGATTACCTCATCTAAGTCAGGTTTTTTAGGGGAATGGCTCGCCTCAAAGCTGGTGGGGGTGGGTCAAGATCGTCATGTATGGGTTGTTCTTGAGTTGTTTCTTCTCTTTGCCTCTCCCCCATCAATTTTTCTATCATCTCTATATGGTATTGTAATTCTTCTTGAAAAATAGATAATTGTTCTTGCAGATCTTCCATTTTTTAATTTTGATCCTCCGCTTGTTTTTGTTTTTGAAAATACGTTCGGGGTGTCACCCCAAAACCCGCACCTCTAACGCGGCCATACTTTTCTGGCTGCTTCAAGGATGCTGAAAGTATGTCTGCATCTGGTGCGGTTGTTGTTGATTCTTGTGACTATTTAAGATAGAAAATATAGAAAAATAAGTAGTTATTGTAATGTAATAGCAATTTAAAGCAACTCAAATTTATATTATGTTATACTTACACATGTTTCCCACACTTTTTGTGTGTTTTCATCTATCAATGTCCCCTCTTTATTTACACGAGCCTCCTTCCATAACACATGGCGTGGGATGGATATGGATTTCGATTTCAATTCATCAATCTACATATAAACAGATAAACATGGTTATGGTGTTGTTTTACGTCACATACTAGTAGTAGGGTAGATTTAAAAGACGTACCAATTTTTTCTCAAGTTCAGCGTACCCCATCCTTGCTTTACTGTAAGGGTACGCTGGTTCTGTTGCGCGTTTTTTGTTTTCAACACTCAGTAGCTGTTTCATAAATAAAAAACTGTCAATCAAAGTGATGAATACAAGAAAACGTCAAACAACATATTACCCCATACAATGTACCTGAAAAGTATGCTCCCCACAACGGTTTCTAAACGCATCCCATGCTCCTTGGGATATCAAGTGTGCGTAAATAGGAGGTGGGTGCGGCTTGATTTTCCCTTATGCATATTTAAGATGATATTTTGTTAAAATTGTGCAGAAACCTCTATGAATCCTTCCTACAACTCTTAATAAAAATTCCTTGTGCGAGACATCTACTATAAATGCACTCTACAATGGATGATGAAGAGTAAGTCAATGTTTTGGTATTTTATTTTATTTTAATAAATTACAAAAATGATATCATAATGTTACCGTAATCTCTTCCCACATTAGTGTCTTCAGCTCGGTGATAACATGGTGCCACGATTGTACATCAATAGGCACGCGTTGCTGAGTGACGATTCCAATGTAGCTACTAAAGATGGATTTGTTGGGGTTAACATTTTGGCCTCGCTTATTTTATCCCACCTCAAATTTGATGCCTTTTGCTTTTGCCTTAAGGATTTTGGCCAACACTGTCAAACTATGATGATCTTGTTTTTTTTGTGCTTTCAGGGTTTCATTTCCTACCATTTCCTCAGAAGTAGCATCAATATCTTTCCCCATAGCGCTAGCATCGACAATGGGACCAGCCACAACGGGTTGAGAAACCTATTGTACCTCAGCACTGGGACCAACAACAACAGGTTGAGAAACCTGTTGTTGCTCTGCACTGGGACCACCAGCATTTGGTTGAGAAACCTGTTGTTGCTCTGTAGTGGGACCACCAGCTTCTAGTTGAGAGACCTTTTGTACCTTGGGATTGGGCGCATTAGCAGGTGCAGAAGTCATTATCTACAAAAGTGTTTTAATATTTAATTTAAATTACTTAAAAATGGGAGCAAATAGATAATAACATAATGTAACACAATGGATGTTACAATAAACAAATATCCTGATTATTGTACTCTCTTTTTTTTCTTTAAAGGATGAAGTGATTTGACTCTCTATCGACTATGTAAATTCCTTCATTGTGGTCTCCTCTGACATAAAAAACGCCGTCTACATTTGGACCATTGCAAAATGATTGTGAAGTCCCTATAAAAGGGTCAACCTCCGTTGAACTTTCATCTGACCCTTCAGTTTTTTTGGTCGATAACAGAACAATTGACCAATTTTGGTTTGCGGGGTCGGGAACATAAAATACTTGTACTGCCTGTGATTCCATTATAAATGGTTTGTATTTATCCCCTTCCTTACTGAAATCAACTTTCATGAATCCTAATTCATCTATTTTAACAGCAGTCCTGTTATCAACCAACTTGCATTGAAAAATCGGCACTTTGAATTTCGTATAATACAACTCCCATATTCGTTTGATGATGCCAAAGTTTGACATATTCACATAAATTGGATTTTTGTCCTTAGCATCGGAAACATGCATCACCTCAGCCACAAGTGTAACCCCACTATTCTGCATGGAACTGTCTTAATCATGTTCATTAGTATAGAATGTATAACCGTTAACTGCATAAACATTGTAAGATAATATGTACACACTTGCTCCTCCGGCCAGCCATCGAAGTCATTCTGAAATTGAGTCTGGATTTTCATCTAACTGCTTAAAAATATGGTCTCAAAACATTCCTATAAACTGTCGATTATGTGTCTCTGATATCCATTTTTCAGCCCTAGAAGGATTCAAATGCCTAAGAATTTATTTGTGGGTTTGAACATATGGGTCAACGTCGAAACTGTTATGCAAAACGTAAAGGTGGGACTGCTCCCGATCTGTAATATTGATTGTGACAACCTCTCATCAAGAAATTCCTTCACCCTCAAGACACTCAGTGTGACAAGATTTCGGTGGGCCAATGATTTCCACACCAGATAGGTATTCAGTACAAAATTCAACAGCTTCCTCAACAATATATTGCTCCGCAATACAACCCTATGGCCAACTTCAGTTTTTGAAATACCCTTTCAAAATCTTCATATACCGTTCAATGGGTTACATTCATCTATAATGTACAGGACCACATAGTCGAATCTCTCTCACCAAATGAACCATCAAATGAACCATCATATCGAAAAATTTCGGTGGGATGAGCATTTCCAATTCACATAATATGACGACAATTTCTCTTTCCATAGTTGGCAATTTCTCCAGGTCTATAACTTTGCTGCATATATATTTGAAGAAGAAACAGAGCTTTGTTAATGTATAGCGGATATTCTTGGGAAAAATGCAACGTAAAGCTATAGGAATTAGATCTTGCATCAAAACATGGAAGTCATGTGATTTCAGACCCTTTAATTTTAAATCCCCCATTGACACGATATTCTTAATATTTGATGAATACCCCTCTGTAACCTTTACGTCATTCAAGAAGTTGCAAAACTAATATCTCTCCTACCTGGAAAGAGTGTAAGCAGCAAGAGGAAGAAATGTTCGTTTTTCACCCTTCACTGGTACCAACTCTTCTCGTATTCCCATATCAACCATGTCCAATCTAGCTTTAATTCCATCCTTTGTTTTGTCGGGTGCATTTAGCAACATTACAATGAAACTATCACATACATTTTTTTCAACATGCATAACATCAAGAAAATGTCTGACATACAGAAACTTCTAGTATGATAATTCAAAAAAAACTGATCTCTTTTTCCAACCAGTTTTCGTAAGGTTTTTCAAAAATGGTTTACCAAAAGTAGTGTCGAAATCTTTCATTTTCTTAAACAATTGATAACCTGTTAGTGGAGACAGTGTTGTACATTCCTCTGAACATCCGTCGAATGATGTCATCCAAGATCGGTACTTATGTCGTCGGGGTAGAAATCTGCGATGTCCTAGAAACACGGTTTTCGATGAATGTTTCAACCTAATTGACAGTGTACCTTGTTCGCAAACGGGACACCCTTGAGTTCCTTTAATGCTATATCCTGACAAATTTCCATAAGCAGGAAAGTCATTTATCGTACCGTACAACATGGATTTCAAAGTGAACTGTTCATTTTTGTAAGCATCATACATCGTAACACCTGAATCCCACAATATTTTCAAATCCTCGATCAATGGGGCAAAATAAACATCAATATCATTACCCGATTGTTTTGTTCCTGATATAAGCATAGATAACATGATGTATTTTCATTTCATGCATAACCACAGTGGTAAATTATAATTTACCAACATAACCGGCCATGTACTGTGACTGCTTCTTTGAAAACCAAAAGGATTCACCCCATCTGTAGATAACGCCAGACGAAGGTTTCTCAGCTCGTTCCCAAATTCAGGATACTCGTGATCAATTCTCTTCCACTGAGGAGAGTCTACAGGGTGACATAGTTTCCCATCTTTAATTCTTGTATCTGCATGCCATGTCAGTTGTCTTGCAGTCTCCTCACTTCCATATAGGCATCTAAACCTAGGAATGATTGGAAAGTACCATACAAATTTCGTAAGACTAGAATCATCTTTCTTGTATCGGGAATCACCACACTTTGGGTATTATTTATGTGATTTGTGGTCCTTGAGAAACAATATACAATCATTCGGGAAAGCATGTATTCTTTTAGAGATCATACCCATCAATCATAGCATTCGTTTGGAATCATATATTCGGCTTTGGAGTTCATTATCTTCTGGGATAATGTCATTCAGGAGAGCAAGTAGTTCCGTAAAACTGGCGTCACTCCACCCATTGCCTGCTTTCAAATTATACAGCTTCAATATGGCTGACAATGATGTATATTTAGTGCAACCAGCATACAATGACATTTTTTCACTACTCTTTAACTTCTCAAACAATTTTTGGCAATCACGAAGTTCATCTTCAACTGTCCTTTTCATTTCCTCAATACGATCTTCATCATCGTTCACATCTGTAATCACACCCTCCATACGATCGTCTTCACTATTTACACTTCTAATCATATCAGATGATCTATAAAATGTCTTGTTTTCTGAGTCACTGCCTATATTGGTTTTTTCCCCATGTTTATTCCAATATGTATAACTTCTATCTATTCCGTGACAGATCAGGTGTTCTTCCAACTCCTCTGGACTAATTTGTCTTGAATAACAACAGCGTAAACACAGACAAAGGTTTTGAGAAGGGTCACATGCATGATCTTCTGCAAACTTGATAAACTTTTTCACGCCATCTTCATACACTTTTGTCAACCAATTGGAATTCATCCATTCTTTATTCATATTCATCGTCTTTATGGGTTTGATCTCGAGAACTTTCCTAATATTATTTTTTAATTAATCCGGTAGAATTGTTTGGGTTTTATAAAAACAAATCATGGTAGAAATCCCTTTAAACACATGTGAAATCCATATACATGGTGTGTCCATTAGGGTGAACATCGTGTACATATAAGATACCTGATTTAATCTGACATATGTCAAATTTATTCCAAGTTATTCTTACAAAGACTGAATGATGCCTTAGAAAATACATGACATGCGAACAAGAGGAAACCAAGGAGTAACAGGAAAATACAGGCCATAACTACTCCTAAAAGCAGTCCATGGTAGGTCCATCAATGTCCAACTCATCTAATGGTATCCTAATGTCAAATCTATCTTGGAGAAGATCATAGAACCTCATAGATGATAAATGTGACTATCAATGCGTGGATGAGGATACATATTCATGACTCTCATCAGGTTCAATCTCCAATAGTCCAACAAAATAATAAATACCAATCAACCATCTATTTTAGAGAACTATAAAACCCCATGGTAAAGTACTATGCCATATAAAACCATTATATTCTATATCATCAAATTGTAATTCAAACAACTGATGCTCTTTTGGTGTTATTTTAGAAATTGTGATAGAAACTGAATTTTCTCCCAAAACTAACTAGATTATAAAGTTTATCTCTTTATTAAGAAGTAAATTTTATACCTCATTAGTGAAAACATCCTAAAAATGTACTACCATTGGGGGAAAAGAATCCTACAGCATTCTAGCAACATCTACAATATGCCTGACTATTTGAGCCATTAGGGTACAGTAAATATATAATTATAACATGCTATTTAAAATGAAATGTGGAAACAGGAAATCATACAGACTCCTGATAAACCCATAATACAAAACATATCACCTAGTATGTCTGTCACATATACAAATAAATAAATTAGAAAAAAACATGCTACAAAGCATAAAGGTACCATTAAATACTTACATTGGTCAACTTTTTTTAGAAATTGTTTATCTTTAACCGTGCCTTGTACTTACACCCATGAATTTGAAGGTGAGTATGCGTACACGATAGTTGACCTTCTTAGAGAAGAGTTTTTGGAAGAGTATAAGAGACATGAAGCAATGAAGATCTTTCTATTCATTGTGGAAATCGGCATGTGAAATGTGTCCTAAGTTACAATACTTGCAAGTTGTAACTTAGGCCACGTTGCACAAGCCGATTTCCACATTGTTTGTAGCAACCACATTTTCTCCAACACTCTAATGATCTTCATTTCTTCATGTCTCTTATACTCTTCCAAAAACTCTTCTCTAAGAAGGTCAACTATCGTATACGCATGCTCACCTTCAAATTCATGGGTGCAAGTACAAGGCATGGATGAAGATAAACAATTTCTAAAACAAGTTAACCAATGTAAGTATTTAATGGTACCTTTATGCTTTGTAGCATGTTTTTTTTCTAATTTATTTATTCATATATGTGACAGACATACTAGGTGATATGTTTTGTATTATGGGTTCATCTTTGCATAATCATATAACTATGAGATTATGCTATGTGATGAAAATTAATATGGATCCATCATCATTTCCATTGGGATAATCTTTGGGAATCCATATAACCATAAGATTAAAAACTATTTCCTTTGTATCTCATACATAAATATTCAACTCGAAGGGGTAGAACTTACCGCCCATGGTAACTCAAAGTAAAAAATGAAAACAAGGGTTGGTTATCCACAGAAGTCATCACACATAACCTTGGTAGACCTCTCACACATTTGAACCATCATAACTAACCAATTACCATATACTTCATCTTCGAGTCAAGATATCCCTATGGAACCTATAGGGTATCCAATTCCACATCATTCACAAACAACCCCCTTGTGTTGCTAAATATCAATAACATCTCTTATTTTTACACTCATCACTAATTATGAATCAGATCCCTATACATAATCATAATCACATTAAGACCACACTATCTATTATGGAAATATTTACTGGAATTAGGCTCAAGATATGGTATCATTCCTATCTCACATCTATATTCACTATTTGGTCCTCACACACACAATATATAAACAATATACCAAGGGAATACTATCCATGGAACTCACCTCCCACCTTGAGAGCACGAGGAGAAGGAGGAAGAGGCGGCGGCGGTCATGGCAGCGAGGGTGGAGGCAGCGGCGGTGGCAGAGGCATAGGCGGCGGCGGAGGCAGAGGCGAAGGCAGCGGCGGGGGCAGAGGTAGCGTCGGTCGCGGCAGTGAGGGTGGAGGTGGCAGAGGCAGAGGTGGTCATGGTAGTGGGAGCGGGGGCGGAGGCGGAGGCGGTAGCGGAGAAGGAGGAGGACGAGGAGGACGAGGAGGACGAGGAGGACGAGGAGGAGGAAGGAGGAGGAAGGAGGAGGAAGGAGGAGGATGAGGAGGACGAGGTCACGCGGTGAGGGGCCTGGTTCAGCTTCTGCGAGAGCTTGACGATGTGCAAGCGAAGATGGCATGTTAGGGTTATTAAATAAAAACCGACAGAACATTTATCAGCGCTCATTAAAAGCGCTGATAAAGGTATTTTTTATGAGCGCTAAAATAAAAGCGCTAATAAAACATTCATTTATCAGTGCTTTTTAGCGCTGATAAAGAGGTACCTTTATCAACGCTAAAAACGTGCTGATAAATGTTACCTTTTATCAGTGCTAAAAAAGCGCTGATAAAGGGGTACCCTTTATCAGAGCTTATTTTAGGGCTCATAAATGTACCATTTATCAGTGCTTTTATATAGCGCTGATAAAGGCATATCCCATTATTAGCGCTTTCTGTTTAGCGCTGATAAAGGGCAGTGCTTCCCTTGCCCTGTTTTGTGGTAGTGTTTAGACCAGGATGAAACAATCATTATCATTGCTCATCAACAGATGGTATTTCCATTCATCCAGAAAAATATGGAGGAAATCAATGCAATTATCCCCATCTTTGAACCTCATGGTCATACCACTGGCTGGATGATGCCCATTACAAACTACCTTTGGATAGGGGAACTCCCACCGGATAGGGATGTAAGGGAGAAGGTCTAAATATGGGTAGTCGATGTTACCTTGTACAGTGGGGTAAACCAAGAAATGGTTCTCAACAAATGAGGCTTTGTGGGAGTCTATCTTAGGTGCACTGAAGGAGGAGAAACTATTGTCATCATGAAATAGGTGAATGCTTGAGCTTGTGGAGCGCACCAATCAGCAACCAAGCTCTCTCACCAAATCTAGAGGCTTGGGAAGTACTAGCCCACCATATCACAAGATTGCTCCATATTCACTAAGAAGTTCCATTCCTTCCAAGTTAATTCTAATTTCATACACCTCCCCCCTAGAGTTTCTTCATGCGTCTAAATACTCTTGGTCATTCGTCACCTATGTGATGGTTATTATGGGACCATATCGTCCTGCTACATCAAGACACTTCAAGTACATATTCAGAACGACTGAATTCTTTTCTAAATGGGCCTAAGCCATACCCTTTATGGAAGTCAGGGGAAAAAAACATCGTGTGCTTTTTGAATGCCAACATCATCACCATATTTGGTGTCCCTCATACAATACTAACGAACAATGACACCAAATTCTGCTCCGCTGAGCTGGATAAGCTGTATCAGAAATATGGAATCAAGGCCAACCAGTCATCCTGCTACCACGCAATATCCAATGGGAAAATATAGTCTATAAACAAGACTTTGTCCAACATACTTCAAAATATGGTCAATAAGGATAAGAAATTGTGGCCATACAAGCTCCACCATGATTTGTGTGCTTACTAGACCACAACCTGCACTACCACTCTGGAAACCCCATACTCACTAGTATAAAGAGCAGTGGCGGTGTTATCTATCAAAATCCAACTGTCTTCACTTCGTGGGGCCATTTTCAATCAACTGTCTGTATATGAGTAATCCTAGAGGCAGTTTGATGAATTGGAGTAGTTAGATGAAAAAAGGTTCCCCTTCGATATTTCCTCTAAAGAGAAATGGTGTTAGTCCTCAGAACCCCAATGATACTAGGGAAGAAGACCCCAAAACATGAACGAAAGTGTGAATGACCATATTTCATACATAGGGTATATTACAATGGAGCATACGGACAAATATCAATGGAAATAGAGCTCATCACGGCTCTCAAAAATGAAATTTTTTTGAAGAAATACTTCGCATAAAAATTCCCCGATGTTATGGTCCGAACTCAATGACCCTAAACTTTGAGTCATATCACCCCTACGCATAGGTCCAAGATCTAAGACCCTAAACTATGAGTCATAAAGGTTTCCTGTGATTCCATGGTACCAACTCTAAGACCTTAATCTATGAGTCAGTGTCCTAGACAAATAAAACGAAACTGTATGGTATTAGTCCATGCAACACAAAATTAAACTGAAATTCCCACAATGTTGAGGTACAAGCTCTATGAATCTAAAATATGAATTATAAAAAAATTCCCCCATGTTATGGTCTAAACTCTAAGACCTTAAACAACGAGTAATGACAAAACCACCATGTTAAGGTCCTAGCTCTACAACCCAAAACTATGAATAAAAATAATCAAAAGTGTTATGGTCCAAACTCTAAGTCCTTAAATTATGAGTCAGTGTCCTGGCCACAGGACGTTAAACTATAATGAACTAGTCCCTAGAACACGAAAACAAAACAGTGACTCATGTACTAACCGTAAGACATTAAACTATGTAGCATAAAATTTCCTAGTTGCATTACAATAAAATGAATGATTTCACATAGAACTATGTGTGGCTCAATTCCTTCCAATTCAGGATACGTAGCGACGCCTTGATCTTAGATCCTAGCCTATCCTCCATAAAAAATCCCTCCATAATTCCACCTATCTACAAATATTTGTAAAGAAAACTCTTTTTACTCCTTGTTTCTCACATTGAGTACAACTCCCATGAGCTTAGATATAGTGATAGAGATTCTCTTATGAAGGTCAACTATGGGGTAAAATAGAATACCTGAAAACCATGATTGGTAGAATGAAAATTCCCCCATCATATTCTCTGTCTTCTTACACTTACGAAGGAGAATCTGTAACCACTCATTTTTCCTCAGGTCGAGTATAACTCATGTGAGCTTAGGATAAGTGGTAGGGATTCTATTACGCAAATAAACAGTAGGGTAGTACGGTAGGCTTGGCACCTGTATCATGTAAAACAAAAATGCCATCATGTATCCCTAACACATGAAACAATCATTTGTTTGGAACGTCCATAACTACATGTGTCTTGATTCCTACCATTTTAGGATACATAGTGACGCTCAGATTCATCATCCTGGCCTAGCCACCAGTGAAAAATGCCCATTTCCCCCATGCGTGGGTCAGACCTATATGGAAGCTCCAAAAAGGTCATGGTTAATCATGGTCTGGGAATTCTCATATTCCTAGGAACACGTTTCCTGTTTTTCAAAATCCATGCCTTAGGAAAACATGGATCATCATTATTATCCAAGGCAATCTATAATATAAGGCCAGTGTCCTGTGAACACCTTTGATTGAATATTCACATCATGCCTTGGTGGCTCTGTATATTTTACCCACACAAATGGCCATCAATCAAAGGAAAATTCATCCCTAGGATAGTCCTCTCCTACCTCAATACACCCAATGGATTTTAATCCCCATGTCATCCCTCCTAATTCAAGTCACCCCTGTGACTAAGGTTTACACCTTCTATCATCACTCACATCTAAGGAATGCTGAAACACCCTGACTACGATTAACCTGAAACTTTGGAAGACCTTTACAAGGCCAAATTTGTCTTCATCGCATGATGTTAAACTGAAATTCAATGGAGTAAGCCTAAAAATTACCCCTAATTTTGAATTCACTATTATTATACAGTTACATGGAACCCTTGTAATCCCTTGTTTCTCACACCGAGCATAGCTCAAGTGATACAAGGGATCTTAACAAGAGATCCATTGTGACTTTATGGAAAAATTCCTTGAGAATTTGGTCCTAGAAAAATGACTCTAAAATGAATGTCTTGGTTTCCTCCACAGAGAGAAAACTCGTGTCCTAGCCATGTAATATTAAATGATTGGGTATCTCAAAGATAGAATGAATACCTCACCCTATTTACAGGTTGGATCTGCATATGGTACACCATTACCTGAGTAAATCACATACCAAATGTCTCCAATATGTCCATATATTCTATTTCCATATTCCAAAATTCGTTCTTTGAGTGATCTTGAATCCCCATAACCCTCCATGTCCATCTGGGAAGGAAGGCCAGTGTCCTACGAACACCTTTGATTGACTGTGCATATCATGTCCTGGTGGCTCTACATACATCACCCACATAAATGGCCATCAATTAAAGGAAAGTTTTTCCCCATGAGAGTCCTATCCTATATCAGTATGCCCAATGGATTCAAAGCCTCATTCCATCCCTCCTAATTCAAGGGCCCTCAAATTCATGGTTTATATTTTCCTCCTTTCACACATCCTAGATATATCGGAACATATAGGCCCAGTTCATCACTTGTATCTTTTGAGGTTTCTAAAATATATCTCATCCGTATGTGTGATGTTGACCCACATGAAAAGGAAGAGTGCCCCCACTCATTTCCGTGTTTCCCCAAAGAAGTTCAGTTAAAAATCTCTTTTTTTATTAGAGGCACCCCTGGTCGACGGTCATACACCATATTCAGAGAGATCCAAATATCTATAATCCTCTATGGCTATCAGAAATGGTAGGTCGGTGTCCTGCAGACACCTTTTCTTGACTATGCACATCATTCCCCGGTGGCTCTGCATATGATTCCCAAAAAATTGCCTTCAATCAAAGTAAAATTCATCACGAGGAGTGTCCTTTCCTGCCTTTTTACGATCAAGTGAAGTTCACATATTTTCACACCCCCAGATTTGGAAAACTCTTGGATGACATATTATGTACCTACTTCTTCTCAAGTACCCCTAACATAGAAAGGAATACTAACTAAACTGACCACTTACTAGATCTCCCTCATGAAAATAAGAAATGCGTTGGAATAATTTCCCACTCAAGGCCAATATGAATGTTCTTAATGTTCTCAAACAACACAACTCAAGCCAGCCGGATATTGCAGCTCCCAACATTAAGATAAATCTGAAATGTTTCAAATCCCACCTAGCCATAAGAAATGGAAGGCTAGTGTCCTGGGGACACCATTGATTGACTATGAACATCTTTCCCCGGTGGCTCTGCATATGTCGCCCAAACAAATGGCCATCAATCAAAGGAAAATTCATCTCTATGAGAGTCATTTCTTACCTTTGTATGCCTAAATCAGATCTTTAGCCTCATACATGTCCAGAATCCATAAATCTAGGGTCAAGAAAAACCCTAAACCTATGTCTAAAAGATACATGAACATTCCCAACTAACAGTCCTAAGTGGGGTCCCTGCCCCATTAAGTTCAGTCAAAGTTGTTCGACCTAAAATATCAGTATTAAGTTATATTAGTAGGGATATGAACTACCAACAAAAAAGACGCTATACTCTCTAGAGGAAAATTTTTCCAAATACACCTCTAGGTAAAATATGAGGATCATTTTGCTAAAAAAATACATTGAGAAATCAGAAAAGGCACAAAGCTAGTTAGATAAGAAACACACAAAGGGTGGCCTAAGAAAAAGCATGGTTATGACCTCTAAGACTGTGTCAAGAATTATTAGAAAAAAATTAGGGTAATAATGAAAAATACATAAACGTTTTTGAGGTATTTCATTCAACCTCAACTGTAGTCAAACTATGCTCGATGAGTTTCTTGGCTCAAGAAAAAAATAGAGCTCAATTTGGTTAGTTCAGTTTTCTGATTTCAAGTAATGGTTCAAAATTAACACATGGTCAAAATGATGTTGACAGTAAAAAGAAAAGATCTGGAATTTAGAGGTAAATAAATTACATCATATTCTAAGAAAGTATATGGCTAGAGGCTGGTTCTCTCTCCCTCATGCATTTTCCATCGCCCTTCCTCAATGGTAGTTGTGGCCTAAGTCTGCTCCTGTTTGAGCTGTTCTAGTTTTTGGCTTTGTTTCTCCACATTCTGGTCAAGTTGCTCCATTAAAGACTCTTGCTTCTTGAGTTCATTTTGGAACTTCACAACTGTCCCAATATGAGTGGAAGCTTCATCTATAAGGATCTTTCATGTAGTTTCCAGATAAGTCATCGACTCTACCACATAGAGTCGAGACTCAAGTTCATCTGTTAGTCCCAAGAAGCAACCACCTTCCTTATTATATCATAAATTCAATTACAGTTAAATCCATTGAATCCCATGACTAAAAATTGGTGGTGTAACCTAGGAAACATTGCTGGAATCTATTCCAATGGAGTCAGAGAGATTAATCCCAAGATGTTCGTCCACACTTTTTTCCGAGTAGAATGCAATTTGGCTGGCCTTTCTCGGTTGGTCTCGGAATCAATCCATGATGATGAAATATTGTCATGAATGAACATCACTAGAGAGGGACTTGGTTCTACAATTACAACACGACTTGACCCTGAAAAAACCTCATCTCTGTTAATTATAATTGATGGAAATGTATGGACATTCACCATTTCCAAAGCTTGTGGTTTTGATTCTGAGGGTGGAGAGGAGACAACAATACTTCCCAACCCCAAATTAGTATCAATGTCCAAAACTGGTGGAACTAAATCTTCGATTATCATCCATGTTCCATGGATATGAGAGAGTTCTGAGGACCTGTAACCATGATCGGCTGGAATATCAGTCCTCAAGATGGCCCTTAAAAAGGTCACTGGTCTATATAAGACTTTTGGGGATAGTCATTCTAGATAAAGATATTGGGATCAAAGTATTGGGGGAAGAAAACATAATGCCTCTCAGAACTAGAAAAAATGGCATGATATCCAGATCTAGATTTTCAGGGGATGGAACATCAGCCTCCCCGACCATGACTTCCCCAGAGCCACCATGAGTAGGAAGAGTATTTTCCTTTGAGGCAATTTCCTCTGTGCGGGTAAGAGCTGCTTAGTCTAGATTTATTTTCCCAATGATATTCGAAGCCCCTACAAAATCCAGAAAACCTGATGCTCATCACTAGAGTTATCCCCCTCCATAAAGACCACCTTATCCCCCTACATGAAAATTATTTTGGAATTATCAAATGAACCCTCGACTTCTGTATGATCTTCCACAGTTGGTGAGGAAATTGATTGAGTAGGGTAAGGCACATCTGAGAAGTCAGAAACACCCCTAGTCTCCTCAAAAGACCCTACTTCCCTATTCTGATCAGCTGTAATAGATGGAGAACCTTCCACTACCCTGAAAGAGACATGGGCTATAGATTCTGGCAAGATCATCATTTTATCACCAATGGGACCTGTGTCAAGCCACATATACATACCAATGAGTCAACAAGGTAAGGATATTTGGTTCAATAAACTGTTAAGAAGACACCTACTTGTGACCCCCCCCCCTTCAAATGTGCTTTGATAGCTGGGAATCCATTTTATGTTTCTTTGATTGTTGGAGAGATGGATCCTAGATAAGGTCACCAAGAGGAGCTAGAGGAGGAATTTCCCTGGAAGGGTCTGCATTGAACACCTCCATATGCTATTGGGCTCCAAGAGAACCTTAAGTAGTACCCCCTACCGGTGAAGGGGCGTACTCCCAAGCTACAGTACCTCCAAGAGAATAAGTCAAGGGAAAAGTTTTCTCCCGAGACCTGAAAGGCCCCTGAAAAATAATAAGGAAAGGTGGAAGATTTCAGAATCTTTACCATAAATGAATTTAAGGCCAAAGGCTTTAGATAAGACCTCTCCTATCAGCCATGGAAATACTACCATCAATGCCATGCGTTCTGACCAATTGACACCTATCTACAAAAGCACGAAGACACCTATCCATTTCAGTTAAGTGAGATGCCCACTCATCAGGCTCTTCATTGGCTGAGATATAGGTTAGAGCGATGGCTCCCCCAAAACTGGAATATTGGAGAATTTACTATTAATAAGTATCCATATATCTTAATCTGGTGCGCTCTCCCTCAACTCATCCTAGACTCTCCAAGCCTAGGTAAATGTAGCTATAATTGGGATGGATAACGCTAGACGGCTAACATGAGGAAGCAGGGTAGGCTTCGATAACCATAAATGTTTCCCTGGTGTCCCTATAAGATCAAGACATTAAGAATATGGGCATTTATGAGATGATGGGGGAGAGGAAGAAACCTTTTTTGTGGCAGCCGTAGTAGGAAAGCTAACAATGTCATCATCATTATCGATGGTTTTTGGTTTCAACATTGAATGTACCTGATGGGAGTACCTACAATGAACACTTCATGAGTGAATAATGGTCTTGAGGTACTTAAGGTAGAACCCCACCTCATATGGATCCTCATCGAAAGAAATATCAGTTGGTTCCAACACTAAACCAATACGAGTAAGGGAAATTTCCCTAGTTGTAAGAAGATTCCATAAATCCCAAGGGGACCCAGCCATTGGAAGACTGAAGACCTTTCAAAAGGTCCCATTACTTCCAGTCCATGGGAAAATTAGACTCAAATGGGATGGAGGATAGAATCCTGACAGCAACTCCATTAGTTTGTTCGGTGGCACATGAGGTCATAACCCCATCTTTCCCAACTTTCCCAGGGAGGGAGTGAAGGTACCTTCAAAAAACTTTTCCAGGTCGAGGGTGTTCATCAACTTCTAATTTCTTCCCCTTTAACTTCTCCTTGGATTCCCTAGAATTCGCCACAATGGGCACCAAGTTGGCCAATTGGCCATCTGGATATGACCTAACCTAGACCTCAACGTAATTTTTGTTATGGAAAGGCACAAAATCCATAGAATCTGGAAGTCTGGAATGGATCTGGGTGTCCTCCCGGGTGAATATTATCCATAATTGTCAAGATATCATAAGGTGTTTCTCATGGAAAGCTCTGTTAATAGCAAGTGGGAAAAACTTTTGAACTCAATTGAATTTCCAGCTAAACCTCCAGGGTGCATAGCCCTCACATATCATCTCCCCTCCAATAAGAGCAACCAAAACTCCATCTCAAAAAGAAAAGAAGTAAGCTCTTTTGAAAAAGTCTTATGATGTGTTGTTTGTAATGTTACCAGTGGGGAAATCATAAGGGTGGTAATAAAAACATTCATAAACATTGAGGCAATCCATTAAGTCTTTCTCATTCCTTCCGGTCTGCTCCTCCAGCTTATCCTGTGAGGCCCAAGCCACTAGCATGGCCCCGCTGGTGCTCTGAAGGTACGATCCAAGGTTTGAATCCGTTATTGGTAAGGAATTGATGAAGGAGTAAGAAAATATGTGAGATCCTATCCATACCCAAAGAATATAAAAGGGGACAACCATCCTACAGGGTGACCCCCCTTCGTTGATTCGTCCTAGTATGCAATATATATTGTCTAACACGGGGATAACCAAATCGATGAATTTGTCAGTGGCCAACTGAGCGGCCTTGATAATGGTTAAGGCTCTTATAGCACCAGATTCTCACACTAGTAGAAGCTACCCACTCAGAAATAAGGCCAAGAAATCCACCAGTTGAAATAACTGATCGACGTTAGGGATGATACCCCATCCCCATTTCAGAAAATCTATCCCTTCTATGGTGGGCCAATAATTACCTACTCATCTATGGGTGGATTTGGTAGGACAATCCCAAGGTCACCTCAGATTGGTCTTGAGACTGGTATGCTTAGAAAAATCACCAAACCAGTCATCAAATGAAGTGTCCTGCTTCAGACATGGATCACATTCCTTTAAAGTCGTCTTTGCTTGGATGATTATTTTCCTAGCCAAAGGTGGGGGGGTTCTCTCCTCATCGTTTAGAACAGTTGAGGGGGGAGAAATTCATCGTACATGTACCTAAAGATAGGGACTTCCAAAATAAATTGGATATCCCAATGGCTGATTCCAAACTCCCTATGGGTCAAATGGAAATTGTTTGTATCTGGAATACACCTGCTTAAAAGCTGTGAGATAAGGGAAGTAGGACGATGGGTGTATGTCTGGGAATCTCAGGCGGCCTCGTACAATCCCACAACTTGTAGCTCAGCTCAAAATTCTTCACCACTCTGGAAAAACCAAAAGGTACACCGATAGTCCAAGCTAAATGAGCCTCCGGGATGAAGGTCCCGTCGAGATGACCAATTGTGGTGCTCATTCGTTGTGGCCTTCCTCACGATGCTCTAATAACAGTAGGCCATCTGATCAGGTTTCCACTGCACCCCTTCTACATTTTGAGGATCATAATACAGCAAGGGACCAGAAGTGGTCTCTCTCAGAAGGTACCTCCCCTTGGAAGAAATAAAATCCTTTAGAATAGAAGTATCAATTATCTAGGCATATGGATGATCAGTCAGGTTTGGCCTCGAGATCACTGTGTCGGACAAAAGGCCAAACCCATAAGAAGGAATCCTATCTGAGACCATGTACTCCCATTGACCCACTTTGAGTATATTCTCAAGGTATTGGGGAAATGGTGCGACTAGAGTATTATCGTCAACTAAAGCCACCATATCCCTCGATCTTTCGTCAGTATAAAAAAGAGGAGCAGTAATAGTAGCCTTAGACAAAGCAGCAACATTATCAACAGCCAGTGAATCATCCATTATAGACTACGTAGGAAGATCCAGAAGCAGTGAGAAGTTAGTCTGATAGAAAATTTTGGGATAAAGGCTATAAAAAATGGCCAAAGGACTTAAAACATTTATGAAAAAGGCTCCTCATAGTATTTCTAAAAGGGGTATGCAAAACGAGTGCTCCACCTACAACTATGGTACATAGATGCAATTCACCATGTACATCCATGGCACACAAAATGACCTTGGGGAACAATCCTGTGAACCATTGGTCGGTGAATAGAATTGTCCGTGGAATATAGAAACCGTGAACCATGGCCTTAGTTATGTTCGTGATCAGAAGATGTGGGTTAAAATTTAAGTATGTATTAACAGTTTTTAGGGATCAGTTCTCTGATCCAAGTTCAGTGTGTAAACAAGGAACCCGCGTAGCATTCCTCCACATGGAATCTGGATTTTATGTTCTAAATTTCCATAGTCCCATTCACAGAAACCAAAATGTTGTATGCAGAAGGGGAAATTGTGAGGAAATTAGTTCATTGAACATATAGAGATGTTCGTGATTGTGGTTTTCATAAGGAGCACGTTACACAAGAGTGAAGGGGGCTGGGAGATCGGGAGAAATTTTCTCCAAGATAAATGGTAAAAGTCAAATGACATGGGGCCCTATATATAGGTGTGGTCCCCTCTTACCAGTTCTAACTATTCTACCATGAACCATTTCAGTTCAGGACCACTTCTTCATCAGAATAGTCCACTTTTCATTCTGAACAAACACCATTCCGCTGGGGCATTTGTAGGGTCCTGAAAATTCCTCCAAAGAGAGGAAAGACCCAAGAAATATCTTTTCAGAAGGAATCATGAACTTTTATAAGTCTATCAAGGTGAAGGGACTCAAATTAAATGTCATTTCTAACTTGAAGGAATTAAAGTTTTAGAGTTTCTCACAAACCATCACTGGGAAAGGTACATGAAGAAGATGGATCACTAACTGCCAGGTATGTTGGACGGTCTGCAAACTGCTGGCTCGTGAATCAATGGTTCGTGAGAAAGTCAAACCGTGAATTGTGTCAACCGAAGAAGTCCTGCGTGAAATACTGTCGACATATCATTCCACGAACCCCTTAGTTCTCGGATTAAGTGGATGGGTAGGGTTCCACAAACCCTTATCGTGAACCAAAGCCTCTGCAAACCCTGGTTGACCGAGTCTTCCATGGGTTAGAATATTGCTTCAATGGGAATCTACAAATGGTGTTGCGTGCCTAGTATATATGATCTCTCTAATGATCTATAAAATTAGCACAGTAGAAATAACGAAGATGGAGACAAATAGGGATAAGGGTAGGTGACAAAGGATTGGGGGAGACTCATAGGTTACACTCGGGTTTCCATGTTATTTCATTGGTGAAGCACTAACTGCGAATCACTTCCTCCGTGTGTACATCCAGCTACAAACAATAAAATGGGGGAATTTAATATTAATAATAATTGAACCATGAACCCAACAGGTAAACCACAAACCAAATACTTGTTTTAGATGAATTTACCGCGAATAATAATCCCCCTTACCCTTCTTCAGTATGGTGTTTCACATAGAATAATTCTACCTGGACTAAACCCAGCACCGCATACCCAATTGGTACGTGGATATAACCCAAAGTGGCATGGTGAGTTGCCTACCACTTTGGTACGCAGTTGGTGATACATGTGCCCGCGTACCATACTGGTATGCTGATGGACCTCCTTTCCACATACCACCACGGTATGCAGAGCCTTCCCCACCCCGTGTGAGAAACTAGTACATGGAACGAGGTGTATTGTTCCATCCTATTCCAACATCACCCATCCATTATCATCAAATCCTCCATAATCCCTCCACTAACTAGTCCTCTGACATTAGGCCAAAGCCTCCTCCAAATCCACCGAACCTGTATGACCAGGCCATCAGGCGCATTAGCACGCCCCATTGAGTCTACATACCCTTGGTAAGCAGAGTCATGAAGGCCCTCCCAACCAAGGTTCGGTCATTGGGGATGCCTGAAAGCCTACATTCCCATGGTTACTGTTGGCACTGGAAAACAAATCCCCAAAATTTTAAATATGCTTCCACACAAGATCCAATATAGTATCCCTTTTCGCAAACTTTTATTTGGTAGGTCATAGGTCCCGAACGGAGTTATGGATTAGGATATATGGACATTTGAAGTTGGGCTGGAAATCTTGTTCGCAAATTCCCCCTCCGTGATCGCAGAGTGTCGCCGCGAAGCAAGGAGGCGGGATGCTCCGTGAACCCATTTGACGTTCGTGACACACCGTGATGACCCGCCGTGAATCAAGGAGAAGGGAGGCTCCACAAACCCATTTGACATTCGTGACACCCCGCAAAGACCCACCACGAAGCAAGGAGGCGGGACGCTCCACAACCGCCTTTGACGTTCGCGAACCGCCTCAGAGCAAGCACCGTCATCGCGCCGAGAGAGCGCTGCCTCGTGGAGCCTCTCCCCTACAAATACCCAGCTCGCCCCCCTTCTCTAGAGGGCCACTTTTTTCCTTGGGTATCCGATCTCCTGGTTCGCAGAGCTCCACTTTCCTTCATGAAGCGGCTCCACGAGGCCATGCTCTGCGAACAAATTCCTTCATGTTGTTGCTCCGTGAGTCCATGCTCCGCGATGCTGCTCTGTGAGTCCCTGATCCTTGAGACCATGATCTGTGATTCCATGCTCTATAATGCTGCTCTGTGAGTCCATGCTCTGTGATGCTGCTCCGTGAGTCCATGCTTCGTGAGACCATGCTCTACGAGTCCATGCTCCGCGATGCTCCTCCACGAGTCCCTGCTCCACGAGGCCATGCTCTATGGGCCCATACTCCGCGATGCTGCTCCACGGGTCCATGCTCCCCGAGCCCCTTAGCTCTGCGAGTCCATACTACCTGGTCCCTTCGCTACCGTCACTGACCCCCATGAAAAATGGAGAGTCGCACCGCGAACTTCTCGGGCTAGGACGTCAACATTTTCCATTGTGCCCTTATATGCACCTACCTTCATCCTATGGAATACCATGATTTGAGAGACTCCTCTGCACACCATGAAACACCTTCAGTTGACATATTCCTCTTGGTTTCATTCCCATTTTGTGAGTTGACATCCTCATCATCAATTCCCTGAGTACCTTGAGTCGAACCATTCCTCAGGCAACTCTTCCAAACCCTATCACTTGGCTCTTGTGCCAGGTCAAACCAGAAAGGGCCGCCCTTGCGTAAAACCAAACACCATCCATTTCTAGGATCCTTATGCCAATAGTCTCTCTACATGACTATACCTATAGTGATCCATATGTTCCAATCATAGGATGCCTCTTGCTCCAAACCAGATATGCCTTATCCTCCAATCATAAGATGCCAACAGTCCTCTCTACATGACTATAAACTATAGTGCTCCCTATGTTTCAATAATCGGATACCTCTTGCTCTAAATAAGAGATTCCTTATGATCCAAGCATAAGATGCCAACATTCCTCTCTACATGACTATAAACTATAGTGCTTCCTATGTTCCAATCATAGGATGCCTCTTTTCCCAAACAAGAGATTCCTTATGCTCCAAGCATAAGATGCCAATAGTCCAATCTACAAGACTCTAAACTGTAGTACACCCTATGTTCCTAAAAGAGGATTCCTGTTTCTCTAAACAAGAGATGCCTTATGCTCCAACCATGAGATTCCTAATAGTCCAATCTACAAGACTCTAAACTTTAGTACGTCATATGTTCCTAACATAGGATGCCTCTTGATCCAAATAAGAGATGCCTTATGATCCAAGCATAAGATGCCAACAGTTCTATCTACAAGATTCTAAACTATAGTACGCCCTATGTTCCTAACATAGGATGCCTCTTGCTCCAAACAAGATATGCCTTATGCTCCAAGAATAAGATGCCAACATTCCTATCTACAAGACTCTAATCTATAGTACGCCCATTGTTCCTAACATAGGATGACTCTTTCTCCAAATAAGAGAAGCCTTATGATCCAAGCATGAGATGATAATAGTCCTCTCTACATGACTATAAACTATAGTATTCCCTATGTTCCAAACATAGGATGCCTCTTGATCCAAATAACTGATGCCTCATGCTCCAAGCATGAGATGCTAATAGTCCTCTCTACATGACTGTAAACTATAGTATTCCCTATGTTCCAAACATAGGATGCCTCTTACTCAATACAAGAGATGACTTATGCTCCATGCATGAGATGCCTAGAAGTCCAATCTAAAAGGATCTAAACTGTAGTACACCCTATGTTCCTAGCGTAGGATGCCTCTTGCTCCAAATAAGAGATGCCTAATTCTCCAAGCATGAGATTCATAACAGTCCAATCTACAAGACTCTAAACTGTAGTACGCCCTATGTTCCTGACATAGGATGCCTCTTTCTCCAATTAAGAGATGCCTTATGCTCCATACATGAGATTCCAACAGTCCTTTCTACATGAATCTAAACTATAGTATGCCCTGTGTTCCAATCATTGGATGCCTCTTGCACGAAACAAGAGATTCCTTATGCTCCAAGCATGAGAATCCTAATTCCATGATTGCAGTGGCATAATTTCAGGAGCATTGGAATCCATTCAAACATTCCATCACTCCACCCCACGCTTTGCGTGTCCTTCATTCATATCATCAAACACTTACATGTCTGAAGGTAGCCTCTAACAGCCTGGTCCCATGCCGCATCGGCTCACCTACCGTCCTGGGCCAACTCCCCAGAAGACTTTGGACAACACTTTGTGTGAGGTCCTTTGTTTCAAACACAGTAAATAGTCGACTCTCATTTGTTTGTACCCATTTCAGGATAACATGATATTGATGGTGTGTTTCGAACATGGTCAACAGTTATCCTCCATCGTCACGCCACCCTCACCGCGTTCTGAATGTTGTGCATGTGATTCACAATTTCCATCTCCATTTGTTCGGACTGATTCTGACACCCCTTGGCATTATCCCTCTTGTGCACCAGCTCATAGGTGAATACCTCAACCCACCGATGTGTTGGGATTCCCTCATGGCCAGACATGAGGATGCCATTACAGGAAACTTCTTTGCATAAGCCCCATCCACCATTATCGCTCCATAGCGGCACACAAGCCTCCATCCCGAAGTAAGTCCCAATCTATCTCTCCATGGGCCGCTCCACGTGTAAGCCCCACTCCACATCCCACGGACACACCTTTCATGACTTGATCGTCAGGTCTCTGCTACCTCTTGTTTATCACACCGAGCACGACTCACATGGGCCTAGAGTAAGCACCGACCCTGACACCAACACCCTGGGCAGCAAAGAGTGTAATCCCCATGCCCCCATTCTGAACTACGTTGACTTTGATCCATATCAAGGAATGGTATGTAGGAATCCTCCCTATGGTTCAAGCCCAACACCCATCGGACCCCAGGTCCATCTTCACATCGGTTCACTAGTACCCATTCTGAACTACATGGACTTTGATCCATGTCAAGGCATGGCACATATGAAGCCTCTCTGAGGTTCAATCCCAACACCCATCAGACCCCAGGTCCATCTTCACGTCGATTCACCGAAACCCATTCTGAACTACGTGGAATTTGATCCATTTCAAGGCATGGTATGTAGGAAGCCTCCCTGAGGTTCAATCCCACCACCACCTGGTCATTCCAACCCCATTAACGTCAGTTCACCAACACCTTGGTCAGCCTAGAGTGTAAGCCCCACATCCTTCCGAACTATGTGAACTTTCATCCATGTCAAGGCATGGTAAGTAGGAATCCTCCATGAGGTTTAAGCCCACCACCCATTGGTCATTTCGTACCCCATTCACGTTAGTTTTTCCCCCTTCCCACATGATGTTAAACTATATTCTCCACCCGAACTACGAGGACTTTGATCCATGTCAAGGCATGGTACGTAAGAAGCCTCACGAGGTTCAAGCCTATCACCCATCAGACCCACGGTCTATCTTTACATCAGTTCGCCAACACAACCCTACCCGAACTTCAAGAAGATTGATCCAGGTCAAGGCATGGTACGTATGAAGCCTCACGAGGTTCAATCCCATCACACATCGGACCCCCGGTCCATCTTCACATCGGTTCACCGACACAACCTTATCTGAACTATGTGGACTTTGATCCATGTCAAGGCATGGTATGTAGGAAGCCTCCATGAGGTTCAATCCCAACACCCATCAGACCCCGGGTCCATCTTCACATCGGTTCACTGGCACCCATTCTGAACTACGTGGACTATGATCCATGTCAATTCATGGTACGTAAGAAGCCTCCCTGAGGTTCAATCCCAACACCCATTAGACCCCAGGTCTATCTTCACGTCGGTTCACCGGCACCCATTCAAAACTATGTGGACTTTGATAAATTTCAAGGCATGGTATGTAGGAATACTCCCTGAGGTTCAAGCCCACCACCACCCAGTCGTTCTGACCCCATTCACATAGATTCACCAACTCCTTGGGTATCCTAGAGTGTAAGCCCCACACCCATACTTGAACTACGTGGTCTTTGATCTTTGCTAAGCCAGGGTACATTGGAAGCCTCTATGAGGTTCAAGCACACCTCTCGGTGGTTCCTACCTCCTTCACATCTGTTACCCAACAACTTGGGTAGCCTAGAGTGTAATCCCCACACCCATACATGAAATTAGTGGTCTTTGGTCCTAGCTAAGGTAGGGTATGTAGGAAGCCTCCATGAGGTTCCAGCCCACCACCTGGTCATTCCGAACACCTTCACATCGGTTCACCAACACCTTGGGAAGCCTAGAGTGTAATCCCCACACCATCGTCCTGAGCTAAACGGACTTTGATCCTTGCCAAGGTAGGGTATGTAGGAAGCGTCCCTGAGGTTCAATCCCACCACCCATCGGACCCCAGGTCCACCATCATGTCGGTTCACTGACGCCACATGAACTACGTGGTCTTTGAACTTTGCTAAGGTAGAGTACGTAGGAAGACTCCACGAAGTTCAAGCCCACAACCCATTGGTCGCTCCGACCCCCTTCACAATGGTTCCCACCATATGAACTACGTGTTCTTTGATTCCATGCCACAGGGATATGTAGGAAGTTTCCCTGAGGCTCAAGGCTATAACTCATGTCTCATCATGATCTCTCCCTTGAGCCTATGTGTCTCGGGAAGTTCATGCCCCAACCCAGAGGTTCCACTTCCTCTAAGTTCCATCCATGCGTCTATTCTCACGGGCCTCCTCCTCAGGTGTTCTGTCATCCCACCGAACTATGCGGACTTTGATTCCATGCCACAGAGATACGTAGGATGTCTCTTCAAGGCTCAAGGCCATCACTACCATCATCTTCTAAAAGGTCCCATCTCATTCCCCCTCCACTCCACTCATCTTTCCATAGTCCATCATGATTCTTACTCAGGCCGCTACATCCTGGTGGGATCATTTCATCCACCCTCCTCGCTGCTCTTAACAGTATTTGGGCCTCTATCCATGCTTAAGCCCCAACATGTATTCGGGTTGTTGTCCTCTATGAACACCCTAATTCATCATCCTTTAAAACTACGTGGGTTTTGATCCCTGTCATCTACACTAGGTACGTAGGAAATCTCCCTAAGGTTCAATCCTAACCAATGGTAAACCTTGGTGTTCCCCATTCTGGGGTGCACTCTCCCTGATCCGCCCTCAGTGGTGTTCAGATCAGCCATTATGGTTTGAAATCTCCCCTCCATGGGGCGCACCACATCGGATCCATCCTCATTGGACGTTTTGATCCATCCATCTTCCAGGTGTTCCCTCCTTGGGATGTACCAATCTGATACGACTCTATGGGATGTTCTGGACACTCTCATTCTGTCTCCTCAAGACGTTAAACTCACAGCCTACCTCGTGATAAACATGAGGTGCCTAAAGAAAACATCTAAAGGCATGCATTTGGCGTAACCATCTCTGAAAGATGTTAAACTCACGGCATACCCCGTGTTAAACATGGGAAGCTGAGAAAGACCTCAGAGACATGCCTATGGCATATGATTCCCCGTGTTCGATGTGGGATGCCTCGGGTTCTACACCCTTGAGATTCCCTCTTATGAGAAAGATTACAGGTTCCCCCAATGTGTACGCATCCAGAGATGCCCCGACATGCCTGATGTTGTCGTCTACTCCAACCGAAGGTTGATACCATGTCAAGACCCCATGATATGTCCTAACAGAAGTCGTGTAATTAACAGGCTTCCATGAAGATATGGCACCGGGAACAAGATTCATGAACCCCGACTTAATCTACGAGGGAGACCCGACCTAGGTGACGAGTTCCAAGGAGAAATCCACGGAAGGAAGAACCGACATCCCATCATCCCGTTCCGATCAAGGAGAAAACATCCTTGAACAAGGAACAGATGTCGCTTGCCTTTGAAAAGCGGGAATGCATGGAAACAGCTGCGCGTCCTCTACAGACGGATGTGCGCGCCCTAGCGAAAGCGTCGGAAAAAGTAACCTAGAGTCCAACCATGGGATGATAACGTGTTCCTCCACATTTTCGGGATTATGGGTGATAACCTGTTTCCAATTCAATGAGGAATAGTGATCATTTGAAGGGGTTATGTTCGCTCCCCCCATTGATGAGGATGGGACACTTTCCCATCCAAGAACGTGATCTGGGGCCCTCCCACTGAGGTAAGTCCCCAATATTCTGAGGCAGGGCTGTGTGACATTTAATCCCATTCCACATAGAAAGGTTCGTTGCTTCGCACCCTTACCCACAGTCTCCCCATATTCTTCTGTCGTGGACTCTCCCTCCCCCACCAATAGGGGAGGAGGCATATGAATTATTGAATCTCTAAAATCCTATTGTTTCTCACACAAATCATGATTCACGTGAGCTTAGAGGTTTGTGAGGAAAAAAAATATAACACCATCTGAACTATTAAGAATTCTAATTCATGACCAAAATAGGATACGTAGGACACCTACCAAAAGGCCCGAGCTCAAATGGGTGCCCACCCATAAAGGTTCCACCAAACCATTCCACCTCAAATGGGAAGCTTCCATGAATAATATCCACACCTTTTGAACTACGATAACTCGGATTCCTAACCAAAACAGGATACGTAGGATGCATACTAGAAGGTCTGATATCAAATGGGTTCCCATCCTTAAAGGGTGCACCCAACCAAGCCCCCTCAAATGGGAAGCTTCCATGCATAAGCCCCACACCAGCTGAACTATGAGAACTCAGATTCCTGACCAAAACATGATACGTAGGATGCCAACCAGAATTCTAGATCTCAAATGTGTGCCCACCCCTAAAGGGTACACCCAACTATGCCCCCTTAAATGGGGATCTTCCATGTGTAAGACACACACCATCTGAACTACGTAAACTCTGATTCTTGACAAAATCAGGATATGTAGGACGCCTACCAGAATGCCTAACATCAAAAGGGTGACCACCCATAAAGGGTCCACCCAATCATGATTATAAAATGTGCAGCTCCCATGCGTAATCCCCATCCAATATGAACTGTGTGGGTTCTGATTCCTCTCCCGAGGATACATAGGAAGCCCTCCTTGTAGGCCCAATCCCAACATAAAGTCACCTTCCACCCTCCTAGATGATGATAAACTCCAGAGCACCTTCTAATATGGCTAATTCAGTTTCACCTCCATGGAATCAAACATATGCATGATCACAAAGATCTTGCTAACTAACAGTAGCCCATGGAAACACTCTTTGAAAATGAACCAAGGATTCAAGAACAAATGAACATAACTAAAATCTACAATAGAGTCCTAGAACATGAAACAATCCTCCCTCAGAAGGGTGCAGTGAGCCTGACCTCCCATCCTCTGAACCAATAGAGTCCTTAGGTGTCATTGGCCAAATCGTCAATCAATGAGTGCCTTCCTTTGGAAAGAAGGTCCATGAATCATGGATACCAGGGTTTTTGGGAATTCTTGTCTTCATGAATAAACTTGTTGGAGACCATCTAAGGAAGTTATATATGAGATGGATCGATTCCATGAGAGCTTGAACCCCCACAAAATAACCTTCTTGGACTAATAGTTCCCCACATAGTTAATTCAACCATCGTTAAAGGATAAGGACGTTGAACATGATGAAACAGAAGAGCGGTAAACTCAAAAAGAACCCATCACAATGGAAAAAGGTAAGGTTGATGGTCCTCGTTGTTCCATCTCTACATCCCCTACAAACATGCCACCTCGGTGGTGGAATAATGGTCATATAATAATATTTTGCGGTTTGTTTATTGTTGGTGTTATGTGTTGTATATGCTATCTAAGGTAGTGTTATTTTAAAATATATACGTGTCACAAGGGAGAGATTGAATGAAAGTTAAAATCATGTAATTGAGAAATTATTATATATAATAAGAATTAAATAATTCAATATGTATACAATTTAAAACTAAATTTGTTTATAATTAGAAGCATGATTCAAGGAATTAATGTTGGGTCTAAGAATCCAAACCTTTTATTCCCACTTAGTCAGATAGACTCTAAACACATATATAATAAAATAATGCTCATAAAGTTTTTATTTTAGAACCATATTCATATTTATAAAGTATTATATTAATCTAATATAATCTTTTATTACATAGTTATTTACTATTTCTAGTAAATATTGATCATTGGTGTTGGTAGTTTTAACTGATCCATGACTATTTCAGTATAATAATTTTGGTTATCATTACAAGATCATGAGTTCATTGTCTCTATAATTTACAATTTTTCTAAATGTAATTTTTGAAATTTTTTATAGTGTTACATGATCATTCCATTGGAGGTTTTGGAATGATTTTTAAAAGATAAAACACATAATGGTCATGTTTCTGGAATTTTTAATGAACTAATGATGGCATCTAAATGATGAGTTAATTTTTAAAATAAAAATTACAGATACAGAAAAACAATAATTATTTATAAATTTATATCATATTATACTAGTATCTAATAATTTGTATAGTTTAATAGTTTTTTCCAAAATAGATTCTATTAAATAAAAGATTCTATTTATGTTTATTTTAGGCTGTTAAATTGTACAATGACAATTAATTTTCAATATTATTAGTATTTCAACAAAATTATCTGACCATAATCTTGATCAAGTTATAAATATAATATTTATTAATTAAATTCATTTTTATAACCCTTCATGTATGTAGTGAGGAAAAATGAAATATGTTATTCATTGAGGTGGTAGTCTGACCATAACAAGGATGAGGTTTTCATTTTCTAATGAATGGGAAGAAGGTATATAATGGTTATTCCAATCACATAATTAAATTTTAGTATAATAATGATACATATGTAATTATATTTGTTTGGGTATAATATATTTATAGGATTGGGAAGTAGAAATAATCTAAAAGGAACACAGTTACGATAATAACCTCTTACTTGGATAACCCCTTTTAGACCACCCCTGAAGCCTACTTATATTGTTATTTTGGTGAGATCAAACCTATAGGAAATGTTTAATATGTTTGGAGGAGTTTTGGTAAAGTTTTGTTGATATATAAAGATTTATGTGTGAGGAGAATTGGGTTGTTTAAGGGGTACTTTTATAAGTTATAGGATGGAACTTTTGTAAATATTAATTTATTAAAATAAAAATAGATATCGCATTCAATGAAATTGGATACAAAGATGATAATAAATGAGGAAAAAATGAAAAAGCTCAATAATAGATTATTATAAACATTTATAGATAAGGTTTTATGATATTTTAGACCTTAAAAACTTAGTTTAACATGTTTTACCTCATTTTACTTTAATTATGATGAATCAACATTTACCTTAGTGATTTGTTTTTTACCATAAAAATGAATTTTACCAACATAAACATATTATATATGTTTATTCAGTAAATGAAATATATTTTATCAAAATAAATTTGAAAATATGATAAATATATTTTTAAATCAATATAAAATTTATATAAAAAAAGTGGTATTTATAGAAAAATTTCCTTTAAAAACATCAAGTGTTGTTAATTTGAATAAAAATAAATTACTAATTTAAATGAGCATTAATATTTTATTTTCATTACAACAAATTTTAATAATAATATTTAAAAGTAGTCAATTTAGTTTATTAAGAAACAAATTAAAAATATATTATCATTAAGTGATTCATTCATGACATAGGGTTTGATGCCCTCCCAGTATAGGTTAGCAACATGGAGAGGTCATCATCCAATTACCATTGTGATAGAATAGATTGATGTTTTTTAGGAAGTTTTCATATTGGGTTTCTTTTTCAATGTTTGTTTTTGTTTTTTTGGTGTTTTTTTGTGTTCAAGATATTTTTTTCTATGGTATATGCTTCATCAGGTGGCCTTCTCTCATTGATAATGGTGCTCTATTGTATTTATCTCCTTCCTCGACCATTTGATTTAGTCCTTCTCAATTGAGGATAGATTATCATTCATAACTATTACCATTTTGGTTGAGTTCTTGACTAGAGACATTTCATTAATGATTTTTCATCTCATGATGGTTAGGTAATCATATTTTCAAGTTCTTGGTGGTTACTTGTTAGAGGAAGAGATTCTGTGTAGGGTACGGATCATTTAAAAAGAAAAAATCTAGAAAGATGAATAATTGAATGTGTATTAAGTAGTATTGATGTCCCCACAAGTAAATTTAGTTTATTTATACTTAAAAGTCTTGGGGGACTTGTCTAGTGCTTCAGTTCAATATTTTTACTTGTTACTAGTGTCACACCATGAGATTTCAAAATATATTTTTCCTTAAATAAAAATTGCATCGTTAGTTACTTTAACAGAAATAATTGAACTAAAATGATGAATGAAATATTATATAAGAATAATATAACAAGAATAAAACCTATAGTAGATAAAAATATAGTAATAAAATAGAAATTCTTATAAAATAGGATTAATAATACTCAATGTTCTAAAGGGGTGTTTTTTCAATAAAAGTAGTTTTTCATTTTATATTGGATTTATAAAAAAATTATAATTTTTTATTGGAAAAGTTTAAATTAATTTTTGGAATAATCATGTTAATATTTTACTGGGATAAATGTTTTATATTATTCAAAAAAATATTCTTAGGTGAATAGTGAAAATACCAATTATACTAAAAAATGTCACTATTATGAAATTATCTTAATAGAATAATTAATTAAAAGTTTATGAAACCATTTCTTATATAATTTATATATATTAAATATTAAATATAATTAATTTATAAATACTATTTTTAATTTTTATAATCCATGTTTAACATTTTGGAAACTCATGTAATGTTTTAGCCTAAAAACTATTTTTAAGCACTTACATTAAAAATTAGAATTCATCAATTTAAAAAATAAAATCCAAAAAATTATTGTTTGAGATCAGAATTTAAATATTATTTTATAAATTTAGTTTCATTTTTTATCATTAAAATTATATTACTTAGATTAAATTAAATTACCTTGATAGTGGTGAAACTATTATTTTTAAAGGATCATTTTATTTACATTTTGTAGTTTTTATCTCGTAAGTGAAATTAATACATTTTAATTAATGACCTGAATATTTTTTTGAAAAAAAAATAATTATATTAACATACATTTAACTAGTAACCAATTTTAAATAATATTAAGAATACTGAAGGGATAAAATGACGTTTTCAATAAAATATTTTTTCTTTATAAAAAATGTTTTTAATTAAAAGATAATTTTATAGTATTTATAAATTAAATTAGATTAAATAGATATTAAATTTTGGTTTATAACATACATATTGGTTAATATTGGTTAGTTTAATTATTTATTAAAACATAATTTAATTGGGTAAAAACTTGTTACCCCAATAAAAAAAGGTAAAAGTATAAAATATAGGTGTAAATAGATTGAATCATGTTCAGAACTTGTGTTTAAATAAGTTTTTGATTTTTTATAGACAAAATATCACCTAAAAATCCATTATTTTTCTATTTTAGATCCACTCACCCTATAACAGTTCCATTCTATTATTGAAAAAAAAATGGATTTCTACAAAAGTCCAAGTTTCTTTACTTATAAAAGGTGATCACTTACACCCTATCACATTTACACATAACCATAAAAAATTTATTTCATACCAATTGAGTTTCCCTCTAATATAATTACCTTACATGAACATAATACCCTAGTCACCATAAGTTGACATATTCCCTTCATTTCTAAGAAAACATTAAATAAAAAGTTCAAGTTCTCAAAGAGAGTAATTCTGAATCCTTATCATTTTTTTCTTAATAATTATATTCCAAACCTATAAAAAACTATGTAATATAATGAAATAGTTATCATTAATATACAAATGTGTTATTATATTAATGGTAGTACCATTATTTATTCCACTTCAACCACCTATAAAAAACATACTAACACTGATCAAGCATTGTGAGCATTGCCACCTCTATGAAGTGATTTCTTATATTTTTCATTACTATATTTCTTTATTCGTTAGAAGGATGGAATTAAATAATAAATCTGAAATATATATTATTTTTATTATTTTATGTTGAAAAATTATAATCTATAATCATTCCCTCTCATCCATTAGAAAAATGAAATTTTAAGTGTGTGTTGTGTGAACTACCACCTCCATGAAGTAAGGTATCTATATTTTCTTCTAAATTCATTCTTATTTGTTAAACACTCTTCATATATGTTCCCAAAAATTAAAAATATATATTTAATATCATTATTATTTATTAATAATTATATTATTTTAAAATAAACTACTATTATAACCATAATCATCCCATCATCATGGTATGCTAATATTTGGGTCGGTTTAACCACCTACTTAAATAATGCTATAAAACTCTATCATAGATGACTTATTATTATATTATCAGCTTTGATAACTAAAATTTCTAAAATATGTCGACAATGATTCAACTTTCACACAAAATAAAAAACATAAGAAAATATTATATAACAAATAAATATCATATAACAATAAATAGTCCTATGTAAATTAAATATATATATGAATAAGGTTCTAATAAGGAACCTAATAAAATTAAATTGATAATTCATGAATTTTATTGCATTTGTAGAGGAAATCATGACCACAATAAGGATTTTTTGTCTCAATTTTCACCCCGTGATACATACTATTTATTATACAATATGTTTCACTTGAAATGGTGTATCTGATAACCATTAATATTTTTATAATAATTCTATCATTATTCATAGTATTTAATGTTTCTTTCGTAATCAAATCCTCCAAGTTGTTCTGATTCGAAAGTTTCAAATATTTTAAGGGTTTGTGCTAACACAATTTTCTTCCATTGAGTTACAAACTTTATTATTGACCTCTATAGTTCCAAGTATGATTTATTCTACCTAAAAAATAATTTTTATTATATTTCCTCCTTCTTTTATGGGGTTATAAAATTCTTCCATATAACCACATTATCAAATTATTGTTACCATAAATATTAAGTTATTTGAAATGGTTTCATGGTCTTAATTCATATTTATTAATCCATATGTATTACTATACATAAATTTCCTTTTATATGATGTATATACCTCAAAATATTTATATTATATCATTAAATATCATTAATTCATGGTATTAAATGTTCAATTTCAATCACTTTTTCCTTCAAGGGTGTTGATTTCAATATTATTCAAGCCACAAGGTTTCCTTTCGAAACCTCATTTTAAATTTGATTACCCATATGGGGAATTTTTATAGTCTTTATTTTCAATGTAACAATCAATTTATTACCTTATGGTTATACTTGGTGAGATTTTTTACTTTTTCTTTTATCTTAAATTGTAAGTTTTATAACCTTTTTAAGAGATTTAATTTTTAATAAATTTATTCTAAATAAATAAATTAGGAAATTATTTTTCATTCATATATTATTTTTGATGCCAAATTTTATGAATACCACTATTTTTTTGGAAAATTGAAAATTTTCATTTTCAACTACCTTGAATTTCATTAAATGTTTTTCAAAAATAAAATCATTTTAATGTTTTATGTATCTGTGTTTTCAACGAATAAAAATATTTTAGTGTTTCTATGTAAATATATCACTCTACGTCATTTTTTGTTTTTATGAATCTTTATCAATATGTTTTCAAGGATTCAAAAAATTATTTGTCTCCTATTTTTATATAAATATTCATTTTAAATGATTTCAAATTATGAAGGATGTTTCTTATTTCTAAAGTGATATTTCTAAAATTCCTAAAATGTTTTTTTATTGATGAAATTATACATTGACATATACTACTCTTGATCAAATATTCTCATCAAATGATACCATACATCTTATTTATATGGATAGATTATGTAATGTTATTTTATTTCAAAGAAATTACTCATCCCTTATTTTGTCTTTCTCAAATTATAACTATAATTTTTATTATAATTCATTTTATCTATGAATAACCTATTTTTTATTCCTTTGACTGAAGGGTGTTAACCTAGATGTAATTCATCGATTGAATAGTTAAAATTTTTAATAAACTATATTCCCTTTATCTATATGGTGTAAATACCTCACATTATATTATTTTATGGGTATGTACCTATAGATTTACTTAATTTCATTGAATATCATTTTATATATCATGGTATTATCATGTTTATTAATGTTATTAAGAAATTTATCCTTATAAAATTACATTTTAAAGATATATCAAACCCATTTTATTTCCATGTGTTCTTTATGATATTATGATGAATTATGTTTATGGAAACAATATATATGAATGATGAGGTGTGGATTCATATCTCTCTTTCCAATTTATTGGTTTAAAATTTAAATCTCATGATATTTTTATATAAAGGAAAAATTTATTTGTTATCAATAATGGGTGCAAGTATGTGACTAACTAAGGTTTTGTAAATAGGAGTAATATTAATTTTTGTTGTAAGAATTATTGTAACTTTGTGACTCATGATGGTAATATTTTTTTATGCTTATATTTGTTCCATAAATATAAAGTATTCCTTATATCATTGATATGAAAATGTTCTATGATAATTTATTATGTTATTACATCTCTTATTCCATGATTTATTATCAATATTTTTTTAGTAATACTTTCATATGTATATTGATTATACCCATATGTTCATCTTATACTAAATTGTGATTGTTGATGGTTATTGCTTATGTTTTCCCTGACTGGGCATCTAAGCTCACTCTTTTCTTATGTTTTCCTTCCCCCAAGTTGTAAACATAAGAAAATAATGAAATGTGTAGATGAGTATCAGATGTGGAGAATTAGTTTGAGATATTTGTGGCTTTTTTATGAATTAATTTGTTGCTTATATAGTAGGAAACTTCTTGTAAGTCGAAGAATGCTTGGGTTTTGTAACACCCCGACCCCTGTTACCCAGAGTCGGTGCATTATTACATAACATTGGCATGATCATAAAAAATATCAAATCTCGAAATACCGATGGGTTTAGTATCTTTGGAAACTCTAGATATATTCATAAGTCTTAAATAACATCATAAAAATAAAAACTAAAACAACAACATATTGTCTCCAAAATCCACACTATTATCCCCTCATAATATCCCTGCAGGTCATTCATAATTTACATCGTCACATCCTGGGAAAAATAAAACATAGAAAAGGGGTGAGCTCAAATGCCCAGTAAGGATAACAATATAGCGAAAACTTTCATAAATAAGAATAAACATTTAAGGCAGTGTATAACTAAAAAAAAGCCTTTTAAACTTGAACTTCAACATAGTATGGAAAAAATAAAATGAAATAATGCCATTTACTTATTCACATGGATATTCTACTAATCTAATAATCACATGCAATATCAATAACCACTTTCATAATGATGGAATGCATAATGCCAGACTATCATAACCACATAGCCAAGGCCTCGTGCCAAGACTAGAAATAAGATTTTGCCAAGGCCTTGTGCCAAGACACTAGTTTTTCTCACGAGACCTACCGATGCATCGAGGATCTATAGCGGGCTCCACCCGTCACATATTAAGTCCAATGCATTCCCATATGAAAAGGTTTAAACATAACATAAGAATTCGTGTTAAAACTAGCATACGAAATTTAAATACTTCATCCATAAACAATGAATGGTATAAAAATAACACATCCACAGTACAACATATCACAAAACCTTCAATACAATATATAAGTTTTGTTTCATAATAAATCAACTTCAAATAAGCGTAAAATCCATCGAAGGATGTTGACATAGATGAAATCAAAACTCTTTTTAGAGAAATTTCTATTTCTATTTTGAAATCATTTAAGAGTCATATATTTATAAAATAAAACATTTTCTGTGAAAATATTCTTATAATCTTTTAAGGGAAGCTTCGACGATTTTATAACGGCGGAAAATAGCTGCACCCGCCGTATAAGTTAAAAAAACATTCTTACCCTAATTTTTTCGAAAAGGTTAAAAAACACCTTGTTTGGAAAGTGACAGAAATATTCCTTTATAAACCTCTTATAAAAAGTCAAACAAGGGTATAAATGACTTTAACCCATATTCTAGTAAATAGTAAAAATGTTTTGAAATTCATTTTTAAGAAACATGGATGTGGATGATAAAGAGATCCCAGTAGATTATTACGTATAAACAACCTCTGATAATAAAGAGATTGCGAAATAAACCCTTACCTTGTACTTTTCCATGGTTGGGGTAGGTTAGACTCCTGTATAATGGTGAAATAATTGTTATTATATTATACAAGAATATGATATCATATATGATCTTTTAACATTGATTTGTTAATAATATCTTTGTATTATCGTCGTTTCGTGTGTTAACTTACTCATTTTCTTCGATATGTTTTGTTACATAAGCCATGTTTATTATGGATAGGAATTATCTTATTAATATCAAGAATGATATCAAGTCCTTAAACATTATTTTTAAATCATCAAATGATAATTATACTTGAATGGATACGATGGAGAATGAATCTCATCGCATTCGTGGAGACGGTAGTCCGTACGTACGCACGAGCGGCAATATCAATCTTTTGATATTAAAATATTATATAAATGGATGGTATTACATATATAAAGAATAATTATCATTTTATATTTATTATTTACATGAGTTACACATCATTATTATACCAATCCAAATAATAATTTATTGAGTAACAATTACACCACGACGTGGAGACGGTAAGACATACGTACGCACGTATGGGTATATGTTATTCAAAGGATGGATAGAATACTGAATATGGTTGTACCATATTTATAATAACATCACCGTATATATAAGATACTGGATTTATTATTTTAGAATGGTAATAACAAAGAAATAATAAGTGGAAGAAGAAAGGAACTTGGAAAATGGTGGTGAAATCATTACCTCTTCTTCGGGTTCTTCCTTTTGATTTGATCAAAAGGGCTCTTAGGTTAGATTTCTGACTAACGTAAGACCTCTAGGATAAAGTTAGGGATGTTGAGAGAGTATTTGGTCAGAGTTTGGCCGAACCAAAAGGCTTTGAAGGTGTGAGTTAATGAGAAGGTAGAGTTCCCTTTTATAAGAGGGGTGAGGGGGACCTTTGGAAAAGCTAGAAATATTATTTTATAATAAATTCATATTCAGTTTCTAATGGCTCAAAAGTGGATTATTTAAAGGTTAAGGTGGGTATAGGTCGAAAACCACTAAACCAATAGAATTCATACAGTTTTGGGTTACTATATTAACCTTATCATTAAGTATTTACTCTTAGTTAATTTGTTTCACTTTTACAATGTCTCTTTGTATTTTTATATTATATGGTTAATAAACTTACTATATACATCCAAGAGACCCCCAAGTTGTCCATTAATGAAGAACCTATCATGATATAAGTCTTTTGGACGAACCTTAGATTTTTTGGAATTTAATATCAATCAATAATGTAATATTTGTTTTAAAAACTCTTTTAAGTCAATTTTGACACTATTCAATAATTGATTTTTGTGAAAATCATAACAGAATGATTACTTAGAACAAAGTCAATTAAATCAATACTAATATGTCATATTATCTTAGAAAATTATTTTAAATTATTAAAAGTCTCAAATTATATTTATTTGGGTATTTATAATATCAATTATTTTAGTTTTTCACTATTATGGTAATTACTGCATCATGATTGTGTCATAAATAAAGTATATTATATAATATATAAAAATTCTAAATAAAATATAATTATGTAGGAAATCGTTTTATCTTTCTAATGAATATTTAAAATCAAATTTATCTTATGTATAACCCTATATTAAAAATGTTTTAGTAAATAAACATTGATTTTAACTCTTTTAACTCTTCTTTGAATTAAATAATAATAAATGTCCTAATCTAATCCAAGTGGACCTAAATGATAATATTTTATTCCTAAGGTTGTTTTTGGTCGAGATACACTTGTACAATATAATTAGTACATGTGTTAGGGTAATATTAATATCATTTTTACCCTTAATTACCCTATTTACTTTTAACCGTGGTAAATAAAAGTAAAAAGTTATTATTCACCAAAAATTATTTTCATCTCATTGAACCACATTTTACTCGTTTATATTAACCGTGTCTCTCGGATTTTTGAAATTCCAATCACAGAAGTGGTAGAATTAAGTTTTATGAAAAATTTAGTTTTTTAACTACCACTTAGTGGTTTCACTATTCATCAAAAATTGAAGTTTTTCTGAACAATGCCAAAATTTCACCCTAAGATATAATTGATTTTCCAAATTCATAAATGATGTCTATTTTAAAAAATTCCAAACATATAAGTTGCATTAATTAATTTTATAATTAATTCCCACTGTTACAAAAAATAGAGTGTTTTTAAGAAACAATATATATCAAAATATTGACAATTGTTTATGTCCAATTTCAAAGTGAAATTAATTCTAATGAACTCCATTGGATAAAATGGTAAAAATATATTCTAATTATACTTTAAAACCACTAAATAATATAATTTATCACTATAAATTATTTTGATTAAAAAAGTTTTTTTTAAGTATTTTCAGTATTCATAAAAATTGGAAGTTCTAAGAAAAATACCAAAAATTAAACTTAGGATAATTTCGATATTCTAAATCCAGAAATGAAGTCCATTTTGAAATATAAAATATATATAATTTCAAAAATTAGGTATTACTATTCATAAAAGCTAGTTTGATTGGTTGTGGTGTGTTAGAACTCGATGTTGCGTACAACACATGCTATCGAATTATTCCAAGAGAAGCGTACCGTAGAAGCTTGGGGTGTTACATTCTCCCCTCCTTCAAATAATTTCGTCCTCGAAATTTCTAGAATACTACTGCGTGAAAAGACTCAGGTGGTTCTTCATCATAACTTCCTCCGGTTCCCACGTTGCCGCTTCCATCTTATGGTTTCTCAACAAGACTTTTACCAGGTGAGTCGTCCGGTTTCTCAGTACTTGTTCTCTCATATCAAGAATCTTGACGGGCTCTTCGCAATAAGACAGATCAGGTTCCAGTTCTAATTCCTCATAGGTGAGTACATGCGTTGGGTCAGGCATGTATTTCCTTAATAGAGATACGTGGAACACATCGTGAACTTTGGAGAGACTTGGCGGCATTGCCAATCGGTAAGCTACAACCCCAATTCATTCTAGAATTTCGAAAGGTTCGATGTACCTGGGACTCAATTTACCTTTCTTACCAAAACGTATGACTCCCTTCCATGGAGATACCTTCAGGAAAACATGATCACCGACTTGAAATTCCAAATACTTCCTTCGATTATCGGCATAGCTCTTCTGCCTACTTTGAGCTGCTTTGATTAGATTTTGGATTACCCTCACCTTTTCTATCGTTTCCTCCACCAGTTCTGGGCTTACAAGTTTTCTTTCACCAACGTCATCCCAACAGGTTGGTGTACGACATCAATTTCTGTATAACGCTTCATATGGTGCCATCTGAATACTCGAATGGAAGCTATTGTTATAGGAAAATTCTACCAAAGGTAAATATTGATCCCACATACCCTGAAAGTCAAGTGAGCAGGATCTCAACATGTCTTCTAAGGTTTGAATAGTTCGTTCTGATTGTCCATCTGTTTGAGGGTGGTAGGAAGTGCTCAAATGAAGTTCAGTATCCAAGGATTTATGAAGAATTTTCCAGAATCATGAAGTAAAATGGGGATCACGATCAGAAACAATCGATAGGGGTACTCCATGAAGTCTCACAACTTCATCAATGTATAGTCTTGCTAGACGTTCCAGTGGTAGATCTTCTCTTATAGCAAGAAAATGTGCTGACTTGGTAAGACGATCAAAAATAACCCATATTTCATCGTTCCTTCTAGGAGTCTTTGGTAGCCCCATGACAAATTCCATCGTAATATTGTCCCATTTCCACTCCGGTATGGGAAGAGGTTGTAATACTCCACCAGGATGTTGCCTTCCAGCTTTCACTTGTTGACAAACCGTACATCTTGACATAAAATCAGCAATCTCCCTCTTCATGTTGTCCCACCAAAAATGTTCCTTCAAATCTCTATACATTTTGGTGCTCCCAAGGTGTATAAATAAATTGGAACTATGAGCATCATCCAACAATTCCATTTTTAGATCAGGTATATCGGGAACACAAAGCCTCTTCCCGAATTTCAAAATTCCTTCTTCATACACAAAGTCTCTCAATATCCCATCATTCACAACTTTAATCTTCTTTTGAAATTCTTCATCATCAGTCTGAGAACTCTTAATCCTTTATAGTAAAGATGGTTTGGCAACCATTTGAAAAATAATTGATGTTTCACCTTCCCTGGTTATTCCCCTATCCATCTTCACTAGATCCATGAAAATTGGATCCCTTTCAATTATCATATTGTTCAAAACTCCATGATCTTTTCTTCTCAAAGAATCTGCCACCTTGTTTGCTTTCCCCGGGTGGTAGTGTATCATACAATCATAATCCTTGAGTAATTCAAGCCATCTCCTTTGCCTCATGTTGAGTTCTTTTTGTGAGAAAATATACTTCAAACTCTTGTGATCAGTATAAATCTGACATTTTTCACCATAGAGGTAGTGCCTCCATATCTTTAAAGCAAATATCACAGCTGCTAACTCAAGATCACGAGTAGGATAGTTTTTCTCATGAATTTTCAACTGTCATGATGCATAGGCAATAACCATATCATTCTGCATAAGGACACAACAAAGTCCTTTCTTCGATGCATCACTATAAATAACGAACCCATCATTCCCCGATGGTAGATTCAATATAGGATCATTGACTAATCTTCTCTTCAGTTCTTCAAAACATTCTTCACAATATTTTGTCCAAACAAATTTAACCCCTTTACCTGTGAGCTTCATTAATGGGTTTGCCAATTGGGAAAAATTCTGGACGAAACGTCGATAATAACCTTCCAAACTAATAAAATTGCGTACCTCGGTTATACTCGTAGGTGCTGGCCATTCTTGAATTGCCTTGGTCTTAGAAGGATCAACAGAAATTCCATCTTTAGAGACAATATGGCGAAGAAAAGAAATCTCCTGAATCCAGAATTTACACTTGCTAAACTTCCCATATAATTCATGTCTTCTCAGAGTCTTCAGGATAATGCGCAAGTGACTTTCATGATCCTCGTAGCTTTTAGAGTATACCAAGATATCATCAATAAATACCACCACAAATTCATCGAGATATTCCTTGAAAACTCTATTCATCAGATCCATGAATACAGAGGGTGCATTAGTCAATCCAAAGGGCTTTACAGTAAACTCGTAATGCCCATACCTAGTTCAAAATGCTGTCTTCGGAATGTCTTCCTTCTTTACACACAACTGATGGTATCCAGATCGAAGGTCAATATTTGAAAAGTATTGAGATCCATGCAATTGGTCAAATAAATCATCAATGCGAGGTAGGGGATACTTGTTCTTTATTGTTATGGCATTAATCTCCCTATAGTCGATACATAATCTCATAGATCCATCTTTCTTTTTAACAAAAAGAATAGGGGCTCCCCATGGAGAAACTCTAGGGAGAATAAATCCCTTATTACTCAATTCCTCTAGTTGTTTCTTTAGTTCAACTAATTCTACAGTGGAAATTCTATAAGGGGTCTTCGATATAGGCCTTGATCCAGGAATTAAATCAATAGAAAACTCAACTTCTCATTCTGGAGGATGTCCAGGTAAATCTTCCGGAAACACATCTACATATTCCTTCACAACAGGTAAATCCTCTATTTGAACATTCCTTTCCTCACCCATAGTAATTTCATTCTCTTCCTCCCCAATAATTGAATTTAGTTTAGCTACTGGGGGTGGATCTAGATAAGAATTTGGTGGTGATGATTCTGCTCTAAAGATAAGGTGTTCCTTCTCATCATCATCAAGAACCGTAACCTCTTTCTTCTTACAATAAATCTTCGCATCATGGTCCGAAAGCCAATCCATACCGAGGATTATATCAAACTCAATCATAGGTATGATGATGAGATTAGCAGATAATGAACATTTATGTGCTCTAATGGGGACTGATTCAAAAAACTTTGTTGCAATGATACTTCCCTTAGGAGTTTTAACTGACAACTCCCTTGTTAAGTCAAATTGGAAATATCTAATTTTCTTAGCAAACTGGGAAGATATGAAACAATGTGATGATCCAGAATCAAATAATGCATTTGCTAAACTTGAGGAAACCACTAAATTACCTACCACCATGTCTTTTGGAGCTTCTACCTCAGCAGTAGTGATAGCATAAGCTTGGCCTTGATCCCTTGGCCTTTTCTGAGGTAAGTTCCCCTGACGATTAGGACATTCATTTGCATAATGTCCCATCTCCCTACAATTGTAGCATTGAACATTGGTAGCTTCCTTCTTCCCTTTACATTCACAAGCTTGGTGTCCTTTTTCACCACACTTGTAAATGACACCCATTCCATTCAAGCAAGTACCGGGGTTTTTCTTTCCACATTTACCATAGGATGGATATTCAACCTTTCCCTTCTTCCCCTTATTTCCATTCCCAGATTGATCAGCAGATCTCTTCTTCTCTTGCTTTGCTTTAAAGCCATAAGACTTAGAGAATTCCTTTTCTGTTTTGATAGCACATGAGACAATGTCTTCGTACGAGAATATGATATCATATATGATCTTTTAACATTGATTTGTTAATAATATCTTAGTATTATCGTCGTTTCGGGTGTTAACTTACTCATTTTCTGAACAATGACAAAATATCACCCTAAGCTATAATTGATATTCAGAATTCAAAAATGATGTCTATTTTAAAAAAATCCAAACATATAAGTTGCATTAATTAATTTTATAATTAATTCCCGTTGTTACAACAAATAGCGTGTTTTTAAGAAACAATATATATCAAAAGATTGACAATTGTTAATGTCCAATTTCAAAGTGAAATTAATTCTAATGAACACCATTGGATAAAATGGTAAAAATATATTCTAATTATACTTTTAAACCACTTAATAATATAATTTATCACTATAAATTATTTTGATTTAAAAAGTTGTTTTTAAGTATTTTCACTATTCATAAAAATTGGAAGTTCTCAGAAAAATACCAAAAATTCAACTTAGGATAATTTCGATATTCTGAATCCAAAAATGAAGTCCATTTTGAAATATAAAATATATATAATTTCAAAAAGTAGGTATTACTATTCATAACGGCTAGTTTGATTGGTTGTGGTGTGTTAGAACTCGATGTTGCGTACAACACATGCTATCGCATTATTCCAAGAGAAGCATACCATAGAAGCTTGGGGTGTTACAGGTTTTTTAGGAAATGTTTTATGCAAATTATATAAAACTACAAATTTAAAGGGTATTGGGAATGTATATATTGAAATATTTTCTTCATGTCATGTAATGGAGGTGATCATGTCTTTATGGAACCGAAGTTTGTACCAGAGTAGAATTTAAATAATTTTAGAGGTTAGGATACAAGTTGAGGATAATTTAAGGTTTGATAAGTTAAGGCTGATCATAATATCAAAGTTATAAAAAACCATATTATTTTAGTTCAATTAATATTGAATATTTTGGGAAATAGGAGAAGATAAATTCAGTGAATCCCCAAGGGACAAGGCTATGGGATAATTATAAGTATAGGATAATTTGCCTATGTTTTGGTAAAGTATATATTGTGTGGTTCACCTAGAAATTTGATCCCTATATAAATACTATCAAGTTTATGTGGATATAGAATAGATTGAAGGATGGATAATAAAAATTAATACTTTTAGTTTATTATCAAAACAAACTTAACTTTTTTTTCATTATGAATGGGTGTAATACTATACACCTAGATAGACACACTCGAGGGATATTATTTTTTTAATCACATTTTATTTACAACCCATTATGAAGGATTTATTATGTTAACAATTTAGGTTAACTAATATGAGAGAACCCAACCTATTATTATTTATTCCATGTTTTTGTTATTTTAAAAACACCTTTAGAGTTTATGTGTAAACCCTCACAAAACAATCCAGATCTGATTAAATTGTGAGTGATTTAGGTTAAACTTAATTTTACTATAATAATTTAAAAGTGTAAAACATTTTAGTGTTGAATTTTTCATTTTATTATCTTATAATAATTATCTTATGGGGTTAATTTATTTTTCACTGATTTTTAACTTCATTTGTTTCTAGTAATCGTTAATGCATGAATGAAATAGGATAATAATGGATATCATAGACAATGTGCATATTTTCTGAATGAGTAACCTAACTTCATATGAACTGAAGTGATAAACCTTATGATTATGCCAAACCATCTATCAATAATTATAACTAATAACATGAAAATAGTTGAATTCCCAAACATACCAAGTAATATAAGGATAAATTCTTATGGGTATTTAGGAGATTAAGATAATGAAGGATAAAATATTAAAGTTCCTTTGCATCACCAATGTGGAAATAAGAACCAAAGGAAAATGTATTGAAGGAACTGGGAGATTTTTTACCTATTGAAAGGATGAAATATAACAGCTAATTTGAGAGGAAAATTGAATATGTTACTATACATTTTAAAAGTAAATAGAATTCATCTAGAGGTTCCAATAAAAGTTCAATGTCTTAAATGTGGTGAGATTGGGCATTATCCAAGTCAATGTCTTGATAAAAGGGATGACAAGGAGAATATGAACCAATGACTTCCATGAAAAATGTAATTCTTATGCACCAAATACTATGGAATTCAGTTCTGAAAATGACTTGGAATGAAGATCATTGATCGCCCACTCAAGAATCATGAGTGTTGTATTTGTTTCTTGTACAACCAGCTCCTATATACCAAGAATTGTTTCTTAGAACATATTATTTTCTAAATATAAGTTGAATTATTAACTTATAGTGGTATGATTATTGTATCAAAAGTATATAACTCATATCTAATTTATTTTTGTAGGAATATTCTTCCTAAAAATCCTATTATCCAATATTTTGTCAAATTTCATGTAATATTTGGTATAAATTTTCTCTCTGGAAAAGTACATCTTCCAAGATATGAAAATAAAATCTAATAATAAAACCATGGTCACTTAATAATAAAAGGCTTAATATAAATTATTTATTAAATTTTACTTCCATTTTAATGGTTTATTTAAGAAAAATGATTAAATAAAAACTCTACAGTAGTTATATTCCTATTATGAGTGAAAAGATAAGTTTCCTGGTCTTCCCAAAGATAGGAAGGTTTGTAACACTTAGAAGTTATATCTGGAGTCATGATTATATTTATATACACTTAAGTAGTGTTTTTATTAAGTGATAATTAAAATTGGGAGGATGCAATTTATTTCAGCGGGGGGGGGGATATAACTCCCCAATATTTTGGAATATATTTTCTCTTAATTAAACATTATATCAATAGCTTATTTCACATGAATAAATGAATTGAAATGATATATAAATACTATATAATAATATTATAATAATAAAAACTCTATATTACATAAAAATATATTAATCAATTAGAAATTCATACAAAATAGGATTAAGAACATTGAATGTTTTAAAAAGAAATTTTTTCAATAAATGAAATTGTCCTTTATATATTGTATTTAAAAGATAAATTTATATAAATTAAAAGGTTAATTTGAAAATTTAAAAATATATTTTGGTTCAATATTTTCAATATTATATTATTATAAATTTGTTATATTTCTCTAAAATAAAATATATTAAGGTGAATAGTGTAACACCTGAGATTTTTATGAGTAATATTTTGTTCAAAGGAATCTTTCACTACACACTTGCTTGGCTTACTTTACACACAATCGCGACCTTCCTCGATAGCTTGCGTCGTACGCAATACTGAGTTTCACTAAAAAACGATATGCTATTAAAATATTATTAAAACTAGCCGTTATGAATAGTAATAACCACTTTTTGAAATTTTGTGAATTTTATTTTTCAAAATGGAATTCATTTTTGGATTCGGAATACCGAAATTAGCCTAGGGTGAAATTTTGGTATTTTTCTGAAAACTTTCAATTTTTGATGAATAGTGAAACCACTAAGTGGTAGGTTAAAAACTGAATTTTTGCATAAAACTTAATTTTACCACTTTTGTGAATGGAATTTAGAAAATCTGACAGACACGGTTAATATCAAGGACTAAAATGTGGTTCAATGAGATGAAAATAATTTTTGGTGAATAGTAACTTTTTACTTTTTTTACCACGGTTAATAGTAAATAGGGTAACTAAGGGTAAATATGATATTACTATTACCATAACACATGTCCTAATTCTATTGGATAAGTGTAATTCGACCAAAAACAACCTTATGAATATAATATGACCATTTAGGTCCACTTGGATTTGATTATGACATTTAATATTATTTTATTTAATGAATAGTTAAAATAGTTAAAATCAAAGTTTAATAACTAAAACATTTTTAATATGGGGTTATACATAAGATAAATTCGACTATAAATATTCATTAGAAAGCTAAAAAGATTTCCTACATAATAATACTTTATTTATAATTTTTAGACTTTAAATAAAATAATTTATTTATGACACAACGATGATGCAGTAATTACCCTTTTAAGGAAATGTTAACATAATTGATGTTATAAATGCTCAAATAAATGTAATTTGAGACTTTTTATGAATTAAAATAATTTTCTAGGTTACTATGATATATTAGTGTTGATTTAATCAACTTGGTTCGAACATATAATTCTGTTATGACTTTCACAAAAATCATATATCAAATAGTGTCAAAATTGACACAAAATAGTTTTTAAATCAAATATTATATTATTAATTGTTATTTTATTCCTAAAAATATAAGGTTCGGCCAAATGACTTAGATAAGGATATATATATTAATAATAAACAACTTGGGGTTCGTTTGTCATGTTATAGTAAGTGTATTAACCATATAGTGTAAGAAAACAAAAAGACACGGTAAAAGTTAAATTATTTAACTTAGAGTTAAATCTAATTGATAAGGTTAAAATAATACCCTAAACTTGTATAAATCCTATTGGTTGATAGGATTTAGACCCATCCCCACTTTATCTTAGAAATAAGACCCTTTGGAACCATTATAAACCGATTTTGACTTTAATATAAAATAATATTTTGGGAAATTCCTAAGGTGACCCTCTCCTCCCTTATAAAAGGGCACCTCCTCCCCCTCCTCCTCACACCAATTTGAGCACTCAAGCTCGGCCAAACCCTGCCATTTTCTCCTCTCCACTTCCCTAGAATAATCCTAGAGGTCCTGGTCTTCTTCAAAGACCAATCTTAGTTCCCTAAGTGGAGGATTCAAAGAGGCGTTCCAAAGAAGAGGTAATATCCATTACCGATCTTTTCAATTTCTTTCTTCTTCAACTTCTTCTTATTTAGTTGTTTCATGATAAAGTAATAACATCAGTATTACTTACATACTGATATGTTATTATAAATATGAAACAACCCTAATTCACCTTCTATCCATCCTACGGAAAAATGAAATCATCGTGCGTGCGTACGTACGGAATACCATCTCCACGCCGTGGTGTACTCTATTTTCCACCATCACCTTACAAGGATGGGTATAATGGTGTAATGAGTAACTATATATGATTATTATAAAGTGATATTGATACTAAAATAGTATAAATACACTTAAATACAATTCCACAATCATGGGAACAATATCGTCGCTCGTGCGTACGTACGGAATACCGTCTCCACGATGTGATGCGACTCGTTCTACATGATCATCATTACATAGTAATTATATAAATGAATTGAATGAATAAATATGATATATGTTACACTAATACCATTCTGGATATAAGGTATCTATAACCTTAAAAGAAGAATAATAATTTATTCGGCAAAACACGCATAAGAACAAAAGGCAATAAAGACCCGAGTAATAAGTAACAATGAAATATTACTAATAAGAAGCTAAGAATATGACCATATATGACATCATATCAATATGTATGATTCTGGAATAAGTCAATAACATTATTTAAACCATTATACAGGAGCTTCGGACACGTAAAAAGAAAATCGGACCTAAGGTAAGGGAAATATCACAATCTCACTTTTATCCGAGATTGTTTTTACTTTGGTAATTACTGGGGTGTATTTTATCATCCACATCCATGTTCCCTCAATATGTAATATTATTTCCATCCTTCTACAATAGTTTATATCCAATTCTATCCTTCGGTGAGTTTTTAGTAAAAGATATGAAAGGAATCTTTTGTCGTTTTTCGTACGAGGTACTTTTTGACTTTTCCGACAAAAGTACGAAGAATGTTTTTTTTAACTTATACGGCAAGAATGGATTTTTAAAACATTATTTCCAAAAATATTCCTTTATAAGTTTTCAAGTTTATTTTTAATCAACTTCTTTTAGTTTATAATTGTATGACATGTTAAGAAAAGAAAAGTGTTTTTGAAGTAGAAAGGATATTTTCCTCAAGAATGGAGTTCAAATGTTTTATCAAAATTATTTTCCATCTAAGATAATATAGGGTTCTGTTTTTATCCCTATTATAACATTGATTTGATTATGTTTTGAGGAAATTATTTTTATGAAGTCATTTACCTTATATGATTTGTTTTATGATGTCATGATGTTTCAAGAATCCCATTTTTGTTACATGTGTTATGAGATGATGTATGATTTATGATTATGTGGCACACATAAGAAAGGATTCATTATAAGATGGGTGGGACCTATATCTCCCTCCAATGCATTGGGTAAAGATTTATATCTCATGAGATAGACATGGCTGGAACGGAAGGTTATTTCGGTTCAGTGATACAGGACTGAAACGAGGAGTGAACTCGGTTCAGAAATGGACTTTGTCTGCTAAGATAGTTTTGGTAATGAGTCATGACTAACAAGAAATGATTTTCCATGATTATGTGTGCATGCCACAAAGTTTCAAGTTTTATGTTATGATTATGGGGATCTCATTTTCACTTCTATGATTTATTCCATGTTAAGATATTATGATCTCTTTTGCAGTTTATGATTTTCAAAAAGATGCGATATGATTTTTATTTCTTTTATTGCCCTTGCTGAGCATTTGAGATCACCCTTTTTTGTATGTTTTCTTTTCCCCGGGTCAGGAAGATGGATATTAAGTAGAATATGATAAAAGGGACCCTAGATATGATGAAATAAATGGGAGACACTGTAGAATATTTATGAACCAGTTGTTTATGTTTCCCAGTTTCTAAAGACACTATACCTATACGGTCCTTTGTGGTTTTGTCATATGTTTTAATAAGTGTGCTTCAATTTTGAAGTATTAACAATGTATGTAAAGTATGGGTCGTTATAGTTGGTATCAGAGGAAAGGTATAGTCAACCTTTGGAAACTAGGATGTGAAAGCCTTAGTAAGAACCTTAAAGATAAGTCTAAGCATAGAAAACAATCTTAGTGTTTTAGAAATGGCCATGAATAACCTAGGATAAGACCTTAAGTGTGAAAATTTTATTCTTGAATTATGTGGTTTTCCTATTATAATTAGTGTTGCTCACACTATTCTTCTTGGTTTTAGTCAATGGCTGGAACCCGAAGGAATCATGTTAATGCGGAATGCGATGGACAATGTAATGATTGTCCCCCTGAGCAACCAAATGATATGGGAGCTGGAATGCAAAATCTTGTACCCATGCTCACACAACTTTCTCAAGCTATGAATCATGCAGGACTTCCAAACGAGAAAAGGAAGGAGCAACATTCTATTGAATCCTTCATGAGGCAGCGTCCCTCTTCTTTCAGCGGGTCTACTGATCCATTAGTTGCTAAACAATGGATTAGTACTACTGAAAAGATATTTTCAGTTCTTCAATGTTCTGAACATGATAAAGTCATCCTAGCAGTGTATCGTTTGGAAGGAGATGCTGATCAATGGTGGAATCTTATTAAGAATACGAGGCAAAGGGATGAAATTGAGTCCATGAAATGGGACGAGTTCAAGAACTTATTTTTCAATAAGTACTTCCCTCGTATTCTCCGAACAAAGATGGAGAAAGATTTTCTTGGACTAAAGCAAAGGGATGATGAATCTGTTGGTACCTATGAAGCAAATTTTACAAGACTTGCAAGGTATGCTTCTGGTATTATTATCCAACCTGAGAGTAAGATCGATCGATTCTTTAGTGGCTTAAAACCAAGTCGTCGAAGGGCGTTAGCCATAAGGGACTTCAATAGCTATGAGGAAATCGTTCGATGTGCTCTCAAAGTCGAGATGGAGATTGGAGTAACCCATCAGTCATATGGGTTTGATAAGAAGAGGAAAATGGAATTTAAAGGAAAATCTAAAGAGCACACTGAAAAGAAGATGAGCTTTCCATTATGCTCAAAGTGTGGAAAGAAACATGGAGGGAGTTGTCTTAAAGGGACAAGTAAATGTTTCAAATGTGGAAAGGAAGGTCATCGGGCATTTGAATGTCGCGATAATGGGAAGAAGATGTCTAATGATGCAAAAAAAGGAAGGGATACACAGAATAAACCTACTACACTTCAATGTTTCAAGTGCAAAGAGATGGGGCATTATGCCAATCAATGCCCAAATCCAAGGGTTGATGATGATGGTCGACGTCAACAAAATCTTAAGACTAAAGACAAAGGAAAGTCACATGCAATTTCTATCAGCGATGTGGAGTACGATAATGAAGTGGTGAAAGGTACACTTACCATCCACTCTAAAGTAGCAAATGTTTTATTTGATTCTGGATCCACCCACTCTTTTATTTCTGAAAAATTTTCTAATGGTATCACCGTATTACCTCAACAATTAGATGTTTAGTTAGCTGTGACAACACCTAATGGCACAACATTCGCATCAACAGTTTATAATTCTTCTCCGATCGAAGTTTGTGGGAAAGTGCTTCCTGCAAATCTTGTGATCCTTCCTTTAGTGGAATTTGATGTGATTCTTGGCATGGATTGGATTTCTCTACATGGAGCTCATATCAATTTCCAAAGAAGGGAAGTCACATTTCATATTCCAGATCAATCTACGATCGTCTATCGATGAAAGGATGAATATAACCTTCCAGTGGAAATTCCTTCCATCTTATGGGTCTTGATTCCACTAAATGAAGGTTATTTATCTCAAATGGTTGGTGAGAAACTTACGATTAAGAATATGCCCATCGTACGGGAGTTTGATGATGTCTTTCCGGAGGAATTACCGGGTCTTCCACCAAATCGTGAAGTTGAGTTTTCAATAGAACTCATACCGGGTGCTTTGCCTATTTCAAAGACACCTTATAGAATGGCCCCAATTGAGTTACAGGAATTGAAGAAGCAACTCCAAGAGAATCTTGATAAGGGATTCATACGCCCTAGTGCGTCACCTTGGGGAGCACCTGTTCTATTTTTTAAGAAGAAAGATGGATCAATGAGACTCTGCATTGATTATCAAGAACTTAACAAGATCACTATCAAGAACAAATATCCCTTCCCACGCATTGATGACTTATTTGACCAACTACGCGGAGCTCAATACTTTTCCAAGATTGATCTTCGTTCAGGGTATCATCAATTAAGGGTCAAATGGGAGGATATACCAAAGACGGCTTTCCGTACAAGGTATGGACACTATGAATTTATATTGATGCCATTTGGTCTTACTAATGCCCCTGCTATCTTCATAGATCTAATGAATAGAGTCTTTAGAGACTATCTTGATCAATTTGTGGTAGTCTTTATAGATGATATTCTTGTCTATTCAAAGAGCAAGGAAGAGCATGAAGATCACTTGAGAATTATATTGAAGACCCTGAGAAAGGAGAAGCTTTATGCCAAATTTACCAAGTGTGAATTTTGGCTTCAAAAAGTTGCATTTTTGGGTCACATAATCTCAAAATAGGGGATATCTGTGGATCCAGCAAAAACAGAGGTTATCGAAAGATGGTCAAGACCAACAACAGTAACTAAGATCCGAAGTTTTCTTGGTTTGGATGGATATTAACGACGTTTTGTAAAAGATTTTTCACGATTATCTAACCCACTCACCAAGTTGACTCGGAAAGGAGTTAAGTTTGTTTGGACAGAGGAATGTGAAGAGAATTTCAAGGAGTTGAAAAGAAGGTTATCCAGTGCACCTGTGCTCACACTACCTTGTAGTGGAGAAAGGTTTGTGATCTATAGTGATGCATCCAAGAAGGGATTGGGGTGTGTTCTTATGAAAAATGATATGGTGATAGCTTATGCCTCACGACAGTTGAAAATCCATGAGCAAAATTACCCAACACATGATTTGGAGTTAGATACGGTAATCTTTGCATTAAAGATTTGGAGGCATTACCTTTATGGTGAAAGGTGTGATATTTATACTGATCATAAAAGTTTAAAGTATATTTTCACACAAAAGGAGTTGAATATGCGTCAAAGAATATGGTTGGATCTGATTAAGGATTATGACTGCTCAATCCATTACCACCCTGGGAAAGAAAACAAGGTGGCAGATGCATTAAGTCGACAAGACCATGCTAGTTTATCCATGATGAGGATCACAAAAGATCCAATATTTATGGATTTACAAAGGATGGATCTTGGAATTATAATGGAAGGGGAAAAATCTTATCTTTCTCAAAAGAATGTTCAACCATCTATACATGTGAAGATTAAAGAGGCACAGAAAGAAGATGTTGAGTTACAAAAGAAGGTGAGAAATGTTCCTGAATTCAACCTTGATTGTCATGGGATAATAAAGTTCAGGAATTGGGTTTATGTTCCTCCCATCCCCGAATTAAAGGAGCTGCTGGATGAGGCTCATAGTTCATCATTCTCTATTCATCCTGGAAGCACGAAGATGTATAAGGACCTGAAAGAGTACTTCTGGTGGGATGGCATGAAAAGAGATGTTGCTGAATATGTCTCTCGATGCATGGTTTGTCAACAAGTTAAAGCTGAGAGACAGAAGTCTAAGGGGATGTTACAACCATTACCCATACCCGAATGGAAATGGGAAAACATCACTATGGACTTTGTCACAGGACTTCCTAAAACATCCAAAGGCAATAATGTTATCTGGGTCATAGTTGATCGTCTTACAAAGTCTGCACACTTCATTGCTATTAGAGAGGATTTCTCTCTAGATTAGCTTGCCAGGATATACGTAAAGGAAGTGGTAAGATTGCATGGAGTACCACTTTCTATTATATCTGATCGGGATCCGAGATTTACCTTGAAGTTCTGGCGAAGTCTTCAGCATACTCTGGATACAGAGTTGAGTTTCAGCACTGCTTATCATCCTCAGACAGATGGTCAGTCTGAGAGAATAATTCAAACCCTAGAAGATATGTTGAGAGTTTTCTCTATGGATTTCAAAGGAGGTTGGGATCAACACCTACCTTTGGTAGAATTTTCTTATAATAATATCTTTCACTCCAGTATTCAGATGGCTCTTTATGAAGCTCTCTATGGAAAGAAATGCAGGACTCCAACTTGCTGGGATGAAGTTGGGGAAAGAAAGCTACTAGGACCTGATCTCATTGATGAAATGGCAGAAAAGGTCAGATCTATTCAACAACACATAAGAGCAGCTCAGAGTCGACAGAAAAGTTATGCCGACAACTGAAGAAAAGACCTAGAGTTTGAAGTGGGTGATAAAGTGTTCTTACGAATATCTCCCTGGAAGAGGGTTATGAGATTTGGAAGGAAGGGGAAGTTGATCCCTAGATATATCGGTCCTTTCAAAATACTGGATCGTGTTGGAAAGGTAGTTTACCGATTGGCGCTTCCACCGAATCTCTCTCAAGTTCACGATGTGTTCCATGTATCTCTCCTGAGAAAGTACAGACCTGATCCTTCACATGTACTCAGCTCAGAAGTTGTACCGCTGGAGCAAGATCTTTCGTATGAAGAACAGCCGATAGAGATTCTGGATCGTAGCGAAAAAGTCCTACGAAACAAGACCACTCGATTGGTGAAATTTTTATGGAGGAACCACCAATTAGAAGAAGCTACATGGGATCTTGAGGATATGATGAGGGAGAAGTATCCTCATCTGTTTGTTACAAAGTGACGAATTTCGAGGGCAAAATTCTTTTTAAGGGGGGTAGAATGTAACACCCGAGATTTTTATGAGTAATATTTTGTTCAAAGGAATCTTTCACTACACACTTGCTTGGCTTACTTTACACACAATCGCGACCTTCCTCGATAGCTTGCGTCGTACGCAATACCGAGTTTCACTAAACAACGATATGCTATTAAAATATTATTAAAACTAGCCGTTATGAATAGTAATAACCACTTTTTGAAATTTTTTGAATTTTATTTTTCAAAATGGAATTCATTTTTGGATTTGGAATACCGAAATTATCCTAGGGTGAAATTTTGGTATTTTTCTGAAAACTTTCAATTTTTGATGAATAGTGAAACCACTAAGTGGTAGGTTAAAAACTGAATTTTTGCATAAAACTTAATTTTACCGCTTCTGTGAATGGAATTTAGAAAATCCGACAGACACGTTTAATATCAAGGACTAAAATGTGGTTCAATGAGATGAAAATAATTTTTGGTGAATAGTAACTTTTTACTTTTTTTACCACGGTTAATAGTAAATAGGGTAACTAAGGGTAAATATGATATTACTATTACCCTAACACATGTCCTAATTCTATTGGATAAGTGTAATTCGACCAAAAACAACCTTATGAATATAATATGACCATTTAGGTCCACTTGGATTAGATTATGACATTTAATATTATTTTATTTATTGAATAGTTAAAATAGTTAAAATCAAAGTTTAATAACTAAAACATTTTTAATATGGGGTTATACATAAGTTAAATTCGACTATAAATATTCATTAGAAAGATAAAAAGATTTCTTACATAATGATATTTTATTTATAATTTTTAGACTTTAAATAAATTAATTTATTTATGACACAACGATGATCCAGTAATTACCCTTTTAAGCAAATGTTAACATAATTGATGTTATAAATGCTCAAATAAATGTAATTTGAGACTTTTTATGAATTACACTAATTTTCTAGGTCACTATGATATATAAGTGTTGATTTAATCAACTTGGTTCGAACATATAATTCTGTTATGACTTTCACAAAAATCATATATCAAATAGTGTCAAAATTGACACAAAATAGTTTTTAAATCAAATATTATATTATTAATTGTTACTTTATTCCTAAAAATATAAGGTTCGGCCAAATGACTTAGATAATGATATATACATTAATTATAAACAACTTGGGGTTCTTTTGGCATGTTATAGTAAGTGTATTAACCATATAGTGTAAGAAAACAAAAAGACACGATAAAAGTTAAATTATTTAACTTAGAGTTAAATCTAATTGATAAGGTTAAAATAATACCCTAAACTTGTCTAAATCCTATTGGTTGATAGGATTTCGACCCATCCCCACTTTATCTTCGAAATAAGACCCTTTGGAACCATTATAAACCGATTTTGACTTTAATATAAAATAATATTTTGAGATATTCCTAAGGTGCCCCTCTCCTCCCTTATAAAAGGGCACCTCCTCCCCCTCCTCCTCACACCAATTTGAGCACTCAAGATCGGCCAAACCCTGCAATTTTCTCCTCTCCACTTCCCTAGAATAATCCTAGAGGTCCTGGTATTCTTCAAAGACCAATCTTAGTTCCCTAAGTGGAGGATTCAAAGAGGCGTTCCAAAGAAGAGGTAATATCCATTACCGATCTTTTCAATTTCTTTCTTCTTCAACTTCTTCTTCTTTAGTTGTTTCATGATAAAGTAGTAACATCAGTATTACTTACATACTGATATGTTATTATAAATATGAAACAACCCTAATTCACCTTCTATCCATCCTACGGAAAAATGAAATCACCGCGCGTGCGTACGTACGGAATACCGTCTCCACGCCGTGGTGTACTCTATTTTCCACCATCACCTTATAAGGATGGGTATAATGGTGTAATGAGTAACTATATATGATTATTATAAAGTGATATTGATACTAAAATAGTATAAATACACTTAAATACAATTCCACAATCATGGTAACAATATCGTCGCTCGTGCGTACGTACGGAATACCGTCTCCACGATGTGATGCAACTAGTTCTACATGATCATCATTACATAGTAATTATATAAATGAATTGAATGAATAAATATGATATATGTTACACTAATACCATTCTATATATAAGGTATCTATAACCTTAAAATAAGAATAAGAATTTATTCAGCAAAACACGCATAAGAACAAAAGGCAATAAAGACCCGAGTAACAAGTAACAATGAAATATTACTAATAAGAAGCTAAGAATATGACCATATATGACATCATATCAATATTTATGATTCTGGAATAAGTCAATAACATTATTTAAACCATTATACAGGAGCTTCGGACACATACAAAGCAAATCGGACCTAAGGTAAGGGAAATATCACAATCTCACTTTTATCCGAGATTGCTTTTACTTTGGTAATTAATGTGGTGTATTTTATCATCCACATCCATGTTCCCTCAATATGTAATATTATTTCCATCCTTCTACAATATTTTATATCCAATTTTACCCTTCGGTGAGTTTTTAGTAAAAGATATGAAAGGAATCTTTTTTTGTTTTTCGTACGAGTTACTTTTTGATTTTTCCGACAAAAGTACGAAGAATGTTTTTTTTAACTTATACGGCAAGAATGGATTTTTAAAACATTATTTCCAAAAATCTTCCTTTATAAGTTTTCTAGTTTATTTTTAATCAACTTCTTTTAGTTTATAATTGTATGACATGTTAAGAAAAGAAAAGTGTTTTTGAAGTAGAAAGGATATTTTCCTCAAGAATGGAGTTCAAATGTTTTATCAAAATTATTTTCCATCTAAGATAATATAGGGTTCTGTTTTTATCCCTATTATTACATTGATTTGATTATTTTTTGAGGAAATTATTTTTATGAAGTCATTTACCTTATATGATTTGTTTTATGATTTCATGATGTTTCAAGAATCCCATTTTTGTTACATGTGTTATGCGATGATGTATGATTTATGATTATGTGGCACACATAAGAAAGGATTCATTATAAGATGGGTGGGACCTATATCTCCCTCCAATGCATTGGGTAAAGATTTATATCTCCTGAGATAGACATGGCTGGAACGGAAGGTTATTTCGGTTCAGTGATACAGGACTGAAACGAGGAGTGAACTCGATTCAGAAATAGACTTTGTCCGCTAAGATAGTTTTCGCAATGAGTCATGACTAACAAGAAATGATTTTCCATGATTATGTGTGCATTCCACAAAGTTTCAAGTTTTATGTTATGATTATGGGGATCTCATTTTCACTTCTATGATTTATTCCATGTTAAGATATTATGATCTCTTTTGCAGGTTATGATTTTTAAAAAGATACGATATGATTTTTGTTTCCTTTATTGCCCTTTCTGAGCATTTGAGCTCACCCTTTTTTGTATGTTTTCTTTTCCCCAGGTCAGGAAGATGGATATTAAGTAGAATATGCTAAAAGGGACCCTAGATATGATGAAATAAATGGGAGACACTGTAGAAGATTTATGAACCAGTTGTTTATGTTTCCCAGTTTCTAAAGACACTATACCTATACGGTCCTTTGTGGTTTTGTCATATGTTGTAATACGTGTGCTTAAATTTTGAAGTATTAACAATGTATGTAAAGTATGGGTCGTTATAAATAGTGAAAATTCTAATTTTACTAAGAAAATGTCATTTTATGAAATTATCCTAACCAAAAATGAAATATAAATTGATGAAATTTTTTTATATAAATATATACGATATAAAATATAAATCATTTCAAATTAATATTTTGAATATATAAATTCCATGTTTAACATTTTTATAACTCGATGAATATTTCACACTAAAAAATGCGTTTTATGCACTTATATTAAAAATTAGATTTTATCACTTTTATAAATTAAATATAAAAAAATTTATTTCGTATTTGAGATTAAAATTTTCATATTATTTGATCAATTAAATTTCATTTTTCAGTATAAAAACGAGTTTACTAAAATTTAAGTTAGTTTCCTCAATAATGGTGAAACCGCAATATTTAAAAGATAGTTTTGTTAACATTGATTACTTTTTAACTAATAAATTAAATTAATATAATTTACTTAATTAATATAATATGAAAATTAAAATCATATATAACTATATAAACATATATTTAATTTTTAGTCAATTGTGAATAACATTAATAACACCTAATGGTTTAAACATCATTTTTCTATAAAATGATTTTCTATTTATAAAATGATTTTATTTAAAAGTTAATTTTTTATTATTTAAAAATTTAATCAGATTAAATGGGGGTAAAAGTTAGGATATAAAACCCATATTTATTGATTTATTTTACTTTATATTTTTAGAAAAACATATGTTACTAGTTTAAAAACCAATTTCCCTAGTAAAAAAAGAAAAGGTAAAAATAAAAATATAGGATTAAATGACCTAAAAATGTTTATAAATTGTGTGGAAGTAATTGGATGAGTCTTGATTGACCAAATATCACCAAATAATCCATTATTTATAAATTTTGGAACCCTTGACCCTTAAATTCAGTAATTCCATTATTGAGAAAATAAAGGTTGTTCACAAAAGTTCACTTTTCCTCACTTATAAAATGGGACCACTTCCACCCTCTCAAAGTTACACAAACCCTTAGAAATTTTCTTGTACACTAACCCATTTTACCTCTCTTATAATTCCCTTATATGACTTAATCCCATATTCAAAATATGTTATCCTAATCCCTTCATTACTAAAGAGTCTTTCAAGAACATTTTCAATACCCCAAACTGATCATTACTTAGTCCTTATCATTTTCATCTTTATCCTACCAATAAAAACTTATTATAACCACAATAATATAATGAAATCTGTATAATTATTACACAAAAGTGTTTTTATATTAATCAAACAACCATATCTATTTTTTCATATCCACTTAGAAAAAAGTATGATGATCGTGCATTGTATACACTACTTCCTCCCAAAAGCAACACCATATGTTTTTCACCGCCTACTCTCTTTACTGGTTATAAGGATGGAATTAAATAATAAACCCTAAATATTTAATATAATTATGACTATGAATGAAAAATTATAATCTAAATTTATTATATCTCATTCATTGGTAAAATAAAAACCTTAACCATGCGTTGTGTGGAAAACCACCTCCACGATGACAATTACCTCATTTTTAAAATAGTTTCATTGTATTTTATTAAAAAAAATTAAAATATGATTGAACACCTAAAATATATCGAAATATTGTCATTATACTTCAATAGTAATGATATTATTTCAAAATAAACCACTTTCATAACCATAATCATCACATAATTATGGTTTATTCACGATTTGACAACTCTAGCCACCTACTTGAACAATGATATAAAATTATATCATAGATGTATTTGGAAAATGGAATAATAATATTATTATAAGTTTATAATAAAATAATTATTGGTTTATTTTTATATAATTTTTATGGAATGTATTTAACTTTTTATTAAATTATCATATTCAATCCCAAAAATTATCGAAATAGGCTGACATAAATCCAATTTTCATGAAAAATAACAAACATAAGAAAAAATATACAATAAATAAATAGAATAAAATAATAAATTTTGAAAATTAAATTAAATATATATATGAATATTTTTATTAATAATTTTTCTAATAATATTAATTTTATTATTCAAGAAGTTAGGCGCATGTACAAAGAGAATCGAGACCATGATAAGCGTTTTTTATCTCAATTATCACCCCTAAGGCATATTAATTATTATAAACTATAATTATTTTTAATGGTATATATAGTACACATTTAATATTTTCTGACATGATACTCTCATTATTCAAGGTATTTCATGTTTTATTTGAAATCACATCTTCTAAGTTATTGTTATTCAAATGTTTCTAATCTCGTATGGGATTGCGTTAATTGAATTTTCTTATTTTGACATAAAAATATAATTATTGAACTCTATTATTATGAATTTTGATTTATTCTACCTAATGAATAATGTTTATTCCATTTCCTCTCTTTTTCTGGTTTTACGGATCTTTTTTATAACCTCGTTATCAAATTATTCTCACCATAAAGATTATGTCACTTGAAAAGGTTTTGTGGTCATAATTCCTATTTCATGAGACATATTTCTTATTATCCTCAAATTGGATTTCATATAATGTTTATCAAACATATTTGTTATATTATATAATATAATATATTTCATTAATGGTATTTAGATATCTATTTCAATCTCTTTTTCCTTCACATATTCTCATTTGAATGTTACTCAAGACGTAAAGATTATTTTCTAAACCACATTTTAAAATAAAGATCTCTCAAATATAATAACCCATATGGGGAATTTTTATAGTATTTATTCCTAATATATTAGTCATTTTATTCCATTATTGTTATCCTTGGTGTGATTTTTTCCTCTTCAATTTTTTTAAATTAGATGTTCTATAATATTTTTAAGCGATGTTGAAATTCTTTTTTCACTTGTATTATATATTCCTCTAAAAAAATTTAGATATCATTATTTTTTTTTTGAAAATTAAATACGGTCATTTTAAACTATATTGTATTTATTTTAAAATTATATAAAAATAAAATAATTTTAATGTTTTATATAGGGTTCAATTTTTATAAAAGAAACTCTTATAGTATTTTCCTATGAATATATCATTCTGATTCCTTTATTATTTTATATGAAACTTACTCTATATGTTTTAATGGTTTCCAAAATAAATTATTTTTCTCCTAGTTTTATAATTTTTTATTTTAAAATGATTTCAAAATATCAAGGATATTTCTTATTTTCAAATTGATTTTTCTAAAATTCCTACAAATATTTTCATCGAAATAATTTTCCTTTAATATATCTTATAATTGATAGTGGATGCTCATATAATTATACCATACACTTTATTTCTATGGATAAATTGTGTAACGTTCATTTTTATCTAGAAAATCATATATCCCTTTATTGATCTTGCCTAATAATATTTAGTGTATGAATATAATTTTTCTTCCAAATCATTTTCCTCAAGAATGCCCTATTTTTAATAACCCGATATTTTTAATTAACACTATGTTTGATAAAGTATACGATACGTATAAAGAACATACCAAAAATACCATCAAAACCAGTACCCAATCAAATTTTCCACTAAATCAAAGAGAGTTCCTGATCTCCATGGTCTGGAGAAAAGCTTTTAGGCACTAAAAAATAACCATTGGGAATGATTTATCCCTAAAATTAAGACAATATTAGAGTAAAATATTGATACATCATCAAATATATATCATTGAATACATACATATAAAAGTAAAAAGAAACACTAGTATAAATAATAGCATAACATAACAACTAACCCCCTCCTCTTGGTGGTCCAAAACCACCCACCGTGTACTAATTCACCCACCCTTGGTCACCGTAACTCGAAATGACAAAGTAATGTTAGAGTACCAACACCTATTATATGATTATAAAATCTAAAAACACCAAAATACACAATAATAGTGTAATCTAAAGATTCCAGAAGGATTCCACCAAATATTCTATGTATTTAGATCATACCACAATTCAAATATTCTAAAATTGGAGTACAAATAATAGAGTTTATATAATAGTTTAAAAAAATTATTTTAAACATTTAAAAATCATTTATCAAATTAAACCTGCAAAACATTTCAATTCACCATTTAAAAACAAAAAAAATCTTGAAAATATTTGAAAACCATTTCACAAGAAAAATTCATACAATTATGAAAATATAAGTATATAAACCTGATATGGAAATATGAAAAACAATCAATACTATAGATTCAAAGTGCATAATAATAATTAAAGAAGCAAGAAAGGAAACTACGGTGCCAAATAGTGACAATGATTGTTGTCGTGTATCGATTTTCATGTATGTGGATATCATGGGTACAATCTAGGTATGATAGTGATTTCATATCATAATAGACAATAAAATTAAAACATTACTTATTTTTGGCTAACATCTAGTCTCACATATCAAAAGAAAACCATTTCCATGCACACCCACTTTTCTAAACGAATGTCCATAGCCTGAAACATTCACATTCTCCACATATCCACTAGAAGGGTATGATTCCTCTAGTGAAGCACATATCTAGGTCACCACATCTGACTATCAATGTTCCCATTACTAGTCTAAATAATGGGTGAGATAAACAAGTTATGAGGATCACACAGGGACCCATATCGACAACATCTCACTCTCACCCTAAAACACTCTCAAATTAAATAATCCCTTTTTTATCCCCCATAACAGTGGTAAGTATAATAATTGAACAAGTTATAATTAAGGGATTATTGAATGGGAGAATTATCATAAAGTTCCAATCAGGTTTTCATGCATAAAAAATTTCAATTCAAAACATTTTATTGAATTCAATATTGAAAATGTTAATAATACATGATTCCTTTCACTATTAGTCATTAAAATGCAAAATGGGCCTTTAAAATATTCATTTATTTATAAGAAACCCAAAAGAATTCAAAGGATGTATTACAATTTTAAAAGTGTTGAATACATTTCAAACATGGGTTTACACCCTCTTTTCATGTGAACACATCATTAATTTCAAATTACCAAAGTACACCCATTTCAAAACAACTCAAAATCATTCATAGAAGGATCTTGGTCATTTAATAAATTAATGCATTTAAAACTATTTAGAAAAAATAAAATATTTCAATTCATCTAATTAAAATCATGGAATCTAATTTTGTAAATCAAAACCTAGTCCAAAGCCCTAAATTCCACCAATATAACCCTTTAAAATTCAGTTTAGAAACAAACCAAAACTTACATGGAATTAAATAATTCACAAAATATTTGAGAGAACAAGATAAAATCCATTTAAATTATACCATGTTCAATTTAAATAAATATTGGTCAAAGAATATTTTATGATGAGTTTCATGGATAAATTTTATAGAATAGGTGTTATAAATTAAGAAACACATATCTATGAATTTATCAAAAAAATGAATTAAAAAAACAAAGGAAATGTATAGAAACACCGACTTAGAATATTTTGGAATCCAACTACAATGGATCTAAGAAATGTGGCCTCTCATGGAGATCTCTAGATCTTGGAAGATAGATCTTGAAAGAAGAGAGAAGAGATCCTAGATTTACAATTCCACATAAATCCACCAAGATCCAAAAATATGAAAGGAAATCATAAACTTTAGGAATAAGGGATCGAGATAAGGAGGGATATCCAAGATTATGAAGTAAATAACTCACCTAAATAGAATATCTTAACTTTGATTGGGACTTTGATCCACCAAAAGATGATATTTTGGGAGCCAAAATTTCTTCAATGGGCTCCCAAAATTCAAGGAATCAATTTAGGTTTGAGTGGGTGGATTTTAGGGTTAATTAGGTGGGTTTCATAAATTTATTTACAATTTTCATAACATTAATTACCCTTCACATAGTTTCCTGGTCCAGGTGGCATGATTAATAATAACCATGATCCTTAACTATGTAATGTTTCACACTTAGTCTGCATAATTAGTTTAACCATGTACGAAGCATGCGACCAAGTTGCATTATTAGTTTAACCATGTAAAAACTATGCAAAAAAAACTTTTACAAGTTGTATAATCTGATTGACCATGAAAAAATCATGTCAAAACCATTAAACAGAAGTTACATACTTTGTTTAACAAATCGAAAACCATCCAAAAACCTAGAAACCATCAAAAAGGCATTGATAAAATACTAAAAATAAACCACAATGAGATAAAATCATTGGGTACTCAAATAAAAGGGTCAAAACACATAAAAAAAAGTAATATTATGTCACAAACTCCCCACCATAATACTTTATGTCCCCATAAAGCATTCATTTTGATAGATAGAATAAGATGATACGAGAAGAACTCCCTCACTCATCCTATGAGATGAACAGTCCATGGTCCCAAAGTGAGACTCAGCCAAAGGGTAAAAACACACACAACTCTAAGATCAATACGCCAAGATCATCACACATCTCAAAACAAGAGAAAGAGTAAATACATAGAATAGGTCTCCCAGCCATTTAATGATTCACCAAAATGTTGTAACATAACAAACACGCATACCTTAATGAAAAAGGATAGACACTTCAATTATTCAATAAGTAGAATCATCAAATATCTAATATCCATAGGAAAGGTAATGAAATGACTAGTATTTATACCCTGGGAAAGTACATTGTGGTACCAAGGAATGTTTTTTTCAAAAGTCAGCCTCATACCTTGATGACCTCATAAAAACCCCAACACTATCAGTTTCCCAGTCTATCAAAAATCCACATCATCCTAGTTACCTAAGTACACTACCATGGTATATCCAAGTCTAACAAGAAAAAGCTCACACATCCAAGACAGCGCACATTTGGGCACTATAATCTCATTAGATAAATATCCAACAAATCACAATTGAGCGTTAGCCATCAATTAAAAACAATAGGAACACCAAGGAACAACAAAACAAGTGAAATATCTCAAGGGATGTAAACCATTATTACCTATACAATACACAAATGACAATAAAAAAGTTCCATAAGATATCATTCACAATGATATCAATTTTTTTTAAAACACTTAATACATAAGAAGAAAAAACTCAAACTGTCTCCAATTCATCTTCAGAAATAAAAAATATATACATCAACATTTACTACAGAAAACTAGAAGCTCCTCCATTGTGTTAAAATATTCACTCCAAGTCCAGTGGCTGGATCTGCATTATCATGAAGCATCTTCAACCCCGTAGTTAGGAGGTGATATTCCCAACTAAAATTTCCCTTTTTGGCCTCCTAAATTACAGAGCCTCGTAATGTGACCTTAAGTGCCACACTGTTTACAAACTATGAAATCATTTGGGTACATATTATTACAATTACCAGGATATTTATACTAGAAAAAATGGTAGTACTCTTCTTTTCTCTAGGAAACAAAAATTATTAAATTGGGAATCTGGAATTTATCCATTACTATTGTTTTTGTAGCCCCACTTTAGCTGAAAAGGCCCTTTCAAGAATCTCTAGAGAAGATATCATCCATTGTAAAGGAAAGGAAGTTGCAAGGACTAGGTTAATACCTTTTATAAAAAAGACAACCTCATTTAATTCATTACCAAAAAGTACAGGTATGAAACATACCAAACGTGGTAAATTCCTGACATACTTTAAAACTGATAGATCATCTTGAATGAAACTAAAGAAATATGAAACATTCTACTTCTTCACTTCCTCATGATACTACTATTGAATGAATATAGACTTAAATAAATCCCAATAAATTATTTCACACATACCATAGTTTATCACAACTTCCCACCACTCTTGGCCAGGTCCCTCAAATAGTGATTGGATATACTTAACCTTTAGAGATTCAAGAGTCTTGAGAGTATCAAATATCACGTTAACTTCTTAAATCCACTACACTACCTCAATAGAACCTCATTCACCTTTATAGGTAGGTGGATGAATATTTAAGAATTCAAGTATGGGAATCCAATGTTCGAAGGTAATATGATCCACCACTCAATACATAGTCTGGGTAGAGTCATCAAAAATGGATTCTACTTCTGTAAAATGTAAAGAACCACCCCAAGGATTGGATCGTTGGACCAACATTCTATATTTCTTCATAGAATTTCAGGGAGTCATTTTTGAACATCTCAAAACATAGGCATATCAAGTCAATAATCAAGGAACACTCAAACATATAACAAATGTTTTCAAATAAATTCAAAACCCACTTTTATTAAAACACCATTGATTTCCAAACACACATTATTTTTTATCATTTATAAAACATTACTGTTTCCACTAAAAATGATAATCTTGTTAAAATTATGCTTTTGATGATTTTCATCAGGTCACACATCTGTCGGTCGAGGACGCAAAGCTGTTCTCCCACATTCCCACTCTCCAAATGTGGTCATAATCCATCACTTATTTAGAGATGTTTTATTCTTGATAGATATGGGATGATGGGTGTCAGCCTCTCCTTCTAGATATTTCTCCTCGAAATTTGTTGCCTAGTCTAGGTCTCCCTTAAATATTAAGATGTTGTTCATGAATCCTTTCCTGATGCCTTGCCTTTTTGGATGCATGTTAATTACACTTCTTCTATCAAGACATTACATGGGGTTAGGTTAGGGCATTGACTTTCAGACGTGGGAGTAGTCACATTGGGCATCTCCAACATGTCTATATACTGAAACATTGGTACACCTGGATTTATTCATATTATTATAGGTATTCTCGAGAGTGTGGAAGCCCAAGGCATCCCACATTGAATGTAGGGTATCTTATGTTAGAGACATGTATTCTTGGTATTCCTCAGCTTACCATGTTTTATATTGGGTATCCAACGAGTTTAACGTAAAAAAAGATGGATTAGATTAATAAAAACACTAATGAGAGTGGATAAGATGGGTATATCCTTAGGAGGGAGCACGTGGAAGGTTTACCGTATGGATGGATCAAAATGCCCAAAAATTGTGAACCTAGGGTGGTGTGTCCCATAAAGGGAAGATGTCACATTAAAAGGGTGCACCCCTAGGATGGAGCACCAGAGTTTACCATTGGTTGGGTGAACTAACATGGAATAATTAGGAAAAAGTGATGATAGGATTGGACATCAAGGAGGGTTCCCACGTACCTTGAATTGGAGACAGGGATCAAAGTCCACATATTTTGGGTGAGTGGGGCATGTGATTGGGGTTTACACAAAGGACAATGACCCATGAACATGCCGAGGATTACACATGGTTAGAATCCCAATATGATATGACAATTCCAGAAAAGGGTGAAGTGATGGAGTGTATGGTTGGGGATAACACAAGGATATATGCCCATATGGTGAGCATGATTTCATAGAGATGTGGAAGCATGGGAAAAATCAGGGTGGATATGGAGGGGTTGTTGATGTATGTAATGGATGGAATAGAACCGATGATAAGGAGAACCAGTCTTTAGAGGATGGTGTTGGGATTTAACCTCAAAGAGGTTACCAATGTATCCCTGTGGCAGGGAATCAATATCCACGTAGTTCTAGGAATGGGTTGATGAGTCAGATGAAGAGGAAACTAGTGAGAAAGGATTCATGGTTGGTACCCGAAGGAAGTGGAACCTCAGAGTTAGGTTATGATATCCCTAAAACAAAAAGGCTCGAGAAAGAGACCTGTATGCGACATGAATGATGGGATTGAAACTCATGGAGGCTTCCTACATACCTTTCCCAAAAGGGGCCAGGATCAAAGTCCACGTAGTTAATGGTAATGTGGCTTGTGATCGGGGTATACACAAAGTATAGAAATATGAACATATGTTGGGGCTTATTCATGGTTATAAAACTATTGCAAGAGGGAAACTCTTGGTTGGATGAGTGTGGAATGAGTGTGTGGATTATGCATGGTTAGCTGCCTGACTGGATCAGAACATGTTAGAGAGGTGGATCTGAGACATGAATCTCAAAAAGGGAATATATTACATCAGGAGGTTATATCCATAGGAGGGATCACCGAAGTTTACTATTGATTGGGATTGAATCTGGAAGAGGCTTCCTACATACCCAAAAGGGGTCAAAACCCACATAGTTCAAGAGGGGCATACATTTCCATGTCATGTGCGACGAGTAGAGTGAACAAACATGAAATGGATAGAACAGATTAATATGGGTTCTTGGGATTGAACCCCATAGAGGCTTCTTTTGTGCCCTGATTAGAAGATATGGATCAAATTCAATGTAGTTTGGTAGTGAGAGGCTTGGGTCTTATTCATAGTTATCAGCCCCTATAGGATGACATGGTTGTTTCTTACTCTATTCCCATGTGAGTTATGCTTGGTGTGAGAATCAAGAGGTACCAGTAGACATGAAGGTTGGGTCCCAAAGATTCATCCATGAGGGAAGGTGTAGAGCTTATTCATGGTTATCATCCCGATGAGGAAACTTGTGCTTACGCGTGGTTAGCAGCCCAAGAAATGAAAATTGGGAATCACTTCAAGGAGGGAAACCCAAGGAAAGAGGAGGGTATCCAGATTTTTGAGGAGGTTGTGGCCATAATACCTAGAACTTTCCATTAGAGGGTGTTGGGGGTTAAGTAAGTGCTTCCCAAGGCACACATGACAAAAAAAGCTCAGTGGGAAAGAGATAGAGGGAGGGTGGATATGCCGGTCCCCTCTCTGATCTTCATAGAGATTCCATTCATGTAGAAATCATAGATTAACATCTTGTGTTGAGGATGGGGATGCTTGGCAGTTCAGCATCTTGATGCTCGGATGATGAGGATTCACTCCTCACCCCAAGAATTTACATAACTTGACCCAACCTTTCCATAGGGATGGGAAGGAAAAATAAATTATAGGTTTGTGGAGTTGTATATTTAGGGGCTCATGTTATCATGTCTATGTGAAGAAGTAATATCCATTAGCGTGCTTATGTAAAGAAGCATGAGGCAGGGCAACGAAACATGAACCACCACCCATGGGAGTTTGAAATCACTTTTTACAAGTCTGGAGGGCTGCACGAAAGAGGGGTTAAAAAAGGACTCATAGAGATGGTATTTTCAATGATAAGAGGTTCGAAAAGGCTAGGGGCTCGTAGAGAATAGGGTTTCATAGAGCTTAAGGGACCGCAGAGCACAGGACTTCATAGAGAATAGGGGCTCACATAGCCTTGGGCTTTTAAAGGAAATGGTTTTTCAAAGGATAGGGATTCGTGAATCATAGTGACCCAGACTAATCATGGAGTTCATATGTTCTTGGAGGAATCTTTATAAATATTGGGTGCTTCACGAAGTGATAAGTACCTGAAGGGGTTTTATTCCTTTGCGATGGACTATATGCATCATGAAGGGAATCCATCTTTTAATAGGGGGTAATTTTTGTCAACGGGAAAAGGGTTTCTCAATTCCCATGTACCTTAGATGATTCATTTTCATGGTTGGTTTCTAGAGCAAAGAATGCTTCGTGATTTTTGAATTCAGAAGGAAAAAGGTTAGGGTCTCCCCATTTGGTGTGGGGGGAGATGGGTATTTATAGGTGCTAAGGGGGTCGATGGGGAGAGGGAGTTCTGTGAAGGAATTCACGCTCTAAAACAGGAAGATAACACTTTCATGTTTCTTAAAATTGCAGAGCCGACCTTAATTCCCTCTATGGAAGTTGCAGAGACCATGGTTGCTTGGTGCTGATCACGGTGTTGGAGGGCTTTGCAAAGTTTCTTCGCAAAGAATCCCCTTTTTATTTTTTAGTGTTCTTCTCTTTTTTTTCAAGGCACAAATTTTGGTGCAAATAATTCCCACCCCCCTTTAGAATGGGAGTTGAGGAGAAAATGAGGATTGGGTTCGGAGGGTAGATCACCAAAATTTAGGCAATTGGTTAAGCGGGATTGTGAGGCCAGACCGTGTCGTGGGTAGGTAGTGTGTGGGATGAGAACACCCTGAAGCTCTCCAGAGTCAGGAAGACTATGAAGATCATAGGTCATTGACAATAAATAGAGGAGTATGACCCATCTTTTATCCCCGCCTTTCTCCATACTTTCATTCTCAATCTCTATAATTTTCAAAACTACGTACGCTCTGCGAACGTGCTTTGCGAACCATATTTTAAGGATCATTGCTTCGTAAACGCAAATTAGCGAATGTGAATTGTTAGACCACTATCCTTAGATGCTTTTCACCACACATTGAGTCCTTAGACTCTGTGACCACATGCTTCATGATTCATTTTTTCAAAAGATCTCTATGAGAGGACTCTGCAACTAAGCTCTATGAATGATCTTTGTGGGTGAAATATTTGATCAGTAAGGAAAATGCTAAAAAAAATATTTTGAATGGAATGGACAACCAAGATGTCGCTCGTGAGGTCCTTGTGGATGCTACCTGAATGGAAGATATGGAGACTAATGCGGGACTCAAGGAATATGTGTGAATCCATTCAGATCATAAATCCTTAGTGGAGATCCTATCAGATAGGAAAAAGAATATTCCACTCTATAAAAGAATGGAACTATACATCTTTGGTATGAGGGAAGACATTTTCATCCCTGAGGAAAGTAGGGATGAGAAAATATACTAGTTTAGGAGAAAATTGTGACAACGCTAGTGGTTCATGGCCTATGTCGGCCATATATTGGAGGATCACATGCCTTTGGATGTTGTCTATCGATATAACCTTGTTAATGACATTGATGGGAAAGTCATACAGCCTGAGGTATCTCTCCCGCAGTACTGTATGATTCTGAATGCAGATTTGGGGAACCCAAAAATGGGTTGGACTAACTATTAGGACCTATTCCAGGGGAAAAATTCACTGAGGACTGGGACTGGGCTTACTGGGTTTGTGCATCCTATGAAGAATTCAGGGCAGTGCTGAAGCGAGTAGTATTGTGTGAAGGTGTGTGGGCCTCCCAATTTCAACTTTACCAGCCAAAAAACATGATAATATAGTTTTTGAGAATGTGGTCATTGAGAACCAACAATTTTCATCTTCACCATCAAGAGGTCAATATTAGCCTCTAGGACCTTCATAAGATCTTGTGGATTCCAATTCTGGGGGAAATTTATGATGAGTTCCTCCCTATATAGAACACATGGGAGGATTTGGAGAATAGTATGTGGCTGGAAATGGAACTAATGGATATAGTGTTGGGAAAGGATAAGAAATAAGTGAGGGACGCCCACTTCAAGTTATGGTTTTAGTGTTTCATAAAATTTCCACCAAAGCATGCCGCTGAAGGGGAGGAGGTGCCCAGGAAGCTGCCATTCAGGCCTCCATCCTATCCAAAGGGATCCCAACAAAGTAAAGACAATTCTTATAGGAGAATCATAGAGTACATCCAATGGATGATATGGGGGTACAATGTCAACGTTGATCCGAAACCAATGTTTAGTCTGGATGGATTTATCTCTAAGATTATCTATAACTGGATGTTGTCAGTCAGGGTCGAAAACATGGGTATTGGACCGATCACATTCATTTTGGAATCCATGAAGATGATGATAAATCATGTAAACCTGGGGATCTCAGTGCTGGCCAAACTATACAAGGTGTGGTTCCACATCAGTGAGGGAAATAATCCACTGAGGGTGTGCAGTCTATTCCAATTTTTATGGATGGATACTGACACATATGGGTGTCTATAAATATCTGAACCTTATTTCTCCTCCTAGATTAGACATCCGACCAGCCATCCTGAATGTAGTGGGGAGATTTCTAGCCAAGATAACTTCACTTATCATACTGAACAGAGTCTAGAAGGTGGATAAATTCAACATCCTTCCATTTATGCTACCAACAGGTGTATTCGCTAATGACTTACTATGAATTGAAGAGCATTGGTCTTATCTAATAGATTTTTGAGGTGTTGTTCCGGTGTCATGGGTAGATGGTGATTCTATCTATGAGCCATATGACCCACACCACTTTTTGAGGTAGATTTTGTGCATATAGAGGTTGACGCTCAAGTCTACCTAGGTGTATTCCATGAGGATTATCCACATGTGATGAGGTAGATGTGGCTCATGTTAATGCTAGGGGTGGAAAATGAAGAATGGACTACCTCCACTAACTTCTTTCTATAGGTTGGTCAAGGAATATGCCAAGAGATAAGAAGAAGTCTACCCATGGGAGATTATGAAGTGAAAAACCATTCGGGCCGATGATGGGGTGCCCCTTCAACCTCGAAGTTGGGGTCGGAAAATGGAAAGAATGCATCATGGGGGCTGAGACGATGCACGTCTTAGTGGCAGGGCTATGGAAAGGTAAGTAATCCCAAGGCCAATGCTGAGTGGAGCTCATGTAGTAGAAATGGACCCGATTTCCCCGTATGAGAAAGGTCAAAAGAGAAGAAGTCCATCCATAGGGTTCCATAGGATATCCACCAAGGAACGTTGGAAGCGGCTGCGCCACATAGATATTCATCTAGATAAAATATTTTCAAAGGCTTGGGACAACTAGGAAGTGAACATATAATTTCATAGTCCTTCCCAAATGTGGGATCACATCAATCATCATGGGATGGATCTATCAGAGATCAATCATGTTGTGGATGATTTTTTTGTGTCTCCAGAAGAAGGATAACAATACATCATCAAGTTGGAGGATTCCATGCATTCTCGGTGTACTCTGTTGTACCCCTCTCTCTTGGATTTCAATGATCACAATCACTCTTATTTTGTTCTAACTTGTTTTCAAGTGTTTTTGTTGATAGGCAAAAGGTTGCCAAGGAGTTGGGCCAAGAAGGACTGAATGTAGACTCTCTGAGTCTACCGGCCAACCGGTGGATTCCCACCGGCCAGCCGGTGGTCTCTGGCAGTAGCAATGGTTTCTGTCCAGAGCCACCGGTCAGCCGGTGTGAGCTCGCCGGCCAGCCGGTGTTGTCACCAGCCAGCCGGTGGCTGACCACCGGCCAGCCGGTAGAACCTGGGCAGAGGGATTTCTCTCTGTCTGGAGCACCGGCCAGCCGGTGGCTCAGGACCGGCCAGCCGATGGACCACCGGCCAGCTGGTGAGACACCACCGGCCAGCCGGTGGGCCCAGTCAAACTAGTCGTTGGGCTTTGACCAGACTTGCACTTTTGACTCCCAACGGCTCCGAAGGCCTCTCCAACGGCTCCGAAGACCCCCAACGGCCATTTGAGTGTTCCTCTCCTATAAATAGAGGACTAGGAAGCCTCGGAAACATACAATAGCCCACGGGAACATTTTTTGATCATTTGGCGAACCTCCGGCGCATTCCTTAAAGGATCCCCACCTGCTCCAACTCACTTCCACAACCAAGGAGCACCACCATAGAAGCTTGGGAGCTCTCTTCATCATCACCAATAAATCCATTGGCACCTAAGACTTCTCCTCTTTACGGTTTTTATTGTTTTATCATTTTGAGCATTATTTTGAGTTTGTGCATACAAACCCTTCTTTCTCTCATCCTCTCTTTGTTTGGGTTTTCACACCACCTTCAAGGTGTGAAGAGGTTAGTCAAGTCTTCCCTGTAAAAGACTTGAGTTATAGGTGAGCTAGCCTTCACCTGTAAGAAGGCTAGTGGGTTTCTTGCTACAACCAATAAAAAGTAAGCTGTAATAGGTTTCTAGGCTGCCTTAATGTCTAGTGGGTTTCTTGATACAACCATTAAAAAGCAAGCTGTCGTATAAATCTCTCAACGGTTGAGTTGGGAGCGGAGACGTAGGCTTGGGTTTTAGGCCGAACTCCGTTATCAATTTTGTGTCTTGCCTCTTTTATTTCCGCCGCGCCTTAACTTTTTCTTAAATTGTTAAACTTTTTTGAAAAGGCAATTCACCCCCCCCCCCCCCTCTTGCCATCACTCTCCGTTCCAACATACTCTGCATCCAATGTCGGACCGGGTGAAAGTACTGATCAGTAAAATAGTCTCACCTAAACCATTTTATACCAGATTGAGGGAGAATTTCTCTTTACCTGAGAAATCTAAGGTGTCCTCCTATGGAGAGGAGGCAGATAGGGGGATCCCTTTGGAGGCGGGTGAGGTTGCGGCCTCAGAGCTGGAAGAGAATGTTGAAACTCTTGAGGTATATTCTAAACTGTTTAATTGTGTAACCTACTCAGGTTGTACTGGTTTCTCAACTGACATTTGTTCTATGTAGGAGAGCCCCATACCCAAGATCCTTTCCCATATGACAATGTGTGCAACCTCGGGACTTGTGCATGTGATGATGGCGACTGCATAATCTAACAGGCCTGCGACACCCATGGTGGTTCTCTTGGAGTCTTCAATGTTCTCAAACATATATGGGGTGCCACATCCTAGGATTCCAATAGCAACTACTTGAGAGAGAGACTCATTGTTTGACCTCTTTAAGTCCTATCCTTCAAATGATTCATAACTATTTCTATTGAGCTCGGCCCAATGAAATCGTTGTTCTGTATGAATGGTTCATCAAATGGAACGGCCCATACAGGTGAGTATGAATGGGGTTCCTGACACTCCATTCCCATGGGGAACTCCGGCAGTCATGTATCAAATAACAGTAGTTGTGACCACGGGTGTGGTTATAGGAAATACTAAACTGGATATTGTCGAGGTGGAATCCAGTGATGAAGACTAGCAGCATGATGTGGAAACCAACCTTCCTCACAAGACACTAGAAGTAGATATTACAACCAAACATTTGGAGGCATTCCCAATATACAAACCTGTCGACCTAGAGGATCAATATGAGAATGCTTCTAATGAATAGGATAGTAAGGTAATCCACTGTCGGTCATGGAAATTGATCAAGCAATTCATTGAAAAAATCCCATTATTAGGGTGGGTAAGCCATGTGGTAAGAATTATCCCCTGATTATGTGAATTATGTTCTAGAGGAGTAGATTCCTGAGGCCCTCACATTATCATCTGAGATTACCCTGCCAAGAGGGTTCATAAGTATGCACATAGCCTCAGTGTAGACTAGCAGTAGAGGAAGGAAGTTAACTTCTAGAGGCTTCTGTAGGTTGAACATGAAATCTAGTGCTTAGGATTGTAGTTAGATGGGTTCTACTCTTTCATTGATACCCAAATAGTGTTTATATCGCAATTGAGGACTTAGCTGGAATAATAAAAGGAAAATATAGGGAAAGCCTCATATGAAATGGGAAAAATCCTAGCTAAGAGTGATCATGCACTAATTAGGGCTAATGAATTGTGCCCCACAACCAATGAGGAAGAGATGGAGCTTGGTAGATGAGATAAAATTCTAGAGGCCATGCACCAAAGGGAGATAGAGTTGGAAAGCTCTATTTAAGAGGTTTATCCATCAATTAAAGGGGCCAATCCATGGGTGTTGTAATTTTCATGAACACAAACATACATTCATGCTTGTTTCCTTATTTTAAGTGTGTGCATGGAAATTTTGTTGCTTGTTGGTTTTAATTAGTGCATATCAATCTTAACTTGTGAAATAAATAGCGATGAATCCCTAAGCTCACAGGGGTCATACCCAGTGTGGGAAACAAGTGATGACTACAGAATCATTCATTTTGTGTATGAGAGTTCCATCCAATTGTTAGGCACTCGGAGCATGGATGACCATTCGGTATATTTGGGACCAAGAGAGGGGTTGCAACTAGAGAATAGGTTTCTTGAGGAAACCAAATTACCTTTCCCATCGTGCTATAGTACATCAATGGGATAATTCTAGGGGTGTTAGAATCAATTCGAATAAAGGGGAATGAGAAGTGTGAATCACTATACTAGAAATTCAGAACATAATGAGAGGAAGAATAACGATGGAGGATAAATGTTGACTGTATTCAAAACATAGTATCCATATAATGGGATCCTGATATGGGGATAAACAAACGAGGTCCATATGCTTACTGTATTCGAAAAAACGGGGCCTAACTCAAAACTTCATCTAATATCTTCTAGAACGTTGTCCGTGAATGGTAGGTGAGCCGAAAGACTGAGAATCCATGTCATTTAAGGGTCCCTTCATATTTGAAAGAGGGTGAAGATCCAAATAAGGGGTACACAAAGCATGGGGAGGAGTCATGGTTTGTTTGAATGGAATTCAACACTCTAATAATTATGTCATCCTGACAAAAATTCATCGGGTGAGCGTATTAGTCTGAATAGAGATCAGGCCTACTTCCGAGAGGGACCTCACTGGTGAGGATCTAGGATGGTTTATATTTTTATGCCTTTAAAATGAGGATTATAAGAACATAGTTCAACATCATACAGTGAAGATAATGAATGGAATAGTTTAACATCGTATTATCAGAACGTTGCACATAGTTTAAGGTTGTACTACCTGAAACATGGAAAATAGTTCAAATTAATGTTACATGGAATGTGAACTCCTAGTTTAAGGTCCTAATGTTTAGACCATGATTAGGAGAAAATAACATGGAAGGTTACTGGTCATGGGGATAGGCTTGAGGTGAAATTCTTGGGCATCACAACACATCCCATAAGGATGAGAATCAAGAAAAACATTTTACTTGAACACAGTGTGGTCGGAGACCAGCATAGTTCCGTGAAATACTCTCTAGAGAGGTGGCAAAAGTATCCCATAATTATAATGGGGAATCTGTAACTTGTTATAAGTAGGGTTTTAGTTTTAATTTGTGCATTGAGGACAGGGATTCTACAAAAGAGAAATGTGTGGTGTCGTTCATAACCCAACATGAATGAGGAACAGAGAGGTCTACACCACACTACATGTTCCTGAAAGGGAAGTTATGTCCGAGAAGGCTAAGATAGAGAGCTTACCATTCAGTTTCTAGACCTGAGGATCAAATTCCTTAATATATCTACGTATCCCACAAGGGAAGAAATAAATCCTCACTTACTTATCTATATTCCAAATAGTTCAATGTTTTGTGGTGAGGATGATAATGTAATAGTTTAAGGTTGTATGGCAGGATAAATGGGTCACACTGTCACGTATATGGATATTACCCTACCGCAACCCCTAAAACTATGTGTTCCATGACCAGTGTAGTAAATAAGAGTATTGTCAGGACTTCCCCATCTAATGAGAGTGTGCATTGGTGGTAAGGAAATTTCAAGTGGGAAAAATTCAAGAAAAATCAACATTCATAATTGACACATGCGAATGAATGATGTTACAACACCAAGGAAGTTGAGGATCCGTAAAATTGAAAGTGGAAATAAACATGTTATTCCAAGAATCTGATATTTGGGACACAATGGGAGCGGGGTAATGATAAAGAATAATTTTTTACCATGTTTGAAACACACCATCCATTTCACATAATCCTTGAATGGGAACAAACAAAAGAGTGTTAACTACTAACCAAATTAGCAACATTAAACCAATCACAAAATTTCATTTGAAATCCACTGGGACTTTGACCCTAGAAAATATCAGAGAATTATAGCCTAGAATCCATTACATTAGAGGGTCCCTTTGGATGTGAAATATGATGAAAACCCAAATGAAGGAATGTCAAAAGTATGATCATTACCCATGCAGTTTAAGCATCATGTAGGATGAGCACAAGGAGTGGTAATATCGAAGGAATTACATTTTGCATTTATTATAAACCCAACATGAATGAGGATGGAATAAGTCCACACCACACCACATACTTCTCCGAGAACCTATGATAGAATGGTTTAGTGAGGTGAACATTGTTGCAACTAGGCCATTGACATGAAGTATGGGCATCACTATGTATCCCATAAGGATGTGAATCAAGACACATATAGTTCTTGAAGATGGTTTGAAAGGATTCCAATATCAAAAGGGAGATATATACTCTCTTAAAAAGGATAATCGTAATTATTATTCTATTTAACATCATTTGAACATAGACGGGAAGAATCCTAGATCAAGGTTTTAGAGATCTGACTGTAACAATGCCCAATTTAATGTCATGTGCATGGGAAATTCCAATATAGTTTATCATCATGCAGTATGGATGGAGGATGAAGAGATCTTAATGGAGGTATGTGGTGTGGTTATTACAAACCCGACATGAATGAGGATAGAGAAGTACACCCGACCCGACACACACTTTAAAGAATACACCCAGTTCAAAGTCATGATGGTTGGACTATGCGACTGAGGCTCCTAGTTTATGGTCATAGAGTTTGGATCGTAAGGTGAAAAGAGGTGAGGTGTAGTGCCATTGGGCAAACCCAATATACATAGGACAGAAAAAATCCATACCAGATCACACCTATCTATGGAAAAGGACCCATTCCCAAAAAAGTGGATGGACAAGGTTTATAAATCTACAGCTGGATCCGAAAGCAAAGTTCCCATACATCACTATGTATCCCACAAGGGTGAGAATCAAGCCATACTTATTTCTTAAACATGGAATGGAAAAATTCCAATGCCAGAGGGACAATTTCTTCTCAAATGAAGACATCATATGGATGGGTAGTTATCAACACACAACCTTGATGAATAATATGTTGTCTAGCATCGTTTGATAAAGATGTAAGAGATATTAGATTATGGTCATTGTTCTCGGACCAAGAGATGTGTTATTATTCCATGTAGGAACAAACCATACCCATATACCTAAGACCATGTGAGCTATTATTGGTGTGGGAATCAAGGGTATAGAAGATCTTTACAACGCATGGAATACTCAGTAGGGGAGACTGTGTGGAGTCAAAAATGATCCTACGACACTTATTTGTCCACTTAATGTGCAATGGTTCACTGAGGGATAACAAAAAGGGTGTCGAAATTCCACTTGAACATGATGGAGTGGAAAGGGATATGAATCATGAGTCCAATATATAGAGAACAATGTGGGTGGCATAATGATGGAGGATAACAGTTGACCATATTCTAAAAACAACATCATATCATGTGGCCTGGGTTGGGAAAAAACAAGTGAGGGTCGACCACTTACCATATTCACGATGCGAGACTAGAGTCTAATGTTGTTCAAGATCATCTGGGATGTTATCCCAAAATTGTATGTGATCCATAAATCCAAGCATCCATACCGACCAGGGGTCCTTTCAGATGTGAGGGATAATGGAGACCTAAATAAAGGGATGTACGAAGCATGGAGATGGAATGAAGATTTGTCCAGGAAGAACCCAAAAATCTAGGTCCTAAACCACAGCGCATCTGATCACAATGATGAGGCATAACTGAGTTTTAGGGGTCCATTTAAGGGTGGAAGACTCGAGAAGAATAGTGGAGGAATAGGGGGAAAAGGGTTGACGAAACGAGGGAAGTACATGAAGACAAAGTGTCTAGGTGTTCCTATGTATCCCATAAAGATGGGAATTAAGCCATATGTAGTTCTATAAATGTCATGCAGTTTAACGTCATACGGTGAGGATGAATATGAAAGGGGAAATCCCATATGGGGAGAGTATATGGAATGACTATCATAGACCTGATGTGAATGAGGCAACAAGAAGTCCACCCCACACCATATTCTTCCAAAAGGTAATTTCAAGTTGTACGACCTACAAATGGGGAACATGGGGTAGGATAGAAAGACAATATGTCTTGTCATTCCTACATATTCCGTTAGGATGAGAATCAAGCCATACATTGTTCTTCAATTCCATGATGTTTAATGTCATGCGATGATGATGTGAGTGGAAAGGATGAGGTTCTAAAGGGAATTCATATGGAGTGATAAATCATTCCTGATGGGAATGGAGAAACAAGAATTACACCCCACACTATATGCAGTTCGAAGGGGGAACCTCTGGCCAAAGGACCGTAAAAGATCTAGAGACCTGGGGCTGGACTAAAAGAGAAATTTTTTTGGCATTCCTACATATCCCATGAAGATGAGAATCAATCCATACATAGTTATGTAAATTCCATGTTGTTTAATGTCATGCAGTGAGGATGAAGATGAAAGGAGAAATCCCATAGGGGGTAGAGTACATGGGGAAGCTATCATAGACCCGACAGGAATGAGGACAGAAGAATTCCACACCACACTATATGCTTCCAAAAAGAAATTTAAGGTTGTATGACCAGAAAATGGGGAACTTGGGGTTGGACCTAAAGACATCGTGTATGGGCATTCCTACATATCTCATGAGAATGAGAATCCATCCATACGTAGTTCTGAAAATGTTGTGTAGTTTAACGTGATGAGGTGAGGATGAATATTAAAGGAGAAATCCCATATAGGGAGAGTACATGGTGTGGCTATCATAGAACCAACATGAATGAAGACACCAGAATTGCACACCACACCATAAGCTTCCAAAATGGAATTTCTGGCCGTAAGACAAAAAATGCAGAACTTGGGGATAGACCCAAATACAATGTTTCCAGGCATTCCTATGTATCCCATGAGGATGAGAATCAAGCCATAAATAGTCATTGAATGCCATGCAGTTTAATGTCACACGATGAGGATGTGAGTGGAAATGAGGAGGAACTAAAGGGAATGTGTATGATGTGAAAAAGTATACCCAATGGGAATAAGAAAAAAAATAAGTTCACACCACCCGATATGTAGTCCCAAAGGGGGACCTTTGTCCAAAGGGCTGAAAAAGATAAAGAGACCTAGGCTAGACCTAAAGAAAAAATGTTCAGGCATTACTACATATCCCATGAGGATGAAAATCAAGCCATACATAGTTCTTGATTTCTGTGTAGTTTAAAGTCATACGGCGAGGAATTGAATGGAAATTAGGATGTTCTAGAGGGAGGGGAACATGGTGAGGCCATTGTAAACCTGACATGAATGGGGAGAAAAACAGTCCCCAATACAAAATATGAATCCATCGACGAGAACTAAACCCAAAGGAGGAAACCAAGGTGATGGAAAGATTTTCTAGGATGGCCCCGAAAATAAAGGGTCTAGAAATTCCTAAATATCCCATAAGGATGGGAATCAAGCCACACATTGTTTTTTAAATATCATGTAGTTTAACGTCATGTAGTGAGGATAAATTTGGAAGGGGGATCTATGAAAGGGATATGTGATGTTGTAGTTGTAAGAACTAACATGAATGAGGAAAAAGAATTCCCATTTCACCAAGCAATGCTAGTAGAGATCTCGGGACAAGGGGCCAAAATGAAAGATGAACTTGGGGCTCGAACCAGAGATGTTCAGTTGCTCTTAAGAATCCCATATGGATGGTAATAAAACCACACATAGTTCTTAAATGTTGTTCATTTTACCATTATACGATATGGACATATTGAGAAGAGGGTATTCTTGATGGGGGCACATGGTGTAGTTGTTGAAACCCCCATGTGAATGAAGACAAAATAAGCCTTATCATTCCAGGTTATCCTAGGGGGAGCCTTAGATGTAGAAATTTGTAGCAGGACCTGAAGAAAAAATATTCAATACTTCCAACGTATCCCATGAGGATGGGAATCAATCCATACATTGTTCTAGAGATTGCATGTAGTTTAACATCACGCAACGAGGATGTAAAGATCTTAACTTATGGTCGTAGAGCTTGGACACTAGATGACAAGTTTAAAATCATGTGGATGAGAAATAAATGATGAAAATGGTGAATCACCGCACTAGAAATTTGGGAAAGAATGGGGAAGAAAATAACGATAAAGGACAAATGTTTCCCATGTTCGAAACACCGTATCTATATCATGTAGCATAGAATCTGAACAAACAATTGAGCATCTTACACTTTTCATATTCTCTAAGAGGGACCTGAATTAGATTTTTGTTCAAAATCCTCTGGGACGTTGGCCAAAAATGGTAGGTAAGCCAAGGTGGCATCAGACCAGGCCGCTAGGGGGTCCTTTTGGATGTGGAAGATGATGAAGGACCAAATAAAGGGTACGCATAAATCATGGTGGTACCTATGCAGTTTAACGTCTTGTGGTAAGGACGAAGTATATCTTAGTTTAAGGTTGTAGAGCTCTGACCATAGGGTAGGGCCAGAAAGGTCAATGGACCTAGAGATGGACCCAAAGACAAAATGTTTGGGTGTTCCTACAAATACAATGAGGATGGTAATCAATCCTTACATAGTTCTTGAATGATGTGCAGTTAAGTATTGTGTAGTGAGGACAAGGAAGTAAAGGTATCTCAAAAGAGGAATTTGTATGGTGTGAGAAAATAGAATGATGTGAATAAGGAGAAAGAAGTATAATAGGCTACACCATTCACAATTTCGGGGGAGAAATCAGACCAAGGGGCTGAGAATAAGAATAGATGAACCAATATTAGACCCAAATACAAAATGTCTGGACATTCCTACATATCCCCATATGGATTGGAATCAAGACATATATTGTTATTGAATGTCATGAAGTTTAATGTCATGTGGTGAGGAAAAATATGAAGAGTTTCAAATAGAGGTACGTTTTGGGGATATTTCAAACCCGATGTGATTGAGGACCAAAGTGGCCTTATGCCACACCATGTAATCCTAGAAGGATCAGGTCCAAGAGACTGAATGAAAGAGAATATTTGTGGATCTTTTGAATGGTCCTAAAGAAGAGATGTTTCTGGAATTCCAACATATCTCATGAGGATGATAACCAAGATGCACATAGTTCTCAAATACTGTATAGTTTAACATCGTGTGATGAGGATAAGGGAGATATTAGTTTAAGGTCATTGAGCTCAGACCAAGGCATGTTTGTCATCTACTGTTTAAGATCATGAAGGAAGGGTGGGGCCGTAGATTAAGGTCCTATAACATGGACCATTTTGTAGTTTATCATCTTGTGAGATAAGTGATGTGTGGTTTTACATCCTTCAACCCTAATGAATCATGCAGTTTAACATTTTGCGGTAAATACAGAAGCATGTATTCTTAATAGAAATATTTATTGAGATATTTGTCATTGGTTGGAGGATTAATATGCTCACCATCCATAAAGACTAGGGAGCATGCACTATTTGGGTAAACCTTGTGAATGATGTAAGGTCCCTCCCACATAGGCTCCAACTTTGGAGGATTTCTTCCAGGTATCAATGGAATTCTTAGGGCCAATGCCATGTAACATTGAAGGAAAGAAAAAAGATGAACTTTATTCTTGAAAGATCATCCAATCTTATTCTAATGGCTCTCTAGATTCTGTAAGGCTCAGAGCCTATTCTCATAAATTGCTTCTAGTACATCTAGATGGAATTCTGCTAATATGTTTGATGTCTCATAATCATAGACAGATGTGTGTAGTGGGGGTAACTAAATCAAGATGGATAGGACTGACTCCATTCCGCACTTCAGAGAATATGGATTCCCTAGTAGGAATTACAAGTCATTTTCCAGAAAGCCCATAGAGCATTGGGGAGCTTATCCAGCCAACCTTTATAGTATTGGGAAACCGTATTTTATATAATTTTAGAGAGACAATTTTTGAATTCCTCAGTCTTCCCATTTTCTTGCGCATGATAGAGAGGGGTATTATTATAATAGATATAGTACTTGGAATATAATTTATTAAATTCGGATACTCGGAAGTTGGTTCCATTATCAGTGAGGATAGTGTGAGGGACTCCAAATCGAAGGATGATATTGGAGTTCACGAAGTCAATGATAGTACTGGACTTGAATTCCTTGAGAGGAATTTTCACTTCTCACTTGGAAAATAAATTGGTAACGGTCAAGATGAACCGTCACTGACAAGCTGTCACTAATGAATATAGCCCCACACCATCGAGTCCCTAGACTGTAAAGGTCCAAGAGTACTTGGTGTATTGAAAGATATAAAGTGGTCAATGAAAAACATTATCATGGATTTGACATGCATGACACCTTTTGACAAGTTCTATGAATTCATGGACTATGGTGGGATTGAAGTAGCCCAACCTTTGGATCTGGTTGGAAAGCTTCAACCCTACATGATGAGCTCCACAGAAATCGACATGGACTTCCTACATAACCTACGGGATCTCATCTCCTTCAATAAAGTAGATGATGACTCCCTCGAACCCAATTTTGTAGATGATCTACTCAAGGATAGGACCACTCTGGAAGGTGACTACAAAGTGCACTGATGGATTCCATCACATTCAGCTATGTCTATTGGGAGATCACTGTGTTGGTGGTACTCAATGATATGAGTTTTCTAATCATGCATCTCTTTCACAACAAAAGGAGGACCCAAGGGTCTAGATGTGGATGCACCAGTAGTAAGATGACTTTCCTTTTCATTGTCATCATTTTCTGGAGTGACGAGAGTGATGAATCTATGATGCACCACATTAATGATCAGATCATATTTTTCAAGATCTAAAAGAGTGGTGGAAAGGTTGGCCAAGGCATTTGCTCAACCATTCTATGACCGGGGAACATGATTGATCTGTGGTGGGGAAGGTAATTGTGCCATCAGTAGGTGGGTGATCTCTAACAAAGGTGTGATCTCTGGATACCTAACAAAATAAACACCATTGATCTATTACATGACTAGCTCATAATCCCCCTTTATATAAAGATGAAACACATAAATCTTGAGGACCAACTCAAGGCCAGTGATGAGAGCCTGATACTCCACTTCATTGTTTGTGAATCCTTTTGACAACATGAACGAATAGGGATAGATAGACTATACAGGCATGGTGAAAATGATACCTAGGCATACCCTTTTATGTTTGGGATCATTATACCTTCTACTGATCGAACTACATGATGCACCATTGAAATTCATATGCCTACATGACACGACTTGATCCAATGAGAGGATTACCTCATCTTAGAAACCATGGTTTAGAGACTGCTCTATTGGGGATGGATGAGTGGTAAGAAAGTCTATCAGTGCCTACCCTTGATAGAATTTTGGAAAATGAACATGATATCGAACTATTTAATGATCACTACTCACTGAGCTAGATGACTTGTCAACATGGGACAGTTCAAGGTGTACTTTGGTGGATCCATGAGGGACACCATCAGTATCTCATGGTTCAACAAGTAATGTCACAATTTCTACAATACAAATACCAGTGTAAGGCATATCTTCTAGATAGAGTAATTTCTTATATATATTTTTTGGATCTTGATATAGAGATAATATAAATTGTTCTCTATCAATTCATTGTTCTTTTGGGCGAGAAGGAAACTCACATATCGTTATAGAGCGATAATGTAAAGGACCAACGGTTTTTCGGAGACTAGTGGCATCAGAACTAGAGGTTGTAGTAGATACTACTTGATTTCATCAAAATTAGTTTGGCACTCTTCATCCCACTGATAATCGACACCTTTCTTCAGGAGCCGGTAAACTGTCTCACACTTTCCATCTAGATTTTCTATGAATCTACATATGTAGTCTAAGTGGCCTTGAAAACTTCATATTTCCCAAAGGTTTATCATAGGAGGCATGTGGATGATAGCTATGATATTCTTTAGATCAATCCCAATGCCTTTGTATATGACAACGAAGCTGAGAAATATTCTAGATGTCACCCCAAAGGAACATTTCAAGGGGTTCATCTTTTAGTGGTGGGAATGGAGGAATCTCAACACTTTCTAATGTTCTCTGAGATAGTCCTGGAACTGACAGGATTTGACCAAATGATCATCCATGTAGAATTCCGCCAATTTCCCAAGTACCGGCTTGAATATGTGATATATGGAAGACTAATAGGTGTCTCTTGTATTCTTTAGATCAAAAGGGATTACCATATAGTAGAAGGTACCTTGCAGTGCCCTGATGGTGGTGGATTATTTTTCATTAGGGTCCAATTTGATTTGATTATATCTGGAATACCCATCTATAAATTAAAGAGCATGGAATCCAGTGGTAGCGTTGATTAGTAGCTCTATCAATGGGGGGGGAATCATCCTTCAGAGAATGAAGATTGAGATCCAGGAAGTTGATGCAGACTCCAATATTTCCATTCTTCTTCCCAACTAACATAATTTTGGCTAACCATTTGGAGTTCTGGTCAACTTTGACAAAGTTGAATTTAATGAACCTATCAACCTCAGTCTCAACCAAGGCCACATGATATGGGTGCATCATCCTAAGAGGCTTCTTGAAGCCATAAAGATTTACTAAGAGACTGAGATAGTGGATATAAACCTAGGTATCTAGACTTGGAATCTCATCATATCTCTAGGAAAATATATAACAATGTGGCTTTAGGAGATCTGCATATTATTGATGTTCTTATGAAAACATATAAACATTGATCAGTCTTGGTTTTAGATCTATCTCGATACTGAGATTCACCTCTACCAACTCATCAAAGGTGGTGGAGACACCTTTCTAAAATATGGGAGGGGATTTTTTCAAATCCTCCTAATCGTATGTGGTTATAGGATTATCGGTAGGATGAAACTAATATAAGAAAGATGATCCTAAAGGAATGTCAGTTCCAACCTGAGCAGTAGTGGAAACCTCATCAGGGAACTCCAACAGCACTGAAACCAAGGAGGTAGAAGTTATTGGTCTGATTTCATTTAGACATTGACCCAAGGGGCCATGTTTGATAATATCAAAGTAATAGTGGCACAAAATTTTAATATGGTTAATCCAAAGATGAATAAAAACCATGTATGATGCATTCACATATCCAGGGGTGAAAATCCCAATACCTCACAGGGGTAAGGGGATCTGGGGTTACTCGAACCTGATTCGTGTAGGATTACAAAGGGATATTCCTATGCTCCTTATGTTGAAGAATGAGAATTCACCTTGTCCCATAGATAACAAATTAGTGCCCCATGTCTAGTTTTGTGACCTCCAACAGGTGAATTGAGAAAATTTAGGCATCATCTAGGTCTACCCTTGGGTCAGCCACAACAGTAGAATGATCAAAATCATTAGCCTGAATCTATTTTTCCTTTCTATTGTAGTAGTTATCATCTAGTTAGAGGGAATCATAAGAATAAATTTGAGATTCATTTCCTTGGAGTATTACTACTCGACCATTAAGGGAGTATTTAAGGAGTTGGTGATATGAGGAAGGGACTGTCACATGCAGGTGGATCTATAGTCTACCCATGAATACATTGTAAGTGGTGTCATATAAGACAACCATGAACTCAATGTTTCCAACTAGGCCACTGAACTAGGTCTTTAGGTGTATCTTTCCAACCAGTGTCTCATTTTTCCTATCAAAATCATGAATATTCAGGTCAGAGGGACTCATATCTATTTTATATATCTCCCTCATGTAGAGTGTCTGAGACAGGATAAGATTGATTTAGAGCCCATGTTGATAAGACAATGGAAGACCTCCCAGTCATGTAAGTGGATAGTGAGGTATAGTGGGAAGATGTGTCCTTGTATAGTATATCCTTCATCATCTCCTGAAAATGAAATCATGGAATGAAACTCTGCTAGTTCGACCACCTCATCAGTGAATGATTATAAAGTTGCGACCCTAGTTTCAAATTAGAGGGGGCTTTTTAAAGCTATTGTGTGGGATTCATGGATATATTTTGACAAGAGGAAATCCTCAAGGATAAAAAGCTGGGTAGGAATTTTGGAAAGATATTTGATGACATCATATTTCTATTCTATGTGTACACTTCTTCAAACAAGGGGTTGCTCAGCCGAAGGAGGTATGATGGACGTTGCTGGTCAAATCAGAAGATTCTAGCTGGTGCTAGGAATGTCCTTATGCTCATTAGTCGAACCGTGTAGAGTGACTACCAACTGATGGTCAGATGACTGAGGTCCATCCATAATAAAACAAGGATGATCATTGGATGGTTGTCGTGGATCAGTCTGATCAGATAGTACAAACAGTGGTGGAGGCTAATATGATGAGACAAGATGAGAAGGCTATGTGTGGTGAGCTCTACAATGGGCCTAATTTCTAGTCTCGGTGGTGTACACGACTAGGATGGAAGCACTATCAAATGAATTCTGATGATTCTCATACCCATGGTTTCATCGACACTAGAATCGATTGGGGACATTGGGAGGGTCCTCCTGGTGCTCTTCGTCATCGAGAAGTGTGTAAGGGTTTACCTATTTGGAAGTATTGACCGAAGTGTAATCTTGGTCATCACATGAAGAATCCTCCATTTTAGGGATGATTCTGCAGGAAATCACCATCTCTCAGGACATGAAATTTCCAAGAGTATGGACAGATTTGGCACAGATTGAGGGCTTTTCCTCCCTTGTATCGTCAGTGCTTACTCCCCTAAGAAGGAAAAGGATGAGATGTTGATACAGAGGTAGTAGATGAAGGTAGGGTAAATAATTATAAAGGATATGGTCAATTTAAATATGCATGGATAATACCAAGGGAATGGGAGACTACCTTGCGATCTCTCCAACTGTCATACTTTTTAGACCTGTGGTTAGAAACCCACTCTCATTCACCCATCGCTTTTGCTCTCAGGCTTTATAAACACACATGCCACATTTGCCGAGGCTGGACCCAATCTTAGTATGTTTTTATTGACCTGGTCTTGGAGCCATTATTTAAAGACATAGCACTGCTTGAGGTTGTTCCCAAGGAATTGATGATAGGGGTAGTAATTAGGGAAATTAGTGACATCTGGCACTTTGGGCCTCTTGTATTCTAACAACTGCAGGATTCCATGGTCCAAGGCACTATAGGAATAACTAGGTACCTGAGCCTCATTAAATTCGTTGGTCCAGTTCCTACGATCTTGGAAAATAGATCTGGGAACTTGGCCTGGAGAATTATGGATCCGGATAAGGAGGTGGAACCTGATTATCTTTCCTAGGCCGCGGTGGTTTGTTACGTGAGGGAGTCTACCGATACTGAGGAGAGTGCTACTGAGCCAAAGGCTATTCCTAATGTGGTTTTCATCATTGAGGCTGTAGAAGTGGTTCTACAGGTAAAAATTACAGCTTTATGGGGGCCTCTATTTGTGCAACAGTAGTGGTCTTAGCCTTAGTGGCTCTTCTTGAGGGAGCTACAGGAGGCAACAGACGTGCCTATTTGGCTTTCTAAGAGGATACTTCTAAATGTTGAGCATTTTCCAAGAAATCCCGGAACCCACTTCGTATGTCTTGAGTGATGATAGGATGGATCATCTCAGTCTTCAAATTCCACATGAAAATTGTTAGTAGTTGTTCCTGAGTTAGTGGTATATCGAGTGAACATTTGTGGACCTTCCACCTAGTGAAAAATTCTATGACTCACTCATCTGGCCTTTACATGCACTTCAAAACATCAGTGATGCAAGTATTCTGAGTGGTGGAACTGGAGATATAGAGAAACTCCTTGTGATGAATGTCCTAACCAGCTATTGACCAAATGGGTAACTGGTTGTACAAGATGAACACGGGCCCCTACAATGTTTGTACAAAACACTGGAGCGCAGTAGCTTCATGTTGTGATGGATTTCCCAACATGGGTACACACATTGAAATAAAGTGGTCTAGGTACTGTAATGGATCACCCATCCCATTGAAATGGGTGAAGATAAGATTTATGAAACTGAGGGGTGCTGACATATCATCCACCCACACCAGATATGGTTTTTCATCGGGCGGGATTACCGCCTTTTGAGTTCCTAGAGCCTCAAGAATAACAATAATATAATTCATTAGATTATCCTAGTAGGGGTTCTTATCTTGACGATGACCCCTAACCACCAATGCATTGGTAGGCTCTTCAACTTCGTAAGTCGGTCTATTGTCTCAAAGAGATACTTGCGAAATTAACTGAGAAGTTAGGGGAATAACCTGTGGGGCCTCTATAGAAACCTGAGCAGCAAGTGGAGAATGTGAAGTGGCTAGTGGAACCTGATCTGATCCAATAAGTAGGTCTTTTTACATCTCAGGTAAAGTTTTTGATTAATACAATGGTATCTTTCCATAAAAAACATCTGCCCTTTCCAAATGCATAGGGTTTTCGAGATCAACAAGAGGCAACTCACTGGGAGGAAGTTGTACCTACCCCACCAATGCTACCTTGGTCGAGGATTAACATAATATGTCCACCGTTACATGGCACAATCAGTGAGGATCACATCAAAAATCTTTTTCCCTTCAGAAAGTTACTGGAACAATGCCTCCATTTCCGGATTATGTTTCATCTTATGTATCAAGCCAGAGAGGTCCTGGGGTTTGACGGTCCCAACATGCTCTTTACCCTTGTGGGTGTCTCGACCGAAAGTCAATGAATTAGAAGGTACATGAAGGAAAATAAAATTTCTTGGTTGGAGAGTATGGTCACCTGTACAGTCTTCCGAGTGTTGTACTGCCCCAGCTGGTTGTTCCACTTCTCCAGGCCATGTGCTTGTGCTCTCTTCCTAGTATATCTTAGGAATTACAATGTTCATTGTGATGATTCCTAAAGGAATATCCTAGATATCATCAAGTGAACTAGGTTGACATAGGATTGGAATGAAATTTAGGGTAATGTACTACCACCGGCCACATATCGTGACATGTCAGAAAGCCTTCTTCATAACTATGCAGAGAACTGTAAAGATCTAAACACTTCATTGATGGTGGTTTTGATGATAACCAGGTGATGTTGGGTGTTGATAAATATGGAGTGCAGCCAACTCAACTAGGTGTCACTGCTGTCTAATGTCAGTCAAGTGTTCTTAGATTTTTGGGTAAACATACCATTAATGACAGAGATGGAAAATAATCATTCCTAAGGTTAAGTGGAGGCACAAAACCTCATCATGTGTGAGGGACTTCGGAATTTCGAATTTTGCTGTAAAAATTTTTCAAAACATCTCTAGGAAATGGTTTTCTTCTAGAATGTCCCACAAACTTCCCGACTCAGACTTGAGATCTGACCATTGATTGCCCCATTCATTGAATTGGGGAGGTTGAGGGACCGATAATGGCACTTATGTGGACCATTTTTGTAGTAGGTTTTTCGATGGAGAGTACGGCCTCAAGACAACAAACTACTGCATCTTGGGTTGCTTCTCAGAGAATGCACTGATTGCACCATGACATACCTGTAATATAGATTAATGAACACTAATTCCTACGCAAGGGCTTCAATAATTGGTAGTGGGTCATGTTATTGATCTTCCTCTATTGGTCTCCAAAACAACACTCTATGATCTCTTGTTGAGGTAGATAATGATCCTACTAATGATAAGGAGGATTGTATGGCTAGGCCCTAGAAAGGTGACAAATCTTCCTCCTCCTGTATGTATCTTCTAAAGGCCTTAAGGACTGGGTGAATCTAACTTTCTGGGCAGAAAAATTAGATATTCCTAGTTCCTTCCCCAATTCCTGGCATTGATAATTGGGGTGAAGGTTGCATCATCGAATCATACTCTACATTGGAATATAAAAAATTTATGAGTTTAACTGTGGTTTGAGGCTTCTCAGGGTTCTTTATCTAGGGGAGGTTACCCCCAATTCTACCCCAAGATGGTTTTTTAGGGATGGTTTGACAATTTAAATTGGGAGGGCCTCTACTTTTATAAGTTAAAGAACAAGGGGCACCCAAGCATATGTCGAATGGACCAGAGGTACGACCTCCTCTTGGACAAGTCGTGGTATGAGGAGAACCTAGAAAAGTGTAAAATGGAACATGGGGAGGACCTTTATGATTGAGAGTGCTGGATCGGGGAGGGCCTCCACAAGAGATAGTGGGAACATGGGGAAGACCTCCATGGTGGTAGTCTATATCATGAGAAGGTCTTTTGTGTAGGTTGGCTCTGGTAGATTTGGTATGAGGAGGGCCTACATACAACCATACCGGATATAGGAAATACCTTCGTGACAACTATCTATGAAGTGGGGAGGGCCTAAACTAGAGTTGGTGAGAACGCAGGGACATCATCCATGCCAGTAAGTGATAGGGAAAGGATAATGCTCTTGTTGATAACCTATTAGTAAAGGAAAACTTTTATACATGGGACCAAGGGAATAGGGTGGACCTTCGTGATAAACGTCAAAAAGACTATGATTACTTCTTCTTGGGTTAATAATGGTGTCATGGGGAGGACCTCCATGCTGGATGAAATATTAGGGACGAACTCTACTTTGTATGAGGATGGTATGGGGAGAACCTTAGCACATAACGTCAACAATGCGGGTTAGCCCGTGATGGATGGTGATTGCATCGGTGATCGTGGGAGTCAACTTAACCTTCTTTTCATGTGGATAGTGAAGTGCCAATGCTCTGTAACAACAATTAGTGGCCAATAGCATGCGACAGAGGTGGATCGGGCCATATAAGTCGTGGAAGATGATTCACAATGGTGGAAATCTTCCTGAGATTGCACCCGAAGTTGATGTTGGTTTAGCCAAGATGGATGTGAAGTGGTATGGACCACCTTTTTGTCAGTCAATGGGACTATCTGGAGACACTGACATGGCCAGGAGGGAGCCCTACTCGGAGGCTCCCTAGCTGAAGCCAAATCTGGGAGGACTCATGCATCCCTTGCATCATCCGTATAAGGGAGTGAATCATAAGAGCGATTTGGGTATAGGCTCTTGAAGCAATAGAAGGTTAGAGTGGGGAAACGTGGATCCCTACGTGGCCCCTGGGGGAGCTAGAATTTAAGGGTCATGGAGGCCTCTAGGTATTGAATATCCATATCCATTTTCAGGATAACCCCCTTTTATTCACATCGACAAACAAGAGTATTAATCACCCTATTTTGGGTAAATGTGAAGGGTGAGATGGGGAAAGGGAGCCCAACAGCTATGGTCATGGAAGTTGTCACAGAAGAGATAAAGCTATGTAGGACTGCCGTGTTGGCATTTTTATTTCCCTTACATTCACAGGCAGGAGATGATCAGTTTCCTATAGTTGTAGCTTAGGTCCAGCAAAGCATGAATATTCATCCATCATTATAGATAGTGGGAAAGTGATTCCTAAATCCCCACTATTGTTAAATATTCCATGGATGGATAGAAAGAACCAAGCTGACAATGTCGTAGACCGGGATGCCCAATGATTAAATTCCCCAAATCCCAGTATGTTTCACACCAAGACCACTATTTTCTTGGTAGGACCTGGTGCCAGAGAGCTAGATCTGGTGACATGCTTATCTACTGATTCCCTAAATGCTACTAATCCCTATACTGAGGAGAATAATTTCACGTTGGGTTTACTATTTCTGTTTCTGACACTTTTCACTGAGGTGTGCATCCGTTTGTCAAGGACGCACAAATATTGCATCGAATTCCCGCTTTCCAAAGAAGTTCTTAATCTGTCACTTCTTCAAAGACAATTACTCCTTGATTGAAATGGGATGATGGGATGTAGGCCTCTCCTTCCGGGGATTTCTCCCAAAATGTTGATTTCTAGTCTAGATCTCCCTTAAAGATTAAGACGTTGTTCATGAAACTCTTCCTAGTTCCATATCTTCATGGACTCCATTTAATTACACTTATTCTATCAGGATATTCCACAGGGTCAAGTTCAGAAATAAACCTTTGGTTATTGGATTCATCATATTGGGAATCACTGGTGTGTAGGGGCACTGAAACACCAGTACAACTAGATTTATTCCCCTCATGATAGGGATTCTCAAGGGCACAGAAGCCTGAGTAATCCCACATCGAATTTGGGGAATCTTATTCTAGTGGCATGTCTCTGAGGTTTTTCATGGATTCCCATGTTTAACACAGGGTATACCACGAGTTTAACATCTAGTAGAGATGTATCAGATTGATCAGAACACTAATGAGAGTGGATCAGATGGTTATATCCCTAAGAGTGAGCACCTAGAAGGTTTAGCTGATGGATGGATCTGAACACCAAAATATAGTGGACCCGGGGTGGTGTGTCCAATAAAGGGAATATGTCACATCAGGAGGGTGCACCCCTAAAAGGGATCACAATAGGTTACCATTGGTTGATATTGAACCACTAAGAGTCTTCTCACATACCCTAATGGGATCAAAACCTACGTAGTTTAGGGAGCATACAGTTTAACTTCATGAAGGATAGAATTGAACCGACATGAAATGATCGAGACATATGGATAATGGGATTGAACCTAGAGTAGGCATCCTATATACCCTTTATTGGATATAGGTATCAAAGTCCATGTATTTTGGGTGAGAAGGTCATGTGATTGGGGTGTACACAAAGGACAATGACCCTAGAACATACTTGGGCATACACATGGTTTGCAGCCCAATACGATGTGACTCCACTTCAAAAAGGGTTAAGTGATGGCGTGTATGGATGGGGCTTATCCACGGTTAGCTACTCGCATGGTTAGCACGATTTCATTAAAATGTGGTGGCTTGAGTAAAATAAGGGTGCATATGGATGGAGTGTTGAAGTGCGTAATGGATTAAATATAATCAATGTTAAGGGGAACTGGTCTAGAGAGGAGGGTGTTGGGATTGATCCTCAAAGATGTTTCCTACATACCCTTATGGTAGGTAAAGAATGCATGGTTTCCTATGTATCCTCAAAGAGGTTTTCTATGTAGTTCTATGAATGGGGTGATGAGTCATCTGAGGAGGTAGCATGTGAGAAAGGATGCATGGTTGGTACCTAAAGGAAGTGGATCCTCAGGGTCATGGCATGATCTTTCTGAAACACAATGTCTTGAGGGAGAGACTGGTATGGGAAAAGGATGATTCTCTTGAACCTCAAAGAGGCTTACTATGCACCTTTCTCAAAAATGGGAAAGAATCAAAGTCCATGTAGTTCATGGGGACAGGGAATGTGATTGAGGTATACACAATGTACAACAACCCAAAGACATGTTGGGGATTATGCATGGTTAGCATCCTCTCATAAGATGGACACTCATGGTTGGATGAGTCTGGAATTAGTGTGGGGATTATGCATAGTTAGCTTCCAGAGTGGATCAGAACATCTTTGGGAGGCGGATCTAGGAGATGCATCCTGAAAAGGGCGTATGTCACATTAGGAGGGTGAATCCCTAGGAGAGAGCACCCATGATTACTTTTGATTGGGATCGAACTTCAATGAGGCTTCTTATGTACCTGGAAGGGATCAAAACCCACGTATTTCGAGCGGGGAATAAAGTTTAATGTCATGTGGGATGAGCAGAGTGAACTGACGTGAAATAGCCAAAACAGATGATTATGGGGTCTTGGGCTTGAACCTTAGAGAGGCTTCCAACATACCCTAATTAGAAGAAAATGATCAAAGTCCATGTAGTTCAGTAGTGAGGGTATTGGAGATTACACATAATTATTGGCCCATAGATAATTTCATGGTCACTGATTACTCTAAGACCACATGATCCATGCTCAGTGTGAGAAACAATAGGTATTAGTAAACTTGACGATCGTGTCACAAAAGAGTTTCCACAAGGGATGGTGTGGGGCTTATGCGTGGTTAGCGGTCCAAAGAGGAAATAGGGGCTTATGCATGGTTATCATCCTGAGAGAGGAAGAATGAGAATTACTATTAGGACGGAAACCATAGGAAAGAGGAGGGAGTTCAGATGTATGAAGAAGGATGTGGCCATCATACCTTGAACTCCCCATCAGAGGGTGTTGGGGCTTAAATGAGGGCTTCCCAAGGCATGAATGACAACAAATTATAGAGGTAAAGAGAGAGTGGGGAATCATTTAATATCCCATGTCTGATCTTCTTAGATCTTCCACACATGTGGAAATCATAGTTTAACATCATGTGTTAAGGAAGGGGTTCTTGGCAGTCTAACATGTTATATCATAGATGATGACGAATCACTCCTCACCCCTAGGACATACATAACTTTACCCAACCCATACTTGGGGATGGAAAGGCACAATCAATTACAAGGTTGTTCAGTGATCCATTGAGGGGTTTGCGCTAGCATGTATATGTGAAGAATCAATATCCATTAGCATACCTATGCGAAAAAACATTAGGTAGGGAAATGAAACCTGAAGCACCACCCAAGGGACATTGAAATTACTTTGTACAAGCTTGTAGGGCCTCACAAAAGAGGGGTTCATGAAGAAATATTCCTCATAGAGTGGGTATTTTCAATGCTCAGGGGCTCGCAAAGGATAAGGGATTTCATAGCATAGCACTTCGCACAAAATAGGGCTTTGCAGAGCAGAGGGTCTCATAGGGAACATGCCTCGCATAGGATAGGGTTTTGAAAAGGATAGGGCTTCGTGAAGCATAGTGACCCAACCTAAGCATGGAGTTCACATGTGCTTCGATGGTTCTTTATGTATCCTGGGTGCTTTGTGAAGTCGTGAGTACCTGAAGGGGTCTCCTTCCATTGTGATGGACCATAGGCTTCGCGAAGGGAATCCCTCTACAAAGAGGGGGTAATTTTGTTCAAAGGGAAATGGGTTTTTTAATGCCCAAGTACCTCATATGATTCATTTCCCCTATTGGTTCATAGAGAAAATAATTCATCATGATTTGGAAATTAAAAAGGTTAAAGTTTAGGGTCTCCCCCTTTCGAGTGGGGGAGTAATTTATTTATAGGCTCCAGGGGGTCACTATGGGATAAGGGTGCATCTTGAAGGATTTTTTACTCTGCAACTTGAGGTAGACTCTGTTATGTCTCTTAGAATCGTAGAGCCGACCGTCAGAGGTATGACCATCGTATAAGATTTCAGCTTCCCTAATTTTTCTCGGAGTCATAGAGGTAGCCATCACTCCCTCTGTAGTGGTTGTAGAGACCTTCGTAGCATTACACCAGCCGTGGTGCTAGAAGGATTTGCAACATTTCTTTATGAAGCAACACATTTTTATTTATTTTAGTGTTCTTCACTTTTTTTTCAAGGCATGGATTTTTTCCCCAACAAAATCAATTTTAGTTTTAAAAACCCTTTACCGGAACATGTAAATTATTCCATGATTTCAAAATCATTAAACCCATTTTCCGATTATCATGACCATTCTTATTTAAAATCAATTACAAACCAAAATTCTATCTTAAAACATTATTTTATGACATCACATAAGAGCATTTGATAAATATATTTCCAAACCACATATTTGATAAAACTCTGATTATTGGTAATTGAAAATTTTTCTCAAATAACATAACAAAACTAATTTTTAGACGCATTTTATATTTCCCAAGGTATTTAAATTCATTAACATGGGATTAAAGTTGAAACAAACACAAAAGAGCATAAAACGACCCAAATCCATAACCAACCTCACGTAAGTGAATTCACTTGTAAGAAAATGTATAAGGTTTAAAGTTTAGAACCAATTTATAACTATAAAAGGCTTAGTCGTACGTGCTGATAAACCACACATAAACCTCACAACTGTTCATGGTTGGATTTCTAGATTAGTTAAATTGATTCCTCATAGTTTACCAGCCCATGAAAACATGATGCGACTTTATTCATCCTTTCATTATGGTTCTAAAAATAATATGATATTCCCAAAATAAAAGATTGTAAGATTGGGAATCTAAGTATAATTTATCATGAGAAAACTAATAACTAAAAAGAAATATTCAATTCCCAACATCCCTGGCAACTCATGTGTCATCATAAAGAGGTGGTTATCAAACATTAGATCACGAACTACCATTTTAGTCCCAACACATTCTTAATATCCATTCTATCATGACACACCCCAAATGACATAAGGAATACAAAGTATAATTTCATCCTTTCAATGAATGACCTGCTCCGATGCCCTTTGTAATGAAAAAACCCAGAATACCATATAAACCAGTGCTCGATCCAATTCTCCACTAACCCGAAGTGTGCTCCTGGTCTCCATGGGAAAGAGACAAGCACCTAGGAATTAACAATTAATGATTGGGAATGATTTATCCATCAATGTATTATAATAATTGAGTATAAGGTTGAAACATCATCAGATATATATCAATCAATACATACAAATGAAAGTACAAAGAGAGGATAAGAAAAATGAGAGCAGAACATAACACCCAAAACCTACATCCTGGTGGTGCAAGATTTACCAACATGTACCAAGTAACCCTCCCTTAGTCACCCTAACTCTAAACCACAAAGGAATTCAAGAGAAAAAACGCCTTATATAATATAATAAAAGCAGAAAACACCAAAAGGTACAGGAAGCTATGAGATAAAGAGCCCAATATTATTCCACAAAAGATTTTATGTAGTTACTTCATAAGGAAATTCAAATATTCTAAAAGACGAGTAAAAATAAGAAATTATGAGAAATAGTTTAAAAACAGAGTTCTAAACATTTAAAAATCACCTATCAAACTAAACATGAAAAACATGCCATTTCACCATTTTAAAAACTAAAAATTTCCATGAAAATATTTGCAGCCCATTTCACAAGATAAATTCATATAATCAATAAAATATGATAATATGAAAATGATATATAAATACAAACAAGATTTAATACAATAGAGTTATAGTGAATAATAATAATAAATTAATCGAGCAAGGCAACTCCAGTTCCAATTAGTGACAATAAATAATGTCATGTATCAAGTATCATGTATATGGATGTCATGGATATAACCAAGATATTATAGTGATTCCACCTAGGAATAACTAATCAAATTACAACATTACTAATTTTCAATCTTACATATAGTCTCAAAGGTCTAAAGAAAATTAGTTCCACACACACCTTCATATTGATATCCTAAACGTTTCACGTTCTCTATGGATCCACTAGAGTGGTGTGAGTCCATTAGTGAAGCATTTATATAGTTCATACCATCTAATTGTCTAGGATCCCATGACTCATCAAAATAAGGGGTGATATAAACAAGATACCCAAATAACATGGGGACCCTTATCAACAACATCACACTCCCACCCCCAAACTCGCTTAACATAAAAAACCCTTTTTAAATTCCCCCAACATTAATAAGTATAAGAATTGAAAAATTTATAATTAAGGGATTATCAGATGGGATAATTATCATAAATTTTTAACCAGGTCAGCAATCATAATCAATTTCAATTCAAAACCTTTTCTACAATTAAATATTCTAAAGGGTAACAACACCCTCTTCCTTTCACAATTCATCATTAAAATTTCTAATAGGCCTTTAGAGAGATAATTTAATTCAAAGAAAATATAAATAATTAAAAGGAAGTATAAAAATTTTATAAAGGATTGAATCCATTTCAAAATAAGGGTTTACACCCTCTTTTCATGCGAATAAATCATTTGTTTTTAATAAACCATAAACGCCAATTTTAAAACAAGTTCAAAATCATTACAATGAGGTTCATGGACATTTAATAAATTCATGAATTTAAAACTATTTACAAAATTTTAAAAAGCTCAATTCATTTTATTCAAATCATGGAATTTAGTTTACAAATAAAACCTAGGAAGAAGTCCTCAATTCTACTAAAATAATCATATAAAAATAAACCACCACAAGCATGTCATTAAACAATTAAAAAAATATTATGAGGGAACAAGATCAAATCCATTTAAATCGTACCATGTTCAATTTAAAAATAAATTGGTAAAATAAGTTTCTATGAGGAATTTCAAGGATAAATTTCATAGAATAAGTGTTAGAAATTAAGAAACACATATCGATGAATTTATCAAGAAAAAATGAATTCAAAATTAAATTAAAACAATATAAGAAACAAGTTGTAATATTTAGAATACAACTATAGGGGTTCTAACATGTGTCTCCTCTAATGGTGATCCCTAGATCTAGGAAGATATATCTTGAATAAAGAGAGAATATATACTAGATCTACAATTCCACATAAATTAACTATGATCCAAAAAAATTCAAGTCCATCATAAGCTTTAGGAATGAGGGATAGAGAGAATAAGGTAGATCCAAGATTAATAATAAAATAACTCAATGAAATAGAAGAACTTAGATTCGATTGGCACTTCAATCCAACAAGAGATTAGGTTTGGGGAGCCAAAATGCCTCCATAGGGATCAAAAAAGTCAACTAATGAATTGAGGTTTGAGTGAGAGGAGTTTAGGGTTATTTAGGTGGGTTTCAGGAATTTAATTACAATTTTCAAAACTTTAATTACTAGTCCCATGGTTTCCTAGGACAAGTTGCACGGTTAGTACTAACCATGCACTTTAATCGTGTAATGTTGCACATTTAGGCTGCAAACTTAGATTAACCATGTAAAACCCATATGTCCCGGATGAACACTTCATTTAACCATGAAAAAACCATGAAAAATGTTGCACGCATTTTTTATCCTTATGTAAACCATGCATAAACCATGCAATCCATGTTTCAAACTTTATTTAACTGTGCACAAACCATGCGCAAACTAAGAAAATGCATAAAATTCTTCAAGGCTTTGAAAAAATATTGGAAACAACCCTCAATGAGATCCAATAATTTGAGACTCAAATAAATGGTTCAAAACACATAGAAATAAGTAACATGATGTCACAATATACAATACCAAGTTTAAACGAGCCAATATATAGTATTACTATATTATTATTTAAAAGTTACTGTTATAACCTAGACATTAAATTTTTTAGTATGAATAGAATAAAATAAATTGTGAAATATATATAAATCTCATACTCAATATAATTTTTTTGATAAATTTTTTATAAATAAGAACTCAACTTTTAATAAAGATATTTTATTCTCTAAAAATATGTTTCCTACAAAAAACAATTTATTTTCTTTTACAAGAAGTTATTATAAATAATTTTTTTTGAAAATTTTGAAATTTAATTTTATAAAATGAACATAATTTTTGAAATAAAAATATCAATATTATTTTTTGGTGAATTTTGGAATTTTTAAAAAAATATTGATATTTCAACGAATGGATAAAAATAACGATTTTTGTAAAACTGCCATTTGTTTTTAATAAATAAAAAAATTTAAAAGTCCAATTAATATTTTAATTTAATTTGAAATTAAAATAGGTATTATTTTGTTATACTTAATCTAGTTAAAATTTTTTATAACTTCTTTATATTGGATTTTAGTATAAGTTTATTTTTAGGAATAAAAAACATATTTTTCAAAAATATATTTTAAGGTACCTAATGATTGTCCATTTTAGTTAATTGAAGTAAACCCTAATGATTAATTATTTAAATTATATTAATAGATTATATTTATATAATTTTTAATTTAAATTCATATAATGATGATTTTAATTCATACAATTAATATAAGATCATATTTTCTCTGAAAAATACATTTTTCAGTAAACCACATTTCATCTCTCTTACAGGGTTATTTTAAATTGAATTATTCTACATATTTAAATTTAATTTGATAAAATGGATTCAATATTTTAAATTATAATAATTTATATTATATAATAAATTCAATATAATTTTTTGTTATAATGAATAGTAAAAATTAAAAAAACAATTGTCGTGGTAAAAAAATAAAAAGGTAAAAGTGAGTAACATTTGAGGTAAAGAGGTTAAAATGTTTAAAAAAGATTTATTTTTAATTTTATAGGTTTTTATAAGACATAAAATCCTCTAATATTATATTTTTCAATTTTGGAGAAACTTCTCTTGATATTGACTTACCATTATTGGATGGTTTTGAGTATTTACGAGAATGTCACTCCTCCTCCCTTTATAAAAGGTCTCCCACTCTCATATTCTTTACACACATCAAAAAACTATTGGTTAGGATTATGCCTAAAAAAATACGTACCTAACAACCCTCCCCAAGTACTATATTCATTATTTTTATTATAAATACCATCTAGTTTTTCTCTAGGTATAATCCTAAAGAGATGGTCTTAAGAATATGTAACGTTCTTAATTGAGCATCTTTTTTTATTTATACTTCCACTTGATTAAAATAATAATAAATAAATCTCAAATAATAACATAATTATATACCATAAAATATTACGTTATTATGTTAATTTATTACACAATATTCATCACCACTTAAATTAAATGGGAATCAAACCCAATATTTGTGTGTTTGGGGGACTACCACCTCACGAACCGATGTAATTCATTTTCCATAATCATCACTTGTGGATTCATATGATGAAAGATTTAATGTATATATATTATGTTCATGAAATATTTTAATAATTTTGTAAAATTAATTTATCATATACTTTCTTACCATACCATCCATTAAAAATGATATCGTCGTTCTTGTGTATGGCGAAATACCACCTCACAAAGTGATATGATTCATTTTTTATTACTGAATCACATTAATGGTATATTTAACTATATATAAAGAAATAATATGATATCTATGATATATTTATATGGAAATATAAAACAACACTGACCTTATTCCAATCAAGATTATTTAAAATAGAAGGGTTAAGCAGGTGTACCTACAGCGTATCATCTCCATGATTGTAACATAATTTATTTTTCATACCCATAATTCATGGTTATTTTTTAATATATAATTTAGGAATAAAAATTATAATAATGTTCTTATTATTATATTTTATATTATGTAACTATGATCCCTTTTACCATGTTCAATACATTGATGTCTTTTTGAAATTATGAACCAAGTGTTCTCAAAACGCCTGACGTGGACATAACTGATTAAGTAAATAAATAAGAAATAGAAGTAAATGAAGTAAATGGTATAATTAAAAGTTATTAAACTATTAAAATATTATTAATAAAACATATAAATTATATAATTTCACTATAAATGAGATAATAGACATAAACAATAAAGTTTGGACTCGAGGTACGGGTTTCCTCTAAAAAAATTATTCTTTGAGACACATGCTATTTTATACACATAATTTATTTTAAATGGTGTATATAATTACCATTCACATGTTATAATGTAAATAAATAATAAATTATAATATTTTCATTCGAAATTGATTTTCATCATTCATGGAATTTATGATTCAAATTTATCGAAGTGGTAAGGGTTTAAGTTTCAATATCATTTTAGTCGGCATTGTTTGTGATTATATTTTTGTAGAAGTATTTTATTTGTAAATTAAAGAATAAATAACTTTAATTTTCTTATATCTAGTTATTCAATAAATTATCATGTAAATAGTACCATTTTTATCACTTTGGTATATAAAATGATTGATAAAATATTTATAAGAAAATATGAATTCATTTATCTCTTAGGAAGAAGATATTTTTTCTTTCGTATCTACGCTTTATGAAAATATTTTAAATAATATTTGTAACATTACAAAAAATATTTATTAAAAAAAATTATTCATTTTTTCCATTTTTTCTATATTTTTTTAATGTAATCTTCTTAAAAAATTTCCAAGGAAGGACTTTCTATCCTTTTTACGAAAGTGTGAAAAGAATAATTTTTAACATATATGGAAAGTAAAAAATTACCCACCATCATTAACCCTAAATTATTTAAATATTTCTTTATAAGTATTAATATTTATTATTAAATATGTTTTCTATAATATTTTTTATATTTTTATATTTTAAAAAAGTTTTTTCAATTTCAGGCGGGTATTTTCCTCAAGAAATATACCATGTAATTTTTTTAATACATTATCTTCCATAACGATAGCCTTTAATCTCAATTATTTACTATAAATTATTTATATATTTCTATCACATATATACTTATCTTATAATACCTTAATTTTATGGGCTATTTCATGCCTTATGTTTATCTATCAAATTTATTCATCACAAAATTTCGTTTGATTATAATATGAGAAGAGATTATGAAACTCATTTTCTTTCTATGGGTAATTCTTATGTTTTAACTCACGGTTTATTCCTCTTTGTGGCACACATAAATTATGAATATGTCTTAATGGGTGATCCTAGATAACATAGGGTGATCCTAATATATCTTATACAATGAGAGCACCCAGATTGTATTATAATGCATTTCGTAATGTTATTGTCTCATGGGATGTCATTCATTAGATTAGAAATTAATCCTAATACATGTTAAGACTTTTTACACCATATGATATTGTCTATGAAGTTATACTTGACTCATGCTTATGTCTTGTTATATGTTATTTTCAATTTTCCTATCTCATTATGATCTTATGATACCATGTTTCTTATTTTATTCTTACATGTGTTTAATCATGAGCCATATACTATTTTTATCATTTTACACCTTTAAATTATATTTTATGTTTCTTTATCATGATTGTTCCCATATGAGTCTTTTTAGATCACCCTTACTATATATTTATTCCCCAGGTTAACCCATGAATTTTAGGATATCAAAATGATTTAGTATCTATTCATAGAGAATAAAATAAAATAATATTTTCCTCTCACATTGATGGATTATTAACCTAGTATTCTATAGACACTAGGGCTAATGATCTTTGGGTTTTAATTAAGGGATATTTATTTCAAAAATCATGTAATATTATGTGTAAAAGTCTTGTGTTGTAATATTTAGTATCATCGAAAATGTATATATAGACTTTGGAAACAATGATGGGAAAATATTAGTGAGAATCCTAGGGATAAGTAAAAGTATAAGTATAAGTATAAGGCTAAATATTATAAAAATTATAATATAATGGAATTTTTTGAAGTATAAGGCATTTGGGTTCCAATTGTAACGACCCAAAATTTCATTAATGAAAATTCCTATTGAACTAATTCAGTGTCTTATTATGAAAAATGGTTATATAAAATATTCACTTCCTTGGTTTTCTGTTTTTGGATTTCAAAATACCGTTAAAGAACTATGACCGTTTCTGATATAGACATTAAATAGTGATCACATGATTATTATAAATAAAGGTCTATAAAAAATCCAATTTTCTTAGAAAAATGAAACAATGGCCTCATACAATAAGCTTACCTCGCATGAATCCCAATTGACCGAGTTCGGAAAGGAGGTGGTGTCATTAGTCTTCGCTCTTGACCAAGACCAAGCCAAGCTTCAACACATTAAGCTCCAACAAAACATCCTATGAGAGAAGTGGATGTTGATAGTGATTACCACCTTAGCTATGTTATCCTAGCCACCCCAAGAGCCTATCACCATCGAACACCTTACCCATAGGTCATATGCGGGTGTTATAAGGGTTATGTAACGAGACCCTAGTACTATGATTATGTACATTATTTTTGTATAGAGAATATGCATTCATTTTATTATTGATACTTTGTAAATAGTTTTCAAAGAACAAATAGTATTTTTAGTTAATATTCAATTAAGAAATATATTACGATGAATTAATGGATTTTTTATTTTTTATAACATTTTAGTAAAATATTATTACCAAATTACTTTTTATTAAATATAAACAATCTTATAATTTTTATTAATACAATTGAAATTTTCATTAAGGTTTGAAAGTTGTTTTTGTCAAAACCCATGAATTTTCGATAAATGTCGATTTTTATTTTAAAAGTAAAAATTCACATCTTTAGGAAATTATTTAGATAAAATGAATATTATTTTTTTAATCATAATGTCAAAATTATCGAATGGGAAATTTTTTATAATTTTCCGAGACAGTCAATTTTTTGGATGAAAATTAAATACCATTTAATTATATAGTGTGTTTTATGACATCATAATGACTCAATAGTGTTGTAATTTTATACTACAAATAGGATTTTTGGCCAATATATGTTTTAAAATTAAAATAATGTGATTTTGAGTTTGTTTGATTTATATTACAAGGCATTAGTGGACCCTCCAAGAATTATAAATCATTTTATCTTTTTAAAATAATTTTCATGAGAGTGTGACTCACCTCCACTTAAGAAAGCCTACTATTTTAAGAATTTCGGCCAATGGCATTATAAAATACTATTTTCCACTCCCCTTTGGAAAAAACCCTAGGTTAAAACCATGGGTTGGTTTGTGGTTTTGATTACTTTAATGTGTGGTTTCCCAAACCTAAATAATAAATAATTCCCTCTCTTTTCCTATATAAACCCACCCAAGATCCCACATCCTTTTAACTAAAAGCCCTTGTATCTCCACCAACCTATAACCTCATCTCTCTAGAATCCTCCCAATGTGACCCAAGATCCCAAGAAGCCTCTCTCAAGCCCCTCCCAATCCTTTGGTGTCACACTTCCAAGTATGGGATTTCATCCTTTCTCAATTTATCCAAATTTATTAATATTGTTATGCCCTTTTATTCAATTATAAATGTTGGGTTATGAGTTCTAAACTCCCCCATAATTCCCTATTTATGTTTGAATGATGACATAACCCTTTCTCTCTCATTAATAACTCCCATTGACATATGTTTCCATGTATAAATTCTGTAAGGAATTTCTCTCTCCTCATTTACATTCAAGAAATTCATTTCTATTATAAATCTAAAATTACATTAATCATGTTGGGAAATATATATATATATGACTCCCATAGTTTCCATTTCATTAATATATTATGAGACACCCCTTTATCTCTCATTAACCATTTTTATGAATTCTTATGTCATGCTGTTAGGCTGCCGAAATTGCACCACGATTTTTGAGGCCAAAATCATTGTGTCATGAATACCACGCCCATTTCTCAGTCAAGGGAATTAGCATTTATGGGCAATTAATTTTTAATTATAGAGTTTTGGGTATGAATTCCACATTCCTTTATCATATAATAAATTATGATCTTTAATGATTCCATGTTGTATGATCCATGTGGCACACTTATGCATGAAATGAAATGTTTAAGAAGGGTGCACCCTAATAGCGTTTCAGTGTATTGGGTAAAGATTAGTATCATGATATGTCAAGTTTAATGAGGGTTAACTCATGATAATTCTAGTGTAATGGGGGTTTACTCATTCTCCATTTTCAATGATCCTAGGCTCATGCTTATACCATGTTAAGTGTTGTTGCCACATTTCCATATTATGATAATCATGATATATCTTGACTTTATGTTAATTTTTCTTTTATGATCCATTGATATGCCTATTAACTAACATATACTGTATTCTTCATGTTATACCTTGTTTACTCCCTTACTGGTCATTATAGATAACCATTTTATTATGCATGTCCTTAGGTTATCCCATGAAATGTTAAGTACGAAGGAATGTAGTGGTCATGTAAAAGAAGATTTTAGTAAAGATGTCATGGTTCATGTTTTAAGTCATTATGTAATGTTCCTAAGCCCCAAAGACACAAGGACTCTCGATATTTTATGTTATATCAAGTGAAGATTTTATGTAATAAAACATTTTTAAGTGTGTAATAAAAATAAGGGTTGTTATAGTTGGTATCAGAGGATAGGTTTAGTTATTTTTGGGATTAGAATTAGAAAACCCTATAGAAAGACTTAAGGATAAGTCTAAGTGTAATATAAAAAACCCTAGATTTTGGTGAGTATTGAGTAAGTGGTTTACTAAGAAAATAAAACCCTATCTGGATATGAGCAGGTATAGGAGGCTCTGGCCCAGATGTACCTCGGAGTGAAAACACCAACAAGGAGTTTCGGGCTTGACCCAGGGTATCCTGCTACACAAAAATGGGCCTTGCTGCACTCTTGGTTATGAAACTCCCATGGTATATGCTTTGGTAAATTCACAAGCTTAGTATGAACCATTGTTAATGGAATAAAAATCATCCCTTAAGAATATATGTTGGGAAGTTTATAATTAATAAAATAGATTAAAGCCTATAGATTCATTAGTTATATAAATAAAAGTTATTTAAAAGTCATACATTTTTTTCTTAGATTACCATTTATGTGTTACCCTGACTTTCCTTTTATTCCATCCAATGGTCGGCAATAGGAGGACTCGGGCTAACAAATGATGTGAAGATCACTGTGATGATTGTTCTAATGAATTCCCTAATCCAATGGGAGCCGGAATCACAAACTTTGTCACGATAATCTATCAGTTAACTCAAGATTTGAATAGAAGCATGGGCCAACAGGAACCTTCAACCCCCCTAATAAAGAATAATTCTCAACTGAGATCTTCATGAGACAAAGTCCTCCTACTTAGAATGGATCATCTAATCCCTCAATTTCCGAAAAATGGATCAACTCCATTGAAAATATCTTCTCCAACCTTTAGTTTTCTGAAAAAGAGAAGGCTCTTCTATATGCTAATCATATTTAAGGTGAAACTGATAAATGGTGGACATTGATAAAAAATATGAATCTTTAGGAAGAGATCGAGGAATTGGAATGGAATGATTTCTAGAAAATGTTTTTTGATAAATATTTTCCATGCACCCTCCAACTTAATATGGAAAGGGAATTCCTTTCCCTCAAGAAAAAATATGATGAATCCATTAGAGTGTACGAGGAAAACTTCACAAACCTTTCATGATACGCCTCCAGATTTTTCATAACCCCTGAATTCAAGGTTGACAGTTTCTTTGGTGGGATGAAAACTAGCCTATGAAAAGACCTGGCGATCCATGACTTTGATAACTATGAAGAAATTTTCTTATGTGCCCTCAAATTCAAAATGGAGATTAGTGAATCTCAGAGGTATCATGGGGTTAAGGAAAATAAGGTGGAATTCAATTATGGTGGTCCGATGGATACATCCAATGGTTCTAAAAAAATCAATCACCCCACTTGCCAAATATGTGGAAATAATCACCCCAGAAATTGACTTAAGGGGGTGAATAAATTCTTTAGCTGTTGAAGAGAAGGGGACCTAGCCATTAACTACCAATAAGAAAAACCCATGGTTGTGACATAGGAGAGGAACACTCTGTTCAACTTGCAATGTGTTGTTCATTGCTTCAACTAAAATGAACCAGGGCACCTTGAAAATAAGTTCCCTAAGACATGGGTTTTCAGAGGCAACCAAGACCTCCAAGGAAGAAAAGAAGAGATTTTTCCATCACTACCGCCAAAATGAACCCCAATAATGAAGTGGTGATAGGTAATCTGTTTATTCATTCAAGAATAGAGAATATACTTTTTGATTCTAGTTCTACACATTGTTTTATATACCTAATGTTTAATATAACAATCCCAACACCACCACAATTTATGTAATTAAAGTTGTTTGTGATTACAGAAAATGGGGCAATCATTGAAACCCATGAATATAACTTCTCCCCTGTCACAATTAGTGGTATGAACTTCCCAGAAAACCTCGTCATACTCCCTTTAGTGGAATTTAATGATATTATCGGCACAGATTAGATTTCCTTATATAGAGCCAACATAAATTTCCATGAGTGGCCTGCAAATCATTTTTTTTCATTTTCTAAAGCCGGGTTAAAGGGGACCGATACCCCAACGTACAACATGCACACATAGAAGAAACTTAAACAAACCAGAACAACACAACCTTACATATCATAATAGCCATAATCGTCTCCAAAACCCAAGCAGGATTCCTCCTCACCCGTAGCCGATGCCCACTCTGGGTCCCTCCAATTGTTGGCACTTTGAACCCTACTTCTAAGCTACTCCAGAACAGGCCGTTTAGGTGAGCCATCGACGGCCACTCTTCCCTTTTTCAGAGCAATCACTACCTCCCCACTCCGCTTAGAAGCTGATCTAGTCCTCAACGGTGGCGGAAGGTGCGAGTAATCCTTCCGCACCCTTCTTCTTGTTTGAGTAGACATAGGCCCGCCGCTTGTATCCATCTTTTGAGTCCCTCTCTTGACAATATCACTGAAAGAAATCCCAGCCAGCTCACTCACATTTCCTGTTCCTCCCCCAGAGTTCTCCTCTCCTCCACTATGTTGCTCCCTCCAAACAGAAACCGGGCATTCCAAATTATCCAGCCTCTGATCTGTATTGCTGATTTCCACTAAAGGGAGACGTCCATCTTCATTTGGAGCCTTTTCCACAGCACTGGACAAGGCCGCATTCCCTTTACTATCATTGCTTCTACTCTTGCCCCTCCTTCTCTTGGGCGAGGTGTTACTTCCATCCATGCATAACTCCTTGGCGGCCTCCACTTGACCCCAAATCCCGATAGCGGTCTCATTTCTTGTTGGTTCCATACCCTCCTCCCCACCTCTGGAAACACTATTTAAAGCCGGTTCACCATCACCATTACCAAGGAATTCAAACCTGTTGGATAAAGCAACAAAAGGCTTGGCCATTGGATCTAAACCTCTAGCCCCTTCGTGTGCAGGGAACCTGCAGGACAGGATTGGTACTCGCATCCCCCACAGTTTGAACCAAATCAGCTCCGCCTCCAGCAAGCAGCCAATCCACCGAATCCTTAGCACCTTGGTCGTCCTCCTCTAGCACCCTACTGACCTCAACCATCGGCCCATCCACCTCCGGTGTCTGGGAATCCAAATCTACCCCTACTGTATTCATCTCCTCAACAACAGGGGCAAGAGTCTCCTCAACAGCCGCCTTGGTGGCCTCACCTATCAGACTGTCCACTCCTACAGATTGGGAACCCTCCTCTTCGTCAACAGCCGCCTTGGAAGAGTTTCCCACCCTAAGAGCCAAATCTGTTGGTCTTCTCCTAGCCTCTCCATCCCTTCTACTGGGAACATGTAGCCGGTCTTTCAAAGCTCCATTCCTACGGCAAAAATCCACTTCATGTCCCAGGCGGTGACAAGAAGAACAGAAACTCGTCCAGTTCTCATAAACCACATGTTTTCTACACCTGTACTCTTCCCCTATGGTAATCCACACATGATCAAACGGCCGTCGAGAGGCGTCCATCTCCACAAAAACCCGGGGATTAACCGGATGTCACACAGCATTAGTGCGACTATCAGAACACAAAAACCTTCCTACGAGGTTGCCAAGCATTTGAATAATAGCAGGGTTCTGGAAGGGAAGCGGCAAATTAGGGAAACTTACCCAAACTGTTGTCGAAGGAGAATCACGCTTCATGTGAAAGTCTAAAGACCATCGTAATAGAAGGAATCGATACCCGTTGAAACTGCGAGGAGCTTTCGACCAAGCAGTAATGAGATCTTCCTCTGATTCGAACCGAATCATCATGTGGTTCCTGTCAAGCAGACCGACAATTGCCCTTTCCTGTAGCTCCCACGAACCGAAGATAAATCTGTCGAAGGCATCAACAGAAGGTCGTCCATTTCTAAAGCGCGCAATCAAGGTTAGATTCAGAAGCGCAGAAGATTCTGAGAACTCTGAAGTTCAGAGATGTAGGTTAGGTCGCCCATCGAACAGATCTGACGCCTTAGGGCTCAAAGAGATTTTTGGGAAATAAGGAAGAAAGTCTGGATTCGAAAAAGGTCTAAAAACACCTGGTCTCGCATCGGTCAGCGAATCCCCCTTCCCCCCCAGCGGGGGGAAGGCTGGCCCCGTCACCGTCGTCACCGCTCACCGAGAAGCGCCAGGGTTTCGCTATCGTCGCCGTCTCTCGTTGACCTACACCATGAGTGGGAAATCACACTCCATATGGAGAATTGACCCCTGATTCTATACAAGTGAATGGAGAATGTTGAATCTTCTTTAGAACCATCATATCAAGCGTGGATATTACTATGCTATGAGCACATTTATATGGTACATATGATTGAGTCTCAAGAAGCAAAAAACCTGGAAGACATGCCTATTGTGAGGGAATTTTCTTAAGTGTATCCCGACGAATTTCCTGGTCTACCTCTTAGAAGAGATGACGAATTCTCAATTGACCTTATACCTGGGGCGTTTATAATATCCAATACTCCATATATAATGGATGTTGTGGAGCTTGAGGAGTTGAAGAAACAACTGCTGGATAATCTTAATAAAGGGTTTATATGCCCAAGTGCTTCACCAAGGTGTGACCAGTCCTCTTCGTCAAGAAGATGGATGGTAAAATGCACATTTTATTGATTATTGTGATCTCAATAAAATCACAATAAAGAAAAATTAACCTTTTCCACAAACTGATAAGTTATTCGATCAGCTACATAGAGAAAAATTCTTTTCTACGGTGGATTTGCAGTCAGAATATTACCAAGTAATGGTGAATATGGAGGATATCACCAAGACTTCTTTTTTTACAAGGTATGAGAACTATGAATTCATAAAAATTACTTTTGGTATCACTCTTTCTCCATCAATATTCGTGGAATTAATGAATAGATTCTTTAGAGATTACCTCAACAAATTTGTGATAGCCTTTATAGACGACATTCTAATATACTCCAAAACCAAGGAGGATCATAAAGACCATCTAAAAACTATATTAGAGACCTTGAGAAAAGAGAAACTCTTTGAAAAGTATAGAAAGTATGATTTCTGGTTGAAGGAGGACTCATTCCTGGGTCATATCATCAAAAGAAATGGGATATCTGTGGATCCCTCCAAGATAGCTGCAATTTCTGGATGGATGAGGCCATCATCGGTAATGGATATCCGTATCTTCCTGGGGTTTGCTGGATATTATCTCTGATTTGTAAGAAATTTATCATGATCGTCCAACCCTCTTACCAAGATAACTCAGAAGGGAGTAATGTTTTCCTGGAGTGATGAATGAAAAGAGAGCTTCATAGAGGTCAAAAAGAGTCTTATCAATGCGCTCATGCTCACACTACCCAAAATTGGAGAAAGTTTTGTGTTATTCAGCTATAATTTGAAGAAGGGCATGGGTTCTGTGTTGACACAAAATGAAAAGTTCATTTCCTATTCTTCAAGGCAATTGAATGTTCATGAGAAAAACTATCCAACATATGATCTGGAGTTGGCTTTATTGATGTTTGATTTAAAATTTTGGTGGCATTACTTATTTGGGGAGAAGTGTGAGATATATATAGACCACAAAAGCCTCAAGTATCTATTCACACAGAATGGGTTGAACATGCGCCATTGAATATGGTTAGACATGATCAAGGACTATGACTGATCAATCCATTACCACTATAGGAAAGTGAACAAGGTGGCGGATGCTCTCAGTAGAAAGGACCCAACAATTCTATAATATATAATAATTTAAAAGGATCCAATCTTCTTATATTTGATGAAGATAGACGTGGAAATCATAAAGAATGTATCATCATCAATATTTTCACAAATGATTTCTCAACCACCTCTTTTAGAAAGGTTAAGGGATGATCAAAAAGATAATGTTGGAATTCAGAAGAAGGTGGAAACTATCAGAAAAGGAAAATCCTCAGAGTTCAATGTCAATGAAGAATGAATTGTGAGATTTGGGTCAAGACTATGTGTTCCATCGAATATGTAGTTAAAGAATGAACTTTTGGATGATACACATAGTTCAAATTTATTCATTCACCCAGGAAGAAAAAAGATGTATCAAGATCTTTGAGAGCTTTATTGGTGGGATTAACTGAAGAAGGGGATCGATGAGTATACATCAAAGTGCCTGGTATGTTAGCAAGTCAAGGATGAGAGGCAGAAGTCTTAGGGGATGATAAAACCAATACTCATACCAGTATGGTAATGGGAGAACATCACCATGGTATTTTTCACCAGACATCCAAAGGCATTTAAAGGAAACAATGATATCTGGGTTGTTGTGGTTCATCTTACTAAGACTACACACTTCATTTCAATCTGGGAGGGCTTCTTACTAGATCAACTGGTGCAGATATACCTCAGAAACGTGGGAAGGATACATGGGGTACCACTATCATTTGTATCAAATCAAGATCCAAGATTGACCTCTATGTTTTGGAAGAGTCTTCAACATGATCTGAATAATGATCTGATGTTCAGTATGTCCTATCATCCACAAACTAATGGTCAATATGATCGGAATAACCAAACACTTGAGGACAAGTTGAGATCATGCTCAATGTACTTCGAAGGAGTATGGGATCAACATCTCCCACTAGTTGAGTTCCCTTACAACAGTAGTTTCTACTCAAGAATCCAAATGGATCCTTATGAAGCCCTTTATGGGAAGAGGTTCAGAACACCAACATGTTGGAATAAAGTTGGCGAGAGAAAACTCTTAGGTCCAGAAATGGTTGATAAGGTTAAGACCATCCAGTAGCACATTAAAGCTGATTAGAGTCAACAATAGAGCTATGTTGATAATCGTCAACGAGACCAATAGTTTGATGTTGGAGACATGGTGTTCCTCCACATATCACAATATAAGAGGGTTACAAGATTTGGGAAGAATGGAAAGCTTAGTCCAAGGTACATCGACCCTTTTGAGATCCTTGATCACATTGGATCAGTGGCCAATCGACTAGAACTCCCACCGAACGTATCTCGTGTACATGATTTATTATATGTATCACTCTTGAGAAAGTACATATTGGACCCATCACATGTACACAATCCAAAGGTGGTACCATTGTAGAATGACCTATCATATGAAGAGAAGTCAGTGAAGATCTTAGATCTTAGGTAAAATGTTCTACAAAATAAGAAAATGTCTATTGTCAAGGTGTTATGAAAAACCCACAAGTTTGAAGGGGAAAAGTGGGAATTAGAGGATGTGATGAAGCAGAGTTACCTACATCTATTTTAGTGTGGGAAATGGAAATTATGAGGGTGAAATTTTTTAAGGGGGGTAGATTATATTGACCCAAAGATTCATTAATGAAAATTCCTATTGATCTAATTAAGTGTCTTATTATAAAAAATGGTTATATAAAATATGCACTTCCTTGGTTTTATGTTTTTGGATTTCAAAATACTATTAAGAATTATGACAGTTGTTAATATATTCATTGAACAGTTATCATATGATTAGTATAAATATAGGGCTTTAAAAAATCCAATTTACTAAGAAAAAAGTAGCAATGGTCTCATCCAGTAGACTTCACCCGTACGAAGCCCATTTTTTCAGAGCATGGAAAGGAGGTGGCCTCATTGGGCTTTTCTCTTGACCAAGACCAAGCTGAGATTCAACACATTAAGCTCAAACGGAACTGCCTGCGGGAGAAGAGGAAGTTGATAGAGATTACCACCCAAGCGATGTTATCCGATCCACCCCAAGATTCTTCCACCATAACACATCTTAACCTTATGTCATATGAGGGTGTTATAAAGGGTTATTTAATGAGGCCCTAGTACTATGATTATGTACATTTTTTTATAGAGAATTTACATTCATTTTATTATTGATACTTTTTAAATAGTTTGTAAATCACAAATAGTATTTTTAGTTAATATTCAATTAAGAAATATATTTTTATGAATTAATGGATTTCTGAATTAAATATTATTTTAATAAAATATTGTTACCAAATTTTTTTTATTAAATATAAATTATCGTATAATTTTTATGAATAAAATTAAAATTTTCATAAATGTTTGAAAGTTGTTTTTGTCAAAACCCATTAATTTTCGATGAATGTCTATTATTATTTTAAAAATAAAAATTCACATATTTAGAAAATTATTTAGATAAAATGAATATTATTTTTGGAATCAGGAAATTGAAATTATCAAATGGTGAATTTTTCGTAATTTTCCAAGATAGTCGAATTTTTGGGTAAAAATTATATACCATTTAATTATATAATGTGTTTTATTACATCACAATGACACAATAGTGATGTAATAAAAAACTATAAATGGTTTATTTGGCCAATATATGTTTTAAAATTAAAATAATGTGATTTTAGGTTTGTTTTATTTATTTTACAAAGCCTTAGTGGACCCTCCAAGACTTATAAAACATATTATCTTTTTAAAATGATTTCCTTGAGAGTGTGTCTCCCCTCCACATAAGCAAGCCTAATATTTTAACAATTTCGGCCATTGTACATATAAAATATTCTTTTCCACTCCCCTTTGTATAAAACCCTTGGAAAACCCATGGTATTGTTTGTGGTTTTGATTTTATTAATGTGTGGTGTCCCAAATATAAATAATAAAGAATTCCCTCTCTTTTCCTATATAAAACCAATCAAGATCCCACTTCCTCTTCACTCAAAGTCCTTGTAGATTGACTAACATATCCCCTCTTATCTATATAATCCTCCCTATGGTCCCCAATCTCCCAATAATCCTCTCTTAAGCCCCTTCTAAGCCTTCGGGATAACACTTTCAAGTAAGGGATTGCTTCCTTTCTCAATTTATCCAAATTTCTTAATATTGTTATGCCCTTCTATTTTCAATTATAAATTTTGGGGTATTATTTAAAACCTACCCCATAATTCCCTATTTATTTTTTAATTCTGATATACACTTTTACCTCTCATTAATTCCTCCCATGTACACCTGTTACCATGCGGAAATTCTGTAAGGAATTTCTCTCTCCTCATTCACATTCAAGCAATTCTTTTATATTATAAATCTAATATTTAATTAATTATTTTGGGAAAGGTATATAAATGACCCCATTATTGTAAAATTAATTTAAATATTATTAGAAACCACTTTATCTCTCATAATCCATTTTTATGAATTCTTATGTCACTCCGTTATGCTGCCGAAAATGCACCGCGATTTTTGAAGCCAAAATCATTATGTCGTGAATACCATGCCCATTTCTCTATCAAGATTATTCACCTTTTTGAATTCTTACTTATTGATTATAGAGTTCTTTTATGAATTAAACATTCCTTTATCATGGAATAAATTAGGATCTTTTATGATTCCATGTTGTATGATCAATGTGGCCCACTTATGCATGAAATGAAATGTTTAAGAAGGGTGTGCCCAGATAGCGCTCCAATGCATTGGGTAATGATAAGTATAAATATGTGTCAAGTTAAATGATAGTTTAATCATTATAATTCTATTTAAATGAGGTTTTACTCATGCTCTATATGCAATGAGCCTTAGCTCATGTTAATACCATGTAAAGTGTTGTTGCTGCATTTCTATGTTATGATAATCATACTATATCTTGCCTTTATGTTCATGTTTTTTATGCTTCATTGATATATATATTGCCTAAAATGTATTTAATTCTTCATTTTATTCCTTTTTTACTCCCTTACTGAGATTTATAGCTCACCCTTTTCTTATTCATGTCTTCAGGTTTTCCCATGAAATGCTATGTACGAGGGAATATAGTGGTCATGTAAAGGAAGTTTTAAATAAAGATGTTGTGTTTCTTGTTTTAAGTCTTTGTGTAATGTTACTAAGTCACAAAGACACTAGACCTCTCGATATTCTATGTTGTATCAAGTGAATATTTAATGTAATAAAACATGTTTAAGTGTGTAACAAAAATAAGGGATGTTATACAAATAAATTACATCTCTTTCTAAATACTATAAGTAGATGTGGCTATAGAATAGTTCTACCTATGGTTAATAAATATAAAAAGGTATCATTGAGCTATACTCAATCATAAATAAGTGAATTAAAATGGGTATTTTTGTTCATCTGGTTTGGCACTCCGGAGTAATATACTATTGAAACATACAAACTCTTTATGAACTATTATGAAGGACTTGAAGAAATTTTTAGGTTAGAAAACCTAATTGGAAATGTTACCATAGATAACCTTTATTGATACCTAGAGACTCATTAGTTGGGATATAATTATCATTTATAAGTTATTCCTTATAGTTTTTTAGGTCTCCCCTTTTATATGTAATTTCATTCTCATATTTTTTCTTTTATTATTTTTAGTTAATGAAGGTAAATAGAAGAAAGCATACCAAAAACAAATTTTATTGGAAATTAATAATTTCCCTAACAATATGTTGAACCTAATAAGAATAGACAATATATATCTTTTGGTCATACAAAATGAGAAATCTTGAATTACAATTAACAACTAGACCATATTTTAATTTTTAATCTCATAAAAAATAGTAGGATGGAATCTTAGGGAATTTCAAGTGTTAAATATGATAAAGAAAATAAGATTTCATTTCAAACATGTCAAAAATGAAGGAGGAGACATCATGAAAAATTAATTAAATAAATTCATAGATTCATTATGTGTGTTAATGGAGGCCACAATGAAACTAATTTCCAATTGAAAATGAATAGTATGGTTGGTAAGATGTAGGGAAATAATGTTCCACCTAAGGAACCACAAACATTTTAATGTTGTAAATGTAGGTAACTTGGTCATTATTCATGTTAATACCCAAATCCAAGGATTAATACCTAAGGGTATATATTATGAAAATCATTGATGTAGAATGATTTAACTATTTAGGTATTGAAACTCAAGAATCGTGTTATTTAATTATATCTTTTACCAATATTATACTCGTTATAGGAATAATCAAACATCTAAGGATTTTTCTATAGTAATTTTTCATTAAGAATGTATAGGAATATGTTGAGTGGATAAAAATTACAAAAAAGTTGATTTAATGTTAATGTGATATTGTATGTAAAAACACATTATTAAGGAAAGAAAAATATTTGATATGTGATTGATGTTGGGGAAATTATAGCCAATTATGGTTATTCTATTTTTTGGGTAAAATATAATGTATAAAAAACCTTATTTGTGATAAACTAATTCTATTATTAATGTTATTTTGAGTATTTTTATTATATTTTTGGGAATGTTATAGGAATTATTTTTATATAGTTTTAGAAAAAAAAGACAACTGGAAACTCGAGTGACAACCAGTCACATCTATAAAGTTCATGAGGCTTTTACCAACTATTGAAGGGTGATAAGGGCAAGGTGCCTACCACTATCCTATGTGATGTATTGGTTAGTAAGACATTGTTTTTTCATAAACATTTTTTTTAGATATATATTTAGTTGATTTTTCAAAAACATATTAGGGGATAAAATATTTTTTCTTTTTTTTGGATTTTGCAGTGATTAATGATATTTTTAGAAATGTTTTATTGGGTTGTTATATATATATATATATAACATTTAGGTTTAATATAATGGATTATTTGGGAATAATTATATTATGTTTTTAGAGATGTAAGTTTAAGGGTATGAGAAAACTTTTTAGTTTAAAACTATCATTCATGTAGAGTATATTAAAATTATTTTTAATATTGGTTTATATATTAAAGGAATTTTATTTTTAAACCTATTGTTTTGTTATTTAATTTTAGAGATTAATATATTCATATTCATTTTGGGTATTACCTTAACTTATTCTAACAATTTTTTTGTTTTAATAAAGATACGAGGAATAACTATTACACTTTTATTGATTTTATGATCCATTAAAAGTTAATTTTAGTGCCTCTAATGAAAAACAATATTTTGGATAATCATTTCATTAGATTAAGTGGAGAGGTGGAAATTGGTTAAACCACAACAGAATGATTAAACGTTTTTTATGAAATAAAAACATATCAAGTATGTATATTTTATGAGTTTTTCTATATTAATAGTAATATAATCCATAAAATCTGGGAAATGATCCTAAAAAATGTTTCATATTATCTTAATATCCAATGAATCAATGGCCATTTAATAAATCATAGACTTAAGGTTTTTTTGGTTTTTAACTATCTCGTGATCATTTAATTTTATATGATTAATGATCTCTCTCACTCTCCGTATTTATTTATTATTTTCTTCTATATAAATATTCTCAATTCAAACAAATTTTCTCCTACCTAGAAACCTATTAATGTGTTTTTATAGATGCCATTTTTATTTCCCTTTCCCTCTTTTTAATGGAAGTTTTTTTAACCATTTTTACAATGTGGTATTTCTAAAATGGAATTTTCAAATTTCAAACTGAGCACATGTATAAATTATAATGACACAATTTACTTAATGAGGTGATATTGTAACACCCAAATATTTTAAAATAACACCATGTTTAAAAGACAATAAAACATTCAACACTGAGTATAAACAAACTGCAAAATAATATTAAAATATTATTATTTAAACTTTATCGTTATAAACAAGATTTTAGTGGGTATAAATAGTGCTAACAAATTTTTTAAATATAAATAATTTCCTTAATCAAAATAAATTTATTCATAAATTCTTAATAGATAATAACTCAACTGTTAATAAATATATTTTATTATAAAAAATATGTTTCCTCCAAAAAAAGATAATTATTGCCTTTATGAGAAAATATTATAATTAGTTTTTTCCAAATTTCAGAAATATTTTTTTTATTAAATAAAAATTATTTTTTAAATCAGAATATTTATATTAACTTAAGGTTTTATTTTTTTATTTTTATGGAAAATATTGATTTTTCAGTAAATAGTAAAAATTATCGATTTTGTAAAACTACCATTAATCTTTAATAAATTAAGTAATTTAAAAGTATCGTTATTCCCTTAATTTAATTTCTAATTAAAATAATTATTATTTTATAAATATAATAAAATTAATTATATTCATATAATATTTATACCAGATTTTAGTATAATTTTATTCTTAGGCTTTAAAATAGATTTTTCTAAAAACTATTTTAAAGTGAATCATGTTTATCCATTTTAATTAATTAAAATAAACCATAATAAGGATCAAATGAAAATAAATTTATATTATATTATATATATATATATTTAAATTCATATAATGGTGATTTATATTCCTATAATTAATATAGGATCATCATTTCCTTGAAAAATACATATTTTAGAAAACTACTTTTTCATCGTGCTTATAGATTTACATTTTAAATTAAATTATTTTAATCCAATGAATTGAATTTTATAAAATTATTAAATATTTTTAATCATTATAATTTATAATTTCTAATAATATCAACTAAAGTTTTTGTCATAATAAATAGTAAACACAGTAAAAAAATTATCAAGAAAAAAAAATTAAAAGATAAAAGTGAGATACCTTAGAGGTAAAGAGGATAACATTTGTTTTAAATTGTTTCCCCTAAATTTTATAGGTGTGTATAATAATTATATCTTATCCAATCCATTGTTTTCCTATTTTTTAGTCACTTCTCTTTAGAGTCACTTCAAATTACTAGATAATGTTCGGTATTTACAAGAATACCACTCATTCTCTCTTATAAATGGGGAAGCCTCCTACTATCCATTTCACAATTCCAAAACTCATTATTTTAGATAATCCCAGAAAAAATAAGTTCCTTTATTCCATCCACATATCCTAGATGAATTATTTTTTTATCTTAAATCCAATCAATGGAGGCTTTAGGTATAACTCTAAAGAGGTGGTGTGAATAAGAGGTAACATTCTTAACCAAGAATATTTATTGTTTTTTCTTCAAAATAATTAAAAGTTTACTCAATAATGATCATATAATAATATAAGTATCTAAAATATAATATTCAGTAATTATATTAGTGTAATTCCCAAAATACACTTCCATATTCATCAAATGGAAAAGGAAACCATTGATCGTGTGTATTGTGGACCGCCGTCTCACAAACCAATGTAATTTGTTTTCTATAATTTCCTATCATGGATATTTATGATTATGTATTTAATGATAATATATTATATATGATCAATATTAATCATTCTGGAAAATTAATATATAATATATTTTGTTACCTTACCATCCACTGAAAATTAAAACATCATTCTTGTGTATAGAGGACTACTGCATCGTGAAGTTATGTGATACAAATTTTTATCAATGAATCAAATGGATAGTATATTTAAAGTTATGAAAAGAAATAATATGATATTTTTGGTATAATTAACATTATAGAAATATAAAATAGCACTTTCCATCATGATCATTGAAAAATAGAAACATTACGCAATCGTACGTACGACCTACTGTCTCTTTTATTGTAACATAATACAATCTTCATAATCATAATTCATATTTATTTTTAAATTTATAATTTATTCAAAAAAAGGATAATTATTTTAGATATTATATATAATTTACCCATTTGACCATAGTAAACACGAGTATGTTGTTTTGAAATTATGAATCTATCTTTCTAAAAACACACAAGGTGGACATAAATGATTATGTAATTAAATTAATCATTAAGGAAAATGAAGTAAATGGTTTAATTTATATGAGATTAGACCTGGAAAATTTTCTTCATAAAATAAATAATTGGTATTTTATATTATATAGGGGATAAAATACTTATAGGGCAATGTATGGACTCGAGTTAAAGGATTAATCTTAAAATTTTCTTCATTGAGACACATGTTCTTTTACAAACCCAATTTATTTTAAATGGTTTATATAATAACCCTTTATATATTATATCATTATACATTCATTATTAATTATTATTTAAGTAATAATCCCGTTACTTTATTCAAGGTAGTTATGATTCAAAAGTTACCAATGTGATAAGGGTTTATGTTTCTATCTCATTTTAATTGGGATTATTTGTCCTTGAATTTACATTATAGGAAATTACCTAATAAATATATAATAAAAACATTTAATTTTATTATCCACTTGTTATTCATAAAATTTTCAATTAAATGGTACCATTTAACTCACTTTGGTACCTAAAATTATTGATAATTGTTTTTTAATAAAAGATGAGTTCATTTCTCTCTTTGTTCAAAAACCCTTTTTCTTTTATATCCATGTTTTAAAAATATATTTTCAAGAATATTTTTATTATTAAAAAATATATTTATTAAATAATTTTTTCCAATTTTTTATTATTTGTAGATTGTTTTAAAATAAATCTTTTTATTTTTTTCTTAATGAATTACTTTTTAACCTTTTTACAATAGTGTGAAATGAATGTTTTTTAACTTATATGACATATATGAAATCACCTTCAATAATTACCACTCAATTCATTGAATCTTCCTTTATAATTTTCCATGGTTCTTATTAAATTAAATAAATCGATAATATTTAGGAAATTTTTATATTTTGAAAAGGTGTTTTCAAAGTAAAGTGGGCATTTTTTTCTCAATAAATATTCTATATAATCTTTTAATGTCATTTACATCAATGAAAAAAACATTTGATCTTATATATTGAATCTATATTTTGTATATGTATATCACATATATATCTAGATTATTATAACACACTTTGATGGGGTAATACATGACTTATGTCCATCTCTCAAATTCATTCATCATGAAATTTCTTTTGGTTTTGATATGAGAGAATATTATACAACCTTTTTCATTTGACGGGTAGTTCTTAGGTAATTACTTATTATTTTTTACCTTTCGTGTAACACCCCAAGCTTCCACGGTACGTTTCCCTTCGAATAATGCAATGGCATGCATTGTACGCAACTTCGAGATTTTAACACACCACAACCAATCAAACTAGCCGTTATGAATAGTAATACCTAATTTTTGAAATCTTATAAATTCTATATCTCAAAATAGACTTCATTTTTGGATTCGGAATATCAAAATTAGCCTAGGGTGAAATTTTGGTACTTTTCGGATAACTTTCATATTTTGATGAATAGTGAAAATTACTAAATTTTAATTAAAAACAACTATTTTAATCAAAATAATTAATAGTGATAAATTATGAATTTGAGTGGTTTTAAAGTATATTTAGAATATATTTTTACCATGTAATACAATGTGGGTCATTGAACATAATTTCACATTTAAACCAGACATAAACAAGTGTCAATCTTTTGATAGTTATTATCTCTTAAAAACACGCTTTTTGTTTTAACAATGGGAATTAATTTTAAATTAATTTCTGCCACTTCTGTGTTTTGAATTTGTAAAAATGGATTCCATATTTGGAATCAGGATGTTCAAATTGTGTAAATAGGTAACTTTTATTTTTAGAAATTTTGAATAATTACTGCGGTAAATATTTTATTTACCATGGTTAAGGGTAAATCCGGTAAATAAAGGTTAAAAAATAATATTATAATAATACTAAATTACCCTAAAAAGTGTCCTAGCCTTATTGGTTGATACATGTTCGACCATAGGCATCTTTGGGTCTATTTGGGGACCCCATGGAGCCACTTGTAGGTGATAGGGACACTTTATTTTAATTAAGTGAAAATGAATACAAAAATGATACAAGCATATATCTTTTAGCAACACAATTGTTACATAGGGTTATATATGTTGGATTTTCAACTATAAATATTCATTAGAAATATAAAACGATTTACTACATAATGATATTTTATTTATAATTTTTAAATATTACATAATTTAATATATTTATGACACAATGGTGATGCAGTAATTACCATAATAGTGAAAAATTAGAATAATTGATATTATAAATACCCAAATAAATATAATTTGAGACTTTTATTGAATTAAACTAATTTTATAGGATACTATGACATATTAGTATTGATTTAACTGACTTAGTTCGAAGTAATCATTCTGTTATGAGTTTCACAAAAATCAACTATTGAATAGTGTCAAAATTGACATAAAAGAGTTCTTAAAAAAATTATTATATTATTAATTGATATTAAATTCCTAAAAATCTAAGGTTCGGCCAAGAGACTTATATCATGATAGGTTCATCATTAATGGACCACTTGGGGGTCGCTTAGATGTATATAGTAATTTTATTAACCATATTATATAAAAATACAAAGAGACATTGTAAAAGTGAAACTAATTAACTTAGAGTTAATACTTAAAGATAAGGTTAATATAAGTACCCAAACCTGTCTAAATTCTATTGGTTGAGTTTTTTTCGACCTATCCCCACCTTAACCTTTGAATAATCAACTTTGGATCCATTAGAAACCTAATATGAATTTATTATAAATTAATATTTCTAGCTTTTCCAAAGGTGCCCCTCACCCCTCTTATAAAAGGGCACTCCTCCTTCTCATTTCTTCACACATTCAAAGCCATTTGGTTCGGCCAAACTCAACCCAAATACTCTCCCAACTTCCCTCACTACAACCTAAAGGCCTTAGTTTGATCAGAAAGCCAACCTAAGGAGCCCTTTTGATCAAATCAAAAGGAAGAACCCGAAGAAGAGGTAATGTTTTCACCACCCCTTTTCAAGTTTTTTCTTCTTCCACTTCTTCTTTCTTTGTTATTACCATTATAAAATAATAACTCCAGTATCATATATATACTGTGATGTTATTTTAAATATGTTACAACCATATTCAGTATTCTATCCATCCTTTGAATAACATGTCACCATACGTGCGTACGTACGGCTTACCGTCTCCACGTCGTGGTGTAATTGTTATTCAATATATTATTATTTTGATGGGTATAATAATGATGTGTAACTCATGTAAATAATAAATATAACATGATAATGATTCTGTATATATGATATACCATCCAATTATATATTATTTTAATATCAAAAGAATGATATTGTCGCTCGTGCATACGTACGGACTACCGTCTCCACGAACGCGATGAGATTCATTCTCTATCATATCTATTCAAGTATAATTATAATTTGATGATTTAAAAATAGTATCTAAGTACTTTATATCATTCTGGATATGAATAATATACATCCCATTAATAACGAATATGGCTCACATAACAAAGAATATAAAGTAAAATGAACCCGTTAACACCCGAAATGACGATAATTCTAAGATATTATTAACAAATCAATGTTAAAAGATCATATATGATATCATATTAAAGTAAATGATCCTTTTATAATTCAATAAAAATTATTTCACCATTATACAGGAGGTTAACTTACCGTCGACCAAGGAAAAAGTACAAAGTAAGGGATTTTCTTATCTCACTTTCAATTCCGTGAGATTTCCATTGTTCACCACTAAATTATTGAAAGTGGTGTATTGTGTACTGCCATTTGATATATATTATCATTATTCTCTTTATATTCATGTTATTATGTAAATCATTTGGTGGTTATTAACTTTTGGCCATACGACTCAGTTGATTAACGTGGTAAGGAGTTTCTTATCTCACTCTTAATTTCGTGAGAATTCCATTATTCACCACTTATTTATTGCATGTGGTGTATGTGTACTGCCCATGATTGTATTCATTTTGTAATATAATTTAATTTATGGGTATTTACATCATCATTGTATGATCCTTATTTCATGGGTGCATGTTTCATAAGTTACCAAATGGATAAGGGAATTTGAAATTTCAATTTCCAATTATTCGGCTTTACGCAAACTTCATTGATTATTTTACTCCGAGATTATGTGTGGAATTACTATTCATTTTCTTATGTCATATTTTCCACTCCCCTTTCTGTGGATATACTTTTTATACACATAATCAATCCATTGAAAAATTCTCAAGTGATCGGTATGAACTTGATAAGAGTAATTTTAACTCAATCTCCATTTGTTGAGTTAAATATCCAATTCATTGGTGTTGTTTTTACAAGAATATGTGTGAATGTCATCTGATTTATTTACACTAAATATCCAATCATATTGAGTGTATTTATATTTTCCACACATAATTATGTCGTTGATTTATCCTTAACCTAAGGATACGGCTTTTATGAGAGATTTCATCTCAATTTAAATTCCATTGATACTTCTTTGTTGTTATACACCAAATCACTTTTATGTGGTGTATATAATGTACTTTGACATAGTATATCATGAATCCCTTTATTCTCATGATATTACAAAGTTTTGATTACCTCAATTATTTGTATTCAAGTGTCGCTCTTTTGGTTAGAATCTCTAACTAAAATACCATTTTTAAATATTTTAAAGACTTATTCTTCTAAATCTTTCTCATTAATGTCCATGTTTTAAAAAATGGTTTTAAGGATTTATTTATATGGACATTAAAGTTTTAAAATTAAAACTCCTTTTAAAAGTTTCAAAGTGGTATGGGATACTTTGATTCAAAAATCTATTTTTAAATGGCTTCTTGACAAATAGTGTGACTTTTAAATGTTTTCAAGAAAAGGGGGATATTTCTCTCAAATAGTTTTGATGATTATTTTCATCTATGTCAACATCCTTCATTATTCTTGATTGAGGTTAATGTGATACAATAAAATATTCCATATTGTATCGAATGAGTTATGTTTGTCTGTGGATGTGCTATTTTTATACCATTCATGGTTTGTGGTAAAAGTATTGACATTTTGTATGCTAGTTTTAATACGAATGTTTATGTTATGTTTAAACTTGTTCATATGAGGAATGCATTGGACTTAATAAGTGACGATTGGAGCCTGCTATAGATCCTCGATGCATAGGTAGGTCTCATGAGACAAACTAGTGTCTTGGCATAAGGCCTTGGAAAAATCTTATTTGTAGTCTTGGCACGAGGCCTTGGCTATGTGGTTATGATAGTCTGGCATTATGCATTCCATCATTATGAAAGTGGTTATTGATTTTGCATGTGATTATTCGATTAGTAGAATATCCATGTGAATAAGTAAATGGCATTATTTCATTTTATTTATGCCATACTATGTTGAAAGTTCAAGTTTGAAAGGCTTTTGTTTTATTTATACATTACCTTAAATGTTTATTCTTATTTATGAAAGTTTCCGCTATATTGTTATCCTTACTGGGCATTTGAGCTCACCCCTTTTCTATGTTTTATTTTTCCCAGGAAGTGAAGAAGTAAATTATGAATGACCTCTAGGGATATTATGTGGGGATATGAGTGTAGATTATGGAGACAATATGTTGTTGTAGTAGTTTTCCATTTTATGATGTAATGTAAGACTTATGAATATATCTAGTATTTCCAAGGCTACTAAACCAATCGGTCTTTCGAGATTTGATCTTTCTTGTGATCATGCCAATATTATGTAATAATGCACCGACTCTGGGTATCTAGGGTTGGGGCGTTACAGTTGGTATCAGAGGAAGTTTAGTACAAACCTTGGAAGCTAGATTTAGATAAACTCTGATTAGAGCATGTAGACCTAAGATGAAATTTTAGGATTAGTATAGAAGAACTACCTAAAATTTTGGTATTGTAGAGATTTTGTGAGTTTTCCGAGCAATACATCCCTGTCTGGATACGAGCAGGTAGAGGCGGCTCTGGCACAGATGTACCTAGGGGTAAAACCCGAAAACACCGCTTTGAGCTAGACTCGAACGGGAACTGGTTCACGACAATGGGCCTTGCTGCACTCTTGGTTACGACACTCCTGGGGGATATGCTTAGGATAATTTACATTTTCTTTACAAACCGATTTAAAGTATTATATATATAAGATGAGAGTAAATGACCTTGGTTAATCCTAATGTGTTTCAAATTAAGAATACGGTGACATGTTAATCTCTAAATGATTTTATGACTACTGTTACTCACACAATGATTTCTAGTTTTAGTCAATGGCTGGATTCCAAGGAAGTCATAGTGACTCTGAGAATGATGTACAAGGTGGGAACGATGGTGGAAATGAGCAAAAAAATGGAATTTTGATAGGCATAAAAGATATCGTCTTTATGCCAAATCAATTTTCCAAAAATATGATCAACAATATATATATTAACCAATTCCCGGACTCAAAAAAGAAGAGAAAGGTGATGAATGATAAGAGCTCCAGGAGTGGAGACCATGGAGAAAGGAATCCTCAATTTCCATCATGCAGAAAATGTGGAAGGAGACACCTAGGAAAGTGTCTCAATGGGACAAAGAAATGCTTTACGTGCGGGAAGGAAGGACATAAAGTGAATAATTGCCGAAGAAAAATGAAGAGTACTATGTAAGAAGATAAAAATGGTCCAAAGAGTCCATTTACAGTCATTTGTCGAAAATGTAGGGGACCTGACCATTACCCAAGTGAATGCCCTATTCTATAGTATATTTTCATGGTCAAAGAAGAAGCTATGAGGAAATAAATGGTTGGAGAAATGTTTAAAAAGTGTTAGTTCTCCTTGTTTATGGGTTTACTTTGGAATAATTTTCTTTTGTATTTTTAACCCTGTAGTTTTCCATGTGATAATGATATTTGAGGAATAATTATCTTTTCTCTTGTGGATATAGTTATGAATAGCCATTTGGTTTTATATGATCATTGGGTTTGAGGCAATTACAAGTTATTATAATTTGGGATGAAAATGCAAGGTATGATATAACATTTGTGGTTAAATTATGTTATTTTGAGGAATTTATCTCATTTTGGTAATATTATAAAATATAGTTTTTGAAAAAGGACAACACGTAGACCGTGTGACAACCCGTCGCGTCGGACAAAGCTGCAGGAATCGAACCCACAACCAAAGTGCGATTGGGATTTATCACTTACCACTGGACTACGTGAAGTCCCTGGTTAGTGTGACTATTATTTTTAGTTAAATAATTTTATTGATCAGTAATAATTTGATTTGGGATCTTATGTATTATCAAATGAATAACCTTAGTATAGGAAAATGATTTGGTGATTAAGTGATAAATTTTATTTTGGAAGTTGTTTGCTTTGTTGAGAACACTATATGCCAAAGGAAAATAGAGTAGTATGGGATTTCATTTGAGGAGTAATGGTGGATTTTTTTCTATGTTTTTATTTTGGATCTATAGTGATTTGGGTTATTTATGGAAATGATTAACCTATAATAAATAATATGTGATTATGTTAATTACTTTTAAGTATGTGACTTCAAGAGTAGATAATGTTATTTGGAGATACAATTTAACGTGGAAGACTACATTCTTATAAGTTTTGGGTTTCAATATTAGTTTGGATTATAGTGAAGGATTTTAAGGAAAATTTATTATTGAATGGTATTTATTTAACTTTGGGGTGTTGTTGGTTTAATTTTAGAAATTAAGATTAGTATTTTTTTTCTCTAATGGAATATACATTTGGGGGATCATCAGATCTTATACTAACCATTTTGGTTTTGATTAATCTCTAAAGAAAAGTTAAATATATAGTTTATCCTACATGGATCATGTATTTCTATAGAATTTTATTCTAGCTCTTTTATTGTGACCAAGTCTTCTTGAATACTCATTGTTCAAAAAAAATAAGTTAGTGGTAAAAATTTATTATATAATGAAACTCTACTTAAAAAGTAAGTATATCTCTTTATGTTCTTAGTCAATATCATAAATTAATTCCTCGTCCTTTTGTAATGTAACTTAAAACAAAAAAAATGTTGTTCGTTTACTTTCCTACTAGGAGACTAATGGCCGTTTTCCCCAACACAAGTTTGTGGTTTTCTTATTTTTAACTTTCTCCTGATCATGATTTCTATCCCTCTCCATCAGAACTTGACACTTAGTTTATCATCCATATCCATGTTTTCCAACATTGAATCCGAGTAAGGGTTTTCTTGGTTGACCTTTATACCTCTCTTTCTTTCTTTTAAAGTGATAGTTTTATTGACTCTTTTTCCGATGTGAGACTTTCCATTATATTCCAAAGAACAATTTTAAAAATTGCGAGGACGCAATTTATTGAAGGAGGGGAGAATGTAACACCCCAAGCTTCCACGGTACGTTTCCCTTCGAATAATGCAATGGCATGCATTGTACGCAACTTCGAGATTTTAACACACCACAACCAATCAAACTAGCTGTTATGAATAGTAATACCTAATTTTTGAAATCTTATAAATTCTATATCTCAAAATGGACTTCATTTTTGGATTCTGAATATCGAAATTAGCCTAGGGTGAAATTTTGGTACTTTTCGGATAACTTTCATATTTTGATGAATAGTGAAAATTACTAAATTTTAATTAAAAACAACTATTTTAATCAAAATAATTAATAGTGATAAATTATGAATTTGAGTGGTTTTAAAGTATATTTAGAATATATTTTTACCATGTAATACAATGTGGGTCATTGAACATAATTTCACATTTAAACCAGACATAAACAAGTGCCAATCTTTTGATAGTTATTATCTCTTAAAAACACGCTTTTTGTTTTAACAACGGGAATTTATTTTAAATTAATTTATGCCACTTCTGTGTTTTAAATTTGGAAAAATGGATTCCATATTTGGAATCAGGATGTTCAAATTGTGTAAATAGGTAACTTTTATTTTTAGACATTTTGAATCATTACTGCGGTAAATATTTTATTTACCATGGTTAAGGGTAAATCCGGTAAATAAAGGTTAAAAAAATAATATTATAATAATACTAAAATTACCCTAAAACGTGTCCTAGCCTTATTGGTTGATAAATTTTCGACCATATGCATCTTTGGGTCGATTTGGGGACCACATGGAGCCACTTGTAGGTGATAGGGACACTTTATTTTAATTAAGTGAAAATGAATACAAAAATGATACAAGCATATATCTTTTAGCAAAACAATTGTTACATAGGGTTATATATGTTGAATTTTAGACTATAAATATTAATTAGAAATATAAAAAGATTTACTACATAATGATATTTTATTTATAATTTTTAAAGATTACATAATTTAATATATTTATGACACAATGGTGATGCAGTAATTACCATAATAGTAAAAAATTAGAATAATTGATATTATAAATACCCAAATAAATATAATTTGAGACTTTTATTGAATTAAAATAATTTTATAGGATACTATGACATATTAGTATTGATTTAATTGACTTAGTTCGAAGTAATCATTCTGTTATGAGTTTCACAAAAATCAACTATTGAATAGTGTCAAAATTGACATAAAAGAGTTCTTAAAACAAATATTATATTATTAATTGATATTAAATTCCTAAAAATCTAAGGTTCGGCCAAGAGACTTATATCATGATAGTTTCATCATTAATGGACCACTTGGGGGTCTCTTGGATGTATATAGTAAGTTTATTAACCATATTATATAAAAATACAAAGAGACATTGTAAAAGTGAAACTAATTAACTTAGAGTTAATACTTAAAGATAAGGTTAATATAAGTACCCAAACCTGTCTAAATTCTATTGGTTGAGTGTTTTTAGACCTATCCCCACCATTACCTTTGAATAATAAACTTTGGAGCCATAATAAACCTAATATGAATTTATTATAAATTAATATTTCTAGCTTTTCCAAAGGTGCCCCTCACCCCTCTTATAAAAGGGCACTCCTTCTTCTCATTTATTCACACATTCAAAGCCTTTTGGTTCGGCCAAACTCTACCCAAATACTCTCCCAACTTCCCTCACTACAACCTAGAGTCATTAGTTTGATCAGAAAGCCAACCTAAGGAGCCCTTTTGATCAAATCAAAAGGAAGAACCCGAAGAAGAGGTAATGTTTCACCACCCCTTTTCAAGTTTTTTCTTCTTCCACTTCTTCTTTCTTTGTTATTACCATTATAAAATAATAACTCCAGTATCATATATATACTGTGATGTTATTATAAATATGGTACAACCATATTCAGTATTCTATCCATCCTTTGAATAACATGTCACCATATGTGCGTACGTACGGCTTACCGTCTCCACGTCGTGGTGTAATTGTTATTAAATATATTATTATTTGGATGGGTATAATAATGATGTGTAACTCATGTAAATAATAAATATAACATGATAATGATTCTGTATATATGATATACCATCCAATTATATATTATTTTAATATCAAAAGAATGATATTTTCGCTCGTGCGTACGTACGGACTACCGTCTCCACGAACGCGATGAGATTCATTCTCCATCATATCTATTCAAGTATAATTATAATTTGATGATTTAAAAATAGTATCTAAGTACTTTATATCATTATGAATATGAATAATATACATCCCATTAATAACGAATATGGATCACATAACAAAGAATATAAAGTAAAATGAACCCGTTAACACCCGAAATGACGATAATTTTAAGATATTATTAACAAATCAATGTTAAAAGATCATATATGATATCATATTAAAGTAAATTATCCTTTTATAATTCAATAACAATTATTTCACTATTATACAGGAGGTTAACCTACCTTCAACCAAGGAAAAAGTACAAAGTAAGGGATTTTCTTATCTCACTTTCAATTCCGTGAGATTTCCATTGTTCGCCACTAAATTATTGAAAGTGGTGTATTGTGTACTGACATTTGATATATATTATCATGATTCTCTTTATATTCATGTTATTATGTAAATCATTTGGTGGTTATTAACTTTTTTCCATATGACTCAGTTGATTAACGTGGTAAGGAGTTTCTTATCTCACTCTTAATTTCGTGAGAATTCCATTGTTCACCACTTATTTATTGCATGTGGTGTATGTGTACTACCCATGATTGTATTCATTGTGTAATATAATTTAATTTATGGGTATTTACATCATCATTGTATGATCCTTATTTCATGGGTGCATGTTTCATAAGTTACCAAATGGATAAGGGAATTTGAAATTTCAATTTCCAATTATTCGGCTTTACGCAAACTTCATTGATTATTTTACTCCGAGATTATGTGTGGAATTGCTATTCATTTTCTTATGTCATATTTTCTACTCCCCTTTCTGTGGATATACTTTTTATACACATAATCAATCCATTGACAAATTCTCAAGTGATCGGTATGAACTTTATAAGAGTAATTTTAAATCAATCTCCATTTGTTGAGTTAAATATCCAATTCATTGGTGTTGTTTTTACAAGAATATGTGTGAATGTCATCTGATTGATTTACACTAAATATCCAATCATATTGAGTGTATTTATATTTTTCACACATAATTATGTCGTTGATTTATCCTTAACCTAAGGATACGGCTTTTATGAGAGATTTCATCTCAATTTAAATTCCATTGATACTTCTTTGTTGTTATACACCAAATCACTTTTATGTGTGTTGTACCTCTCGTACCCCTCGTGGTTTAATTTTCATGATCACAATCACTCTCTTATTTATCTAATCTTGTTTTAACTGTTTTTGGATGATAGGCATGATTTCAGGTTGCCAAGGAATTGGGCCAAGAAAGCCATGAAAGCAAAAGTGGACTGATTTCAGTCCACCGGCCAACCGGTGGCCTCCTCACCGGCCAGCCGGTAGTGCCTGGGCAGTAGGCATCCCCTCTGTCCAGACCACCGGCCAACCGGTGTCCCATCACCGGCCAGCCGGTGGAACCCAGACAGAAGGGACACCTACTGTCTCAGCACCGGCCAACCGGTGGCCTCCTCACCGGCCAGCCGGTGGTGCCTGGGCAGAAGCCCTATCCTTTTTCCAAAGCACCGGCCAACCGGTGGCCAAGCACCGGTCAGCCGGTGGAGCCAGTCAAACTAGCCGTTGGGCTTTGACCAGACTTGTCCACTTGACTCCCAACGGCTCCGAAGGCCTCTCCAACGGCTCCGAAGACCCCCAAAGGCCATTTGAGGGTTCCCCCTCTATAAATAAAGGACTAGGAAGCCCCAGAAATGTACGGAAGCCCACGGGAACATTGTTCGATCATTTGGCGAACCTCCGGCGCATTCCTTCAAGGATCCCCATTTGCTCCAACTCATTTCCACATCCAAGAGCACCATCAAAGAAGCTTGGGATCGCTCTTCATCAACTCCAATCAATCCGTTGGCGCCCAAGACTTCTCCACATTACGGTTTTTCTTGTTTTATTATTTTGAGCATCGATTTGGGTTTGTGCCTACAAACCCCTCTTTCTCTCATCTTCCTTTTGTTTGGGTTTTCACACCACCTTCAAGGTGTGAAGAGGTTAGTCAAGCCTTCCCTTTAAAAGGCTTGAGTCATAGGTGAGCTAGCCTTCACCTGTAAGAAGGCTAGTGGGTTCTTTCTCAACCATTAAAAGTAAGCTGTAATAGGTTCTAGACTACCTTAAAGTCTAGTGGGTTTCTTGCTAAAACCATTAAAAAGCAAGCGGTAGTAAATCTCTCAACGGTTTAGTTGGGAGCGGAGACGTAGGCTTTGGTTTAAGCCGAACTCCGTTATCAAGTTTTGTGTCTTGCCTCTTTTATTTCCGCTGTACTTTTTACTTTAATTTTAAATTGTTAATTATTTTTTAAAAAGAAATTCACCCCCCCTCTTGCCATCACTCTCCGCCCAACAATTGGTATCAGAGGCAAAATTTGAGTAATACCCTAACCGGTTTCAAATTCAAGATCCTTCGTGATGGCTTCAACTTCTTTCGCCCCCGAAGGCTATTCTTTGGGTCGTGCTCCATTCTTTGATGGAACCGACTATACTTATTGGAAAACCCGCATGACCACTTTTCTTAGAAGTATAGGTTATCCTATTTATAGAATTGTCATGCATGGTTACTCTCTCTCTTCTCCCGATGAATCCAAATGGACTCAAGCCGATATTAAAAATTTCGAGCTTGATGGAAAAGCCATGAACGCTCTTCATTGCGGCCTTGATCGTAATGAATTCAATCGAGTTTCCACATGCACTTCATCTCATGAAATCTGGAAACTATTGGAGGTTACCCATGAGGGGACCAACAAAGTTAAGGATACTCGATTGGATATGTACCGTTAAGATTTTGAGTCTTTTACCATGCATCCATCTGAAAATATTACTAAAATGTTTACTCGTTTTACTGACGTTTGCAATGGAAGAAAATCTCTTGGAGATAATGTTTCTACAGAGACGATGGTCAAGAAGATCCTTTGGATCTTACCAAGCACATGGGCACCGAAAGTCACGGCAATCCAAGAAGCAAAAGACATCAAGAACATGTCGGTCGAAGAGTTCATCGGATCCCTCATGACCTACGAGATCACCATGAGGAGGCAAGCTGAAAAGGAAGGCAAACCGATCAAACTTACAAAGAACATCTCCTTCAAAGTTCAAAAAGAAGAAAGCTCCTCCTCCTCATCGTCTTCCTCTTCAAGCGGCGATTCAGAAATGGAGAATCTTGCCCGCAAAATGCACAAATTCATGAAGAAGCACAAGAAGAAGAAACCCCGCAAGGCTCAACCCAACGAAAAATCTGAGCTCGAGGTAACATGTTACGGGTGTGGCAAGAAAGGCCATTACAAGCCCGATTGTCCACTCAACAAGAAAAAGGCCAAGCAAAAAGAAAAGAAGAAGGTATTCAAGGCCACATGGAGTGATAGCTCCACATCCTCCTCCTCCTCCTCCTCAAGTGACAACGGTAAAAAATGTCTAATGGCATTTCATGAGGTAACCTCTTCCGACTCCTCATCCTCTTGTTCTTCCAATTCTTTCAATCATTTATCTTACGAGGATCTCCAACATGCAAGAGATCAATTGGAGGAAGGCTTTCACGAACTTTCTTCCAAATTTATTGCTTTAAAAAAGAATTTCAAAAAACTTTCTTCCGAAAAGGAACAACTTCTCAAAGAAAAGGAAGAGTTGTCCCTCAAGGTCCAAAACCTTCCCGATGTTGATTCTATGGAATCAACAATCAAGGATTTAAGGGAATACCTAGCTAAGTTCACCGAAGGTGAACATAACCTTTCGAAGCTCCTTGGTTCCCAATGCGTATCTAGAACCACCCAAGGGCTTGGCTATTCCAAGCAAGCTTCCTCTTCCCATGCTCCAACTATTTTTGTAAGGGGGAGCTCCCAATATAAATTTTGAAACTATTGTAAAAAACACGGGCACTTAATTTATGAGTGCAATTGCAAAAATGCCCGGTATGGAAGGCCCAAAACTATTTTCTTTAACGATGAATTTCATAGGAGAAGACCCGCCACTAGACAAGTATGGATTGAAAAATCCCTTTTAGCGAGTCTCTCCGGGCCAAAATTTGTCTCGGTTTCAAAATCCTCTCCCCGGTGATTTGTTGTTTTTATTTAGGGGGAGTTAGCCTTTTTGCTTTATTTTCAAAACTTTCAATTCAAAACTTTCAATTCAAAACTTTCAATTCAAAACTTTCAATTCAAATTTCAAAAAATTCAATTGGTTTAAAATCTCTATCTTGTTTTTTTTCAATCATTTCCCTCAATCAAGTTTTATGCCCCGTGCTATTTTGATAATCACAAAGGGGGAGAAATTCTTGGTTGATTGGGGGAGAAATCTTTCTCTCATGCTTTGCTTTACTTTTCAATTTATCCTTTAAAGCATGCCTTTCATTTCAGTCTTTTACATTGCTTATTTTGGTGATTGTGATCATCAAAATAGGGGGAGATTGTTGTACCTCTCGTACCCCTCGTGGTTTAATTTTCATGATCACAATCACTCTCTTATTTATCTAATCTTGTTTTAACTGTTTTTGGATGATAGGCATGATTTCAGGTTGACAAGGAATTGGGCCAAGAAAGCCATGAAAGCAAAAGTGGACTGATTTCAGTCCACCGGCCAACCGGTGGCCTCCTCACCGGCCAGCCGGTAGTGCCTGGGCAGAAGGCATCCCCTCTGTCCAGACCACCGGCCAACCGATGTCCCATCACCGGCCAGCCGGTGGAACCCAGACAGAAGGGACACCTACTGTCTCAGCACCGGCCAACTGGTGGCCTCCTCACCGGCCAGCCGGTGGTGCCTGGGCAGAAGCCCTCTCCTTTTTCCAAAGCACCGGCCAACCGGTGGCCAAGCACCGGTTAGCCGGTGGAGCCAGTCAAACTAGTCGTTGGGCTTTGACCAGACTTGTCCACTTGACTCCCAACGGCTCCGAAGGCCTCTCCAACGGCTCCGAAGACCCCCAAAGGCCATTTGAGGGTTCCCCCTCTATAAATAAAGGACTAGGAAGCCCCGGAAATGTACGGAAGCCCACGGGAACATTGTTGGATCATTTGGCGAACCTCCGGCGCATTCCTTCAAGGATCCCCATTTGCTCCAACTCATTTCCACATCCAAGGAGCACCATCAAAGAAGCTTGGGAGTGCTCTTCATCAACTCCAATCAATCCATTGGCGCCCAAGACTTCTCCACATTACGGTTTTTCTTGTTTTATTATTTTGAGCATCAATTTGGGTTTGTGCCTACAAACCCCTCTTTCTCTCATCTTCCTTTTGTTTGGGTTTTCACACCACCTTCAAGGTGTGAAGAGGTTAGTCAAGCCTTCCCTTTAAAAGGATTGAGTCATAGGTGAGCTAGCCTTCACCTGTAAGAAGGCTAGTGGGTTCTTTCTCAACCATTAAAAGCAAGCTGTAATAGGTTCTAGACTACCTTAAAGTCTAGTGGGTTTCTTGCTAAAACCATTAAAAAGAAAGTGGTAGTAAATCTCTCAACGGTTGATTTGGGAGCGGAGACGTAGGCTTTGGTTTAATCCGAACTCCGTTATCAAGTTTTGTGTCTTGCCTCTTTTATTTCCGCTGCACTTTTTACTTTGATTTTAAATTGTTAATTATTTTTTAAAAGGCAATTCACCCCCCCTCTTTCCATCACTCTCCGCCCAACAATGTGGTGTATATAATGTACATTGACATAGTATATCATGAATCCCTTTATTCTCATGATATTACAAAGTTTTGATTACCTCAATTATTTGTATTCAAGTGTCGCTCTTTTGGTTAGAGTCTCTAACTAAAATACCATTTTTAAATATTTTAAAGACTTATTCTTCTAAATCTTTCTCATTAATGTCCATGTTTTAAAAAAATGGTTTTAAGGATTTATTTATATGGACATTAAAGTTTTAAAATTAAAACTCCTTTTAAAAGTTTCAAAGTGGTATGGGATACTTTGATTCAAAAATCTATTTTTAAATGGCTTCTTGACAAATAGTGTGACTTTTAAATGTTTTCAAGAAAAGGGGGATATTTCTCTCAAATAGTTTTGATGATTATTTTCATCTATGTCAACATCCTTCATTATTCTTGATTGAGGTTAATGTGATACATTAAAATCTTCCATATTGTATCGAATGAGTTATGTTTGACTGTGGATGTGCTATTTTTATACCATTCATGGTTTGTGGTAAAAGTATTGACATTTCGTATGCTAGTTTTAATACGAATGTTTATGTTATGTTTAAACTTGTTCATATGAGGAATGCATTGGACTTAATAAGTGACGGTTGGAGCCCTCTATAGCTCCTCGATGCATCGGTAGGTCTCATGAGACAAACTAGTGTCTTGGCACAAGGCCTTGGCAAAATCTTATTTGTAGTCTTGGCACGAGGCCTTGGCTATGTGGTTATGATAGTCTGGAATTATGCATTCCATCATTATGAAAGTGGTTATTTATTTTGCATGTGATTATTCGATTAGTAGAATATCCATGTGAATAAGTAAATGGAATTATTTCATTTTATTTATGCCATACTATGTTGAAAGTTCAAGTTTGAAAGGCTTTTGTTTTATTTATACATTGCCTTAAATGTTTATTCTTATTTATGAAAGTTTCCGCTATATTGTTATCCTTACTGGGCATTTGAGCTCACCCCTTTTCTATGTTTTATTTTTACCAGGAAGTGAAGAAGTAAATTATGAATGACCTGCAGGGATATTATGTGGGGATATGAGTGTAGATTATGGAGACAATATGTTGTTGTAGTAGTTTTTCATTTTATGATGTAATGTAAGACTTATGAATATATCTAGTATTTCCAAGGCTACTAAACCAATCGTTCTTTCGAGATTTGATCTTTCTTGTGATCATGCCAATATTATGTAATAATGCACCGACTCTGGGTATCTAGGGTCAGGGCGTTACATTTTGTGGCACCCAGAAATCATGAACATGTTATTATGGGTGTGTTTTATGAGCATGATATATCTTATATTATGTGTTCACCTAGATTTTTCTTCAATGAATTGGGTAATGTTATAGTCTCATAAGATGCCATGCATTAGATTAGGGAGTACACCTAATCAATTATGGGACTTCTTACACCATGTGATATTGTCTAGTAAGTTATCCTTGATTCATGTTTATGTCATGTTATATATTTATTTCACATTTCCTATGTTTCCATTATTTCATGATACCATATTCCATTGGTCATGCTTCTATGTGATTACTCATGATCCTTATCCTTTATGATATCATGTAATACCTTTAGATCACATGCTATGTTTCCTTATCATGATTATTCCATTACTGGGATTATTAGATAACCTTTTTTATCTATACATTCCCAAGGTTATACCATGAATTTTAGGAACTAGAAAGGATTTAAGATCTCATCATGGAGAATAAAATAAAATGTTTTATTTTATCCTTTCTTTGATGTATTTTGAACCTAGTCTTACAAAGACTCTATACCTCGAAATATTTGGGTTGTAATTAATGGATATTTATGTTTAAAAATCATGTAATATTATGAATAAAATGATTGGGTCACTACAATATTTTTATTGCTTTGATAGAAGGGCTTTAACCTAGATGTGATTTATCGATTGATTGGAAAAAAAATTTAATAAACCATATACCCATTATCTTTGTGATATAGATAACCTATGTTATCTTTTTTAATTTTTATTTACCCATAGAGTTACATAATTTAATTGGATACCCATTTATATTTCATGGGTATATCATTTTTATTCATGGAATTATTATTTTTCTCTTAATACGAATACATTTTAAATAGATATAAATCCCATTTTATTTACATTGGTTCATTATGATATGATGATTGATTGATTTTACCGTCACTCATTTGTATGGATGTGATGGGTGGGGTCCTATATAGCCCTCTAATGTATTGATCCAATGTTTAAATATCATGATGAATGTATATGTAGGAATGATTTAGTTATACATAAAAAGGGATTCAAGTGTGTGAATCGTGGTGGTCATATATATACTAGCACCGTCAAGTTGTCTGGAAAGCATGGGTGAAAGTGTGTGACTCATTAAGGTGATGTTTCCCAATGCCTATGGTTCGGCCATAATTCTGAAGTATTCATTGTTGGTTTGATATATGGTAGTTCCATGATATATTATTATGTTATACCGAGCTATATTCTCTTATTTATGATCTATTCTTTAATGGATATGACTTTCTTATGTATAATGATTATACCCATAGGCTTATCTGATGTTAACTTAGGATCTCATTTTGTTATCACATATTTTTTCCCTTACTGGGCATTCGATATCACCCCCAATTATGTTTCCATTTACATGGGTGATAAATATGGTAAAAGTATGAAATTATTAGAATATTGTATCATGTGGATAATTAGTGGGATATAAATATGACTTGTTATAGATTAGGAAGTTGATTATAGAGTGGAAAAAAATACCTGAGTTGAAAAATACTTGTTTTTTTAGTTAATGTTATGTCATGATTCTCTAAAATTCTAAACATGAATGGTCTTGAGAATGAATGTAATGAAATTTTTTCAAAACATAATAAAATTGAGATTTTCATGCTTATAGGGAACCACGGTTGGTATCAAATCATTTTTTCGATAAATTTAAATGTTATGATATTAGTTGAGAATATTATAAGGGTTGATATGTTAAGATTCAGCATAATTTCAAAGGTATATATAACTCGTTTAGCCTAGTTGAGGTAATATTTAATATTTAATAGATTTAGATAATATAACCTTAATAATAAATATATGTATAAGAATAAGGTATGAGTATCTTTATTGGATAACATCCCAAATTATTGGTAAATTGGATATTGTGTAGTACTCCTAGAAATTAAATCCATGTTTGGATATTGGAAAGTGGATATAGTAGTGGACATATTCACATAGGGGTAATAACACTAAAAAAGGATGGTTGAGTATCAAATTAATATTTAATCTCATGTGTGATGAGGGTAACCTTGAGTACACACCAGGATAGACACTAACAAGTGATATTGTTTAGTTAATCACATACACTTTACAATCCATTATGAAGGATTTATTATGTTAATGAATTTGGTTATGGAATATGAGAGAATCCAATATAAACAAACCTAGATTGTATTGAGAGTAATGTGGACTAAAGTAAAATATAATGTGATAAATTTTAATAGAAATAAATTTTGAGATTCAATTTTTCATATAATTATATTAAATTGATTCACTTATGGTGTTAATGGTTCATCAATCATGACTAAATAATTTTTATTTTAGTAATGGTTCGAGCCTAAAGGAACAAAGTTAATAATAGGTGTAATGGAAAATGAAGTGATTTTCCTAATGAGTAACTTAATAGGATAAGAAATTATGTGAGAAAACTATTATTTTTCCAAACCAACAATCAAGAATCATGATTAAAAATGTGAATAAAGATAAATTCCTGAACAAACTAAAGAAGAGAAGGATGGAGTCTCATCAATGTTCAGGTGAGGAAGATGATAAAGGATAGAATATTGAAGTTCTTTAATCTCACAAATTTATAAATAATAAAAAGGAAATTTTCGGAAATGAACCAATACATGTTTTATATTTGGAAAATAATGAAATAGAGAAACTAATTGTCAAGGAAAAGTGAATAGATCTATAAATGCAGTGAAAAAAGTGAGTTTTTTTAAGATATCACTACCAGTTAAATATTTTAAATGTGGTGAATATGGGAATTACCCAAGTCAATTACCTAATGCAAGGGATAATAAAAATGATAAGAAAAAAAATTACAATACAAGGAAAAACTATATAATAACAACTATAGAAGTGGGTTATAAAAATGATATATAATGAGGAACACTGATCAGCCCCTCAATAGTCATGAGTGTTATATCCATACCTTGTTCAACCAACTCCTTTATGCCTAGAATATATTCATAAAACATAATAACACCTAACTAGATATTTAATTATTAACTTATAGTGGAATGATTATTGTGTCCCAAGTATATAACTCCCCTGTAATATATTTTTATAAAAATGTGATCCTATCAAAATTTGGTTATCCTACCTTTAGTGAAATTTGATGTCATATTTGGCATGTATTGGATCCCTTGATTAAGATTATTTCCAAGATAATAAAATCTCAACTAAAAATTAACCCATGTAAACTTATTAATACAATACTGATCGTAAAATCACTATAAAAATTTTCTCCCATTGTATTGAGGTCTCTAGCACAAATGGTTAAAAAATCAACATTAGTTATATTCTAATTTTGAGGAGAAAGCTATATTTCCTAGTCTTCCCTAAGATAAGAAAATGTGTATTTATTAAAATCTATTTATTTAGGAATGATTATATTTATATATCCTTAGTTATTTTTATTAGTGATAATTAAAATTTATAGAATTTTGTTTATTTAAGGGGGATAATGTAACACCCTGAGATTTTAGAATATATTTTTTCTAAAATTAGCATTGCATCCATAGACTATTTCACATGAAGAACAAAACTAAAATTATCTAGTACATGGTGGATAAAAAAACCTATTATATTAATTAATCATAAAATAGATAAAAAATTAGTAATCAATCAGAAATGCGTAAAAAATAGGATTAATAACACCTTAAGTGTTAATAGGGTATTTTTAATAAAATAATTTCTCATTAAATATTTTATTTAAAAACTAAATTCATAGAATACATTATTTTAATTTGAAAATTTTAACTTCATTTTTGGATTATTCATGTCAATATTTCTTAGAATTTAATTTTTAAATTTTTCTAAAATAACTAATTTCTAGGTGAATCTAAAAAAATATTTTTTTTCTAAAAACTATCCCTTTTATCAAATTATCCTAATACAAGAATGATTGAACAGTTTATGAAACCATTTTTTGTTTACAATATATATATAGTATTAATCATGAAAATATAAAATTTCAAATTTATAAAAATACTTATTTAATATTTTGGAAATATAAGTAATTTTTACACTAAAAAACGATTTTAATGAACTTACATTTAAAATTATATTTTATCAATTTTAAAAATAAAATATAACTAAATGGTTTTCATAATTGAGATAAAAATTTACATATTGTCTGATAAATTCAGTTTCAATTTTGAAAAAAAATAATTATCTTACTAAGATTAAAGTTAATTACCTCAATAATGCTAAAACTTCTATTTTAATGGTTGATATTTTAATAATGTGTAATATTTATCCATTTAATTAAAATGAAAAAATATTGATGAATACAATATTATTTTAAAACTAATATATAATTATTTTGACACTCATTAAATTTTTAATAAATGATAAATAATATTAAGAAAACATAATAGCTAAAAAATGATTTTCCTATGAACAAAATTTTTCTTTATATAAAATAATTTGTTATAAAAGTTAATTTTATATTATTTATAAACTGAATTATAAATAATGAACAATAACTTTATGTTTAGTTCACCTATATTTTTTAAGAGGGTTAATTTATATTTTTATTAAAATATAAGTTATTTTGGTAAAAACGTATTACCCAAGAAAAAATGAAGAAATGTAAATGTAAAAATATAATAATAAATGACTTAAAACATGTTTAAAAATTTTCTGTAAGTAATTGTTTGAGAATTTTTAAACCAAATAACCCCAGATGATTTATTATTTCTCCCTTTTGGAACCATTTACATTTGAATAGTGTCATTCCATTATTAAAAAATAAATAGTGGTCACAAAAATACTATTTTCTTCACATATAAAAGGGGATCACTTTCAAACTATCAAAGTAACACATACTGATGTGGCCCTATTTTTACATAGTTTTGCCACATCTTTTTACTTAATTTTTAATTATTTTATTAATTATTTAATCACTTTTTATATAATAAATTAATTTTTTGTATTTTTATAATTAAAGTTGTCAAATATTCATTTTTTATAACATTTTATGTAATTATGGACTATAAAATAGTTGATTTATTCTTTCTTTGTTTTTAATTTAATTAATTTCTAATTTTCTTACCAAATTTTTATTTTATTATTTTATTTTTTTTTATTTTTTTTACCTTTTGAGTTTGATAATTAAATTACTTTTAATTTTAAAGTTTACACATCTAGATATTTAGTTACTATTTGCCAGGCTAACGGTAGATAAGCTACTGTTAGCAAGGTTACCTATGCTCATACTAGCGAGAGCCATGTTACCATTACTACCTAATGGTGACCTGCATTCCTTTTACTCTAGTGGTAACTAGTTTCAAGATGTAATAGTGACCTTTCTTTTATCGGTGACCTTTGTCACCGTTACCCTTTCCTACCAGTATCTCTAATTTCTAACCCCAACCTCAGTGATAAATTTTTCAGGGTCACCGTTGCAATTATATTTAATTAACTTAGTCTTTATTTTAATAATTAATCTTTTAATTAAGTTACATTAGAATAGGTTAGCGATGTTAAATAACATGTTAATTCATCCTTCCAACCATCTAAGTAATGCGTGCTTTTAAATTAAATTAAATTGTTCTCTTTTAATTTAATTATTTTAAATAGTTTATTAATTAATTAATTAATAGTTTTTAAACCTTAATTATATTATTTTATGTATGCATATTGATTTTTAATTCATCTTACAATTAGTCTACCGGTGAGGTAGATTAGTGTTTGGGGTGACTTATTGGGTCACTGTTGCTTTTCATTTTTTATTCGCTGCTAACAACAGTGGAGCTTGCCAAATTTTTTTAGAGGATAGTTGGCAAAATAGCCTTCCATGTGGGTTCGACCCTGCTTTCCAAAATTATAGTAGTTAGTAGGAATATAAATGTTTAAACATTTACCAGCTTCAAAGATAGTTTAGGTCATGTTTTTGGTGCTGTTGCCGAGGAGGGCACGTGCCATTGCTAGAAAAAAACATTTTACAAAAAACACTTAAAAATTCTTTAAAAAATTAAAAAAAAATGAAAATTGTTGAAAAAAACTGTAACTTTTCATTTTGAACTGTCACTGCTGATATTGTCCACTGCTTTTTGTATGAGAAAAAGAACATCTGGTGCTAGATTAGAGTCTTTGAACCCTGAATTAGATGAAAATTTAGCTGCTCTACGAAAGAAAAACAAAATTGAAATGGAAAATTTAGATAATAGAGTTCCTGAGCATAATAACTTTCAAAATAACCATCCAGAACTCTTAGATGAAAATAAAAGGCCTAGGATGAGGGAATTCCAACTCCCTCAAGTTTCATGCAATCCATATACCGTTAGACTATCTCCTAGGGCTATAAATTATGAGCTGAAACAATCACACATTTCACTACTATCTGCTTTCAATGGGATCTCTAATGAGGACTCTTTAGCCTTCATTAGAGATTTCTACAACACTGTGCAGCAACTTCCCTTGTTAGTACTTACAGATAATGATCCTTGGATGAGATTTTTTCCCTTTTACCTTAAAGGGAATGCGAGAAATTGGTTTTTGAGCTTAGATGAGAATATTTTTGAGAATTGGGATCAAGTTAAAAACTCTTTTATTATGAAATTTTATCCCCAAAGATTAAAAGGTGAATTGAGAACTAAGATTACTAGTTTTTAGTAAGAGGATGGAGAATCCTTCTATGAAGCATGGGATATATTTAGGGACCTACTTAGGCAGTGTCCCCATCATCAACTCCCATCTCATCTTCTTATGGAAACCTTCTATGGAGGTCTTTCCTCCTCTGGTTAGAACTTAGTGGATCAAGCAGCTGGGGGTAATTAAAATGATAAGACTGATGAGGAGTTGAGACAAATTTTCAATAATCTAGCCCTTAATTCTCAACATAAGAGTTAGAGGAGAATGAGAGTCAATAGGAATGTTAATACTGGTTCAGGAGCTGATACTCAAAGTTAACTGGCTGAAATCACCAACCAACTTCAAACCTTAATGAACCAAAATCCAAAAAAAACTATTAATCAAGTTGAAAACCAGAACCAGTATCAGTCAATTAGACAACAGTGCACTCAATGTGGTATGTTTGGGCACTCTGAAATTTTTTTCCCAATGTTGACTTACCTGGCCAATAACCTGAAAATTATTACTTTGTCAATTATGGTCCTAGGATGCCTCAAAAAGATGATCCATTTTCAAACAATTACAATCAAGGCTATAGGAACCATCCAAATCTCTCCTTGAAAGATCAAGGTATCATCAAACAATCCAATGCCCGTAATTATCAGAACCAACCAAGACCAAACTTTCAAAATCAACAAAGGGGTGAGACTTCAAATTTTCAAGGAAATAATGATAATCAAATGTCTTCTAAATTGGATCAGATCTTGAATAATATAAATTCACAAGAGGAAAGGTACATGACTCAACTTAATAAAAAGAAAAATCAATATGAGTCAGACAAGATGCAAAATGATGTGAGAATACAGAACATGGAAAAACAACAAGGACAATTAGCTAGATATTTGACATCTAGGGATAATGGTAGGTTGCCTAGTATAATTGAACTTAATCCTAGGGAGAATATCATGGATTTTGTTACTAGGAGTGGGCTGAATACTCAAACTGTTGCTGAAAAAACTGTAAAAAATACCCAAAATGAGAAACTAATTGAATCTTCAAATGAAAACCTACTTTGTTCACAATCTAGAAATTCACAGAAAAATGTTGAAAATGATGAGAATCTAAACCTGTCACCTGGATATCAAACTGAAACTTCTCTTAAAAATCAAAAGAATAAAGGAAAAGAAAAAGATGAGGAAGAGGTGAGGCACATGCCTGCTGTTTTGAAAAAATTTCCCCCCCATCCATTTCCCTGAGAAGCTGAAACCTCAAAGCAATACCAAGGATGAACTTCTTCATTTCCTTGTTCTTTTATCCAAGATGCAAGTGAACATTCCTTTTATCCAATCCATAATTAAAATCCCATCATATCTGAAATATCTTAAGAAAATTGTTTCAAACAAAATGACCCTAGAATAATTTTCTATGTACAACCTCAATGAAGAGTGCAGTGCTGTACTTAAAAGGAAAATCCCACCTAAATTGAAAGACCCTAGTAGTTTTTTCACCCCTTGTACTCTAGGAAATTCTGGTCAGCTCAACTGTCTGTGTGATCTAGGTGCTAGCATTAACCTGCTCCCATACTCACTGTTTCAATATTTCAGGTTGTGTGATCTTCAACCCACCACGTTCATCCTCCAATTAGCTGATATATCTTTCACTCGTCCTGTGGGGAGGGTAGATGACTTATTAGTTGGGGTTGGGAAGCTAATTTTCTTACTGACTTCTTCTCTTAGATATGGAGTGTGATCAAGAGGTACCTATCATCTTGGGTAGGCCCTTCTTGGCCACAGGTGGAGCTGTAATTGATGTGTCAAAGGGTCAACGGATCTTTAAAATTGGTTAACAAGAAGAACAGATTAATGTGTTTAAGAATATTAAGAGAAAAAACTTATTCTGAAAACTGTTCAAAAATAGAGTTCCTTGAAGCTGAATGTTCTTATAAAAATCATGTTGAACACATTGAAGAATCTGTAAAAACAATTCTCTATTGAAGATAATAATCTGGAAGCTAAAAATTTTGTTGTTTATGTCTCTGAAGCTGAAAATTCTGTTCAATCAACCAATCTCGAAAATCTTCCAGAACTGGACAACTGTCCAGTTTCTACTATAGGAGAGCACTCTGTTTCCGAACTTAGGACCTTTCTAAGTGATTTTGAGGGTGCTTCTATCAACACAAACCTTACTGAGCACTTTAATGATACTGAGGGAGAACTTATAATACAACTTGATGGTTCTACTTTCATAAACCTATTGAAATCTGATCTGGAAAATATGGACAGCATACTGCCCACCTTGGACAGCAGGACTGTTATCTCAGAATCTGAACTTGTAATTAAAAATATTTCATCTTTTAATACTCCTTACAAGAAATATATTGAAGACCTTGGACCAACCAGGCCTAAGAGTCTTCCATCTAGTGTGGAACCACCTGTTCATGAACATAAACCACTCCCTGGTCATCTGAAATTTTCATTCTTGGGTGAGAATTCTACCCTGCATGTCATCATTTCTGCTGAACTTAAAGAAAATCAAGAACAACTATTGTTGAATGTTTTGAAGAAGTTTAAATCTTCTATAGGCTGTACAATAGCTAATATCAAGGGAATTATTCCTTCATTCTTTATGCACAAGATTCCTCTGGAGCCGCACCATAAGCCAAGAGTAGAGTGTCAAAGAAGATTAAATCCAAACATGAAAGAAGTCGTGAGAGAGGAAGTAATTAAACTGCTGGACACTAGAATGATTTATCCTATTTTTGATAGTTTTTGGGTCAGCCCTGTCTAGGTTGTCCCCAAGAAGGGAGGTTTCACTGTTATTAAAAATGAATAAAATGAATAAGTCAAAGTTATGAAAGCCACAAAATGGATAGTCTGTTTTGATTATAGGAAGTTAATGCAACCACTAGGAACGACCATTTTCTTATCCCTTCCTTGATCAAATGCTTGAGAGGCTAGCTGGAAATGAATTCTTCTATTTCCTGGATGGGTATTCTAGTTACAACTAGATCCTTGTTGCTCCAGAGGATCAGTAGAAGACCGCTTTCACATGCCCCTTTTGGATATTTCCTTTCCAACAAATTCCCTTTGGGTTGTGTGGAGATCCATAAACCTTTCAAAGGTGTATGATGGCTATTTTTTCAGATACTATTGAGAGAATCATTGAAGTTTTCATGGATGACTTTTCTATAGTGGGGAGTACTTTTGATACTTGTTTAGAAAATATTGAGCTAGTTTTGGAGAGATGCATTGAAACCAACCTTGTGCTTAATTGGGAGAAATGTCAATTCATAGTTACAGAGGGTATTTTCCTTGGTCATAAATTTTCAAAGAGAGTTTTGGAAGTTGATACTACTAAGATGGAAGTTATTCAGAAACTCCCACCTCCTGAAAATGTTAAAGGTGTTAGAAGTTTCTTAGGGAATGTCAGTTTTTAAAAAAGATTCATAAAATATTTTTCTAAAATCACTAAGCCCTTGTGTTCCTTACTTGTAAAGGATTCACCTTTAAACATTGATGAAAAATGTTTGAAATCATTTAATCTACTGAAGGAAAAACTCACTTCATCACCCGTCATTATTGCTCCTGATTGGAAGTTTCCTTTTGAACTTATGTGTGAAGCTAGTGACATGTCTGTAGGTGTTGTCCTTGGACGGAGGAGGGATAGAAAATTGCATGTGGTATAATATTCTAGTAGACTGCTAGATGATGCTCAAAATATTATACCGCCACTGAAAAAGAATTGTTGGCTGTTGTTTTTTCTCTGTAAATGTTTAGACAGTATTTGTTGGGCTCAAAAGTCATTATATTCACTGATCATTCTGCATTAAAATACTTGTTGTCTAAAAAGGAAACAAAACCCATACTGATTAGATGGATTCTGCTATTACAAGAGTTTGATTTAGAAATTAGGGATAAACAGGGAGCTGAAAACTTAGTTTCTGATCACTTATCTAGGCTTCCTCTTACTCAATCTGAATATGAAAATCCTAGGGAGATTAACTCTTCTTTCCCTGATGAGAATCTTTTTACTATGTGAATCAGGCAATCTGCATGGTTTGCAGATGTTTCCAACTTCCTGGCAGTAGGTGTCATTCCCAAAAATTTGTCCAATAACCAAAGAAAAAAAATTCATTTCTGAACTTAAATATTATCTATGGGATGATCCCTTGCTTTTTAGGAGGTGTTCTGATGGTATTCTTAGGTGGTGTGTGCCTGAGGAAGAGATGCTTGCAATTCTTGAGAGTTGTCACTCTTCACCTTGGGTTGGTCACCATGGCGGTGAAAGGACAGCTCAGAAAGCTCTTCAATCTGGTTTCTATTGGCCTACTCTTTTTAAGGATGCTATAAGTTTTGTGGTAGGTTGTGATAGGTGTCAGAGGTTGGGAAATGTGGTTAGGAAGCAGGAGTTACCCCAAAAGGGTATTTTGGAGGTAGAAATTTTTGATGTATGGGGTTTAGATTTCATGGGTCCATTTCCATCATCACATGGGAATGAGTATATTCTTGTTTCTGTGGATTATATATCTAAGTGGGTTGAGGCAGTATCTCTTCCCAACAATCAAGAAAATAGTGTGATAAAATTTGTGAAAAAAACATCTTTACAATATTTGAAGTCCCAAAGGCTTTTATTACTGATAATGGAACACATTTTAAGAATTAAAAGTTTAAGGCTTTGATGGAAAAGTATGGTTGTGTTCATAAAACTGGAACTCCTTATCATCCACAGTCCAGTGGACAAGTGGAAATTTCAAATAGAGAACTTAAACAAATTCTTGGTAAAATTGTGTCAAACTCTAGGAAAGACTGGTCTCTTAATTTGGATGATGCTTTATGGGCTTATGGAACTACTTTCAAGACCCCAATAGGTATGTCTCTTTACAGGCTTCTTTTTGGGAAATGTTTCCATTTACCTGTAGAGTTGCAACATAATCCATATTGGGTAGTTAAGGCTCTGAACTTTGATTTTAAGAGTGCTGGTGAGAGGATATTACTTGACCTGAGTGAAATCAATGAGATTAGGAGAGAGAGTTATGATAATTCAAGGATTTATAAAGAGAGGAATAAGATCTTTCATGATTCTATCATTCAAAACAAGGAATTCAAACTTGGACAGAAGTCCCTTCTCCTTAACTCTAGACATAAACTCTTTCTGGGAAAGCTTAAGTCCAAGTGGTCTGGACCATTTACTATTGTGAGAGTGCTGAATAATAGAGCTGTTGAAATTGTTGGTGAAGAGAATAAACCCATGTTAGTCAATGGGAAAAGAGTGAATCATTATTTTGAGGGACAACCAAAGGGCTTGGCTTCCTTCACTTTGTTTGAAAGTTGATCTTGAATAAAGTCTAGTTGAATACTTCAAACCTAGCGCTGCATGGTAGGAAACCCATGGTTATTGTTTAGGACTTTTCTTGATTTCAATTTTTGACATTTAATAAGTTTCTGATTTGTTCTGCTCTGTGATATTTTTGATGCTGCTCAATCCTGGCTCTTGTTTCAGGATTTCAAAGTGTGTTATTGTTCTGTCAACTAAGGAGTGGAATTTCCTTACTGAAGTATTAATGAAGAAACTTCATTTCAGGGAATTATTCACTTTATGCATTTATTTTATGCTCTTTTGTGATTTAATAAATTCTGTTTATTTTTAAAAAAATCTGCAGCATGTCATTGTATTAGAGAGTGAGAAAAATTCTGCTTGTATCTCATTTTTAGAATCTGTAGCTCATTGATAAAATCATTACACTCTTTTAATTTAAGTGTGGGGGGGTACATGTAGAGTGTAAATTTAGTTTCATTGAAACTTCTTTGGTTGATGGGTGTTTAGCATGCATCATTCTGTTTTATTGAAAACCCATTTGAACCCAATCTGTTAACTTGCTACACCCTTGTCATTGTTCACCCACAAAAGTTACATGAAACTGTTTGAACTACATTGAAAATATTTATCACTGGATTTTAATGGTAATTCATGTACTTGTTAAATGAACCTGCTGGTTAATTTAATTTTTTTTTGCAAACATACTTGTTGAAATATAATGAGACCCTTTATACATGTCATATATCTACCTAATTGAAAATCTGTTTTGAATTTTAACTAATAAATTGTTCTTCTCCATACATGGAAGTCAAATTTGGGGACAAAGTTGGGTTTTATGTGTGGGGGAGGGGGTCAATTCATGACTTTTCTTAACTGTTCTTATTTGAGAGATCATCAATTCCCATAACCTTTAAACTTGTTGCATAAAAAATGGCCAATTTTTTTTCAAAATTCTTTCATAATTTTCGGCTTACATAGAACTCAAATGAGTCTTGCCTTAGGATGATGTTTGATTGGAAGTTAAGTCATGCTTAGAGTCTGAAATGGGTGTTGGTGGATGATTGCTGAGTGAATCTACTTAGTGATTAAATGAAATTTTGAACTAGGTACTATTTTTTAGAGTGATTTTGTGACCTGTTAGTGGAGTTTTGATCCTAACCTTTTGAACTGGAAGTTTGACTTTTGTCCAAAGGTCCTTATTTTTTGTTCTTTTTATAAAAATGATCTCCTTAATGATTTAATGTAAATTGTTTTTATATAAAACTTTTTTAAATTGAGTAATACAGGGCATCTAGGACCCCACTGTGAATCTCTAAGACCCTAGATACTGGGTGTGTTTCTGTTTACTTTAAGCCCTCTGTAAATCTTCAATAAGTGCATTGCATAGTGCTTAGCGCAATGTACATGGATTGGGAAAAATTAATAATGTTTCTAGGGTCAAAAATGAGTTCATTAAGGTGAGGGGAATGATGAACTCTAGATGAAGAAGGAGACAACTAGTTTATATGGCAGTCATTTGGGTTGTATCAATAAGGTGGTTCAAAGAAAACAAATATATTTATTTATTTATTTTGGAACCGAGGTTTTGAGTCATTTTACAAAGTTCCTTTTGTTAAGGTCTTGATTCAACATATATTTTACCTGTTATTACTCTTGAATTTAGAACTTATGCTTTAATTGTGGTGAGTTGCTAGGCAGAGAAACATATGAGGCAGGACACTATCATTAATGAATGATTCATAGCTACTTGATTACTCTTTGAGTAGTTGTTCTAGGAAAGATCTTATTTGAAATTATCTTTTCAAAAGACTAATCATACTTTTTGAGTCCTCTGTTTGAAACTGTTCTGGACATGTTACAGTGTGATCTTAATCATAAATACATTTTACTATTTTTCAAAGAAAATAAAACATTGAGATTGTTTGAGGACAAACAATGCTTAAGTGTGGGGGAATTTTATGTGGCTCTATTTTTACATAGTTTTTCCACAACTTTTTACTTAATTTTTAATGATTTTATTAATTATTTAATCACTTTTTATCTAATAAATGCACTTTTGTATTTTTATAATTAAATTTGTCAAATATTCATTTTTTATAACATTTTATGTTATTATGGACTATAAAATAATTGATTTATTCTTTCTTTGTTTTTAATTTAATTAATTTCTAATTTGCTTACTGCATTTTTATTTGTTTATTTTATTTAAATTTTTCATTTTTTATAACGTTTGAGTATACTAATTAAATTAATTTTAATTTTAAAGTTTACACATCTAGATATTTAGTTACCGCTTGCCAGGCTACCGGTAGCTAAGATACCGTTAGCAAGGTTACCTTTTCTCATACTATCGGTAGTCATGTTACCGTTACTACCTAACAGTGACATGTGTTTCTTTTACTCTAGCGGTAACTAGTTTCAAGATGCAACGGTGAACTTGCTTTTATCGGTGACCTTTGTCACTATTACCCTTTCTTACCAGTAACTCTAATTTCTAACCCCAACCTCAGTGATAAATTTTTCAGGGTCACCATTGTAATTCTATTTAATTAACTTAGTCTTTATTTTAATAATTAATCTTTTAATTAAGTTAAATTAGAATAGGTTAGCAATGTTAAATAACGTGTTAAGTCATCCTTCCAACCATCTAAGTAATGCATGCTTTTAAATTAAGTTAAATTGTTTGTTTTAAATTTAATTAGTTCAAATAGTTTATTAATGAATTAATTAATTGTTTTAAAACATTAATTATATTATTTTATGTATGCAGATTTATTTTTAATTCGTCTTATAATTAGTCTACCGGTGAGGTAGATAAGTGTTTGGGGTGACTTATTGGGTCACCATTGCTTTTCATTTTTATTCGTTGCTGACGACAATGGGGCTTTCCAGTTTTTTTTTTGTTTTTTTAGAGGATAGTGGCTAAAATAGCCTTCCCTGTGGGTTCGACCTTGCTTGTCACATATACAGTAGTTAGTTGGAATATAAATTATTAAACTTTGACCAGCTTCAATGATAGTTTAGTTCACATACCCTTTAAAACATAATTGAAAAACTAACCAATTTTCCCCTCCTATAGTTACCTTAAAATAATTAAACTCTCTAGTCCCAATAATTTTTTCTAATCCCTTAATTTCAAAGGAGACATTCTGGAGAATGTTCAAAGTCCCAATGTGAGTATTACCCAATACTTATCCTTTTCTACTTAATATTTATCTTCCAAACCTAACCTAAAAATAGTTATATAATTACCTCTGTATCATTAGTATGTTGAAGTTTTTTTTAATGAAAAAACCATTATTTATTACTCAACATCTACTTTGAAAAGTAAAACAATGTCAATTGGTCATTGTTGGAACCATCATCTATCTTCGCTGGTTATAAGAATGGAATTATAAAATAAATATGAAATATAAATTTTATTAAGTATTATTAAGAGACCAATTATAATACACCTTCATTCACTTTCATTTTTTGGTAAAATGAAAACCATAACCATGTGGTGTGCAGACTGTCACCTCCACAAAGTAACATATCTCCTTTTTTCATCTAGTTTTTATCTTATTTATTAAACACTATTAAAATATAATTCAAAACCATTAAAATAACTAAATAATTTTATATTTCTTCTATAATAATGTTATTTTTCCAAAATAGACCACTTTCATAACCATAATCATCCCTCAATTGTGGTGTGTTTAAAATTGGGTCAGTCTAACCACCTACTTGAATAATGATATAAAACAATTTGATGGATGAATCTGAGAACATAAATAATATTATTATTATATGTTTATAAGAAAATAATTATTTTTTATGGTTATATAAATTTTATAATAAGTTTTTAACTTATTATTGAAATTTGATATGGGAACATTAAAATTATCAAAATAAGACGAATCTAATTAAATTTTCACAAAAAATATAAAATAGAAGGAAAAAATATAAATTAAATAAATATTATATATTAATAAATGGTCCAGATTAAATGATATATATATATATATATATGAAAAATCTTCCAAATAATGTATCTAATAAACATAAATTGATTATTCCAGAAGGGAGGCACATTCACAGACTGAATCAGGACCATGGTAAGGGTTTATTGTCTCTATTTTATCCCCATGAGACGCATTTATTATTATACACCATGTTTTTTTTGGAATGGTATATCAACTACCCATTTAATATTCTTTATCATGATCCTGACATTGATTATTTTATTTACTCTTTCTTGTGAAATCAGATCCTCTAATGGGTTTTTATTTGAAGGTATATAATACCGAATGGGATTGTGCAAACTCAATTTTCATACAGGGTATTGAAAATAATCTTATAAAGCTCTATTATTCCAAGTTTTATTTATTATTCCAAATGAATAAATTTTATTATATTTTCTTATTCGATTTTTTTTACACCTCTTCCTCATATCCTCATTAACAAATGATTCTTTCTATAGTGCATATGTTACTTGAATGGCTTTCTTAGTATAAATTCCTATTTCTTGAGATATATTTCTTGTTATGTAATAATTTAATTTTATATAGTGTATATCCTACATATTTTTTATATTATATCATCAAATATCTATCATTATTTGTATATATGTTCATATTTAAGTACTTCTTCTGTTAAGTATTCTGATTTTAATGTTACTCAATATGTACGGTTTCTTTTCCCAGCCTTTTTTTAAAATCAAGATATCTCAAATGTGATAACCCATATAGGGAGTTTTTAAAGTGTTTTCTTCTAATAATACAATTAATTTATTACCAAATAGTTATTCTTGGGAATACTTTTACCCTAGTTATCATGTTTTATATTGGAATTTCTATAATATTTTTAAGTGATGTGGTCTTAAACAATGGTATTTTGTCTACAATTAAAAAGAATTTATTTTTATATCAAATTTTATCTTCAAATACACGTTTTTTTATATCAATATTTTTTTTTTGAAATTTTAAAAAGGACATATTCAAAATTCTTGAATTTATTTGGAAATTTTTTTAAAATAAAATCATTTTAATGTTATCTGTATGGGTCATTTTCAATAAAAGAATACCACTTATCAATTTTGTGTGAACAAATAATTTCACCATATTTTTTTCATTTATATAAAAAAATATCTCTATGTATTTAATGTTTCCAATAGAAATTAATTTTCTTTTAGTATTATAAAATTTTAATTTTATAATGATTTTAAAATATTAAGGATATTTCTTATTTATGAAGTTATTTTTTGTAAAATTACTAAATATTGTTTTCATTGAAGGAATTTTCTTTTAACATGACTTATGGTTGATCTAGGATACTCATAAAATTATATCATCTACTTTATTTCTCAAGATGGATTATTTAATGTTATTTTATATCAAATAAATGACCCATAACTGCCTTTGTATTTTGTACTCATCTTCAGCATATAACCATTATTTTTATTACAATTTATTTTCTCTTTGAATATATTATCTTTTATTTCTTTGAATAAAGGTTTTTCACCAAGATGTCATTCATTTATTTGTTTTTTAAATTGGTGAATAAATTGTATGCTCTTTATCTATATGATAAAAATACCATTGGTTATCTTATTTGAATTCTTTTTACCTAGGGAGTTACTGAATTTCATTGGATTCCAATTTTTCTTTCATGGGATTATCATGTTTATTAATCTAAATATGATTTTTTTCATACATATGGATAGTGAAATGTGAGTTCATATATTTCCCTCCAGTACATTGGGTAAAATTCTTAATCTCATGAGATTTGTATATGCGGGAACAATTTATTTTTTCAAAATCATGGTTCAAAGTATATGACTCATGAAGTCGATGTACCACAAATAATTTATCTCACAAGAGTGGTTGAAAGTGTGTGACTCATGAAGGTTATGTTTTCATTTTATTTTAGTTGTTCCATAATTCTCAAGTATGAATTGTTTGATTAATATGTAGTAGTTCTATGATATGCTCTTATGTTATTACAAGACTTATACCCTTATTTATCATCTATTCATTATTGGGTATGACTTTCTTATATATCCTAATTATACCCATATTCTCATCTTATTCTAAATTACAGTATTTTATTTTTATTGCTTTTGTTTACCCATACTGAGAATCTATGCACATCCCTTTATTATGTTTCCTTTTCCATAGCTTATGAAGATTAAAAAATTATAAAATATAAAGAAGAGTATATTATGTAGATAATTAGAGAGATATTTTTAAGCCTTGTTTTGGATTACATAGTTTCTTATATAGTGTGAAAAATATATATGTTATTTGAAAAAGAAATGGGTGTTTTTGTTAATGTTTTTTTCTAATTATCTAAAACTCTTGACCTAAAAGATCATTGGAATTAATGTAATGCAATATTTTTTTCATGTAATTTATATTATCACATCCTTGGGGTACCTCAACAAGGGTATGGTGATTTCGGTTGTTTGGTGATAAAGTATCCTACAACATCACTCATGCATAAGTTTATAGTAATTAACAATTATTTGTTTTTTATTTTGGTGGTTTTCAGTTTTGTCCACTGGCGACTTTGATGGGGTGTATTTTTTGGAAATATCAGTGTGTATTTTTCTTTTATAGTCATTATGGTTTCTATTGTCTAGATATTTTGGATTAGTGAATTTATGTTGTTATCTTTAATTTTTGAGTGTTTTATTCTCATATTTTCCATGTTTTTGAGATAGTTTAGTTTTATAGGGTTCGAGATATATCTTATTGGTGTTTTTATCAAATAGGGTTCAATGGATTCAATTAAGGGGACTTGGGTAGTTGTTATTTTCTTCATACCAGTAGTGGTTGGAATCTTATTATAGAATTTTAGTTGTAAAAATCCCCCACTCTTCTAAATTCCATTGGTTAATTCTCTACTAGATAGAATAAATGATTATTTTTTATAGTCTTGGTTTAACTTAGGGTTTTAGATTAATTTTTCTTTAATATTTTTATACTAAATTTTTGTTTTGTTATTTTTTTTTGTAGAACTCATGAGGATTATTTAATTGAATGTTTTTTTGTTTTGTTTTATGTTTTTAATACTTTTTTTGGTCAGTGGTGATCTAGCTATGATATTATTCATGGCGTGTCCTTTGACTGGTAGAGATATTAGCATTTCAGTTGTTTTCTCAACAGGGTCCTCTTGTTGTAATAATTAAAGAGGTAAATTATGATAAGGATGTTGTGGTGGACTTTTGTTTCTAATGGTATATGAATTGGTGTGATCATATTTGATGTGATATTTCATGGTTTCATGGGAATTGGTCCTACGTGGTTAGTTTTCTAGTGCTTGTTTTTTTGCTGATCTTATTTTAACTAGTTTTCACCCCTATATTTATCTTAAAACTATCGTTATCCTAGTTATATTATCACAATCATTGATTTTGATGTTGTAGGTATTGAGTGAGTGAATATTTATAAGGGATATGATGATTTTTCTTTTTCTTTTATTTATCATGTCATGGGTATTATAATTTATTTTTTTATATGGAATAAATTTCAACTTTTTTCCAAAAATAGGCCTTCTTAAAAATAAATGATTTTAATCACATATATTAATTATCTATCTTATAAAATTTAAATTTATTCAATCAATTGGTAATATAATACATAAAATTATTCATTAAAACAATAATAATATTATGTAGTAATTTTAAAAATATTTTTTTTACATAAATATTCACTCTACTTATAATTTTCTTAATGATGTTTCAAATATTAATCTCAAGATGAATTAATGTTTATCTTGAAATATACAATATATGATGGTTAATTTTAGTTTATTATTCTATATTATATAGTTTATTCAAAATATTATTTATTTAATGAATAATACTTACAAAAATATAGGGATGTTATATTGTAGACCAGTGCATTTCCAAGGTCATCATTCATTTTTTATGTCCATTAATATAGTAACCCATACTTTATGTATATAAATATTACTACCTTTTATATGAATATTAAATACATATACTAATAAAATATTCCCAAAAATCATAAATGTTCTAGTTCACTTGGAGACTATAATGATGAAATATATTCTTCATGATAAATCTTCAGTATCTCCCCTAATATTCTTCTCAAATTGTATCCTTCTAGTAAAACCCCACATTAAAGTTTTCTTTATAACTTAGGGAAATGAAAAATATAAAAGGGTGAGATCAGTTTCTCAGGAAGTGTAAACATGGGAGATATTAAGTGATGATCATATACAAAAATAGGATAATAATAAGGGTATAAGATCATGGTCAGAACATAAAAATTTCAAACCCAATCTCTCATAGATCATAAACAGTATCTATGGAATACAAAGTAATCATTTCAAAAGGCATGAATTATAAGAGTGAGGAATGATAATTGTAAAATTCTTTTTTATAATAATTTCTATCTCTATGTTTTTCATTGGATCCTTGATGGTGAGTCTTGTTCTGAGATAGAGTGACTTTATTGGAGAAATTGAATTATTGTTAGAGGATGTATGCTTGTTTGAATTAATGGAGCCCAAGAATAAATAAGTTTAGTTTTTCATGGGTTCTTGGTAATTTTATAAACTTTAAGTGGGTTTGGGTTGTTTAAAAGGAATATGAGATGAAAAATAAACTACGCAAAATTTACACATCATGTAATGGGACTACACATCGCATAATTGTTCAAGGTTTTTAATAAAATAAATCTTAAGCCACATGTTTTTATAGAATTCTATTAAAAACATTTATATGACATATAATCACATTACATGATATGTAAATTCTCAACCTTCGGTTTTAAACATGTCGTGAAGATTATTTTCATTATAATCCACTACAGCTTCTCTTCTCTTCACCCTAAGGCTTTTTTACTTGTGATAATAGGGTGACAACTTCCCTTCTAGACATCCCTTTTGTGTGATAAATCCCTATTAAGTGGTTTTGGACCTATTTCTCCCTTTTATTCCTTCTTCTCCAAATATTATGGTTAAATACTTTGACCAATTTCGTTTATGGTTTTGAACTTGATAGGTTTTGATCTAGGAACATCTTCGAAATCATCTCCACCTTATTCCTTATGGTTGTTGTCCATTGGAAGCATTGTTGGATCATCAGTTAAAGGTAGGGGTCTAAATCTTCACCCTATGGCTTGATAATTTTCTATTTCATGAAATATTGTGATAATACCATTATAGTGTGATCCCAAATTAGTTAAATAAATAAATGATATTATTCCTAGATGTTATTTATTTTCAATTATCTTCGGACCTGGCTTACTTCTACCCATTAGGTGAGAAATCCATTTAAAATAATTTAATTGGCTTTTGTCATAAGTTGTGATTAGCATGACATGTCACCTATGTTGATTTCATGTTATAGATTCACAAAATTCTGTCTTATTTCTTATTGATATAATTGGTAATCAATTGTGAATTGAAGTGTAAGTGGAATATGAAATAAGAATGGAAATTCACATAATTAACTATTGATAATTGTGATGTAATATTTTGATATCCATAGTATGTGAAGGGAATTATGATCCATGCTCTAAGGATTTTATATTGGGATCGACCATAGAAAATACACACTTATATGTTTTAATGCTGATATTGGATGGGCTCGGCCCAATCCAATGTTGTAATGCTTATAGAGACCAGGATATTCCTAGTCCCATGTTGTAATGATTATAGGGATTTGACCCGAAATGTTTTAATGGTTATAGGGCTTTGACCTGGATTCTTGTGACTGTACCATGGTTATATGGTTGTGGTTTTCATGGTTTAATGATATGGTAGAGATATTCCAAAATGGAACTGAAGTAGTATATTTTACCTTGGTTATATGGTTTTCATTGTCATGTTCATAAGACATGCTTAAATATATTCCAGAACTGAGGTGAAGAAAGTTATGGTTGTATTTTATTAATTTTATAATTAATTAATACACATGTTTATCTCATTATTTCATAAAATTATTATTAGATTGGTTTCTTTATAAATGGTTGTGGATACCAACTGAGTTTTACTCACATCCTATTCAGGCCTTCATTCGGTACCTGAGTAGATTTTTAGGATGCAGATTTGAACAAGGGAAAATGACCTTGTTGTTCATTTCTTGTTTATTGTTAGGTTTTAGTTTTGTAGATAGGCCCAACATGGGTTTTGGGACCCTGGTATTTGAGTATTTTATTTTATTTTGTTAGAGTTTTTATTTTTTTTATCATGAAATTTTATTACATTACTGCACTTTAATATATTATTCATTGCTTATTTATTAGATTATTCAATTGGATTTTATTGTTGTCTTTCTCCATTTCTTTACTTTTATTATTTCCGATTTATTATGAATTTTTTATAATACTATTACATTTTATATTCGGGTTATATTCTCCCCACTATACTATTCACACCCTTAATACTTGTTGGAAGCCTCTGGCGTAAGGGTATGCACGCTTGAGGTCTCGTAACCAACCCTTTCTGGCCACGTGAGAGTGTGTCAGATCGGGGTACGTTACAATGTGGTATCATAGGATAGTGTTTTTATTTTTTTTTCTAATTTAATATCTGTGAATGTAATAAATAATAACTGTATGTTTTGGGACTTGGTAATGAGCCTGTTAATGTGAGTAGCTAACCAATGTACAGGGTAAAATCTATTCGCTCTAGGATAAGATTTCAGTTTTTGTTCTGTTCTTTCTTACAGTTGGTTTTATTTAACCTTGGATAATTCACATATTGTGTGAGGTTATAGTTTATTGATGATTCTTTCATGATATTTTCACTCATGGAAAAGTATGGTGTGATATGAGAATACATGCATCATAGTAGGCACATAGGTATATATTTACATGAATTCTCCATGCAAGGAACATATCTTTTTTTGGATGTAATACATATATGCCTTTAGAAATATGATATGGGATATCTATTTAACGAAATAAATTAATTATGTTTTCGTGCCATTCTAAAATAATTCTAATAAGTGTATAGAGATACCAAGATATAGTGGTTCTCAGTTTTAGTCACTTTTTTAGGATAACATTTTTGCTAGCCAGTTATCTAAGGTTTGTGTTTATATTATAGAGAAAATGCCTCTTTATCATCTTCAACTTGAGTGTTAGAATAATGGAAATTAGTATTCTCCTAATGAATTTGAACCATAGCTTCCTATAGTTCCTAAGGAGCATATGAATGTTTATCTTCATGAAAGATTCTAGAGGGTCATGAGATCCATAGAAAGGGGGAATGTTTGTGTCCTTCTTTAAATTTCTGAACTAATAAGAGTGTTTCAACAATAAAATCTGTCCATATTTACTAGGGAAGGGGGACTGCTAGTATTTGAGTTTTTTATTAAGTTAGTTCAGATGATCTTCAAGTATCTCAAGACACCCACAGATAGAAGTGTGAAGATTTCTTTGTATATTCTATGTGGAACATCCAAGTGTTGGTGGTTTATTCTCAAGGAAAATGTGAAGAGATATGAGCTGTCTTGGAAGCTCATTGAGATGAATTTCCAGATCCATTTATATCCTGATAATTAATGGGATGAAAACTCTTGTGATTTCATGCATCTAACGTAGGAGGGTTTGTCAGTGATAGACTATATTATACATTTTACAAGCCTATAGTGCTTTGCACCATCTTTGGAATATAATTTGATCTCTAGGGAGAGATGTTTCTAGGATGGTATTTGTTATGATAATAGGTCACAAGTAAATGTTTTCCATTTAAGCAGCTTTGAATATGTGATGGATCAGGCACTCATCATGCAAGGAAATTTGAGAGAGTCCCTGAGAAGAGAGTAGGATATTTCAAAAAGTAAATCTGGGAGTTCTTATTTGATTGGTAAGAAGTGTATTTATGATAGATTTGGCCAATGAAATAGTGGTTAGAGTAGTCGGGGAAGTGGAAAACTATCTCAAGATCATGTTATGCTATAATGATATTTATGTGGAAATTTTGGTCAAAAGAGCCTGTAGTGTCCTTACCCCATAGTCGAGTGTCATTTTTGCATTAGGCTGGGTTATCTTCAATGGTTTTGTGTGAAATTTTTATAGTAGACTAGTTGAAAAGGATCAGGATAGGCATCAGAATCAGGAAGGGGCTCATTACCCTTTAGTAGGTTGGTAGTTGGAGTTCTTGAAGCCATTTGGGAAAAGGTATGGGACATGGAAACCCATTTTATGAGAAATGGTAACAAGAAAGGGAATCATCTTAGGGTAGTCGTATTGGAGCCTAGGGTAGAGGGACAAGTTATTTTCATGTCATGCATACTACTCTAGATAAAGTGGATTCATGGCCATATACCATCAGAGATATTATTCTTGTATCTTCTACCATGGCTTGATTTTTCATTGATATATGAGAATCACATTCTTTTCCATATTTTTTTTAGAAAATGGTTTGGGATTGGATTTGAAAATCTTATATGGTGTTTTAACCATGTAAATGTCATTGGGAGTGTGGTTAGAGAATATCAAAGATCGTTAGGTGTTTTCTCTGTAGATTGGTGGTTACCATTTCTTTTGGGAACTATTTATGCTAGGAATAATAGGATTTAACTTGATTCATGGTATAGATTGGTTAGTTCTATACTAGGCTCGTAAAAACAATTACAAGAGGATATTTACTTTCCTTTCTCTAGAAGGAAGAAGATATTCTAACTTGGGTGAGTGGGATCTTTAGGATGGGCGTGTGGGACTAATTTATTGCAGATTAGATTGTCTCACAGCTCAGATCAATGAACTTTCTCCAAATAATGGTGGTATGAAGTAGTATTACTTTCCTCTAGTGTTATACCATTATTAGTATGTTTTCCCTAATGAGTTTCATGGTTTTCCACCTGAGCGAGGGATCATGTTCATGATCGAGTTAGTGTTGGGATTAGAGCCAATTTATTTCATGCCTTTCCGAATGGAAGTAGATAATATTCAAGAGTTGACATATTTTTTAGAAGATCTAGAATCTAAAGGCTTCATATATAAGGTTATATCTCCTTACAGGCATTCCATTTATCCTTCCCAAAAATGCTGATGGATATTGGTGCTTATGTGTGGATTATCAGTGGTTGAACCAGATGATGGTTAAAAACCATTATCTTCTTCCATGAATTGATGGAATTTTATATCATTTTAGATGTTATAATATCTTATACAATATTGAATTAACATCAAGATGTCATCATTTAAGGGTGAGACAATTGGGAATACATCAGACTACTTTTAGGAGTAGGTATGGGCAGTATGAATTCATAGTGATGTAGTTTGGGTTGACTAATGCACCTATGGTAATCATGGGCTTAATGAATAATATCTTTCATCATTTTCTATATTATTATTTTGTTTCTTTTCTTCAATGATATCTTAGTATTCTCCCATTCAATTGACGATCATTCCAAACATCTTGACAATGTCTTGAGTACATTGAGAGAGCATTGACTTTATACCAAGCTAGCCAAATGTAGTTTCTGGATTAATGAAGTGCACTTATGGGTATATGTCATCGTAGATTAATTAGTGTCATTGGACCCATATAATGTTTTAGTTTTTATATATTGATAATATCCCAAAAAAATATTTGAAATTAGGATATTTCTATGTTTAGTAGGATATTACCGGTGTTTTATCCAAGATTTTCCCTATTTGGCAGTGCTAATGTGTAGGATGACTAATAAAGGGGTGAAGTCAATTTGGTTTGACAATTGCGAGGAATATTTTAAAGAGATGAATTGAAGGATAACCTTAACACCTATAGTCACTTTATCTGAGTCGGGTAAATCATATACTATGTACTGTGATGCATCTAGAGTTGGACTCAAAGCAGTTATAATGCAGGAGGATCGTGTGGTAACTTATGGATCCAGGAAACTAAGTCCACATGAGAAGAATTACCGTACCCATGATATATAGTTTTAAATATTGGTACATTACCTAAGATGTTGGAAACACTATCTCATGGGTGAGAGTTTTATGGTATACAGGGATCAAAAGAGCCTGAGGTACAACTTTTCTTAGCGGGTCATGAACCTTCAGCATAGGAGGTGGGTCGAGTATCTGCAGTATTTAGACATTGAGTTGTCTTACACACCAAGAAAGGGAAAATTCATTTCCAAATATTTGATCTAAAATACATAGTCATAGTTAGTACGAGAGTCATGTGATTAGTGGTGTATTATGGACCTATTTGTAGACTCCAATCTAGATTTTCAAGAATCTCATGGGTGGGTAGATCTGAGTTCAATATCTATCATACCCATTATTTTGTACCATATTAATTCCAAGAGGTTTCTTAATCAAAAGGGATTAGTTTTGAGAGAAAAATTATATTGTGGGAGATGACCTCAGACTGGTATCTTGGCTATGAGAATTCTCTTCCTTTCTGTTGTCGAGTACGGGTTCTTATGGGCTTGCATGAACAGTGGATGAAAGAGCTTCATGCTTCTAGATTTGAGGGTCATCCTTGTTTAAAAAAATGTATCATAATCTATGTATATAGTACTAGTGTCCTGGAATGAAGAAGGTGGTGGCAAAATTCTTGGCTAGATGCTTCACTTTTCAGCAAGTGAAAGTTGAGCGCCATAGGCCTCCTAGGCTTTTGCAGCCTTTACCCATTATTGAGTGGAAATGGGATGATGTCACGATGAATTTTGTGATTGTTCTGCCTAATAAGATTGGTAAGAATGATGTTTTATGGGTTTTTCCAGATCTACTGACTAAGGTATCCCACTTCTTACTTGTGTGGGAAACCCTCATAGTTGATGATCTGGGTAATCTTTATGAGTGTGAAGTGCTTCAGTTGCATAGTGTTCTAAAGAGTATCCTTCCAAAAAGATATCCTCATTTCACATATCATTTCTGTAAGGGTCTTCACGAATCCCTAGGATCAAAAGTTCTTTTAAGAACAACCTATCATCCATGAACTGATGGTTAATCTGAGTTGACTATTTAGGTTCTAGAGGATATTCAAAGTTCTTGGGTTTTGGTTTTTGGTAGTTCATGGGAGTAACATGTGGAACATGTGGAGTTGAATATAACAATAGCTTGTAGGAATCAATACAAATGGAACCTTTTGAGGCCTTATATAGAATTTCATGTCGTTCACCTCTTTTTTGGTTTTAGGTAGATGATTCAGCACTTGTCGGGCCTAGTCTCATATATGAGACATCTATATAGGTTCAGTTGATCAGAAAGTGGTTGGCGATCATGCATTGTACACAGAAATCCTATGATGACAATTAGATATGAACTCTAAAATTTAAGGTTTTTCAATATTTTATCTTTCCGGTTCTTCCTAGGTTTAGGGAGTTCCATATCATGAAACAAGGAAAGCTAGAGCCCAGGTTTTTTGGGCCATTTGAAATAGTGGCAATGGTCAGTCTAGTTGTGTACCATTTTCCCTTATGCAAGACTATAGTACCATGCATGGTGCATTCCATGTGTCATAGTGACAGAGATATCATCTAGATACATACCATGGGATAGACATAGTATAATTTTATCTTTTTGTTGACGCATCACTTTGGAATATTCTAGTATGGTTTTTGCATCATGTTAAGGAATATCTTTGGGGTTGGATTATATCATTAGTTCGGGTGTACTGGTAGCATGGATAGGTTTAGGAGGAGACCTAGGAGAGAGAGTCTGATTTTTGAACACAATGGTCGTACTTGTTCATTGAGACCACACATTGATTCTTGAAGTAGCTCAGGGATGATCTATTGTAAGGTTTGGAGGTTGTAAGATCATGCCTTTTTCCTGGTATGTCTCTCTATAATTTTTTCATTTAATCCTTGGTGGTCGATTCTTCTTTGAAGACAGAGATCCTTTTTTGGACAAAATGTCATAATTTTAGAGGATGTATGATTTTTTGAATTAATGGAAAGTAAGGAAAAATGGGTTAAGTTTTTCATGGGTTCTTGGAAAGTTGAGAATCTTTAAAGGGGGTTCGGGTTGTTTAAAAGGAAATTGGTTGAAAAATATACTGTAAAACATTTACACATCATGTAAGGGTGTTACATGTCGTGTAATTGTTCTATGGTTTGAATACAATAAATTTTATTTGATGGGTTTTTGGTGAATCACATTAAAATCAGTTACACAATTTGACATCACATTACAAAATGTGTAAATGCCCCGACCTACATTTTAAACATGTTTCACAGATTATTTTAATTCTAATCTATTGTATCATCTCACTTATCAACCCTAGGGATTTCTCTAGGATATTTTGGGGTGTAAAATCCCTTTATTACATCTTGTTTGTGTGAGAAATCCCTCTTAAGTGGTTTTGGTCCTATTTCTTTTTTCTCTCTCTTCTTCTCCAACTGTTGAACTGAAATAATTTGACCAATTGAATTTTTGGATTTGATCTTTATTTGTTCGGATCTAGTAACCTCCTTTCAATCATTTTTACTTACTTCCTCATGGTTTTTGGCTATTTAAAGTGTTGTTGGATCATCGGTTAAAGGTAGGGGGTCTAAATCTAAACCTTATAGTTTGATAATTGTCCAATTTATGAAATATAGTGATAGTATCAATGTAGTGTGCACCCAAATAAATTAATTTAATTAATGAGATTATTCTTTAATGTTTTTTTTCAATTAGATTCCAAATAGTCTTAATGCAACCCACTGGGAGAGAAATCCTTTGAATATAATTTAATTGGATATTGGCTTTACATATGATTAGCATGACATGAAACATAGGTAGATTTCATGTTATAGAATCCCTGATTTTTATCTTATTTCTTATGGATATAATTTTTAATAAATTGTGAATTTAATTGCAAGTGGTATTTGAAGGATTAATGGTAATTATCATAATTAACCATTTAAAATTTTGATGTGATATTGTGATATCCATGTTGTGTGACAAAAAAATGTGTTCCTTTATATAATTCTTATATATTGAGTTGGTCCCTAGATATTACAAACTAATACATTTTAATACTGATATTGAGTGGACTTCACCCAATAACATGCTTTAATTCTTATAAATAGTATAAAGTTCCCAACCCCATGTTGTAATACTTATAAGGCTTTAACCCAGAATTATGTTATGTATATAGGGATTTGACGTGGATTCCTGTGACTATACCATGGTTATATGGTTGTGGTTGGAGTGGTCATATGACATCATCATATATATTTCAGCATGGTGTTGAATAAGGTTATTTTACCATGGCTATATGGTTGTGATTTGCATGGTATTAAAAATTCTCTAAGCTATTCTGACATTGAACCAAAGCATGTTGGTAGTATTTTATTAATTTTTGAATCGATTAGTACACATGTTTATCGATTTATAGCATACACTTCTTATCAAAATGGTTTGTTTAGTCATGGAGATGTTAACCTATTATGTTTTATTCACTCCTTATTCTAGATATTGTTTGGTCCTCGAGAAGATTTTGTGGATTCTGGTTTGGAAAATGGCATAGGACATTGTTGTTGATTCCTTTCTTGAGGTTGTAATGGAGTATAAAGATAGGAATGACATGGGTTTTAGGACCCATGGCTTTGAGTTTATTATTTGAGTCTTATAGTATTTTCCATGTTTTTTATATCATGACCTTTAGTTATATTCTAACATGTAATTACTTTATTAATTAATTATTTATTGTATTATTTAGTTAGATTTGATATTTATCTTCAACAATTACTTTACTCTTATTATTTATGTTTTATTAGGAATTTTTCTACTATTATGACATTTTGTATCAGGTGGTATAGTCTACCCACTATATTATTCACACCCCTGATGCTATTGTGTATTCTTTGGAATATAGGGAGGCATATTTGTGGTCTTTTAACCAACCCCTTCATTCCTCATGTGAGAGTTCCATATTAGGGGACGTTACAATAATGGATTTGAAATTCATAACTATTTCCTATAGTAGATCATGTAAATCAAATCATTTAATATAATTGTCTCAAGAGATATAAGTATTTACCTAATTCATTGGATGAATATATAATTCTAAACCCACCCATAATTTAATCATAATTCTTTAATATGTGTGCCACAAGATCATAAAACGTTAATCATATAATCATATCATAACCCATGTAGAAGAGACAGGTTTCATAAAAATATCAACATCATAATCACAAAACATATATATAAATAGTAAGGATGGTTTCATTAGATAATATCCCCAATGAAAACTATGCAACATCAAAGGATGTTATGATAGATGAAAACTACCTTTAAAATATCTCTGGGATATTTCGTAAGGGAAATACCCTTTCAATTTTTCAATCACTTATTTAAAATCTAAAAATTCCAAAAATATTATAGAAAAATTTTTCTTTGAAATTAACTATGGAAACTTATAAAAAAATATTCAAATCATTGATCATTCATGATGGATGGAAATCCTATTCATACCATAATCATTAAAACAAATATTATGTTTACTCTTTTGTTAAAAAGTACATTGATCAGAAAATAAAAAAAAAATATTATTTTAAAATTATTTTGTAAAAATTAAAACAGGGTAAAATTGAATTTAATAAATTATTTATGAATAGTCAAAAAAACATTATTGAATATATTTTATAAAATAGGGATATAGAAGAAAAAGTTTTTCTAAATGAAATAAGAGAAATCTGATCGGCTCTTCTAAAAAACATTTTCTAAAACATTTTGAATACAAAAGAGAGAAAAATGGTACAAAAACTTAAAAATAATAGAAATAAATAGAGTATAATAAAAATAAAATGGTATTATTTGATAAGGATCATATATTTTCCCTCAATATAATTTTAAGAAAAACTCATCCCGATTAAGATGAGATTAAATCATAAATCTGTTACCACTTTGATAATCTCTGAATCCAAACCTCATTAAAGATATAACCCTATATGAACATTAAATCCTACCAATTTTATGATGGGACTATAAAATTAATTCAGTTTAATTAGATACACCAGAAAAAAGAAACACATGATCAACATGGCTTATGTTTCACATAAATAAAAGTCAGGCGAGAAACCCTTACTACAAGATCTGACTTTCTTCAAACGCATTAAAATATCCTATATAATAAATATATATTTATTAAAATTGAATTAAATAACCATATTAATACCTATAATATCATATATTATCTACTTATAAAATTTTAACACCCATTTATTAATAATTATTTATTAAAAACATCATTTATGTGTGTTAAATGTTTTTTTCTCATGAATATTTCAATTTAGAGGTTTTGGTTATTATACTTTGATCACGCCTACTTTATATAGATAATATTAATCATGTAAAATTTAAAATATTTAATCATTATATATAGTTATATATCCATTCATATACATTTTTTTAAAAAAATTAATTACATCACTTCGTGGAGACGGTAGTCTAAACATACGTTCGAGTGATTTTTCCACTTTTTAATGGATGGATTGAAATAAAATTGAATAATATTTCACCATTAAATGACTATTTTAATATCATAAATATTTTATATATAATCAATAAATTAATAAATATAGTCATCATCATTAATTTCTAATGAAAAAATAAATGCAACACTTCATGGAGGTGGTAATCCATACATAAGCACAAGCGATGTTTTCTTTTCTGATTAGAATTAAAGGAGTTGGATAAAGGTTTTTACCTAATTATAGTAAAATTTAGAAAACTTCAAGGTACATGAGTCATTATTTTATAATGTATATCATTTATTTTATATGGCATAAAAGAGGAAATAAAATTAAAAGTAATTTGTTAACAGTTATACCTATTAATTGAGAAAAGACCATTACAATACATCTTAAGCCTTGTAAGGATAATATTTTGGGAATTCCAAATGATATATAATGTGTGTAATGAGTCTTGGATGGTATTATTGTTGGTATTGGGTGAGATAAATTTCTCAAACTTTGGGAATAATAGAGGAATAGAGGTTCCCTTTTATAAGTGAGGGGAGGGACACACATGGGATTATTTAAAAGATTAAATAATTATATATATATATATAATGATCACGTAAAGTGGAAAAAATTTAATCCCTATCTCCTACTTAAACCAATTTGAACCCATTTTTACCTTAACCATGATAGCTTAATTTTTACCATGATAATAAAATTATATGATCAAGAATAAAAGGGGCCTAATAATTTTTTTAGAAATGATGAATTAAGATTTTAAATCTATTTTATTTGGTTTTATTTCTATAGGTTTCAGAAAATAATTTTAATAGAAGAACACAAAACACATAAAAATTTATTTTTAGAAAATACACTAATTTAAGATTAAAAATAATTTCACGTTGAAATAAAGTATTAAATTGGATTAAATGATTATTTTTGGTTAAATAATAAAATTCAAGGTTTTTATACCATTTTATAAAATCAAAATCTAATTTCATCTTCCAACCATGCCATTAAATTCAAATACCCAAATATAGTTGTTGAGCCCTCTGGAAGATTGCTGATTTCATGTTTATAACTGATGTTTTAATAATCACAAATCATCACAACTCATTGATGCTTAATCTGGTTTGATGTCTCATAAACATAATTCCAATCTATGAATGAATCAGTTATCATGTTTTTTTAACTGCTTATTAACTTACAAAGTATATTGGAAGCCTTCTGGATTCAACAGACATCAGAGTCACCGATCCATCAGAGTCACCGATTCATCAGAGTCACCGATCCATCAGACTCACCGATCCATCAGAGTCACCGATCAATCAGACTCACCGATCAATCAGACTCACCGATCAATCAGACTCACCGATCCATCAGAGTCACCGATCCATCAGACTCACCGATCCATCAGAGTCACCGATCCATCAGAGTCACCGATCAATCAGACTCACCGATCCATCAGAGTCACCGATCCATCAGACTCACCGATCCATCAGAGTCACCGATCAATCAGACTCACCGATTCATCAGAGTCACCGATCCATCAGACTCACCGATCAATCAGACTCACCGATTCATCAGAGTCACTGATCCATCAGACTCACCGATCAATCAGACTCACCGATGCAAATGAGTCACCGATGCAAATGAGTCACCGATGCAAATGAGTCACCGATGCAAATGAGTCACCGATCCAATGACAGACCGATGCTGATCAAAATGACTCACCGATCAGATGACAGACCGATGCTGATCAAAATGACTCACCGATCAGATGACAGACCGATGCTGATCAAAATGACTCACCGATCAGATGACAGACCGATGCTGATCAAAATGACTCACCGATCAGATGACAGACCGATGCTGATCTATCTGAGTCACCGATCTTTACTCTAATGCTGATGACCTACCGATCTCTTGAACAGTCATAAACAACTGTTTGAATTTCTTTATCTTTATCTTTATTTATTCTAACCAACGGTCATATTAGTTATATTTTAATACACTGACAATTAATTAATAAAGGTTGTCGGATGTCAGGAAACCGTACCTCGTACCTGCGGAAAAGAAACCTTTTCTGTCCTACGGAGCACGTGATATAAAGACAAGAAGACTCTGCTGAAAAAGAAATACAGAGAGCTGCGAAGAAGTGTGAGACAACACACACAGAGAAAAGGAAGCATACGACATACTCGAGAAGAGCTCTGTGCATACAAGAAGAACCAAGCAAGACAGAATCAACCATACAATCAAGCCTACTCAAGAAGAGTGGTGTGCATACAATAGATCATTGAAGAGCTTCATCGACTACATCTCACTGCCTGTGAACCTGAAGCATACGACACTCTGCTTCTCAAACAAAATCGAGAAGAGGACTCAGAATCACTTCTGATTAATTCCAAAACGAGTCCAGTGCTACACTGAAATCACTAGAGCCATTTCTAAACTCTACATCTCTGCTCTGTGATTTATTTATTCTACATTTTGAGCAGTGTGTGTTATCTGCTGTATTAAACACACACACTGACTCCTGTACTTTCACTGGAGGATCTGTAAATCCTCAGCAAACTTTTTACACTTCACTTCCCACTGTGGATAGTGGTAGAGGTCTTGTGACCTGGACAGCTGGCTGCTGTTGTTTGTTTTCCCACGTAGAACTGTGGTAGAGGTCTTGTGACCTGGACAGTGTGCTCACTGTTGTTAACCCCGATCCAGGGTGTGGATCACTTTTATATAAACTTTTGAGAGGACTAAGTCTCGGCTTGAGACTGAACCTCTTGGTTACTTCTCTGTGTTTATAGCTATACTCTATATCCATACTATACATATTTATTTCATATTCCGCTGCTATTACTTTGAAATATAATCTATCTTCAAAGCTACTTTGATAATTAAATTCGCAAGTGTTTATATTTATTATAAATCAGTAAATTGGTTTCAAAAGTTAATTTAATCATAAGATTAAGTTAACTGAGAATTAATCAATCTTTGAGAAGCTAATTGAACCTTTATATTCTATATAAATTCACTACAGTTTAATTTAATTTTGAAATTGGGGGATTTTATTAGAAATTGTTTTTAACAGAAAATTTTGATTGGAACTCAATTCACCCCCCTCTTGAGTGTCCACTCCGACCAACACTTGGTATCAGAGGAAGTAAATACTTTCTAAAAGTGCTCTGCTTTTGAACTGTGATTTTAGTTGTATTTTAAAGTTCTTAAAATTTCTGTTATTTCTAAATTTTTATCTCTTTAAAATTCTTTTTGTAATATCATGGATAATAGACTTGAGGGTGCTGCTACTAACCGGCCACCTTTCTTCAATGGAACTAATTATGCTCAGTGGAAACTGAAAATGAGAATTCATCTAGAAAGCATAGGTTTTGATATTTGGACTGCTATTGAATCTGAATACAAAATTCCCACTACTGCTAGATCTACTTGGGATGAACCTACAAAGACTGCTTACAATAACAATTGTAAAGCTATGAATGCTCTGTACTGTGCTCTAGGAGATGAAGAGTTTAATAGAATTTCTGCATGTAAAACTGCATATGAAATTTGGGATACCTTAGCTGTTTCTCATGAAGGAACAACTAATGTTAAGGAGATGAGATTGAATACCTATACTATTAAGTATGATAATTTTAAGATGAAACCTGATGAACCCATTTCTGATATGTATCTCAGGTTCAATGAAATTGTCAACACAATGACCTCTCTGGGAAAGGATGTTCCAGCAAAGGAACAAATTATGAGAATTTTGAGATGTCTACCTGAAAGATGGAGAGGAACCTCTGTCTCCATTAGAGAATCCTGTGACATTGGTGCTCTACCTGTCAAGGAACTAATTGGCAAGCTGATGATGTATGAAGAAGAGCTTAAAGTGAACAAAGAGGAAGACAATGAACCTGCAAGAAAGTCTGTTGCTTTCAAATCCTCAACTTCAAAGAATAAGGATAAGGAAAAGCTTCAAGCTATCAATGAAAGTACAAGCAGTGAGGAAAGTGAGAATGATTCTGACAGTGATGCTAAGATGGCTCACATTGCTAGAAGATTTAAGAAATTCTATAGGAAAAAGAAGTTCTTCAGGAAAACAAATTATAAGGGAAAGTATGACCAACAAGGCAAATGGAAAAAGGACTGGAAGAAGAATGACAAATCAGATGATGTTGTCTGCTATGAGTGTAAGAGGAAAGGACACATTAAAGCCGACTGTCCAAAGCTGAAGTATAAAAAGAAATATGAATACAAGAATAACAAGTACAAGAAGGCCATGAAGGCTACTTGGAGTGCTTCAGAAGACAGCACAAGTGAAGCTGAATCTTCAGACTCTGAAAAGAATCGGGCCAACATGTGTTTCATGACAAACACTTCTGAGGTAACATCAGAGACTCCTGCTTTTAATTCATACTATTCTGGAGAAGATTCTGACTCAGAAAACATGTCAAAATCTGAATTGTTTGAATACTGTGACATGCTAGAAGAAACATGTAATGAGCTTAAAGATAAATATAAAGGTCTAAAGAAACAGTATGCTTTAAATGTTAAGCATAAATCTGATCTGGATATAGAAGTAGAAAAGAATGCTCAGCTGCTTAAAGAGAATACTGAACTAAAATTGTCTAATGAGCAACTCAAGAAAGATTTAGAGAAGTTCACCAATGGTAAAAATACTCTAACACAAATGCTAGGAAAGCAAGTTGCACCTAGATACACTACTGGTATAGGATACCAACCTGGACAAAGGAAAGTTGCCAAAACTAGATTCATTCCTAAATCTGGACAGAAGATAGTTAATTCTGGAACTTCTTATGCCTCATCCAGCTATATTCATAGTTATGAATCTAATAAGGTTTATCTTTCAAAGGATGTTATTTCTACAAATTATATGAGACCCATTAGACAAATATGGGTACCTAAAGTGTTATTGGCTAACCTGTCTGGACCCAAGAAGATCTGGGTACCAAAATCATCTTCCATCTAAATCTGTTTTGTAGGAGACCTGCTTGAAGAGCTGTTACAAGAAGATATGGTATTTAGACAGTGGGTGCTCAAGACACATGACTGGAGATTATTCTTGCTTCAAGAGCTTAATAAAAGTTGATGGAGGCTTTGTCACCTTTGGTGATAACTCAAAAGGAAAAATCATCGGCCTAGGCCAGATTGGTAACACTGATTCAATTTTGATTTCTAAAGTTTTATTTGTTGATGGACTTAAATATAACCTATTAAGCATTTCTCAGTTATGTGATGATGGTTTTCATGTTAAATTTGAAAATGATTCTTGCAATGTTTTTAACTCTAAAAATGTTTTAGTATTTTCTGCTTTAAGAAATGAAAATGTTTATGCTGTTGATTTAGATTCTTTAGCTAAACAGAACATTCCATGTTTAAATGCTTTTCATAAAGAGTCTTGGCTTTGGCACAGAAGATTAGGACACTGCAATGTGCACTCACTTAGAAAACTTTCTAGGAAGAACTTGGTTAGAGACTTACCCAAACTTGAATTTCCAGCAGACAAAGTTTGTAATCCCTGTCAAAAGGGAAAACAACACAAAGTTTCTTTTAAATCAAAGAAAGAAGTTTCAACTTCTCAACCACTTGAATTGGTTCACATGGATTTGTTTGGACCATCAAGAGTTTCTAGTTTAAATGGGAAGCACTATGTCTATGTTCTCGTAGATGACTTTTCTAGATATACTTGGGTATATTTTCTAGCTCACAAAAGTGAAGCTTGTTCTTACTTTGTTAAATACTCCAAGTCTGTAGAAAATCTTAGTGGACTCAAGATTAAGACCCTAAGAAGTGATCATGGTCGTGAGTTTGAAAATCAAGATTTTGAATCTTACTGCTCACTCAATGGCTATTCTCATAACTTTTCTGCCCCTAGGACACCCCAACAGAATGGTGTAGTAGAAAGAAGAAACAGAACCCTGCAAGAAATTGCTAGAACCATGCTCAATGAATATGACCTTCCAATTTACTTTTGGGCTGAAGCTGTTAATACAGCTTGTTATGTCATTAATAGAGTCTTGATCAGACCTGTTCTAAAGAAAACCCCTTATGAGTTGTGGAACCATAGGAAACCTAAGGTAAACTACTTCAAAGTTTTTGGCTGCAAAGTCTTTATTCTGAATACTAAAGATAATCTGGATAAATTTGCATCCAAGAGTGATGAAGGAATTTTCCTAGGTTACTCTATCTCTAGTAAAGCCTATAGAGTTTTCAATAAGAGAACCAAATGTGTGGAAGAATCTGTTCACATCAAGTTTGATGAAACTGATCCACATGAGCCTAAAACCTCTCTTGAAAATCTTGAAGAAGATTTGTCTATTCTGGACCTTAATGATAAATCTAAAGAACCTGTTATAAAAGCATCCAGTTCTGGACATTCTCCAGAATCTTCTTCTGTTGAACCTCAATCTCTAGATGAACCTGAAACTTCTAGCTCTATCTTTTCAAGACCATCTAGGACTCTAAAGAACCATCCTTTAGATGCTGTTGTAGGAAATCTAGATAGAGGAACACAAACTAGAGCTTCTCTAAGAAACCAGGTTGAACATCAAGCTTTTCTTTCACAGTCAGAACCTAAAAATATCAATGATGCTATCAATGATGAATTTTGGGTAATGGCTATGCAAGAAGAATTAAATCAGTTTGAAAGAAACAAAGTCTGGAAATTAGTTGACAGACCTAAGGACACTTTGACAATAGGCACAAAATGGGTTTTTAGAAATAAAGTAGATGAATCTGGAAATATAGTTAGAAACAAAGCTAGACTAGTTGCACAAGGATATAGTCAAGAAGAAGGTATAGACTATGAGGAAACTTTTGCACCTGTAGCTAGACTAGAAGCCATTAGGATCTTGCTTGCATATGCTGCACATCTGGATTTCAAATTATATCAAATGGATGTTAAAAGTGCATTTCTAAATGGTTTTATAATTGAAGATGTTTTTGTAGAACAACCACCTGGATTTACTAATCCCCATTTTCCAAATCAAGTTTTTAAACTTTCTAAAGCTTTATATGGTTTGAAACAAGCTCCAAGAGCTTGGTATGATAGACTTAGCAATTTCCTTATTTCAAAAGGTTTTACTAAAGGGATTGCTGATCCAACTCTTTTCATTAAAAGAATTTCTAAAGATGTTTTAGTTGCACAAATATATGTTGATGATATTATTTTTGGATCTTCTAAAAACTCCTTATGTACTGATTTTTCAAAGGTTATGCAAAATGAATTTGAAATGAGCTTAATGGGAGAGCTTAAGTATTTTCTTGGATTTCAAATCTTTCAAACTAAAAATGGTATTATTTTAAATCAAAGTAAATATACAAAGGATCTTTTAAAACGTTTTGGATTGGATAGTATTAAGGAAAGTAATACACCTATGAGTACTACCTGTAAATTGGATGTTGATGAAACTGGGAAACCAGTTGATCAAACCAATTACAGAGGTATGATTGGAAGCTTACTTTATCTTACTACTAGTCGACCAGATATTATGTTTAGTGTATGTATGTGTGCTATATTTCAAGCTAATCCTAAAGAATCACACTTATTAGCTGTTAAACGGATTTTTAAGTATCTTAAATATACTATAAATTTAGGTTTGTTTTACCCAAAAGAACAATCCTTTGAGTTAATGAGTTATTCAGATGCTGACTTTGCTGGTTGTAAATTAGATAGAAAAAGCACATCAGGAACATTTCATTTGCTTGGAAAATCCCTAGTATCATGGTGTAGTAAGAAACAAAATTCAGTTGCATTGTCTACTGCCGAGGCAGAATACATAGCTGCTGGTAGTTGCTGTGCACAAATTTTGTGGATGAAACACACTCTATTGGATTATGGATTTGATCTTAAACATGTCTCAATTAACTGTGACAACACTAGTGCAATCAACTTATCCAAGAACCCTGTGTCTCACTCTAGAACTAAGCACATTGATGTCAGACATCACTTTCTAAGAGATCATTACCAGAAGGGTGATATTTCTCTAGAATTTGTTAGTTCTGAAAATCAATTAGCTGACATCTTCACAAAGCCCTTATGCTCTGAAAGAATGAAATTTATTAAACAAGAATTGTGTATGACTGATCTGTGAAACTGATCTGTGAAACTGATCTGTGAAACTGATCTGTGAAACTGATCTGTGAAACTGATCTGTGAAACTGATCTGTGAAACTGATCTGTGAAACTGATCTGTGAAACTGATCTGTGAAACCGATCTGTGGAACCGATCTGTCACACTGTTCTGTCAAACCGATTTTTTTTAAATTACTTTTTATTAATTAGTAAATTACTTTTTATGGGAACCCTAAATGATAAAGTAAATGATACGCGGCTATTTGTCTTCCCTAAACCTCTGACCTTTCATTTCCCGCCGAACCTCTCAACCTCTCTTCCCCTCTACTTCGAACCTTCGAACCTTCGAACTCCTGCCTCTCCAAATCCTCGAATGGCTAAGCAAAAGAGACCGAGCAAAGGACCAGATAGCCTTGTACCTTCAAAGCGTGCTCGAGGCGAGTCGAGCAGTACCTCTCAACGTTCAGTAAATCCGAACCTGGAAACTCGGATTGTAGCTGCAGAAAAAGAAGTAAACTCGGCGTGGCTTCTGTCAAGTAAGTCCCTGTTGTTACAAGTTCTTGAATCTCAAGGATGGATAGACTGGTTTTCAGACAACGCCCGAATAGATTATCCAAAGCTAGTACATGAGTTTTACATGAACCTGAAAATCACGCTTGATGGTGTGGAAGCTGCTAGGATGTCATCGGTTGTGAAAGGAAAGAAAATATCTTTCTCATCTAAGCAGTGGGCTGAATGTTTAAACGTACCTCATGAAGGTCGATATGAGGACTATGCTGGCAATATACCCCCAGTCACTGACTATTTTTCTTATGAGCTAGCGCTAGAGCTTCTAACTGGAAACAGAGAATCGAGGAGAATCATAGCGTCAGAATTAGATGGTGAAAGCAGACTCCTATTCAAGTTTATTCAGCACCAACTTTGCCCTCGAAGAGGAGATTTTGCTGCTGTTAAGTTTCAAGATGTTTTTCTATTGTTTCTGCTCAAAACCCATGAAAAGATAAATCTGTGTAGATATGTGATGGTCCACATAGCTAGTATGCTGAAACCTTCCAAGAAAGCCACGGCTTTGTTTTATTCAAAAATGATATCTACTATGCTCCAGAATCTGGAATGTGTTGATGAAGATGATGAAGTTGTTGAAACAGAGCGTTCCTTCTGTCTCAACAAAGAGATCTGCAAGAGGATGAAAATCAATTGGAACCCATGGAAGAAGTGTTGGGTTGCAGATGAAGATAAGTTGTATGAAGCCTACAATCCCATAGATCATGGCAAGAGCCCAAAGGATGTGAGAGATCCTGGATTAAAACCAGATGAGGAACCAATTTATTCTGATAATGATGAGCAAGAAAAAGCTGCAACTGAAGAAGGAAGTGTGTCTTCTCCTGATGACAGGAGTGATCCAGACACTGCTAGCCCCAAGAAAAGAATAGAATTTGGACCTGCTAGTCCACCCTTAACCCTACCAGAGTCAGAACCTATTATTGATGATGAAGAAGATTCTGAAACTGAGGAATATCACAGTGAAGCCTCTGAGCAGAGTAATAATGAGAAAGGTGATGCTGAAGACAATCATGATGGTGATGATGATAATGCTGATGATGGTATTGCTGAAGTTCAAGTAGAACAACCTCAGTCAGTACCAGAAATCCATATCAGTGGCAAGACTGACTCATCAAAAATCAGTGGAACAGCATGCTATGAGAAACCCAACTACACCCTGTGTGCTGCTGTTTGGGATGACTACCCTGGATATGCTGTTTTGGGCTTAGACTATTCTGAAGAAGAAGGCGAATTGCCAGAATCTGCTGCAACTGTGAAAAGGAACCTTCCAAGAGAAGCAAGGTCTATTCCTACTGATGATCCTGTAACTGTGAATTTACCTGGTTCTGAAATCTCTCGAGCTGATCTTGACAAGTTTAAGACTGAATTGCTAACCACTGTGAGAGATATAGTCAGAGAAGAACTTTCCAATGCCCTTCATCAAGTATCTCTACAAGTTTCTGAAAACTCCTTGAAAGCTTTTTCAACGGCAGTCTCAGATGTTCTCAAGCCAGACTTGACTGCTACGGGTGAATTTGTTGGTAGGCACATAGCCTCTTTGAATCAAACCTTGAAGGATCTCCAAGTTAGCTTACTTTCTCTGTCAAATGAGTTCAGATCAACCATCTCTGGTATGATGGAAGTTTTAAGAAATCTGATTGAACATCTTAACAAGTCTGATCTGAGGAAGTTGAAAGCTGAACTAACTCATATAGTCGGCCAAGCAAGTACAGGCAAGGTAACCAAAATCACTACTCGTGAGATAGAAGCTCTCAGAGAAGTTGTGCATACAGAGCTAGCTGCTGTCAGAAATATTCTTGACTTAGAATCTTTGAGGAGGATGAAAGAGCTCTGTGATAATAGTCATAAGATGGCCTTAGTATATTCAGCAGATGCTAAGAATGCCCTGCAAGAGATCAAGGAAAAGGTTGATGTTTTCTTTTCCAAGATTTATACAAAACATGAGATGGCTGCAAACTTCAAAGTCCTGGCAGAGAATCTGAAATTACCTCCAGTCACTCAGGCCTTCAACACTCAAGTTCGCCAATTGCAAGATTTTGTCCCTTCCTTGGCACAGTTCATGGAAAACAAGGATGATTTTGAAAAAGCTATGAAGTATGGAGCAGAAGTCATTCAGGACTTCATTCATCTGTTGAAGCCTTACTTGGATGCACAGGCCACTGCCATTGTACTCCCTACATCCGAACCTCTAAGTGCCTCTGATGTTGCTCCAAATCAGCTGTCTGTTGCCCAAGCTCTCTCTCAGTTGCGGCCAGTCTCTCAGAAAGCTTCTCATCCAACTCCTGCTCCTTCTCCACAACCTTCTGTGACACCTCCAACTGCACCTGCCAGAGTTGTCCTGCCACCACTTCAGCTCCGTGAACCACAGCCTGCCTCCAAGCCTTCTACCTTACCTACCATTGATCCAAAGGATAAAGGGAAAGCCCCTTTGTATCCCAACAAATAGCCCTGTATTGTTTTTGATGGGGTGCTCTATGTATTGCTTGTCTTTTTCTGTGACTTTATAAAATTTGTTTTTCCTTTGTGTTATGTTCTATCCTGCCTGCACCCTGCTTCTCTTTTCCCTTATCTGTGTTCCCTCCTTTTTGATCATCCCAAAGGGGGAGAAAGATATATATAATGGGAGAAAGAAGATATATATAATGGGAAAAAAAGATATATATAATGGGAGAAAGAAATATATATCTAAGGGGGATATCTAAGGGGGATATCTAAGGGGGAGTACTCTATATATGAAGAGGGAGATCAATATCTAAGGGGGAGTACTCTATATATGAAGAGGGAGATCAATATCTCAGGGGGAGAAATCTGAATATTATATATATGGGAATGTTATCTTAAGAGGGAGATTTATTTTTTTTTTATTTTTTTTTATTTTATTATATATATATATATGAAGATTTGTGATTATCAAAAAGGGGGAGATTGTTGAGCCCTCTGGAAGATTGCTGATTTCATGTTTATAACTGATGTTTTAATAATCACAAATCATCACAACTCATTGATGCTTAATCTGGTTTGATGTCTCATAAACATAATTCCAATCTATGAATGAATCAGTTATCATGTTTTTTTAACTGCTTATTAACTTACAAAGTATATTGGAAGCCTTCTGGATTCAACAGACATCAGAGTCACCGATCCATCAGAGTCACCGATTCATCAGAGTCACCGATCCATCAGACTCACCGATCCATCAGAGTCACCGATCAATCAGACTCACCGATCAATCAGACTCACCGATCAATCAGACTCACCGATCCATCAGAGTCACCGATCCATCAGACTCACCGATCCATCAGAGTCACCGATCCATCAGAGTCACCGATCAATCAGACTCACCGATCCATCAGAGTCACCGATCCATCAGACTCACCGATCCATCAGAGTCACCGATCAATCAGACTCACCGATTCATCAGAGTCACCGATCCATCAGACTCACCGATCAATCAGACTCACCGATTCATCAGAGTCACCGATCCATCAGACTCACCGATCAATCAGACTCACCGATGCAAATGAGTCACCGATGCAAATGAGTCACCGATGCAAATGAGTCACCGATGCAAATGAGTCACCGATCCAATGACAGACCGATGCTGATCAAAATGACTCACCGATCAGATGACAGACCGATGCTGATCAAAATGACTCACCGATCAGATGACAGACCGATGCTGATCAAAATGACTCACCGATCAGATGACAGACCGATGCTGATCAAAATGACTCACCGATCAGATGACAGACCGATGCTGATCTATCTGAGTCACCGATCTTTACTCTAATGCTGATGACCTACCGATCTCTTGAACAGTCATAAACAACTGTTTGAATTTCTTTATCTTTATCTTTATTTATTCTAACCAACGGTCATATTAGTTATATTTTAATACACTGACAATTAATTAATAAAGGTTGTCGGATGTCAGGAAACCGTACCTCGTACCTGCGGAAAAGAAACCTTTTCTGTCCTACGGAGCACGTGATATAAAGACAAGAAGACTCTGCTGAAAAAGAAATACAGAGAGCTGCGAAGAAGTGTGAGACAACACACACAGAGAAAAGGAAGCATACGACATACTCGAGAAGAGCTCTGTGCATACAAGAAGAACCAAGCAAGACAGAATCAACCATACAATCAAGCCTACTCAAGAAGAGTGGTGTGCATACAATAGATCATTGAAGAGCTTCATCGACTACATCTCACTGCCTGTGAACCTGAAGCATACGACACTCTGCTTCTCAAACAAAATCGAGAAGAGGACTCAGAATCACTTCTGATTAATTCCAAAACGAGTCCAGTGCTACACTGAAATCACTAGAGCCATTTCTAAACTCTACATCTCTGCTCTGTGATTTATTTATTCTACATTTTGAGCAGTGTGTGTTATCTGCTGTATTAAACACACACACTGACTCCTGTACTTTCACTGGAGGATCTGTAAATCCTCAGCAAACTTTTTACACTTCACTTCCCACTGTGGATAGTGGTAGAGGTCTTGTGACCTGGACAGCTGGCTGCTGTTGTTTGTTTTCCCACGTAGAACTGTGGTAGAGGTCTTGTGACCTGGACAGTGTGCTCACTGTTGTTAACCCCGATCCAGGGTGTGGATCACTTTTATATAAACTTTTGAGAGGACTAAGTCTCGGCTTGAGACTGAACCTCTTGGTTACTTCTCTGTGTTTATAGCTATACTCTATATCCATACTATACATATTTATTTCATATTCCGCTGCTATTACTTTGAAATATAATCTATCTTCAAAGCTACTTTGATAATTAAATTCGCAAGTGTTTATATTTATTATAAATCAGTAAATTGGTTTCAAAAGTTAATTTAATCATAAGATTAAGTTAACTGAGAATTAATCAATCTTTGAGAAGCTAATTGAACCTTTATATTCTATATAAATTCACTACAGTTTAATTTAATTTTGAAATTGGGGGATTTTATTAGAAATTGTTTTTAACAGAAAATTTTGATTGGAACTCAATTCACCCCCCTCTTGAGTGTCCACTCCGACCAACAATAGTTTTTTATTTGAATAAAATATAACTAATAATCAATAAAGTCAATATTGGGTTCCCAAATTGAAAACTATTGTTTAAAAACAAATTATTTAACAAAATAAACATATATTTGGTCATAAATCACTCATAAAATAGTATAAAGTTAATTTTTGGGTAGATTTTAAGGTTTTATCCCATAGTTTTAAACTATCTTTTTCCTCTTTAAGAGAGTTGAATTTTTTTTTCCATGGTTACCATTCATAATGATCAAAACATAAGTTGACCATATTAAATTTTATTAATTATGGTAATTAAAAATATGGAAATAATTTCTAAATATACAATTTCTACAAGTGGAAAAATTTATTTTAAAATAATATTGAAAAACGCAACACAAACTATATTTAGAAACACACATTTTTAAACAAAAAACTAGATCTATTGTTTTTCCATGCCTAGAAAAAACCATAAAATGAATGTTACAAAATTTTATTGAAAATATAATCTGTAATGTTTTTAAATAATTAATCAATAGTGATTTATAAAATTAATTAATATAAAAACACATTCTATACATAAAAACTGTTTTTAGAAAAAATGTGTTTTTAAGCTCAAAAATAATCTTAAACAAAAATCAATTATAATAACGATTTCAATTTAATTAAATAGATTATTCAAAATTAAAGGATAATTATTTTAGTTTATGATCAAATTAAAAACAAATAATGGGTATTTTAAATTACTTGATTAAATTGAAATAAATGACATTATTTGAAACATCGGTGTTTTGAACTATTCACTAAAAATCACTTATTTATGAAAAATATAAAATTTTCACTTGATGTTAATTTTAATATGTTGATTTTAATATGTTTATTTCATAAATAAATTTCATTTTATAAAATAGAATTTCTAAATTTAGAAAAAAAGAATTATAATGTTCATGCATAAAATGTAATAAAATTATTTTTTGTGAAAATATATTTTTAAGCATAGAATGACTTTACTCATAATGGATTACTTTTTAATTATACATTAATCAGTAAGTTTTCATTATATAAAAAATTTATACATATATTTTCATAATATATTTATTCTGAGTCATACCACCAATTTAACAACTATGTAATAACAATCACATTTAAATAATAATATTTTTATTAGGGTTTACTTAATGCTCAGTGTTTCATGTTAAGAAAGCTATCTAGTGTAATATTATTTTAATGAAATTTGAGGTGTTACAATCTCCCAAACTTAGAAAAGTTGTTCTCTTGAAATTTTTATCTCATTAATCAAGGGTTTAATATTTTAAAATACCTTTTTTGAAATCCCTCGTCATAGAAAGGAATAATAAAACTTCAATTCTATTAGTGAAGTAGAAAATGAAATGATTACCCTAAATAACACAAAATAGGGTTCCCAAATGAAGATAACATAAACAAGTAATGAAAATATAGACATCGGGGAGAAAATATAATCTAAGGACTGATATACATTGATATAGAACATTATTTGAGAAAGTTAATGACCATAAAAACATAAATTAGTGAGGGGTTAAAAAGAAATTAATTCATCAAAAATGAAGATAATCCTATAATAGCTCCAAACCCAAAATATCCAATATGGAATTAAAAATATAATCCTTAAATTTATGGATTTTATAATAATTCATGTAACCCAATTTTAACCATCAATAATAAAAAAATCATAACTAATATTGAGTTACTTACACACGCAAGACCTTTTAGGTTTAGAGTTTTAGATAATTAATAAAAACTCTTACATAATAATACCCATAACTTAAAAGGAGTAATTTTTCCACTATACCCATATTTTATTGTTCCAAATTATGTCTCTAACATATCCCAAAACATTCACCACACATTAAACCTTCTAGAAATAATTAATTTCATATAATTCATTATAACATGGGGAAATATAATACAAAATAAGGGTGAGATCAAATGTACAGTAAGTATAAACATAAGCATTAATAATTGAAGGTTATCGATGAGAATAACATTATCATAAGGGTATGATAACACAATAAAAATGAATGAACATAACATGAAAAAATTCATACCCATCAAAAACATGATTATAAAACATGTGACATGGAATAATACTATCAAAGGAAAAAATCATGAAAATCAATAATCAAGAGCAATTTTATGTCAATCTTTATCAAAGGAACCATTTAAAACTCATAAAAAGAATAGGTAAAACATGTTGTTGTCTTAGAAAATTATTTTTATAGGATCCTTATATATGGGATAAACAAACATTGTTAACACCCATAATATACTAGGAGTAAATTGTTAACCAGTTATGTTCTTCATTACAACACCCCGACCCACAACACTAGGTCTGATTCGGATGGTTGTATAACCTCATCCACATCTTTCTGTATGCAAGATGTTATCGAGTAATAATGAGTTTCTAAGTCTACTAACGAGGATACTATACAATATATTTCATTTAATATGATCGACAATAAATCTTGAAAAACATCATAATAATCAAAGTACATGTGGAAACTAAAATTATGACATCCATGTTATACAACAAAATGGGCTCCCACAGTGGAAATATAAACATGAGTATAAAAGTAGATAAATAAATATATAATAAGTGGCGTTTATCCCAATCCACTACTTGATCCATTATCTTCTTATCATCCATCCACCATATGGATCTGTCCCTTCAACGAATCCCAAGTAATGAAATCTATAAGTGCACTGAAATTCCCAAGTATAGTTTGAGTATAAGACTCAGTAGGACCCAACCAATGCATCTTTAACCTAGGGTGGTCAATTAAACAAGTGTATTTGTAAATAAAAAATGTTCAAGAAATAACTATCCTAAACCAAAAGACTATACACTAACTAATCCAACATGATCCCCTATTTTACCTTTTATAGCTCTATACCCAATGGAAAATATGGATATCAGAAGTAACACCAAAATGAAAAAAAAATATAGTAGGATTGTCACTCATAATCATTTTAGAATCAATAAATTCAAGTTTTTTACATCCCACAAGCATTAAGGGATAAAAACCAATTTGAATCCACAAGTCCTCGAGTGACATACTTATTGGTATACACTGGTAGTCTTACCACTCGTCATTTTGTGTACTTACCACTTGGAATCCACTAGGAATAATGTGAGACATTTATTTGGAATCCACTTTGTATTTAGTGATATTAATACTCATATTACACTATTCCTCGACTAAAATACTCCTTATCATCCTTTATTCCTTGATTTTAAGACACGACATCCATGATGCATCATCCTATACTATCCTTGTTCTTTGGTCTATCATCGCCATTTTTGAAAATGGTGCGCACTCCCAATCCAAGGAATAAATATGTCATTATGGTCTACCTTCTTTGGGAACTAAGAATAATACCTCCAAAGGCACAAAAAATGGTATAATATAAAATAAATTATAGTATATCATCATGAGTAATGTTAGTAGCACACAATACATGTGGTCATCATCAATCATTAATAAAAATATATGATCTTAGACATGGCATTATGTAACGCAGAATTACCCCATGTATATGTACACACCCATATATAATCATAATAAACCATTGAAAAAAGTGTTATATCATGGTAAAAAGTGTAAAACAATATCCCAAAAATGTATGGAACCTCTTACCTCATGGTTGTCAACGATAACATCATGTTTCGTTGATGATGTCACCACTTGTACAACCTCACACACCAACCAGAATATTATCACATGGAAAGAGCTCCAAGAAGCAGTTCCAATCTGACATGTTATGGGTTCTATAGTAATTTATGTAGTAATGTATAAAAATGGTATAAAAGAACTTATCAGAAATTGATAATCATAGAGAGTAATCCTCAAGTTAGGTCCAAGAAGGAGGAGGCGTGGTCCTGGAAATCTGACAATCTCCATGGCGTAAGGACAATGGTTGCAGGGTGCAGGTGCATTGAAAATTTCCACCATGGTGTAGGATAAATGGATAAAACATATAGAAAAATATATGTCAACTACCATGGTGAAAATAGGGAAACTAAAGTGTAGAACTTTGTTGGGGCATGAACCACTATGGCGTAAGGGAGAAGAATTTAGTGAGGGGTCTTCTATTCAGTCCTTTTGAATATTTTATTTGTTAATAAGGAAGAGGTAGGATCAATTCTTTTTAGGAAAGACCTTGGACCACTCTATGTGTATATACTCCTTTAATACTAATTGAATTTTAGGAATCATTTTTAAAACACATTCCCTAAATTGATGTATGTAATGTCCATTTAATGACATAAATTCTAATGATTGAAGGTTGTCCATCCTTCTATAACTGCCACAAATAAAGGGTCGTAGAGAATGTCCTTAGTCTGTATGGGGTAACCTTCTCAACCATAACCCATATTGTAAAGTCACTTCCCCTATAGTGTGGTCATCCCTCACTATGGGGAATCCTTTTCCACTACAATATAGTGCCCCCTATTTTGGACAAAAATCCAAAAAACAACACACCCTTAATCTTCCCAATTCCCATGAAACTTCACCCAAACATGGTCCTACTAAAAAAATGAGGTTATATTGGAATAATGATTCCATTAAAAACAATGATTTAGGGTTTTACAATTATCCACATCAAAAGGATTATCATACCCAAAAAGAATATCTAGGGTTCCTTGTCAAACTACTCATGACCCTAAGATCAATCGTCAGCCTTTCAGTCCCAAGTATCCTCCTAGATCCTTTCTCGCTTCATAAAATTTTGGCAGCTAGTATCATCTTCCCTTAAAGTACATTCTCACTCTAATATAAAATTCACATCAAACGCTCCTGTTGAGATACATCAGGATCTATCTCAATATCTTTGTGGTAGATAGAATTCATGGGATTATTGATATACCTCCATATCTACGACCCATGAAAAACATCATGAATTCTTCTATAGAGAGAATTAATATCCAGATTGTACACCACTTCCCCCACCAACTTTGTGATCTCAAAGGTTCTAAGGAAATGTGTTTTTGTCTTTACCTACCTCCTCATATATTTGTGGAATAACTGAGGAGTCACTCTTAATAAAATTAGGTCACCCATAGAAAACTCTAAAGGAATCCTCAAATGGTTGGCATAAGATAAATGCCTACTCATAGAGGTGATCAACATCTTATGAATCAGTTTTACATTCTCAAATGTATCATAAACCAAATTATGGACTATAACTACTAACTCACATACATCATTCCATCAAACCAGTCAATGAAACAACCTCCTATAGGGATAATCATAAGTTTAAATCATAACTCAATAGTATACAAGTAGTTTTATTCTAACTCAACCCTGGATAGACGATCATGCCAAGCTCCACCAAAGTTCATGATGAAATATCATTGCATATACTCTAGTGTACATATCATTGGCTCTGGAAATTCATTTTTCTATGGATCGTAAATTTCGATCATCCTCAGTTGATTCCCTATGTATTTCTATAATCCCTAGAATAACCATGATATAAAATGTGTATCTTTTTCCAAAAATTTTTTAGGGAAATCTATGTAATTATAAGATCTCACAGAAAAATATATCTTTTGTATATTCTACTAACTAAGCCTCTTTGAATTGTGAGAAGTGAGAAATGTATGTTAGTTGATCGAAAAACACCCAGTATATGTTAGGAATTCTCATAATCCAGTCAAAACCCTTTATCGTGTTCATCACTTTGTTACTTCACTTAGGGATATGGGACTACCCTCATCAATATATCATTTATGGAAGCATGGACTAATAATTTCATATAATAGGGTATTAAAGGCATCAATCAATGATGTATCAATGAAACAAGTTAGGGAAATACTTCACTGATTATTCAAGTATAGACATAGATTATGTATATACAAGGAATGAAAACACTAGTATCACAAAAGTCATAAGATCAAAAAAAAGTGTGTTTAAAAGTTTGACTCATACAGAAAAATTTCTTCATCACCATCAAATAGAGTTTGATCCACTACGTATACATGACCTACCTCTACTTTAAGACCCTATCCATGTCTTGCATGAGTCTCCTTCATCTGGGCCTACTACTGAGGACCCCAGTCGGATCCATGGTCCCCTAGATAATTTTACCTTGACCCAAAATGTAAAACCTACCCTCATAGATCTAGATCAAAAATTATAAATAATCCAAGTCCTTCCACATTCCTAACACAATATCTAAGGTGATGAGAAGTTTTTGACGTAATTATAGATATCCCCATAATTGAAACATTATGGAACTCCAGTTGAGGTAACTGAATAATTATATTCCCAATCTTCTGATATAATATTTCCATGTTGTGTATTCTCATCCTTCCCGTTATTACTAAAAATAAATAATCTGGTAATCTTAAGGGAGAGAGAATCCACTAGCTCAATATAGACTAAAAGTAAACTCTTTAATCTATCCTTCGCTAGTAACTTCTCAATGTCAAGGGCCTTGTGAATCACCTGTGAGTATTTCGTCAGGTCAAATCCTCAAACCTGATGTATGAGCCCTATTCATAGGCCTACATCAAACTTTCAAGCCTTTTTTGCATCAATCTAAGATAAAAAAGGATAAAAGAGAAGTAAATCCATAAATCAGGAAGAGTATACATATAAATTTCATATACCCTGACATAAATCCATAAACGATTGGGAATGGTTTGGCTTCATCATGTTACGAAATTACCACTCGATAAATAAAACCTTAATGGTCACTCAAGTAAGACAATATCATCTCCCAGTCAAACTCATGGAATTCCACCATCTCTTGGAGGGTCCCTATAATATAATGGTTTCAAAAATCACTCACTCATCCTCAGGATTTTGTACTAGCTTGAAAATTATCTAGATAAAGTTTATCTAATCCCCATCATCCTATGTGCCACTAATACCCTAGAATCTCAGAGGCTGTTAGAGCTAGAAATACAGAGCATGGTTAGTTAGGTTTCTCTGAGTGGCTCTACCTTGGATGAACACTATCTTTAAAATTCCTAGTTGAATGGGATCTATATCCTAAATCACCAGTTCTAGTATACGAGTGTAATGGGGTATATTATCCTACACCATGGGAGTTGGCATGGGAACATCCTAGGATTCCACATATAGATATCTTATCAAACATCTTCAATTCGGAATCTTTACAACATGAATAATATTAGTAATATAAAAAAATCCATACCATTCTATCAAATCATGCAAGGTTCTCAAAGTATTCTCCCCTTGATTGAAGATATAACATCCTTACACTAACTATGGTCTTCATCCCAATAAATTAGTCATAATCATCATATTTATACTAACACAATAGTGTACTTGGTTTAGTTAATCAATTCCAATTAACATATATCATTATAGAATAGAAACATAGATATTTCAAATAATTAAACTATCTTTAATAGATAGTAAAATCAAGTAATTTAATTTATGAACTAAAATATAGCACAACAAAATGTATATACATATAATGTAAACCTACATGTCTAGTCATATCCAATATCACACATGAAATATCATAAATGACATATCAACGTCATGTTAGTCACCCAATGTAAATTTAATTGGTGGTAATAGCACATTATAATTCCATACTTAATGGAAACTCAGAGGTCATCCACGTAGTGTTGTCTAGGAACTATCATAGTTCCCATACCCGAGTCTCAATAAATCTAACTACTATCTACCCTATCCCAAATCAAGGAAAACATAAAAGACAATTTAGTGAGTCTAACTCCTATAATACCATTTTGTAACACCCGGACCCAAACCACTGATTCCGAGCCATAATTTCACTTAAACTCAAGTTCCCCTCCCCATAAGAAAGAGGCCTCCAACTAGTAGTGAGTGTATGGTTCCAGTAATTGGGAAGAATATGCTTTTTATCATGTTATAGGATTGATAATAAATCCCAAAAATATATATTTGTAATAAGACTACATGGAGAAACTAAAAATAATGGAAGACATATCATACAATAAAACAGGCTCTAAAAATATTAATCCAAACGAGATTATAAATGATGATAAATAAATAATTAAACAATGGGGTATGTCTTGGTCCACTACCTGATCCATGCTCCTATGCTCAGCCATCAACTATAGCGCCCTTTCCCTACCCTGGATATATAGTCATGAAATCTATAAGCCCACTAATGATTCCTAATAAGGTGTGAGTACAAGACTCATTAGGACACCACCAATGCTTCCTAAACCTAGAGTGATCAATTAAAAAATTGTGTTCCATAAATAACACTAAAGTTGAAAGAAATAACTATCCAAAAATATGTGACCATAAACTAACCAAGACATTATGATCCCTGACTATACCTTCTTTAGCCTTATACAAAAAAAGAAATTCAAGATATCATAAGTAACTAAAAGCATAACACATGGCTTGTAGATATGCCAACTAGAATCCTATAAATTTAAAGTGTGTCATTTACTTTGTATTCACTAGGTATCAAGTTATATAACCACTCTCCATATACTAGGTATCATGTGACATACTCCTCGGTATCCGCTGATAGAATTGTTTCTCACCATCATGTGCGTGCACCACTCTTCATCCACTATGAGTCAAGTGATTCATGTCCTCGGAATCCACTAGGCATTGAGTGATCACGCTACTCAACATCCACTAGACCAATAGTGACATACTCTTTTGAATCATTTATCCGTTAATAATAACACAAAATATCCATAAGGAATAATTGTGTCCCTAACCTAAGCTTCGGTCCATAATTACCTTGTTTTGAAATAATTTTCACTCCCTATGTAATGGAAAAACATTTCATGAAGGACCACCAATTCGAGAACCAAGAACAATAACTCCAATGTTTCACAAAAAAGGTTATAACATACCAGCAAGAATAAAATAAAATCATGAGTAAAGATAGAAGAACAAAAAACATGTGATAATCATTAAACATGAATAAAATGATATAATTTTACTCATGGAATCAAGTATTACATTATTCTCCCATGGATACACAGACCCACATGTGATAATAATCATGAATGGCCAACAAATGTGTTATAATATGATAAAAAGTGTAAATAAGAGCCCCAAAATCAAAATAACATCCTAACTCATGGTTTTCAATGTTATCATAAAAGTCTATTACTGATTTATTCACCCAAACCATGCCTATACACTAATTGGAATATGATCACATACCAATGGATCCGGAAAGTGGTTCTGACCTAACATATTATGAGCTTTAGAGAAAGGTAAGGAGGAATGAATCAATGGTGTAGTACTGAACATAACCACTGTCAATATTCATCACAAGGTTTCCTCAAACTCAATACATAAGGGAGGATGGTTGGTTTTGTATTTTTTGAGATCTATAGGGAGCAAGTTAAGTGGAAAAGGCATGGACGTGAAATGAAAACCACCACCACAATACAGGATAAATTACTATAGCAAAGTAGAAACACCAAAGTTCTAACACTAAAATGTATAAGGGGTACTATTTTGTAGAACTAGACAGGAGTGTACACCACTACAATAAAAGGAAAATGACTATGTTTTGGGGTATTATTTACAGTCCTTCAGAATCCTGGAGCCATTTTCAAGGGAGAGGGATGCTTGGTTATTTTAGGGATTGAATAACGAAAATTCCATATGCAAATACTCTTTTATGTATCATTTAATTTTTCAATTAAATTTTAAAATACTATCCCTTGATTCAAGATCATAATTGTCACTTATGGATATAACTTATGAAGATCAAGACCGGACAACCATATGTAACTAATTCATAGGGAGGGTCTTAGGTTGTGGCCCCAGTCTTCATAGTGCATCCTTCTCAACAAGTTCTGATATGGAACAACACATTCCCTTATGTCTTGGGAAACCCCCACTATGGCACAACCTTCTCCACCCTGGTATAACACCCACTATTTGGGCCTAAAATCCACAAAAATACACATTAAGCTTCCCAATGTCCATGAAACATAGTCAAAACATGGTTAGAATCAAAAAAAATAATGATAATTAGGATTAATTATTCCATTAAGGAAACAAAGATTCATGTTTTTGAAATTTTCCCTTAAGAGTTACTTATATTCTGTCAACTCCATCATCATTACCCAGTACATTGGAGGGCTATAACGGACCTAGTCGTAACATATTAGAAAATTTCTCTGAATGATTTGGGTTTACACCCCAATCCCACTTTAATAAATAATTTCCAAGTACCATATCATGATAAAAAAAATTAAAATATTTATATTTTCAGTATAAAAACTACCATTATTCATTCATTTCATTATTTACCTATATAAGAGATGTGGGTTCTGTGGGAATATCGTTAAAAAAATCATAATCCAAAAAAATAAAGAAAAATAGTGGAATCATTAAAACATATCTCTAGTGTATCATAAGTAAAATCAAGGTTAATTTTAATTAATGAATATAAATACCATTCAGATATCATTAAAAACATTCCTGAGGAAAATACACTTTCCACTTTGAAAAAAACTTTTTAAAACTAAAAATTCCCTAAATTTTATGAAAATTATTTTATTTTAAAATAACTTAGGAAACATATAATGTATTATTCAAATAAAATAATATTCATGAAAGTTTCAAAATATTTTTATGTCATAAATGTTTAAAATAAAATTTATTTTCGAACTTTTATAAAGAGAGTAAAAAGAGAACTATGGGGAAAAAGTTATGAAATTTTCTTTCAAATATTTTTTAAAAATGGTTAATTATAATGTAAAATAATTTTGTAAAATAATTTAGGTTTATAAAATATCATTATTGAAATAATATAGAAAACATGGTGAAATATTTTGTTTAAATATATTTAATAAAATTAAAGTAATGTTTTTAAAGAAATACCCTCTATGGAATTTCAAAATCAAAAACTAATTGAAAATGAGAACATAATAAGGGACATAAAATAAAATTATTATAAAAAGATTAATGATATTATATGCTAAAAGTTAATATATACACCATATAAATGAATATAGTTGATGAAATCAAAACACTTCTCAAATGAGAATGTTTGAGATAAGAAACCATTGTAAATTAGGAAATGATTGAGTAAAAAATAAATTGAATGAATGAAAATATCATTATTTTATAAAACAAATAATTTATATGAAAAAACTTTGAGAGAAAATTAATGGGGTAGTAATTTCATCCTGTAGAATAAAACATGGTGCATAACATGATTTAGATCTCAATGAATTGAAGTTAAGACTATAAAAACACTTTCATTTTTTAAAACATTTGAATAAATATATAATTAATTAGAGAACATCAAAATAAAATTATATATCATCATAAAAGATTCATTCATGATATAATATTTCAATAGGAAACATATACACCATATAAAATTACTTATCGAATAATATGAAAAATGAATTAAAGAAATAAGTTTGAGATGAATAATCCTTACAAAGATCATATAATTGATTATATAATTTAAACAATGAAATTATTGTGTGTAAAAAAATATAAACCAAAAAAAATTGGAGATACATTATAAAATAATTAGAGGTAATTTCACAGATACTATTGTCGTAACATAATTAATAAATTAGAAGTATAACCCAATGAATGAAAATTGAGTTAAAAAACCCTTTACCGTTTTAGTAACTTACCAATCAAAAACCATGGATGAAATGACATTAATTATAAAATTAAATTAAATTATGATTTAATAATGATATAGTATGTAAAATGGTAGTATATACACCATATAAAATAAATTAGGAGTACAAAATTAAAACATGCCTCAATGAAGGGAAATTGAGAAAAAATTCTTTACCTCATGTACAAACATTCCATGTATATACTTTACCTACAATATAATAAACATATATAAATTATTTAATTATTTAATAACATTTTAATTGTTTATTAATTTTTCATTAAACCATTTTTTATTTGTTTTAATGACATAATTAATTACTTAATTGGTGATTCCACGTCGTGTGTTTTGAGGATGCTTGGTTTATAACTTCAAAATGACATTTGTACATTTACCATAGTCAAAGGGATAAATTTTTAATCATCTAAATAATAAAAATTATTAAATAATTATCATTTTTATACATTACTTATACTTTTATAATATTTCATGAAATATGGTTATGAAAAATTATGTTACAATCATGTAGACGGTTAGTCGTACGTACACATGAGTAGTGTTTCCATTTTCCAATGAATATAAGGAAATAAAGTGAGGTATTATTTAATCTTTAAATAATTATTATTATATCATAAATATAATATATTATATTTAAATAAACTTATGTATCCCATCCAGGTGATGTGGTCAGGAAAAACGAATCAAATCGCTTCGTGGTAGTGGTAATCTACACGTACGCACAAACACCGTTATAATTTTTCAATGGATAGAAAGGTAAGAAAATCGATTATATATTATCATTATAAAATGATATTTTTTTCATTAATATCATATATATACATTAAATCCATCATTATAACCATTTAATATAGGCAATGAGGAGAATTGAATTACATTGGTTCGTGAGGTGGCAGTCCTCCATATACATAAATGACGGTTTCATTACCAATTTGATGGAGGAGAAGATGGATATATATTATGAAATTAAAATTATTACATATAAATATATCTAATATAACTATGGTTTTATTTAATCATGTTTTAATAATATTTTATGATGTTAGATGAAGAAATAAAATCAAAACACTCGGTTGAAAGCAGTACTACTTCTTCAGAAAACCTCCTTTTATTTACTCATTAACCACGCTATGGTTAGTATTATTCCCAAACTAAGACCTCAATACTATTTTTATAGATTCTAATAATGTATTTTTTGATTTATTTTTTGATTTATGTTTTGATAAATAGTTCTCTAAATGTGTGATGAAAAGAGGAGATGAGGTTTTATTGTATAAGTTAGGGTAGTGGCACTCTTAAAATTACTTAAAGTATTAAATTAATCTAAATTTATTTTTATGTAAAATTTAAACCAAATTGATATATTTATAATATAAAATTATTATTATTCTGAAAAATATCATCCAATAATATTTGGATATTTTAAAGGTATGTTTTTACCCTTATCAATTTTTAACACCCACCCATCAAACCCTTTGATTATTATTGTAATATTATGGTTTTATAGTGTTTATGGGACAGTAATGTTAATATAAAATGAAATAATGCCCAAAAATAGAGAATTTTAAAGACCCTAACCCCATTACACTAGATATGATGGTTAATTTTTTACATTTGAACAAGATACAAAATATCTCATCCCAAAGGAATGAATTGCTTCAGAATCTTGAAGAACTATATTCAAATATGATTCTCAAATTACAATGGAAATAAAAAGTACATAGCATAAAAGAGTTATTTCCTCCTAAATATTTTTTATAATTTCCTTATTCATATATTTGGGAAAGAAAAACTAATAAATTGGTCTTCTTAGATGCAAAGTAAGGGTATACATCTAACAGAATCTAATAAGGCATGAATAATATGGGAATAATAAATTATGGTAAAAAATAATTCCGTATAAATAATCACAAGAAATATAACACATCCATGGATGTCGTAAAAAATTAAATAATAAAATTTATATTAATAAATTATTTCATAATGATTTAATTAATAATTTTTAACATTGAAATATTATCATTGAGGCCTTGTCCAAGACATCTGAAAATATTGTCGAGAACTTGTGCCAAGAAATCTACAAATAAATATGTAAGGGATCACAGAAAACCCAATATAGTTTGTCTAATGAGACCTTATTATGAATATGTGGGCTAGATAAATCCATAATCATCACTTATTAAGTCCATATAATTCCTCATATAAATAAAAAATACAACTTAATCAACATGACTTAAATAATAAATAATTGCATGTATCAGAAGAACTAGTCATACAGAATATTGATGTGTTCCCGGGTCAAACTAATTATAAAAAATGTAAAGAAAATAGTGAATTATATAATTAGATTACATCATCAAAATTATATTCAATAATTAATTTTTAAATATATGAAAATAATTTAAATAGATTACTGGAATATGTCTTGAGGAAAATACTGGTTTTTTACATTGAAAATTATAATTATTCCTAATCGAAAAACATCACACATATTAACTAAATCATTTTATTTGATGTTAATATTTTTGAATTATAAAGTAATATTGAAATAATTGAGCATTCATAATTAAGGTAAACTATTTTCATTTTATATAAGTTGAAAATTTTTCTTTTGTGCTGTTGGTAAAAGTCAAAAAGTACCTCGCTCAAAAAACAAGAAGAATATTCATTTTAAACCAATTTATAAAAAGTAGAAAATGTGTATAAATTTTTTTTAATAAATAATTATATAATAGTAAAATAAAACATTAAATTTTTTTAAGATAATATGAATAAGGAATAAAATACTCCCTGGTGGAAACATTAACATAAACTATCAAAAATTGTGGTGAGATTGTGAAATAATCCCTTGCCTCAAGTTGGAATAAACTTTTATGCTTAAAAACATATTAATAATAATTATTTATTATTTATTTATTTATTATATAACCATAGTGATATATATAATACCATATATTATTTACTTAAAACATTTATTCATCCATTTATTAATAATTTTTTATTAAAATCTCGTTTCTAGGTGATAATTGCTTCATTGTTTATGTAGGTTTTGGTTCAGAAGTTTTATTCTTGGTACATTGATAAATATTATATAATACCAAGAATGTTAAGCATGAGATAATTATCATTTATATTAATTTTATACACATTTATGGTGATTTATAAAAATTATTGATAGAAAAATTAATTATTGCATTCATGGAGACAGTAGGTCGTACGTACACATGAACACTATTTTAATTTTTCGACAGATTGAATGAAAAAAATATAAATAATAATTATAATTTTCATCATAATTTTTATATCATATATATCATAAATATTCATTAATACATCCTCACTATTATCTAAGTAAAATGGAAATGAAAAACATATCACAGCCCTTCGTGGAAGTGGTATTCCACACATATGCGTGGGTCACATTATTAAAATCCAATGGATTGGAAGGTAGGAAGGTAGATGTGATATTATAATTAAAGTGGTATGATTGAAAAATAAGTATAATATATAAAAATTAAACCCATAATAATAAAAATCCATGAAATATTGTGGTGGTAAATTAATTGAATCACTACATGGAAACATTAAGTTGGACGCACACGCAAGCGATACCTACACTTCAAATTTGATGGGAATGAGGGTGGAGAATTGTGATTTAATAATAATAATAAAATTTTAGTATATTTTTTATTATTAATTTAATATTTTATGAGAAAACCATTGATTTATAAGATGTGAGTAAGAAGTAAAAAATGAAGTGATCGGTTAAGGGGATTGCCTCTCCTTTGAAAAAACTCCTTTAACTAACCTCTTAAGGGTCCTGTGTTGGCCTTTAGGGTTAAATATAAAAACTATAATGTGGATATGAAAATTTATAAGGGATTTTGGTAGGGTTTGGTTGAGATAAATGACTTCATGTCGTGTAATGAAGTGAGGGAGGAGGTTACCTTTTATTAGTGAGGTGGGGGACAATTTTGGAATTTCCTAAAATATAAAATTATTACTAGGCCATTATCAAGATAAATGAATAACAATTCCTAGTAATTCCAAAAAAGGGTAGTAAATTGTTCAAATATAATCAAAAAACTAAATTTAGATAGGTTTTGGGGTTTTTTATAACTTATATTTATGCATAACCCCTTAGTTAACCTATTTTCACATTTACTATGGTAACAATGTATTTACACTTAAAGGGTTATAATTTTACATATAATGTACACCATAAATAATAAATGAAAATTTTAATAAATTATAGAACAAATTTTAACCCCCTTATCCTATTTCTATTTTTTAATTATTTTAAAATAATTTAATAAAATATTTTTTTGATAAATTATCATTATTGTCAATTTTGACACTATCGATTTAATTTGACCTCAAATACATCAACACAAAGTTTTATTTAAAATATAATTAATTTACACATTAATTTCATTTCATATTCATCAAAAACATTTTTGTAACACTATAAATCCCTCAAATAATATCACTTTTAATATTTTTAATATCATTTATTTTATGTTTCTATTAATTAAATAAATATTGTATTAGCAATGCTCAAGCATTTAAGTAGTTAAATAATCAATAAACATATAAATAAATTATAATAATGAATATAATTTCATTATTCACAAAAATATAATTTTTATTCATTCATAACATTATTTTTCCCCTATGTGTACACATAATTGATAATTTAAAATAAGAGAGTGACATTTTGTAACTTTCTTAGTTTTAAATTATTATATCAGTCATTTTCATCAAAAAGAGTCCCTTAAAAATATAAATTTTTAGCCTAAGGTGATAAAGTTAGAATTAAATTCATTAAATAATAATTAATATAAAATTTTATTACTTTATCACTTATTTTTAACCTACATTAACCAGATTTACCTTTTATTGTGGTGATAAATTTTACCACAGTTACTGTTCATATTGACCAAAAATAAAAGAAACCAATTTACCAAATTTGAAACTCATAATTACAAATATGGAATCCTTTTTCACGATTCAATGACTTTATGTTTTTGAAATGAGTTTTAAAATAAGTACACAAGACATGAAGGAAATTTTTTTTTATAAAATTTTAGATTTTATGTATAAAACTAGATTTATTATTATCCTATACCAAGTAAAAACTATAGATGAATGTTAAAAAGATTAAATATATAATATGTACATTTATTTAAAATAATTCAAAAATAGTGACTAATTCAATTTATTAAGATGTAAATATATTTCTCACACAAAAACTATTTTTCATAAATAAATTTCTTTTACTTTCATAAGATTTATATTTTTATTGATAAAATATATATATATTTTATAATTATTTAGAGTATATAATTTTTATAATCTAGTTATTTCTATTCATACCAACCAATTTTAATGGATATATTATAATGGTCACATATTAATTGATCTTGATTCGTCTGAACTTTGATTTGCATGACACGTAAGATATAAAAGAGTTTTAATTTATTTAAAAAGAGAAATATCATAAAATATTGGTGTCTTATATTATTATCCCCTTAATAAATAATCCAATAAATTTCTATAATTTAACATCGTGAATATATTTTTGTAGTTATTCTTCATAATTTCCTTAGGTTCCTACATAGCGTATTCTATTTTATTATTTATTCAAAGTACCATTACTAGTTGTGTCATTTAATTCCTCAAAAAATTATATAGTATCCAGAATCAAGATAGGATATTCATAGTGAGATAAATAAAGTTCCAATTATATTTCTTCACTAGGGAGAACATTTTTTGGTTTTATCATGTACTTACTTAACAAATAGATATGGAATACATCGTGTAGTTTTTATAGGCTTAGTGGCATTTCCAAATGGTAATCCACATGTAAAATTATTTAAAGTATTTCAAAAGGTTTGATGTACCCGACCCTCAGTTTTCCTTTCATTTTGAATCTTATAACACCATTCCATGGATATACCTTGAAGAAAACACGATATCCCACTTTAAATTCCAAATATTTCATCCATTTTTTAGCATATATATTTTTATTTAATTGATATTTTTTTATATAAGTTTGAATAGTTTTTATCTTTATTTTTGTCTCCTCTACGAGTTCTAAGACTATAAGATTCCATTCACTAACTTCATCCCAACATGTTGGAGTATGATATCACTTTCCATGTAATGCATCATATTTCTATATTTTAATACTAGAATGGATGTTATTGTTATAGAAAAACTCTTATAATGGTAAATATTGATCCAGCATACCTTTAAAGTCAAGTGATCATGACCTCAACATGTCTTATAATGTTTGGATAGTCTTTCTTGACTTCCCATCAATTTGAGGGTGATAAGAGCTGAACCAATGAAGCTTATTATCAAGATCCTTTTGACGACTTTTCCATATTTTTTATGTAAATCATGGATCATGATCAGAAAAAATTGAATGTGGTGAACTATGAATCCTTAAAAAAAATTAAATATAGAGTCTTTCAAGGTTTCGGAGAGGAAAATATCATCTTATAGTGAGAAAATGTACATATTTGGTTAGTCGGTCAACAATAAACCATATCGCATCATTCTTTCTAGGAGTCTTTGGTATTCTAGTGAAAAAAATATATGTTAATTCATTCCTATTTCTATGTAAGAATAGGAAGAGGTTGGATGAATCCTTTAGGATTCTATAACTAAGCCTTCACTTATTGTAAAACCAAACATCTGGAGTTATAATTTCAAATTTCGTACCTCATATTATCCAATAAAAAATCATCCTTAAAATATATATTCATATTGGTTCTTTTATAGTGTATAGAGAAATTAAAGTTATGAGCATCTTTTAATAATTACCTCCTTATCTCAGGTATACATGGAAAACATATCCCATTTTTAAATTTTAGAACCACATTGAAAGGAACTGTCGTGGGTGCTCTCAAATGAAGTTTTATTTTTTGGGTACTTGGGTGCAACAGAGTGGCTGACAAAGGTCGTCTCTCAAAGAAGGAATTAAATTAAAACAAATTGTTAAAGGTATTCAAAAATTAAAATAAAAAAATAATAAAAACACTACTTAGAAATTATCAGGGTATTTTTACCATTTATAAAAAAAATAAGAAGTATTTTAGAAGAAGATTGCATTTTTTGTTTTTAAAATGAAACTTGATTAATAAAACACAATAAGAAGATGTTTTTTTAGAAAATATTTTAAAAGTCATAATAGATCGAACTCTAACTCTTCATTTACTTCTTTATAATTATCATTTTAAAAAAATAACCCCTTAATTATGATGACCTGATTTGTTAACCCTTGATCCCTACGATAATTAACTTAACCCCCAAGATGAAATTAATTAAACTCTAGGCTATCTTGGAATCATGCAATTGCAGTACCCTAATTTGATTAATATTCTAAGTATAGATTATTTTCAGTGGTAAATTAGGTAGAATTTCCAATCTATAAATGAGGATTAATTGAGTTTAATAATTATATTCAAACTCTACAAATTGATCCTGTGGGGTTTTGTATTATCGGGGATGGTTGTGCCCTAACAGTTCACACAATTCCCGACCTCGCATATTTTGTGTTAACTGTTTAATTTCTTTCTTTGTTTCATTTAAATTGAAAAAAAAAATTAATAGATCATATTATTTGAATTAAAGTATCTCATTGATTCGATATAAATGAATTAAGAAGGATAGAGGTCAATTAATTACTAAGAAAACAACTCTTCTATGGGCGGTGTAGTCATCGTAAAAATGGATTGCATTTGCATAGATTTAGAATTGGTATAACCCAATATCGTTTCTAATATTTTATTTCTATAAAAAATAGGAATATTAATAGAAGAATAAATTTTAAAATAATAGAATAAATAGAATACAAATTAAGAGTTTATTGGAAGTACAACAACATTACAACAAAGAAGAGGAAAAGAAGATCATTTTGGAGGAGATCCTTGATTGGTAGATTCCCTCTTCCAATTGAGAATTGAAATAGTATATAACAACTTATACTTTGCTCCAAATATCCTAATGCACGTTCCAACCCCTTAAAAAGATAAAAACACCAATTTATTGAGTGTAGATGAGGCTATGTTTAAAGAGGTTTCAAGTGTGAATGGTGAAATTCATACAAATAAATTAATCCAAATTTCACTGCTTGTTTGACCACCAAAACACATGAAACATATATCCTTAAAATTTTGTGATTTGTGATAAAATTAGTTTTAGATATTCCCTCAAAATCGGGGCCTATTCCATGCACGGATGAAGATTTTATTGCCCAAATACAGAAATAATGTTCAATCTGGCGAGTCTAGCCCAACTTTGACTTCATGGCCCATTTGAACCAACCAAATGCTTGATTTAACTCAAATTTCTTGAATATAAGTTGTAGAAAATTAATCCAAGAACACATTTACCAAACATTAAATTCAAATAATACATATAAAAATATTTATGTCCAAATTCTAAAGTGAATTTGAAAGGGTAAAACTGGAATTTTCTCCAAATTTTCAAATGAATGATCTAATCCCAAATATTTTATAAATAAACATATTTAACACAATGTGAAGAAATTTTGACGTTTATTGTAAATAAAATATTCAACAAAATGGTATTTTACCAACTCCTCCACACTTACCCTTTTGCACTCCTTTAGAAAACCTCATATCATGTATTTGAAAAAATTATGACAAGATATGCATATTCAAATTTCTCAATCCATAGTGAAAATATAAGCAAACTAAGAATCCCATCAAGAGTCTATATCAATAAATTTTAAATTTATTGTCACATAAATTGTGTCAAAACAAAATAAAGTGAGATTCATAACACTAATCATAGTGAAACAATTCATGGGTCTACCATGCCACTAATTATCCACATGTGTGTGTGCAAACCATTCGAAGATCATAAATCCACCCTTTATTCAGTATATTCAGGTCAAGTAAAACAATTATTCTTAACTGGGTTAATTCAATGAACCTATTCTACATTCTTTGGAAATTTAATTTCAAGTCCCACTCACATAAGTATTCCTGAAAGTCAAACCTTAAGCTCCCAACCCAGATATCCTCATATGTTTTACATTTCATCACTCCCCTTATTTATTTATTTTTTGTTTTTTTAGGTTGCACTAGGAAACAATCTCACACTTAACTCTCAACCCATGTTTGATATCCTTATAAAACTAATTGTAATAGTTATAAGATGTTCAAAGGTCGATAAAGAGTGGTTTTTGACCTGTCTAAGACACAACCCATTTTTTGAGGGCATACAAAAGTCGGATAACAAGTACACGGGCATAGGTAAATTTGGTATAATAATGAAACAGATCAAAAGATAAACGAAATTATGGATCAACCAATGAATATGTTTCTACCTAACATAATTATACCTTCAATTGAGTAGGAATATTTTCATGAGTAATGGTTTCGTGAAAATTTGTTTGGAGAAATAAATGACACAATTTACCATGAAAAAATATCACAAAAAATGATGTCGAAATCTAAATGGTTTTATAATGACACAACCATTCATATCATAAATGACTCCAATTTTTTTTAAAAACAACCCTTGATGATGAAATAATACTTATGATTATAATTCTACCAATGAATATTGAAAACATACATTCTCTATATATTCCACATGAGAATGTTACATGATATAGTTGTTTTTTCATTGATTTTTTTCATGTTTTTTTTAAATTAACCAAAAATGTAATCGAAAATACACACAAATGAAAATCCGAAGTATCTACCCAAAAATGTTGTCCCCTCCCCCACAATTGAAATATTGAATTGTCCTCAATGTGAAACTATGAGATGATATATGAACATGAAATTTATAATTTTAAATAGGACAAAGAATATTAAACAGAAAGGGTTAGGAACAACCTGATATACTCAAATGATGATGAGATCATGATGTGTGATGAAATCAACTACATCAGTAGAAAGTCCCTCAATTCATTTCTCCAAATGTTGACCGTTGACTATAAATATCCTTCCAGTTTCTTCTTGTGCGATCTCCACTGCACTATAAGGAAAAATATTAGAAACTATATAAGGACCTAATCATCGTGAACACAACTTACCTAGCATCAGCTTCAGTCGTGAACTATAGAGAAGGAATTTCTCTCTAATATGAAATATTATTTATTGTATCATTCTATCATGATATTCTTTTGATCTTTATTTATAGTGCCTTGAGTTCTCATATGAAGACAATCAAATCTCCTCATGCTCTTGAATTTGTAGCTTCCTTTGGATTCCATCTTTAGCTAAATCCATGTTGCATTTCATTATATCCGAATATGCTTGATGCTTGACTTCCACTGGGATATGATATGCTTTCCCAAAAATAATTCAAAATAGGGACATACCAATGGGGGTCTTGTATGTTTTCCTATAAGCCCATAGTGCATCATCCAAGGGATTTCTCTAATCCTTCCTATTCTGCTACATGTTTTTCTCCAAAATTTGTTTCAACTCCCTATTTGAAACCTCATCTTGGCCATTTGTTTGGATGTGGTATGGTGTTGATGCTTTTTGTGTCACCCATACTTCTGAAGGATGGAATCCAAATTCCGATTACAGAAGTGTGTCACTTGGTCACTGATGATGGCCTTCGATACTCCAAAACTACAAAAAAATCTATGCTTTGACAAATTCCACTACAATATTAGAATCATCATCCATCGTGACCTTATCCTCCACCCATTTTCTCACATAATCAACAAGAACCAGAATATAAAAAAACCAAATGACCTTAGAAAAGAGCACATAAAATTGATGCTTCATACATAAAAATTCTCACAAAATAGTATGGGTTATTAGGGCATCTAATGTATCATTTAAATGTTTCCAGTGTGTCAGAAATGAGAGAATGACTTAAAAAACACATGAGCATCATGGAATAAACTAGGTTAATATAATCTAGAGTCTAAAACTTTCCTAACTATCTGTTGGGGTCCAAAGTGTAAACCATAATCAAGTGTATGAAAAATATGTAAAATAGACTCCAACTCAAGATTAGGCACACACATCATAATAACTTTATCACTAAACATGTTCAATAGGTAGGGATCATCCCACACATAAAATCAGGACTCACTCTTTAATTTTTGGACTTGATTTTTCTTTAAATTCATAGGAATTTTAGAGGAAATAAGGTAGTCAACTAAATCAGCATACCAAGGATGTGTGCCTATGATAGAATAAATATGCTCAGGTGGGAATGTACCCCGAAGTGGTGCACCATCCATGGTTTCATACTCTAGTGCGTGATTAATCCTACTCATGTGTTCCGCCACCAAGTTTTCCAACCCATTCTTTTCCTTTATCTCAATATCAAATTACTAAAGAAGGATCATCCATTGGATTAGCCAAGGCTTTGAATCTGGCTTCTTCAAGAGGTAATTCAGAACTGTATGGTTAGAAAAAAATACTACCTTAGAGCCTAATAAATATGAACAAAATTTATCTAAATCAAATATGATGACATGAAACTCTTTTTTTGTGGTTGTGTAGTTTGATTGGGCTGACTCCACTATCCTCGATGCATAAGAAATCACATGTGAACGTCCATCTGCCCTTGGAGAAAAAACAGCCCTAACCTTGAAGATGGAAGCATTATACATAAGCTCATAAAGGAATCCCCCATTATTGGGGGATTCATGATTGGTGGAGTGGTCAAAAACATCTTTATCTCATCAAAGGGATTCCTGTAAGAATCATCGAACACAAAATCAGAATCCTTTTGAAGTAATTGTTAAATAAGAAGATCAATCTTAATAAAATCCTTGATGAAACGCTGATAAAATCTTGCATGACCCAGTAAATATATAACATCATTCACACATGAAGGATATGGTTAGAATTAAATAATACCTACCTTATATTTATCAACCTTTATCCCATGTTTTGACACAACATGACCTAAGACAATTGCATGTTCTTCAATGAAATGAAACTTTTTGAAGTTTAAAACCAGATTCTTTTTAATATAATGATTAAAAATCTTTACTAAACTAGAGATAAAATCATCAAATGAGGATCCATATACTGTAAATTCATACACAAATACCTTTATGAAGGTCTCACTAATATTATAAAAAATACTCATTATGCATCTCTTGAAGTTACCTGGGGAATTGAAAATCCCAAATGGCATCCTTCAGTAGGAAAATGTATCAAATGGACAAGTGAATGTTGACTTCTTCTGATCCTTCAGAGAAATAGAAACCTAAAAATATCCAGAATATCTATCCAAGAAATAATTGTTTGTTTTCCCAGCTAGTCTCTCAAGCATCTGATCAATAAATGGGGGGGGAATGGTCCTTGCAAGTGGAATGATTTAGTTTCATATAACTAATGCACACACACCAATTATTTTGTACCTTCATTGGAGCTAACTCATATTTATCCTTTTTAATAGAAATAACACCACTTTTCATAGGCAAAACGTGAATAGAACTCACCCCCTGGGAATCTGAAATGGGATAGATTGTACCTACCTCGAGAAATTTTTCAACCTCTTTTTTAACAACCTCAAAAATTGTTGCATTTAGTCCCCTTTGTGGCCAACAAACTGACTTAGACACATCCTCCAAAAAAATCCTATGCATGAAAATGGAGGGGATAATACCTGATATTTCAGCCATGGTCCACCCGATTTCCCTAATTTTCTCCCTCAAAAGATATAAAAGTTTTTATTTATGTTCAAAATGGATATTATTATATATTATAATAGGTAATCTATCACCACTTACAAGTATGAGTATTTGAGATTTGGTGGAAATTTATTGAGATACAATAAAGGGGGGTGATGTATGGTTGGAAACATTTAAGGAACTAAAATATGTGCACAAATAACATTAGTATCAGAATAAAAATCATAAATATCAGATAATAATTCATCAACTCCATTAGCATACTCAACAACCATGTCATAATTTGATTGAGATTTATCAAAATAAGAATATGAATCCATTTAAAAATCCAATAAAAGAGAGTCTTGTAGATTAGAAACAAGTGTGTATGTACTCTTAGACATCAAACTAGAACCAATTCTCATAATCTCACTAAGCATAGAACAATCAAAATCCATGGGGTTTTTACTTTGTGGTTCAAAATGGGAGATAAAAAAGTAAAATAGTCCTATGAGGGGTACTTCATGGAGTCCTCAACATTCAAGAGAACAACTTTATCTCAAAACTCAATAGAATGTGTACCCTCATGGACATTTATGACCATTTTAGAAGTTCCGAGGAAGGTCCTACAAAAGATAATGGGAGTATATGAACCAACCTAATCATCCTCTATTTTGAGCACATAGAAATATACTAGAAAGATCATGTCTCTTACCCATACAAGTACATCCTCAAGGAATCCCGTTGAATATGTTGTAGCTCTATTTTCAAACTACACCACTACGCTCATCATCATCAACTCACCAACATCTAAAGAAGAAAATACAGAGTGATGCATTAAATTTATGGAAGATCCTAAATCACAAAGAGCATTAGAAAAGTGTAACTCCCTTATGGTGAAAGGTATAGTGAATGTCCTAGGATCCTTTCACTTTGTTGTCACTACTGGAGTTAGAGTAATGAGTGTTGAAACATCTCTTCCAAGATTTATCCTCTCATTTCCCTTGATCCCTCCTCAAGTAGAATAAATTTATTTGAAGAATTTTTCATACCTTGGGATTTGTTTTATAGCTTCAAGTAAAGGGATGTTGATCTCAACACACTTTAATTTATCCAAAACTTCTTTTTTTCATCACCTCTTTAGCAATATTTTCAGTTTGAAAAACTCTACTTGGAAAAGGAAGGGGTTTTAGGAGGAATATCATCAATATTTTTTTACCTTTACCTTTATCCTTGGGTTTCTCAATAGTTTGTGTGGAATGGGGATTTTTTGGATTTTAGGAGAATCCAGGCGAGATGATAGGTACAGATATATCATTAATTTTCTACTCACTTATCAATATGTTGGCACTAACATTCCCCTTGGGATTTGGAGGAGGTTGGGAAGGATGATTTTTAGAGTTCTTACTTACCCGTTCATGGAGGGTGGTTACAATCTGGCTCATTTTTGTCTTCAACTCTCTCAACTATGAAACTTGACTCTTCAACTCATTCTATTAATTAAGAACATTTTTTTTCAAAATAAAATCAGTATTATAATCTAACTTTGGTTGATAAGACTCTTATTATTGGCTTGTTGATGCATGGGGTAAAAATTTCCTTTGGGGTTGTTGGAAACCCTGCTCGTATGGAAAAGGCTACTGGAAGTTTTGTTGAAAGGGGGACCTTTGTTGTTGTCTAGAGGAATACCTCATATCTGATTGATCCTTCCACCCTTGGTTATATGTTGGTTCCAATGAATCAAATTTCTTTGGGGGATATGGTTGTTGTTGCTACTAATGTGGAATCTCAGGAAAACTGCTTCACAATATTCTGTTTCTTATAGTTGGGGGAAATATCATTTGGGTGGATTTTCTTAGTGAAAATGTCACAAGGAAATATGCCTCACCATGGTGGAAAATTCTTCCAACTTAGTATCAATTAAATGACTCTCAAGAGAAGAAGTACTTACCTAATGTACTCCTCTAACATGTTGTATACCTCGATCACCAAATTGTTGGGAGTTGTGTTCCATCTTGTCAATAAATGTACGTGTAGCTGTTGGTTTCTTGTCCACCAATGCTACTCCTGCTACGGAATCCATCATGCTTCTCTCTATAGATGTGAGTCCTTTATTAAATTACTGGATGAGGAGTTTCTAACAGATTTGTTGGTACAGACATCGTGCACAAAACTCCTTGAATCGCTCCTAGTAATCACACATTGACTCTCTTTATTCTTATTTGATCCTAGAGATCTCTTTTTGAATGTATGTGTTCCTTGAAGCTGGAATAAATCTCTACAATAAAAGGTGCTTCAAATCATTCCAACATCTTACATCTTCAGGTTGTAAATAATACATTCAATCCATTGTCGCTCCATCAAGTGAAAATGGGAATGCTCTTAGATTGATTTGATCTTCAAATACATTTCTTGGTTTAAGGGTTAATAGAATCACATTAAATTCCTTATCATGTTTTTTTGGGCCCTCACCATATAAGCCATGAATATTTAGAAGAAGGTGAATTAACCCTAATTTTAGTTCAAATTCTAATTCAAGATTTGGGCATGTAATAAAATTTGGTTGATCATTAATATCAGGTGCATCCAATTCTCGAATGGATCTATTAATCTTATTTCCATTATTTTCATACATTATTTATTCTTTTCAGTTTGATATATATGTGTTTCCAATTTCAATGTTCTTGGAGTGGAGGAATTATCCAACTGGTTGAATGTTGAAACTTCTCATAGACTAAGAATATCTGATTTAATCCCTAAGGCTGTGTTCAATCTCAGGTTCAAGATCTTAAAAGATACACGGGATTAGTTCATGTCATAAAACATATAAAAATTAAAATAGGGAAAATGTACTATACTAAAAAGTAGAAGTTTGAGTTGATGGTCCAAAAATAAGAATAAAAAATAAAAGAAAAAGAAAAAAATCATATTGGGTAAAGAAGAAAGAAATACAAGAAAAAGAGAATAAATGTAAAATAAAATAAATACTTCTAATTAGATGAAATAATTACATTCCTCCCTAGAAAAGTTGAAAATTTTAAATGCATTATCTTCTAATCTCTCAAATAAAGTTTGATTTTTTGGGTGCTTGGGTACAGCAGAGTGGATGACCAATGTCGTCTCTCAATGGAGGAAGTAAATTAAAACAATTCTTAAAGGTATTCAAAAAATAAAATAAAATAGAATAAAAACACTACTTAAAATTTATGAGGGGTTTTTTACAATTTATAAAATAAGAATAAGTAATTTGGAACAATAATTCATTTTATTGTTTTTTTTTGAAATGAAAATTGAAAAATAAAACACAATAAGAAGATGTTTATTTAGAAAATATTTTAAAAGGCATAATAGATCCAACTATACCTCTTCATTTAATTATTTATCATCATCATTTTAATCAATATCCTGTTAATTTTGATCCCCTAATTGTTTAACCCCCAAACCCTATGAGTATTAACTTAACCACCAATATGAAATTAATTAAACTCTATGATAGCTTTGAAACATGCAATTGTAGCACCCTACTTTGATTAATGTTCTAAGGATAGATTATGGTCAGTGGTAAATTAAGGCACACTTACACTATGAAAATTAGGATTAATTGAGTTTATGGTTTTCATTCAAACTCTACTAATTGATCCTATGTGGTCTTGTTTTACCAGTTAAGGTTGCGCTCTTAGAGTTCACACAATCCATGACCTTGCGTGTTTTTGAGTTAACCGTTCAATTGAATGCTTAGTTTAATTTAATTTAAAAACTCAACTAATAGATAATATTATGTTAATTACTGTATCTCATTTATTCAAAATAAATGAATTAATATTGATAGAGGTTGATCGATTACTAAGAAAACTACTCTTCCTTGGGTGGTGTAGTCATCAAAGAAACGAATTACATTTACAAAGATTTCGAAAGGGTATAACCCAATCTCGTTTATACTCTTTTATTTACATCCAAAATAGTAAGATTAGGAGAAGAATAAAATTTAAAATGATAAAATAAATTGAAGATAAACTAAGAGTTTATTGAAAGTACAAAAACATTACAACAAAGAAGTGGAAAAGAAGAGCATTTTGGAGGAGATCCTAGCTTGGTAGCTTTCCTAAACCAATTGTGAGTTTAAATGGTATAGAACCACTTATCCTCTTCTCACAATATCCTTATTCACGTACCACCCCCTATAAAAGTGAAAAACACCAATTTATAGAGTGGAGGGGGGATAGGTATAAAGAGGCTTCAAGTGTGAAAGGGGAAATTTAGAAAAAAAATTAATCCAAATTGCTCTGCCTATTTGACCACCAAAACACATTAATCCACTGTCCTTACAAAATTATTATTTGTGATAAAGTGATTCCAAGATACCATCTCAAAATTTGGGCCTAATCCACGAATTTATGAATAATTTATTGCCCAAATATAGATCCAATGTCTAATCTAGCGAGTCCATCACGACTTTGACATCATGGGCCATTTTTACCAAAACAATGCATGATATAACTCAAATTTCCGGAATTAAATTTGTCTAAAATTAAGTCAGGAACATATTTACAAAATATTAAGTTCAAATAATACACATCAAAATATTTTTTTCTGAAATGCTACAGTGGATTTTAAAGGGTAAAATTGAATTTTCACCAAATTTTCAAATGAATGATCTAATCCCAAATATTTTATAAATAAAAATATTTAACACAATATGAGGAAAAAATTTATTTATTATCAATAAAATATTCAAAAAAAAATTTACCATCCATCTTCATATAAAAAGTCTGAAAATATTCCATCATTCATAGCTTTAATTTTCCTTTGAATATTCTCATCATCAGGTTGCTAAATTTTTATCTTTTAAAATAAAAATTCATTAAAATATTTTGAAAAAGTATTTATGTTTCCCTTCTTTAATAATTCAAATATCCATTTTTAATAAATTCGGGAACATTGAATCACTATCAATCCTCATTTTGGTCATAAATCCATGATATTTCTTTCTAATTTCATCCAAAACCTTATTTTCCTTTCATAGATATTTGTATATTGAGAAATCATAATACTAAAGTATATTAAACCATAATATTTTCCTTATATTTATTTATTTATGTGAGAAAATATATTTAAAAATATTCTGATCTTTATATATCTCACATTTTTCACTATAGAGATCGAGTCTTCATAGGTTAATTGAAAGGATTACAGATTTTAATTCCAGATTATGGGTTGGAAAGTTTTTTCACTAGTTTTTAACTACCTTGATGTATATGTAATAACTTTATCATTATCTAAAAGGATTCAACCAATTACATTCCTCGATTCATCATAATATATCACAAAACCATATTTTCATGATAGTAGAGACAAATTAGAGCATTAACCAATATCCTATTCAATTCTTCAAAACATTTTTCAATTTTTTTTATATATGAACTGAACCCCATTACGAGTAATATTGGTTAATAGTTTATCTAATCATTAATTTTTTTGAATAAATCACCGATATTAACCTACCAAACAAATCAAACTATATACCTTAGTTATGTTCATTAGTGTAGACTATTCTCTTATGGCCTTCATCTTTTCTAGATCAACTGTGATTCCATCTTTAGAGAAAATATGAAAAATAAAAGTACCTTATTGAATCCATTATTCACAATTCCTAAATTTCCCATATAACTATTTTCTTCTAAGATTCCCAAGAATTATCTGCAACAGATTCTTATGGTCTTTATATATTTTGGAGTACACTAAGATATCACTAATAAATTCCAAAAAAAATATCAAGATATTTATTGAATACTATTTTAATTATATCCCTGAAGATATAGGGTGAATTAGTCAATAAAAATGGAATTACTATGAAATTTTAATGTTCATACCTCATTCCAAAAAATTTCCTTCGGATATCTTCATTCTTTACTCACAATTCATGATACCAAAAATGAAGATAAATCTTTAATAAATAATTATCTTGGTGAATTTTATGGAATAATTCATCAATGTGAGTTAGATGACGCTTTTTTTATTGTAATATTTTTTATTTCTCTATAATAAATGCACAACCACATAGATCCATCTTTCTTCTTAGTGAAAGGAACATGGGATCCCCAAGGCCAATCACTAGGGTGTATAAATCTCTTATCACACAGATCCTCTAGTTCCTTATTCAACTCTTATAATTAAATAGTGGAAATTCTATATGGAGTATTTAATATTAGTATTGAATCAGAAATTAAATCAATGGAAAACTCAAATTCACACTCTGGTGAATAACCAGTTAATTCCTTAGGAAATACATCATTGTATTCCTGTACAATAGGTACATCCTTTATTTGAATATTATCTTTCCCATCCACATATATTTTCTAATATTCTTCAATAATTTCATTTAAAAGTGATATTGGTGGTGGATTTAAACATTAATCAGATGATAAATACTCTCCTATGAAAATACGGAATTATATATCTTTATCATGAATCATAATTTCCTTATTTTTGCAATAGATTTTTGGATCATATTTTGAAATCTAGTCCAAACCAAGGATTATGTCAAAATACACCATAGTTATAATAATAAAGTCAGAAAACAAAGTCTGTTTATGTATCGTAATGAGAACTAACTGGAAAATACTTATTGGAGTTACGCTTCCAATGGGAGTATAAACTAATAAATCACTTCTTTAAGTGCTAGAAAAATATCAAATTTTCTAGGAAAACATGGAAATTATTAAAGAGATTGAAGATATAGGATCAAATAAAGTATTAAATAAATTTGAATATATGAAAAAGGTACCTACTATCACATCTTTAGGAACATCAACCTCTGCTATTATAATCAACAAATCTTTACATTCCTCCTTTGGCCTTTTTTGGGTAAATTACACTGATTCATGGGACACACATTTTAAAAATTCCTTTTCTCCTTATATTTAAAACATTTAACATCGTTATTTTATTTAATTCATTTTCAATTATTAGAATGATGTAATTTCTATTCACATTTTAATAATACTCCTTTTCTTTTAAAATGGGAATAGGGGTGTTTCCTTCCACATGTATCACATGTTAGAAAATTCCCCTTAATCTTTTCCCACTTATCTGTTTTTTCATCTTACATCTTCTTTTTATCCTACTTTCCCTTGAATTCATAAGTCTTAGATAATTATTTATTAACCTTGATAGTATATGAGACTATCTCTTCTTATGATGATATGATTTTGGAGACTATTTCCATTCGGCGAAATGGATTTAACTCATCAAATAAATGATGTATCTTACTCTATGGATTACATATGTAGTCTAAAACATGCCTTTCCAATCTTATAAGTTTTGATTCATAATTAAAAACATTTTCAAATTCCTTTTCTCTCAGACACATGAATTTCCTATCTATATATTCTCATAGTTCATGAGGAAAATAGTTTTCCAATAATGTTTATTTAAAATTATTCAATTCCATATTTGATAATTCCTCCTCATCTTTAGTGTCTGTAATTAATTACCTCTATTAATCTACATCCACTAAGAGCTGATAAACATACATGAAAAACATCTCCCTTTTATTACTTTCTAGAGTAATAAATATAATATATAAGGAACTTATCCATTTCTCAGCTTCAAATGGACTCATAGTTCTATTGAATGATGGATTTTGATGACTTATAAAATAGTCTAACATTGTTACCCTATTTTTTAGATCTGTATTCTAGTCCCTATGAGCATTGTTATTAATCATAACCTAATTCAAATACCTCCATATAGTTATAATTTTTTTATCACCAGTTGTAGATCCATATCCAGCTTCAATATCATGAATAGGATATCAATATCTACATGTATTTGGCACATTGATATTATTTCCATTCCCTCCACTAGGCCCAATTTCTAAAAAAAATCATACACAATGTTAGATTAAAACATTATGAATCATAATGTATAATTTAATTTATATTTAAACATTTGATATAAATAGAAAAAAATATGTAATCTTGATATAATAATCTTGGATTATTCGGTTATGTTCTCAAAGTCCATTATAGAGTTAAATTAACTAATATTTGTTTTCATAAATCTATTTACCAAGGTTTCTACTAAACTTTATTTGATAGAAACTATAAAAAACCATACCCCAGTAGGCCATAGATGGTGGTTACATTATTACATTAGAACTAGATACAACATATCGCATTACAAAGGCTAAATAGTTTATTAGTCTTGCAAAAATAGATATAATCATGATTATCATATTACATTGAAAATATAAAACACATATCATAAAATAATTATTTCATTATTACTATTATTCACAATACCATTATTCATATATAGGGGAAAATAATAAAAATAAGAGGGTGATCTCAGATGCTTAGTAAGGTAATGCATACAAAAAAAGATAATAAGTTATGAATAATATGGAAATAATAAATGATGGCCAAAATAATTCCATATAAATAATCATATGAACTAAAAAATAATCCAAGGAAATTAAAAATAATAATCACATGGACATCAATAACTGAGTTCATAATTAATGAATTAATAATGTCAGACATATGAAACTTATTATTGAGGCCTTGTCCAAGATATTTGAAAACATAATTAAAGCCTTGTGCCAACACATCTGAAAATAAATGTGTAAGGCATTAGGAAAAATCCAATCTTGTTTCTCTCGTGAGACCTAATGATTCCTTGTGGGGAGATAGTAGTCCCCACCCATAACTTACTATGTCCAATGAATTCCTCATGTGAATAAACAATACAACCTAATAAACATGCCTTAAAAATCAATAATTATTTGTATCAAAAAAACTAATCACGCGGAATATCGGTACATTCCCTAGTAAAATTGATCATAAACATTAAAAGAAACATTTTTAATTATATCATTATATTACATACATTAAATAAGATTCAACAAAGACTTTGTACATATATGATAACAATTTAAAGATATTATTGGTATATTCTTAATGAAAATACCCTTTTAATTTGAAATTTATAATTTTTTTAATCTAAAAACATCTCACATATTAAAGAAAACATTTTATTTTAAAATAATATAGTATAATTATAAAGGAAGATTTAAATAATTTAGCATTAAAAATGGTTGAATTGTTTTTTATGAAATATATGTTAAAAAACATTCCTTTACACTTTCGATAAAATTAAAAAAGTACCTCATTCAGAAAATGACAAGAATACTTCCTTTATAAGATTTTATAAAAGGTAAAACATGGTTATGACATGTATTTAATAAATAATTTAAGAATATAAAAAACATTGTTTAAAACATTATGAGAAAATATTAATATGGATGAAAAGACCCCCCAGTGGAAACATTAATATAAATAATATCAAATTGTGATGAGGTTCATAAATAAACCCTTACCTTGGGTTCTAATTCCACCACATGGGTTCTAGAATTATATATAATACTAATATATTTATTATATATCAATTACATAACCATATATATATATATATAATACCATATATGATTTAATTAAAATATATTGTCACCCATTTACTTATAATTGTATATTAAAATCACTGTTTCAGGTGATAACTACTTCATTTTTCATGTATGTTTCAATTCATTATATTTTCTCCTTGTACTCATATCATGTTTCTATAATCATCAGAATGTTAATCATGATATATTTATCATTTATATTCATTATATCCATATTCATGACCATTTATAAATGTAATAGTTAGAAAAATGAATTATATCATTCATGGTGACGGTAGGTCGTACGTACACTGGAATTTTGTTTTCATTTTTTTTGATATATGGAATGAAATAAAGGTAAATATTAATTCATATATCAAAAATCATAATTATGTCATAAAATTCATATATATTTATCAGATACATCCTCATTACCATCCAATTAAAAAATAATTGAAAACAAAATCACATCGCTTCGTAGAGGTGGTAGTTTACATATACGTGTGAGTGAATTTATTGTATTTCAATGGATTGGACGGTAATATTATAGATGTTAATTATTTCTCTATGTGGATATAGTAAGTTGTACGTACTCACGAGTGATACCTTCACTTACCATTTGATAGGAAAGGTGGTGGATTATGGTGATTTCATAATCATTATTACATTTCAGTATATTTAGGAAACTAAATTTATTATTTTATGATAAATACCATAGATTTAGATTATTTATGGAATAATTAAAAAAATAAAGTAATCAATTAATGGGATTACCTATCCTTTAAACGAACTCCTTTAAATACCCTCTGAAGTGACTTATAGTTTTAATTTTTTGAAGAAAAGAACCTTCAAAATATGGATAAAAACAATAGAATATAGTTTTTCCTGGTTTGGCTGATATATAATGTAACACCAAAATATTTTTCTATATACTTATTTTAGAGTAAATTTAGATTTTTTGATAGCTTGTGATACATGCAATACCAAGTTTAAAAGAAAATACTCTTTTAAAATATTATTTCAAAAATTACCATTATAAACGAGATATTAAGTTGGGGGTTTGAATTATAACAAATATTTATGAAATTTATGGTAACATATTCATAGAAATAAAATAATAATCAATTAATAGCAGAAGAAATGTTTTTTAAAAAACTATATTTTTTATAAAGACAGTTTAGTCGCGCATTGCGCACATAATTTAAATTAAATATCTAGCACTTTTTGAAAAATTATTTAGAACAATAATCTTCATATTTTAAATAATAATATCAAAATTATCTTAGGGTAAATTGTTTTTATTTTTTAAAATGTTTCATTTTTTGAGGAATAGTGAAAAATACTGAATTTTAATTGAAAATTGTCTTTTCATTTAAATTATTTATAATGTAAAATTTTATTTAAAAATGGTTTTAATGTAATTTTATATTAATTTTATATTAATTAATACAATTCAGGACATTGGAGTAATTTTCATGTTTTATTTTATATAAACTCTATATAAACTCTTGAACATTTTCTCTTTGAAGACCACTTTCTCGTCACATCTGTGGGATTAATTTTACATTAAAATATTACATTTCAATGAATTGAATTTCTAAAAATGGATTACATATTTTTAATTAGACTAATTTATAATTTATAATAAGTTCAAATTAATTATTTACCAAAATGAATAGCAAAAGAAATAAAAATTAATTACTGCGGTTAATGTAAAAATGGATCTATCAGGGGTTAAAGTAAAACTAAAAGGGTTAAAATAGCCTAAAACTAGTCTAAAATATATTTTATAGAAATATTTCAACATTATCCCTTCTAGTATCAATAATGGTCTATTATTTTGTTCTTTTGTCATGAAACAAATGTGGGAATAAATCATTCTTTTAAACAATTACAAGTGTGTCACTCACCTCGCTTATAAAAGGTCACCCCTTATCATCTCTTCTTCACATCATAAACCATTTTTCTAGACAATAACTAATAAAATCACTTTCAAACTTCCATACTCTTATCCTAGAATCCTTATTTTCGTTCATAAAACCATCCTAGGAAGGATTTGGTCCAAAACTAAGGAATATATCCATTGAAGAAGTGATGTTCTTCAATGAGAATTTTTATTTTATTTCTTCCTCCACATTCTTAAATTATTTTAAACACACTATGATTTATTAAAATATTTATATACCATATAATTATTTATTTAGGTTAAGTTAATGGCCTAAAAAATCTCTACATCTATCAATTTTTTTTTGCAGTCCTTATTCGTGAGTACGACCGCCTCACAAACCAATGTCATTCATTTTTCCATTACCAAATTTAACACTTATGTAAGATGATGGATATAAACTATATATATTTTAAAAAAATAATTAAACCAATATATTCATTTAACAAATATACCGCTTTTACTTTCCATTTCGTAGGGGACATGATAGTGTCTCTTGTGTGTACGACAGACTACCACCTCACCTTGAAATGTGATTCGTCAGTCACTTAAGCTTTACATGGAAGATGATAAGGACAAATATAATGATTATATTTTATATTAATTTCATAAATATGTTATTAATTATATATTTATCATTTTTAAAAGATAATATATATCATTTTATTTCTTACATTTCACTCATTGAATGATGATAACATTATTCATGTACGTGTGGACTACCACCTTCACAAAACAATGTGACTCCCTTTTCATCCCCACACCACATGGATGATATATATATATATAAGAATATATAAATAATTTAATGGTATTTATGATATTATGATCATTCTGGAAATATAAAATCTTACTTACCAGCTTTCTATAATGATCATTGAAAAATAGAAACGTTACTCATGTGTACGTATGGCCTATTGTCTCCATGATCGTAACATATTTCATTTCTCAATACCATATTTAATTATTGGTATTAATGTATAATATATATATAAACATTATATTTATGTCATTAATATTATTCTATATATTATTAAACTATAGACTATTCACAAGAACCAAAACATTCATGACAGAGTACAAATGATAAAATAGAGCAATTAACACCCAAAACAATGAAAATAATGAAAGATTATTAGAGAACATGAGATAAGATGTTATAAGAGGTTAATATATTGTATAGTAAATATTAATATGGTTATATTAAAAGTTAATAAAATGTTTAAAACCTATATACATGATGTTAAATAACATTCAACTAAAAATAATATTGAGGTGAGGGATTTCTTAACTCAATTTCCATTCATTGTGTTAAACTTCTACTTCATTGATTATGTCATGATAATATTAATTGTGTAATTAACTCTTATTACTTTATGTTTTATTTATAATTATTCTATGTGGATTTACCTTTGATACAAATAATCAATTCACTGATCAAACCCAACTTCAATGATATAAAATTATAAGGGACTTCGTCTCAATTTCTCTTCGCTGAGTCATTTTGTAATGTTATGAACCTAATTTATTTTATATAGTGTATATAATGATCTTTGGAATTTAATATAATTATTCATTCATAATTCATGGTATTTAAGTTTCAATTTAATTTATTTCATCCAATATTATTTTATATTAAAAATACAAAGTGGTAAAAGATATGGTGTAATCTACCCTTTTTTATGATTGTTATCATTTTTTGAAATAATCACTTTGTTGTGATAAAATTTCATTGGAAATTAGATTTATATAAATTATTCCTATTATTTTACAATATATATGATTATTTCCTAAACTATATACCATTTTCACATATGGTTTTTACTTTTAATGTTATTTGAATAATTGGGGAAATATTGATAAATTCGTATCCTTTAATTAATAAAGATACATGATGACAACGAATATTTTTTATGAACTAAATAGATTTTTCGATATATGAGTAATAAATTGGAAATTCAAGTCGTGGGTGGGAACCTGTTATAGATATCCTCTCCATGCATTGGTAGTATCATGATATGAATTATTTAGCCAAATTAGATGGGTTTTTACCTAGTAGTTTTAAAAATTCTTGAGGATAGATCTTAGTGGTAAAGTTATCCTTTTCCTGGGAAACATGATGTCTAATAATTAAGAATTTTGTTCATTGATAATTCAGTTATAATTATTACTAATTATATTTTTTTCTATGATATTATATATGGATACATTTTATTCTATGTTTACTGATTAAATGACATGTTTTTTCAGATTATTTACCTTCCCATATTGATTTTGTGTTATCTTACCATAATAGTCATGTTATTTAAATTTACTGTGTGTTATGTTACATACCATTCCATGTTAATTATTATTATTGATTCATGATAGATTCCATTTTACTTAACGCTTAATGAGTATTTGAACTTGCCTTTATTTTCATTCCTTTCCCTAGGATATGAATAAGAAATCTTTGAATTAATTTTAAAGAATTAAGTTCACTTGATTTTGTTATGTATTGTGTTTTATTTTATATTCTTGATGTAAAAAAAGAGTATCATGTATGTATCTGGTTCTCCAAAATTTATAAACTGATCATCCCTTTAGGATTTGATTCCTTGTATCTATCCCAATTTAATAAAGTAAAACTCCGGATATAGGCGACTGGTTTTGGGGTCTCTACAGTTGGTCTCAAAGGATTTTTAGTAGAAACATTGGGAACTATATTAATAAAAATTTAGATTAGGTAACATAAACCTATGATATACTTTTAGGATAATTATAGAAGAACATACTAATGTTTTGGTTGGGAAAATATTATGTGGGTTTATCCTAGATATACATCCATGTCTGAATACTATAATTGGATGCAATATTGGAAAAAAGGTACCTAGGGGTAATAACTCTTACAATTATGAATTATGATAGGCTTGATAATTATATAGTTCATGAAAATATTCCTTATTGTGCACCTAATTTGACTCACATGGGGGATATGATTAGGATAATTCACATTTTCTTTACAAACAATTAAATATTTTGAAAATAAAAGTTATCTGCAAAGAAACCATGTTTATAATTTTGAGATTAACAATGCATAAATTTTAATTTATGTGTTTGACAATATTTTGAATTATATATTATGATTTTAAATTCATAATTTTATTGATTAATCCAGAATATTCCATTGATTACAAATTGCTCATGGAATGATGAATGTTATCAGTACTCATGGAAAATGTAGATATTTCCCTACCTAAGAAGCTAAAACAAGTGGTATAGGAAATGGGAAAGTTATGGCTATATTAGGGTAGATTAATCAATTTATAAAAAAACATTTCATAAAGTGTTGCTTATTATGAGGATAAAATTACAAGGTTTTCTAGTTATGATACAGATTACATACACAACACAAATTATATGATTTACCATTTCCCTAAAGGGGTTAAGACAAATCTATGATGGGCACTGGTCTCTCAAATTTTTTTAATACGATGAAATAGTTTTATGTTCTATAAAAATAGAGAAAGAATTTACAAGAAATTATTTATTCTAGGGAAACCAAGAGAATAAGTGGTTATCTGAAAACTATGAAAAATGAAATGAGTCAAAGGAGAAGAAAAATATGAATTAATTTCCACCATGTGAGAACTGTGGAAAGAATTTCCCTGGGAAATTTTTGAAGGGATGACTGTTTATTATAAGTGTGGATAAAAGGTTATTCAAGTTAAAGAAGTAAAGTGGAATAATGAAAGCACTATGATTAAATGTTTCAACTATAGGGATATTGGGCACTATGCAAACAAATTCTCCAAGAACCAATGGAATCTACTAAAGAAGAGTTCTAGGGGAAAGGCCAATATTTTTTGATCATTATAGATAATTGGAAATACCCAATGATATGGTGGTATATGAATTAATCCTACCTTAAAATTTAGCTAATTATTTATTTTATTATTGATCCTTTCACTCTTTCATATATACCTAGTTTTACAGGAAAATTAGACTCTTCCATTTTAATTTAAGAAGGGAGTTGTTATTCAAAACCCTTCGAGGAATTCCCACTAGAACAAGGATGTTTCAAGAAGTCCCCATTATAACACATAAAAATGCTTTATTTTCTCACCTTATTATTATACATATGGTTGACTTCAATATAATCCTTGGTTTGGACTAGATTTAAAAATATTATGAAAAAAACAGTTAAAGAAGAAGGAAATTATGATTTGTGATGAAGATATAGAATCTTTATATTTAGATGGGAGACTTCATCATCTGATTTATATCTACATCCACCCATGTTTGGTCCACTAAAATATATTCTTGGTGAAGAAGTAGAAACAAAAACTTAGGATAGTAAAGGTAATATTAAAATTGATGATGTAGATTTTGTACAGGAATAAAATAATGTATTTACTAAGTAATTAACTTTTCATCCAACCAAGTGTGCAGCTAAAGTTTCTATTGATTGAATCACAGATGCAAAATTAATGTCAAAGAATCCCTTTAAAATAGAAACATTGGAATTAGTGGAGTTGATCAAACAACTAGATGATTTGGGTGAAAATGGATTTATTAAACCTAGTATTTCTCTATTGGGAGCCCCTATTCTATTTTTTAAAAAGAAATATGGATCCAGGAGTCTATGGATTTTTATAGGTAAATCAATGCTATTATTATAAATAAAATGTATCATCTACCATGAATTGATCACTTATTTGATTAATTTCATGAATCCCAATATTTTTCGAAGATTAACCTACATTCTGGGTATCATAAATTGTGAGTAAATAAGAAGGACATTTTGAAGACATATTTTCAAATAAGTTAAGGGAATTATGAGTTTACAGTAATTCCATTTGGATTGACTAATTCACACTCAATTTTTAAATATCAAATGAAAAATTTTCAAGGAATATCTTCATGGTTGTTTTTGTCATTCATTGATGATATTTTTATGTTTTCAAAAATATATAAGGCCCATTTAAATCTATTGGAGATAATTATTGAAAAAATTATAAGGAAAGACTTAAATAGTAAATTTTGTATGTGTGATTTCTGGCTTCAAAAATTTTCTTTTCAAGTCCATATCGTCTCTAAGAATAGTATCGTATTTGATCATAAAAATAAAAAGTTAGTCAAATAATGTCTTACACCAATGAACATACCTGAGGTAAATATTTCCACTAGTTTAGTGGGTTACTATCAATTATTCTTTCATAAGTTTTCCTAATTAGATAACCCTTTAACCAAGCTTACATATAATGGGGTAAATTTTTTTGGACATAGCAATGTGAAGAATGTCTTGATGAACTAAATAAGAGATTAGTAAATGCTATTATTGGGAATCTACCATATATAAATGATTGGTTTTTGATATATAGTTATTTTCTGAATAAGGGAATTGGTTGTTTATTAATAAAAAATCAAAAAGTTATTGAATCTGGATTAAGGAAATTTATGACTCGTGAATAGGACTATCCAACCTAGGATCTTGAGTTGACAGTTGTAATATTTTCTTTAAAGTTATGGATACATTATTCCTATGGTAAAATATGTGATATATATATAGATTATAAAATACTAATAAACATATTTTTATAGAAAGATATCAATATGAGACAAAGTCGATGGATCGATCTACTCAAAGATTCTGATTTCCCAATACAATACAACCCAAGTAATGAAAATAAAGTAGTTGAAGCATTGAGTAGGAAAGATCATGGGGTTATGACAAAAATGAGGATTAGGAGGGATAATATGATCCTAAATCTAGTAAATATGGAAATGGAAATAATTAAGGAAGTGGATAAATCACTCATTTACAAATTATTAAAAACCCAAATTTATTAAAAATAAAAAAAATTCTCAAAATGAGGATGTGAACTTTCAAAAGAAAACTGAAGTTATGAATGATGGTAAATTAGAAGTATTCATTTGTGAAAATGATCTTTTTAAATATTGAAAGATATTATGTGTTTCATCTATATCAGAGCTAAAAATGGTGTTGTTGGATGGCACTCATAGTTAGAATTTCCCTCTATACTCTTTAAGCAAAAAAAAATTATAGGGATTTGAGGGGACATTTTTGTGGGATAACATGAAGCGGTAAATTACTGAATATGTGTCCAGATGTTTGGTTTGTCAACAAGTGAAAGCTATGAGGAAGAATCCTATAGGATTCATGAAACCAATTCCTCTTATTTATTGGAAATGGGATGAAATTACTATGGAATTGTTTCTAGGACTACCAAATACTTCTAGAAATAATGATTCTATACGGGTTATCATTGATAACCTAACAAAATATGCACATTCCACCACCATAAGAGAAGATTTACCTCTTGGGAACCTCATGAGTCACTATGTTAATGAATTTATAAGACTTCATCATGCACCTCTTTCAATTTTTAATGATCATGATCCATGTTTGACATCAAAATTATGGAAGAATCTTCTTAAGGATCTTGGTATTATGCTTCATTTGAGCATTGCCTACCATCCTCAAAATGATGGATAGTCTGAAATGACAATTAAAATAATGGAAGACATGTTGAGGTCATGCACACTTGAATTTAAAGGTATCTAGTATAATTATTTACCTTTGATATACTTTTCCTTTAACAATATTTTTCATTAAAGTATTTAAATGGCATCATATAAAGCATTATATGGAAAGAGATGTCGTACTCCAACTTGTTGGAATTATGTTAGGGAAAGGAAACTTATAGGATGATAACTTGTTAAACAGAAAAGAAAGAAAATAATTCTTATACACACTCACATTAATATATCCCATAGTAATAAGAAGAATTTTTCTTATAATTGGAGAATTTATTTGGAATTCCATGTGGGGGATCATGTTTTTTAAAAAGCTTCTCTATATAATGGTATTATAAGGTTCTTTGAGAATGGGAAACTGAGTATAAAGATCCTCATAACCTTTCAAAGCCTAGAAATAATTTTAGTTTTTTCTTATCATTTGTAAATGCCACCAAGTCTATCAAAATTAAATGATGTGCTGAACATATCATTGTTAAGGAAGTACATGCAAGATCAAATGCATTTGCTCACTTATGATGAGATAGAATTGGAACTAGATCTATTGTACTCAGAAGAACCCATCTATATTCTGAGGATGAAAATTTAATATGAGGGGAGAATTTAACATCCTAATACTTTATATTATATTCCTATAGAATAAATTTAATTTCATTGATAGCTTACGATGCACACAACACCAGGTTTAAACAAAAATACTCTATTAAAATATAATTTAAACATTATAATTATAAACACTATCTTATGTTGGTGGGTATTAACAGTACCAACAAATTATGAAAATTATTCTTGCCTATTGTTTATAAATAAAATAAAAATCATTTACAATAAAAAGAAATTTTTTCTGAAAAACTGTATTTTTTCTAAAGGACGGTTTAGTCACGCTTTACATACATAATTTAAAATTAATTTCTAACATATTTATAAAATTTATTTGAAAAAAATAAAAATAATTTTTGAAATAATAATATCAAAATTATATTTGGGTTAATTTTTAGTAATTTTATGAAATGTTTCATTTTTTGATGAATAGTGAAAAATACTGAATTTTAATTGAAAGCTGCTTTTTCATTTATATTATTTATAATATTAAATTATATTTTTAAATAGTATTAAAGTAAAATTTGAATAAAATTATATCAATTAATATAATTTACTCCATTTTAGTAATTTCTATATTTAATTTTGATATAAATACTTTGTAAACTTTTAAACATTTTGTTTTGAAAATTCGCTCTCTCGTCACATCTACAGGATTAATTTTCAATTAATTTTTTTCATTTCAATGAATTTTATTTTGAAAATTTGATTAAATATTTGGATTCATAATAATTTCTAATTTCTAATAATGTAAACTAATTTTTGACAAAAACTAATAGTGAAAATAATTAAAATTAATTATCATCATTAAGGTAAAAATGGATTTAGCATGGTGTTAAACTAAAAATACGAGGATAAAAATACCAAAAAACTTTTAAAAAATATATTTTATGGTTTAATTTTTACCATATACCTTAAAATTTAAATAATTTTCTATTATTGTATCCTTTATACATGAAAACAACATGGGTATAATTCATTATTTACAAAACAAATACAAGTGTGTCACTCACCTCACCTATAAAAGGCCACCCACTCTCCTATCTGTTTCACATCATAATACCTTTTTTCTTAGAAATTACCTATAAAAATAGCTTCCTAACTTCCCTATTATAATTTTAAAACCCTTGATTTTGGAGTAAATCCATCCGTGGAAGGGTTTGGTGCAAACCAAATGAAAATGGTTGAAGAAGAGTTAATCTTTTCAACAAGTGTTTTTATTTTGTTTCTTTCCAAACCTCATTAAATTATTTTTAAACCATTATGATATAATAAAATAATTATATCATATATAATGATATTAAATTATGTTAATGTAATTATGTAAAAAAATCTACACATCCTTCAAATGGGTTACGAAATCATCATTCATGTGTACGGCGGTCTACTGCCTCACGAACTGTTGTCATTCGTTTTTCAATTACCTCCTTTCATGGCTAGGTATGATGATGGATATAAGCTATATATATATATTGTTTATAAAATAATTATACCTCATGATTCATTATATCATATATAACATTTTTACTTTTCATTCCGTAGGGGACACGATAACATCGCTCGTGTGTACAACAGACTATCGTCTCACAAAGCGACATGATTTATCATTCCCTAAAACTTTACGTGGAAAGTGATAAGGATAAATTTAATGATTATATGTGATATAAATTCCATAATTAAGGAATTAATGACATATATATCATCCTTAAAGGGTAATATATATCATTTTTTCTTAAATTTTCACTCAATGAATGGTAATAGCATTTTTTTGTGATTGTGTCTGTTATCGCCTTCACAAAACGATGTGACTCTCTTTTAATAAACAAACCATATGAATGATATACGTATAAGTATATTTAAAGAATAAAATATTATTTATGATATTATTATCATTCTTGAAAAATGAAATATTACTTACCTCATTTCCATAATGATCATTGAAAATTTGAAATGTTACTCATGCATGAGTATAGCCTATTGTCTCCATGATCAAAACATACATAATTTTTCAAAACCATATTTCATGATTATTATTAAAATTATAATTGACCTAAAAATATGATAATTATTTCATGAATATTATTATTTACATAATGAATGTATATAATATGCATGAGAACGTAAACTACCATGATAAAGCAAAAATGAGAAAATAAGGAAATTAACACCAGAAACAATGAAAATAATGAAATATTATTAACATATGGGTGATAATTTTTTATAAAAGGATTATATATGATATTATAAATATTTATATGTTTTAATAATAAGTTAATAAAATGTTTAAAACCACTATGTAGGAGGTTAAATAATGTTCAACTAAAATGAAGTGCAAGGTGAGGGATTTCTTAACTCAATTTCTATTAGTTGGGTTAAAATTATACCTCATTGATTATATCATTGTATGATTATGTGTGTAGTGACCTATGATTACATTATATTGTATTTAAAATTTTTTATTTTGATTTATATTTTGTATACATAATTAATTCACTAATTGATCCCTACTTTAATGATATGATCTTTGTAAGGGGCTTCGTCTCAATTTTCCTTCACCGAGGCATATTGTAATTTCAGGAATCTAATTTCTTTTATATGGTGCATATACTTTGATTTGATATTTAATATAATTATTAATTAATAATTCATGGTATTTTAAGTTTAAATTTTTATTATTTCATCCAAGGGTATTTGACTTGAAAATTGCGAAGTGGTAAATGTTATTGTGCAATCTCACTTTATTTTGTGATTGTTAGCTTTCCCTAGAAACAATAACTTTCAAATGATAATTTTTAATTGGAAATCACATTTCTCTTAAATATCCATATTATTTTATTATGGATATTATTATTTCATAAACTATATACCATTTTTACATATGGTTTTTAATTTGAAAGTTATTTGATTAATTTGGAAAATATTGATAAATCTGTATCCTTTACTCAATATGGATACTTGATGATAAGGCACATTTTTCATAAATTAAATTGATTATTCGATATATGAGGGATGATTAGGACATACAAGCCATGGATGGGGCTAGTTATTGATAGATCTTTGATGCATCGATAGTCTCATGAGATGAATCTGTTGGCCAAATCAGATGGGTTTTTACACAGTGGTTTTAAACTATCTTGATTATTGATCTAGCAAGTATTGTAATCATGTTCCTAGGAAAGATTGCGTATAATAATTAATAATTTTATTCTTTTCAAATTTAGTTATTATTATTTTCCTAGAGATTCCATCTATGGTATTCTCTAAGGATGTATTTCATTCTCATTTTATTGATTAAATGGCATGTGTTTTCAGATTATTTATATTTCTATATCAATTCTAACTTATCTTATCATTATATTCATGTTATTTAAATGCAATGTGTGTTAAGTTATTTACCTTTCCATGTTGATTATACTAATTGGTTCATGATAGATTCTGTTGTACATAACAGTTACGGAGCATTTGATATCACCCTTATTTTTTTCATTTCCTCCTAACATAAAGAATAAATAATTTAATGATTTTTTAAGGATTCAATTAGTTTTATTTTTTTATGTATTATGTATTATGTTTTATGTTTTATTTTCTATTCCTAATGTAAAATGGGTATCATATTTGTATATGGTTCTTCAAAACTGTTGAACTGATCGGTCCATCATGATATTATTCCTTATATCTTTACCAATGTGATAAATTGAGGCCCTGACTCTACACAGAATTCTTAATGTGATATAAATTAGTGAGGATGGAGGTTCCATTTTATAATTGAGGTGAGGGGTAGTTTTGGAATTTCTTAAAAGATTAAATTATAAAAAAATTATTCTCAGTCCAAATAAATCAAGATGGATAAGTGTTTAAACATATGTTAGAATATGGTTTAAATATTTTCAAAAACAATTGATAGTTTTTTGTTTTAAACCATATCATTCATTTCCACCCCTTAGTAAACCTATTTTAAAAATAACTATGGTAACATTTTTTCACTCATAATGGGTTATAATTTTACATATAAGTTAAATATTTACTCATAAATAGAAAATGGATGAAATTCTCAAACATATATTACCCCTTATCCTCTTCCAATATATTAATTAATTTTAAATTATTTAATAAAATATTATTTTGATTAATTATCATTAATGTCAATTTTGATGCTATTATTTTAATTTGACTTAAAATTCATCAATATTAATTTCTATTTTGAATATAATTCATTTAGGAACCACTAATATGTCATATTCATCTGAAAAAACATAGAACACAAAAAATGACTCAAATTATATCACTTTTGACATCTTTAATATCATTTTTGTATTATTCTATTAATTGAATAAATATTGTATTAGTGTTGAAAAATCATTTAAGGTAATTATATAACCACAAAAAAATATAAATAAATTATCATCCTGAATATAATTTCATTATTCACAAAATTGGCATGTAGATTTGTTCATAACATTCTTTTGTCCCAGTGTGGACACATAATAGATATTAAAAACTAAGAGAGTGCTATTTTAAAACTTTATTTGTTTTGAATATTATATCAGTCATTTTCATGGAAAAGTATCCTTTAAACATATCTATTTCAATAATAAGGTGATAATGGTTGAATTACCTTCATCTAATAACAATTAAGATGAAATATTTTGACCTTATCACTTAGTTTTAACCTAGATTAATATGATTTACCCATTACAGAATATAGAAATTTTAGCATAGATACTACTCATATTGACCAAAACGAAATGGAGAAATTTTAAAAAAAAATAAAACTCATTATTCAAATTATAGAATTCATTTTTTAAGATTAAAATTCTATAATTTTTAGAAATTATTTTTAAAATAAGTGCTCAAAATTCGATGAAAATCATATTGTAGAAAAATATAGTTTTAAGGAATAAAACTATATTTCTTCATATCATATGCCTATTAAAAATGTAGATAAATGTTAAATGTTTTTATTGAATATATATAAATTTAAATTTCACTTATATAATTCTCTAATAGTGACTAATTCAATTTATTAATCCATAAACATAATGCGTAGACAAAAATAATTATTCATTAAAACATTTCTTTTTTACTTTTTAATGGTTTTATTATTTTTAATAACCAATGAATTTATTTTATAAATGTTTAAACCATATAATTTTTATAATTTAATTATTCTAATTCTTAACTAACAATTTTAATAGCTAAGTTATAATAGTCACATATTAATAGATCGCAGTTCGTTTTAAACTCAATATTGTGTGCAACATAAGTTATTGAAGTGGTTAAATTTATTTAAAAAGACACATATCATAAATTATTGGGATTCTAAAACCATGGTTAGTATTTCAAAAAATTTAAAATTAACTTGACCTGATATTGTATTTTTATGAGATTTAAATCATTTCATAAAATATTGTTATTATAACTTATCATTTATTTCATTTTTAGATCTATTCATTTGATTTGATTTTAATGTAATCACAATAAAAGATAATTATAAATATATAATTTTAACACATCTCAAATATATTATATATATTTTTAAAAGTCATATAACACTATTACCCACCCAAAAAATTGTGTTTATAGCTTTTAATACCATTTACATAATTTTTATACATCTTTCATAAGGACTATCTCTACATTACATAGGAAATTAAGGTATTTATTTCATCACTAAAAATTAAAAATAAATTATAATCATAAAATAATTTAATTATTTTAAATATAACTTTTATTATTCAAATAATATTTAATTTTATACCTATGTGAACATATAATATAAATTTTAAATCAAAAGAGTTACATTTTGTATTTCTTTTTACTTAAAATAATATATGAGTATTTTTAAAGAAGAAATGGAACAATATTGTAATAAATTTTGAAATTGTATTTATATGGTCTAACCTAACTCTTAAAATATATTAATGTAATGGTTTATGGTTATTTTGAGTCCTTATAATTTTATTTTTAACCTTAGTTACTCAATTTACTCTTACCGAGGTGACAAATATTTACTCCGTTTATTATTTATATTGACATGAAATAAAATAGAATTATTTACCAAATTGGATCCTATTTTTAAAAAATATTATATATATTTTTAAATATTCAATTCCTAGATGTGGAACAAATCAATTTTATTTTAAATGCATAAAACACAATGAAATTGTTTTTTTAGAAAAATGTGTTTGTAAGACGAAAAATGAACTTATACCAAAATAAGGTATAATGATGATTCAATTATAATTAATCTAAAAATAACTAACTAAAGTATATTTATGTTAATTTTAGATAAAATTCAATTCATAATAATACTTTTTGATGAAAATAAATTACAGCTATATAAAAATTGGTATTTTTCTCTATTCATTAAAAAATCAATCTTTTAAAAAAATCCAAAAAATATTACCCTATGATAATTTTAATATGATTACTTATAAAATTATATTATTTTTATCAAATTAAAATTATAGACTTTATAAATTATATTTTTAAATAAAATAAGTTAATACAGGAAAACTAAATTTGGTTAGAATTAAAGTTTTTTCCTTTTGATTGAATAATTAACAAATATTCCTATGATGAATATAACAATATAAAATTTATTCAATTAATATTAATAAGTAAATTTATTTGTTTATGATTATGATTAATTATACTCTTATATTTTTTCCCCTTTTGGAAATTTCATTCTCATAATTTTATCTCATGCCTAAAAGAATGGTTATAAAACATTTTAAAAATCAATTCTAGAGAGTAAATGATAAAACATACAAACATGAATAGAATCCTATTTAATATTTAAAAATAACTTTGTTAAAAAACCTAAATCACAAAAGAAGATAATAAAACCAACTTTCGGAAATAGAGAAAGGTAAATGTGAACTTCATTTGGAATAACTCATAACTAGGCTTCCAACTAAGAAAATATCAGTGGGAAGCAAAAATATAAACATCGAAGAACTATGTAATGTCTAAATAATGATAGCGAATAAAAGAGCACATTTATCATAAGAAGGCGATGATCCTTATAAATTTAGTAACTAAAAATCATAAACTATTGAGGTTTTAAAATACCATAAATTCGTCAGAAATGAAGTTAATAGGATAACATTTTTATTTCAAGATCAATTTCAAAAAGTTGAGGAATTCTTTCACCATCTAGACTAAGTAAAACATGAAATATCATTAATTTATTTACTTTAAATTCATAAAATCAATGTCATCATATAGTTGTCTATTTCAAATATTTTTCACATTTATCTCATTTTTACTCAAAATTTTGCGAATGAATATTTAATTCTTGATGCACTATATTCACCATTTTATTGAACGTAAGGTATATAAAAACAAAAAATTTATTCTTATTGTTTATAGAAAACCAAAAATGGTTAGAACAAGGTAAGGTAATATCCAATAAACCAAAATATTATTAAATAAAAAATTAATCTCTAAATTCTAAATAATGACATACAAATCCTACTTAAATCATTCAATAAGTTACTAACCATAAAATTATTCAATATAAACTAATTATTTCCAAAAATAAAGTAATAATAAAATCATAAATACTTCCAAAACATAAATCAACATTTTTTCATAAAAAACCATCATATACAAAAATTATTTCTCAATACCATAACCAAACAATGCCCCAAAAATAGTGAACTTATTCAATTTAAAATTAGTACCCTAGTAACTGAATCGATTTTTAATCCAATGGTTATATATATGATAAATCATATGTTCCCATCATGTAATAACCCTTTTATCCTGATTAACCATAATTACCTTGACATAAAATTTCATACTAACCCAATAGTTTATCAATAACTTTAAACTTGTGTCCAAAAAATATAAATTCATTATTACCCAGATTTAATGTTGAGAAAAACACACATTAAACCAAAGGTTTGTATTACTATAAATGTATCACAAAATATTTTTAATCATCTTGAAATTTAATCACTTTTAAATGGGTTTTTATACCATTGAAATTATGATAAAACTTAAAATTATAAAACCATGATGGTTTCCATAACTATTAACTTAACCTCACATTAAAATATATTAATCTCTAAATCTATCTAAACCCTTCTCTAAAATAAACTATGACAGCCCTAAACCCGCACTTCAATGTCTAGTTCTAAAAACAAAATCTTTACATTTATAACTTTGATAATGATACAAGTGATAAAATTTTAACAATACATAATTAAAAAAACATAACTAATATTGATTCACTTAAATACCTAAGACCTTTAAGGTTTAGATTTTTGGATAATTATGAAAAAATCTTTTACAATAATACTAAGGTCTTGAAATGAGTATTTTTCTCACTATACCCATCTTTTCTAATTCAATGTTAATTCTTAAAAATTTATGATAAAATTAATTACACATTAAATATATTTAGACATGATACATTTAATATCATTCTTCATAACCTAATTAAATTTAAAACATAATAATTGTGATCTCAAACACTCAATAATGGTAAACATAAGCAGTAATAATTTAATTCCATTTGTGAGTATAAGATCAATATATGGATATGATGACACAATCAAAGTGTATGAGAATATCATAAGAAAATTCATACCCATAAAAATATTGATCATAAAAATATGTGAAAGGGAATAAAACATTATCAAAGTAAATATTCCTGAATATAAATAATCATGAGCCATGTGATTTAAATCTTGATCAATTAAACCATTTGTAACTAATAGAAAGCATAGATAAAATTTGTTGCTACCTTGGAACATCATATTAATATATCCCTTAAAAGAACCCTTAAATATGGGATAAAAATACCCGGTAGATACCCATAATCTATTAGGAGTATACTATTAACCAATTAACTCCATCATCTCTTAGGAGTTACTTGTATCCATTAAAGTCTTTAATCATTACCCAATGCATTGTAGAGCTATGAAAGACCCTCCTATAACATATCGTAAAAAGTACCTTAAGGATTGGGGTTCACTTCCCCAATATACATTCATAAATAATTTCCAGGTACCATGTCTTGAAAAAAATAATTAAAAGTGTGCACTTTTGAAAATAACAATAACATTTGGTTTTTCATAGGTTTATTTACCTCTGGAAAAGAAAATGGGTTCCATGAAAATATATTTTAAACAATCATAATCCATCCATAGAAATAATAATTATGGTATCATTACAAAATATCCCAAGTGGATCGTAAATAAAATCAAGGTTTGTTGTCAATGATTAAAAAACAAAAAACTCAGAAAATCTTTTGAAGATCCATTTATTTTAAAATAAAATTGAAAAAATATAAATAAATATTCAATTAAAATAATATTCATTATGAATGGAAAATATTATCATGTATGAAATGTTAAAAATAAACATTCTTTTAGGACATTTATAAACATATCCAAAAGTGACTCATTCAAAAAAAAATTGGAAATTTCATTTTAAATAGTTTCAAAATAAGGTCAAATATAATGTAAAATTACTTTATAAAATAATTTTGGATTATGAAATAATATTATTTCAATAATACAAAAAACATGGAGGGATATTTTGGTTAAAAGTATTTTAAAGCTTTAAAATGATGTTTTTTAAAGAAAACCTTCTACGGCCTTTTAAAAACCAAAACCATTGGAAAGTAAGAACATAATAAGGGGAAAAAATCCATGAGTCTAAAAATTTTCATGATATTATATGTAAAAATTAATTATATACACTATAAAAATTAATATTGGTTTATAAATCAAAACATTTTTCAGAGAAGGAAGTTAGAGATGACAAACTCTTGCAACATGGGTAATTCTTGAAAAAAAATTGAATAAAGGAACATAACATGATTTTTAAAACCCCTAACTTAAATTAAATAATATTTGAAAACACTTTCATGGTGAAATAAGTATACCATATAAAAATATATGGTGTGAAACATGAATTATGTCTCATAGAATTGAAATTGGGACCATGAAAACCCTTTCACATTTTTATAACATTTGAATAAATATATCTTGAAGGATATAAATTAAAAGTAATTTTAAATATCATGACCAAGTATTAATTCATGTTATAATATCTCAATCGGTATCATATACACTTTATAAAATGATGTAGGTATATATTACGAAACATTTCTCAAAGATACAATATTGACATAAATGGTTTTCACAAATATTGTATCATTGTATTTAGAATTTAATCAATGAAGTGATTATGTGTAATAATTGTAAAACAAAAAAATCATAATAATACAATTATATTTCATTTCACAAAAAATATTTTCATAAAACACCCAATAAAGTATAAATATAACCCAATGAATGGAAATTGAGTTAAGAAACTTGCAGTCGTTTTGGTAAATTCCCAATAAAAACACCTTGGATGACATAACATGAATTATAACTTACAATATACATAATATTAAAGTATTCATGATATAAAATTTAAAATTTTAGTATATACACCATATAAAATATATTATCCCTTAAAGAAATGAAATTGAGATGAGATCCCTTACATTAAGTAAATATTTTCCAAGTATATCATTTAACTCATTTATAATAAATATATTTATGTTATTTACTTGTTTAAAACCTTTTATATGTTTATTAATTTATCATTGGACCATTTTTTCATTTATTTGGATGACATATTTAATTACATAATCAGTTAAGTCCAGGTCATGTGTTTTGAGGTTGTTCAATTTGTAACTTCAAAATGACTATGTTTTGTTGACCATGGTCGAAGGAATATTTTTTACATCATAACTATAATAATAATAATAATAATAATAATTTTTTTATAATTTTTATAAACTAATTATACTTTTAAAACCAATTTTAAAATATTGTTATTAGAAAATGAATTTTGTACAAACATAGAGACGATAGGTTGTACCTATGCATGAGTAATGTCTGTATTTTTTTAAAAACATAAGGAAAAAGGTTATGTATTATTTTAAATTAAATAATGACTATTATATCATATATATATATAATATTATATCTTTAAATGAACTAATATTTACCTCCCATTTGATACAGTTCTGAAAAACAAATCACATCACTTCGTGGAGGTGGTAATGCACACGTACGCATGGACACCATTATCATTTTTTAATGGATTAGAAGGTAAGAAAATATATGAAATATTATATTTATATAATGATATATATACCATTAATATAATATATAAAAATTAAATAAATCATTTTACCCATCCATTAGTGGTGGTGGTGGAAAAAAATTAAATTGGTTCAAAAGGCGGTAGTCCACCGTAAACACAAACGATGGTTTTCTTTTCCATTCGATGGAAGGGGAGATTGATATAGTTTATGAAATTAAAATGATACAATATATGTACATGTAAGATACTAATTTTATTATTTTTTCATGGTTTCATATTGTATAAAGGATTTTGAAGAAAAAATAAAACTAAAAAAGCTACACCTCTTCTTTGGACAAACTCTTTTACCTTACACATTAATCCCTCTATAGTTTGTATTAGGCCCAAACTAAGGCATATGGAACATGGGTAGGGATTTTAGGAAGTGATTGTTCAGGTATTTTCTATTATATACTGCCAAAAATTTATAATTAAAGGAGGATAATAGGTTCCCTTTTATATATGAGGTGAGGCACACTCTAAAAATTACATAAAGTAATAAATTAATTTTAATAGAAAAGTGGATCATAATTGATATATTTCTATTTTATAATGATTATTAGTTGAAATAAGATCATTAAATAATATTTGGACAATTATAAGTGATGTTTTCACCCTTATCACTTTGTTTACCCCCCCCCCATTATACCTTTTGATGATAACAATGAAATCAAAGTTTCTTACCCTTTAGGGATCACGAAGTTTACAATAAAAGGAAAAGTTACCCATAAATGGAACATGGATAATATTTTAAACCATATCCAATTTACATGGAGGAATATAATATTTTTATGAATTTAAAACCATTTAATAAAATATTGTTTATTATAAAATATCATAAATGATATTTTTGGAAATATTCATTTAATTTGAATTCAGTATCATCACAACTAAAATGTAATTAAAATATATACTTAAAAAACATCCCTAATATGTTATATATATATATATATCATTAATTTAATATTATAAATCACCCAATAAATTAGATTTAGAGTATCTAAAATCATTTTCTAAATTTTTATACTACTTGCATAAGCAATATGCTAGCATTGCATAAGAATTTGATATTAATATTTCATCACTAAAAATTAAAATTAATTATCATAATAAAACCTATTTAATTATGAGAAAAAATAACCTTAATATTCATTCACAGAATATTTTTATCCCTATGTGAACATATAATAGAAATTGAAAAGCAAGGGAGTGATATTTCAAATTTTTCCTTAATATAGTATATAGGTTTTTTTCAAAGAAAAATGTTACAAAATTTCAATCATTTAAAATATTTGATGAATTTCATTGAATTACATGCATATAATAGATTGAATTCAAGTGTTAAGATTACTTATCATTCTTATTATTTTATTTTTAACCTTAATTACCTGATTTACCGTTACCAAGGTTACAAATATATACTATGGATATTATTCATTAAGAAAAAAAATAAAATGGAATTATTTAAAAAAATGGGACCTCAATATTAAAAATATATATTCCATTTTCCAAGATTAAATTCTTATAAGTTTAATAAATCAATATTAATGTAAATGTTTATAACCCAACCAAAAATAGTTTTTTTTTAAATGTGTCTTTAAGACTAGAAATGAAATTATACCAAAATCAAGTATAATGATGATTAAATTGTGATTAATTAAATTAAATATAATTAAAGGATACTTATATTAATTTCAGATCAAATTCGTTACATATGTATACTTTTCAATGAAAATAAATGATAGTATTTCAAAAATTGGTATTTTTCACTATTCAATGAAAAATTAATATTTTGAAAAATATACCAAACATTCACCCTAAGATAATTTTGATATAATGATTTAAAAAATTATAATCTTTTTATAAAAATAGAATCACAAATTTTAAAAAAATCATTAAAACAACATAATTCATAAAAACACAATTTTTTTAGAAATAAATCAATTTTCCCTTTTGACTAAAAAAACAAAATATTATTATTATAAGGAATATAACTATATATAATTAATTAATGTTAATAAAGAATAAAATTGATTTACCATTTTCATTACTAGGTTTGTTGCAATAAGAATAATATTTTTTATTTTAAGATTAATTTCCTAAAGTTGAGAGATTATTTTACGGTCAAGATAGATTACATAAGAAAATAAACATACTTGATTTGTTTCTATTTCATATATAAAATTCCATCATTTAGTTATGCTTTGATCAACTTACACTTTTATATCATCTCTCAGTCCAAGAAATGAAGTTTAAAGATGAATGTTACTTTACTTAAGAATAAAAATTAACTTTTAACAGGTCATATGAAACATAAGTCATTCCTTCTATCTCTAAATATTTATCAAAACCAAAATAATTAGCACAAGTTGTCCAATATTTATAAATTTAATATATTTATATCTAAAACATCAATTGTAATACCCAATGATCAAATTAAACCATTCCATAAATATTTAAGCTTAATAATCCTGCAAAATATGTCTGAAAAAATTTAAAACCCCAATAATTTGAATGATTTTGTCACATATCTTTTTTCTCATATCAATATTAACATTTGAACACAAACAAAATAAAGTATCACATACTTTTGCATACCAATTTTTGGAATATAGTGATCATATATTTTCCCAAAATAAGATAATACTTTCCCTGAATCACCAAAAAACATTAATGGAAAAATAAATTATTCTAAAAATTAACTCAACACAAACTATCCAATTTACTTAATCAACCCACCATTTTTCTCAAATAAACATTATTATCACAAAATCAGGTATATATTAAGAGTTAAATTTTGATTAATAATTTTTTTCCAAAAATTATACCTTATCACTAAATCACTTTTCTAGGTTGTCAATAACATTCAATATATTCTTACAAATACATAATAAAAACTACTTCAGAACAATCCTTAGATGTTTTATGGCTCTTATTACCAGAATATCACTAATAAATCACTTATACAACATAATTATTGAATCAAAATATATAAAAAATTAAATAATTATATATCAAATATCGTCATAGCATAGGCCCTTCATTGGTATATAGTTATCCATTTGATTAAGGAAACAACTCATATAATACCAAAGTTCCCCACACATAATACATTGAACTATAAATTGTACCTTTGGATTAACATAATTATCCTTCATAAAACTCTTTATTTTTATTCAATAATTACTTTCTCTATACCCATACTTTCCACACCCAAAACATCTTCATATTCCTTTAAGACATTTCCCTGGGAGCTTCTTCCCATATTCCCTATATGTAGGAAGCTAAATATTCATCCCTCTATAGTCTTAATCAACTAAACTCCAATAAAACTTTATTATTCACTTATTATGTGTGTTAGTGAACCTACCAAAGTCGATGTTGTTAATCATATAATGTGATAGCTGATTTGGAATAATGATAATAATTCACATTATAGTTTCCCATTTCATTTGGTTTCTCATGAGTATTCTCATTTCATTTCTGATCACATTTAATGTAAACATGGTTCTTCCTGGTTCCATCCATTCACTAAAATAAAAAATCATATTGTGAGAAACAATAATCATAGGTAGAGACCATATAATCATGAAAAATCATTTATAGTATGTCAAAATCATGATAGATTATTTTCAATCTAAGTCAACTTAGGTATAACATAGGTCATTCACGGTCATAATTTATTCAAATCCTCCATAATGGTTTATAAATAAAATATGAACATACCAAAGAATATCCCACGGTAGTGTCTAGATCAGTGTGCATTCTTATGCCCGCTCATCATGCACTATTGATGATTGCCTTAATGCACAATCTGACCTCATCAAATTTATTACCCCTAGGTGCATCTGTGTCATAACCGCATCCAAATTCTAGTAAATAGACATAATTGAATTTTCTAGGAAAACCACATTCCTTTATTTTCCATAACATAGGATGTCCTCATATATATAAACTTATCCCTTGGTTTTTTTACCAAAGTTCTTGAATCCTAATATCCAAATATAACTAAACCAAGATTTGATACCAACTATAGAAATCCATAATTTTCATATATAAATATTACATCATTTTAGATAAATATTTGTTAGGACCAATATGGGCCTAGATACCCTGATAGGGGGGTGAATCAGGGTATGGATATTCTTTTTCAAAGTTCTTCCTACCCCACTGGATCTTGAACTCTTTATTTCAAGGGTCACTTTGTTTGCACTTGTGTGTTTATTAAGATTAATTATTTTCTTCTTTATCATGAATCTTTAAATGCAATGCAGGGAAGTAAGCAGGCAGACACCAAGATTTTTACTAAGTTCACCCTCACTGGGCTACGTCCAAGGAGCATACGCCGAAAAGTTGCCAGTGGTAGCAAATTATACTATTCTTCACTATATGTGGATAAAAAGGTTCGGGAATAGTCACTCTATTCCAATCTCACTTCCTTTACAAGGTTTAGGGTCATCTCACTACTTTCCCAAGGGTCACTCCCTATTTCTCTCTCTCTGGCCCATTGTCGATGGAGAGGATCACCTTCTTCATCTTCCTTTGCTCACTGCTCTGGAAAGAATCCACTCACATTTTATAGACTTGTAGGTCTCTTCATTATCTATAATTAATACATCCTCTGTTGTATGTGGATGCTTTTTTTAAGTCTAACTTTCACCCGTAGATGAATTTCTCTTTGCACCAAAGGTATCAGGAAAACTTCCTGCTTCCACGCAGCCTGAAAACACTGTCGGGGAATCAACCTTACTTGGCGCGCAAGTTTAATCTAGCGCACAAGTATCGGCACGCAAGTCACAACTGGCGCGCAAGTCCACCTTAGACACTTGTGCGACACAAGATTATGTAACTCCAAACTTGCGCGACTCACTTCCCTTTATGACCAAACCAATATTGGTGCGCAACTAACAACAACCACGCTTCTTAAAATTAGGCACACAAGTCCCACTTGGGAGACCCACCACCACTTGCGCAACCACCAAACCTGCGCGACGGGAGCTCTAATTTTTCAAAGTGTTGAACTCCGTTGTGAAATGAGGAGGGGTGGTCCAATATTTATAGGCAATTTGACCACCCTGTGCGACGGTGCGCAAGTCAACCCTCGGCGAGCAAGTCTTGGCGCGCAGGTAGCTTCTCCTGCAATTCACTTGCGTAAACCTCTTTCCTTTTCCATGTTTTGTAGTTTTGATTTTTAAAAACAATAGGCGCGTAAGTTTCCAATCCTCCTAAGCACCGGCACGCAAGTCCTTTCTCTTGGCACGCAAGTCACCTGCGCGACCAACTCAATACTTGCGCGACCCTTATCCCTTTGCCATATTTTGATGATATGATCTTGAAAAACATATGGTTTGAAAGTTTTCAAGCCATCAAGTACATGGCGCGCAAGTCCCTTTTCCAAAAACCAATCTTCTTTATTTTTCAATTTTCAGGCCCAAAAATATGTCAAACACTAAAAAACGGCGCCACTTTGTATCTGTTCTTTTTGTACCACCTCCAAATCATCCATTCCTTTGTCAAAGTTCTTGAATCAAAAATTGAATGTTAACCACAGCTCTTGAACTCGGCATGCCACCATAAAATCCCCTTTGTCAACAAATTTGTATGTCATGGTTTTCTTTGTCAACAATCACAGCACAGTTGTCCACTTTGTCAACAAACACAATCACCTCAAAAATTCTTCAATGATACCTTGAGGGATTTTTTCCCAACAATCTCCCCCTTTGGGTTTGTTGAAAACTCTTCCATAAAAATATACATCATTAAATCTTCATCCACCATTCTCCCAAATGTGATTCTGATAGAGATCAAGGATTTACTCAACACGTACTCTAAGCCCACATGAGCAATTCTCGGCGTGAGAAACAAGAGTAAATGAAAAGTTCATCAATGAATCACATCATCTCTTACACCTATTGTTGACACAAAACTGATACCAATTTTTACCAAACTAATACCAATTGTTGGAAATATTCTTCCAACACCACTCATATGCTTTTATCACGATCCTCAGTTGTCATGATATCTATTCTTTGATCGATCACTTCTAGCATCGTCAAATTTAATATGCCCCCCCCCCTTTCTTATTGCTCCCCCTATCTCGCTGATCCACCTGTCAGTTTCTCCCCATATCATTCATGATTTGTCAAATAGCCACACTTTCTCCCCCTTGAACAATCACTATTTTCTCCCCCTTTGTCAATGAACCCAAATATCTCTCCTTTGTAGTTGGTAACAGAGTAGAGAACACATTTTAGCACATTAGGGAAAAAGGCATCAAACCTCGGGGAGAGGGGGGGTTCCACATCCACACTCTTTTAAGCGTGTGGATTCAACTGAACTCCCAGAGCCAGTCGATGCCTCTCAAAAGATTCCTTGGGTAAGACCTTTGTTAGAATGTCTGCAACCAGTAGTTCTGTAGGCACATACTTCAACTTCACGATTCCCTGCTCAACCTTCTCCTTGATAAAATGATACTTTATCTCAATGTGCTTTGTCCTTGAGTGATGGATAGGATTTTTGCTAAGATTTATGGAACTTGAGTAATCACATTGGATTCTGATCAGAGACTTCACTTTAACTCTCATATCTTCAAACTGCTGCTTCATCCACAATAACTGTGTGCAAGCTTGAGTGGCTGCAATATACTCAGCTTCTGCGGTGCTCAATGAAATGAAATCTTGATTCTTTCTTAGCCAAGAAATACACAATCCACCAAGATATAATTCACCACCTAATGTTGATTTTCTATCATCCGCTGAACCAGCCCGGTCTGCATCAGTATAAACCAATAACTCTGTTTGAGATACACCAGTATATGTCAAGGCGAAATCCATTATGACCTAGATATACCGAAGTATTATTTTTATTGCAAACATGTGGCTTTCCTTGGGATTACTCTGATATCTCGCTGCTTGGCATGTGGTGAAAACAATATCAGGCCTTGTTGCGGTCAAGTACAGCAATCTCCTAATAATTTTCCTATATTCAGAAATATTAACTGTCTTTCCATCCTCATATTTTGATAATTTCATCCGGGTAGAAACTGGAGTCTTTATCTCCTTGGAATTTTCTATTCCAAACCTTCTCAGAACCTCCTTGGCATATTTGGATTGAGAAATGAATGTTCCATTCCTTCCTTGTGTCACACTAACACCATCATCCTTTGATTACTATCATTGTTGAAATAGAGATTTTAATCAACTCCCCCACGCTGGAAACCAAGCTTCTTCAAGTATTGATCAAGCCTTGAGTACCATGCTATTGGGGATTGTTTCAGCCCATACAACATCTTCTTTAGCCTACAAACATTGTTCTCATCCTCATGAATGAGGAAACCATCTGGTTTCTCAATGTACACCTCTTCTTCTGGGGCCCCATTTATAAATTCATATCTGACGTCCATCTGGAACACTTTAAACATTCTTTTCTCTACTATGCCTAAAAATAATCTAATTGTCTCCAGCCTTGAAACTGGTGCAAATGTATCATCAATATCAATACCCTCTATTTGGGAGTATCCTTTTCACGCTAGTCATTCTTTGTTTCAAATCACAGTGCCCTATCTGTTCATCTTGTTGTAAAAGACCCATTTAGTCCCGATGATGTTCTTACTTGCTGGCCTCAAAACAATCTCCCACGTCTGATTCTTCTCAATCTGATTTAGCTCTTAATTCATGTCTTGAACCCATTTTTCATCTTCAACTGCATCAGAAAGGAATTTCGACTCAACCTGTGATAGTAATGATGTCTGATGCAGTCATTTCATTCTTCTTGTCTGAACTGGAGCTCACTGATCACTGATGATACTCTACCTGTAAATTTCAGCTCGACTCTTTGGTTTTTGTGCAGATAAGGATTTTACTTCCTCGTACTCACCATCAGAATACTTCTCTAAATAATCTTCAGCCACATCTACTCTCCCTGAGTCTCTTATCACTTCCTCAATTTTAACAGAAAACATTTCCCTGTTTCATTTTTCAATGATGTCATTTCTTTGAACATATTCTCTCAGATTTCTGTTGACACACCATTGATTTTCTATCACAGCTTCTTGGTATCCTAAAAGCAGTTAGTTGATACCACATTTTTTAGAACAAAATAGATAAGCATGAGATGGAAGATTTTTGCTGCTTCTTAGGCAATGTGTCTTCTCTCAATAGACAACACCTGAGCAGGGTCATCCAATTATATCTTTGATAGATCTTGCATCTGATTATGATATTGATTTCTCTCTCAATGTTATGTAGCACTTCCCAGTAATAGGCCCACCTTTTAGACCCATAAACATTCTTCTTCTTCTGTATCATCTATTATCATCTTCCACTCAGAATTGATCCATTAACAAAATCTCTAAGCCTCCTGAGTTGGAACTCTGTATAGGAAACAAGAGATAAAGTTAATAACACAATCACTTTCTATTGTGTTTTGTTTCTCCCTTTCTTCTCCAACTCTGGTACCTAATTTGAGTCAATTTAAACTCTAGATCATATCACTTCTCCACTTCACATCCTTAGATTCCACTTCCCCTTGGATTGTATCTCCCTAAAACCTGAAACACACGAATCATCAGTTAATAGTCATTTATATACATAGGAAGAGGGGTTCTTCTGGAATCCTCAAGAATAGGATTGTGGTTGATCCTGAGAGGTCAAACCTTTGATTCTTTCTTGAAGATCATCAAACTCTTTCCTTGCTTCTTCTAGCTTCCTAGCCAACTTCAACTACTCTGGCCATATGACTAAGCATTCATTACTCACATGCTGATTCTTTTTCTGATATGAAGATTCTGCAGGCCTGGCCTTTCTCACCATTTGGGGTTTAAACCCACTAGTACACATTTCTGCCTTTGATGTTCCACCAAAATTTCATTTCCCTTGATTTCTTCACTGAGAAGAAATATCTCTTCTTATCATCTTCCCTTGCTTCTTCCACCATTGCAAGGATCTTTCACCTTCCTCCACTTTTCTATGTGGAACACAACATGCAAATTTTTCAATACATTCTTTGTTCATCTTTCTTTTATCAGATGTCCAAGTCACCACACTATTTTTCACTAGAGGTGAGTCCTCCATTAAACGTGCATTCTTCTTTATCACAGCTGAAGTAGATCTCCCCTTAATCTTCCAGTTTTGTTCACATTCTCTCCTTGAGATCTGTTGTGAGTATGACTGAAGAGGTGACTAATACACCTTTCGTTCAGCTCCATGTGATTCCCCTGAGGCTCTAAGACTATTCTTCTCCTTACCACGTTGTCTCCAAGTGTAGAATTTCTCATTATGCATCACTGTAGTAGAGAATATCCTTTCAAGTTCTTTTTCCTTTCTTGTGTTCTTCTTGCTACAATATATTACCAAATTCCCATAATCTGAACATATATAAAATTTTCCATCAAATGCATACCTCTTTTCTTCATTTCTATGTTGAGATGCTGATACACCTTGAGTTCTTCTTCTGACACGCGGCTCCTGAGCTTCCTGACACATACTCATGGTGTGTCCCATTCTTCCACAATAATAGCATCTAACGGATGCTTTCCTCTGAGAGACTCTTCTCTTTGATTTATCATGACGCTTCTTCTTATTATTAGATTTATTACAGTTTATGTCTTCACAACCTAAAATGTATTCCAGAGCCTCTGAACAAAATCTTGATGTGTGGCTATGAATCCCGCAAAAATAGAACATGTCGTGATTTCTTTTTGTAACTGTCTTCTTAGGCCTATCTCCAGCACCTACAGGTTTCTATTCACTCCTGTAACTATTCACAGCTTGCTTTCCATCATGAACAGGAGGGGATTCATCTAATCCAATGCCAGATTTTCCCAAACTATATGGTCTTTGAGCTGAGAAAATATTTTGTTGTTTCTCCTCAGAAATCTCATACTTCCTTTTCATCTTATCATCACCTTCCGAAGGACAATCTAATAGAAAGTGCATTACATCCTTCAACTTAGGTTTTCCTTTGTCCTTTAATATATCCATTTATTTCTTGGGTTTATCTATCACTTCCTCCAATTGTTGAATCTTATTATTTCTTGATTCAAGTTGAGCATTGAGTTATTTTCTGAGATTCTTCCCGCTACTCAACTCATCTTCTAGTTCCTGTGTGAGCTTTTCCACCATGTCACTTTTCTCCTTCACTTTCAATTTTTCTTCTTCAATAGCATCAGAACAACATGTGTTCTCTTGTTTTATCCTTTGATTCATTGGAACTAGTTCATATAGGTGTGTAGCAAGATCATAATTTTTAGATTTCAAATTCTGAATCTCATCTGAGTTCAGATTCTTTCCCTTGTCACCAACTTTTGATTTTTCAACCTTTGCAGATCTCTTTCTCAATTCTTCTTCTTGAGAATCATTTTTCTCCTTCAGATCAATAGCTACGTCAATAATCCTTTGATTAAAACCTCTTATCTTGTTGATCTCAGTTTCCAGTGCTTGGATGCGGATATCTTTAGTTTTCATATCTTCATCTAATTTATAATCCAATTCTTTTGCCTTGTGGAAAACTTCCACTTTTTGACTTCTCGGTGTTTCTTCATCATTAGTGGTTCCAACATCACTTGGAAAATCAGGTTCTTCACTCATTCCTTCAGTATAATTGAATGAGTAAGTATTTTCATAGTATGATTCATCCAAACCATTCTTCTGTTCACTACATGATTCTTTCAACTGAATCACACTCTTAACACTGACACTTCCACAGTGGGTAATACCACCAGCCTTATGCTTCTTCTTTGATGTTCTTCCCTTCGCCATGGCTCAGTATGACAAGAGTATATTAGATCTTTAACTTGAGAAATCGACTGAACCAAGTCAGAGCAAACAAATTTTATAAAAGAAACCTTCCCTCTGATACAAATTGTTAGGACCAATAGGGTCCTAGACACCATGAGAGGGGGGTGAATCCAGGTATGGATATTCTTTTTCAATGTTCTTCCTACCCCACTAGATCTTGACCTCTTTATTACAAGGGTCACTTTGTTTTCACTTGTGTGTTTATTATGATTACTTATTTTCTTCTTTATCTGATGATGATGCTTTAAATGCAATGTAGGGAAGTAAGCAGGAAGACACATAGATTTTTACTTGGTTCACCCTCACTGGGCTACGCCCAAGGAGCATACGCCGAAAAGTTGTCGGTCGTACCAAATTCCACTATTATTCACTAGATGTGGATACAAAGGTTCGGGAATAGTCACTCTATCCCAGGCTCACTGCCTTTACAAGGTTTAGGGTCAGCTCACTGCTTTCCCAAGGGTCACTCCCTGTTTCTCTCTATCTGGCTCACTGCTGGTGGAGAGGATCACCTTCTTCCTCTTCCTTTGCTCACTGCTCTAGAAAGGATCCACTCACAGTTAATAGACTTATAGGTATCTTCATTATCTCTAATGAATACATCCTCTGTTGTATGTGGATGCTATGTTGAAGTCCAACTTTCACCCGTAGATGAATTTCACTTTGCACCGAAGGTATCGGGAAAACATCCAGCTTCCACGCAGCCTGAAAACACTATCAGGGAATCAACCTTACTTGGGGTGAAAGTCTAATCTGTTGTGAAAGTATTGGAATGCAAGTCACAACTAGCGCGCAAGTCCACCTTAGACACTTGCACAACACAAGCTTCTGAAACTCCAAACTTGCGCGACTCACTTCCCTTTACGCCCAAACCAATATTGGCGAGAAACTAACAACAATTGTGCTTCTTCAAATCAGGCACCCAAGTCCCACTTGCGCGACCCACCACCACATGCGTGACCACCACACCTGCGCGATGGGAGCTCTGATTTTTCAAAGTGTTGAAATCCGTTGAGAAATGGGGAGGGTTTTTCAGTATTTATAGGCAATTTTACCACCATGCGCGACAGCACACAGGTCAACCCTCGGTGTTAAAGTCTCGGCGCGCATGTCTCTTCCCTTGCAAGTCACTTGCATGAACCTCTTTCCTTTTCCATATTTTGATGTTCTGATCTTGAAAAACAATAGGCGCGCAAGTTTCCAATCCTCCTAGGCACCGGCGCGCAAGTACTTTCTCTTGGGGCGCAAGTCACCTACGCGACCAACTCAATACTCACGCGACCCTTATCCCTTTGCCATATTTTGATGATCTTGAGGGACTTTTCCCAACAATATTCAATACATATAATAAAATTATATTCCCCATAGCTGTAAAAGGTATAGTATACTTAGATAATAAGAACATAAATGAAATATTTCATGATATATCTTCAATATTTCACATAAAAAACAACTCAAATTGTAACCTTCTTGACATACCCTACTTAAAACCATTATTAATAATCTAGAGAAAGGAAAAATAATAAAGGGTTATCATAGTGGCTCAATAAGGGTAAACATGGGAGATATCAATTGATGATCATATGAAATCATAGGATAAGAACGAAGGTATGGAATAATGATCATAACATAAAAATTTCATAACAATCATTCATATATCATAAACATAATTCATGGAATAAAACTTTATCATCTCAAAATACATGAATCATAAGAGTAGAGAATCATCATAAATCAATCATGAACCATAAGTTCAAAACATAATCATAAAAAAATCATAAGAGTGTGATTCCATCATATTCATAGAAATATTATCATATTTCATGGTTAACTATTAAGACTATCATGTCCTATTGGATCATGAATCACAACCTATTTCTAAAATCATAATAGATCTGGTATCTCCAGAGTTTTCTAATATCATAATGGATCGGGCATCCCTACCAATTTCCTATAGTGGATAAAATTCATAAAATTGTTTCCCATAATTATCTCATGAGATATTGGGCTTTACCCAATGCATTGAAGAGCTATATAATTTTGGTACTATCCATAACCCAATCAGAATCCATTCATATGCATTCTAAAACATCATAAAACAATCATCATATCATCATACCTTTACTTGTGGAAAAGAAACATATTTCATAAAAATCTCAACATTATAATCATAAACCATACAAAGAATGAATATGGATGTTATCATTTGATCATATCCTCAATAGATGATAATTAAAATAAAAGGTTGATATCATCGGTGAAAAAATACTTCAAAAAATCAATTTAATATTACTTCAAAAAAATATCTTTTTCATTTTGAAATCACTTATTAAAACTAAAAAAAAATTATTAAATATTATGGAAAAAATTTATTTAAAAATAATCTTAGAAAAGAATAAAGTATTATTCTATTCATTTATTGATCTTAATGGTAGAAAATGTTTTTCATGTTGTAATTGTTAAAAAAATATTGTTTTCTCTCATTTTGTAAAAAGTGTCTTATTTAGAAAAACAAATGAAGATTATTTTTAAACCATTTTGTAAAAATTAAAACATGGGTAAAATTAAATTTACAAAATTATTGAATAATAGGGAAAAAATTCTTGAAAAAAAAATTAGAAAACATGAATATAGAATAAAAAGGCTTTCTAACTGAAAGAGTTGAAATGGGGTAATCAATTTCTTAAAAATATTTTTGGTAATATTTTTCTTAAATTTTTTTTAATCCATCTTGGGTACAAAAGATATAAAAATTGTAATAAATCTTAAAAATTATTGAAATAACCATATTACAAGAAAATTAAAATAGTTTTATCAAAAAATTAATAAATAATTTCCCTTAATGGAAATTCAATAATATCTAATCTGGAAAAAATGATATTGAAATATAAATCTCTTACCGCATTGGAAATCTATAAATACAAACCTCATAAAAGAGAGAAAAGTAGATTGAATTTCAAAAACATTTAATTTTAATTATAATCATCATAAAATATGTTCATTTGATGTATATAAACCACATATAATAAACATTTTTTGAATATGGATTATGTCTCATGTAAATGAAAGTGAGATAATAAATCCTTACTGTTAATTTGGTGTTTCTCCATAAGATTTAAAATATCCTACATAATAAATATAGTTTTATTTTTTACAAATTAAAAATCCTTCATAGTTATAATATCATATATAACTTAGCTATAACCTTTCAAAATTCACTTATTAATAAGTATTTATTAAAAACCTCATTTTTTGGTGTTAAATGTTTCATTTTTCATGAATGTTTCGGTCTAGTAGTTATGGTCCTTGTACATTTATATTGTTGAAATACTATACATAATATTAATAATTTTATAAATATAATTTTTTATCATTATATATAGTTCTATATCCATTCATATAATTCGGTTATGAAAAATTATTGACAACACTTCATGGAGATGGTTGTCTGTATGTACGCATGAGTGATGTTTCCACTTTTAAATGGATGGAATGAAAGAAAAATAAATAATAGTTAAAAATTATATAATAATATTAATATAATTTATATAATATATATTCATTAAATGCATAATTAAAACAATCAACATTAATTGGTGATGCAAAACGAAATACATCGCTTCCTGGATGTGTTAATTCACACATATGCAAAAGCTATGTTTTCTTTTCTCATAGGATGGAAAGGAGGTGGATAATGATTTTTATTAATCATAATTAAAATTAATTATGTTTAATATACTTAATTCAATATTTTATAATAAATAACATATATTTTAGGAGTTTGAAGAAGAAATAAAATTGAAAGTGCTCATTTAAGAGTTACACCACTTCATTGAGAAACCTCAATTATTTTACACATTAATCCTTGAAAGGATGGTATTTTGGAAAAAATGTAAGCTCTGTGATGTATTTATGGAATATATAATGGTATTAGGTTAGTTATTGTCCCAGATAAAGTGATCAAACATTTTATATAAATGTGGATAAGAGGTTAACTTTTAAAGTTTGGGGAGGGACACACTAGGAATTACATAAAAGATTAAATTATATATATATATATCATAATCATGTAATGCGAAACCAAGGAAACAAAAATTATAATATAAGATATGATAGGTTATAAATATGCTAATAAAATTTATTTATAAATGTATTTCACATACATTAATACTTATCATCTAGTTAAACAATGTTAAATCCATTATAACCTTAACCGTGATAACTTAATTTTTTTTACTATGCTAGCATAATTATATGAATACAAAGAAAATTTTAATTATAAAAAAAAATTTAGAAGATGATTTATAATTTTGAATAAATTTTAGCATATTTAATTTCTATATATGGAATATGTTTATTTTAATATAACAACACAAAATACATGAAAACATGTTTTAGGAAAATACCTGATTTAAGAGTTCAAATCATTTAAACTTGAAATATAGTAATAAATTGGTTTTCAGGATTGTTTTGGTCAAATAATAATAAAATTATATTATTAATACTTTTTTATCAAGAAAAAACCAAATGACATCATCCTACCATGTCATTAAATGTAAAGGCCCAAAAATATTTTTTAATTTGAATAAAATATAACTTGTCTTCACAAAAGTCATTCTTGGGTTCCCAAATTAAACATAATGTTATAAAAAATATTATCTGTCTCATTAAATATATATTTGGTTAAGAAATATCATAAAATATGATAAAGTCAAATTTTAGATATTTGTTATTGTTTTACCCCATAGTTTTTATTGAGTTTTGCCTCCTTTAGGAAGGTGACAAATCATTACTATGGTTACTATTAATAATAATAAAAAATTTATTTTAGAATATTAAATTATATTAATTAGGTAGATTAAAAATATATAACTAATTTTACAACATTCAATTTCTATAAGTGGTGGTTTTTTATTTTAAAATAAGCGCATAAAACGAAACAAAACCCGTTTTTATAAAAATGTATTTTTAAGCATAAAACTGGATTTATTCTAATTCCATGCCCAAAAACCCCTTAAATTAATGATGAAAAATTATTTAATATATAATATATAAATTTAATCAAAATATTTAATCAATAGTAGTTTATTTAATGAATTAATATAAAAATACATTTCACACATAAAAAGTGCTTATAAAAATCTATTTTTTAAGCTAAAAATGAATTTATAAAAATATCAAGTATAATGATGATTCATATATAATTAACTATAATATTTATAACCATAGGAGAATAATTTTACTTTAAGATAAAATTAAAAACATAATTGGAATTTTAAATTACTTTATTTTTGAAGATAATTTCAAGTATTTGAAAATTTTGCATTTTCACTGTTCATAGAAAAATTAATCATTTCCAAATAATCCAAAATTTCTACCCTAATTTCATTTTGATATGATTATTTTAAAAATAATTTCAATTTATAATATACTATTTCTAAAAGTTTTATAAAATAATTATAATTTTTAATGTACAAAATGCAGTAAAACCATTATTGAAATAAACATATTTTTCGAGAAAAAGATGACACTACTGAAAATTGAGTAATTATTTATTATGAATTAATCAATAAATTTTTACTATTTAAAACATTTATACTTATTGTTTCATAATTATGTTATTTATAGTCATATCTCCAATTAAAGAGATATAATATAATTCTCACATTTAAATAATATTATTACTATCATAGTTCGCTGAAAGATCGATATTGCATGTTAATAAATCTATCAAGCATTGTATTATTTAAAAAAACAGGGAGCTAAATTTCATATTAATATACTTTTATGATATGTATTTTTATGGTTTTTATCTAATGTAGTCTTCTTTATTGTTTGTATCTCATTCTTCAGTAGTGAACTTCAGTGAAAGTTGGCAGCGTGTGATGGGTGTTGGATGTTAAGGTGAAATTTTAGTGGTTAGTAAAATGTTTTAGGTTGGAAAGATATAGTTTTTTAGTGGCATTATGACTCAATGTATTTATTGATCTATGGATTTTATCTATAGTGGAAGTGAAGGTAGTTTTTTAACAGCACCCTAGTGATGGTATGTTAGTGGTGGTGTGTGAGGTGTAAAGTGATTATAATGTTTTGTTGTCTAGTGGTTTTTGTGTTCTAATTGATCATCAATGACTGGAGTGGTGAATGATATGTGGTTCATGCTATGATAATGGTATGATGATGATGTGTGATAATGGTAATTAATTGTCTAGAATTTTTGGTTAAGTGTAACAATTTTCCTGGCATGTGGCTTGATATTTGGATACTGAAACATGTCCAACCCTCCTGTTTGGTGATTCTTGGTTTTGGTTTCTGAATTTTGTTTTTTACGAATGGTTTTTTCAATGTTTTTTTATTAAATCAGTCTGTTATCTTATTTTTTTTACTTGGTTTCCACTTAACCTCAAAATCAAATTCTTAAATAACAAACATAGAGATTAAAGATAAATAAAATACATAAGCATTGCATGAATATTTTTTGACTAAAGAGTGATCACGAAAAATTCAACATCATTATGATATTTTAAATATAGTCATTTGGATTTTTTATTTTCTTAATTTCAATAAATAAAATCCATATTTAATATCAATCATAAAAAATAATGTTCATTATGATTCTGATTAAATAAAAAAATTAATTCTTTGCAATGATATTTATTTAAAATCTCAATACTAAATTAAAAGTATCATCAAACCATTTTTAGTTTCCAAAAATAGTTCAAGAATACCAAAATGTGATAAATTAATAATAATTAATACATTATATAAATTTTATTATATTTTTTTCATTAGTTCCATCAAATTGACTAATTTTATTATATATGTTTCATTCGATGTCTAAGTTGGGCTCTTGGGATAAAATCTATCCCAAAATTCAAAAATCAATTTTTGGTAGGACAAAAAAACTCTTATATAAAGACATATATATACTCTTATAAAAAAATTATTTCTTTTATCTTTATTTCCAATTTTTGATTCATTATTTCTTGATTCATTTTCAACCCTCAAATTAATGGTGTTATCGTTTTTTATCAACCCACGAATTAATTACTCTATATTGATTTATTTTTTAAGGTCCTATGTATGTTTTGGATTGTGTATAAGCTTCGAAAAAAAATTAGTGAATATTTGCTTATATAAAGGAAATATTTTCATAAATATTTCATCATACCATGATTGTTTTTATGAATTTCAAAAATTGGTTAAGTAAATATCACTCTATATCATAAAACTATTACATCATGATTCATTAATTTTAGGTGAATATTTTATTAAAATGAGATAATTTTTCTATGAAGGTAATTCATGATGAGTTTCACGACATTACTTCTTAGTATTTCACTGAATTATTAGGATGTAATGAAAATGGTTTTTACCTGTTAAATATAAAGATAGGGATAGGTTATGATTTTCATCGATGGATAAAGGAGAAAAATAAATTATTTTATAATGAAAAATTATTTGATACCATGATTCTATTTTTTTTGTTGGTTTTCAATGTATGTTATGTTAACAATTTTGTAATTGCTCTCATAACACTATAATAAGAATCGTTTTGCTATGATTTTTTAAATTTTCCATATTTTTTGGTAATTGAAAATGTGTCTAAAGTAGTTCCATGTGTAACTAGTTTAACATAACCCCTAATATTCATAAATCATATTTAAGTGGATATAAGTATTTAAATTGATATAATGGATCAAATTTATGGGAGTTTATTGAAGTTGAAATGGATGTTGTGTTTTTGAATTTGAATTTCAAAATTAAAGGTGGAAGATGAAGTTATATGGTTATATTATGTATTTCATGAATTGAGGTGTATAATAGGAAAATAATATATTTTAGAGGAAAATGAATACACCCAATGCAGTGAAGATTTAGTATATTTCTTGATCAATGAATTTTTTTAAAGAAGGAATACTAAGAAAGTAAATATTAAGGCCTTACTATGAAGATGACAGGGTGTGACTTTGATTTTATAGTGTGATATTGAGTTTATTAATATTTTATAATGATAAAATATATATTTAAAGATTATTATATATCTGTATAAATTAATGGATGATTTTGGGTGATCAAAGAGAGGTATTTCTTCACTGAATTTTAGAATTGTTTTGATTGTATAGGAAGAGCATAATTGGTTTCCCTCACAGCATCATAAATTTACTTTTTATAGTTAAAATATTCTATTTATTATAACATTTAAGTGTCATATTTCATTTATTTGTCAGTTCATTATTTTTGTAAGGATACATACGTATCTATATGTGTTCAAATATGAACCCCACTCATTGTAACCACTCAATGATACTCATGGTTAATATGGAAATAGATGATACCATGCCATAAAAAGGACATAACAATTTGTTTTTAATGGTCCACTTTAAATATATCTTTTTTACATTAAGGTTTTTTCTAAAAATAAAATAGGTCGTTGAATTATATTTAATAACTTTATCAAATGTAGTGTTAAAGAAAAAAGGTTTCATTTTAACTTGGAAACCATTTATCCTAACTAGTTTTAAATGTTTATTTTGTATGAAAATTATAAAATTATCCATTCATGTATTCATGTATTCATCCATAGACCCCACACTCCTCAATAAAAAAATTTCGGAACCCAAATAGTAAATAAAATTGGTAAAAAATGGTGTTTGAGTTTTTATTTTGATATATTATTGTTATTTAATGTTAAAGGATTAATATTTTTGTGATTTTGAAGTTGAAGTTAAATTTTGAATTTTTATAGTCATCATGGATCATATTAACTCAATGAGAAACAATGGTTTAGAAAATTTATAATTTCTAGAATGATTGAATGTTTATATACTTCCTATCACTAGGTATGGGAATCATAGAAGTCATAACCCATGGTTTCACACCAATTGTGATCGGCGTTATGATGACACTTATTGATAGAAAAAATACTGATATTGATAAACATGTAATAAATGATATCATTAACTCACTATTAGAAAATGAATTCCTAAAATTCTTTAGGGATATAGATAGTGAATGTTATTTGGTATGAGCTATGTAGTATTCATAATGAGAACTTTATAGTGAAATAAAAAACTTCCAATTAGGTGTTCCTAATTTAAAGATATTAATATCCATGAAGGAGAAAATTGGATGAGTTCAATGATATATTAAATAAAATCATGAATTCCATAATTAATTTTAGAAAATATTTATAATATTCTAGGATTTTTAATAAGTTACTTATTATCTTATGAGACATGTTTGATTCATAATTTTCATCACCTGAAGATGATGATTTTAATTCATTTCAGATGGATAACTTCTTTAGTGTATTGGTTGGTTATTAATTGAGGAATTTTGTGATATAAAAAATAATTTAATGTATATATCACTGATATATTTTAATCCATTTATGAGTAAGTATAATTTAAATGAGATCAAGGAAGATAATAAGTTTTTTTTTTGAATAATGACATTGAAGTTAAGTTTGAGAAAATATTTCTATTATTTCTCAAGGAATTTTAAAAATGAAAAACGTAAATATCATAGTAAATTAACATTAAATTATTTTATTTATGGATTTATTAAATATTTTTCTTAAAAAATTAATTATAAATTCAAAGGATAGTTAATATGAGGATGAGTTATCTAGTAAATTATATTGGAATATAAATTCAAAATTCGGTAAGAAGTATCCTTACAAGAAAATGGAAAATAACTTCTACAAATTTTAAAAAAAATATATTTTATAAATTTTGAGGTAAATAAAGTAATAAAACTGCGAATATTATTGAAAATTATAGTGATTTGAAATAAAATTTATTAATATGAAAGATAAATGATAAATATTCAACAAGGGATAGAATAGATTCTAAATAATATCGAAAGACTAAGGTGGAATTTGTACAGAAATGGGATTGTAATTAAAGTTCGTTATAGAATCTAAAATAGAGAGATGGATAAAAATATATTGAATAAATAGACTAAAACATATAATTAATTTTATTCTACTATTTATGAAAAATAATCTCTTTTATTGGTGGAGATTAAGAATTTAAATGTGATATAAATTTAGAATAAGAAAATGACAGATGAGATGGATGAAAAACTTATGGATAAGGAAATAGAACATTAAAGTATAAAATAAATTTTATTTTTTGTGGAAGTATGTTATAATAATTTAATTCTCAATTTTGAAAAAAAAATTCAAATATTTTTTGTGAGTCGAATGTTTTGGGTACAACAGAAGTTCCTTTGTGGTCGATAAACTAAAAGGTTTTTGTCACATCCAAACGAACTTTCGCATATTTTCCATGACATAAATAACTTGACCAATGAAGGTTTTCTAATCATATATTGAAATATGAATCTCAGAACCCAAACAGGATCTTTTCATATTAAATTTATTATTAATTTAATTAAATTTGAAAAATGGTTACCTCATCTTAGGAACATTCATCATTAGTGTTGTTGATTATATGAGACCCTTTTCAAATTACCTTCATTATGTAGGGAGGATCCAATTATAGAATCCCTCTAGAGGTGATCCACACATGCTCTTATGATATTCAAGAAACAGCAATAGAACATCGGGTTCTAGCATAATAGATCAACCACTATGTCTTTTCATCTTGATCTCTTAATATCCTTCATGCTTGAAGTAGTTATTCGCATTCTTGGTAAAATTATATAAGGAAGAATCAAGAGAGAAGTTTTATTGTGAAATTTCTATCAATCATTGATTATTCATTAACCCTACCCAATGTAAATATAATTATATTTATAGAGTTAGGGTTTAGGTAAAAATATTGTTTAATTACACAGTAGACCATAAATAATATAATAACCTATATATAACCCCATGGAATATAATTATATTTTTTTAATATTTATTTTATGTCTTCCATAACTAGAAAAATGATAAATATTATTTTACTATCTTGTAAAATAATATTTATCACTAGACATGGTCTTTGTCCACACATCCTCCTCTACATTTTTTAAATACCCAAATAAATATTTAATAAAATATTTAATTAATAAATAAAAAGTTTTATTTAGAATATAATTAATAAAGAATTATTAAATATTCCATAAAATATTTTCATTTTATAAAACATGAATAAAATTATTCATCGGTCTTGAGAATTATATTTATTTAATTAATTAAATTAAAATAGAATTTAATTGAGATAAATTGATATACATAGTGTGTGTCCCTTTAGGATTCTTTCACATTTTCATTAGGCAGGCTTGTTTAATGTGCAAAAATATTTTCTAGAAATGGGTTAAGGAACCCAAGATAAAGAAATTAACGTCGCAACATCGATGAAAACCTATGAATTCTTATTGTGGAATATAATCCATTTGTCACCATGTCTCATCATGCAAGTTGTACATTAATGAAATCAACCTATATGCATGATACTTTTTTATTTGACTATCTGAAATAAAATCATCATTGAACCATGTTCATGGAATTTGATGTGATAGTTCAATTTCAATCAAAGGGAAGAGATATTGACTTATATAAAAATGTAAAGGATATATGTATCCTTGATTTATCCATTAATAAAGTGTCATTTGTGATTCACCCAACATACCCTACTTCCTACGAACATATGGTTCCAGGTTTGTTTTAATAAATCAAAGTGTGTGAGTCATGACATGTTTTAATGATAATATTAATTTCTAAGGATCATTACACACACTCACAGATATGAATATATGATAACACATAAACATATGGAATATGTACTGGAAGGTTTGTTCCCATAATCTCTTGCCTCAGAGATTACCTAGTGTGAACTTCATTAGAATAAGTTCATCTCCTTATGAGTACTCTCACCTAATATTCAACATTATACTTGACCCATTATAGATGTTATATTACCATAAAACAATATTTATTAATTCCATCATGTAATTTCATGGTTCACATCATAGCATTAAACTACTATGACCTTATCAATATGAAAGATACTCTTGAACATTATTACATTAAATTCATGCATACCGATGAAAAATATATACTAATATGTTTTATTAACATTCAAATATTATTTTAATAAAATTTACAAAAAATTTATTCTAGAATAATAACTCTAATATAATCCAACATAGACTAGATCCAACTACCTACAACTTTTAGTCTGTTGGACCTTATATGATGATCATGTTTCTGTTAGGTTAATGATTTATTCAAGGGGTCCGCCATGTTGTCTTCTATGGATATTATTATTACTATAACTTTTCCTATAAGATAAAAATTCATTAGAAATTTATACTTTCAAAGTATGTTCTTCATCCACTGATGTGGTCTTTTCTTATTTTCAAGGTCCACTACTGTAGTATTATCCCAATATAGTGTGATGGGATATTTACTAGTAGGTACCATGTCAATCTATTGGACAAATTTGTGTATCCATACTTATTTTTTAGCTACATCAGAAACTACAATATTCTCAGACTATGTTATAGAATCTATGAACACATCCTACCTTGATCTCTTCCAACCCAAAACTCTTCCATTAAGAGTGAATATATATCTCGTTTGGGATTTCAAATCGTCTTTATCTAATTTGAAACTAGAATCTCTATATCCTCTGATTACTATTTACTTATCTTCTCCATAGAACAGTAACACATCCTTAGTATACCCTAGATAATTAATGATAGGGATGATTTTCCTTTAATGGTGGTCACCTGGGTCATCATGATATATTCCTACAACACTAAGCATCTATCTTAGTATATAACATAGCATACATGACTGAACTAATCATCAAAGCATATGGAATCCTTTTCATCCTCTATATATCCTCATGTGTCTGGGAGAACATTTTTCTGGAAAGATTAATTCCATGTGCATTGGAATGAATAACCTCTTGGATTTCTCCATACTAAATATCTTCAGTATCTTATTAATATATGTACCATGACTAAGGTAGAGAAAACTCTTGGATATATAATTATGGTTCTTGATCCCAAGAATATATTTTGTTTTACCTAATTATTTCATGGATATTATTTATTCATCTTGGACTTAACAGAATGTAAGATATGTCTTTCATTTCTAATAGTTAGTATGTCATCAACATATACTATTAAGAAAATGACCACATTCTCACTAAACTTCTTATAAACACATGGACAACGTTCATTATTTTTTAAACAAAATTCTATTATGGCATCATCAAACCAAATATTCCATGACTTTGATTCTTATTTTATTACAAAAATTGATCATTGAAACTTTGATACCTTATTGTAATCCTTTGGAGTCAAAAAACCCTTCTGGTTGTGTCATATAGACATCTTCCTAAAGGTTCCGGTTAAGGAAAGTTCTTTTTACATCCATTTTCTAAATCTCATATTCCTATTAAGGTATAATGGAAAGTATAATTATAATGGATTTCATCACTGAAACTGGGTAGAGGTCTTCATCATATTTTATACCTTGACATTGTATAAATTATTTTACAACCAATCATGATTTATAAGTTGTTACATGTCCACCCATGTCTAGTTTCTTATTTAATACCCATTTATAATGAACAATATTTACATCCCCTAGAGGATATATCAAAATACAAACTTATTTGTGTTATATATAATCCATTTTAGAATTCATAACTTCTTTCTTCTTGGAAACACCTATACCACTTACTATTTCCTTATAGGATATAGGATCATTATTGTCAACTAATAATGAGTCCCCATAATCAGTTACTAGAAAACCATACCATTATGGTTCTCTAGCCTCTCTTTTACTCATCGGAAGGACTTGTGTCTCTAGAACAAATTCTTACATGGGATCTCGTGGAATATTTTCATGTGCTAAATCATGTGTTCCTTGAACCTACACTTCATAAGAAGTCTAACTGGATCCTACTATCACTTTCAGAGATATGATCCCTCTCATGTAATATATCATGCCATTCCACCAATACCTTTTTAGGGTCATATAGGTAATTACAATTGTTTCCCTAGGGTACCCTAATAGATACACTTATTTCCTCATGGTGTTAGTTTGTTAACTGAATAGTATATAATAAATTCTTCGTAGCCCCACACATGTAAGCACAACAAAACGGATTTATTTTCAAACCATTATTGGTATGGGATACCTTCCTCCATTTTATTTTTCTCTGGTTTTAGTATTTTTACTGATTATTGTAATGGGTATCCAAAAAATAATAATGAAATACTTGCATGGATCATCATTAATATCACTATAGAAAAATGGGTGTGACTTCTTCTTTCTCTTCACCAATTCCAACAGGGTGTATAGTGATGATTGAGTTGAGATATAATTCAAAACTCATGTAAATAATCAATGAAATTGTGGTTGGATATTCAGAACCACTATATGAGTAGACTTTTTAATATTCTTACCAAGATGATTCTCAAATTCATTCTATTATTCCATGAATCACTCAAAATAATCTGAATTATACCTCATCCATTATACATATTTATATCTACTAAAATCATCTATAAAAGTTATGAAGTATGAGAACCCAACCCTTGCTTTATAAATATATAGTACATAGGTATTGATATGAAATAATTATATAATCCCTTTGGACCTTTCAAACATTCCAATAAATAGGTATTTGGTCATTTTTACTTATAAACATGCATGCTATAAGCCAATTTATTTTAGTTTAAAAGAATGTAGATATTTAACATTGTGAAATTTAGTCAAACACTTTTCATTTACATGAACTAGCCAGTGATGTCGAATTTGGGTGTGGTATGTTTCATTTGATGTAGTTTCATTATCAATTTCCATTACTTGGTTTTCATAATCTAACACTTAAGTATCATTAGATAAATATTCCTTACAAAACCAAAATATCTTTATAAAATAATCAACATTTTTTCATGAATATGAAAATAAATTCATCCGTTTCAAACTAAGATATAAAAACAATTTTTTAGTTAACGGATGGAATATAAAAACACTATTTTAAAACCATGATTATTCCCATTATAAATGTAAGTTTTTAGTCTCCTATATCCATGATAGAAAGTTAGGATCTTTTGGAAACTCGTAGATCAATCTACCTTTGGTCAATCTTTCTGAATCTACTTGGTTTCTATACTTGAAAACATATGATAGAACAACATTATGTATCCAATACCCAATTCATATAAATAGATAAATTTATCTCTTTAAAAAACATTCCTAAATATTACCCTTGATACATTTCTTGTGTGTAGTTTTTATTAAAGTGGACCTTCTTTCCACACGAAAAATAGATAGCATCAGTGTCCCTTTTTCTCCCTTGATTTCACTATTTTTGGGAAGACATTTCAAAGAAGATTTTGTATTAGATATCTTCACATGACCTTTCATATTATTCACCATAATAATGGAAGGATTGGGGTGCATCTTCACCTTATTATCTTGGAATATAAGATAGATAATATATGGGAGAGACTTATAAATGTTGTTGATATTGAAATTCTGACAAAATTAGAGAAGCTTTATGCATGTAATGAATGAATGAGATCGGTGAAATGTTCTTTGTAAAATTTAAACTGAAGAACCTCTAAGAACCCAATATATCAAATGAGTTTGACTATGTGAGGCCTAATTAGTGTATCATCTCTAATCTTACTTTGAAACAGCATCTTGTAAATCCAAAATCGTTCTTGTCTTACTCTCTCCTAGTATTAACCATGGATATTCTCGAGTAGTAAATAAGAATCCATATTTTCATGTGAAATTATGATTTCACTATACATGGAAAAATTCATTAAGTAATGAACATCACCCGCATCACTCATGAGTTTTTTTAGAGAAAGTTATCTCTAGATCACTTTCCTCTTAGCAGGAAGATCAAGCAATGAGGATTCAAGAATGTAAGATTTCTATTCATGGAGTAACATAACCTGAATGTGTCTGAACCATTCCTATAAGTATCTTCTAATAAAGATATGGTATTTATACAAAATATATTGTAGGGATAATTTTGGTGATGAAATTTTCATTTATTCTACAATTTAAAATATGACATTATTATTACTTTTCTTGATTATAAATTATGTTATCCATAATGAATTTAATTTTTATTAATTCTCCCACTATTTTATAAAGTCCCATTATCATGCACCATTAAACCTGGAATGTATTGTAGATAGGACATTCTATGTTAAGGTATCTATATTCCCCTTCCCATAAACCCAATGTGGATTGGTCAAGCTACTTGAAGATATTTAGGTATAAAGTCAATTTACAACTATGGGCTTGTAACTCCTTGATCTATTGAGTGGGATCCCCAATCTATAAATTCTTACTCAGATTTCCTAAACACTTTCCTCAATGTTACATCATTTCTATCAAAGTTTATTTCTCTTGATGGAGGTTAGTTAATTTGAGAAAAAATATTCAAAATAACTTCACAATAAATGGATTATGTGTTAATTTTTTTTCCAAAATATGGTTAATCACTTAAGTATAATACACTTAATATTAATGGTACATGTAAAGGATAAAACAAGAAATAAATAAATAAACGGGTCCTGAGATTATATAATTTTTTATTTTTTTTGGAGGAAAATAAATCAACCTATGACCTAGGTGAAAACTAATTTTTTCAATCTTTGTACGAGTTGAATAATTCCACCTATACACCTATGTATCACTTGGGTTGTCTTATTATTGGTTCAATATTTAACTACCTACATGTTCCATGGTGTACTCTATTTATCATATGTATATATAACCCATGCACCAGTGAGGGGGACCAAATGATTGGTTAAGGGTAATTACATAAATTACATTCGGCAAAAATTATCTATATAATAAAGGAGGTAGGGATGACTCATAAGCCACTATAATTAATTTAATATTTAATAATTACAAACCCATGAATTAAATTAAATTAAATTAGACCATCGCATACACAAGTCATGGTTAAACTCATGAATGATCATACACATACAATGAATATGATAAACTACACTAGTTAACTTTCTAATCATTATTTATTATTAAGATAAATGTATTTGCATTAATTAATTAATATATTAATTCAATTTAATATTAATGACCAAATGAATTACTTTAGAGATATCCACCATAAATATATTAATGTAAAATAAATTTCATGACCAGTAATTACATAAAATAACATTAAATTAATTTATAATGTATAAATTCTTTAAAACCTTTATTACATAGTCAAACACATCTAGTGCCAATAATGTAATTATATTTTAATATTAAAATTAATTGATTTTTTGTAATTTAATTTTATCTTTAATTTAGAGACAACATGGTGTGTACTTATGAGCTACATATCATGTACCTCGATTAATGTATACATAGGATAAACAGATGGGGCATGAGTGTGTACCTCATTTAGACTATGTGGAATGTTCTACCCATATCCATGCCATATATCACTCTTTTTATATGCCTTACTAAACCACCAATGGAACTAACATATTCTTAAAATTTGGGACCATATGATGTGACGTCCCAGACCCAGATTCCACTTAATGGGTGTCCTGAGCCCGGTGGGCCACATGGCCTCATGCGAATCTTCTCAAATGCCAGAGGCTACCAACTAGTAGTAAGAGTCTAGGGTGTGTCTGTGGGAAGACAATTAATTCATTAACATAGTGTAGTATAGTGGAAGGAATATAAAGGAATAGTAAATAGCAGAAGCAATATAAATGATCTTAATAAACAACAGAAGAAGACTTATTTATTAGATAGAAAACAATAATAATAATTTTATCAACTAGAACAATGATGATGTAATTTCATGTTACAAGTAAACTAAAACTCATGGATACTGGAAAATAGGTATAACAGTTCCACAAAGTAAATGAAAACAAAGACTACTCCAAGTATCCTTTGATCCAACTAAGCCATCTATTGTCAAGCTCCATTTTAACAACACGCAATAAAGTATTGGAAGATGTATGCTTCCCTTTTTCAATACATGAAACCATGTAATCTACTCCGGGTACAAACCGTCACCCAAAGAGGGTGTGAGATAAAAATTGGTGGGAAACCAGAAATGGTGTCTATAACATCTGGCTCGTGTAATGTTATATATCAGTGATAAGTCATGCATATATAAACTAAAGAAAGTAGTGCAATTTAACTAAATAACCAAGTACCTACTTCATCCCTCGGCTGGTGTCTGAACATGTAACTAGCTCATTAATTAAGAAATTACTATTTAATGTTAATAGGTCACATGAGGAATATCCAGCACTAAAATCACCTCATGATAGTATAAGTAGTGAAGGTCCCAATATGTAATAAGGCAACCTGAATATGATATCCAATGAAGGAGTTCTAGGGTAATAACCAAGGTAACGTAAATCTCACAAAATGCTCACTCAAAAGTATCTGAGTCCAGTTAAGGGGTAAGCGTGTAATCCAAGGAGCATAATCAAAGTAATTCCATAATAAGGCACTTACCAACTCCAAGGTAATCGACCAAGTTAAAATTGGGCTAAGAAAAGATAGGGCCCTATGGGCTTTCACTATGGCACCTACTTGTAAATGTCAGATCCAAGGTGTGTATTCGAGGTATCTTGTAATAATGAAGAGGACCCTATGTTAGTATACTAGGCATCCAAGGAATATACAAGAACCGAGGTCTGGGTGGGTATTAACCTAATAAAACCACATACTTGAATCGAAATGGGGTTCACGAGACCCAAGTTATTCTCCTCTTATAATCCAAGGTGAGATCAAGTCAGTCCATTCCTATTTGATATTGTAATCATGTAATAATTAATTTGGTTCCATATTTCATTCCATTAGTGTAGATAGGTCAAGTAGAGTGGAAACCATTTATTTATTAGTCCAATCCTTCTCTTCCATTAGTGTGGATAGTCCAGGTATCATTGAAACCATTTAATCAAGTCTTAATTAACCATTACGGCATATTAATTAGAGAGGTTCACTATGCTTCCTTCCATTAACATGGAAAGGGGTTATATGGACATGTAACCTTAATTCAAACTCATTTTTTAAGGCCAAGATATATACTTAGTATACTTTCCATTCTATATTTCACATTTAATAATAATTACAAAGCCCTTACCTTAGGTGGGTCAAGTGGTGAGAATACATGGTACATTCCATTATTCAATTCTCATTATTAAGAAGCCATTTATTATATGAAGACTCACCTTTAGAAATGTTAATAAAGGTCGCACCCGAATGGTTTCTCAAACGTGTCAAAAACACTAAAACCCAATTTTGGAATAACCTTAAACATGAGGTGGATTGAGTTTCAGTTGTAACAACTAACAACTAATAACATTTTGGTAAAGGGAATAACCATATGATTATAACAAGTATAATCATGGTTTTTAAATTTATGAAATGGATTCTAATGAAATCAGTGGGCCCCACGTGAACATTCCAAAATCAATGAAATTTAGGGATAAGTTATATACCACCCACCTTAGGGTTGTATGATCCTTATCTTCCGGTATCATCCCTTGATTTTCCTTGTATCGGAGTATTTCTAATAAAATGTAAAAATGCTCACATGATGATATCTAGGTCAAGAGTGAAAGAGAAGAAGAACATATGATGAGGGCTCGAGTACTTACCATTTCACATCCAATTTGACAAAAAGAAGCTCGATCAGATGCTAGACTAAAGAGATTTCTTGATCCCTAGATTTGGCCTTCAAAAATATCCAAATTGGTGAAAATAGAGGAAAATCCTGCAGGTTCTTGGATAAGGAGGAAGTAGGAGGATTGATAGGTCATTAAGGGAAAACTAAAAATTTACCCAGAAAAAATTTCTTGTGCACGATTTCTCCACATGGTTTTTCAAACTGTGTGCAAACCGTGTGGGATGGCCCTTCCCAAATGGTTTAGTCTGCATGGTTTGTCAAATCATGCACAACCCATGCATGATTACGTGGGAAAAAGGGGAACTTTCACCGCACGTCCATGCACCAACCGTGCGATGTGGCTCTATCTAAAAAAACACCATCTTGATGGTTTTCCAAACCATGTGGAATTCCACACGATTTACTCTAAAATGTGTGCAAATTGAGTTTTCTCTAAAAAGATGGGTTATGGGATCCGAAAAAGTCCCATACACCCTTGGAAGCTTTGATAACTTATTATGAATCTATGTTATGTTCAAAGTAAATATTTAGACTGAAAATTAAAGGATCCATACCTGAGTGAAAAACTGGGTTCTTATAGTCTTCCCACATTAAAATAACTCACTCTTGAGTTCTCCTTCCAATGGTAAAGGAACACTGTCTATGACCAAATCTTTCCACTGAGCATGTACATTGGCTTCCCTCTCCCAAGTCACATTCTATACTCAGTCGTACTGCCATAGCACCCATATGATATGGACAGACATGCCTCTGATAACCTTCATGCTTCAATCAACAGTGTGCACTGGATACTCTTCAAAGGTACCATCAATATCTAACTCAACATACTTGGGATAAAAGGTATGATACATGTAAAAATGATATTGGAAAAGATATGAGACATAAAATACATCGTGCATCGCATGGTACCTCTTAGATAGTAGCAACCAATAGGCTACCGGCTCGACTCTCTCATGAATTTCAAACAGACAAACATAAAAAAATACAGATTTACCTTCTTCATTAATTGTCTATGTCCTAGCCTAGGTGATACCTAAAGAAAAACATGATCCCCAACCTCGAACTCAATAGGTCATTGACGATGATCATCATAAGATTTCTATCTAGACTAAGTAGTATTCATAAGCTTCTTGATCATTTGAACCTATTCTAAAGTCTCCTGAACGAGACAAGGACTTAGTAGGGCTGCCTTTCCTGTCTCTAGCCAGCAAAAGGGTGAATGGAATGTACTACCATATAAGGCCTCAAAAGGATCCATTTGAATCGTCACCTAAAAATTGTTATTATATGAAAACTCGACAAGAGGGATATGCTTCTCCCAAGAATCAATGAAATCAATGAAATATTCTCAGAGCATATCCTCTAGAACTGTATAATCTGTTCTGATTGTCCATTGGTCTAAGAGTGAAAATATGTGCTTAGAAGCACCTGAGTCCCCATAGATTTCTATAAACCATGCTAGAATCATGAAGTGAATTGAACATCCCTATCTGAAATGATACTAGGTGGAACCTCGCATAGTCGTATGATCTCACAGACATACATTCTTACCAAATCATCAACTGAGAAATTATCCCATATAGGAATGAGGTGGGATGATTTTATTAGTCATCCAATGACTACCCAGATAGCATCTCTACCCCTCGGAAACCAAGGTAACCAGACTACGAAATCTATAGCAATATCCTCCCATTTCCATTTCGGTATTGGAAGTAGTTGTAACAAGCATATAGGTCTCTACTGCTCTTCCTTCAACTGCATACAAGTGGAAAACCTAGTGATGAAGCCTAAAATCTAAAGATTTATTCCATGCCACCAATACTGGTGTTGCATATCTTGATACATCTTTGAGATTTCTGGATAGACTACCCACTGAGAAGCATGAGACTCTTCCATCAACTCCTACCTCATATCTATAGGAACCTATACTTGTCCACATATACGCATGATGTCATCTCTATCTACAGACCAATCCAAAGGTGGGTTATCTCATGATATACTCTCAGAGAGAACCAAATGTTCAGGATTTTCAAACTTCATACTCTTCACCTTCTCAAGGAGGGAGGAGGTAACTGTTAAGGCTAAGAGGTAAGAGTACTCGTGAATATCATTAAACTATAGATGAAGTTCAGAAAATAGGGCTATTAACTTCCATTCATCACTGCCTTCTTTATGTCCTATGTTTGAGTCTTCTAATTGAGTGCATCAGTGACCACATTGCATTTTCCATGCATATAGGCAAGCTCAAAATCAAATTTTTATAGATATTTGACCCATCTCTGCTTACGGAGGTTCAATTCATGATAATAAAATATATACTTGAGGCTCTTGTGATTTTTATATACCACAAAACACTCACCCAATAGATAGTGTCTCCAGAAATGTAAGGCATGGAAAACAGCTGCTAGCTTGAGGTCGTGCATCGAGTAATTTCTCTCTTGAGTCATCAACTACATAGATCTGTACACAATGAATTTGTCTTCTTTCATAAACACTACTCCTAGTCCAATTCCCGATGCATCTTAGAAGATGATATAACCTTTACCAGGTTCTAGAAGAATCGGAATAGGTGTCGAGACCCGCCTACCTTTCAGCTCCTTAAAGGATTTCTCGCATGCTTTTGACCATAGGAACTTCACACCCTTATTTATAAGTCTAGTAAGAGGGTAAGAAAGATATGAGAATCTCTATATGAAATTCCTGGAATACCCATCCATCATCAAGAAAATCCTGATATCAAACATGTTCTTGGACTGCAACCCAGAAACTACAACACTAATCATTTCAGGGTCAACAGATACTCCTCATTCTGAAATTATATGACCAAATAAGTAGACCTTGTTGATATATAAGTCACATTTAGAAATCTTGGCATAAATCAGATGCTCTTTTGGTGTACTCAGAATTATATCAACATGTTTTTCATGGTTGTTACGAGTGCGAAAATACACAAAGATTTTGTCCATAAAGACCATGAAAAAAAGATTCCAAATAGGGGTGGAAACCCATATTCATTAAAGCCGTGAAAATGGAAGGAATGTTCGTAAGACTGAACGGCATAACAAGATACTTATATAGACTATACCTACTATGGAATTTTGTACGAGGTGTGTCTGATGGTGTAACTAGCACCTGATAATAACCTGATCTCAAGTCGATCTTAGAGAAAACCATTGCTCCTCGGAGATGGTCAAAGAGATCATCTATTTGAGGAAGTGGATACAGGTTATTGACTATAGGATGGTTTAACCTTATATAATCCATGTATAGACATAAGGTTCCATCCACCTTCTTGGCGAAAAGCACGGGTGAACCCCAGGAGGATGTACTAAAGCCTTTGGAATCTAGGTCCTCTATCTGCCGCTTGAGCTCCTAAAGCTCAATAAGTGCCATCCTGTATGGAGGAATGGAAACTAGAGATACTTCTGGAAAAGGATCAAATGTGAACTCTACCTCACTCTTAAGAGGTAAACCAGAAAAGTAATTAAGAAATACTTCCATGAAATGATCAACTACTGGAGGGAAATCAGTTTGAAGAAAACCCCAACCCTCCTGGAAATGATTTCCAATCTGAGATATAACTTCACCTAACCCATGATGCTTCGGTCCAGATCTCCAAGCCTGGACATCCCACTAACCTTTGAAAATATAACTATAATCTTATAGTGATATAAATTAAACCATGCGTTGATAGGAGTTGATAAAGGCCTGATAGTGGACTAACCAATCCCTCCCAAGAATGAAAAAAATATCATCATCTCGAGAAAAAAGAGATTCCACAAGAAAGGGAAAATGCCTACCTCAAGGGGACAGTCCCTGCACTGGCGTATTCCCTCTGTCTGTATTCCCAATGGTGTATCGATGTTCATTACACCATAGAGATACTGTATCTCTAGTCCAAGACATTCCATAATAGATATATAAATTAAAGTGTTTGAATAACCTGTATCAAAAAAAGTAGAGACAAAAGTATAAGCTACTAGAATAGTACCTCATACGATAGATGGTCCTGCAACCTCATCCTCAGGTATCGGCTATAAAGCATGAAAATGACCTGATTCATGGACCTTTTCAACAGATGGACTTACAAAATTATGGCTGATGTGATGGAACTAATAGTGATTAGGGATTGGAATACCACAGCCACGACTGGATCCTCAGCCAAACCTACCAGTGATATTCCAATTCCCCACCTGACATAGTGTAAAAGAACTCTCTATTGAAGGTGGATCTGAATTTGATCCTTTTCCACTTGAAACTAGTGGAAAGGTCCTGAAAAGCACTAAATATGACCCATAAAGCCCCGAACTTGGAACACTATAGGGTCTCTATCACATTGGGGATTCTTATGCTATGGTCTTCCAATCTAATGACAGACCAAAAATCTATCAAACTAGATACTCTGTCCACAACTTCCCTGATGAAAACCCTCAAGGGAATGTTTCCTACCACTGGAAGAACTATTGTCCTAAGGGGCACTGATCCTTTAAACCAAGTACTCGTGCCTTACCTCAGGTAATGCTCAGTGATAAGGTCCTGATAAACTATTACAGAAAATGTAGGAAGGATAAAGACATTCACCTGATTTCAGATGGAGTACTGGAGCCCATCCTCAAAACTTTTAGCACGCAAAAGCTCATCACTAGTTAGAAGTGGTGAAAAGTGCTATAAATTAGTGAAAAGTGCTGAATATTCCATAATTGACATAGAACCCTACTCAAGATGCTTGAACTCTCTAGATCTATCAGCTCTAAGTGCCTAAGGAATGAACTGATCATAGAAGGAAGTTTGAAACTCAACCCATAACAATCCCTGATGACAACTAGCCTAGGTAACCACATTCCACCAATGCTTGGCTGAATCCCGATGCATGTATGTAGCAAGCTTGAATCTCCACTCTGAATGCATTTACAAATACTCAAAGATAGATATCATGGCCTCTATCCAAGACTCGGAATCATGAGAACCACCATCCTCTGAAAATATAGGTGGATGCTGCTGCTAGAACTTGCGTGTTGGATCAGCCATCGTAGGTGAAACTCATGAAGCACCTTTCATGGACTGCACCAAACATAGGAAACTATCACAAACTTGGGAATCAGTTCTCAGATAAGGTACAATAGGAGGTCTCTCAAGAGGCACTCCTAAAATTAAAACTCATGGCTCAGATCCCACCATGGCTGGAGCATGGCTGTCACCACCCTCCTGGAGAACGACATGAGGATGACACGGAGGCATTGGTGTACAAATTCCAAGCCCACACCTTATAACAAGATTATAATCATATGATAGTATTATTAACATAATCTGAACATGAGATAACTCACTAACCAAGGAATAATACCCAAAATACCTTCTTAGATGTCCAGGTATTGGTAACTACTCATGTGTAAGTATCAGGTCATTTTATAGTTAATTCTTAGGTTCACTCATTTACCTTCCATAAACATGACAAGACGGAATAAAGATGTGCTACCAATTTATTTTAGATTTTAGGATTCAATTTATAATGGATATCCATTTACGATGAATTAGTTCCCATACACCTATCACCAGAAACAACACCCTTTTCTTTATAATATAATGGTTTAACTCGGAAAATTACTCATTCCAACCCATGAGGGACCATATACCTAAGGAATTGAGATATGAAATAACTTAATTGTAGCAAAATTAAAACAAGTATAATTAAACTATCATAGCAGCACTCAACAATCACAAGCATATCACGTAATGAAAATCAGTGAAATGAACTTATATGGCATGGCAATATGCCTGACATGTGAACTCTAGGTGCTTATAATGATGCATGCAACAATGCTCCTTTCCCTCATATCATCGGGCTAAGGATGATATAAATTCTCAAACAAAGTAATAATAAACAAAATCACACAGCATGTGCATTACCCAAAGGTGAAATAATATCAACTATAATAGGAAAAATTGAACAACAATTGAATTTTGGGTGACTTGGATTTTACCCAGAACAGGGGTTCCCGATGCCCAAGCACGGCTTATGACCAAGTCCCAAGAGTTCCCATTCTCCAATATATTGTCTCCAAATAGTAAAGCAAGAAAATAAAAAACCTTTGATATTACTTTATGATGTCTCTGAAAGAATATAAAGGTAAAGTAAACAGCAGAAGCAATATAAATTATCTAAATAAATATCAAAAGCAAATTGATTCAATAGATAAATGAGAATAATAATAACCCTGTCAACTGAAAAATGGTGATGTAATGTCATGTCACAAGAAAAATATAAATCATGGATACGTGACAATAGGAGTAACAGTTTCAAAAGGTAAATGAAAATAACACTACTCTAAGCATCCCGAGATCCAACTCGGTCATCTTCAGTCAAGCTCCATCCTAACAACATGCAATCAAGTATTAGAAGTTATATTGTCACGACCCGTCCTCGGGGCCCGTGCCGTGACTACCCCAAGCCCGCCTTCCATAGGCCAGGGGCTGGAGACTAGCACCAAGGCGTAAATCCTGATAAAAGGGAAGGAATTGCCTTTGTAAAGTAAACAAGCACCACAGAGTACAAGCGAAAGAAGTAAACACTAAGTAAAACTGAGTACAACAGTAAGTACGGAAAGTAAAAGGGGCCGGAAATACAAGCCCAACTGTAAAGTACAACTCGAAAGGGAAAACAGCAACTGTAAAATAAAGCCGCTACACCGAGCTGTCCACTGGAAATCCCACCTGAAGGGTGGGTACAGATAGCTCCACTGCTCCTCGGGTCCCGTCGTCCGCTCCGAGCACGTCCCGCCTAGTGGTCCACCTCCAGGTACCGTCCTACTCTGCAAGCCTCAACCACGATCAACGTTGTCCGTCGTCTGCAACCAACACAACGTAGTGAGGGCATAGCCCATGCAGGGGTGAGTATAAGCTACTCAGTAGGGACCCCGATACCCCCGAAGGTCTCCCAAAATCCACAAAGGATAAACCACAAAGGAAAGATACAATCACGAAGTAACAACCGACACTGCTTAGGTATATGCCCATACATATACCTAAGTCATCAATTCCAATACGCTCCAACCACCGAGCCCAAGTACAACCCAGTCCACACAGGAAAGTATACGTATTCCACACAGGAAAGAAAAACGTAATCCACACAGGATAGCACAACACAAAACGTAATCCACACAGGATAGCACAACACAATCCACACAGGAAAGTAAACAGGATTCAGCTCACACAGGTATACTTCTTCGAAAGACGATAGAGATTATCACTAATCCATCTAAGTCGTCGGACCCACAAAGGATCGATAGGTACTAACCCCCGTAAAGACCCACACAGGATAGGACCCACACAGGATCTGTAGGCGCTGGCTCACACAGAACCGATGAGTGCTGACCCACACAGGATCAGACCCACATAGGATCGGTAGCACTGATCCACATAGGATCGCTGGGTGTTGTAGTCGTCGTTGTCGAATCCACTGAGAATCTCTGCACAGTCGTCGTCGCAGTCATAGTAGCAGTCGCAGCCAGCACTAGGGTTCCCGCACACAGCAAGCTCGTTCGGGAGGGTCCACTTTGCGAGCCGAGAGGCTGATACATCAACTGTCACATAGTCCAGATTTGATGTATCCAAAAGTTTCGTATCGTCAACAGGAACTCAACGTCGTAGACGGCGCGTCGATCGGATGCCCGGTCTGAGAGTTATTGGCTTTTTCGTCCCAGGGGCCCGGTTGGTTTTTAAGGAAAAACCAACCCGACCGTACTCCACCTGCATCCAAACCTCGGGCGGAGTATTCCAAAAGATCCGTCTCACTAAAAGTAACTCAACAAAGTCGACGGCACGTCAATCGGATGTCCGTAGCTCAAGATATGAGCGTTTCCGCTCCGAGGGCCTGGTTGGTTTCGTGTACGAACCAACCCGGACGAACTCAAAGTATTACGAAACCTTGAGTGCGATATACCGAAACGACCCTCTCGATCAAAGGATCGCATCTCCGCTGACGGCGCGTCGTTTGAAGGTCCATAGCCCGAGTTATGGGCATTTGAACCCAAACAGTCCGATAACGGGGGTTTCGGGCACGGACCGACCCGGCCCGAGACCCCCCGGTCGGCCCGGATCGGGTCGACTCACCCCGGGTCCGGGTCGGCCCGGTCCGGCCGGGGACAGCGCGCTGTCTCGCTCGGCCCTTTGGCCGAGCCGTTTCGGCAAAGGGGGGGCGCCTGCCCCCCTGTGTAACTGCGGCCCCCCACAATTAAGGGGGGCGTTTTGGCCATCTGGTAGGGGGTTTGAACCCCCGGTTGCACACCGGTCCACCCGGCCCGCCCTGGCCGGCCGGTTCCGGCCTCCATGAGACAGGCGACGGCCGGTCCCCTTCTTCGCCGACACCGGCGGCCCGGTCCGGCCGCCGGTCACCTTGCTCCGCCGCGTCCCGGAACCGTCTGTGGCCCTTGTCGTCCAGCGCGGTACGACGGCACCGCGCCCCTCCGCCGCGGCCCCGCTCCGGCCGCGGCGCCTTCGATTTCCTTTGACGCGGCGCGACGGCATCGCATTTTGAGTCTTCTTTCCACGGCGCGGCGTGACGGCGTTGCGTAATACTTGCCGTGTGATTCCCACGTGGTGCGACGACACCACGCCATTCCGTTCCATCCACAAAGAATCAAACTTGAACATAGGAGGGGGGTTCGGCAGTGTTTGTGCGGTCTGGCCCCCCTCTCGTTAAATGTTATCATCTAGTCGAAAATCCACGATAATCGATAAACTAGAATCATGAACGGGAAAGATTAAATAAAATAATCCCCTACCTCGGTTTCAAGAGCAGAGCACGTCAACGAGCCGCGGAAGACAAGCGTCGCAGAGGTCGGGCGTCGCGGAAAACGAACGTCGATTCCGTTGACGTCGAGGTGCGTCCGAAGAGGAAACGTCACTGGAGAAGCTTCGTAAGCTGACGGAGAAAGCCTGAGGAGGAAGCGGCGTCTCCTTTTTGTTGACACGGGAATAAGATCGAAATAAGCGGCGTCATCGATCTTCGGAAACACACCGGCTGCGAAGAAGAGAAGAGACGGCACGTCTTTCTCTTTTTATGGTGACGGTGTTCTTCGTCGAAGCCTAGGTGTTCTTCGCGTTCTTCCTTGTAGACGAAGAATATCTTCTCGTTTCCAAAACCTCTCAAGGTGGCAAAAGAAACTAACCAAAATAAAATAAGTCCAAGCCTTATTTTATTTACACAATCTAAACTCTTTGAATTTCAAGAGTTTGAAATTAAGTAACTCATCTTAATTAATAACACAAGTTGTCAAAAATTAATGAAAGAGAGTTAATGGGGAGTTAGGAATGTGAGGGGTTAAGAGGGGTTAGGGAGTTAGGGAAAAATTGAAAGGTGGGGGTTCGTGTGGGACCCACCCTTTTAATTATCCACACATGGGAAGTTGGGTGGATGTGGGCTCCACCACCAACTTCCCATGGGAGAAACTAACCACTTGAAAAAGAAATAAAATTGATTTAACAATTTTATTTACTTTTTTAATTAAACCCCATTAATTAACTTCTTCTCCCGCACAAACGCAACTACGGTAAAGGTTCCCTTAAGCGATTACCGGCGTTGCGAGTTCATCGGTGCCATCGTATTTCAATTCCGAGCACCGGTTCAAAAGATAGGAAAACCCGCTCGTTCGTTCACTGAACGTACCTGAGCCAAACTTTGGAAATTGATTCCGGGCACACCGGGCCTCGGAATCAGGTGCCGTCAGAAACTGCGTTCTTGTAAAATTCCAAATAAAATTAAGAAAAAATTTCCCTTGAATTTTACAGGTCTTTACATTACTCCCACCTCAGGGCTTTACGTCCCCGTAAAGTTACATCAAAACTATGGAAACAAATGAGGGTACTGAGCATGCATCTGAGCCTCCCACTCCCAAGTGCTCTCCTGGAGGTTCCCGTGCTGCCATCTGATGCGCACAAGAGGAATCGAACATCCATGTAGGACCCTCTCCTTTCGATCCTCGATCTCCACTGGAACCTCCGTAAAAGTTGCCCCATCGTCAACTTCAAGCTCCCCATGGTCAATGATGTGCATCGGTTCATGCACGTATCTCCTCAGCTGAGATACGTGGAAGACGTCGTGCACCCGGTGCAACTGAGGTGGTAGAGCCAGGCGATAAGCCACCTCGCCAATCCTGCTGAGGACCAAGAAGGGTCCGATGAAGCGCGGAGATAACTTGCCACCTCGGCCAAATCTCCGTAATCCACGTCGAGGTGAGACACGCAAAAAGATGTGGTCGCCATCCTCGAACTCTAGTGGCCTCTGCCTTCTGTCAGCGTATGACTTCTGCCGGCTCTGAGCTTTCCTCATCCGCTCCTGGATGACCTGGACCTTCTCTGTCATGGCCTGGACCATCTCCGGCCCCACAAGTGCTGACTCCCCAGGGTCTGTCCAGCACAAAAGAGATCTGCAAGGTCAGTCATACAACGCCTCGTATGGTGCCCTCCCGATGGTGGAGTGGTAGCTGTTGTTGTACGCGAACTCCACCAAGGGTAGGTGGTCCTCCAAGCTACGACCAAAGTCGAGGACACATGCGCGGAGCATGTCCTCGAGAGTCTGAATGGTCCTCTCCGTCTGACCGTCTGTCTGAGGGTGAAAGGCTGTGCTCAGACGTAGCTGCGTCCCGAATGCCTCCTGCAATCCCTTCCATAGCCAGGAAGTAAAACGAGCATCTCGATCGGAGATGATAGAAGATCGCACACCGTGAAGCCGTACAATCTCCTGAACGTAAAGTCATCCCAAGCTCTCCACTGAGCCCTGCTCTCTAATGGGTAAAAAGTGAGCCGACTTGGTGAGTCAGTCGACAATCACCCAAATGGAGTCGTGACCTCTGGAAGTGCGTGGAATTCCAGTCACGAAGTCCATAGATATGCTGTCCCACTTCCACTCCGGAACCTCCAAGGGTTGTACCAAGCCTGCTGGTACCTGGTGCTCAGCCTTCACCTGCTGGCAGGTGAGGCATCGAGAAACGAACTCTGCCACATCCTTCTTCATGCCCGGCCACCAGTGCTGTCATCGGAGATCCTGGTACATCTTCTCCACTCCAGGATGTACCGCCAAAGGAGAAGTGTGAAACTCTCTCAGCACCTCCTCCCGTAAAGCGACTGGTACCATGGTACGTCCTCTGAAAAGGATATCATGATCTGCTCCAAAGGAGAAACCATCAAGTGCCTGTCCTGAGGATATCTGTGCACGTCGCGTCTCACAGTCGGTGTCCCCACGCTGTGCCTCTCTGACTCGCTGTAGTAGTGGAGGAGTGACTGTGAGAGACTGAAGGAAGGCTTCTCCATCTCTATCCACAAAGGATATCTGCAAAGAGGCTAGCTTCTCTGTCACCTCCTCAAGTAGATGAATTCCTATCCTCCTACTGAGGGCATCGGCTACTACGTTCCCCTTCCCAGGAGTATAGACTATCTCAAAGTCATAGTCCTGGAGGAACTCGAACCATTGCCGCTGTCTCAGGTTCAGTTCCTTCTGCGAGAAGATGTACCTGAGACTCTGATGGTCAGAAAAGACTGTAAAGCGCTCGCCCATCAGATAGTGTCACCATGTCTTCAGAGCGAAGACCACTGCTGCTAACTCCAGGTCATGGGTAGCGTAGTTCTGCTCGTGTGGCCTCAACTGACGTGATCCATTGGAGATCACTGCCCACTCCTGCATCAGGACACATATGAGTCCGGTCCCTGATGCATCGCAGTAGACTACGTACCCTACTCCCTCCTCAGGCAAACTCAAGATAGGTGCGCTGGTCAATCTCTGTCTCATCTCCTAGAAGCTCTGCTAACATCTGTCTGACCATACGAAGGGTTTCCCCTTCTTCATCAAAGTTGAGAGTGGTTCCGCAACTCTAGAGAAGTCTGGCACAAATCTCCTGTAGTATCCAGCTAGTCCCAAGAAACTCTGCACCTTTGTCACGCTCTTGGGTGGCTCCCAAGCTAACACTGCCTCGATCTTTGCAGGATCCACTACAACTCCCGCCTCAGAGATGACGTGTCCTAAGAAGTGGACCTCACGTATCCAGAACTGGCACTTCGAGAGCTTACCATAAAGCTGGTGATCTTGGAGTGTGTCTAGTACAACCCGTAAGTGGTAGGCGTGCTCCTCCTCAATCATCGAGTAAATCAAAATGCGTCGATGAAGACCACAACAAATCGATCGAGGTATGGCTGAAAGATCATGTTCATGAGGGCCATGAACACTGCTGGAGCATTGGTTACGCCAAAAGGAATAACCAAGAACTCATAGTGGCCATACTGACATTTGAAGGTCGTCTTCTGCACGTCCTCGTCTCTAACTCTGAGCTGGTGATAGCCTGACCTGAGGTCTATCTTCGAGAACCACCGTGATCCCTTGATCTGATCAAAGAGGTCATCAATCCTTGGTAGCGGATACTTGTTTCTCACTGTCACCTGGTTCAGGTGACGATAGTCGACACAAAGTCTCAAGCTCCCGTCCGCTTTCTTGGCGAACAATATCGGGGAAGCCCAGGGTGAAACACTGGGTCGGATGAACTCCTTGCCCTGCAAGTCCTCCAACTGTACCCGTATCTCTCAAAGCTCAACAGGGGCCATCCGATATGATGGAGTCGATATCGGAGCTATCCCGAGGTACAGGTCAATATAAAAGTCTACCTCTCTACGAGGAGGTAACCCTGGAACGTCGTCGGGAAAAACATCTGCAAACTGATCCACCACTGCAGGAAAACCAATACTTCGCACGTCAACTGATCCTAGGATGAGGCTAGCCAACTAATGAGTGATGGGCTGTCCTCTCCTCCGCGGAAGTCCATCCTGTGCTGCAAAGGCTCCCTTCTCGCCGGTGAAGGTGAACCTGCTCCCGTCGGTGCGTACACATCGCACCTTGCGCCTAAAACAGTCAATCTGTGCATGGACCGTAGATAACCAATCCATGCCCAAGATGACGTCGTAAGGCCTCGACGCCGCTACAAGAAGATCCCAGCCGAAGCTCTCGCCTCCTAGAGTAAGCTCACACTTCCGGCACCAGCGCGTAATCGTCGAGTCTGCTCCCGTAGGAGTCTCTAGCCGTAAGGATCGAGCCAACGGCTCTGTCAGAATCTCCGAGCTCCGAACAAGGGCAGCGGCTATGAAAGAGTGACTCGCTCCTGTGTCTATAAGTACTGCAGCAAGGGTGGAATAGACATAGATAGTACCTCGAATCATCTCGGGTGCGCCATGGTCATAGGCCTCCACTTCCTGGAGTTGTGCCTGTCTCTGCCCGCCAGCTCCTTGTGGTCGGGACGGACCTCCTGGTGGTGGTGGTGGTAGAGCCTCAAAGCATCGCCCACCACCTGCTGCTCGGCCAGCTCCTCTGCTTCGTCCGCCTCCTCCCTGCGGACCACCATGGTCGACCCCTTGCCTCTGCCTCAGTGGTCCCTCAACCGTCTGCTGCTCCTCGGCACGGCGGGTCGGGCAGTCACGAGACATGTGGCCCTGCCCGCCGCATGAGTAACATTGTCTGCCTCTCGAAAGACTGGCTCCACGTTGTGTGCCCCGCACTGCTTAGCCAGTGTCCTGAGGTCGTCTTCCTGAGGGTCTGGTCTTCCTGGACCCATGAGTCATCCTTCGACTGCCTGCTGCGGAAGACTCTGCTACGTGCCGCCCTGCGGTGGGTCTCGGCGCTGGTGTAGACTCAGCAAGAAAGCTCTCGATCAAAAGGGCCCGCTCCAGTACTCCTGTCTGAGTCGGAATGATGAGGGAGATCAGCGATGCCCTGATCTCATGTCTCAATCCCTGCTCAAAGGTCCGGGCCTGGAAGAATGGGTCTCGTACCATGTCGGTCGAGTAGCGCGAGAGATCGGTAAATCTCGCCGAGTACTGAGCGACCGTCATGCTGCCCTGCCGCAGCTGAAGAAGCTCCTGAATGCGCACCGCACGGAGGGTAGCTGGGATGAACTCCGAGCAGAAGAGGCTCTCAAAGTCCGTCCAAAGTAGAGATGCCTCATCGTGCACCTGGAGCATCAAGCTCCACCATCGGCCCGCTGCTGCGTGCAGTAGGCTCGCAGCGAGGATCACCATGAGGTCTGATGGTGTCCTCACTAGCCTGAAAACTCGTACGACTGCCTCCAGCTAGTCCTCGGCTGCCTGGGGGTCCGTCTCCCCACGAAACCTGGGTGTTCGCTGGCGTTGGAACTCATGCAGTGCGCTGAGGCGACGTGCATCGTCAGCAGCTGGTACTGGAAGCATCGGGGGCTCGGCGGGTAGAGCTACCACCAGTGCCACTGCTGACAAAGGGCCCTGCACCGAGGCCTCGTCGCTCGGTGGGTTGTCGTCATGCTCGACTCTCGAAACCCTAGCTGGCTGCCATCGTGGGGCCATCCTGAAAAGTAAACAGGTGCGCCACGATCAGAACAGTATACCCGGTGAGCTGATACAAAGTAATCACAAAGAAAACTTGAAACACACAGGCAATCAATGTTTTCGTGCATTAAGTCGGAAATCAGAAGTCAGGGTCCTGGTGTACGGATACGTCGGCCACCGCACCAACACTGGACTCCCTGTACTGATAACCACACTCAATACACTAAACACTATTGCTTCACATAGAAAAGATCAGAGTTCGCGGTAGAACCGAACTCCTCTGATACCAATTTTTCACGACCCGTCCTCGGGGCCCATGCCGTGACTACCCCAAGCCCGCCTTCCATAGGCCAGGGGCTGGTGACTAGCACCAAGACGTAAATACCGATAAAAGGGAAGGCATTGCCTTTGTAAAGTAAACAAGCACCACAGATTACAAGCGGAAGAAGTAAACACTAAGTAAAAACTGAGTACAACAGTAAGTACGGAAAGTAAAAGGGGCTGGAAATACAAGCCCAATTGTAAAGTACAACTCGAAAGGGAAAACAACAACTGTAAAGTAAAGCCACTACACCGAGCTGTCCACTGGAAATCCCACCTGAAGGGTGGGTACAGATAGCTCCACTACTCCTCGGGTCTCGCTGTCCGCTCCGAGCACGTCCCGCCCAGTGGTCCACCTCCAAGTACCGTCCTGCTGTGCAAGCCTCAACCACGATCAACGTTGTCCGTCGTCTGCAACCAACACAATGTAGTGCAGGCATAGCCCGTGTAGGGGTGAGTATAAGCTACTCAGTAGGGACCCCGAGACCCCCAAAGGTCTTCCAAAATCCACAAAGGATAAACCACAAAGGAAAGATACAATCACTAAGTAACAACCGACACTGCTTAGGTATATGCCCATACATATTCCTAAGTCATCAATTCCAATACGCTCCAACCTCCGAGCCCAAGTACAACCCAGTCCACACAGGAAAGTATACGTATTCCACACAGGAAAGCAAAACGTAATCTACACAGGATAGCACAACACAAAACGTAATCCACACAGGATAACACAACACAATCCACACAGGAAAGCAAACAGGATTCAGCTAACATAGGTATACTTATTCTAAAGACGATAGAGATGATCATTGATCCATCTAAGTCGTCGGACCCACAAAAGATCGATAGGTACTAACCCCCGCAAAGACCCACACAGGATCGGACCCACACAGGATCAGTAGGCGCTGGCTCACACAGAACCGCTGAGCGCTAACCCACACAGGATCGGACCCACACCGGATAGGTAGCACTGATCCACATAGGATCGCTGAGTGCTGTAGTCGTCGTCATCGAATCCACTGAGGATCTCTGCACAGTCGTCGTCGCAGTCACAGTAGCAGTCGCAGCCAGCACTAGGGTTCTCGCACACAGCAAGCTCGTTCGGGAGGGTCCGCTCCACGAGCCGAGAGGCTGATACATCAACTACCACATAGTCCAGAGTTGATGTATCCAAAAGTTCTGTATCGTCAATAGGAACTCAACGTTGCAGACGGCGCGTCGATCAGACGCCCGGTCTGAGAGTTATTGGCTTTTTCGTCCCAGGGGCCCAGTTGGTTTTTAAGGAAAAACCAACCCGACTGTACTCCACCTGTGTCCAAACCTCGGGTGGAGTATGCCAAAAGATCCGTCTCACTAAGAGGAACTCAACAAAGTCGACGGCACGTCAATCGGACGTCCGTAGCTCAAGATATGAGCGTTTCCGCTCCGAGGGCCCGGTTGGTTTCGTGTACAAACCAACCCGGACGAACTCAAAGTATTCTGAAACCTTGAGTGCGATATAACGAAACGACCATCTCGATCCAAGGATCGCATCGCCGCTGACGGCGCGTCGTTTGGAGGTCCATAGCCCAAGTTATGGGCATTTGAACCCAAACAGTCCGATAACGGGGGTTTCGGGCCCGGACCGACCCGGCCCAAGACCCCCCGGTCGGCCCGGACCGGGTCAAACCGCCCCGGGTCCGGGTTGGCCCGGCCCAGCACGGCCCGGCCTGGCAGACCGGCCAGGCGCTGGTCCGGCTGGGGACAGCGCGCCCAGCGCACTGTCTGGCTCGGCCCTTTGGCCGAGCCGTTTCGGCAAAGGGGGGGCGCCTGCCCCCTTGTGTAACCGCGGCCCCCCACAATTAAGGGGGGCCGTTTTGGCCAGCCGTCCGGGGGTTTGAACCCCCGGTTGCACACCGGTCTGGCCGGCCCGCCCTGGCCGGCCGGTTCCGGCCTCCACGGGACCGGCGACGGTCAGTCCCCTTCTTCGCCGACACTGGCGGCCCGGTCTGGCCATCGGTCACCTTGCTCCGCCGCGGCCCTTGTCGTCCGTCGCGGTGCGACGGCACTGCGCCCCTCCGCCGCGGCCCCACTCCGGCCGCGATGCCTTCGATTTCCTTTGACGCGGCGCGACGGCATCACGTTTTTAGTCTTATTTCCACGGCGCGGCGCGACGGCGTCACGTAATACTTGCCGTGTGATTCCCGCGTGGTGCGACGGCACCACGCCATTCCATTCCATCCACAAAGAATCAAACTTGAACATAGGAGGGGGGTTCGTCCGTGTTTGTGCGGTCTGGCCCCCCTCTCGTTAAATGTTATCATCTAGTCGAAAATCCTTGATAATCGATAAACTAGAATCATGAACGGGAGAGATTAAATAAAATAATCCCCTACCTCGGTTTCAAGAGCGGAGCACGTCAACGAGCCGCGGAAGACAAGAGTCGTAGAGGTCGGGCATCGCGGAAAACAAACGTCGATTCCGTTGACGTCGAGGTGCGTCCGAAGAGGAAACATCGCTGGAAACGCTTCGTAAGCTGACGGAGAAAGCCCGAGGAGGAAGCGGTGTCTCCTTTTCGTTGACACGGGAAGAAGATCGAAAGAAGCGGCATCGTCGATCTTTGGAAACACACCGGCTGCGAAGAAGAGAAGAGACGTCACGTCTTTCTCTTCTTATGGTGACGGCGTTCTTCGTCGAAGGCTAGGTGTTCTTCGCGTTCTTCCTTGTAGACGAAGAAGATCTTCTCGTTTCCAAAACCTCTTAAGGTGGAAAAAGAAACTAACCAAAATAAAATAAGTCCAAGCCTTATTTTATTTACACAATCTAACCTCTTTGAATTTCAAGAGTTTAAAATTAAGTAACTCATCTTAATTAATAACACAAGTTGTCAAAAATTAATGAAAGAGAGTTAATGGGGAGTTAGGAATGTGAGGGGTTAAGAGGGGTTAGGGAGTTAGGGAAAAATTGAAAGGTGGGGGGTTCGTGTAGGCCCCACCCTTTTAATTATCCACACATGGAAAGTTGGGTGGATGTGGGCTCCACCACCAACTTCCCATGGGAGAAACTAACCACTTGAAAAAGAAATAAAATTGATTTAACAATTTTATTTACTTTTTTAATTAAACCCCATTAATTAACTTCTTCTCCCGCACAAACGCAACTACGGTAAAGGTTCCCTTAAGCGATTATCGGCGTTGCGAGTTCATCGGTGCCATCGGATTTCAATTCCGAGCATCGGTTCAAAAGATAGGAAAACCCGCTCGTTCGTTCACTGAACGTACCCGAGCCAAACTTCGGAAATTGATTCCGGGCACACCGGGCCTCGGAATCAGGTGCCGTTAGAAACCGCATTCTTGTAAAATTCCAAAGAAAATTAAGAAAAAATTTCCCTTTAATTTTACGGGTCTTTACATATATGCTTCCCTTTATCAATACATGCAACCATTTAATCTTCTCTAGGTACAAAACAACTCATGGAGAGGATGTGAGATAAATCTTAGTGGGCCACCAGTAATGGTATCAATAACATCTGGCCCGTGTAATGGAATATAGCGGTGAGCAGGCATGCATATTTAATGTAAATCAAGAAATAAAATTTAACTAAATATTAAAGTACTTTCTTCAACCCTCAACTGGTGTCTAAACATATAACAAGCTCATTAATTAATAAATTACCATTAAATGTTTATAGTTCACATGAGGCATAACCAGCACTGACATCACCTCATGATAGTAAATGTAGTAAAGTTCCCCATACATAACAAGGAAACCTGAAAATTATATCCAGTGAGGGAGTTCCAGGGTAATAACCAAGGTGACATAAATCTCATGAAATGCTATCTTAGTAGTATTCAAGTCTATCTATAGAGTAAGAGTGTAATCCAAGGAGCATAATCCAAGGCATTCTACAATAAGGGGCCTATTGAGTCTAAGGTGATCAACCAATGTAAAATGGGGATAATAAAATATAGGACCCTATGGGATTTCACCATGGCACCTACTAGTCAATGTTGGATCCAAGGAGTATATATGTGGTATCCTGTAATAATGAAAAAATCCCTACAGTAGAATATTGGACGTCTGAGGAATAGACAATAACTAGAATCTAGGTCGATATCAACCTAAGAAAACCGCATCCTTGAATCATAATGGGCTTCCTGAGACCCAAGGTATTCTCCTCTCAGAATCCAAGGTGAGTTAGAGTTAGTCCAATATTATTTAATATTGTAATCATGTAATAATTCATTTGGTTCAAGTCTTTCCTTCTATTATTTTATATAGGTCATGTAGAGTTGAAACCATTTATTTATTGGTCCAAGACTAGTCTTCCATTAGTGTGGATTGGCCAAGTAGAATTGAAATCATTTAATCAAGTCTTAATTAGCCATTACGAAATATCAATTATAAAGGTTCACTCTAATACCTTACTTTAACATGGAACAGGATTCTACATACATATAACCTTAATTCAAACTCATTTTTTAAGGACAAGATATATACTTAATATACTTTCCATTCCATATTTCACATTTAATAATCATTTGCAATAACTTACCTTAGGCGGGTCAAGAGGTGAGAATAAATGGTACATGACATTATGAAATTTTCATTATTAACAATCCATTTATTATAAATAGACTCACCTTTATAAATTTGGAGCAAGGGCACACCCGAACGGTGGCTCCAACGTGTCAAAAACACTAAAATCCAATTATGTCATAACCTTAGACATGATTTGGATTGATTTGTGGGTGTAACCACTAATAAATAATCACATATTTGGATATGGAATAACAATACAATTCTAAAAAGTATAATCATGGTATGTAAATTTAATAAATGGCTTTTGATGCAATCTATGGGCCCCACATAAACATTCCAAAATCAACAAACCTTAGGGATAAGTGATAGACCACCCATCTTAGGGTTATACAATCCTTATCCTCTGGTATCGGCCCTTGATTTGCCTCGAATCAAAGTAGATCTATGAAAAGTTGAAAAACTCTCACAGGACGATATCTAGGTTGATATTTAAAGAGAAGAAGAACATATGATGGGGAATCTAATACTTACCATTTCACATCCAACGTGATGAACAGATTCTCAATCGGATGTCAGACGAAAGAGATATATTGATCCCTAGATTTGGCCTTCAAAAAGATCCAAATGGGTGAAAATGGAGGAAAATTCTACATGTTATCAAATTATGGGGGAGGAGGATTAATAGATCATTAAGGGAAAAAATAAAAATTTACCCAGAAAAAATAGCTTGCACACTACTTTTCCGCACATTTTTTCAAATCGTTCCCAAACTGTGTGGGCGGCTTTTCCTAAAAGGTTTGGTCTGCAATGTTTGTCAAACTGTGTGCAACCTATGCACAGGTGCCTAGGAAAAAGGGTTTCTCACAAGGTTAGGCCGCACAGCTGTGTGCCAACAGTGTGAGGTGGATCTATCTGAAAAAAACCATCCACACATTTTTCCAATCCATGCAAAATTCAACATAGTTTTCTCTAAACCATGCATAGAGTCTGTTTTATCCAAAAAGATGAGTTTTGGGATCCAAACACGCCTTGAACACCCATTTATCCTTTACTAACTCATTTGTAATCCATATTAGTTCAAAAGTAAAGATTTAAACTGAAAATTAAAGGATTCGTACCTGAGTGAAAAACTGGGTTCTTACATATGACGTGTACGCCAATTACACCCCATGTATTCTATTGGATGTATGATCAAATAACTCACCAGATGACTTGGTGTGTATTTTGGATGTGGGAAATATGCGTTACAGATTTTATATGTCATCTAAATTTCATTTACTTCATTAATATTCCATGATTTCATTCTCACATGATTTTGATTGTGTATTTTACCACCTGGTTAACATGAATTTTACTACCCAACCATGTAGAGTACACAACATGTATTCCAACAATATATCATGTAATCTAATAAGTTGTGTGTTAGGTTGGCCCATTCTCCACACAGTGTGTCATAAATAAACAACATGTAATTACTACATTTCATGTTGTGTATCTTGTGGAACATCTAGGTGTAGTGCACTTGGGTACAGGACATGCACTCTGGTTACACACCATGTAAATTAGTCTCGTTGAGTATAGTTCTTAGAACTTACCAATGAAATCACTGATCATTATTCATCTTCTCTTTTTCACTTTAAGAAAATATGAATCTTGAATGATGTGATTAAATTATCTAAACCATGTTAAATTAAATATTAGATTAAATAATGAATAATATCGAAATGAAATGTCTTGCCACTATTGTCCATATATATCAAGAATCAAATAAATATTTACAAATTCAAACATGATTGAGTTAATACAACCTAGGGGTTTTAGGCATGGTGAAAGTGCCTTGGTGGGTGATAAACCCAATGTTTTCTTTTTCAGATATGATGGATCATTCATATATTGTGCATGATGTGAATTCCATACCCAAAGTTTTTTCCCAATCAGATTTTGACATGGGAATCTCATAACCCATAGATGATATCTTCATGTTGAAATTATAATTAGTTTATATTAAATATAAAAAAGGTTAAATCATCTTAGAAACTTTCTTTGTTGATATTTTTCATCATCCAATATGCTTTCTAGATTACCTTCATTTCCTATGGAGGATCCATGTGTAGAATCCCTCTATTGGTGATCCACACATTCTCTTTTAATCTTTGAGAAACATTTATGGAATTATAGTGTTGTTTCAAATCAGTTCGAAATGCCCAACGGTTCCGTATCCGATGACATGTGGGCCTGCTTTCCAAAGGCAGGCGTTCGCTTGGTGATTTGGCTAGCGATGCATAAGAACTCGCATTGGTCGAGAGGATGGGAAGTCGGGCTCATCGCACCCTTTTGGGGGGAATTATTTCCTATTCTGGGACTCTCTTATAGATTTAAGACGTATTCATATGGTCGCGAATTTTTGGTTTATACCCAAGAATAATATCCACAGATCACACCTGGTTGTCAATGGTCAGCTGAACGCAGGGGTTCGGAATCATTTAGGTCTGAGGTTTACCATCCCTTGTGGAATTAATGAACCCAAGGAGGCTAGACTCATTGAAATGGAACTATTTTTAAGCCTTATAACTCGGCGATCTGGAGTTTATTGTCATCCAGGGGGGACAGATAATGACTTGAGCATTTGGATCGATCCTGTGATATGGGATTCCTACGTATCCTCATGAGTGGATTCAGAGTCCACGTAGTTTAGTAATGCAGTTTAACATCATGCGGGACGAAGGATCGGGGCTTCCACTTTGAGGTGGCCTGGTGAGATGGTGGATGGTGCATACACTCTAAGGCATCCCATAGAGTTGGTGAACCGACGTAAAGGGGTAAGAATGACCATGTAGTGGGCTTGAACCTCATATAGGCTTCCTATGTTCCATGCCTTGACATGGATCAAAGTCCTCTTAGTTCGCAGGAGGTGGTGTCAGAGAACCGACATGAAGATGGACCGGGGGACCAATGGGTAATGGGCTTGAACCACGTGGAGGCTTCCTATGTACCATGCCTTGACATGGATCAAAGTCCTCGTAGTTCGCAGGAGTTGGTGTCGGAGAACCGACGTGAAGATGGACCGGGGGTCTGATGGGTAATGGGCATGAACCTCGTGGAGGCTTCCTACGTACCATGCCTTAACATGGATCAATGTCTTTGTAGTTCGCAGGAGGTGGTGTCAGAGAACCGACGTGAAGATGGACCGGGGGTCCGATGGGTAATGGGCTTGAACCTCATGGAGGCTTTCTACGTACCATGCTTTGACATGGATCAAAGTCCTCGTAGTTTACAGGAGGTGGTGTCAGGGTCAGTTCTTGCTCTAAGCCCACGTATGTCTTGCTCAGTGTGAGAAACAAGAGGCATTAAAGACCTGACTATCACGTTGTGAAAGGTGTGTCCATGGGAAGCGGAGTGGGTCTTACGCATGGGGCGGCCCATAGAAATGGGGATTGGGACTTACTCTAGGATGGAGGCCCGATGGTGAAAAATCCAAGAGGGAGAGGGAAAGGATACCCCTGTGTCTATCTCCCCTCTTGGTTCTTGGCACTAGGGAAGTATGGAGGTTCATGGGTGCTAACTCGTGCAAGAAAGACTAGGGGCTTATATAGGGATGGATGCCCGTTCACTCCCAGAAGAGGGGAGAAGTGCTCACCCCCAGAGTTGAAGGTAAATGGGAGTGAGGTACCCCAATATGGAGAGTGGAGAGGGAGATAGGGGACTCCAGGCTCGGACCCTGCATTACCGTGGTTATTTAAACTCAAGGTGGTGCACTGATGCACCTGAAGGTTGTGTCATATGGGTCTGGTGGCTTCGGTGGAGGCCTTGGCTTGGGGCCGATGAATGGGCTAATGAGGGGGTGCCGAAGGATCGGGCTGGATTGTAAGGATTTTATCTGACTCGAGGAATGGGAACACCGAAGGATTTGGCGGGCCACATGGGTGTATGAGGAGTGGCGCCCTTCACGTAGGAGGGTGCTACGCAGCTGGAGAGGCCATCTGTATTCTAGGGTGGTACGCGGACTGATAGGAATCCCGCTTACCAGGGAGGTATGCAGCTTCGGGTTCAGCCTGCGTACCAGGTTGGTACGCGGGGGAGTCCATGCGAGCAGCAGCGACCGAGGGCGATGTCGGTCGAGGGTTCGTCAGTCAGGGCTTCGCCCGCATAGGAGGGTGCTATGCGGTACGTCGGATCAAAAAAGGGGCATAAACTCCCTGGTCTGTGGGGAGTGCATCAGCGGAGGGGCCATGGTCCATGGTCTTCCTTTTTTTGTTATTTTAAGTTCACGGTTCACCAAATTGTTATGCATTTTCAGTTCCTTATTAATCTATTTCCAGCTTCATACCTGTTCTGGTTCGTGAATTGGAACTTTGCTGTTTGCGAAATCCAAAGCTCCTTCCTCTGAAATCCTTCCACCCGTCTCTGATCGATCGATCCACTTTCCTCTCCCTCTCGATATGCTTTTATAGAGGGGGAAAGAGGTGTATCTGTGGTCATGCAACACCTTTTGTGGAGGCCCATGAACGGATACCCAATTTATGGGTGACTTGGTCAATTCGCAACTCTTGGGGGGAATTGAACGCACCTTCCTCGTGAACCAAACTAGTTCGGGGAGTGCTTCGCGGCCGCGCAGGGTTCTGCCTCTATTTCGCAAACAACAGCACACGCGTCATGGGTCAGCTGAAGCGATTCACGACTGGGGCGGTTTGTGTCAGTGGACCGGCCTAGTGCCCATCTGCTTCGCGCCCGCGGAGGTTCCCTACCTCTGTTCCGTGAACGACAGCGGTCCGCGGAGGGGGGTGCTTCACGGAACCGGCCGCGTACCGTTAATTATTGGACCGGTCCACAGACCGGTTCATCTTGCACAAACTTCTCCACATTTTTTCCCAATACTTTGAGGAAAATTGGGTAAAATACTCTCTTCGATTAAAGGGAATTCTCATTCTCCTTTGCCGATTTTTTTTCAGGACCCTACAAATGCCCCCCATCAGAATGGGGTCCGATCGAAATGAAGTGGAGACTATTCTGATGTAGAGTGGTCCTAAACTTGGGTGGTTTTCTGTAGAGGTGTGGACCCGGTAGGGGACCACGCCTATAAATATGGAGGCCCCTACCCTTTTTCTTTTACCGGATACCTCATGAACATGAAGATTTTTCCTTTTGTCTCTACGTGATTGATCCTTCGCGAAACTCCTTGTCCACGAACCAGCTTCCATTTCCATGATACATTCCTCATTCACGCCTGCCTTCACCCACAGACCAACCTCCCAGCTATGAACTAACACTTTTAATTAATTAAAAAGTAAGTTACAATGGGCCGCGTAGGATCTTGCTACGCGGTTTTGATGGTATGGGAACTGAAATCTTCCTGAATTTGAAAATTTCTTATGTCCTCTGAACTTAAACATTTAAATCCGGGATTGGTATTCCGCAGAGCAGCCTGGTTTGTGGTTTTCTGGCCAACTCTTCGTGGGCCAGAATGTTGAGGACTTCTTCCGCGTAGGTTTGGTTCACGGGATACACCCGTCGCGAACCAACTTTTGAGGATTGCTCGCGAACCTCGTCATTAATGCTCCTTGATGGAGTCCTTTTCCATATACTTGGTATTTTTGTCCAGATTTTATTATTATGGGCTAACCATTTTCCTGGTTTTTATAATGCAGGGAGAAAATATGTTTCCTCCTAGACCTGCACCCAGGCATGCTGCCGAACCTCTCCCAATTGGTGATCAATGCCTAAAGGATGTGGCCATCTCTGTTCAGGATAGAATCTGCCACTCCCCACCATACCCCCTCCTTGCAACCTTGATGTCCGAGTCACAGCAGGAGTACCCCTTTTCCAACATCCTTCCTTTCTACGAGTTAGGTTTATTGTCTGATACACTGATTCCAGTGCCATCCCATGACAATAATCCCGCAGCGTAGATATTTACGAGTACTATCCCTCGAGTTGTGATATCCGCCAGGGGGTGGCCTTCCCCAAGGGATACAGCTGCTAGATCTGTGCTGAATCACCTTCACGTGTCCCCGATAGGAGAACAACGTCAGCAAGATGGGGGAATTCTCTGTTACCGAATCATTTCCCGCAATGCCATGGTAAACAACCAACGTGGATGGTCGGTGGACCGGGACCTCCGGCCCAGAGGGGCATTTAAATCATTGGATTGCGGGTGGCCCTTCTGGGTTTGCCAGAGCTGTGCGGAGTTTGAGGTGGAATTGTGAGCCGTAGTCTTATATGAAGCTGCCTGGGTGTCCCGGACCTATACCCACCGGCCTCACGCCCTTGCTAAGCATTTTATGAGCCATTGGAGTCCGGATACCAACACATTCCATCTGGTCCATGGGGAGGTGGGTATCAGTCTTTGTGGTGTCTTCCAGATCTCAGGGGTCCCTATTGTTGGAGGCATGTATAATGAATTCATGCCTCCCTCTTCTGTGTGGGACAATGATGAGAGGACTCCTCCCTTGGTGAAGCATCTTATTGATCAGGCCCGGGAGCATTCGAAAGATACATCTCCGAAACAGCTGGTACCATATCGTGAATGGATCAAGGCTTTTTCCAGAGAGATCAAGTCCATGGCTCTTCCGCGCAGGCCCATGACCTACCCTACGATGGAGTATCGAAGGTAGAGGGGCAGCTATTGGATGATTCTGGAGGAGGTCCAGTTCAATAGCTGGGGCTGGGAACTGGTGCTGGACGTTGATCATCTTCTCCGCCTGGCGCCATTTTTGGCCATGTTCTTGAGTGGTTGGCTATTGCCCATACGTGATACTGGTGGCCTGTGGGTCTCTACTTTTGTGATAGCGGCACAACTGGCCACTGGAAATGTCATAAACTTGGTCGTCCTAGTACTGGATAGGATTTATCGGTTGCTGGGAAATATTACCGAGGGGAATCGGCCAAATCGGGTAACCATCCCTTTTCAAATCCTCTGGGGATGGCTGGGAGCACATATTAAGAACTTTTGTACTTTCATCATCCCTTTTCAGATTCTAGGCACCGTATTCTAGCCGTATTTTCAACTGACCACCGGGGTTATGCCCAAGGAGTGGGTGGCCCAAGAGAAGGATGAAAAACAGACGGTTCAGAATATGTGTTTGTTGTTGAGCCAGATCTCGAGTTATGATCATTTCAATTCTTGACCAAATCCCTCCCCGACTAGTGCAATCACGAACACTATATTAAAGGAATTTAGCAAGCGGGGCTACCTCTTTTCCCTCTGAGAGGGTATTCTGGTGGCTCTTTTTGGCGGGGAACTGATCTGTGAGGGGTATGCACCCTACCGATTCTGGTGTCAATTTGGCTACGTCCAAGTGTTGTGTCCTCCTTCACTCAATGGCACCCGTAAGAACCACTATCTAATGGTGGCCAGAAAATTGTGGTTGATGTTCACCTAGAAGGATACTGGCTGCGTGGTTATGACCCCCACGCTTGCAGACTCCATGCCTTTCTTATCCAAAAGCTATGCTGACTCCAGGGTGCAATCGTACCCGAATGGTCAGTTAGGGCTGTAGGTGCCCACTATTTCGAGTCCTAATCCATCGAAGAGAAAGATTAAGCAGAATGGGGAAAATTCTCCAACTAGGTCGGGAAAGGTTCTTTGCATCCCTACTGCTACTGTGCTCCCAAGGAAGATTTTAACGGGCAGGGGTACATCCTCACATGCCCTCGAAGATTCCCGGAGAGAGTTAGCCATTCCTACTGATTCTGCCTTCCCGATGGCCTGGGGAAAATGGGATGAATTCAGAGGTCAGTCATCCTTTCGTAGCCAGTACCCCCATTCATTGTGGCAGTATCTCTAGGAGTCAAAAATGGTGTTCGACAGACTGGGCTACATATCTTCTCCTATTGACATCCTTAACGATGTGGACCCGGAGAGGGCCAATCGGTATCACTGGGACCTCGAGGCTTACATTCATGCACGCCAGGGTTATGCGGTGTTGACTCATCGAGTCCATGCCATGCTACGATTGGTGACTGATGAGGGGGAGGAAGAGAGCGATCACTCTTCAGGGGGTGATGATTCTGCTGGTTCCCTTGCTACGACTGAGGCAAGGTAATCCCCCCCCCCCCCCCCATGCCCATGAGTTTCCACCCACAAGTAGCCCCAGAGAGTTCCAGGTTGGTGGCGAGGTCTGGAGAACAACCACAGTTGTCAGCGCCTCCGCCATCCCCTACCGCTGCCTGACCCTCTCAGGTCGATCCCCCCCGGCTAGTTGTTCCTGTTATGGATGGATTAGCAGATGCGTGGAGGATTTGGGATGACCTGAGGGTCAGTGGTTTGGATGAAGATGTTTGGGTGTTACTCCAAGCGAGCCCTCTCGAGCTTTCGGGTATTGGGACTATTTTTGCTCCGCCTCACCTGTTGTTGGAAGAGGATCGGGAAGAAATAGTCGCCTCATTGAAAGAGATGGACATATACATGTATTCACTCCAAAACCGGCTTTATGGGTCGAATCGGGTGTCCATGATGATAAGACATCCCGAATCTTCCGATATTGAAGAAGAGGTTGCACTGTTCATCCATTCTGGATTTCTTCCTCCATTACTGTGAAGGTTCTAAAGTTACTCCCCTTTATACAGGGTGCCGAGGAGTCCCAGGGGGAATTCCTTCCCTAGAGTATACTCCCCGTGGTACCGCAGCAGGTGAACATGCGCCTTAAACTACCGAGGTCATCGATGAGGGGTCTCCTGGTGCAGCTGAGCACATGGAAGCGACCATGGAGGACCCAACTGGGGTCTTTCCTCCTCCAGCTCCTCCCAGTGTTCTGAAGAGATAATTGTCCCCTGGGAAGATCCAGAGACGTCGGCAAGTATCCCGATTATCGGAATGGCTCAGACAGGGGACATTGGGTAATCATGACCCCATTTTCCCCAATTACCAACTCGTATGTTATGATTCTGCCAGTTATTAACTGTTTTGGCACTATGGTGTAGGGACAATCGGAGACCTGGCCGTGGATTCCCAAGAGTTTGTACCTTCTACTCCTTCATTATCTGAGGGACCACTTGCGTCCATACCTGAGCATGATGACATGGCGGGCCCTGCTGAAAGGGCTAGTGATGCGGATGCCTTTCTTCTGTCTTCATCAATCATAGATATGCGAGAGGAAGAACAACTGGAAGACAATACCCCTATTTATCACACATCCTCTATGATTGCGGAGGAGGATGGGCATGCGTGATTATTGAGGAGGCCCCAGATCTGACGGGGTCAGCTACTTCAGGCCCAATGGATCCCGTGGCGATGGAGGAAGAGCCTGTTATCAGGCTAGTTGTCGGGAACCTAGAGTGGTCCATCATTCTATTTATCGGGGGATTAATTTCCCAAAGCATGATCTCCGTAGATTACCGCTTGGGGATATCTTTGGGAGTTGCTGGACTTGGTTGTGGCCTTAGGTCCTGGACACCTCTGGGGGTTCCCAGGACTCCCTTTCCTCATGAGAATGTAGCGTCTTCCTCAAGCGGCGGCAGTGGCGGCGTTGGGCTTGAGGGCACCGATGCCTTGATGATCGGGGGTGAGCTTCTCAATATTTTTCCACTTACTCCCTTATTTTCCCATTTCTGATTAGAGATACTTATATGTCCTATTGACATTCAGTCTTTAAGACCACAACCTTTGGTGCTGGCGATTGTGTCGTCGAATCCAATCGTGCCCGTGACCACAACCATCGGGGGCGAAGTTGCCACTATGTCAGAGCTTGTGGGTGAGGTCGCATTGGGTTCCTCCTTGGTGATCTTCATCCCAGAGTATGTATCTCCATTTGGGAGTGACTATGACCCTAATCAAAAAGTCCTTTCCATTATTTGACCTGCTCTCCAAAGGGCATGGGAGAAAATTTGGAAGCTGATTTCTTAGACGCCCCTGGCCGAGATTCCAACTAAATTGTCGAGGCTACGCAACCTGTTTATGTTTCTAGGATTTGACGGCTTTGACTATCATGTAATTTATGATATAGTCAAGCAGGTGCTCACTGATTGGGAGAGGCTGGGTGATTTCGAATCTCGCCTTTCTACTACTCAATCTGAATCCTACCTTTCCACGACCCAACAACTTTGCCTAACAGAAGCTCATGATCATGCCGGGGTGGTTGCGAGACTTCAGGGAGAAGTCATTAAACAGAGTTATCGACTGGAGGTACTGAGGAGTGACATATAGTGGCTACAACAGGAGGAGACTGATGTCACATCCATAATTGAAAAAGGGGAGCGGCGGATAGAGGAGGGGATGAGGGCGAGCTCAAAAGCGGCATAGGAGGCAGAAGTGTTGCGGGCTGGTGCAGAAGCTGAGACAGCCTTACTACAGAATCTCTATCAAGCAATCTAGGATTCTCATCAGTGCCTGATACAACTTTGTGAATCTATTGAAAATCTCCTGTAATAACCTTTCATGCCATAGGAGGCTCCGGATTCTAGATGCCCTTCTCACCAACTTTATTATGGAATAAATAGATATTTCTCTTAGCGCTCTCGTTGCCTTCTCCTGTGATATCCTTTGATAGAAATTATTTGACATGGTTTCCGTATATGATAATTCACCGTACTTAGTATAATTAGAGTTCAGGAAAATTGATAAAATAGAAATGAGCTCTAAATTTTTCTTGGACCACGGGATCCAGCAAGCATAGTTTGACTATTGCTGGGGTTTTGTAGAAAAACCCCAAAAACTTTTTTGTCTTTTATGTTAATACTCTAATTTTTCATGGGCCCATTTGGTGTGTACCCAATGGGTATGTCTCAGCTTTTTCTTAGGTCACCCTTTTTAGGGTTTCAGCCTAATGGGCTTTGCACCTCTTTTTGTGAACGGTTTAAAGTCCCGCTGACAAGACTATCATTACTGATGTTTTAGGTCAAACATCTTTGACCAGACATGGTGGGGAGAGGGCCCTGACGAAGTTTGGTTGATTAAAAGATGTCTCAATACCCTTCAGACGTGCATGGGGGAACATGTTTATATTTGAATAGCATGCAGGGTATGTCTCAAGGCATGGGAGTTGTATCGTCATACAGAAGTATGAAAGCATTAACTAAGGCAGACTTGCCTTTGGTAGACGGGCCAGGGGTGATCAATATGCAGAGCCACTGAGGGCATGGTATGCATAGTCATGCAAAGGTGTCCTTAAGTTAATGACTGTCCATTTCTGATGGCCTGAGGACTTTATGGAAGTCCAGCTTATGGAAACCACCATGGGTGGCTTGGATAATTATGAAAACCACCAAGGGTGGTTCAGAAAGGGTATGTGATGTCTATAAGGGTTTGGGAACATCTGTACTAACCAGGAGTGTGGTCAAGAGGCCACATTCCTATGCATTTAGTTAGTTTGAAAGACGGTTGGAGCTTGACATAGTTTAAAGTCATGCAGCTGGGACCTTATTCAAAATGGAATGGCTTCTCTTGGTTCTAGGTAATCTCGTCAAAGACTTTACACTATATTCAAGAAGGTTTATGAAAGAGGTTGGTAAACTGCAGCTCAAAGGGTTTTCTGAATCCCGAGATGGATATGGGGGCTCAGAGGCCAAGAGGCATACAGATAGAAGCATTGCCTAAGGAAATCTTGCCTCTGGTAGACAGGCCAGGAACGATCAATATGCAGAGCCGCTAGGGGCATGGTATGCATAGTCATGCAAAGGTGTCCTTAGGTCAATGATTGCATTCTCCAATATCCAGGAAACTTTAGGGAAGTTGAGATTAGGGACCACCAGGGGTGGATTTCAAGGGTTTGGATCTTTCTGAGTACATAGTATGGTTTATGAGGAGAGGGTTCCGAGATATGGGAGAAACATCAGGGCTAAATTTCCCAGGAATGGGTGAAGTCATCCCTTCTCACACTGGTGTAAGATGGTGGTTTGTGCAGGTCTAGCCTGTGTGTTGAGGGATGGAGGAAATCTTCCGTTCCTGATTGAACCCATTACAGGTTTCGACCATGCAGTTTAATATCATGTGGCAAGGACGGAGGGCATCTTAAATTCTGTGCAATTTAACATCATGCATTGAGGAAGGGGAGAATTTTTGAAGATGTTGTGTAGTTTAACGTCATGCATCAAGGATAGAGATGTTGTGTGGTTTAATGTCATGCAGCGAGGAAAAGGGAATTTTTAAACCTGTGAAAATTCTTGTGGTTAGAGGCATTTCCCTGGATTTTTAATTCTTGGTCTCTGTAGTTTCACGCCAATCAGCAAAGACATGTTCCATGCAGTTTTAATCGTCATGCGGCAAGGACGAAGTTGCAAAGTCCACTCTTTATTAGAATGTAACTGGGATTGAATACCTTAAAATGTCCAAGACGTGGAGGAGGGTTGATGGTGTAAATCATTGTTCCGGGGCTTCTTGAATCAAGAGAGATGATATGGGGGCTCTGAGGCTGGTAAACGTACGGGGCTAATAAGAGTACCGCCTGAGGAAATCTTGCCTTTGGTAGACGGGCCAGGGGATATCAATATGCAGAGCCGCTGAGGGCATGGTATGCATAGTCATGAAAAGGTGTGCATGGGTTGATAACTTTCCACTTCTGATGGACATGAATGATTATGAGGATCCGCGATTGACCAGTCCATGAAGTCTATCGTTTGGTAAGAAATATCTGGACATGTTGGGGATATTCATCCCTGGTTGCTGTTAAAACTAGAAGAGTTCACCACGCTGATTTATCTTGCTCATTTGGTATACCTTTACTCTATGCAGTTTAATGTTGTGTGGTAAGCATGAAGTACTCTTAGTTTAACAGTCGTAGAGTTTGGACCATTGGTGACTACTGCTACAATTACCCATAAGGAAACTGAGTTAGGAGGCTCTGGTATACTTTGAACAAGTGTGATGGAATGAGGGTGTAAACTGTAACTCTGGGGTTTCCCGGATCAGGAGGTATGACATGGGGGATCTGAGGCCAGTAAGGGTACGGGGCTAGGAGGAGTACCGCTTGAGGAAATATTGCCTTTGGTAGATGGGTCAGGGGCCATAAATATGCAGATCCGTTGAGGTCATGGTATGAATATTCATGTAAAGGTGTCCACAGTTCAATAACTTTCCACTTCCGATGGCCATGGATGATTATGAAAATCAGAGATTTCTCATAGTATAGAGTTCAGAATATGGGGATAATGGTGTCCAAGCATACTGGAAACATATTTACCATCATTTCCTGTCGAGTCAAAGTAGCACAGCCCTGGCTTCATGTTTGTAAATGCAGATCGTCATGTGAACCATGGGAAGATACATAGGCTAACCTAGTAGGGAAACCCTGGAAAAATTTGGATGTGAGGGGGGGGGACAAACTTGTAAACCACTGCTCCATAAATTTTTGGATCAGGATATATGATGTGGGGTCCCTAAGGCCGGTAAGCGTATGGAGATAGGAAGAGTACCGCCTGAGAAAATATTACCTTTGGTAGATAGGCTAGGGGTTATCAATATGCAGAGCCACTGAGGGCATGGTATGAATAGTCATGCAAAGGTTTCCACGGGTCGATAACTTTCCACTTCCTATGGCCATGAATGGTTATGAAAATCCGCAAGTATCCGGGTCATGGAGTCTGATGTATGGAGAGGATGCATCCAAACGTGCAAGGAGTATTCCCATATCGTTTCTCCATATATCTTGGGTGGGTCATGACAAAGTCCATGCAGTTTAATGTCAAGTGGTAAGGATGAAGTCCGTGCAGTTTAACGACATTCGGTGAGGACGAAGTTCATGTAGTTTAACGTCGTGCGGTGAGGAAAAAGGTGAACCGACGTGAAAAAATGTATTCCTTGTAGTTTAACGTCATGCGGTAAGGAAGAGAGGTATATATACCTGTGTTTTCTTTTATCGGTGGCTGGGATGGGAGATAAGATCTTGGCATCGCTACGTATCCTGCGAGGGTAGGAATCAAGCCACACATAGTTCTTTTGGATTACACCCCGTGCAGGCCTGGTCCTTACACGGGGGGGAGGGGGAATATTTATTCTTCTTACCCGTGTAGTTTAACTTCATGCAGAAAGGACGAGGAACACACCCCGTGCAGGTCTGGTCCTTACACAGGGGAAAAGGAGGGTATATTTAGCTTCATTTAGGGATGGTTGTGCTGGGATGGGGGATCATGTCGTCACTATGTATCCTACTAGGGCAGGAATCAAGCCATACATATTTATTTAGAAGATAATACACCATGTGCAAGTCTGGTCCGTACACGGGGGAAAGGGCATTTTTAAATCGTCATTTGGGGTTAGTTGGGCCAGAATGGGGGATCCTGGCGTCACTACGTATCCTGCGAGGGCAGGAATCAAGACGTACGTAGTTCTCTGAAATGGGCACACCTCATTCAGGGTTGGTCCGTATTCAGGGGTAAAATGGAATTTTTAATCCTTATCCATGCAGTTTAGCATCGTACAGTAAGGACGAGGAATACACCCCATGCAGGGTTGGATCGTACACGGGGGGAAAATGGCATTTTTAATTTTATTCAGGGATAGTTGTGCTAGGATGGGGGACCTTAGCATCACTATTTATCCTGCAAGGGTAAGAATCAAGCAGCACATAGTTCTCTGAAAATCTGGGCAGTTTAACGTCATGCGGTGAGGACGGAGTACTCTTAGTTTAGGGTTATAGAGTTTGGACCATTAGCGCTTGGCAGTTTAACGTCATGTACATCGGACGAAAACATCTTTTGATTATGAGAAATACTTCTTCAGAAATCTCACATTTGTAAGAGCAGTAGTGAACTGTCCGTCCATGGAGATCAGGGCATACGCTCCATTGGAGTGGACCTTGTGTATAACATATGGTCCCTCCCACTTGGGCTCCAGTTTTGGAGGCTTCGTTCTAGGTATCATTGGGATCTAGAGGACCAACACCAATTCTCTATACAAGAAATACCAAAGATGAAAATTTTTATTTAAGGCTCGTGTGATCCGATTCTGATATACTTCCAGATAGTGCAAAGTTTGTGACCGCTTCTCATCCAGCTATTCCAATTCACCTGGCTGTTTTTCTGATTGCTCATCATTGGATAACTGATCACAAATGGAAACACAGAGAGGAGGAAATTAGAGCTCAATGGGCAGGACCACTTCTGTTCCGTATACTAATGAGTACGGATTAGCCCGAGTATAGGTGCATATTGTGGTTCGATAATCCCATAATGAATGAAGAAGTTTATCCGGCCATGATTTATTATCTTTGACCACCATTTTCTGGACAATATTTTACAACTTCTTGTTGAAAGCCTCTATCTGTCCATTGTCCATTGCATGGTAGCGGGATGAATGGTTATCCTCGATACCATATTTTTGGTATAGTTTCTCCAATTTATTAGAGAAAAAATTTGTGTCATTATCCGTTAGTATGGTATGAGGGACGCCAAATTTGGTGATGATATTGGTTTTCACAAAGCTGAAGATGTTTCTTTCCCCGACTTCTTTAAGAGGTATAGCTTCTGCCCATTTGGAAAAGAAGTCAGTTGATGTGAGGATATACTTCAATTGTTTGGTCGTGGAAGGAGGATATGGTCCCACGACGTCAATTTCCTAGATGGAAAATGGCCAGGAGTACTTAGCCTGATGAAGTAACTCTGGGTGTTGGTGTATGAAGTTGGCATGAATTTGGCATGAGTGGCACTTTGCGGTAAAGTGATCACAATATTGTGCCATGGTGGGCCAATATTACCCAAGCCTTCGAACCTTATTGGAAAGCTTAAACCCTAACTGATGTGCTCCACATACTCCAACATGCACTTCAGTCATGACGACAGTGGTTTCTTCTCCATCAATGAATATGAGGAGAACTCCATCACGACCTCATCTAAAGAAGACCTCTTGCTGACTCGTGCCACTATATAGGACAAATTTGTTTTCCCTTCTCCATATTTTCTCTCGTTCAGCCCTATCTAATGGGAGTTATCCTCTTTGAAGGTAGTTTGCAATGGGGGTCATCCAACCGGTGGTAGTAGGATATGGCTCAGGGATAGGACTGACTTCGTTGATTTCTTCCATCTTAGTCTGAACAAATGGAAAGACCATTCGACAATGAGAAATACTGATAATTGTTTCATCCCGGTCTGGGTCAGCTAGGGTTGTGGCCGCCTTAGCTAATGCATAGGCCTGGGCATTCTATGACCGGGGAATATAGGTCAATTTCGGTTCCGTGGGGAATTCTTCCATTAACCATTGTACATGGTCAGATAGGGGAATCGACTCATCATTTTTGATAGCATAGTCACCATTGACTTTCTTGATGACCAGTTCCGAGTCACCTTTTAACTTAAGGTGTTGTACGTGTGCCTAGAGTGCGAGCTCCAGGCCTACAATGAGGGCTTGATACTCTGCCTCATCGTTCATACATCTTTCTGACAGGAGGAAAGAATATGGAAAGACTTCCTTTTCTAGGTACATGAGTATTATCCACAAACCCACCTTGTTAAATTTGGGATCCTCCATCCTCTTCCCTGCCGGGCTTCGGGACGCACCGTCGAAGTACATTTCCCATGTTGGGATCTCTTCTTGAACCGAGAAGATGTCTCCTTCAGGTAACTCAACGTCTGGTGCGGTGGTCCCTATCGAGGGGTGCTCTGCCAGAAAATATGCTAACACCTAGCCTTTTATGGCCTATTGAGGCACAAACCGGATGTAAAACTGTTGCAGGATGACTTCCCATCGGGATAGGCGCCTAGTCAGCATCGGACAACTGAGGATGTACTTGAGCAGGTTACTACGCGAGACCAAGTGGACTTTATGATGCTGCAGATAATGTGACAAATTTTGAACTATGAAGACCAAGGCCAAATAACTCTTCTCTATTTTTGAGTATCGAGTTTCAGCATCGATCATGGTTCGACTGAGGTTGTAGAGACTGTTTTCACTGTCAGTGTCATTTTTCTGTGCGAGGAAGGATCCCAGTGACCGCTCTAGGGACATTACATATAGGATGAGAGGTATTCCTTCAACCGGGGACATGAGCACTGGAAAGCTCAAGTGGTAGCTTTTTAGGATGTCAAATGCCTCTTGGAAATCATCTTTCCATTGGTATGTAACCCCCTTTTTCATTAACCTGGTAAAGGGAAAACATTTGCCTGCCAGGTTGTCTATGAACCGCCTAATATAGGCCAGGTGTCCTTAGAATCCTCTCAACTCAATGAGACTGTGGGGAGGTGGAAATCCAAGGATAGCCTTTGTCTTTTTAGGGTCTACTTTGATGCCACGATGGCGTATGACGAAGACAAGTAATTTCCCTGAGGTGACCGCAAAGGCGCATTTCAAGGGATTCATCTTCATGTTATGTTGTCAAAGTTTGTTGAAGACGATTTCAAGGTCTGACAGGTGATCTGAGCGCTGTCTTGATTTGACCACCAAATCATCCACGTAGCATTCGACAAATCTCCCCATGAATGGATTAAAGATACGATGCATAGCGTATTGATATGTGGTTCCAGCATTCTTGAGACCAAAGGGCATGACCCTGTAACAAAATATTCCTTGACGGGCTCTGAAGGAAGTGGCTTCTTAGTCTTCTCAAGCCATCTAGATTTGATTATACCCAGAATAACCATCCATGAAGTATAGAGCCTCATACTTGGCCGTTGCGTCTATTAATAACTCAGTAATCGGGACCGGGAAATCATCTTTCGGGCAGTGCCGATCGAGATCTCTGAAATTGATGCAGACGTAGATTTGTCTGTTCTTTTTCTTTATGGGGACAATGTTGGCCAACCAGATAGGGTACTGTACCTCCCGAATGAATCATGCTTTAATAATATTATTGACTTCAGCCTCTATTTTGGCGGCATGTGAGGGGTGCGTTCTTCTGGAGGGTTTTTTATAGCCCCGGTGGTCTTATGGAAGACCTAACTGGTGGGTCGCCACTTCGGGATCGAGTCCCGGCATTTCCATGTAATTTCAGGAAAAAACATCCTGGTATTTCTTCAGGAAAGAGGTATATACCTTCTGATCTTCGGGAGACATGGTTGTACTAATGAGGGTGGGCCTTGGGTCTTCCTCAGTACCTAGGTTTATTTCCCTAAGCTCATCCACAGTGGTGGAGATACCTTCCTCAAATGTGAGAGGTGCATCCCTAAGATCTTCCTCTTCCTCTTCCCCCACATTCTCATCATATTGATCCGATGGGGGGAGAGTTCTCAGAACGATCTCTTGGGAGTCTAGAGGCGAGGCATTGTAGGCGTCCTCGCTCGCGTATATGCCCCCAAATTGAGGTTCAGTTTTTGTTTCCACATTGTAACGCTCAGCCATTATATCTGAAGTCATGAGGACAACTGAGTGTGTGTCTGGGCTTTAACCCCTACTCTCAACATGGTTGATGGGTAGTATGTAGCCTCTGACAAGCTGCCTGATGGGGTTATCAGGAACCACTTACAGACCATTTGGAGCAGGGATCCAGTCAATACCATCGAGCAAAGGCTCCTTTTTTCTTTTGCTCATAAAACCCAGTGTCAATGTAGTGTGACTTGGAGATCTCGAAAGGGGCCTTGTTACCGTTCAATGTCCCACTTTGTCCATTGACACAATATTTGATACACTGTTGGTAGGATGAAAGAACGGCCATGTGCTTATGGATTTACAACCTTCCAAGCAGGGCATTGAATGTTGTGTTCTTCCAGACCACCAGGAATTCTGAGTAGGCCACAAGTTCACCAAAATGGGTTCTCAGCTTGATTTGTCCCATTGGCTTATGTTCACTCTTTTCGTAACTCAACAGAGTTTTGGTTGAGGGGATTAGGTCATCCTCACTATAGCCCAACTTGAGGAGTGTTCGTAGGGGAAGGAGGTTAACTCTAGAGTCATTGTCAATAAAGACTTTTTGGATCCCAACATCATTTAGTGTGTCGAACACATACAGTGGTTTGATATGCCCTTGCATGATGGAATCTTCATCCTGATCGGTGAAGGAAATAACTGCATTGCATTCAGTCGGGCCAGTATTCGTCCGGTAAATCTCGGTGGCTGCTACCTCGGCTTGAAACTCATGGGGGCTGAGCAAGGCTTCAATAAGCGCCTCCCTGAGATCTGCTGACAAACTCAGGGCATCTAGAATTGACAGCTTGGCTGGTACTGATGCCATTTTCTTAAGTATATCATATTTTTGCTCCAACGGCCGATGCTTCTCCATTGGTGGTAGTGTTTTAGTAGGTGTCTTGGGAGCTGGAGTGTGTGATGAGGAAGGACCGGCTGCAAGGTTGAAGGATGACGGTGTTCCCACGTTCTAGGGACTTGGCCTGGCCAGTCTGTTTGTGCGCACCAGGCGACTAGACACTTGTTCCTCCTCAAATGGGTACCACAGAATGACAGGGCTAGAGTGTCCTCTTGTGGAGGTGGAGGGGTATTATTTCTCCTAATGAGTTTGTTGAAGGGATCTCCCACAGGTTTCTGCGATATTAATGGTTTGGGTTGGGGTAAAACCATAGGGTTAGTTTCGGCCGCGACTGTGTCTCCCTTGCTATCCCCTACTTCTGTGATTCCTTCTCCTAGCCCCTTGCGTTGGGAACTCAGGTTCATAGCCATACCCTTCATTAGAGAATGATTCCATTAGATGAATTTCATTGATGGAACCAAATATTAGATCCTCTTCCTATGATAGGTCGACCTGGTCGGTTGTCCCTGATGGTACTGTTTGGTGGGTCAGTGCCCGCGGCGCCAAGTTTGCGGGCATAAAATCTGAGAGCATCGGGGCTAACTTTGGCCTTGTTGTGGACTACTCCTCTTTCACTTGTCTCCACCCTTTTTGATTACACCTGGATGATCGTCTTGTGGAGGGTTGTGAGGCCGATATTGTCAGCAGCATGGCATTAGGGGCTGTTGGTGGCAACATCGGCTGTTGTAATTGAGCTCGGAGTATGCCCTGAGCACGGTTGACAGTCTTCCAAGTCATCCAGCTATCAAATTTATTCCCCTTCTTGCTGGTGACATCCTGTCACCCCTCTCTTTTGTCGAAGTCGGTGGTAGAAATATACGTCACATGTGTTGGGGGTAGTCCCAGTTTGACCTTCCCGGAGTATACCATCATTTGTGGGAGGTCTTTTAAGATGAATCATTCTTGGATACTATGCCATAACATTCTATGGTTAGGATAGTAATATATCCAGTCATTGCATCCTACTTCTTTGGGCTTCCTTGGCTCCGAGAGGCAAAGCAAGTTTCAATTCAGGGCGGTGATGAAGTAGTCGCAGACTTGGTCCTCTCAGAACGATTATTCTTTGTGTCTTCGTTCTTAAAACTACTTCTACTTTACTCATCTCTGATCATCCAGCTTGGGAGGAGGCAGTCGCTGATATACAGGGGGCCCTTGACGATTTGGTGGAGGTCTAGGTAGTGGAGCAGGCGCAGGGGCTGGCTTGAGCGTGACAGAGGACGCTTTGGCTCTAACTATTCTCTTTGTAGGAGCCTGTGAGGCTATTCGGGAATTCAGATTGGTCCGCTACAGGGAGTCTTCAATTATCTAGGATATGGTATAGAGATTGCAGAATCTAGTGGTGCACTCCACTGGTATGAGTGGTGTTCACAGCTCATCTGTAAGGTTATCGATGCATATGGTCAGCATCTCATCTTGGGGCATTGCCCTGTTCAGAGAGTAGGTCAGACCCTTCCATCTGGCGAGGAAATTCAAGACCCTCTCATTCTCCCTCTATTTTCAATTCATGAGGTCGATGACCGTTGTTTTAGGTAGGTTTGAGCTGAAGTGGAACAGGAACCGCTGCCAAAGGTCTTCCCAGCTTTTTAAAGACTGAGCTGGTAGATTCGTATACCAGACAAAGGCCGATCCCTGCAAGGTCCACACGAAGCATCCGAGTTTCACTGCTTATTTTTGTTCAGGGGTACCCATCATAGGGTCGCAATAAGATGCGTAGTGCATCAAATTTTGTTTCGGATCACTTGATCCATTGAAAATACAGAATACAGGGCTCCCAAAATTGGGTGGAGGAGGCGTGTTGCTCACCCAATCTGGGTAAGGTTTTCGCTCTGGCTGTATCAGAGTGTGTCGACCTTCCATTGCTTCCAATTGAGCTTTCAGTGCCTGTATGGTGCTGACGATTCTCTGGTTTAAATCCTATTGGGCCCGGTCTTGGGCAGGTGTATCCCAAGGCATTGCTTGAGGATCCGGCTCGGCCATCACCAAGGGTGCATATGCCGTTTCCAACACCTTCGGAGGGTTCTGAAGTACTCGCTCTGATTGCTTCCTGAGTGGAGGTATGTCTTCGTGGTCACCCGAATCCATGTTCAGGTAGATGGACGGAGCGGATGCCGCATTGGGCGGGGAAAACCTGGGTCTTTGATGTGCACTTGCTAGAAGTTCAAGGTGTGGCTCTTCTTGGGAAGCGCTTTCAATAAGATGATTCCTCTGGAGTAGCTCGGCATTAAGTCGCCTCAGTTATTTTATTTCCTCTTCTTATCTAGTGAATCTCTCATTGAGCGTAAGTGGCTCATTTTTATCGAGAGAAGGAGGCAGGTTAAGGGTAAACGGTCTTTTGTTCTTATCCTTTTTGGAAGCACGCAGGGTAAGTGCAAGAGGGTTAGCTGGAAGGGAGACTATATTTAGGGTGGCCCTCTAGTTCCAGGTCTGCACACCTGGTGGTTTGTTGTGAGTCACAGCCTGACCAGAATCGTCATCTCTTGATCCTTCCAGATTTGTATCATCTCTGGTTTCACCCATGGGGTTAGCCTCTATGGCGTTGATGGATTCATATCGCGGGGTGGAGGATATTTCATCTTCCAAATAGGAAGAGGATCTCCCACGCCTTTTACTGGTCCTCCCCTTCTTGTCTTAGGATTTAATTTAGATTCTTGATGAAGGGTGGCGCGGAGAGTTCTTTGATACGACCTTACAATACGCCTCCCTCTTGAAGGGGATGATGATTCAAAGGATGGGATAGGGCAGGAAATTCCTCTTCTGACTGTCCTCCCTAAACGAGAAAATACTGATTCTCATGGGGAAGGTTGTTGTTGAGGTGGTAAAAATGCCCCCAGCCCTGAGGGCTGGGGTTGGCTCTGTTCCCTGGATGCTAAGTCTCTTCTCCTTTTTATTGGTCTTACAGGGGCATTTTTTGTTAAAAATGCCCCCGGCCCTACAGGCTGGGGTTGACCCTGGATTGCGGCAGTAGCTTCTGCTATCACTACCTGCCTAATATTGCGTTCCCCCATCCATGGGTGAACTGGATCTGATGTTGAGTTCACCTGTTAATCAATCCCCTCTGAGGAGGCAAGCCATGATTGCTGATTGGACTCTCTTAGGCGAGAGTCATGTTGTTTTCTTTCGGTGGCCTGATTCAGGAGTTCGGGAATGGCTTGTTTCCGTCGGGCCTGACGCTTCTAGGACATACTCAAGGCATGTCTCTGTTGGGTGTGTTGCCTTTTCTAAATAGGGAAACCACTCGATCATTGTCTTGACGTGATGGCGTTGCAAGATATTACGCTGAACGGGTTCTTCTAGGTGGGGAGTGGAGTGAAATGTAGAGCTCCCTGTTATCCCCATCCTTTGATATGGACTCCCTTCGGAGCATCACCAATGAGGCGGCGCAACTAGTGCAGTGCATGGAGGCAGGCTAACTCAATATTCCCTTTATGCCTCTCTGGTCGTGGTTGTCACGCCGGAGGAAGAGCTTCCAGGTCGATGTGACACAGGAGGTCCCCTATTATCTTGACATGGTCTACATACCCGTCGTAGGGTAGGAAGCTTTATTTCAACCATTGGAGGGTTGTCCATATATTGGAGCATATGTCGTGCACACATTCCTCTGACAAATTTCTGGGTATGTCGAATTTAGAGGTGGTCATGGGCCAAAACATAACTAGTATATCATCTCTATCCAGTCGATTCTTCATGTGCAACATGTCGGCATACTCCTCTGCTAATGATTCCTCTACCTGGTCAGCCCAACTGAGGCGCTCACCGATAGTGTGGTTGGAGGTATTGGGGCTGGTAGTTATTGAATCGTCATGTGGGTGATTTTGAGGTGGCTCAAAAGATGGACATGGCCCCAGACCGTCTCCTGATTGAAAAAGGGTGTTGTTGGAGACTATATGGGAATCTGACATGCTTGATCCCCTCCTTCTGAGTGCCTCAGAATATGAGGGCTTTTAGGTGCTTGATTCAATAGGGGGAGGACCTTCTGGTCGATATGATATGTCACTGTGGGGATGACCTTCGCAAGGGCGGTCGTGATGGTGAGGGCTACCATCATAGCTGACGTAAGGAGAAAACCTGCGGGGTACACCCTGGGGAGGGCCTTCAGAATATATCGCAACGAGGGGAGGGCCTTCTCGTTAAACGACGTCTAGGCGGGGAGGGCCTTCTCTATCCGTGTCGTAATGGCGAGGGCTACCATTACAGCTAGACTCCTCACTGCATAGAGTAATTTTGTAGTGCATACCCTGGGGAGGACCTCCAAGGTGTATCGCAGCGAGGGGAGGACCTTCTGGCTGCGTAGTGTTGTTACGGGGAAGGCCTTTGCAACAACTGCCATCATGGTGAGGATGACCATCATGGTTTGACGTTTGATGTGTATCCTAGGGAGGACCTTCATGTTACGCTACGACAAGGGGAGGACCTTCTTGTTTCTTGGGACCATCGCGGGGAGGACCTTCACAATGACAGTCGTGATGGCGAGGGCTACCATCACAGCTACCACAGGGAGAATGTATGTGGGGTACACTCTGGGGAGGTCCTTCAGAATGTACTGTAACGAGGGGAGGTCCTTCTCGTTTCTTGATGTCTCTATAGGGAGGGTCTCCGCAGTTGCAACTATGATAGCGAGGACTACTATCATAATTTGTGGTCCCATTGCACAGAGAGTGTTTGCAGTGTATACCTCGGGGAGGACCTTCAGGGTGGACCGCAGAAAGTGGAGGGCCTTCTTGCTGCTCGATCATCTGGTCACGCGGAGGGCTACCGTGACTCGTATCAAAAGAGAAGCTCTCTTGGTCGATCTTTATATGCCCGTGGGGGAGGCCCCCACGGGTGCTCTGGGGAGGACCTTCAATGCTGCTAGTAGTAACATTGCGGGGAGGACCTTCACAAATGATACTACCACTCCCATAATATGGTAATGGGTGGGCAGGGTTTTGAGCCTTCGATATGCGCTCAGTGGTATTGGGAACCCCAACTTCTAGTAGAGCGGAGTCGTGAACCCGCTCTTTATTTTCCGACTGCCTTCAGCGCGTTCAGGGCACTTTCTTGCGGGCAGCGGGGATCGTCTTCTATTGATAATGGCCTTCACCTCTAGGTCCCTTTCTAATTGGGTCTCGTGATGTTGTCAGGATATGCCGATGAACATCTTGACTTTTAACAGTGATATATGCCTGCTCTGGAGCATACACCGTGATAGACGGGTGTCCCCCAGTTAGGACGAGTGAAGCTGGTTGATCTGGTTTCCCTTGTGTCACGGAATGTGGCTGACACCCCTCCTGGGTAGAAGCAGGGATGCAGATCTGCTTTGAGGCGGCTATCTCATCTCTTAGATGAGTCTCCTCAATTGGGGAGACGGGCTCACATGCCTGAGTCCTTGCTATTTCCGCTGATGCAATTACATTCTAGCAAGTCTACACGATATGATCTGGGATCGATACCTGCTCTTCCATCATTTCCAAGATATGCAGAGAGAAATCTTTGGCTGGAATGGGTATGAAGGCCCATTCCGGTATCGAAGTAGGAATATCCTGCTCCGGTCCTCCGGTGGTCAGTGGGTACTGACAATTCTCCTGTATCGGGGCAGGTGAACGAATCTGACCCTGTGCTAGGATACGTTGGTTTATCTCTCCATTTTCCGCCACATCTGGATGGTAGACTTTACTTGCATCTGCAGGGAGCTGGCCCTGCATATATTGGTTTCCCTCCGTATTGAGTCAATGTCCTTTGTTGGCAGGGAGACATGCCCGCCTATTAATTGCCTCCACATCTGGATGGCGGGGTTTGTTGATCGCCACCAAATCGGGATGGTAGGCATCAAGGGAATCTTCCAGGAGCTGGTCTTGCAGGCACTGGGTCTCCACCACATCTGGTCGGTGGGCTTCATGACCCTGGGCAGGGAGAAGTTCCTACCGGGTTGGTGTCATCGTGTGTGAGCGACGAGCTTGATAGAGCTTGACGGGGATGCGCGCCTACTCGTATGATGCTGCCATGTCTGGATGGCGGGCTTTGGGGGATGGGACAGGTGTATGTGCCTGCTCGCGATACATCTTCGTGACTGAGCAGTAGAACTCCTCCTCAGGGACAAGGGTGATGGCTGGTCCCTGGTTGTATGTTTGCCACCCTCGTCGGCGGTCCGAGGGGCCAGAGCTCGGGGAGCGTGGGCCTGGATCCTCGGGGCGACATCCTCCTTGGCCTGAGGATATTGAGTCGTGGCGTAACCATGACGACGTCTTCAGGCAGGGGCCTTAGAACGGAACCTCCGTTCAGCGGGGATGAAGTCCTCAGCGTCAACCTCATCCACCTCCCTATGATAAGGGTGGTGTGTGTTGTCTCGTTTCGGGGATAGACTTCCGAAACAGTTTGAGACGGTTGATTTGGCCTCATTTTTACACAGTTTTCCACATCTTTTTTATTAATTTTTAATGATTTATTTAACTATTTTTACACTTTTTATTAAATAAATACACTTTTGTATTTTATCCTCACTTTTTCCCCCTTCTTTCACGCTGCTCGTCCCATGCACTTCACCGTTCCCCTTGTCCAAATCACCCTCGTTTTCTGTTTCACCTCACAGATAGGTTTCCTCTTCTTTCACCCTTTCCTTGCACCGTGTTCCCCGTAGTCTGCCGCTACCGAAGTCGTCGCCGCTATTGGTGAGTTCTGTAGTCGTCGCGATTTCTGGAGGCGCGCCAGTGCCACCGCACCGCTGGAGTGGGGGAGCTTGCCACCACCGGACCACCTTTGTAGCCTCCATACCGTCCACCGCTTGGTGGAGCCGGACTGTGCGGAAGCTGAGGGGCCTGCCTGCCATGGTTTTCGCTGGTGAAGTCAATGCCAAGAGGAGCCTGCCACGCCACGCTACTATGTGAGAGGAGGTCCGCCGCTGACGGAAGGCTGCTGTTGCTGGTCAATGTCCACTGCGGAGCAGGAGGAGGAGCACGACACCTTGGGTGTGCGCTGCTGCGACCGGAGAGGTGTCACCGGGCCTACCTCGCAAAACCACTGAAGAAAAACTCCAAAACCTTCCCCTGTGTGCCGTGGAGAAAGGGGGAGGAAGAAGAAGATAGATAAAAAATAAATAAACAATAATAAAAGTAAAGTAAAACAAAAAGGAGAAAAAAAGTAAAGTAAAAATAAAGTAAAACAATGTTAAAGTTAAAGCAACTTTATAAAGTCTAATGTATAATAAAATTTATTAAAGTAATAATTTAAACAATTGTAATTTTAATAGATAAATTATAAATTAAAATAACAAACTAAATTAATAATAAATTTAAATAATAAATTAATTCATTATTAATAGTATAAATGTATAATTAATAATTATTATAAGTAAACTAAAAAATATACTTATTAATTTAAAATTATTTAAGGATTAAGTTTTAATTCTAATTTCTTAATTAAAATAAACTAAATAATAAATTAATCAATCACTTTAAATTATTTAATAGTATTAGTAAAATTATTAATGCAATTTAAATTACTATATTATTAATGACTTATTTACTTACGTTTTCAAATTTTAATGAATTAGTTAAAAATGATAAACTTAAAATTTAGTATTTATATTTATTAACATAATTTAAATTAACAATTTTTTAACTTATGTAATAGTAAGTGAATAATTTTATAAAAAATTTTAAAAGAAAATAATAATTTTCAGTTAAGATATCTATTCATTAACTTTAATTACTTTTTAATAAGTGTTACAACAATAAACCTAAAATAGTAACTAGGAGTTATTAATTAACATTCTTTGAGTTTTCATTATTTCATCTTGTTTATAAAATGTGCAGGTTCATTCAATATTCAAGTTTATGTCCATATTCACTTAACTAACTCACCCAAAGTTAGTTATGTGAGAAATTCTAGCGCGACGTTCTTGTCGCAAAAAAACGCACATTTTGCAGTATGTGGGGGAATAACTTTTTGAAATCGGTGGAAGACATGCAGTGACATGCAACAGTTGACAATTGATATATAAAGCAGAGAAAGTAGCAATATTTTGTGGGGCATTCATTCATACAGAGACATTCACTCAACGAGCACAACAGTCTCGGAGCAGAGCAGAGTACTCGGAGCATTTCTCGGAGAACCATCCTTGGAGATCTGAGCTCCAGAAGCAATAATTCACACGAGCAAAGGGAGTTTTCTTCCTCTGTTTTCTTTCAAAACCCATCCTCTATAATTGAATGGCTATAGTTTTCGAGATAGTGATAAGGAACAATATATTAGTTAGCTAAATTTTTAGTTCGGGGAGAGTTCTTGATCTACTGGTGATCATTTACATCCTTTTCATTAGTTATTTTCTTCTGTGATTAGATTTGATCGACAAGATCGATTCTAATAAGATATTTCTGCCTCGTACCACAAGCACTGAATTTTCAAAACCTTATAATCATTCGTAAAGTTTGATTATGGAATAATCTTGTAAGTAAACAACTCATAATGAAAACTTCAGTACTTACAGTGAGTTTGTATTGTTATTCTTTTTAATTCATCTTTCTAAAGTTGTACCTCTTTGGAGTGGCGAAATCTAAGTTGTACAATTTCAGCGACTTACTCCTGGAGAGGGAATTAATTTTTTTTATGTAGTGGTACAATGCAGTAATTTTACATGAATAGGAGAAACAATTTAAACCAGTAGACTAGAGTGATCCCCGAGCACTCATCTCTGTTGTCTTTTATCAGCATTTTATTTTCTTTGTTACATATTAATATTAGTTATTCTCTATTTTAGTATGGTTAGTAAAAAATTTACAAGAGATTTGTAGTTTTAATTTTCAGTTTATAAAAACATAAAAAAAATATTAAAATATAAAAAAAATAGAAAAACCACTCCGCTGCTGACAACAGTGGGGACTTCAGTTTGTTTTTTAGAGAATAGTGGCCAAAACATCCTTCCCTGTAGGTTCAACCCTGCTTGCCACATATACTACTGTTAGTAGGAATATAAATATTAAACTTTGATCAACTTCAACGACAGTATAGTTCAACGGAAATATGATCCATCTGGATCTGCTTCTGCGGCCGCTGTTGGGCAGGCGACCAGCGAGTCCTGGCGGATTGCAGGGCGTGCATGGCCGCCTCCACCGTCGGGAGTGTACCATTTAAGTGGTACTCTCGGATCAATGCCTCCGAGACCCAGCGTTGAAGGTGCTGGGTAGGCGATAAGGTCCTTCGTTGGTGAGGATGTCCGGTCATTGCGTTGTTCGAAGTATGCATTTGTGAGTTCCTTTGCAATTTCATTGGATCGAAGGGAGTTCTAAGTGGTACCTGTAAAATATTTTAACAAATACAAATAGCAAACCCATCAAAGAAGCATCTCATGATCCCATGCGTAATTAATGACCCTGCTTGGACCTCCTTATAATTATAAGGGGGTACATAGTGGGGTTAGGTTGAATCCATCATGCTTGGTTAAAGATTCATGTTGGGTTCACCATTTTTGTTTCAAATTGGTTCGAAATGCCCAACGGTTCCATATCTGATGACACCTGGGCCTACTTTCCAAAGTTAGGCATTCGCTGGGTGATTTGGCCAGCGATGCTTAAGAAATCTCATTAGTCGAGAGGATGGGAAGTCAGGATCATCGCACCCTTTTGGGGGGGAATTATTGCCTATTCCGGGACTCTCTTATAGATTTAAGACGTATACATATGTTCGCGAATCTTTGGTTTATACCCAAGCATAGTATCCACGGATCACTCTTAGTTGGCAATGGTCAGCTGAACGTAGGGGTTCATAATCATTTAGGCCCGAGGTTTACCATCCCTTGTGGAATTAATAACCCCGAGAAGGATGGACTCATTGAAACGAAATTTGTTTAAAGCCTTATAATTGGGCACTCTGGAGTTTATTGTCATCCAGGGGGGACAGATAACGACTTGATCGTTTGGATTGAGCTTGTGATATGGGCTTCTTACGTATCCTAGTTAGAGGAGTCAGAGTCCACGTAGTTCAGTAATGCAGTTTAACGTCATGCAGGACGTAGGATCGGGGCTTACACTCTGTTGTGGCCCTGTGAGATGGTGGATGGGCTTACACTCTCAGGCAGCCCATAGAGTTGGTGAACTGACGTAAAGGGGTCGGAATGACCATGTAGTGGGCCTGAACCTCAGGGAGGCTTCTTACGTACCATGCCTTGACATGGATCAAAGTCCTCGTAGTTCGCAAGAGGTGGTGTCAGAGAACCGACGTGAAGATGGACCGGGTGTCTGATGGGTAATGGGCTTGAACCTCGTGGAGGCTTCCTACGTACCATGGATTGACATGGATCAAAGTCCTCATAGTTTGCAGGAGGTGGTGTCGGAGAATCGACGTGAAGATGGACCAGAGGTCCGATGGGTAATGGGATTGAACCTCGTGGAGGCTTCCTACGTACCACTCCTTGACATGGATCAAAGTCCTCATAGTTCGCAGGAGGTGGTGTCGGAGAACCGACCTGAAGATGGACCTGGGGTCCGATGGGTAATGGGATTGAACATCATGGAGGCTTCCTACGTACCATTCCTTGGCATGGATAAAGTCCTTGTAGTTCGCAGGAGGTGGTGTTAGGGTTGGTGCTTGCTCTAAGCCCATGTGAGTCATGCTCAGTGTGAAAAACAAGAGGCAGAAAAGACCTAACTATCACGTCGCTAAAGGTGCGTCCGTGGGAAGCAGAGTGGTGCTTATGCATGGGGCGGCCCATAGAAATGGGGATTGGGACATACTCCAGGATGGAGGCCCGATGGTGAAAAAGCCTAGGGGGAGAGGGAAATGATACCCCTATGTCCATCTCCCCTATTGGTTCTTAGCACCGGGGATGTACAGAGGTGCATGGGTGATACCTTGTGCAAGAAGGACTAGGGGATTACACCGGGATGGCTGCCTGTTCACTCCCAGAAGAGGGGAGAAGTGCTCACCCCTGGAGTTGAAGTGAAATGGGAGTGGGGTCCCCCAATCTGGCAAGTGGAGAGGCAGAAAGGGGACTCCAGGCTCAGACCCTACATTACCTTGGGTATGTGAACTCAAGGCAGCGCACTGATGTGCCTGAAGGTTGCGTCATATGGGTCTGGTGGCTTCGGTGGAGGCCTTGGATCGAGGTTGATGAGTAGGCCAATGAGGTGGTTGCGAAGGATCGGGCCAGATTGGAAGGATTTTATCTGACTCGGGGAATGAGAACACTGACGGATTTGGTAGGCCACACAGGTGTATGAGGAGTGGCTCCCTTCACGTAGAGGGGTGCTACGCGGCTGGAGAGGTCATCCACGTACCATGGTGGTACGCGGACTGATAGGAATCCCGCGTACTAGGGTGGTACACGGCTTCGGGTTCAGCCCGCGTACCAGGTTGGTATGCAGGGGAGTCCAAGCGATCAGCGGCGGATGAGGGCGACGTCGGTTGGGGGTTTGTCAGTTAGGGCTTCGCCTGCATAGGAGGGTGCTACACGGTACGTCGGATCGAAAAACTGGCATAAACTCCTTGGTCCATGGGGAGTGCATTTGCGGAGGGGCCATGGTTCGCGGTCTTCTTTTTTTGTTATTTTAGGTTTGCGGTTCACCAAACTATTATGCGTTTTTAGTTCCTTATTAATCCGTTTCTAGCTTCATACCTGTTCTGGTTCACGAATTGGAAATTTGCTGTTCGCAAAATCCTAAGCTCCTTCCTCCGAAATCCTTCCACCCGTCTCTGATCGATCGATCCCCTTTCCTCTCTCCCTCGATCTACTTTTATAGAGGGGGGAAAGAGGTGTATATGTGGTCATGCGACACCTTTTGCGGAGGCCTATGACAGGATTCTCGGTTTACGGATGACTTGGTCAATACGCAACTCATGGGGGGCATTCAATGCACCTTCCTCACGAACCAAACTAGTTCAAGGAGTGCTTCGCGGCCGCACAGGGTTCCGCCTCTATTGCACAAACGACAGCGCATGCGACATGGGCCGGCTGAAGTAGTTCGTGGCTGGGGCGGTTTGTGTTGGTGGACCGGCCTAGCGCCCGTCCTGCTTCGCGGCCAAGGAGGGTCCCCGCCTTTGTTCCACGAACGACAGCGGTCCATGGAGGGGGGCGATTCGCAGAACCGGATGGGTACCGTTAATTATTGGACCGGTCCACAGACCAGTTCATCTTGCACCAACTTATCCACATTTTTGCCCAATCCTTTGAGAGAAATTGGGTAAAATCCTCTCATGGATTAAAGGGAATTTTCATTCTCCTTTGTCGGTTTTTTTCAGGACCCTACAAGTGTCTAGCATGGTGGATCAATCATGTTGTATTGTTTATCTTGATCACTTAAGATCCCTTACACTTAAAGGGGTTATTTTTGTTCTTAAGAATGTGGGAGAACGAAGAGTCAATAGAGAAGTCTATTTTACACAAAGAATATCAATCCTTAATTCTCGATTAACCCTACATAATAGACATAACTTTCTATTTATATATTTGGGGTTTAGATTAAAATATTATTTAATTACACAATAGACATTATATAATTTAATAAACTTTATATAAACCCATTCTATATAATAATATAATTATTACTATTTTTGTCATGTTCTAATTAGTGAAATGAAAAATATTATTTTATCAAATTTTATATTAATATTTATCATTAAACATGATCTTGGTACACTAATCCTGCTCACAATTTATTGAATACCTAAATAAATATTTAATTAAATATTTAATTCATAAATAAATATTTCTATTCATAATATAGTGAATAAATATTTATTAAATATTCAATAATATATTTGTGATTGATAAACCATGGATAAAATTATTCCTCGATATTGAGAAAAATATGTATCTGATTAATTAGACTTAAATATAATTTAATTGAGATCAACAGATACACTTATTGTGTGACCCTCTTGAAATCTTTATCATTAGCACTAGGTGGGCCTAAATAAAGTCCAATATTAATGTCTAGTAATGGTTCAAGTCACCTAAGAGAAATGAATTAATTCTAGAACATTGAAAACCACATATGAATGATTACTATGTAATATAATTCGTTCTTCAAAATATATCATCAAGCATTTTACACATTTGTGTCATAGACCTGTATGATTGATATGTCTTTCTTTGAACATCTTAAATAATATTAACATCACATCATGGCCATGGAATTTAATGTGACAGTTCAATTTCAATCAATGGGATGAGATATTAACTTCCATAAATATAGAATGAACAAATCCTTCCTCAAATTATCTATTAATAACATATAATTGAGGACGCCCACAATATACCCTACTTCATGTGAACATTTGGTGTCATGGTTTTGGTAAATAAATATTATTGAATGATTAATTACATGTATTAATGCTAATCATACAATCTATGGACCATAACACAATCTCACAAAAAGGAATATTTAATGACACATAATCATGTTGAATTCCCACTAGTAGGTCTTTTCACATTATATCGTATATTGGAAATTGCCAAGTGTGAACTTCATGAGAAAAATTATCATCTTCTTAAAAGTACTTTTAATATATTTTCAACGTGTTATATTCCACATAATAGATGTTATCCGGCTGTAAAACTATTTATAAAAATATCATCATGACATTTCAAGGATCTCATCAGAAGAAGAGACTACTACGGACTTATAAATTCGACAAATACTCAATTTTATTATTACATTAACATCATATAGAACAATGGAAAATAAGTAATAAATTGTTTTATTAATATTAATATATTAAAATATATATGTAACCCAAATTTAAAATATTTGGTTTGACAACACTGAGTCCAACAAGTGTTTGATAAAATATAAAAAACTTATTGAAGCTTATAATAACCATTATGGTTGTATTAATAAATAAATACCACACTAAATAGGCACAATAAGTTTTGTTTATATATAAAAGAATGGTGTAAAAGTATTAAAAAAGTAATTAATTTTTTTCCAACAAAATTGTAACACCCCAAGCTTCTACGGTACGCTTCTCTTGTAATAATGCGATAGCGTGTGTTGTACGCAACATCGAGTTCTAACACACCACAACAAATCAAAATAGCCGTTATGAATAGTAATACCTACTTTTTGAAATTATATATATTTTATATTTCAAAATGGACTTCATTTTTGGATTCAGAATATCGAAATTATCCTAAGTTGAATTTTTGGAATTTTTCTGAGAACTTCCAATTTTTATGAATAGTGAAAATACTTAAAAACAACTTTTTTAATCAAAATAATTTATAGTGATAAATTATATTATTTAGTTGTTTTAAAGTATAATTAGAATATATTTTTACAATTTTATCCAATGGTGTTCATTAGAATTAATTTCACTTTGAAATTGGACATAAACAATTGTCAATCTTTTGATATATATTGTTTCTTAAAAACACGCTATTTGTTGTAACATTGGGAATTAATTATATAATTAATTAATGAAAATTATATGTTTGGCATTTTTTAAAATAGACATCATTTTGGAATTCGGAATATCAATTATAGCTTATGGTGAAATTTTGGCATTGTTCAGAAAAACTTCAATTTTTGATGAATAGTGAAACCACTAAGTGGTAGATAAAAAACTGAATTTTTCATAAAACTTAATTTTACCGCTTCTGTGATTGGAATTTCTAAAATCCGAGTGAAACAGTTAATATCAAGGAGTAAAATGTAGTTCAATGAGATGAAAATAATTTTTGGTGAATAGTAACTTTTTACTTTTATTTACCACGGTTAAAAGTAAATAGGGTAATTAAGGGTAAAAATGATATTAATATTACCCTAACACATGTACTAATTTTATTGGACAAGTGTATCTCGACCAAAAACAACCTTAGGAATAAAATATTATCATTTAGGTCCACTTGGATTAGATTAGGACATTTATTATTATTTAATTCAAAGAAGAGTTAAAAGAGTTAAAATCAATGTTTATTTACTAAAACATTTTTAATATAGGGTTATACATAAGATAAATTTGATTGTAAATATTCATTAGAAAGATAAAACTATTTCCTACATAATGATATTTTATTTATAATTTTTAGATATTATATAAGTTAATGTATTTATGACACAATTATAAAGCAGTAATTACCATAATAGTGAAACATTAAAATAATTGATATTATAAATACCCAAATAAATATAATTTTAGACTTTTAATGAATTAAAATAATTTTCTAGGATAATATGACATATTAGGATTGATTGAATTGACTTTTTTCGAAGTAATCATTCTATTATGATTTTAACAAAAATCAATTATTGAATAGTGTCAAAAATGACATAAAAGAGTTTTTAAAACAAATATTATATTCTTACTTGATATTAAATTCCTAAAAATATAAGGTTCGTCCAAGAGACTTATATCATTATAGGTGTCTCATTAATGGACCGCTTGGGGGTCGATTAGATGTATATAGTATGTTTATTAACCATATAATATAAAAATACAAAGAGACATTGTAAAAGTGAAACAAATTAACTAAGAGTTAATACTTAATGATAAGGTTAATATAGTCACCCAAACCTGTCTAAATTCTATTGGTTGAGTGGTTTTTGACCTATCCCTACCTTAAACTTTAAATAAACCACTTTGGATACATTAGAAACTGAATATGAATTTATTATAAAATAATATTTCTAGCTTTTCCAAAGGTGCCCCTCACCCCTCTTATAAAAGGGCACTCTCCCTTCTCATTAACTCACACCTTCAAAGCCTTTTGGTATGGCCAACCTCTACCCAAATACTCTCTCAACTTCCCTCAATTCATCCTAGAGGCCTTCCTTTAATCATAAAGCCAGCCTAAGAGCCCTTTTGATCAAATCAAAAGGAAGAACCCGAAGAAGAGGTAATGATTTCACCACCCTTTTCCAAGTTCCTTTCTTCTTCCACTTCTTGTTTCTTTTTTATTACCATTCTAAAATAATAACTCCAGTACCTTATATATATTGTGATGTTATTATAAATATGGTACAACCATATTTAGTATTCTATTCATCTTTTGAATAACATGTCCCCATACGTGCGTACATACGGCTTACCATCTCCACATCGTGGTGTAATTGTTATTCAATAAATTATTATTTGGATGGGTATAATAATGATGTGTAACTCATGTAAATAATAAATATAACATGATAATGATTCTTTATATATGTTATACCATCCATGTATATATTATTTTAATATCAAAAGAATGATATTGTCGCTCGTGCGTACGTACGGACTACCGTCTCCACGAACGCGATGAGATTCATTCTACATCATATCCCTTCAAGTATAATTATCATTTTATGATTTAAAAATAATGTTTAAAGACTTGATATCATTATGGATATGAATAAGATAAATCCTATCCATAACAAACATGGCTTACATAACAAAACATATCAAAGAAAACAAGTAAGTTAACACCCAAAACGACGATAATACTAAGATATTATTAAAAAATCAATGTTAAAAGATCATATATGATATCATATTCTTGTATAATTTAATAACAATTATTTCACCATTATACAGGAGGTTAACCTACCCCAACCAAGGAAAAGTACAAGGTAAAGGTTTATTTCTCAATCTCTTCATTATCTGAGGTTGTTTATACGTAATAATCTACTGTGATCTCTTTATCATCCACATCCATGTTTCTTAAAAATGAATTTCAATTTTTTTTTTTACTATTTACTAGAATATGGGTTAAAGTCATTTATACCCTTTTTTGACTTTTTATAAGTGGTTTATAAAGGAAACTTTCCATCATTTTCTAAACAAGGTGTTTTTTAACCTTTTCGACAAAATTAAGGTAAGAATGTTTTTTTAACTTATACGGCGGGTGCGGCTATTTTCCGCCGTTATAAAATTGTCGAAGCTTCCCTTACAAGCTTATAAAAATATATTCAAATAACATGTTTTATTTTATAAATATATGACTCTTAAATGATTTCAAAATAGAAAGAGAAATTTCTCTAAAAAGAGTTTTGATTTCATCTATGTCAACATCCTTCGATGGATTGTACGCTTATTTGAAGTTGATTTATTATGAAACAAAACTTCTATATTGTATTGAAGGTTTTGTGATATGTTTGATTGTGGATGTGTTATTTTTATACCATTCATGGTTTATGGATGAATTATTTACATTTCGTATGCTAGTTTTAATACGAATGTTTATGTTATGTTTAAACCTTTTCATATGGGAATGCATTGGACTTAATTTGTGAAAGGTGGAGCCCGCTATAGCTCCTCGATGCATCTGTAGATATCATGAGACAAACTAGTGTCTTGGCACAAGGCCTTGACAAAATCTTATTTGTAGTCTTGGCACGAGGCCTTGGCTATGTGGTTATGATAGTCTGGCATTATGCATTCCATCATTATGAAAGTGGTTATTGATATTGCATGTGATTATTAGATTAGTAGAATATCCATGTGAATAAGTAAATGGAATTATTTCATTTTATTTTTTCCATAATATGTTGAAGTTCAAGTTTAAAAGGCTTTTGTTTTAGTTATACACTGCCTTAAATGTTTATTCTTATTTATAAAAGTTTCCGCTATATTGTTATCCTTACTGGGAATTTGAGCTCACCCCTTTTCTATGTTTTTTTCCAGGATGTGAAGAAGTAAATTATGAATGACCTGAAGGGATATTATGAGGGGATAACAGTGTGGATTATGGAGACAATATGTTGTTGTAGTAGTTTTTATTTTTATGATGTAATTTAAGACTTATGAATATATCTAGTGTTTCTAAGGCTACTAAACCCATCGGTATTTCGAGATTTGATATTTCTTGTGATCATGCCAATGTTATGTAATAATGCACCGACTCTAGGTAACTGGGGTCGGGGCATTACAGTTGGTATCAGAGGAAGTTTAGTACAAACCTTGGAAGCTAGATTTAGATAAACTCTGATTAGAACACATAGACCTAAGATGGACTTTGAGGATTGGTATAGAAGAACTTCCTAGAATTTTGGTATTGTAGAGATTTTGTGAGTTTTCCAAACAATACATCCGTGTCTAGATACAAGCAGGTAGAGGCGGCTTTGGCAGAGATGTACCTATGGGTAAAACCTGAAAACACCGCTTTGAGCTCGACTCAAACGGGAACTGGTGCACGAAAACGGGCCTTGCTACACTCTTGGTTACGACACTCCCGGGGGATATGCTTAGGATAACTCTCATTTTATTTACAAATCATTATGAAGGGTTTATGAGTATATACTTCCTCAAAGATTTTTTTTTATGATTATGGATTATATCCATAAATAGTTCAATTTATGTTAAGTGTTATGTATTTTGATTCATAAATTGATCTAGTTTATGCCATTGTTTAGAAATGGTGCCCAGTGGAAGAAATGGAAACCGTATCAATGCACGCACTCCATGTAGGGATTTCCCTCCTGCTAAAGATAATTATAGTGGAGCTAGTGATGCAACTGGTACCGATCAGCTAATCACCATACTGAGACAACTCACTCAGGTTATGAATAATAACCTTACCCATATGGAGCACCCTGATCCGCAGCGTGGAGGATCAATGTTAGATCGCTTTATGAGGCAACAACCACCAACGTTCAATGGGAGTACAAATCCCTTAGTAGCTGAGCAATGGATAAATTCTCTAGAGAAAATATTTCAGGCTTTGGGGAGTTGTGAAAGGGAAAAAGTTATCATGGCAGTTTACCGCCTCACTGGAGATGTTGATCAATGGTGGTTATTGATTAAAAACACGAAGGAAGATGATGAAGTATCAAATATGGAATGGAGGGAGTTCAAAGATCTGTTTTTAGAAAAAATACTTTCCTCATGACCATCGAGCAGATATGGAAAGACAATTTCTGAGTCTAAGACAAAAGGAGGATGAGAATGTTTTAAAGTATGAGGATAACTTTACAAGGTTAGAAAGGTATGCTGGAGATCATATATGTAACCCAAGAAGTAAGATTGATCGTTTCTTTCATGGGTTAAAACCATTTCTCCGTCGAGCATTAATCTCAGAATCCTTCTCGTCGTACGAAGACATTATCTCATGTGCTATCAAAACAGAAAAAGAATTCTCTAAGTCTTATGACTTTAAAGCAAAGCAAGAGAAGAACAGATCTGCTGATCAATCTGGGAATGGAAATAAGGGGAAGAAGTGAAAGGTTGAATATCCATCCTATGGTAAATGTGGGAAGAAACACCCCGGTACTTGCTTGAAGGGAATGGGTGTCTATTACAAGTGTGGTGAAAAAGGCCTCCAAGCTCGTGAATGCAAAGGGAAGAAGAAATCTACCAATGTTAAATGCTACAATTGTAGGGAGATGGGACATTATGCAAATGAATGTCCTAATCGTTAGGGGAACTTACCTCAGAAAAGGCCAAGGGATCAAGGCCAAGCTTATGCTATCACTACTGCTGAGGTAGAAGCTCCAAAAGACGTGGTGGCAGGTAATTTAATGGTTTCCTCAAGTTTAGCAAATGCATTATTTGATTCTAGATCATCGCATTGTTTCATATCTTCCCAGTTTTCTAAGAAAATTAGATATTTCCAATTTGACTTAACAAGGGAGTTGTCAGTTAAAACTCCTAAGGGAAGTATCATTGCAAAAATGTTTTATGAACCAGTCCCTATTAGAGCACATAAATGTTCTTTATCTGTTGATCTCATCGTCATACCTGTGATTGAGTTTGATATAATCCTTGGTATGGATTGGCTTTCAGACTATGATGCGAAGATTTATTTTAAGAAGAAAGAGGTTACGATTCTTGACGATGATGATAAGGAACACCTTATCTTTAGAGCAGAATCGTCACCACCAAATATTTATCTAGATCCACCCCCAGTAGCTCAACTAAATTCAATTATTGGGGAGGAAGAGAATAAAATTACTGTGGGTGAGGAAAGGAATGTTCAAATAGAGGATGTACCTGTTGTGAAAGAATATGTAGATGTGTTTCCGGAAGATTTACATGGACATCCTCCAGAATGAAAAGTTGAGTTTTCCATTGATTTAATTCCTGGATCAAGGCCTATATCGAAGACCCCTTATAGAATGGCCACTGTAGAATTATTTGAACTAAAGAAACAACTAGAGGAATTGAGTAATAAGGGATTTATTCACCCTTGTGTTTCTCCATGGGGAGCCCATGTTCTTTTTGTTAAAAAGAAAGATGGATCTATGAGATTATGTATCGACTATAGGGAGATTAATGCCATAACAATAAAGAACAAGTATCCCCTACCTCGCATTGATGATTTATTTGACCAACTGCATAGAGCTCAATACTTTTAAAAGATTGACCTTCGATCTGGATACCATTAGTTGTGTGTAAAGAAGGAAGACATTCCGAAGACAACATTTCGAACTAGGTATGGGCATTACGAGTTTACTGTAATGCCCTTTGGATTGACTAATGCACCCTCTGTATTCATGGATCTGATGAATAGAGTTTTCGAGGAATATCTCGATGAATTTGTGGTGGTATTTATTGATGATATCTTGGTATACTCTAAAAGCTATGAGGATCATGAAAGTCACTTGCGCATTATCCTGAAGACTCTGAGAAGACATGAATTATATGGGAAGTTTAGCAAGTGTGAATTCTGGCTTCAGGAGATTTCTTTTCATGGCCATATTGTCTCTAAAGATGGAATCTCTGTTGACCCTTCTAAGACCAAGGAAATTCAAGAATGGCCAGAACCTACGAGTATAACTGAGGTACGCAGTTTTATTAGTTTGGCAGGTTATTATCGACGTTTCATCCAGAATTTTGCCCGATTGGCAAACTCATTAACGAAGCTCACACGTAAAGGGGTTAAATTTGTTTGGAAAAAATAGTGTGATGAATGTTTCGAAGAACTGAAGAGAAGATTAGTCAATACTCTTATATTGACTCTTCCATCGGGGAATGATGGGTTATAGTGATGCATCGAAGAAAGGACTTGGTTGTGTCCTTATGCAGAATGATAGGGTTATTGCCTATGCATCACGACAGTTGAAAATTCATGACCAAAACTATCCTACTCATGATCTTGAGTTAGAAGCTGTGATATTTGATTTGAAGATATAGAGGCACTACCTCTATGGTGAAAAATGTGAGATTTATACTGATCACAAGAGTTTGATGTATATTTTCTCACAAAAAGAACTCAACATGAGGCAAATGAGATGGCTTGAATTACTCAAGGATTATGATTGTACGATACACTACCACCCGAGGAAAGAAAAAAAGGTGGCAGATGCTTTGAGCAGAAAAGATCATGGAGTTTTGAACAATATAAGAATTGAAAGGGATCCAATTTTCCTGGATCTAGTGAAGATGGCCATGGGAATAACCAGGGAAGGTTAAACATCAATTCTTTTTCAAATGGTTGCCAAACCATCTTTACTAGAAAGGATTAAGAGTTCTCAGACCGATGATGAAGAATTTCAAAAGAAGATTAAAGCTGTGAATGATGGGAGATTGAGAGAATTTGTGTATGAAGAATGAATTTTGAAATTCGGGAAGAGGCTTTGTGTTCCCAATATACCTGATCTAATAAAAGAATTGTTGGATGATGCTCATAGTTCCAATTTCTCTATACACCCTGGGAGCACCAAAATGTATAGAGATTTGAAGGAACATTTTTGGTGGGACAACATGAAGAGGGAGATTGCTGATTTTATATCAAGATGTATGGTTTTTCAACAAGTGAAAGCTGGAAGGCAACAGCCTGGTGGAGTATTGCAACCTCTTCCCATACTTGAGTGGAAATGGGACAATATTACGATGAACTTTGTCATGGGAATACCAAATACTCCAAGAAGGAATGATGCAATATGGTTTATTGTTGATCGTCTTACCAAGTCAGCACATTTTCTTGCTATAAGAGAAGATCTACCAATGGAACGTCTAGAAAGACTATACATTGATGAAGTTGTGAGACTTCATGGAGTACCCCTATCGATTGTTTCTGATCATGATCCCCGTTTTACTTCAAGATTCTGGAAAAGTCTTCAGAAATCATTAGATACTGAACTTCATTTGAGCACTGCCTACCTATAACGACCCATACTTTACATACATTGTTAATACTTCAAAATTGAAGTACACTTATTACAACATATGACAAAACCACAAAGGACCGTATAGGTATAGTGTCTTTAGAAACTGGGAAACATAAACAACTGGTTCATAAATCTTCTACAGTGTCTCCCATTTATTTCATCATATCTAGGGTCCCTTTTAGCATATTCTACTTAATATCCATCTTCCTGACCTGGGGAAAAGAAAACATAAAAGGGTGAGCTCAAATGCTCAGCAAGGGCAAATAAAGGAAATAAAAATCATATCATATCTTTTTGAAAATCATAACCTGCAAAAGAGATCATAATATCTTAACATGGAACAAATCATAGAAGTGAAAATGAGATCCCCATAATCATAACATGAAACTTGAAACTTTGTGGCATGCACACATAATCATGGAAAATCATTTCTTGTTAGTCATGACTCATTTCCAAGACTATCTTAGTGGACAAAGTCCCTTTCTGAACCGAGTCACCCTCGTTCCAGTCCTGTTTCACTGAACCGGTATAACCTACCATTCCAGCCATGTCTATCTCATGAGATATAAAATCTTTACCCAATGCATTGGAGGGAGATATAGGTCCCACCCATCTTATAATGAATCCTTTCTTATGTGTGCCACATAATCATAAATCATACATCATCGCATAACACATGTAACAAAAATGGGATTCTTGAAACATCATGACATCATAAAACAAATCATATAAGGTAAATGACTTCATAAAAATAATTCCCTCACAACATAATCAAATCAATGTAATAATAGGGATAAAAACAGAACCCTTTACTATCTTAGATGGAAAATAATTTTGATAAAACACTTGAACTCCATTCTTGAGGAAAATATCCTTTCTTCTTCAAAAACACTTTTCTTTTCTTAACATGTCATGCAATTATAAACTAAAAGAAGTTGATTAAAAATAAACTTGAAAACTTATAAAGGAATCTTCTTGGAAATAATGTTTTAAAAATCCATTTATGCCGTATAAGTTAAAAAAACATTCTTCGTACTTTTGTCGGAAAAGTCAAAAAGTACCTCGTATGAAAAACGACAAAAGATTCCTTTCATACATATTACTAAAAACTCACCGAAGGGTAAAAATGGATTTAAACAATTGTAGGTGGATGGAAATAATATTACATATTGATGAAACATGGATGTGGATGATAAAATACACCCCAGTAAATACTTACGAATAAACAATCTCGGATAAAAATGAGATTGTGATATTTCCCTTACCTTAGGTCCGATTTGCTTTGTATGTGTCCGAAGCTCCTGTATAATGGTTTAAATAATGTTATTGACTTATTCCAGAATCATACATATTGATATGATATCATATATGGTCATATTCTTAGCTTCTTGTTAGTAATATTTCATTGTTACTTGTTACTCGGGTCTTTATTGCCTTTTGTTCTTATGCGTGTTTTGCCGAATAAATTCTTATTCTTATTTTAAGGTTATAGATACCTTATATCCAGAATGGTATTAGTGTAACATATATCATATTTATTCATTCAATTCATTTATATAATTACTATGTAATGATGATCATGTAGAACGAGTCGCATCACATCGTGGAGACGGTATTCCGTACGTACGCACGAGTGATGATATCGTTCCTATGATCATGGAATTGTATTGGAGTATATGTATATTATTTCAGTATCAATATTAATTTATAATAATCATAAATAGTTACTCATTACACCATTATACCCATCCTTGTAAGGTGATGGTGGAAAATAGATTACACCACGGCGTGGAGACGGTATTCCGTACGTACGCACGCGCGGTGATTTCATTTTTCCGTAGGATGGATAGAAGGTGAATTAGGGTTGTTTCATATTTATAATAACATATCAGTATGTAAGTAATACTGATGTTATTACTTTATCATGAAACAACTAAAGAAGAAGAAGTTTAAGAAGAAAGAAATTGAAAAGATCGGTAATGGATATTACCTCTTCTTTGGAACGATTCTTTGAATCCTCCACTTAGGGAACTAAGATTGGTCTTTGAAGAAGACCAGGACCTCTAGGATTATTCTAGGGAAGTGGAGAGGAGAAAATGGCAGGGGTTGGCCGAGCTTGAGTGCTCAAATTGGTGTGAGGAGGAGGGGGAGGAGGTTCCCTTTTATAAGGGAGGAGAGGGGCACCTTAGGAATATCTCAAAATATTATTTTATATTAAAGTCAAAATCGGTTTATAATGGTTACAAAGGGTCTTATTTCGAAGCTAAAGTGGGGATGGGTCGAAATCCTATCAACCAATAGGATTTAGAAAAGTTTAGGTTATTATTTTAACCTTATCAATTAGATTTAACTCTAAGTTAAATAATTTAACTTTTACCGTGTCTTTTTGTTTTCTTACACTATATGGTTAATACACTTACTATAACATGCCAAACGAACCCCAAATTGTTTATTATTAATATATATATCCTTATCTAAGTCATTTGGCCGAACCTTAGATTTTTAGGAATAAAATAACAATTAATAATATAATATTTGATTTAAAAACTATTTTGTGTCAATTTTGACACTATTTGATATATGATTTTTGTGAAAGTCATAACAGAATTATATGTTCAAATCAAGTTAATTAAATCAACAATAATATATCATAGTAACCTAGAAAATTAGTGTAATTCATAAAAAGTCCCAAATTACATTTATTTTGGTGTTTATAACATCAATTATGTCAATATTTCATTAATAAGATAATTACTGCATCATCATTTTGTCATAAATAAATTAAATTATTTAATGTCTAAAAATTATAAATAAAATATCATCATGTAGGAAATCTTTTTATCTTTCTAATGAATATTTATAGTCGAATTTATCTTATGTATAACCCCATATTAAAAACGATTTACTTATTAAACTTTGATTTTAACTATTTTAACCCTTCTTTAAATAAATTAATAATAAATGTCCTAATCTAATCCAAGTGGACCTAAATGGTCATATTTTATTCCTAAGTTTGTTTTTGGTCGAATTACACTTGTCCAATAGAATTAGGACATGTGTTAGGGTAATAATAATATCATTTTTACCCTTAATTACCCTATTTACTTTTAACCGTGGTAAAAAAAAGTAAAAAGTTACTATTCACCAAAAAATTATTTTCATCTCATTGAACCACATTTTAGTCCTTGATATTAACCGTGTCTCTCGGATTTTCGAAATTCCATTCACAGAAGCGGTAAAATTAAGTTTTATGCAAAATTCAGTTTTTAACCTACCACTTAGTGGTTTCACTATTCATCAAAAATTGAAAGTTTTCAGAAAAATACCAAAATTTCACCCTAGGCTAATTTCGGTATTCCGAATCCAAAAATGAAGTCCATTTTGAAAGATAAAATTTATAAAATTTCAAAAAGTGGTTATTACTATTCATAACGACTAGTTTTAATAATATTTTAATAGCATATCGTTGTTTAGTGAAGCTCAGTATTGCGTACGACGCAAGCTATCGAGGAAGGTCGTGGTTGCGTGTAAAGTAAGCCAAGCTAGTATGTAGTGAAAGATTCCTTTGATGATATATATAAAAACAAAATATTACTCATAAAAATCTTGGGTGTTACATTCTACCCCCCTTAAAAAGAATTTCGCCCTCGAAATTCGTCACTTTGTAACAAACAGATGAGGATACTTCTCCCTCATCATATCCTCAAGCTCCCATGTAGCTTCTTCTAATTGGTGGTTCCTCCATAAAACTTTCACCAATCGAGTGGTCTTGTTTCGTAGGACTTTTTCGCTACGATCCAGAATCTCTATCGGTTGTTCTTTATAAGAAAGATCTTGCTCCAGCGGTACAACTTCTGAGATGAGTACATGTGAAGGATCAGGTATGTACTTTCTCAGGAGAGATACATGGAACACATCGTGAACTTGAGAGAGATTCGGTGGAAGCGCCAATCGGTAAGCTACCTTTCCAACACGATCCAGTATTTCGAAAGGACCGATATATCTAGGGCTCAACTTCCCCTTCTTTCCAAATCTCATAACCCTCTTCCAGGGAGATATTCGTAAGAACACTTTATCACCCACTTCAAACTCTAGGTCTTTTCTTCGGTTGTCGGCATAACTTTTCTGTCGACTCTGAGCTGCTCTTATGTGTTGTTGAATAGATCTGACCTTTTCTGCCATTTCATCAACGAGATCAGGTCCTAATAGCTTTCTTTCCCCAACTTCATCCCAGCAAGTTGGAGTCCTGCATTTCTTTCAATAGAGAGCTTCATAAGGAGCCATCTGAATACTGGAGTGAAAGCTATTATTATAAGAAAATTCCACCAAAGGTAGGTGTTGATCCCAACCTCCTTTGAAATCCATAGAGCAAGCTATCAACATATCTTCTAGGGTTTGAATTGTTCTCTCAGACTGACCGTCTGTCTGGGGATGATAAGCAGTGCTGAAACTCAACTCTGTATCCAGAGTATGCTGAAGACTTCGCCAGAACTTCGAGGTAAATCTCGGATCCCGATCAGATATAATAGAAAGTGGTACTCCATGCAATCTTACCACTTCCTTTACATATATCCTGGCAAGCTGATCTAGAGAGAAATCCTCTCTAATAGCAATGAAGTGTGCAGACTTTGTAAGACGATCAACTATGACCCAAATAGCATTATTGCCTTTGGATGTTTTAGGAAGTCCTGTGACAAAGTCCATAGTGATGTTTTCCCATTTCCATTCGGGTATGGGTAATGGTTGTAACATCCCCTTAGACTTTTGTCTCTCAGCTTTAACTTGTTGACAAACCAAGCATCGAGAGACATATTCAGCAACATCTCTTTTCATGCCATCCCACCATAAGTACTCTTTCAGGTCCCTATACATCTTCGTGCTTCCAGGATGAATAGAGAATGAAGAACTATGAGCCTCATCCAGCAGCTCCTTCTTTAATTCGGGGATGGGAGGAACACAAACCCGATTCCTGAACTTTATTATCCCATCACAATCAAGGTTGAATTCAGGAACATTTATCACCTTCTTTTGTAACTCGACATCTTCTTTCTGTGCCTCTTTAATCTTCACATGTATAGATGGTTGAACATTCATTTGAGAAAGATAAGATTTTTCCCCTTCCATTATAATTCCAAGATCCATCCTTTGTAAATCCATAAATATTGGATCTTTTGTGATCCTCATCATGGATAAACTAGCATGGCCTTGTCGACTTAATGCATCTGCCACCTTGTTTGCTTTCCCAGGGTGGAAATGGATTGAGCAGTCATAATCCTTAATCAGCTCCAACCATCTTCTTTGACGCATATTCAGCTCCTTTTGTGTGAAAATATACTTTAAACTTTTATGATCAGTATAAATATCACACCTTTCACCATAAAGGTAATGCCTCCAAATCTTTAATGCAAAGATTACCGCAGCCAACTCCAAATCATGTGTTGGGTAATTTTTCTCATGGATTTTCAACTGTCGTGAGGCATAAGCTATCACCATATCATTTTTCATAAGAACACACCCCAATCCCTTCTTGGATGCATCACTGTAGATCACAAACCTTTCTCCACTATAAGGTAGTGTGAGCACAGGTGCACTGGATAACCTTCTTTTCAACTCCTTGAAATTCTCTTCACATTCCTCTGTCCAAACAAACTTAACTCCTTTCCGAGTCAACTTGGTGAGTGGATTAGATAATCGTGAAAAATCCTTTACAAAACGTCGATAATATCCAGCCAAACCAAGAAAACTTCGGATCTCAGTTACTGTTGTTGGTCTCAACCATCTTTCGATAACCTCTGTTTTTGCTGGATCCACAGATATCCCCTCTTTTGAGATTATGTGACCCAAAAATGCAACTTTTTGAAGCCAAAATTCACACTTGGTAAATTTGGCATAAAGCTTCTCCTTTCTCAGGGTCTTTAATATAATTCTCAAGTGATCTTCATGCTCTTCCTTGCTCTTTGAATAGACAAGAATATCGTCTATAAAGACTACCACAAATTGATCAAGATAGTCTCTAAAGACTCTATTCATTAGATCCATGAAGATAGCAGGGGCATTAGTAAGACCAAATGGCATCACTATAAATTCATAGTGTCCATACCTTGTACGGAAATCCGTCTTTGGTATATCCTCCCTTTTGACCCTTAATTGATGATACCCTGAACGAAGATCAATCTTGGAAAAGTATTGAGCTCCGCGTAGTTGGTCAAATAAGTCATCAATGCGTGGGAGAGGATATTTGTTCTTGATAGTGATCTTGTTAAGTTCTCGATAATCAATGCAGAGTCTCATTGATCCATCTTTCTTCTTAACAAATAGAACAGGTGCTCCCCAAGGTGACGCACTAGGGCGTATGAATCCCTTATCAAGATTCTCCTGGAGTTGCTTCTTCAATTCCTGCAACTCAATTGGGTCCATTCTATAAGGTGTCTTTGAAATAGGCAAAGCACCCGGTACGAGTTCTATTGAAAACTCAACTTCACGATTTGGTGGAAGACCTGGTGATTCCTCCGGAAAGACATCATCAAACTCCCGTACAATGGGAATATTCTTAATCGCGAGTTTCTCACCAACCATTTGAGATAAATAACCTTCATTTAGTGGAATCAATACCCATAAAATGGAAGAAATTTCCACTAGAAGGTTATGTTCATCCTTGCATTGATAGACGATCATAGATTGATCTGGAATATGAAATGTGACTTCCCTTATTTGGCAATTGATATGAGCTCCGTATAAAGAAAGCCAATCCATGCCAAGAATCACATCGAATTCCACTAAAGGAAGGATCACAAGATTTTCAGGAAGCACTTTCCCACAAACTTCGATCGGAGAAGAATTATAAACTTTTGATGCAATTGATGTGCCATTAGGTGTTGTCACAGCTAACTCAACATCTAATTGTTGAGGTAATACGGTGATACCCTTAGAAAATTCTTCAGAAATAAAAGAGTGGGTGGATCCAGAATCAAATAAAACATTTGCTACTTTAGAGTGGATGGTAAGTGTACCTTTCACCACATCGTTATCGTACTCCACATCGCTGATAGAAATTGCATGTGACTTTCCTTTGTCTTTAGCCTTAAGATTTTGTTGACGTCGAACATCATCATCAACCCTTGGATTTGGGCATTGATTGGCATAATGCCCCATCTCCTTGCACTTGAAACATTGAAGTGTAGTAGGTTCATTCTGTGTATCCCTTCCTTTGTTTGCATCATTAGACATCTTCTTCCCATTATCGCGACATTCAAATGCCCGATGACCTTCCTTTCCAAATTTGAAACATTTACTTGTCCCTTTAAGACAACTCCCTCCATGTTTCTTTCCACACTTTGAGCATAAGGGAAAGCTCATCTTCTTTTCAGTGTGCTCTTTAGATTTTCCTTTGAATTCCATTTTCCTCTTCTTATCAAACCCATATGACTGATGGGTTACTCCAATCTCCATCTCGACTTTGAGAGCACATCGAACGATTTCCTCATAGCTATTGAAGTCCCTTATGGCTAACGCCCTTCTAAGACATGGTTTTAAGCCACTAAAGAATCGATCGATCTTACTCTCAGGTTGGATAATAATACCAGAAACGTACCTTGCAAGTCTTGTAAAATTTGCTTCATAGGTACCAACAGATTCATCATCCCTTTGCTTCAGTTCAAGAAACTCTTTCTCCATCTTTGTTCGGAGAATACGAGGGAAGTACTTATTGAAAAATAAGTTCTTGAACTCGTCCCATTCCATGGACTCAATTTCATCCCTTTGCCTCGTATTCTTAATAATATTCCACCATTGATCAGCATCTCCTTCCAAACGATACACTGCTAGGATGACTTTATCATGTTCAGAACATTGAAGAACTGGAAATATCTTTTCAGTAGTACTAATCCATTGTTCAGCAACTAATGGATCAGTAGACCCGCTGAAAGAAGGTGGATGCTGCCTCATGAAGGATTCAACAGAATGTTGCTCCTTCCTTTGCTCGTTTGAAAGTCCTGCATGATTCATAGCTTGAGAAAGTTGTGTGAGCATGGCTACAAGATTTTGCATTCCATCTCCCATATCGTTTGGTTGCTCAGGGGGACAATCATTGCATTGCCCATCGCATTCTGCATTAACACGGTTCCTTCGGGTTCCAGCCATTGAATAAAACCAAGAAGAATAGTGTGAGCAACACTAATTATAATAGGAAAACCACATAATTCAAGAATAAAATTTTCATGCTTAAGGTCTTATCCTAGGTTATTCATGGCCATTTTTAAAACACTAAGATTGTGTTCTATGCTTAGACTTATCCTTAGGGTTCTTACTAAGGCTTTCACATCCTAGTTTCCAAAGGTTGACTATACCTTTCCTCTGATACCAACTATAACGACCCATACTTTACATACATTGTTAATACTTCAAAATTGAAGTACACTTATTACAACATATGAAAAAACCACAAAGGACCGTATAGGTATAGTGTCTTTAGAAACTGGGAAACATAAACAACTGGTTCATAAATCTTCTACAGTGTCTCCCATTTATTTCATCATATCTAGGGTCCCTTTTAGAATATTCTACTTAATATCCATCTTCCTGACCTGGGGAAAAGAAAACATAAAAGGGTGATCTCAAATGCTCAGCAAGGGCAAATAAAGGAAATAAAAATCATATCATATCTTTTTGAAAATCATAACTTGCAAAAGAGATCATAATATCTTAACATGGAACAAATCATAGAAGTGAAAATGAGATCCCCATAATCATAACATGAAACTTGAAACTTTGTGGCATGCACACATAATCATGAAAAATCATTTCTTGTTAGTCATGACTCATTGCCAAGACTATCTTAGTGGACAAAGTCCCTTTCTGAACCGAGTCACCCTCGTTCCAGTCCTGTTTCACTGAACCGGTATAACCTACCGTTCCAGCCTTGTGTATCTCATGAGATATAAAATCTTTACCCAATGCATTGGAGGGAGATATAGTTCCCACCCATCTTATAATGAATCCTTTCTTATGTGTGCCACATAATCATAAATCATACATCATCGCATAACACATGTAACAAAAATGGGATTCTTGAAACATCATGACATCATAAAAAAAATCATATAAGGTAAATGACTTCATAAAAATAATTCCCTCACAACATAATCAAATCAATGTAATAATAGGGATAAAAACAGAACCCTTTACTATCTTATATGGAAAATAATTTTGATAAAACACTTGAACTCCATTCTTGAGGAAAATATCCTTTCTTCTTCAAAAACACTTTTCTTTTCTTAACATGTCATGCAATTATAAACTATAAGAAGTTGATTAAAAATAAACTTGAAAACTTATAAAGGAATCTTCTTGGAAATAATGTTTTAAAAATCCATTTATGCCGTATAAGTTAAAAAAAACATTCTTCGTACTTTTGTCGGAAAAGTCAAAAAGTACCTCGTACGAAAAACGACAAAAGATTCCTTTCATACATATTACTAAAAACTCACCGAAGGGTAAAAATGGATTTAAACAATTGTAGGTGGATGGAAATAATATTACATATTGATGAAACATGGATGTGGATGATAAAATACACCCCAGTAAATACTTACGAATAAACAATCTCGGATAAAAATGAGATTGTGATATTTCCCTTACCTTAGGTCCGATTTGCTTTGTATGTGTCCGAAGCTCCTGTATAATGGTTTAAATAATGTTATTGACTTATTCCAGAATCATACATATTGATATGATATCATATATGGTCATATTCTTAGCTTCTTGTTAGTAATATTTCATTGTTACTTGTTACTCGGGTCTTTATTGCCTTTTGTTCTTATGCGTGTTTTGCCGAATAAATTCTTATTCTTTTAAGGTTATAGATACCTTATATCCAGAATGGTATTAGTGTAACATATATCATATTTATTCATTCAATTCATTTATATAATTACTATGTAATGATGATCATGTAGAAAGAGTCGCATCACATCGTGGAGACGGTATTCCGTACGTACGCACGAGTGATGATATCGTTCCTATGATCATGGAATTGTATTGGAGTATATGTATATTATTTCAGTATCAATATTACTTTATAATAATCATAAATAGTTACTCATTACACCATTATACCCATCCTTGTAAGGTGATGGTGGAAAATAGATTACACCACGGCGTGGAGACGGTATTCCGTACGTACGCACGCGCGGTGATTTCATTTTTCCGTAGGATGGATAGAAGGTGAATTAGGGTTGTTTCATATTTATAATAACATATCAGTATGTAAGTAATACTTATGTTATTACTTTATCATGAAACAACTAAAGAAGAAGAAGTTGAAGAAGAAAGAAATTGAAAAGATCGGTAATGGATATTACCTCTTCTTTGGAACGCTTCTTTGAATCCTCCACTTAGGGAACTAAGATTGGTCTTTGAAGAAGACCAGGACCTCTAGGATTATTCTAGGGAAGTGGAGAGGAGAAAATGGCAGGGGTTGTCTGAGCTTGAGTGCTCAAATTGGTGTGAGGAGGAGGGGGAGGAGGTGCCCTTTTATAAGGGAGGAGAGGGGCACCTTAGGAATATCTCAAAATATTATTTTATATTAAAGTCAAAATTGGTTTATAATGGTTCCAAAGGGTCTTATTTCGAAGCTAAAGTGGGGATGGGTCGAAATCCTATCAACCAATAGGATTTAGAAAAGTTTAGGTTATTATTTTAACCTTATCAATTAGATTTAACTCTAAGTTAAATAATTTAACTTTTACCGTGTCTTTTTGTTTTCTTACACTATATGGTTAATACACTTACTATAACATGACAAACGAACCACAAATTGTTTATTATTAATATATATATCCTTATCTAAGTCATTTGGCCGAACCTTATATTTTTAGGAATAAAATAACAATTAATAATATAATATTTGATTTAAAAACTATTTTGTGTCAATTTTGACACTATTTGATATATGATTTTTGTGAAAGTCATAACAGAATTATATGTTCGAATCAAGTTGATTAAATAAACACTAATATATCATAGTAACCTAGAAAATTAGTGGAATTCATAAAAAGTCTCAAATTACATTTATTTTGGTGTTTATAACATCAATTATGTCAATATTTCATTAATAAGATAATTACTGCATCATCATTTTGTCATAAATAAATTAAATTATTTAATGTCTAAAAATTATAAATAAAATACCATCATGTAGGAAATCTTTTTATATTTATAATGAATATTTATAGTCGAATTTATCTTATCTATAACCCCATATTAAAAATGATTTACTTATTAAACTTTGATTTTAACTATTTTAACCCTTCTTTAAATAAATTAATAATAAATGTCCTAATCTAATCCAAGTGGACCTAAATGGTCATATTTTATTCCTAAGTTTGTTTTTGGTCGAATTACACTTGTCCAATAGAATTAGGACATGTGTTAGGGTAATAATAATATCATTTTTACCCTTAATTACCCTATTTACTTTTAACCGTGGTAAAAAAAGTAAAAAGTTACTATTCACCAAAAAATTATTTTTATCTCATTGAACCACATTTTAGTCCTTGATATTAACCGTGTCTCTCAGATTTTCGAAATTCCATTCACAGAAGCGGTAAAATTAAGTTTTATGCAAAATTCAGTTTTTAACCTACCATTTAGTGGTTTCACTATTCATCAAAAATTGAAAGTTTTCAGAAAAATACCAAAATTTCACCCTAGGCTAATTTCAGTATTCTGAATCCAAAAATGAAGTCCATTTTGAAAGATAAAATTTATAAAATTTCAAAAAGTGGTTATTACTATTCATAACGGCTAGTTTTAATAATATTTTAATAGCATATCGTTGTTTAGTGAAACTCAGTATTGCGTACGACGCAAGCTATCGAGGAAGGTCGCGGTTGCGTGTAAAGTAAGCCAAGCTAGTATGTAGTGAAAGATTCCTTTGATGATATATATAAAAAAAAAATATTACTCATAAAAATCTCGGGTGTTACATTCTACCCCCCTTAAAAAGAATTTCGCCCTCGAAATTCGTCACTTTGTAACAAACAGATGAGGATACTTCTCCCTCATCATATCCTCAAGCTCCAATGTAGCTTCTTCTAATTGGTGGTTCCTCCATAAAACTTTCACCAATCGAGTGGTCTTGTTTCGTAGGACTTTTTCGCTACGATCCAGAATCTCTATCGGTTGTTCTTCATAAGAAAGATCTTGCTCCAGCGGTACAACTTCTGAGCTGAGTACATGTGAAGGATCAGGTATGTACTTTCTCAGGAGAGATACATGGAACACATCGTGAACTTGAGAGAGATTCGGTGGAAGCGCCAATCGGTAAGCTACCTTTCCAACACGATCCAGTATTTCGAAAGGACCGATATATCTAGGGCTCAACTTCCCCTTCTTTCCAAATCTCATAACCCTCTTCCAGGGAGATATTCGTAAGAACACTTTATCACCCACTTCAAACTCTAGGTCTTTTCTTCGGTTGTAGGCATAACTTTTCTGTCGACTCTGAGCTGCTCTTATGTGTTGTTGAATAGATCTGACCTTTTCTGCCATTTCATCAACGAGATCAGGTCCTAATAGCTTTCTTTCCCCAACTTCATCCCAGCAAGTTGGAGTCCTGCATTTCTTTCCATATAGAGCTTCATAAGGAGCCATCTGAATACTGGAGTGAAAGCTATTATTATAAGAAAATTCCACCAAAGGTATGTGTTGATCCCAACCTACTTTGAAATCCATAGAGCAAGATCTCAACATATCTTCTAGGGTTTGAATTGTTCTCTCAGACTGACCGTCTGTCTGGGGATGATAAGCAGTGCTGAAACTCAACTCTGTATCCAGAGTATGCTGAAGACTTCGCCAGAACTTCGAGGTAAATCTCGGATCCCGATCAGATATAATAGAAAGTGGCACTCCATGCAATCTTACAACTTCCTTTACATATATCCTGGCAAGCTGATCTAGAGAGAAATCCTCTCTAATAGCACCGAAGTGTGCAGACTTTGTAAGACGATCAACTATGACCCAAATAGCATTATTGCCTTTGGATGTTTTAGGAAGTCCTGTGACAAAGTCCATAGTGATGTTTTCTCATTTCCATTCGGGTATGGGTAATGGTTGTAACATCCCCTTAGACTTTTGTCTCTCAACTTTAACTTGTTGACAAACCAAGAATCGAGAGACATATTCAGCAACATCTCTTTTCATGCCATCCCACCATAAGTACTCTTTCAGGTCCCTATACATCTTCGTGCTTCCAGGATGAATAGAGAATGAAGAACTATGAGCCTCATCCAGCAGCTCCTTCTTTAATTCGGGGATGGGAGGAACACAAACCCGATTCCTGAACTTTATTATCCCATCACAATCAAGGTTGAATTCAGGAACATTTCTCACCTTCTTTTGTAACTCGACATCTTCTTTCTGTGCCTCTTTAATCTTCACATGTATAGATGGTTGAACATTCATTTGAGAAAGATAAGATTTTTCCCCTTCCATTATAATTCCAAGATCCATCCTTTGTAAATCCATAAATATTGGATCTTTTGTGATCCTCATCATGGATAAACTAGCATGGTCTTGTCGACTTAATGCATCTGCCACCTTGTTTGCTTTCCCAGGGTGGTAATGGATTGAGCAGTCATAATCCTTAATCAGCTCCAACCATCTTCTTTGACGCATATTCAGCTCCTTTTGTGTGAAAATATACTTTAAACTTTAATGATCAATATAAATATCACACCTTTCACCATAAAGGTAATGCCTCCAAATATTTAATGCAAAGATTACCGCAGCCAACTCCAAATCATGTATTGGGTAATTTTGCTCATGGATTTTTAACTGTCATGAGGCATAAGCTATCACCATATCATTTTTCATAAGAACACACCCCAATCCCTTCTTGGATGCATCACTGTAGATCACAAACCTTTCTCCACTACAAGGCAGTGTGAGCACAGGTGCACTGGATAACCTTCTTTTCAACTCCTTGAAATTCTCTTCACATTCCTCTGTCCAAACAAACTTAACTCCTTTCCGAGTCAACTTGGTGAGTGGATTAGATAATCGTGAAAAATCCTTTACAAAACGTCGATAATATCCAGCCAAACCAAGAAAACTTCGGATCTCAGTTACTGTTGTTGGTCTCGACCATCTTTCGATAACCTCTGTTTTTGCTGGATCCATAGATATCCCCTCTTTTGAGATTATGTGACCCAAAAATGCAACTTTTTGAAGCCAAAATTCACATTTGGTAAATTTGGCATAAAGCTTCTCCTTTCTCAGGGTCTTTAATATAATTCTCAAGTGATCTTCATGCTCTTCCTTGCTCTTTGAATAGACAAGAATATCGTCTATAAAGACTACCACAAATTGATCAAGATAGTCTCTAAAGACTCTATTCATTAGATCCATGAAGATAGCAGGGGAATTAGTAAGACCAAATGGCATCACTATAAATTCATAGTGTCCATACCTTGTACGGAAAGCCGTCTTTGGTATATCCTCCCTTTTGACCCTTAATTGATGATACCCTGAATGAAGATCAATCTTGGAAAAGTATTGAGCTCCGCGTAGTTGGTCAAATAAGTCATCAATGCGTGGGAGAGGATATTTGTTCTTGATAGTGATCTTGTTAAGTTCTCGATAATCAATGCAGAGTCTCATTGATCCATATTTCTTCTTAACAAATAGAACAGGTGCTCCCCAAGGTGACGCACTAGGGCGTATGAATCCCTTATCAAGATTCTCCTGGAGTTGCTTCTTCAATTCCTGCAACTCAATTGGGGCCATTCTATAAGGTGTCTTTGAAATAGGCAAAGCACCCGGTACGAGTTCTATTGAAAACTCAACTTCACGATTTGGTGGAAGACCTGGTAATTCCTCCGGAAAGACATCATCAAACTCCCGTACAATGGGCATATTCTTAATCGCGAGTTTCTCACCAACCATTTGAGATAAATAACCTTCATTTAGTGGAATCAATACCCATAAAATGGAAGAAATTTCCACTGGAAGGTTATGTTCATCCTTGCATTGATAGACGATCATAGATTGATCTGGAATATGAAATGTGACTTCCCTTCTTTGGAAATTGATATGAGCTCCGTATAAAGAAAGCCAATCTATGCCAAGAATCACATCGAATTCCACTAAAGGAAGGATCACAAGATTTGCAGGAAGCACTTTCCCACAAACTTTGATCAGAGAAGAATTATAAACTTTTGATGCAATTGATGTGCCATTAGGTGTTGTCACAACTAACTCAACATCTAATTGTTGAGGTAATACGGTGATACCCTTAGAAAATTCTTCAGAAATAAAAGAGTGGGTGGATCCAGAATCAAATAAAACATTTTCTACTTTAGAGTGGATGGTAAGTGTACCTTTCACCACATCGTTATCGTACTCCACATCGCTGATAGAAATTGCATGTGACTTTCCTTTGTCTTTAGCCTTAAGATTTTGTTGACGTCGAACATCATCATCAACCCTTGGATTTGGGCATTGATTGGCATAATGCCCCATCTCCTTGCACTTGAAACATTGAAGTGTAATAGGTTCATTCTGTGTATCCCTTCCTTTGTTTGCATCATTAGACATCTTCTTCCCATTATCGCGACATTCAAATGCCCGATGACCTTCCTTTCCACATTTGAAACATTTACTTGTCCCTTTAAGACAACTCCCTCCATGTTTCTTTCCACACTTTGAGCATAAGGGAAAGCTCATCTTCTTTTCAGTGTGCTCTTTAGATTTTCCTTTGAATTCCATTTTCCTCTTCTTATCAAACCCATATGACTGATGGGTTACTCCAATCTCCATCTCGACTTTGAGAGCACATCGAACGATTTCCTCATAGCTATTGAAGTCCCTTATGGCTAACGCCCTTCTAAGACTTGGTTTTAAGCCACTAAAGAATCGATCGATCTTACTCTCAGGTTAGATAATAATACCAGAAGCGTACCTTGCAAGTCTTGTAAAATTTGCTTCATAGGTACCAACAGATTCATCATCCCTTTGCTTCAGTTCAATAAACTCTTTCTCCATCTTTGTTCTGAGAATACGAGGGAAGTACTTATTGAAAAATAAGTTCTTGAACTCGTCCCATTCCATGGACTCAATTTCATCCCTTTTCCTCGTATTCTTAATAAGATTCCACCATTGATCAACATCTCCTTCAAAACGATACACTGCTAGGATAACTTTATCATGTTCAGAACATTGAAGAACTGAAAATATCTTTTCAGTAGTACTAATCCATTGTTCAGCAACTAATGGATCAGTAGACCCGCTGAAAGAAGGTGGACGCTGCCTCATGAAGGATTCAACAGAATGTTGCTCCTTCCTTTGATCGTTTGGAAGTCCTGCATGATTCATAGCTTGAGAAAGTTGTGTGAGCATGGCTACAAGATTTTTCATTCCAGCTCCCATATCGTTTGGTTGCTCAGGGGGAAAATCATTGCATTTCCCATCGCATTCCGCATTAACACGGTTCCTTCGGGTTCCAGCCATTGACTAAAACCAAGAAGAATAGTGTTAGCAACACTAATTATAATAGGAAAACCACATAATTCAAGAATAAAATTTTCATGCTTAAGGTCTTATCCTAGGTTATTCATTGCCATTTCTAAAACACTAAGATTGTGTTCTATGCTTAGACTTATCCTTAGGGTTCTTACTAAGGCTTTCACATCTTAGTTTCCAAAGGTTGACTATACCTTTCCTCTGATACCAACTATAACGACCCATACTTTACATACATTGTTAATACTTCAAAATTGAAGTACACTTATTACAACATATGACAAAACCACAAAGGACCGTATAGGTATAGTGTCTTTAGAAACTGGGAAACATAAACAACTGGTTCATAAATCTTCTACAGTGTCACCCATTTATTTCATCATATCTAGGGTCCCTTTTAGCATATTCTACTTAATATCCATATTCCTGACCTGGGGAAAAGAAAACATAAAAGGGTGAGCTCAAATGCTCAGCAAGGGCAAATAAAGGAAATAAAAATCATATCATATCTTTTTGAAAATCATAACCTGCAAAAGAGATCATAATATCTTAACATGGAACAAATCATAGAAGTGAAAATGAGATCCCCATAATCATAACATGAAACTTGAAACTTTGTGGAATGCACACATAATCATGGAAAATCATTTCTTGTTAGTCATGACTCATTGCCAAGACTATCTTAGTGGACAAAGTCCCTTTCTGAACCGAGTCACCCTCGTTCCAGTCCTGTTTCACTGAACCGGTATAACCTACCGTTCTAGCCATGTCTATCTCATGAGATATAAAATCTTTACCCAATGCATTGGAGGGAGATATAGGTCCCACCCATCTTATAATTAATCCTTTCTTATGTGTGCCACATAATCATAAATCATACATCATCGCATAACACATGTAACAAAAATGGGATTCTTGAAACATCATGACATCATAAAACAAATCATATAAGGTAAATGACTTCATAAAAATAATTCCCTCACAACATAATCAAATCAATTTAATAATAGGGATAAAAACATAACCCTTTACTATCTTAGATGGAAAATAATTTTGATAAAACACTTGAACTCCATTCTTGAGGAAAATATCCATTCTTCTTCAAAAACACTTTTCTTTTCTTAACATGTCATGCAATTATAAACTAAAAGAAGTTGATTAAAAATAAACTTGAAAACTTATAAAGGAATCTTCTTGGAAATAATTTTTTAAAAATCCATTTATGCCGTATAAGTTAAAAAAACATTCTTTGTACTTTTGTCGGAAAAGTCAAAAAGTACCTCGTACGAAAAACGAGAAAAGATTCCTTTCATACATATTACTAAAAACTCACCGAAGGGTAAAAATGGATTTAAACAATTGTAGGTGGATGGAAATAATATTACATATTGATGAAACATGGATGTGGATGATAAAATACACCCCAGTAAATACTTACGAATAAACAATCTCGGATAAAAATGAGATTGTGATATTTCCCTTACCTTAGGTCCGATTTGCTTTGTATGCGTCCGAAGCTCATGTATAATGGTTTAAATAATGTTATTGACTTATTCCAGAATCCTAAATATTGATATGATATCATATATGGTCATATTCTTAGCTTCTTGTTAGTAATATTTCATTGTTACTTGTTACTCGGGTCTTTATTGCCTTTTGTTCTTATGCGTGTTTTGCCGAATAAATTCTTATTCTTCTTTTAAGGTTATAGATAACTTATATCCAGAATGGTATTAGTGTAACATATATCATATTTATTCATTCAATTCATTTATATAATTACTATGTAATGATGATCATGTAGAACGAGTCGCATCACATCGTGGAGACGGTATTCCGTACGTACGCACGAGTGATGATATCGTTCCTATGATCATGGAATTGTATTGGAGTATATGTATATTATTTCAGTATCAATATTACTTTATAATAATCATAAACAGTTACTCATTACACCATTATAACCATCCTTGTAAGGTGATGGTGGAAAATAGATTACACCACGGCGTGGAGACGGTATTCCGTACGTACGCACGCGCGGTGATTTCATTTTTCCGTAGGATGGATAGAAGGTGAATTAGGGTTGTTTCATATTTATAATAACATATCAGTATGTAAGTAATACTGATGTTATTACTTTATCATGAAACAACTAAAGAAGAAGAAGTTGAAGAAGAAAGAAATTGAAAAGATCGGTAATGGATATTACCTCTTCTTTGGAACGCTTCTTTGAATCCTCCACTTAGGGAACTAAGATTGGTCTTTGAAGAAGACCAGGACCTCTAGGATTATTCTAGGGAAGTGGAGAGGAGAAAATGTCAGGGGTTGGCCGAGCTTGAGTGCTAAAATTGGTGTGAGGAGGAGGGGGAGGAGGTGCCCTTTTATAAGGGAGGAGAGGGGCACCTTAGGAATATCTCAAAATATTATTTTATATTAAAGTCAAAATCGGTTTATAATGGTTCCAAAGGGTCTTATTTCGAAGCTAAAGTGGGGATGGGTCGAAATCCTATCAACCAATAGGATTTAGACAAGTTTAGGTTATTATTTTAACCTTATCAATTAGATTTAACTCTAAGTTAAATAATTTAAATTTTACCGTGTCTTTTTGTTTTCTTACACTATACGGTTAATACACTTACTATAACATGCCAAACGAACCCCAAATTGTTTATTATTAATATATATATCCTTATCTAAGTCATTTGGCCTAAACTTAGATTTTTAGGAATAAAATAACAATTAATAATATAATATTTGATTTAAAAACTATTTTGTGTCAATTTTGACACTATTTGATATATGATTTTTTTGAAAGTCATAACAGAATTATATGTTCGAACCAAGTTGATTAAATCAACACTAATATATCATAGTAACCTAGAAAATTAGTGTAATTCATAAAAAGTCTCAAATTAAATTTATTTTGGTGTTTATAACATCAATTATGTCAATATTTCATTAATAAGATAATTACTGCATCATCATTTTGTCATAAATAAATTAAATTATTTAGTGTCTAAAAATTATAAATAAAATACCATCATGTAGGAAATCTTTTTTATCTTTCTAATGAATATTTATAGTCGAATTTATCTTATGTATAACCCTATATTACAAATTATTTACTTATTAAACTTTGATTTTAACTATTTTAACCCTTCTTTAAATAAATTAATAATAAATGTCCTAATCTAATCCAAGTGGACCTAAATGGTCATATTTTATTCCTAAGTTTGTTTTTGGTGGAATTACACTTGTCCAATAGAATTAGGACATGTGTTAGTGTAATAATAATATCATTTTTACCCTTAATTACCCTATTTACTTTTAACCGTGGTAAAAAAAAGTAAAAAGTTACTATTCACCAAAAAATTATTTTCATCTCATTGAACCACATTTTAGTCCTTGATATTAACCGTGTATCTCGGATTTTAGAAATTCCATTCACAGAAGCGGTAAAATTAAGTTTTATGCAAAATTCAGTTTTTAACCTACCACTTAGTGGTTTCACTATTCATCAAAAATTGAAAGTTTTCAGAAAAATACCAAAATTTCACCCTAGGCTAATTTCGGTATTCCGAATCCAAAAATGAAGTCCATTTTGAAAGATAAAATTTATAAAATTTCAAAAAGTGGTTATTACTATTCATAACGGCTAGTTTTAATAATATTTTAATAGCATATCGTTGTTTAGTGAAACTCAGTATTGCGTACGACGCAAGCTATCGAGGAAGGTCGCGGTTGCGTGTAAAGTAAGCCAAGATAGTATGTAGTGAAAGTTTCCTTTGATGATATATATAAAAACAAAATATTACTCATAAAAATATCGCGTGTTACACTACCACCCTCAAACAGATGGACAATCAGAATGAACTATTCAAACCATAGAAGACATGTTGAGATCCTGCTCACTTGACTTTCAAGGTATGTGGGATCAATATTTACCTCTGGTAGAATTTTCCTATAACAATAGCTTCCATTTGAGTATTCATATGGCACCATATGAAGCGTTATACGGAAAGAGATGTCGTACACCAACCTGTTGGGATGACGTTGGTGAAAGAAAACTTGTAGGCCCAGAACTGGTGGAGGAAACGATGGAAAAGGTGAAGGTAATCCAAAATCACATTAGAGAAGCTCAAAGTAGGCAGAAGAGCTATGCTGATAATCGAAGGAAGGATTTGGAATTTCAAGTTGGTGATCATGTTTTCCTGAAGGTATCCTCATGGAAGGGAGTTATACATTTTGGTAAGAAAGGTAAATTGAGTCCCAGATACATCGGACCTTTTGAAATTCTAGAACGAATTGGGGTTGTAGCTTACCGATTGGCAATGCCGTCAGGTCTTGCCAAAGTTCACGATGTGTTCCACGTATCTCTATTGAGGAAATACATGCCTGACCCAACGCATGTACTCACCTATGAGGAATTAGAACTGGAACCCGATCTATCTTATTGCGAAGAGCCCGTCAGGATTCTTGATATGAGAGAACAAGTACTGAGAAACCGGACGACTCGTCTGGTAAAAGTCTTGTGGAGAAACCATAAGATGGAAGAGGCAACGTGGGAACCCGAGGAAATTATGATGAAGAACCACCCGAGTCTTTTCACGCGGTATTATTCTAGAAATTTCGATGACGAAATTATTTGAAGGAGGGGAGAATGTAACACCCCAAGCTTCTACGATACGCTTCTCTTGAAATAATGTGATAGCGTGTGTTGTACGCAACATCGAGTTCTAACACACCACAACCAATAAAACTAGCCATTATGAATAGTAATACCTACTTTTTGAAATTATATATATTTTATATTTCAAAATGGACTTCATTTTTGGATTCATAATATCGAAATTATCCTAAGTTGAATTTTTGGTATTTTTCTGAGAACTTCTAATTTTTATGAATAGTGAAAATACTTAAAAACAACTTTTTTAATAAAAATAATTTATAGTGATAAATTATATTATTTAGTGGTTTTAAAGTATAGTTAGAATATATTTTTACCATTTTATCCAATGGTATTCATTAGAATTAATTTCACTTTGAAATTGGACATAAACAATTGTCAATCTTTTGATATATATTGTTTCTTAAAAACACGCTATTTGTTGTAACATCGGGAATTAATTATAAAATTAATTAATGCAACTTATATGTTTGGAATTTTTTCAAATAGACATCATTTTTGAATTCGGAATATCAATTATAGCTTAGGGTGAAATTTTGACATTGTTCAGAAAAACTTCAATTTTTGATGAATAGTGAAACCACTAAGTGGTAGTTAAAAAACTGAATTTTTCATAAAACTTAATTTTACCGCTTCTGTGATTGGAATTTCGAAAATCCGAGAGAAACGGTTAATATCAAGGAGTAAAATGTGGTTCAATGAGATGAAAATAATTGTTGGTGAATAGTAACTTTTTACTTTTATTTACCACGGTTAAAAGTAAATAGGGTAATTAAGGGTAAAAATGATATTAATATTACCCTAACACATGTCCTAATTCTATTGGACAAGTGTATCTCGACCAAAAACAACCTTAAGAATAAGATATTATCATTTAGGTCCACTTGGATTAGATTAGGACATTTATTATTATTTAATTCAAAGAAGAGTTAAAAGAGTTAAAATCACTGTTTATTTACTAAAACATTTTTAATATAGGGTTATACATAAGATATATTTGATTGTAAATATTAATTAGAAAGATAAAAAGATTTCCTACATAATGATTTTTTATTTATAATTTTTAGATATTATATAAGTTAATTTATTTATGACACAATGATGATGCAGTAATTACCATAATAGTGAAAAATTAAAATAATTGATATTATAAATACCCAAATAAATATAATTTGAGACTTTTAATGAATTAAAATAATTTTCTAGGATAATATGAAATATTATTATTGATTTAATTTACTTTTTTCGAAGTAATCATTCTGTTATGATTTTCACAAAAATCAATTGTTGAATAGTGTCAAAATTGACATAAAATGGTTTTTAAAACAAATATTATATTATTAATTGATATTAAATTTCTAAAAATCTAAGGTTCGGAAAAAAGACTTAAATCATGATATGTGTCTCATTAATGGACCACTTGGGGGTCACTTGGATGTATATAGTATGTTTATTAACCATATAATATAAAAATACAAAGAGACATTGTAAAAGTGAAAGAAATTAACTAAGATTTAATACTTAATGATAAGGTTAATATAGTAACCCAAACCTGTCTAAATTCTATTGGCTGAGTGGTTTGCGACCTATACCCACCTTAACCTTTAAATAATCCACTTTGGAGCCATTAGAAACCGAATATGAATTTATTATAAAATAATATTTCTAGCTTTTCCAAAGGTGCCCCTCACCACTCTTATAAAAGGGCACTCTCCCTTCTCATTAACTCACACCATCAAAGCCATTTGGATCGGACAAACTCTGCCCAAATACTCTCTCAAATTCCCTCAATTCATCATAGAGGCCTTCCTTTAGTCAGAAATCCAAACTAAGAGACCTTTTGATCAAATCAAAAGGAAGAACCCGAAGAAGAGGTAATGATTTCACCACCCTTTTCCAAGTTCCTTTCTTCTTCCACTTCTTATTTCATTGTTATTACCATTCTAAAATAATAACTCCAGTATCTTATATATACTGTGATGTTATTATAAATATGATACAACCATATTCAGTATTCTATCCATCCTTTGAATAACATGTCCCCATACGTGCATACATACAGCTTACCGTCTCCATGTCGTGGTGTAATTGATATTCAATAAATTATTATTTGGATGGGTATAATAATGATGTGTAACTCATGTAAATAATAATTATAACATGATAATGATTCTGTATATATGGTATACCATCCATTTATATATTATTTTAATATCAAAAGAATGATATTTTCGCTCGTGCGTACGTACGGACAACTGTCTCCACGAACGCGATGAGATTCATTCTCCATCGTATCCATTCAAGTATAATTATCATTTGATGATTTAAAAATAATTTTTAAGGACTTGATATCATTCTGGATATGAATAAGATACATCCTATCCATAACAAACATGGCTTACGTAACAAAACATATCAAAGAAAATGAGTAAGTTAACACCCGAAACGACGATAATACTAAGATATTATTAACAAATCAATGTTAAAAGATCATATATGATATCATATTCTTGTATAATTTAATAACAATTATTTCACCATTATACAGGAGGTTAACCTACCCCAACCAAGGAAAAGTACAAGGTAAGGGTTTATTTTGCAATCTCTTCATTATCCGAGGTTGTTTATACGTAATAATCTACTTGGATCTCTTTATCATCCACATCCATGTTTCTTAAAAATGAATTTCAAATAAATTTTACTATTTACTAGAATATGGGTTAAAGTCATTTATACCCTTGTTTGACTTTTTATAAGAGGTTTATAAAGGAATCTTTCCATCGTTTTCCAAACAAGGTGTTTTTTAGCCTTTTCGACAAAATTAAGGTAAGAATGTTTTTTTAACTTATACGGCGGGTGCGGCTATTTTCCACCGTTATAAAATCGTCGAAGCTTCCCTTACAGGATTAGTAGAATATTTTCAAAGAAAATGTTTTATTTTATAAATATATGACTCTTAAATGATTTCAAAATAGAAAGATAAATTTCTAAAAAAAGAGTTTTGATTTCATCTATATGTCAACATCCTTCGATGGATTTTACGCTTATTTGAAGTTGATTTATTATGAAACAAAACTTCTCTATTGTATTGAAGGTTTTGTGATATGTTTGACTATGGATGTGTTATTTTTATACCATTCATGGTTTATGGATGAAGTATTTACATTTAGTATGCTAGTTTTAATACGAGTGTTTATGTTATGTTTAATCCTTTTCATATGGGAATGCATTGGACTTAATATGTGACGGGTGGAGCCCGCTATAGCTCCTAAATGCATCGGTAGGTCTCATGAGACAAACTAGTGTCTTGGAACAAGGCCTTGGAAAAATCTTATTTGTAGTCTTGGCACGAGGCCTTGGCTATGTGGTTATGATAGTCTGGCATTATGCATTCCATCATTATGAAAGTGGTTATTGATATTGCATGTGATTATTCGATTAGTAGAATATCCATGTGAATAAGTAAATGGAATTATTTCATTTTATTTTTTCCATACTATTTTGAAGTTCAAGTTTAAATGGCTTTTGTTTTAGTTATACACTGCCTTAAATGTTTATTCTTATTTATGAAAGTTTCCGCTATATTGTTATCCTTACTGGGCATTTAAGCTCACCCCTTTTCTATGTTTTATTTTTCCCAGGATGTGAAGAAGTAAATTATGAATGACCTGTAGGGATATTATGAGGGGATAATAGTGTGGACTATGGAGATAATATGTTGGTTTTGTAGTTTTTATTTTTATGATGTAATTTAAGACTTATGAATATATCTAGTGTTTCCAAGGCTACTAAACTCATCGGTCTTTCGAGATTTGATCTTTCTTGTGATCATGACAATGTTATGTAATAATGCACTGACTCTGGGTAACTGGGGTCAGGGCATTACAAAAATGATAATTCTAGACATCTAATAATTAAGGGAATAGTGACTTTAAAGGGAATATAATATAAATTGAAAGGTAAAAAAATAAAATATATATAATAAGTAGTCTAATATAAAAATAAAGTGACATAGTATTTTTTGAAATAAAATCCAAGATATATTAATAAAAATTTAAGGAAAAACAACTGTCACATTCTAGAGAGAAAATAATTTTGTTAGAAAATATTTATTTTTAGTTATTATTGTTGTTTTCATAGTTAAGGGAACATGAAAAAGAGTTATTGGTTCAATGTAATATTTTTAAAAATATTTATAAGACATGAATATTATAATTTAATGGGGATTCAACCCATTAAAATAATAAAAGTTCAAAAAGAAACTAAAAAATCATAAACTCAAGTGAAAAATCAGTATAAATTATTAAAATAAGTATTTGGAAGATGTGATTAATAGGGTCACTTGGATGAAAATTTTCATACCAAATTTCTAGTATATTTTTTTATAAATAATACTCATTTTTTAAAAATAAATAAATAAATATGAAATGATAAATAACTTTTGATGGAAGTGGCTTTAATATAATCTCAAAAAACCATTCATTGATACTAATTAATAGGTGTACATACCACAAGATGAGTTTTTTGAGGATTGTCAAAGTTTATAAAAAATATAAGGATTACTTATAGTTCTTTAATTATGGATCACTCAAAATAAAATGGATTGTCTTTACTGATATTGGAGTTAACAAGAATAAATCAAGGAATACTAAATTTCATTATTGGATTAAAACAAAACCTACGCTGTTTCACATAACCTAATTCAAGTGTGAGAAATTTAAAATTCTTAATAATTGAGTATAAAGTAGGTTAATGAGTAATAGAATAGAATTCTTGGCCATATTATCCAAACAAATATGGAAAGCTTAAATAATATACACAATGTTCATGATGTTTTAACTTTGAAAAGAGGGACAAATTTGGTTTTTTGGTATAACAAAATAAACATAACCACCCCATTTTTCATATTTTCTATACATATTATAATTTACTCATATTCCCTAGATCATTAGGTTTATAATTTTATAGGATTACGACGCATAAATCATAAAATTTAGTTAAAACCACAGTTTCATGAATCCTATTAAAAAATAAATTCTTCAATATGATATATTCATTTTTTAATTTCTCCAGTCTAGAATAATCATTATAAATTGGCATTATTGTTCTTCTTACTTATAATTATTCCCTATAAAATACCTAAAAAGATATGTAATGCACATAAAAAATCATAGTAATGGGTAAAAATAAAATAAACTCATTAATCTATGAAATACAAAAAAACAATCTTGAGGATGCATCAATTCCATATGAGGATACATTAAAATCCCATGGAATCATAAATTTGAGTTTGATCATGAAATCAACTAAAATACTTATATTGATGAAATGAAAGGATAAATTCAGATTAAATATATAATAAAAATGAAGAAAATATAATAATAACAAAGGATTATAAGAATATAATATCCATATCATATTTAATCACTAATAATCCCCTATAATGGAATAACATCACAGGTTAATTACACTAACCTATAAGAGAATAACTTCATCTGTTAATTCCTAGATTTTTTTTTGAAGAATACATCATTACTTAATTCATTGGAGGGATATCTACCAGGACCACCCATTTTAATAGATAATTTATAATAACTATAACATTAATTAAACATATAGAGTCTTTAATTTCAATCCATAAGAATAATCCTTAAAATTTACATCAATGAATCAAATGAAATTGGTTAATTAATTCCTTATTAAGAGAAAAATGGTGAATAAGAATAGAATATAGATGAATAAAGTTCAATAAGAATACAATAAAGAACATTATTAGATTAAATTAGAGATATATTTAAGAGAAACATAAGTTCAGTGCTGTAAATAAATATATGAATAGACTAAGAACCACTTACAAAGATCATAACATGTGAAGAAAGAGTCTATCAAGGAAGAGATATGTGATAGAAAATTTAATCCTCGTAATAAAAAAAGGAAATATGATAAAAAAATAGTAGGTAGAATATAAAAAATCTTATAATAACATGTCAAAGAATAAATAATATTACTCACTAAAAAGAAATTGACTCCAGAATATCGTTACGACCTAGGTATTGTTAAAGTAAAAACCAATGAAATAGATAACAAGAAATTTTATTTTAAATACTATTAATTAAATAAAAATTATGATAAAACACATCCATTGTATATTATATCAACCATTTAAAATAGAATAATATTTAACATGTCTAAAACAAAGGAAATTGATTTTAGAATACCCTTACCTTATGATCTAAATCTACTGAACTGTCAAATCTTCTATTAAGGATCCCCTTTGAAATAAAACCATTAAGACTCCATCTTGTGAAAAAAGGCCATAGAAAATTTGGAAAGAATATAGGATAAATAATATAATAATATTAAGCAGATAAAACCAAAATTTATATGGGTTTTGAAAAGTATATTTTGAGTCCCCTTTTATAAAAAATATTATATGACATTTTTAAAGATATTTATTCTAAAAGGTTAAGAATATAATTTGTAAGGGTAAAGTGGATAATAAATGGAAAATGGAATATTTTTTCAATTCATAATCATGCACAAATGACTCAATATATTTTTTTATATTTTTTAATAATGTATAAATCATTTTTCAAAAAAATTTAATTTATATAAATTTTCAAGGTTATTTTCTTAATTGAGGTGTAAAAATATATAAATAATTATTTAATTCAACTTATAATATTTATATCAACTATTTATCATAATATTTATTCTTTTCATTTTATTAAATAATTTTCCTTTCAAAAATATATCACCGAGTTGCAATTTTTTACTTTTCATGTACTATGTAAGAACTGTATCAGCATCAACAAGTATTTTCATATAAATTTTGATATAAAAATTAATCTATATTATCTAACAAAATTAATTTTATATTTAAATTTTATTTTAATTTAACAAAAATTCCCTATGTTTTTATAATTTCATGCGTCATTTTAGGTAAAAATATAATAACAAGATGTAAAATTAAATTTAAACTAAAACTATTATTTTAAAAAGTAGTTCAAATATTATACTCCAGATAAAAACAATTAAAATTTACCTATTTATTTTTAAAATTAATATTTTATTTATATTATGTATTTTAAGATGTTTTTTATATTTTTAAAATGTTCTATAGAATTTACCTCACAATAAGAATATCTAGACATTTTCATTAATTTAAAGTATTTAATACACATTTGTTTTTTATGGTATATAATTAAACATACTTATGAAAGATACCATAGGAATACATTGAATGTCTAGTGATATTCCATGTGTAATACTTTATATAATTATCCTCCTTTTTCTCAATTTCATGTAATTATTTTACATTTATTAGATAAGGTTTCTGAGAAAATATATTTACATGAATTTATTCAATTCTATAGGATCAATTTCATCATTTTATTTTGTGTCTCAGTTTGCTTCATCTAATAATTCACATCACATTACCAACAATGAGTGGCCAAGATGAATTTCTCCTAGTTAAATCAAGAAACAAATTTTTTTATACCACTTTGGATTACATTTCAACCATTAATTTATTTGGACATCCACTAAAGGATATAGTTAATTTGTAAGGACCCAACCTTAGGAATTAAATATTCAAGTTTTTTTAACTAAAATTAACTTTATTATAATTATGAGGATCCTTTTTATTTATAGTTTTAAAGAATTACAAAAAAATCTTACATAGTAAACCCACAAATTACAAGTAGAAACTTATAATCGGTATCCATTTTGTCCACCAAAAAATTTAAATTAAAACATGGCATCTTTTCCAAAAAAATCATAATAATTCTCAGATTGACATCATACTTGTCACTACTCTTCCTTAAACCCTATGCAAAACATTTTAAAATGTAGTATGAGCACAAAATTTTCAATAAGGGACATATAAATAAGAAATATATTAGTCTATTAAAAACATTAAAACTCATTAAAAACCTATTAAAAACATACCTTTTAATTTAAAAGATAATCATTTTTTTCCAACAATTTAAATTTTTATTCCAAAAAACACTTTTTTGGGGGAGTGAGAACTCTAAAAAAATAAACCTACCCCAAACTCAAACATATAGTAAATCATCAATCCATTATAATAAAATATGAAATATGATGATTCCTTTACCCAATATAAAATTTTAACAATAGAGGTTACCACCAGGTTTGGTTCATCTCTCATGAGATCCTTGAAGTCATATTCCATCTTGTCCTATGTCTAAATATATTCGTCCATGTTAATTTTCACCTAATTAATACTATGATCCAAGATCCAATCTTGTTTGTAAATCCAAAACTTTTTCTCATCATTTAGATAAAATTGGATCCTACCAAATCTCCTTTGGGACTATGACGTTGAAGGACTCCTCTTACATCTCTTCTTTGGAGTGCATGAGAATAACCAAATCCTTTTTTCTCTTAACTACAACTTTCCACCATCCTCTAATACACTGTCAGTACACTCCATTCTAAGTAACTGTACTGGGTCTAATATCATATTACCTTTTGCCTCATATGTTATGACATAATGAGTTGGAACTTCCTTTCTTGACTTAACATGCTCTTGGGTGACAACTTTATTAGGGGTTACAAGAACTAACCTTACCTATTCCACATGTTTTCTGGATTGCCCACTGATTGGGTTATAATATGCATCAGTAAAATTGATTAGTCCTTTAATTTACTTATTATCCTCCCCTTATTGACTAAAAACTCCCCAATATTTAAATTTCATTTTTTTCTATTCCTCAAGCCAATCCCAACGTTCAATAACGCCTGGTGGTCATGTTCATAGTCTAGTGATAAAAGGGAGTTAGTATCTTCGTCACTCTGTTCATAATTCACCTCTAACCTTGACTCACAGTACTCTATTTTTCATTTTGGAATTACTATTTTCTAACCTTCAAATTCAATATCCTTTTCTCAATTCCCATTAATAGAATCAAAACTATTTTTAATACGGATTGAACATGAGGGAACCTACAGGATAGAAGACCCCATCACCTGAGAATCAGCATAATTCAATACCAGTAATGTATGTCACATAGGTTATAAACCATTCATAAATAATTTAAAAGTAATTTATATTTAATATAACACCTGATAACGTTTTTAAACCCATGTGAAAAATTGTTTTGGATGTCAAAATACAAATTTTTTGTAAAAATTTCTTTTAAAATACAACAACTACAAATAATAATGAAACAGTTTTCACGGAAACTTAATATGAAAAATTATAAAGGAAACTTTATATAATTGAAGTTTCATGATGATAGGAAAAGAATATCATTCCATTTAAGTTTAAAAAATACATTTCTTTTTTTATTTGTAAAATTAGTTGAAATTGTAACATTAAAAGAGTTTATTAAAATACTATCTCTTACCTTGAGTCTGATTTGTCATGTACATTATTTATCTTCATTAATAATAATAAAAAGTTAATTATTTACTTTTTTAGAAACTTTTTCATGTTTATTATTATTTTTATAGCACTAATTTCCATATTATATAAAATTACTTAATTATTTAAGTTCACGTCATATGTTAAGATGATATTCAGTTTGTAAGTCCAAATTGACTTCGGAAGGTTGACTATGGTCAAATATATTAGTATTTCATTATCTATAAAATAATATTAATTAAATAATTATCATTTTTATATATCAATTTTTCATTTAAATATACCCATAAAACATGGTTATGAAAAATTAAATATGTTTCAATCATGGAGATGGTAGGTCGTACGTACGCATGAGTAACGTTTCCATTTTTCAACAATCATTATGAAAAGAAGTTACGTAATATTTTATATTTATATAATTAAAAAAATATCATATTAATTATTCATATATACTTATATATATCATACATGTTATGTGGTGATGAGAAATGAATGACCTTGCTTCGTGGAGGTGGTAATCCACATCTACACACGAACGACGTTATCATTTTTATTGGCATTGAATGGACAGAAAAATAATGATATATTATCTATTAATAATTATAAATATGTTATTAATATAATATATAAACACTAACTTCATCATTATAACCAGTTTTGAGAGATGGTGACGGAAAAGGAATTACATCGGTTCGTGAAGGGGTAGCCTGCCATACACATGAACAATGAATTCTATTCCCATTTGATGGAAGTGGAGATGGATATGGGTAATGAAAATAAAAATAAAAATGTCATTATATATAGTATATTGGATTTTTTATGTTATCATGTTTGAATATGATTTGATATATTTGGAAGAATAAATGAAACAGGAATGCTCGATTACGAATGAGACCTCTTCTTCAGTCAATATCCTTTTCTTAACACCTTAAGAGCACTGAGGTTGTTGTTATGGATAAAAAAAGTCCCCTAAATTGAGGGTATGAATTCTAGGAAGGTATTTCGATATCTATTGTATTAAATAAATGGTTTTTTAAGTGTGAAGAAATGAGAATAAGTGGTTCTATTTTATAAGATAGGGGATGGGCACTCTTAGAATTTCACAAAATTTTAAATTAATTTAAATTATTTTTTAATTATAAAATTTTTCAAAGTGAGTTATTTTTTATATAATATTATTATGGGTCAAAAAAACTCATCCAATAAAAATTAAACAATCTTTTATTGTATTTATACACTTATATTTTGCTTTTAACCCCAATTTATCTTTTTTATGTCTTATTGTGTCAACATCGATTTTTACTCTTTGTAGTTCAATATAGTTTCTATAAAATGAAAAAGACCCATAAATGAATCATGGTTTATATTTTAAACCTTATACCAATCACATTACCTAATTTAATATTTTTTATTAATTTAATATCATTTAATAAAGTATTTATTAACTTAAAATATCTTCAATGTCACTTTTAAGAACTATTCATTAATTTGGCATTTATAATGTCTAGATAATACTTATAGTTCTAAAAAATATTTTATTATATGCCTAAAATTTAAAGTTAATATATAAAATTATTTTATCACATTATTTATCTAAAATTATGTTTATTTTGAAATTTTTTATATCGTTGATTTTTTTCCAATAATTGAATAATTATTGCATCTGCGTTGTGCAAGAATTTAAGGAAAATATTTATTTCATAAAATTTTAAAATAAATAACCATGATGAAGATAAAAATTTTATATTTCAAAATAAAATTTATTTCCAAAAATATCCTTTATATAATACCATATTAAAAATATTAAACTTGTTTAAAACAAGAGTGTGACATATTTGACATTTCTTTAAACAAAATACTATAAAGGTCATAATCTCATACATATAGACCAAAAAGGTCATAAATTAGACACTTGGTTGATTATGGTTGATATATAATTATCTAATGATATTAATATAAGTTTTGGGTTATTTAATAGTTTTTGTCATTTTATTTTTAACCAAAATTACTCGATATACCCTTTACCGTGGTAATAAAAAAAATTACTAAGGATATCGTTCATATTGTCTGAAAATAAAATGGACCTATTCACTAAATTTAGACCCATTAATTAAAAATATTGAATGAATTTTTTTAAAATTCAAAACACATAAATTTCATATTTTAGTTAAATTTTAAACCGGAAAATAACAATGAAATATAGTTTTTTTGGAAAAATTCCCCTTTTAAATATAAAATGTTTTTATACTAAATTAAAATAAAATCCATTTAAAAACTATTATTGGATTATTTTTAATCAAATTTAAATAATTAAAATTTAAAACTAATTCACAACTAAATTTCACCTTGTAAATTCTTTAAAATAAAATACAATTTTTAATAGAAAATAGTATTTTTCACTATTTCGTGAAAAATAAATATTTTCATAAAATCATCAAAAATTCATTCTAAGATAATTTTTAAATTATGAATTTAAAATAAAATTAACTTTTTAAAATAATTTTAAAATTTTCAATAAATTAATTATAATAATCACCCATAATAAAAACTAAAATCCTTTTTTTATGAAAACCCATTTTTTTAAAGAATAAAATGCCTTTACTAAAAATATAATACTTATTTAAAAAGAATTAAATAACAAATTATAAATGAGTAGGAATATTATAGTTTTCATATTTTGTTTAATACTATTTATTCCCACTAATTTAATGTCTTGGTTAGAGCGACCACATTTAAATAATAATATTTGTTCATTCGTTTACATTTGGTGTTGTGTATCTTATACGCAATAAAACATAGTATTTATTTTTAAAATATTAGGATGTTACATAATTATTGTATGAAGAATGTTATTGTGGTTTATTCCTCCTATTATTATTCATTTACTAAAACAAAAATGGTTTGTGTCAGTAAAGATAATATCTAATATAATCAGTGTAAACCAATATAGGAAAAGTTAATTCAATGTTTTCTTAACCTGTAAAATTATCTAAGCACTACTCTAAAACAAACTATAATATCCCAATTATAACCATCACATAATTATATATTTGATAAAAATATAATAACAAACTGCCTTTCCAAACACCTCTAAGTTAATCATTTTAGAGGATTATGACACATAATGCACAAAATTACACAACAAGACCACCATTTTTTAAATAATATTAAGAATCCATTTCTTCTAAAAAAACACATTTTTCACTTTCTTCAGTCTAGAAAATAATTATATATTGACTTAATTATTTTTCATACTCATCATTAATCCCTATAAAAAATATAAAATATGGGATGGGAATCCAACACTTAGAAAGGTGTAAACAAATAGAAGAAACTCATTCATTATTAAAATGAAAAAAAAACATAATGAGTACGAATTAATTGAATATGAGGATGCATTGAACTCATATAAAATCATAAATTTATGTTCAATAATGAAATAAATGACAATAATCAAATTGATTCATTCCATGGATCACCATCATGTAAATTCAGAAGATAGAATTATGATAATTGATTAATCATTACGGTTTCCTATAACATCATATTCATGTCACCTATGATGACTTTTAATCTCCATTAACATAATAAATTCACTAGTTAATTCCAACATAATTTTTATAGAGAAAAAACATTATTCTATGCATTACAGGTGTATATAAAGGTACAATAAATCATCGTATATACTATCTATGTTTCATAATGTGAATAAAACTCATAGATGATTGTATTTTAACCCAGAAGAATATGCATTATAGTTAAACATAATGAATCAAATGAAATGAATTGACCAATTCCTTGTTTGAAGGATAATTTAATATAAGAATAGAATATAGATTAAAATAATAAATAATAATATAGGAAATAATATTCTTAGATGACATTATAGATATATATAAAAACATTATAAGATATGGACTTTAAATCGACGGAGGAATGGATTAAGAACAACCCCTTATAAAGATCATCACATCTGAAGAAAGAATCTATCAAGAAAGTTATTTTTTGATATAAATATTAATCCCCATAAAACAAGAGGAATTAAAAATATTAAAAAAGTATAATATACATAATATTATAATAATATAGTAAAATAATAAAGGATATAACTCAATAAAAGGATGTTTATTTAATAATCCTCTTACAGCCATTGTAATATAAGATTCAACACCAATAAAAGAGAAAAAATAAATAGTATTTAAATAGATATGAATTAAATGAAAATTATGATAAAATAAATATAAAGTATAGTACATCAACCATTTAAAATATAATAATATTAAACATCTCTCAAAGAAAGTGAATTGATATAATAATCTCATTACATTGTGCTCTAAAACTACTGATGTGTCAATCTTCCCATTTGGATCTAATTTTTAATGAAACCTTTAGGAATAAATATTGTGACCAAAGGCTATATAACCTGTGTAAATATTATAGGATATATAATTTAGTAATATTATAGGTAGAAAACCAAACGTTAAATTTTTTTGAAAGGGTAGAATGAGACCTCTTCCATAGAAAAGTCTCGATTGAATTCTAAAAATATTAATTAATTAAGGGTTAATAATGATATTTTTAAGTTTCGAGTGGATAATAAATCTAACATGGAAGATATTATATATTAATTCTCAAAAAAATATTACTCGGGATATTTTCTTTGATTTTTTTTAATTTATAATTCATTTTTAACATAAAATGATCAATTATATAAATTTCCATTGTAATTTTTATAATTTGAGTTTACAAATATCTAGATAATTATGGAATTAAATTTATAATATTTAATTAAATTATTTTTCATCATATTTATCCCTAAAATTATATAAAAGATTTATACTTTCCAAATATAATCACTAAGTTTCCATTTTTACTTTTCCTATGATTTGAAAGTGTTGCATCATCATCAATAATTATTTTCATAATTATCTTGAAATAAAAAATATTTTATATTTTTTTTATAACATTTATATGATATTTATATTATATTATAATGTAATAAATATTCCATGTTTTTTAATAATATTCTACATCATTTTAAAACAAATATATTAATAGAAAGTAAAATTCCATTTGATGTCAAACCCTTATTTTAAAAAAGAGTTCAAATGTTTTACTCAATATAAAACCAATAGAAATTCACATTTTTAATGTTTAAATTAATAAATTTTGTATCAAAAAAAAAATATTATTTTTCATATATTTATTAAATTTTCAAAATCATTATAAATACAAATATAGTAGTAATAAGTATAATTCTTCTTAAACTATAATTATTATTTTTTATGAATTATAAATGTGTTAATCAAACACTCACCAATTTGAATTAATATATTGAATCTATAAATTTATTTTTTATTAATTTATAGTACTATAAGACATTTTATACCTTTCTTAGGTCTTACAAAACATTTTAAAAATACATTTAACAATGGATTGTAGAGTTTAATTCAAACATGAACTCTTATTTTTTTAAAAGGAATTCAACTTTACTAGACATCCTTTAATAAAATGGAATTGGAATACTGAATTTTTAAATAATAATGTTTTATTTCAAGAATATTATAACATAAAATATATATTTCTCAAATGTTATATAATATCATATATACATAAAAATTAATAAATAATAGAATTTAATTGAATTCAAACTCTTAATTTTAAAAAAGAATTAAAATTAAAATATATCACTCACCTTTTAACCAAAATAAATTTAAATATTTATTTTCAATATAAACATATTAAAATTTTAATGTAAATGAATGTTATTAAAAATACTATTCATTATTGTTTACCATATTTATATCTCAAAAAAGTTATTATAAAACACATTTATTACTTAATGTCAAATCATGTTTTTATAAATTTTTCACAAAAAAATTCATCTATTTTTAAAATAATGATTTAATATATATTATTATTTTTAATAATTAATATTTTATTACTAAAGGATAATTTTTTAAATAAAAACACACAGTTTATTAAAAAAATATATGTTTTTAAAAGAATAATTATTTCATTCAAAATGAAATTCCTTATTCCTATTTAATATTATTCTATTTTTATTCCTAATACTTATAATAATAATAAATATCTATATAGTCTAATGAATTAACATAAATACCCACTTCTAAAATATCTTATAATTAAATAATTATTTAAAAAGATCAAAATAATAAATCATGTCAATAAAATATTTTTAAAAATAATATAAAATAATTTTTATGTTATGAAGTTAACATAATAATTTTACATGAATAATGAGAATATAATTGATCATATAATATCCTTTGAGACATAAAATAATAATATATAAATTTTAAAATAATTATTTCTTTAAAAAATATAAATTCATAACATGAATATTAATTAAACATCAAACTGATATACTATTAATAATACATGGTTCATTTTATTTGGTATCTTATGTGTCATTAAAGTGAAGTGTACCAATATGAGTATGTTTGAAAAAAAGGAATTGATCAAAAAAATTTGATGTTATCCAAATGGAAGGGGGTGTTTCTAGTACATCAAGGAATTTGGAAAAACAATTATACCATATATGTGAAGGTGTTCAAAAATTCATTTAATAATTATAGAGAGTAATGAATAATTTTTAAAATTGATTGAGGTTAATGAAGAAAATGTTGAAAAAATTATGGAATTTAGGTAAATTTGGATGATTCAATGCAATGGAAGGTATAAGATAATAATTCAATCTTGTATTATGATAAATACTATACGAATTTGGTTTTACCCTACCTAAGGAAGTAGGTTGAGGTCTATAACATAGTTGGTGATCTTTCTCAAATAGTTCAAACTAGGTGGCCTTTGAGGAAAACTTCTCAAAAAAATTGATTTCTCAATTTAACCAAGGAGTATGAATGAGTCATTAAATCAACAAGTTTAAAATCATTCCATGCATTATTTCAGTTGAAGAATTATCTATAAGTGTTAAAGAAATATCTAAATATTTTTTCATGTTTGAATTCATTATATATTATAAAATTGAAAATGGTGCATTCCAGAGATGTGTTTACCAAACCATTTACAAAATATGTATTTTAAAAATGAATGTTCAAGATACATGTTCAACCTTAATATTTTTAAGGATAGGGTGTGGAGTTTTCATCCCTTCTCTCACATTTTATTTGTATTATTGATGTCGAATGGGGATAAAGAAATATAAATCCAAATACTTATGTTTTTCTTATGGGAGATAGATTACTTATTAATGGGGATTATGTATATATATAGGTTTTATAAAAGTGAAAAGGTATGCATTAAACATATTTTTTTGTTTGGTTTTTTAAAAAAATGTGATGTTTTTTTATTCTGTGTGCATGGAATGGGTTTTTCATTTATACAGGGGAGTTTTAATGAGAAGTGAATATTAAATTTTTCATTTTTTATATATATCATAATGATTGTTTTCCATCATTCTTGTTTCATCTATTCTACTCACTCATATATCCTTATAATGTTTAGTAATGAATTATTACTATATTTTGAGGATGTTTTGAGTAAAGTTGGTCTAAATTAATTATTTAAAAAATATATAAAGGGATAAGTTTTTGTGACCAAGGAAGTTATTGATGTGATTTGGGGAGATCTTTGTGATCAATGATATTTTTTATATGATTTTGTTTGAATTTGTTGAAGTGAATTTTATTGGAGGTGAGATTATATATTCATGTGAAAGTAATTTCAACTTGAATATATATTCTGTAAGGTGTTGTATTTTTTTTCATCCGATCAATAAAAAAAATTTGATTTTATTTTCAACCAATGAATTTGGTATTTCATATCAATTAAAGGGTTTCTTAACATTTATATAAATGTAAAGGATTGATTGGAAGTTATGAAGAAGTGTTTGGTGAAGATTTGTTCCTATATAAGAAACTGTGACATTGATATATTCATCATGCCACAATATTTCTTTTTATTTTTAGAAATGTTTGTTTAAATAAATATCAAATTTTAATATATAAATATTAAATAATTATTTATTATCAATAGGTGAATATGTCATCACATGGGGTCAATCATGCTGTAAAGGGATGCCATTATTAGATTCTAGAAATTAAATCTTCCTATTATGCTATAATGGTATAATGTAATCAAAATGGTGTTTATATAGTCATTATTAAAAGATGGATAGGTTTTCATTGTAAAGATAAAATTGATAATAATATTATATTATTTCATAATGAAAAATAATATGGTGAAATAATTTTGGATTGGATGTCAGTTTTCAAAGAAGTTGTAGTTAACAATTTTGTAAACGATGGCATATGACATGTTTTTTCCAATTTTCATAATTTTATGGTTAATGTTCATATATATTTATGGGTGTCTCATGTAACTACTCTAAATTTATTACCAAAATTCAAAAATCATATATAAGGTGATCTGAATTTTTGAATTGGTATAATAGATCAAATTAAAGTGGGAGTTGATGGAAGTTTGTTTTCGAATCTCAATTTCAAAATTCAAGGAAGGGGTCATGTTATATATTTTTCTGGTGTGTTTCATGAATTTAGGTTTTGAAGATAAGAATAATAAAATAAAGAGGAGGTGTAAGATTTCTAATTAGCTGATGATTTAGTAATGTTCTGGATTAACACATTTATTGAGGTAAGAATACTTTAATTGTGAATATTGATTCTTACTTTAAAGAAAGAGAGGTTTTCCTCTACATATATAGTGTTACATTGAGTTTTTTTATTGGATGATAATCGAATACTTATCTACACATAAATAATTCTTTTTCAAAGTTAAAAAATATATTCGGGGTTATCAAAGAGAGGTATTAGCTCATTAAATTTTAGAATTTCTGTGATTGAATAGGAAGAGAAGAGGTGATATTCTCTATATATATTGAAATTTATTCTAAGAGGTTTAATAATCTTTTTTTCTGTGGAAGATTTATTTTCATTTAAAAAAATTATTCTTGTTGTTAGCCATTTTTATATACAGAATTTCCAGGTGTAGTTCGGGTTTGGATTAGTGGTAAGAACCCCTTAATTCTACATGAAAAATGGGGGTTCAAAACTCATTGGGCATAGGTATTGTAGCAATACTGTAGCGGCACTATTGCGGCGGCGGAACTGTAGCAACGGTGGGCACTGTAGCGGCGGAAGGTCACTGTAGTGGTGGAAGGGGGTACTGTAGCAGAGGCGGGTACTGTGCAGTACTGTAGCAGCGTGGGTACTATAGCAATACTTTTCACAGAATGGGCCTTGGGCCAAAAAAATGGGCCTACGGGCTATGTAATGGGATAAATACCTACTGGGAATTTGGGCTATGTAATGGGTCTCCCTCTACCCAGTTAAAGAGGTATTTTCTTTGCTTTAATAATAAATGAGGCTTCGACCCCAACCTTTTTAAAAAAATATATAAAATTTCCAGGATATGATGGAGATATAACATGAATCCTATCAAAATATGATGTTTTAGATTATATTGTAGTGCATTATATATATAAATATATATATCATATGATATGATATTGAGTAAACCAAGGAATATCATGTTCCACTGGTTTTTTATATCATAATTCATGATATAGTGGTATCATTCCACTACCTAAACCAATCATATTGTACAATATGGTTATACTATAATATCATTTCTTAAGTATTATGATGTAATGAATCAAATTTATTGACTCACATGGATGTTTGTGATTGATTATGGTAGATGAAAATTAAGTATTATCATTTAGTTTCTCTCTATGTAATCTTTCTTTAATCATATATATTTCATATAATGAATCATTTTGGTGAATTAAAGGAGTGTTTAAATGTTAAACATGATCGATCGAGACTCTACAAGTGTCATAACCATAGAATTACACTAGTGTTTCTTAACATTTGAGTAAATTAATGGTGAATTGGGTATTTTACCTTAAGCCCATAGATATAATCTTACGTCCATGGAAATGGGGTCTAATACTTTGGGTGATTCTCTCTGGAAAATATATGTTTTATTTTCATCATTTTCTCATAGAGCTACTAGCATACCAAAAAACAAGGAGGATCCCACCCAAGAATTAGAGGATTTAAGTTATCTCTTAGATACTCCATGAAGGAAGAAGCCCCCTTAATTTTTCTTAGGAATATTCTTCAAAATGATTATTGGAAACAAAAGTTCTTTTCTTCATTAGTGTAAGGTGCACACATATGTTCTTTATCTTATTAATAAATTGTTTCAATTTTATAGAATTTTGGTCTTGGGTTTAAGGATTCCTTTTGTATTATATTACTTGAATAAGTGTTATGCAATCCTTATAAACCCATAAATGGTTTTAGATATAGGACATGTGTTTTGATTCTAAAAAACATGTTTAAAATGGAGAAACAAGGTATGTTGTATTGAATATTTTAGGCTATGATATGGATTTTCTTTAGAAAAATGGATTTCATAATCAATATTATTAAATATGATATTAAATTTCATTTATATATGGTCTTATGATATGAGATGTCCTAAGTTGAAATTGTATTGCACCATATGATATAAAATATATTTATGTGCATTCTAGTGAAAACCCATTGGTTTCAATGTATCATAGCATACAAGATAGATAGTTTTAATATAAGACAATTACATTTTATTTTATTATGAAACATTAAAAATAGAGTATCGCATCATTATGGTAATATCGAGGTTATCAAATACTAGGATATACATATTCAATATTTGATATACAAGTTATCATAAAATATGAACAATAATACATGATTATCTATTATGGTCCATGATGCAAAAATTGTAAAGAGTGATATCAATTATGAACTAAGTCATTACTAATGATATTGTCATATCATAGAATATAAAATAATAGAAATATATGTTTTCTTTATATTTTTCAATTATGAATTAAATTATATAATTTATAAAATATGTATAGAATATGGGATAAATTTATTTTTGAATATTTTCAAATATTAAAGTGTTTAAAAATAATTAATTATGAAAATTTTATAATTAATTATTAATGGTTTATATAAAAATTAATAATAAATATCCAAAATATTAAGTATTAATATTAAAATATATTTTGAATTTATATTTAATGACTTATGTTTATAATATAAAGTGATTATATTTAAATTATAACGGTGATTTGTAAAGGGTTTATAAACTAAAAAATAATGAAAAATATAAAGGTGGTTATATTAAATTATGAATTATTCATAATTATTAGTTTAAAGTGTTCAAACTAAAAGACCTTATTTGAGAATTTTTTTAAACTATATCAAATGTTGTTTTGATAATTGGTATTATCAAGGTTTAAATAATGTTAATTTTTTTTAAATTTTTATATAATAGAAATAATATATAAAATGTTCGTATTTAAAATATAATATATTTAAAAAAATTCCATATAAAGGATAATATGATGAGTTCATGTTGGAAATAAATATAATGTATTACTATTTATTAACTTATGGAATGTCAATAATTCATGGATAAATTATAGTGTTTATGATTTATTTGTTTATGAATTGTTCATAAATATTTATCTCATTCATGAATTTATGAATTGTTTATTTTTTTAGTGTTATTATATAATTTTATTCATAAATATAAAAAATATAATATGATTAGATGTGTCATTTAGTTTAAAGTGTTAAATTGCTTCAATAAATTTCCATTCATGCATTTAAGGGTCTATATGATAGGTATGATAATTTATTTAGTATTATTCTATCTTGAATTTGGATTTTACTAGGTTATAATCTTGAATTAATAATTTAATTATATTTTATAAATATTGGGTATTTGAATTATGATGAAATTAATGTCTCTCTTGAGTAATGAATCATGGGTAGAGGGACTTTGGGTTAGTTTTCTCACAGTCCTGGGAGCTAAGGTTTTTTCTAGAAAAGTGGGGTCGAATACCTATCATTCCATGTAGAATCTTGTTAGAATTATTAGTTTCATATGATTATAAGACATTTCATAAAAGGGTTTCATGTAACTTTTTCATGGTATTCATCTAGATATGTGTTAATATAGTATGATTAATTTGGGTAAGTAAGACAACCTATGGGTTATGTCAAGAGTTACATATCAATTAGGTTTTAACATATTTATTTGATTGGAGGAATTGGGATTCAAAAATAAATCATCTGAATCGTGATAAATGTAAATGAAATTATATATGACCATGATATAATAAATCTTATAAAAATTCAAAGGTTTGGATTACTTCTAAAGTAAACACGTATTAGAGCTTGATCATCCAACGAGATTGTTTACTGGTAAATATAAATTCCCATGGATTATATTGTGTATGGCATAGTGAAAATGGATAACCCTAAGAGTTAGACAAATAATCCCACTCTCATATTTGATCCATGGATAATGGGAAACCATATGAGATATGATGCCTAAGGAATATAGTTTTTTATCTATGAAATAGATTGGTAAAAGAGTTTTCTGCTAAAAAATCTTAGATTTTAGGTCGGATTGATTATAAAGAAGATGCAAGAGGGGTGATCTATTATAATTTAAAAACGTCAACATATTTGACATGTCCCTCTTGATATGAAGTTATATTTCCATCCCTCTTAAGGATTGGTGATCAGTGGAAATAAATAATGAAAATAACATGGTGATGTATGGTGGTTCAGGGAACAAGGATCCTCTTGTCCAATCAACCCATTATATCTCCAAAATCATGGTGAGTTTCACTAGTAAGACCTTTACTATGGACCCCTACACTTAATTATAGGTAGTTGATGTAACAACCCAAGATTGCATAGTACGTTATTTTTCAAAGTAATTCCATAACCTACACTACACGCAATACTGAGTTCAAGCGCACCATGACTTACCAAACTAGTCTCTCAAAAGCAGTTATGAATAGTATTAACTGAATTTTGAACTTTATATAATCCTTATAATTTTAGAATCTATAATATGAGTTTCTTAGACATAATGTAAGAACAAATACATTTTTTCAGATAAAAGAAGAATTTTTCAAAAAATGCAATTTTACCACCTTTTAATGGTGAACCCTTTTTAAATCCAATATTTGAAACTTTTATATATTAAACTTGAAAAAATAAACTTCGTCTTTAAAATTGGGACATAATAATTTAGTTTCAATAAATTTTTGGTGTTATTCTGATAACTTTCATATTTGGGTGAATAGTGAAAAATACTATATTTTAACTGAAAACAGCTTTTTTTAAAAAAGATAATTTATAGTGTTGATTTATAAATTTTAATGGTTTGGAATTATAATTATATTATGTTTTTACCATTTAATCCAATGATGGTCATTGTAAGTAATTTCACTTTGAAATTGGACATAAACAAGTGTCAATCTTTTGATAGTTATTATTTCTTAAAAATACGCTTCTTGGTTTTGACAACAGAAATTAATTTTAAATTAATTAATGCAACTTATATGTTTTGAAGTTGGTAAAATAGAATTCATTTTTGAGTTCAGAATATCAAAATTTACTTATGGTAAATTTTTGGTATTTTTCTGAAAACATTCAATTTTTGATGAATAGTGAAAAAACACTGAGTTATTGATTAAAACCGACTTTTTATTTAAATAATTATTTATTTTATTTAATTTTTTTAGGTCAAAATAGATACATAATACTAATATAAATTCAATGTAATTCATTGGAGTCAATTTATAAAAATTCTAGATATATAAAAATTTTATCGAACTTTTTACCGTCTTTTACCCACCTCCTAGGAGCATTTGCAAGTTTACATAAAACTTAATTTTACCGCTTATGTGAGTGAAATTTCAAAAATACGAGTGATATGGTTAATATCAAGGAGTAAAATGTGGTTCACTAAGATAAAAATATTTTTTGGTGAATAGTAACTTTTTTACTTTTATTTACCACGGTTAAAAGTAAATAGGGTAATTAAGGGTAATAATGATATTATTATTACCCTAACACAAGTCCTAATTCTATTGGAAAAGTATAATTCGACCAAAAAAACCTTAGGAATAAAATATGAACCTCTTTGGTCCACTTGGATTAGATTAGGACATTTATTATTATTTAACTCAAAGAAGAGTTAAAAGAGTTAAAATCAAAGTTTAATAACTAAAACATTTTTAATATAGGGTTATACATAAGATAAATTCAATAATAAATATTCATTAGAAATCTAAAAATATTTCCTACATAATGGAATTTTATTTATAATTTTTAGACATTATATAATTTAATTTATTTATGACCCAATGGTGATGCAATAATTACCTAATTATTGAAATATTAAAATAATTGATATTATAAATATCCAAATAAAGGTAATTTGAGACTTTTTATGAATTCCAATAATTTTATAGGTTAATATGACATATTAAGGTCGGTTAGATGAATTTTTTTCTAAGTAATAATGCTGTTATGAATTTAGAAAAAACAAAATACCAAAGAGTGTCAAAATTGACATAAAAGAGTTTTTAAAAAAAATATTATATTATTAATTCATATTATATTTTTAAAAATCTAAGGTTCGGCCAAAGGACTTATATAATGATAGGTGTATCGTTAATTAACCACTTTGTGTTCTCTTGGATGTATATAGTAATTTTATTAACCATATAATATAAAAATACAAAGTGACATGGTAAATGTCAAACTATTTAACTAAGAGTTAAATCTATAATATAAAGTTAATATAGTGACCCAAACCAGTCTAAAACCTATTGGTTGAGTGGTTTTCGACCCATACCCACCTTATAATTTAAATAATCCATTTTTATGCCATTATAAACCGAAAATAATTTTATTATAAATCAATATTTCAAACTTTTCCTAAGGTGCCCCTCACCCCTCTTATAAAAGGGCACCCCCCTTCTCTCTAATTCACACCTTCAAAGCCATTTGGCTCTGCAAAACCCTACCCAAATATCCTCTAAACTTCCCTCAATTATTATTAGAGTTCTTCCTTTAGTCATAAATCCAACTTAAGGAGCCCTTTAGATCAAATCAAAAGGAAGAACCCGAAGAAGAGGTAATAATTTCACCACCCACTTTCAAGTTCTTTTCTTCTTCCACTTCTTCTTTCTTTGTTATTTCCATTATCAAATAATAACTCCAGTATCTTATATATAATATGAAGTTATTATAAATATGTTATATCCATATTCATTATTCTATCCATCCTTTGAATGACATGTCACCCTACGTGCGTACGTACGGCTTACCATCTCCATGTCGTGGTGTAATTGTTATTCAATACATTATTATTTGGATGGGTATAATAATGATGTGTAATTTATGTAAATAATGAATATAACATGATAATGATTCTTTATATATGATATACCATCGAATTATATATTATTTTAATATCAAAATAATGATATTGTCTCTCGTGCATACGCACCGATTATCGTCTCCGTGAACGGGATAAGATTCATTCCCCATCATATCCATTCAAGAATAATTTTCAATTGATGATTAAAAATAATGTTTAGAGACTTTATATCATTCTGTATATGAATAAGATACATCCCATCCATAACAAATATGACTCACATAACAATTAATATAAAGGAAAACTAATCCGTTAAGACCCGAAACGACAATAATACTAAGATATTATTAACAAAGCAATGTTAAAATATTATATATGATATCATATTAATGTATATGATTCTTGTATAATTTAATAAAAATTATTTATCCATTATATAGGAGGTTAACCTACCCTTTACCAAGGAAAAGTACAAGGTAAGGTTTAATTCTACAATCTCTTCATTATCCGAGGTTGTTTATACGTAATTATCTACTGTGACCTCTTTATCATCCACATCCATATTTCTTACAAATGTATTTCAAAACATTTTTACTATTTACTAGACAATGGGTTAAATTAATTTATAACCTTATGTGTTTTGAAAGGAATCTTTCCATCATTTTCCAAACAAGGTACTTTTTGACCCTTTTGACAAATTTAAGGTAAGAATGTTTTTTTAACTTATATGGCGGGTGCGGCTGTTTTCTGCCATTATAACATCATCAAAGATTCCCTTACAAGCTTATAAGAATATTTTAAAAATAAATGTTTTCTTTATAATTATGTGAGTCTTAAATGATTTCAAAATAGAAAGATATATTTCTCTAAAAAAGGATTTTGATTTCATCTATGTCAACATCTTTTGATGGATTTTAAGATTATTTGAAGTTGAATTATTATGATACAAAACTTCCATATTATATTGAAGGTTTTGTGATATGTTTGACTGTGGATGTGTTATAATTATACCATTCATGGTTTGTGGTTAAAGTATTGACATTTCTTATACTAGTTTTAATACGAATGTTTATGATATGTTTAAACTTTTTCATATGAGGAATGTATTGGACTTAGTAAGTGACGGGTGGAGCCCGCTATAGCTCCTCGATGCATCGGTTGGTCTCAAGAGACAACTAGACATGGAATTTTTCGAGGCCCTTTCCCAATTTGATATATGATTTTTTCCAAGGCCTTAATCATTTTTAGAAGTCTTGGCCGAGGCCTTAACAAAATGTTTCAGAATGTCCAGCATTATACATTCCCTCATTATGAAAATAATATTGACGGTTCTTGTGGTCATTCGACTAATAGAATACCCATGATATGTTTTATTATGGAATTATTTACTCAGCTCATATTCCTTCCATAAAAGTATTCATGTTTATTATAGGTAAAGGCATGTGGTTTCAATTATTCATCATAATTGAAATTTATGTTATCTTTCGCTGTATTTCTTACCCTTACTGAGTGTTTGAGCTCACCACTTTCTTATATTTCATTTTCACAAGATTCAAAGAAGTGTATTAAGAATGATATGCATGGTTAAGCTAAAGGGAATAATGGCATTCACAAATAACTATTTATGCTTTGTTTTATGTTTGAAATTGTAATGTAAAGTTAATGTATGTAATCTATTTTCCAAGACTGCTAAACTGGTCGGTCCTTCGGGACTTGATTTCTTATAATCATGTAAATGTATTAAAATAATGCACCAACTCTGGGTAACTGGGGTCAGGTCGTTACAGTTGGTATCAGAGGAAGTTTAGTACAAACTTAGGAAACTAGATTTAGATATACTCTGATTAGAGCACATAGCCTTGAGATATACTTTGAGGATCAGTATAGAAGAACATCCTAGAATTTTGGTATTGTAGAGATTTTGTGAGTTTTCCAAGCAATACATCCCTGTCTGGATACGAGCAGGTAGAGGTGGCTCTAGAACAGATGTACCTAGGGGTAAAACCCGAAAACACCGCTTTGAGCTAGACTCAAACGGGAACTGGTGCACGAAAATGGTCCTTGCTGCACTCTTGGTTACGACACTCCCGGGTGACATGATTAGGATAATTCTCATTTTCTTTACAAACCACTATAAAGGGTTTATGAATATATATCTCCTCAAGGAAAACATTTTTGTGATCATGGATTATATCCATAAACTGTAAAATTTACGTTAGTTATTTTACATGTTTGGAATTATGAATTGTGATTCATAAACTGACATAGTGTATGCCATTATTTATAAATGGCGCCCAGTAGAAGGAATGAGAACTCTAGCAATACGTATGATCCAAAGAGTAAGAAGGGTCATATCATTCATGGTATTAAGCCAAAATTTAGAAAGGAAATAGTCTCCCATGTATTCTAAACATATGAAGAAATAATATCATGTGTTAGTAAGATAAGTAAAGAATTATCTGAGTCCTACGGCTTTGAAGGGAAGTAAGAGAAGAAAAAGATGGTAGAAAGAAAGATGGATAAAGGGAATAGGGGAAGGAGGGATTTTCCCATATGTGATAAATGTGGAAATAATCACCTTGGTAAATTCTTGAAGGAAATGGGAGTTTGTTATAAGTGTGGAAAAAGGAACACATCGTGAACTTGAATATAAAAAATCTTATAATAACATGTCAAAGAATAAATAATATTACTCACTAAAAATAAATTGACTCCAGAATATCGTTACGACCTAGGTATTGTTAAAGTAAAAACCAATGAAATAGATAACAAGAAATTTTATTTTAAATACTATTAATTAAATAAAAATTATGATAAAACACATCCATTGTATATTATATCAACCATTTAAAATAGAATAATATTTAACATGTCTAAAACAAAGGAAATTGATTTTAGAATACCCTTACCTTATGATCTAAATCTACTGAACTGTCAAATCTTCTATTAAGGATCCCCTTTGAAATAAAACCATTAAGACTCCATCTTGTGAAAAAAGGCCATAGAAAATTTGGAAAGAATATAGGATAAATAATATAATAATATTAAGCAGATAAAACCAAAATTTATATGGGTTTTGAAAAGTATATTTTGAGTCCCCTTTTATAAAAAATATTATATGACATTTTTAAAGATATTTATTCTAAAAGGTTAAGAATATAATTTGTAAGGGTAAAGTGGATAATAAATGGAAAATGGAATATTTTTTCAATTCATAATCATGCACAAATGACTCAATATATTTTTTTATATTTTTTAATAATGTATAAATCATTTTTCAAAAAAATTTAATTTATATAAATTTTCAAGGTTATTTTCTTAATTGAGGTGTAAAAATATATAAATAATTATTTAATTCAACTTATAATATTTATACCAACTATTTATCATAATATTTATTCTTTTCATTTTATTAAATAATTTTCCTTTCAAAAATATATCACCGAGTTGCAATTTTTTACTTTTCATGTACTATGTAAGAACTGTATCAGCATAAACAAGTATTTTCATATAAATTTTGATATAAAAATTAATCTATATTATCTAAAAAAATTAATTTTATATTTAAATTTTATTTTAATTTAACAAAAATTCCCTATGTTTTTATAATTTCATGCGTCATTTTAGGTAAAAATATAATAACAAGATGTAAAATTAAATTTAAACTAAAACTATTATTTTAAAAAGTAGTTCAAATATTATACTCCACATAAAAACAATTAAAATTTACCTATTGATTTTTAAAATTAATATTTTATTTATATTATGTATTTTAAGATGTTTTTTATATTTTTAAAATGTTCTATAGAATTTACCTCACAATAAGAATATCTAGACATTTTCATTAATTTAAAGTATTTAATACACATTTGTTTTTTATGGTATATAATTAAACATACTTATGAAAGATACCATAGGAATACATTGAATGTCTAGTGATATTACATGTGTAATACTTTATATAATTATCCTCCTTTTTCTCAATTTCATGTAATTATTTTACATTTATTAGATAAGGTTTCTGAGAAAATATATTTACATGAATTTATTCAATTCTATAGGATCAATTTCATCATTTTATTTTGTGTCTCAGTTTGCTTCATCTAATAATTCACATCACATTACCAACAATGAGTGGCCAAGATGAATTTCTCCTAGTTAAATCAAGAAACAAATTTTTTTATACCACTTTGGATTACATTTCAACCATTAATTTATTTGGACATCCACTAAAGGATATAGTTAATTTGTAAGGACCCAACCTTAGGAATTAAATATTCAAGTTTTTTTAACTAAAATTAACTTTATTATAATTATGAGGATCCTTTTTATTTATAGTTTTAAAGAATTACAAAAAACTCTTACATAATAAACCCACAAATTACAAGTAGAAACTTATAATCGGTATCCATTTTGTCCACCAAAAAATTTAAATTAAAACATGGCATCTTTTCCAAAAAAATCATAATAATTCTCATATTGACATCATACTTGTCACTACTCTTCCTTAAACCCTATGCAAAACATTTTAAAATGTAGTATGAGCACAAAATTTTCAATAAGGGACATATAAATAAGAAATATATTAGTCTATTAAAAATATTAAAACTCATTAAAAACCTATTAAAAACATACCTTTTAATTTAAAAGATAATCATTTTTTTCCAACAATTTAAATTTTTATTCCAAAAAACACTTTTTTGGGGGAGTGAGAACTCTAAAAAAATAAACCTACCCCAAACTCAAACATATAGTAAATCACCAATCCATTATAATAAAATATGAAATATGATGATTCCTTTACCCAATATAAAATTTTAACAATAGAGGTTACCACCAGGTTTGGTTCATCTCTCATGAGATCCTTGAAGTCATATTCCATCTTGTCCTATGTCTAAATATATTCGTCCATGTTAATTTTCACCTAATTAATACTATGATCCAAGATCCAATCTTGTTTGTAAATCCAAAACTTTTTCTCATCATTTAGATAAAATTGGATCCTACAAAATCTCCTTTGGGACTATGACGTTGAAGGACTCCTCTTACATCTCTTCTTTGGAGTGCATGAGAATAACCAAATCCTTTTTTCTCTTAACTACAACTTTCCACCATCCTCTAATACACTGTCAGTACACTCCATTCTAAGTAATTGTACTGGGTCTAATATCATATTACCTTTTGCCTCATATGTTATGACATAATGAGTTGGAACTTCCTTTCTTGACTTAACATGCTCTTGGGTGACAACTTTATTAGGGGTTACAAGAACTAACCTTACCTATTCCACATGTTTTCTGGATTGCCCACTGATTGGGTTATAATATGCATCAGTAAAATTGATTAGTCCTTTAATTTACTTATTATCCTCCCCTTATTGACTAAAAACTCCCCAATATTTAAATTTCATTTTTTTCTATTCCTCAAGCCAATCCCAACGTTCAATAACGCCTGGTGGTCATGTTCATAGTCTAGTGATAAAAGGGAGTTAGTATCTTCGTCACTCTGTTCATAATTCAACTCTAACCTTGACTCACAGTACTCTATTTTTCATTTTGGAATTACTATTTTCTAACCTTCAAATTCAATATCCTTTTCTCAATTCCCATTAATAGAATCAAAACTATTTTTAATACGGATTGAACATGAGGGAACCTACAGGATAGAAGACCCCATCACCTGAGAATCAGCATAATTCAATACCAGTAATGTATGTCACATAGGTTATAAACCATTCATAAATAATTTAAAAGTAATTTATATTTAATATAACACCTGATAACGTTTTTAAACCCATGTGAAAAATTGTTTTGGATGTCAAAATACAATTTTTTTGTAAAAATTTCTTTTAAAATACAACAACTACAAATAATAATGAAACAGTTTTCACGGAAACTTAATATGAAAAATTATAAAGGAAACTTTATATAATTGAAGTTTCATGATGATAGGAAAAGAATATCATTCCATTTAAGTTTAAAAAATACATTTCTTTTTTTATTTGTAAAATTAGTTGAAATTGTAACATTAAAAGAGTTTATTAAAATACTATCTCTTACCTTGAGTCTGATTTGTCATGTACATTATTTATCTTCATTAATAATAATAAAAAGTTAATTATTTACTTTTTTAGAAACTTTTTCATGTTTATTATTATTTTTATAGAACTAATTTCCATATTATATAAAATTACTTAATTATTTAAGTTCACGTCATATGTTAAGATGATATTCAGTTTGTAAGTCCAAATTGACTTCGGAAGGTTGACTATGGTCAAATATATTAGTATTTCATTATCTATAAAATAATATTAATTAAATAATTATCATTTTTATATATCAATTTTTCATTTAAATATACCCATAAAACATGGTTATGAAAAATTAAATATGTTTCAATCATGGAGATGGTAGGTCGTACGTACGCATGAGTAACGTTTCCATTTTTCAACAATCATTATGAAAAGAAGTTACGTAATATTTTATATTTATATAATTAAAAAAATATCATATTAATTATTCATATATACTTATATATATCATACATGTTATGTGGTGATGAGAAATGAATGACCTTGCTTCGTGGAGGTGGTAATCCACATCTACACACGAACGACGTTATCATTTTTATTGGCATTGAATGGACAGAACAATAATGATATATTATCTATTAATAATTATAAATATGTTATTAATATAATATATAAACACTAACTTCATCATTATAACCAGTTTTGAGAGATGGTGACGGAAAATGAATTACATCGGTTCGTGAAGGGGTAGCCTGCCATACACATGAACAATGAATTCTATTCCCATTTGATGGAAGTGGAGATGGATATGGGTAATGAAAATAAAAATAAAAATGTCATTATATATAGTATATTGGATTTTTTATGTTATCATGTTTGAATATGATTTGATATATTTGGAAGAATAAATGAAACAGGAATGCTCGATTACGAATGAGACCTCTTCTTCAGTCAATATCCTTTTCTTAACACCTTAAGAGCACTGAGGTTGTTGTTATGGATAAAAAAAAGTCCCCTAAATTGAGGGTATGAATTCTAGGAAGGTATTTCGATATCTATTGTATTAAATAAATGGTTTTTTAAGTGTGAAGAAATGAGAATAAGTGGTTCTATTTTATAAGATAGGGGATGGGCACTCTTAGAATTTCACAAAATTTTAAATTAATTTAAATTATTTTTTAATTATAAAATTTTTCAAAGTGAGTTATTTTTTATATAATATTATTATGGGTCAAAAAAACTCATCCAATAAAAATTAAACAATCTTTTATTGTATTTATACACTTATATTTTGCTTTTAACCCCAATTTATCTTTTTTATGTCTTATTGTGTCAACATCGATTTTTACTCTTTGTAGTTCAATATAGTTTCTATAAAATGAAAAAGACCCATAAATGAATCATGGTTTATATTTTAAACCTTATACCAATCACATTACCTAATTTAATATTTTTTATTAATTTAATATCATTTAATAAAGTATTTATTAACTTAAAATATCTTCAATGTCACTTTTAAGAACTATTCATTAATTTGGCATTTATAATGTCTAGATAATACTTATAGTTCTAAAAAATATTTTATTATATGCCTAAAATTTAAAGTTAATATATAAAATTATTTTATCACATTATTTATCTAAAATTATGTTTATTTTGAAATTTTTTATATCATTGATTTTTTTTCCAATAATTGAATAATTATTGCATCTGCGTTGTGCAAGAATTTAAGGAAAATATTTATTTCATAAAATTTTAAAATAAATAACCATGATGAAGATAAAAATTTTATATTTCAAAATAAAATTTATTTCCAAAAATATCCTTTATATAATACCATATTAAAAATATTAAACTTGTTTAAAACAAGAGTGTGACATATTTGACATTTCTTTAAACAAAATACTATAAAGGTCATAATCTCATACATATAGACCAAAAAGGTCATAAATTAGACACTTGGTTGATTATGGTTGATATATAATTATCTAATGATATTAATATAAGTTTTGGGTTATTTAATAGTTTTTGTCATTTTATTTTTAACCAAAATTACTCGATATACCCTTTACCATGGTAATAAAAAAAATTACTAAGGATATCGTTCATATTGTCTGAAAATAAAATGGACCTATTCACTAAATTTAGAACCATTAATTAAAAATATTGAATGAATTTTTTTAAAATTCAAAACACATAAATTTCATATTTTAGTTAAATTTTAAACCGGAAAATAACAATGAAATATAGTTTTTTTGGAAAAATTCCCCTTTTAAATATAAAATGTTTTTATACTAAATTAAAATAAAATCCATTTAAAAACTATTATTGGATTATTTTTAATCAAATTTAAATAATTAAAATTTAAAACTAATTCACAACTAAATTTCACCTTGTAAATTCTTTAAAATAAAATACAATTTTAAATAGAAAATAGTATTTTTCACTATTTCGTGAAAAATAAATATTTTCATAAAATCATCAAAAATTCATTCTAAGATAATTTTTAAATTATGAATTTAAAATAAAATTAACTTTTTAAAATAATTTTAAAATTTTCAATAAATTAATTATAATAATCACCCATAATAAAAACTAAAATCCTTTTTTTATGAAAACCCATTTTTTTAAAGAATAAAATGCCTTTACTAAAAATATAATACTTATTTAAAAAGAATTAAATAACAAATTATAAATGAGTAGGAATATTATAGTTTTCATATTTTGTTTAATACTATTTATTCCCACTAATTTAATGTCTTGGTTAGAGCGACCACATTTAAATAATAATATTTGTTCATTCGTTTACATTTGGTGTTGTGTATCTTATACGCAATAAAACATAGTATTTATTTTTAAAATATTAGGATGTTACATAATTATTGTATGAAGAATGTTATTGTGGTTTATTCCTCCTATTATTATTCATTTACTAAAACAAAAATGGTTTGTGTCAGTAAAGATAATATCTAATATAATCAGTGTAAACCAATATAGGAAAAGTTAATTCAATGTTTTCTTAACCTGTAAAATTATCTAAGCACTACTCTAAAACAAACTATAATATCCCAATTATAACCATCACATAATTATATATTTGATAAAAATATAATAACAAACTGCCTTTCCAAACACCTCTAAGTTAATCATTTTAGAGGATTATGACACATAATGCACAAAATTACATAACAAGACCACCATTTTTTAAATAATATTAAGAATCCATTTCTTCTAAAAAAACACATTTTTCACTTTCTTCAGTCTAGAAAATAATTATATATTGACTTAATTATTTTTCATACTCATCATTAATCCCTATAAAAAATATAAAATATGGGATGGGAATCCAACACTTAGAAAGGTGTAAACAAATAGAAGAAACTCATTCATTATTAAAATGAAAAAAAACATAATGAGTACGAATTAATTGAATACGAGGATGCATTGAACTCATATAAAATCATAAATTTATGTTCAATAATGAAATAAATGACAATAATCAAATTGATTCATTCCATTGATCACCATCATGTAAATTCAGAAGATAGAATTATGATAATTGATTAATCATTACGGTTTCCTATAACATCATATTCATGTCACCTATGATGACTTTTAATCTCCATTAACATAATAAATTCACTAGTTAATTCCAACATAATTTTTATAGAGAAAAAACATTATTCTATGCATTACAGGTGTATATAAAGGTACAATAAATCATCGTATATACTATCTATGTTTCATAATGTGAATAAAACTCATAGATGATTGTATTTTAACCCAGAAGAATATGCATTATAGTTAAACATAATGAATCAAATGAAATGAATTGACCAATTCCTTGTTTGATGGATAATTTAATATAAGAATAGAATATAGATTAAAATAATAAATAATAATATAGGAAATAATATTCTTAGATGACATTATAGATATATATAAAAACATTATAAGATATGGACTTTAAATCGATGGAGGAATGGATTAAGAACAACTCCTTATAAAGATCATCACATCTGAAGAAAGAATCTATCAAGAAAGTTATTTTTTGATATGAATATTAATCCCCATAAAACAAGAGGAATTAAAAATATTAAAAAAGTATAATATACATAATATTATAATAATATAGTAAAATAATAAAGGATATAACTCAATAAAAGGATGTTTATTTAATAATCCTCTTACAGCCATTGTAATATAAGATTCAACACCAATAAAAGAGAAAAAATAAATAGTATTTAAATAGATATGAATTAAATGAAAATTATGATAAAATAAATATAAAGTATAGTACATCAACCATTTAAAATATAATAATATTAAACATCTCTCAAAGAAAGTGAATTGATATAATAATCTCATTACATTGTGCTCTAAAACTACTGATGTGTCAATCTTCCCATTTGGATCTAATTTTTAATGAAACTTTAGGAATAATTATTGTGACCAAAGGCTATATAACCTGTGTAAATATTATAGGATATATAATTTAGTAATATTATAGGTAGAAAACCAAACGTTAAATTTTTTTGAAAGGGTAGAATGAGACCTCTTCCATAGAAAAGTCTCGATTGAATTCTAAAAATATTAATTAATTAAGGGTTAATAATGATATTTTTAAGTTTCGAGTGGATAATAAATCTAACATGGAAGATATTATATATTAATTCTCAAAAAAATATTACTCGGGATATTTTCTTTGATTTTTTTAATTTATAATTCATTTTTAACATAAAATGATCAATTATATAAATTTCCATTGTAATTTTTATAATTTGAGTTTACAAATATCTAGATAATTATGGAATTAAATTTATAATATTTAATTAAATTATTTTTCATCATATTTATCCCTAAAATTATATAAAAGATTTATACTTTCCAAATATAATCACTAAGTCTCCATTTTTACTTTTCCTATGATTTGAAAGTGTTGCATCATCATCAATAATTATTTTCATAATTATCTTGAAATAAAAAATATTTTATATTTTTTTATAACATTTATATGATATTTATATTATATTATAATGTAATAAATATTCCATGTTTTTTAATAATATTCTACATCATTTTAAAACAAATATATTAATAGAAATTAAAATTCTATTTGATGTCAAACCCTTATTTTAAAAAAGAGTTCAAATGTTTTACTCAATATAAAACCAATAGAAATTCACATTTTTAATGTTTAAATTAATAAATTTTGTATCCAAAAAAAATATTATTTTTCATATATTTATTAAATTTTCAAAATCATTATAAATACAAATATAGTAGTAATAAGTATAATTCTTCTTAAACTATAATTATTATTTTTTATGAATTATAAATGTGTTAATCAAACACTCACCAATTTGAATTCATATATTGAATCTATAAATTTATTTTTTATTAATTTATAGTACTATAAGACATTTTATACCTTTCTTAGGTCTTACAAAACATTTTAAAAATACATTTAACAATGGATTGTAGAGTTTAATTCAAACATGAACTCTTATTTTTTTAAAAGGAATTCAACTTTACTAGACATCCTTTAATAAAATGGAATTGGAATACTGAATTTTTAAATAATAATGTTTTATTTCAAGAATATTATAACATAAAATATATATTTCTCAAATGTTATATAATATCATATATACATAAAAATTAATAAATAATAGAATTTAATTGAATTCAAACTCTTAATTTTAAAAAAGAATTAAAATTAAAATATATCACTCACCTTTTAACCAAAATAAATTTAAATATTTATTTTCAATATAAACATATTAAAATTTTAATGTAAATGAATGTTATTAAAAATACTATTCATTATTGTTTACCATATTTATATCTCAAAAAAGTTATTATAAAACACATTTATTACTTAATGTCAAATCATGTTTTTATAAATTTTTCACAAAAAAATTCATCTATTTTTAAAATAATGATTTAATATATATTATTATTTTTAATAATTAATATTTTATTACTAAAGGATAATTTTTTAAATAAAAACACACAGTTTATTAAAAAAATATATGTTTTTAAAAGAATAATTATTTCATTCAAAATGAAATTCCTTATTCCTATTTAATATTATTCTATTTTTATTCCTAATACTTATAATAATAATAAATATCTATATAGTCTAATGAATTAACATAAATACCCACTTCTAAAATATCTTATAATTAAATAATTATTTAAAAAGATCAAAATAATAAATCATGTCAATAAAATATTTTTAAAAATAATATAAAATAATTTTTATGTTATGAAGTTAACATAATAATTTTACATGAATAATGAGAATATAATTGATCATATAATATCCTTTGAGACATAAAATAATAATATATAAATTTTAAAATAATTATTTCTTTAAAAAATATAAATTCATAACATGAATATTAATTAAACATCAAACTGATATACTATTAATAATACATGGTTCATTTTATTTGGTATCTTATGTGTCATTAAAGTGAAGTGTACCAATATGAGTATGTTTGAAAAAAAGGAATTGATCAAAAAAATTTGATGTTATCCAAATGGAAGGGGGTGTTTCTAGTACATCAAGGAATTTGGAAAAACAATTATACCATATATGTGAAGGTGTTCAAAAATTCATTTAATAATTATAGAGAGTAATGAATAATTTTTAAAATTGATTGAGGTTAATGAAGAAAATGTTGAAAAAATTATGGAATTTAGGTAAATTTGGATGATTCAATGCAATGGAATGTATAAGATAATAATTCAATCTTGTATTATGATAAATACTATACGAATTTGGTTTTACCCTACCTAAGGAAGTAGGTTGAGGTCTATAACATAGTTGGTGATCTTTCTCAAATAGTTCAAACTAGGTGGCCTTTGAGGAAAACTTCTCAAAAAAATTGATTTCTCAATTTAACCAAGGAGTATGAATGAGTCATTAAATCAACAAGTTTAAAATCATTCCATGCATTATTTCAGTTGAAGAATTATCTATAAGTGTTAAAGAAATATCTAAATATTTTTTCATGTTTGAATTCATTATATATTATAAAATTTAAAATGGAGCATTCCAGAGATGTGTTTACCAAACCATTTACAAAATATGTATTTTAAAAATGAATGTTCAAGATACATGTTCAACCTTAATATTTTTAAGGATAGGGTGTGGAGTTTTCATCCCTTATCTCACATTTTATTTGTATTATTGATGTCGAATGGGGATAAAAAAATATAAATCCAAATACTTATGTTTTTCTTATGGGAGATAGATTACTTATTAATGGGGATTATGTATATATATAGGTTTTATAAAAGTGAAAAGGTATGCATTAAACATATTTTTTTGTTTGGTTTTTTAAAAAAATGTGATGTTTTTTTATTCTGTGTGCATGGAATGGGTTTTTCATTTATACAGGGGAGTTTTAATGAGAAGTGAATATTAAATTTTTCATTTTTTATATATATCATAATGATTGTTTTCCATCATTCTTGTTTCATCTATTCTACTCACTCATATATCCTTATAATGTTTAGTAATGAATTATTACTATATTTTGAGGATGTTTTGAGTAAAGTTGGTCTAAATTAATTATTTAAAAAATATATAAAGGGATAAGTTTTTGTGACCAAGGAAGTTATTGATGTGATTTGGGGAGATCTTTGTGATCAATGATATTTTTTATATGCTTTTGTTTGAATTTGTTGAAGTGAATTTTATTGGAGGTGAGATTATATATTCATGTGAAAGTAATTTCAACTTGAATATATATTCTGTAAGGTGTTGTATTTTTTTTCATCCGATCAATAAAAAAAATTTGATTTTATTTTCAACCAATGAATTTGGTATTTCATATCAATTAAAGGGTTTCTTAACATTTATATAAATGTAAAGGATTGATTGGAAGTTATGAAGAAGTGTTTGGTGAAGATTTGTTCCTATATAAGAAACTGTGACATTGATATATTCATCATGCCACAATATTTCTTTTTATTTTTAGAAATGTATGTTTAAATAAATATCAAATTTTAATATATAAATATTAAATAATTATTTATTATCAATAGGTGAATATGTCATCACATGGGGTCAATCATGCTGTAAAGGGATGCCATTATTAGCTTCTAGAAATTAAATCTTCCTATTATGCTATAATGGTATAATGTAATCAAAATGGTGTTTATATAGTCATTATTAAAAGATGGATAGGTTTTCATTGTAAAGATAAAATTGATAATAATATTATATTATTTCATAATGAAAAATAATATGGTGAAATAATTTTGGATTGGATGTCAGTTTTCAAAGAAGTTGTAGTTAACAATTTTGTAAACGATGGCATATGACATGTTTTTTCAAATTTTCATAATTTTATGGTTAATGTTCATATATATTTATGGGTGTCTCATGTAACTACTCTAAATTTATTACCAAAATTCAAAAATCATATATAAGGTGATCTGAATTTTTGAATTGGTATAATAGATCAAATTAAAGTGGGAGTTGATGGAAGTTTGTTTTCGAATCTCAATTTCAAAATTCAAGGAAGGGGTCATGTTATATATTTTTCTGGTGTGTTTCATGAATTTAGGTTTTGAAGATAAGAACAATAAAATAAAGAGGAGGTGTAAGATTTCTAATTAGCTGATGATTTAGTAATGTTCTGGATTAACACATTTATTGAGGTAAGAATACTTTAATTGTGAATATTGATTCTTACTTTAAAGAAAGAGAGGTTTTCCTCTACATATATAGTGTTACATTGAGTTTTTTTATTGGATGATAATCGAATACTTATCTACACATAAATAATTCTTTTTCAAAGTTAAAAAATATATTCGGGGTTATCAAAGAGAGGTATTAGCTCATTAAATTTTAGAATTTCTGTGATTGAATATGAAGAGAAGAGGTGATATTCTCTATATATATTGAAATTTATTCTAAGAGGTTTAATAATCTTTTTTTCTGTGGAAGATTTATTTTCATTTAAAAAAATTATTCTTGTTGTTAGCCATTTTTATATACAGAATTTCCAGGTGTAGTTCGGGTTTGGATTAGTGGTAAGCACCCCTTAATTCTACATGAAAAATGGGGGTTCAAAACTCATTGGGCATAGGTATTGTAGCAATACTGTAGCGGCACTATTGCGGCGGCGGAACTGTAGCAACGGTGGGCACTGTAGCGGCGGAAGGTCACTGTAGTGGTGGAAGGGGGTACTGTAGCAGAGGCGGGTACTGTGCAGTACTGTAGCAGCGTGGGTACTATAGCAATACTTTTCACAGAATGGGCCTTGGGCCAAAAAAATGGGCCTACGGGCTATGTAATGGGATAAATGCCTACTGGGAATTTGGGATATGTAATGGGTCTCCCTCTACCCAGTTAAAGAGGTATTTTCTTTGCTTTAATAATAAATGAGGCTTCGACCCCAACCTTTTTAAAAAAATATATAAAATTTCCAGGATATGATGGAGATATAACATGAATCCTATCAAAATATGATGTTTTAGATTATATTGTAGTGCATTATATATATAAATATATATATCATATGATATGATATTGAGTAAACCAAGGAATATCATGTTCCACTGGTTTTTTATATCATAATTCATGATATAGTGGTATCATTCCACTACCTAAACCAATCATATTGTACAATATGGTTATACTATAATATCATTTCTTAAGTATTATGATGTAATGAATCAAATTTATTGACTCACATGGATGTTTGTGATTGATTATGGTAGATGAAAATTAAGTATTATCATTTAGTTTCTCTCTATGTAATCTTTCTTTAATCATATATATTTCATATAATGAATCATTTTGGTGAATTAAAGGAGTGTTTAAATGTTAAACATGATCGATCGAGACTCTACAAGTGTCATAACCATAGAATTACACTAGTGTTTCTTAACATTTGAGTAAATTAATGGTGAATTGGGTATTTTACCTTAAGCCCATAGATATAATCTTACGTCCATGGAAATGGGGTCTAATACTTTGGGTGATTCTCTCTGGAAAATATATGTTTTATTTTCATCATTTTCTCATAGAGCTACTAGCATACCAAAAAACAAGGAGGATCCCACCCAAGAATTAGAGGATTTAAGTTATCTCTTAGATACTCCATGAAGGAAGAAGCCCCCTTAATTTTTCTTAGGAATATTCTTCAAAATGATTATTGGAAACAAAAGTTCTTTTCTTCATTAGTGTAAGGTGCACACATATGTTCTTTATCTTATTAATAAATTGTTTCAATTTTATAGAATTTTGGTCTTGGGTTTAAGGATTCCTTTTGTATTATATTACTTGAATAAGTGTTATGCAATCCTTATAAACCCATAAATGGTTTTAGATATAGGACATGTGTTTTGATTCTAAAAAACATGTTTAAAATGGAGAAACAAGGTATGTTGTATTGAATATTTTAGGCTATGATATGGATTTTCTTTAGAAAAATGGATTTCATAATCAATATTATTAAATATGATATTAAATTTCATTTATATATGGTCTTATGATATGAGATGTCCTAAGTTGAAATTGTATTGCACCATATGATATAAAATATATTTATGTGCATTCTAGTGAAAACCCATTGGTTTCAATGTATCATAGCATACAAGATAGATAGTTTTAATATAAGACAATTACATTTTATTTTATTATGAAACATTAAAAACTGAGTATCGCATCATTATGGTAATATCGAGGTTATCAAATACTAGGATATACATATTCAATATTTGATATACAAGTTATCATAAAATATGAACAATAATACATGATTATCTATTATGGTCCATGATGCACAAATTGTAAAGAGTGATATCAATTATGAACTAAGTCATTACTAATGATATTGTCATATCATAGAATATAAAATAATAGAAATATATGTTTTCTTTATATTTTTCAATTATGAATTAAATTATATAATTTATAAAATATGTATAGAATATGGGATAAATTTATTTTTGAATATTTTCAAATATTAAAGTGTTTAAAAATAATTAATTATGAAAATTTTATAATTAATTATTAATGGTTTATATAAAATTTAATAATAAATATCCAAAATATTAAGTATTAATATTAAAATATCTTTTGAATTTATATTTAATGACTTATGTTTATAATATAAAGTGATTATATTTAAATTATAACGGTGATTTGTAAAAGGTTTATAAACTAAAAAATAATGAAAAATATAAAGGTGGTTATATTAAATTATGAATTATTCATAATTATTAGTTTAAAGTGTTCAAACTAAAAGACCTTATTTGAGAATTTTTTTAAACTATATCAAATGTTGTTTTGATAATTGGTATTATCAAGGTTTAAATAATGTTAATTTTTTTTAAATTTTTATATAATAGAAATAATATATAAAATGTTCGTATTTAAAATATAATATATTTAAAAAAATTCCATATAAAGGATAATATGATGAGTTCATGTTGGAAATAAATATAATGTATTACTATTTATTAACTTATGGAATGTCAATAATTCATGGATAAATTATAGTGTTTATGATTTATTTGTTTATGAATTGTTCATAAATATTTATCTCATTCATGAATTTATGAATTGTTTATTTTTTTAGTGTTATTATATAATTTTATTCATAAATATAAAAAATATAATATGATTAGATGTGTCATTTAGTTTAAAGTGTTAAATTGCTTCAATAAATTTCCATTCATGCATTTAAGGGTCTATATGATAGGTATGATAATTTATTTAGTATTATTCTATCTTGAATTTGGATTTTACTAGGTTATAATCTTGAATTAATAATTTAATTATATTTTATAAATATTGGGTATTTGAATTATGATGAAATTAGTGTCTCTCTTGAGTAATGAATCATGGGTAGAGGGACTTTGGGTTAGTTTTCTCACAGTCCTGGGAGCTGAGGTTTTTTCTAGAAAAGTGGGGTCGAATACCTATCATTCCATGTAGAATCTTGTTAGAATTATTAGTTTCATATGATTATAAGACATTTCATAAAAGGGTTTCATGTAACTTTTTCATGGTATTCATCTAGATATGTGTTAATATAGTATGATTAATTTGGGTAAGTAAGACAACCTATGGGTTATGTCAAGAGTTACATATCAATTAGGTTTTAACATATTTATTTGATTGGAGGAATTGGGATTCAAAAATAAATCATCTGAATCGTGATAAATGTAAATGAAATTATATATGACCATGATATAATAAATCTTATAAAAATTCAAAGGTTTGGATTACTTCTAAAGTAAACACGTATTAGAGCTTGATCATCCAACGAGATTGTTTACTGGTAAATATAAATTCCCATGGATTATATTGTGTATGGCATAGTGAAAATGGATAACCCTAAGAGTTAGCCAAATAATCCCACTCTCATATTTGATCCATGGATAATGGGAAACCATATGAGATATGATGCCTAAGGAATATAGTTTTTTATCTATGAAATAGATTGGTAAAAGAGTTTTCTGCTAAAAAATCTTAGATTTTAGGTCGGATTGATTATAAAGAAGATGCAAGAGGGGTGATCTATTATAATTTAAAAACGTCAACATATTTGACATGTCCCTCTTGATATGAAGTTATATTTCCATCCCTCTTAAGGATTGGTGATCAGTGGAAATAAATAATGAAAATAACATGGTGATGTATGGTGGTTCAGGGAACAAGGATCCTCTTGTCCAATCAACCCATTATATCTCCAAAATCATGGTGAGTTTCACTAGTAAGACCTTTACTATGGACCCCTACACTTAATTATAGGTAGTTGATGTAACAACCCAAGATTGCATAGTACGTTATTTTTCAAAGTAATTCCATAACCTACACTACACGCAATACTGAGTTCAAGCGCACCATGACTTACCAAACTAGTCTCTCAAAAGCAGTTATGAATAGTATTAACTGAATTTTGAACTTTATATAATCCTTATAATTTTAGAATCTATAATATGAGTTTCTTAGACATAATGTAAGAACAAATACATTTTTTCAGATAAAAGAAGAATTTTTCAAAAAATGCAATTTTACCACCTTTTAATGGTGAACCCTTTTTAAATCCAATATTTGAAACTTTTATATATTAAACTTGAAAAAATAAACTTCGTCTTTAAAATTGGGACATAATAATTTAGTTTCAATAAATTTTTGGTGTTATTCTGATAACTTTCATATTTGGGTGAATAGTGAAAAATACTATATTTTAACTGAAAACAGCTTTTTTTAAAAAAGATAATTTATAGTGTTGATTTATAAATTTTAATGGTTTGGAATTATAATTATATTATGTTTTTACCATTTAATCCAATGATGGTCATTGTAAGTAATTTCACTTTCAAATTGGACATAAACAAGTGTCAATCTTTTGATAGTTATTATTTCTTAAAAATACGCTTCTTGGTTTTGACAACAGAAATTAATTTTAAATTAATTAATGCAACTTATATGTTTTGAAGTTGGTAAAATAGAATTCATTTTTGAGTTCAGAATATCAAAATTTACTTATGGTAAATTTTTGGTATTTTTCTGAAAACATTCAATTTTTGATGAATAGTGAAAAAACACTGAGTTATTGATTAAAACCGACTTTTTATTTAAATAATTATTTATTTTATTTAATTTTTTTAGGTCAAAATAGATACATAATACTAATATAAATTCAATGTAATTCATTGGAGTCAATTTATAAAAATTCTAGATATATAAAAATTTTATCGAACTTTTTACCGTCTTTTACCCACCTCCTAGGAGCATTTGCAAGTTTACATAAAACTTAATTTTACCGCTTATGTGAGTGAAATTTCAAAAATACGAGTGATATGGTTAATATCAAGGAGTAAAATGTGGTTCACTAAGATAAAAATATTTTTTGGTGAATAGTAACTTTTTTACTTTTATTTACCACGGTTAAAAGTAAATAGGGTAATTAAGGGTAATAATGATATTATTATTACCCTAACACAAGTCCTAATTCTATTGGAAAAGTATAATTCGACCAAAAAAACCTTAGGAATAAAATATGAACCTCTTTGGTCCACTTGGATTAGATTAGGACATTTATTATTATTTAACTCAAAGAAGAGTTAAAAGAGTTAAAATCAAAGTTTAATAACTAAAACATTTTTAATATAGGGTTATACATAAGATAAATTCAATAATAAATATTCATTAGAAATATAAAAATATTTCCTACATAATGGAATTTTATTTATAATTTTTAGACATTATATAATTTAATTTATTTATGACCCAATGGTGATGCAATAATTACCTAATTATTGAAATATTAAAATAATTGATATTATAAATATCCAAATAAAGGTAATTTGAGACTTTTTATGAATTCCAATAATTTTATAGGTTAATATGACATATTAAGGTCGGTTAGATGAATTTTTTTCTAAGTAATAATGCTGTTATGAATTTAGAAAAAACAAAATACCAAAGAGTGTCAAAATTGACATAAAAGAGTTTTTAAAAAAAATATTATATTATTAATTCATATTATATTTTTAAAAATCTAAGGTTCGGCCAAAGGACTTATATAATGATAGGTGTATCGTTAATTAACCACTTTGTGTTCTCTTGGATGTATATAGTAATTTTATTAACCATATAATATAAAAATACAAAGTGACATGGTAAATGTCAAACTATTTAACTAAGAGTTAAATCTAAAATATAAAGTTAATATAGTGACCCAAACCAGTCTAAAACCTATTGGTTGAGTGGTTTTCGACCCATACCCACCTTATAATTTAAATAATCCATTTTTATGCCATTATAAACCGAAAATAATTTTATTATAAAATAATATTTCAAACTTTTCCTAAGGTGCCCCTCACCCCTCTTATAAAAGGGCACCCCCCTTCTCTCTAATTCACACCTTCAAAGCCATTTGGCTCGGCAAAACCCTACCCAAATATCCTCTAAACTTCCCTAACTTCTTCTTAGAGTCCTTCCTTTAGTCATAAATCCAACTTAAGGAGCCCTTTAGATCAAATCAAAAGGAAGAACCCGAAGAAGAGGTAATAATTTCACCACCCTCTTTCAAGTTCTTTTCTTCTTCCACTTATTCTTTCTTTGTTATTTCCATTATCAAATAATAACTCCAGTATCTTATATATAATATGAAGTTATTATAAATATGTTATAGCCATATTCATTATTCTATCCATCCTTTGAATGACATGTCACCCTACGTGCGTACGTACGGCTTACCATCTCCATGTCGTGGTGTAATTGTTATTCAATACATTATTATTTGGATGGGTATAATAATGATGTGTAATTTATGTAAATAATGAATATAACATGATAATGATTCTGTATATATGATATACCATCGAATTATATATTATTTTAATATCAAAATAATGATATTGTCTCTCGTGCATACGCACCGATTATCGTCTCCGTGAACGGGATAAGATTCATTCCCCATCATATCCATTCAAGAATAATTTTCAATTGATGATTAAAAATAATGTTTAGAGACTTTATATCATTCTGTATATGAATAAGATACATCCTATCTATAACAAATATGACTCACATAACAATTAATATAAAGGAAAACTAATCCGTTAAGACCCGAAACGACAATAATACTAAGATATTATTAACAAAGCAATGTTAAAATATTATATATGATATCATATTAATGTATATGATTCTTGTATAATTTAATAAAAATTATTTATCCATTATATAGGAGGTTAACCTACCCTTTACCAAGGAAAAGTACAAGGTAAGGTTTAATTCTACAATCTCTTCATTATCCGAGGTTGTTTATACGTAATTATCTACTGTGACCTCTTTATCATCCACATCCATATTTCTTACAAATGTATTTCAAAACATTTTTACTATTTACTAGACAATGGGTTAAATTAATTTATAACCTTATGTGTTTTGAAAGGAATCTTTCCATCATTTTCCAAACAAGGTACTTTTTGACCCTTTTGACAAATTTAAGGTAAGAATGTTTTTTTAACTTATATGGCGGGTGCGGCTGTTTTCTGCCATTATAACATCATCAAAGATTCCCTTACAAGCTTATAAGAATATTTTAAAAATAAATGTTTTCTTTATAATTATGTGAGTCTTAAATGATTTCAAAATAGAAAGATATATTTCTCTAAAAAAGGATTTTGATTTCATCTATGTCAACATCTTTTGATGGATTTTAAGTTTATTTGAAGTTGAATTATTATGATACAAAACTTCCATATTATATTGAAGGTTTTGTGATATGTTTGACTGTGGATGTGTTATAATTATACCATTCATGGTTTGTAGTTAAAGTATTGACATTTCTTATACTAGTTTTAATACGAATGTTTATGATATGTTTAAACTTTTTCATATGAGGAATGTATTGGACTTAGTAAGTGACGGGTGGAGCCCGCTATAGCTCCTCGATGCATCGGTTGGTCTCAAGAGACAACTAGACATGGAATTTTCCGAGGCCCTTTCCCAATTTGATATATGGTTTTTTCCAAGGCCTTAATCATTTTTAGAAGTCTTGGCCGAGGCCTTAACAAAATGTTTCAGAATGTCCAGCATTATACATTCCCTCATTATGAAAATAATATTGACGGTTCTTGTGGTCATTCGACTAGTAGAATACCCATGATATGTTTTATTATGGAATTATTTACTCAGCTCATATTCTTTCCATAAAATTATTCATGTTTATTATAGGTAAAGGCATGTGGTTTCAATTATTCATCATAATTGAAATTTATGTTATCTTTCGCTGTATTTCTTACCCTTACTGAGTGTTTGAGCTCACCACTTTCTTATATTTCATTTTCACAAGATTCAAAGAAGTGTATTAAGAATGATATGCATGGTTAAGCTAAAGGGAATAATGGCATTCACAAATAACTATTTATGCTTTGTTTTATATTTGAAATTGTAATGTAAAGTTAATGTATGTAATCTATTTTCCAAGACTGCTAAACTGGTCGGTCCTTCGGGACTTGATTTCTTGTAATCATGTAAATGTATTAAAATAATGCACCAACTCTGGGTAACTGGGGTCAGGTCGTTACAGTTGGTATCAGAGGAAGTTTAGTACAAACTTAGGAAACTAGATTTAGATATACTCTGATTAGAGCACATAGCCTTGAGATATACTTTGAGGATCAGTATAGAAGAACATCCTAGAATTTTGGTATTGTAGAGATTTTGTGAGTTTTCCAAGCAATACATCCCTGTCTGGATACGAGCAGGTAGAGGTGGCTCTAGAACAGATGTACCTAGGGGTAAAACCCGAAAACACCGCTTTGAGCTAGACTCAAACGGGAACTGGTGCACGAAAATGGTCCTTGCTGCACTCTTGGTTACGACACTCCTGGGGGACATGCTTAGGATAATTCTCATTTTCTTTACAAACCACTATAAAGGGTTTATGAATATATATCTCCTCAAGGAAAACATTTTTGTGATCATGGATTATATCCATAAACTGTAAAATTTACGTTAGTTATTTTACATGTTTGGAATTATGAATTGTGATTCATAAACTGACATAGTGTATGCCATTATTTATAAATGGCGCCCAGTAGAAGGAATGAGAACTCTAGCAATACGTATGATCCAAAGAGTAAGAAGGGTCATATCATTCATGGTATTAAGCCAAAATTTAGAAAGTAAATAGTCTCCCATGTATTCTAAACATATGAAGAAATAATATCATGTGTTAGTAAGATAAGTAAAGAATTATCTGAGTCCTACGGCTTTGAAGGGAAGTAAGAGAAGAAAAAGATGGTAGAAAGAAAGATGGATAAAGGGAATAGGGGAAGGAGGGATTTTCCCATATGTGATAAATGTGGAAATAATCACCTTGGTAAATTCTTGAAGGAAATGGGAGTTTGTTATAAGTGTGGAAAAAGGACACAAAGTACGTGATTGCAAGGGTAAGAAAAAAAATTTCAAATGTAAAATGCTTCATCTGCAAGGTGTTGAGACACTATACGAATAAATGTCCTGGTTATAAGAGTATACCACAAATGCTGTTATTGGATAATAATCATGTTATGATACTACCTCAGATGAAGATCAATGACTAGTGTTCTTATGTAGTTATTATAGAATTATTTCATTTGAGTGTTGTATCTAAAGTATACTGGTTATATAAATTATGAAGATAAATAATGATTGTACTACAATATTATTTTGGTGAGGATTTGAGATTATATGGTTCTAAGAAAATTTACTTAATAGTAATCTACGCTTTTTGGAAAATACATGGTTCAAGGAAATATAATCCTTAATATAGTCCTGATAATGAGGTAGTGATTTTGGAATAAGTGATGGTTGATTTGGATAAATTATATTCAATATTCTTGACTTCCTTCAAACTGATTAATGATTTGTATATTCCATCATTGTTGGAGTTTAAAACTTTTTTTTGGATAGAAGGAGTATATCCAATATTCTATAAGGAATAAGGGAGCATGAATGTAATCAATAAGGTTGTATGGTAATTCAGGATGTTGCGGTGTTTTAGAAGGATACACGATGAAGGCGTATACATGTTATTACCTAGAAAAAAGGATCTTCATTGTGTTTAACTTCCTTATAAATTTTGGACTGAGAGTTTGGATATAAGTATTTTGGATAAGTCTAAAGTTTGGAATGGATTAAGTTTGAAATTGGATACTATTGTTAAGGTTATTTTTGGATTATTATAAAAAAGGACACCTCAGAGGTCGGGCGACAACTAGTCGAGTCCAGAAAGGTCATGAGACTTGAACTTGTAATCGAAAAGCGACAAAGGTGCATCACCTATGACTAGACTACATGACATACTGGGTTGTATAATTTAGGTTTTTAAAATAGTCTGACAAATGAATTATAAATTCAATATTGTTGGAACCTTATATGATTGGGATAAATAGACTTTTTTTTGAAATCATTTGGAGTTAAAGATGAGTTTGTGGTAGGAATTAGTTGAAGTATGAAACTTTACTTGTCAAGTATATATATATATATAATTTTGTTTCCTCTTATTAAGACTAAATTTTATTAACCCAATTCCTGATGTGGGTTTTCCCACAAATCTATTTTCTATTTTCAACCTTTTATTTTCAAAGAACAATTTCAAATTGAAAGGGCACAATTTATTGAAGGAGGGAAGAATGTAACACTCCGAGATTTCATAGTACGTTATTTTTCAAAGTAATTCAATAACCTGCACTACACGCAACACTGAGTTCAAGCGCACCACGATTTACCAAACTAGTCGTTCAAAAGCGGTTATGAATAGTATTAACTGAATCTTGAACTTTATATAATACTTATAATTTTAGAATCCATAATATGATTTTCTTAGACATAATTTAAGAACAAATACATTTTTTTCAAATAAAATAAGTATTTTTTGAAAAATGAAATTCTACCACCTTTTAAAGGCGAACCCTTTTTAAATCCAATATTTGAAACTTTTATATATTTAATTTGACAAAATAAAATTCTTCTTTAGAATAGGGACATAATAATTTAGTTTCAATAAATTTTTGGTGTTTTTCTGATAACTTTCATATTTGGGTGAATAGTGAAAAATACTATATTTTAACTGAAAACAAATTTTTTAATCAAAATAATTTATAGTGTTGAATTATATATTTTAATGGGTTGGAAGTATAAATAGATTATATTATTACCATTTAATCCAATTATGCTCATTGTAAGTAATTTCACTTTGAGATTGGACATAAACAAGTGTCAATCTTTTGATAGTTATTATTTCCTAAAAATACGTTTCTTGGTTTTGACAACGGGAATTAATTTTAAATTAATTAATGAAACTTCAATGTTTTTAAATTGGTAAAATAGAATTAATTTTTGAATTCAGAATATCAAAATTATCTTTGGGTGAATTTTTGGTATTTTTCTGAAAACATTCAATTTTTGATGAATAGTGAAAAACACTGAGTTATTGGTTAAAACCGACTATTTATTTAAATAATTATATATTTTATTTAAATTTATTTTAGGTAAAAATAGATACATAATACCTATATAAATTCAATGTAATTAATTGGAGTCAGTTTATAATAATTTTAGATATAAAGAATTTTATCAAACTTTTTACCGTCTTTTACGCACATTCTAGGAGCATTTGAAAATTTACATAAAACATAATTTTACCGCTTCTGTGAGTGGAATTTCGAAAATACAAGAGACATAGTTAATATCAAGGAGTAAAATAGGGTTCAATAAGATAAAAATAATTTTTGGTGAATAGTAACTTTTTACTTTTATTTACCACGGTTAAAAGGAAATAGGGTAATTGAGGGTAAAAATGATATTATTATTACCCTAACACAAGTCCTAATTCTATTGGATAAGTATAATTAGAACTAAAACAACCTTAGGAATAAAATATGAACCTTTTTGGTCCACTTGGATTAGATTAGGATATTTATTATTATTTAATTCAAAGAAGAGTTAAAAGAGTCAAAATCAAAGTTTAATAACTAAAACATTTTTAATATAGGGTTATACATAAGATAAATTAGATTATAAATATTAATTATAAAGATAAAAATATTTCCTACATAATGGTATTTTATTTATAATTCTTGAAATTAAATAATATAATTTATTTATGACACAATGGTGATGCAGTAATTACCTAATTAATGAAATATTAAAATAATTGATATTATAAATATAAAAATAAATGTAATTTGAAACTTTTTATGAATTAAATTAGTTTTCTAGGTTAATATGACATATTAGGGTTGGTTAGATGACTTTTGTTCGAAGTAATAATGCTATTATAAATTTAGCCAAAACAAAATACCAAAGAGTGTCAAAATTGACATAAATGAGTTTTTAAAACAAATATTATATTATTAATTGATATTATATTCATAAAAATCTAATCTTCGGCCAAAGGACTTATATAATGATAGGTGTATTATTAATGAACCACTTGGGGTTCTTTTGGATGTATATAGTTTGTTTATTAACCATATAATATAAAAATTCAAAGAGACATGGTAAATGTCAAACTATTTAACTGAGAGTTAAATCTAAAAGATAAAGTTAATATAGTGACCCAAACATGTCTAAAACCTATTGTTTGAGTGTTTTTTTACCCATACCTACCTTAGCCTTTAAATAATCCTTTTTGGAGCCATTAGAAACCAAAAATGATTTTATTATAAAATAATATTTCTAGCTTTTTCAAAGGTGCCCCTCACCCCTCTTATAAACCATACAATTGTTCCTCAAACATAAGGTTTCCTCAAAGTGTATGGTTGATGATCCATAATTTCCTACAAAATTATTTTCATGATCCTTATGTTTTATTCCAAATTTAGGGTTCCCAAACCATATATTCCTCTTACAAACATCAGCTATGAAAAGTGATTCCGAATTACATTCATACACATCCAAAATACTTAATCAAATATCTTACCATGTATTAACAACTTTTGAATGATTCTAGAATAAGTATTCTAATAAATATCATCTTCATGAAACTAAATTAAGCCCAAATTTATTAGTAACATAAATGTGGATCTTTGTGAGCGACAAATAAAAAACAATTTAATGAAATTGACGAATCAACACATACTTAATAATCTCACCATTGTTTATGATCACAAAACCCATAAAACAAATATTAAAATTAACATAATTTTAAAAGTTTAAATTATTACAAATATAAATATAAATAAATTATAGTCACATTTATTCCCTTTAACAAATATAAATTTAAAATAGATTCCTCCCACTTTAAAAAATATCTCCACCAAAAAATGATAAATATTTTATCAGGAACTTATCAAAAAATTTACACCTTTTTGTGAAATCAAAAAGAAATTATGAAACAATTTATAGAAATTTTGTAATAATCATAAAATCCAAAAAAAATATTTAACCAAAATTATATACTATAATTTTGACTTTTAGTAAACTATAGATATGAAGAAAAGTAATATTTTTAGTAAGGGTTAGACGGATCATATGAACTTTCCAAAATTCAAATTGTTTTACATAAATCATCCAAAACTCTTGATTATTGTTGTATTCTACAATGAAAATCTTTAGGTCTTTGATATATCAAATAAGATGAAAATTGTTTTACCAAAAACACTTTCTACTCATCATGATACAACTTAGTTTCAATTTATTTTCTAAGTGATTCTATATGACTTATCATCTCAACTTTAAACACTTCAAAGTATTATTTATAAATTGATAGTTTCTTTACATTATAATATGCCCTTTATGTGTATTAGAAACTATTTTTGAAATTGAAATTTTTTAAGCTCTTCATACGACTCCATAGATGTATTCAGATCAGCATGAATCTTCACTATTTATTCATTTTAAGTATTAACTTTGAATAAAATCCCTTCATAAGGAATTTCTCCTTTAACCATTTGGGAGGATGAAACTTATGGTTCTTAAAACCCTTGAAATTTCTTATATTTTTCAGAATATTTTTCAAAAAAATTCTTAACAAAAGAGACTGATTATTCTCAAAACAAATTAGAGTAATAATTACGTTTAGTTTTCTTTTGAGAAACACAATTATCATGACTTGAATCTCTTGATCACCTCATTTAACTCATATTTTCTTCTTTAGAATTATTTGATAATAATATTTTATAGAATAAGTATAATAAATTTAATAGTTTTCGAGAATAATATTCTAGGGTTCTAAAGAGTAAGCCAATACATTTGTTCTGATAATTTGTAGTTAATGAATCATATTCTTCAGCAAAAAATACATACTAAAAATTTTAGATTTTAAATTTTGAAATGAAATTTATTGTTAGAAAACTATTCTGAAAGAATACATTACATAAATGATTAAAATTTTATATAATAAAAAAATTAATGATAATTATAGTTTGAAATATTAAACAAAGAAGATAGTTTTTCATAAACATATTTTTATAATTAAAACAATTATTTTACTTTCTAAATATCATTTTCTTAATAAAAACATATATAACACATTTTTTATATAAATTTTAATATTTTATCAATTTAGTTATATAATCCAATATATAATTATATAATCTATGTTTTAATAGATTAATTCAAAGAGTGATAAAGTATATAACAGTTAATCATAAAAGATATTTGTGCCCCTATATAAAGCATTTAATGGAATAAAAACATATATATATATATATAATGAAATACTTCTTGGATTATTAGTTCTAATCATAAGGAATTTTTATAATAGACTAATTCATAGTTGATCACTCCTTTTTCAAAATAGATTTATCCACATATATTCCATATAACCACTTAATGATTTAACGATGTCGTTTATTGATAGATTCCTAAAAAAACATCAAATACAAGTTTTTTTGTTCCCATGATCTTTTGGGTCTGTATGTGTTAGCAATTACGGCTTTAGGGAATCAATTTTTTTTGGATATTATACTATTTAAGTTAGGTAATCCTTTGAAAAAATAAACATGTTTAACAAAAAAATATTTAGGTTTTCTACAACAATTGTAATTTTCATAATTTCCATTAATACCACGAAAAAAACCTTTAATAGTGGACATTCTTTTTTTATTTGATCCAGGAAAAAAATTATTCCAACATAATTTTAGTTTTTCACTATTACTACCAATTCTAAGTTTTCCTTTATCAAATTTATTCTTACCAATAATTTTATTTAAATTATTTTCTCCTTTGATAAGAATACTTGAAGCTTGTTTTAAGGTATTTACAACATCAAATACTTCTTTAATTATAATTTCATGAATATCAAAATAAATTTTTAAGAAATATTATTTTAAATATGTAATTTTTTACAAGCATTATTAATAAAAAAATATCATCATAAGATTGTATTTTTTTATAATATTTAATTAAGGGATAAAATTTATCTTAAAGAAAAAAACTAATACATATTTAGTTCATCATTATAAAGATTTCCAATATTAGATTTTTGAGAGTAAGAATATTGTACCTCATCAGTATGAGTCATAAGACATACCATTTGATTATTATGTTTATTTGGAAATTTTTTAGTAGATCTAGAGAAAATTAGTCTTAGTATCCTTTATAAGTTTCTTTAATTTTATTTTATAATTCTTTTCCATTTAGCTTTAAGTAATGGATATTTAAACTTTTTTTGACATTTCTCTTTGCATTCTTGACATCTATATTTTTTAATCCCTTTATTTATTTTGTAAATTTTTTTCAAACCATTTTTAAATATCTGATAAATCTTTACCGAGAAGGAAACATGGTGGTAGATGGCCTAGTAAACAAGGGTTTAATTCAAGTCATTACCTGGTTCGAAGACCTACCTACGTTTTTACTTTCTTTCCATGAAAGAGATTGTAATATGATCCCATATTTCAGACTTTTGTAAACTCTTTTTTTATAATAATTATGCCTTTGTAATTTTGGGCCAAGTCATCATCTTTTAAAAAAATCAAATGATTTACCCATAATATTTTTGAGAGTTGATTCTTCATATTTGATATGATTTTCAACTTCAGACAACATCTCAACTTTATAAACCATAAAAATTCCAATCATTTCTTTCATTTCTAACACTTTACTAGTGTGGAGTGTCATATATTAGTAGATATTCCATTACCAATATAAGGTAAAACTCTTAGTACTTTTGATGCATGATCTGGTTCTATAATTTGAGTTACTAAGGTAGAAAGATTATTAAAAACATCTATTAATCTCTCATTCATCAGAGACATGTTCTCATCTTTATGCATTCTAAAAGTATCAAACTTTAAATTTTCAGAATTGCATCTCAATTTTATGATATTATCATTTATTTCATAGGTAATAGAAATAGTATTCCACATATCATATGTAGTATGACATTGATAAACTTAATTAAACTCATCAGACCCTAAACAACAGACAATATCATTTATTTATGTTGAATTAAGATCATATTTTCTCTGTTGATTATCATTACATTTTCAAAAATCATCCTTAGTTATTTCATAAGTCTCGATGACCATTAAATAAACTCGTATTTCATGATTTTTGAAATAAATAACCATGATTGATTTATAGCATCCATAATTATCACCATTAATGTAAGGAGCATGGATCCTCGTCATAAAACTTCTAATATCAATAATTTCAAGATTTTTCTTCATTTTAATTTTTATGTAAGTCGTGTTAGAGCCAAAGGATACCCTTGATATTACACAAAAATCTAAAATTCTGATTAACTAGATAGTATCAAATAGAATGATCAAGGATTTCAAAAAAGGAATTTAGAAATAGAGCAAAACCTTTTTTATTACATGTTGGTATGAGATAAAAATTTAAAAAACTTCAAAGTTATCCAAAAAGATAGAAATATCCACCTAATCCCAACCTTTGATACCACCTGTTATGTTGGATTTATTATGATGAAGATACGAGAGGGGTGAATTTTGATCCTTTAAAAACATAAATAGATTCAAAATTTCCTTCTAGATATGGATTTACTCTTTCCATATATCAAAATATGAGTGAGAAATGGAAATAAATAAAGAAAAGAACATGGAAATGTTTAGTGGTTCAATTGATACCTTTAAAATATGGATTTTACAAGGTCTTCTGGTTCTTTTATAAGGAATCAAATTATCCAAAGCTTAGTCTGGGAAGTTGATACTCCACTATTACAGAGTCTAAGTAATCAATACTCTAATAAATCAACAGACATTGATTTCATTATTAAGAATAGGTTTTTCTTGTATTTGGATAAGAAACTGACATATGTGTTTGAACTTCAATAAAGTGTAGCAGTAGTAATCAAATCTTCAACATCGTATTGAATTCCTTTAAAAAGGGATATATAAATCACTATATAGATGAATAAACATATATTTTTCCAAAGTATATGTAGTGACTCAGGTTTTTGCCCTGATAGACTTTGGAATATTTCTACCAATAATTCCAGATTTAGGCACGAAGATGGCGTGCGATTCCGAGTCCCGGTGTGCTCGGAATTAATTTTATAAAAATATAAATTATTTTTATACTATGCACGTGGAATGGGTGTGATATCATCTAAAAGGTAGCTCTGAATGGGAATCTGAGGGCATGGTTGCATCCGAAACGTGTCGTTTACCCTAGGCAGAGTGTAAACTTTTGTGGGCGCGGGTCTACGGTGGAAAGCGCCACCAGGGGCGTTTTCGTAAATAACTGGAAAAGTTAGTTTATGAGCGTCGACTCGAATAACGTCTGAACGGAGTCTCAAATCGCAAATCCGAGTTCGTCGTTGCATTCAGAACAGTGTGCTTACCCTATGGGTGACCTTACTTTTGTCTGCATCGGGCATCGGGCAGAGGTGCATCGGGAGTTGGAGATATTTAAAAAATAATAATAAATATCTTGTAGCTCCCCCCTTGGACGGATCGTGTGCAGCAACGGAGTTCTTCCTCCTTCCTCCTCCTTCTCCTCCTCTTTCTATGGTGAATCGGCGACCAAATCGCGCTATCAAGGTGCCGTCGAGCTCGAATTTCGACGACGGACACTTCAGGATCGTGCAGCGGAAGCTTTGGAGCGCGGATCGTTAGTGTTTCACCAACGAGGTTGGAGGTTTGTGTTTTACAATCACAGATCCCGTTTTTGTGTTGGTTTTCTTCAATTTTTTTAAGGGTTGTGTAGTTCGGGTCCTGAGGTTTCCAAAACCTTTTTCGGATCTGAATTTGGAGCACCGGGGTGCTCCCAGAAGTTTTCTGGTGAAATCCCGATTTTCCGGAAGCGAGGGGTGGCAGCCATGAAGGAATCCAGTGGCGGAGCGGTGGCGGCGACGCGGTTTTTTCCGGTGGCGGTGCGGTGTTTTCCGGCGGCGACGCAGTGTTTTCCGGCGAGGCAGGCGGTGGTCCGACCAGGTTTTTCCGGGGGTTCTTTAAACCTCTGTAACTCGAAAACCGGAAGTCCGATTTGTAAGCCGTTTGTGTTACATGTTCCTTGCATTGAGATGGTCCTTTTGAACTCACTTTGGGAATTTTATGCATTGGATTCGTGGCCCAGGGCTACAAAATGTTGAAATAATAATAATATTTTATTATTATTCAGCTTCGACCCACCGTAACTTTTGCTCAGAGCGTCCGATTGATGTGTCGTCAGTGGCGTTGAGGCCCTGATGGTACGACGGACTGGTCTTGTTGGTTTTTGGGTGTTGGGGTTGAGTTTGGGGTGCAGGCCCCATGAGGCTTGGTTTTGCTGTTTGCGGGGAAACACAACTTTTGCACCAGGAGCCGATTTTGGTAGATGAATAGTCGATCCTGTGTGTTTTTCCGAGAGGATCTCAATGGTGTGATCCGATCGATGACTTTCGAGATAGACGTGTGGGCCCCACCTGGGCTGGCTATGGTGAATAGTACATTTTTCACCGGGTGTCCGTTTGGGATGAAAAATTAGTATATCTCGTGTGTTTTTTCTAGGGGTTCACCGTGGTATGATCCGCTTGATGGGTTTCGGGATCGTTGTGCGGCCCCCGCACATGCTAGCTATGGTGAATTGTGCATTTTTCACCGGTGCTTCGTTTCGGGCAAGTAAACAGCCTATCCTGCGTGTTTTTTCATGTGGATCGCTATGGTGGCCTTAGTATCGACCTAGGAGGTGCGCAGGGTGGTGTTGTTGGGGGTCGCTCGGGTTAGCGACGTATGGACTAGCAGTGGTTGAGGGTACTCCCTTGGTTCATTCCTATGAGGGTTTGTGCGGCATCACAACCCTAGTATAGGCTTGTGATCTTCTCGATGGGATTTTTAATCTGTTAGAGTTGTGGCATCCCTTCGGTGGGCCCAGAGTAGGATCCTCTAGCATCGTTACCCTAGATCGAGTTCTTAGTATCGCTGTGACCGCTTATCCATGGGCAGTGATCCCCTATCTAGAAGGTTAACCCCGCGGGGTTTATGGTATCATCGGGAATATGATCCCCTATGTAGTGGGCCATGCTCAGTAGGGTTGTTGCATCTTCGGGTATACGATCCCCTACTCAGCATGGGGATTATGGTAGGGTTGCGGTATCGTTGACTATACGATCCCCTACTCAGCGCGTGGTTTCAGTGGGCTTGCGGTATCGTTGGTTATACGATCCCCTACTAAGTGTGTGGTTTCAGTAGGGTTGTGACATCATCATTTCAATCCCCTACATCACAAGTTATATGAGATAGGGTTCTGGTATTGTCGTGACCACCTTTACACGGGTGAAGATCCTCTATCTGAGTGGCAGGTTCCATTTGAATGCCAGATCGGGTTGTGGTATCCCCCAGAGGACCCTGGGAGTGATCCTCTATCTATGAGATCTTTTTATTCTAGTGTGGGTTCTGGTATCCCCTAGTGGACACTAGGAGCGATCCCCTATCCAAGGAGTTTGTTGTTCTTGTTGTTTCAGTGTGGTTTTCCTCAGTGATGCTATCTGACGAGCGAGATCTCTCGGGTGAGCATCTGATATGTTTGTATGAAACCCGATGGAGTGTATCTCTCAGACGAGTGTCATCTAGGATGACAATGATCGTGGAGGGTTCTCTCCTGGTTGTTGATAGTTGTTGGTGATGAGTTCGGTACCTCTTGTGGCTTGGTGCATGATATGAGTATATATGGATTGTTCAAGGTGTATGTATGGGCATACACCTGAGCTGAGCTAACTAGTTGTGTTTAGACATGGATGGTCATGAGATGATGTTTCTCTCTCATCTGGGTTCCATATGGCTGGGATGAGCAGATCGTTGCCTTTAAGTTTCTCCCTTTTGTTTTGGGTGTTTGAGGTGCCTACTGAGTATGTTTATACTCACCCCTTCATGGGCTTTGCCCGCACATGTTTGTGCCTTGTGCATACCACAAGATTTTTGATGGAGTCCCAGGAGGACCCAGAGCAGGAGGAGCTGAGTGAGTGAGACTGAACGGGGTGTTTACCGGTGCGGTGCCGAGGGAGATTTCTGGCGGGTGTTTGTGGCAGCATTCCCCTTCTTCAGGGTAGGATGGATGTGATTTGTAGTTTTCTTTTGGTGGGACCTGTTTTTCCCTTTTGTACTTCTACTGTTTCACTCTAGTTGGGATATTTGTAGGCATGAATTTTACTTATCTCTGCACTGTTGCATTGAGGTGTATGTGGGTGCGTGTGTATATGTACCTTGGGCTAATGCCTCCCATGTGTGTGATAGCCTACTCGGCACTAGTCGCCAGCCCCTAGACTACTGGAGGCAAGCTTGGGGTGTCACGACTTGAGCCACATTGGGTTGGGTCATGACAGAGTGGTATTAGAGGAGGTTACACCTTTGGGATATCAGAGCATAGCTGGTCTAGCTGTGAGTTTGGTTTGGGTTACATAACGGTAGTGACACGATGTTTCGAGTTCAGATTTCAGGCCAGGGACTCCAGTGTTGGTGCGGCGGCCAACGTATCCATACATCAGGACTCTGATAACCTACCTTTCGACTCAAGACATCCATACACTGGTCGCAGGTACATAATGGTACATGCATCATATAGGATTGGGTTTTGGGTTTTTCTTTGTCTTTCTTGAGTCAGATCTCCAAATATACTTTTTGACTGTCGTGTGTCTTGAATGTATTTCAGGATGCCTCTACGATGACATCCAGCGAGGGTTCCGCAGCAGGATTGTGCTGACGATCCACCCCATGTAGAGGTTATGGACCAGGGTGCAGGTTCTGAGGTTGCGCCTCCAGGTGGTCTGCCAGTTGAGTCGCCACCTGTCGAGCAGCTGGTTGTGCCGACAGGGTAGGATGAGGTTGCGCGCAGGCTAAGTTCACTGCACGAGTTCCATAGGCAGTGACCTATGTGGTTCTGGGGTGATCCAGACCCCCAGGCACCTAATGACTGGCTTGAGGCAGTCACCCGAGTTTTCCGCCTAGTAAGGACACCTCCAGATCGGATGGTGGTCCTAGCGGTGAGCCTTATGTATAGTTTGGTCAGGTGATGGTGGAGTATAGTGATGCAGTCCCATGACGAGGAGACGCTCATGTGGGCAGAGTTTGAGAAGCTCTTCAGGGAGTAGTTCTATCCAATGACGCTGAGGTAAGTGTGGATCCAGGAGCTTCTATAGCTTCGACAGGAGGGCATGGCTGTGTCGGAGTACTCAGCAAGGTTTACAGACCATTCACGCTACTCCCTGAATATGGTTCGAGACTCGTTCTTTATGGCTCAGACCTTCGAGCAGGGCCTATGCAGGGACATTAGGGCAGGTGTGGTTTCCTTGTGCCTGCCCACCTATGCTGGAGTGCTGGAGTGAGCTATGGTGGTGGAGATCTTTCTGTCCGAGCAGATCCCACCTATTAGTGTTGGGCATGTGAGAGCGGAGACATCGGAATCTGATAGCTAACGATAGACTCAGGGGTCTGGATGTGGCCGACGTTTCAGGAGGTGGCCCCAGGATGGAGGATCTGAGGTTCAGGGATCACAGGGCTCGCAGGCCAGTTTGGTCAGCTGCAGGAGAGGCGGTGTTGCGCTTGTGACAGTCGGGGACATCTTGCTATAGATTGTCCGACCTGTCATGCTGCTGAGAGGGATTCGCTCAATAGACCACCTTGGAAGAGGCAGCGACTCAATTAAGGAGGTACGCAGGGCGGTGGACGTGGCGATGGAGCTTGAGAAGTAGGAGGAGGTGGTAGGCGGTATCGGTTACCACCACCCCCACCCCCAGGAGGTCCACGCCAAACTCAGGGAGCTGGTGGTCGAGGTCAAGGATAGATGCATTCCCTAGGGGATGTTGATCCAGAGGCTCTGTGGATGGATATAGGTACGCCCTGTGTCCTTTCTACTTTCTGCAGTAGTTTATTAGACACTGTTTAGAGGTACCCTTCCTTTATGTTTCTTGCTCAAGTTTTGTTCTGGGCGTTGGTAAGACCCTGTGTGGGTTTTGTTCGGCGTGCTTCTAATGCATGAGGAAGAGGGATCTTTCCCCCACCGAGACGCGTTTTTGTGACACAATTAAAATCGTGCGGGCTAGTCAGTTCCTCCCAAAGCGGATAGTGTTGAGGTTTGGTGGATGAGTCCCTCTAACTTATGTGTTCGGGCATGGGGGTTTGTTGGCGAACTCGCTGGCGTGGGAGACCCAGTTGAGAGTCCAATCGCTTTCCTTGTGCTTAGGACTTTTCGGGGAAGAAAAGTTCTAAGGGGGGGAGGATGTAGTGACTCGATTATTGGCCCTGACAGACTTTGGAATATTTCTACGAATAATTCCAAAGCTAGGTGTGAAGATGGCGTGCGATTCTAAGGCCCAGTGTGCCCAGAATTAATTTTATAAAAATATAAATTATTTTTATACTATGCACCTGAAGGGGGTGTGATATCATCTAAACGGTAGCTCAGAATGGGAATATGAGGGCATGGTTGCGTCTGGAATGTGTCGTTCACCCTAGGCAAGGTGTAAACTTTGCGGGCATGAGTCAGCTATGGAAAGCGCCACCAGGGGAATTTTTGTAAATAAGTGGAAAAGATAGTTTATGAGCGTCGGCTCGAATAACTTTTGAATGGAGTCTCTGATCTCAAATCTGAGTCCGTTGTTGCATTCAGAACGGTGTTTTTTACCCTAGGGGTGACCTTACTTTTGTCTGCATCGGGCATCGGGCGGAGGCGCGTCGGGAGTCGGAGATATTTTTTTAAAAAACTAAATATCTTTTATCTCCCCTCCCCCTTAGATGGATCATTCGAAGCAGCGAAGTTCTTCCTCCTTCCTCCTCCTTCTCCTCCTCTTCTGAAGGTGAATCAGCGACCAAATTGCACGATCAAGGTGTCGTCGATCTTGGATTTCGACGGCAGACGCTTCAGGATCGTGCAGTGGAAGCTTTGGAGCGCGGATCATCGGCGTTTAGCCCGCGAGGTAGGCAGTTTGAGTTTTAAAATCCCAGATCCTGTTTTTGTATTGTGTTTCTTCAAAGTTTTGTAAGGGTTGTGTATTTCGGGTCCCGAGGTTTCCAAAACCTTTTTCGGATCTGAATTTGGAGCAACGGCGTGCTCCCGATGGCTCCCGGAAGTTTTCTGGAAAAATCCCAGTTTTCTGGCGGTGAGGGGCAGTGGCCATGGCGGAATCCGGCGGCGGCGCGGCAGCGTCGCGGTGTTTTCCAGCGGCGGTGTAGTGTTTTCCAGCGAGGCAGGCGGTGGTTCTGCCAGGTTTTTCCCGGGGTTCTTTAAACCCCTATAACTCGCAAACCGGAAGCCTGATTTGCGAGCCGTTTGCAGAAAAGCATTCCTTACGTCGAGACGGACCTTCTGAACTCACTTTGCGAATTTTATGTGTCAGGTTTGTGGCCCAGGGCTACAAAACATTGAAATAATAATAATATTTTATTATTATTCAGCTTCAACCCACCATACCTTTTGCTCGGAGAGTCTGATTGACGTGCCGTCAGTGGAGTTGAGGCCCTGATGGTACGGTGGAATTTTCTTGTTTGTTTTCAGTTGTTGGGGCCAAGTTCGGGGTGCAGGCCCCATGAGGCCGGGTTTTGGAATTTGCGGAGAAACGCAACTTTCGCACTAGGAGTCCGATTTTGGTGGATGAATAGTCGATCCAGTGTGCTTTTCTGAGAGGATCGCAATGGTGCGATCCGTTCAATGAGTTTTGATATCGACATGTGGGCCCCACCCGGGATGGCTACGGTGAATAGTATCTTTTCACCGGGTGTCCGTTTGGGATGCACGAGTAGTGGGTCTCATGTGTTTTTCTGAGCGGATCGCCATGGTATGATCTGCTTGATGGGTTTCGGAATCGTTGTGTGGGCCCCGTACGTGCTAGCTACAATAAATAGTGATTTTTCACCGGTGCTCTGTTTCGGGTGACTAAACAGCCTATCCTTCTTGTTTTTCCACATGGATCGTGATGGTGTCCTCGGTATCGACCTAGGAGGTGCGCAGTGTGGCAATTTTACGGGCCACTCGGGTTAGCGACGTTTGGACCAGCAGTGGTTGAGGGTACTCCCTTGGTTCATTCCTATGAGGGTTTGTGCGGCATCACAACCCTAGCATAGGCTTGTGATCCTCTCGATGGGATGTTTAATTTGTTAGAGTTGTGGCATCCCTCCGGTGGGCCCAGAGCAGGATCCACTAGCATCGTTACCCTAGATCGGGTTCTTAGTATCACTGTGACCACTTATCCACGGGCGGCGATCCCCTATCTAGAAGGTTAACCCCGTATGGTTTGTGGCATCATTAGGAATATGATCCTTTACGCAGTGGGCCGTGCTCAGTAGGGTTGTGGCATTGTCGGGTATACGATCCCCTACTAAGCATGAGGATTATGGTTGGGTTGTGGTATCGTTGACTATATGATCCCCTACTCAGCGCGTGGTTTCAGTGGGGTTGCAGTATCGTTGGTTATATGATCCCCTACTTAGTGTGTGGTTTAAGTAGGGTTATGTCATCGTCGGTTCAATCCCCTACATCGTGAGTTATACCAGATAGGGTTCCGGTATCGTCGTGACCACCTTTACGGGTGCGACGATCCTCTATTTGAGGGACGAGTTCCTCTCGAATTCCAGATCGGGTTATGGTATCCCCCAGGGGACCCTGGGAGTGATCCTCTATCTGTGAGATCTTCGTATACCGGTGTGGATTCTGGTATCCCCTATCGTACCCTTGGAGTGATCCCATATCCGAGGAGTTTTTTGTTCTTGCTGTTTCAGTGTGGTTTCCTCAGTGACGCTATCCGACAAGGGGGATCTCTCGGGTGAGCATCTGAGATGTTTGTATGAAACCAGATGGAGTGTATCTCTCGGACGAGTGTCATCTGGGATGATAGTGATCATGGAGGGTGCTCTCCTAGTTGTGGACAGTTATTGGTGAAGAGGTCGGTACCTCTTGTGTCTTGGAGCATGAGCTAAGTATATCTGGATTGTTCAAGGTGTATATATGGGCATACACCTGAGTTAAGATGAATAGTTGTGTTTAGATATGGATGGTCATGAGATGAAGTTTCTCTCTCTTCTAGGTTCCCTCTGGATGGGATGAGAGGACTATTTCCTTTCAGTTTCTCTCTTCTGTTTTGAGTTTTTGGGGTGCCTACTGAGTATGTTTATACTCACCCCTGCACGGGATTTGCCCGCACATGTTTGTGTCTTGTGCAAACCACAGGCCTTTCGACGGAGTCCCAGGAGGACCCAGAGCAGGTGGAGCTGAGTGAGCGAGACTGACTGGGGTGTTTACCATTGCAGTGCCGAGGGAGCTTTCTGGCGGGTGTTTGTGGCAGCATTCCCCTTCTTCAGAGCAGGTTGGACACTCTTTGTAGTTTTCTTTTGGTGGGCCATGTTTTTCCCTTTTGTACTTCTATTGTTGCACTCTGGTTGGGATATTTGTATGCATTCATTTTACTTATATCTTCATTATTGCATGGAGTTGTATGTGGGTGCGTGTGTACAGGTACCTTGGGATAATGCCTCCCATGTGTGTGTTTGCCTACTCGGCACTAGTCGCCAGCCCCTGGCCTATTGGAAGCAGGCTTGGGTTGTCGCGGCTCGATCCCCGTTGGGTCTGGTTGTGCCAGTATAACTCTGCAAAATGATTTTTCAAACTTGGGAAAGAATATTTAATAATAAGATATATCAGCAGTGTAGAAAACAACATCAAGTTAATCAACTAGATCAAATATGTATATCCCAAAAGTGTACCTCTGAAGGAAACATCACATTATTATCTACAAGCACAAAGATCTTTATTTTCTATGCATATCTATGTATTCATAAGATTAATATCTCAGTATTTATACTATAGTTTGAAATATCTAGGTAAAACAGTTCCAGAAACACCGCATAATAAATTGAAAATATTTTAATTCAAATCATTCAAAGAGATTTGTAACATCCCTTTGAAATATAAACATTTAGAAACATTAATAATGAGCCTTTGAATCTATCATAAAATATAATTAAAGAGATATTTACATCCCATAGAACTCTTTCATAAAATATAGAAAATATCATAAATTTCAAATCTGTCATTAACCTAGTCAAACGTTGAGCTATTTAATGTAGTGAAAAACTCTAAAGGTATAGTTGAAAAAATACGATTATTTAAAAAATTAGGGTTGAAAAACTATATATTTGTTCCTCAAACATACTGTTTCTTCCAAAAAAAAATTTTATCCATACTTTTCCAATAGTCAAGGGTTCGTGGTCTATATGTTTTATTCCAATCATAAGGTTCCCAAATTGTATATTCTGACTACAAACATAGGTTATGAACAGTCATTACATATTACTTTCAAATATGACTTAAATACTTAATCAAATATCTACCCACAGCCCGAATGGCCCGAAGGCCTTCTTTTTTATTTTTATTAAGGATAATCCCCCTTTTAAGGGTTAAAGGGGAACCAGTACATGACCCGTGGGCCCAAGGTACAAGGCCCGACATGACCCGTATTACATGACCCAAAGGCCCAGAGGCATACCATGCCGAATACATGACCCATAGGCCCAGCCCACTAGAACTGGACCTCCCCAACTTCTGTATCATTGATTGCCTTTATCTCCCCACCGACATTGCTGAACAACTAGCATTTCCCCATACAAAGCTGCACGGTGCCTGGTCCCGATGGCGGTTGTCATATCCTCTCATTCTTCCAATCTGGTTAGCTCTGCTTCTGGTGACTGCTACTGGTGCTCTGATCCTCATGTGGGGCCTGCTCTGTGTGAACTGGGCTACTTCATGGTCTTTAATGGCCTGAAGGCCCTGTTTCCCGAATTCCTTTGATGGGCCGAAGGCCCTGAGACCCATGGGTCCAAATCGGTGGCCCGAAAGCCCAAATCAGGTGAATAGACCGGTTGCTACAGTACCGAACAATGCCTGCTACTGTACTGCTACTATGCCTACTACAGTACTGCTACAGTACTGCTACTGTGCCTGCTATAGTGCCTGCTACAGTACCTAGAAATTCAGGCCACCGGTTTGGGCCATTGAAGACCATGTAGTAGCCCAGTTCACACAGAGCAGGCCCCAGATGAGGATCAGATCACCAGTAGAAGTCACCAGAAGCAGAGCTAACCGGATTGGAATAATGAGAGGGTATGACAACAGTACTGCTACAATATTATAATGATTATAATCTTTCTAAAATTCACTTAAGTGAAACATTATTTGTAACGTAAATGTGGGTGTTTTTTAACATTAAAATAAAAAATAATTTAACAAAAAAATTGAATCAAAAGATGCTAAAAAATCTCCCCCTTTTTAATGATCAGAAAACCCATAAAAAATATTAATATTAACAAAGTTTTAAAAGATGATATATTTCCAAATTTAAATATAAATAAATTATAAGTACATTTATTCCTTTTAAAAATATAAATTTGAGCTAGGTTTCTCCCCATTTAAAAACATATCTCCACCAAAAATAAGATAAAATATTTATTATGATATTAACATAAATTTTACTTAAATTTCTTCCTCATTTTGAGACATCAAAATAAAATTATGAGACAATTTATATAAATTTTTTACTAATCATGAAAAATAAAAAACAATATTTAACCAAAAAAGATAGACTAAAATATTGACTTTGAGTAAACTAGAGAGATGATAAAAAGTCATATTTTTATGAAGGGTTAGACAAATCTTCTAAACCTCCCAAACATCAAATTATTTTACCTAAATTAGCTAAATCTATTGAAATTTGTTCTATTCTACTTTGAGCATCCATAGGTCTTTGATATAGTGAAGAATATGAAAAATGTTTGACCAAAAATACTTTTAAATCATCAAGATCCAAATTAGTACTAGTACCTTTTCTAAGTGACTCCATCTGACTTTTCATATAAACTATAAACACTTCAAGGACTTCTTTATAAATCGATATTTTATTTACACTATTATACTCCCTTTAATGTGTATCAAAAAATGTTTTCAAAATAGACATTTTTTACATCTCTTCATATGACTTCTTAGACACATAAAATCAATATAAAGATTTAATATTTCTTCATTTAAAGTACTAAATTTGAATATAATTTATTTATAATACATTTTATCTTTAAAAATTTCACTGAATGAAACTTATGGTTCTTTAAAACCATGAACCTTCTTATCTTTTTCATATGATTTTTCAAAAAAATCTTTAACAAAGGAGACTAACTATTTTCCAAACAGATCCAGAGAAGGATTACCTTGAGTTTTCTTATAAGAAACACTTTTCTCTAGACTTGAAGTTCTTGATCCCTGTATTTTACTCAAACTATTTTCATTATAAGTCTTTGAAAATAATATTTTCAAGAAAAGGCTAAAAAAATTAAGAGGTTCCAAGAAGAAGATTCTAGGGTTATAAAGAGTAAGATGATATGTTTTGTTCTGACAATTTGCATATGATACTTCATATTCTAGATCTGAAAATATCGATTAATAAATTTTGATTTTATATTTTTAAAAGAAATTTTTCATTAGAAAACTATTCTAAAAGATGATGTTACATAATTAAAGGAAATTTTTAAGAATAATAAATGTAAAGACAATGATATTTTGAAAGATTAGAAAAAGAATATAATTTTTTATAAACATATTTTTATAATTGAAAAAGTGTTATATTTTATAAGGATCGTTTTTATGAGAAACATATATTACACAATGTTTATTGAAATTTAAATATTTGAGTAATTCGGTTATATAATCCAATATACAGTTATATAAAATATGTTTTAATAGCTTAATTGAAAGAGGGGGAAAGGATTTAAAAATTAAGCCTAAAATATCTCCCTCCCCTATATAAAATTGTCGATTCAATAAAACACATATATATATATATATTAAAATGAAAAAATTCTTGGATTATTAGTTGTATTTCTAATTATTTTTTATAATGAACTAATTTAGAGTGGATCACTCATTTGTAAAATTAGATATTTTCATATACTTTTTAGAAGACCAATTAATTATTTGATGATGTATTTTAGTGGGGTATTCTTGAAAAAACACCAAATATAAGTGATTTTTAATACACATATTCTTTTGGGTTTGGTGTTGTTAGAAATTAAGGTTTTGGGTAACTAAATTTGTTTATTTTTTGTAGAGGTTCTACTATTTAATTTAGATAATTATTCAGAACAATAAACATGTTTTAAACCAAAAATATGTGATTTTTTAAATCTATAGTCACTTTATTAATGTCCATTATTAACATAATAAAAACATTTAACCGTGGGCATTCTTTTTCTATTTGATCTAGGAACAAAATAATTGATATATAATTTTTGTCTTTAACCATTACTAACAATTCTATGTTTTAATTTTGGAATTTTATTTCTAAAAAATATTTTTATTTAAATATTTTTCTCCTTTGATAAGAATAATTGAATCTTATTTTAAAGTATTTACATCATCCAATAATTCCTTAAATCTAGTTTTATGTAGATCACAATAAATTTTGGAATATTTATATTTTAAATATATAATTTTTTTTGACAAACATTATTTATGAAATAAAATAGCATCATAATATTTTATAATTTTTTATGACCTTTCTATAAGAATTCAAATTTACCTTGAAGAAAAAAATAAATACTAATTTACTTCATCATAAGAATGTTTTTCAAAATTAGAGTTTTGAAATTAAGGATATTTTACCTCATCATTCTGAGTCATAAGTCATACCATTTTATTTTTATGTTCAGCCTCAGAGTTCATCGTAAAACCCAAAAAATCACTCCAAGTAGTCTTCATAATTTTATTTCCTTTTCTTTGATAATTGGATTTACTTTGATCTTTTAGTAATGGATAATTATTCTTTCTGTGACCTTTCTCTTTGAATTTAAAGCATCTATGTTATATAATCCCTCACTTTATTTTATATAGTTTTTAAAACCTTATAGAAAGATATGAAAAATATTTATCAAAATTCAGATAACATGAATCAGAAGATTCATCTATAGTAGTTTTGAGAGACGATTATTCATATTTGATATGTTTTCAAACTTCATCATGCATCTCAGCATCATTCATCATCAAAGTTCTAATCAGTTATTTCACTTATAACTCTTAAAATGGTGTTAATTTTTATATAGAAGTATATATTCCATTCTACTTAGAATTTAATACTCTAAATACTTTTAATGCCTGATCTGGTTCTAGAATGGGAGTTCCCAAGGAAGAAAAATGATTTAAAAAAATCAATCTCTCATTCATCTGAGTGATTTTATCATCTTCATGCATTTTGATAGTATCAAATTTCAAATTTTCAGTATTGTATCTTAGTTTTCAAATATTATCAGTTCATTCATAGTAAATATAAATATTCTTACACATCACATATATAGTATAACATTGATAAAATTGATTAAACCCATTAGTCACTAATCCGCATACAATATCATTCATTTCTTTTGAATTAATATCATATTAATTATCTTGATCATCATTTAATTTTTTTCTAGATCTTTTTAAGGAATTTAATAAGGTTTGATGGCATTTAAATAAAATTTAATTCCAATATTTTTCAAATAAATAACCTTTCATTATTTCCAAATTCCATAATTATCCCAATTAATGTAAAGAGCACAGATAATCTACATACCTTCTTTAAGATCAACCATCTAAAGATTTTTCTTCATATGAATCTTTAACTCGGGCTTGTTAGTGACAAAATATATCTTTGATGTGGAACAAGATTTTATAATTTTGATGCTCTTGATAATATCAAATATAATAATAAAGTGTTTATATAAAGGAATTTCAGAATAGAGTACAACATTTTATATTACTTGTTTGTATAGGATTGAAATAGAATAATTTTAAAGGATCTCCAAAAAGAGAAAATTATCCAATGAATCATATCCTTTGATACTACTTGTTATTTGAGAATGATTACGATAAAGACACAATATGGTGGTGAATTTTTATCTTTTAAAAAATTCAATAGATTTGAAATTTCCCTCTTAATATGAAATTATTATTTCCTTCTCTCTTAACAAAGATTGAGGAGAAAAAATAAATAATGAAAAGAATATGATGATATATAGTGGTTCAGGGTACAAAGATCCTCTAGTCTACTCCACCAACTCTATCTCTATAAGATTTATGATTTTCACTAGTAAGTCCTTTTATTGGGGACTTCTACAACTGAGTACATACAGTTGATACCTTTATTAAAATTCATTTACAATGCCTTCTGGTTATTTTACATGGAATTGAATTATCCATATCTTAGTCTGAGAAGCTGATGCTCCATCACCACTGATTCCATATATCCAATACTCTAATAAATCAATAAAGATGTATTTTATTGAGAGGAATATTTTTTTTCACAACTGTAAAAGAAACCGATAGATGTGTTTGATCTCCCATAATTCAAACTAGTAGAAAAAAATCTTAAACTACACATAGGATTCCTTTCAACAGTGATAGAGAAAACACAAGAAAGATAAATAAACATGTATATCTCTGAACTGAAACTCCAAAAAAATATTTTTCTAAAATGAGGAATAATATTTAACAATAATATATATCAGTAGTGTCAGCAATAGTGGTAAGTCAATCAACTAGATCAAAACATTTATTTTTCAAAAGTGTAGCTCTAATGTAAATGACACACTATTTTATATAGGAACACATATCATTATTTTCAACACATATCTGTGTATTTAAAAGATGAATATCTCAATATTTATACTATTGGTTAAACATATATAGGATAAATGGTTTGAGAAATACCAAATAATAAATCACAAATATTTGAATTCAAAGCATTCAAAGAGAGTCACAACATCTATTAGAAATAGGAAGGATTTATAACGTTAAGTATGAGACTTTGAATGACTTGTAAAATGGATTTAAATAGATATTTACTTCTAATCAGTTCATTTCAAAAAATTAGAAAGTATCTTAAATTTAAAACTCTGTCATTGACTAAGTCAAATTTAGGATTCCCTCGTGTAGCAAAAAACTATGAAAGTGTGGTTGAAAAAGTAAGGTTTCATACCAAAGTATAGTTGATGTACCATATGTTTGTTCTTCAAATGTAGGGTTTCTTCCAAATATAGGTTTGTTGATCCATAATTTTCCAGTAGTGTAGGGTTTGTGATCCATACATCTTATTCCAAATGTAGGGTTCCCAAACTATATGTTCTTGAAAACATAGGGTATGGATAGTGATTTCGGATTACTTTTAGACAAATCAAAAATAATTAATCAAAAAACATACCATGGATTAAAAATGTTTGAATGCTTCAAAAATAAATATTCTAATAAATATAAACTTCCTAAAATTAACTTCAGATCAATATTATTAGTAATATAAATTTGTGAGTTTTTGAGAATCAAAATAAAAAATAAATTAATGAATTTTTTTAATCAACATATGATCAACACAAGATTCATATGTGATATGATTATAATGATATGAATGATAAATTGGATTGATTACTTAGAAAAATATGGATTATAACCCACAAATGGATATGATGTAAATTTAAAAGGGGTTATCATTTCAGTGGTATGAAATTTAAAAAAATTCATTATTAAATTAAAATAAATCACTATACTCATCTGATAAAATATTAGGGTGTAGCTAAAATGAAATTATCATCATTAAACATGAAATTGATAGAAATACTTGAAATAAAAAATCCTAATCGAATCAATTTTCTATATTATTAAATAAACATACGAATTATTCTTATAAAAAACTATATGTTAAAGAAATATCTTCCTTAGTAATCAAATATTAAGGTTTTTCAACATAAGAATCTAGATTATTATGAGAATAATATATGTATTCACTTGAGGTTTCAAAGTAATTAAATAAAAAATGACTAAAGTAACTTTATTCTCCACTCATATACTCAATATGATTGGGTGTGTTAACTACTTAGAGAGAGTGATTATTTACTTTAAGGCTTAATCTAGATATGAACTTATTCTATTATTATTGCTGAAACGTTTTTGATAATATGAATGAGATTGGTAAGAAGTTTAATAAATTTTTTCAAAGTGTTTAGGATAGATGAAATTTTCTTTATGTATTTAGGTTATGGAATTATATTAATAATAAATGTGGGTTAAAGTTCAAACTAGGAGAATAAAATTTCATTGTAAAATCCAACAATGTTTCTTCAAGTATCTAGTCAATACATGGTCAACATATATCATGATTAAAATATTCATTTGAAGGCCATGGTGATTGAATAATATAGAAATCAAGGTTATTGTTTTTCTATAGGTTAATAACATCACATTGTAGTGGGTTTTATCACACTAATATAGATATTGATCCAAGTTGTGTAATAATAATATTTAAAAGTACCTCACACTACAATAGGTTAAACAACTCTATAAGGATAAAGTGTTACACCATGGAGCATTAAACCACCCCACAAGTATGCGAGACCACAAAATGATAAAAGGATTCCATACCATAACACATAACCTATAAGAATTTAGTACATCTCTATATTGATATGGATGATAGGTGGACACTTCAAAAGAGACATCATATTGCAACATGATGGGTTCACCACATAAAAAATATGGTTGTGACACAATGAAGATAAGGATTGGGGAATGTGTGAAGATATCATTTTATAATGATAATCCCGTTGTTTTTAGGTGGATTGTTATCCTATGATGTATAATCATTATACTGTGAATTTATTGTTCAAGATAAATCATATGTGATATTGTTTTTGAAGGATTATTTGATAGATTAACTTCATTACAAAATCAAATATCTCATACCATGTTTCAGAAAAAAGATGTATTGTGGTTTTTTTTGGTCCAGTATGATCGATTGTGGGGGTTTGAGTGTATTTTATAATCATTCATACCATGTTCACCATTCCATTCTACACCAACTTATGATGGTTTGATTTCCAATAGAGTTTTTTCATGGAACCAAAAACACTAAATGACTCTCATATCAATGATGACTCATGGATTGAGATTCCAGGGGAAGGCGTTCATAGGAGAACTTGTCCAATGAAACTTAAAAACTCACATTGGTTGACAGGATGGGATTTCGGGATCATCACACCCTTTTTTGGTAAATTATTTTCTGTTTTGGGTCACTCTTGTCAATTTGAGATATGTTCATGAATTATTTTATCTTTCAGAAGTATAACATGGATCACCTTGGGGTAAATAATCAATTATTAGCATGAATATAATTTAGAATCATTTGTATGAATTCGAGGTTCTTCATTAATGGAGACATCTTTATGAATATGAGTTTCTCTATAAACGGTATCCTTTTATCAATGAATTTGAGATTCCTTGGTATTTTATGATTATGATTTCTAGTTTTAATCCGCGTAGTGGGAGATATAGAACTTATCATCATCTAGGGAGACAGAACTTTTTTTGATGTTGGGATTGAACCAATAATATAGGCTTCATATTTATCTATGTGAAAGGAATCAAAACCCATATATTTTGGTGCCACTTAATAGGACACATCATACCTTTTAAGGTTATGTAATAATGTCGAACCCATGCAGTTTAATGTCATGTGAAAAGGACACCGATAGGGAAATTTCCTCTTCAAAGTTTGGTGTGGGACTTATGAAAAGGAGGACCAATGTTCCTATAAGAAGAGTGGTATCCTAGGTGAGAATATAATCTTATCAGGAATAAGGCCTAATAAGGACAATGATGAGAGGGGTTCGTAAGGAATATGGCCCTTTGAGTTAGATGTAACCCTATTTGGAATATGTTTGAGTGAATATTAGGTTGAATTTGGGGTGTTGGGAATATACCTTAGGGAGTATTATTATGTATCCCAATTATTTAGCAATCAAATCCTACATGGAAGGCTGGGGTTTACACTTAGGTTGATTCCCATAGGTTGTTTGGGTGTACACTTGAAATGATTCCTACGTATTCTCTTGATCCGTAATATGGACCTCTCATGGTTTTTTAGTGACATGGTAGGGGATTATACCAAGGGAGTTTCATGTTTATATGAGTTTTACACTCATGATTATGCCCATGAGTTTGGAATCATTCAGATTTCATGATCACCACTCACCTATAATCCCATGTTAGTCATGATCAATGTGAGAAACAAGAGGATGTGATAGATCTAGAAACCACACAATATTCTTTATCTGTTGGTGGATGAGGCCTGGTTCCAAGGGGATAGAGAAAGAGAGTGAACTCTAATATTCCCATATCCTCTCATCATTGTACCCTGGGCTAGAAAAGATGAGCAAGAGTTTCCCCTATAGTAAGAAATACATGGGGATTACTCCAGGGGGATTCCCTTATACTGGTTACTAGGGAAGAGGGGATTATCTAGTACTATCTCTCATTGAAGGGAAAGGACAGGGGTTCCCCTATATCCCTAGAATACGAAGGTCCACGTGAACACCCCAATGGATGGGATCCTTGTTTCCATGGTAATGTATTCTTAATAGCATTCCAAGGATTCCCATTATTAAGGATGTTATCAGTAGGACCTCATTTACCATGGGTATGTATGATTGAGAGGACATTCCGATGTTTCCGATGATTTGATCATACACATCGACTGTTTTTGGGAGAGGCCTTGGCTAGATGCCTCCCAATGAGGTTCGCATAAGGATTACTGCTTCATACATGAAGGATTGATGAAAAAGGCCATTATGGTAACTCATAGAGGTTTCACAGTGGGGATGAATAGAATAACAGAGGGAAACAATGTGATCATTAAGGATTTGACACCCTAGGAAGCCTCATTCCTCATAGAATGTTAGTATATGGGGTGGGGTTCATTCCACATAGAATTTTGCTATGTGGGATTGTGTCCCTCCACATAACCTTTTTCTATGTGGGTATGGGTTCCACCTGTGTAATGCCTTGCTTCATGAGGAAGAGTTTCGCCCATGTAGCGTTTTCCTATGTGGGAAGGGTCTCCTTCATAAAGATTTTTACTAGTAAAGGTGAGAAATCCCATATGGGGAATCTAGTTATACTTCATGGAATGGTGTCTATAGATGGTTTTGATTCTGTGGATGGTCGGGTGAATTCCAATTATTCCTTAATGTTATACGGTGGGTTTACCTACTAGGAATTGAGGGATATTTCACCTTTATTTTTATTTCAATTTTTTTATTCATACCTTCCTTGGCTACCCCTTGGTGCTTTTATAGAGGAATGAGATTACTGGATACCGAGATGGTCAATCATCCATGGTGGACAGTGGGGGATTGTATTTGTGGGAGCCTAGGAAGGACTCCCAATCCCCTGAACTATTTCATTCGTGAGGGGAATAAAACACCATATTCACCTGTAAGAAAAATAATTCGGGGGGACGGTCATTCACATGGATATAAATCACCAACCAACCTCACAAACAACTTGTTTTTTTACAGGCATCGGTGAAGGATGTCTCATCTCGCGACTGATTTCATTCATGGAATGCCTCGCGGAGTGGAGGAACACCATGCAGAGTGCTAGTCTATATAGCATAATGTACTATATGGACCTTATCCTTCCTTCATGGATTCACTCCCTTAAACATTTTCTTGAACTATTATTTGGGTTTATTATTTACCCTTACAATTTTTTTGAATGTATGTTTATCTTCCATGTAGAGTTTTCAAGACCCAAGAAATGCCACCCATCATAATTTGATCTGATCGGAATGAAGAGGGGGTGATTATGATATAGAAATCGGTCTTTATTTGAACTATTTTGTGTTATTCATGTGGACCCATGGATGTACCATGACTATAAAAATGTGTCTTGACTCGTTTTTCTTTTACCTTGTCTCTCTTTGAACTAATCCTTCTGTGAACTCTCTACCACTGACTCTCTTATTGATAGAATTGTCGTTTTCAATGAATTTTTCACGAATTCAAAGTTGGTCGTATACATACTATAAATTATATTATTTGTATAGAAATTCATTTCATCTTCATGGTGTCTTGAAGGTTAATGTCCCAATGCTTCATATTCTAATGCTTCATTGTCCAACACTTCACTGGCCAATTCTTCGTGGGCCATGCATAGTTTTAATGATTCCTGAAGTCTAACCCTTTATCATATTATTTTGTTGTAGAAAATATAATGTATGGGTCCTTCGTAAGATATTGATGATTATTTTTTCTCCACTCCTGATGATAGGAGAAAGCCCATAATTGATACTATTGACAAAAATTCCAATATAAATGTTGACCAGGGCCATCAATATCTAGTGGTACATCTAAGTACAATTCAAAGGGGATATTAAATATTAGACAGGCTTCCAATTTACAAATTTGAACTACCATTGGGTGTTTCAATCTAGAACCACACCGAGTAAGTCAAGTCGTGACCTGGATAATAAAGAATATCAATATTCTTCCTGCCAAAATATCATTAAAGGTGTCATTTATCTAGGAAACCACCTCCATCAGATTTCTTTTTAATTAAAATCCAATTTCACTGTAAAAAGGTTTGAAGGTTCTAGATGAATATGTTTATTGTTATCATAGCATTGCATGGAAGTCCATGACTAGTGATCATCTAGGGTAGTTCTAAAAATTGGGCTTTAGCCCTAGGGGATCATTTGGTCTAAACTGGGGGTGTCCTTTCAAGGTCTTCCAGAGTTGTGAGGAATTTAAAATTTATTTAAAGGTCATGGGTTTTTAATGAGGTTTTTTGGGTATAGAATACTTACTCTCACTAAATCCAAACCCTTATCCATTAGCTGCTCAGTAGATAAAGCACAAATACGAACACCTTCTATTTGGTTCATGGGGAGGTCAACATTATCCTTTGGGAAGTATGGATCATATCGGGAGCTACGATCATGGGTGATATTTATTATAATTTTTTTCCACCCTCATAAATGTGGTATGATATGGAGAGGACACCCCTATTTCTGAAAATATTATTAATAAATAGAAGAAAATTCTAATGGGTGATCCTCACCCGATGTAGGTCGTTCAATTTTTTGAAGTGATCCTAGCTTTCACCACACCAAGTGGCTAGGAACATTGCACAAGAAGTTCAAGGATGTTCTTAACTATTGAAAACCAAAGGCGTATTGGTGCCTATTTTACAATTATTAAGGAGAGTGTGACAAGAAGATAATCCTAGACATTGACCATCTCTTCTGGTTGGTGGCCTTTCTCACCACGTTTCTCAGTGGCTAGTTGTCGTCAGTGCATGATTATGGTATCAGGGTCACAATCACAACATTTTTAATGGTTTATTAACTGGACATTGAAATTAGTATTAACCTCTCTATCCTAGTGCTGGAGAAGATATAAATTTTTTTGGGATTTATCAGTAAGGGGAATCCACCATACCGGCTGGTGGGCCCCTTTCAAGTTATCTAGAGTTGGGTAAAAGTCTATACAAGAGTTTATAGATTTATTAATAATTAGAGGATCTTGGAAGATAGTTTATGATTGTATCTCTAGAGTATAAGTGGGGTAAACCCATCATGCTGGAAAGAGAAAAAACAATGGATCAGCTCAACTACCATAATTATTTCACCTATACTCCTTACACCTCCATCATTGGAAATTTGATTAATGGTGTGTCTAGGGATCATACCAGGAAAGGGTATCTCATTTCCCTGAGAGAGGTTGTCTTAGTGGCCAATATTGATGGGGAGGTCATATACAATGGGTATACACCCTATCGGTTTGCATGCCAATTCTACTGTGTCTAGATGAGGTGTCCCCCAAACATCAATATTTCACACCAAGAAAATTATTTAATAGTGGCTTGGAAACTCTGGCTTATGTTCACTAAGGAATACACATGGTACCATATTGGGATCCCTCCTCCTATAGGTCATCATTTTTCATTCAATAGGTCATACATAGAAGCATATAACTGATCATACTCTCAGGATCAATTAGCAAAATTGATTACTATTGTCAAAGCTCAACTAGCGCCCAAGGACAAGGGGGGCCAAAGGTAAAAAAACTAGATATTATAGTCCTAGGAAGAAAAAAAGAAAATATATTGTCTATAAACCCCGAATAAGATGTTGATTCTTTGGGGTTAAAATTCCCAGGCCACCGGTGCTTCTCCTCAAGCTCTAGTATCCCTCCACCCAGAGGCTGCTGATCGTACCGTGATTCATTGTTTTATTTCACCCTTATACCAATGTATTAAAGTTGTTTTGTATTGAAAATTAAAAGTACAATAACAAATTTTACTTCATTTTTTATTCAATTATTTTGTGTGTAACACTGTTAAAAAGTCCAATATTACTTCTTTTGATAATTACATTGTAGGTGGAGGTGATTTGTAGGGCCCATGATGATGTCCAAAAAAATAGGTCAATCAGCATAGGATCCAAGCACACTAGTGGACTAAACTGCATAATTATAAATAATTTTCATCCAAATGGGATGAAATTTTTTTTACTTATACAAAATTTAATGGGATACATTTCACATAAAGGAACACAATCCCCATTCGGCCTCTATGATTTCCATCCGAATAGAACTGTCCAAGGAGTCAAATCTACACAAAGTCAAAAGTGGTGTTCTATATTTTATCAATATCTAGAGATTTATTTGTCCAAATGGTGACAAATTATTTGCGGAGATACTCAATATTTGGGTATAAAACTTTTTAATTTTCTTCAAAGTGAAATAAGACTATCTAGAGGATGAAAAAAAATGGGACAAGTGGTTTTACACAATATATGTGCTCAGAACCACTTTCTAATTTTCCTATAAAAAGAGACCTTGGGAACCCCATTTAGAAGTTCAACCAGGAGGAAATGTGATGCCATTTTTTATTCCCCAAGAAGTCCTCTACTAAATACTAGAAGTTCTTCAGGCCATGGGAGGTTCTACTTCATCATCATTATCTTTCTCCCCTCCCATGGAGTTCTAAACTCCTCATGATCATCAAGGGAGGAACATGTTGTAAATCCTAAGTTTTTTTTGTACTAATTGAATATTATTTTAAATTACAGGTTTTTTTATTTTTCATCATCATGTTTTCTTGTTTTATTAAGTTATGTACTATTATTTCAAGATCAAACTCATATTATCTTGCAGGGGGTACCCATTCATGTGATGTTTCACACATCGTTCACCACTTCTTCTTCCCCATTTAAATTGTGGTTTTTATGTGGTTCATATTAGAAAATTGAACTCATGTAAACATTATCATATCCATTAACATTAATTTCATTATAACAAAATTAAATATCATAAAAACCTATATAGCAGATTGAGTTCATTGTGTATTGCCTTGGTGAGTTTCGTTTATGAAGCTGAACACAATTCACCCAATCATTGGTGGCATCTGGTGAGCCATTGTGTGTTTTAGACTAAACCTTAGGAGGTATCCTAGTTTAAATATAGTAATATTTTAGTTCTAGGTGTTGCAAACCAATTATTACAAGATCATAACACTATCTCTTGAAGTGATGAAGGATGAGCGTCATGAGATTTCCCCATGTTGATCACAGTTAATTAATCATGATCATTACTACTTTTTTTAACGCTTCCCTTTTATATTATCATATTTAATCATAAAACCCCATGTTTTAAAAAATCACATTACCCTTCGATTTTAATAATCAAAACCATATTTTTGAATTAATGGTCTAAGGCTCCATCAAGAGAAGAACTAGTGTTCATGCTATACTACAGAAATTCTAGTAAAAAATAAACAACTAATTTGATGCACTTGATAACGTGATCAAATTTTGGCATCTTTTTCAGGAATCCAAGATAATTTTATTCTATTTATTTATTTTTATTTATTTAATTTTATTTTTAATTACAAATCCATTTAATATCCTATCCCCTCATTTTATAGTTTTTGTTTTTTTTGTGAGTTCTTTATCTATCTCTATATTTCTGTCTTCTAATTTTTATTCTTTATAAATCTATAATTTTGTAGTATAAAATTCTCTTTTATTTTCTCATTCTATTTCTTACGTGTTTTTATTTCATTCATATTCCAAAAAAATTAAAAAAATTTAAAAAAACAACAAATAACCAATCAGTCAAACTGGACATCATTGTTGTATGACAATATATGGAAAAGAAACACTACTTGAATTTAACCCTAAAATTGAAAAGTAACTTCACTCAAAATTTAGTTCATCTTGAGTAAGAAAATCAAGTAACATTTAGGAACTCATTTTTGAACCTAAATTGGTCCTATACCAATCAAAAATTGAACCAAATAAAACCCAAGAAAACAAGGATTCAAATTACCAATCATTAAAAGAACTGACCACCTCATATGTAGATTACCAACTTGCATAAATCCAATATCCTAAGGAAGCATCCATCTATGAGCTGAGATCATGCCTCATCCACCTAATTCCTAAATTCCGCGGCCTTCTTGGTGAGGACCCTCATAAACATCTCAAATGGTTTCGTATAGTGTGCTCCACCAAGAAACATCTAAATGTGTATGAGGATCTAATTAAGTTTAGGGTCTTCCCTTTATCCCTTAATGGTGTATCCAAAGACGGGCTATACTATCTTCCTACCAAAATTGGGGGCTATAATTACTTGAAAATACTCTTCTTATAGAATTTATTCCCTGCCTCCGGAACTAAATCAATTAGGAATGAAATTTGTGGCATTAGGAAATCACAAGGAAAGACCCTTCATGAATATTAGGAGAGATTTAAAAGACTTTGCTCAAGATTCCCCCACCACCATATTAGTGAAAAAATGTTAACCCAAAACTTCTATGTGGGACTTATCCCCATGGATCATGGAATGATTAATACTGCAGTTGGTGGTTCCATAGTTGTTAAAACTCCTTTCTCCGCTCATGAATTAATAGGAAACAAGTCTCAAAATGCACAGTAATTTAGTACATGAGTAGTTGTACCAACCTAAGGATTTTATGAGGTATTTAATTAATCCTTAGAAAAAAAATTATATAATAAACTTGATGAGATTCATACACTTCTAATTAAATTATCTCAAGAACAAGGTAACTCACAATCTTCTCCCATTCCATTACATTGTGGTATTTGTTCTGATAACAATCAATTTTATGACCACTGCTCACAACTTCTGGATTCAAATGAGTCTTGTGCAGCATTATTCCTTGGGTGTATATTCCAACAAGAACTTATCTTTAAGAAAGAACAATTTAGGCTTAATCCAAGCCCTGGGTGGAAATCACAACCACATAACCGATTAGGATGAAACTCAAGCTACCCCAAGCAGAACTGGTAATAACAAGGCTAAGGTATTCAACCTTCATATCCATAAACATCTAAAAATCCTCCTCCTACAAAATATGAACCATGTATAGAGGACATGGTGAATAAAATGGAAGCATAGAACCTCTTGTTCCAACATACCACACAATCAGCAATTCAAGACCAATGAACTCAAGTGGCACAACTGGAAAACACCATCGGTGAGATCAAGATGAAGGGTTCTGGACAACTACCATCCCAAAACATTTCTAATATGAAGGAAAAAGGTAATTTATTTTCAATTACACTTCATATTGGTAAATAAGTTTCTCATTCTACTGATTCTATACAACATATATGTACCCCTATTGAAAACACTCTTTCTCCATCCATAAATGATTCTATTGATTAAAAACAAAACCAAAAGGGTAAAAAAAATTATCATTGAGGATTCACATGAACAATCCATTCCTATTCCTTTCCCCCAAATACTATCTAAATCTAAAAATAATTTTGATAATGACATTTGTAAGGAAAAAATGGATACATTTAAAAAGGTTCAAGTTAACATTCCTTTATTGGATGAAGATAAACAAATCCCTTAATAATCCAAATTTTTTAAAGAGATTTTCACCCATAGAAGGAGACTAAAAAGGAATGAGAGATTAAACATGGTAAGGAATGTCTCAGCCTTGATTCAACCATCAATGTCAACCAAGTGAAAGGATCCGTGAACTTTCATGATACCTTTCACTATTTTGGTGAAATTATTTTCAGATTTCTGTGATTCAATTAATGTAATTCATTACTCTGTGTACACTTCTCTGCAAGTTTTAGTGCTTCAAATAACAAAATCATAGTGCATCTTTCCAATCGGAGCATAACACACCCATCAAGAGTGGTTGAGGACATCCTTGTAAAAGTGAGGAATCTAATATTCCCCACAGACTTCTACATTCATGAGAGGGAGGATACCTGAACCCAAGGACATGCTCCTCTCAAACCTTGGAGGCCATTACTCAAAACAGATAATACAATCATCAATGTTCACAATGGTATGATGTACATGGATTTTGGTGAACAAAAGGTAAGTTTTGGAATTCTTGATTCCTTGAAACACCCCATTGAAGAGCACTCCACTCTTGTTGTCTATTCTACAGAAGTTCTCTCTAACGAAACACACACACAAAATTCTATCACCAGCCCATACTCTAATTTATTTTTCTCTCCTTCATCCTTGGATGATTTGATTTTTGATTCATGTTTTGAGTGTTGTGTGGGTTCTAAAATGTGTAAATTTTGTGCTTTAATTTATTAGTGTGTTCATTATGAGGTACCCATAACCATCGATGATCCTACAAATCTCATTTCAATAGATTCTCTATCCTTAGAGAATAAACATTAATAGATTGATAGTTTCATGGACCTCACTCCCCCTAAACCCCATCCATCAATCCAAAAACCAACGATGTTGGAATTAAAACCACTTTAATCTAATTTAAAATATGCTTATCTTGAGGGTATTGACAAATTAACCTTCACTATTTCCAATAACCTATTTCTACAGCAAGAATAAAGACTGCATGACCATTTAAGATAGTGTAAAAATGAGATTGTATGGAATATGGATGATATTAATTGGATTATCCCATCTATTTGTATACACCATATACTTTTGGATGATGAGCCTAAGCCTGTAAGGTGGGCTCAACGCCGGATGAATCCCACTCTCCTTGAAGTGATAAAGTTGGAAGTATGTAAATTATTTGTTATTGGGATCATTTATCCTATATCTAATAGTAAATGGACCAGATTGATTCAAATTGTGCTTAAAAACAAGAATAATAGTAGTGTTTAATGAAAGGAATGAATTGGTTACAACACCAATGAAATGTAGTTGGTGAGTCTATATTGACTACCGTCGGCTAAATCAATCCATGCGAAAGGACCACTTTACTTTACCTTTAATTTACCATATGATCGAAATATTGGCTGGTAAGTCCCATTATTATTCCTTTATGGATATTTGGGTTATTTTTAAATCCATATACCCACTTAGGATCAAGAAAATACAACATTTACCTATCCATTTGGCACATTTTTATATAGAAGGATGCCTTTTGGTCTATGTAATGCTCTTGGTACTTTTCAGCAATGTATGTTCGGTATTTTTTCTAATTACCTATAGAATTTCATGGAAGATTTTATGGATTATTTCATGGTTTATGGAACATCCTTTGATGACTTTTTGGCTCACCTAGGTTCTATTCTCTGTCATTGCATAGAAAAAGATCTTGTATTAAATTATAAGAAATGTCATTTTATAGTTGAATGGGGGGTAGTTCTTGGAAATGTTATTTCAAAATATAGAATTCAAGTGGATAAAGAAAAAATTGAATTAATTTCAACCCTTCTATATCCAAAATGTGTTCGTGAGGTGAAATATTTCTTGGGTCATGCTGGTTTTTACCGCTGATTCATTAAAGACATCAGTAAGATCACACTTCCCTTATCCTGGTTATTACAAAAAAATTCTAAGTTTTTATTTTATAAAAATAATGAGGATTATTTTAATTAAATAAAAATGAGTCTCACATCACCTTCTATTATTCAATCACCAAGGTGGGATCTCTTCTTTGAGCTTATGTGTGATGCCTCTAACTTTGTAGTTGGGGAGTTTTTATCACAAAGGGTTGAGAAGGATCTTCATGTTATTGTGTATACCTTATGTACTATTAACCCAACCCCATAGAACTAAACAACCACTAAAAAATAACTTATTTCTATTTTATTTTCCTTAGAAAATTTTTGTTCAAATCTTATCGGGTCAAAAATCACTGTCTTTTCAGATCGTGTTGCCCTTTGTTTTCTTCTAAAGTAACCTGAAGCTAAGCCCCACTTCATTCAATGGATGATCCTCCTCCTAGAGTTTGACCTTGATATTAGAGATAAAAGAGGAGTGTAAAATGTGGTAGTTGACCACATTATTAGTATTTACCCACCACTAGACCATCATGTTGACTCACCCATCCCCATTGGAGAATTCGTCCCTCATGAGAACCTTTATGATGTTGTGGACCTTACCACCTAGTATGTGGAAATTGTGAATTTTTTAGCAACATCTAGGGTCCCCACTGATTTCAAAACTTCACAATCCAGGATACTTAATCATGATTCTCAATGGTACATTTGAGATGAACCATATTTGTGGAGAATTTTTAGTAACCACATTGTCCAAAGGTGTGTCCCTTACCATGAGTTCACCTCAATTTTGACCTTCTACCACACTTTGTCTTGTGAGGGTCACTTTGTCTCTCAACGTATGCCTCGAACGGTCCTTGAATTATGAATATATTGTCCAAAATTTTATAGTGATTCCCAATGGTTTTTTAAGTCGTGTACTTATTGTCAATTCTTGGGGAATATCTCCAAGAGAAATGAAATGCCCCAACAACCCATGTTAATTTGTGAGATCTTCAATGCATGGGGCATTGACTTCATGGGGAATTTTCCAAATTCATTTGGCTTTGTATACATATTATTGGTTGTTGACTATGTATCCAAATGGGTGGAAGAAAATTCTACCAAGACCAATGACTATTGAGTATTTGTCAATTTTGTGAGGTCCTGGAGATTTAGTGGGTTTGGTTTGATGAGATTTATCAGTAGTGATCAATGTTTTCATTTTTCCAATCGCAATATTAAAATTTTGCTTCATAAGTATGAGGTTGTTCTTAAATTCTCCCCAGTATATCACCCCAAAACTAATGGAAAAGAAAGAATCTCAAATCAATAAGTTAAGAGAATATTGGAAAAAATGGTACAACCTAATATGAAATATTGGAGTTTTCACTTAGATGATTCACTTTGGGAATAACGTATAGATTTTAAAACCCCAATCAGAATGTCACTATATAGGATTGTGTTTGGAAAGGATTTTCACCTCCTAGAATAGGTATAAAACCATGCATATTGGGATATTAAACAATTTAATATGAATCTATCAGATGCAGGTGAGCATTGGAAGTTGCTGATTCATGAGTTGGAATAAATTTGATGTGATGAATATGAGAACTTCTGAACTATAAAGAGAATAAAAAGGCTATCCATAATGGGATGATTCATCAACGTAAGTTTCATATTGGTGAGATGGTCTTCATATGAAATTCCAAACTAAATCTCCACCCAAGTAAGATTTGTTCCTAATGGCTTGGTCCTTATACAATTACTGACGTTTACCCTTTTAGTTCATTATAGGTTTATCATGAGAAGAGTGGAAAGAGGATTACTTTCAATGGTAAGAGGCTCAAACACTTCTATGAGGATTTTACAAAGAATATATTGGAGGAAATCCAATTGATAGGTGCCCCATATGACACCACTTAGTAGTTTTTCCCTTCTCCCTACCTTTATTTACTTGTCTATTTATTTAAAATACTTTCATTGAGTAAAATTTAATTTTTAGGTGTTGGCGAGTGTGACATGTCATAGTTAGGATTAAAAAAACAAATAAAACAAAACAAAAGTGTTTTCTTTTTTGATTTCTTTTTCTTAATTTTTTTAAATATTGATCTTAAAAAGAATATCCAAAATCATTTTTCATTCTTGAGTCAATTGTGTGGAAAATTCCCTGGTTTTTGGAAAGATGTTTTTCAAATTAATGTTGATAGGGAATATTTTTCTAGAATTTGAATTTTAAAATCATTCTTAGGTGTTTAATGGATTTTTGAATCCCATGACTCATTATCACTGACCGATATTTTAATTCATTATCTAAGAGACACTCTAAGACCTTTGTTACATATTCTTTCTTTTAATCACTTTCATGAGATTCTCGGGTCATGTAAAAAAACTAGAACTTTCCTTGATTCTACTTGAACCAATAATATTTGAGTATGCAACATTCATGATAGAAAATCCAATTGTACATTTAACCTCTATTTTCATCCACCTTGACATTTTATCATTCTTAAGCCTTAAAGACCATGAAATTTTTGTTTGGTAGCCACATTACAAGATAATGTATCCTTACCTACCCATCTCTTGAATATATTATTTTTTTATTTTCAAAAAGTGTGGGTGAGATGGGGTTTCCATGGTAATTATAGTGAGAGATTCATTTTTATGGGTTGATATAAAGGGTACCTACATTTTTCTTGGGGAATGTGTTCAGAACCCATATTACATAATTTTTTTTACAAATGTTTCCCTCTTTATATCAAAAATATATATATATTAAAAAAATATAGTTCTATACATCGAAAAAATAGAAAAAAAGAATAAAATGGAGAAAAGAGGATGTTTACTCATTATTATTCACTACATGGTTGTGACCCACACAAATGGAAAATTGGGATAATGAGTTAGAGGTGATACATTTTTAAGGGGTTGAGTGTGTACATTCAATGTGAACACTTGCTAAATTTTGACATGTTTTGTACATAAGATATTAAATGATGTTGTTCTGCATCATATTTTTAATCATTAAATCCTACCAACCCTTGAACCTGAGAACAACCTATTGGAAGTCCTCTTGAGTACCACACTAGTTTCTACCATTAGAGAACTGAGGATATTGGAAAGAATATGGTAATATCACATGAACTATGGTAAATGAGCATAACTCCTCTTTAATATTCTCCTTGAGTAAGGAGGGAAAATATCTAGGTGAGTTAGGTTGTGAAGTTTTTCATTGGTGAACAAATGATGTTGATCAAATTCGAATGTGAGAGAATAAAAATGATAGGAAAATTGATTTCATAAACGAGACATGGTGAATTGAATTTGAGAATAATCATGGAGGTTTTCTCACCTTTGATTTGTGAATTACTATTGATTAGGATATAATACTTTTCCTAGGAGTGAAAATGTTTAGGTTTGGGGGTGTGATCGTACCATGATTCACTATTTTATTTCATCCTTATACCAATGTATTAAACTGGTTTTGTATTGAAAATTAAAAGTATAATTAAAAATTGAACTTCATTTTTGATTAAATTATTTTGTGTTTAACACTGTTAAAAAGTTCAATGTTACTTTTTTTGATAATTACGTTGTAGCTGGAAGTGATTTAGAGGGCCTGTGATGAAGTCCAAGAAAAATGGGCCAATCTGCACAAGATCCAAGCACACCAGTGGACTAAACCACATACTGTTACTAAACCGTGAATGAAAATAGGCTAACATTTTGTGGGCTAGTCCAAAATTTAATGGGATATATTTCATCCAAGTAACTCAAGACACATTCATCTTCTATGATTCACATACGAATTGATCTGTCCAGGGAATCGAATTTGCACAAAGTCAAAAGTGGTGTTCTATATTTTATCAAATTCTTGAGATGTATTTGTCTCACTGGTGCCAAATTTTCAGTGAATATATGCACGATATGTGTCTATAACTTTTTAGTTTTCTTTAAATCGATTTAATACTCTCTGGAGGTCAGAAAGTGGTACAATTGGTTTTACACAATCAGTGTGCTAAAAAACACCTTCCAATTTACCTATAAAAAGAGACCTTGGGCACCCCATGTGTAAGTTTGACTAAGAGGAAAGGTGCTACCATTTTGGAGTCCCCAAGGAGTCCAATAATAAATCTCAGAAGTTATGGAGTCCATGGTAGGTGAAACTTCATCCTCATTATCTTCATCCCCTCCCATGGAGTTCTAAACTCCTCATGATCATCCAGGGAGGAACATGTTATAAATATCGAGCGTTGTTTTTGTAATAATTGAATGGTATTTAAAATTCCAGGTTTTTTTGTTGTTTTTCATCATCTTGTTTTATTATTTTATTGAGTTATGTACTTGTATATCATTCTCAAAATCATATGATCTTGTTTAGTGGTACCTATTCATGTGATGTATCACACATCGTTCCTCACTTCTTCTTCCCCCTTTCAATTGTGGTGTTTATTTGGTTTATATTTGAACTCATATAAAAACTTACATGTCCGTGCACTTTAATTTCATGGTAACACAATGAAATAACATGAAAACCTGGACAACACATTGAGTTCTTTGTGTGTTGCCTTGGTGAGTTTCAGTTATGAAGTCGAACACAAATCACCCAATCATTTGCAGCAATCGGTGAGTCATTTTGTGTTTTCTACTGAACATTAAGAGGCATATTAGTTGAAAATTATTAAAATTTTAGTTATAGGTGTTACCAACCAAGGATTAAAAAATCATAACCCTATCTCTTGAAGCGATGAAGGATGATCATCATGGGATTTCCCCAAGTTGATCACTCTTAATTAATATTGTTCATTTATACTATGTTTTATCACTTCCCTTTTTCTATTATTATATTGAATCATATAACCCCATGTTTTACAAAATCACATTCCCCTTTTATTTTAATAATAAAAACCATCTTTTTTAATTGATGATCTATGACTCCATCGAGAGGTGACCTAGGGTTCATACTATATTGTTACAATTCTATTAAAAACTAATCAACTAATTTGATGTGCTCGAAAACACGATCAACCACCTATCTAATATCATGGAGGAAGTGAGATAATTTGTGTAATTTCATTCCCATATGTTATATATAGAACCTTCTTCAGGAGAAATAGGTTACATTGCATAGATACAGCTATGTTGTCAACACCTGACACTATCTCAATGTCGATGAACCTAAAACTGTGGAATCCTACCATCAAGATATTAAAGCTTCCATCCATTAATTATATAACTCTTTTAGATGTACCCACTGAGTGATTTAAATGGAAAATCCATAGGTTGTTATGAGTGAAAAAGATGATAACTGCACTTCTATGTCGGTTGATGAGGCCATCCCAACTATTGTGATTGAGTATATGAACTTTACTCATCCTTTTTAGGTGGGGCCACACAAACATCTAGCTTAGGGTGTCCCATGGGTGGCTGAGGCACTGAGGAAGAAGCTATGATGGTTAGAACCCACCCCACTTCCCATGGAGGAACCTTCAGAATTATCCATTCCTATTACTACATCCTTCCTAGAGTCTTGGAAAAATGGGATACATGGAGAACGAATGCCTCTGCTGAATAAATCTAATAAATGATTCAGTTGGAGGACCTTGATCTTATAGGATTTAGGTTGATCACCACTCCCAAGGGAATCTATTTTTGGGATAACCCTCATGATTTTGACATGTACCTGAGGTATATGGACACCTTCATTCATTATTTAAAAGATAATATTTACTAGTCCAATCGAGTAAGGTATATAAAGATATCCATGGAGAGGTGGGATGATGCTAATGAAGATGTAATATGATGGTTTAAATTTACTCATATTCCACTTATTGTTATGATACTTAACCCTTAATCCTTTTACTTTTTGGATCCTGGGGAGATTTGATCACCCATAGATTCCCCAAAGTACACCGTAGTGGGCACCGCTATTGGGGAGAACATCTCTTCAGGTGTGGGAGTCACTGGATAAGTCTCCCCTAGGGTTTTGGAGCATATGGAGGAAAATTATTCAATTATTGCAAGATTATTTCTACCCCTAGCCCCACCGTCTATTACTTATATGCATATTATCTCCATGTAATTCCATAAGATGTTGGAAGGCATAAAAGATGATGATACTCATATGATCTGGAAAAACATGAGGCTATTGCATCTCCTTATTTTAAAATTATGGTGTTCATTTTGATATACTAATTAATTATTTCGCACATGAATTGGTGCATGTCCGGTGATCCAACATGCGTTAGTTTCCCAGGAGACCGTATCCCAATATTATTTATAGGAAAATGTGATAACCTCAGCGGTGGTACATGAAACTGAGGGGGAACCACACCAAAAATAAGGAAATCAGGGAGGTTCTAAGCCCCTAGGGGTTGACAGTTATAATCAAGTGACTTTTATCCTAGTAGTAAAGGAGTCATAGGGGTTTAAAATTTATATTGAGCATATTGATCCCGCCCCTCACTGAGGACATTCCTCGAAGAGGAAGTGACTCAAGATCAAGGATAATTGGGATCAATTGTGTCTCCCAGTTCTGTGAGGCTTATTTCGGTAAACTCAAGATTAATGAGTAAATTTTTTAAGCTATTAATCTATCTGATTATGATCATGCACCATAGGTGTCCCTAGAAGGAAATAAATTAAACCTGTAAACAAAGCATAAAACATCCATTTTTTCAGGTGTTGGGATCATAGTGGTTAGGGATAATGATGATTTGACAAGAGAATGTGAGTCCCCTTTCCTTTATCCATTATTTCCCTTTTCAAAACTTGGGTATTGATTAATTTAATAGCATATATTTAGGATTAATTCTAAAATAGTTTTTGTATACAACCACTACTCTGACATCTCATCCTGATGATGCTAAAAGGGAGCCAATAGCCGTAGAATCATGTCATACTAAAATTGTTGATTCAGAACCCTCTCTGGTGGCATTAATTCCCGAATACATTCTACCATTTGAGAGATATTTTTAAGTGAATCATGAGTCACTTTATAACCTTCATTTTTCCTTTCAAAATTTATTCAATAACATCTGGAAACTTATTTCTCAAACTTCCAGGAAAAATTTCCAAAAAAACATCCAAAATTACATTGTATGTTTTTATTTCATGGATATGGTGTGTTTGATTATCATTCCATAAATTACATAGTTAAATAAGTTATTTTCAATCAATATAATTATATAATGCTCCAATCTTATCTTTCAACTGTTGAATCTATGGACCACCTCTCCATAGTTGGGAATACCCTCCTTAATGAAGCTTATGATCATACTAGAGGGGATATGAGGCAATAGGTCCAAATTGTATAGAATATATCCTTGGGGGAGTGTCTTCTTCATGAGTCATAGATTCTTCGCTCGATGTTGGATCAGCTCAATCAAGAAGAGGTTCAATCTCATGTGGTTGTTGATGAAACAAAAAGGCTCATTTAAGACGCTAAAAAGGTAGGGGTGGATGCTACTAAGATGGAAGAGGCACTAATAGATGGTGGTAATGAAAATACTGAAACATTATAGGATCTTCTCTGAGAGGTAGAGGATTCACATCAAGAACTAATTAAACTTTATGAATCTATTAAACAAGATTTTTAATTGCCATGTTATTATCATACTGAGAGACTCGGATCTTTGGATGATCCTACAAATTTTTTCCAATGAATGGAAATTTCTATCTTCTCAACCATTTTTTTCTTTATTCTATATTTTCTTATTTATTTTAATATTAATACTAAATTAGACTAATTTGGATGATTAATCATGTAATTATATAATTTTTTCCTAGGTTAAGGGACCCAGCGAGTGTAGTTTGATTGTTTCTATGGCTATATGTAAAACCCTTCAAACACTTTGTCTTTTCTATTACCACAAATTTTTTTTCCTAAGTCCACTATGTCACAGACTTAGTGGGAATTAATTAAATTTTTACTAAGCTACCATTTTCATGTTTTAAACCTAAATTTTTTTGTGTCTTTTTATTTTCATTGCTCAATTTGTTTATCTAAACCATGTCGAGTGCATGCCTAGTGAGCTAAAACTAAACTTTTTCCAAGGGTTCCCTTTGTGGGATTTTAGCTTGGTGAGTCTTGTGTCTGTTTTTTATGTGTTTTAATGTCTTTATAGCTTAACTAATGTAATTGATGTTTTAGGTTGAACATATTTTACCATGCATTATGGGATGATGGCCCTAGTCAGGCATACTGGCCGATAGTGTTTCAAAACTTTCTCAGACATATAAAGGGGATTTTCAGTTAATATTTTGTTATTTATGGATATGAATCATAATGTGGGTTAAGTATGAGAGGATTGAACATATATAATATTTGAAATCTGATTCTAGGGTGATGCTGCCAAGGATTATAGAGGTAGAAGAGGTCTCACCTAGGGATGAATTTTCCTTTGGTTAACCAGCCATTTATGGGTGATTCATTAAAATCTAGTTAAATCATATTATACATAGTAAAACAAAGGTATCCTTAGAAAATAGAACTTCGCTTTCCTATGAACAAGTTAATTTATGAATATCCATATTTTTCACGATCGTAAAGGGTGTTTTATCAAGGGGAGATGTCTTAGAATGACAAGGGAACCTCTATTGGAACTATCCATGCAGTGGAACCCATTCTTACATGAATTTTTCTTGTATGAATGAAGGTTCAATGTTGTTCTGTTTTATATCATTTGACTAGGACATGGACCTTGTAGTTTGACATCTTATGGAAAGGACGTACCGTGAAGTTTAACATTTTACGATAAGAATGTTTGGGGGATATAATTTAAGGTCATTTTTCTTTGACTGGTGATTATAGATTTACCCTTTTTATGGTTATTTGTCCATGAATATTCCTCCATTTTAAAGATTTAAGGGGGGTTTATAAGCTTTAATCTGGAGTCTTTTGAATATAAAGATTGATACGAGGTGAAACATTATTGAGGCTTATAGAAATAGAAGAGGTATCTCCTAAGGATGAATTTTACTTTGGTTAATATGCCTTTTGTGGGAGATTTATTCAAATACAACTAGGGTGTATCATGAAAATTCAAACAAAGGTGTCCCCAGGACACTGACCTTCCATTTCTGATGGCTGAGGAAAGATTATGGTTATTTTTCCATCCCCAAACATAGTGTTTGGTTTATATAATAAATTTCCTAGATATGGGATGAGTATTTCATATCAAAGTTACCCGAGAATGGGTAGGCATATCCTCCTTAAACAGGTCTAACCCATATGCACCAAAGCAGTATTTTATTTTAATTATGGTTGTTGACAAGGCATATGGTTTAGAAAACACAACGTATCTTTAAAAATTGAGAATCAATCTATACATAATTCTGGGGTAAATTCTCAGCATCAATTGAATTCTTGTATGGGGAAGGAGCATTTTTTAATACGGTATCAAAAATAGCATGATAACCCATATTGGACCCTCCTATATAGATATAGATCATACATAAGAGAGTGGAGGCATTTTTTATTTTGGATAGACCAGGATATAGGATCTGGGTGCCACTATGTATCCTGTGATAGCAAGAATCAAGCCAAATGTAGCACTTGGAAATCATGCAGTTTGGTGTCATGTGATAAGGAAAATATCCATGCAATTTAATGTCTTGTGATAAGGACGTAGGAAAATCGATAGGAAAAAGGATTCTTGAATCCCTATAACTGCTATTGGGCATGTGGGGAATCACCTTACAAGAGGCATATCACATTTTTTATATGATTATTTCTATGTTGGTCGCTCAAGGTATCCTATTCTTGGTGCACAGGGTAAGACTACATGTTAATGCTATTGAATAAAGATGTTGTCTTACAGTTTACCATCATGTGACTAGGATGACATAGGGTCTTTCAGTATTAGGTCATGTAGTTAGGACCATATTTCATGAAAATGGTGAGTAATAAAAGGCTCATTAGGCCAAGATATTCTGACATGCCTTGGACATGAGGAGGGAAAATGTAATCTTTGATTCTAGGTATTATCAAAACAGGAGAAATGATATAGTACAAGAATTTAATTGGGTTTTTGGAGATATAAAATGACTCCCCTGGGGATGAATTTTCCTCTATTTGATAAGTCTTTTTTGAGTAATTTATGAAAATTCAACTGGGTGTATTTTTCATATTCAAACAAACATGTACTTAGGAAACTAACCCTCTATTTCTGATGGAAAAAGAAATATTTTAATGATCTGAAATTTCCCAAGGCACATAGTATGATAACTTGAAGGAATGTTTCGTTATATTTAAGAAACATTCAGACTAATATTGTCAATGAAGTGTGATGTTCCCTACATATATCTGAATCATATGTAGTGGAGGACATTTCTATTTCCTTAGTGGACCTATCAATGAGGGAACTAAATTTAAATCTCTTGAATATATCCTTATTTTTATGCAAGATAGTGGGACACATTATACTAGGACATGAGTTCTAGGCATCAATATGTATCTCATTAAGGCGAGAATCATGACACATGTAGTTCTTGAGGGATCATTCAGTTTAGTGTCATGCGGTGAGGACATCATCTCGACAGTATAATATCATATGATAAGGATGTTGGGTGTGTATTTTAGGGTCTTGAAACCAGGACCATTATAACCCTGATGTAAACTAATGTGCCTTAATCATGTAGGGAATCCTTTACTAAAACACTTAAATCCATTTGATCTATTCTCTTTGTAATAAATAAGGTATGGAAAAGGTTTATTCCATCACACAAAGGTGGTAGAAATTAAGGAATGGGGTATTTTGATATTGTGGTGGTTGGACCGTGATGTAAGACCTAGGTGTAACCATGTATCTCAACAGAGTAAGAATCGGGCCATATATAGTCATGAAAGGAACCCAATGCATGATTGACACATATATATAGGGAGGCGGACATCTTTTTTTCTTCTATTATAGCTGGACCCATAATTAGTGATCCAAGCATCACTATGTATCTCATCAAAATGATAATCATGCCCTACGTAGTTCTAGGACTGAAATCTCACTACACATGTCTGGGCTATATGCAGAGAGGGGGGAATTTTTTTGTTTATTTATTATAGTAAATGAGATTGACATTAGTGATCCAAGCATCACTAAATATCTCATTGGAATAATAATAAATCCATGCATATTTCTTGAAATCTCCTCACATAGGTTTGACCCATATGTGGGAAGGGGTGTTTTATTATTATTTTTATTATGGTGTCTATGATCGATATTGTTGATTTGGGGGTTACTACGTATCTCATTGTAATGAGAATCAAGCCATACTTAGTTCTAGAAAGATCCTAATGTTGTTTTGACCCATACGTAGGGAGGGGGAATTTTATTTTTATTTTTTATTATGGTGGGTGTAATCAATATTGATGACACATTCATCACTACGTATCTCGTTGGAATGATAACCAATCCATACGTAGTTCTTGTAAATAATTTCATGAACAGATATGGTTCATGTGTAGGGAGAGGGTATTTTACTTAAAATAGTCCTGTAAAAGAAAGGATCCATGTTGGAATTCCTTATATTGATTTTTTATATGTAGGGAAGGAGTTACTTTTCATATTACATTTTTGGGCCTAGGGAATTGGGTGAGGGTTTCACTATGTATCCCATTATAATAATAATCAAGATACATGTAGTTCTAGAGCATGGAATGGTTGATGACTGATGTTGGAGGCATTTTCCTCTCTGATGAGGACATTAAAATGTCATGTTTATGACACACAACATCACACACTTGTTACATAGGGAATGTATATAGTTTAATATTCTGATCTAAGAACGTTTACCATGAACTTTATCATCATGTGGTGAGGAATCATATCATGTATTTCGACATCATGTGAGGAGGATGACATAGTCTTCGTTAGTTTAACATCATGTAGTGAGGATTTTGGTTTCAAATAGTTCATCATCTTCAGATATAAACAATGGTGTCTTGTGATTATAGGAATGTTTATTTTGCATAACAATAATAAATTGGCCTGAAAATAGGACTTAAGGCCAAAGGATAGTGAAAATCATCTTATAAATGGTGGAAATTCCGACTAGGCCTATTAAAAGAGGCCTAGGCATCACTACTTATCTTGGGATTATAGGAATCAAGACACATGTAGTTTCTAAAAGGCTCCATACATAGGTCCAACCCACACTTAGAGAGGGGAAATTTGTTGTGGTGGTGACTAGACCGAGATTATAGATTTATGTGTCACTATGTACACTATGATAATAAAAATCAAGACACATGTAGTTCTTATAAAGAAGCTCTCAACACATGTGTGGCTCATATATAGGTAGGGGTCATTTTTGTATCATTTAGTGGTTGGCCCAAGATATAGGGTCTTGGTATCCCTATGTATCTCATTGGTATGTGAATCAAGCCATAAGTAATTCTTGAACAGGGTGTGGTGGGAGACCAACCCCCAGGATGATGGCTCTTTCGAGTGAGGTCCATAGTAATATACAATTTTATGTCATGAAAGGGACATAAACTATAAAATTTAACATCATGTGGGAAGGAAATTGGTCATATAGTTTAACGTCATGCGGTGAGGATAATAGTGTTATGTAATTTATCATCATGAATATAGGACTACATAGTGTACTTTTTAAGGCCATGCATCTTGGTCCATGATACTATGTAATATAAATACTTACAGCCTAGAATGACATGTCTAATTACATGAAGTATTTTTTGATAAACCTCACATTGGTGTGGGATATAATTATATATCCATCCATAATGATGAAATAATAAGCTCCATTAGAGTAGAATTTGTGTATGGAATAAAATCCCTCTTATTTTGGTCCCAACCTTGGAGGTTTCCTTCCAGGTATCATTGGATTCCTGAGGACCAATACCATTTCTCCCTCAAGTAATGACTGGAGGTGAAATTTCTTGTTAAATACTCATGAAATCTAGTTTTAGTAGACTTCCAAATGGTGAATGTTTTGTAATATCTTCTCAAATAGCTGCTCAAATTCATCTAGTCATTTCTAGGATTGTTCATCTATGGAAAACTGATCACATATGACAATGTGGTGCAATGGATACTGAACTTCAATGGGAATAAATGCCTCTATCCTATATACCAATGAGTATGGGGTTGTTTGTGTCATGGTGCAGGTCATAGTCTGATAATATCACAAGGTATGCAGGAGATTTTCCAACCTAGACTTTGTATCCTTATCTATAATCTTTTGGAGTATATTTTATAGGGTCTTGTTAAAGTCATCTATCTTTCCATTAATCACTGTATGATGACATGATGAATAATTAGATTTGATATTATACTCCTAATATAGATTCTTCAACTCAACATAATAGAAATTGGTGTCCTTTTCCATCAGTATTTTATGAGGTATGAAAAATATGGTAATGAAGATTTATTTTGTGAAGCTAACAATATTCCTATCCCTGACTTCTTTGAGAGGTATATCTTCGTAAAACCTGGAGAAGAAGTTGGTTGTAGTGGTAATGTACTTGAACTACTTGGCTATGGTAGGAGTATATAGTTCTATAATTTCAATCCCCCATATGGAAAAGTTCCATGAATATTTTTCAGTATTCAAAAACTATAGGGTTTGAGGAATAAAGTTGGCATACACCATGTAGGAATTGAAATTTTTGGTGAATTTTGTGAAATCCTACATCATAGTGGTAAAATAGTAACCAAGACTCTAAATTTCATGGGAAATATTTAACCCTAATTTTTGGTCACCCCAGGATCTGGTTTTTACTTCTTTCATGATAGAAATACTCTCTTCTCCATCAATTCACCTAAAAATGACCCCATTGAGCCTCATTTATAGAGTAACTTTTGATAATTTTTTCATTCATGTAGAACACAATTAATCTATCATATTCTAATTTTCTTATTCCCCATTTTATCCGATGGAAGGACTCAATTTTGAAGGTAGTCAATGAAAGTGTCATCCACCCAGTGGTAGGACCAAACAGTTTAGGTATGGGACTAACTTCATTGATATCTTCTGTTCTGAATTGAAAAAAAAATGTGTCACTATTTGAAGGTGTGAAATGTTGATGACTATTTCATCCCAGTATGGATCTACTAGATTTGTGGTTACATTTTACAGGGTGCCTTCCAGGGCATTTTAGGAGCACGAGACATGTGTCAATGTCGGTTCCAAAGGTAATTTTTCCATTATTCCATGGACATGGTCTAGTAGTAGCATTAGATCTTCCTTTGTGATGGAATAATCACCATTGAGCTTATTTATTTCCAATTTGGAATATCCCTTTATCTTCAAGTTATTTACTCATACATAAAGTTCCATATCTAGCCCTATAATGTGGTCATGATATTTAGATTCATTGTTTATGCACCCTTCTGACATTAAGAAAGAGTAAGGTTGGTATTTTTTTGTTGGATAAATGAGCACAACTCCCAACCCAACATTGTTGAGATTAGTTCTTTCCATCCTTTTCTATGTTGGGATTATGGATGCACTGTCAAAATAAATTTCCCATAATTTGGGATCTCTTTAATAAATAAGATCTCTCCATTGGTAAGTTTAGTGAATAGTATTTTCATTTCCACTGGGAGAATTTCTACAAGAAATTCTTCCAATATATGACCTTTTATGGATTTATAAGGCACAAACTAACTATTAAACTACTATAGGGTCACTTCCCACAATAAAAAAATGGTCAAAATCATATGGATGAGAATGTATTTGACTAGGTTTTTATAAGAGACAAAATGGACCTCATGATTCTACAGATAATTCATCAATTTTTGGAGTACAAATATTATCTCAAGAAAAACTCTTCTCGATATCTGAATAATGAGTCTCTACATCGAGCATGGTTTGGCTGGGGTAATATTCATTTTTCTCACTCTCAGTATCATTATTTTATGTGAGGAAGGTTCTTAGTGACCACTCTCGGGCTGTCACATACAAAATGATCAATCTTCATTCAATAGGAGGCATCAACACTGGTGGGCTCAAGATATATGTCTTGAGAATTTTGAATGCTTCCTGACAGTCCTTAGTCTATTGACATGTAACCCCCTTTTCACCAACCTCATGAAGGGAATATATTTTCCTATAATATTCGCTATAAATCATCGAATATAAGATAAGTGTCCTTGAAGTCCTCTCAACTCGTTGAGTTTTTTGGGAGGTGACATGATAAGAATGGATTTTGTCTGTTTGGGGTAAAATTAGATTCCATGATGGTTTGTGAAGAAGCTCGTAAATTTCCTTGATGTAACACCGAAAACACACTTCAAGTGGATCATTTTCTGGTTGTGTTGTCACGATTTTTTTGAATAAGGTTTCAATATCAACTAGGTGGTCAGATTATTATTGATATTTAGCCCCCATATAATCTAAAAAACAATGAACAGACTTCTCTGAGAAGGGTTTAAATATATGATTCATTCCACATTAATATGCATCACAAGAATTCTTCAATGCAAAGGGAATAAATCGATACAAAAATACTCCCTGAGGTACTATGAAGGTAGTGGCTTCATCATATTATCTATACATTAGGATCTTATTTTACCTCGAATATCCATCTATGAATTAGTGGTCTTGATATTCGATTGTTACATTGATCAATATATCTTTGATCAGGACCTAGAAATCATCTTTTGTAATGTTCGGGTTAAGATCTCCAAAATTGATGAAAACTCTAATTTTCCAATTATTTCTCTTAATACGGGCTATATTGGCTATCAATTTTGGGTATTAGGCCTCCCAAATGAGATTTTCTCTGATTATATTTCCAACTTCAGCTTCAATTTTGGTATCATGAGTTGAATGTGTCCTTTTGGCTACCTGCTTATAGCCCCAGTGGTCCTCTGGTAGGCCTAGGTGATGGGTGGAACCCTCAAGATCTAGTCTTGGAATTTGTTTGCAGTTCCAGGTGAACACATCCTAGTGTTTCTTTAGAAAATAGGTATATACCTCTTTCTCTTTGGAAGACATGGATACACTGATTAAGTTGGGACTCAGATCATATTTAGTTCTGATATTCATCTCTTGTATTTCATCAATGGTAGTGGCCCTCCTCAAATGATGGAGGGTCATATCAGAGGTCCTCCTCTTCTTCTTTGTATTTTTCTCCTTTTTTCCTAATAATATTTAACTCTATCCTCAGGGGGGAGAAATGGTGAACGTAAGCCCCCAAAATTAATAGAGGGGTTAATTTTTTGACATCTAAAAGATAAACCAGCTTCCTCTGACTTAGCTGAGGAGGTGGGAATTTCTTCAGGCTCATGGGATGGAATGAGAAAATATTCATCTAATATTTTAACAATATTTTTAGATTACATGTAATTTTCAACATTTATGCACTCAGTTTTGATAAATGATATCATAAAGGTTGTTGAGTTTGCATCTGAATTTGGACTAATACGCTCGATCTAATTGATGGGTAATATGTGATCTTTACTGAGTTTGAAGGGGTTGTCTAGGATCATTTCTAGACCATTCAGGTTCATGAACCAAGTGACACCATGAACCATGGGTTATTTCCCCTCCCTCTAATATAATCTTACATCGATATAGTAAAACTCCTAAGATTCGAATGGGGAATTATCAGCATACAATGTCATGATTTTGCTATTAATTAAGTATTTCATGCACTCATGGTATGATGAGAGAAATGACACATGTTGATTCAAGAAAGGCCTTAATATAAAATCATTGATGGTCATATCCTTTGGAATAATAGAAATTCTAATTAGGTATGAGGTCCCCAAACTGAGCCCTGATCATGATTTGGACTAGTGGATTTTCCTCAAATTTTTTTATAGCCCCATAATGTTAGGGAGTAAGTCACTAGATTATCCATGTTTTATCCCAAACAGTGAAGTGTTCATATTGTAATGATATTAACTCCTAATCCATTATTAAATAAATCACATCATCTATTGACACCATTTATACTTCCATAAAAATACAATATTCTGATGTGTCCTTATATAATAACATATTTATCTTGATCTATAAAGGAGATAACCATGTGAAATTCCGTAGGATCAGTCTCTATATGATATACCTCATCAGTAGAAACCTCATCTTTAAATTCTTGAGGGATTAAAAAATCCTCTACGAGTGATTCCCTGAGATCTTTTGATAAACTTGGAGCATCTAGGATTGATAACCTGATCGGCACCAGGGATAAATACATCATGATATCATAATTTTGGCCTAAAGTCTAGAATTTACTAGAATGGGGATTTGGTTTCACAGGTGATTTAGGGGTTGGATTATTTTACATAGATGGATCAATCCTCAAAATAGGAATTTAAGGCTCTCCTATTCTTTGTAGGTTATACCAAACAATCCTACCTACCTTTTGAGGGTGATTGGTAACTTTTTCTTCTTTTGATTGATATTCCAAAGTGCTCACGTCCTAGGTGATTTAGGTACATATAGGGAAATCTACCAATTCCTATTGGACTTGCTGAAGGGCTCTTCCATGATTCTCTGAAGCGCTGGTAGTTTCAGTTGGGTGTGGCTAGAATTCTAGCTTCTACCATGACTATGTCTTCCCCTATACCCTGGGCTTCTGTGACTACTTCCTCTCGCTCTCTAATCGGTTTCTGGGAACTTTAGTTCATATCCTGACTCATCATGAGAGTAGAGATCCAATAAATGAATTATGTTGTAGGATAAAAAGACCTACTCCTCATTCAATTATGATTCTATCAGGTTTCTCACTTCTGATTCTACCATTTGTTAGGACAGTACTCATTTTTTCCAGATTAAGGGCATAAATTCTAAGAGATTAAAGGCCACTTTTTTCCTTTTCATGGGTTTATATTCATTTTTTCTCTCTAGTCTCCTGACTAGATAATTTCTAAAAATATTTTCTTCAGGAGGGTTGTGGTATCGATGGACTTGGATGTGTCGTAATGGAAGTAGTCAAGGGAAGTGTTGGTTTTATTAACTATTCTTGGAATATGGTATTAGTTCTATTGATTATCTTTCGATTAATATAATCACCAAATTTATTTCCACCTTTTCTAATAACTTCTTTCCATTCACCTACTTCCTCAAGAGTAGTGTAAGAAACATACACTAATTATGCTATCATCTTCCCCATCTTTACATAACCCATGTCCACCATTTTCAATAGGATTTTTTTAATACAAATCTTTTGTGAATGGTGTTACCCAGTATTGGGTGAAAGGGGAAATAATTTTTAAATTAATTGATACCCACTTCGTCAGGCCTCTAGGACTCTGGGAGGCAGAGCAAGTCATTATCCATAGTTTCTATGAAGTAGCCACATTCATGTTCATCTTGGAATGAGTTAATATTATTCCTTCATTCCTCAAATTGATTTCCCTTGGGTCCCCATTGTTAGAAATGATAAGGTTGGGGTTTTGGTTGATACCCAGGGGAGCCGCATAATATGGTGTGGGTTTTGGAGCTGGTGTGGGTGTGGAGGTTGGCTTAAGTGTGACGTACATAGCCTTTGGCTTTCCATTTCATTACCCTGGGGATATTGGATCCACTTCGTACTTGAGTTTAGTCCATTGTATAGAATCTTACATTATTTGAGAAATTACAAAGATATCCCAAGACCCATTTGTATATCTCACTAGGGTAAGTGGAATTCACTACTTGTTGCAGAGGTTCTCTTTAAAAAGACAAATTAGATTTTATTGGGTAAGTTGTAGGTTTAGGGAGTAGGTCGTCCCTTTCAATCTAATAATTAAATATGATACCCTCTCATTTTATCATTATTTAAAATTTGATATATTAAAGAATGTTTTATTTTGTATCATTGAGCTAAATTGGATGATAAACTTATGAAAAATGTCTTCTCATCCTGTGATTAACTGAGCTGGAAAACAATTCAACATACAAAGGATATCCCCAACAAGGATTGCATAAATCATATAATTTCAATAGATTATTATTGTGAAGGGGACCCCATCATGGGGTCACAATGGGACAAAAAGTGTTTTAGATACTTCTCTAAATCACCTGATCTATTAAATATTAGAAACATAGGGATCTCTAAATTTTGTTGGTGTGGAATGTGAGTCACCCATTTAGGGTAAGATTTTTGTTCTGGTTTCACTAGTGCATTTTATTCCTATAAATCGTCCAATCAAGCTACCAATTATTTGAACATGTCGATAATCCACTAATGAAATTTTAGTTAAAAATGAACTTAAACAAGGGAAGCAATGGGTAGGTCATGATGCACTAGATCTACCAATATCTCTAGAAGACACCCAGTAAGGGGTGTTTTTTGATGGTTTTCCTGAATAAGCTCTAGTTTTCTCTCTACGGATGGAATCCTTAATATCATTTAACAATTTGATCTAGAAAGAATTATGGTTTGGGAATAGGTTTAAGAGGAATATCTTTCCATTATATGATTGTTGGGATCAACCCTTGTGGTTTGGGTAAACCAGTTGGGAGTTCGAGTTGAGGATCTAGGACATAATTAGTAGGGATACTACCTATGATCAATTTTTCATTGATTCTTTTAAAATATTTTATTTCTTCATCCTATTGATCAATCCTTTTATTGAGTGTAAGGGTTTTTACCTTATTGAGAGATGGTTCATTTACAACCTCTCTTTTACCCTTCTCTTTATTGTATGCTTTCTAATGAGGTATTAATGGATTAATTGAGGGAATCCCAAAATTTAGATAATCTATCTAGTTCCAGTTGTACAAACCTCCTTAATTTGTCTCAATGTGGAGCATATTCTGGGTGGTACCTCCCTCTACTTTCTCATTTGTATTGGAATCATCTTCAATTCTATCAATAGGGTTGACACCCATGATGTTCACAGAGACATAATGCATCATAGGTGTTGAATAAGCCATAAAATAAAGGGATGGTTGTTTGTGTCTCTTAATGGACCCCTTCCTTCCAATCTGTGATCCTCTTTGAGCTTTATGAAGAAGATTGACCAATAGGGAATCACCACACATCTTTTTCAATCATGTCTATTTTAAGAGTCATGGGTCGCAAGATGAGAGGAATTTGGGACTTATTTATTATTGTTCATCCTAATTAGGAAAATAACAATTCATATTGAGTGTGGGGTTGAGGTAAAAATCCCCCCATCTCTGTGGGCCAGGGTTTCTCCCATTCTCCCATTTATATACCACAGGATGAAATTTTTTACTTTGGGGGGTAATTTTGAGTTCAAATTCCCCCACCCCTATGGCTGTGGCTAATCATGCACCATAGTGGAGGCTGTTACTCCCACAACTCTCTTGATCTGGAACATCCATATTTGGGTGTGATCTGGGTTCAATGCATTATCTACACACAAATCAGCTTATTTTTAGGATATCAACAGTGCATGTTGATTAGATTCCCTAAAGTGGGAAGCATACAAAATATTCTCAAATTCTTGATTTGGGAGTTTTTGATGGTCTTCTCTAATCAGTCTCGACACTCTATAGACTTATCTAGGGATTATTCTTGTTGATTTCTCCATATTTCTTTGGACAGGTCCTAATCTGGTATCTATACTTGATAGATGGCATTATAGGGGTTCATCTATGGTAAATTATTTTGACCAGGGTGTGGGGTGAAATGAAAAGATACATGTTAAACCCATCCTTGTCTATAGAAAATAGACAGGGACTTAATAATTAAATAAAGAAAATTTTTCAATTCATTAAGGTATGCTAGTTGAGGATCCTTATACTGCATCTCTGATCATGGTCATCATGTAACTAGAAGATATTCCAAGTCAATTTTAAGATGAATCTCTATTGATATTTTAACATGGTCTACATAACCATATCAAGGCATGAACAATTCCTTCATATAGAGAAAAGTGTTATAAAGATTTAGATGGATGTTTTAATGAACTCTTCTGAACATACCAATGGAATGTTGAACTGATAAGTTGATGAGGTCCAAAACATGAAGGTTATATTATCCATGTCCAGTTGCTATCTTTTAGTTTTCTGTTCTTATTCTAGATATTCCACTACTTGATCATCCCAACTTGGGATCTTTCTAACTATTTTTTCACATGAAACAGGGTTAGTAGGGGTCTCATCATCATTTAAATAGTCCAAACCAATTTCGGAGGACGATTGTTGCCTTAGAACATTTTCTTGTTAATAAGGAATGTCTTTTTCCATTGATAGGGTGTCAAGAATGACTGACGTCATCTTCCCAATTTCTTCAGCATATGAGGGCCTTCTCATATTTGGTTCGGTAAGGAACATACCTTATTTTTATTGATATTCTGGCCACGAGTAGGGATTTTGTGGTTCTTATTAGGAGATGTGATCTCATGATCAATCCTATTTTTCTCATAAAGAAATTATTGGTGGTAATCATCCTAGGGAGGACCTACAGAACTACTGGTAGTCATTCTGTGAGGAGAGACTTTGCATATGCTAATTCCACTTCCATATTTGGTAATGGATTGTCAGGACCCAGGTCCATAATTGATAGATTTTTTATGGCCTCAAAAACTCCATCATTTAATAGAGAAGTGCCGCAAGTCTGCTTTAGAATTTTGAACTACCCCGGTTTGGATTTCATTTTTTATATTCTCTCGTGGGAAGCTGGAACCATGTGTTGTGGATAGAGATTCCCCTATATACTTAAAGTAGGGATATATTCCTGCTTTGGAGAAGCTTTCAACATGGTCCGGTGATCCCTAGTTGGAATGGGTATTTTTCCCAATCTGGTTATCCCTTTTTCATGGAATATTGTTGAAGACCCTCCTGGATGGAAGCAGGAATGTATGTCTACTCATGAGTGACCCTCCCTTTGTACAGATGATCCAACCTTCTTGATGAGATATGTAAATGGACCCAACTCTTAGATATTTCCATTATAGAAATTGTTCCTTGGAATATTTTCAGTATGTGGTCATGGATTGATGTCTAACCTTCCATCATTTTCAATACGTGTTGAGAAATGGCCTAAGTTGGAATTGGTATGTATACCCTTTTCATTTTCAAGTCCAGAATGTGAGTCTGCCCCTAGTTCTTAGCTGAGGTATATCAACTATGTCCTTTAATTTCTACCACATTTACCTAGATGGATTCATATGTGTCAGTAGGGATTTTAATGTCCTCATTTTTTTCCATTTTTCCATGAGAGGATTTATATTTGTGAGAAGATATTTTCATCTTCTCGTTTATTATCATATTTTCCTAACGTGTTTGATATGACTTAGTATGAATTTTCACATTCGCATGTTGTGTTGTTATATTTTATTGATGGAAATGATATGCATGAGTAGTGATTTTCATCTTCTCATTTTCCACCATATTTTACTAATGGTATTCATATTCGAGAGCATGGATTTGCATCTGCTCATTTTTCGTCACATTTTAATGATAAGATTCTTCAGCGGGAACAAGAATGATGGATATCCTAGTTTTTTACATTTTGTTTCCTCTGCGGTACACCCTAGGTTCTTGAGTCCATATGACTTGAGTGGAATCCCATGGGGTAGTCTCCTCTTCATGATGAGGATTCTAGGTCGTGTGGAGTTAGAGATGGTGGTTGCTAACAGGGTCCCTTGGACAAGACCCCTATGATTTTTGGATAAGTCACTGGTGACCACTTCATCAGCCTCCATAAGGTAAGGGAGGAACTCACTTCCACATTTTGGATATAGGTTCCCATAATGGTTTGAGAAGACTATGGGTGCCGTATGCTTCTAGATCATCAAGCCTCATTTAGTGAATGGATAAAGGGGTTAATGTGCTTGAGATCTTGTCAGTATGCCTCTAGAGTTATGGGAGAACCGTTTTGGTGTAAATATCATACCAATGAGTTTGAAATCTAAATTTGAAGAATATGGGTGGGAGATGGAGTCTTATTCTTGGTTAAGAACCCATATTGGGTATTGGCTGATGTGCATGCCTGCATGAAATGGTGATATTCCATTCAGACTAAAGAGGGTTCTGATGATGAGTGCATGAAATATTTTTGACAATAAAAAGCAAAAAAACACCAACAAAGTTGCATCTCTATAAACATATGCATATTTTATTTATATATTTTCACCTATTTTATTTTGGATGTGAAAGGTACCAGTCATTAAGGTGACACTATCATCTTGGTTGAGGATTTGCATCGGGTTCACCATTTTGTTTCCTATAAAAGATAGGTTGTAGTGTTTTTGGTCCAATTTGATTGATTTTGGGGTTTTGAGTGTATTATAGAATCATTTATATCAGGTTCACCATTTCATTTCATAGCCTCTTGTGATAGGTTAGTTTCTTATGGGGGGTTTTGTTGGAACCAGAAACACCCAACGACTTTGATATATATGTTATCTCATGGACCTACTTTCCAAAGGAATACATTCATTGGGGAACTTGGCCAATGACACTTTATGAATAATATTGTTCAAGAGGATGGGAATTTGGAATCATAACACACTTTTAGGGGGGATTATTACATGTTCTAAGAATAAATTTTAGACTTAATATATGTTCAAAAATCTTTCGTTCATTCCCATGTATAACATGGGTCTCCCTGGGGTTAAAAATCAATTATTAGCATGAACAGAATTTAGATTCACCTACATGTATCTAAGGATCTTCATTAATGGATGCATTTTTATGTATCCAAGGTTCTCAGTCAATGGTTTCCTTTTACGGATTAATTAAGTATTCTTTGGTCATTTATGATTATGAATTCTTATTTTAAGCCACATAGTGGGTCCCTCTAGAAATTATCATCATATAGGTAGACAAAAGTCATTTGGATATTGGGATAAAACTTATAAGATGGGATTTCTACATATCCTTGTGAAAGGAATCTGTTGATGCTCCTTTTCATCACATTGTCTAAAAGAATGGAAAGGGAAATGACTTAGCACAAATTGATTCATCCTTTGAAGAAAACATCAAAAATCGACAAAGGCATGAACAAGGGATCAAAAAACACATGTGTCGCGCAAGTTATATCACTGTCACGCAAGTCCACTTGCGCGACGCCTAGTGGTTGCGTAGGTGACTTGAGCGACCTAAGTGATAACCGCCCGGGGTCTTCTCCTTCTTATAAATAGACCCTGTGGCCCCCCCATTTATGGAGGATTTTTTTTCCAGAAACTCATATTTGAGCTCCGGGTGCCCTAACCTCTTCTCAAAGCTTCTGAAACACTTATAAGGTAATTTATTACCTAGAACGGAATATCTAAAGAGGGGTAGGAAGGCCTAAGTGTTGAAACTCATCAACACTTGCGCGCTTGAGTGGCCAGCCCTTAAGGGAAAAGGCCACGCTTGCGCGCCGCCTTACTCCTTCAATAGAACTTGTGCGCCTCTCTTCTGGAGGAACCTCAAGAGGATTCTAAAGGCTTTAACCAAGAGTCGCTCAAGTATTACCCTGATGTTTAACCTTCATGCAAGTACCCATGTGTCGCGTAGGTATAACTGCGCGACCAGGACTTGCGCGCCCATGCAGTACCTGCGCGCCTGCCAGGACTTGCGCGCCCCTGCCTTTTTGGGTTCCCTTCTTGCCCATTTCACCCCTCTTAAGCCATTCCACCTCTCCTATTCAAGATTAAATCTTCAAGACACTCTTCAAATCCATTTATGTCATGATTTCTTGATTTGGATTCCTTATCTGAAAGGAACTCTGTGGAATATATCTCAAAACCTAGTGATTTACACATCTTTATGTCACTAAAAAATTGAGATTTCATTCATTCAACCTCATCCTTTAAGATGAGAGAACCCCTTAACCTGGGCCTCCTTTTTAGGAATAAGCCCCAGTCATAATTCTCAAATCTGGGCATCCTACTTAGGAGTAATCCCCAACCATAATTCTCTTAACCTAGGCCTCCTTTTCAAGAGTAAGCCCCAGTCTCAAATATGGGCATCCTCTTCAGGAGTAAGCCCCAAGTCTCTTAATTTTTCAAATCTCTTAACATGGGCCTCCTTTTCAGGAGTAAGCCCCAGTCTTAATTTCTCTTAACCAGTCCCAATTTACCTTTGATCTGGGATTTCTTTTTAGGAGTAAAACCCAATCATAAGTCCTCTCCTAATTTGGGCCTCCTTTTCAAGAGTAAGCCCCAAGTTAGAGTATTCAAAATCACCATGAAGAACATATACCTTTATGGACCCTATTCCTGGATTTCTTCCCTAAAGTAAATCCTAACCTTCATTTATCTGGGCAGTCATACATATATAAACCCCACATTATTTCTTATTATTGCATCTTTCAAGGCACAATTGCCTAATTTGTTTATCAATACCTCTTGTTTCTCACACCGAGCATGACTCACGTGAGCTTAGAGTGTAAAAGTAATTATGACATCCTTCTTTGAGCCATCAATCATAAACATCATACTACCTTACTCGAACTACGTGGGTTCTGATTCCTTTTATAAACAAAGGATACGTAGGTAGCCCATCTGCGGGTTCGATCCCAACTCTGAAATAATTCATGTCCTTCTGAATGACAATAAACTTCAAGTGCCCCCCTGAGTGGCTTTAAAACCATTATGGTCATCATAAGGACCAAGAGACTTTTATGTATTGAAGGATACCATTGACTAAGAATCACTAACAATTACAGATGATTATTTATCAGTGAAGAACCTTGAATATATATAAAATATTCTCTAAATTTCCTACATATCGATCATTGATTGTCAGATATAAAGGGAAACTCATTTTATATTTGGTAATGTAATAAGGATTCACGAACATAACTTAAATCTATAAAGAGTTTCCCGGAGTAGACAATAATTCCCCTAAAAAGGTGTGATGAGTCCGACCTCCCATCCTCTCGACCAATGAAAATTCCTAAGCCTCATCAATACATAAACTAATGAGCACATACCTTTGGAAAGTAGGTCCGAATGGATGTGGAATCATTGGATGTTTCCAGTTCTACGAAAAAACCCATTAGAAACCGATCATAATGTTTGAACCTCCCATCAAAGGAGGTCATCCCTGAAATCCGAGGGAGACAAAAAATGGTGAACCTGAGGTGAATCCTTAACCAAGTTAAAATGATGTTTCACCTATTTGTTAGGAACCTATTTAAAACTCAATAATAGGGCCAACAAAAACAATCATTGACATATGTGCTCATCCAAAAGATGTAGTGGCTGAATTTATCTTGATTACATCTGTTATATCAAAAAGGAACTCTTTTCCAAGATCTTCTGCATTTCTAGACTAGCTTCTCTCAAGTTCACATCTGTGAATACTACTGCTGCAAATTACACTGCTACTACTCATTCTGGATCGTCGTCCACTCTAAGGACGATATCACCTACTCAGCATCTTCAACGCTGGGTATCAAACGTGCTGGTTAAGGAGTACCGTCAACACGGTACGATCCCAACTCTGGAGGCTTCCCGACAAGCCCTCTAAGTAAACATCTCACATCGATCGTCCGGAAAATGATGACCAGTGATCAAGAAGTAGCTGGTGATAACTACCGTCTCCAACCATTTCGGGTCGTTATCCCCAGAACGCAATCACCATTCGCTCCCTTATTCTGGGGAGGTGAATGAGCAGGTCCCTCAGGGCCTTAATTTAAGAAAATAGGAGTCCATCCTGAGGGATCCCACTAACAATCGCTGCCAGACTTGTGTGGCAGTGTGCCCTCAACATGATGAGGGTACCGACTCCAGGCGTTCGGCTCAGGTTCCTCGAACCCGAGCAGGCAAGACGAATCACCAGAGGCGAAGTCCGGTTAACAGTGATCAGGTTCTCATCTCTTCCATATCCGGAGAAGTCCACCAACCTAACTTGGTGGAAAGCAACGAGCAGGCACACACACCTGCCCGTTTTAATTCCGCTGTTTAGCAGACTCATCTGGAAGCATCATTCCAATCCCGCCAAGAAATTCCGGCGGAGTACTATAGGCAGGAACATACACCTGTTTATACATCATCAGCTAGTCAGCAGGCTTATCTGACTACATATGATGGATCTCATTAACTACGTTCGGCGAAGTGTAATCAGCAGGAACATACACCTGCTAGTACTAAACAAGCCTACCAACAGTCTCACTTGGTAGCACTCAGAGAAGTTAGTCGGAAAGCCTCGACAACAAATAGGAGGCAGACTCAACTCTCTGCCCCCACACTTGAGTACTGTCAGGATTCACTGACAGGAAAATGAGGACAGGAGTAGGAACATACACCTACTCCAAGCCCAGAATGGACGTATATTCCCGTTCTGGCAACTGAAGTCACCAAGCATATTCTATCAATGGTGAAAGAGCAGAAGAAAATCCCTGCTCATATTCTGGATGCCTGCCAGGATATTATAAAAACTTCAGTGGCATCTCAGGGAAAGACACATAAATCTATCCCTACCAGTGGAGTGACACATCAACAATTCACTCCAGAACAGACACACACATCTGTTCTAGTACAAGAGGGTTGTGGGGCATACTCCCCCATATCATTAGGACAACCAAGTCAGGTACATACACCTGATTTGAGTGGAGATCGTCAACCTAACCTGGGCATCTTTCCTGATCAGGCATATACACCTGCTCAGATCAGCCACTTTCATCAACAAGTGGTTTCCAAGGCGAGTAAGAAGGAGTCTAATAAAAAGACCCACCCATCACAGGCAGGAGATCAAGATCCAATCTGTAACAAGGCCTTGCTTGATGCTGGAGTTCTTGAAGCCCTCAGACAATTATCTGTTGAAATTCAAGATTCTACTCCCTCATTTCCCAGTAGTGGGAACATTAATTCTGACGGTCTTCAATAGACACTTCTTCATGAAGGATTTATTCATGAAAATTCGGTAGATCTCGAAGTTTCATCTTCAGATGAGAGCCACAGGAACCCTCTGTGTGGTCAGAAGACCAAGGAGCAAGAGATCTCATCTTTTTTTGTAACCCATTATGGTGGTCCTCCCCATGATGATGAATTTTGTTGCGAAAGTCCTCTCCGTAGTAGTGATGCACATTTCCCGGAAAATTCTCCAGTGGACAATGTAGTGCTAAGAAAGCCCTCTTATCTTGAGGCACTTGCAAATGCGAAACCAGTCATGTCTGAAGCTTCATCGCTAGTAGGTGAAATAATTTCTCAATTAGAAGATAGCCCAGGGTGTAGGTCATTCTCCGAACCACCCCTAAGTCATGCATCTTCTAGTTTGATTAATGATTTCTCTACCAATCCTGTTGAATCCAATGAAGCAACAAGGACACACCAACTCTGGTCAAATCAGGTAGAAGAATATTCATCTAATGATAAAGAGGAAATGCTGAACATGAGAAAACAACTGGAGAAAGGTGAAGTGCCAGTCATGTTTTGGCCTCTGGCTGACTCTCAGTATGACATTCCAGAAATGTTGAAGGAAGATGAAATTCATGATATTCATCTCAACATATGGAAAAATCTTTGTTAGTTGAAAAAGAAAGTATTATCTTATGATGAATATGAAAATCATCTTAAGATAATAGAAGGGTTACAACATCAGATTGATCTGGCATCTCTATCAGTCTCTCGATATCCGAAGGCTGAAAAGCAGCAGAGAGCCCTTCAACGTTCATGCTTTGGCGCATTAAGAAGATTGCATCAGTTCATTGCCAATTCCCCATATGGTATTCATGTCAGAGGATGGGGTGTTCATGGAGAACTGCATTTCACGGTGCTCTCCAGTCAGCAAAGCCCGCCGAAAATGGTATCATGCAATGTTATTTCCCATGGAAGACCACAGTCAATGGGCTTTATTTGTAATAAAAATCTTTCCCAAGAACAGGCTTCAACTAGTTCCTATCCAAATCAAGAATATAGAGAACAAGTTGTTTAATTACTCTTGCATCAAGAAAATGAGAATATTGAACATGCCTCTCATTTGGAGCAAGCACATCACCAAGTGACAGAAGTGTCAGAAATCATCCAACGGTCTTTTTAACTGGGTGATAAAAGTGGATACATGTTAATGCATCCAGCTAATTTCCGGACTAAGGTTCACAAGATCAGGAGAAATTTTAAGAAGGTCTCAGACATAGCATGTCAAGAGCCACCCCAGCTCGCCAAACTGGGGACTCTTTTAAACCAACCCTCGGAATCAACAAATAAGATTCGAGGAGTTGAGAAGGAACAGCCCCAGTCCACTGGACTAGGGAATTTTGAAAATCATCAATCCCCTCCTCAGAGAATGTCAGTTTTTTCTTGATTGGGGAAGAAGACTCAAGAGGAACAAAGAGACAAATTATCAGGAGATTCCCTCCAAATTACGGTTCATCAAGAAGTTCCTGAGGGATCGAATCAACAAAAGGAAATGTCTCATTAAATAAATGGAAGAAGACAATATCACAGAAATGCTGATAGAAGGGATGCAATGAGTTATGCATCAATCAATGTCATCAATGTCGTTGTTGCTGATCCACCAGATGAGGCTCACTCAGGGGACTCAGATGAAGAGGTTCCTTCTCAATAAGATGTACACACCGACACAAATGAAGAAGGAGTGCGTACACGAAGTCAAAGGATTACTCAGAACCTAGGTAATCCATCGATTAACCCACTTACCCCTCTCCGAAAAGGATCCAACAAAGGGAAGGGAAAGAACCAGGTTACATATCCTTCCTCTGGAGAAGGTCAATATCTCTCACTAAAGAAAAGGTTTTGCACAACAGGAGGAAGAAATGAAGGAATTAAGAAGGTTGAATACAGAACTACTTCAGAGTAGTCTTCTTCTTAAGCATGCTAGAGTCAGTCAGCCAAAGGAATTTGTTTCAGCTACTGATATGGATCAATAATATCCTACTCTATTAGTACACCCTCAAAGGTATAATCCTACGGGTCAAGTGAAACAACAGTTGGCAGTGCTACCATCAGTTGCAGCACCAATCTCCACATCTTTCCAAGCTCCAGTCATTGCACCTACCCAATTCCAAGTTCAACCGGATGTTTCTCAAAAGTTAATAACTAAAAATGAGTCATTAACAACTCGGTTAGAAACTATAGAAGGTAAACGTGTGCAATTTCAACCAGAAAAGAAAGTTTACCCTGAATGGGTAGATTCAATCTCTCCTCCATCCAGTTTTGGGAACCCTGTATTCCCTATTTTCAATGGATCAGGCGATCCTGAATAGCATTTGATGCATTACATGTCTTGTTGCGATCCTATGATGGGAACTACGAAGCAGCAAGAAGAAATAAAACTCATATGCTTCATGCGAACCTTGCAAGGAACAACTTTTTTCTGGTATACAAGCTTGCAATCCCGGTCAATTACCGGATGAGGGGATCTTCACCAAAAATTCCTCCTTCAATTCAGCTCAACTTTTCCAAAGACAACAATTTTCGATCTTACAAACTGTAAGAAAAGGGAGAATGAAAAGGTCTCTGATTTCATTGCTCGATGGAAGAGATTAACATATTCCTTGAGTTTAGAACTCCCTCAAGAAGAATTGTTTCCAATCTATGTGGAAAATCTGCGTGATGAATTACGCATGCCGTTAATCCCTGTGAAATACACAGGGGGTTTCGAGACTTTACTTCAATCGCTCAGTAGATTGAATATTCCCTTATACAGGCTAAGGCTAAATCTCGTGTAATTCCATCAGCTCTAGGAAGGAGAATGGGTAAAGCAGAAACTGCAACAGTTATGCTTAAACAAGCACCTGTACCTATTTCTACCTCAAAACCTTCATCTTCTCGAAGGGCTCCACCTTCTGAGCGCCAACAACAAAGGTCGTTTCGTCCAGACGATCAAAGAGATCAAAGATGAAAACAATTTGAGGATCTGAATAGAAAAACATACTCTTTCTGAAATGAACAAGTTTTTGGTTATTTCATTTCATCTCTGGAAAACAATTTGGTTCAATTTCCAATGCCCAATAGGCCAAACAAGAATGGAGATGAAGACCGTCCCAATTATTTCCCTTTTCATCAAATGTTGGGGCATCCCATCCAGGAGTGTTTTATCTTCAAAGACCTCCTGCAAAAGATGGTCGACTCGGGAGAAGTCATACTGAAAAGTTCTTCAGCTCAGGTAGCATGTGTTACTGCTACAGTTCCAGAGGAGAAAGGTGAATAGCAAGAAGTCAAAAGAAAAAATACACAAAAGTATGATGATTGGATGGTCAGAAAGACAATCAATCGAACTCATGCTATTTTTCGAACACAATTAAAGAAACCAATTGTGTCTTCTACCATGAATGTTGTGGCAAAACCTTCTTCGTCAGAGGGAAAGTCCTCAAATAAACGGCATGATTCAAAGAAAGAAAAAGAATCAGAAGAAGATGAGTATGTGTCAAAGCCTAAGTTGTCTTTGACTTTGGAGGACTTCATGCCATCTACTTCAAAGCCACGGGCACCGCCCCACCAAACGGCACAGCCTAAACAGGCTAATCAGGCAGAGTCTTCATCAGACAAAGAGTTAATCTTTGGTTCTATTAATATGATTCAATTAACAGATCCATATGCCAGTCGCAGTTTCTATTTCAATGAGCCTGAATTCCCTGTATCAAATAGGGGAATTAGAGGAAGTTCCAGGGGCTCAGGATACAGGGGAAGACGTGTATCTTTCAGAAGCCACCATTCCAATTCTACCCCTGCTAGAACTGTGCACGAAGTAGAAACTCATGGTAGATCCCTTCAGCGAGCTCAGCAAGAACAAACAAGTTCTTCTAACAATAGAAAATTCAGTCCTGACACAGTTATTTTCAAAGACCGGTTGAATGTTCCATCTTCTTCCTCTCAGCAAGTAAATGGATCTAATCGGTCTAATCTTCCAAAACCAGGAATATTGCCAACTCCTATCCCGATACAAGATGCATCAACTTCCAAAGTATCTGCTTCCAAGGTACCTGCTAAACCATATAATCCTATTGGGAAACATAGACCTCTTGATCAAAAGTATGATATATTGAAACACTTGGACCGAGTACCAGCCAAGTTATCAATTCTGGATGCTCTGAATCTGTCAAAAGATCTTCATGAAGCACTCATCGAGGCTTTGTCAAGTCCTCAGGATTTTGAAACTGAAATTGTTGTAGCTGAAGTCTATCACATAGAGAATAATCCTGCAGAATTCCATGCAATAATATATTTTACTTATGAAGATGAATATGATGTTATGCATGGACATATTAGACCATTGTACTTGTCTGGCAAGGTCAATGGCGTAGATGTCCGAAGAACATTCATTGAAAATGGTTCAGGAGTCAACCTCATGCCCATTTGTACAATTCGTCAATTGGGCCACACAGAATCTGATTTATATCCTTCTACCATGATGTTACAAGGATATTATAAAAATGAACAAGAACCACTGGGCGAAGTAACACTCAGAACTCAGTTTGGAGATCTTGTATCCAATTCATATTTCATGGTTATTGATCAAGACTCAGCCTTCAACATCTTTCTTGGAAGACCATGGCTACATCAACATGCGGCTATCCCTTTATCATACCATCAATGTCTCAAATATTGTTTCGATGGTCAATTTGGGACATTGTATAGTGATAAGGCCCCGTTCAAGACATGTGAGTCTAAATACATTGAGGTGGAATTCTATCATATAAAGGGAAGGAAGAAATCCACAACAAAGGAGATTACCAAAGTTAATGCTCCATATGGTTTGGAGAAAATTCCAGTAAATCCATTTACACATGTGAGTACAGATTATGTGTTTCCTATCAGTCAAATTGACAAGATAGACCCAAATCAAAATACTCTTATGGAAATATCCATAATGTCAATTACGAAAATCGAGCCAGACAACATGGGAGAAATTGGTAATCTACCAAGCAGTGATGAAAGCACAAATAGTGATGTCTTCATTTCATCTGCTGAAATCCAAAAAGTCTATACTTCGCCAATTAGGATAGAAGAAGTTATAGAAACATCAGAGATGAACAATGACGTCGATTCTCAATCCATCATCTCCTCTTTATTACCCAAAGAAGACCCTTCATCATCAATTGGGTCAGAAATGGAAGCTTCTTCTTCAAGATATGAAAATTTTGAAATCTCTTCAGATCATGAAAATTCTACTTTATTATCTACTATGAAAGTAGAAACGGAAGAAATAATACATGATGAAGAAGAAGAGGAAAATATCAGAGATGCTCCTCCAGCATTTGAAGAGGGTATCTCTACCACTGTGGATGAACTCAGAGAAATAAATCTAGGTACAAAAGAAGATCCACACCCCACTTTAATTAGTGTGGCCATGACTCTTGAAGAGCAAGAGATGTATATTTCTTTTTTAAAGAAAAATAGAGATATATTTTCCTGGAACTATACAGAAATTCTCGGGCTTGATCCTGATGTTTCTACTCATCATTTGGGTTTACCAGAAGAACATCGAGGATTTAAGCAAACCACGAGAAGAACACACCCAACTTATGCTTCCAAAATTGAAGCTGAAGTGGATAAGATTATCAAAGCTAACTTCTTCAGAGAAGTTCAGTATCCCAAATGGTTGGAAAATATTGTCCCTATAAAGAAGAATAACAGAAAAATTAGAGTTCGCATTGATTTCAGAGATCTTAATCGGTATTTTCCTAAGGATGATTTCCCAGTTCCGATTACAGAACTTTTAATTGATGTGACAGCTGGCTATGAAGCACTTTCCTTCATGGATGGATATTCCGGATATAATCAGATCTGAATGTCCCCAGAAGACGAGGAATATACAGCCTTCAGAGCCCCTTAGGGTGTGTTTTACTATCAGGTAATGCCCTTTGGCTTAAAGAATGCAGGTGCAACTTATCAGCGTGCCATGCATCGTATCTTAAAACCCTTCTTAGGGAAGTTTGTTGAATGCTATGTAGACTATTTGGTAGTTAAATCCAAAAAATGTTCTAATCACTTGTATGATTTAGAAGTCATATTCTGCAAGCTTCGACACCATAATTTAAAGTTGAACCCCTTAAAACTTTCTTTTGGGGTAACCTCAGGAAAATTTCTCGGCTTTGTTGTACGCCATCGTCGTATTAAAGTTGATCCTGAGAAGACCAAGTCAATCCTTAGTATGTCACCTCCTCAAAATTTGAAATAATTAAGAGGACTTCAAGGACACTTAGCCTATATTCGGTGTTTCATCGCCAATTTAGAAGGAAAAAGTTTACCCTTCACCAAATTGATGAAGAAGGGATTCACTTACCAGTGGACTGAAGAATGTCAAGAAGCATTCGATATTCTCGAGAAATACCTCTTGGGTCCATCGGTACTCATGCCACCTGTTGAAGGAAGACCACTTATCCTCTATGTGACAGCTCTAGAGCGATCATTGGGTGCCTTTATTGCTCAAAAGAATGATGCTGGGAATGAAAACAACCTCTATTATCTCAGTCGAACCATGCTTGAAGAAGAAACCTGGTATTCAAGTATTGAGAAGTTCTACCTGGCATTAATCTTTGCAGTTAAAAAGTCGAGACACTACCTGCAACATCACGAGGTCCAATTGGTATCTCGCAATAACCCTCTCAAATTTATCCTTAGTCATCCAATGCTTACAGGACGTCTGGAATGGTGGGCAGTTATTTTGCAGCAATTCGACATTCAGTATGTGTCTCAAAAGGCGATAAAGGGCCAAACTCTGGATGATTTCCTGGCTGAACACCCATCAGTGGAAGACACATCTTCAGATATTTAACTCCCTGATGAGGAATTCTTCTCTATTCAAAAAAGTCCTCTGGCATGGGAAATGTATTTTGATGGTTCTTCCAGAAGTCCAACAGGGAGGAAAATGGAAAATCCTAAATTCAACAAAGTTGGCTTAGGAATTGTGCTCATTTCTCCAGAAAAGGCAGTGTTACCTTATTCCTTCTTATTGTGGGAAGGCGGTACCAATAATGAAGCAGAATACCAATCTCTCATCTTAATCTTGGAATTAGCACTTCAAGCACAAGTGAATCACTTAAAGGTGAAAGGTGATTCAGTCCTGGTAATCAACCAAGTCAATGGGGATTATTCCATCAGAAAAGAAGAACTAATCCATTTGTATGATTACGTCAGAGATTTAATGGCGGAATTCCCTTTGGAACCGACATTTTCTTATGTCCCAAGATCACAAAATGCTCAAGCTGATGCACTGGCTAATATTGCCACAGCTCTGGCAGATCCAAATCAAGACGAGACAAACATCAGTATTACCCACCGTCATACAATTTCACCTTATGTTCGAATCAAAATAGAGGAAATTAATGAAATTAGTCCCATTCCTGAACCGTATGGTCATACTACAGGATGGATGTCACCTATCAGGGAATACCTTCAAAATGGAACACTTCCACCTGATATAGCTGAGAAAGAAAAAATCTGGCCACATGTGGTCAATTTTACTTTTTATGATAGCCCAGATCACCTAGAGAAAATTCTCTACAAACGTGGTTTTGATGGAGTTCTCTTCAGATGCATTGATGGTGAAGAGACAATGGCTGTCATGAAATAAGTGCATGCAGGATTCTATGGTGCCCACCAGTCTGGACATAGATTGTCTGATCAGATTCGAAGGCTTGGATACTTTTGGCCTTCAATGATACGAGATTGTGTCGATTTCACAAATAAGTGTCATTCATGCCAAGTACATGCCAAATTCATTCATCAACCTCCAGAGTTTCTTCATATAGCTAAATACTCGTGGCCATTTTTCACATGGGGAATGGATGTGGTGGGACCTTACCCTTTGGCAACGGACAAGCAGTTTAAGTATATTCTTACTACTACTAACTTCTTTTCCAAATGGGAAGAGGCAATACCTCTCAAAAAAGTCAGTTCTAAATGCATTGTTAGCTTCATCAAGTTTAACATCATTACCAGATTCGGTGTCCCTCATACCATATTGACGGACAATGGCACCAACTTCTGTTCATCTGAGGTGAAGAGGGTTGTATAAAAAATATAACATCAAATCTAACCATTCATCTCGGTATCATGCAGCGGACAATGCCCAGATAGAAGCCTTTAACAAGACTCTTTCAAATATACTGAAAAAGATGGTGGATAAAGATAATAGTTCATGGCCTGATAAACTCTTTCATGCTTTATGGGATTATCGAACTACCACCTGCACTGCAACTCGGTCAACTCCATATTCATTGGTATAAGGAACGGAAGCCGTCTTTCCCATGAAGTTCAATTACCCTTGCTCAGAGTTGCCATTTGTGATCAATAATCTACAGATGAACAATCTCAAAAGCGATTGAATGAATTGGAACGGTTAGATGAGAAAAGATTGTGCACTTTTCACCACTTAGAAGTCTATCAGAATCGAATAGCATGAGCTTTTAACAAAAAAGTTCATCTTCGTTCATTCACTCAGGGATAATTGGTATTAGTTCTCAGAACTCCAATGATACCAGGAAAGAAACCTCCTAAGCTTGAGCCAAAATGGGAAGGACCATATTCAATACATAGGGTCTACTCGAATGGAGCTTATTCATTAATATCGATGGATGGAGAACTTATCACTAATCCAACCAATGCCAGATTGTTGAATAAGTATTTTGTATAAACACAAAACCTCTTTCGACCTTGCTATATGATGTTAAACTATACAACAACGGTCCATACATATGACCTTAAAATATTTGTATTAATTTCGTCCCACACGACGTTAAACTGTGGAAAAAATACCCAATGCGTCCAACATGACGTTAAATGGTGTACTCTTTTGTCCTCACTGCATGACATTAAATTGCAAAGTCCCTCTTTCATCCTTGATATATGATGTTAAACCATACAGCAACAGTCCATACATATGACCTTAAACTATTTGTATTACTTTCGTCCCACACGACGTTAAACTGTGAAAAAGTTCCCTAAATGGTCCAGTATGACCTTAAACTGCAACTAGGTCCTGTATGACCTTAAACTACATCAATGATCCAGTATGACCTTAAAATGCATCATCAACGGTCCATGCATATGACCCTAAACTATTTGCAATTCCCTTACATCCAGCAAGACGTTAAAATGTGATGTCCTAACTACATGATGCTAAACTTTATAGAAGTCCCTTACGTCCGGAGAGACGTTAAACTACATAATCATCAAAGGTCCTGTATGAACTTAAACTACACTTTTGTCCATCATGACATTAAACTGCACCATCCACGGTCCATGCATATGACCTTAAATTATTCACACTTTCGTCCAACATGATGCTAAACTATGGAAAAAGTCCCCAATGTGTCCAACATGACGTTAAACTATATTGTCCCCATTGTCCTAACTACATGATGCTAAACTGTACAGAAATTCTGTGATACGTCCTACATGACATTAAACTGTACTTTGTCCCTGTTACATGATACTAAATTGTGCAGCACCAATAGTCCTAACTGCAAGAATTTAAACTGCATAGTCCCTTTATATGTCCTACATGACATTAAACTATGCATCGTTAAGGTTGGTGTTACCTCTTGTTTCTCACACCGAGTGACTCACGTGAGCTTAGAGCAAACCTCAACCATAACACTCTCTTTGGGCCGCTAACCATGTGTAAGTCCCAACAACATAATTTCTTAGGTCATTGTCCCCAAGAACAACTTGATCATTAATGAATTCTTTAATTGAACTACACAGACTTTGATCCTTGCCATCTAGGCTGGGTATGTAGGCAACCTCCCAAGGTTCAAGCCCAAAACCAATCTCTTCACGTCGGTTCATCTCCATCTCATATGATGTTAATTCGTGAAACTTCCCTTAGAATCAATATCTTTACATTAGTTCACTTTTTTCCTTGCTATATGACGTTAAACTATACAACACTTTTGTCCTGTATGACAATAAACTACAATATTCTTTGATACCCTCACCTAGGAGGGAACCATTATTTACATTGATTTTTCAATCATGTTTCATTTCAAAGACTACATGCATACATGGCAACGCCCAAACCTTTTGTCTTGGGTTAAACCATCATTGTACTAAAGTCCCCTTTCACCCTTTACATGTACGAACCAAATTTGTACAAAGGGTATTTCTAGAACTACGTGGTCTTGATTCCCATCCTTATGGGATACGTAGGATCATTCGAGTGTCCCTCAAATCCAGCCCCAAGTCTTTGGGCCTAACCCCAAATTCCACTTTCAGTCCCTTGGCTAAAAAGTCCCCATGAAAACACACACTGTGTATTTCTTACAATGGTCCAAGATCTATAACCCTAAACTAAGATCTCTAATCCTTTTGTCCCACACGACGTTAAACTGTAATTTGAGAACCACTTATGAGCTTGATTCCCATTCTTATGGGATACGTAGTGAAGTCTAACATTTCAATTCAGGACCCAGCCACAACATGATTATGGTTATCATTGGTCTTTGTATCTCTGTATACATTGAACAATACCCATATTTATGTGTCATAATCATAACCTTAAATATTTTCAGATCTTCATAAACCCTTTTCATGACTTCTAGGTCACAAAAATGTCAAACTTCTGAGAATTCCTTCGCCTGACTATGTAGCATATGCCCATAGGCGGCCTTGCATAAACAGTCTACATAACAGACTTGTTAGCCAAAAGATACTATTATCTGACTATGAAGCCAATGCCCATAGGTGGCCCTGCATAATTCAACCCCTTAACGGGTTTATCAGATAATGGTAACATAATTATTGGGAAGAATTCCTCTTTTGTCCTTATTTGTCTTAAATGACAGTATGTAAGGATCTACAAAAACAACCATCCTTAACATATTTGTCCCATATCCTTTTTCATGATCTGAAAGTATTCAAGTCTATGGTTTATATTCTCCTTCCCTACGTTTGGGTTAGACCTTCGTAGGAGTGATATTCATCCAGTTCTTCGATAATCTTGTTTGGAAATATCTTCTCCATATTCAAGTACCTCTTTCCATACAGAAAACTCTATACTTTGGAAGATTTGAATCTCCATAAACATTCACTGGCTTTTAGCACTAGGAAAGTAAATTTCTGAGAGTTCTTTTTCCTAACTATTCAGCACGTTCCCATAGGCGGCCTTGCATAAACACTCTACATAACAGACTTGTTATCCAAAAGATAATATCCATTTGACTATGCAGCCAATGCCCTTAGGTGGCCCTGCATAATTCAACCCCCTAATGGGTTTGTCAAATAATGGTATCTTCATTCTTGTAAACTACTTATTCTAATGCCTTTTAGCTCTTTTTCATGTCATTCCTCAGATTCAAATATTCTTAAGTCATAGCTTACATATTTTCCCTCATACTTGAGTATGGTAATATGTTTTCAGATGAATTTTCAAGGAATTGAGTCAATTCTAATTCATTCGGTCAAAGCTATTTCGACCTTAAACATTAGCCTTTTTATGTCCGTCATGCATGACTTTAAACTTCCCACAAAAGACAAAGGAACTCTGAATAAAAGTCAAGTTCCCAGCTCACTAAATATACATTTTGTATGATTTAGGTAATATTGAGCAATTAAAAGGTTCAAGTTTGTAGGGTTATTTACATTAATCCTAGTAAAATTCAAACTATGCGTGCTAGGCCCATTGGCTTAGGTAAAATCTAAAGCGTGTAGAAAAAGAGAATGCCGGTACAAATGAGTGAAGGCGAAAGTGTTTTTCATTGATGCATAGGAGATAGAAGGACATCCACAGACTGGAGTCTCTTCTCTTTTTTCAAGAATTACAAGGGTCTTTCAACATAATTCCTCATTTGATTTACGGCATCCCGAGCTTCATCAGAAACCACTTGGAATTCATTCATTCAACTGGATACCATAAGAGATGCAGTGATACCAGCTCTTCTTGGAACAATTGTAAAAGAATGTTCTTGAGTACGGTTTGAGAAAATTTTCTGCTGATCAAATAGTGACTCTGTTTCTGTCCAAGAGACTTAGAAGATGGATACATGGATTTTAGAATGGAGCATTGGAAGTAAAGAGCCATTTTGGAGAGATTACTCTTTTCAGATATTTCTCTAATTCCATGTTTGTCTTCTCTCCCCCAACCGGTAGCGGAAAAAATTTCAGCCCATGGGTTTTCCATTTTCATATCTGCAAGGAAATGACATGGAGGAAGAATTTGAAAGTTCACACCATTGTTGTTGCTCTTAATGCATAGCATAACCAAAATAGAGGAGTACCAATGCAGCTGCATTTCAGGAATATAGTTCTTTGCATATGGAACTTTGACTCCTTGCCGATTACCATGCCCATAAGGGACAGGTAGATTCTATGTGGGAAATTAAGATGATATTTCTTCAAGTACTTAGCCAAATCTGGGAGATTGTTGTTGCAGATATCATAGTAATCATGGCCAACAATGTTCATCATGTCATCAATCCGCTTGCCATCTAGTTCATCAGCCGTTCCGATTCTCCTAAGAGCCATTGAATCTGCACAAAAGTTGAACAAACTAACTCTTAAATGGGTTTATTTTTTTCATAAAATTTGTGAAGGAATTCAGAAAAATGGAAAAGGCATTAAGGCGCGCAAGTCTAAACTTAGCACGCAAGTGTTAGTGTGTTGCGCTAGTTTTTGATGCTCAAGTATAAACCACGCAAGTAAAAATACCTATAGAGCAGCGCGACAGCAAAGAAACATCGGAAAATAGAGCAACCTGCACGGCTAAGGTGACCTGCGCAGCTAGATCTTGACGGTTTGAAATCCGAAAATCCGGATGCTTTGTACGGAAGTGAGGCCCTCTATTTATAGACATGGCCAGAACCCTGTGCATCGTACCAATGCGTGCCAAGACCTGCGCGACACACACTTGCGTACCGCCCTCTGTGCCATCAGAACTTGCGTGCCGCCTTTCCATTTGTTTTCTTCTTTTCCTCAAAGTCAAATCCGCATTTATTTTGGATCCAACTTTGAGGGGGGACTTTTGTTGACCCTCCTTTTCGTCACATTTTCTAAAATAATGGAAAGGGAAATGACTTAGCATAAATTGATTAATCCTTTGAAGAAAACATCAAAAATCGATAAAGGCATGAACAAGGGATCAAAAAACACATGTGTCGCGCAAGTTATATCACTGTCGCGCAATTCCACTTGCGCGACACCTAGTGGTCGTGCAGGTGACTTGCACGACCTAAGTGATAACCACCCGGGGTCTTCTCCTGCCTATAAATAGACCCTGTGGGTCCCCCCATTTATGGAGGATTTTTTTTTCCAGAAACTCATATTTGAGCTCCCGGTGCCCTAGTCTCTTCTCAAAGCTTCCGAAACACTTCTAAGGTAATTTATTACCTAGAACGGAAGATATAAAGAGGGGGGAGGAAGTCCTAAGTGTTGAAACTCATCAACACTTGCGCGCCTGAGTGGCCATCCCTTAAGGGAAAAGGCCACGCTTGTGCGCCGCCTTACTCCTTCAATAGAACTTGTGCGCCCCTCTTCTGGAAGAACCTAAAGAGGATTCTAAAGGATTTAACCAAGAGTCGCTCAAGTATTACCCTACTGGTTAATCATCGTGCAAGTTCCCATGTGTCACGCATGTATACCTGTGCGACCAGGACTTGTGCGCCCACGCAGTACCTGCACGTCTGCCAGGACTTGCATGCCCCTACCTTTTTGGGTTCCCTTCTTGCCCATTTCACCCCTCTTAATCCATTCCACCTCTCCTATTCAAGATTCAATCTTCAAGACACTCTTCAAATCCATTTATGGCATGATTTCTTGATTTGGATTCCTTATCTGAAAGGAACTCTGTGTAATATCTCTCAAAACCTAGTGATTTACACATATTTATGTCACTAAAAATTGAGATTTCATTCATTCAACCTCATCCTTTAAGATGAGAGAACCCCTTAACCTGGGACTCCTTTTCAGGAATAAGCCCCAGTCTTAATTCTCAAATCTGGGCATCCTCCTTAGGAGTAATACCCGACCATAATTCTCTTAACCTGGGCCTCCTTTTCAAGAGTAAGCCCCAGTCTCAAATATGGGCATCCTCTTCAGGAGTAAGCCCCAAGTCTCTTAATTTTTCAAATCTCTTAACCTGGGCCTCCTTTTCAGGAGTAAGCCCCAGTCTTAATTTCTCATAACCAGTCCTAATTTACCTTTGATCAGGGATTCCTTTTCAAGAGTAAAACCCAATCATAAGTCCTCTCCTAATTTGGGCCTCCTTTTCAGGAGTAATCCCCAAGTTAGAGTATTCAAAATCTCCATGAAGCACATATACCTTTATGGACCCTGTTCCTGGATTTCTTCCCTAAATTAAATCCTAACCTTCATTTATCTGGGCAGTCATACATACATAAGCCCCACATTATTTCCTATGATTGCATCTTTCATGGCACAATTGCCTAATTATTTTACCAATACCTCTTGTTTCTCACACCGAGCATGACTCACGTGAGCTTAGAGTGTAAAAGTAATTATGACATCCTTCTTTGAGCCATCAATCATATACATCATACTCCCTTACTCGAACTACGTGGGTTCTGATTCCTTTAAAAAAAAGGATACGTAGGTAGCCCATCTGCGGGTTCGATCCCAACTCTAAAATAATTCATGTCCTTTTGAATGACAATAAACTTCAAGTGCCACACTGAGTGGCTTTAAAACCAGTATGGTCATCATAAGAACCAAGAGACTTTTTCGTATCAAAGGATACCATTGACTAAGAATCTCTAACAAATACAGATGATTATTTTTCAGTGAAGAACCTAGGATATATATAAAATATTCTCTAAATTTCCTACATATCAATCATTGATTGTCAGATCTAAAGGAAAACATATTTTATATTTGGTAATGTAATAAGGATTCATGAACATAACTTAAATCTATAAAGAGAGTCCTGAAGTAGACAATAATTCCCCTAAAAAAGGTGTGATGAGTCCGACCTCCCATCCTCTCGACCAATCCAAATTCCTAAGCCTCATCAATCCATAAAATAATGAGAACCTACCTTTGGAAAGTAGGTCTGAATGGATATGGAATCATTGGATGTTTCCGGTACTACGAAAAAACCCATTAGAAACCGATCGGAATGTTTGAACCTCCCATCAAAGGAGGTCATCCCCAAAATCGAAGGGAAACAGAATCAGAACCAACATAGCTTTGTGACACTTAACGGGATACATCGTACCATTTAAGGTCCTATGATAAGGACCAAAAAATGAATTTTAACATCATGTGGCAAGGAAAACTAGAGTAAAGGTGTCAGGTCAAAGTTTGGTGAGGGAGTTACGCCAAGGTGGACCGATGTGCCTGGAAGATTTTTGGCCTCCCATGTGAGCATATGATATTTTTGGTAATATGGACCAATAAGGATGATTATGATAGGTGATCAGAGGAATATGGCCCTCCGATTTGTATGTGACCTCACTAGGAATATGGCCCAGAGAAGATTAGGGTGAATTTGGGGTGTTAGTTTTAGACCTCACATATGATTCCTATGTATCTTAGTTAGTTAGGAATAAAATCAAATTTATTTCATAAGAATGGGGCTTTCACTTGGGATGATGCCCATAGGTGGTTAGGGCTTACACTTGAAATGATACCCAGGGATTTGCTTCATCAGGAATATGGCCATCTATAGGTTGTGAAGTGAAATAGTTGGGTCTTATACTAAATATGTCTCATGTTGGGATGGGGCTTACACTTATGATGATTCCCATCAGTTTGGGATCATACAGTTGTCATGATCATCACTCACCTCTAAGCCCACGTGAGTCATGCTTGGTGTGAGAAACAAGATGAAGAGATAGATCTAGAAACCACCTAATCTTCTTTGTTCACTGGTGGATGAGGCTTAGGATCAAAGGGATTTGGAAAGAGAACAATCTTATACGTTCCAATATCCTCCCATCATTTTACCCTAGTATGACGAATATGAGATAGAAATCTACCTACAATAAGAAATAATAAGGGATTACTCTATGAGGGATTCCCTTGTTCTAGTTCCTCGGGATGAGAGGAGTATCCACCACTAGACCTCATCAAAGGGAAAGGCCAGTGGTTCCCATAAATCCTAGGAATAATGAATTTTATATGATCACCCCCAAGTTTGGTACCCTCACTACCAAGCGAATGTACACTTGATTGAATTTTGAGGATCCCTATTCTTAAAGAGGTTATTAGTATGACCTCATTTACCACATGTATGTATGCTTGAGAGGAAATGATTATGTGTCAAATAATTTGATCATACACATTGGTTGGTTTTTGGATAGATCTTTTCTTTATTCCTCGCAAGGTGGCCCACTTAGGGCTTAGAGCTTCATACAAGAAGGATTGATAAATAAGGCCATTAGTAGCTCATGGAGGGACCGAGGTTGGACCGAACAGAATAATGGAGGGATGAAATATGAGATGGAAGGTTATACACCCTATGATACCCCATTATATATAAAATTTTGTTATACGGTGTGGGTTCCCTCTTCATATCATTGTTCTATGTGATCTCGGGTTCCCTCCGCATAACATTTTTGTTACGTGGGCCTAGGTTCCTCCTGTGTAACTCTCTACTACATGGAGATTAATTATACCCACATAATGTTTTTCTCCATGGGGAAGGGTCTCCATAAAGTATATTTTTACTACATGGGGTGATGGACTTAAAAGGGTTAATCCTATTATACTTCATGGAATGGTGTTCATATAGGGTTTCGAGTCTGCAGATGGTGGGGTGAATTCTTTTTCTACATTAATGTTATGTGGTGGGTTTAACTACTGGGAATAGAGGTCTCTCACTCTTTTGGTTAAATTTATATTTTTTTCATCATGACTTTCCTAGATCCCCTTGATTATATTATAGATGAATGTAATTACTGGATACTAAGATGTTTGGTCATCCATGGTGGTTCATGGGTGATTTCATTTTTGGGATCCCATAAAGGACTCCCAGACCTGAGAATGATTTTGTTCATAGGGGATTAAAAAACCCATATTCAGTAAAAAAATACTAATAATTTATGGGGGGTGATCATTAAAATGGGTGTAAATCACCACCCATATCCATAAATGACTTTGTTTTATTCACAGGCATTGGCGAAGGTTGTCACATCCAGTGAATAATATCATTCGAGGAATGCCTTGCAGAGCGGAGGAATTCCATTTGTAATGATGATCCACAAAGAATAATTTTCTATTTGTATAAAAGCCTTAATTTGTGTCTTCATTACCTTAAACATTTCCTTTAACTCTTCTTTAGTTTTATTATTTACCCTTAAAAATTTCATGAAAGTATTTTTATCTTCCATGAAAAGTTTTCAAGACCCAACGCACCATAATACATATGATAAATTCTAAAATAATATTATAGTTATGATGTTCCACACCACGACCATGCACCTCATTCCATGATGAGATAGATCCAAGATAGTTTTCCATGTTTTAATACTTTTTATAAGGAATAATTTAGAAATTTATTGATGTTTTGTAGCACAAATTTTGAGGTTATTTTTAGTTCCCAGTCATTAAGGATTACCTAGAAATATTTTGGATATTGATATATAACACTATCTAGTAATATTTATATATAATATAGATATAATAATGATGTTTAGAGAAAAGGGTATCCAAAAGTTATTGTTTTGTATGTCATAATTGAAAAATGAACTAGGAGAGACATGCATATAATTTTCTAAAACAAGAAAGAAGATAAAATACATGAATTCTAATAGAGACTCAGTCTTTTCATGATGATAATTATTTATAACTTTTCATTTATCAATAATTATAGAATGTAGGTGATTGAAAAAATAATTGGTTCATGTTGATAAGAGTTCAAGGAAATTTACTTACCCTTGGTAATTTTTGATAATATGATATTAGTTATGTTACTATGAGACAACAACCATTATACAGTAGGAATATAGTCACCCTCATTTGGTATAAACCATATTAAATATATTATTCACATCATTTATAATCAATTACTTATAGGTTTTAGAGATAATTATCTAATCACTACAATATAAATTTCATTAAAATAAGAAAGGTACAATAGTAATTCACTCATCCATCCAAACCCCACTCTCAGTGTTTGTCAATCAATAAAGTAATCCAAAAAAATTATATTAGAGATATGATTCTCTCTTGAAGATATATTTATAAAACAATTCACATATCTTCACAATTATATCAATAATAAAAGGATTCTTATCTTACAAATAAAAATTCTTCCATATATAAAATGAATGGATGGTACCATATCTTCTTTATCTTGGAAGTTGTGTTCTTGTGAATACTCTTTAGAGCTTCTTATCTTCAAATGATACTTTATCATTATTTTTAACCAATAATAAAAAATACTATTGTGATAGGAATACAAGGAATATATTTTTGTCTTAATTATCTAGGAAAGATCTAACCAAATTCATGGCATGAAAAACCTCCAAGGGGGGCTAAAAAAACTTCACAAAATCTATAAAAGAGAAAAAAAGGGGAAGGAAGAAAATTTATAATTGTGTATAAGTTAGTTTAAAGATATAATAATGCATGAATATGAATTAATTGATGAGTTTTTCACTAGAGTGATTAAAAATGTAAGCACTATAAAATGATGTATAGAAAAAACATTAATACTTTACTATCATGAAGAAACTCATGATAACTCTTTCAAAAAAGATTGATTCCCAGATTTTAGGTCTTCAATAAATGAACCTTGATTAATTTACAATTTATAATATTTAAATCATAATTATAGATTATTATATGAGAATAATAGGTTCTCATAAAAACATGTTCAAGAAAGAGATAGTGATTGTATTAAGATAATTAAAAAAATATGGTTGAAGTTGAGATGGAAAATTTATATGAATAGGAGAACATGGAAGGATTTGATGATATCCACTCTTTTTTATTAAGAAAATTCAAAGTAATATGTAAATATCAAGTTAGATTACCTTTATAATTTTTAACTATGAAAAAATTGTTCAATTTTCTACCAAGAGTCCTTTGAGAAATTTCCCATATGACAATTTTTGATAAAGAATACAATGGTTACTTCGAGATAATAAAATACCTAAAAATGAATCAATCTCAATCAAAAGAAAAGAATAATATATTATCAAAAATCATTATAAATAACACGATATATCTTAAAAAGGATACTTATAATAGTGATGAGAGTAATTATGATGGGTAAATTTATAAACAAATCTCTCAGTGGGTGTTGATTGTATAAGAAGATGAAGAAAAATAAATCTTTATATGATGAGTTATAAATATATAAGGATTTTTCTGGTGAAGAAGGAGATTCTTCTAAGCAGTGATCTATTATAATTTAAATCAAGATGTTCCTAAAAGAAATTAGAAGGCTAAGGGATGGGAATTCACATATCAAATAAAAAATAGATATGGGAAAACAAATCCAAATTGAGAAGGATAATTTGTTTAAGGATGTTGTGATGGTGAAGATTGATAATATTAAAAGAAGTAAGATCATTGATAATATGTTCTCTAATATCACTTATATTGATAAATATAATTACAAGTTTAAGATGAATACCATCAAACCTGAGAAGCACATAAATAAATTTAGGTTCAATTATAGAAACTCTATCATAAAAATTGGGTTATGTACATTGGTATTAAAAAATAAAATCAATTTTATCGAATATTTCAATGAGTTTATAAAATAAAAAAATTAAGATATCTCGGTTTTTAAAGGATTAGATATAAATAAGGGGATTCTTATAACAAACTATCTCAAAGGAAGATTGTTTTTATGGGAAATTATAGAGAGAAAATATTGTTGTTTCAGCTAGATAAAGTAAAGTAAAATTGATATCTAATCACATTTAGAAGGATAAAATTTCTGAAAAAAATCTCTATGAAATCCCCAACTACTCAAGGAATATTTCTGAAAAAAGGATCAGTGAAATCATCACATATTAGACCAAGAAAAGTGGTTCAAAAGTGACCAATAAAAAAGTTTTTTTTAAAGGGAAGATTTTATGTCTTAAATTATTGTTATGAATTTTTTCCCCAAAAATATTACAATTAGTGAAATAATATGAATCTATTTGGATAAATAGAATTGCATGAGTCAAGGGGGAGACCACAATATCCAAATGTCAACAAAAATATTTAACAAGTTATCAATAAAGTTATGATAAAGAAAATATTTGTTAAACGGAATGTTTTTTAAATGTGTGATCAATATTGAAACATTTTAGATTAATTTATTATTATAATTCAATCTTGATATTTTAATTTAAGGCCACATAATGTTCAAAAGAAGAAAAATAAAAAAACAAATGTTTTTAATGTTTCCTACAATGATTAACAAAATCAGTAACTATGTAACATAGATATTTAATCCTTATCATACATGACAGGTGAGTTGAATATCATGAAAATTTTTGAAAAAATATAGGATGTGTTATAACCTTTTATAATGATAGTTCATTGAAAATTAAATGTGTTTGATCAGTAATCATTGGCTAAAAGAAACTGAATTCTAATAAATTTTAATTTTTCATGGGTTGAATAAAAATTTGGTGATCATGTCATATATTTTTAGATTATGTAAATGAGGTGATATTTTAGAAGAATAATTTCATCTTGAAGAAATTGAAGGATAACATAGCTATTTCAAAAGGGTTTAAAACTCAAGGCAATCCATAACATATTGGAGAATCAAAAATCGGTTTCTACTGGAACATCCAACCTAAAAAACCATGTGGCATAGAATATTTGGTTATATTTTATAAAATATAATTTGAATATTGATTAAATATGAGGTTTTGGGATATATTACTTTCATGAAAAAAATATAGCATCTCCATTTTTAAAATATTCCAAAAGGGGAAGATTGTGTGTAAAAATAAAAAAGGGTTCAAAATTATAACCCAAAGGCCATTAGAGTTGCTCCAATTGTATTTTTTAGTACCATGATGGAGAATTCGAAATTAAAAGATAATTATTTCATTAAATTCATTTATAATTTAATATAATTAATTTCATTGTGTTTATGTTTTATAAATCACATGATTTGAGCATGTTCAAATGTTTTAGGGGATTGGATGAGAAAAAAACGTTTGTGTTTTTGAAAAGGTTTATATGTGAAAGTGAAATTGAATATAAAAATAGAGAACTATATAAATATATTAATAAAAATAACATAGAGAATGATTTTGGTGAAGTATACACTCAAAAATAAAATTGATTGGTTGAAAAAAAGAAGATAAATCTTATTGATTTTCCCAAAACCATACTAACTGAGAATGATACATCATTGTATTTATGAATACATGCTATTAAAATTTCTAGAATCATTAAAAATAGGTTTTTATTGATTTAAAATTCAAATATGACTATACTTGAAATGAAAATAAAGAAAATGCTAAATTTGGAACACTTCAGAGTGTTTAGAAGTTCATGATTAATCAAGAAGAAAGGTAAAAGTGGTGAAATTTTTTGTGAGAAGGTTTAAGATGGAATATTTCATGGCTACACACCAAATGTACGTTTTTATCATTATGATAATAATAAATATAAAAATATAGTTCCTATAATGATGTGATATTTATTAATGATGACTATAAAATTATGAAATATGTCATCGATGATAATTAGGATGACAAAATCACTACTAGAACTACTAGGTGGAATGAAGAATATAAACAAATACAGATTGATGATGCAGATTCTACTCATTTGAGTGATTATTTTAGAGTTCAAAAAACATTGTAACTATCGAATTGTGAAAGCACGTAGATTCTAAAAACATCATTGGAAATCAAAATGGATGGGTAAAATCATGAAGGAAAATCAAATCAGATAGTTATTCTATTCTTCTCTCCAAGGTTAAACCCAAAACTTTTTATAAATCATTATAGAAAAAGGAATATATTAAATATATGAAAGAAAAACTAAATAAAATTGATAATAATGATACATTGGAGCTTGTACTAAGAGATGAACAAAAGAACTTTATTTGAATAAAATGGATTCTCAGAAACATGATGAATGAAAAAGGTGAGGCAGAATGAAATTATGCATTATTGGTTTTCATTGATTATTCCCAGGTTTAAGGAATATATTTTGATGACTTTTTTACTATATATAGCCATTATACCATTAGTATATTTCTCTCCATTGTAGAAAAAAGTGGTTATAAGTTTCATTAGATGGATATAAAATTATTATTCTTGAATGGTGAGTTTAATTAAGAAGTGTATATCAAGAAAGCCTTAGGTTTTTATTCTTCATGAAAATGGGTGCAAGGTTTTAAAATTAAATAAGGCCCTCTATAGATTAAAAGAGGCCAAAATAACATATTAAATCAATAATTATGTTTATAGAAGGGGTATAAGGTATACAAAATTTAAATTGGATAGAAATATGTTTTTGAGAAAGAAAAATGCTATATCGCTCATCGTGATTGTATATGATGATGATATCAACATTTCAAGTGATGAATAAATATTGTGTGAAGACTTTATAACTCAAATTAAAAATAAATTTTATATGTGATTACTATAATATATGAATTTCTTCTTGGTATTAAAAATCACTTAATTTGTTGGACATCTATTTCTCTATAAAGAAAAATATGTCATCATCATACTAAAAATATTTAACCCGGATGAGTCAATTGTAGTGTTTAAACCAATTTTAGTGGGAACAAAATTGAGTAAATATGAAGAAGGAAATGTTTTAAATGAAAATTATTTTCTAAAATTGATTATTAGATTTTTTATTTGACTACCTCAAGGTTAGAGTCAGTTTACATTATCACACATATGTGAGGTACTAATATAATATAAAATATTCTCACTTAATGGAAACAAAAAAGGATTCTTAGGTATGTCAAGAAAACAACCGATTATTTTATTTTTTATAATAAAAAAGTAGATATAAAGTTATATGAGTTTATATATGTTGATTGGTAAGGTCATATTGATACCATAAGTCTACATCATAAGGATCACTATTCATTGGTGGAAGATGTGTGGAATTTCATTTCTATAAGAAATCTATCACTTTGAGAACCTTGAGGATGAGTATATTATTAATTAAAGTTGTTACACAAATAATATGGATGAAACATAAGCTCAAATATTTTTTTTTTACTTAATATCTCGTAGTTATTGGTTTTTGAAACCAAAGTATTATAAATTTACCCATGAATATAGTTAATTTTTCAAGATAAATGCATATATAAATGAAATATATTTTCATAAATGGAGAACATGGATGAAGGAACATTGAAATTTTAATTTCTTCCTTATAAGGATAAATTTTTTGATATCCCTATGAAACCTCTCCCAAAAAAGACTCATGTGAATCTAATATAGTGGATGGGTTTCAAACCCATTCCTTATCATCACTACAATATATTTTTTATACTTAACACCACTTTTAAATGTGATTTATTAATTACAAATGGGAATATATAATTATTCAATGGGAGAAAAATTCTTGTTAATGAATGTGTTTAACTATTTTGTTGATATGAGATTATAAAAATTTATATTAAATATTCTTAAGGTGAAATTAATGTTTTTATTTAAAAATTACTATCGAGGATAGATTTTATATCTAGACTAATCTATCTTATTTTTTATATCATGTTCATTCAAATAAACTTAGAGTTTATTGGTTTCTGAATCATAACTTTGAGATGTGTGATTCCGCCCTTCTTAGAATAACTTTTGTCTTTATTGTTACTATAGGGTTGAATATTTATTTCCAGAGAAAATGAATTTTAGTTCTTGAGTGTTTTAGAAAAACAATATGTAAGTTTATAATTATGGAGGAGAATAGTTGAGAAAATATTGAACTAAAATATTTAGTGGAGTTGATAAAATATACAAATGTAGAGATTGTTATTCCATTCGATAATGATGGTGTAATATTTTTTTCAAAACATGGTTTTTAATCAATACATGGTCAATAAATGTTATAAAAGGAATATAAATTTAAATTCCATGGTTTTTGGTGGAGATTGTAATCAAGGTGATTGTTTTACTATAGGTAGACAACATCACACCATAGTGGTTGTGATCATATTGTACCAGAAGGTTATCTAAGTTATGTAATGATACGTTTTCAATCACCTCAAATTTTAATAGATGTAAACATTACAAAAGTATAAGTTTATTAATCAGGGAACATGAGACCATATCGAAATCATGTGAGGCTAGAAAATTAGAAAGGGATCACATGCTATAGTGCATACCCTATGAGAATTTTGTGTATGCCTAATTTGTTATGGGTGAAGGGTTTATGCTAAAATGGAGACATCACACAGCAACATGATGAGTAATTATAAATAAAATATTCATGTTTCCCAATAAGGTTAAGGAATATGGAATACGGGAAGAGATCACACTACAATGAGAACCTCATGATTTTTATGTGGATTGCTATCTTTTGAAGTAAGGTTGTTACACTATGTATTCATTTTTCATGACACAAAATATGTAATAGTGTGTTTTAAGTACTTGATGATGGAAGGATGTTATATAACAATCAAATATATCATGCCATGATACATATGACTAAATATAAAATGGAAGTTAAGATGTTTCAATATACAAAATTTTTCGTCACACTATAATTATATAGTTCCTAGTTTTTTATATAGATTCAAATAATTTTAAAAAGAGATGAATTTTCATGTTATTGAGTTTTTTTATAAACTTTGAGGGGATATCATTTTTCAAGTAATTGTGTAACACCTCTAAATTTCATGGGTGTTACTATTTTAGGATCTCTTGTAAAATTGATATATAATAGAAAGAGATTGATAGTTTTGAGAGACCTATTAATCCTAAAGTGATTTTTGTATAAGTGAGAATTGAAATAAAAATTGTGAGAGGTGGCTAGTTATTGTACTAAAATAAAGTAGAAGATCATATCCATGAATTCTAACAGAGACTCAAACTTTTTATGATGATCATTATTTATAATTTTTCTCTATTCAATAATTGTTGAATGTAGGAACAAGAAAAAATAGTTAGTGTTGATTAAAAATGGTTAAAGGACATTACCATATCGTTTATTATTATTGATTATAAGAGTTCATTAATGTGTGTGTGGGATAAAAAACACCATACATTGGGGATGTATTCACCCACATTGGGGATAGGACTTATTAAATATGATGTGTGCATCATTTATAATCAGTACCTTTGTAGTTTGATAGATCATTATGTAGTTTCTTCCAAAGAAATTTATTTAAGAGAAGAAAGGGAAAACATTGATTCACCCTCCCCCTATTAGATTTGGTCAATTGGTTAGTTGATCCTAATAGGTTTCCATATGATGGAATTGACTAGGATACCTAAAAGTGGTTTGAGAAACCCTATGTACATTTCATGTTAGGTATCAAGGTTATAGAATCAATTATTAAATTTTGAAGCATATGTTATACTAAATGTATACTTTAAAATTTTATAAATTTTATGGAGTTTAAAATAAAGGTAAACATTTATGTATCCAATTTTTTTTATTCAAATATAGTAGTGAATTTTCCTATTAGTAATATTTGTAGTGAAAATGAATATTTCAGTCTCTGATGGATATGGATAATGGATGGGTATTCATATATCATTTCTCATATATGATAAGTGGATTTATTTATAAAAAAATATTTTTTATAAATTAAATTAGATTTTACACAAGTTTTATGATTCATAAAATTCTATAAAATGGTTTGAAAATGATATAGGGTTAAACATGTTTTATTTAGGATAAAATACAATATCCAAGATATTTTTCAAAATATGAGGAATCCAGATTATACCACTAATCAATGGAATATTTAAAATAATAAAAGTATTCTTTTCAGAATTTTTCTCAAAACACATAGAATATCATATTGGATATGGTTAGTAATAGTTTAGTTGTTAAATATTATCTCTAAAAGAAAAATGTGTAATTTCTTAACATGAAAGATTTTTTGTATAGTAATATGATATTATAGAGAGAATATAGTTTATAAGGGACTTGTGAAAGTATTTTTATACTTTGAGTAGTTGAAATGTAACAAATAAAAAATATACTATTACAAAATCAAATTGAATGTCACATTATATCCTAAAGAATTTTAGGGTATGTTGGTAAGGAAATAATGTAAATAATTACATTTTTATAACCAAAATGTTATAAAGAATATAATTTTGAATGGAAGAAATCCATTATTAGGATTATAAACCTACAAGTAAACAATATAAGTTTTTAACATCCAAAATTGGATATTTTTAAGTAATGAAGTTTGAATACTTGTTCAATTATTTGAACACAAGGAATATGATTCTTAAGTCTCAGTATTATTAAAATTGGATTTCTTAATATATTTTACCCATTAAATATTATAGTGGGATGGTTTTATTGGATGGTCATATAGAGATGCGGTGGTAATTACATCGAGATATAATGATCATAACAAAACCAAAAATGTTTCATACATAATGAATTATGATAGTCCTTCATATGAGATATGAGTTCAATGAATATTTATGATTTTGTTAAGTATTTTTAAAAATGTGTATTAATATAAAATAAATCTTGTTATATAAATTCAAACTCAACTCTACCATTTATTTAAATTGGTTGCATCTCATACATAAAGTAAAATGATAATTAACTACTCAATGTATGCCTTTATATTTTCCTTAACCAATGTTCATAATGGATTATTATAGGTTGTGATGAAATGTTAAGGTTAGAATTATTATGACTTCATATTGGGATATAAAATATACTCATGATAAATAAAATGATTTTTTTATACTGGATAACCCATGGAGCATACAACATTGAGTGTTATACACAGTGTCTTTGTTATATTAGGGGTGTATGTTTCATATTTGGATTTATTTATACTAGAGGATATATAAGATACATAGTATGATAACTATTACACTTTGATACCCTCTTTATTATATCTATGAGGCTGAGGTGATTAGTATGTATTTACATAGATTGTTAATCATGGAATCAATTGAGTTTAATAAAAATAAAATGTTCCCTTTCATATAATGAGTTGACATCTACTCCCTTAATTGAGATAGAATGTGTTGAGAATAAGTTGTATGGATAAAGAAGTAAGAAAATTTTGCTGTTACAGAGTTTTGTCTTTTGTTGTCAAAGAAGCTAAATCAATTCACTTTGTAAAGGACTTGTAAACTATGATAATGATTTGATGATTTGTATTTCAAAAATACCATAAGTTTGGAGAACTTGTGATGTAAGAGGTATGAACAGTAGAGAGAGTAAAGAAGTTATTTTGGTAAAGTAAGTATTGGCACGCAAGTATTGGCGCGCAAGTGTAAGTGGCGTGAAATTAATATTTCAATATCATCCCATCAAAATATGACAAAAGAGATAAATTGGAGCTCAAGTTAAAGATTAGAACGCAATTCATGTACTGGCATGCAAGTATTGGCGTGCAAGTGTAAGTGGCGCGCAAGTCATATTTCAACATCATCAAATCAAAATATGACCAAGGAAATAAAGCGGCGTGCAAGTGATGTAACGACACGCAAGTGATGGAGCGGTGCACAAGTGTGGCGCGCAAGTGATGGATCAGCACGCAAGTGTATGTGGTGCGTAAGTCACCAAAATTCCTATAAATAGATGACTAGCCTCCTCATTTTTCTATGCTCAACACTTAAGAGAAAATTAGAGCTCTGATCGCGCAATTAGTGGAGGGTTCTCTGATCACGCAATTAGCAGAGGGCAGCGTGCAAGCTGAAGTGGCGTGAAAACTGACGGTTATTTGTAAGGAGTGCAAGTAGGGTGCCACGCAAGTTTTTCCGTGAAAGTTTTGTCGTGCAATTTTTGCTGCGCAAGTTTTTCCGCGCAAGTTTTGCTGCACAAGTTGCTAGATGTGCGCAAGCAGGGAGGTGTTTTCAAGAAGTGGGTTGTGTATAAGCCAAAGGTGGCGCGCAAGCAGGGAGTCGCGCAAGCAGGGAGTGGCGCACAAGCTGTCTGCACCAGGAGGTTCTTACCAGCTTCTGGGTAGGAAAGTGAAGATTTGTTTTGAAAGATTTTATTTTTGAAAGTTCATTAAGAAGAACAGAATCATTACATTACCCTATTTGTGTTAATATGGTGCAAACACACTATTAGATTGTTTTCAAAGTGTTACACAAGTGTAAGGGTATATCCTACTTGTTGTATTCTACATCAAAGGATTGTTTTCTAGTGGATTGTGTGGTACTGGATTGTTTCTGTACCATACCAAGGACGTAGCTAATCTTGTTGAGTAGTGAACCTTGTAAATCTTGTGTTCATGTGGTTGTGTGTGTTCAATAAGGAAGAAACTCTTTAACCGGAGGCGAAGGTTGTTTCAAAAACAGGAAACATAAAAAGAAAAATATATCACTGATTCACCCCCTCTCCCTCTTAGTGATCCTTGGATCTTGACTGGGAACTTTAGAATGAAGGAGTGTATGTCCATACATAGGTAAAACTTGTGATTTTATTGACTATTAGATGAGGGGAATGTGATGTTCATATCCATCAGGGTGAATAACATGTTATGTGTTTGTACATCCAGTCAATCTATACTTGGAGATTTGAGAAAGTATGATTAGCTATATGGGATTGAAATACTATGTATTTTATGGTTTTTTTATGTTTTGGGAAAAGGGATCATATCAAAATGAATTATTGTATATGTGAAAACCAGTATACAAGTGTATAGAGATACATATATTTGATAGAGATCATGATAGATCCTTTTGTAGCTTGAGTGGAACTATTACTTTGTTACAGTCTTACCATTTCTTATATCAAAAAAATTGAGAATTCATATTTTTTTCAATGATACAAAGGACCATGTGTAATATCTAGGGTTTTTGAGCAAGTCAAAATTCCTCAAACGTTTTGATTTTTTGAGTTTGTTGGTCTGACTAAATCTTCTCTAGATATTTAAAACCTAATTATAGTAGTTTTATTGACCCATGGCCTACTTTTTAGATGGTGTTTAAGGGATGGAAAGTGCCTCAGGGTTTTGGGTGATTTTTGAGTGAGTGGGGCCTCGAAAATATAATTTTGGGAAATCATAAAGAGAGGTACATGGTTTGATAAAAGCGTACAACCTCTCAAGAGTAACTGTGTAGCCCACTTATGCACTGTATATGGTTTTTCAAACTATGTGGGTGGGGATTCACATCTAAGCATGACCTATGAGATTTTTAGATAAGGGGATATGCCTAGTCTGTGCATGGTTTGGTAAATCATGTGCCATACCATACGTAGTGTGGTGCTTGTATAGTGAGAACCACATGGTTAGTGCATGGTTATCCAAACCATTCAGAAAAATCATGTAGGTCATTTAAATGTGTGAAATTACTTTTCTACCTTGTCCTTTTATTTCCTCTCTTCCTCCTCCTTTCTCCTCCTTTTCCACCACATGCATACATGGTCCTCTCCTATTTCTTCTATGCCTAGTATTTGATCTTATTCCAACTATTGGAATCTAAATTGAACATTGTTTCTCTTTTTGAAGTCTATAGATAAGGCCTTCAATTCTCTGGATTCATTTCATTGTTTATCTATCTATACAAAATTTTGAATCTATGTGAGTTATATTTCCCTATTTTCAGTGAATTTATCTGAATCTCATATTGTTCTCATTTTAGTTTGATTTAGATATCGATTTCATATGAGCGAGTGCCTATGAGTATAAGGTATGGGTGCTTAATTTTCTCATTAATTTTATGAGTTTTTCAGGGTTTATTCATAATTAAGAACATGTGGGTTTCTAGAACGTAAATTAAATTATGATTTCTCTTAAATTGTTTCATTAAAGTGATGGTGTGTGGTTGATAATTCCATTTCCTTTATATAAGTAGAACAAGCTATGCAAGGGGATTTTGATCGACTGGGAAGGTTAAGTTAGTTGTGTGTTTTTAGTTAATAAAATTTTATATATTTTTATTTCATTGTTTCATTGAAACATGATAGAAATGGACTAAGTATTTGAGAAAAGTTTGATCACCTAGAATGAGATGACACAGTCATCAGGATGAGGGCATGGCCTAAGATACCCGGGGTGATGATAATCTCCAAGTTGAGGTGACATGGTTATTAGGATTTTAGGAAATGAGGTTTTCAGGATGAGGGAATGGATCTATGGATGTGAGATGGTGTTGACCATCGAGATTAGCAACATGGTCACAGTGGGAACGAGCTATCAAATGATAGGCCCTGTCTTATTTTAGTTATTTCTGCTCACTTTTATTGGATTATGCACCATTGGAGTCATGTTCGCATATATAGGACTCAATTGTGGTTGTGTTGAACACTTGTTATGGGTGGATGCTCCATAGATATTGCAGAATAGGGGATGGTGTTGACCATCAGGTATGTTGGAGGTTATCACTATAGAAAATCATGATGGTTAGTGATGGACCATCAAGGGATGGTTTTGAGACCATGGGTTATGGGATGAGGCTTTCCATTATAGTTGGGGCCGATAGGCCAGGATTATTGGATGATGGGTATCACTGTACCTTGGGACGTCGGGATGTAGAGGTTATGGTGATTATATATATTGGAGGATGGAAATTTTCATCCCTCGGGACATCAAGTTGTTGATCCGATAGGGACTTTCAAAGTGGAGGTATGAGGGACCTAGTACTTATTGACTAGGCATGTAGCTTGGATTCTAGATACTTGAGGTATGGAATAGGAGGTTTCATATGGAATGAAGTGTTAGTGATATATTTATGGTATGGTCCCAAGGTCTCTCCAGTTATGATACTATTCAAGGGATGCTTGGGTAATAATCCATGGATCCTCACCACAAAAAATATATATTTGAAAACATGTACTATATGTCATATAAATATTTGGGGGAATTTATTCAGAATTACTATCATTTTCTGAAGTAGGTAAAGGATTCCTTATTGATGTTGAGCAAAGGGGGAGAAGGTTAAATTATTAAATATGCATTCATTGTCTTTATTTATATTTTTCATGAACATACATAATTATAAATGTAAGATAGGAACATGTTGGTGGTGACCTATAGAGTTCATACTCACCCTACATGATCCCCTCGGGATGCATGTAGACTTTATGCCTTTGAGATATTGTAAGGGATAAGGCTCGGAAGCTGGACTTTAGTGATCATAGATGTACCTTTTACATGGGATGGATAGAAATGAATCATAGTGATTCTTGAATCAAGTTGGACTTTCCTTTAAATATTTTTCATTCTTTATACATTTACATATATAGACATCCATGGTAAAAATTTAGAATCTATTTCTTGTTTGACATGTTATTCCATGATTTATCATCTGTAAATGGTTTATGTCTTTGGTCTTGTTTATTACTTTTTGTTGTTGTGATTCTTCTTTGTTTATGATATTTATTCTGTCAAGTTATGGTATTTCATCCACTGTTTTATTTACATATGGACCATTATTATTATCACCACATATGGGTATACTCTCCCCACTTTCATCAAATCATACCCTTTCTACTAGTCATATGTCTTTGGAATATAGGTTGGTGCACCTAAGGCATAGTGGCCAAACAGATTGCAGCAATATTGAGTAGAAAATGAGTCAGAGCACCACAAATGGTATCAGATCATGTTATTTATTGGCATTTCCTTAAAGTATCACGAGCCTTGGGTGTTAAATTTTAACGACGTTTAAAAGTTTAAAAATAGTATCAAAGGATTTTATTTTCTTTTGGTCTTACTATTTGGGCTATAGTAAAATGGAGTCTATGATGTTGTTTGAACTAGATAAATTCCTCATGTTTGGTTGACTAAAACCCTATGAATGGTGGAGAGATCAAGTTTCTAGTGGTGGGAAATTTATGTTATCATTTTTGATTTTACATTTGATTGATTTTCACCTCGAGTGGAACACTTGGGTGTGATGTTTATCTGTATATGGTTTGACCATAGGCCTAGTATAGAAGGGAGGATTGTTCATGTATCATGATAAGAACATATAATCATATTATGTGTATGTTTTATATGGATCTTCATTGGGAACCTAGAATCTTCTAAGAGGTTTTGGTTTGTTTAAAGTGTCAACAACGAAGCTAAATAGTCTTTTCTTACTTAGCATTTTTGGTGGCTTTCTACTCACCCAACCTCAATATGTGGTTACTAATAAGACCAGTTTTGATGATATGTATATATAGTATATATGGGAATGACTCTAAAATGAGTTAGAATGAATTATAAAAGGGGGTGATTAGTTTTAAGGGTCAACAAAGAAGTAAAATAGTGTTTTCTTGTATAACCTTTTTGGGGGAATTCTACTCAGTTACCCCGAATTTATATATTTGATATGTTATTCTTAAATCAATTATAGGTAGGGAAGGGTTCATGTGGTCAGACTATATACGATACCTAACTTTGATATGGGTAGGTAAGGGGCCATGAGGCTGGATCTTATGTGATATAGTGTGTTAGGGGATTCTAAGGGTGGTGAGATACACTACTTATTAAAGCTTTCCCTATATATTATTTATATACTATTATGGTTGTTTGACCATGATAATTAGTATTTATCATGATGCCACCTATATATATTTTGGTGGATTGTTAGGATGGTAGAGATATGTTGTTGTTTGATCATGCATTGTATGAGGCCTCGAAGGGTCGAGTCGATCAGGAGTGGTTGGTACATGCTCCATTATAGGCAGTGAATCCATAGAATATGGTAAATTTTGGTCCATTTATTGAAAAGAAGCTCTAAGAGAGCTTGGTTTAGATTATATGGGGTTTTTACTAAGGATCCAACGTAGCTGAGCCATCCATTGTGTATTTGACTCGTGAGTTATAGTCTCATCACTCACCATTATTTCAGGGAGAGGGTAGACTATAAGCAATAGGTAATTCGATAGAGTTAGTGCATACAATGTTCGATCATCTTGAGACAGCCCTAGGTAGGAGGGTGAAGCTACTGACCTATATACTCATAGGAATATAAAAGTGATGGTGGGACATACATGTATAGGTATACATACATACATGAAGGAATATCTTGGAAGGATTTTGAGGACAATTTATTTGATCACTTCATTCTAGATACACTGGTGGAAGATAGAACCCATGAGTTCCTGAATCTACAGCAATGTGATATATCTATCATGGACTATGACCGGTTGTAATTTGAACCCAATATGGTGGTAAATGACATCACTAGGGTGTGGAATTTTGAGAATGGTTTGTGGCATGCCATCAGGGAAAATGTTATCATTTTAAAGGTGATATCATTTTCATAGGTTGTGAATTAGGAATTGATAGTCTAGAGAAAATTGAAAAACCAATCTTATTTGAGTCCATTGATGGAATAATGTGATCTTAGCAGTGGTGCTTTAGGAAACTGGAAGTGGGATCACGAGGAGTATTAGTGGAAAGGTTAGGATAGGTATTTGGGAAGGCCACCAAGGAGTGGTCCTTTGATAATGTGCTTCAAATGTGGGAAGTTGGGACATGCTTTAAAAAAACGCGATTAGGTTCTGAAGGAGTGTTGGGGATGTGACCTTATTTTCCATTTAAATAGGTTTTGTAGGAATAGTAATAGGACAACAGGAATCCATAGAATGGGTTAGACTCAGACATCTGATGTTAGATTGGGTGTGATACTAGGAGATGGTATCTAGGTTTCATCTATACAAGGTGTTCATGGTATATATTGAGAGAACCAGTAGTGGGGTCAGTGATTGGTAGCTATTACAACTCTACAAGGAGGTTAGGACTGAGGAATTAGGGCTTCAAGCTCATTGCATGTTGTTGAGACACTAGGGTTAGAGCGGGCTAGTGAGAATATGGCTGTTATAGGTACACCTTGATCATGGTGTGACATTATTTTTTGTTTTGGTATGTCCATTTCTGGTGCAGAAGGTGAACCTATATTGTTTTTTGGACTAATCAAGATATAGTTAATATTTTGGAATCAATTCTAATACATGATATATATGAGGTGCATAGGAACCAGGATTTATTATGGGAATCGGTGCGATGTGTGGATTATATAAGCTGCATAGGCATCGAGAATATGATGGGAATGAATACATTAGTGTGTATATATATATGATGTGGGATTATTTTTTATCATCTATTGAAATACATTATTTATGGGAATATGATGAAATGTGAGAGTTATGGGTGTCATTTACAACACTGGTACTCATGAGCATCTAATGAGATGTAGGAACATGATGGGTGTCATGTATGAAATAGGCATGAATTGTTCACCTCATGAGGTTTTGGAATGATAGTATGTCATGGGAGGACTTGTATGTCTAGGGATGATTGGTGGAACTATCATAAATTTCATTTTGGGTTGGGAAGCGACCGGGTAGGTAATCCTTAAGGTGGGGAGCACCACATTAGGAATTAGCATGTGACTGAATGACCAGGCTAGAATTGGATAATATATATGAGATGGGTAAGTTTAATACCAACTCTAGGTAAATATTGATAGTGTGTGGTTGATATATTATAAGGTGGTTAGACTGTAATGTACCAGATTTTTGAGAGACTCTAAATTCCTCAACCTTTTTGAATTTTTGAGGTTGGTGGTCGGTCAAACTCTACTCTTGATCATAAAAACATAAATCCAAGAGTTTTATTAGCCCAAGTCATTTTTATATGGGGTTTAAATCATGGAATGTTCCTCAAAGTTTTTTTTTGAGTTTCATGTGGATTGGGCCTAGGAAACTCAGTTTCGGGAAAGCCCAGAATAACATGCATGGTTTGATAAAACTGTAAAGCCTCCCTTGAATAATTGTGTAGCCCACTTCTAAAATGACCATGGTTTTTCAAACTTTTTGAGTATGGGTACACATCGATTTATGATATATATAGCTTTTAGTATAGGGGATATTCATGTTATATGCACATTTTGGTAAGATGTTTGCCTAACTGTGCATAGTGTGGTGTTTGGATAGTGGGAACTGCACATTTGGAGCACGGTTTGACAAACTATGTGGCCAAACCATGAAGGTCATTTAAAGGGGTGAAATTAATTTTTTCCCCTCCCTTCTATTTCCTATATTCTTTATCATTACTCCTTTTTTCCATCGCAAACATAGGGGGTTATCGCGTATTTCTTCTCCACATAGGATCTAATATTCTTCCTCAAATTGGAATCTGAATAGAACTTCATTGGACTTTTTGGATGTGCATTAGTATTTCCTTAAATCCTCTTGATTCCTTTTATAATTTATCTCACCATGTAGAAGTCTAAATCTATGGGATCTCTTTTTTCTCTATTTTCATCGAATTTATCGAAATACTTTTTTTTCTATAATTTTGCCTTGATTTAGAGGCTGATATCTGATGAGTGATCTCATATGAGTATAAGGTATGTGGTATATATATTTCTCCTTAATTTTACAGGTGTTTGTGGTTATTTTATAATTACACACATGTGGGTTTTCAGATAGAGGATGAAAATTAAATTATGATTTATCATAAATTTTTTAATTGATGTTATGGGATGTCGTTAAGAATTCCCTTTGTATTATAAAAATGGACTAATCTGAGTAAGGGGCTTTTGACTGACTAGGTATGTTAGGCTGGTTGGGTGTTTTTAATTTTTTTTGGTTGAAGCCTAATTTATTATTAAAGCAAAGCAAAGACCTCTTTTAACTGGGTAGAGGGAGACCCATTACATAGCCCGAAGGCCCAGAGGGAATTTAGACCATTACATGGCCCGTAGGCTCAATGTTTTTGGCCCAAGGCCCATTCAGTGAATAGTACTGCTATAGTACCCACCTGCTACAGTCCCGCAAAGTACCTGCCACTGCTACAGTGCCCTGCCGCCGCTATAGTGCCTACCACCAATATAGTGCATGCTGCCACTACATGGTCATCGGGCTGAGGAAAAGGCCTGAGATATGTGGGATGATGATAATCACCAGGTTGAGGTGACATGGTCAGTGGGATTTGAGATGATTTGTTTGTTAGGATGAGGGAATGGATCTCAGTACTTGTTATGTTTTTTACCATTAGGATTTAGTGGTGTGGTCATAGGGGAACGAGGTGCAGGATGATGTGGATGAGGTTATGTTAGTGATTTCCACTCACTATTATTTGTCAATGCACCATTAGAGTCATGTGCACACATATTGGACTCATTTGAGGTGGTTCTGACTGCTCATTATGGGTGGAGGACTCTATAGATATTGCAGCTTAGGGGACGGTGTATACCATCAGGTATGTTGGAGGTTCTCAGTGTAAAAATCCATGATGGGTGGTGACAGACCATCTGGAGATGGTGTTGAGAACTTAGGTTGGGGATAAGGGTCAATGTTACACTTTAAGCCGATGAGATGGTATTATTGGTAGATGGGTATCATCGTGCCTTGGGAATTAGGGATACAGAGCCAATTTTGATTATATATATTGTAGGATGGACATCGTCGTTCTTTGGTAGGTTGGTTTATTGAGCTGGTGGGGACTTTATGACTGGATTTCCAAGGGATTTGGGGATTATTTATTGGATGTTCTACTTGGATAATAGATAATCGATGTATGACATAAGAGGTTTCGGATGGAATGAGGTTCCAGTGATATATTTGTGGGAGGTGACCACAGGCTCTCCCGTTATGATACTCTTCATGGGATGCGCGAAACTAAGCCATGGGCCATCACCCCTACAAATATATATATATATATATATGTGTGTACTCTATGCCATATATATATTTGGGGGAATGTATTCAGAGTTACCAACATTGACCAAAGCCGGTAAACTCTTCCTTATGGTTGTTAAGATAAGGGGAGTGGGTTAAATTATTAAATTTTCATTTGGTACCATTATTTATATTTTGTATACACCTACATAATTATGGATATAAGACATTCACACGTTGGTGGTGGCCTACTAATTTTATACTCACACATACATGGGCCCCTTAGGAAACGTGTAGACTCTATGTCTTTGATATCATGTATGGGGTCAGTCTTGGGAGTTATACCTTAGTGATCATAGATTTACCTTTTTCATGGGATGGATGGAAATAGACCATAGTGGTTCTTGAATCAATATGGAGTTTCCTTTTGATATTTTTCAGGCTTTATAAATGTTCCTATATGGTCGGCCATGGGAAACCTTACTTATATATTTATTGTATGACCTACTATGGAATTCTTTATCATCTGAATATGGTTTATGCCTTTGGTGTTGTTTATTACTTCTGTTTATTATGAATATCCAATGTTTATTATATTTATTACACTAATATATGGTCCTTATTCCACTATGTTATATAAATATAAATCATTATAGTTCTAACCACCTGAGGGTATAGTCTCCCCAGTATCACTTAATTATACTCTCACTACTAGTTGGTAGCCTTTGACATATAGGGTGGCACACCTAAGACCAAGTGGTTGACCGATCCAGAGCACTATTAAGTATAAAATTGGCTAGGGGAATACACCATGGGGTCACACATTATGGTTGAATAAATGGTTATTGAGTTCTCATATCACAACCCTCTCCCCCCAATGTGTACCCCTTTTGGGCTAACAATGAGAGATAGAAGATAGTGACTGCCTGATTCCCCCATCCAATAGGCCCCAAGTTGGTGACTTTCACTGAGGGTATAATGAATACAAAAATAAGAGTCATTACCCTCTAATATAACATGCCTAAGAGAGAGATACGATAGATACACCAATCATATTCTATTCATATAGATAAGATAAATACCTAGTATATACATTCAATGTCACACAGAACTAATAAAAATGGAAAGATAACTTCAAGTGCCAAACAAAGGAAAACATGGAAGCGACCAAAAATATAAAATAGATCCTACAAAGCCATGAGATAGTAATATCTAGCTCGATATCTGACCTTCTCCTACTAACTATAAAATAGATTATATATGTGTGGGGTGAGTATAATAGTATTGATAGTAGGATCCTCCCTAGATCCTCTCATGAAAAAGATAAAGCATACTAAATACTAATGAAAAATAGGGAAAAAACTTTTAACCTAAGAATGTATACTAATTTTCCATCCTTAACATGGATATATATCATCAAGTGTTACATACAATAGATCATATATTATAATAATAAAATAAGAATATTACCCCTCTATCACTGCCCCATTGGTTTTTCGAGTAGTCCCAACATCGTAGATCCTGATCCATCACTCTCCAAAAGAAGTTTTCCTGAAGAAACCTAAGATAAGTATCAAAACATGCATCTCATTCATCACACCATCTCATCATCCCTTTCCATGTCTTTATATAGTAACCAAGTATTTTTTAGGATCCAACATAGCTTGTATCATTTGTATCACACATCAGGTATTATACCTCAATCCATTACAACCCATACACCAAGCATGGTACCTCAATACATCACAACCCATACACATAATTCCTATAATAACCCTTTGGATACTATATCCAGAGATACATTTTAGTGAAATACACACAATAAATTTCATCCCTTAACATACATATATATGAAAACTAACCATCATTCATACCAACAGATAATACTACCAAGAGAATAGAGAGGGGCCAGAGGGGTTAGTTAGTCACCCATCCTCCTAATAGAATTTGTGGGGAAAACCCTCATAGAGTCCACTGGGTTTTATTTTCCCTATATTATATGGGATAGGTATTTTATGAATCATAAAACTTACATGATATAATATAGCTCACAACCACACTATGGGAATACCCTAGTCCTAGTGTAAACTGCAACTAACATCACTCAGATACCCAAATTCCACCACAGAGGACAGATATATTATAACACAAAATAATTTTAAAGGATTTAAATTAATTTATTTTGATTCATTCAACATTTTAATTCATTTTAACTAATTCATTAACCATATGTTGGGATCAAGTTAGCTAGAAGATGTTTTAGAAAGCTGAAATAATTTTTTATTGAAAGTGTTGTATTTTGTTGTCAAAGAGAAAGAAATCAAATAACTTTTTATTATTAGTAAATTTGACTCACCATCATAATTAGAAGATCAGACACATAATGTTTAAGAAATTTTATTGGGATGTATAGAAGTTTATCTGGAGAAAAGGTTCATCAGACTAACCTTGGGTTTGGAATGAAAGATTCAATCAAACTGTTTTGGATTGTGCATGGAACCGATGAAAAATTGATGATTATTTTATGATCTTGTAGTTATCATAAATCATAAGTGGTTTGGTAATATTTTCATGCAATATTTCGGAAGGAATATGGGATAATGAGTGTTTCCAATCAATTTGAGGTTTGATTAGAATGAAAGAAGACAATGGAAGGATGGGAGGTCATAATTGTTTCTGACGCTTTTTCCAGGGTGTGTATCCATCTGTTTCAGAGGACATGCATTTTTTCCCTACATTACCGCTTTCCAAAGGTGGGAAGCATCTATCTCTTATTTAGGGACGTTTTCTCCTTGATCGAAATGGGATGATGGGATGTTGGTTCCTCCTTATGTGGATTCCCCCTCAGAGTTCGTCATCTAGTCCGAGCCTCTTTAATAGATTAATATATTGTTCTTGAAACTCTTCCTATTGTCATGTCATCATGGATATCGGTTAATTACACTACTTCTGTCAAGACATTCCAAGGGGTCTAGTCAGGTCAGGAACCTTCGGTCAGGGGAGTAGTCACGTTGGAAATCACTGGCCTGTCTGGATGCTGGAACACTGGTGCATATGGGTTTCTTCCTCTTATGATGGGTCTCCATGAGGGTGTGGAATCCCAATGCATCCCATGTCGAATGCGGGGAATTATATTCCCTAGGAATTTATATGAGTTTTTCCTCAGCTTTCCATTTTTAACACAGGGTATGTCATGAGTTTAACGTCTAGTGGAGACTGATCAGACTAATCGAAACACCGACAGGAGTGGATCAGATGGGTGAAACCCCTAGAGGGAACACCGATGCAAGGGATAATGCATGGTTAGTTACTCAAGTAATGTTAAGAGAATTGAAGAGGTGAATTGGCATGATCTCACCGGGATGTGGTGGCCTAGGTAAGTATCAGGATAGATATGGGTTGTTGAGAGTGGATGGATAATGATGTGGAACCGCCGTAAGAGCGACAATGATGTTGGGATTGGGCCTGAAAGAGACTTCCAACATATCCTCATGGTAGGTAATAAAAGTAAACATAGTTCAGTGAGTCGATGGGACACATGAGGAGGCTTCCCATGAGAATGGATGCATGGCTGGGATCCGGAGGAAGTATAACCTCTGGGTTGGAACATGACCTTCCCAAAACCCATAGGCTCGAGGGAGAGACCATGATGGGACATGAGTGATGGGATTGAGACTTAGGTATTCTTCTTACATATCCCTATGAAAGGTAATCAAAGTCAATGTAGTTCATGATGGGGTATAGAATCGGGGTGTGCACAAAGGGCAAAGAACTGATGATATACTAGGCCTTACACGTGATTAGAAACTCAGGTTGGTCTGGCACCACGAGGGCGGACAAGAGATGTGGGTCCCAAAAAATGGTACTACAATGGTTTAGCATCGATTAGGGAACACAACGGTTAACCATTGATTGTGGTTGAAAATGGCTTACCACTGATTGGGGTTGATAATGGCTTACCGCTGATTGAGGATGACAACCGCTTACTGCTGATTTGGGTTGACAACAGCTTAGTGCTAATTGGGGTTGACAATGTATTACTGCTGATTAGTGTACAGAATAGCTTACCATCGATTGGGTATCACAAAGGATTACTATAGGTTGAGTAACACAACAGATTACTTTCTATTGGGGTTTTACCTCAGGGAGGCTTCCTACATACATTGTCTGGGAGACGAGGATCAGAACCTGTGTAGTTTGAATGGGTACAGTTTAATGTCTTGCAAGATGAAAAGGGGCGTACAGTTTAACGTTATGAGGGACAAGGGTGGACCGATGTGAAGTGGTCAAGACCAATGGGTGTTGGTCTTGAACCTCAGGGAGGCTTCCTATGTACCTTTCCTTTACAAAGATCAAAGTTCATGTAGTTCAGGTGGTTTGGTGAACCAACGTGATGGGTTTGGGGCCAATAGGTGTTGGGCTTGAACCTCAGGGAGGATTCCTACATACCTTGCTTAGGAGACAAGGATCAAAGTCCACGTATTTACGAAGAGGTGTTGGGGAACCGATTTGAAGGTTGTCGGGACCAATGGTTGTTGGGCTTGAACCTCAGGGAGGCTTCTTAAGTACCTTTCCTTGGCAAGGATCAAAGTCCACGTAGTTCGGAAGAGGTGTTGGTGAACAGATGTGAAGGGGGTCAGGACCAATGGTTATTTAGCTTGAACCTCAGGGAGTCTTCCTATGTACCTTGGATTGGTAGGGATCAAAGTCCATGTAGTTTGAAAGAGGTGTTGGTGAATCGACATGAAGGGGATCAGGACCAATGGTTGATATGATTGAACCTCAGGAAGGCTTCCTGCATACCTTTCCTTGGTTGGGATCAAAGTCCACATGGTTCATAATAGGTGTTAGTGAACCTACATGAAGGGGGTTGAGAACAATGGTTTTTGGGATTAAACCTCATGCAGGCTTCTTACCTACCTTTCCTTGGTAGGGATCAAAGTCCACATATTTTGGAAGAGGTTTTAGTCATGGTCGGTGCTTACTCTAAGCCCACGTGAGTCATGCTCGGTGTGAGAAACAAGAGGCAGCAAAGACCTGATGATCATTTCAATAAATGTGTGTTCGTGGGAAGCAGAGTGGGGAATACATGTGGTTAGCATCCCAAAAAAAAATAGGGTCTTATGTGTGGTTCGCAGCCCAAGGATGGATATTGGGACTTACTCCAGGATGGAGGCCCGGGTGGCGACCAATCCCAATGGGAGAGGGATGGGATAATGACAGTCTTGGTGCCCATCTCTCCTTTGGTATTTGGAAAGGAATAGAGGAGGGGGATAAGTAATAATGCCTCCCATAATAAAGGCTAAGGTCTTACGCCAATGTGATTGCCCTTTCCCACGGACAGGCGCTGCTCCAGAAAATAGGACCTCATTCCATGTGCGGAAGATCTCACTCCTGTGGAGATGAGTGGCTGTAGAGAATGTCCGAGACGTGATGAACCATGTAGAGTGCACGAAAGGAGGTCACATTTTAACATCATTTGGTGAGGATGATGATGCTTGGTAGTTTAACGGCATGCAACTTGGACGAGGTACGTTCACTCCACACCCCTATGACTTACATAACTGACACACATTAACCCTTGTTGAAGGGAAGTCACAAGAAATGTTGTAGAAAGGGGGTTTCGTGGAGTGATCCATTGAGGGGACCACCTTATCATGGATATGAGAAAAAGAAATAGTCATTATCATGCCTATGCGAAGAAGCATTAGGCAAAGAAATTCAATGGGAAACACCCCCAAGGGACTTTAAAGTTTCTTCGTAATAGTATGAAGGGTCGTACCTGAAAGGGGTGTGTAAAGTATTTGGTCCTAGATGGGTATTTTTTTCTAAGAGGATGGTCTTTCAGGAATTGGATGGTCTTCGTGAAGAGAATGGGCATCGCAAAGGGACTGGTCTTCATGAATAAGTGGCACATCGTGAAGGGAAATTACCACTCGGAGAAGATGGGATCCGCAAAGGTAAAACACTTCGTGAAGAGGGGGTCTTCACGAATGGACAAGGCTTAATGAAGCACCATCGTTAAGGGAGCAGGGCTTCGCCTTAGCTAATACCTCTTTTTTTTGGAGAATTTCATGAAGGCTTTACGTTTCACGAAACCTCGAGCACCCCAAAGGGGCTTCTTTCTCTTTGAAGGGCATGGGCCTTCACAAAGGGCATCTCCACCGTAGGTGGAGGTTGAAAATGAAGCAAAGGGTGACGTCTCACAAAGTCCAAGTAATTTTGGAAATCCATGTGAAGTCTTTGTGGTGGTCTACGTGAAACAGGAAGGTGAAAGGTCATAGTAACAATGGTTTGGGAGAGGGGTCCGCCTTCGATTTATAGGAAAACCCCAGATTTGGGGGCATCAATCTCACCACAGAGCCGTGTGACACCATGGAAAGGGATTGGTTTGTTGGCTCGTGGAGGGCCTCACAGAGGGGGAGAGAATCCACAAAGTGATCGGTGGATGTGGATGACGCCGAGAACATCGTGAAGGACCTAACACTACAAAGGGGTCACCATCAGCTCGGACTCCTGTCAGGTAGGGGCACTGCAGAGCCTTTCACAGATCTACCTGCGAGGAACCGACTCTCGCTGCGTCTTCACATAGGGCCTTTTCGAGATAGTTTGGGGGTTCTTCCCGACCTGTTTAAGGGGGCTTTGTACGATCGTTTTGTTTATCTTATATGATTAATCAGACATCTGTGTATTTTTGGCACCATCAAATGCCCCCCCCTCAAAATTGGAGCGGACGGAAGGAGAGGGTCGAATTCTGAGGGCGAAATACTGAACAAATAGGGATGTGGAACTCACGATGGAATGAGAAGGTATGGGAGAAGATGGTCCATGAGGAAGATGCATTACTCTTCTCAAAAAGCGATCTTCAAGAATCGGGCGCGAATAATGTGAGGAAGAGGAGGGTTGTGGAGCATTTTGGGATCAGCGTGCCAAGAACGGGTCACGTCGTGAAGCCATAGGTGCTGCGAAATCCGAGGCTCTGTGAAGCTGGGGCGCCGTGAAGCCAGGGTCACCACAAAGCCGGGGCACCGTGAAGTCGGGGAAGCGGGGAAGTCGGGAGGTGCTATGAATCCTGGACACCGTGAAGCCGGGGGTGCCGTGAAGCCAGGAGCACCGCGAATCCTGGTGCCTCTTCCGCCTATATATAGGGGCTCAAAGGTATTTCTTATATACCTATATCTTTGCAAACAACAGTGCTTGAACCCTCTTCATGACATATCTTCTCTGTGAATGCCTTAACGAACCAGATTCTTTATCGTTGTGCTTCGCGAATGATTTTTTTAGAGAACTGGAGTATCATGAACCACTACCTTCTTAGAGACGTGAGCTAAACCCCTACATCTCTTCGTGGCACAAAGAAGGAGGTGACGGTATTTGCGAAAGGTCCTCACAATGGGTCTCTGTGAACGCTTTCATTCCCAAAAGAAAAAAGTTCCAAAGTCCTTCGATTCAATGGTCACTTGAGAGGCCGCACGAGAGGTTCGTGTTGATGCCTCTAGGAGGGAGGCCATAGAGAACAACCAAAAAATAGGTTAGTATATCTAGAGTACTTCAGATCATACATCGTTGATGGAGTGTCTAATAGAGGTGAAAAAGGAATATCCAATGTGAAAGAATCTACCATTATATGGTTTTGGTTTGTGGGATACGGTCTTTATTCTTGACGCCGAAAGAGATGAGATAGCCTATTGGTTCAGGGGGACTCCCGAGAAATATCAGTGGAATAGGGATGTAGATAGACACATTAGGAAAGATCATACCCTAGTTACTACACACTGCTTGTACAATCACTTCAATAACATCGATGGTAGGGCACTGGCACCAGAGACATCCCCACCCCAATATAAGAATATCCTCAAGGCCATGCTTGGAAATACTAACAAGGGGTGGATCACGAGCTGGGAATTGCATTAGGGTGGAAACTTTACAGAAGAATGGGCTTGGGCCTACTGGGAATTCACGTTCTGTGAGGAGTTCGAGAATGTATTGAGGCAGGATGGCCAGTATAAAGTAGCCTAGGCCTCCCAATGTTGCATTTCCCAGCTGAAGGAATTTATATTGGAGTTGTTGAGCCAGTGGTCGCCAGACACCAATACTTTCCACCTCCATCACGAGGAGGTTGACATCAGCCTTTGGGAACTCTACCGGATTTCTGGAATCCCAATCTTGGGGGGGTGTATGACGAGTTCCTCCCTACCATGAATACTTGGGGATATGGGGAGAAAATGCCACCTCTGGCATTGGCATTGCTGAAACTTGTGCCAGGCATGGACAAGGACAAACAGAACACCTGAGACATCCACTTCAAGAATTGTTTTGGCCACTTCATCAATTCCCCCTCAGAAGAGGGGATGATACCAAAGAGGCCCCTTATTTTTTCGCGTGGATCTAAGTGGGGAAAAGAGGGTTCGTACTAGAGGAACCTAGAATATCGCCAGTGGAAGATTTGGGGATACAATGTCAATACAGAGCAGTAGCCTATAGTCACTCTTGTCGGGTTTATCTCAACGCTGATTTGTGGGAGGATATTATCAGTAGGGGATACCCACATGGGGGTGAAACCAAGAATATTTATCATGGCGGCTTAGCTGGCTTGTGTGAATCGCATCAACCTGGGAATACCAATGCTGGAAAAGTAGTACCATCCTCTTCGGCATTTTATGAGGGGAAGAGGCCACTCCAAGTATGTGGACCATTCCTTTTTTTCTTCTAGATTGCGGCGCACATGGGGTGTTACGAATACCTCAACCCCATTTCTCCACCGGGGATACATTCTCACCCAACGATTTTGAACATTATGGGGAGGACCCCACTGAAGCTAGATGCTATGACCGTGCTGGGTAAAATTGGTCAAGCAGAACAGTTTATCTTTCATCCATTCCCTTTCCCAACCAGGGCATATTCTGACAATGGCACAGAAATGATAGAGAAATAGTTGTATCTGTTTTCCTTTCATGGTGGTGTGCTGGTGGCACGAGTGGATTGAGAACCCATATGTGAACCATACACCCCACACTGGTTTTCCCAACAATTCCATTTCCATCAAAGACTGAATCCTCCAGTGTATATGACCATGAACCATGAGAATCACCCATGCATGATGCGACAAATCTGGAGGATGTTTATAAGGGAGGACAGGAGTATATTAAATGATATTCCCCATACAATGCTGAATTTGGATTGGTCCAAAAGTATGCACAAATTTGGTATGCTGCCTACCCTGGCGAGATGCTGAAGCAAGTCACCATCTAGACCAGAAAGGTGGTCCCAACACCATAATGTTGGACGGTGGCAATGGGGGGACACTGAGAAGGTGGTACAAACACTCACCAAGGAAGAGAATCTGTGATAGCGGGAGCAATAGGCCACAAACTAGAAAATTCAGGGCTGGTGTTGACTGGGGATGATGAGGGTGGGAGGATAGTGTTGGGCCTAATGGCTCCACCTAGGAGGCCGCAGGAGGGAGGTGAGTCATCTCAGGGATTTTATAGAATCTCCCCTCAAGATCTTGGGAAGCAGCTATGCCTGGTATCAATCCCTTATAATTCCGTCTTCCCAGAGGCATAGAAGGATTGGGAAAATAGTAAACAATACCTAGGAATCAATTGTTCATAGACGAACCTAAACACGCACAGGACGTCAATGGGGGAGCTCAACTTCATGAAAGGAGGCTTCAATGCAACTCTTGTCAAGGGGAGAAAATTTTTAATGGTACTAGAGAAGGTAATACATTCCCACAGCAACATTTAGCCGATGTTTCACTAAGAAAGGGTGTTTCTAAACATGAACACTCTTGAAGATCCAACAACAGCCTAACTGGTGGAGCGCTTCCCCTTTCCTAGCCAATCAGAAGAATCAAGGCCAAAAGAATCCAACATGGGAGACCCCATCGAGAAATGGAGGGGGCCTCTAGGGAAGTCTCTCTTGAAGAATGTGAGATACCGGCCTCAAGGGGACTCTCCTTAGGCAAGTTTGCCACAACTTTGGAAGTAATTTTATACTCTCTTTTAATGCACAAATGTGATACCTATCTTTTACTATTTTCTTAACCAACACACATCTGTGTAGTAGAACCTTCAGTTGGCCACCCTCACTAATGAGGATGAGGGTTTGTCAGTCCTAGAGGACCTAACGTCGAGGGCCACAATCAGGGAGATGCTGGTGGTAGAGTCCAACAATGCTGAGGAAGTAGGGGTGATATTCTCAGAAGCCTCTGAGCCCATAATCATTTGTGAGGGGCTGCACCCCAGCCTCACAAGGATGGTAGAACCGAGACAAGACCAAGGGGAAGACCAATCTAAGTTACACACTCAAAAACTATACTCATCATCTGGTTGGTTGAACTAGGTAACATGACCTTTACATACACAGTTTCTAGGATGGTGCGTACATTAATAATGCATAAGGTTAGAAGACCTAAGGCTCTGCTCCAAATCGTGGTGCTTCTCCCTGTCACATTGATCACCCTAACATACTAGGCCATAGATCCCTATTAATGGCCAAGGGAAGATGGTGATGTCACTGGTGGGACAGGCTTTAAGACGGACTGGGTGGATGTCATCGAAGTGGAATCTAGTGATGAGGACCAACTCGAGGGAGACCCTCTTACTGATCTCTTAGAGGTGTTCCCTACATACGAACCTACCAACCCATTGGATCAAGATGAAACTGCCTCCGATGAAGATGAAAAAAAGTCTGTTCATCAACGATCATGGAAGATGATCCATCTATTTATCACGAAGACCCCGCAAACGCAATGCTTAGATCATATGGGGAGGCTACACACCCGACTATTTTAACTATACACTTGATGACTAAATGCCCAACACCCTCATGTGCTTATTCAGGATTACCTTCCTAAGAGGGTGTGAAAGGACGTGTATGGTCTCAGTGTCTATTGGCAGTGGAGAAGGGTTTTCAACATTCAAAGGCTCTAGGAGACAGAGCATGAATTATAGCCTTTAAGGGCATGGGTGAATGATTAGTCTTCTTTCCTCGAGGTGAAATTGGGGCTTATATCGTGCCTGAAGGCCCAGCTGGTAAGGGCCAAAGAATGGATTAAGCACACCTTCGATGAGATGTCCACTATCCTAGCTGACGAAGACCGAGCCCAGACCAAGGCCGATGAACTACGCCCTCTCACCACCGAAGAGGAACAGGATCTAAATGGGCAACAGCGGATCTTGGATGCCATAATTTAGAGGGTGGAGGAGCTGAAATGTGTTGTTTAAGAGGTCAACCCATCCATGAGAGGGGATTATCCTTTGGAGATATAACTTATATAAACCAAAAAACATACTTTCATGATTTTCTTGTTTATGTCAAGTTAATACATGGGTTCCATTATTTGTTTTGTTCCACTACATACCCATTAAATTTAGGAAATATCCAGTGATAAATCCTTGAGTTCACGTGGGTCAGGGCCGATGTGAGAAACACGGGATGACTACCTCGTTATTCCATCAAAATGTAGGGGTGCCTACAATGTTTCGGGCATCTGAGGTTTCAAAAACCAATCCATATTTTTATGAGGAAAGAGGAAGACCTAACTGGAAGATGGATTTCCCAGAACAGTCGGATCGCCCATTTCCCAACATGCTCTAGTGCACGAGCGGGGGGATTCACGGGGAGTTAGAATCAATCCGAACATAGGGGAGAAGAAATTGTGAATCAAGATACCCAAAATTTAGAACACTATAGGGATGGAGTGACAAAGATGGATAATCATTGACCATGTTAAAAACACAGTATCCTTATTGTGTTAGCCTAAAATGGGGATAAAAAACGAGGGTCAATCGCTAACCATGTCCTAAACACAGGGCCTGACTCAAAATGTCATCCATTAGTATTCTGAAACATTAGCCTAGGACAGTAGGCAAGCCATTGGCCGAGTACCCATACTATTAGGGGGTTCTTTTATATGTGAAAGAGGATGAGGGTCTAAATAAATGGCATGAAAAGCGTGGAGGGTGGAGTGATGGGTTGTTCGAATGGAGTCCAACACCCATGAAGATACACCACCGTGGTGGAAACACATTAGGTGGGTGAATCGGTCTGATCAGGGATCAAACTTAATTCCAATAAGGACCTCTCTGGAAAGGACCTAGAACACTCTTTAGTTTTACGTCATATCAATAACGATGATAGACACATAGTTTAAAATGTCATACGGTGAGGATGGTGCACATAGTTTAAAGGTTATACTGCCTAAACCATGATTGGGGCCGATGGGCTAGAAAGGTTAATGACCCTAGGGCTAGGCCCAAGGAGAATTTATTGGGTATCTATACATATCCCATGAAAATGGGAATCAAGACAAATATAGTTCTTGAGCATGGTGTGGCCAGAGACCAACACAGATAGGGGAAATCCTCTATGGTGAGGGATCTAACGCATCCCATAGTTATTATGGGGCATCCAGAACTTCTTTAGGGCAGAGATATAGTTTAAAGACATGTGTCAAGCACATATGGACTCATTCATTTTAACATCATACGATTGGATGAGGAGTAAAAGGGGAGATCCCAAGAATGAATTATGTGATGTGGTAGCTATAATCCAGATGTGAATAAGGAAATAAGGAGTCTACAACACACCACTTATTCTCGTATGAAGTTTTTTTAGGTTAAGGGGTCAAAAGTGAGAGTTAGGATGGGACCTCAGGTGTTCCCACATATCCCATTAGGATAGGAATTAAGTCACACATAACCCTGAGAGGACGAAGGGCCCGCGTGGCATAGCTGCACCAGTACACGCCCCATCAAAACTACTAGGACCACATGATTCATGATCGATGTAGGAATCAAGGGGCATTGGTGATATTTTCTTGGTACATGAAGGCACACGTCAAGGGAAATGGAATGCTAGATGAGTGACATCCCAAAATTATTGACTCGCCTGCTTGATTCGCATAAACACATGGAGGTGTAGAACAAAGTGTGCAAGAATTCCACTTGAACACAAGGGGGTGGAAAGATGTGAATCATGGAACCCAAGATATGGATCACAATGATAGTGGCATGGAGAGAGGATAATTGCTGACCATGTTCGAAACATGGCATCTTCTTCACGTTATCCGGTAATGGGGACAGACAAAAGAGAGTCGGCCACTGACCATGTTCAAAACCTGATACCTATCGCAAATGTTGTCTAAGGTCTTTAGGGGTGTTGGACCAAGATGTTAGGTGATCCAATGTGGCATGAGACTAGGCTGTAAAGGGGGTCCCTTTTAGATGCGAAAGAGGATTGGGATCCAAATAAAGGGATCATGAAGTGTGGACCTTCAACGATGGGATTTTTATGTGAAGATTCCACACCTTGGGATCTTTACCATGCCACGTTTGAGTACTCCAATAAGACATGTTGGATAAATGAAGTCGAATCCCTTTCCGAGGACAAGGGTCCTGGGGTTGCATGCTTCTAGATTAAGGTTGTGGAGGGAACCATTAAGGGGGGATTGGATTTGATGGACTGTGCACAGGGAGGCTAAATAGCCAAACCTGATGCGTAGTTCCCATAAGAAGAAATTAGTTTAGGTTCATAGAACTTAGACTGAGTTGGGAAAAGACAAGGAAGGAACATGGTGCAGCTGTTGCAAACCCGACATGAATGAGAACCCAAGAGGTACTCACCACACCACATGTTCCCAAAAGAGTTCAGACCAAGGGGGAAAAATGGGGATAAGGATTTAATATTCTTGGTGATGTACCTAAAGACTGGATGTTTGGGCATTCCTACGTATCCCATAAGGATGGGAAATAATCCATACACAGTTTTGGAAAATGTCGTGCAGTTTAACGTCATGCGGTGAGGATGAGGAGTGGTCTTAGTTTATGTCCATAGAGATCAGACCATATATTGAAATGTGTGAGAGATACACTTGGTGTGGTAAGTATAAAACCCAACATGAATGAGGACGTAATCACATACCATAATTTTCTCCTTAGGAATATTTTAGGTCGAGGGACCAAAAGTGAAAGTTAGGCTGTGCATGAAGCAAAATGTGTGGGTGTTCCTATGTACCCCATGATGATGGGGATCAAGTCATACATAGTTTTGGAAATGTCATGGTAGGGTACCAGTGTCAGGGATAATAAGGTCATGCGGGTCTAGTCTACACACCAAAAGAAGCAGCATTTTATAGATCTTGTTTTTCCTTTAGGATATATGTGTGTGTTTTTTATAAAGCGTTAAACTGATCATAGTGAATCCTGGTATCGTTATAGAAACCAAGCCACAATTAGGCATTAGAAAATGGTATGGTGGATCTCCAATAGCCAATATGATTCCCCCCGAGTGAGGTCATCGTAATGCAGTTCCATTTTTCATCACGTGTCCAAGGTGATAATATCATAGTTTAGGGTCGTACTATAGGACCAACCATGCGTTTTAACGTTATGCAATAAATTCATGATAGTTTAAAGTCACATGGGACCAAGAGATATAGTTTAATGTCACATGGCTTGGACACACACAGAAAAAACGAGGTTTTAGAGTGGAACGTGCAAGGCATGACAAAGCGTACTCAGCGTGAATGGGGACCTGGTCCACACCACACCACGTGCGATTCTGGGGAAGAAACCTCGAGCCGAGGGGCCAACTGAGGTTAAAAAAATATGGTGTTGGTCCTATTGACGAAACGTCTAGGTGTAACTATGTATCCCATGGGGATGAGAATCAAGCAATACATAGTTATGAGAATTCCATTAAACATCATGCAGGACGTAATAGTTTAAGTTCATGTAGGACCGTACACAGTTTAACGTCATGCGAGACGACATATAGTTTAATGTCATGTGGGATGGTAGGTAGGAGGGACTAGCTCCTAGTAGGGGAGTATGTGGTGCGGCTATTGCACACCCAATGTGAATGAGGAAGTAAGCCCATACATGCCACACCACAGAATCATGTAAGAGTCAAGGACTAAAAAAGTGAACAGAAGAGATAATTAGTTGAACCTAAGATAGACCCAAAGACAAGATGTCTAGGCATTCCTAAGTATCCCATGAGTATGGAAATCAATCCATATGTAGTTCTAAGGAGATGACATATAAAGAGATCATAGTTTTAGGTCTTAGAGTATAGACCAGGTGGAAGAGAAACTCTTCCAAGTGAGAAAAACCCTCAATCCAATCCATAAGCCCGCGTGAGCTATGCTCGATGTGGGAAACAAGGGTGGAGAATGTCTTTGAAACACGTGGAATACCTGAAAGGGAGAAAATGGTGTGGATCCCCGAATGATTCCTCACCATGGCATGTCTTTCCAATGCACGAACGTGCACTGAGGGACAACACTAAGAGTGTTGAAATTCCACTTGGACATGATGGAGTGGAAATAGATGTGAATCATGCGAATGAAATTTACAGTTCGAAGGGGTTGGCGTGACAATATAGGATAACTGTTGATCATGTTTGAAACATAGTATCTATATCATGTGACCTAAAATGGGAACAACAAACTAGTTGCAACCACTGACCATATTTGCAATGCGGAATTTGAATCAATTTTTCATTCCAAACCCTCGAGGATGTTGACCCGAAATGGTAGGAGATCCCTTGGGATGCGCATCCATTCCATTTGGGGGAACTTTTGAGTGTGAAATATGATGAATACCCTAATGAAGGGGACGCGAAGCCTGAAAATGGGAGAGAGCATGTCTAGGTAGAATCCAACACTCTAGGTTCAGAACCAGAGTACTCCCGAGCACATTGGTGAATCACCAGAGAGGGTTGAGGGGCCCAACTTAAGAGTAGATGACTCGAAAATATGAGTGTAAAACAGGGGTGTGACAGACTCTTAGGATAAATAGGTATGTGGCGTGGTTGTTACAAACCTGATGTGACTGGGGATATAATTCCATACCACACCGTATACCCCTCCCCTAGAAGGACTCAGGACAAGGGGGTAGAATGATTAGGAGGTTTATAAGAGATTGGGTTGGACCTAAAGATTGGATGTTCAGGATATCTTATGTAGCCCATGAGGATGGGAATCAAGCTGAACATAGTTCTGAAATGGCCATGCAGTTTAACGTCATGCGGTGAGGATATGGGAGAATTGAAGAACAAGAGGGTAATATGGGGTGGTTATCATAGACCTGGCTCCAATAGGGCCAAAGAAGTTTACGCTACACCATGCGGGATCCTCTGATAGAACTACACCCAGGGGGTAGTCAAAGAGAAAAATTATTGTTGGGCTCACATCCGAGCATTCCTACATATCCCATGAGGGTGAGAATCGAGCCATGCATAGTTCTTGGTGGTGTTATGCAGTATAATGTCTTGCATCCAAGACGTTGGACAGTTTAAGATCATGCGAGACCATCTACAGTTTAATGTCGTGTGGGAAGACATACAGTTTAAGGTCATGTAGGACTGTTGTGCTGAAGAAAAGTATTTCATGAGGAATTTGGAATTAGTGGGAGGATTTATATGCTCACCACCAATGGTCACGAGACAGTATGCACCATTGGGGTAAACATTGTGGATGATGTAAGTTCCTTCCCATTTGGGATCCAATTTGGGTGGTTTTCATCTAGGTATCATTGGTGTTCTCAAGGCCAACACCAAGTCACATTGAAAGAAAGATAGGAGGAAAACTATCTTGTTGAAATCCCTATCTATCTTGTTCTTTTGCCTCTCCATATTGTGGAGGGCATGAATCATGTTCTCATCGAGTGCTTCCAATTCAGCTAGATGAATTTCATCTAATTTATCTGGTACTTTCTGATCATAGAAAGTTGTGTGTGATGAGGGAAACTGAATCTCGTTGGGATGGATGGCCTATGTTCTGAACACCACGGAGTATGAGGTCACCTATGTGGAATTAAGAGTCATCGTCTGACAAGCATATAGGGCATTGGGGAGCTTTTCTAGCCAACTCCTCTTATTCCGACCAACCATTTTCTACAGAATGTTAAAGAGGGTTTTGTTGAATGCCTCGATCTTCCGATTTTCTTGCACGTGATAGCAGTAGGTATGGTTAGAATGAATATTGTACTTGGAATAAAATTTTTTCAACTCGGCTACCCAAAAGTTGGTGTCGTTATCAGTGAGGATGAAGTGAGGGACTTTGAACCAGTAGATGATGTTGGAGCTCACAAAGTCAATGATAGAATGGGCCTTGACCTCCTTTAGTGGAACTGCTTATTCCCACATGGAAGAGATATATGTGGTGGTCAGGATGAACCTGCACTGGAGAGCTGTCGTCGGTGGATGTGGCCTAATGACATCGATTCCCTAGACTACAAAGGTCCAAGAGTAATTTGTACTATGGAGAGGATTTGGTATCCTATGTATAAATTTGGAATGAATTTGGCATGCATGGAACCTCTTGGAAAACTCTATGTAGTCATAGATCATGGGGGGACAAAAATATCCCAGTCACCGGATCTGGTGATATATCTTCGGCCCGGTTTGATGAGCCCTGCATGAATCGGCATGAACCTCCTGCATGACTTGAGAAATATCAACTCCTTGAATGCAGTGAAGGAGAACCCCATCAAACCCATGCTTGTAGAGGATCTTCTCAAGACCAGGGCCACTCTGGAGAGTAAACTACAGTGCGCGGTGTCGAATTCTCTCACACTCGGCTTCATATTCCAGGAGATTACTATTTTGGAGGTACTATAAAAAGGAGGTTCTCCAGTCAGGAGTCACCTCAATCACTACATCCGAGGGAACTGGAGGTCCTAACATGGAGACTCTAGAGGTAAGGTGGCTTACCTATGGGTTTTCATTATCATCTGGCGTAACAGGAATTATGACTCTTTGGTGTTCCATGTGGATAATCAAATCATCATGTTATGGCTCTGCAAGTGATGCAGCTATGCTAGCCAAAGTGTCAGCTCAACCATTCTTGGATCTAGTGACATGGGTAACTTCCAGATGTGGTGGGAACTGGGCTATTAGCTGGAAGGTGCATTCCAACAGTGGTATGATTTCTGGCTTTCTGAAAACATATTCACCGTTGATTTTCTTGATGATTAGCTCGGAGTCCCCTTTCACAAGAAAGTGGGGAACGTCAATCTCAAGGGCCACCTCAAGGCCAGTGATGAGATCCTAGTACTCTGCCTCATTGTTGGTGTAGCCTTCTGATAGTGGGAATGAATATGAATGTAGAGACCCGAAGCTTGACGTACATCGAAATTACATTAATTTTGCGGAATACTTAGTACATAACAAAAACCCACACACAAGGATCGTAATAGTTTAGTGTCTTTGGAAACTCGAAATATAATCTTCTAATCGTGGTGAATGATCTTCAACATCTCCCATAAAGATCTTCCTTTTTTTTACCTAAAACCTTTCTTTATATCCTGGGGAAAAGAAAACATAAAAGGGTGAGCTCAAATTCCCAGTAAGGGTAAACAAAAGAAATATCAATCACATCATATTCATAAGAACATAACATTTTGGAAATCTTAACCTGCAAAAGAGAGCATAATTTCATAACATGGGATAAATCATAGTAGTGAAATGAAATCCCAATAATCATAACTTAAAACATGAAACTTCGTGGCATACACACATAATCATAGAGAATAATTTCTTATTAGTCAAGACTCATTTCCAAGACTATCTTAGTGGACAAAGTCCCTTTCTGAACCGAGTTCACCCCTCGTTTCAGTCCTGTTTCACTGAACCGGTATAACCTACCATTCCAGACATGTCTATCTCATGAGATATAAAATATTTACCCAATGCATTGGAGGGAGATATAGGTCCCACCCATCTCATAATTATACCATTCTTATGTGTGCCACAAAATCATAAATCATACATCATTGCATAACCCATGTAATAAAAATGGGAATCTTAAACATCATGACATCATAAAACAATTCATATAAGATAAAGGAATTCATAAAAATATTTCCATCACAAAATAATCAAGTAAATGTAATAATAGGTATAGAAATAGAAACCTATATTATCTTAGATGAAAAATAATTTTGATAAAACACTTGAACTCCATTCTTGAGGAAAATATCCTTTCTACTTCAAAAACATTTTCCTTTCTTAACATGTCATACAATTTTAAACTAAAAGAAGTTGATTAAAAATAAACATGAAAACCTGTAAAGGAAGCTTCTTGGAAATATTTTTTTAAAAATCCATTCATGCCATATAAGTTAAAAAAACATTCTTCTCGTCCTTTTGTCAGAAAAGTCAAAAAGTACCTCGTACGAAAAACGACAAAAGATTCCTTTAATATCTTTTACTAAAAACTCACCGAAAGGTAAAATTTGATTTAAACAATTTTAGGTGGATGGAAATAATATTACATATTGAGTAAACATGGATTTGGATGATAAAATACACCCCAGTAAATTTCAAAGTATAAACAATCTCGGATAAAAATGAGATTGTGATATTTCCCTTACCTTAGGTCCGATTTGATTCGTAAGTGTCCAAACCTCCTGTATAATAATTTAAATAATGTCATTGACTTATTAAAGAATCATATTCACTGTTATTATATCATATATGGTTCACTTATGACTTTATATTACCCGTTCTTTTGTAAATTCATGTTAAAGTAGCGTTTTGGGTAAATCGTCTCATTTGTCGTTCGTGTTTTAACTTGTAATTATTCATATGATTACTTAGATCATGATTAATTAATTCCATAATATTAAACATGATTTATATATAATATATATTCAGAATATACATATATATAATGGATCGATAAATGGAAAGAAATACACCGTTCATGGAGACGGTAGGCCGTACGTACGCATGAATGATGTTTTCGTTTCTTTTTGAATTGAGTGGAATTAAGTAGATGACATAAATATATATATACATAAATCCAGTAGTATTATTATGTCATATATTTCATGACTACTTATTATATATACTTTATAATCATTCATGAATGGTTAATGTGGAGAATGAATCTCATCGCGTCGTGGAGACGGTAGTCCGTACGTACGCACGAGCGATGATATCGTTCTCATGATCGTTGAATTGTATTGTAGTGTATGTATACTATTTAAGAATCAATATCACTTTAAAATAATCATATATAGTTATTATTTACACCATTATACCCATCCAAGTAAGGTGGTGGTGGAAAATAGATTACACCACGGCGTGGAGACGGTATTCCGTACGTACGCACGCGCGGTGATTTCATTTTCCATAGGATGGATAGATGGTGAAATAGGGTTGTTTCATAATTATAATAACATATCAGTATATGAGTGATACTGATGTTATTACTTCATAATGAAACAACCTGAGAAGAAGAAGTGGAAGAAGAAATAAAGTTGAAATAATCGGTAACGGACATTACCTCTTCTTTGAAGCGCCTCTTTGAGTCCTCCTCTTAGGGTACTAAAATTGGTATTTTTGGAAGACCGGAACATCTAGGATATTACTAGGGAAGTGGAGAAGATAATTTGGTAGGGGTTGGACGATATTGAAGGCTCAAAGTGGTGTGAGGAAGAGAGGGAGGGGGTGCCCTTTTATAAGGGAGGAGAGGGGCACCTTTGGAATAACTAAAAATATTATTTTATTATAAAGCCAAATTTGGTTTTAAATAGCTCAAAATTGATTTATTTAGAATATAAGGTGGGGATGGGTCGAAATAATTTCATCCAATATAATTTAGACAAGTTTAGGTTCCTATTTTAACCTTATCATTTATATTTAACTTTAAGTTAGATAATTTTACTTTTACCGTGTCTTCTTGTTTTCTTACACTATAAGGTTAATAAACTTACTATATCAAGCCAAAAGAACCCAAATTTGTTTATTATTAATATATATAACCTTATCTAAGTCATTTGGCCGAATCTTATATTTTTAGGAATAAAATAACAATTAATAATATAATATTTGTTTTAAAAACTATTTTATGTCAATTTTGACACTATTTAGTAATTGATTTTTGTGAAAATAATAACAGAATGATTAGTTCGAACAAAGTTAATTAAATCAATACTAACATATCATATTAACTTATAAAATTAGTGGAATTCATAAAAAGTCTTAAATTACATTTATTTGGGTATTTATAACATCAATTATGTCAATATTTCATTAATAAGACAATTACTGCATCATCTTTGTGTCATAATAAATGACAATTATTTAATCCCTAAAAATTCTAAATAAATTCCTATGATGTAGATAATTGTATTATATTTCTGGATACTATTCATGTTCGAATTTTCATGAAGTGTATCACTAAATTAAAATTATTATACTTATAAGATTTAAGAAAGTGACATGTTGTCACATTCTTTGGTTTTAATAATAATTAAATTATTTTCATGGACAAAAGTCTATTAAATGAATCTAATCCGACCCTTAGGTGATATGGGTCTACTTTTAGTCATCTAATAGGATTTTGACATGTGTTAGGGTAATTTTATAATATTATATTTACCCTTAATTACCCGATTTACCTTTAACTATGGTAAATAAAATTTACCGTAGTTACTATTCATAATTCCCAAAAATAAAAATTAGATTATTAACATAATTTGGATCCACTGATTCCAAATATGGAATCCACTTTTCCAAATTCAATACACAAAAGTTGCAGAAATTAAATTAAAATTAATCCCGTTGTCGAAAGAAAACGGGTTTTTCTTTAAAACATTGCAAAAGATTAAATTGATTTATCCTATGAATTCAAGGTAGAATCAATGGTAATGAAATACATTATATTAAATGGTAAAAATATATTCTATTTATACTTTAAAACCATTCAATATTATAATTTAACCATATAAATTATTGCGATGAAAAAAGTTTTTTTTAATTAAAATATAGCGTGTTTTTACTATTCATCAAAATATGAAAGTTACCAAAATAATATGAAAAATTTATCCAAAGTAAATTTTTATTTCATGATTCCAAAGAAGAATTTTATTTTTTCAAATTGAACTTATAAACATGTCAAAAACTATATTTAAAGTGGGTGCGCCATCAAAAGGCGGCAAAACAGCATTTTTTGAAAAATACTTATTTTACCCGAAAAATTTATTTTGTTCTTATACCATGTTTTAGAAAATGTGTAAGACGAATAATAATGTTATGAGATTCAAAATTTAGTTAATACTATTCATAACGGCTAGTTCATAATAATATTATAATAATATATCGTTGTTTAGTAAAACCCGGTATTGCGTACAACACACGCTATCGAGGAAGGCCGCGATTGCGTGTAATGCAAGCCAAGTCAGGGTTGCGTGTTGTGCAAGAATCCTTAGTTGTTTCGTATAACATAAACCAACCATATTTCATTTATATATTGAATATATATATATATACTCAATGTTGCGTAGAATAACTATTATCAAAATTGTGTGTAACACGATCCAAGAATAGTGTTGCGTATACTGCAAGATAATACGGTGTTGCGTATAGCGCAAGGTAATCTTGGTGTAGCATACAACACAAGACATTAATGAAATTAAAATAATATTTTTCATAAAATCTCGGGGTGTTACATTCTACCCCCCTTAAAATGAATTTCGCCCTCGAAATTCATCAGGGTTATAAATGGTTTACTACTTCGAAAGTTTGTTTAATAGAAACCCACATCGTAAAAAGGAATACCAAAACATGGCTTTAAAAACTAAAGTATGAAATGTAATGGTTACCCAAATTAACTCATCACTGGGTTTCCACGTAGGAGAACATAGTTGAAAATATGGATATGGAAGAAAAATCTAACCATCAAGTTCTGATGGAGAGTGGTAGAGAACATGGCTGTGAAAAAGACAACAATCAAAAAGCTATTGATTTGTGATGATCTAAGGTACCATCTGATTCATCAGATATAAGGGAACTAGGACAACATTTTTGGTTTTCAAGATCATTTCCCTAAAGTTTATGAATTAAAAGAAATATTTGCATGATTTTGGTATAATCTCACTGTTGTTCGTGAATTGAACAATTTCCACTTCATCCCTTAAAGAAATGAAGTTGAATTTGTTATTCGTGATGTGTTAGCAGATCATGTGATAGAATGATGGGTCATTCCATCTCTTTCAAACAAAAGGTTAGAAAAAGTTATAAGTCCATCTTATGGTTAGATTAATCGTATATGGTTCCAAAAATGAACTTATACTTCATATATCATACCGCTTAATAAAATAAAACTAGTTTCTACTAACCAGGGACTTCTTGTAGGCCAGTGGTAGGCGATAAAGGCCAGTAGCACTTCGGTTGTGGGTTCGATTCCCACAACCTTGTCCGACGCGATGGGCTGTCACCCGTCCTGCAGGTTGTCCTTTTTCTAAAACTACATTACTATAACATCCCATTAATAATATCAAAAAAAAGTTATATCCTTAAACAATACTAACTTATGTAAAACATAATTCATTCCAATCTTTAGGCTTATCTAAAATACTTCGGTCCAAGCTCATAGTATAAAGAAAACAATTTCTTGAAATGTCATCAACCAAGCATGCGAATATCATCATTTATCCCCCATATATCTTGTTGGTCACATTCCAATCATGTGAATACCTTAATCATGTATTCTCTTGAAAAATGAATACCCATTGAACCATAGTGAAAACATGAATGCAGTTAAAAGTTAACACTTTCCACATACCAAAATCCTCAAAATTCTATATACTCAAACCATGATATCACCTAGTTCTTATATCAATCATGAGCTCATGAATACTGTCAAACATTTCATTTTCTCCTTATCCCTTCATTATGTGCATATCATATGCTTTCCAAAATATTTGAATCACTTTTCATGGTTACCGGTACCTTAAAATTATCGAAAACCACAATAGACTAATACAAAAATATTCCAATACACAATAAAAGTACCTCAACAACATTATTCTTGAATACCAATACATAAACACTTCAATCCATCATCTTCAATGATTTTCCTGAAATATGTCCTTCCTTGATTTAGAAGTATATTTTTAGGTCAGGGCATTGAGTTGGGTAATGCCCATGTTCTCCACAAATAATACATTGAACTCCATAACAGTATGTCACTCTATGACCCTTTTCTCCACACAGATAACATCGGTCCCTCCATTTGAGGTATTCCTCAAGGTTCTTCTTCCCTTCTTTAGAAATCTCATTCTTCCTTTCTTTATGCTCCTCAACATGCGAACATGCATAATAGTCTATCTTCCTCTTATTTGATGAATTAGTCATACCACTAAATTTCACCTTGTTAATCATATATCGTGATGATAGATTCGGCATAATCACAATATCTTTATCTCTAGGCATTACACAATTTTGTTGCTCATAGTCACCAATTTGTCCATTGGATTCAATGTTAACTGAATTCATTCTGGTTCCCTCCATTAACTAAAACACAAAAAGAATTCTGTGAGAGGCAAAATTATGATAGAGAAAACAACATAGTAAAGGGGGAGTACCCTCAATATCTAACATCTTAGGTTAAATTATAAGATCCTTAGCGCAATTCTAGGACTATAAACTATACGTACACTTAACCTTAGAGACATCCCTAGACATACCTTAGAAATATCTCTAGGGATCTCACTAACGTTTTCACATCCTAGTTTCCAAAGGTTGACTAAACCTTTCCTCTAATACCAATTGTAGAGACCCGAAGCTTGACGTACATGGACATTACATTACTTTTGCGGAATAATTAGTACATAACAAAAACACACACACAAGATCATAATAGTTTAGTGTCTTTGGAAACTCAGAATATAATCTTCTAATTGTGGTGAAAGATCTTCAACATCTCCCATAAAGATCTTCCTTTTTTTACCTAAAACCTTTCTTTATATCCTGGGGAAAAGAAAACATAAAAGGGTGAGCTCAAATGCTCAGTAAGGGTAAACAAAAGAAATATCAATCACATCATATTCATAAGAACATAACATTTTTTAAATCTTAACCTGCAAAAGAGAGCATAATTTCATAACATGGGATAAATCATAGTAGTGAAATGAAATCCCAATAATCATAACTTAAAACATGAAACTTTGTGGAATACACACACAATCATAGAGAATCATTTCTTATTAGTCAAGACTCATTGCCAAGACTATCTTAGTGGACAAAGTCCCTTTCTGAACTGAGTTCACCCCTCGTTTCAGTCCTGTTTCACTGAACCGGTATAACCTACCATTCCAGCCATGTCTATCTCATGAGATATAAAATCTTTACCCAATTCATTGGAGGGAGATATAGGTCCCACCCATCTCATAATGATACCATTCTTATGTGTGCCACAAAATCATAAATCATACATCATTGCATAACCCATGTAATAAAAATGGGAATCTTAAACATCATGACATCATAAAACAATTCATATAAGATAAAGGAATTCATATAAATATTTCCATCACAACATAATCAAGTAAATGTAATAATAGGGATAGAAATAGAACCCTATATTATCTTAGATGAAAAATAATTTTGATAAAACACTTGAACTCCATTCTTGAGGAAAATATCCTTTCTACTTCAAAAACATTTTCCTTTCTTAACATGTCATACAATTTTAAACTAAACGAAGTTGATTAAAAATAAAATTTAAAAATTATAAAGGAAGCTTCTTGGAAATATTGTTTTAAAAATCCATTCATGCTATAAGTTAAAAAAACATTCTTCTCATCCTTTTGTTGGAAAAGTCAAAAAGTACCTCGTACGAAAAACGACAAAAGATTCCTTTAATATCTTTTACTAAAAACTCACCGAAAGGTAAAATTGGATTTAAACAATTTTAGGTGGATGGAAATAATATTAAATATTGAGTAAACATGTATGTGGATGATAAAATACACCCCAGTAAATTTCAAAGTACAAACAATCTCGGATAAAAATGAGATTGTGATATTTCCCTTACCTTAGGTCCGATTTTCTTCGTAAGTGTCCGAACCTCCTGTATAATGATTTAAATAATGTCATTGACTTATTACAGAATCATATTCACTATTATTATATCATATATGGTTCACTTATGACTTTATATTACCTGTTATTTTGTAAATTCATGTTAAAGTAGCGTTTTGGGTAAAATCGTCTCATTTGTCGTTCGTGTTTTAACTTGTAATTATTCATATGATTACTTAGATCATGATTACATAATTACAGAATATAAAACATGATTTATATATAATATATATTAAGAATATACATATATATAATGGATCGATAAATGGAAAGAAATACACCGTTCATGGAGACGGTAGGCCGTACGTACGCATGAACGCTATTTTCGTTTCCTTATTGAATTGAGTGGAATTAAATAGATGAAATAAATATATATATATACATAAATCCAGTAGTATTATTATGTCATATATTTCATGACTACTTATTATATATACTTTATAATCATTCATGAATGGTTAACGTGGAGAATGAATCTCATCGCGTCGTGGAGACGGTAGTCCGTACGTACGCACGAGCGATGATATCGTTCTCATGATCATTGAATTGTATTTTAGTGTATGTATACTATTTAAGAATCAATATCACTTTACAATAATCATATATAGTTATTATTTACACCATTATACCCATCCAAGTAAGGGGGTGGTGGAAAATAGATTACACCACGGCGTGGAGACGGTATTCCGTACGTACGCACGTGCGGTGATTTCATTTTCCATAGGATGGATAGATGGTGAAATAGGGTTGTTTCATACTTATAATAACATATCAGTATATGATTGAAACTTATGTTATTACTTCATAATGAAAAAACCTAAGAAGAAGAAGTGGAAGAAGAAATAAAGTTGAAATAATCGGTAACGGACATTACCTCTTCTTTGAAGTGCCTCTTTGAGTCCTCCTCTTAGGGTACTAAAATTGGTCTTTGAGGAGGAACAGAACCTCTAGGATATTTCTAGGGAAGTGGAGAAGATAATTTTTCAGGGTTTGGCCGAGCTTGAAGGCTCAAAGTGGTGTGAGGAAGAGAGGGAGGGGGTGCCCTTTTATAAGGGAGGAGAGGGGCACCTTTGGAATAACTAAAAATATTATTTTATTATAAAGACAAATTCGGTTTTAAATAGCTCCAAATTGATTTATTTAGAATCTAATGTGGGGATGGGTAGAAATCCTTTCATCCAATAGAATTTAGACAAGTTTAGGTTCTTCTTTTAACCTTATCATTTATATTTAACTTTAAGTTGGATAATTTTACTTTTACCGTGTCTTCTTGTTTTCTTACACTATAATGTTAATAAACTTACTATAGCAAGCCAAACGAACCCCAAGTTGTTTATTATTAATATATATAACCTTATCTAAGTCATTTTGCCGAACCTTATATTTTTAGGAATAAAATAACAATTAATAATATAATATTTGTTTTAAAAACTATTTTATGTCAATTTTGACACTATTTAGTAATTGATTTTTGTGAAAATCATAACAGAATTATTAGTTCAAAAAAAGTTAATTAAATCAATACTAACATGTCATATTAACCTATAAAATTAGTGAAATTCATAAAAAGTCTTAAATTACATTTATTTGGGTATTTATAACATCAGTTATGTCAATATTTCATTAATAAGACAATTACTACATCATCTTTGTGTCATAATAAATGACAATTATTTAATCCCTAAAAATTATAAATAAATTACTATGATGTAGATAATTGTATTATCTTTCTGGATACTATTCATGTTCGAAGTTTCATGAATTTTATCACTAAATTAAAATTATTATACTTATAAGATTTAAGAAAGTGACATGTTGTCACATTCTTTGGTTTTAATAATAATTAAATTATTTTCATGGGAAAAAGTCCATTAAATGAATCTAATCCGACCCTTAGGTGATATGGGTCGACTTTTAGTCATCTAATATTATTTTGACATGTGTTAGGGTAATTTTATAATATTATATTTACCCTTAATTACCCGATTTACCTTTAACTATGGTAAATAAAATTTACCGTAGTTACTATTCATAATTCCCAAAAATAAAAAGTAGCTTATTAATATAATTTGGATCCACTGATTCCAAATATGGAATCCATTTTTCCAAATTCAATACACAAAAGTTTCAGAAATTAAATTAAAATTAATCTCTTTGTCGAAAGAAAACGGGGTTTTCTTTAAAACATTGCAAAAGATTAAATTGATTTATCCTACGAATTAAAGGTAGAATCAATGCTAATGACATACATTATATTAAATGGTAAAAATATATTATATTTATACTTTAAAACCATTAAATATTATAATTTAACCATATAAATTATTGCGATGAGAAAAGTTATTTTTAATTAAAATATAGCGTGTTTTTATTATTCATCAAAATATGAAAGTTACCAGAATAATATGAAAAATTTATCCAAAGTAAATTTTTATTTCATGATTCCAAAGAAGAATTTTATTTTGTCAAATTGAACTTATAAACATGTCAAAAACTAGATTTAAAGTGTGTGCGCCATCAAAAGGCGGCAAAACAACATTTTTTGAAAAATACTTATTTTACCCGAAAAATTTATTTTGTTCTTATACCATGTTTTAGAAAATGTGTAAGACGAATAATAATGTTATAAGATTCAAAATTTAGTTAATAATATTCATAACGGCTAGTTCATAATAATATTATAATAATATATCATTGTTTAGTAATACCCGTTATTGCGTACAACACACGCTATCGAGGAAGGTCGCGATTGTGTGTAAGGCAAGCCAAGTCAGGGTTGCGTGTTGTGCAAGAATCCTTCGTTGTTTCGTATAACATAAACCAACCATATTTCATTTATACATTGAATATATATATATATATACTCAATGTTGCGTAGAATAACTATTATCAAAATTGTGTGTAACACGATCCAAGAATAGTGTTGCGTATACTGCAAGATAATACGGTGTTGCGTATAGCGCAAGGTAATCTTGGTGTAGCATACAACACAAGACATTAATGAAATTAAAAGAATATTTTTCATAAAATCTCGGGGTGTTACAATGACAAAATGGATTGTGATGGGGTGATGAAGATGTTAACCATGCCTACTCTATTGAGCCTAGGATAATTGAACCTTATGCTGGTAGGGCTTCGTGAAGCACCATCAAAGTGTATTTTCCAGCACAGGGTGGCTTAGTACACCAAGAGGATGACCTCATTAGGAAAATCATGATCTAGAGACTGGTCTGTGGGATCTGGGTAGGCGGCGAGGAAATCTGCCAATGCTTTCCCCTTGATATCCTTCTTAGGAACAAACTTGATTTTGAATTGATAGAGAATCACTACCCACTGAGCTAGATGGATTGTCAACATGGGGTTGTCCAGGATGTACTTCAGCAGATCTACTTGGGATACTAGTTGTACCTTGTGGTGCTGCATGTAATTTCACAATTTTTGTACTTTGAATACCAGTGCAAGGCAGCTCTTCTCGATAGAGAAATATCTTTTCTCCGTGTCGAGGAGCATACAGATGAGATAATAAATACTATTCTTTGTTCCCTCATTGTTCTTATGGGCGAGAAGGGAACCGAGAGACCATTCTAAGGTGGTCATATAAAGGACCAGTGACTTTTCGAAGATAGGTGGAATCAAGACCGGAGGCTGTAATAGGTACTGCTTGATTTCCTCGAAATTAGTCTAACATTATTCATCCCACTGATAAACAATGCCTTTCTTCACGATCTGAGAAAAGGGCTTACACTTTCCATCCAAATTTGTGAAGAATCAGTGTATGTAGGCTAAGTGGCCATATAAACCATGAATCTCCCGGAGATTTATTAGGGGATACATATGGATAATGTCCTTGATCTTCTCTGGGTCGATCTCGATGCCCTTGTATCTGACAACGAAGCCAAGAAACTTTCCATAGGTGACCCAAAAGGCATAAATCAATGGGTTTATCATCAGGTGGTGAGAATGGAGGAATCCAAAAACTTTCTCAAGGTCCTTGAGGTTGTCCTGACGTTGGTAATATTTGACGACCAGATCGTCTATGTAGCATTCCACCAGTGTCCCAAGGATTGACTTAAATATGTGATGCATAGCCCGCTGATAGATGGAACCTGCATTCTTTAGACCGAAGGGAATTACTTGGTAAGAGAAAGTACCTTGTGGTGGCCTGAAGTCCATATAATCCTCATCCTCAGGATCCATTCGGATCTGGTTATACCTGGAGTACCCATCCATGAAAAAGAGGGCCTGGAACCCAGTTGTGGTGTTGATCAATAGTTTCACCATAGGAAGGGGAAAATAATCCTTTGGGAAGTGATGGTTGGGATCTCAGAAGTCGATTCAGACTCTGATTTTTCCGTTCTTCTTCCTGATGGGTACAATATTGGGTAATAATCTGGGGTACTAGACCTCCTTCACAAAATTGACTCTGATGAGCTTATCAACTTTGGCCTCGACCATGGAATCGTGGGAGTGGTGCAACTTTCAGGGAGGATGCTTAAACCTGCAGTGGTTTGCTGGGAGACCGAGGTGGTGGAAGACGACCTGGGGATCTAGTCACAACATTCCTTTATAGCTCCAAGAAAATACATCATGGTGTTGTTTGAGGAAGTCTATGTACTTTTGTTTCTCTTTGACAGGAATAACAGCACTGATCAATGTGGGCTTTGGATCCATCTCTCTTTTGAGGTTCACTTGTACCAATTCATCAACTGTGGTGGAGACGCCCTCTTCAAAGGCAGAAAGATCATCCTCTAAATCATATTCTTCACTTATGGAGGAGGGATCCCCACCAGAAGAAGCTTCCTCTGAATCAACAGATCCCTATGGAAGACTGGTACCAACCTGAGCGGCGGTGGACACTGCATCGGGGGACTCCTGTGCTGTCAAAACCATAGCCATGAATGATGTTGATCTGATCCCATCTAGTCTTCGGACCAAAGGGCCACTCTTGATGATATAGAAGTAATAGTGACTCATTGGCTTGAGATGGTTTATCCCAGCCTAGCGAAACAATAAAGTATGCCATATTTTCATTACCATGGGGTAGACATCCCAATATCTTATGGGTGTAGGGGGTTCTGGGATCACCCGAGCCTGATTGGTGTAGGAGTATGAGGTGATCTTCCGGCGTCGCTTAGACTTGGGAATGTGGTCCCCCCTCATTCCAGAAAAAATGAAGGATTATCCCATGTTTGGGTTTGTAGCCTCCAATTGGTGGATTGGAAATATGTAGGCATCATCTAGATCTTTCCATGGGTCGGTCGTAGCCGTAGCATGCTCAACCTTGTTATCCATAATCTGATTTTCCTTGATCTTGTAATAGTAAAAATTGAGATAGTAGGATTCACAAGAGACAAATGGTGATGTGTCACCTTGATGCACTCCCACTCGACTATTAAGGGAGTACTTGAGGCACTAGTGATATAATGAATGGGTCGCCGCATGCAGATGGAGACATAGACTTCCCATCAACGCATTGTAGGTGGTGTCCTGGGAGAAAACCATGAACTCAGTGCTGGCTACCAGACCACCGAACTGGGTATTTAGTCGAATTTTTCCAACTAGTGTGTATTTATTCCTATCATAGCCATGTATTTTTAGGTCGGAGGGACTCAGATCATCCTCAAACAACCGTATTTTTCAAAGTGTTCAAGTCGGGATTAGGTTGATCCCAGAGCATGTGTCGACAAGGCAGTAATGAACCTCCATGTCATCAAAATGCTCAGTGATGTATAGTGGGAAGATGTGCCCCTGTATGGAAGAGCCTTCATAATCTCCAGAAAATGAGATGATTTCCTAGCATTCAGCATGCTCGACTTCCTCAGCATGGAAGGCTTCTGTGGCTGCTACCTCTTTCTCAAAATGGAGTGGACTTCTTAAATAATCATCGAGGGATTCACGCATATATGTTGACATGTGAAGGGGCTATATGATGGAGATCCTTTATGGAATGATGTCAAGATTCTTAAGGATATCATACTTCCGTGCCAGGTGTGAGATTCTGCTTACAGGAGGTCGCTCTATGACATGGTGTATGGCAGGCCCTTCCAGCTAGACCGACGACTGACTGGTGCTGGGAATATCCCACTGCTCACTAGTCGAAGCCTTTAGAGTGACTACCAGATGAAGGATAGATGAATGAGATCGGCTTGTAGTAGAACGTGGCTGATCATGGCACGGTTGAAGTGTCTCTGCCTGATCATGCAGCACAAACAGGGGCAAAGGAGGATCTGATGACACCAGATGAGAAGGCTATACATGCTGAGCTCTACTCTGGTCCTACTATCTGGTCTTGGTGGCATGCACAGCCTAGCTAGAATTACTGACTGATGCACTCTAATGACCCATATTTTTTTGGCTCCATTGACACTGACGGCGGTTGGGAACATTGGGAGTATCTGCCTGGTTCTCCTCACCGTCCTAAATCGTGTAAGGGTCTACCAGCTCTATGGTATTAACCAAGGCGTACCCTTGACTATCACTTGAAGAATCATCTACTACAGGATGGATTCTACGGAGAATCTCCATCTTTGGGGTTATGAAGTTTCCAAGAGTACGAGATGATGATGAAATTGGTGGGGGACATCTTTTTCCCTTATGCCATCAACGCTTGCTCTTTTGAGAAGGGGATGGTTGTGACGATGATTTAGGATTAGTAGTTGTGTCTTATGAAGGCTCTAGTCAATTCAGGCATGCATAGATAATACCATGGGCACGGGAGACAACCTTACAAGCCATCTAGTCGTCATACTTCTAGGACCCATAGTTAGAAACCTAATGCCATTTATCTTCATTGTCACTAATATTATAGGGCTTCACGAATACGCATGCCACTTATGCCGGAGCTAGGACCAACCTAACTATGTTGATGTTGACCTATTCTTGAAGCCAGTCCTTAAACACATAGTACTATTTTAGGGTGCTTCCCAAGATCCGATGATAGGGGTAGTAATTGGGGCGATAAGTTAGATCTTCCTCTTCTGACCTCCTGCATTCGGGAAACCGTACAATTCCCTGTTCCAAGGAACTTCATAAGTAACCGAGGATCTGAGCCTCATTTAATGAGTAGGTCTGGTTTCTCCTACCTGGGAAGGGGTTATGGGAGCCTAGCCCTGATGAGGGGATAGAGGAGCCTATCAAGGAGGTGACACCTGGTTATCTCGCATGGGTAGTGGTGGCGCATGATGCGGGGGTGCCTACTGGTTTTGTGGTGGGAGATGTTGGGCCTAAGGTTGCGCATGCAGCGACAGACCTCTACAAGGATATGAAGGAATCTCCACTGGTAATAACTCTAGTTGCATGGGGGCCTCTATTTGGTCCACCACTCTCGGCTCAGCCTTGGCGGACCTTCTCACGGTAATTGTTGGAGGCAATGGGCGTTCCTACTTGGCCTGATGTAAAGCATTCTATAGGCGTTGAGCCTTATCAAAAAAGTCTCGGAATCCCTTGGGGTAATTTTGGGTGATCAGAGAGGGGACCAGTTCTATATTGACATTCCTGACACACATCTTTTGTAGTTTCTCCTAAGTCAGTGGCATGTCTAGAGAGTATGTGAGCCATTTCCACTGGGCGAAAAAGTCTTCGACACACTCATCCAGCCTCTTCTTTCACTTAAAGAGGTCTGTAATACTCATCTTCTGAGAGGTGGAAATGAACTGGTAAAAAATTTCCTACGAAGATCTTCCTAGTCGGCTACGGACCAGATGGGTTGCTCGTTGTACCAGAAAAACTTAGGTCCTTCCAATGTCTGTACGAAGCATCGGAGTTTGGCTGCCTCCTACTGCGCTGAAGTTCCCAACATGGGCTCGCACATTGAAATGATGTAGTCCAGATGCTGAAGCGGGTCACCCGACCTATTAAAGGGGGGGGAGGTGGGATTTATGAAACCCAGGGGTGTTGGCATATCATCCACCCACTCCAGATACGGATTTCCATCAAGAAGGATGGCCACCTATCGTGTTTCCAGTGCCTCAAGGCAAGAAATGAGTGCTGCCATGGGATCATCTGGTCATGGGTTCCTATCTTGATAGGGATCCCTAACCACCAGTGCATTAGCGGGTTCTTCCACATGATAAGTAGGCCCAGTAGCTCGTGGAGAGGCTGGTTGTATGTCCTACAGTGGAGCTCGGGGAATCTGAGCTGGGTCCCAGGGATTTCCCGCCACTCCAGTGGATTTGGAGACACATACCACGCCCTCTTGCCATAAGTTCTAACCTCTACCATGTCTGCATGGGCTGGATGGTTAGGTTTACCTAGAGGAAATTCTCTAGGTGGAAATTGTGCCTACCCCTACTGCCCCATCTGAGGATTTCCGTAGTCTAGTCGTCGCTCCATGGCACACTCAACAAGGAGTTCATCGACCCTCTTCTTATGATCTGTGAGACATTGATGCAACATTTCTTTCTTGGTATCATCCTCAGTCTTTTGTATTGATCTAGACGAGTCTGAGGGTTTGACGGCTCTGAGGTTCTCCTTACCCTTGTTGAGATTTCGGCTGAGGAACAATGCCTTGGTGGGTATGGAAATACCCAATATATTTCTCTACTGGTGAGTAACCCTTCATAATGGGTCCAAAAGTTATGGAACTCCCCCGGGGTACATTTTCTCCAAGGAGTTCTACGACCGTATCCTCCTCCGATAAACCAGCTGTGTTAACCGTGACTCTACCTGGAGGCATATCCTCAATATCTTTTGGAATGTCAGGCTAGTTCCATATGGAACTAAAGTGGAGGGTATCATAATGACCCCATCCATGGATCTATACATGGGTTGAAGCCTCCTTGATAATCCTGTGAAGCACTTTAAAGCTCTAGAATCATCATTGATGGAGGTTCTTATGGCGACTTGCTGACTGAGGGAACTGGGCCATGGGGAGTGTGGCAAAATAAACCAAACAAATTTTTTGACCAATGTCTTTGAAGTTTGTTTGACTCTTTTGATTGTCCACTTGTCGATGATGAAGATGAAAGTGAGTCGCCTAGAGGGTCTGGTGAGAGCATCAAACCTCCTCCTAGGTGAGTGACTCTAACGCACTGAAATTTGGTGCTGCAAATAGCCAAAACATCTACGGGAAATGGTATACAGCAAGAATCTCCCACAAGATCCTCATTCCAGACTCGGGGTCTGGCCCTTCATTGCCCCACTTGTGAACTAGAGGTGGGTGGGGAACCAGTAGAGGTACTGAAGCAGACCACTGACATGGTAGGCTAGACGTTGGATAATACAACAAGAAGGATGAGAAATCGTCGCATCTCAGGATATCCTTCGAAGAGTACAGTGACTTGGCTACCACATCATGATAAGACGAGATGGTGAACACAATTTCTAGTGCAGGGACTATGGCTGATGTCAGTGGAACATGTTGTTTCTCATTCTCCATTAGTCTCTAGAATAACTCTCTATGATCTCTGGTCGAGGTAGAGAATTCTCCTGGTGATTATGGTGGAGATTTCATGAATGGAACCTGGGGAGACACCAAATTTTCATCCTTCTGGATTTAACTGTGGAGGGATTCAGGGATCTGATAGACCTCACATTATGGAAGTATGAGGCTGATGCACCTCGTTCCTACCTCAGACCTTGACATGGAGGATCGAGGTGAGGGTTCCATTGTTGAGTCATATTATGACTCAAAATTTGAGAAAAATATAGGTTTCATCTCAATATGAATATTCTCAGTATTCTTTCTACAGTGGCGACGACAATTCTTCCTGCCCTGGGATGGCTCTTTAGGACATGGTAAATTTCTGTCTCGGGGAGGTCCTTTGACCGAACTGGTTCCAAGGTGGAGAGGACTTTTGCCTAAGTGATCTGGGTGCGAGGAGCACCTAGGCAGATGTCAAAGGGAATATGGGGAGGTCCTCTGTATCCACTGGATAATGTGTGGAGGGAATCTCTGCAATAACTGCAGGAGCGAGTAGGAGCATGGGTAGGGCCTGTACGCTTATCTCCCTTGGAAGCATCATTGCGAGGAGTTTCCTTGTATTGGTCAAGCCGAACACGGGTAGGACCTCCGTTTTGGGTGCCAATGAAGTGAGGATAAGCTTCACTCCTCTGATTACTGGGGCAAGGAAGACCTCCTCCGGCTACTATAAGAACATGGAGAAGGCCCCCACATTGGAGATTGACCGGATGTGTAACATATCCAAATCGGTGGCCTGTGGTAGGAGGAAAAACTCTGTATCTGATTTCATGAGCATGGAAGATGCTTCCGTACTGAGTGTGACTACCATGGGGAGGACCCTCATTCGAATTAAAGGTGTCTTGGGGTGAACCTCAATGTCAATCTAGGAAGTGGGAAGGACATGCATTCTCAATAGTGGCAGTATAGGGAGGAACTCCATACTGGGTTTCGTTGTCGTGGGTTGGTCCGCGGTTGGCACTAACTATGCTGGAAACTAGGAGAGTCGACCTATCCTACTCATTGGGCGGTTAGGGCCTTGATTCAGGTCGGGATTCTACATGCCCATACTCAGAATAGACAAGGAATTTATGTTATTTGTCGATGGAGGCATGAGCCACCGTAGTCATTGAGGTTGACGCCCCTTAGCGGACATCCTCCTCATCCTGAGCCCGATGCTGGCGTCGGGTAAACTGGACTGGGGCTGGTGGTATAGGCACATAACTTACCTATTCCTCAGCTCATGGGGTCAAGTGGCGGCGCTGGCACGACCTAGTGGGGTTCCTCCTTTGGATACCCTAGAATAGGACCCCGACTTGGTTGTCCCAGACCCCCACCACCTCATCGGCGTAGGCGAGAGAGTCATGGAAGCGTTCTGGGGAGAGGCTCCTGAAACGGTTTTGTGTCGGAGTGGGGAGTAGTGGATCCATGTGTAGCCCTTGGGGGGGGGGTGTTGACTAGGCACAGATACCTCTAGGTCATGTCAGGCCCTGTCCATAGATGGTATGATCCCCTCTTCCTCGTATCGGTGAATGAGGTTATTTGTCACCCTTTGCTGAATGAACTCAGATGGGGAGATAGGGCGTAGGCACCCAACAGCTGTGGATGTGGAGGCTTCCATGGGGGAAATGAGATCACGTGGGATTGCCAAGATGACGTTGCCCCTACCCCTACATTGGTAGGTGGGAAGTGATCAATTTATTGACATAGTAGCTTGGGTCTTGGAGGGTAGGAATATTAAACCATTAGTGCTGAAACTAGGAAATAGGCGCCCAGTGCCACAACGTCATTCTGTATTCCATGGATGGTAAGTAGGATCCACACTGACAACATCATAGACCGAGATATCAAACGTTCAACAGCCCCAACTTTTGGTGAGTTTCACATAGGCCCACTATTTTCTGGGTGGGACCCAGCACCAGATACATGGATCCCATGACATGATAGTCCACTAATGTATCAAACACTACTAATCTCCACATTGAGGAGAATAAATTCACATGGGGTTCACCATTTCTGTTTACGATGCTTTGGTCGGGGCACACATCCATATATTACGGAGGACGTGCAGTTATCGCCCTGCATTCCTACTTTCCAAAGGTAGGCGACATCAGTCGCCTATTTAGGGATGTTTGCTCCATGATCGAAATGGGATGATGGGATATTGGTTCCTCCTTCTATGGATTCCTCATCAGAGTTCATCACCTAGTCTGGGTCTCCCTCATAGATTAAGATGTTGTTCGTGAAACTCTTCTCGATGCCATGTCTTCATGGATTCCAGTTAATTACACTGCTTTTTTCAGTATATTCCAAGGGGCCCGGTCAAGGCATAAACCTTCGATCATGGGAGTAGTCACGTTGGACACCACTGGTGTGTCTGGACACTAGAACACTTGTGCATCGGATTTTCTTTCCCTTATGATGGGTATTCTCGAGGGCACGGAATCCCATGGCATCCCACGTTGAATGCGAGGAATTATATGCCACAAGATTGTCTCTGAGGTTTTCCTTAGCTTCCCATGTTTAACATAGGGTATGTCATGAGTTTAACGTCTAATAGAGATGGATCAGAATGATCAGAACACTAAAGGGAGTGGATCAAATGGGTGAAAGCCCTGGAGGTAACACTAATGCTAGTGATAACACATTGTTAGTTACCTGAGTGCTGCTAAGAGTAGAGAAGAGGTGAATTGGCATGATATCGCCAGGATGTGACGGCTCAGGTAAGAATCAAGATGGATATGGGTTTTTGAGAGTGGATGGATAATGATGTGGAACCATCGTGGGAGTGATGGTGATGTTGGGCTTGAGCCTCAAAGAGACTTCCTACATATCACCATGGTAGGGAATCAAATTCCATGTAGTTCGGTGAGTCCATGGGACACCTAATGAGGCAACCCATGAGAATTGATGCATGGATGGGATCCAAAGGAAGTAGAACCTTTGGGTTGGGACATGACCTTCCCTAAGCACATAGGCTCGAGGGAGAGACCGTGATAGGACATGTGTGATGGGCTTGAGCCTCAAGGATTCTTCCTATGTATCCTCATGGAAGGGAATCAATTTCAACATAGTTCAGGATGGGGTATAGAATCGTGGTGTTCACATAGGGCAACAACCCAATGATATACTGGGGCTTACATGTGATTAGAAACCTGGATTAGTCTGGTGCCATGGGGGCGAACCAGAGATGTGGGTCCCAACAAAGGGGACTACAATGGCTTACCGTTAATTGGGGAACATGACGTCTTACCTTCTATTGGGGTTGACAATGGATTGCCACTGATTAGGGTTGACACTGGCTTACCTCTGAATGTGGTTGACAATGGATTACCGCTGATTGGGGTTGAAAACAGATTACTGCTAATTGGGGTTGACCATATCTTACCGTTTATTGCTGTACACAATGAATTACTGTCGATCGGATATCACAATAGCTTATCGTCAGTTTACGAACACAACAGCTTACTGTTGATTAGGGTTGGACCTTAGAAAGGCTTCCTACATACCTTGTTTGGGAGATGAGGATCAAAACACGCATAGTTCTAATGGGTACAATTTAACATCTTTCATGATGAAAAGGGGCATACAGTTTAATGTCTTGGGGGACAAGGGTGGACTGACATGGAGTGGTCGGGACCAATGGGTGTTGGGCTTGAACCTCAGGGAGGCTTCCTACGTACCTTTCCTTGGCAAGGATCAAATTCCATGTAGTTCAGGTGGTTTGGTGAATCGACGTGAAGGGGTCGGGACCAGTAGGTGTTGGGATTGAACCTTTGGGAGGCTTCCTACATACCATTACTAGGAGACTAGGATAAAAGTCCTTGTTGTTTGGGAGAGGTTTTGGTGAACCAACGTAAAGGTGGTCATGACTGATGTTTGTTGGTCTTGAACCTCAGAGAGGCTTCCTACATACCCTGCCTTGGCAGGGATCAAAGTCCACATTGTTTGGAAGAGGTTTTGGTGAACCGACGTGAAGGGGTTTGGGACCAATGGTTGTTGGGATTGAACCTCAGGTATACTTCCTACGTACCTTTCCTTGGTAAGGATCATAGTCCACGTTGTTCGGAAGAGGTGTTGGTGAACCGAAGTGAAGGGGGTCCGGATCAATGGTTATTGGGCTTGAACCTCAAAGGGACTTCCTATGTACCATTCCTTGGTTAGGTTCAAAGTACACGTAGTCCATATGAGGTTTTGGTGAACCGACGTGATGGGGGTCAGGACCAATGGTTGTAGAGCTTGAGCCTCAGGGTGGCTTCCTATGTACCTTTCCTTGGCAGGGATCAAAGTCCACATAGTTTGAAAGAGGTGTTGGTGAACTTGCGTGAAGGGGGTCGGGACCAATGGTTGTGTGGCTTGAACCTCAGGAAGGATTCCTATGTACCTTTCCTTGGAAGGGATCAAATTCCACATATTTCGGAATAGGTGTTGGTGAATCGATGTGAAGGGGGTCAAGACCAATGGTTATTGGTCTTGAACCTTAGGGAGGCTTCCTACATACCTTTCCTTAGAAGGTATCAAAGTCCACATAGTTCCGAAATGGTGTTGGTGAACCGACATGAAGGGGGTCGGGACTAATGGTTGTTGGGATTGAACCTCAGGGAGGCTTCCTACATACCTTGCCTTGGTTGGGATCAAATTCCACATAGTTCAGAAGAGGTGTTGGTGAACCAACGTGAAGGGGGTGGACTAATGGTTGTTGGGATTGAACCTCAGGGAGGATTCCTACATACCTTTCCTTTTAAGGGATCAAATTACACGTATTTTAGAAGAGTTGTTGTTCATGGTCAGTGCTTACTCTAAGACCATGTGATTCATGCTAAGTGTGGGAAACAAGAGGGAGGAAAGACCTGATGATCACGTCGTGAAAGGTGCGTCAGTGGGAACTAGAGTGGGGATTAAACATGTTTAATGGCCCAAAAAGGATACAGGGTCTTACACATGGTTCGCAGCCTAGGGATGGAGATTGGGAATTACTTTAGGATGGAGGCCTGGGGGGAGAAAAATCCCAATGGGAGAGCGATGGGATAGTGATGGTTATGGTGCCCATCTATCCTTTAGTCTTTGACACAGAACAGATAAGGGGGGTAGGAATATTTCCTCCCACAAGAAAGGCCATGGGATTACACCATGGTGGTTTTCATTCCCCTCAAATAGGCCTCGCTCCAGCAAAGAGGTTCTCAATCCATGTGAGGAAGATCTCACTCCCATGGAGACAAGAAGGCATAGAGAATTTCCCAGACGGGGTGCCCCACATAGTGTGCAGGGGGTGAGATCATATTTTAACATCATGTGGTGAGGACGATGATGTTGTAATTTTAACGTCCTGTAGCTCAGACGAGGCGGGTTCACTCCACACCCCTAGGACTTAAATAACCAGCACACTTTAACCCTTGGTGAAGGGAAGGCACCAGAAATTTCATGGCTAGGGGGTGTCGTAGAGTGATCCATTAAGGGGTCCACATTAGTGTGTCTATGTGGAGAAGAAATAGCAGTTAGCATGCCTATGCGATGAAGCATGAGGCGAAGCAACACAACGGGAAGCACCACCCAAGGGACTTTAGAGTTTCTTTGTACTAGTATGGAGGGTTGTATAGGAAAGGGGTGTGTTAATCATTTGGTCCTATAAGGATGTGATTTTCCAGGAGGATGGGCTTTGCAAAGAGGCTGGTAATCACGAAGAGAATGGGCTTCGCAAAGAGGCTGGTCATTGAGAAGAGAATTGGGTTTGCGAAGGGAATAGTCTTCATGAAGAAGAGGCACCTCATGAAGGAAAAGGACCACTTAGAGAAGATGGGATCTGTAAAGGTAATACACTTTTCGAAGAGGGGGGACTTCTCAAAATTCCAAGGATTCACGAAGCACTGCCATTAATGTAGAAAGGCTTTGCCTTAGTGAATACCACTTTGTTTTGGGAGATTTCACGAAGGATTTATGCCTCGGAAAACCTCGAGCACCTCGTAGGGGCTCCTTCCTCTATGAAGGTCATGGGCCTTCATGAAAGGGAATTTACACCATGGGCAGAGGTTGAAATGGAAGCAAAGGGAGATGGCTCACAAAGGTCAAGTACCTTTGGGAATCCATGTGAAGTTTTCGTGAAGGTCTATGAAAAAAAAGGAAGGTGAAAGGTCAGAGTAACAATGGTTTGGGAGAGGGGATGCACCTTCTATTTATAGGAAACCCTCAGAATTTATAGGAAACCCTCAGATTTAGGGGTGTCGATCTCACTGCGAATCCGTGCGGTGCCACAGAAAGGCACTGGTCATTCGGCCCACAGGGGTCCTCACAGAGGGGGTGAGATGCCGCGAAGGGATCAGTGGATGTGGGTAATGTCGAGTGACTCATGAAGGACCTGACGCCATGAAGGTCCCACCATTAACTTGAACTCCCATTAGGCAGGGTGTCGTGAAGACATCTGTGAGGAACTGGCACCCACCACATCGAGGGCTACACATAGGGCCTTTTCAAGACAAGTCAGGGGTTCTTCCCGACCTATTCAAGGGGGCTTCATCCGATCGGTTTGTTGAGATTGTGGGATGAATTGGACACCTATGTGTTTTCGGTGCCAACAATAATAAAGTCTATTTTAATTCATATGATTCTATGATAATCTTAAACTTCTTAAAATCATGATGAAGTCATGATACAAGAAGATTTTTTTAGAAGAATAAATTTTGCGACATCAAATATTTTCAGTCTTAGATCATTAGTGTGAGATCACCAGGAAAAGAATTGTTTGAAGGCTGTAAATTTTTGTTCGAAACATGAGAAGATGAAGATGAATGTTTTAATTCAAACCAATAATCCACAAGGTAAAAATATTCAAAGAAATATGTTTTTAATGAAATAATTTTTTACTGATATCATTTCAATGGTTGTGGTGTTCCACTGATAATTTTAGTAATCATGAAACTGATTATCAGGCACAATGAAGGTTACAAAAGGCAATCGAAGGCAGAAATGTTTGTTGGATTGCTGATAAAGTAGGAGTTGTTGGTATTAATACAAAATGGGATCATAGATAATTTAAAAATGTTTTCAAATATTTTCATTAGGATGAATTATTTTGTATCATTTGGGTCAAGAAGAAAAAAATTCATACTTCCTTAACAAGTTGGTCGAGAGAGAAAGAATAATTGTTGTAAATTGGGTCAAGAGACATCAGACTACAGGTGACATGGATCCATCAGAGGAAGACAAATATTGATTCATTTGATGCATTATGACACTGATAGAGACATCATATGTAGGATCATCAGTTTGAAGAAAATAAGAAAATGAGTTTTTCAAAAAAGTTTTGAAGTAGTTTCTAAGGAATTTTGAATCTAGTGATAAAGTTTTTAAGATGGGTGATAATATCTATATAAGTTGAAACTATGTTTATGAAAAAAGGAAATCAAATTCTAATTAATTATAGAAAATTGTTTTATAAGAATTTTTTAAAATTATATATCTAACAGTTGGTACGAATCAATAGAATGAGTAGTTAATTTTCAATTGTCACAGAGAAATGTAATGAAGAATCTACTTATTGTATATATTTATTCATAATAATGAATAAATTGGAATAAAAATCATAATTATACTGAATAATGGTCAGAAATTATTATGTGATATGAAGTTATGAGAAGATTCGAGAAGGTTTGAGAAGAATCAAGAAGAGTTGATAAGCATTGAGGAAGTCGACGGTGTGTTCTAAATATAGGGTAAATTGATATTTCATGAAATTTTGTTAAGTGGGAAAAATTTTCAGATTCCTTTTTAAACCATTTTTGGTGCACCTATAAAAGGAGGAGATTTATTTTTACTTATTTATGCATCTAGAAACTATTCACATGCAGCTGAAGAGAGAGAAGAATCAAAATTCTAGTGAGAAAATTTCCCATATAGAGCATTCCTGGTGAAGCTTTACAAATAGAAGTAGAAGAATAAGGACAATCGATCATATTAAGGGGTAATCAGATTAGACTGGGTCATCAGACCTACAAACTGGACTGAGATTTCCAGACTGAGATAAAAGTAGTTCAAATTGTATCATAGGTATTCTGGTAGATTTATATTTTAATAATAAGTAATCTATTGGATGAATTTGACTGGGTTATCAAATTGAGTACCATTATTAAGTCCATAGAAGTTATTACCTCCTATAGTGTATGAAAGTGAATAATTTTTTTGAAGACCATATTTTTGAAAGTTGACAAGCCAGCATAGTAACATGTTTTGAAGCTATTAGTGAAAGTTTCTTAACTTATTTCAAAATATTTTATTACGTCATTTCATGCTACTTGACACACATTCACTTTTGAATTGAACATAGTATTACACAATTTTAAGGGTATATCCTAGTTTTTTGTTTCCAAAAAAATAATTTTCCCTAGTATATTATGTAGTATTGGAATGTTTCCAAACTAGACCAAGGACATAACAACACTTTTTGAGTAGTGAACCCAATAAATACTTGTGTTCCAGTGGATCTGATACTCTTTTCTTTTCAAGAACGTGATAAATCTTTAATAGGAGGTTAATTTTGGTTCAAAATAAATGAAACTCAAAAAATATGTCAATTATTTACCCCCTCCCCCTCTCAGTGATACGTTGATCCTTGTTGGGAAATATCAAGTGGTAACAGAGCGAAGGTTCACTTTATTTACTCTTTGTTGAAGTCGTTGAAGAGAAGTTTTGATATAGAATCTTAATTATGTGAACAATAAGGGGATTCTAGTCTTTGATGTTAAGAACTATCATATCTAGAAAGATATAATTTTTCCTGATCTTTTGTCTATTGGGTATGATGTTCTTGAAGCTGAAATAGATGGATTGAATCTGATTAATGAAAAGTCCCCTCTTACATATGTTGAAAAGAAGAATCTTGAGAATGATGGAAGAGATAAGAAAGATTTACTTTCACCACTTCTAGAAAGTGAGTTTCTAAGAGTGAAGGTTATTGGCATCGCCAAAGGTATCTGGGATAAGCTAAAGAACATTTATGAATTAAATACAAAATTGACGAAATCAAAGTTATACATATAGATATTGAAGTTTAAAGATATCAATATGGGTGAGTATGAATTCGTTGGTGACTTCTTTACCAGGGTGAATGACATTTTCATCATTATTAGAAGTCTTGGTGAAAAGTTGGAAGATTATACTATTGTTGAAAAGATCTTGAGAATTATTCTGAACATGTTTGAAGCCAAATAATCTTTTTTTGAAGATAGATATCTAGAAACATTATTTTTTGTGTGGATACTCAAACTTGTAAGCCATCTGAGGGTGGTCAAAATTCATGTATTGAAGGGTTGGAAGTGGAAGAACCTTCCCATGGGGGTGGACTAAATCCAGTGAATGAGTTAGGTTATATAAGAAGAATCACCACCATTGAACATGTGAACCGGTTTAAAGGATTTGATGTTGAATCTACTTTTGAATTATGGTCCTCTATATCCAAGGAGAAAGAACTTGTGAAAGATTATCTTCGATACTATTAAAATAAAGGTAATAACACTATAATGGATCTTGATGGATTTATTTAGCACGTGTGAAAACTGTAGAGATAAATGGATCCCTTCAATTTACCTATCACTCCAGTTACTTGTTCATCTAGAAAATTTAGGTCCCACTAAAAGGGTATTGTTACTATAGTTTACACCCCAAAGATAAAATTCAAGAGATCTGCAAAGCATGTAGAGATGGAAGCCTCCCCTTATGAGGAGGCTATTGAAACCCAAGTAGGGAAACCAGCTACCATTGACCTGGAAAATGTTGATAAGAAGGGCATGGAATCATATAAAATCTAGGATCACATCATGAATTATAATAAAGAAATTATAGAAGATTCTTTCATGATCACTATATCATAGGAGGATGCCCACAAAATGATTGAAACACTATTTCAAGTTAATTTGAATGATGAATAAAGCTCATGGATTGATAAACATAATAGAATTTTGATATGTTGATTCAACGAGGGGAAACTCAGTCTAGAGGAACATGTGAAAACTTGGGACAGGATGGATTTTTTCTTTGAGGATCTCATTAAGGAAAATCCATATATGGAGGTTACCTCTATCGAATGGAAATTATTCAACATAAAAAAACTAAAACATTTTTAAATTATTTTGGAATGAAATGATGATTTCTTATGAAGTTTGATCCTTATGTATCTTTAATTTTGATGGTTTACCACTTTTATATTAAATTTCTTTTGAAATAAAAAATAATAATAATTATTGATTAAGAAGCTAAAGATTCTGATTCCAAAAATTAGGTATGTCAAAATCATAATGAATGTGGATCTATTTGGAACTTTGTGGCTAATTGTCCTTAAAAAAAGAAAGAATAGGATAGTTATGAAGATGAAATAAGGTTGAGAAGATTGTGAAAGAAATATGGTGATAAGGATGAAGCTTATTCCATAAATATAGATAAAAGTTCTCCAAATCCAAAAGGAGATATTTTTTATAATGATTTTGAATAATAAGACAATAAAGATGAATTCAAAAAGTATATTGAGAATTCTATAGAGAATACTTTCGTTACAACAATTAACAATAAAGAGTTTGAAAGTATAAGTTATGAAGAAGAATAAACATGATTAGAATTTCATTTTAAAGAATAATTGAAATAATTTCTAAAAAATATTTGAATTCTTGATAATGAAATCAATAAATTGAAAAATGAAAATTCCTCAACAAAGAATAAAAAATGTTCTCCTGATGAGAACATTAAGATACTAGAAGATATTTATGATTTGAAGAAATATATTAAGAAATAAAAGAATCATAATGAACATCTATAAGTAATTTTTAAGGAAAAATAAGAAGAGTTGAAATTTGTGAAAAAACATTATAAATCTAAGAAGAGGGTTACAAGTTTCAAAAATCCTTTCTCAAAAGTTGGTAAAATCTCTTAAAAGGGTAAACTTAAGAGGGATCAAAATTTAACTTCAAATGTTGAGAAAAAATATGAAATTATTTCTGAGAAATAAAGTTGGGAATGTTATGTATGTGAACAAAACCAAAAAAATCGATAATTATGAAGTTTCAAAAAATTTTGATTCTAAAAAAGTTCCTACAACTTTTGGTCTTGATAAGGATGAAAAAAAAACTAAGCTGAAAAAGAAGATTCTGGTTGATAACAAAAAGGCTGGTGGTCAACAATGTTCTAATAATAAAGATAATAAGTTTTTTGAGAAGCATTCTTACAAAATCAGATATTATTGATTGTTACAGAGGAAAATATTCTTTCTATGGATATTTTTGGTGTTGTGGTGGATTTTAAAACACACAAATAGGTGTTGGTTTAATCAACAAAATTGCTTCTATTCCAAAAATTATAGAATGTAAAGTTTTAGGGGGATTCAATCCTTACATAATAAAAATTATAATAAGGTTTTTTTGAAGAAACCTGATAAGGTTGGTGTGAAAGTTGAAAATAGATTCCAACCTTTGGGAACAATTTTTAAAAGATTCAAAAAACCTGGACATCTTTAAAAACTTTGTATTTTTTTCACTGGCACAACAAACGTTTCTTAATGATTCTCAGAATCTAGATGTGAAGAAAGATATAGGGAAAGAAAAAAAAATTTGTTCTATAAACCGTTCTCAAATCTACAAAGGGAGAAAGACCTTGGATCTTGGATAATAGGTGTTCTTCTCATATGATAAGAGACTTACAATTTTTGAGGAATGTTAATGAATTCAAAGAAGTAATAGTGACATTTGGAATTAATGAATCCCTTAGAATTAAATTTATTGGATCTCCTATTATTGGGGGAAAATTTAATGTCCAAGAAATAATTTTTTGTTTATGGGTTGAAAAACAACTTTCTAAGTGTTTCCAAACAATTTGATGGTGGAAAAAAAGTTATTTTTAGAAAATATGGGTTGGCTTTGAAAAGATAGGAAGATGGAAAATAGTTACAAGTTTCCAATGTACAAAATGAAACTTGTTCCAAGTTGCTGAGGTTCAAAACTCTTGTTCCTTAGGCATGGTATAAGAGAATCAGTTATGGAATAAAAGGTTGGGGAACTTTTGTTAAAGAATCAGGATCAAGTTATCAAAGTGAGACAATGTCTATGTAATTATTGATATGTCAAGAAGAAGTTATTGGTGTTGCAAAATTTTATATAATTGAAAGATTGAAAACACTATGTACAAAAATGTTAATAGTTGGTTAAAATAACCCCTGGAACATATTCATTATAATACATGTGGTCCAATAAAAAAAATAAACTCATGGATATAATAACCTAATTAATTTCATTGATTACTTTACTCACATTAATTATGTGATATATATGAAACATAAGTCAGATGCAATAAAAATATTTAAATGTTTTAGGAGGAAAGCTGAGAAGGAATGTGAGTATTCTGTAAATAAGTTGAGAATAGAAAATGGTAGTAAATAAAAAAGTAAAGAGTTTTAAATTTATCTTAAGAATCATGGAATTCGGAATGATTTCAGTACACTATACACTCCTCAACAAAATGGTGTTATTGAAAGGGGAAAAAATAGAAGTTTGGTTGAAATTGGGTGAACTATGTTACATGAACATGGTCTCTCTCATTACTTTTATAGAAAACCAATGAGCGATGTTGTTTACATTCAAAATAGATGTTTTCATATTTTAAGTTCATATATTAATCCATGTGAAAGGTGTAAACCTTGGAAAGTTTGAATGGTTAGTTGAAGATGAAAATTTTCTTGGATATGCTCTGGAAGGAATAGGATATAGATGTTTTAACAAAGAAACATGAAGATTATTTGACTCCATTGATGTGAAATTCATTGAAGATCCATGGAAGATACTAAACAAACTTGTGAAGATAATGAAGATAAACAGTATGAAATAATTTTTTTAGCAATTATAATAAGATGAGAAGAATTGTCTTTCTACTTAAGAATAAGAATCAGGATCATCTACTTCTAGTGATGAGGAAGAATCTCAAAAAACTTATCCATGGATGAAGAATAAAGTGAAGGAACAAAACATAATTGGTGATCAAATAATCAGAATCATTCTATATGTTGTTTTACAATGAAGTTACAAAATATTTCAGATGGATGTGAAGTATGTATTTCTGAATGAGGATATTCATGAAGAATTATATATTGAACAACCATGTGGATTTATTATTTTGAGGGATTAAAGTTATCATTTAAAGTTGAAGAAAACCATGTATGGGATAAATCAAGAAATAAGGGATTTGTATTCCAAATTAGATACATGCTTAAGAAAGATGAGTTTTAAGAAAGGGTGAGTTGATAGTAATCTTTACATCAAAGAAAGTCAGTATTTTTCCATCATTTTAATTGTTTATATTGATTTCATTATCATTGTTGGGAATTATGGAAGAAACTTAGAAAGATTTGATAAACAAATGAAAACATTATTTGAGATGTTCTTTCTAGGTTAAATTAAATACCTTCTTGGGTTACGAACCTCACAAAAAAAAGAAACAAAAATTTATTTCTCAAAAAAATTATGCTAAGGAACTTGTTAATAAGTTTCTCATGGAAAATTAGAAACCTATTTCCATACTAATTTCTGTGGGAACTAATTTAACTAAATATAGAGAAGGAAAGGATTCGACTCTAAAGAGTTTATGAAGCTGATTGGTAGTTTGTTATATTTGACTGACTCCAAACCCAACATAGTTTATGTCATAACCTTTTATGCAATATTTTAGAGTGATCCATAAGAATAAAATCTATTGGATGGAAAAAAAATTATTATATATAAAAAATGCATAAAAAAATTTGGAATCATTTATGATAATTTATAAATTATTGATATTTTTTGGTTTTCAGATGCTGATTGGGAAGGAAATATTGATGATAGATGATCCACATCTAGTGATGTTTTATTTATGGGAAAAAGTTTTGTATGTTTTCATATAGAGAAACAAAATTTATTTACTCTTATAAAGGATTAAGTTGAGTATGTTGTTTCCACCCGTGACACTACCCAACTAATGTGGATAAAGACTCAGTTTGAATAAATTCTTATTGAATTGAAGTTACCCATGTCTTGGGTTGTGATAATCAAAGTTCCATCAACCTTACAAGAAATATGGTACAACATTCTTGTTCAAAACATATTGACATAAAATACCAATTCATTAAAGAGTTTTTAGAGAATAATGAATTGAAGATTAAGTATGTTCCTACATTAGAATAAGTTATAGAAATATTCAAAAAAACATTATAGAAGGAATATTTCTACAAAATGAGGTTGATCATGGGCATCCAACCTAATTCTCATCAAAGTTGAGGTATGTTTTTATGTCCCCTATCCCATTTATTCTTTGGATAGTGTTGTTAAGGGGGATAATTGTTTCCTGAATCTACCCATTGATATGTGCTAAATCTTTTAAAGAAGCATGTATGTAGGGGGAGTTGTGGTTAATATTTGAATATAGAATATAAGTATGTGAACTATTCGAGCAGTTTTTTGGAGATATTGTTGTAAACTTTTGTTTATAGGAAAGTGGAAAAAGTGAAGTGATATATGAACAAAGATGAAAAGGTTTCATGAGTTTCTACTTTTTGATAGCATGGGTTTTTTGTTGATGATTATTGTTTCGTACAATGAGTTATCTCATGTAGGATTAGAATTTTTGATAATTTATCCATTTAATGAGGTTAAAAAGTTCAATTATTTATGAACCCTGGATGACACAAAATCCAAAGCCGGAGATTGTTGTGAAAATTTAGGATGGAATATGTTTTTGGAAGGTGAAAGAAGTTTGTACTGAATGTATTGTATTTTTTTCTAAGGGAAAAGAATAAACTCACTTTTTATGATTTGGTAATCAGACTCACCATCATAATTCTAATATCATACATGGAATGATTAAGAAATTTCATCGGGTTGTGAAGATGTTTTTCTACAAAAAAGTTAATCAGACTCACCTTGGGTCCAGAATGAAGGTTTGAATCCAACTGTATCAGAGTTTTCATAGATCTAATGAAAATATGTCAATTCATTTCAGATATTTGATTAATCATAAATCATAAGTTGTTTCAAAAACTTTTGATGCACTCCTTGTGATGGAAAGGGGGAGAACAAGTGCTTCCAATCGGTTTGAGGTTAGATTGGAAAGAAAGAAGATATTGGAAGAAAGGGAATTCATAATACTTTCCATTGTAAGTCAAAAAATGTTTCACTGATAACAAACATTCTTAAAGTCATTATGAATTCATGATACAAACATAAGTTTTTATAAGAATAAAGTTTTTAGAGTCAAATATTTTGGATCTTATTTTATCAGTTTGAGATCACCGGACGCAGAATTGTTTGAACGCTGTGAATTTTTGTTTGAAACATGAGAAGATGAAGATATTGTTTTCATTAAAAATAATTAGAAACAAGATATTAATCGTCAAAGAAATATTTTAGTAAGGGAATAATTTATTATTTATATTTGTTCACCAGACGCAGTGTTCCACTGATAATTTTATTAATCCTGATACTGATCCTCAGACATGGTGAAAGTAGAAAAAGTGAATCATAGGAAGAAATTTTTGTTGGATCGATGAGAAAGTAGGAGTTGTTGGGACTGATAAAAAATGGTATCAGAGATCAATCAATAATGTAGTCAACCATTTTCATCAGGATAATTTTTTTATCATTTGGTTCAAGAAGAAAAGAAGTCATACATCCTTAAAAGGTGGTTCAAGAGAGAAATAATAATTGTTGTCAATTGGGTCAAGATTCATCGGATAGAAGGTGACATTGATCCATAAAATTAATACATAGACCAATTCATCAGACACGTGATGACATCGATAAATTCATCAGACGTAGGATAATCGATCTGATGAAAACAAGGAAATGAGTTCAGCAAAAGAAAATTGAAGTAGTTGCAAAGGAAGTTTTAACCTGGTGCTGAATTTTTATTAAGGGGTGTTGATATCTTTAGAAGTTGTGACTATGTTTATAGAAAAATAAAGGCAATCAAATTATAATAAAGAGGCAAAAAAATTGGATGAATGGTTTAAAAGTCTATATATAATAATTAGTAAAAAGCATTGGAATGAGCAGATTATTTTTATTTGTTATGAAGCAATATAAAGAATAATTTTCTAATTTTAAAAAAGTCTTCATCGTGATAAATAAACCAGAATGAAAATCAAAATCGGACATAAGAATGGTTATAAAGTTTGAATTTATTTGAAGTTGTGAAAAGATTCAATAAGTTTTGATAAGAATCAAGAATAGTTGAGTAGCACTGAAGAAGTAAAATATGTGTCTTAAATAAAGGAAAAAATAAATTTTAGGAAATTTGGTTAATAAGGATAACATTTCAGATTCTTTCATAAACCATTTTTGGCGCACCTATAAATAGAGGAGAGTAATTTCTAGTTTCTGATGGATCTAAACACTATTCATGTCTAGATGAGATAGAGAAACTCTGAAGTTCTAGTGAGAAGAAGTTTTTGGATAGAGAATTATTGTAGAAGTTTTTTAGACATAAGAAGAAGTAATATTTATCATATTCATTGGTAATTAGATTAGACTTGGTCATCAGATTGGGAAATTGAACTGAGATTTTAGGACTGAGAGAGAAGATGTTCAAATAGTTTTAGTATTATTCTGGTCGATTTATATTTCCAAACTGAGTAATCAGACTGGAAAATTGGACTGGATTATCAGACTGAGTATCATTATGAAGTCTATAGAAGTTCTTACATACTACTGAGTAGAAAAGTGAAGATTTTTTTGAAGTTAATATTTTTGAAAGTGGAAAAGGAGGAACAGTAACATGTTTTGAAGCTATTGGTTAAAGTTTCTTAACTTGTGTCATAATCTTGTATTACATCATTTAATGCTATTTTAATTACAGGAACAATTTTATTGAACATAGTGATACATAAGTGTAAGGGTATATCCTACTTGTTCGTATCCACACAAAATGATTTTTTAGAGGATGGTGTGGTTTTGGATTGTTTCCCAACCAAACAGAGGTTGTAGCTACTCATTTTGAGTAGTGAACCATGTAAATACTTGTGTTATTATAGATTTGTGATTATTTTGTTTTCAACAAACTAATAAATCTTTAACTGTAGGAAAATGTTGTTTCAAAATAAAGTAAATGTAAAATAAAAAGATATCACTGATTCACCACCTATCCCTCTCAGTGATACATTGATCTTGATTAGGAAATATCACCGTAATTTAATATTATTCTAATTACATTTCACTAACAATCAATTAACATTGATTAAACCATAGTTTATTAGTCTCAAGAGAATTCCATGCTCCCCATGCATAATTCAATAGAGTCCATGATTTCTCAAGATGATCAATATTTTTATTCCAACAAGCCACAACCCAATGGGTAAAGTCATTTATTAAACATTACTAAACTTTCCATAATTATAGGTACTCTATGAAAGAAACTTTAGATAACACTAAAATAGATAAAACCAAATACATACAGATGCCTCAATAAATGGGTAAAGTAATTCAGATAAATTGAAACTCAGCCATCCAACCCTTTAAATAGATTCATATCAAGAAAGTGTCATGCTTTTAGAACATCAATGGGCCAGCCTAGTTTCAACCTGGTCTAACCATCCTGGTCTATCTCAAAACCATCATCCATATCCCCATTCATCTCCTTGTCATAGGTGTCAACTAATTCCAGAACCTCAGGCCTCCCTACCCATATCTTGAAATTACCCAAACTTTTATTAATGGAAATTCCTCTTAATCTAATTAAATGTATCATTATGTAAAATGGTTATAATAAATATTCATTGATTTGGTTTTATGATTTTGGATTTTTAAAATACTGTTAAGAATTGTGGTCGTTTCTAATATAGTCATTGAACAGTGATCACATGATTCGTATAAATATAGGGCTTTAACAAATCCAATTTACTCAGAAAAAGGAAGCAATGGCCTCATCTAGTAAACTGGCCCCATATGAAACTCATTTACCAGAGCTTGGAAAGGAGGTGGCATCATTGGGATTCACTCTTGACCAATCCCAAGCCGAGCTTTAACATGTTAAGCTCGAACGGAATCGCCTACGATAGAAGTGGAAGTTGATAGAGATTTACACCCGAGAGATGTTATCCGAGCCACCCCAAGAGTATGTCACCATCTCACACCTTACCCTTCAGTCTTATACGGGTGTTATAAGTGGCTATGTAACAAGACCCTAGTACTATGATTACGTACACTATTTTTTATAGATAATATATATTCATTTTATTATTGTTACATTGTAAATAGTTTTTTTAATCACAAATAGTATTTTTAGTTCATACTAAACTAAGGAATATATTTTGATAAATTAATGGATTTTTAATTAAATAATATTTTAATAAAATATTATTATTATTAAATTAATTTTTATTTAGTATAAATGATCGTATAATTTTTATGAATACAATTGTAACTTTTTTTATGGTTTCAAAGCTATTTTGGTCAAAACCCATGAATCATTTATAAATGTCAATTTATATTTTAAAAAGTAAAAATTAAAATATTTGAAAAATTATTTAGATAAAATGAATATTATTTTTGGAATTAGGATGTCAAAATTATCCAATGGTGAATTTTTCATAATTTTCAGAGACAACCGAATGTTTGGGTAAATATTAAATATTGTTGGAATATATAATGTGTTTTATAACATCATAATGAACCAATAGTGATATAATAAAATACTATAAAAATTATGTTAGGCCAATATATATGTTACCTTTAAAATAAAGTGATTTAAGGTTTGTTTGATTTATTTTACAAAGCTTTAATGGACCCTCCAAGACTTATAAATTTTTTTATCTTTTTAAATTGATTTCCTTGAGGGTGTGACTCACCTCCACATAAGAAACCCTATTATTTTAATAATTTCGGCCATTTTACTTATAAAATATTGTTTTCCACTCCCCTTTGGAAAAACCCGTGTTCAAAAACCAAGGTCTGGATTATGTTTTTGATTAGTTTAATGTGTGGTGTCCCAAACCTAAATAATAATGAATTCCCTCTCCTTTCCTATATAAACCCACCCAAGCTCCCACTTCCTCTTCACTCAAATCCTTTGGATTTCATCCAACCTATTCCATCCTCTCTCTATAATCCTCCCTAGGTTCCCCAAGATCCCAATAAGCCTCTCTCAAGCCTCTCTCAAGCCTTTGGGATCACACTTCCAAGTAAGGGATTCATTCCATTCTCATTTTATCAAAGTTTCTTAATATTTCTATGCCCTTTTATTTTCAATTATAAATGTTGGGGTATGATTTCAAACCACCCCCTTACATACCTATTTATGTTTTAATGATTATAGACTCATTTCAATCCCATTAATTCCTCCCATGTACACCCATTACCATGTGGAAATTCTGTAAGGAATTTCTCTCTCCTCATTTACATTCAAGAAACTATTTTGTATTATGAATCCAAATTCCATTAATTATGTTGGGACATGTATCTATATGACCCCCTTAATTACCTTTTCATGTAAATATGTTGAGAAACCCCTTTCTCTCTCATCAACCATTTTTTTGAATTCCTATCTCATGTCGTTATGCAACCGAAATTGGATCGTGTTTTTCCGATCCAAAGTCATTGTATAGTGAATACCATGCCCATTTCTCTATCAAGGGTATTAACCTTTATGAACATTTACTTATTGATTGTAGAGTTTCATGTATTAATTCCACATTCCTTTATCATGGAATAAATGATAATGAATCCATGTTTTATGATCCATGTGGCACACTTATGCATGAAATAAAATGATTAAGAAGGGTGTGCCCTGATAGAGCTCCTATGTATTGGGTAAAGATTAGTATCATGATAAGTCAATTGGAATGAGTATTTACTCAGGATAATTAAATTACAATGAGGGTTTACTCATTCTCCATGTGCAATGATCCTTGGCTCGTGCTAATTCCATGTTAAGTGTTGTTTCCACATTTCCATGTTATGATAATCAAGCTATACCATGAATTTATGTTCATGTTCATTTACGCTCCATTGATATGCCTATTTATTAACATGTATTTTACTCTTTATGTTATGACTTGTTTACTCCCTTACAGAATTTTATAGCTCACCCTTTTCACATTTATATCCTCAGGTTATCCCATGCAATGCTAATTACGAGGGAATGTTGTGGTTATGTAAAAGAAGTTTTCAATAAATATGTTTCATTTTATGTTTTAAGTTGTTATGTAATGTTCCAAACCCCCAAAGACACTATACCTCTCGATATTCTATGTTGTATCAAGTGAATGTTTTATGTAATAGATTATGTTTAAGTGTGTAAATAAAAGTAGGGTTTTTATAGTTGGTATTGGAGGATAGGTTTAGTTATTTTTGGATTAGGATTAGAAGACCCTAGTGAAAGAATTAGGGATAAGACTAAGTATAATAAAAACATCCCTAAGTTTTTGTGAGTATTTATTAAGTGTTTTATCAAGAAAATAAATCCCTGGCTATATATGAGAAGGTATATGTGTCTCTGGCATAGATGTATCTAAGAGTGAAAACTCCGACAATGAGTTTCTGTCTTGACCCGGGGTAACATGGTACACGATAATGGACCTTTCTGCACTCTTGGTTATGAAACTCTTGGGGGATATGCTTTGGTGAATTCACAATCATAGTATGAACTATTATTAAGGGAATAAAAAAATCCTGTAAGAATATATGTTAGAAAGTAGATCATGGATAAAATAGATTGAAGCCTATAGATTCATAAGTTTAGGAAATAAAAGTTATTGATAAGTCATCTGTTTTGTCCTTAGATTACCCTTTATGTGTTACCCCTAACTTTACTTTTATTTCATCCAATGGCCAGTAATAGGTGGACTCGGGCTAACAACTGATGTAAAGACCAATGTGATGATTGTTCTAATGAGATGTCCAATCCTATGGGAGCAGGAATCGTGAACCTTGTCACGATAATCTCTCAATTAAATAAAGATTCGTATAGAAATATGGGTCTAAAGAAACATTCAACCCCCCCAGAAAGAACATGTTGATATCAATAGATTCATGAGACAAAAGGTCTCCTACTTTTAATGGATCATTTGATCCCTTAATCATCAAACAATGAATCAACTCCATTGAAAAGATCTTCTTCATCCTTCAATATTCTGAACAAGAGAAGGTTCTTCTTGCTACTTATCATATGGAGGGTGAAGATGATCAATGGTGGACATTGATCGAAAATTCAAAGCATGAGGAGGAGATAGAGGCATTGGAAAGGAAGGATTTCTAGAAGATGTTTTTCGATAAATATTTTCTGCACACCCTCTGAATAAAGATAGAAAGGGACTTCCTTTCCCTCAAGAAAAAAGACGAAGAATCCATCAGAGTGTATGAGGAAAACTTCACAAGTATTGCACGATACGCCTAAATCTTTTCTGTTACCCCTTAATACTAGGTTGACCGCTTCTTTGGTGGGAAAAAACCTAGCCTTCAGAAATCCCTGGCGATCCGTCGCTTCAACAGCTATGAGGAAATTTTCCAATGTTCCCTTAAGGTAGAAATGGAGATTGAAGAATCCTAGGGGTATCATGGGGATAAGAAGCATAATGTGGACTTCAATTCTAGATGTCTGATGGATAAATCCAATGGTGCTATGAAAATCCAGCACCCCCTTGCCAATGGTGTGGAAAGAAGTAACCCAGAAATTTTCTGAAGGGGATGAGGAAATGATTTAGGTGTAGAAGAGAAGGGAACCTAGCCATTAACTACAGACAAGAAAAACCAGCGGCTGAAATAGAGGAGAGTATTTCTCCATTTTAACTTGAACTCATTGTTCATTACTTCAACTAAAAATAACCAGGGAACCTTGAAAATCAGTTCCCTAAGACAAGGGTTTTCAAAGGCAAACAATAATCTCCTAGAAAGCAAGGGAGAGCTTTTTCCACCACTACCGTCGAAGTGAACCCTGACAAGAAAGTGGTGATAGGTATGCTAGTTATTCATTCAAGAATAGAGAATGTGCTTTTTGATTCTGGTCCTATGCATTTTTTTGTATCCCAAAAGTTTAGTAGAACAATCCCAACACTGCCAAAAATCATGGAAGTAAAGATGTCATTGCATCCCATGAATATAACTCCTCCCCTATCATAATCGGTGGATTGAACTTCCCAATGAGCCTCATAATACTCCCTCTGGTAGAATTTGATTCAATTATCAGCATGGATTGGATTTCCTTATATAGTGCCAACATAAATTTCCATGAGAGGAAAATCACTCTCCATATGGAGAATCGACCCACGATTCTATACAAGTGCAAGGAGGAAGAAGAATCTTCTTCAGACCCATCATCTCAAGCATGGATATTACTGCTCTATGAGCATGTGTATCTGGATTAGATGATTGAGTCCAAGGAGGCAACCATCCTTGAAGACATTCCTATTGTGAGGGAATTCACTGAATAGTTTCCCAAATAATTTCCTAATATTCCTCCTAAAAGAGATGTTGAATTCTCAATTGACAATATACTTGGCGAATTTCCAATAAATGGTTGTTTTTTATCTAGAGGAGCTGAAAAAACAACAACAGTAGAATCTGGATAAAGGGCTTATACGCCCAAGTGCTTCACCATGGGGTGCACCTGTCCTCTTTTTCAAGAAGAAGGATGGGTCAATGCACCTTTGCATCGATTATCATGAGCTTAAGAAAATCACAATAAAGAACAAGTATCCTCTGCCACAAATTGATGAATTGTTCGATCAGCTGTGTAGAGCACAATACTTCTCCAAGGTATATTTGTAGTCGGTATATTATCAAGTAAGGGTGAAGAAGGAAGATATCCCTAAGATTTCTTTTCGTACAAGATATGATCACTATGAAGTCATAGTAATGCCTTTCAAACTCACTAATGATCCAGCAATATTTATGGAATTTATGAATAGAGTATTTAGAGATTACCTCGAAAATTTTGTGGTAGCCTTTATAGATGATATTCTAATATACTCCCAAATCAAGGAGGATCATGAGGATCATCTAAAAACTATATTATAGACCTTGTGAAAGGATAATCTCTATGAAAAGTATATCAAGTGTGAGTTCTGGTAGAGGTAGGTCTCATTTCTGGGTCATATCATCACAAGCAATGGGATATCTATGGATCCCTCCAAGACAACTACAATTGAGGGATGGTCGAGGCCAACATCGATAACGGATATCCTTAGCTTTTTGGGGTTAGATGGATATCATCGCCGATTTGTGAGAAATTTATCGTGATTGTCCATCCCTATTACCAAGCTAACTTAGAAGGGACTAAAGTAGTCTTGGAGTGATAAATGAAAAGAGAGATTCAAGGAGTTAAAAAGCAGGCTTATCACTGCACCTGTTCTCATATTACCCATGAGTGGGGAAATGTTTGTGGTATTTAGTGATGCTTTGAAGAAGGGCCTAGGCTGTGTGTCGATGCAGAATGATAAAGTGATAGCCTATGCCTCAAGGGAGCTAAAAATCCATGAGAAAAACTATCCCACACATGATCTAGAGTTGGAGGTTGTGATCTTTGCATTGAAAATCTGGCGGCATTATCTTTATGGGGAGAAGTTTGAGAAATATACTGATCATAAGAGCCTAAAGTATATATTCACACAAAAAGAGCTTAATATGTACCAAATAAGATGGGTAGAGCTCATCAAGGATTATGACTGCTCAATCCACTACCATCCCAGTAAGGAAAACAAGGTGGAGGATGCTCTAAGTAGAAAGAATCATGCATCTTTATCAATGATGAGAATTGAAAAGGATTAAATATTCCTAGATTTTCAAAGGATGGACATGGGAATCATTAAGGGAGGAGTATACTCAATACTTTCTCAAATTATTTCTCAGCCATCCCACATGGAGAAAATAAAGGATTCTCAAAGAAAGGATTTGAAAATTTTGAAAAGGGTGGAAGCTATTCGAAATGGGAAATCCTCAGAGTTCGAGGTTTACAAGGATGTAATTGTGATATTTGGGTCACGATTATGTGTACCATACGATCCAGAGATAAAGAGGGATCTTCTGGATGATGCGTATAGCTCATCCGTCTCTATTCACCCAGGGAACACAAAGATGTATTGAGATCTCCGAGAAAACTTTTGGTGGGACAATATGAAAAGGGAGATTTTTGAATATACATCAAAGTGTCTAGTATGTCAACAAGTGAAGGATAAGAGACAAAAGTATAAGGGGATGATGCAACCACTACTCGTACCTACATGGAAGTGGGACATCATTACCATGGACTTTGTCACTGGACTTCCAATGACATCCAGAAGAAACAATGTTATATCGGTCGTTGTGGATCGTCTTATGAAGACAACTCTCATTATAGAAATTCGAGAGGACTTCTCATTGGATAAACTTGGACGGATTTACATAAAAGAAGTGGTAAGGCCACATGGAGTACCAATATCTATTGTATTCGATCATGATCTGAGATTAACCTCAAAGTTCTAGAAAAGTCTCCAAAAAGCTCTAAGCACTGAACTGAACTTCAGTACGGCCTATCATCCTAAAACTGATGGCATATATGAGCAAACTATTTAGACACTTTAAGATATATTAATATCATGTTCTATGGACCTCAAAGTAGGATGGTACAAACATCTTACACTGGTTTAATTCTCCTACAATAATTGTTTCCACTCAAGAATATGAATGGAACCATATGAAGCCCTTTATGGGAGAAGGTGCAGAACACCGGCATGTTTGGTTGAAGTCGGTGAACGTAAGATGTTAGGACCTAAAATTGTTGAATAAATGGTGGAGAAGTTGAAAACAATTCAGTAGCATATCAAGGTATCCCAAAGTCAAAAAAAGAGTTATGCAGGTAACTGTTGATGAGACCATGAGTTCAAAGTTGGATACATGGTATTTTTATGCATATCTCCATGGAATGATTTCATGTGGAATGGAAAGAAAGGGAAGTTAAGTCATAGGTATATCGACCCCTTCGATATTCTTGATCGTGTCGGGGTTGTGGCCTATCGACTAGCTCTTCCACCCACCATGGACAAAGTACATGATGTCATTCATGTACCCCTTTTAAGGAAGTAAATACCAGACCCTTCACATGTACTCTCTTCAGAGGTAGTACAGTTAGAGGATGATATTTGTTGTGAGGAGAAACCAGTGAAGATATTAGATCGTAGAGAAAAATTTCTACGAAATAAGACAATAACCCTCGACCAGGTGTTGTGGAAAAACCACAAGTTTGAATAAGCGGTGTGGGAATTTGAGGATGTGATGAAGAAAAGTTACCCACATCTATTTTAGAACGGTAAAAGTAAATTTCAAGGGAAAAATTTCTTAAGGGGGGAAGACTGTAACGACCCAAACTTTTATTAATGGAAATTCATCTTGATTTAATTAAATGTATCATTATGTAAAATAGTTATATAAAATATGCACTTATTTGGTTTTATGATTTGGTATTTTTAAAATATCATTAAGAATTGTGATTGTTGCTAATATAGCCCTTGAACAATGATCACATGATTAGTATAAAAATAGGGCTTTAACTAATCCAATTTACTTAGAAAAAGTAAGCGATGGCCTCATCTAATAGACTTTTCCCATACAAAGCCCATTTTTTAGAGTTCGAAAAGGAGGTGGAATCATTGAGCTTCGATCTTGACCAATAGAAAGCCGAGCTTCAACATGTTAAGCTCGAACAGAACTGCCTATGGGATAAGTGGAACGTGATAGAGATTATCATCCAAGTGATGTTATACAAGCCACGCCAAGAGTCTGTCACCATCGCACACCTTACCCTTCGGTCTTATGCGGGTGTTATAAGAGGTTATGTAATGATACCCTAGTACTATGATTATGTACACTATTTTTTTATAGAGAATATACATTCATTTTATTATTGTTACCCTGTAAATAGTTTTTTTAAGCACAAATAGTTTTTTTAGTTAATATTAATCTAAGGAATATATTTTGATAAATTATTGAATATTTGAATTAAATAATATTTTAATAAAATATTATTATTATTAAATTACTTTTTATTAAGTATAAATGATCATATAATTTCTATGAATACAATCATAATTTTTATTAAGGTTTGAAAGTTGTTTTTGTCAAAACCCATGAATTTTTTATAAATGTCAATTTATATTTTAAAACATAAAAATTCACATATTTATAAAATTATTTAGATAAAATTAATATTATTTTTGGAATCTGGATGTTGAAATTATCCAACGGTGAATTCTTTATAATTTTCCGAGACAACAGAATTTTTGGGTAAAAATTAAATATCGTTTAAATATATAATGTGTTTTATGACATCATAATGACCCAATGGTGGTGTAATAAAATAGTATAAACATTATATTCGTCCAATATATGTTTTAACATTAGAATAATGTGATTTTATGTTTGTTTGATTTATTTTACAAAGCTTTAGTGGACCCTCCAAGACTTATAAAACTTTTTTCCTTTTTAAATTGATTTCCTTGAGGGTGTAACTCACCTCCACATAATCAATCAATTTTTTTAAGAAGTTATACCATTAGTCTTAAAAAATATTTTCTTCCACTCCCCTTTGGAAAAAAATGTGGGCAAAAACCAAGGTCTAGTTTGTGTTTTTGACTAGTTTAATGTGTGGTGTCCCAAACCTAAATAATAAAGAATTCCCTCTCCTTTTCTATATAAACCCACCCAATCACCCACTTCCTCTTCACTAAAATCCTATTAATTTAGTCCAAAATCTTCCCTCCTATCTCTATAATCCTCCCAAAGCTCCTCTAGCTCCCATGAATCCTCTCTCAAGCCTCTCCCAAGCCTTTGGAATCACACTTCCAAGTAAGGGATTCATTCCTTTCTCATTTATCCAAGTTTATTAATATTATTTTGCCCTTTTATTTTCAATTATAAATGTTGGGGTATGATTTTTCACCTACCCCTTAATTCCCTATTTATGTTTTAATGATGAGAGATCCATTTCTCTCCCATTAGTGCCTCCCATGTACACCCAATACCCTGCCAAAATTCCGTAAGAAATTTCTCTCTCCTTATTTACATTCAAGCAATTATTTTGTATTATGAATCCAAATTCCATTACATATGTTGGGACATGTATCTATATGACCCTCTTACTCCCAATTTTATGTAAATATGATTAGACACCTCTTTCTCTCTCATCAACCATTTTTATGAATTCCTATTTCACGTTGTTATGCTGCTCAAATTGCACCATGTTTTTCCAAGCCAAAGTCATTGTGTAGTGAATACCATGCCCATTTCTTTGTCAAGTTTATTCACCTTTATGCGCATTTACTTATTGATTATAGAGTTTCATGTATGAATTCAAAATTTCTTTATCGTGGAATAAGTTATTATGAATCCATGTTTTATGATCCATGTGGCACACTTAGGCATGAAATGAAATGATTAAGGTGCATCCTGATAGCGCTCCAATGCATTGGGTAAAAATTAGTATCATGATACGTCAAGTTAAATGAGTATTTACTCATGATAATTCAAGTGAAATTAGGATTTACTCATACTAATTCAATTACAATGATGGTTTACTCATGCTCTATGAGAAATGAGCCTTTGCTCATGATAATTCCATGTTAAGTGTTGTTGCCACATTTCCATGTTATGATAATCATGCTATTTAATGCCTTTGTGTTCATGTTCTTTTATGCTCCATTGATATTCCTATTTACTAACATGTATTTTATTATTCATGTTAGGCCTTGTTTACTCTCTTACTAGGCTTTACATCTCACCATTTTCACATGTATGCCCTTAGGTTATCCCATGCAATGCTAAGTATGGGGGAATGTCATGGTTATGTAAAGTAAGATTTCAATAATGTTTTTGGGTTTTATGTTTTAAGTTTTTATGTAATTTTTCTAATCCCCAAAGACACTAGACCTCTCGATCTTCTATATTGTATCAAGTGAAGGTTTTATGTAATAAATTATGTTTAAGTGTGTAAATAAAAGAAGGGTTGTCATATATATCATCATCCATCCCAAGATCACATCACAAATAAAATCAAAATATGAAAACAAAAAATGTAGAGAGTAGGGATATTTAAGCCATAAAAACAAGGCATCAATCCTTCAAAGGAAAATGGTCTCTCATAACCCCCATGAAAATCCTTTTAGACTTTATAAAAAAATGGTAAATCTTAATCCCAAATATTTATATTTATTAAAATAACCATTTTTTATTCTATCTTGAATTAATTAATTCATTATTCATAGGTTCCAACTATGGGACACCAAAGGAATCGTCTATAACAAACTATCAAAATTAATTAAACATGCTTCCCATAATTTTCCATCTTTAACAAGATTTAGAGAATAAAAAATATCATTTAACATGTATTTAATTTTTAATATCATCAAAAATAATTCCATCTTAAAGTACTTTACCCAATTCCATTAACACATGGAATAACATATTCAATTAAACATGAATACTTGCATCAATTTTATTACTATCAAATTATAAGAAACAATGGATTTTTTAAATGTGAATATTTATTATCCAACCATCAAATTATTACTTTATTTATGTTCTTTATCTTATTTCATCAATTTCAACATACTAACCCAAGAATAATGACATGTTATACAAATCATAGTGTAGATAAAAATATATCTAGAAAAACAAGAGATAAACTATTATCACGGTGGAAATCAACAACATGTGATCACTAAACATAAACCAATTATATTCTTTAATACAGTTTAATCTATAATAGGTTAGTTCAATCACCTTAAAAAGGGATAAACCAAGTTCAATTTATGATTTTACATAAATAAATAGTATAATCAATGAATCCCCTACCTAAAAATATTCAATCTTGTTTTCATGATATTAGAACAATATCATGGATATTTTATCACCTATCCATTAAAGAACTACAATATCCCAAGGAATTCATTCCATGAACACACCAGAAAAAATGAAAACTATATTATAATGATAAAGATCAAACATCAAAACATGGTAATAAGAAATAGGAGGAAATGAGATAGTTCTAAGAAGAAACCTTGTGAAAAGTTATGTAGAATGTACATTGGATTATTGTGGATCGAACAGGGGAATCTAGTATCAATCCATGTCAAAAGGGTCTTTAATGAATTCAAAAACCCACCCTAGTTTTCCTAGGGTTAAAGAGAAAGAAGTGGGAGAAATCTGGATTCAGATGGTGGTCATGATATTTACAGGCAGACAGAATCGTTAAAGACCATAACACAGCCCCAGGACCACACCGTGACCTGTTGAAAAATATGAGGACTATGATGTGGTCAAAAAAAAACCATCTCACAACCCCTATCAAATAATGTGACCAAGATCCACATTTCCCTCTATATTGTTGATCCTATTTACTAAAGGAGGCACTTCGACATAGACATAACAACCATGCTACAACACCTTTTTAATAAGGGGACTGTGTCACAACCTCCCTCCCACATCATAGCTACACCTAAATTGGTAGAACCACCCCAAACTACTATGGGGTATCCTCCTCACTCCACACTGTAGAGATCAACCTTTGAGGAAGGGCCTATTTTGTAGCCGAAAACCACAGTGCAGACACCCCCAAAAAGGTATTACCCTAAAAATTCTCCCTCAATCCCTACTATACTAAAGCATTGATCTCCATGCTATAAAAGCAGGTCTTGCAGCACAGCTCAAGGTTCAATGTTGCAGCCCTACCAAAAATGGTATTGGCACACCCCTTATCCCCGTTTATCCACCAAGCTCCCAAGGAACACTCTCAAGGTACCTCAAACACCTCAAACACACAAAGGTAATGGATTCTAGGACCTAATTACTTATATAAAAAACCTATCAAACAATTATCATCCACTATAATTCAAAATAGAACCTTAAGAGAAATAAATAAAACATGTTATCTGAACAACTACCCCATGAGATAACTCTCAAGAATCTCACCATAATAGTATCTCAACCATATCATCAGAGGAACAAGAAAAATACCACAAAAATGTAATGAATATCTCATAAAAACTCTCATGGAGGATATACCTCTCAAAAAATAGCATTGTTACCAAAAAATTAAAGCATCAAGAGAACACCATCTCATGAAATATAAAAATAAAAAATCCACAAAATTAACAATGATACAAGAGAAGTGATCGAAAATAAATCTCTTGTAGTCATGGGTGTGTATCTATGACCCATGTTATCAGGTACTCTCCTACACACCACCATTCCACTATAATACATGAACTAAGGGAATAGTACGAATATGAAACACTATCTCTTGATGGTCTTAAATCTCCAAAATCCACTCCTGGAAGGTTGAATCATCATCAAATTATATCTTTCCATAATAAATGTATGGTAATTTACATGAAGGTAATAGTGAAGCTGTGACAGATGAAAAAATTCATGCATATGGGTCATCCACAAGGAAAGTTCTATATGATATTCCGTGAATCTGACATGAGCCAACACCTCAAAAGGCCCAAAAAAGTGAAGAGAAAGATTACTCCCATGACCAAAAATTCACTACCCATGATGAGAAGTCACTTTCAAGAACCTGTGATCTCTAACATAAAACTAAAAAGTTCTCCTCCTATGATTGGAATAAGAGTTATAAAAATCCTGATCTACCTTTATCCTTTTACAAATCACCTGAACCATCCTTGTCGTGTTCTTCACTATCTCCAAACCGATAATTACTGACTCTACAACCCTAATACAACACAACCGAGAACATAAAGTTTGGTCATACAAAGCGTCAAATGATTCCATACCAATGGTGGAGTGAAAACCTTTTTTCGTAAGTAAACTTAACCAAAGGTAGATGTTTCATCCAAGAACCTCCATAATCTAGGACACAAGAATGAAAATTTTCATGAGAGTCTGGATATTTCTCTTTGTCAGACCATCTATCTACAGATGAAAATAAATTATAAGTCATAACTTAGACTCAAAATCATATTGGAGACCTATCTACACCCGAGAGGTAAAATAAATATCTTGATCAGATATGATTGTCCTCAAGACTTTTTAGTGCCTAACACCTCCTCTAGGTACTACCTTAGAAAAAACATTGAGTTGGACTGCCTAATCACTATGAAGTGGGAAAATTTTATTAAATGATCCACTATCACCCATATATCTTCGAATCCAACCATAGATCTATGTAAATTGATAATGAAGTATATAGATATGTCCTCCCATTTACACTAAGGAAAATCTAATGTCTAGAGAAATCCAATGGGAATATGATTCTTGGCCTTCACCTTCTGGTAGACCAAACATCGAGACACAAACTTCATAATTGCACAATTAAACCTTTTCCACCAAAAATAACCTACCAAATATCTATAAAGCTTTTTTCAATCTAGGAAATACCACTAATGTTGATATATGAAACTAAAAGATAAACATCTTACAAATTACTAAAGGGATGAAAAGCCTCCCCTAAAAAACCTAGTGTTTTTCATACTTAAAACAACCTTCAAGGGTATCAACAAAGATAACTCGGTCTCACAAGAACTCCACCTTAGAACCCCCCATCTATAAATCCTCTACCTAATGCACTAAGGATGATTTCACTATCATTAAGATAAGATAGTCTCTTCCTCTAACCTCTCCCATATAATTTTACATCACTGATAGCTCTTCTATCACTCTCTAGGGATATCCAGATTCATTTATTCCATCACTAAGTGACTTTAGGTTCAGGTAATCCACTACAACTTTTCCATTTCTAAGTGTATGTGAAATATTTATGTTATAATCCTTCAATAATTCAATCCATAACTATTGTCTCAAGTTCAATTCACAATGGGAGAAGACATACCCCAGGCTTTTATTATCAGTAAAAACCACAAAATTGTTCATCGATGAGGTAGTATCACCACAACTTCCAAGAAAACACAATTTCCACTAACTTTATTTCATGGGTGGTGTATTTATGCTCATGGGGACATAACTTATAAGACCAATAAGAAACAAAAAACATATACTGCATCAAAACATGTCCCAACTGAAGATGTGGAGCATCATAGAAAAACTAAAATTGAACTCCCACTTTTAGAGGATGGAGAACTAGAGAACTTAACAACTTCTCCTTCAATTACTCAAAATACAACTAACATTGTCCATTCTACAAAAACACTTGATCCATTCTGATTAAGTTCATTAAATGAGTTTTAACCCCAAAAAAATTGCAATGAACCTCTTGTAGTAGCCTGTATGACCAAGGAAACTCCACACCACTGCTATTATCTTGGGGGATGCCCATGAAATGATGGTCTTGATCTTAAAAAGATCCACAACTACTCCCTATTGTGAAATGATATTCCCAATGAAGTGAACTTAAAAAGCCTATAAATCACAATTGGACAACATCCCACATAGCTGTTAATAATAAAGAACTCCCAACAAGGCATGCAAACGCTCATCATGTTCCCCCTCAGATACGGACTACAGAAGGATATCCTTGATGGAAACATCCTTGAACTGATCAAGGATCTCCATGAACAATAAATTTATTAAACTCATGAATTCAGATAGATAATTCTCCCCTTCTAATGGAATCACAAATAACTAATATAGAACATAATAACATCAGAAAGTAGTCTTTGTAATATCCATATCTTTCACCCACATATAATGATATCCAAACCACATATCGATCTTAAAGAACCAACTTTAATCCCTTAGATGATAGAATAAATTTTCAATCTATAGAATATGATAAATATTCTTCATTATCACTTACTTTAAGTGATAATAATATAAATAAAGTCATAAACTATTGTCATCCATCATTATAAACAAAATTGATTCACCCCAAGGTGACGCACTCAGTAGAACAAAACATTTCTCCAACAGATCATCTATTTGTTATTGAAACTATAGTAACTCATAAGGTTCCATACTATACGGAGACATTGAGATCATAGAATCACCTGGCTATATCTTGATCCTAAACCTGGTCTATTTTTCAGGGGGTAATGTTGCAACCTCCTGAGGAAAAAAACATTAGGGTAACCTTCCACATCTCTGGGAGACACCATAATCTAATCCTCTAATAAAATAAGAATTATATTTTCCATCATGGAAGACAAAGATAGAATATGCCTCCAACCCTTCTGAGGGTCTCTCTTACCGATGAACATGATATACTCTCTATCAGCATCATAGAACACACCTTTCCTCCTAAATCAATCCAAAAAATCTTACATTGAATACTGAAAATTCATGTTATGGATGATGTCATATGGTTGTATCCATAAACATAGGAAGTATCTCAATGAGAATTTATACCCCAGTACTAGATCATGACCTCTATATATTTCGTTCAAGTAAGATCAACCTCCAATTGGTGTAGTCAATTCTAATGGAACTGGAAGTATATCCACCTTATGTCCCAAATCATGGTCTACAATAGGTTATATAAAGGAGTGTGAATCTAATGAATCAAAAAAAGCATGAAACCATGTAGAAAAGAAGAAAATGATACCTCGAATAATGTCTTTCTTTCCAAATTCTAGAAAAAATAGATCATGAAGCTAACCATGACACACTCTATAACCTCTCTGACCCTATTGAAGACTACCTCCATGGTTTAACTCTTCTATATAAGAAGAGGATAATATAAGGGTTGTCCTATACTTGCCCTAACTCCTATATATTAATCCTAATATAGATAATCCTACTACTTATACCTATTCTAAAACTAAATAAATGTAGGAACCTAAAATGGAACACTTCTCACACACTAACTGCTCAAAAAGTCTGGGCACTCTCAACACTACTGATCGTATCCTCCATAAGAAAAAGACATGTCTGGTCCCTTGTAAAAGGTATGAGATTAAACACCCCCAGAGAAATGAGATCATGAGGTTAGGGAACTACCACCAAATTATTGAAAAATCTTATATCTGGGAAAATGGTAACCCCGATCCATAGATCTACTTCATAGAGAATCCTAATAACTACCCTCTCATGATGATACAGTTCTGGCCAGTATCCTCTCAATAACCTCTTCTCTCAACAACACCATGAGATATGTCAAAAATATAAACAGGGTGACTTTCAATGGATATTTGGATTCAAATATTCCTATAAATTCCACTACCTATCCTCCTAATATAGAAATAGGAATAAATAATAATGTAGAATGGTCCTGAAATGGATCCTGAACTCCCACGGGTTGTAAATCCCATGTAAAAGGGTATGAAACTCCTAGGGATTAGACGTATTTGAAATTGAAGAAACAAACCCAACATGGAACTGGTCTCAAAACATATCCCAAGAGATTTATAACTCCTCATTGATCCCATAAGAACAAGATACACCACTTCCTTACTACTCCACATAGAATCATCATATCCAATGAAACCCAATGCTCCTTATGAGCATGAATCAAATTGAAAGTTATTTCAACCTCCTCCTACCAGTCCTCTATGACTAGGTCTAAAACATACCCCTCATACTTCTATATAATATAGAACTAAAAATCTTGGAGTTTCCTCCTCTAAGTGTCATCTAATTCAACCTCTATGCTATGGTGACTTTCTGGCACATCCTGTTTAATATATTTGACATGAACATAGTGTGGGCATCGACTTGGATACATGTTTAAAATAATAATAAATTGTTAGAAACTCTTAAACCTAGAATATTAAATACTTTAAATTAATTAATTAATTTTGTATCTTGTTTAAGGTTTTAAACTATCCCAAGTTCTACCCATTTCAAATATATGCACAAAGAAGAGTGATGCATGATTCTTTCCTAGGTCTCTACCCCGCAACCAGTATCACTCATTTAGAAAGTCTATTAAACATAAAGGTCCATAAATTAGATCCCATGGGGGCATAAATACTCTTGTCTCATCTATATCTCATGTTTACATTGGTTACAAAACTTAACTGGCACTATTTCCCTACCAAAACATGTGGCCTCACCAGTGCCTAACTCCAAACTTCATCCTATCCTTTAACCTAAACCTCTAATAACACTCTATCATGAACTCCCTCCCCATAAAGTGTACCCCCTCATAGGATATAAATGAGGGATGGTAGATGGTGACTACCCAAGTCACACCTCCAGTAGTCTCTGGGTTGGCGACTAACAACAAGGGTGTAATGAATACACAAATGGTAGGCATCACCCTCTAAAAGAACATTCTAAAGATAGAGATAATACATATACACTAATCAACTCCTACTCAAATTGATAAAATAAATAACAAGTGAATAATTTTATAAGAATCTATTCTAACTAGAAATGAAAACTACCAGTATAAAAATAAGGAAAACTTGGCCGAAACCATGAAACCAAAACTACTCCTACAAAACAACAAGCCGGTAATATTCATCCTTGTCTCCAATATACTACTACTGACCTAAAAAATATTATATATATAGGGGTTGAGTATACCAATATAATCTATAGTATCCTCCCTAGAACCTCTCATTCAGAAGATAAAGGAATCATATTAAAACACAATGAAAATAGTGAATCTAACTCATCACCTAAATAGGTATACTAAGTTCTTAACCTCATCATGGCTATCTCTCACTAAGTATCATATACAATAGATCATAAATTATAGTGATAAAATAACAAGGATAACTTGCTAGTACTTCACCAATATTTTTCCACTCTTCCCCAATATGGTATGTATTATCCTTGTCTCTCCAAAAGAAGTCATCCCAAAGACACATGGGCTAAGTATCACAATATACAGCTCGTACATCACACCATCTCATCATCACATTCCATGTATCTATATAGTAGCCATGTAGATTTGTGGATCCACCACAAACCATATGGAATGTATCATACATCAAGTATTATAACTCAATCCATCACACCCCATATACCGAGTAAGCTACCTCGAGCCATCATAGCCCATATGCATAATACATATATTAACCATTTTGATACTTTAACTGAAGATACATTTATTTAAAATAAACACAATCCATTGTATCCCTATACACACATATATAGGGATAAGTAACTATCATTCATACCAACACATAATACTACCGTGATAAGAGAGTAAGGCCTGAGTGGGTATTCATCCATCCATCCTCCCACCGAGATATTGGGGAAAACACCCTCCTAGAGTTCACTGAGTGTCAGTCACCCTAACTGATATGGGTGGGTAGAGTATGAAATCATAAAACATACAAGATATAATATATCTCACAACCACGCTAGGGGAATGACCTACTCTTAGGATCAAATATAGATAATTTCACTTGGACACCAGACTGTTGCCTCTAAGGACAAGATATCCAAAAACAAACAATAATTTTAAAGGAGACACATTAAGTTCATTAATTTATTTAAATATTTAAATTCACATTAATTAATTCATCATGAATTAACTAAAATTATTATGAATACATTTAACTAACCATTAATTAAAATTGATTAATCCATAGTTTATTATTCCCAAGTGGATTCCAAGCCCTCCATGCATAATCCAACTAAGTCCACAATTTCTCAATATTATCAACATTTTCATTCCAACAAGCCACAACCCCATGGGTTAATTCATTTATAAAACATTACTAAACATTATATAATTACAGGTACACTTGAAAAAAATCATAATCTACTAACAAGAGAGATAAAACAAAGAATATCCATCTACCTCAAGTAGTGGGGAAAAGAATTTAGATAAACATAAAATTGGCCATTCATTCCTTTTAATGGATTCATATAAAGAACGAATCCATATTTTATCACATAAATTGGTAGGCCTAGATTTAACCTATTTTAACCATCCTGGTTCCATTATGACACCATCATGCATATCCCCATGTATCTCACCATCATAATATTCTACTACTGCCACAGTCTCAGGCCTCTCCACCCATATCTTGTCAGTTATCCCAAGCACATCCATCCCAGTCTCACATCACAAATCACATCAAAGTAATAAAAAAATGAACATGTTCAATAGGGAAATATAGTCACTAAAAATAAATAATTCATCCTTAACATGAAAACGAGATCTTATAAACCCTAACAAAAAGATTCTAGCCTTTATAAACATATGGTTACTGTCATCCCAAAATATTTATCTCTATCAAAACAACTTTTTTTTATTCCCTATTGAATTAACCAATTCATTATTCATTGGTTCCAACTATGGGAAACCTAATGAATCCATTATAAAAATATATTAAAATTAATTAAACATGATTCCTATAATTCTTTACATTTAACAAGATTTAGAGAAGAAAAATTCTCATTTAACATGCCTTTTGATACACTTTTATTCCTATGGAATTTTCATACATGAAATCATGTTGAAAATAGTTGTTAGAAATAATTTTTTTTTGTTTTAAAAGGATTAACAGATCTTGATATGTTGGAATTATTCATCCAATGAAGTCTCAAGAAGTTTTTGCATGAAGCGGGATGTTCATAGGAAAATCAAAGGCATTTGGAACCTTTTCTAGGGTGAATAGCTACTACTGAGTCACCTAAACTGTGCACCCCATCCCAGGAAACCGTGTGCATGTTATAGCCTCAATACAAACACTAACACATGCCTTCCTCATGCTAAAAAAAATCATGTGGATCACCATAAAATGTGTGAGGTGAGATTTTGATTTAGAATTGGTGATTTTTATGATTTATGCATGGTTAACTAAACAATGTAGACCATCCCTCAAGTTGTGCGAGCTGAAATTAGTGGAAACATAACCATGCACATGGTCTGAGAATATTTAACAGAATATTTTGACTTTAACATAAGACTGTGTGCCTCAAAATTCTAAATAATAGAACCATGCACATAGTTAGTACACAGTTAAACTAATTGTGTTCCTTAACTATTCACCAGTCAAGAGATATCCACCCACCTCCAATATACCTCATTAACCACTATTTGACTTGAGAATATGACTCCTAAAAACTCAGTGACATTGGGGGTCAGATAAGTAGTTATCCTATGACCATTTTGGAGGGGGAATCATTAGGGAGGCATTCATACTGAAAGGAGGAGAGGTTGAGACTAATTCTTTACATTTTTTTAAAGATTTCTCTCTTGAAATGTCCTTTCATTTTTCATTATTTCTCAGTTTTAATGAATATAAGAGGTAATGGGATATTATTTTTCATAATTTTTTCAATGAGTAGATAATTTATTTAATTTGATGGGGTTGTGGGTAATGAAGACACTTTTCTGATTGATTTCACCTTATTGTGCTTGGGATGTCCCTTTTAATTCTTATAACTCCTATGAATTTTTATTTCATTTTTCTTACTGGATACTCCATATCAAATCAAGAATGGTGTCTTTAAATTTTTCTAGTGGAGTTATGGTAAACAAATCTAAGACCATTGGGTACATTCATCATCACCCAAGGGATTGTTTTTAGAAAAAAAATTAAGAATTCATTTTTTGGATAAAGAATTTGATTTATATTAACTTAAATTGAACTTACCATAACAAGGAAGCTTCATCACATTTGAATCCAAAATTTGAGAATTATTATGAAAAATAAAACATAATAATAAAATTTATTTTCAAATATCTTCATAAAGATCCATATCCTCAATGAATTTTGCTTATTGATCCTTAAGAACAGTTTTTGTGTGTTTTGTTTGAAGTAGCCTAAAATTTTAAATAATTTAGGAACTGAACTGATCAAACATCTTGATAAAATCTTAAAACCATAAGATTTAATCATTAATCTCATAAAAAACAATTTTATATTCAAATTATTTATCTAATTATATTAACTCATGGAATAAAAAATTCAATTAAACATGCATAATTTCATCAATTTCATAACCATCAAATTATGAGAAAAAACTAATTTTTAAAACAAGGATCATTATTATCCAACCAAAAAATTATTACAGTCTTTACGTTATGTATCTAATATCATAAATTTCAACATGATAAACAAATAATAATAATATTTTAAACAAACCTCTGTATTTATAGAACACTATCTAGAAAAATAAAAGTAAAAATATTATCACAATGGAAAGAAACAACATGTGATCGCTAAACATAAACCAATTCCATTATTTAAAATGGTTTAATCATTATTAGGTTAATTAAACCACCATCTGAAGAAATAAACCATGGTAAATTCATTATTTCATGTAAATAAATAGGAGGAGTAATGAATCACCTGCATCAAAATAATCAATGCTCTTCACATTAGAATGGAACAATGTCGTGGATTATAGATCACCTCTCCCATAAAGAACTAAAATCTCTTGAGAAAATCATTCCATGAACGCACCATAAAATGAAAATGAAAAATAAATTATAATGATAGAGATCAAAACCCATAACATTGAATGAATAAGTGGGAGTAAATGAGATCAATCCAAGAATAAACTATGATAAATGGGAGGTAGAACATACCTTAGATTACTATGGATCAAACATGGGAAATTTGGGTCAATCCATATCAAAAGGTGATTCAAAGACATTAGAAAATAACCCTTGGTGTTATAGGATTCAAGAGAATGAAGTTGTATAAATCTTGGTTTGGATGGGGCTTAGGGTATTTATAGGAAGGAGAAATCTTTGATGACCACAATGTCCACCCTAGGACCACATTAGATCCTATTGAAAAACATGAGGACTACGGTACAATGAATGGAGACCATGCCATAGACCCTAGTCAAACTATGTTCCTATGATCTATTCCACAATTTTTAACATATATACTATTTACCTATGGATTCACTATGGTGCATCCATAAAAACCATGCTGCAACGCCTATTTTCCAAGGGGACTACACCACAACTTCCTGGCCATAGATCAGCTACCCTTGAATTGGAATAATTTTCCCAAATCATTACAGCACAACCTACTCACTCCATGTAATATTAATCAACCACAAAGAAAGGGACTACACCACATCCAACCACCATAGCATATCCACCTCAAAAAGGGTATTAGACTCAAAATTCTACCTTGATCCCTCCCATGCTGCATCATTGATATACACGCTATATAAATAGGGAATGTAATTTGGTCCAAGTATCCAAACCGCAACCCTACCAAAAATTGTTGTATCACTCCCTTTATCCTCATTTACCCAAACTACTCCTAGTTAACCCTATCTGGGATCCTCCAGCACCTAAAAATAGAAATAGAAAGTCTTATATCTTCAAAATAAAATAGATACTATAAAAAAGTTTTAGACTTTACCCAAAATAAGTTTTCAATTGATATTCACAAAGTGTTGTATATAATTCCATTAATGGTGAAGTTGATGATAGTTTTCAAAATATTTTTATAATATATCCAGGAAAAAGTTATCGTATATAATACAATAGAAGGTGGAATGGCACAATCGCTATAAGGCTTTACTGCAAGTGAGAGAATGATAGAGATATACCCTAAAGATTATTAACATATGATTTTTATCCTTATATAATAGTGTATTACATATATATATATATTATAGATTGATATAGAGGAAACCAAATCATATGAAATTCTATTGGTTTGGGTATATCATGTGTAATGATATAATGATATCATGTCGATACCTAAGCTTATGGTATTGTACGGTATGGTTGAATCATAAATCCATGAAATAAGTATTATGATATAATGAAATATATTATATGGATCATATGGATCTTTATAATGGATTATGGATGATTAATTTCAATTTTTAATGTTTGGTTTCTATTCACTTAATATTTTATAAATCATATATATTTCATATGATGAAATGTTATGGAGAATTAGAGTGTTTAAATGTTCAACATATTTAGAGAAGTTTAGAAAAAATTTATAGTAATTAAATTAATTAAATTTTTATTAATGTTCTATTAAATGTACGGTGTCTTAAGGAGTATCCCTAATGCCTAAAAAAATAGTTCAAAGACTATAGAAATAGGGTCTTGGACTTCCGGTGAGTATCCTTATTGAAGTTGTATTTTTATTTATTTCTTTACTTAATGAGGTATTAACTTAATATAAAACAAGGAGGATCTCATCCAAGTGTTGGGTGATTCAGGTTGTCCCATGGATAAACCATGGAATAATGAGTCCTTTGACTCTTTCTCATGGATCTTTATCAAACATGTGATGGAAGATATAATTTGTGGACTTCCTTGGTGTAGGGTACACACATATGTTCTTTATTTTGTTTATACATGGTTTTAATTATATTGCATGGTGAAAATGGGTTTGAATTTTTATTATTATTTATTATATTTAAATAAGTTTAATTAAATCCTTATAAACCAATAATGATATACCCTACCTTTTGTAAACATTGGATAATATTAGAGGATTATATGAATACTATTTAATGTTAAGTACATTGTCATTCATTTTTAATGTAGAACCTTGTTTATAACTGTGTACATTATGTTTGTGTAGAAAATTAAAGGATGTCACTAAATATAATTCAATAACTTCATAAAATTTAGTTTTTAAGAAAAAAAGTTTCACTATATCTTGATATTCATTCATCCTAACTAGTAACGAAGTTTGATTTTTAAGAAAAATAAAAAATATATCTATTCACTAATTCACCCCCCCCATTGGATAGTTATGGGACCACACTTGGTAACTAAACATTTGGATCTCAAATTTTCTACATCACTTCTTCCACATGAAAGTAAATAAAAAAATTAAATCACATGTAAATTTACTTTGTTTAACCCTAATTTAGAGATTATATCAAAGAGGAAAAACAAGCCACTAATTTTTATATAAATAACATTATAATAAATATTTTATTATAGAATATTTAGAGTAGTCTCATTTTAATTTAATTAATGTCTCTCATGCCAATAAGTCACTTCTGTAATTCGATTAGTTTATTTTTCACTACAATGAAAAACTCTCTTAATGAAAAATAAATATAACATATTTATATAGAAGGTTTCACAATGTTGTTCATATTATTTAACATTTATAAATTAATAAATCCCTTATTTCATTATCATAAAAATACCTTTATCTATTAAGAGAACAACAACAATATTAACCTTCTTGATAAAGAATGTATCCTATTTTTTCTCTTATACCCCCTTTTTTATAGTATCTTCTTGTCCTTTATATATATATATATATATATTGTATATTGAATCTCAAAAATCTCCTCTTTATCACAATTTATTTGAAATTATTCAAATACCATTTAAATTTATCTTTATAATCAAGTTAGGTGATAGTTTAAAGTGCATAGAAAGTAATTGGGCCCATTCCAAACAATGTTTTTTTGTCATTTTCTTATATTAAACAATCAAAACTTTATGAAAAATACTAAAATATTTATTGAGAGGAAATTTTCACAAAAAAATATAATTAATTTGTATAAAAATAAATATTGTTTCCTTGAAATTATTTGTTGTTTCGAATTTATTGACTTTTATTTTCGTACCATAATTTGATGAATCCAGGGATATAATTCCTTTATATGTATCCAAACATTCTCAAAGCGCATCAAAACTTCATTAACGGGTCTCCAAGTTCTATCATGAAAGAACTAAACTGGTTCTGTCATTCTCTATTGATCACAATAAGAATCAATTCTAGTATTGAATTATTATATCTAGTTCTATATATCTTAAGAGGGAGGAGGAGGAACATTACTCGTCATTATTGAGATAATTCTAGAGAAATTTATCTCTAGGGATTGAGATAATTATCTAGGGAGAATATATTGTTCACAAAAAGCCTTAACCATAAAATTATATAATATGGGTCTTATACTAAGGGTTATATATTATTTTTTCACACAAAATCCATTTTCTAATATATTTATCCTCTATAAACCCCATTTAATATATTATTATTATTATTATTTCATTGATTTTAACTAACTAATAGATATTTAAATAAAATTTTATTTAAACCCTTGACTCAACCTTTCAATCATCATCAACATTTATTGAACCCAAAATAATAACTATATTTTTAAATAAATAAATATCATTTTATTATTCATCCAATAAATATTTATGTGATCCTAAATAATTATTACTCCATTGAACTTGATAATAATATTCATACTTATATTAAATTCAAATAAAATTTAATTTAGGTTCTAGATACACTTAGTGTGTGGCCCTCGAGATCATTTTCTCAGTGGAATTAGGATAACTAGCCTAAAGACTAAGATTGGTATCCTGTAATATGTCAAGAAACTCGTATAGAAATATGTTAATTTCACAGAAACAAAAACATTTTTTAAATGATCACTATGTAATATAATCACTTTGTCTCAATATATCATCAATCATGTTTCATCACTTGATTCATCAATGAGTACACTTGATATAACTTTCTTTAATTTTCTTAAAATGAACTCATCGATAAAACCACCAAGGTCATAGACTTATTTAGGTAGTTTTATTCCAATAAAAGTGCCTAAGATGTTTTACTATATTAACTTGAATGGGATATATTCATTCCGGAATAATTTATTAATTTTATATCACTTATGACGTGCCCAACATATCTTTCCATGTTAGAAGCATATTTCATTACGATATTTATCAATGAATTGAAGTACATGATTAATGATACATATTAATTATAATCTCAAGTATAATAACCAATACACACAAACACATAAAAGAATATACAATGTCACATTAAACATGTTGAATTATTATTGGTGACTATTCTCATAACCTCCCATCTTAGAGATTACCATGAACGAGCTTCGAGATAAGAAGTTTCAAAGTCTCATGAGGCTCTTTCACCTAATAAATTAAATTATATTTTTTCCATTAAATATATATTATCTAGTCATAGAAAATATATTTAATAATGTTGTGATAACAATTTAAGGTTCTCATCATAGTGGGGAACTTCTATGAACTTTCTATGTGATAGATACTCTTAGGTAGTTATCATATTAATTTTATAAAAAATAAAAGTCAAAATAAAACTCATCAAGTGATAATATATTTATTAATATTGAAATATTTGAATATATAGGTCATAAATATTAAATATTAATTTTTAAGGAAAAAATTCCAAATGTAGGTTGATACATTAAACATTTCAAAATTTTCCTATATGAATGAAATTGGAAATTAGTTTTTAGATTTTGTTAGTTAAAAATAATTGTGATTTATATATCACTATAAAATGGTTTTCTTCAGTCAATTGTACCCTAAAAAATAAATCCTATATATAATATTTTATTTGAGAAAAGTAGTTGTATATTCCCACCTTTTGTTTAAATCCTTCATCACCATGAATATTTTTTCCTTAAAAATAAAATTTCTTTAGAAAATGTGTCTTTAGAAGAGAAATTCATGAACCAAAACAAAGTGCTCGAAAATTACCCAAAACTATAATAATAAAGTTATATTTTTCAATTTTTATTAATCATTTCCATTGAAATATTATTTTGATATATTATTGTAACCTTTACTTGGTCATGGCACAAAATAGAACTATATCCATGCTTGATAACATGGGTATTAAGTATTCTCCTGAGCATGAAATGCACAAATAGTCTCATTTTATTCCCCTTAATTTTTTAGTTTCTCTCCTTGGGTTCATAAAAATATGATTTCATACAATATAATGGGTGTTTTAATATATTAAATTTCATTACATAACACTTTTTGTTTCACTTAAATAATTATATCCCTCAAGTAACATTGTTTTTTTCTTCACCAGGGCATGTTTTTTCCTACTCTTATCTAAATTACTTTATTCAATATTAAAAATTCCATTAAATTCATATAATAAACTATAATGATAATATTATATTTATATTTCTCTATTTTTTAAGAAAACACAACCTGAACACTGAAATTTATATTATTCTTTACAATCATCCCCTTTGAATTTCTTAGAAACTCCATCAACTCTTATATCTTTAGCTTTGAATTATTTATAATTAATTAGAATAAATAAACTAACTATGAAATAACATTAACTTAAAATAATATAATACTATATAAATGTGATGTGAGAAAAATGATTCGTCAAATAATTTTATAATATTCCTTAAAATTACACTCTTTAATGATTGAAAATTCAAGTTTTCAATAATAATAATTCTTAACGAGTAGAAATTTGTCATAATTATTCATACATACATATATAAATAGTTCTCCCTAAATATAACATCTCTTGTTCACTTCTATTACTTTGAAAATAAACCCAAATGATTGATTATCCCATATAATATATTCCTTTAGTACAACCTGCATGGATAAAAATTATTAAATAATTAAATTACATAGAAGAGAAAGGAGTTTTTTTATATTTCATTAAGTAGGAGGTGGTGGTTAAACTCCCTGGTTTAACTTTTTCTTCTCAAATACCTCTATTGAAGTAGATTTTTTCATTACATCCATAATTGAATCTTTTATGGGTAAATACTCAACTCCATGATTCCATGTTTCATATTTTATTTAATGAAGTGATATTTAATTTCAATGTGTTTCATTATTTATTATTGTAATTGATTTTTACATATATTAATATCACTAGTATTACAACTCATTATTGAGGTATGTGAGAAAATATAATGAACCTTACTCCAGTAAACTAGATTTGGAAAATATTTATTAAAAGGAAACTAAGTACATAAGATAATATATAGAGGAGTTAGAGTTTAGAATTCCTTTGGGAATGAGTTATTACATAAACAACATATTTATATAAAAAAATAAAATAAATGGTATTTAAAAAATCACCAATTCATCATTATTATTTATTCAATGATATAATATATAATATTCCTCTTAATTATCTTGGTAAATGTGTAAACATAAGAAAAATATGATCTTAGATGCTCGGTAAGGAACAATGTGTCAAGGAAGCTACATACATCATGATCATAGAATACATAATATGGTAACAAAAATAATAAACATGGATCTTAAAGAATTAATGGATATAAAACAATGAATTCATAGTCATGGATATCATAATAAATACATAATATAATGATAATAATTCATGACAATGAGCATAATAAACATATCATTGAGGCCTTATGCCAAGGAATCGTGTATAAAAGTTAAGGACACTCCCATTACCTTATTGTAGATGCGTTATGAGAATTATCAGTGAACTGAGTGTCTATATATATCTAGGACCCACCCAACACATATATAATCAAATTCATTTCATTATAGAATACAATAGAATTAATAATTCTTGAAATAATATTTAGTAGTTATCCATATCTAAATACATGAGATAATAGTGAACAAGTATTAGATTATAATGTTTGTTAAATATATAAACATGTTAATTCTGATGAACTCATGGATTAATGGTTAAATCACTTACCCTTCATCTAGAGTTTTTCATTTAATTTCACAATTATGTGTGACCCCACATTTTTTTATTGTTTCTCCTATAGATACCATGAATAAAGTCATTGAATCCCATAGAAAGAGACTCCTACCACAAAATATCCTCCCCCATATGTGCACCCCTCCTTCCACAATAGACACACTACCCTCTATTGACTCATATAGATAGTGATTCCTTCACCGAATCTCCACCAAAAGAAGACCCATGATTCATCATAGATGTATTATTTCATGTTGAAGCCTTCCTATACATATAAAGAACATGTCCATTCCTATTTCATGCACACTTATCTATTAAATCACTTCCATATATGAAAAATGATCTACTTTAAAAACAATTATATGATGAATCCATGTTATGTTGTTATTTTTAAATGATTACTAAATAAAAAGGACTATAGAACCCTTTTAAAAAAATATGGACATTTTAATAATTTCACCAACCAATAGAATGGTATAAATATCTAGATTAATAAAATTTATTAACTAAAATGAACTATAGAGTATACATAGAGAAATTTATCTAATAAAATTTACGCTACAAATCGATGTTGCTTCAAAGATTATATCCAAGTGTTATCAATGTTTCAATAAAATGTATTACTATGGGAGATTGATTTTATATCATAGTTTTTATAGTAAAATAACAAGTTAATGATGAATAAATCAAATTTAATACTTTTAAGTAGTTAATACATATACTAGATTGGAATTGGGGATACAAACCCCTTCAATAAAGTTCTCACAAAACATGTGGAATCAATTCTGCAATTTATCTTATCCCAATATATGGAGTACTCGTGTTTGAGTCCATATAAAGGTAAAATCATGTATATATTAACTTAAAATAGATATATTATCCATCTCAAAGATTAAAAATAAAAAATAATATAAATAAATTACATTATAAGAATTTATATAAATAGGGGGTTTTAAAATGAACTAAGATAATTATAACATATTTATGGGAATATTAATTTATCACAGTGAAATAATATGGGGAAATTATTATTATATTTAGTTCCCAGGAACCAACTAATTTAAACTTTATATTACCTATATATTAAAATATCTGAATATTAATAAATATATTATCATATATCAATTGTTATTCTATGTAAACTTAATGTGATAATTTCCATAGAGCATCAATCACAGCAAAAGGTCATGGTATTTTCCTACAATTTTTGAGAAAATTGAAGTGTTATAAAAATATTCTAGAACTTATATGTCCTATGTTATGTTGTCATCATATGATGGGACACAAATGGTATAGACTAGAGGGTTCTATATTTTTGTATGCGGGTGAGGCTTAGACTCATGAAGTTCCCACTAAGTAATCTCCAAGATGGGATATTATGAATACGTCCTCAAAAATAGGAATTCCATATGTTAGTGTGTCATTGAATATTCCTATAAGAAAATGTGTGTGTTGGTCATTAGAGTTTATATACTTATTAATTCATATAATGAATACTCTAGTTTGATGTATTATTAAAAACCTCAATTCCATATATTCTTGGTGATGTACGATATGTTGGGGGTATCATCAGTGATTTGGAATAAATGAATAAGTTAATAAATAGTTTTCTTATTCAAATACAAGAAGATAATAGATCAATATCTTTAATTGAAATGATACTATCAAACAAAAATCCATGGACATTATGATTGATGGGTTTAGTCTATGAAATATATATCAAGATTATAGGTTGATGACATGAGTGTATATCCTTCTTGATTAGATATTGATATAAAGGGTTTATATTACACAATAAGAATTAATATGTGGTTTTATGTCATTGTGATATTAACTTATTCCTCTATAGGTTACTTGACATGTTTCTAGATGTTTATCTTGGAATTTAGACAAGACTACCTAATGCCACTAAGGAATAGGCCTTGAGAGTTACACTCCAATTGTATCTTTTGATCTAAGTTAAATTATTTTTAAACTAAGTGATTTGACTAAATTTATTCTCTAGTCTAGGGAATAATATTTATTCAACATTTATTGATCACTACTATTTTGGGATTATTTTTATGTGAGTTTAAAATTAATTAAATATTAATTCACAAGATCATTATTATAACATTTATTTATTTAAATAATGAGTTATATTTATTTACTATTCTAGGTATAGTAAATATTGATGAAGGTGGTTGGGCTAAGTTAAGGGCCCAGTAATAGAAATTATATAATCATAAATATCATTTAAATAAATAGGGAATTGATTATTTAATTAAAATGATATTTAATTTTTATAAGTTGGTACATGCCATTGTATAATATATTATTATTATTATTATTATTATTATTACTGTTATTACTACTACTACTAATTGGTATGGGGAATGTATTGGATTTATTATTTTTTGAAGGGGCTTTAGGTAATTATCATTGATAAACCCTAGCTATATATATTCCCATGTTATATTATTTCCTCGTGTAAATTCATTTGGGTGAATTTAATTGTGTTTGGGCATAACATACTCTATTAGAGAATTCTAACAAAGAAGAACATATATAGGGTTTCTCTAAAGACTAATAGAATTTATCCATCACCTTCCTCCCTCATAAGAATGAGAGAACTAGAGAAGCGGTCCTTTGAGCCTGAAGAATTGTGTTGCAATCAAGATGAACAACGTAAGATTTTTAGTTCATCTATGCTATCACTCATAGTCACATCAGTATTGTTTGGAGATCAATGATCATGTGTCGATACCGCTAGAGGGATTTTACCTTTGATCCTATTAGTGAAAAATGGTCCAACTCAAATTGGATTTTATCGATCAACATCTACATCAAAGAAGGATCTCAAGACTGAGGTACTTTCTTATTATTAAATTAATTATAAATTTAACAAAGAAGATCTATCTTAATATATTTAAGATAATTTTTATAGCTTCTTTAGGTTTATTTTTTATACATGATTATTATTTTTCATGTTCTTGAATTTTATTCATTGAAGCTAAAAAAAGATTTTTTGGGAATGGGCCCAATTGGAACTTCTGTTACACCCAGAACCTTCAATTATTTGTATAGTACATGAAATATATAGTAATAAGATTCATATAGAAAATTATGTAGTACATTTAGTTTAAATGGGTTATTACAAAGTAATGAAAAATAAGAAAGAGAGAGGGAAAAGGAACCCTTACTTTGTATAGAGATTTCCTTTCTTTGGAACCATCCCTTTAAGACTTCTAAATATCTCTAACTTGTGGAGAGAAATATATTAAGATATAAATTAAATTAAATTAAAATTAAAAATGTAGAGAATATACTGAGGAGTTGGGTATTTATAAGGAATGTTTGAGGTACATTTCATGGTATTGTGGGATTGTTAAAAGCCATTTTTAGACCACGAGTGTTGGCCGAAAGATTGATAATTGAATTTTTTATAGGGGTTGGTGCGAATTATTATATTGGTTAACCATAAAACTATATATTCATAAAATAATATTTATAGAAAATTTATTTACTTGTTATTAATCAATTTTTGTCTATAAAAATTTACAAATATATTCATGAACTATTCACTTGTGTATTTTTCTATTTATGGAAATACTAAAAATTTACCATTACCTAAATTTGATGTCATGAATCGAAATTTTACTTCCATTTTATTAAAAATAATCATATATTTAGGAGAGATTTAATTACTAAATAAAAAATATAAGTAATTTTATATTGTATGTTTTGATCGAATGAGGTATTTATTTTTATGATGATTAAAAAAAAGTGTTTATATATTATTGTCAGATTATTAATTCTTATTTATATATATATATATGTAATTATTTATGATTGTTATATGGTATTTGTAATTGTTATATTATGCTTTCTAATAGTGGTAAATACTTTTCAAATAATGACCAAATTAAAATTGATAAATTTCCCCAATTTTCCTATAAATTTACTTTATTCTATAATATAAAATCATAATTATAATAATATTAGTTATTAAAACTTTATTGCATCAAATATTATAGTTTTTTCCAATTATTCATGTATATTCCATTCATTATTTTTGTTAAAAATAGGATCTGAGGGAGTTTATCATTCACTAGTATTATAAATTTTCATTTGTATTTTATTTTCAATTTTATATATTATAGTGAATGTGTCTCTCTAATTTCATTTTATAACTATGAATAAAAAAAAATATTTTTTTATTATGATTAATTTTATAGATCCATTATATTTATTTATTTTCATAGATAATGTTTTAGGTATTACACAAACCATGAAGGTTTCCATATAAACTCCCCTCCATTAATCATTTTCCATTCCCATCATCAATATTTATCCTTTTAAAACCATTAAAATCATTCTCTAGATATAGCCTAACATATTATTTTCTTATAACTATAAATCCCATCATGTAACACCTCGAGATTTTATGAGAGAGATTCTTTTTAATTTATTTTATTTCTTGTGTTGTACTCTACACCAATATTATATTGTTCTAAACAAAACACCATATTAGATTGCAGTATACGTAACACTATTCTTGGCTTCTGTTGCACACAATTTTATGTTCTTTTGATAGAATTCAACACTAAGTTTATATTTTGTTCAATGTAAAAATGATATAAGTATGGATTATGTTATATGCAACACCAAAGAATATTTCACTACACGGAACAGTTACTTGGCTTGTGTTATACTCAAAAGCGACCTTCCCCGATAGCTTGCATTGTATGCGATACCGAGTTTCAATAAACAACGATATATTATTAAAATATTATTATTTAATGGGATATAAACTAGAAATTATGAATATTATTAACCACATTTTTAATTTTATATAACATTATAATTCATCTTACATATTTTCTAGAATATTATATGAGAACAAAATCAATTTTTCAGATAAAAGAAGTATTTTTCAAAAAATAAAATTTTACCGCCATTTGATAGCGCACCCATTTTAAATCTTGTTTTTGAAACTTTTATAAGTTAAATTTCACAGAATAAAATTATTCTTTGGAATAAAGATATAGAAAATTAATTTTTTGAATTTTTGTTATTTTTATGATAAAATTCAATTTTTTATGAATAGTGAAAAATACTCCATTTTAATGTGAAACTGCCTTTTCATCTAATTTATTTATAGAGTTAAATTATCTTTTTAATTTTTTTAATTTTAATTGGATTATATTTTTATCATTTAATCCATTTTTTCTCATTATAAGTAATTTAAATCTTAAATTGGACATAAACACGTGTCAATCTTTTGATAGTTATTATTTTTTAGAAACCCGCTTTTTAGTTTTGACAAAAAGAATTAATTTTAAATTAATTACTACAACTTCTGTGTTTTGAATTTGAAAAAATGGATTCCATATATGGAATCATAATGTTAAAATTTTGTAAATGGGTACCTTTTATTTCTAGACATTATGAATAGTAACTTCATTAAATATTTTATTTACCATGGTTAAAGGGTAAATCTAGTAAATAAGGGTACAAAATAATATTATAATAATATTAAAATACACAAACACATGTCCTAATCTTATTTTATTATATATTTATGATCATGGGCATCCTTAGGTCGATTTTGGGACCCCATTTATTCACTTGGATGTGAAAAGGACATTTTATAATAATTAATTTAAAGTAAAGATAATTATAGTATAAACAAATATTTTTTACTAAATTGATTTTAATATAGGGTTATATAACTGATATATATGTCTATATATATTAATTAGAAAGATAAAAATATTTTCTACATCTTTTTTTATTTATAATTTTTAGACAATAGATAAATATATTTATTTATGACACAATTATGATGTAGTGATTACCTCATTAATGAAAGATTCAAATAAATGAATTTATAATTATGAAAATAAATTTAATTTGATAATTTTTATGCCATAAAAGAATTTTATGGATGACATTGAAATATTAGGGATCTTTTAATTCCATTAGTTTGAAGGAATCAAGTTGTTATGAATTTAAAAAAAAAGTCTGGTATGAATAGTGCCCAAAATTGACAAAATTTGTAACATAAAACATAAAATAGTTCATAAAATGATATTAAATTTATAAAAATTTAATATTCGGAAATATTGTTATTATAAGTCCAAATATGTCATAAATAACTTTTTTTGGGTCTTTTTACATGATTTAGTAATTATATTAATCCACAATATGTAAATAACATGATATCACAGTAAGATTAAAAAGGGTAAAATAAGGGTTAAACCAAAATGATAAGGATAAAAAAATATTCAAAAAATTTATAATAATTATTGGACTATGTTTATTCAAACCAACATCTTCTTATCTTATAATTAAATAAGTTTTGGACCATTTTACATCAAAATTTAATTTATAATAAATTAATATTTTAGAACTTTCCTAAAGTGTCCCTCTCCTCTCTTATAAAATAGAACCTCCTCTATATCCTCTTCACTCCATTTTCAGACTTCAAACTTAGCTAAACCCTACCAATTTCTCTTCTCAACGTCCCTAGTTAGATTTTAGAGGTGTTGGTCTTCTCAAAATACCAACTCTAGTTCCATAACATAAAACCTAAAGGAGGCACGTCGAGGAAGAGGTAATCTCTTTTACCGATTCTTTCAAATTTATTTATTCTTCTACTTCCTCTTATTTAGTTGTTTCATTATAAAGTAATAACATCAGTATCACTCATATACTAATATGTTTTTATAGATATGAAACAACCCTATTTCACCTTCTATCCATCCTATGAAAAATGAAATCACCGCATGTGTGTGCATACGGCTTACCGTCTCCATGTCGTTGTGTAATCTGTTTTTCACCATCGCCTTACATGGATGGGTATAATGGTGAAAATAATAACTATATTTAATTATTATTTCATGATACTAATTATGAGATTTTATACACCATCCACTTAAATACCATTATAAAATTATGGGAACGATATCATCACTCGTGTGTACATACGGCCTACCGTCTCCACGACACGATGAGATTCCTACTCCACATTTACCATTCAAGAATGATTATAAATTATATATGATAATTAATCATGAAATATATTACATAGTAATACTTATATTTAGGTATATATATATGTCATTTACTTACTTACATTCAATTTAATAAGGAAACAAAAACAGTGTTCATGCGTACGTACAGTCTATCATCTCCATGAATGGTGTATTCCATTTCTTTTATCTATCTATTATATGTATACTAATATAATTAATATATATAATATATTAATAATTAATTAATTACTTAATTAATTAAATCAATATATAAGTAATAATATCAAGAATAAAAATTCAAAACATGTACGATAAACAAAACAATTATTACCAAAAATGTTGCTTTAACATGGAATTGACAAATGAATGAGTAATATAAAGTCATAAGTGAATAATATATGGTATCATAAATATTATTATGGTTCTATTACAAGTTAATTATATGATTAAACCCACAATATATAATTTTTAGACACATATGGAATAAATCATACCTAAGGTAAGGGATAACATTTCCAATCTTGTTTTTATCCGAGATTGTTTATTAGAAAATATTTAATGGGGATATATCTATAATCCATATCCATGTTTTCTAAAAATGTGTCCATAAAATGCCCACTATTATTCTATGTTTTTTTAATGACTGTTTTACCCATTTTTGACTTTTAATACATGGTATGGAAGGAATATTTCTTTGGTTTACCTTACGAGGTACTTTTTGACTTTTCCATCAAAAGTAAAAGAAGAATGTTTTTTAACTTATATGACATGAATGGATTTTTACTGTTTCATAACGCCTTATTTACATGAATATTCCTCTACACTATCTTAAGTTTATTTTCAACTAAATTATTTTGTTTTAAATTTTCACGACATTTTGAGAAAAGAAAACATTTTTGAAGAAGAAAGGATATTTTCGTCAAGAAATAAGTTCAACTGTTTTATCAAAATTATTTTCCATATAAGATTACATAGTTTTATGTTTATATCCCTATTATTACATTGGTTTTAATAGGTAAATGATGAAATTATTTTTAGGAAATCCATTTATGGATTATATTATGGTGGTTTGATGTTTAAAAAACCCATTTATTTCATATGTTATGTTATGGTGAATATTTTTATGTTTTTTGTGGAACACGTAAGAATGGTTTCATTATGAGATGGGTGGGACCTATATCTACCTCCAATGAATTGGGTAAAAATTTATATCTCATGATATAGACATTACTAGAACAGTAAGTAAATCTGGTTCAATAATGTAGGGCTGGAAGGACAAGTAAATCTGGTTCATTAATACATTGATGGAACGGAAAGTAAACCCAATTTAGTAATGGACTATGTCCACTATGGTGGTCTTTGTAGAAATGACTTGTATTCTACAGAAATAATATTATTTTCTTATTAGTTTTCCATAATTACATGTTTTATTCCAATGTTATTCTATCATGGTTAATGTTCCATTATGATCCATGTCTTAAGTACTGCCAAGATTTATTTCATGACTCAAGATTTTGATGTTTAAACTTTATGTTAATGTTTTTAAATTCAAATGTTTATGGTTTGTTTTATGTTCTCCATGTTTACCCTTACTGAGCATTTGAGCTAACCCTTTCTATGTTTTCTTTTCCCCATGATATAAAGAAAGGTTTTCGGTAAGAAAACAAAAAGAGGAAGATCCTTATAGGAGATGTTGGAGATCTTTCACCATGATTAGAATATTTTTTTTCTGAGTTTCCAAAGACACTAAACTAATATGATCTTTGTGGATCTGTTTGTGTCATGTATTAAGTATTCTGCAAAAGAAATGTGATATCCATCTATTTGAAGCTAGAATCTCTACATTTGGTATTAGAGTGAAGGTTTATTCAACCTTTGGAAACTTGGATGTGAAAACTTTAGTGAGTTCCCTAGAGATATTTGTAACACCCCAAGCTTCCACGGTACGTTTCCCTTTGAATAATGCAATAGCTTGCATTGTACACAACTTCACGATTCTAACACATCGTGACCAATCAAACTTGCCGTTATGAATAGTAATACCCGCTTTTTGAAATTTTATAAATTTTATCTTTCAAAATGGACTTCATTTTGGATTCAGAATATTGAAATTAGCCTAGGGTGAAATTTTGGTATTTTTCTGAAAACTTTCAATTTTTGATGAATAGTGAAAAACATTGAGTTATAGTTTAAAACCGATTTTTTATTTAAATAATAATTTATTTTATTTAAATTTATTTTAGGAAAAAATAGATACATAATAACTATATAAGTTCAATGTAATTCATTAGAGTCAGTTTATAATAATTTTAGATATATAAAAATTTTATTGAACTTTTCACCGTCTTTTACCCATCTCCTAGGAGAATTTGCAAATTCACATAAAACATAATTCTACCACTTCTGTGAGTGTAATTTAGAAAATCCAAGAGACATGTTTAATATCAATGAGTACAATGTGGTTCAATAAGATAAAAATAATTTTTTTGTTGAATAGTAACTTTTTTACTTTTATTTACCACAGTTAAAAGTACATATGGTAATTAAGGGTAAAAAAGATATTATTATTACCCTAAAACATGTACTAATTATATTGTATAAGTATAATTCGTCCAAAAACAACCTTAAGAATAAAATATGAACCTCTTTGGTCCACTTGGATTTGATTAGGACATTTATTATTATTTAATTCAAAGAAGAGTTAAAAGAGTTAAAATGAGAGTTTAATAACTAAAACATTTCTAATATAGGGTTATACATAAGATAAAATCGATTATAAATATTCATTAGAAAGATAAAAGGATTTCCTAAATAATGGTATTTTATGTATAATTTTTAGACACTAAATAATTTAATTTATTTATGACACAATGGTGATGCAGTAATTACCTAATTAATGAAATATTAAAATAATTGATATTATAAATATCCTAATAAATGTAATTTGACACTTTTTTTTGAATTATACTAATTTTATAGGTTAATATGACATATTAGGGTTGGTTATATGAATTATTTTCGCAGTAGTAATTCTGTTATAAATTTATCAAAAACAAAATACCAAATAGCGTCAAATTTGACATAAAAGAGTTTTTAAAACAAATATTATATTATTAATTGATATTATATTCCTAAACATCTAAATTTTAACCAAAGGACTTATATAATGATAGGTGAATAATTAATGAACCACTTGGGGTTATCTTGGATGTATATAGTAAGTTTATTAACCATATAATATAAAAATAAAAAGAGACATGGTAAATGTCAAACTATTTAACTAAGAGTTAAATCTAAAAGATAAAGTTAATATAGTGACCTAAAACTGTCTAAAACCTGTTGGTTGAGTGTTTTTAGACCCATACCCGCCTTAGCCTTTAAATAATCCATTTTTGATCCATTAGAAACCGAAATTGATTTTATTATAAAATAATATTTCTAGCTTTTCCTAAGGAGCCCCTCACCCCTCTTATAAAAGGGCACTCCCCCTTGTCTATAATTCACACCTTCAAAGCCATTTGGATCATCAAAACCCTACCCAAATATCCTATCAACTTCTATCACTTAATCCTAGAGGCCTTCCTTTTGTCATAAAGCTAACTTAAGGATCCCTTTTGATCAAATCAAAAGGAAGAACCTAAAGAAGAGGTAATAATTCACTACTAGAAATTTAAGCTATAGCCACAGACCTATAGCCACTGTTTTATAGGTATGTGTATATAGGTTGTTTATAGTCACAATTTAATTAACCATCCTTGGATAAACATCTTAGTTATTTTTTTCGATTTTCATCGGGTTCTCCTCTCCTTTTTTTGCGATCTGTGTCAAGCTCACCTCTCCTCCTCCCCTGATCCACTACGACCCTCTTTTCCTCTCCATCTACATCTCTCATTGTGGTGCCCTCCTTTAGATGCTTCCAATCAATGCCCTCTACGCTATCATCAACCTCTCTCACCATGACCCTCCTCTCTGAACCGTCAACCTATCATGTTGTTCACAGCAGAATCCTCGTCGTGGTGTCCTCCCCCGACTCTGCCACCCAACTCTGCCACCCCGCAGACACTACCCCGAAACAGCCGCCCCACCTCCTCCTCTAGTGAACCTATGATGTGGCTACCCCACCTCCATAGATCATCCTCATCCTCGGCCAGTAAGACCTCCTAATTACCAACCTAAGGTATTTAGGGTTTTAACCCCTCAAATTTCACTCATGTGTATTTTCTCTAATGGTTGGATATTCGGATGTACACTGGTTGTATGCATCAAGAACACCTGTACAGTAAAAACCCAAGTCACCAAGGGTGTTTTTTTCCATTATAGATTTACACTGTTATCATTGAGATATTTATTCAAGTATTATTTTTGGGTTGATATTGTTATTTTTTTGACTCTTGGAATGGGGTGGAAATAGAATCCGAGTTCATGAATCGTACATGAAATATAGGTATTTTTCTACCTGTTCATGAATACTTATCTATGAAAAATAGTTTTAAAAAAGGAAAGTCTGTTTATAAATTGGGTTTGAGAAATTAATATTTGTGGTCATGTTTTTGGAAAATTAATTTGAAATTGGTTTTGATTAATTAAAACATCAATAATAAATGAATTGGTTTTTTCTAGAAAAACATATTGATGATGTATTATTTAATAGAATCTAAAATATTGGTTTTCATGTGTTTCTGTTTGATTTATGATATCATAATCATGTTTATATGGTAGATGAAAATCTTTATTTGGTTTGTTAGGATATTATATTCCTAGTAGTTTGGAGTATGATGGTTATGTATTGGGTATGGTTTGGATTTGTCTTTGGGGTTTGGGTTGGTGGTAATCCCTCAAGTTGGTGGATCTTATTGGGGGGTTTCTTGATGTTCTGATGTAAAACTCTCGATATAGGGAATTTTGGTGATTTTTGGGTGATTTGATGGTGTATTTCTTTTAGGATTTTTCTTGTTACATCAGTTAAGGGGTGGCTGGTTTCTTATTATCAGGGGTGAATGTGTGGAGTTTGGTTGTTATGCTTGGTGTGTAGGAGAGTAAACCTTAGATTATTATGATAAACCTTAGGGTTTGGTGTTTTAGAAATGATATTTTGTTATGAAGTATGGATTAAATGTAGTTTTATGATTTTGTGGTAATAATTCATGCTTAGGATCGTGGCGCGATGGGTTTCTATTTAGTAATGTTGTTATTACTAAATAATTTTGAGTCAAAATTCATCAACAAAGCATCTAATTAGGATGGCATTGTGTTCTCATGGGAAATATGATCAAGTGGTTATTTCCCTCATATTATGTTACAACTACTATTATCCATTGACCAAGGTCTTGGAAAAGGAAAAAAAGGTTTTCTAAGTTATCCATGAGTTCTAGGAGTAGCAGTATCTAATTTTCAGTAGTGACATGGGATCGTAGGATGTTTAGAATATTTTGAAGAAATTTTAGTTCCTATTTGAAAGGATTGGAACTCTAGAGGATATATGTGTGAAACTAGAAGTTTCTAAATTCAAAGGAGTTGAATCAGAATGGATAAATACATTTGATCATAAAAGAAGTAATGAGGAGGTTTTATGGATCGAGTTTTTGTCCCTATTCTATGAGAGGCTATGGTAGATTTACAGAATAAGAGCCTGTTTTGGGAATTCATGGAGCTATATCATTTTTGGGCCAGGATCTTCTATATTGATCATAATGTGATATTAGAAACAAGACATGTGTATGTAGGATTGATGATGGTATCGATAATACTATAGTGTGGAGATTCATACTCGTCTTTTTTGAGTGAAATCTATATCAAGGGATGGTGATCATTATCAAGGTTGTGAAATGTATGAACTTAGATAGTAAATGGATGAATATAGTGTCTGGATTTGGATGTTGGATGAACCATATTTGGTTCCAAGACCACACGAAAATTAATGATTTACCTATAGTGGTTGGTATAGTTAGTGTGTTCAGTTAATTATGACAAGTTTATATTGGTAAATATGCTATTTAGAGCTTTTGTATTTCTAATATGTCATTCAGATCAATGTGTTGGGTTAAGTATCAATATTTGATATTGTAGTGGGCTAGTGCTTGACAATTCAAGTGTGCAGTTTGAAAGGGATCCTAAAAAGGGTACTCTAAAGACTGTTGAAAGTGTGTGTGGAAGGGAAACCAAGTTGTCCAAATTGTTAAGAATTTATGACATAGATTCCATAACAATAATAATTGTTTAAAGATAAAAGGAAAGAACCAATTATCGCATGTTCTTAAATACTTTCTACAAAGAAGGAATATACAATCAAGAAGAAGAAAGATCATGCACCAAAAGATTGTATAATCATATTAGCAAACTGGTTTGAAAAATCCAAGCGTATTTAGTAAGAATAAAAGAAGGAAAATTCTCTACTTTATAAAATTGATAAACCTATATAAACTAAGAATAAAGGTGAATTATAGAGGAATAACATGATTAAGAAATGAGTTTTCAATCTAGAAAATTAATAAAGATATGTGAATGAAGAGTTTTAGGTATTTTATACATTCAAGGAATGGATTTTCTAGGTTAAGAACAATGTCTAATCCCTTTTTATGTCTTTTAAGTGATGATGGAGGTTTACCTTATTCTCATATTTTGGTGATTTTTTATTTTGGAATAGGAAATTGAAGGTGATGTTTGAAAAATAAAGAGCTTTATTAAGGATCATGTTATTTAGTATTGGGATGTACATATCAATTTGAATATTATTTGTTTATTGTTGGTTATGGATTCATGTATAATTTATCATACACAGTTGACACACTGATCACATATATATAAGAAGTTGTTATATCTCATTTCTTTTCCCACTATTTTCTTATAGGTGGTTTCTTATGATAAGAACGATTCTATCCACCACCATCGAAGACAATGAGTTTAAGATTTGGGTAAGGTTTATTCCATTTTTATTCTTTAGCCCAATTTTAATTTGGGATTTTTTTATTTTTGGGTTCCTTATATTTTTGTTGTGTGTTTTGGATTTCATTGAGGTGGATTCGAGTCGTCATTGACAAAGGATTACATGTGTATGCATAGGTAGGCATATGAATATATAAGTTCCCCCTTTATATATATTCACTCATGGCAGTATGAATATATATATTGGGGCTAGGTGTGCTTATATATAGATATGAAAAATGCATACACGTATAAGTGTAAATGGGTATATGAAAGTATAAACATATATCTAAGGACCCCCTTGTGCATATTTGGCCATGAAAATATGTACATAGGGGCTAGGTGTCCTTATATATATGTTAAGTTTCATATGCATGCAAGCGGAAAAAAGGAAGATTTGAGTTTTCATCGTCAAAAGCAAACGCGCCTTGAAGTTGAGGTAGGGTCCCTCTTCTAGCCTATTTAATTCAAGAATGTTTTAAATTGCATTTAGTTGCATTCTTAATTCTACTTATTTATATTAAATTGCAATTCTTGAATATGTGTTAGTTAAGATTATTGTTTCATTTGATAAATAAGTCACGATTTTGTAATAAATCCCCTCCAACAGAGGTGCGCTGTCTGCGAAAACTCAAAGTGGTATACCTTGCTTAACATTATTGCATTGATGTTTTCCTTATACTTGATTCTGTTGTTAGTCATAAAGCACACAACATACTTGACCCTTTTTATCCCTATAGGGGGTTTCCCTCTTTTTATTAAAACAATTTTTTGAACCAAGACACTCTTTAAGTGTCGTTAGACTTTTAAGATGGGTCCCATGTTGTGTGACCATGTCACATGGCATGTGATATTTAAATCCAACCAAAAGCCTAGTTCCACAGCCCAGGGATCCCACAGTACCAGTAATGTCAGATTACATGTTATGTAACCTGTGATTTTCTTGATCCCATGGGGTATTCCTCTAGGTATTCCTACACATTGCTAGATCTCAAAACCTCACCGAATTAGTTATATCTGGGGTCATCCAATCCTCTATTCATCACAGATTAGCATTAATTTATTTAAATCTTCTGATAAAACATCCTCTCATGCCATCCATATCATCCTATTTGAAACTAAGTGGAACAGATACTCCAATTCCATTTTAATCCACCTCCAAAATCCATGATAAAAATGACATAAATTGCCCTTATGAAAAACAAGGCCAAGGAAGGAACTGATTACCTAGTGGAAAACCACCAACTGACCAATGGCCACAAACTTTTTGGTTCCAACCATAAACCATACAATAGTTAGTCTAGAGCCAACCCTCCCCCACTATCACTATTAATATGTTCATGGTGCTTTATAATAGCTAACTGTTGGCCCCATCTACTGCTTTTTAGGAACACCACATACTTCTTCCCCCCTTTACTAAATCCGTCTACCCGAAACATAAAATTTCAATTAAAACTTAATCATTTTAATTAGAAATCACGAAAATTAAATTTTAAGAACCCAAAAAACAAATCCAAAGTCATTACAAACTATCCACTATACGATTTCTCATCCATGAGAAACATTACTAAGAATCACAGGTGACTTAAGGTTTCAGGGGTTTGGAGATGCCTTCGGTCCTACTCCTTCCCTTCATAGTTTTCCATCCTTCACCTTATCTATTATTCAGTACCTTGAAGTCTCATTTACCTTCTTCTTCAATGTCTTTTTTCCTAGGGTTTGACAAGCATCAATTTTGAAATCACTTCTTTCAAGATCGATCACTAGTATTCAGGTTTACCAGAATGTTTCAGTATTTTTCAAATGTTTTCTAGCAGTTGAACATTATTCCCTCAAATTTTATAATTATTTACTTTTCTAATAGAAGAATTGATCTACCATAGGTGTACTGAACTGAGTTATAATTGATTCTTTCTCAGATTGCATGAAGTGGTGGATCTGGCTTTGTCTTTGACAAAATATTCATGTTCTTTCAACTGTTAACCATGTTTCCTCTACCGGTGTAACCTAATTGTTCACTCTAGGAGAGACTCTCGGTTCTCATCCCAATGGATTTAGATTATCATATTGCATCTACCTTTTTAAAATCATTCTTTTCTTACTATTTGCAACAACATTCTTGGAAATATTTTATGTCGATCAGAAGATACTTAAAGGGAAACATCTCATTAATTATTTTTTGTTTGCAGATCTTGACCTATCTAAGAAACATCTAGAGTTTATTTGGTTCTCTGTTGAAAAATAGTTCAAAGTTAAACAACACATTTTCTAGGAAACATAAGAGTTGTACTTTTCTTGCTATTTTCTTTAAGGAAATTCTATAGTGAACCGCCAGAGTCTCGGTCCAAAGGTATATTCAAGGATTAATATAGCACTCATCTTCATGGGGTACATGTGTTTTATGCTTATATAGCTAGTGAGTCACTGGATACCAAGGGTCCATTGACACATGAAGGGGAGTTGAGGAGAATCATCTAGTCACAGTGTCCTTTAAACTCAAAAAGGGTATAATTTTCTGAAATTTTAATGATTATCAGGTACAACACCCCTGTGCTTCAGATAAAACTAGGCCTAAGGAGGGATGATTTTCTCCTACTTCTTTTTCTATTTAGAAATCATGTGCCACAGTACCTAAGAGATTTTCAAGGGTTGTAAGCAAGAATCCTAAGACATCTAAGATAAAATCCAAAGAAGGTGAGGATTATCTGGCCATGAAGACTATGGAACCTATTAAGGAAGAATCCCATGTGTGTTAAGATATCATAGTCTGCAATATGATCATTTGAGGGGGAAGGGGAAGAGGGTGGGTGGAGGGGGGTAGGGGGAAGGGGGTGGGTGGAGTGGGGAAGGGTGTAGGGTGGTGGGGGGCAGGGGCAGGGGGCAGGGGTGGGTGGAGGGGGGCAGGGGGCAGGGTGGAGGGGGGCAGGGGGTAGGGGCAGGGGGGATGTCGACAGGGCAGGGGGGAGGGGGGAGGGGGGATGGTCAGAATGTTTCTCTGCCTCCTCCCACTCCCGTCGCTGCTGGCCGGAAGATGCAGCCCCGCGGATGTCGTTGGACCGGGCCAACACGCCGCGGTCATGCTGCGGTCACGCAACGGTCATGTCGCGGTCATGCCCCAGTCACACCGCGGTCACGCCACCGTCACGCCATCGTCACGCCGCGGTCACGCCGCTGTCACGCTATGTTCATGCCATGATTTGGCCCTGCTCCAGGATGACACCCTATGATGGTTCATAGTAATAGTATTCCATTAGTCTTGTGATCAATGTTGAGACTGACTAATCAAAATTTCTGCCGGTGGGGTTATGAATGGAATGTTTCTCCGCCTCCTCTCGCTCCCTTCGCTTTTGGCCGGAAGATGTTGCCCCACGGATGTCGCTGGACCGGTCCAACACGCCGACGTCACGCCGCGGTCACGCTGCGGTCACGCCGCGGTTACGCCGCTGTCATGCCGCGGTCACGCCGTGGTCACGCCGCGGTCACACTGTGATTTGGCCCTGCTCCAGGACGACACCCTACGGCGGTTCGTAGTGATAGTATTATATGAGTCTTGTGATCAATGTTGATACTGACTAATCACAATTTCTGTCGGTGGGGTGATGACCAGAATGTTACCCCACCTCCTCTCACTCCCTTCGCTCCTGGCCGGAAGATACTACCCTGCGGATGTCGCTGGACCAGGACAACACGCCGCGGTCACACCGCGGTCATGCCGCAGTCACGCCGTGGGCACTCCGTGATTTATCCCTTCCCTAGGAAGACACCCCGTGGCAATTCGTAGTGATAATATTCCATGAGTCTTATGATCAATGTTGAGACTGGCTAATCACAAGTTCTACCGGCGGGGCGATGGCCGGAATGTTTCCCCACCTCCTCCTGCTCCCTTCACTCCTAGACGGAAGATTCTACCCCACATATGTCACTGGATCGGGCCAACACGCTGTGGTCACTCTGCGGTCATGCCGCGGTCATGCCGTGGTCACACCGCGGTCACCCCGCGGTCACGCCGCGGTCACACCGTTGTCACGCCGCGGTCACGCCGCGGTCATGCCGCGGTCACACCGCGGTCACATCACGGTAATGCCATGATTTGGCCCTGCTCCAGGACAACACCCCGCAGTGGTTTGTGGTGATAATATTCCATGAGTCTTGTGATCAATGTTGAGACTGACTAATTACAATTTCTACCGGCGGGGCGACGACCAGAATGTTGCCTCGCCTCCTCCCTCTTTCTTTGCTCCTAGCCGGATAATGCTCCCCCGCAGATGTCGCTAGACTGGGCCAACATGCCGCGGTCATGCCGCGGTCACTCCACGGTCACGTTGCGGTCACGCCGCAGTAATGTCATGATTTGTCCCTTCTCCAGCCATATCAAGCCCACACTATCCCCCTTCCACATTCATTTCATCCCGCTGCCACCAGCATTCCAGCCCGCAAAAGCCCCCCCGCCACCTTCAAATCAGCCCGCACCATCCCCCCAGCACCTGCAACCAGCCCCCTTCCACCAGTATTCCAGCCCCCTTCCACCTGTATTTGAGCCCGCACCAGCCCCCATCCACCTGCAATCCAGCCCGCACCAGCCACCACACCAGCCACCACCCCCCAGCCTCCTGAAAAACACTCATGTCAGCCCTCTACCACCTGAAAAACAGCCCCAGCCACCAGTTCCAGCCCTCACTAGCCCTCGACCTCTTACATCCCAGCCCGCACCAGCCCCTGCCACATGCCCAACAACCCCCATCCACCTGCAATCCATCCCACACCAAGCCCTGACCCCTATTCCAGCCCGCACTAGCCCCCTACCACCCCCTGCTGCATGCCTTCCCACCCGCACTAGCCACTCCAGCCCGCAACAGCCACCGCACCAGCCCCCAGCCTCTTGCATTCCAGGATGCACGAGAAAAACTCAATGAAAGTCACAAAAAGTAAAGGCGAAAGAAGATCCCCTTGATTGAGACCTCTTTTCCCCAAAAAGTATCCATGTAAACTGCCATTAATGTTCACCGAGATCATTGGGGTAGAGACACATCTTTTAACCCAAGACGAGAACCTAGCCGGAAAGCCGAGAAGATCCAAAGAATCCCATAATAATTACCACCTGACCGAATCAAAAGTCTTGAATAAATTGATCCTGGAGGCACACCTAGGAACCCCAAAATCAAGATGGTATCCCCACAATAATTCCTGGGTAACAAGATTCTTAGGATGATTTGTTTTTGGTACTAAAGGTTGAGGATATTTTTATCCAACTTTAGATTTAAGAGTCTCTTAAGGTTATTTTTGTAACCGTCCTACTAGAGGGCCCGAGTTATAAGTGGTAGAAGTCTATTATTCAGACTAATCCAGACAAAGAATATTCTTGGAAAATTTTTAAGGCATTGTTCATTTATCATTCTTTCATAATGAAGTGAAGTTATTGATGGCTATAGAATTTTCTAGGAGGGGCTTCCTAGGTGGGGTGTCCAAGGGCTGTCTGGGGGGTGCCAGGGGGTCTGTAGGGTAGGGGGAGGGTGCAGGTAGGGTGTCTAGGAGGGGTTGTCCAGGGGGTGTCTAAGGGATGTACGGGGGGGTCTGTAGGGCAGGGTACAGGTGGCGTGTCCAAGTGCTGTTCGGGGGGGTGTCGGGGGGTCTGCAGGGCAGGGGGTGTAGGTGGGGTATCTAGGAGGGGTTGTCCTGGGGGGCTGCCCAAGGGTTGTCCAGGGGGGTTTAGGGGGGTCGATAGGGTAGGGGGTAGGGTGAAGGTGGGGTGTCTAGGGGGCCGTCAAGGGGGGGGGGGGTTCCAAGGGCTGTCAGGGGGGGGGCTAATTTGAAGAGATAAACCCACGAGCTATGGGACCTAACCTCATAGAAATAATTTTGCTAATGATTTTTGGAAAGGTATTACCGATAGAAATAGGTCTTAAATCCTTTATATCCACAACATTTTCCTTCTTTGGGATCAGGGAAATAAAATTGGAGTTGATTCCATAGGGCATTGAGGCATGGTTAAAGAACTCCCTCATAGCGTTAAGGAGCTCATCATGAACTATGTCCCAGTAGATCATAAAGAATTAATTTGTGAACCCATCAGGACCAGCCACACTCTCATGATTTAGAGAAAAAAGGGCACTATTAACCTCCTTATCATCAAGGGATGCAACAAGGGAGATTGTTGGATTGGTGTAGCCCGATCCGGTTGGGCCGAATGCTTGTGGCCCACAACTATCGCAGGTCGAGCTCACTGTAGCATCTCTGACTACTGTAGCGGAGCTGACCGACCTACACCGACAGGCACTATAGCATCTATAACTACTATAGCAGAGCTGACCGACTGACACTGAAAGGCACTGTAGCAGTGCGGAATTCAGAGTCAACTTTACTGTAGCACTTTTGACTTCTAGCAGGCAGCCACTATAGCACTTTTGACTTCTAGCAGGCAGCCACTATAGCACTTTTGACAAATATGGTCATCATTCACTATAGCGACGTAGACTCACTTTTTGAATAGTGATCATCTTCTCCATTGTTTTATAGACAATTTTCAGGCTAGGGTTACGACTGAAAAATCCTCTCTAATTTTGTGCTCCCGAATAGTGAAATTCTTCCTCTCCCGTGGATGTAGGGATTATTCCTGAACCATGTAAATCGTTGTGTTCTCATTGTTTTCTTTTATTCTACATTTCGTTTCATTTCTCGTTTCTATCATTGTGACTCCTGACGATTCCGTAATAGCATGCGACCTGGACGTGAGGGAAGTTTGTGGACTTAGTCACTACGCCCAGGTATACAACTGCGCAGTCCACACCCGTTTCGACAAGATAGGCAAGTGGGGGCTAAATGGGTGGATCAAGCCCGAGGGCACCGCGGAAAGGAATCCTAGGAGGACCCTATGACATATATCGAACCATGAATGGGAGGAAAGAAGAAACAAGGGGTTACGTTTCAAGTGTGGAAAACCTTATATTTCAATGAAAAAATGCATATATTCAAAGATGATAGTGCTACTCTTGGGTAAAGATGAAGTACACCGGGACAAGAAAGCATAAGTGACAAATGGGGTCATTGCACCAGACGAAGGGGTGTCCTAGGATGAGGCAGAATGTCAGGTTTTAGAGAATCATGGGATAAGCACCTACTATCAATCCCAACATGGAAAAGACTTATACTCAATGAAAGTGGAGGGTTGTGTGTCTGACATCCCCATTTTAATTCTAATGGATAACAGCACAACTCAAAATTTCATTTTACCTAGGTTGGCTACACTGCTAGGCTTTGTCATCCTCAACACAAAACAACAATGTGTCAAACTCGGGGATGGTTATAGAATGTTGTCCCATGGTCTATGCCAACAATTATGTGATGCCCATGTCTTGGATTTAGGAGGACTAGATTTAATTATAGGAATTGCCTGGTTGCGAACTTTGGACGACGTACAAATTAATTGGAAGACCATGACCATGGAATTCAGTGTTGGGGGCCAAGTGTATACTCTTAAAGAAGTTATTCAGGTATAAAAGGTAGTCTCCTTAGATGTTCTAACTAGACATCTTAATGGGGGGAGGCAATATTCAAAGGCAGTAGGAAAATCTGAACTCTATGGGAATAAACTTCTACGGAAGAAACTGCATGGCATTGAAACGTCACTCAACAATGTTCAGCAACTTCAGCTAAAGAATCTATTCAGGAAACTACAAATAGTGTTCAGTGAACCCCGAGGCCTCCCTCTATGGTGACAAATCGACCATAAAATCAATTTGGTTCAGGGGCTAGGCCTGGTATCAGTTAAACCCTATTGTTACCCACACTCTCAAAAGAACAATATTTAAAGGAAAGTCCAAGAACTGCTTCAATTAGAAACCATCCGAACTAGCACAAGTGTTTATTCTAGTTCGGTCTTATTAGTCAAAAAATAAGATGGTTCGCGGCAGGTGTGTGTGGACTAATGGGCCCTCAACAAGGTAAAAATCCTTGACAAGTTCCTAATACCAATTGTCAAAGAATTATTGGATGAATTTCATCGTGCGACTTATTTCTCCAAACTAGACCTTAAATTCAGCTACCATCAGATCCAGATCCATGATGAATATGTGAAAAAGACTGTTTTCCACACGCACAATGGCCACCATGAATACTTGGTAATTTCATTTGGACTCACTAATGTCCCATGAACTTTCCAAGACACTATGAACGAACTATTCTGGACCCTAATCCATAAGTTTGTTATTATATTTTTCGATGATATTTTAATTTACAGTCGGGAGTGGAACTCCCATTTACCACATTGGGAAGCCATATTAGAGATTTTTTAGGATCTCCATCTCTTTTACAATCAAAATAAATGTTCATTTTATCAACTTGAGGTTGCCTATATGGGTCACATTATTTCACTGGCAGGGGTTTCCATGGACCCCTCTAAAATTCAAACGGTTTTGAACTGGCAGATGCCTGCTTTTGTCAAGGGTGCCTGCAGGTTTTTGGGCCTTAGTGGGTATTACAGAACATTATTCTAGGGTTATAGAACCATTTCTCAAAGCCTTTCGATGTTGAATCGAAAGGAAAAGTTCCATTGGATTGAGGAAACGCGGCAAGCCTTCGAGCACTTGCAGTGTGCTATTACAATTTCCCTAGTTCTCGCTTTAACCAACTTCTCTAAAATGTTTGAGGTCCAGTGTGATGCGTCTAGCCACGGAGTGGGTGAAGTGCTCATGCAAGACCACAACCCTATTTCTTACTTCAGCAAAGCCTTGTCCAAGAATAATCTCTCTAAATCTACCTATGAAAAGGATATCACAGTGTTAGATCTAAGCCATCCAACACTAGAGACTCTATCTGTTGGGCATGCCTTTTATAGTGTTTTCTAACCAATGGAGCCTAAAATTATTATTACAACAATGGATAACTATAGAGGATTAGCAATTTTGGATTGAAAAACGGTTGGGGTATCGCTTTGAAGACAAATATAATCCAGGAAGATACAACACAACTGTTGATGCTCTCTCCCTGAAGGAGGAAGCTCAATACGAACTCCACCTAATCCAATCTTGTCCGATGTGGCTCAAAGAAAATAAAATTTTGGTCGGTTTCCACAAATATCCTTACCTCAGCAAGATTATACATCAGTTATAGTTCGGCGGGGAATCCCCTAAAGGATTCACTTATTCACATGGCACGCTTAGGTTTAAGGGATGATTGGTGATATTGACTACCTCCCATTGGATTCCAACACAGATAGAAGAATTTCATGCCTCCCCCCAAGGGGGGCATTCAGGTTACCATAGAACTTATAGGGTGGGAATGTGACAAGTTTTTAATTATGTTCAGCAGTGCAATACGTGTCAACGATGTAATTATTCTACCTCATCACCAGTATGGATATTACAGCCATTGGAGATTCCTGATGTAGTTTGGGAGGAAATTTCAATTGATTTTATTACAGGGCTGTCCAAATCTAAGGGATTTGATGTGATCCTTGTGGTCGTGGACAGACTCTAAATATCCCCACTTTGTTTCCTTGAATCATCCCTTTATAGGATAGGAAATAGCTGAAATTTTCAGGGGGGAGGTTGTCCGGCTTCATGGTATTCCGAAATCAGTTGTTAGTGGTCGTGATCCACTATTTCTAAGATATTTCAGGGTAGAACTATTTCATCTTTAGGACTTTAAGCTTTAGATGAGTTTCGCTTACCATCCGCAAATGGATGTCCAGATGAAATCAACTGGTTCTTAGAAACCTATCTCCAAAGTTTTGCTAGTGTGCATCCAAAATGGTGGTACTTGTGGATACCTTGGGAAGAAATCACCTACAACACAACTTGGAACGTAACCATCAATTCCACTCTTCTGAGGTGGTCTATGGCTGGAAACCCCCAAGCATATTTACTTTCCTACCTAGTGAGGTATAGGTCGAGGCCATTGCGTAGGCATTACTAGATGGTGATGATACCCAAAAGCAACTCAAGCATCACTGATCTCGAGCCCAGAATTACATGAAGCGGCACACAAATAAACTTCATGGCCTTTATTTTTAAGTTGGGGACCAAGTTTATTAGAAACTTCACCTCTACTTCCAAAAATCATCCATTCACCGCATTATACAGAAGTAGTTTTCAAGATGGTCCTTTTACCATACTTTTAAAAGTTGGTCTTGTATCCTATAAGCTGGAATTACCTCCGAAAACACACATCATCTAGTTTTTCACATATCACAGCTTAAGAAAGTTATTATCACTCAGGATTTACAGTCCAACCTACCCAATGACTTTGACATGGACTCTACAGAAGAAATTGAGCCTGAGGAAGAGCTCTCCAAATGCACTATTCTACATGACAGTTTGGTAGTCCCCCAATGGCTGATCAAAAGGAAGGAGAGCCCAGTGGATGAAGAAACTTGGGAGCACAACTGCCTTTTTCACAATAAATTCCCTTCCTTCAGTCTTTCGGACAAGACTGATCTTCCGAATAGGGAGAGTGATAGGCCAAGAGATCCCCCAAGCACCTAGAAAGTATATACCAAGAGGGGGTGTCCAGGTTCTAGGGGTGGGGTGTCCAAGGGGGTGTCTAGGGTATGGGGGGTCTTTCTTGGGGGGCCTATCCAGGGTCTATTTGGAGGGGGGAGGTTTGTCCAGGGGGTCTGGGGGTGTCTAGGTTTGGGGGGGGGGTGGGAAGGACTGGCAGGGGGAGGGGGAACTAGCAGGGGGAGGGGGGAAACTAGTAGGGGGGTACTGGTAGGGGGGACTGGAAAGGGAAGTGGGTAACTAGAAAGGGGGTGCAAGGGGTGGGGTGTCCAGGTTATGGGGGGGTCCAGGTGTGGCAGGGTTCAGGGTATGTCCAGGAGGGTGGTAGGGGGGGCCTGTCCAAGGGAGTGGGGGGTCTGGGGGGTCCGGGTTCTGGGGGGTGGTTGTCCAGGGGAGTGGGGGTCTGGGCTGTCCAGGGGGATCTTTCCAGGGTCTGGGGGGTGTCCTAGGTCTAGGGGGTGTCTTGGGTCTATCTGGGGGGTGTCTAGGGTCTATCCAGGGGGTGTCCAGGGTATGTCCGGGGGGTGTCCAGGGTGTGTCTGGGGGGTGTTCAGTGTCTATCCAGGGGGTGTCCAGGGTCTGTCCGGGGGGTGTCCAGGGTCTATCTGGGGGTGTCCAGGGTCTGGGGGGGAGGTGTCTAGGGTCTTTCTGGGGGGTGTCAGGGGTCTGTCCAGGAGGGTGGCTTTGTAGGGGGACTGTCCAGAGGGGTTTATGTAGGGTGAGGGTGTCCAGTGTCTAGGAGGGAGGGGTCTGCAGGGTGGTGGGCTACTGTAGGGGGTGGGGCTATTTTTTTTATGGTTTTCCAGACCCTATAGCCACGGTTTTTAACCGTGGATATAGGTCTTTGCCACGGTTACAAACTGTGGCTAAAGTTCTAATGCCACGGTTTCTAATTGTTTCAATAAACTGTATCCCTCCTCTAGTATATCCACGGTATTATACCATGGCAATAGAGATATTACCATGGTTTAAACCGTGGCTGTAGACCTATAGCTATGGTTCCAAACCATGGCTATAAGTCTAGGCATATATCTACGCCAAACTTAGCTACAGTTTCTCAAACTGTGGCTATTACATATAGCCATGTTTTAAGGACCTATAGCCATGGTTTTAAACCGTGGCTATAGCCGGAATTTCCAGTAGTGATTTCACCACCCTCTTTCAAGTTCTTTTCTTATTCCACTTCTTCTTTCTTTGTTATTTTTATTATAAAATAATAAATCCATTATATTCTATGTATTGTGATGTTATTATAAATATGGTACATCCATATTCATTATTCTATCCATCCTTTGAATGACATGTCACCATACGTGCGTACGTACGGCTTTCTGTCTCCATGTCGTGGTGTAATTGTTATTCAATACATTATTATTTGGATGGGTAAAATAATGATGTGTAATTGATGTGAATAATGAATATAACATGATAATGATTCTTTATATATGATATACCATCCAATTATATATTATTTTAATATTAAAAGCATGATATTGTCGCTCATGTGTACGTACGGATTACCGTCTCCACAAACGCGATGAGATTCATTCCCCATCGTATCCATTTAAGACTAATTTTCATTTTATGATTAAAAATAATGTTTAAAGACTTGATATAATTTGGGATATGAATAATATATATCCCATCCATAAAAAATATGACTCAGATAACAAATAATATAAAGGAAACTGAATTCGTTAACACCCGAAACAACAATAATACTAAGATATTATTAACAAAGCAATGTTAAAAGATCATATATGATATCATATTAATGTATATGATTCTTATATAATTTAATAACAATTATTTTACCATTATACAGGAGGTTAACCTACCCTCGACCAAGGAAAAGTATAAGGTAAGGGTTAATTTCGCAATCTCTTCATTATTCGAGGTTGTTTAAATATAATTATCTACTGGGACCTTTTTATCATCCACATCCATGTTTCTTAAAAATGTATTTCAAAACATTCTTACTATTTTATAAACTATGGTTTAAAGTCATTTATACCATTTTTTGACTTTTTATAAGATGTTTATAAAGGAATCTTTCCGTCGTTTTCCAAACAAGGTCCTTTTTAACCTTTTCGAAAAATTAAGGTAAGAATGTTTTTTTTAACTTATATGATGTGTGCGGATATTTTACACCATTATAGCTTCCCTTACAAGCTTATAATAATATTTTAAAAGTAAATGTTTTATTTTATTTTACATTTAAAAGATTTCAAAAAAGAGATATTTCTCTCAAATATTTTTTGATTTCATATATGTCAACATCCTTTGGTGGATTTTAAGCTTATTTGAAGTTGATTTATTATGATACAAAACTTCCATATTGTATTGAAGGTTTTGTGATATGTTATACTGTGGATGTGTTATTTTTATACCATTCATGGTTTATGGTTAAAGTGTTGACATTTCGTATTCTAGTTTTTATACGAATGTTTATGATATGTTTAAACCTTTTCATATGAGGAATGTATTGGACTTAGTAAATGATGGGTGGAGCCTAATATAGCTACTCGATGCAATAGTAGGTATCATGAGACCACTAGACGTGGAATCGGACAAGGTCATTTCCCAATTTTGATATATGGTTTTGTTTGAGGCCTTAATCATTTTTAGACGTCTTGGTCGAGGCCTTGAAAAAATGTTTCAGAATGTCCGGAATTATACATTCCCTCATTATGAAAATAGTATCGATGGTTCATGTGGTCATTCGTCTTATAGGATACCCATGATTACATTTTATTATAGAATTATTTACTCAGCTCATATTCCTTCCATAAAATTATTCATGTTTATTATTGGTAAAGGCATGCAGTTTCGATTATTCATAATTCTTAATATTTATGTTATCTTCCATTGTATTTCTTACCCTTACTGAGTGTTTGAGCTCAAACCTTTTGTATGTTTCATTTTACTAGGATATGAAGAAGTTAGTTATTAGTGACTTGCATGCATTATCTAGGAGGCTTGGATGTTTCCAATGGAATAAATTCATGTTTTATTTATTTTCAAGTTGTAAAGTTGAACTTATGTATGAATCTTGTTTCCAATAATACTAAACTGATCGGTCTTTCGAGACATGATTTCCTTATGATCATGACAATGTTATGTAATAATTCACTGACTCTAGGTAACTGGGGTTGGGGCATTACAGTTGGTATCAGAGGAAGTTTAGTAAAAACCTTAGAAACTAGATTTAGATAAACTCTGATTAGAGCACATATCCCTAAGATAGAATTTGAGGATTAGTATAGAAGAACTTCCTAGAATATTGGTATTGTTGAGATTTTGTGAGTTTTCAAAGAAATACATCCATGTCTAGATACGAGCAGGTAGAGGTGGCTCTGGCACAGATATACCTAGGGGTAAAACCCAAAAACACCACTTTGAGCTAAACTCGAATGGGAACTGGTGCACAACAACGGGCCTTGCTGCATTCTTGGTTATGACACTCCCAATGGATATGCATAGGATAATTCTCATTTTCTTTATAAACCATTATGAAGGGTTTATTAGTATATACTTCTTCAAAGAAAACATTTTTTATGATTATGGATTATATCCATAAACTATTCAATTTATGTTAAGTGTTTTACAAGTTTGGATTTATGTATTGTGATTCATAAACTAATCTAGTGTATTCCATTGTTTAGAAATGGAACCTAGTGGAAGGAATGGAAATTGTATCAACGCACGCACTCCATTTAGGGATTTCCCTCCTGTTCAAGATAATTATAGTGGATCTGGTGATACAACTGGTGCTGATCAACATATCATCGTACTGGGACAACTCACAAAGGTTATGAATAATAACCTTACCCATATGGAGCACCTTGATCCATAACTTGGAAGATCTATGTTAGACCGCTTAATGAGGAAACAATCATCAACATTCAATGGGAGTATAAATCCATTAGTAGCTAAGCAATGGATAAATTCCTTAGAGAAAATATTCCATGCCTTGGGGAGTAATGAAAGGGAAAAAGTTGTCATGGCAGTTTACCGACTCACTGGAGATGTTGATCAATGGTGGTCATTGATTCAAAACACAAAGGAATATAATTAAGTATCAAATATGGAATGGAGAGATTTTAAAGAAATTTTCTTAGATGAATACTTTCCTCATGACCATCGAGTGGATATGGAAAGACAATTTCTGAGTCTGAGGAAAAAGGAGGATGAGAATGTCCCAAAGTATGAGGCTGACTTTACAAGGTTGGAGAGGCATGCTGTAGATTATATATGTAACCCAGGAAGTAATATTGATTGTTTCTTTGATGGGTTAAAACCATTTCTCCATCGATAATTAGTATCAAAATCCTTCTCATCATACAAAGATATTATCTTGTGTGCTATCAAGACAGAAAAGGAATTCTCTAAGTCTTATGACTTTAAATCAAAGCAAGAGAAGAAAAGATCTGCTGAACACTCTGGGAAAGAAAATAAGGAAACAGGGAAGAAGGTAAGAATTGAATTTCCTCCCTGTGATAATTGTGGAAGGAAGCAGCCTAGTTCATATCTAAAAGGAAAAGGAGTATGCTATAAATGTTGACAGAAAGGCCATCTAGCTGGTGATTGTAAGGGAAATAAAGACACTACCAATGTTCAATGCTACAATTTCAGGGAGATGGGACATTATGAAAATGAATTTCCTAAGAGTCAGGTAAACTTACCTTAGAAAAGGCCAAGGTATCAATTCCAAGCTTATACGGTCACTACTGCTATGGTTGAAGCCCCGAAAGACGTGATGGCAGGTATTTTAATGGTTTCCTCAAGTTTAGAAAATGCGTTATTTGATTCTGGATCATCGCATTGTTTCATATCTTCCTAGTTTTATAATAAAATTAGATATTTCTAATTTGATTTAACAAGGGAGTTTTTAGTCAAAACTCTTAAGGTAAGTATCATCGCAACAAAGTTTTGTGAATCAGTCCCCATTAGAGCATATAAATGTTCATTATCTGCTGATATCATCGTCATACCCATGATTGAATTTGATATAATCCTCAGTATGGATTGACTTTCAGACCATGATGCAAAATTTATTGTAAGAAGAAGTGGGTTACTATTTTGGATGATGATGATAAAGAACACCTTATCTTTAGAGAAAAATCATCACCACCTGATTCTTATCTAGAACCACCCCCGGTAGCTCAACTAAATTCAATTATTGGGGAGGAAGAGAATGAAATAATTGTGGGTGAGGAAAGGAATTTACAAATAGAGGATGTACCTATTGTGAAAGAATATGTTGATGTGTTTCCAGAATATTTACCTGGACATCCTCTAGAATAAGAAATTGAGTTTTCCATTGATTTAATTCCTGGTTCAAGGCCCATATCGAAGACCCCTTATAGAATGGACACTGTGGAATTAGTGGAATTAATGAAATAACTAGAGGAATTGAGTAATAAGGGATTTATTTTCCCTAGTGTTTCTCCATGTAGAGCCCCAGTACTTTTTGTTAAGAAGAAATATGGATCTATGAGGTTGTGCATTGACTACAGGGATATCAATGATATAATGATAAAAAAACAAGTATCCCCTACCTCAAATTCATGATTTATTCGGCCAACTTCATGGATCTCAATACTTTTCAAAGATTGACCTACAATCTCGATACCATCAGTTGTGCGTGAAGAAGGAATAAATTCCAAAGATATCATTTTGAAGTAGGTACGGGAATTACCAGTTTATAGTAATACCTTTTGGATTGACTAATGAACCCTCTATATTCATGGATCTAATGAATAAAGTTTTCAAGGAATATCTTGATGATTTTGTAGTGGTATTTATTGATGATATCTTGGTATACTTCAAAATCTACAAGGATCATGAAAATCACATGCGCATTATTCTAAAGACTCTTAGAAGACATGAATTATATGGGAAGTTTAGAAAGTGTGAATTCTGGCTTTAGGATATTTCTTTTCTTGGCCATATATCCTCTAAATATGGAATCTCCATTGATCCTTCAAAGACCAAGGCAATCCAAGAATGGCCAGCATCGATGATTATAACTAAGGTACTCCGTTTTATTGGTTTAGTAGGTTATTATCGACGTTTCATCCAGAATTTTTCCCGGTTGGCTAACCCATTAACCAAGCTCATACGTAAAGGGGTTAAATTTGTTTGGAGAAAAGAGTGTGAAGAATATTTTTAAGAACTAAAGAAAATATTTATCAATGATCCTATATTGACTCTACCATCAGGGAATGATGGATTTGTTATTTATAGTGTTGCTGCAAAGAAAGGACTTGGTTGTGTCCTTATGTAGAATGATAGGGTTATTGCCTATGCATCACGACAGCTAGAAATTCAAGAGAAAAACTATCCTACTCATGATCTTGAGTTAGCAGCTGTAATATTAGTTTTGAAGATATGGAGAGACGATCTCTATGGTGAAAAATGTGAGATATATACAGATCACAAGAGTTTGAAGTATATTTTCTCACAGAAAGAACTCAGTATGGGGAAAAGGAGATGGCTTGAACTACTCAAGGATTATGATTGCATTATACACTACCAACCGGGGAAGGTAAATAAGGTGGAAGATGCTTTGAGTAGAAAGGATCATAGAGTTTTGAACAAGATGAGAGTTGAAAAGGATCCTATATATATAGATCTAGTAAAGATGGATATGGGAATAACCATGGAAGGTGAAACATCAATTATTTTTCAAATTTTTGTGAAACCATATTTACAAGAAAGGAAAAAGAGTTCTCAAACCGGTGATGAAGAGTTTAAAATGAATATTAAAGCTATGAATGATGGGAGATTGAGTGACTTTGTGTATGAAGATGGAATTTTGAAGTTTGGTGAGATAATTTGTGTTCCTGATATACCTGATCTAAAAATGGAATTGTTGGATGATTCTCATAGTTCCAATTTCTCCATACACCCTGGGAGCACTAAAATGTATAGAGATTTGAAGGAACATTTTTGGTGGGACAGCATGAAGAGGGAGATTTCTGATTTGGTGTCAAGATGTATGGTTTCTCGATAAGTGAAAGTTAGAAGGCAATAGCCTGGGGGAGTCATGCAACCTCTTCCCATACCCGAGTGGAAATGGGATAATATTACAATGGACTTTGTCATGGGACTACCAAAGACTCCTGGAAGGAATGATGCAATTTGGGTCATTATTGATCGTCTTACCAAGTCGGCACATTTTCTTGCTATAAGAGAAGATTTACCACTTGAAAGATTGTCAAGACTATATATTAATGAAGTTGTTAGACTTCATGGAGTACCACTATAGATTGTTTCTGATCATGATCCACATTTTACATCAAGATTCTGGAAAATTCTTCAGAAAGCCCTGGATACTGAACTTCATTTGAGCACTGCCTACCACCCCCAAACTGATGGATAATCAGAACGGACTATTCAAACCTTATAAGACATGTTGAGATCTTGCTCACTTGACTTTCAGGGTATGTAGGATCAATATTTACCTCTGGTAGATTTTTCCTATAACAATAGATTCCATTAAAGTATTCGGATGGCACCATATGAAGCGTTATATGGAAAGAGATTTCGCACACCAACCTGTTGGGATGATGTTGGTGAAAGAAAACTCGTATCCTAGAACTGGTAGAGGAAACTATGGAAAAGGTGAAGGTAATCCAAAACCACATCAAATAAGCTCAAAGAAGTCATAAGAGCTATACTGATAACCAAATAAAGGATTTTGAATTTCAGGTAGGAGATCATGTTCTCTTGAATTTATCTCTATGGAAGGGTGTTATATGTTTTGGTAAGAAGTGAAAATTGAGTCTCAGGTACATCAGACCTTTCGAAATTCTAGAACGAATTGGGGTTGTAGCTTACCGTTTGGAAATGCCGCCAAGTCTCTCAAAAGTTCATGATGTATTCAACGTATCACTATTGAGAAAATACATGCCTGACCCAATGCATGTACTCACTTATGAGGAAGTAGAACTGGAACCCAATCTGTCTTATTTCGATGAGCCCATCAGGATTCTTGATACCAGAGAACAAGTGTTGAGAAACCGGACGACTCGTCTGGTAAAAGTTCTATGGAGAAACCATAAGATGGAAGAGGCAACGTGGGAACCTGAGGAACTTATGATGAAGAACCACTTGAGTCTTTTTATGCAGTAATATTCTAGAAATTTTGAGGAAGAAATTATTTTAAGTAGGGGATAATGTAACACCCCAAGCTTCCACAGTATGTTTCCCTTTGAATAATGAAATAGATTGCATTGTACGCAACTTCGAGATTATAACACACCGCGACTAATCAAACTAGTCATTATTAATTGTAATACCCAGTTTTTGAAATTTTATAAATTTTATCTTTCAAAATTGACTTCATTTTTGGATTCGTAATATCAAAATTATCCTAGGGTGAAATTTTGGTATTTTTCTGAAAACTTTTAATTTTTAAAGAATAGTGAAAAACACTGAGTTATAGTTTAAAACGAATTTTTATTTAAATATTAATTTATTTTATTTAAATTTATTATAGGTCAAAATAGATACATATTACCTATATAAGTTGAATGTAATTCATTGGATTCAGTTTATAATAATTTTAGATATATAAAAATTTTATTGAACTTTTCACCATCTTTTACCCATCTCCTATGAGAATTTTCAAATTCAGGTAAAATTAATTTTACCACTTCTGTGAGTGGAATTTAGAAAATCCGAGAGACATGTTTAATATCAAGGAGTAAAATTGGGTTCAATAAGACAAAAATAATTTTTGGTGAATAGTAACTTTTTACTTTTATTTACCACGGTTAAAAGTAAATAGGGTAATTTAGGGTTAAAATGATATTATTATTACCCTAACACATGTCCTAATTCTATTAGATAATTATAATTTGAACAAAAAAACCATAGGAATAAAATATGATCCTCTTTGGTCCACTTGTATTAGATTAGGACATTTATTATTATTTAATTCAAAGAAGAGTTAAAAGAGTTAAAATCAATGTTTAATAACTAAAACATTTTTAATATAGTGTTATACATAAGATAAATTTGATTATAAATATTAATTAGAAATATAAAAAGATTTCCTACATAATGGTATTTTATTTATAATTTTTAGACATTAAATAATTTGATTTATTTTTGACACAATGGTGATGCAGTAATTACCTAATTAATTAAATATTGAAATAATTGATATTATAAATATCCAAATAAATGTAATTTGAGACTTTTTATGAATTAAAATAATTTTATAGGTTAATATTACATATTAGGGTTGGTTATATTAATTTTATTTTAAGTAATAATTCTTTTATGAATTTAGAAAAAACAAAATACCAAATAGTGTCAAAGTTGACATAAAATATTTTTTAAAACAAATATTATATTATTAATTGATATTCTATTCATAAAAATATAAGGTTCGGCCAAATGACTTATATAATTATATTTTTATCATTAATGAACCACTTGGGGTTCTCTTGGATGTATATAGTATGTTTATTAACCATATAATATAAAATTACAAAGAGGCATGGTAAATGTCAAACTATTTAACTAAGAGTTAAATCTAAAAGATAAAGTTAATATAGTGACCCAAACCTATCTAAAACCTATTGTTTGAGTGGTTTTAATCCCATTCCCACCTTATAATTTAAATAATCCATTTTTATCCATTAAAAACCGAAAATTATTTTATTATAAAATAATATTTCTAATTTTTCCTAAGGTGCCCCTCACCCCTCTTATAAAAGGGAACTCCCACTTCTCTCTAATTAACACCTTAAAAGCCATTTGGCTCGTCCAAACCCTGCCCAAATATCCTCTCAACTTACCTCACTTCATCCTAGAGTACTTCCTTTATTCATAAATCCAACTTAAGGATCCCTTTTGATCAAATCAAATGGAAGAACACTAAGAAGAGGTAATAATTTCATCACCCACTTTCAAGTTATTTTATTCTTCAACTTCTTATTTCTTTGTTATTTCCATTATAAAATAATACTATAGTATATTCAATATAATTTTATGTTATTATAAATATGGTACAAAAATATTCATTATTCTATCCATCCTTTGAATGACATGTCACTATATGTGTGTACGTATGGCTTGTCATCTCCACGTCGTGGTGTAATTGTTATTCAATACATTATTATTTGGATGGTTATTATAATGATGTGTAATTGATTTAAATAATTAATATAACATGATAATTATTATTTATTTATGATATAAAATTCAATTATATATTATTTTAGTATCAAAATAATGATATTGGCGCGCATGCGTGCGTACGGATTACCGTCTCCACGGAAGCGATGAGATTCATTCCCCATCGTATCCATTCAAGATTAATTTTCATTTGATGATTAAAAATAATATTTAAAGACTTGATATCATTCTGGATATGAATAAGATACATCCCATCCATAACAAATATGACTCACATTAAAAATAATATAAAAGAAAACAAATTCGTTAACACCCGAAACAACAATAATACTAAGATATTATTAACAAAGCAATGTTAAAAGATCATATATGATATCATATTAATGTATATGATTCTTGTATAATTTAATAACAATTATTTAACCATTATACATGAGTTTAACCTACCCTTGACCAAGTAAAAGTACAAGGTAAGGGTTAATTTCACAATATCTTCATTATCTGAGGTTGTTTATATGTAATTATTTATTGGGACCTCTTTATCATCCACATCCATGTTTCTTAAAAATGTATTTCAAAACATTCTTACTATTTTATAGACTATGGGTTAAATTCATTTATAACCTTGTTTGACTTTTTATAAGATGTTTATAAAGGAAACTTTTTGTCATTTTCCAAACAAGGTCTTTTTTAACCTTTTCGACAAAATTAAGGTAAGAATGTTTTTTAACTTATACGGCGGGTGCTGCTATTTTCCACCATTATAGCTTCCCTTTCAATCTTATAAGAATATTTTCAAAGTAAATTTTTTATTTTTATGTGACTTTTAAATGATTTCAAAAAAGCGATATTTCTCTCAAATTGTTTTGATTTAATCTATGTCAACATCCTTTGGTGGATTTTAAGCTTATTTGAAGTTGATTTATTATGATACAGAACTTCCATATTGTATTGAAGGTTTTGTGATATGTTTGACTATGGATGTGTTATTTTTATACCATTCATTGTTTATGGTTAAAGTATTGACATTTCATATTCTAGTTTTAATATGAATGTTTATGATATGTTTAAACCTTTTCATATGAGGAATGTATTGGACTTAGTAAGTGACAGGTGGAGCCCACTATAGCTCCTCAATGCATCGGTAGGTCTCATGAGAAAACTAGATGTGGAATTGGCCGAGGCCCTTTCCCAATTTTGATAAATTGTTTTGGCTGAGGCCTTAATCATTTTTAGATGTCTTGTCTGTGGACTTGACAAAAGTTTTCAGAATGTTCGGCATTATACATTCCCTCATTATAAAAATAGTATTGATGGTTCATGTGGTCATTCTTCTAGTAGAATACCCATGATTATGTTTTATTATGGCATTATTTACTCATCTCATATTCCTGCCATAAAAGTATTCATGTTTATTATTGGTAAAGGCATGTGGTTTCAATTATTCACCATTCTTAATATTTATGTTATCTTCCGCTATATTTCGTACCCTTACTGAGCGTTTGAGCTCACCCCTTTCATATGATTCATTCTCCCAGGATATGAAGAAGTTAGTTATGAGTGACTTGCATGCATTATCTAGGAGGCTTGGATGTTTCCAATGGAATAAATTCGTGTTGTATTTCTTTTCAAGTTGTAATGTTGAACTTATGTATGAATATTTTTTCCAATAATACTAAACTGATCAGTCTTTAGAGACATGATTTCCTTGTGATCATCCCAATGTTATATAATAATGCACCGACTCTGGGTAAATGGTGTGGCTAGGGTTTGTAAGGGTGATTCAAATGGCATGGGTTCATACGGCGATGAGGATTCTGATCCAGATTCTTGAAGTGTTTCAGATCTAGGGCGGCCTTCAGCTTCTTCTTGGTGGAAGGGGGGAAACGTCAAGAGTTTTTGGCATTGGAGTTTCATTCTTCTCTGCTTGATTTGTAGTGGTGAGGAGTTTTATTTGTGTGGCCTTGCATATCTATCCTTGAGGCCTTCTTCTGGATTCTTTCCTGGAGGCTTGAGGTCATCTCTTGACGTTTTCAACTTCGTGCAGTGCGTTATTTCTTCTTTGCATCTTGGCTTCTTAGGGATTAGGAGGTTTGGTTGTTTTCAACTTCGGCTTAGATATGAAGGTGAGGTAGGGGTCGAGTCTATTTTCAATCTGAAGTTCTTTGGGTCAGATGCATTTTTCATGATTTGTTTTGAGGTTTATCTATTTGCCTCTGGCCTTCAGGGATGTAATGGGTTACTCTCTCCCCCTTAAAAGGGTACTTTTCTTTTCTTTTAATAAATAGGGCTCTGCCCTAAGCTTTCTGAGTATGTCTAGGGATGTCCCTAAGGGTAAGTCTAACTATATATTACGGTCCTAGAATTATATTAATGATCATGAATAACCTAGTCTTAAACCTACGATGTTAGATATTTAAAGTACTCCCCGTGATATGTTGTTTTTCTTGTATGATTTTTGTCTCTCACGCTATTCTTTTTGGGTTTTAGAAAATGGATGGAAACGTGAGGATTAATGTTAATGGAGTATATGATGGAAAATGGAATGATATTCTTTATGAGAAACCAAATGAAATGGGAGTTGGAAAGAGAAACATAATTATTATGACTAACCAGCAATCTCATAATATGATTAATAATCTCACCTTTGGTGAGTATCCTAAAGTAGCTAATAAAATAAAGATGGAGTTTCATGGTGATCATAGAGGAAAGAAAGTTTGATTTTCATCATGTAAATTATGTGGGAAGAGACATCAAGGATAATGTTTCAAGGGAACTAGAAGATGCTTTAGGTGTGGAAAATAACGACACAAATCCAGTAATTGCAAAGGGAAAGTTTTTGTTAAAAAAAATGGACAAGGATAATGATATTACTAAGACATCAACAACGGTTAAATGTTTTAAATCTGGAATGTACATGAATTATAAAAATCTATTCCCTAATGGAAAATATCATGAAGAGAATAAGGATGGTTGTAGGGGTAGAATATATGTTGATGATGATGAAGAGACTACAAATGATATATGAGATGAAAGAAGTGTTGAGGAATAAAATGATGAAGATCAGTCAATGGTTTAAGATGGTAGTGTAATGATTGCATGATTATCAAGAGTATTGTTGTATATGTAATTTAATGGTACTATGGAATAAAGAAACATATAAGGATTATTACATTATTTTTTTCCTAATTATTTGAATGTATGTGTTGAATGGTACTGGTAACCATGAAAGGTTAATCTGATATTTTTGGAAAGCACATGATATGTGCATAATGAAGGTATAAGGAGATAATGAGATGTTTAACATTATTAATGAGATCATGACTGATATAAGGACAAAGTGATATCATGGTTTGAGTATATAGAACTTTTGGGATTTTTGTGTGTAGAAAGAGTTAACTATTTATAGCATTCATGTTTTCACTAATGTTTTATGGTAATTCATGTTTCAAGAGAATAAATGATTAAGGTATTCACATGTTTGGAATGTGACAACAAAGAACTACCTTATGATATAAAGTAGATAAATGTTATGTTGATTTAGTTCAATTTTTTCTAAGTTTTATTTTTTTGAAAGGATTGTAATGTTATCCAATTATGGATAGTATAAGTTATTTTCCATTTTATGTTTTTTAGATTAATGTATTATCTCACTGTAAGGTGTAATTATGCATATTTGATAATATTCTCTAACCTTTTTATTGAGATGGATGGAATGGCCTATCATTCTATTGCATGATCTACTAACACTTCAAGAATGAAAAATTCAACTTCATTTCTTTAAATAAGAGATGGAGTGGAAATTGTTCGGGGAACGATCAATGGTATTGAAATCATGTAAGTATTTCTTCCCATGAAAAAATTATTCAAATTTTTGAAAAGGATGTTGAAGTCCAAAAATGTTATCCTAGTACCTTGTTATCCGATAAATAAGATGGTCCCTTAAATCGTCACAAATTTATGGGTTTTGGTAGTTAACTTTCTCCAAACCTTATTCTCCATCACTATCTATCAGAACTTGATGGTTTGATTTCTCTTCCATATCCATGTTTTCACTTCCCACCTATGTTCTTCTATGTGTAAACCCAGTTATGAGTTAATTTGGGTAACTATTATCATTATAAATTTCCTTTCTAAAATTAAGTTTTAGTATTCCTTTTTACGATGTGGGTTTCTATGAAAGAAACTTTCATGTAGTAAACCATTTATAACCCCAATGAATTTCTAGGGAGAAATTTATTTCAATGGGGGTGGAATGTAACAAACTGAGATTTTATGAGATATATTACTTTTAATTTCCTTGACGTCTTGTGTTTTATTTTGCACCAAGATTATATTGTGCTATACGCAACACCATATTAGCTTACAGTATATGAAACACTATTCTTGGCTTATGTTGCACACAATTTCAGGTTATTTTGATTGAATTCGACACTGAGTATAGATTTTGTTCAATGTAAAAATGAACTAAGTTTTATTATGTTATACAAAACACCAAAGGAATCTTTCACTACTTTCAACACTGACTTGGATTTTGTTACATGCAAAAGTGACCTTCCTCGATAGCTTGCGTTGTACGCGATACCGAGTTTCAATAAACAACAATATATTATTAAAATATTATTATTATATGGGATATAAACTAGCCATTATGAATAGTATTAACCACATTTTTAATTTTATATAACATTAGCTTTCATATTACACATTTTCTAGAACATGAAATGAGAACAAAATCAATTTTCAGAAAAAAGATTTATTTTTTAAAAAATGTAGTTTTATAGCCTTTTGATGGCGCACCCATTTTAAATATATATTTTGACACTTTCATAAGTTAAATTTCACAAAATAACTTATTATTAGAAATCAGTACATAAAAATTTACTTTTTTTGAATTTTATTTACTTTTCTGATAAATTTCAAATTTTAATGAATACTGAGAAATACTGCATTTTTATTCGAAACTGCCTTTTGATATAATTTATTTTTATAGTCAGATTATATTTTTAATTGGTTTTAAAGTTTAATTGGATTATATTTTTTCATTTAATCCAATTTTTTTCATTTGAAGTAATTTCACTTTTAAATTGGACATAAACACATGTCAATCTTTTGATAGTGATTACTTCTTAAAAACATGATTTTGTGTTTTAATAGCGGGGATTAATTTTAAATTAATTACTGAAACTTCTATGTTTTGAATTTGGAAAAATGGCTTCCACATTTGGAATCATAAGGTTAAAATTAATTAAATTGGAACCTTTAGTTTTTTGACATTATGAACAATAACTTCAGTAAATATTTTATTTAGCATGGTTAAAGGATAAATCTGGTAAATAAGGGTAAAAAATAATATTATAATAATATTAAACTACCCTAAAAAATGTCATAATCCTATTGGATGAGAAATTTAAAACCATGTCCATCCTTGGGTCGATTTTCGGACCTCATGGATTCACTTGGATGTGAAAATGACATTTTATAATAATTTATTTAAAAGTAAAGATAATTATAACCTAAACATATATCTTTTACTAAATCAATTTTAATATATATTTATATAACTGATATATATTTCTATAAATGTTCATTAAAAATATAAAAGTATTTCCTATATCTTGGTATTTTATTTATAATATTTAGACAATAGATAAATATATTTATTTATGACAAAATTATGATGTAGTGATTACCTCATTAAAGAAAGATTCAAATAAATGAATTTGTAAATATTAAAATAAATTTAATTTGAACATTTTGATTACATAAACAAATTTTCTTTATAAAATTGACATATTATGGATGATTTTATGCCTTTGGTTCGAAGGAATCTTCCTGTTATAAATTTTAAAAAAAATCAAGTATGAATAGTGTCCAAAATTGACATAATTCCTAACTTAAAAGATAAAATAGTTTATTAAATGATATTAAATTACTAAAAATATAATATTCGTCCAAAAGGTTAATATAAGTCCAAATATTTCATAAATAACTTTTTTTTGGATCGTTTGACATGATATGGTAATTACATTAACCAACAATGTGTAAATAACATAATATTGCGATAAGATTAAAAAGGATAAAATAAGGGTTAAACCAAAAAGATAAGGATAAAAAAAATATTCCAAAATTATCTAAATTTTTTTTTATGATGTGTATTCGAACCAAAATCATCGTATCTTCTAATTAAAGAAGTTTTGGACCATTTTAAATTGAAATTGGATTTATAATAAATTGATATTTTAGAACTTTCCTAAAGTGCCCCTCTCCTCTCTTATAAAAGGGAACCTCCTCCCTCTCCTCTTCACTCCATTTTGAGCCTTCAAGCTCATCCAAACCCTTCCAATTTATCTTCTCAAATTCCCTATTAACATTCTAGAGGTTCTAGTCTTCTCAAAAGTCCAACTCTAGTTCCCTAAGAGGAAATTTAAAATAGGCACGTCGAGGAAGAGGTAATCTCTTCTACCGATTCTTTCAAATTTATTTCTTCTTATATTTCCTATTATTTAGTTTTTCATTATAAAGTAATAACATCAGTATCAATCATATAAATATATGTTATTATAAATATGAAACAACCTTATTTCACATTATATCCATCCTCTAAAAAATGAAATCATCGTGCGTGCGTACGTATGGCTTACCGTCTTGATGTCGTGGTGTAATCTATTTTTCCCCACCGCCTTACTTGGATGGGTATAATAGAGTAAATAATAACTATATATGATAATTATAACATGATACTAATTCTGATATATTATACACTATCCACTTAAATATTAGTCAACAATTATGGGAACAATGTTGTCGCTCGTGCGTATGTACGGCTTACCATCTCCACGACGCGATGTGATTCCTTCTCCATGTTAACCATTCAAGAATGATTATAAAGTATATATGATAAATAATAATTACATATATGACATAATAATACTTATGGATTTATGTGTATATGTATATATGTCATTTACTTACTTCCATTCAATTTAATACGGAAAAGAAAACATCGTTCATGCGTATGTACGGCTTACTGTATCCATGAACGGTGTATTCCATTTATTTCATCTATATATTATATATATATTTATATACTAAATATATATAATATATAAATCATGTTTTACATTCTAGAATTATGTAAATCATGATATATGTAATAATATCAAGAATAACAATTCAAAACACATACAATAAATAAAACGATTATTACCCAAAACGTTGTTTTAACATGAAATTGACAAATGAATGGGTAATATAAAGTCATAAGTGAATCATATATGATATCATAAATATTATTATGGTTCTATTACAGGTTAATAATATGTATAAACCCACTATACAAGAGTTTCGGACACATACGGAAGAAATCAGACCTAAGGTAAGGGATAACTTTTCCAATCTCATTTTTATCCAAGATTGTTTATTCGTAAATATTTATTAGGGATATATTTATCACTAATTTACATGTTTTCTAAAACAATTTCTATAAAATGTTCACTATTCTTCATTTTTTTAATGTCTTTTTTACCCATTTTTGACTTTTACTACATGGTATGGAAGGAATCTTTCTTTGGTTTACCATACGAGTCACTTTTTGGATTTTTCGAAAAAAATTACAAGGACAATGTTTTTTTAACTTATACGGAATGAATTGATTTTTACGGTTTCACAAAACATTATTTCCATGAATATTCCTATAAACTATCTCAATTTTATTTTCAACTAAATTCTTTTCTTTTAAATTTTCACAGCATTTTGAGAAAAGAAGACATTTTTTAAGAAGAAATGATATTTTCCTCAAGAACTAAGTTCAAGTATTTTATCAAAATTATTTTTCATCTAAGAATACATAGTTTTATGTTTATATCCCTATTATTACATTGATTTTATTATTTAAATGATGAAATTATTTTTATGAAATCCATTTATGGATTATGTTATGATGGTTTGATGTTTAAGAAACAGTTTTTATTTCATGGGTTATGTTATGATGAATGTTTTTATGTTTTCGTGGCACACATAAGAATGGTTTCATTGTGAGATGGGTGGGACCTATATCTCCCTCTAATGCATTGGGTAAAGATTCATATCTCATGAGATAGACATGACTGGAACATAAAGTAAATCTGGTTCAATAATGCATGGCAGGAACAACAAGTAAATCTGGTTCAGTAATACATGGCTGCAACCGCAAGTACACTCAGTTCAGTAATGGACTGTGTCCACTATGGTGGTCTTAGAAGCAATTCCTTCGCTACTATGGAAATCATATTATGTTATTATTATTTTTCCACAGTTACATGTTTTATGCCAATGTTATTCTATCCTAGTTAATGTTCCTTTATAATCCATGCCTTATGTACTACCAAGATTTATTTCATGACTCAAGATTTTGATGTTTAAACTTTATTTTCATGTTTTTATGTTCAAATTTTTATGGTTTGTTTTATGTTCTCCATGTTTACCCTTAATGAGAATTTGAGCTCACCCATTTCTATGTTTTCTTTTCCCTAGGATATAAAGAAAGGTTTTAGGTTGGAAAAAAAAGTGGAAGATATTTATGGGAGATGTTGAAGATCTTTCGCCATGATAAGAAGAATTTGTTCAGAGTTTCCAAAGACATTAAACTAATATGATATTTAGGAATCTGTTTGTGTCATGTATTAAGTATTCTAAAAATTAAATTTAATATCCATCTACATCAATCTATGTTCTCTACAATTGGTATCAGAGTGAAGTTTTAGTCAACCTTTGGAAACTAGGATGCAAAAACATTAGTGAGATCCCCAGATATATTTCTAAGGTATGTCTAAGAATGTCCCTAAGGGTAAGTCTAAATATATATTATAGTCCTAGAATTATGGTAATCATCATGAATAACCTAGCATTAAACCTAAGATGTTATAGATTGAAAGTACTCCCCTACAATATGTTGTTTTCATAGTTTGAGTCTTTCCTCTCACACAATTATTTTTGGGTTTTAGAAAATGGTATAAATACAGATGATTCATATTAATAGAGAATATGATTGACAATGGAATTATATTTTTCATTAGAAACTAAATGAAATGGGATTTGGAAGGATAAACTTCATTATTATGCCTAATCAATAATCTCATAATATGATCAATAATATCATCTTTGGTGAGTTTCCTTAATTAGCTAATAAAAGAAATATGGGGTTTCATGGTGATCATAGAGGAAATAAAGTTCAATTTCACTAATGTAAGTCATGAACGAAGAGACATCAAGGATAATTTTTAAAAGGAATTGGAATAAGCTTTGGGTATGGAAAATAAGGACATAAATCCATTAATTGAAAAGGAAAAGGTTCTACTAACACAATAGACAAGCATAATGGTATTACTAATACATCAACAATGGTAAAATGTTTTAAATGTGGAATGTACGAGAATTATGCGAATAAATTACCTAAGGGAAAATCTCAGAACTAGAATCTGCATGGTCATACAGGTAGTATTTATGTTGATGAAGATGAAGAGACTACAAATGATATATGAGATAAAAGAAGTGTTTAGGAATAAAATGATGAAGCTCGGTCAATGGTTTAAGAAGGTAGTGGAATGATTGCATGTTTATTAAGACTAATATTGTATAAGTAATTTAATTGTACTATGGAATAACTAAACATCTAAGTATTGTTACACTATTTTTTTTCCTTAAGTATTTGAAAGTATATGTGGAATGGTACTGGTAACCAGGAATGTTTATTCAAATATTTTAGAAAGCACATGATATGCACATAATGAATTGATAAGGAGATAATGAGATGTTTGATAGTATTAATGAGCTCATGACTGATATAAGGAAAAACTGATAACATGGTTTGATTATATATAATTTTTGGAATTTTGGTATGTGTGAAGAGTTAACTTTTGACAGCATTCATGTTTTCACTATAGTTATATGGTAATTCATGTTTAAAGATAATACATGATTAAGTTATTCAAATTTTTGGAATGTGACAACCAATAACTACCTAATGAGATATGGGAGATAAATTTTATGTCAATTTATTTCACCTCTTTCTAAGTTTTTTTATTTTTTAAAGGATTGTAATGTTATCCATTTATGGATATTTTAAGTTATTTTTCATTTTAAGTTTGTTATATTAATGTATTATCTCACTATAAGGTGGACTTATGCATATTTGATAACTTGTTATAACCTTTTGTTGGGATAGATGGAATGACCTATCATTCTATCACATGATTTTCTAACATTTCAAGAATGAAAAATTCAACGTCATTTATTTAAATAAGAGATGAAGTGGAAAATTTTTAGGGAACGATCAATGGTACTGAAATCAAGTAATTGTTTCTTCCCATGCCAAAATTATTCAAATTTTGGAAAGGGATCTTGAAAACCAAAAATGTTATCCTAATACCTTCTCATTTGATTAATCATATGGTCCCTTAAATTGTCACAAATTTATGGCTTTTTGGTAGTTAACTTTCTCCAAACCTTATTCTCTATCAGTATCTGTTAGAACTTGATGGTAAGATTTATCTTCCATATCCATGATTTCACTTCCCACCTATGTTCTCCTATGTGGAAATTGAGTGATGAGTTAATTTGGGTAACTGTTAGGTTTCTAAATATCCATTTTAAAATTATGTTTTAGTATTCCTTTTTATGATGTATGTTTCTATGAAAGAAACTTTCATGTAGTAAACCATTTATAACCCTGACAAATTTCGAGGGAAAATTTCACTTTAAGGGGGGGGAATTTAACACCCCGAGACTTTGTGAGAAATATTCTTTTTAATTTATTTGATATCTTGTGTTGTATGGTGCACCAATAATAGATTGTTCCATATGAAACAATGTATTAGATTTTAGTATATGAAACACTATTCTTGGATTTTGTTGCGTACAATTTCAAGTTCTTTTGACAAAATTCAATACTGAGTATAGATTTTGTTTAATGTTGTTGGCGCCAAAATTTGGGAAGGACAGAACAAACAGAAATCATTAGGGGCTGCCTCATGAAACCTAAGCATGGAGCCCCAAATCCCTACAGCCAATTCCAAGCTCCCCCTTAGTGAACCAATTGGATAAAGGAGGTGGGATGCACCACAAGCCAATTTTACATTCGTGACGTGTTGCAGAGCAAAGACGCAGGATGCTCCACGAACTAGTTTGACGTTCGGCAACCCACCACGGAGCAAGCTTCATCTTCGTGTCGAGTGAGATCTCCTTCACGATGCCTCTTGACTATAAATAATAGGCTCCCCTTGATCCCAAAGGATGGATCCTCTGACCTTTCACCTTCTTAGCTCCCAAATCGCAAAGCAATCTCTACTCTGCAAACCATGAGCTCTTCAAGGTACTTTTGCATCACGAATTGCTTTCCCTTTTGCATGAATTCAACCCCTCTTCAAAGCGGGATGCCCTTCACGAAGCCCATGGGCCTCTGTGAAGGAAGGAGATCCCCAAGGGGACTCGGGTCATCGCGAAGCATTTATGCTTCGCGAAGTACCCTTCATGCACATGTGACCCACATGCTAAGGCTGGGTCACCATGCTTCATGAAGCACATTGCTTCACAATGCTATTATTCTCAAGGAACCCTTGATTTGTGAGGCATTTCTCCATGAATGCTTTTCCACTTCGCAGAGCACCTTCCTTATGCACCCATGCCCTATGCCTAGGCTAGGACACTTCACTTCGCAAATCGCACCCCTTCGTGAATACCCTCCACTTCATGGAGCACCAGATCTTTACAAGGCTTCTACCTATGAACCCCTTTGCTCTGAAATTCTTTTTCCCATGCGACCTTCTATGTTTGCACGAAGCAAATTTCAAAGTCCCTCGGATGATACTTCCCATTCCATTGCTTCGCCTCATGCTTCTTCGATAGGCACGCTAACGGCTATTGCTTCTTCACGTTGCCACACTAACATGGACCCCTAAGTGGATCAATCCATGACACCCCCTCACCACGGAATTTTTGATGTCTTCCCTTCCCTAAGGGTGGGTGGGTATTAGTTATGTAAGTTTTAGGGGTGCGGAGTAAACCCACCACGTCCAAGCTGCAGGATGTTAAACCGCCAAGCACCATCATCCTCATCACATGATGTTAAACTGTGATTGTGCCCCATGCATTGCTTGCAGAGTCCCCCACCTTGGACATTCGGTACACCCACTGGACTCTACTAGAGTGAAATCATTCCTAAAATAGAGTGAGATCCTATTTATTGGAGTGGTGTTTGTCCGTGGGGAAAGGGAAACCACCTTGGTGTAAGCCCCTAGCTTTTCATGTAGGAGGTAGCACCCATGTTTCTCTTATCTTCTTCCTGGACGAAGACCAGAGAGGGAGGGATGGGTATAGGATCCCTCCTTTCCTCAGTGCCAAATCCCTCTCCCTTTGGGCTTTATCTCCACACAGGCCTCCATCAAGGAGTAAGTCCCAGTCTCTATCTCCTAGGGCTGTTAACCACACGTAAGCCCATGTTTCCTCTTTTGGGATGCTAACCATGCGTAAGACCTTATTTCATATTAGGTATTCTAACCATGCATAATCCCCTATTTCCATTTTGGTTCGCTAACCATGTGTAAGCCTCATTCGACTTCCCACGGATGCACCTTTCGTGATGTGATCGTTAGGTCTTTGTTGCCTCTTGTTTCTCACACCGAGCATGACTCACGTGGGCTTAGAGTAAGCATCGACCATGTCATCCTCTATGGGAAGCCTAGAGTGTAAGCCCCACACCATCCTGAACTACATGGAATTTGATCATTTCCAAGGCAAGGTACGTAGGAAGCCTCCCTGAGGTTCAAGCCCAAATCTCGGTTGTTCTAACCCCCTTCGCATCGGTTCACCCCACACCATCCTGAACTACGTGGACTTTGATCTTTGCCAAGGCAAGGTACATAGGAATCCTCCCTGAGGTTCAAGACCAACTTCTAGGCGTTCTAACCCCATTCACATCAGTTTACCCCACACCATCCTCAACTACGTGGACTTTGATCCTTGCCAAGGCAAGGTACGTAGAAAGCCTCCCAGAGGTTTAGGCCCAACTCCCAGTCATTCCGACCCCTTCACGTCAGTTCACCCCAAACCATTATGAACTACGTGGAATTTAATATTTTCCAAGGAAAGGTATATAGGAATCCTCCCTAATATTTAAGCCCAACACTTGGTCATTCTGACCCCCTTCACGTCGGTTCACCACACCATCCTGAACTATGTGGACTTTGATCTTTTTTAAGGAAAGGTATGTTGGAAGCCTCCCTGTGGTTCAATCTCATCACCTAGTCATTCGGGCCCCCTTCACGTTAGTTCACCAAAAACCTTCCTGAACTACGTGGACTTTGATCCTTGCCAAGGTACATAGGAAGCCTCCCTGAGGTTCAATCCCAACACCCATTGGTTCCGACCATTTCCACATCAGTTCCCACCATCCCATATGAACTACGTAGGTTTAATCTCAGTCGCCTAGGTAGGTTATGTAGGAAGCCTCTGTGATGTTCAATACCAATCATTGTTAAGTCATTGTCACCCCCATCCAATGGTAATCCGTTGTTCCCCCATTCAGTGGTAAGCTATTTTCACTCCCTATTCGGAGGTAACTCGTTGAAGTCCTCAATAGATGGTAATACCTCATCAGATGAACTACGCAATCTTCGATTCCCTATCACAGGGATACATAGGAAGCCTCCCTGAGTTTCAAGCCCATCACTCGTGTCTCATCCTAATCTATCCCTCGACCCCATGTGTTCTGGGAAAATCATTCCCAAACCTGGAGGTTCTATTTCCTCCGGATCCCATCCATGCATCCATTCTCACGGGCCACCTCCTCAGGTGTCCCATCGTCCCATCCTGAACAACGTGGACTTTGAATCCCTACTATGGGATACATAGGACTTCTCTTTGAGGATCAATACCAACATCACCATCATCCTCACATCTATTCCATCTCATTCTCCATCCACTTCATTCAACTCTCCATCATCCATCTTGATTCTTACCCAGGCCACCATGTCCCGGTGAGATCATGCCCGATCACCTATTCACTGATCCTAGTAGTAACTGGGTAACTAACCACGTGTTATCCCCAACATCAGTGTTCCCTCTATGGGGTTGCACCCATCTGATCCACTCTAGTTAGTGTTCCAATCGGTCTGATCTATCTACGCTGGATGTTAAACTCAAGGCATACCCCGTGTTAAACATGGAAAGATGAGGAAAACCTCAGAGACATTCCTATGGTATATAATTCTCTGCATTATACATGGGATTCCTCGGGCTTCCACGCCCTTGAGAATCCATCTAATAAGGGGAAGAAACCCAGACGCACCAGTGTTACAACATCCAGACATTCCAGTGATGTCCAATGTGACTACTCTTCCGACCGAAGGTTGCTGCCCTGAATGGACCCATTTGAATGTCCCGAAAGAAGCAGTGTAATTAATAGGTTTCCATGAAGATATGGCACTGGGAAGAGTTTCATGAACAATGTATTAAGTCTATAAGGGAGACTCGGACTAGGTAACGAGTTCTGAGGAGGAATCCAAAGATGGAGGAATGACATCCCATCATCCTGTTTTGATCAAGGAGAAAATGTCCCTGAATAAGCAATGGATGTCACCCGCCTTTGGGAAGAAGGAATTCAGGGCCACAGCTAGTGCGTCCTCATCATCCCCGAACATATGGATGCGTGTTTCTTGGTGAAAGCGTCGGAAATAGAAATGGTGAACCCGACGTGAAGTTTTTCCCCTAAATATGAAGATTATTAGCGTTCGAGACATTAGTGGACTAGCATGTCATCGGATCCAGCTACCTGGTGATGGGTCCCGCAAAGCAAATAGCATGCATGGTATGAAACTCACTAGAAGTTGGGGCAGTCAAAACGTTGGGCATCTCAGTCTATGACATTATCAGCATGGATCCCTATTACCAGCCATGGAAGACAGAATAGCACCGGGGCACTAGACATCGATATCTTTGTTTCTGCACTAATGGATTACTCTCCCTGCTTTTTAGGAACCAAGCTGCTGCATCAAGAATCCGATCACCACCCTCCCACCGATGCAGGGGAAAGGGCGACATCTATGTGGAAACCCTGCGTGGCTCCGCCTCTTCTGTGATGACCTCCACAACCACGGTTGTTGAGAACCCACACCCCATATCCCCTTCTGAAGTCATTCAACGAAGGGTGATAAGCGACCTCGTGCACTGATATGAGGCGGAGGGGATTATCCTGACCCAGGATATGGCCCACCAGGATCTAGAGGCCTTTGTGCCTCATCACTACTACCGCCCCCAAGGGCCCTGCAGGGAGCCACTACTCCCCACTCCAACATACAATCATTTCGGAAGCCTCTCCACAAAATGAATTGATGAATCCCTCCCCTACGCTGATGAGGTAGGGGATTTCTGGGCCAGCCCAGCCGAGATCCCATTTCAGTGGACCCTAAGGAGGGATCCTACTAGACCGCATCAACGCTTCCACCTAGTCCCCTGAGCTGAAGAGCAGTTAAGCTATGTACCTGTACCACTAGCCCTGGTCTGGATGACCCAACGCCATCACCGGGCACAAGTCGAGGAGGACACCCACCTAGGGGCGTCGACATTAGTAAATATTGTGGCCTGCACCATTGCCAACATGTGTCATCAATCCCCTTTGTATTATAAGCAGGGTCACTTGTATACTCGACCTGGATCGAGGCCCCAACCGCCCCACGGGTAGGCGAGGTTGACTCTCTCAGCTGCTGGCGTAGGGAACACCCATCGCGGACCGACCCGCAGTAGTGACACCCAGTACGGAGGTCCTCCCCTTACCGCCACCATAGAGAATGCGGGTCCTCTCCACTTCCAAGCTCAGCATAGAGTTCCGCCTCATTCCACCTTCAGTCTGAATGAGGTACCTCCCCACGATGGTGATGCTCAGCACGGAAGCCTCTCTCATGCTAACTGTATCGGGTATAGAGTAATCCCTCCTGCCAAAGACCACCGGTGTGGGTACATTGCACATCCGGTCAATCTTCAGCATGGGGGTCCACCCCATGTCCTGAAATCTGCCGGCGAAGGTCCACCTCGCCTCAGAAATCAGAGGGGTGCAGTCTAGCTTCGCTTCACTAGATCCCAGCACAGAAGTCCTACTCGTGTTCGGATTGACCAGTACAAGGATCCTCCTCGAAATGACACTATTAGGGGAAACAAGCATGGAGGTCTTGCCCCTGCTTATATCAACTCCAGTAGAGGACTTACCTGCTCTAGAACTTCCCATGGAAGTCCTCCCCATTTTCCCTTCAATATATTTCCAGGTGCTCCTCGCACCCTATCTCACTCAGGAGGGGGTCCTACCCACCCCAGCACAAGTATGTCCAAAGGTCCTCCTCATGCTGAGAATCTACTTTTCCTGAAGAACCATCCAAGGGTAGGAGGGTGGGTCATCACTTCCATAAAAAGAATACTGAGAATATTCAGACTGAGATCAAACTGATTTGATTCTCAGATTCTGAGGCGGAATATGACCCAGTGATGGAACCCTTGCCTAGGTCCTCCGTGTCAAGGGCCGAGGCAGGAACAAGGCGCATTATCCTCACAATTATGGAATGTGAGGTCCATCGGATTCCCACCTCCCTCTACAGGTATATCCAGGAGGACTAAAGTTTGGAAACTCCATAGGTTACGGTCGTGCAATCGCCACCATCATCACCAGAAGAACTCTCTACCTCGACTATAGATCATAGAGAGCTATTCTGGGGAAAATGGTGCACGAACAGCAGTGTAGTCCACTACCAGAAGTCGTGGTCCCCACAGCAGAAACTATGGTTTTCAGCCTATCTTACCACGATGTATGGCTAAGTAACTACACTCTTCGTAGGATATCCTGAGATGCGGCAGTTTGATAGCTTTCTCACCATATTCTCCACCGGCCATCCTACCATCCCAACGGTCTGCTTCGGTACCACTACTGGTTCCCCAGTCACCTCTGGTTGACGAGTGGGGCAATGAAGGACTAGAACCTAAATCCACGCCTTGGATCTTATGGGATATTCTCCCAATGGACCATTTCCCTAAGATGTTTTGGCTGGTTGCAGCACCAAATTTATGTGTGTCGGAATCCCTCACCCAAGAGGAAGTCAAGTTTTTACGCCAAACCCTCTTGGAGATCCATTTCAGTCTTCGTCATCACCGAGTGGCTTACCCTAAGAGCCAAGCGCATTTCTTAAAGATCGGTGAACAATTTCGTCTAATTTATTTGGCTGCACTCCCCTTGTCCCAGCACCTTGAATCACCAGGTCGTCGTAGGGCCCTCCAGCAACAATGGGTCCGGGGCTTCAAATTACTCCACATGATTATTAAAGAGGCTTCTCCCCAAATATAGATCTATGGTTAGGGGAAGTATTTTTCCCTCTTATTTAGTCCTATCATGGTCAGCCAGATTTTATGGGCAATGTAGATGATATGCCTCCAGGAAGAGCTGTGGTTAACATGGTCGACCTGCCGGAGGGTGAGAACGAGATAGATCTTCTTGGAGAGGACCTACCCCCTGAGGGAGTTTTGCACTTCTTGGACCTATCAGGAAGGATCACTCACCAAAAAAGAAATCTACAATGTCTTCTCATGACCACTAAGGCACTAGCCCTAATCTGGAATCCCAATAAGGGTAAGGAACACCTCAGAGCCTCCAAACCCTCCGACCTGTCTAGCTCAGTGTAGAAGATGGAGGAAGACCCTGAAAAATTCGCATTGTGTTAATAGTTTGCAGAGAAAAAACAGATTGTTGACGACCTCCTTTATGAAAGGGATATAGAATGACGACAAGACTATAGTGATCCTAGGCTAGGACAATAGGGACAGGCACAACTTCCCCTCAGCAAACTGCCCCTAGGTGATCCTGACCACCCTTCCCATGTAAAAAAAGTTGAGGTCGGAGTTTACAGTAAGAGGGCACAATATGTCTTTCTAAATCCTCCTGAATGGTGTGACAATCCTCAAGACCCTGCTCGAATCCCCCCAGATACCACACAGGTTGTTCCACCAATCGTTCCACGAGTAGTTGGGCCTGTTTATTGTGTTGAAGAACCCACCAACACATTGGTGTTTAGGAATCCATGTCAAGATAGGGACCGTTGCCTAGATGATCCAATGGCGGCACTCATTTCCCATCGCGTGGTGTTGGAGACATGATAGGTGGCAATCCCTCCTGATGGAAAGCCTTATCTGGAATGTGCGGATGATATGCCAACACCCCCAAGTTTTGGGAATCCCACGTTTTCCCCCTTCAACTGGATAGGGGGCCCGCCACAACACCTGACCTACTTCATCTCAAGGTGTGGTCCCATGTTGGGAACCCCATCACAGCAGGAAGCCACCAAACTCCAATGTTTTGTGCAGACATTGGAAGGGCCTGCATTCATCTTGTATACCCATCTCCCCATCGGATCAGTAGCTAGATGGGAAGACCTCCATAGGCATTTTCTCTACCAGTTCAGTTCCACCACTCGGAAGACAAGTATCGCAGACGCAGATGCCTGATGAATGCGTTGAAGACTTTTTCGCCCAATGGAAAGGGCTCACATACTCTCTCGACATGCCATTGACTCAGGTGCAACTAATGATGATGTGTGTAGGGAATGTCAATACAAAATTGGTCCCCTCTTTGATCACCCAAAACTACCCTGGGGGATTCTGAGACTTCTCCGATAAGGGCCATCGCCTAGAGGAATCCCTATAGGCACGTCTGTTGCATATTGAAATCCCCGCGAGAAGGGTCTTCAGAGCCATGCCCACCGCAGTGGCCTAAATATAGGCCCCCATGTAACTAGAGTTGTTACCAGTGGAGCTACCTCCACAGCCTCGCAGAGGCCCTCCACCTCTAGTGTAGCCTCCATCCCAACAACGCCCACCTCAGAATCAGCAGGTTCCCCTGTGCAATGCGTCACCACTGCCTAGGTGAGATAAACAGGCTCCACCACCTTGATAGGGTCCTCTAGCTCCTTGTCGGGGTCAAGTTCCAAGGGCCCCCTTTCCGGACAGGAGAAATCGGAACTACTTGTTCAACGAGGCTCAGGTCCCTGGTTACTTTTGAAGTGCCTTGCAGCAGGGGGTGTACATTTGCCTGAGTGAAAAAGGCCAGAAGAGGTGAACCTCACTGATCGGCCTAACTAATGCCCTTATCACCGGATCCTAGGATATAATCTCAAAAAGTGATATGTGTTTAAAGACTGGCTTCAAGACTAGGTAGATAAAAACATAGTTTTGTTGGGCCCATCCCCGGCATAGGTGGCATGTGTCTTCATGAGTCCAAACTGCAACAGTGATAGTGAGGGTGAGTGGAATTAGGTTTCTAATCATGGGTCCTAGAAGTATGACGACTGGATGGATCATAAAACAGTCACCTAAACCCATGGTGTCATCCGGGCGCACCTGAATCGGCCAGAACCTTCATAAGTTGCAGCTGCCACTTCTGCATCATCATCTCGGTCTTCCTCTTCCCAGAAGAGCAAACACCGGAGACGCAGGGGAAAGAAATTCCCCCGCCAATTCCATCATCATCCCTTAATCTTGGTGACTTAATTCCCCTGAAGATGATTTTTCTTCCCAAAATCCATCAAGTAGTGGACGACTCTTCAAGTGAAAGTCAAGGGTATGCATCAGTTAATACTATAGAGCAGGTAAACCCCTACGTGAATCTAGACGATTAGGAGCACCAGGTGGATCCTCCCAACGTCCCCAGCCATCTTCAGTGTCAATAGAGTCATGTCTATATGGGCCATTGGAGTTCCTTGGTCAGCACTTCCAACCAAGATGTGCATGCTATCGAAACCAAGCAACAGGCTTAGCACAGAGCTCAGCATGCACAACCTTTTTATCTAGTGGCATCAGGCCCGCCTTCGCCACTGTTCATGTTTTTAGACCAGGAAGAGCCACCTAGACCACGACGTGACCAGACACACCCAACTACAGGCCGGTCTCAATCATTTTTCCCTCATCCGGCAGTCACTCTGCAGGCTTCGACTACTGAGGAGTGTGATATTCCTAGTACCAGCCAGGCGTCGGTCCAGTCGACAGGGCCCACCATACCTCCTGTCATAGAGCAACCTCCTATAATTATAATTTTACAACTGTCACAGAAGTATTATGTTCTCAAACATCTTTCCATCATTCCATAAAGGCTCTTCTCCTGTTTTCAGGCATACGTGAGGCCCTCACCGGGGCTTTAAGGAGCCCCCTCCAGTTTGAGATGGAAGTAGAAACCACAGAAGCCTTTTATGCTGAGGTGGTCGATAATACTGAATTCCAATCCATTATCTTGTTCTCTGGAGAAGATAAAGGCTCTCCCATATAGGGGAACATTCACCCATTGTACATCACTGGCCAGTTCAATGGCATGGAGGTTCGCCGTTGTCTTGTCGACATGGGCTCTATAATCAACCTAATCCTGACTCGGACACTACGAAAATTGATATTGTTTGAAGATTATCTGAGTACCTCTAACCTAAGAATCCAAGGTTATGATAGGATGGAATAGACACTGTTCAGTAAGATCCTCATGAAGACCTAGTTTGGTGGCTTAGTTGCTAGCAATGATTTTATGTTTGTCTCCCAGGACACCGCCTGCAATGCTTTGATGGACAGGTTGTGGCTCCACCTACATGTGGTGGTTCCCTCATCATATCACCAGTTCCATAAGTACTCCCTTAATGGTCGAGTGGGTGTGCTTCAAGGTGACGTGTATCCCTTTTCCTCTTGTGAATCTCGCTACCTGTATGTAGACTACTACAAGATCAAGGACAAGCAGATTCAGACTAAAGAGGTCGAGCATGCCATGATTGCGACCGGCCCGTGGACAGATCTAGATGATGCCTACATCTTTCCAATTCTCCGATTGGAGGCTACAACCCTAAACATGGGACAATTCTATGTTGTTTCTGGGATGAGGGGGAAATACATTCCCAAGTCTAAGTGACACCGGAAAATCACCTTGTACTCTTATACAAATCATTATCAAGTGATCCTGGAGCCTCCCACTCCCATAAGGTATAGGGATGTCTGCCCCATGGCAATAGAAATATGTCATACTTGCTTTTTATACCAGGCTGTAATTAACCAGTTCAAGTAAACGTGTCATTATTTCTTCAATATCATCAAGCGTGGCCCCTTGGTCTGAAGGTAAGATGCGATCAGATCGATGACCTTCATCGTTATGGTTGTGGCAGCATAGGAGTTCCCCGATGCAGGGTACACTACCGATCAGGTAGGTACAGCCTCTCATTGGTATCTGCCGACTCATAAGCAACTCCTCCCACTAAGGATCCCTCATTTATAAGTGGAGAAGAGTATTTAAAGGATGCTCCTTCCACCTTTGATGTGGGTGTCTCTGCCACAGTCGATGAATTGGTACAGGTGAACCTCGTTAGCGAGGCAAACCCGAAACACACATTAATGAGTTCTGCCAGGACCCCCGAGGAGAAACAACGGTACATAGACTTCCTTAAAGAACACCATGATGTATTCACATGAAGTTATGATAAGATTCTAGGACTAAATCCTCAGTTAGCCGTCCACTGCCTCGGTCTCCCGGAAAACCATCGCGGGTTCATGAAGCCTCCCAGGAAGATGCACCCTTCTCACGATTCCATGGTCGAGGCCAAAGTTGACAAGCTCATTGGAGACAATTTTATTAAGGAGTTCCAGTACCTAAAATGGCTATCCAACATTGTTCCAGTCAGGAATAAGAACGGACATATCAGATTCTGCATCGACTTCCGGGATCTCAATTGTCATTGTCCAAAGGATTATTTTCCCCTTCCTGTGATGGAACGCTTGATTGACACCATGGCTGGGTTCCAAGCCCTCTGTTTCATGGATGGGTATTCCGAGAACAACTAGATCTGAATGGCCCCTGAGTATGAGGATGCTATAGCCTTCAGGGCATGACTAGGTTCTTTTTGTTACCAAGTCAAGCCCTTAGGCTTAAAGAATGATGAAGCCACCTATCAGAGGGCCATGCATTTCATATTTAATCCAAACCTCGGGACATTGGTGAAATGTTACATCGATGATCTAGTGTTTAAATCTCGCCAGCATCAGGACAATCTCAAAGACCTTGAGAAAGTGTTCGGCTTCCTCTGTTCCTACCACCTGAAGATGAACCCATTGAAGTGTGCTTTCAGGGCCACCTATGAAAAGTTTCATGGCTTTGTTGTTAGATACAGGGGAATTGTGATCGAACTAGAGAAGATCAAGGCCATCATACAGATGTCTCCCCCAAGTAATATCTGGGAGCTTCGAGGAGTCCAAGGCCACTTATCCTACATACGCTGATTCATCACAAATTTGGCCGGTAAGTGTAAGACCTTTTCTCGGCTCATGAAAAAAGGCACACTCTATGAGTGGGATGAATAATGTCCGACTGGGTTTGAGGAAATCAAGAAGTATCTTCTCCAGCCTCTGTTCTTAATGCCACATATCTCCGGAAAGCCACTGGTCCTTTATCTGACCACCCTGGAATGATCTCTCAGCACTCATCTTGCCTATAAGAACAATGAGGGGATAGAGAACAGCCTTTAATACCTCATCTACATACTCCTCGATACATAGACCAGATACTTCCCTATCAAAAAGAGCTGTCTCGCGCTGGTATTCATAGTATAGAAATTGTGACATTACTTGCAGCACCACGATGTACAGCTGGTATCTCGAGTAGATATGCAGAAGTACATCCTGAACCACACCATGTTTATAGGTCGGCTAGCTCGGTGGGCAGTAATCCTTCAGAAGTTCAACATCAAGTTTTTTCCTCAGAAGGATATTAAGGGGAAAGCATTTGAAGACTTATTTTCTACCCATCAAGCTCCTACGAACCAGTCTTTGGACCTTGATTTTTCTAATGAGGAAATCCTCTTAGTAGACCAAGCCATAACATGTTGGAAAATGCACTTTGATGGTGCTTCCTGGAGCCCCATCGGTAGGAGGCTTAATGATCCCAGAATCAATAGGGTGCGCCTGGGTATCATCTTCATTACCACAACACAATCCATTCTACCATATTCATTCCTTTTGTCAGAAGGTTGCACCAACAATGAGGTAGAGTATTGGGCTCTCATCATTGGCCTCGAGCTAGCTCTCAAGATTGATGTGCCCTATTTTCATGTGAAAGGGGATTCTGAACTTATCATCAAGAAGATCAACAGTGACTATATCATTATAAATCCATAACTTGTACCATTGTTAGAGCACACTCTACAACTAATAGCCTAGTTCCCATCTCAATAGGAAGTTACTCATGTCCCCCGATCTCAGAATGGTTGGGCAGACACCCTAACTAGCCTAGTTGCATCACTCACAGAGCCTGAACAGGATGATCTGATTATCCACATGGCACACTGAAGATTCATTTCTCCCATCACCCCAGATGATGGTGACAGCCCGCAGGTAAGACACCTTACCGCTGACGCATCCACGTCAGGACCCCTAGGTCCCCAGGATGTAGTTATTGAAGTGACTCCTGATTGAAGAACCTCCTTTTTCGAGTATCTCCAAAACAGTAATCTCCCAGTAGATCAGGCCAAGCGCAAGCGAGTTTGACACCGCACATTTCAGTTTACCCTCTAGGATGGCCCTGGACTTGAGAAGATCCTCTACAAGTGTGGGTTTTGTGGGGTTATCTTCCATTGCATTCAAAGAGTCGATATTTATTAGGTCATGCAAGTGGTTCAGGCTAGTTCCTGTGGGGCTCATCATACCGGGCCGAAACTATCCCACTGGATCCAGAGACTGGGGTACTTTTGGCCCTCCATGATCCATGACTGTATCAAGTTCTCCAAGAGATGTCATGTGTGCCAAATTCATGCTATCTTTATGTATCGGCCACCAGAGCCTCTCCACTCCACCAAGTACTCTTGGCCATTTGCATTATGGGGACTCGATGTTGTGGGGCCTTATCCACCAGCGACAGATCTCCAGTGCAGGTTCATCTTGACTGCTACAGATTTCTTCTCCAAGTGGGCAGAGGCAGTTCCACTCAAGGAGGTCAAGGCCCATTATATCGTTGACTTTGTGAGCTCCAACATCATCTATAGATTTGGAGTCCCTCGCACCATCCTCACCATTAATGGCACGAACTTCTATACATGTGAGCTAAAGAAACTATACTCTAAGTGAAAAATCTATTCTAACCATACCTCCTGCTATCATGCACAAGAAAATGGATAGATCAAGGCATTCAACAAAACCCTCTCTAACATTCTGCAAAAAATGGTTGGTCAGAACAAGAAGATTTGGCCTGAAAAGATCCCCAATGACCTCTGGGATTATCGAACGATGACTCGTAATTCCACTCAGGTGACCCTATATTCTCTAGTGTACAGAGCGGAGGTCGTCTTGCCCATCGAGATCCAGCTGCCCTCATTACGTACAGCTGTCTATGATCAGCAACCACTGGATAAAGTAGCTGAAATCTGCCTGACTGAGCTGGAAGCGCTCGAAGAGAATAGGCTTCATGCCCTACAAAATCTATAAAGGCACCAGAACAAGATGGCTAGAGATTTTAACAAGAATGTTTTCCTCTACTCCTTCTTAGAGGGTGACTTGGTACTGGCCCTCAGGACACCAATGATACCTGAAAGAAAACCACCCAAGTTGGAGCCCAAATGGGAAGGACCTTACATTGTTCACAAGGTTAAACCCCCAATAGTCCCACATGACCTTAAACTGTACGGTCCCACATGACCTTAAACTATACGGTTCTGTATTACCTTAAACCGTATGGTACCACACAACCTTAAACTGCATTATGGTCCAGCATGACCTTAAACTGTATGGTCCAGCATGACATTAAACTGTACGATCCTACATGAACTTAAACTGTGAAATATCCCGCATGATGTTAAACTGTTCATCGTCATGCAAGACGTTAAACTGCACCCTTGGAACTACATAAGGCTTGATTCCCATCCACATGGGATACATAGGAACGCTCAGACATTTCATCTTCAGTTGAGCCCCAAACTTTTTTCTTTGACTATTCCCCCTGGGTGTATCTCTCTCGGAGGACCCTACATGGTGTAGAGCAGGCTTCTTTGACTTCACTCATGTTGGGATTATGACGATTGCGCCCTGAACCTCCTCCTCATTATTCTATTCTCCCATGTCCTTACTGCACTATACTAAACTACATGGCTATCAAGAACTACGTATGGCTTGATTTCCATCCTTATGGGATACGTAGGAATGCCCAGAAATTTTATCTGTTGGCCCAGCCCAAAACTACAGAATCTCCCCTCGGGTCAGAACACATGGTGTGGTGTCGGTTCATTTTCTAATTTATGTTGAGTTCATCATAAACCCGCCATACATTTCACCCATAGAGACTTTCACCTCTTTAGCCGCCCTGGGTGACGTTAAAATGCACGGGCACATTTATACTTCGCTCACTCCTATGTTTGGGACTCCCTTATCTTTAACATCCTAAGGGACCCCCGAATAGCATGGACGATCGGCCCAAGGGCTCTCCTACCATCTCGAGATAACGTCCTCAAGGGTTTCAGAAAACAAATTGATACAAGTCCCACGTTGCGAACATGGTCAACGGTCAATGCTCATTTGTTTTTCCCATTTCAGGTCACATGATATATATGTTGTGTTTCGAATTTGGTCAACAGCCATCCTTTTTCATTGTCACTACCCCCATATGTCCCAAACATTGAGTGTAGTTGTTCATTATGCCCCACTATGTCTTCAAGTCATGGTCTGCCTTGGGTGATTCCAGCTATCATACCCTTATGTGATGGGGAAGGCCTAGTCCCACTCCTTAGTTCCCACTCCGAGTGTTACTCACATGGGCTTAGGAATTTTGATGAGGCAATCCCCGCATGAGAGGCCTTAGGGCTACAGTTGGCCAATACACTCGGCCTTAAGTCCCTCGGCCCTTCTGGAACCTTAGCCTGAGTTATCATTTGGGAGTGTGCAGTGTGGTATGGACTCATGTCCTTATTCACATTGGGCTATTTCACTATGCCACACATGCCCCCTTGATATATTCCTCTATTTATCATCCCTTCTGCGAACATATGCCCCGCCATGCTTTGCGAGCCCCATTATTTGGGTTGCGATCATCTCCCAAATCCTAAAGGACCCCCGAATGGCATGGATACTTAGCTTAAGGTATCTCCTACCATTTCGGGCCAATATACCCAAGGATTTTGAGAGATGAATTTGTACAAGTCCTGTGTTTAGAATACGGTCAATGGTTGACGCCCAATTGTTTTCCTCGGTCACACAAGGGTGGATAATGTGTTGCAAACTTGGTAAAAAGTTGTCCTCTATCATCGCTGATGCTCTGTGGTCTTCCATAGGCACGATGATTCACCCTTTTCATTCAATTGTCCCATTAATATGACATTAAACTAGGCATTTACGGTCCGTTCTATTTAACCTTAAACTAAGATCACTATCATCCCCACTGCAAGATGTTAAATTGCAAGTTGGATATAACGTTCTGTTTGTGGACCAACCTCAGGTCCCTGGACCTTCTCGGGCCCCTGGCCCAAGTTCACACTTATGATTGTACGATGTGATATGGGATTATGTCCTCATTCACATATGGTAACTCATTATTTCGTACACATCCCTTGTTGGGGTATCGTTCCCTTATTTATGTCCTTGTCACAAGACGTTGAAATGCACGACATATTCTATAACTATGTATGGCTTGATTCCCATCCTTATGGGATACGTAGGGCCTCCCAAACATCTAGTCTTTAGGACAAACCTCAGCTTGTAGAAATCTCCCAATCATTTTGGCCCCTTGTCCTACGTTCTTACAGGAGAGGGGTATACAGTGTGATATGGGCTTATGTCCCCATCCACGTCGGGTTTATAAAACACGATGCATACCTCTCTCTCCTGAGTGGCCTTCTTTCCCTTTCTTTATACTCATATTTTTTAGTTGGATGCCTCTCATTTGGGTCCCTCGACCCTCTTCAGGTGATTCGCCAATGTACCCAAAAGTACTCTGGTCCAGCACCTAGAGTGTCGAATTTTACCCGGACATGTTCTCACCAACCTTTCAGGATTTGTGTTCCCCTTTATTAGGGCTTCCACCATCTTTCACATTTGAAGGGACCCCCAAATGTCATGGATGCTCAGCCCAAGGGTCGTCTTACCACTATAGGCCAACGTCCTTGAGGGTTTTGAATAAAAAATTGATACAAGTCCCACGCTGTGAATACAGTCAGCGGTCAATGCTCATTTGTTATTCCTATTTCAGGTCACATGATAAGGATACTGTGTTTCGAACATGGTCAACAGTCATCCTCCATTGTCACACCAACCTCATTAAGCCCAAAATTTTGTTCGCGTGATTCACATCATTTTCCATCCCATCATGTTCAAGTGGAATCTTGACACTTCTGGTGCTCTCCCTCAGTGCGCATTTTCATGTTAAGAGGACAAAGATGTGGTAAGGAGTTCTTCGGGACTCCACACCAACTTCCCCTTTACGTGCATTCCATGTATTGAGAAGATCTCTTCCGCCCTTGTTTCCAACACTGAGTTCGACTCACATGGGATTAGGGATTGGATCAAGGTTTGAGCCTATTTGGAAGAGTTCTATTTCTCCATGGTCTGATCTCTAAGACAATAAACTAATAACTCTTTATGGTTCCTCTCTTCTGTTCTACCTTTTGGGATCTGGCTCTTATAGGACCGCATCGTGTGGCACATGTGGGCTTATGCCCTCATTCATGTCGTGTTTGCAATAGCCACACCACGCATGCCCCTTTCTAAGAGTTAGTCCCTCCTACTTTTTCCCCACATGATGTTGAACTCTGTGTTGTCCTATACAACATTAAAACACACCTTCAAGAACTACGTGTGGCTTGATTCTCGTCCTCATGGGATACGAAGGAACACCTGGACATCTCGTCTTTGGGTCCAGCTCAACTGAGATCTAGTCCCTCCTTCCCAATATTCTCTAACCTTTTTTGGCCCCGCTCAGCTCGAGGTCTCTTTCTTTGAATTGTGAATCATGTGATATGGGATCATGTCCTCATACACGTTGGGTATTCTTTATCACGCCACTCACATTCTCTCTTGAACCTCACCTCTCACGTATATGTCTGATCCATATGACTCTAGACTATGTTTCCCAGTCCCACATGACTTTAAACTATTACGTCTATACCGAACGTCCTTAAAATGCATGGTTGGTCCCATTACATGACCCTAAACTATGACATTATTGTCCTATCCACATGACGAAAAAAGGCACAACATCATGGTGTCCTCACTCGAGGGGACATCATGTTTGGTATCGGTCACACACCATACCATTTTTCAATTCCTTCACAAGGATTGATTATTATGGTGATGCCTGTATTTTATATCCTAGGTCCATCACTTCACAAAAAAATAACACTCATTCATCCTAAAGGACAAACAAGATCTATCAAATGTCGTTTCTTTTTGTGCAAGGGCCAGACCCGCACAACCTTATTATCACTGGAACTAGTATCTTTCCGTGTCACTCCTAGAACTATGTGTGGCTTGATTCCCATCCTCATGGGGTACGTTGGAACCCTCAAGCACTTTTTCTCGAGCCCATCCTAACTTCCATTTCTGGTCCCTCGACCTAGAACTTCTCCGAGGAACACATGGTGATCTAGAATCTAGGTCATCATTCACATCGGGTTTCATAATTACCTCACCATGTGTCTCCCACATTCCCTACCATCTCTGGTCCGAGTTCTATGACCATAAAAAAAGATCACTCTACGTCCTTGACACAAGACGTTAAACTGCAAGACATCTCCCAGAACTACATTTGGCTTGATTCTCATCCTTATGGGATACATAGAGATGCCCAGGCATTCAGCCTCGGGCCCAAACCCTGGGTCATTAACCCTTCTGGACCATTGGCAATGATCACTGTCCAGTCTATATGACCTAAAACTATGAGCCTATAGTCCATGTACCATGACTTTAATCTTTTAACCTTGGTACAGGAAGTATGACCTTAAACCTATGTGAACCATCCTCTCTATACGGAGTTAAACTATGTGTCTACTCGATTGGTATGACGTAAAACTACAGATCATTCCAGGTCCTTACCAGATAGGTCCTGTTTAGAAGAATGTTTGATCCCTGATTAGACAGATACGCCCACCTAATGTGTTTCCACCACGATAGTGTGATTTCCAGAGTGTTGGACTCCATTCGAACGACCCATCACTCCACATTCTACACTTTGCATGCCCTTTATTCGGACCCTCATCCCCTTTCAAATATAAAAGGATCCCCTAAAAATATGGATTCTTGGCCTATGGATAACCTACTATCCTGGGCTAACGTCCTGGAAGACGAATGGATGAAATTTTGAGACAGGACCCATGTTTCGAACATGTTCAGCAGTCGGCCCTCATTTGTTATCCCCGTATCAGGCTAACGCAATAATAATACTATGTTTTGAACATGGTCAACATTTTTCCTTAATTGTTATGCCATTATTACAATGTTCTTAATTTTGGGTATCATTATTCACACGTTCCACTCCCCTATGTTCGGATTAATTCCAATTCCCCTGGCGTTACCCTACTTGTGAACTAGAGCACATTGGAAGGTAGACACATTTATTATTCTGAGGTCCTCATCCTCTAATCGGGCCTCTCCCATCTCTTCCCAAAAATCCATATTGGGTTTTCAAACCCTAGATGGCTGAAGCTTGTTCGGCACTCTTATGTTCAGACCGAATAACATGGAGATCATCCCTTATTTCTAACATTGGGCTTGGCCCGTGTGAGATTAAGGATTGATCACTGGTCATTTCACGAATATAGAATATGCGTGTAAATCCAATACAAATAACAGAACTCATTCATGCATCTGGAAAAAAACAATCAAAGCATGAAAGTACGTTCGAGGGTTTGTAATCCTTACAGCACCTGATTTTCGATCCCTCCCATGGATGGGTTAACCCCGTCAAAAGAAAGTTGCAGCTCTTCCACACTATGGCATGTGGTGTCCAGGATTTTCTACCGCCTGTTCATCTCTCGCTCCTCGTCGATAGTGATGGTGCATAATTCATCAGCCACAATCTGGGCATGCTCTAAGTCGGTCCGGATGATGGTCATCTCTTTGGAGGCTTGCTTCAAGCACTCTTTGGCCTCTTCCAGCTGGGCCTTCAATCTCAATATTAGCTCTGGTTGTGCATTAAGGGAGGTTGATTGCTCATCCACCCAGACCTATATCCGTTGAACCTCATTCTCAACCTCCTAGAGCCTCTTGATGTTCACCGCTTTCCTTTAATACCATCCCACACCGAGTCCATGGTCATACTCCTGAATCTTCTCCACCATAAGATCTCGGATGAGAAGGTGGGGTTTCTAGGCATCCAATCCCCCAGCACACAGTTCACGCAGCTATGAACGAAGTCTATCCATCTCATCCAGAAATTTCACTAGGGGGTTCCATCGATGAAGTGCTTGATCATATTACAGGATCAACGATGAACTATTTTTCTATCCTCTTCATCAGAGGCCATCTCATCCCAGTCGGCGTAGTTGGCAAGATCATATGTGGGGAACGCCCCCAAGAATTCATCAACAGGAATATGGTGACTGATCAGGTATGGCGGGACTCAGGCTGTCTGATCGATCCTCATCGTTGGACCCCACCTTAATAATCTCAGGCTCAGTCCTGTTGATGGTCCCATCAGTGATCAGGAACACTGTAGCATGGTCGGTCTGGATATCAGCCTCCATGATCATTGGCATTCCCCTAGTAAAGGTGCCACAAGAATTCCCAGCTAACCTCGCCAAGGCAGCCCACACCATTTGAAGAACTGTACACGCCAAAAAGGGGCATGGACGTCAGTTGACATGGTCTATGGGTGAAATTCATGAATTTGGTAGAGGATACTTATAGACAATGAATTCCTGGTCTCATTCATGGGTTGATTCCATAGGAACCCCGAGGTGTGGCCCCCCGTATATTTTCGGAAGGTCTCAATGCTTCGAAGGAGCCACCTCGGGTGTCCTGGCCCCGTCGGACATAGTAATCGATACAGTTGTTAGTGTAAATACTGAAGGCCCCACATCTACATCTGTTGAGGGGTGAGAACGGGTTTTGTATATGAGACCCTCCTGCATAGTTCAAGTATTAGTAAGGAATCTAGAGTGACCTGGAAGAAGACCCTAAGGAAGGGGCTTGGGATTTTACCTCAAGGGCCTCTGCAAATTCTTCAAGGTCCGAGTCTTGATCACCAACTTCAACCTCCTCTAATGGGATACCTCTACTATCCTCCTCCCCCGGGAGGACTCATATGATTCTTCAGAAAGAGAAAAGAACTCTCTCAGTTCAGTGGATAACAACTACAGAGGCGTCATTCGATCTAGAAAAACCTTCACCCAGCCTGTCATTGGACACGTGGCACCCTGGGAGTGCACAAAGTCCTCTAACTAAGCCAGGTATTGCTCCACCTATTATTGGGACACCACAAAGTTAGACTTGATAGGTCTTATCACTAGAAAATCCATCCCGAGATGGTTCATGTGTTGCCACATCTCAGGCGGGCCGAGGAATTTCCTGTTGACTTCCCAGATGTCTTAGGCCTCTGAGAATAAAACATTTTTTGGCATGTCTATATGGTGAGGCCGATTCCCTAGATCTTGAGTGGATATTCTACAGAATTCTTTTAGTGGCCTCCCCTCTGGATAAATCTGTTCTTCTAGGACCACCGGGTCCGCTCCCGTTACTGGATCCACCGCCGCTGCCTCCCCTCAACCGGTGTGGGCCTCACCACCACGACAGCCCTGCCCCCTGCGGAATGTCCTTTCCACCTTCTGACCCCGGCCTCGAGGTTGGGGAGGCGCACCATCACCATCTCATTAGGTTGTCTACTTCAGCATCTCCCCCTGGTAAGTCGCCTCCCAACTTTTGGAATACTCCTTCACCAACCTAAAGACGGTCATGGGTGGAGGCAACTCATTCCGCATGTTTCCATCTTCCTGTGTGAACATGATCCACATCTGCCTCATCACACACAGATGTTCCTCATAGCGCACCCCCAAATAGACATGTGGGGTCAATCGCTACATGCCCTGAAACTACCTTTCAAATCGGTGTGGGGTGTATGGCTCACAGAGCGGAACACGATCCACTCTTTCCACTAGTACTCCACCTGGAAAGGCCAGGAGGTAGGACCGGTGCTCTTCCATTCCTTGGCCATCATCAGTGAAAGGACCTATTGGCAGTGGGAATGGATGAAAGTTGAATTCCTCTACCTTCCATACATGGTTTAGTACCGCTTGTACAGTAATATTTGCTGGAAATCTCCCCGTGTCATTTAGGATGGACAGGATGAAGTTTGACACCGAAGGGGAGATGGGGTTCGGGTATTCATAGACCCCCCTGACGTGCACCGCTATCCACCCATACAAGATGTGGAATGGACCACATATCCTAGGTGGCCTCTTCCCCTCGCTGATATTCCACAACATCTTGTACACCTTGGTGAGCATCGAGATTCTGAGATTCACCCGCCCTCATGTCACCAACATGGATGCCATGATAAATGTGCTTGCTTGCACACCCATGTCCGTATCCCTCACCAGCAGAATCTAACCACATATGAGAGTCGTGATGAATGCCGACATCATGACTATCGGTGTCTGCTCAGTACAAACACTGAACACCCACGTATTCCACTAGCTATCCTCCAAGATCCGCCAGTATGAGTGCTCCTTGCCTTGTTGATCCCCCTTTGGAAAAGTCTGACGCCTCACCGAAAACTGCCTATCTTCTAAAAATTTCAGGAACTACTTGAACTATCACTTGAAATGGATGTCTCTCACTACTTCCTTGTCCTCTCCAGGAAACATCTCCATCAAAGCCATCGCTAGCAGCGACATTTTCTCTGGATCCTCCCATGCACCCATAACAGGGAGGAATTCATCATACATCTCCCCCAATATCAGGACCCCGAAGATCTGATGCATGTCCCATAAACTGATGCCAACCTCCCTATGGTGTAAATAGAAGGTATTGGTCCTCGATGACCACCTACTCAACAACTATGGCATCAGATGCTTCAGTTGATATATGTGGAATTGGGATGCCCAAGCCACCTCATATAGGCCCACTCTATTCATCTTAGCCCCAATCTCTTCACATGAGGCACCTACCCAGTAGGTCGAGGCCCAATCATCTGTGAAGTTACCGCCCTAGCATAGGTCCCACACATCAGACCACCCCTTCCCCGGGTTCCTTAGAGAAGCCTTCAAGATCATCTGGTATAGAGGATGGGATGTCTCTAGCTATAATAACTTCCTGTAAAAATTGTTCAGATGATTGTACAAACAATTAGTAGTGATGGGTATGAATTCCCCCATGGCATGGCCATCAGCCACCCTAAACCACTCGTTCTTGCACGACGTGCTTCAAAACCAGTAAGCTGGCTCATCCCTACTGGATTCAGGGATCAAGACGTCATCCCTCAGCCCAAATCCATATAAAGGAAGGTTCTTGAATAGTGTATAGCGCCTTTTGCTTGCCGATAGCAGCTCCACCAACGACTCATGGTCGGAGTGGCTCCGTATCAACTCCCATAAACCAAATCTATTTGCCTGCTCCTCCCTTCGGGAAGCGTCCGCAAGCCCCCCCCCCCCCCCAGCAGCTTTTTGATGATCCATTCAACTCTTTAGTTTAGGCATATTTTTGGAATTGGTTCGTGAATCTCATTCACAGAGACAATTAGAGGAGATCATTCATGAAGTTTGTTCACAAAGACCTACCCTGGCATTCAAACGCAAGTCGCAAAGCGCTCCGATGCGAAGTCCAAAAATCATTGTGCGTCGTGAAGCAGAAGGACCAATTCATGGAGAATAATCAAGGAGTATGTGGATCTTTGAGAATTGAGAGCATTAAAATCTAAAATCAAGGAGAATAGAAAGTAAAAAAGAGTGGTCATCTCTCCTATTTATAGGAGAGGACCCTGGGCGCTTCGTGGTGCATCCGTCCACGGTGAGCTTCACGGCGCGCTAAGCCCCCCACCGCCACTCCGCTTAGCGAGCCTTCTTCACGAGGAAGCTTTGCGATGGTTTAGGTATTTTGGTTATCAACCCTAAGACTTTGACCCTCACTTTCTCCTCAACTCCAATTCTGAGGGGGGGGCATTTGTTGACCCCAAAATTTGGGAAGGACCGAACAAACGGAAAGCATTAGGGGCTGCCTCGCGAAGCCTGAGTGCGAAACCCCATAGCCCCGTGGCCAAATACATGCTCCCCCTCTATGAACCCGCCATGGAGCAAGAAGGCAGGATGCACCGTGAATCGATTTTACGATCACAAACCCACTGTGGAGCAAGTAGGCGGGATACACCGAGAACCGATTTGACATTTGTGATCTGCCACGGAGCAAGGAGCCGGGATGCACTACGAACTGATTTGACGTTCATGACCAGCTGTGGAGCAAGGAGGCGGCATGCACCACGAACCCATTTGATGTTCATCAACCCACCGTAGAGTAAGCTTCATCTTCCCACTGAGCGATCTCTGCATCATAGCACCTCTTGCCTATAAATATCGGGCTCCCTTTGAGCCCAATGGATGGATCCTCTGACCTTTTTCTTTCTTAGATACCAAATCGCGAAGCAATATCTGCTATGTGAACCATGAGCTCTTCAAGGTACTTTTGCACCATGAATTTCCTTCCCTTTTGCATGAATTCATCCCCACTTCAAAGTGAGGTTCCCTTTGCAGAGCCCATGGGCCTCCGCGAAGGAAGGAATTCTCCATGGGGACTCAGGTCATCGGGAAGCATTTATGCTTTTCGAAGTACCCTTCATGCACATGTGACTCACATTCTAAGGTGGGGTCACTGTGCTTCGTGAAGAACATTTCTTCCCAATGTTATGCTTCACAAGGCTCCCATTCCTCACAAGGAATTACTCTGTGAATGCTTTTCCACTTCCTGAAGCACCTTCCATATGCACCTATGCCCTATGCCTAGTCAAGGCCACTTCACTTCACGAAGCACACCCCTTCACGAATACCCTCCACTTCATGGAGCACCATAGCTTTACAAGGCTTCTACCTATAAACCCCTTTCCTCTATAATTATTTTTCTCATGAGTCATTATAGGTTTTCATGAAGTAATTTCAAAGTCCCTTGGACGATACTTCCTGTTGTGTTGCTTTGCCTCATTCTTCTTCTCATAGGCATTCTAAAAGCTATTGCTTCTTCACATAGTCACGCTAACATGGAACCCTCAATGGATCACTCCATGACTCCACCTCACCATGACATTGTTGATGCTTTTTCTTCCCCAAGTGTAGGTGGGTATCAGTTATGTAAGTTTTATGGGTTCGGAGTAAACCAACCATGTTCAAGATGGAGGACGTTAAAATTCCAAGTGCCATCGTCCTCAGCACATAACGTTAAACTATGACTGCACCCCATGCATCGCACGCAGGTTCCCCCACCATGGACATTATGTATGCCCACTGGTCCCTATGGGAGTGAAATCATTCCTCACATGGAGTGAGATTCTCTTTATCAGAGCGGAATTTTTCCATGGGGAAAGGGCAACCACCTTGGTGTAAGCCTCCAGCTTTTCTTTCAGGAGTTAGCACCCATGCTTCTCCAATCTTCTTCCTATCTGAAGACCATAGAGGGTGGGATGGGCATCGGAGCCCACTTTATTCGGTACCAAATCCCTCTCCCTTTGGTATTTATACCCACATGGGCCTCCATCCTGGAGTAAGTCCCAGTCTCTATCTCTCGGGGGTTCTAACCACCCGTAAGCCCCTATTTCCTCTTTGGGGATGCTAATCACACATAAGCCCATGTTTTCTCATTGGGGATGCTAAACACGTGTAATCCCCTACTCCTCTTTCGGCTTCTAACCATGCATAATTTCCTGTTTCCATTTTGGGACGCTAAACATGTGTAAGCCCCATTCCACTTCCCACAAACTCACCTTTCACAATGTGATCATCAGGTCTTTGCTGCCTCTTGTTTCTCACAACGAGCATGTCTCACATGGTCTTAGATTAAGCATCAAACATGACATCCTCTATGGGTAGTCTAGAGTGTAAGTCCCACACCATCCTAAACTATGTGTACTTTTATCCTTTCCAAGGCAAGGTACGTAGGAAAATTCCCTAAGGTTCAAGCCCAACTCTTGGTTGTTCTGACCCCTTTCGTGTTAGCTCACCCCACACCATCTTGAACTATGTGGACTTTGATCTTTGACAAGGCTAGGTATGTAGGAATCCTCCCTGAGGTTCAAGACCAACACTTGGTTGTTCATACCCCCTTCACGTCAGTTCACCACACCATCCTGGACTACATAGACTTTGATCTTTTCCAAGTTAAGGTACGCACAAAGACTTCCTAAGGTTCAAGCCCAACACCTAGTCATTCCAACCCCCTTCACATCAGTTCACCATACCATCCTGAACTATGTGGAATTTTATCTTTTCCAAGTCAAGGAATGTAGGAAGCCTCTCTAAGGTTCAATCCCAACACCAGGTAATTCCGACCCCCTTCACGTCTGTTCACCAAAAACCTTCATGAACTACGTGGACTTTGATCCTTGTCAAGGCAACGTATGTAGTAAGCCTCCCTGAGGTTCAATCCCAACACCCATTCGTTCTGAAAATTTTTACATCGGTTATCATCATCCCACATGAACTACATGGGTTTGATCTCTGACCCATAGGATGGGTATGTAGAAAGCCTCTATGATGTTCAATTCCAATCAGCAGTAAGTCGTTGCCACCCCCATCTAGTGGAAAGATTACATTCCCCATTTGGCGGTAAGCCGTTTTCACCCCCAATTCGTAGGTAACTCGTTGCAGTCCTCAGTCAACGGTAAGATGTCATCAGATGAACAATGCAGACTTTGATTCCCTTCCATAGGGATACGTATGAATCATCCCTAAAGTTCAATCCCATCACTCATGTCTCATCCTAATCTATCCCTCCACCCTATGTGTTCTAAAAAGATCATGCCCCAACTTGGAGGTTCTATGAACCCATTTTCTCTACAATTATTTTTCCCATGCGACCATCTAGGTTTGCACAAAGAAATTTCAAAGTCCCTTAGACGATAATTCCCATTGTGTTTCTTCACCTCATGCTTCTTCACCTAGGAACACTAACAGCTACTACTTCTTAGCAAAGCTAAGATTAATGTCGACCCCCCAGTGGATCACTCAACAACACCCCCTCACCATGGCATTGCTGATGTATTCCTTTCCCCCAGGGTGGGTGGGTATTAGTTATGTAAGTCTTAGGGGTTCGGAGTAAACCCACCATGTCTGAGCTTCAGGACGTTAAACTACCAAGTTCCATCATCCTCAGCACACAACGTTAAAGTGTAACGCGCCCTGTGCATCGCACGCAGGGTCCCTGACAGAGAAAATTTATGTTCATATTTTTTATCAAATAATGAGTATTTTTTTTACTTTTCTTCAATGATAAACCCCATGTATTTACATGTTTTTTTAAAATAATGGGAATTTTTAATTTTATAATGAAAATGAGCATAATTGAGAAAAGTACATAATTCTGGATTTTGGATAGATTTTAACCACAAGGGAATTTTTTTCATTTCTCTTAAAATATATGTCAAAACTTTGTTATTAATTTTTTTTTAGAATCCTGATTTTATTTATTCTAATTTTGTCAGCTGGACCAGGAGCTGATTCTGCCATCTAAAGGGCCTAAAAATTTATTGAAGGTGGAAATTTTTTCAGGTGGACAGTGTGGACCCCACCACCATAATGGAACACAAACTCGGCCTAAACACCTCCAAATGATATGGTTCCACCTGGGATAGCAGGAGGATATAGAGTTCCAGATCTACAACATATTTGGGGGAGTTTTAAAGTCATTAAGGCAGCATTGAACGACATACTTTTGGAGAAACCTTCCTGGAAGCTTCATCTAGAAACATAAACCTCCAATGAATAATCCATAACTCCTTCATAAGGGGTCCAAATGCGCTAAAATTTTGATTTTGAATGACCGACACATTTATGAACAACATTTATGAAGGGGTGCACCTGAAAAAAGGTCATTTAATGGGTTCTCAATGTGAAATATTTTGGGGGATAGAAATCTTCATATAAAAGGACGCCCTCGCCTCCTTCTCAATTCATCAGCTCGACACCCACAACCGAGGGATCCCACCAAGGCACGGGCCGCTTCAGCTCCTCTCTTCCCCCCCTCATTTCATATTTTTATTTTATTTTTATTTTATTTTTATTTTATTTTTTTTCAATTGTAATTTAAATTTTAGTATTAATCCATGCATTTGTGTTCTCCATCCACTTTTCTTCATTTCTTCCCCCCCCCCCCCTCTCTCATTTTCCACCCACTCCACCATGTAATATCTTACTCTCGGAAATGAGAGGCTGACCTTGAGACTTGGAACGGGGGTAGGTTAAGGTGATCATGAATTTTCTTTAATTTTTAATTTTACGTTTGTAAATAGAAATGAGTAGTATGCACAGGTAAGGCCAATGTCCCCGATGTTGTGACTGCCTCTGATGACATACAACTCAACCTATCTCTATTCTTTTATTTAATCATTTTTCCCTCCCTCCATTGGTTAGTTATTCACACATTGGATTTGATCTAATCAATGGATGAAATGGATTCGATTGAACCAGGTCCTAGAAGATGACACATTCTACACAAAGGTGAGTCATCAACGTGGACTAATGGAGGAGGTGGAATTGAGAGTGCTCAATCATACAATGACATTATAAAATTTCTAAATAAATAATATTAGTTCAAACAAGAGATTTCATATTTGTATTATCAAACTAAAATAAAACATATAAAGTATAATAATTATTGAACATTAAACTAACCCCCAAAACCATGTTATTTCTTATCAACTCATTCTATTTAGATTTGTATGATAGTTTAAATTAAAAAATTTCATGTCACTATTTTCATTATCGAAAACCAAAAAATATTTTCATCAATTTAATTTATAAATAAAAACCAAAAAAATAGATATTTTAGGTGATATATAATAAAGTAAGTGAACTACATTTAATGGATCCTCAAGAGAGATGACCCTAGTCAGCCACTGTGTTGAACTAGGAAAAATATTTATTACTTTTGTCCATGCCCCGTGATAGGCGTGCATCAAAATTGGCATCGTTTTCGGGGATCCAATCATTAGTTCATTTATTTTTTCTATTTTCACATCTTAGGTAGATTTCATTTATTTATTTTTTTTAAAAAATAACTAAAAAAACTTTCACGATGTATTCAAATTCATAATATTATTCATGGAAAAATTACTCACATGTGCATCAATAACAACAACAACAACAAGAAGATTTTAGAAAGACTCAGATGCAAGAACTTTGAGAAATCATTAAACAACTGATGAGAAAATCTAAAAGATAATTTGACTATGTTAGTGCATTGATGGAGCAACCAAACCCTAAGCAGGATCAAGAACCTAAGATAGGAAAGGAGGAAGACTTTCCTGGTGAGCTACAAGTGGGAGATCAACAATGATTGGATGAATTCTTGATTAAATGGGAGGAACTTCCTGATATCCCCATACAATACAAAATATTAGAGCCATCACCACTAAAGGAAGAAACGAACCAAGTGGTGGAATTTGAAGTTAATATGGAGGAGCCCGACTACCTGCCTATATCCTCAGAGAGTCTACAGTAATAGGAACATACCATTGAGTCAGATATTGAGGCTGAACCGACTCAGGGATTTGAACCATTATTTGACTCTATATCTTCTAATTTTATTGAATCTGAATTCTACATCACTCCTTGTGATTTTGATTATACAGAATCATACAATATCTGATATTCCTTGGAGGAAGAAGATGAAGCTATATGTGCACCTACTTAGGAACATATAGAGCTCCCTGAATGAGTTGAATATTTATTGAAGGAAGCTCATGAAGAGATGCTACTGGATTTCTCTAAGGAGACCATGACAAAATCTTCTTACTTTGATAAGGAATAATTTGATCTTAATACTTCATGTTTTAATTTTATTCAAATAAAATTACACTCTGACTTTCCCATTGACAATTATTTTGATGCAGCATACCTTGAGAAACCACTGGATAAAGAAGAAGAGATTGCACAAGTAGTAACCAAGAAGGAGGGTGATTCATACTTCATCATACCCCCACCATTCAAGTTATACCTCATTGTGAAGGGGGAGGATATGGTGTACTCTATCCATGGATCATTACTCACCAATAAGGATGAATCACAACATGGGAAAAGCCACATGTGGTGGTTCAAATCAAAGAAGCTTCATCCTTAATCGGATTTTGGATAACAGCTGGTACTGCCCTCTGGAGGCAGTAAAAATTCAGGTCCCACTTGGGGGATTGTACCAAGATTTATCTTTACATGCTTTTTAGGAACTTAGATTTAAATTTCATTTATTATAAGTAGTGTAGCATGCACCCCACTCCCTCTATCTTTTTTGAGCATAAATGAAATGATCCTTATTCTTAATTGAGCTGTTTTCTTTTATAGGTTCATAATAGGAAGCCCCGAACAGTGAAGGGGAAGGACTATGTTTCATGGAAAAGGGGAGTTCAATTTTAGTATTTTATCTTTTAAACTCTTCACATTTTGGTCCAACACATTTTTTTATCTTTAAAGATAAAATTACATGCCCACACTTGAATTAATGTTTTACTCATCTTATCTTGGAGACATGAGTTTCTTAGGAATCATTTCATTCCATGTTTTATATTTCAATGTTGATATGATTAAATGATTGAAATGGAGAATTAAATTTTCAAATATGAAGCATAGATATTGAAATAATGACTCACAATTTGAAGGAATTAATTAATTCATGTAAATTCAATTTCCCTACCATCTTTCATGCATTGAATTTTTGAAGTTCATGCGAATTGATTTATTATTATTAGTCATACCATGAGTGATTTTCTAATGTTATATTTCTCATTACTAGGAGGATTTATAGACCAAGTACTTCCTATTTATTCTTGAGCATATTTCTTGAGTGATCTTGGGACATGTAACCGACCAGAACTTGTATTGAAACTTTTCAAAGCTATGACTATGCAAAAACACCTTTAAAATGATTGAGGCGTCATTTGAAAATCTGCATATCCTTAAAAGACCACCTTTACAACAATACATATTTTATCCCATAGAGACCATGAATTACCTTTATAGGTATGATCCATGTTTCAATCCATTTTTATCCATTCCTACCCTACTCTTGGTATTTTCATGATATTTTAAAGTAGAAGTGTGAAGGTAAAGAGAATCATGGTGGATGGTATTATACACATTGTAAGGAAGAACTGTGGGGTGTTATTGTTGTAATTGTAAAAGTTTGTGAAATAATTTATTATACTCTATTGTTTTCCCCACTTGAATTGAAAAAAATGACAAAAAGATCCAAAATAAATGAAAACAATGGGTTGTGATTTGGCAGAACCAAAAATCGCCATTTTCCAGACCAATGATCTTATGATTGTATGTGGTTAGGTGATATATGTGAGGTTTTATCTTATCATAAATTTAAAAAAAGGAAAAAAATTACAAAATAAAAAAATCAAGAGGGTGCACAAATCATCCATTATGCTTACTTGATCATAACCTTTTATTTGAATTTTGGGAAATGGGTGTTTCTACTTTGAAGAGGAGAATTTCATTACACTTTTACTTTTGATATCATGCATTATACATCAGAGATTAGCCTACTCCTTGAGCCTTAATTTTTAATACATAAAATCTTACCAACCTTAAGCCTCATAGTCATTTGAACCTTTATTGAAAGTTATTATGATTTTATGTGTCTTTTGACTTTACAAAGTGGAGAAAGTGGTTCATTTACAAGCCTATGGATAAGGAGTATGTCCTCATGATATGAGAATAACTCTTCTTGAATTGTATCATGAGTTTTGAGAGAAAAGAATAAAAATTGAGGTAAATCATGACTTTGACAAGTTTAATAAAATTGAATCAAGGATCTTGAATGAATGAAAAGAGAAGTTCCATCAATTTTCAAAGGGGGAAAGTAAAATGTGTGAATTATTTGATTCTTTGAAAAATGGGGAATTAAATTGATATTATATGCAGATTTTTGAAAGTTTGATTTTACATTGAAAATTGTTTGATTTTATTTCATTGGAATTTGAATATTGGTAACATTGGTGTCCTCTGATTTCCATGTTGAAATTTTATGCTTGAGGACAAGCACGGTTTAAGTGTAGGGGTATTTGACAGAGCAAATTTACGTGCATATTTTTTATCAAATAATTAGAATTTTTTTAATTTTTTTCAATGATAAACCCCATGTATTTAAATGTTTTATTAAAATAATGGGTAATTTGAATTTTTTAATGAAAATGAGCATAATTGAGAAAAGTGCATAATTCTGAATTTTGGACAGATTTTGACCACAAGGGTATTTTTTCATTTCTCATAAAATATTTTTCAAAACTATGTTATTAAAATTCATTTATAATCCTGATTTTATTTCCTCCAATTTTGTCTTTTGGACTAGGAGCTGATTCGGCCATATAAAGGGCCTGAAAATTCAATGAAGTTGGAAATTTTTTCAGGCGGATAGTGTAGACCCCACCACTGTAACAGAACAAAAACTCTGACTAAACACATACAAATGATGTGGTTTTACCTAGTATAGCATGAGGATATATAGGGCTATCTCTAAAACAAATATGGGGGAGTTTTGAAGTCATTAAGGTGGCCATTGAACGACATATGTTTGGAGGAACCTTCCTAGAAGCTTCGTCTAGAAAAAAACCACCAATTAAAAATCCCTAACTCCTTAATACGGGGTCCAAATGAACTGAAAGTTTGAAGTTTAATGGCCAACATATTTATGAACAACATTTAATAAGGGTTACACGTGAAAAAAGGTCATTTAATGGGTTTGATACGTGCATACTTTCGGGGGAAAGAAATCTTCCAATAAAAGGAGGTCCTCGCCTCCTTCTCAAATCATCAGCTCGACACCCACACCCAAGGAGGGATCCCACCAGGGCATGGGCCAATTCTGATCCTCTCTTCCCCCCTCATTTATTCTTTTTATTTTGGTTTTATTTTGGTTTTATTTTAGTTATATTTTCAATTGTAATTTAAATTTCAGTTTTAATCCATGCATTTCTGTTCTCCATCCACTTTTCTTCATTTATTTCCCTCTCTCTCTCATCTTCCACCCACTCCACCATATAATCTCTTAATCTAGAAAATTATAGGATGACCATGATACTTGGAATGGGGGTAGGTGAAGGTGATCATGAATTTTCTTTAATGTTTAGTTTTATGTTTGTAAATATAATTGATTAGTATACACGAGTAAGGCGAATGTCCCCGATGTTGTGACTGTCTCCTTTGACACACAACTCAACCTATCTTTATTATTTTATTTAATAATTTTTTCCACCCTCCATTGGTTATTTCATCACATGTTAGAGTTGATCTAATCAATGGATGAAACAGATTCGATTGAACCAGGTCCTAGAAGATGACACATTCTACACAAAGGTGAGTCACCAACTTGGATTAATGGAGGAGGTGGAATTGAGTGTGCTCAAACATTCAATGACATTCCACAATTTCTAAATAAAGAATAGTAGTTCAAACATGATATTTCATATTTGTATTATAAAAATTAAATAAAACATATAAATTATAATATTGATTGAACATTAAACCAACCCCCAAAACCAATTTCTTTCTTATCAACTCATTCTATTTAGATTTGCATGATAGTTTAAATTAACATTTTTCATGTCATTATTTTAATTATCGAGAACCCAAATAAATTTTCATCAATTTCATTTATAAATAAAAACCAAAAAAAATAGATATTTTAGGTGATATAGAATAAAGTAAGTGAACTACATTTAATGGCTCCTCAAGAGAGACGACCCTGGTTAGCCACTGTGCTGCACTTGGAAAAATAATTATTGCTTTTTTCCACTTCCCGCGACAGGTGTGTGTCAAAATTGGCATCGTTTCCAGGGATCCAATTATTAGTTTATTTATTTTTTCTATTTTCACATCTTAGGTAGATTTCATTTATTTATTTATTTTAAAAAATAGCTAAAATTTTTTCATGATGTATTAAAATTCAGAATATTATGCATGGAAAAATTACTCACAGGTGCATCAAAAACAACAAGAAGAAGATTTTAGAAGGACTCAGGTGAAAGAAATTAGAGAAATCATTGAACAACTGACGAGATAAGATGAAAGAGCATTTGACTACATTCGTGCATTGATAGAGCAACCAAACCCTGAGCAGAATCAAGAACCTAAGGTGGGAAAGGAGGAAGACTTGGCTATTGAGCTACAAGTGGGAGATCAACAAAGATTGGATAAATTCTTGATTAAATGCGAGGAACTGCCTAATATCCCCATACAATACAAAGAAGAAGATCCAGCACCACTGAAGGAAGAAACCACCCAAGTTGTGGAATTTGAAGTTAAGATGGAGGAGCCTAACTTCCTTCCTCCATCCTCTGAGAGTCAACTCCAAGAGGCACTTACCACTGAGGTAGAGATTGAGGCTGAACCGACTCAGGGAGTTGAATCATTCTTTGACTCTATCTCTTCTTATTTTATTGAATCTGAATTCTACATCACTCTTTGGGATTTTGATTATACAGAATCAGACAATCTCTGTCATTCCTTGGAGGAAGAAGATGAAGATATATGTGCACCTGCTGAGGAACATATAGAGCTCCATGGATGAGTTGAATGTTTATTGAAGGAAGCCCATGAAGAGATGCTAGTGGATTTATCTAAGGAGACCATGACAAAAGTTGCTTAATTTGATGGGGAAGAATTTGATCTTAATACATCATGTTTTAATTTTATTCAAATAAAATTACACTCTGACTTTCCCATTGACTATTCTTTTGATGCACTATACCTTGATAAACCACTGGATAAGGAAGAAGAGGTTGCAAAAGTATCAACCAAGAAGGAGGTTGATTCATAATTCATCATACGCCCACCATTCAAGCTATACCTCATTGTGAAGGGGTAGGATATGGTGTACTCTATCCATGGATCATTACTCCCTAATAAAGATGAAGCACAAGCTGGGAAAAGCCACATGTGGTGGTTCAAATCAAAGAAGCTTCAACCTCCATTAGATTTTGGATAACAGCTGGTACGGCCCTCTGGAGGCAGTAAAAATTCAGGGCCCACTTGGGGGGATTGTACCAAGATTTATCTTTACATGATTTTTAGGAACTTAGATGTCAATTTCATTTATTATAAATAGTATAGAATTCACCCCACTCCCTCTATCTTTTTTGAGATTAAATGAAATGATCATTATTCTTAATTGAGTTGTTTTCTTTTATAGGTTCATAATAGGCAGCCCCGGATAGTGAAGGGGAAGGACCAAGTTTCATGGAAAAAGGGAGTTAAATTTTAGTGTTTTTTATTTTAAAATCTCCACATTTTGGTCCAAAACATGTTTTGAGCTTTAAAGATAAAATTGTATGCCCACACTAGAATTCATGTTTTACTCAACTTATCTATGATACATGAGTTTCTTAGGAATCCTATGATTTCATGTTTTAGATTTCAATTTTGATATTATTAAAAGATTGAAATGGGGAATTGAATTTTTAAATATGAAGCATAGATATTGAAATAATGACTCATAAATTGAAGGAATTAATTAATTCATGTAAATAAAATTTCCTTACCATCTTTCATGAATTGAATTTTTGAAGTTCATGTGAATTGATTTATTATTATTAGTCATGCCATGAGTGATTGTCCAATGTTATATTTCTCATTCTTGAGAGGATTTCTAGACCAAGTACTTCCTATTTATTCTTGATCATATTTCTTGACTGATCTTGGGACATGTAACTGACCAGAACTTGTATTGAAACTTGTCAAAGCTATGACTGTGAAAAAACACCTTTAAAATGATTGAGGCATCCTTTGAAAAGCCACATATCCTTAAAATAACACCTTTACATAAATCCTTATTTTGTCCCATAGAGATCATGAATGATTATAGGGATGATCCATGTTTCAAGCCATTTTTATTCATTCCTACCATACTCTTGGTATTTGCATGATATTTTAAAGTTAAAGTGTGGGGGTAAAGAGAATCATGGTGGATGAGATTATACACATTGTAAGGAATAAGTGTGAGGGAGTTATTTTTGGAATTGTAAAAGGTTGTGAAATCATTTATTATACACTATTTTCTCCCTTCTTGCATTGAAAAAATGACAAAAAGATCCAAAAAAAGAAAAAAAAATGGGTTGTGATTTGGGAGAACCAAAATTCACCATTTTCCAGACTGACGATCTTATGATCGTATGTGGTTAGGTGATGGATTTGAGGTTTAATCTTATCATAATTTTCTAAAAAGGAAAAAATTACAAAATAAAAAATTCAAGAGGGTGCAGAAATCATTCATTATGCTTACTTGATCATAACGTTTTCTTTGAGTTTTGGGAAGTGGGTGTTGCTACTTTGAAGAGGAGAATTTCATTACAATTTTACTTTTAATATCATGCATTGTACTTCAGAGATTAGCCTCCTCCTTGAGCCTTAATTTTTAATGCATAAAATCCTACCAACCTTAATCCTTAGATTCATTTGAACCTTTATTTCAAGTCCTTATGATTTTATGTGTCATTTTTCTTTACAAAGTGGAGAAAGTAGTTCATTTACAAGCCTATGGATAAGTAGTATGTCCTCATGATATGAGCATAACTCTTCTTGAATTGTATCATGAGTGATGAGAGAAAAGAATAAAAAAGTGTGGTAAATCATGACTTGGCATGTTTAATAAAAATGAAACAAGGATCTTGAATGAATGAGAGGAGAAGTTCCATCAATTTTCAAAGGGAAAAGTAAAATGTGTGAATTATTTGTTTCTCTGAAAAATGGGAAATTAAATTGATATTTTATTAAGATTTTTTAAAGTTTTCTTTTACATTGAATTTTTTTGATTTTATTTCATTGGAATTTGAATATTGGAAACATTGGTGTCCTCTAATTTCCATGTTGAGATTTTATGCTTGAGGACAAGCATGGTTTAAGTGTGGGGGTATTTGACAGAGCAAATTTACGTGCATATTTTTGAGCAAATAATAAGTACTTTTTTACTTTTTCTAGTGATAAAACCCATGTATTTATATGTTTTATTAAAATAATGTGTAATTTGAATTTTATAATGAAAATGAGAATAATTGAGAAAAATGCATAATTCTGGATTTTGGACAGATTTTGACCACAATGGTATTTTTCATTTATCATACAATATATGTAAACACTTTGTTATTAAATTTTTTTTAGAATCCTGATTTTATTTCCTCCAATTTTTTCTTCTGGACTCGAAGTTGATTCGGCCATCTAAAGGCCTAAAAATTCATTGAAATTGGAAATATTTTTAGGCAGGCAGCGTGGACCCCACCACCATAACGGAATAGAAAATCAGTCTAAACACATCCAAATGATGTGGTACCACCTGGGATATCATTCGAATATATAGTTCCGGCTCTAAAACAAATATTAGGGAGTTTTTAAGTCATTAAGGCATTCATTGAACGACATACGTTTGGAGGAACCTTCCTGGAAGCTTCATCTAGAAACATAAACCTCCAATGAAAAATCCATAACTCCTTCATACGGGGTTCAAATGGGCCGAAATGTTTAGGGTGAACGTCAAACACATTTATGAACAACATTTAAGAAGGGTTCCATGCGAAAAAAGGTCATTTATTTGGTCCTCAATGCACAACTTTTGGGGTACAGAAATCTTCCCATAAAAGGAGGCTCTTGCCTCCTTCTCAAATCATCAGCTCGACACCCACAGCCAAGGAGGGATCCCACCGGGGCATGGGCTATTGCTGCTCCTCTCTTCCCCCACCCCCCCTCATTTCTTCTTTTTATTTTTTTTATTTTAGTTTTATTTTAGTTTTATTTTCAATTGTAAATTCAATTTTAGTTTTAATCCATGTATTTGTGTTCTCCATCCACTTTTCTTCATTTCTTTCCCTCTCTCTCTCTCTCATCTTCCACCCACTCCACCATGTAATCTCTTACTCTAGGAAATTAGAGGCTGAACTTGATACTTGTCATGGGGTTAGGTAAAGGTGATCATCAATTTTCTTTAATGTTTAATTTTACATTTGTAAATAGAATTGAGTAGTATGCACGGGTAAGGCGAATGTCCCCGATGTTGTGACTGTCTCCGATGACATACAACTCAACCTATCTCTATAATTTTATTTAATAATTTTTCCAACATCAATTGGTTAGTTATTCACATGTTGGAGTTGATCTAATCAATGGATGAAAGGAATTCGATTGAACTAGGTCCTAGAAGATAACACATTCTAGACAAAGGTGAGTCATCAACTTGGATTAATGGAGGAGGTGGAATTGAGAGTGCTCAACCATTCAATGACATTCCACAATTTCTAAATAAATAGTAGTAGTTTAAACATGAGATTTCATATTTGTATTATCAAACTAAAATAAAACATATAAAGGAGAATAATGTTTGAACATTAAAACAACCCCCAAAACCAAGTTCTTTCTTATCAGCTCATTTTGTTTAGATTTTCATGATATTTTAAATTAACATTTCTGATTTCATTATTTTAATTATCGAAAACCAAAAAATATTTTCATCAATTTCATTTATAAATAAAAACAAAAAAAATAGATAGCTTAGGTGATATAGAATAAAGTAAGTGAACTACATTGAATGACTCCTCAAGAGACATGACCCTGGTCAGCCATTGTGCTGCACTAGGAAAAATTATTTTTGCTTTTTTCAATTCCCCGAGACAGGTGTGCGTCAGTCCCCCACCTTGGTCATTTTGTATGCCCACTGGTATCTATGAGAGTGAAATAATTCCTCACATGGAGAGAGATCCTCTTTATCGGAGCAGAGTTTTTCCATGGGGAAAGGGAAACCACATTGGGGTAAGCCCCTAGATTTTCTTGCAGTAGGTAGAACCCCTACTCCTACTATCTTCTTCCTGGTTGAAGACTAGAGAGGGGGGGATGGGAACTGGAGCCCTCCTTTCTTTGGTTCCAAATCCCTCTCCCTTTGTGCTTTATCTCCACATGGGCCTCCATCCTGGAGTAAGTCCTAGTCTCTATCTTACAGGGCTGCTAACCACGCATAAGCCCCTGTTTCCTCTTTGGGGATGCTAACTACGCGTAAACCCCTATTTCCTCTTTGGGGATGCTAACCACGCGTAAGCCCGTGTTTCCTCTTTGGGATGATAACCACGCATAAGCCCCTATTTCCATTTTGGGAATCTAACCATGAGTAAGTCCCATTCCACTTCCCATGAATGCACCTTTCGCGACGTGATCATCAGGTCTTTACTGCCTCTTGTTTCCCACACCGAGCATGACTCACATGGGCTTAGTGTAATCATCAACCATGATATCCTCAATGGGAAGCCTAGAGTGTAATCCACACATCATCCGGAACTACATGGACTTTGATCATTGCCAAGGAAATGTACGTAAGAAGCCTCCCTGAGGTTCAAGCCTAACTCCCAGTCATTGCGACCCCCTTCACATCAGTTCACCCCACACCATTCTGAACTACGTGGACTTTGATCTTTTCCAAGGCAAGGTGTGCTGGAAGCCTCCCTGAGGTTCAATACCATCACCTGGTCATTCAAACCCCCTTCAGGTCGGTTCACCACACCATCCTGAACTATGTGGACTTTGATCTTTGCCAAGGCAAGGTACGTAGGAACGCCCTTGCACTTTGTCTCGGGCCTAGCCTAACTTTCATTTCCATTCCCTTGACCTAAAAATTTCCCAAGGAACACATGGTGATATGGACTCCAGGTCCTCATTCACATTGGGTTTCATAATTACCTCACGATGTGTATCCCGCATTCCCTACCATCTCTGGTCCGAGTTTTACGACCATAAACTAAGATCACTATGTGTCCTTGCCGCAAGATGTTAAACTGCACGACCTCTCCCAGAACTACATTTTTCTTAATTCTTATCCTTATGGGATACATAGTGACACCCAGGCATTCCACCTTGGGCCCAGCCCCTAGTTCATTAGCCCTTATGGCCCCTCGACCCTGATCACAGTCCAATCTCTGTGACCTTAAACTAGGATCCTACGGTCAATTTACCATGAATTTAAACTGTTAACCTTGGTTGAGGATGTGTGACCTTAAAACTATGTTCATTTTCCTCTTCGTTCGATGTTAAACTATGTGTTTATCATCTTCGATTGGTATGAAGTAAAGCTACAGATCATTTTAGGTCCTTACCAGATAGGTCCTGTTCGGAATAATGTTTGATACCTGATCAGATAGATACACCCACCTAATGTGTTTCCACCACAGTGGCGTGATTTCAAGAGTGTTGGACTCCATTTGAAAAACCCATCACTTCACACTCCATGCTTTGTGTTCCCTTTATTCGGACCCTCATCCCCTTTCATGTCTAAATAGACCCCCTAACAGTATAGATGCTCTACCTATGGCTCGCTTACTATCCTAGGATAACATCCTGAAAGACTAATGGATAACATTTTGAGTCAGGACTCGTGTTTCGAATGTGGTCAGCAGTCAACCCTCATTTTTATCCCCGTTTCAGGCTAACGCAATAAGAATACTGTGTTTCGAATATGGTCAATAGTTATCCTTAATTACCATGCCATACATACAGTGTTCTGAATTTTCGGTATAGTGATTCACATGTTCCACTCCCCTATTTTCGGATTAATTCCAACGCCCCTAGAGTTACCCCACTCTTGAACTAGAGCACATTGGATGGATGACACGTTGATTGTTATGAGGTCCTCGTCCTCTAATAGGGCCTCTCCCATTTCTTCTGGGAAATCTGAATTGGTTGTTCAAACCCCGGATGCCTGAATCTTGGTCGACACTCTTATGTTTAGATGGAATAACATGGCAATCACCCCTTATTTCTCACATTGGGCTCAACCCGCATGAGCTTAGGGATTTATCACTAGGCATTTCCTGAATATAACAGATGCTTGTAAAACTAATAAAAATAACAGAAATCATGCATGAATCTAGCATAAAACAATCAAATCATGAAATTACTTTCGAGGGTTTGTAATCCTTACAGTACCCCAGGGTCGATCCCTCTTAGGGAAGGGTTAACCCCGTCAAAAGAAAGTTGCACCGCCTCCACCCTCGGGCTTGCGGAGTCCAGGATTTTTTGCCGCCTGTTCATCTCCTACTCCTCCTCAATAGCAATGGGGTTCAATTCATCCACCACAATATGGGCCTGCTCTACGTCAGTTCTGATAACGGTCATCTCTTCGGATGAATTCTTTATGCGCTTGTTGGCCTCTTCCAGCTAGACCTTCAATCACAATATTATCTCTGATTGTGCATTAAGAGAGGTTGAGTGCTCATCCACCCGGACCTGCAGTTGTTGAACCTCATTTTCAACCTCCTGGAGCCTCTTGATATTCATCGATTTCCTCTGCTGCCAGCCCACACTGAGGCCATAGTCATCCTCCCGAATCTTCTCTACCATAAGATCTCGGATGAGCATGTCGGGATGCTGGGAATCCACTCCCCCATCACACAGTTCATGTAGTCACGAGCGAATTTTATCCATCTCATCTAGCCATTGCACTGGGGGTGTCATCGATTAGTGCTTGATCAGTTTCTAGGATCGGTGATGGACTATTTTTCTATCCTCTTCATCAGAGGTCTTCTCGTCCCAATCGACATGATTGGAAGGCTCATACGCAGGGAACATTCCCAAGAACTCATTAGCAAGGTCCGTATCTGGTGTCTGATCAGGTATGGAGGGACCTAGGTTGTCTGATCGATCCTCATCATCAGACCCCACCTCAATAATCTCAGGCTCATCTATACTGACAGTCCCATCAGTGATCAGGAGCGCCACAGCTCAGTCGGTCTGGATATCCGCCTCCACGATCACTAGCATTCCCCTAGAAAAGGTGCTGCCAGAAGTCCCGAAAAACCTCTCCAAGGCAGCCCACGCCATTTGAAGAACTATACACACCCAAAAGGGTCATGGACGTCAGTTGACATGTTCAATGGGTGAAAATAATTAATTTGGTAGAGGATACTTACAAAGATTTAATTCCTAGTCTTGTTCTTGGGTTGATGCCATTGGGACCTCGAGGTGTGGCCCCCAGTATATTGTCGGATGGTCTGAAAGCTCCGGAGGAGCCACCTCGGGTGTCCTGACCCCACCGGATGTGTTAATCGATGTAGTCATAGGTGTAGATCCTGAAGCCCCCTCATCTACATCTGTTGAGGGGAGAGAATGGGTTTTGTGTATGAAACCCTCCTACACAATTAAAGTATTAGTAAGGAGTCCAGAATGACCTAGAAGAAGAACCTGAAGAAGGGGGTTAAGATTTTACCTCAAGGGCCTCAAAAAATTCTTCAAGGTTCGATTCAAAATCACCAATTTCACCCTCCTCTAATGGGAACACTCTACAGGTATCCTCCCCCAAGAAGGACTTGTCCAATTCTTCCGATAGAGGGAAGCACTCTCTCAGTTCCACAGCTGATAACTACGGAGGCGCCGTTTGATCCAGCAACACCTTCACCCAGTCTGTCAATGGATGTGGGGCACCCCAGGAGTTCACAAAGTCCTCCAACTCGGCCAGGTATTGGTCCGACTCTTCCTGGAACAACGAAAATCCGGCCCTAATAATGCCTATCCCCGGAAAATCCATCCTGAGACGATTCGGGTGTTTCCACATCTCAGACGGGCCGAGGAATTTCCTGTTGACTTCCTAGATATCCCAGGCCTTCATTAAGACATCATTATTTGGCATGTCAATATGGCACAACCGCTTCCCTGGAGCTCGAGTGGATATTCTACGGAATCCTCTCGGTGGCCTCCCCTCTATATAACTCTATTCTTCTAGTACCACCGAGTCTGTTACCGTTGTTGGATTTGTTGTCACTGCCTCCTCTAAACCGGTGCGGGCCTTACCGCCATGGCAGCCCTGCCACCGCAGGATGTCCTTGTTTCCTTCCAGCCCCATCCTTGAGGTTGGGGAGGGGCACCATCACCAGCTTGAACGGTTGGCTACTTCATCATCTCCCCTGAGTAGGTTTCCTCCTAGATTTTGGCATACTTCTTTACCAACCCTGAGATGGTCGTGGGTGGAGGCAACTCATTCTGTATCCTTATATATTCCCATGTGAACATGAGACACATCTTCCTCATCACGCACGGATGTTCCTCATAGTGCACCCCCAAATAGACATGTGGGGTTAGTCATTACATGTACCAAAACTGCCTTGCAAATCAGTGTGGGGTGTACGGCTCACAGAGGGTCTCACGGTCCACTCTTGCCATCAGCACTCCACCTCAAAAGGCCAAGGGGTAGGACTGGTGTGCTTCCATTCCATGGCCATCATTAGTGAAAGAACCCATTGGCAGAGCGAACATATGAAAGTTGAATTCCACTACCTTCCAGACAAGGTTTAGTACTGCTTGTACAATCATCTTGGCCAGAAATCTTCCCGTGACATTCAGGATGGATGGGCAGAACTTTAACCCCGGAGGGGAGATGGGTTTTTTGTATTCATATACCCCCTGACGTGCACCGCTATCCACCCATATAGAAGGTGTAATGGTTTTCATATCCTATGTGGCCTCTTCCCCTCGCTGATATGCCACAGCATCTTGTACAGTTTGGCGAGCATCGGGATTCTTAGATTCACCCGCCCTCCTATCACCAACATGGATTCCATGATAAATGTTCTTGGTCAAATTCTCATGTTCGTATCCCTCACCGACAGGATCCAACCATAGATGAGAGTCGCGATGAATGCTGATAGCCTGACTACAGGTTGCTGCTCAGTACTGACACTGAACCCCCACATCTTCTACTGGATATCCTCCAAGAGGTGCTAGTGTGAGTGATCCTTACCTCATTGATCCCCCTTCGGGAAAGTCTGAGGCCACACTAAAAACTGCCTATCTTCCATAATGTTTAGGAAATGCTTGAACCATCGCCTAAAATGGATGTCTCTCACTGCTTCCTGGTCCTCTCCCAACACCTACTCCATCAACGCCATCACCAACGGTGGTATTTGCTCTGGATCCTCCCATGCACCCATAACAGGTAGGAATTCATCATACATCGCCCCCAATATCAGTGCCCCTGAGATCTTATACACATCCCATAAATTGATTCCAACCTCCCTATGGTGTAAATGGAAGTTATTGGTCCTCGATGACCACCTACTCAATAAATCTGGCATTATCTGCTTCGGTTGATAGATGTGGAATTGGGAGGCCCAAGCTGCCTCATACAATCCCACTCTCCTCAGCTCAGGCCTGAACTCTTCACATGAGTCACCTACCTAGTAGGCCCAGGCCCAATCATCTGTGATGTTGCCGCCCTAGTGCAGGTCCCACTCATCGGACCACCCCTTCCTCGGGTTCCTTAAGGATGCCTTAAAGATCATCTAGTACAACGGGGGGGTGTCTCTGGCTGCAATCCCTTCCCATCAACTTTGTACACATGATTTTACAAACAATCAGTAATGATGAGTGTGAAGTCCTCCCAGGCATGACGGTCAGCTTCCCTGAACCACTGGTGCTGACATAGCTTGCTTCGGAACCAGTATGTTGCCTCGTCCCTACTAGATTTAGGGATGAAGACGTCATCCCTCAGCCCGAATCCATAAAAAGGCATCCTCTTTCATAGCGTATAGTTCCTTTCTCTTGCCGACAAAAGCTCCACCAATGATTCATGATCGGAGTGGCTCCATATCAACTCCCCTAAACCCAATCTATTTTCCATCTCCTCCCTTCAGTCAATGTCCACAAGGGCCCCCCTGCAGCTTCTTGATGATCCATTCAACCCTTTAGTTTAGGCGTATTTTCTGTCTTGGTTTGCGAATTTCGTTCACGGAGCTCATTCACAAAGGCTGTTCACAAATCCCTGCCCTGGCCTTCAAACGCAAGTCGCAAAGCACTCCGACTCGAAGTCAAAGACTCGATGTGCGCCACAAAGCAGAAGGCCCGATTCGAAGAGATCAATCATGAAGTATGCATAGCTTCACGAATAGAGAGTGCTAAAATACAAAATCGCGGAGAAGAGAAAGGAAAAAACAGAGGTCATTGCCCCTATTTATAGGTGAGGAACCCTGGCGCTTTGCAGTGCATCTAGCTGTGATGATCATCGCATCGCGCTCAACCCCCAGTTGTCGCTCTACTTCATGAGCCTTCTTCGTGAGGTAGTTTCACGATGGTTGAGGTATTTTGGTGATTGACCTTCATAATTTGACCCTCAATTTCTCCTCGGCTCCAATTCTGAGGGGGGGTATTTGTTGGCACCAAAATTTGGGAAGGACAGAACAAACAGAAAGCATTAGGGCCTACCTCATGAAGCCTGAGCATGGAGCCCCATATCCCCATGGCCAACGCCAAGCTCCCCCTCCGCGAACCTGCCACAGAGCAAAGAGGTGGGATGCATTGAGAACCGATTTGATGTTTACGACCCACCACAGAGCAAGGAGGCGGGATGCTCTGTGAACCCATTTGACGTTCGCAAACCCACTACAGATCAAGCTTCATCTTCATGCTGAGTGAGATCTGATTCGTAGCGCCTCTTGCCTATAAATACCAGGCTCCCCTAGAGCCCAAAGGACGGATCCTCCGATCTTTCACCTTCTTAGCTCCCAAATCGCAGATCAATCTCTGCTATACAAACCATGAGCTCTTAAAGGTACTTTTGCATCATGAAGTGCCTTCCCTTTTTCATGAATTCGGACCCTCTTTAAATAGGGATTCCCTTCACGGAGCCCATGGGCCTTCATGAAGGAAGGAGATCCCCAAGAGGACTTGGGTCATCGTGAAGTGTTTATGCTTCACAAATTTCCCTTCATGCACATGTGACCCACATGCTAAGGTGGGGTAACTGTGCTTCGTGAAGCACATTGCTTCACAATGCTATGATTTTCAAGGTTCCCTTGCTTTACAAGGCATTACTCCATGAATACTTTTCCACTTCGTGAAGCACCTTCCATATGCACTTATTCCCTATGCCTAGGCTAGGCCAGTTCATTTCACGAAGCACACCCCTTCATGAATACCCTCCACTTCATGGAGCACTAGAGCTTTACAGGGATTCTACCTATGAACCCATTTACTCTGCAATTATTGTTCCCATGCTACTTTATAGGTTTTCATGAATCAATTTCAAAGTCCCTTGGACGATACTTCCCATTGCATTGCTTCGCCTCATTTTTCTTCGCATAGGCATGCTAATGACTATTTCTTCTTCACATAGCCACACTAAAGTGGACCCCTCATTGGATCGCTCCACAACACCCCCTCACCACAACAATGCAGATGCCTTCCCTTCCCCAAGGTCAGGTGGGTATTATTTATATAAGTACTTGGGGTGCAGGGTAAACCCACCACATCTAAGCTGCATGATGTTAAACTTCCAAGTGCCATCATCCTCAGCACATGACTTTAAACTGTGACTGTGCCCCGTGCATCGCACGCAGGGTCCCCCACCTTGGAAATTTTGTATTCCCACTAGTCTCTACGAGAGTGAAATCATTCCTCACATGGAGTGAGATCCTATTTATTGGAGTGGCATTTGTCTGTGGGGAAAGGGAAACCATCTTGGTGTAAGCCCCTAGATTTTCTTGTATGAGGTAGCACCCCTGCTCCCCCTATCTTCTTCTTAGATGAAGACCAGAGAGGGGGGGGGATGGGCACCAGATCCCTCCTTTATTCAGTTCCAAATCCCTCTCCCTTTGGGATTTATCGCCACACGGGCCTCCATCCTGGAGTAAGTCCCAATCTCAATCTCTTGGGAATGATAAAAACGTGTAAGCCCCTGTTTCATCTTTGGGGATTCTAACCACGCTTAAGCCCCTATTTCCTCTTTGGGTTGCAAACCACACGTAATTCCTTATTTCCATTTTGGTCCACTAACCACATGTAAGCCCTATTCCACTTCCCATCGACGCACCTTTCATGACATGATCATCAGTTCTTTGCTACCTCTTGTTTCTCACACCGAGCATGATTCATGTGGGCTTAGAGTAAGAATCGACCATGACATTCTCTATGGGAAGCCTAGAGTGTAAGTCCCACACCATCCTGAACTACATGGACTTTGATCCTTACCAAGGCAAGGTACGTAGGAAGCCTCCTTGAAGTTCAATCCCAACTCATGTTCGTTCCGACCCCCTTCGCGTTGGTTCACCCCACACCATCCTGAACAATGTGGACTTTGATCTTTGCCAAGGAAAGGTATGTAGGAAGCCTCCTTGAGGTTCAAACCTAACTCCTGTTCATTCCGACCCCCTTTACATCAGTTCACCCCACACCATCCTGAACAACGTGGACTTTGATCCTTACCAAGGCAAGGTATGTTGGAAGTGTAACACCCCGAGATTTTATGAAAAATATTCTTTTTAATTTTATTGATGTCTTGTGTTGTACGTTACAACAAAGGAGTCTTTCACAACACGTAACCCTAACTTGACTGCATTACAGGCAATCGCGACCTTCCTCGATAGCGTGTGTTGTACGCAATACCGAGTTTCACTAAACAACGATATGCTATTAAAATATTATTAAAACTAGCCGTTATGAATAGTAATAACCACTTTTTGAAATTTTGTAAATTTCATCTTTCAAAATGGACTTCATTTTTGGATTCAGAATATCTAAATTAGCCTAGGGTGAAATTTTGGTATTTTTCTGAAAACTTTAAATTTTTGATGAATAGTGAAAACACTGGGTTACTATTTAAAAACTGACTTTTTATAAATAATTATTTATTTTATTTAAATTTATTTTAGGTAAAAATTGACACATAATACCTATATAATTTCAATGTAATTCATTGGAGTCATCTTATAATAATTTTAGATATATAAAAATTTTATTGAATTTTTGACCGTCTTTTACCCACCTCCTAGGAGAATTTGAAAATTTACAGAAAACATAATTTTACCGCTTTTGTGAATGGAATTTAAAAAATCCGAGAGACATGGTTTCTGTCAGTAAGTAAAATTTGGTTCAATGAGATGAAAATAATTTTTGGTGAATAGTAACGTTTTACTTTTATTTACCATGGTTAAAAGTAAATAGGGTAATTAAGGGTAAAATGATATTATTATTACCCTAAAACATGTTCTAATTCTATTGGATAATTTTAATTCGACCAAAAACAACCTTAGGAATAAAATATGACCATTTAGGCTCACTTGGATTAGATTAGGACATTTATTATTAATTTATTTAAAGAAGGGTTAAAATAGTTAAAATCAAAGTTTAATAACTAAATAATTTTTAATATAGAGTTATACATAAGATAAATTAGACTATAAATATTCATTAGAAATATAAAAAGATTTCCTACATAATGCTATTTTATTTATAATTTTTGTACATTAAATAATTTAATTTATTTTCGACAAGATGATGATGTAGTAATTATCTTATTAATGAAATATTGACATAATTGATGTTATAAATACCCAAATAAATGTAATTTGAGACTTCTTATGAATTGCACTAATTTTCTAGGTTAATATGACATGTTATTATTGATTTAGTTAACTTTTTTAGAACTAATAATTCTGTTATGATTTTCACAAAAATCAATTACCAAATAGTGTCAAAATTGACATAAAATAGTTTTTTAAAAACATATTATATTATTAATTGTTATTTTATTCCTAAAAATCTAAGGTTCGGCCAAATTACTTATATAAGGTTATATATATTAATAATAAACAACTTGGGGTTCTTTTGTCTTGTTATAGTAAGTTTATTAACCTTATAGTGTAAGAACACCAAAAAGACACGGTAAAAGTAAAATTATAAAACTTAAAGTTAAATCTAAATGATAAGATTAAAATAGTAAACTAAACTTGTCCAAATTCTATTGGATGAGAGTACTTCGACCCATCCCAACCTTAGCTTCTAAATAAATAAATTTGGAGCTATTTAAAACCGAATATGACTTTATAATAAAAAAATATTTTTGGTTTTTCCAAAGGTGCCCCTCTCCTCCCTTATAAAAGGGCTCCTCCTCCCTCTCTTCCTCACACCACTTTGAGCCTTCAAGATCCACAAAACCCTGACAAATTCTCTTCTACACTTCCCTAGAAACATCCTAGAGGTCCTGGTCTTCTTCAAAGACCAATTTTAGTGCCCTAAAATGAGGTCTCAAAGAAGCGCTTCAAAGAAGACGTAATGTTCGTTACCGATTCTTTCAACTTTATTTCTTCTTCCACTTCTTCTTCTTTAGTTGTTTCATTATGAATTAATAACATCAGTATAACTCATATACTGATATGTTATTATAATTATGAAACAAACCTATTTCACCATCTATCCATCCTACGGAAAACGAAATCACTGCGCATGCGTACGTACGGAATACCGTCTCCACGCCGTGGTGTAATCTATTTTCCACCACCACCTTACTTCGATGAGTATAATGGTGAAAGTAATGAATATATATGATTATTTTAAATTGATATTGATTCTTTAATATTATACATACACTTTAATACAATTCCATGATCATGGGAATGATATCATCGCTCGTGCATACGTATGGACTACCGTCTCCACGAACGCGATGAGATTCATTTTCCATGATTAACCATTCAAAAACGATTATAAAGTATATATAATGAATAATAATAAAATATATGACATAATAATGCTACTGGATTTATGTATATATATGTATTTCATCTATTTAATTTCATTCAATTCAATAAGGAAACCAAAACCTCGTTCATGCGTACGTACGGCCTACCGTCTCCATGAACGATGCATTTCCTTTATTTTTATAGATCTATTATATATATGTATATGATGAATATATATTATATATAAATCATGTTTTACACTCTGGAATTATGTAAATCAGGATATAAGTAATAATATCAATAATGACAAGTCGAAACACATACAATAAATGAAATGATTTTACCCAAAACGCTACTTTAACAAGGAATTTTACAAAAGAGCGGGTAATATAAAGTCATAAGTGAAACATATATGATATCATAACAATGAATATGATTATGTAATAAGTCAATGAAATTATTTAAATCATTATACAGGATGTTCGGATCCATACGAAGCATATCGGACCTAAGGTAAGGGATAAATTTTCAATCTCATTTTTATCCGAGATTGCTTGTATTTAAGTATTTACTGGGGTTGCGTTTATCATCCATGACCATGTTTTCTAAAAAAAATTCATAAAATTTTAACTATTCTTCCATGAATGTTTAAATTCATTTTTACCCTTTATTTACTTTTTACCACGTTGTATGAATGGAATCTTTACTTTGGTTACCATATAACGTACTTTTTGACTTTTCCGACAAAAGTATGAGGAGAATGTTATTTTTAAATTATACGGCATGAACAGCTTTTTACAATTTCATAACGCCTCATTTTCATGAAGATTACTCTACATGATTTTATGACTATTTTTTAAAAAATACTTTTATTTTAAAAGTGCATGGAATTTTTTGAAAAGAAAATGATTTTGACGAAGAAAGGATATTTTCCTCAAGAATTCACTTCAAATGTTTTATCAAAACCATTTTCTATCTAAGATGACATTATTTTATATGTGTATGTTTCAAGTTTAATGTCTCTATGATTTAGATGGTTCAATTTTCTTATGATGAAATCTCCATTTGTTTTATATGGATTATGAAATGATGGGATGATGTTTATGAAATCCATTTTATTCTTTGAGTTATGATGAATGTTTTTAAGTTTATTTTGTGGTTCAAGTAAGAATGATTTCATTATGAGATGGGTGGGACCTATATCTCCCTCCAATGCATTGGGTAAAGATTTATATCTCATGAGATAGACATGGCTGGAACGTTAAGTTAATCCGGTTCAGTGTTACAGGACTAAAACGAGGAGTGAACTCGATTCAGAAAGGGACTTTGTCCACTAAGATGGTCTTGGCAGTAATGCCTTGGCTACTATGGAAATCATAACAAGTGTTGAATGGTTTCCACAATTACATTTTTTATTCCCATTCTATTTTATCATGATTTATGTTCCATTTTGATCTATTCCTTATGTACTTCCATGTTTTATGTCGTTGCTCAAGATCTTGATGTTTAAACATTATGTTCATGTTTTTAAGTTCAAATGTATATGGTATGTTTTATTTTATCCATACTTACCCTTACTGAGAATTTGAGCTCACGCTTTTTATGTTTTATTTTCCCCGAGGATTAAAAGAAAGGTTTTAGGTAAGGAAACAAAAGTGGAAGATCTTTATGGGAGATGTTTAAGATCTTTCACCACAATTAGAATATTACGTTCCATGTTTCCAAAGGCACTAAACTATTACGGTCCTTGTGTGTCTGTATTTGTTATGTATTAAGTATTCTGAAAAATTAATGTAATACCCATGTATGTCAAGCTTCGGGTCTCTACAATTGGTATCAGAGGAAAGGTTTAGTCAACCTTTGGAAACTAGGATGCGAAAACTTTAGTGAGATCCCTAGAGATATTTCTAAGGTATGTCTAGGGATGTCCCTAAGGTTAAGTATATGTATAGGTTATAGTCCTAGTATTGCGCTAACGATCTTATAATTATACCTAAGATGTTAGATATTGAAGGTACTCCCCCTTTATTATGTTGTTTTCCCTAGCATGGTATTTTCCTCTCACACTATTATTTTTGGGTTTTAGACGATGGCTGGAACCCGAAGGAACCGTGTTGATCAATGTAATGGAAAATGCAATGATGTTCCTCCTGACCAAACCAATGTCATGGGAGATTGAGTGCACAATCTTATTTCTATACTTACACAAGCTATGAATCATTCTGGATTTCAAAATGAGAAGAGAAAGGAGCAACATTCTATTGAATCATTCATGAGGCAGCTTCCACCTTCATTCAGTGGGTCTTCTGATCCCTTAGTGGCTGAACAATAGATCAGTACTACTGAAAAGATATTTTAAGTTCTATAATGTTCTGAGCATGATAAAGTCATCTTAGCAGTATATCGTTTGGAAGGTGATGCTGATCAATGGTGGAATCTTATCAAGAATACGAGGAAAATAGATGAAATTGAGTCCATGGAATGGGACGAGTTCAATAACTTGTTTTTCAGTAAGTACTTCCCTCGTATTCTTCGAACAAAGATGGAAAAGGAGTTTCTTGAGATTAAGCAGAAGGATGATGGATCTGTTGGTATATACGAAGTGAATTTTACAAGACTTGCAAGGTATGCATCTGGCTTTATCATCCCACCTGAAAGTAAAGTTGACAGATTTTTCAGTGGTTTAAAACCAAGTTGTCGAAGGGCATTAGCTATAAGAGACTTCAGTAGCTATGAAGAAATTGTGTGTTGTGCTATCAAGGTAGAACTGGAAGTTGGTGTAACATGTCCATCTCATGGTTTTGACAAGAAACAAAAGATGGAGTTCAAGGAGAAATCTCAGAACAATGGTGAAAAGAAGATGAATGTTTCTTTATGCTCAAATTGTGGAAAGAAGCATGGTGGATATTGCCTAAAAGGTACTAGAAAATGTTTTAAGTGTGGAAAAGAAGGTCATCGAGCAGTTGATTGTTTAAGTAATGGGAAAAATGTTGCTAATGGTGTGAATAGAGAAAAGACTTCAGAGAACTCTCCACCAACACTTCAATGCTTCAAGTGCAAGGAAATGTGGAATTATTCTAATAAATTCCCTAATCCACGGGTTAATGATGATAAACGTGAGCAACCTCTTAAGGCAAAGGATAAAGGGAAGTATCATGCGATCACTATTTGTGATGTTGAGTATGAAAATGATGTTGTGTAATGATTAAGTTTTTATGTAATGGGATTTCAAAATAGTATCATGGAATCTCATTTATGGTATTGTGGAATTTTGGAATATCTATGTATTGGTTTTCAATAATTATATGGTACTGGTAACCATGAAAAGGTGATTGAAATATTTTTAGGAAGCAGATGAAATGCGCATAATGAAGGGGTAAGGATAAAATAATATGATAGTAATCATGAGCTCATGACTGATACAAGGACTAAGTGATATTATGGTTTGAGTATATAGAATTTTTGGGATTTTGGTGTGTGGAAAGTGTTAAAATTTAACAACATTCATGTTTTCACTAAGGTTCAATGGGTATTCATTCTTCAAGAGAATACATGATTAAGGTATTCACATGTTTGTAATTTGACCAAAAAGATTTATCTTATGATATATGGGGGATAAATGATGGCATTCACGTGATTGTTATGTGACATTTCAAGTAATAATTTTCTTTATACTATGAGATTGGACCGAAGTATTTTAGATAAGACTAAAGATTGGAATGGATTATGTTATACATAAGTTAGTTCAATATTATTTATGGGATGTTATAGTAATGTAGTATTAGAAAAAGGACAACCAGCAGGACAGGTGACAACCCATCGCGTCGGACAAGGCTGTGGGAATCGAACCCACAACCGAAGTGCGACTGGCCTTTATCGCCTACCACTGGCCTACAAGAAGTCTCTGGTTAGTAGAAACTAGTTTTATTTTATTAAGCGGTATGATATATGAAGTATAAGTTCATTTTTGGAACCATATACGATTAATCTAACCATAAGATGGAATTATAACTTTTGCTAACCTTTTGTTTGAAATAGATGGAATGACCCATCATTCTATCACATGATCTACTAACACATCACGAATAAAAAATTAAACTTTATTTCTTTAAGGGATGAAGTGGAAATTGTTTAATTCACGAACAACAGTGAGATTGTACCAAAATCATGTAAGTATTTCTTTTAATTCATCAAGTTTAGGGAAATGATCTTGAAAACCAAAAAATGTTGTCCTAGTTCCCTTATATTCGATGAATCAGATGGTACCTTAGATCATCACAAATCTAGAGCTTTGTGATTATTGGATTTTTCATAGTCATGTTCTCTACCACTCTCCATCAGAACATGATGGTTAGGTTTCTCTTCCATATCCATATTTTCACCTATGTTCTCCTATGTGGAAACCCAGTGATTAGTTAATTTGGGTAACCGTTATGTTTCATACTATAGTTTTTAAAGATTGGTTATGGTATTCATTTTTATGATGTGGGTTTCTATTAAAGAAACTTTTGAGTAGTAAACCATTTATAACCCTGACGAATTTCGAGGGCGAAATTCATTTTAAGGGGGGTAGAATGTAACACCCCGAGATTTTATGAAAAATATTCTTTCTAAATTTATTGATGTCTTCTGTTGTACGTTACAACAAAGGAGTCTTGCACAACAAGCAACCATAACTTGGCTGCATTACACGCAATCGCGACCTTCCTCGATAGTGTGTGTTGTACGCAATACCGAGTTTCACTAAACAACGATATGCTATTAAAATATTATTAAAACTAGCCATTCTGAATAGTAATAACAACTTTTTAAAATTTTGTAAATTTCATCTTTCAAAATTGAATTCATTTTTGGATTCAGAATACCGAAATTAGCCTAGGGTGAAATTTTGGTATTTTTCTGAAAACTTTCAATTTTTGATGAATAGTGAAAACACTGGGTTACTATTTAAAAACTGACTTTTTTAAATAATTATTTATTTTATTTAAATTTATTTTAGGTCAAAATTGGAACATAATACCTATATAAGTTCAATGTAATTCATTGGAGTCATCTTATAATAATTTTAGATATATAAAAATTTTATTGAACTTTTGACCGTCTTTTACCCACCTCCTAAGAGAATTTGCAAATTTACATAAAACTTCCTTTCAACACTTTTGTGAATGGAATTTTAAAAATCCAAGAGACACGGTTGATGTCAGTAAGTAAAATTCGGTTCAATGAGATGAAAAGAATTTTTGGTGAATAGTAACTTTTTACTTTTATTTACCACGGTTAAAAGTAAATCGGGTAATTAAGGGTAAAAATGATATTATTATTACCCTAAAACATATCCTAATTCTATTGGATAAATGTAATTCGACCAAAAACAACCTTAGGAATAAAATATGACCATTTAGGCCCACTTGTATTAGATTAGGACATTTATTATTGATTTATTTAAAGAAGGGTTAAAATAGTTAAAATCAAAGTTTAATAACTAAATCATTTTTAATATAGAGTTATAAATAAGATAAATTCGACTATTAAATATTCATTAGAAATATAAAAGTATTTCCTATATAATGATATTTTATTTATAATTTTTAGGCATTAAATAATTTAATTTATTTTTGACACAATGATGATGTAGTAATTATCTTATTAATGAAATATTGACATAATTGATGTTATAAATACCCAAATAAATGAAATTTGAGACTTTTTAGGAATTACACTAATTTTATAGGTTAATATGACATGTTATTATTGAATTAGTTAACTCTTTTCTAACTAATCATTCTGTTATGATTTTCACAAAAATCAATTACCAAATAGTGTCAAAATTGACATAAAATAGTTTTTAAAATAAATATTATATTATTAATTGTTATTTTATTCCTAAAAATCTAAGGTTCGGAAAAATGACTTAGATAAGGTTATATATATTAATAATAAACAACTTGGGGTTTTTTTGGCTTGTTATAGTAAGTTTATTAACCTTATAGTGTAAGAACACCAAAAAGACACGGTAAAAGTAAAATTATCTAACTTAAAGTTAAATCTAAATGATAAGATTAAAATAGTAAACTAAACTTGTCCAAATTATATTGGATGATATGATTTAGACCCATCCCCACCTTATCTTCAAAATAAATCAATTTGGAGCTATTTGAAACTGAATATGGCTTTATAATAAAATAATATTTTTAGTTTTTCCAAAGGTGCCCCTCTCCTCCCTTATAAAAGGGAACCTCCTCCCTCTCTTCCTCACACCACTTTGAGCCTTCATGATCGGAAAACCCCTGCCAAATTCTCTTCTAAACTTCCCTCGAAACATCTTAGAGGTCCTGGTCTTCTTCAAAGACCAATTTTAGTGCCCTAAAAGGAGGTCTCAAAGAAGCTCTTCAAAGAAGAGGTAATGTCTGTTACTGATTCTTTCAACTTTATTTATTCTTCCACTTCTTCTTCTTTAGTTGTTTCATTATGAATTAATAACATCAGTATAACTCATATACGAATATGTTATTATAAGTATGAAACAACCCTATTTGACCATCTATCCATCCTACGGAAAACTAAATCACCGTGCATGCGTACGTACGGAATACCGTCTCCACTACGTGGTGTAATCTATTTTCCACCCCCACCTTAATTGGATGAGTATAATGGTGAAAGTAATGAATATATATTATTATTGTAAAGTGATATTGATTATTTAATATTATACATACACCTTAATACAATTCCACAATCATGGGAATGATATCATCGCTCATGCGTACGTACGGACTACTGTCTCTACGAACGCGATGAGATTCATTTTCCATGATTAACCATTCAAAAACGATTATAAAGTATATATAATGAATAATAATGAAATATATGACATAATAATGCTAATTTATTTATGTATATATATGTATGTAATCTATTTAATTTCATTCAATTCCATAAGGAAACGAAAACATCGTTCATGCGTACGTACGGCCTACCCTCTCCATGAACGGTGTATTTCCTTTCTTTTTATAGATCTATAATATATATGTATATGATGAATATATATTATATATAAATCATGTTTTACACTCTGGAATTATGTAAATCAGGATATAAGTAATAATATCAAGAACGACAAGTCGAAACACATACGATAAATGAAATGATTTTACCCAAAATGCTACTTTAACATGGAATTTACAAAAGAACGGGTAATATAAAGTCATAAGTGAAACATATATGATATAATAACAATGAATATGATTATTTAATAAGTCAATGACATTATTTAAATCATTATACAGGAGTTTCGGATCCATACGAAGCATATCGGACCAAAGGTAAGGGATAAATTTTCAATCTCATTTTTATCTGAGATTGCTTGTACGTAAGTATTTATTGGGGTTACGTTTATCATCCATGACCATGTTTTCTAAAAATGTTTTCATAAAATGTTAACTATTATTCCATGAATTTTTAAAGTCATTTTTACCCTTTATTGATTTTTTACCACATTTTATGAATGGAATCTTTCCTTTGGTTACCATATAAGGTACTTTTTGACTTTTCCGACAAAAGTACGAGGAGAATGTTATATTTAACTTATATGGCGTGAACAGATTTTTACGATTTCATAACGCCTCATTTTCATGAAGATTACTCTACATGATTTTATTACTATTTTCAACAAAATACTTTTATTTTAAAATTTCATCGAATTTTTTTGAAAAGAAAATGATTTTGACGAAGAAAGGATATTTTCCTCAAGAATTCACTTCAAATGTTTTATCAAAACCATTTTCCATCTAAGATGAAATTATTTCATATGTGTATGTTTCAAGTTTAATGTCTCTATGATTTAGATGGTTCAATTTTCTTATGATGAAATCTCCATTTGTTTTATATGGATTATGAAATGATGGGATGATGTTTATGAAACCCATTTTATTCTTTGAGTTATGATGAATGTTTTAAGTTTATTTTGTGGCACAAGTAAGAATGATTTCATTATGAGATCTTTGGGACCTATATATCCCTCCAATGCATTGGGTAAAGATTTATATGTCATGAGATAGACATGGATGGAATGGTAAGTTAATCGGGTTCTGTGTTACAGGACTGAAACGAGGAGTGAACTCGATTCAGAAAGGGACTTTGTCCACTAAGATGGTCTTGGCAGCAATGCCTTGGATACTATGGAAATCATAACAAGTGCTGAATGGTTTCCACAATTACATGTTTTATTCCCATGCTATTTTATCATGATTTATGTTCCATTATGATCTATGACATATGTACTTCCATGTTTTATGCCGTTGCTCAAGATCTTGATGTTTAAACATTATGTTCATGTTTTTAAGTTCAAATGTATATGGTATGTTTTATTTTATCCATGTTGACCCATACTGAGCATTTGAGCTCACCCTTTTTATGTTTTATTTTTCCCCAGGATTAAAAGAAAGGTTTTAGGTAAGGAAACAAAAGTGTAAGATCTTTATGGGAGATGTTGAAGATCTTTCACCACGATTAGAAGATTACGTTCCAAGTTTCCAAAGACACTAAACTATTACGGTCCTTGTGTGTCTTTATTTATTATGTATTAAGTATTCTGCAAAAGTAATGTAATTTCCATGTATTTCAAGCTTCGGGTCTCTACAGGAAGCCTCCTAGAGGTTCAAGCCCAACTCCTAGTCGTTCTGACCCCCTTTGCATCGGTTCACCCCACACCATCCTGAACTAAGTGGACTTTGATCTTTGCCAAGGCAAGGTACGTAGGAAGCATCCCTATGGTTAAAGCGCAACACTGAGTTGTTCCGAACCCCTTCACTTTGGTTCACCACACCATCCTGAACTACATGGACTTTGATCGTTGCCAAGGAAACGTACGTAGAATGTCTCTCTAAGGTTCAAGCCCAACACCTAGACATCCCGACCCCCTTCACTTCGGTTCACCAAAAACCTTACTGAACTACGTGGACTTTTATCCTTGCCAAGTGAAGGTATGTTGGAAGCCTTCCTAAGGTTCAATCCCAACACCCATTGGTTCTAACCATTTTCACGTCAGTTCCCACCATCCCATGTGAACTACATGGGTTTGATCTATGTTTCCTAGGAAGGGTATGTAGGAAGCCTCTGTGAGGTTCAATACCAATCAGCGGTAAGTTATTGTCACCCCCATCAAGTGGTAATCCGTTGTGCCCCATTCAGCGGTAAGTCGTTGTCACCCCCTATTCGGAGGTAACTTGTTGAAGTCCTCTATCGACGATAAGTTGTCGTTAGATGAAATACATGGACTTTGATTCCCTTCCACTGGGATATGTAGGAAGCCTCCCTGAGTTTCAATCCCATCACTCATGTCTCATCCTATTCTATCCCTTGGCCTCATGTGTTCTGGGAAGATCATGCCCAATCCTAGAGGTTTTGTTTCCTCCAGATCCCCTCCATGCGTCTTTTCTCATGGGCTGCCTCCCCAGGTGTCCCATCATCCCATCCTGAACTACGTGGAGTTTTACTCCCTACCATGGGGATATGTAAGAGGTCTCTTCGAGGCTTAGGACCAACATCACCATCGTCCTCATGTCGATTCCATCCCATTCTCCATCCACTTCATTCAACTCTCCATCATCCATCATGATTCTTACCTAGTCCACCACATCACAGTGAGATCATGCTAGTTCCCCTCTTCACTGCTCTTAGTAGTAGCTGGGTAACTAACCATGTGTTATCCCTGACATCAGTGTTCCCTCCATGGGGTTTCACCCATCTGATCCACTCTAGTCAGTGTTCTGATCAGTCTGATCCATCTCCACTAGACGTTAAACTCGCGGCATACCCCGTGTTAAACATGGGAAGCTAAGGAAAAAATCAGAGACATGCCTATGGCATATAATTCCCCACATTTGATGTGGGATGCCTCAGGCCTCTGCACCCTCAAGAATCCCTCTAATAAGGAGAAGAAACCCAGATGCGCCAGTGTTCCAGCATCCAGAAACATCAGTGATGTCCAAAATGACAAATCCCCTTACTGAAGGTTTCTAACGTGACCGGACCCATTGGAATTTCTCAACAGAATCAGTGTAATTAACCGGTGTCCATAAATATTTGGTACTGGGAAGAGTTTCACGAACAACATCTTAAGTCTATAAGGGAGACCCGGACTAGGAAACGAGTTCTGGGGAAGAATCCATAGAAGGTGGACCGACATCCCATCATCCAATTTTGATCAAGGAGAAAACATCCCTGAATAATCAATGGATTTCTCCCTCCCTTTTAAAGAGGTAATACAGAGCCACAGCCAGCGCGTCCTCGTCATCCCTGAACAGACGGATGCGCGCGCCCCGGGAAAAGCATCAGAAACAAATGTAAAAATTAACTAAGTTTGGATTATGTTATATGAAGCACCAAAGGAATTTTTCACTACACGCAACACTGACTTGACTTTTGTTACATGCAAGAGCAACCTTCCTCGATAACTTGTGTTGTACACGATATTGAGTTTCAATAAATAATGATATATAAGTAAAATATTGTTATTTAATGGGATAAAAACTAGATGTTATAAATATAATTAAAAACATTTTTAATTTTATATAAAATTATCATTCATCTTAAACATTTTCTATAACATGATATGGGAATAAAATCAATTTTTTAGATAAAACAAGTATTTTTCAAAAAAATGCAGTTTTACCGCATTTTGATGGCGCACCAATTTTAAATCTAATTTTTGACACTTTTATAAGTTAAATTTTAGAAAATAAACTTATTATTTTGAATAGGGACATAAAAATTTACTTTTTTTAATTTTAGGTATTTTTCTGATAAAATTCAAATTTTAATAAATAGTGAAAAATACTGCACTTTAATTCGAAACTGCCTTTTCATCAAATTTATTTATATAGTTAGATTATATTTTTAATTAGTTTTAATGCTTAATTGGATTATATTTTTTTTATTTAATCTAATTTTGGTCATTTTAAGTAATTTAACTTTTAAATTGGACAAAAACACATGTCAATATTTTGATAGTTAATACTTCTTAAAACCCTTTTTTTGTTTTGACAACGGGAATTAATTTGAAATTAATTACTGCAACTTCTATGTTTTAAATTTGGAAAAATGAAATCCATATTTGGAATTAGAAAGTTCAAATTTTGTCAATAGGTACCTTTTTTGGACATTGTGAAGAGTAACTTTAGAAAATATTTTATTTACCACGGTTAAAGAGTAAATCTGGAAAATATGGGTAAAAATAATATTATAATAATATTAAACCACCCTAACACATGTCCTCATACTATTGGATGAGATATTTCTGACCATTGGAATTCTCGAGTTGATTTGGGACCCCATGGATTCACTTGGATGTGAAAACGAAATTTTATATTAATTAATTTAAAGTAATGATAATTATAACCTAAACATATATCTTTTACTAAATTGATTTTAATATATAGTTATATAACTGATATCTATGTATATAAATATTCATTGTAAATCTAAATGGATTTACTAAATCTTGGTATTTTATTTATAATTTTTAGATATTAGATAAATATATTTATTTATGACACAATTATGATGTAGTGATTACCTCATTAATTAAAGATTCAAATAAATGAATTTATAAATATTTAATTTAATTTAATTTGAACATTTTGATTACATCCATGAATTTTATTGATTAAATTGAAATATTAGGGATGAGTTAATTCCATTGGTTTGAATTAATTAGGTTGTTATGATTTTTTTTTTAAAAAGTCAAGAATGAATAGTGTCCAAAATTGACATAATTCATAACTTAAAACATAAAATAGTTTATTAAATGATATTAAATTCCTATAAAATCTAATATTCAGGAAAATGGTTAATATAAGTCCCAATATGTCATAAATACTTTTTTTGGTCGTTTTACATGATATGGTAATTACATTAACCCACAATGTGTAAAAACATGATATCCTGGTAAGATTAAAAAGGGTAAAATATGGGTAAAACCAAAAAGATAAGGATAAAAAAATTTCAAAACTTTTCTATAAATTATTGGATTATTGTTATTATAAAAAATATCATCTTATATTCTAATTAAATAATTTTTGGACCATTTTAAATTGAAATTAAATTTATATTAAATTAATATTTTAGGACTTTCCTAAAGTGCCCCTCTCTTCTCTTATAAAAGGACACCTCCTCCCCCTCCTATTCACTAAATTTTGAGCCTTCAATCTCAGCCAAACCCTGATAATTTCTCTTATCAACTTCCCTAGTAACATTTAAGAGGTTATAGTCTTCTAAAAATACCAACTCTAGTCCCCTAAGAGGAAATTTAAACGAGGCACGTCGAGGAAGAGGTAATCTCTTCTACCGATTCTTTCAAATTTATTTCTTCTTCTACTTCCTATTAATTAGTTGTTTAATTATAAAGTAATAACATCAATATCAATAATATAATTATATTTTATTATAAATATTAAAAAACTATATTTCACCTTCTATCCATCCTACGAAAAATGAAATCATCGCGCGTACGTACATACGGCTTACCATCTCCACACCGTGGTGTAATCTGTTTTTTACCAATGCCTTACTTGGATGGGTTTAATGGTGGAAATAATAAATATATATGATTTTTATAACATTATACTAATTCTGAGATTTTATACACCATCCAATTCAATACCATTCAACAATAATGGGAATGATATTGTCGCTCGTGTGTACGTATGGCTTACCGTCTCCACGATGCGATGTGATTCCTCCTACATGTTAACCATTCAAGAATGATTATAAAATATATATGATAAATAATCATGAAATATATAACATAATAATACTACTTGATTTATTTGTATATATATATATATTTCATTTACATACTTCCATTCAATTTAATAAGAAACGAAAACAACCTTCATGCATACGTATGGGTTACCGTCCCCATAAACGGTGTATTCAATTTCTTTTATCTATCTATTATATATATATATATATATTTATATACATAATATTTATAATATTTAAATCATGTTTTAAATTCTGGAAGTAAGTAAATCATGATATAAGTAATAATATCAAGAACAACAATTCAAAACAAGTGTGATAAATAAAATGATTATTACCCAAAACGCTGCTTTAACATGGAATGGACAAATGAATGGGTAATATAAAGTCATAAGTGAATCATATATGATATCATAAATATTATTATGGTTCTATTACATGTTAATAATATGTTTAAACCCACTAAATATGAGTTTCGGACATATGCGGAAGAAATCTAACCAAAGGTAAGGGATAACTTTTCCAATCTTGTTTTTATCTGAGATTGTTTATTCATAGATATTTACTGGGGATATATTTATCATCCGTGTACATGTTTTCTGAAAATGTTTCCATAAAATTATCACTATTATTATATGTTTTTTTAATGTCATTTTTACCCATTTTTGAATTTTACTACATGGTATGGGATGAATCTTTCTTTGGTTTACCATACGAGGTACTTTTTGACTTTTCCAAAAAATATTACAAGGAGAATGCTTTTTTAACTTATATGGAATTAATGAATTTTTATGGTTTCATAAAGCCTTATTTCCATGAATCTTCCTCTATACTATATCAAGATTATTTTAAACTAAATTCTTTTCTTTTAAATTTTCAAGGAATTTTGATAAAATAAACCTCTTTTGAAGAAGAAATGATATTTTCCTCAAGAACTATGTTCAAGTGTTTTATCAATATTATTTTCCATCTAAGATTACATAGTTTTATGTTTATATCCCTTTTATAAAATTGATTTGATTATTTAAATGATGAAATTATTTTTATGAAATCCATTTATGGATTATGTTATGGTTGTTTGATGTTTAAGAAACCCATTTTATTTCATGGGTTATGCTATAATGAATGTTTTTAGGTTTTTGTGGCACACGTAAGAATGATTTCATTATGAGATGGGTGTGACCTATATCTCCATCCAATGAATTGGGTAAATATTTATATATCATGAGATATACATGACTGGAATGGAAAGTAAATGTTGTTCAGTAATGTAGGGATGGAACAATAAGTGAATATGGTTCAGTAATACATGGTTGGAACAACATATAAACCCTATTCAGTAATGGAATTTGTACAATATGGTGGTCTTGGAGGCAATGACTTGGAAACTATGGAAATAATATTATGTGCTTATTATTTTTCCACAATTACATGTTTTATACCAATTCTATTCTATTATGGTTAATGTTTCTTTGTGATCAATGCCTTACGTAAAACCAAGATTTATTTCATGACTCAAGATTTTGATTTTTAAACTTTTTGTTCATATTATTGTGTTCAAATGTTTGTGGTTTGTTTTATGTTCTCCATGTTTACCCTTACTAGCCATTTGATCTCACCCTTTCTGTTTTTTCTTTTCCCCATGATATAAAGAAAGGTTTTAGGTAGGAAAACAAAAGGGGAAGATCATTATGGGAGATGTTGAAAATTTTTCACCATGATTAGAAGATTTTGTTCCAAGTTTCCAAAGATATTAAACTAATATGATCTTTGGGATTCTGTTTGTGTGATGTATTAATTATTCTACAAAAGAAATGTAATATCCATCTATGTCAAGCTAGGGTCTCTACATTTGGTATCAGAGCGAAGGTTTAGTCAACCTTTGGAAACTAGGATGCCAAAATGTTAGTGATATCCCTAGAGATATTTCTAAGGTATGTCTAGGGATATCCCTAAGGGTAAGTCTAACAATATATTACAGTCCTGGAATTATGGTAACAATCATGAATAACCTAGGATTAATCCTAAGATATTTGATATTGAAAGCACTCCCCCGTGATATGTTGTTTTCCTAGTATGTTTTTTGCCTCTCGCACTATTCTTTTTGGGTTTTAAAAAATGGCTGGATACATGAGGATTCTTGTTAATAGAAAATATGATGGACAATGGAATGATATTCTTCATATGAAACCAAATGAAATGGGATTTGGAAGGATAAACATCCTTATTATGCCTAATTATCAATCTCATAATATGATCAATAATATCAACTTTGGTGAGTTTCCTGAAGCAGCTAATAAAAGAAATATGGAGTTTCATGGTGAACATAGAGGAAAGAAAGTTTAGTTTTCCTCATGTAAATAATGCGGGAAAAGACATCAAGGATAATGTTTCAATGGAACTGGAAGATGCTTTAGGTGTGGAAAATAAGGACATAAAGCCAGTAATTGCAAAGGAAAATGTTTTGTTAACACAATGGAAAAGGATAATGGTATTACTAAGACATCAAAAACTGTTAAATGTTTTAAATGTGGAATGTATGGGAATTATGAAAATCGATGCCCAGAGGGAAAATCTCATAAATAGAATCAGCATGGTCATATGGGTAGTATCTATATTGACTATGATGAAGAGACTACAAATGATATATGAGATAAAAGAAGTATTGAGGAATAAAATGACAAATCTCAGTTAATGGTTTAAGAAGGTAGTGGAATGATTGCATGTTTATTAAGAGTAATGTTGTATAAGTAATTTAATGGTACTATGGAATAAAGAAACATTTAATGATTGTTACACTGTTTTTTTTTCTGTAATTATTTGAAATTATATGTTGAATGGTACCGGTAACCATGAAATGTTATTCAGATATTTTTGGAAAGCACATGATATACGCATAATGAAGGAATGAGGAGAAAATGAGATTTTTTATTGTTTTAATGAGCTCATGACTGATATAAAGACAAAGTGATATCATGTTTTGAGTATATAGAATTTTTGGGATTTTGATATGTGGAAATATTTAACTATTTAAATCATTCATGTTTTCACTAAGGTTCTATGGTAATTCATGTTTCAAGAGAATACATTATTAAGTTATTCACATGTTTGGAATGTGACAACCAAGAACTACATTATGATATATGGGAGATAAATGTTATGTCGATTTAGTTCTCCTCTTTCTAAGTTTTATATTTTTGAAAGGATTGTAATGTTATCTATTTATAGATAGTATAAGTTTTTTCCTATTTTAAGTTTGTTAGATTAATATATTATCTCACTATAAGGTGGAATTATGCATATTTGATAACCTGTTCTAACCTTTTTGTTGAGACATATGGAATGACCTGTTATTCTGTTGCGTGATCTGTTGACACTTCAAGAATGAAAAATTCAACTTCATTTCCTTAAATAAGAGATTAAGTGAAAATTGTTCTGGGAATGATCAATGGTGCTGAAATCAAGTAAGTATTTCATCCCATGAAAAAATTATTCAACTTTAGGAAAAGGATATTGAAAACCAAAAATGTTATCCTAGTACCTTATTATCTAATGAATCATATGGCCCCTTAAATCTTCATATATTTAAGTATTTTTGGTAATTAACTTTCTCTAAACCTTATTCTTTGTCACTTTCCATCAGAACTTGATAGTTATATTTCTCTTCCATATCCATGTTTTCACTTACCACCTATGTTCTCCTATGTGGAAACCCAGTGATGAGTTAATTTGGGTAACCATTATGTTTCTAACTTTCCTTTTTAAAATTAAGTTTTAGTATTCCGTTTTACGATGTGGATTTCTATAAAAGAAACTTTCATGTAGTAAAACATTTATAACCCCCACGAATTTCAAGGGAGAAATTCATTTTAAGGGGAGTGAAATGTAACACTCCAAGATTTTATGATATAGATTATTTTTAAATTATTTATGTTTTATTTTGGACACTAAACCAATATTATATTGTTCTATACACAACATTTTTTTAGCTTGTCGTATACGCAACACTATTCTTGGCTTGTGTTCCACACAATTAAAATTTCTTTTGATAGAATTCAACACTGAGTATAGATTTTGTTCAATGTAAAAATGAATGAAGTTTGGATTATGTTATATGAAACAACAGAATAATATGTCACTACATGCAACACTGACTTGTCTTGTGTTACACCAAAGAGTGGCCTTCCCCGATAGCTTGCGTTGTACGCGATACCAAGTTTCAATAAACAATGATATATTATTAAAAGATTATTATTTAATAGGATATAAACTAGCTGTTATGAATATTATTAACCACATTTTGAATTTTATATAACATTATCATTCATCTTACACATTTTCTAGAACATGATATGAGAAAAAAATCAAATTTTTAGATAAAAGAAGTATTTTTCAAAAATTGCATTTTTACCACCTTTTGAGGGTGAACCTATTTTAAATATATTTTTTGAAACTTTTATAAGTTTAATTTCACAAAATAAACTTATTATTTAGAATAGAAACATAAAAAAATACTTTTTTAAAATTTTTGGTATTTTTCTGATAAAATTCAAATTTTAAGGAATAGTGAAAAATACTGCATTTTAATTTGAAATTGCCTTTTTATCTAATTTATTTATGTAGTTAGATTATATTTTTAATTGGTTTTAAACTATAATTATATTATATTTTTATCATTTAATCCAATTTTGTTCATTGAAAGTAATTTCACTTTTAAATTGTACATATACACATGTCAATATTTTGATAGTTATTACTTCTTAAAAACCTGATTTTTGTTTTTGAAAATGAGAATTAATTTTAAATTAAATAATGAAACTTTTGTGTTTTGAATATGTAAAAATGGATTCTATATTTTTAATCATAAGGTTCAAATTTTGTAAATAGTTACCTTTTATTTTTGGACGTTATTAATAGTAACCTGAGTAAATATTTTATTTACCATGGTTAAAGGGTAAATATAGTAATGAAGGGTAAAAAATAACATTATAATAATATTAAACTACCCTAACACATGTCCTAATCCTATTTGATGTGATATTTCTGACCATGGTCATCCTTGGATCGATTTTTGGACCCCATGGATTCACTTGGATGTGAAAATGACATTTTATAATAATTAATTTAAAGTTAAGATAATTATAACCTAAACATATATCTTTTACTAAATAGATTTTAATATAGGGTTATATAACTGATATATATGTCTATAAATATTAATTATAAAGACATAAATATTTCCTAAATCTTGGTATTTTATTTATAATCTTTAGACATTAGATAAATATATTTATTTATGACACGATTATAATGTAGTGATTACCTCATTAATGAAAGATTCAAATAAATGAATTTATAAATATTAAAATAAATTTAATTTGAACATTTTTATGTTATCAACGAATTTTATAGATTACATTGAAATATTAAGTATGAGTTACTTCCATTTTTCGAATGAATTAGGTTGTTATGAATTTTTAAACAAATTCAAGTATGAATAGTGTCCAAAATTGACATAATTCATAACTTAAAACATAAAAGATTTTATTAAATGATATTAAATTACTAAAAATATAATATTAAGAAAAATGGTTAATATGAGTCCAAATATTTCATAAATAACTTTTTTTGGGTCGTTTGACATGATATTCTAATTAAATTAACCGACAGTGTGTAAATAATATGATATCATAGTAAGATTAAAAAGGGAAAAATAAGGGTTAAACCTAAACAATAAGGATAAAACAAATATTTCAAACTTGTCTAAAAATTATTGGATTATGGATATTCAAACCAAAATCAACTTATATTTTAATTAAATAATTTTTGGACCATTTTAAATTGAAATTTAATTTATAATAAATTAATATTTTAAGACTTTTCTAAAGTACCCCTCTCCTCTCTTATAAAAGCGAACCTCCTCCCTCTCATTTTCACTCCATTTTGAACCTTCAAGATCATCCAACCCCTGCTAATTTCTCTTATAAACTTCCCTAGTTACATTATATATGTTCTGGTCTTCTCAAAAGACCAACACTAGTTCCCTAAGCAAAAATTCAAAGGAGGCACGTGGAGGAAGATATAATCTCTTCTACCGATTCTTTAAAATTTATTTCTTCTTCTAATTCCTCTTCTTTAGTTGTTTCATTATAAAGTAATAAAATTATTATCACTCATATAATGATATGTTATTATATATATGAAAAAACCCTATTTAACCTTCTATCCATCCTACGAAAAATGAAATCACCGCACGTGCGTACGTATGACTTATCGTCTCCATGTCGTGGTGTAATCTATTTTTCACCACCACCTTACTTGGATGGGTATAATGGTGGAAATAATAACTATATATTATTATTATAACATGATACTAATTATGAGATATTATACATCATCCACTTCAATACCATTCAACAATTATGGGAATGATATCGTCACTCGTGCGTACGTAAGAATTACCTTCTCCATGACACAATGAGATTCCTTCTTTACGTTAACCATTAAAGAATGATTATAAAGTATATATAATAAATAATCATGAAATATATGAAATAATAATACTACTAGATTTATGTGTGTTTATATATATATATATATATATCATTTACTTCCATTCAATTTAATAAGGAAACGAAAACAACATTCATGCGTACGTACGGTCTACCGTCTCCATGAATTGTGCATTCCATTTATTTTATTTACCTATTATATATATACTTATATACTGAATATATATAATATATAAATCATGTTTTATATTCTATAATTAGTTAAATAATTATATAAGTAATAATATCAATAATAACAATTCAAAACACGTACGATAAATAAAACGATTATTACCCAAAATGTTGTATTAACATGGAATTGATAAATGAATGGGTAATATAAAGTCGTAAGTGAATCATATATGATATCATAAATATTATTATGGTTCTATTACAAGTTAATAATATGTTTATACCCACTATAAAAAATATTTGGACACATACATAAGAAATCGGAACTAAGTTAAGGGACAACTTTTCCAATCTCGTTTTTATCCGAGATTGTTTATTCATAAATATTTACTGGGGATATATTTATCATCCATGTCCATGTTTTATAAAACAATTTCCATAAAAGTTTCACTATTATTCTATGTTTTTTTAATGTAAATTTTACTTTTTTGGACTTTTAATACATGTTATGGAAGGAATCTCTCTTTGGTTTACCATACAAGGTACTTTTTGACTTTTTTGGCAAAAGTACAAGGAAAGTGTTTTTTTAACTTATACAGCATGAATGGATTTTTATGGTTTTAGAAAGCCTTATTTCCATGATTCTTCCTATACACTATGTCAAGTTTATTTTCAACTAAATTCTTTTCTTTTAAATTTTCAAGTCATTTTGAGAAAAGAAAACATTTTTGAAGAAGAAAGAATGTTTTAATTAAGAACTAAGTTCAAGTGTTTTATCCAAATTATTTTCCATCTAAGATTAAATAGGTTTATGTTTCTATACCTATTATTAAATTGATTTGATTATTTAAATTATGAAATTATTTTTATGAAATCCATTTATAGATTATGTTATGATGGTTTTATGTTTAAGAAACTCATTTTATTTCATGGGTTATGGTATGGTGAATGTTTTTATGTTTTTTTAGAACACATAATAATGATTTAATTATAAGATGGGTGGGACCTATATCTCTCTCCAATTCATTGGGTAAATATTTATATCTCATGATATAGTCATGACTATAATGGTAAGTAAATCTGGTTCAGTAATGCATTGCTGGAACAACAAGTAAATCCAATTCAGTAATACATGGCTGGAACGACAATTAAAATCAGTTCAGTAATGGACTCTGTCCACTATGATGGTATTGGAAACAATTCCTTGGATACTATTGAAATCATATTATGTTCTTTTTAGTTTTCCACAATAACATGTTTTATTCCAATTTTATTCTATTGTGGTTAATGTTCCTTTAGGATCCATGCCTTACGTACAGCCAAGATTTATTTCATGACTCAAGATTTTGTTGTTTAAACATCATTTTCATGTTTTTACTTTCAAATTTTTATGGTTCATTTTATTTTCTCCATGTTTACCATTACTTAGAATTTGAGCTCACCCTTTCTATGTTTTCTTTACCCTTGGATATAAAGAAAGGTTTTAGGTAGGAAAGAAAAAGGGGAAGATCTTTATGGGAGATGTTAAAGATTTTTCACCATTATTAGAATTTTTTGTTCTAAGTTTCCAAAGACACTAAAAAATACAATCTTTGGGTGTATGTTTGTTCATGTATTAAGTATTCAGAAAAAGAAATGTAATATACACATACATCAAGATAGGGTCTCTACACATCTCTACCCACTCAACCTAACTGAACCTAACCACACCCCAAACCCAATAATCTATTTATATCATTATTTTTTTTAAACCATAATCAAACTTGTGTTGAACACCTAACAAAAAAGATGAAAAAATATTCCAAAAGAGTATCCAAAGACCAAGTAAAAAAGGCCTTTAAAACAATGAAGTACTACTTCTGGAAACACCAACGGACCCTTGAACCCAACTGAAACACAAACCCCTCCCCATCATCACATTCAATTGTCGTTGGCCCCATCCATGTCCATATTATCCTCTATTTCATATTATAACTAGTAAAGGTAAGGTTTGAGGTTTTCGAAGGGGAAAATGGAAACTAATATGGTCATACACCCCCACTATATTTATAATCATTGGTTTTTTAGGACTTGGTTAAGGAATAATTGAAAATACTTTACTCATAGAGGATAATGACAAATAATGAATAAATATCTAGGGATTTTAGTGAAAATTTCCTCACTTCCCTCTCAAATAATTTTCAAATTATTCAGTTTCCATTGAGAGGATGTTCATGGGGTATAATGATGAAGGAGTTCATCGCATACACTAGTATTTATAATCAATATTTCATAAATATACAATTATATAACTCCTTTTTCATTAATATTTCCATAAAAATGACCTATATCAAATTGAAATATTTATAATATCACACAATGGTGTCATAAAACCTAAATTTCACTAAGAGAACTTGTCAAGACCAAATATCATCATGTTTGAATAATTTATAATTATAAGTGGGTGTATGTGTTCAAGTAAATTGGATTGAATGTGAATACATGTTCTTCAGTTATATTTATTTTTTAACAATATAAACATCAATAAAAGTTTCAAAGAGTCAATAAACATTTTGAATATGTATTATAAATGTTTTCAACTGATTTAGACTAATAAAGTTATAAAATATAAAGCTTGGGATATCAAAAAGAAACTAAAACATGTAATTATATATAAAATCATAGTTTTTATGTGAATATCTATAGAAATTAAATAGTTTATCATCGCATTGTATCTTTATTTACCATATCAGGATTTGATATTTATATTTAATGATTTTTTTCATAGGTTAAAATAATATGTAAAATAGAGAAAATTCTTACATCATAGTTTTTGGTGTGTTTTTGTTGGTTGATACAGCAGGGTAATTAAGTTTTGGTTTAGGAGATGTAATTTTGAAGTGGATTTTTTTGGTTGGAATAAGTTTTTCATTACACCATAATTCTATATCATATTTAATAGGGGAGTTTCATAATTCGGAATAAGGATGTCACTATGTAATGATTTTCATACTTTAGTTGGGATTATAAATAAGACATGTTATAATGATATTGTTAGCCTAAATGATAAGATGGAAAGTATGAGAGGGGGGTTAATTTTAAATCTTAAAATAATCAGAGTACTTTAAAAAATTTAAATATGGTGGATTAAAATATTTAACAACTTAATCATAAAAAAAGAAGTGCATTAAGTATGACGAGAAAAAATTATATATGAAAGAGATAAAAAATTATTTTTATAGTAGTTTGGGTCTATTTTATCATTCATATAATCTTCACACACTCAACCTAAGATTTGACATACACTAAATGGTATATCCCATTTCTATTAGATTAAAAACTCTTCGCAATCCACCTTTTTCAACCTGGAGTAACAAAACAAAACATCCATTTATGGGAATAAAAAGAACCTTAATTTTTATGGGTGTATACCTAACCCAAAATTTATAGGTGTTGTCTTAACATTTAGCCTTTTATGGGTAAATATAAAACTCAAAATTTCAAGTTACAATCCTAACCTATTTCCTTTTAAGGTGGAGTAATATAATCCTTGAATTTTATAGTTTGAGTGAGAACCTATGTTTCATGATTTTTGGACAGGTATGCACACTAGGATCTGATAATAAAATTTATCATGACCCATTCCATATAACCCAAATAAAATAGTAAAATTTAAAAAATTATAACCAAAATAAATAATAAAACAATTAAACCAATAAAATATTATAGAATATTTTTTTGTTGTAGAAAAGGATATCTTCAACCCTTTAATATGTAGATGATGAAGTTATTGAAAACTAGTAAAGGTAGTGATTTTTGATGAATCTCAAAACTTTATAGCACTTTTTTATCGTCCTAGTGTATCTCATAAGTCTCTACTTCTTGAATTAATCCTTCTTTAAATAGGAAAGCTTCAATAGCTATAGTTATTCAAATTCCATGACCACATTCATAAATTACAACAATAATATTCACATGGATCACTCTAATATTCTACAACCTATAAAATAATAATCCTCACTAATAAATGTATAATAATTTAAATAAATAATAAATACTCTATGAATAATTGATAATTAATCTGTGGAATTAATTATCTTTTAATCACCTTGGAATAATCCAAGTAATCCAATGAACAACATCCTTTAATATTCCATCCATTTTTAATTTGAATAGTGGAATCCAGAAAACCAGTTATAAATATTGAACCATGTACATGATGATAATTTATTAAACTAATTAATTCCAAAAAATCATCTATTAATAAATAAGTAATATTTTTCATAACTTATAATAAAAACCTTTCTAAAATATTTACAACCATCAAATAAGACCTTTAAATAATATTTTTATCTTCAGAAAAAGAATACATAACATATTTACTCTTTCAAAAATCAATACATAATATATTGATCCATTTTTTGATGATATGTAGGTCTTTATCCTAAGATTAATTCTCAATACATAATATATTTACTCGGAATTCAATGAGATTTGCTTCATTTTAAACTTATTGAAATTACATGACTCTGATCAAATTTTTATTCCTACTTATAACATTTAAAGAATCCATATTTGATCATTCATAAACATAAATTCTGATGAATATGTAATATATTATTTTAATTCAAGGAAATAAATAACATAAATTTAAAAATCCATTGATGATGCATATTAAAATTTTTAGACTCAACCCAGATACGTAACATATTTTAAAATAGGAATATTTCTCGAAACCTATACATAATATCCCCAAATCAATATATAAGATCCATGAATTTATGAAATTATCAATATGTAACATTTTTCTCAATCATAATATTTTTTATTGGACTCATGACTTAGAATATAAGGTTTTATCATGTGAACAGAAGTTTTATTTAGATCCAAAAGAATATATAATATATTATACTTTAGGAAAATCACATGCATAATATAATTATATGATTCATAATATCCTAGACATAGCTGAATTGTAAAATTAAAGGATGTGTGATATATTCTTCTTATTATAGTAGATTAGATGACATTCTATCCTTTGAAAAAATATCAACTTCTGGACTTGAAAAAAGTTCCATTTCCAGATTGCTTCCCCATTCAAAATAAACTTCCATAATAATAATAAAGAATTATTAATAAAGAAATTCAACATCATTCTATAAGTATTGTAATCTTTAAATAGAATCCTTTATTCTTTCTAACATGAAATATAGAAAAACAATAAAACAAAATCATAAATAGAGTAAAGGATGTAATTATAAAAACATAAATAAATAAAGTGGAAAGAATCCTCTCACCATTCTCCTCCATTTTATAATTACAAACCAAAAACAATAAACATAAAACACTCCTCATTTTTTTAATAATAAAAAATTCTAAACAAAGAATATAGGATAATATAAATCATATTAATAAAATAACTCTCACTAAAAAATATCCAAAAAAAATTATTCTCAAGAATATAACATCTATACCAAAATAATAAAATAATAAAATAAAATACCAAAATAAAAATAATGTAAATAATAATATAAAAAAACTAACTTGTAAAAGAATTATAAAAGTGATAGATGCACATGAATTAGTAGTTAGTACATATTTAAACCTATAGTTTTAGTAAGATAATCAATTTGAAAATAAGGAACGAATACCTATAAATAATTCATAATAAAAAAATATACCAATTGTTAATAAATTATAATATATAGAATAGTAAATATCCCCAAATTGAAATAATGGGATATTCAAAATAAATCAATATTCTTTAGTATAAATAATAAAGACCAAATCTATAGCATTCAAAAATAATAATAATAGATTAAATTACCAACCCCCCAATTAAATCTTCTCTTTATTCTTAAAAATATATAACCTTGAATATCTATCAAGTGAAATTATCTAGTATGAAAATAGAAACTACTATAAGGATCTATGAAAAAAATATTAACGATGCTCAAAGAATTCTTAAAATATTTTTAAATAATTAAAAATAAATAGACTATTTTAACATGCTAGTAAAACAAAAGATAAAAAAGGAAACTTATTCTCACTGAACATAATAATAATTCATAGTTATAGTTATTACCATCATACCATAGAATAAAAATAGAATGGGTATGCATGTTTTCTATAAATAAATAATTTACGTAGGCATTTAGACCATTTTAGTTCCAATGGGATATAAATAATAAACTTTTTGAACCCAATCTATAAAAGGGTGGAAATTTTTAACCTTGAAATAGTATTTAGATAAAAAAGGATTTTGTGTGGCTAAGAGATTAAATAAATATTGATGATAATTAATTATCATAACTACTAGTACTGGAGTGCACAATGGAAGCCAGTGGGCGGGGGATTTAAAAAAAATTATTTTTGGTGAAACAAAACATCATCATTTACCGCAATCTGAGCCTCAATAGATGTTTTAGGATATTGCATGAGTTAATTAAGCACAACATTTAAATGAACTATTTCTTCATTCAGATCAAAGACATGTTCTGCTATCACTCATCACGGGTGACTGTTACTTGGAGAATCCGAGATCAAAACCCTCTATATTTTCCACACATTCTTCATGAATCTACAAGAATATTGGTCATCATAATTCGGGTGATAATGTGGAGGTCTAAAGATGTATTCGATGTCCCGATGATCCCCAAGACTCCCTTCCTTTGATCCGTGAAGGTGTTATTGGATCAAGTTCTTGGAAGGAGTATTCCTCTCTTTATAATGCAATAAGAAAGAGTGAGGAACTATCAAAATCATAGTAATGAATAATAACATGAACAAGAGGTCGTATTTGATTATATAGAAGAGATTAAACACTTATAAAAGGTTCCTCAGCCCTCGTATATTAAACACCCAGTAAATAAGAACTAAATGACACTTTATGATGAAAAAATTGTGGAATAATCTAATTTATACTTTTATCACATTTTTTTTTAATATATGATAAATATATTACATGATAAAACCAATCCATTAACATGAATCATAATTGAAAGAAATATTAAACAGACATTGAATATTTAAATAACATTCATTAATATAACATTTTTTCCTATATTCACTTAATACCTTGTGAGAAATTATAATAAATAAATTTATCCCAATTATTATATATTCTAATAATAATGGATTTATTTATTTGTTGGTGATCATTAATACTTGGAGAACTCTTGGACCTTGTGGTGGTGTGTACCATGTATTATACACCTATTAACTAAAATTAGGTAGACTCATGAATATTCTATTTTGTCTGGCCCTCTATGACCTTATATCGATAGTAGTGAATACTATCCATAGACCAGGAAGAAAGTTTAGAAACCCATCAGGGCCCCTAAGTAGAAAAAGAAAATTCATAGCAATGACAACCATCCTACGAACACATTTCACATAATAAAATCTCCTTGTATCATTATATCTCATAAAGTATGATGAACAACATGTGTCATAATCCATTCATTCTTTATTATTTTTTATCTAACTTGACAAACTTACCTTATTCTACCATGCCCGTATATTTAGTAAAGGAACTATCATCCCGGATAACTAGGCTTGAGATAACACTTCCCCAAATCATATGTGATAAATTCTATCTTGACCATTCAACTAATACCATATCACCAAAGACACACTCAACACAATCTAACTCACCATGACTTTAGCGTCATGGTTTTTATTTACATCAATGTACATGATCAAATGGTACACATTGATAATGATAATAAATTAGGAGAAAATAAACATGTTCTTTGATAGTAACAACCAATGAAACCTAAAACATATGGTGTTATAATTGATAGGTCTTTTATCATGATCTCACTTACTCAAAATCACAAAGTGAGAACATTATGAGAATAAGTATCAATGCTTATGATCCCCTAGAACTTGATGGTCACACATTAACAACCAACATATCTTCATTTAAAGTAATTAACTGAATAAATTCTATCATTTTACCTTTAAAAAAATTATTGTACAGTTAAGGTAGTATCAGCTCATAAATAATTCCATTCTAATTATTTTTCATTGTATTCATAGAAATTATATTTCCATACATCTCTATTCCTTGAAAAATATTTGATAGATTCTTATTTAGACATTAAATCTCAACTTTCATCTTTCCTTTTTCTTGAATAGACTCTAAAATGTCACATATGTTTACAAAAGAGATAGAGACAATATTCTAAATCTTTTTATTATATTCCTTTAATTTTTTTATTTTCCGCTTTCTTCTTCAAAACAACTAAATCAATATATTTTTTATCCTTTAACAAATTTTATGATATTTATTTAATTTCATATAGGAATCTCTAATAGTTAAAATGTTATCCTGAAAATAATAATCCTTTTTCTTAATCTTCTGAATAGTAGGCTTAAAATAAGTAGAACTAATTTTATAATTAGAATCAAAATTAGAAATCTCATCCAAACTACTCTTAAAAAAATATTTCTCACCTTCTAAGAAGATTCAACCAAATAAAAAGAATAAAATGAGTGAGAATATGATAAATAATACTTACCAAATTTATCAATAAAATAATGATTACCATCTTTCATTTCACTTCCATATTTTCAACTTCAGTCTAAACTTTCATAACTAATCTATGCACTAAAGTCAGTCTTCTTTTATTTATTATATTTCATGTACTTTATTTAATTTTTCCACCATAGATGTCAAGATTTATGTGTAATTTATTACTACACTCATAACAATTAAGCTTCAGATAATTTAAATTTATATTTGAACTACCTTGATATTTATTTCCCTCCTTATCTAGGAAATCCACTTACATGGGTCCAAGATTAATAAAACTATAGCATATAAGATTCTCAATTTTATCATCAACATAAGATTCTCCTAAATTCCTAAAATTCCTTTTATTCTAATATTTTTCTTCTTTAAAAGTAGTTTTCTCGAGATATTTCCAAATCTCGTGATAATTATACCACTGATAAATTTAATCAAAAATATTTCCAACAAATGAGCAACTAATAATATCCATAACATTAAAATTATAATCATATCTAACAACATTGAAACCTTTTAGATTAAGAATATCAGATTTGTAAAAACATAATATTTTATCACAATATTATAGTATATAACATCAATACTCTTTAGATAACATTCCATTCACTGTAAATAATTACTACTGTTGAAGTGTGGTAGAAGTTTTGGATTTAAAAAGATTTCATTCTTTAAGATAGACATCTCAAAAAATGATCTCTCAATAATTTTATCATGGAATTTGATACAACTATTTATATCAATATAATCCCATAGGAATAATCATCAAGTTATTTAATACATTCATATGAACATTATATAAAACAAAATCTACATCACTTTATTTAACATTATGATAGACCATGTATAAAAACATGAACAACATATATACATAGCACTTGTCAATAAATAGAGTGCACATCATGTCATGAAATAAAAATCATTTCATTTAAAAAATTAAAAAGAAAACACTTTTAATAACATGGTTTAAAAGATAAATTTATTTACATATATGTATCTCACTACCTCTTGTCAGTATTCATAAAAAAATTGGTGAATGTTCAAGAGAAAAAGTATTACACTCTATTAAAATTTCATCACTCACTAACCAAAAGAAATTCCCCTGTATTAGGAAAACATAAAACTTTTTTATCACAAGGAACATTATAAATGGTGATAAGGCCTTTCATAACTGACTTCTACTCTTTTAATTTTGAATTTTTTTTAAGAAAACTAGTTGATGGATAATAAAAAACCCAATCACACTTACTAAAGTTACATTTAAATGAGATCAAGACCATATAAAACATCTTGTTATAAAAAAGATCTGGTTAAAGAAAAATTATATTTCAGGAGTGGAAGATGAATTGGATAATAGATAAAGTTGTTATGTTTCTTATTTTGTCTTTTTTTGTAAACACATAAATCATATTCACACTCAAGTATTATATTATGTTTCATTTTTGGTGAACTTCATTTATGAACCGGGAATGATTGGAAAAGTTTTAAAGTTGCTTGGATTTGGAAATGTATAATTTTAATGATGTTCTAATACACTAGAATAAGACCCAAAATAATTCATGGAGTCATTCCATGATGCATGTTGTGTAAAAATATATATAAGATGCATAAGATTAAAAGTATATTAAATAATGTTAAAATATTCTAATAAAATAGTAATTTTATTGCATAAGATTACATCACATGGAATCCTAAGGGTTCATGTCATAATTGAATATTAAATTTGGTAATGCTTTGAGATTATATTAAAGTAAAAGAAGTAAATTTTAAATGTGGATTCCATGAGAAATCAATGCTCTTATAAATTATAGGTTCTAGGGAGTCACATCGTATAGGTGTAGATCACACTATAATGAACTGGGATGAGAAATTTAAGAGAAATAATCTAATTTAGGCTAGGTAGTAGAAGATTTTACCACACCACAACCAATATTTCATAAGAGTAGATTCAGAATACATTAGAATAAAATTATGTTCTAAATATTGATTTCATTGTGAAAGATGAGATCATGTCATAATTGATCTTTCATATGAGTTAAACTCAAGCATTTAAAGAGTAAATTTTATAGAATCATGTCATAGAGATTGGGCTAAGATAATTCAGTTCATATGTGTAGTTGAAATTTTAGGTGTTTATGCCACATTGGATACATTTATTATGAATGAAGTAGTTTTCATGTGGTTGAAGAATAAATGGTTTTCCATTCCATGATAGTAAGTGTCACATCATGAATATGGAAAAATATATAATTCAAGTAACATATATATTCCCACTTTGTTCCTTCAAAGCTAATCAGATTTTATCTCTTAATACCATCAATCATATCCAAGGGTGGGTAGGAGTCTTGGATAGATTTTATGGATGGATAGAATTTTTAATGGTTAAATTAGAAGTTATCATCTAAAATAGTTGTGAAAATTATGTTACTAAAATTTAGAGAGGGTGGGTTTGTGTGTGTGGTGGTCATTTCATAGAGAAGAATAGTAAGAAGACAAGAAATATAAGATGATTAATAATAATAATAATAATAATAGGAATCATAACAACCTTAGGGATCCTATATTAGGTGAAGACTCGCTTATTGTAAAAATTCAGATTCCATGTTTTTTGTTTTTGAGGGAACACATTACACAATTTGTGAGACGTATTGTGTATCATGAGTGTAATAACTCATAAATTTTTGGGACATTATTTGGATATAGAATTTAAATTTTTGGTTTAATGATGGTTTCATTGTGAGAATCAAGACTATGGTTGGGAATCCAAGTGTCTGTATGTCTTTAAATAGTGTTTTAGGATGCAGTTTTAGGCTCAGTGGATGCCTTGGGTATTTAGGATGATGTTAGAATAGTTGTCGAGTGTTCAGACCACTAAAATATGCAGCAGCATTCCTTTTATAGCATGATAGGTGGTGTTCATTCCATGAAAGTATTTCATGGGGGGACTTTAAGTCAATAAATGGGGTAGTTGAGTGAGTAGATTTATTCCTATGACTATTCACAGCATGACCATAGCGTCACTCTCTGAAAGTATCGAGGCAGAGGGGATTTCCTCTGCATGGGGGAGTATTCATGGAATGAACCCCCTATTTATGAAATTAATTATATTGAGTTCCCTTTTTCAAGAGTCCTTATTATATTTTTACGGGGGTCTATTTTTAGAAACACCATCAAGTTCCCCTTATTATTAGTCAATCAAATTAAGAGGGATAGCCCCCATTGGATCCCTTCCTCCCTATTTTGATGCCCCTTAGATATAGTTGGATTAGGGAGGTTTTATTACATGTATTCAAGGTAATATCATCCCCTTACTATCCTTTTTTCTCCCAATTTCATCTTCATTTATTTTTTTTATTTTTGCGTAGGTTTTTGCTAATGATATCACTTAATCATAGTGAAATCATCATGATCCCATGGTTATTTTGTGTGGATTGGGGAGAGGAGGTCCTATAAAGGTGAACGCACACCACCATTCATCATTTATATTCAGTTGAGACACTTCTCAAAATTATTTATGTTTTTTTGATGAAATTTTATGGAATTAGATATTTATTATTTGTCAGGTGATAAGGATTTTTCTTGGGATGGTGTTGGGAATGTATTTTGGACCTTCTGTGGTTGGTAACTTAAGGTTTTGGTGTGATGGAAATTCCTGATAAGTTTTCCATCAACTATACACATTATATTTAAATTAAATAATTAAATATAAAGGTTTTTAATTTATTATTTATGGTGTATAGTGTGATATGGGAGCTTAGGTGGTGTTTTAAGCTTGGATGAGGCATTAACGGTCTTGGTTGAGGCTTGACGGGTCTTGGATTGGGTGGTAACTCCATGTTTGAGGTAAGTAGTTCTTATAATAAAATATCACATGTCTAATTATGCATTATTTTCTTCTACATGCACATTCCATGGCTTTGGGTATGGGAATTAGGAATTTATGGTGATCGTGTAGAATATGTAGGTTTGATACGAGCCTCCTAGAGGTTGGGTGAGTGCTCTTAATAACTTTGAGTGTTTTCAGATCACCTAGTGAATTTTTTCCCATTGGTAAGGGATTTTAATGGTTTTGATAGGATACATTAGGTGGTATCAACATCTGATATGTAACATGGATAGAAAAGTATGTGTTCCTTAGGGTTATTGAAGTAGGCATGGAACTATTGGGGCTTGGAGTGGTGCTTGAGATAGTTATACATCTCATAACTGATGAGTGACACACTCATAATGGTTGATTGGATATCATTTAATGTTTTGAGTGGTATGATTTCATCAGGGATAGATGTGTGTGATATAGAAGTTTTTCCTCTAGGTTATTGGTTGAGATATCTCCCTTAAGAGATGTGTGATAGGGCCTGAGTGTGGGTTGTGGGTATTTTCTTAGGACTTGGAATTTGGGTTCTAAGGGTATTGTGGTGGGATGGGTTGGGACGGACCATGGGTAGGAGTAATAAGAGTTATCAGGTTGAATTGGTGCATGATTTATAGGTTTAGTTGAGCCTATGTGTTGTGGTTTAATTGAGGAGTGATTTACTTGGGTTGTTGCCAACAAGTAGAGATCAAGATAGGTTGGGAATACCATATTAGGTTCCCTAATGTGTAGGATGATATGTCTTCAAGGTGAGGGACTATGTATATGGTAACTATAAACTTCTAGATGATGTGACAATCTAGTGAGTTGGGTGAAATGTTGTAGGGTCTTTTTTTTGGTTCTTGTGTGTGGTTGTGCTTGTGAAAGGAGATATACTATAGTGTGTGGGGTTGAACCAAAGGCTTGGCATCACTATGAGTCAGATAGAACTAGTAAGATCAACATGAGTTATATGGAATCATAGTGTGCATGAAGTATGGGTCGACCATGATTTATATTGTGATTCTAGTGACCTTTGATACTATATCAGTGATTCAGGGTGGCCAAGCCCTACCATGAGTGATGTGGTAGAGGTTGGACCACAAAGAGTAAAATTTTGTCATTGATATGATGTGATGGGTTTAGTAGATTAATTTTCATGATTGATATGGAGTTTTGGATAAAATATGACACATAATTAGATGATGATACCACCGTGAGTGAGATAGATTCTAGATGTGATATAGTATCAGATGGATGGAACTTACCATGAGTGAGACATTAGAGGTCATTTATTATATGTGGGACTTCATTGAGTGAGAATGTGAGCCCAGAGATTGGATTCAGGACCCTACCCCACCCCTTTGGGTAATAGTTAGGCATTGAATGACATCCTATGTATAAAAACCTAAACACCAATAACCCAAAGCTAGTTGTTACTTTTAAAAATAAGTTCAAGATACAAGATATCTCATCCCAAAGGATCTATGAGTTTATTAGTGTTGGGATACTAGATACATACATGACTGTCACATTGAATTCAAAAACATAAAATAAAATTTAAAATTTTAGCGTGACCTTGATTATTCCTTCTATTATATCCCTAAAATCATCCAAAGTTCACTTATAGGTAATCAAGGGATAAGAAATAGAATAAAAGGGTGTGCTTATATTCTTAGTAAGGGAAATCATACAGTAAGAGATATCATATAATAAATAAGGAATGAATAATATGGAAGAGATAAACAATAATCAATTATGTCATATAACTAATATCATGAAATGGGAATATATACAAGGATGAAATAAAAATATAAATAATTTCATAAATTCCATTAACTAGTTTCAAAATAATATAATTCATAATTTCAGATATCATAATTATATTTTCAAGGACTCATTCTAAGACATCATGCATAAATAGATAAGGCATATGCAAAATACCCAAGATAGTTTGTCTCTTGATACCTACCGATTCATTAAGGGTCTATATAATATCAGGACTTACCCATTCGCGTACTAATTCTAATGAATAAATTATAAGAAAGTAAATAATATTCAATATAATGCATAATCAATATTTCTTTGTATTGAACATTAATATTGGAAAAATAGCATACGATATGTTAATATTTTCCCCAATCAATAAATACTAAGAAAGTTTCGGGCAAACCCCTTTATTAAAAAAGAAAAAACACACAACCCCTTTTGTGGGAAGTGGGGGAACCTAGCAGAAACCAAACATACAAGGCGTAGAAGCTTTAGAAAACAATGGCTTGAAGGCCCAATGGCACAAAACCATTAATAAAATGGTTCAAGAGCTCTGTGAGACAAATCTCATAGCAAAACCATGTAGAAAATACCAACACAAAAGTGTCAGCAAACCCTAATACATCAGCTACATTGGTCGATCCATCGCCCCGCACCCATGACCAGATCAGCCCGACCAGCCCGAACACCTAACGCCATTACGATGTGCCGCACCATACCATAATGCCTCTGCCCAGAAGGCTGAAACCCACCCTGTTCCAATTGATCGAAAAGGACAAGATCTGTCATGTTTCCAAGCTTTCCATCAAGGAGTCGCCTCCCCTTCTGCCTCATCACCAGCAAAGATCCCCTTGCACGTGAGATGCCCACAGCCTGGAGATCCATGAGGACTCTCAGATCTAAAACAGATCTATCCAAAGATCCATCATCAAGCCAAATCCCACAAACATGCGGCATGTACCGCGCTCTGTAGGTCCCGCCAACCGCCGGAAGCCACCCGAACCCCGTCAACTCACGCCAAGAAGCACCACCGACTGCCTGAACCCGAAAACTCCCTGAGTTAAGTGGACCTCCCCATCGCACCACACCAAATCTAAGCCACTCTTAAAAGGCATAGTACACCCACCGCTGCCAAGAGACTGCATCCACCAAGGAAGAAAACATCACATGGGTCGAAACCCTACAGAGCGTGAGAGCTCTCCGCTGAAGTAGAGAGCCCTCGTCCACCTTAACCAAGAACAAAATAAATAGAGGCCCAATCAATAAATATAACAACATGTTCATAATCCCATGAAAAGTAGAACTTGATATGGTATTTTAAATACCTTGAATTTCATGAAATTTTTATAAAAACATCATTAGGATAGTATATACATTACACAATATAAATTAAGTGGTGATTATAGCATATGTCTTAAAGAAAGAAAAGTGAGATGAGAAACCCTCACCTCGAATCTCGAATCATCTCATATGTTCTATCACCCATAAATAATAAAATTATTTTAATAATTTAATTTATTAAGAACTTTTTTCTTGATTATTAATTTATCATTATTCCATTTATTTCATTTATTTTTAAGTTTTATTTAGTAACTAAAATAGTTAAGTTCACATTGCATGTTTTGGGGTCGTTCGGTTCATAATTTCCAAAATAAACATCAGTGTGTTGACCATGATAAAATAATTCAAGGATATATTATCTAAAAAATATTAAAAAAATTATAATTATCATTTTTATACATTAAATATAATTTTTAAGCCATCCATGTAAGGTTTTCATGAAAGATGAAGCACATAGTTTCATGGAAATGGTAGTCTATGTGTATGTATGAATGGTGTTTTCACTTTTATAATGAATGAAAAGGAAATAAATTATATGAAGGTTTAAATTTATTGAATCTTAATTGTATTAATCCATATTTATAACCATCCATATAAGAATAAAATTAAAAATGAATCTTATCTCTCTATGGAGGTGGTAGTTCACATGTACCCATGAGCGACATTATCTTTCTCCAACAGACAGAATGGTAAAAAGGTAGAAAATATATTATATTTAAAGAATAATAATAATGTGATAAATATCACATATATTAATTAATTACATATTTATAATCATCCAGGTGAGGCAATTTTGAAAAATTAAACACATTTATTTGTGGAGGTGGTAGTTCACACGTACGCATGAGTGAAGTTTTCATTTCTCATAGGATGGAAAGGAGGTGGAAAAAGTTTATTCCATAATAATAATAATAACATTTCAATATAGTTAGGATACTAATTTCATTATTTTAGGATGGTTAGAATAGATATTAAGGAGTTATAATAATAAATAAACTTGAAATAATTCGATTACGACTATATACATATTCCATGAATATCTTACTTTGTCTTACACCTTAAGCCTTACAGGATTGGTCATTTTTGTTACACCCCAACCAGAATCATCAGGTCTAGGATAGAGTGTCACATGACCTCATTCACACCTACCCATATGTAAGAGGATGAAAAATAATAGTGATATCCTAAATCGGAAAATGGGGAAACTATTCCCATGGTACAAATATCCAATCAACACATATAAACAAGGATGAAATAATAAAATAAGAAATACATAAAATATAATAAGATGATATAAACCATGTTGTATCAATATATCATACAAGACAACTAAATAACCTACCAAGTGTAAGTCATGTATTAAATGAAAACAAAGATGGAGGATAAAAGAGAATCCATAACAAGTAACTTGAAGTCCACCATAACTCCACCTATCTTCCCTACTCCTATAGCTCATCCACTCGATATAGGTACTTTTCCCCTAAATAGATCTCATATCATAAATTCTATATATACACTAAGGTATCCAAGAAGCGGTGAGTATAACCTAGTATGATACCACCAATTTTTCCTTAACATAATCAAACAATTTATATAAATGTGTATAAAATGAAAGTAAATTAATTACACAAGTAAAAAATCATATGTTGGGTCATCATGTTTATAAAAAGCTTCCATGAACCATTTCACTACCTTCTTTGGCTCCATGCTATAGGAGAATTTATTTCTAGTTTTCATGAATCTCAAAATAGGCCACAAGGATAATATAAGTCATGGAATAGGTCACAAGGCTATCATACCTCAAGTCAGGTCATATGGTTGCCTTCCCAACTACCAATATCATGTCATCCTTCAAGGCCATCATGTCCTAATATTGTTCATTAAATACCCCACTATAATCATCATATATTATGTAAAAAAATCCCCCTCTAAGGGATTAACCAAGCCATGAATGGTCCACCATTCACTATGATACCATATAGAATAATTCTAAAGGCCATACAAATATATATACACACACACATACACAATCCAAAGCAAGAAAATTATTATATAGACACATACACAAACATGACATTTCAAGATTGGTCTCATGATCCACACACACATATGCAAGCATATCATATCAAGATATGTATCATATGCCACACGCACATGCACATAGGCATATCATATCAAGATAGGTATCATGAACCATAGACACGTGTACACATGAATTTCATATCATACAGTTTTATAAAATTTGTGTAACATGGTAAGGAACTTCCTACCTTACATGTATCAAATCCCAATGTCAAGGTTTGCTACCCGAATCATGTTCACACACCAATGATCCCCAGATCCAACTCCAAATCATTATATGGGGATTTAATAGATAATATAAATGTATAAAAACATGTTAAGGGCTATGATCCATTTTATATTACCCAAAAACATCCAACGTAACAAGAAGATCTAGATGAATCTAAGAACGATCAAGACAAAACTGGATTTCCACCTTCATTTTCTTTGAACCGAGAAGGAATGTCATTAGATCATGTTGAAATTCTAATATATTACCTTTTAATTTCATATATAGGGTCTTCTACATGGATATGATAGATAATCTAGAAGAACAAGAAGAAATTGAGGATGATAATTTTTTTACCTTGAAATCCCTAGAACAAATATCTCTAGATCTAATGGAACTTCTCTTCAAGGGGAAGGAATTTTCCAAGAACTGCCATAGGAGTCTCTAGGTTTGAGATCCCTAGGTGTATGAAGAATGAATAATTATGATTTTTAGGGAGTTGAAAAGTTAAAATAATAATTTTAGTTTAATTAATTTCATGTCCATAGTTTGCTTTCATTGCTTACCTAACCATGTGCCAATCATGTGTAGATTGCTACGTCTTTAGGGAACCCACACAGTTTGGACACACATTTTGGTAAATCATGTACCAAAATAGTTTTTTATCTATTCTGAGTCACATAATTTTCTAGTAATTTTCACATGGTTATATGTAATTCTGAACCAACTATGTACCACCCTCTGGTCCTCTCCAATAGGTCACATGGTTTCCAAGGGAAAATCGCACGGTTTCCACTAATTTTGCTCCAATCCTGACCCACCTCAAAGCCTTCTAAAACCACCCATAATCCACCGAAGAATTCACCCACAAAAATAAAAAACTTAAACAATTTAATGAAATGATTAAAAAATTCACAACACATATATAAATTCAAAGTCCATTATGATCTCCACCTCTAAGGACTTCACATCCTCAAGAAGCGTTGTTAGAGGTCTTTCTAAAACAACGTAGGCCATTAAGGTATTACATATGATTATTTATCCCAATATTCTTATTTAATACATCCATCATAACATAAAACTTGTATTAGAAACACCATCTTCCCTTGTGGTGCCTTTTTTCTTTGATTAAAAATACGTGTCGGATGTTCCCCGAATGAAGCATCTTCCTCCAACTCAATGCCTTCAATATCAATCACATAAAAAGGATCCAAATAATATTTCATAATATGAGAAAATTTGGGCACATAATTTATACCATAATTTTATGGATGAATATTCAATCAATAATTCATCATCCTAATCTATTACACTGCCTTGAACAGTCCTACAAACTACAGTGCCAATTTCCCCTAACTCTAAAATTGTTGGTGCCCCAAATGAGGTGATACTCTCAAGAAAACATATTCACCCATAAAAAGATTAAAATATCTCTATAATTGGATAACATAAGAGAACATCCTTTTTTATCATTACCAACCACTTCCTGATTAACTTCACCCACTTATAATTTTCTTATACTAAACTCAGCCTAAAAAATGACGACTCACTAGGGTCGTGCCAATATAATTGAGAAAGATAGGGTTGTCCATAAAAAACTAAAACAGATACATATAAATTGAAAATAAAAACATGTTATTATATAAAAAATCTTCTAAATCCATATATTCATCCCATGTTCCATAAAATTTGAGAACACACATCCTTATCATTTCCTCTAAAATATAGATCATCCTCTAAGACTGTCTGTTTGTTAGATGGTCATATGTTATACTCAAACTCTATTGTGACCCTATGGACTTTTGAAATCCTTTCTGAAACCTTTAAGTAAAGTTATCATCTCAATATTACAAGATACCTATATCCACTTTGTGCAGCCACACTATCACTCATATGTATATCCAACCCAACTCATACTTGCATTGAGATTACTGAATGGGAAAGAAGCATAAAACCTTTAGAATCCAATCAATGATAACCCACACTACATCATAACTTCTCAAGGTCTTAGTAAACCTTGTAGAAAAGTACATCACCACCTCATCCCACTTCTAGATAGTTACAGGAAGGGGATAAAGTAAAAAATTAGGTTTTTGATGTTCTTATTTGATCATATGGTAAGTGATTCAATAAGAAAAAATCCCTATTATGTCTTTTTTCATATCTATAAACCATAAATGATTTCAAATATCATGATACATCTTATTCAATAATGGATTCAACATCCATTTCAAGTTGTATTATTCCCTTATCAATTCATCTCTCATATAATGAAAAACTACCCCTCTACCGTGAACATGAAGTACATCATTCTCATCTAAGTAAAATCCTAGAACAATGTCATATTCTTTTAAACTCTCTCATATCACTAGAAAATCAGGATTAGTATCCTGACTAATATTGACCTAATCAAATAAAGTATAAGTGATAACTAAGTGTGCACAATATACCTCCTCCTACTCCTCAGATACATCCACCTAAAATTCAAGAGAAGACTCTTCAACTTCCATACATATTCCAATGTTCTAAATCATAAATATTATATATTCATGCTAATAGAATACTCAAAAAAATTACATTTTCCATGGGAATATGCTATCTCAAACCTGGATGTCTGTATATACTTGAACTAATACTTATATTGTAGATTTAAGTTTGGATGAGAGAAAATATATCATAATATCATGTGGTCCATATAGACAAAAAATATCTCATTGAAGAGATAATGAAGTTAAAAATTAAAGTTATGAACCAAAATAGCTAGTTATAGGTCATGAGTAGGATAGTTTCATTCATGGTTTTATATATAACATGACCTATAAGCAATTACCCAATCATTCTGTAATAAGATTTCCAAAAATAAAATCCATAGGCGTCGAAAGTTACTAAATAACCAATCCCAAGTTCTGGTAGAATCATTATTGAAGCATATTTCAACCTTCTCTTTAGCTCTAAGAAGGCCTCCTTGCATAGTTCGATCCACTAAAACTTTAATCCCTTCTTAGTGAGTCCACTCATAGGTGCTTCCAAATAAACTAATCCATATATGAAATGCATGTAGTACTCAGCTAATCCAAGCAAACTCTAAATCTTGGACACATTCCTAGACCACGCACATAATGTAATGACCTCCACCTTCTCTGAATCTATAGAAATAACTATCTCAGAAATAACATTTCTGAGAAAGAAAACCTCTTGGATAAAAAATTGACACTTCAAAATATTTGAATAAAGAAGATGCACTCAAAGTTTACTCAACACGATCTCAAAATATCTATTATGAAATTATGAGATCCAATAACATATAAAGATGTTGTAAACAAACAACATGATGAATGAATCTAATTATTGGTGAAAACATAGGTACATGAGAGTCATGAACATTATTTTAGCCTTCCTTATCCTATATGGAATCACAATGTAATCATATAACCTATATATGCTCATGAAAATAATTTTTGGTATATTCACTTCTCTGAACTAATGTTGGTGATATCTTGGCTATAGATCATTTTTGGAGAACCACATGGATCCCCTCAATTATTCCAACAAATAATCAATACTAGGAAATCGATATCGATTCATCACAGTGACTTGATTCAATTTTTTTTATGTTATGCATAGAATTATAATATCATCCTTCTTCTTGGTAAATATAACTGGATCACTCCAAGGAGAAGTTCTCTTCCGAATAAACCCATTTTTCTCAAGATCTTCAAGATGCACATTCAACTCCTTCATATCAGCCGATGATATCCAATATGGAGGGATCGATATAGCTTTTTCACTTATAATGAGTTCAATGTTGGAATTGGTTCCTATATGGGGAGGGATTCTTGATAAATAATTTATAAATAGATCCTCATAAATTTCCATAGTGGTAGGAAAAGTGATTGGAGCCATTACCTGATCTATTGCAAGGACCATACCTACCACCTAAGTCATAACAGTCCTGATATGACTGAGGTACAATACCAATCTACCTTATTCTAAATCCCATTCTCCAATTAGAACATGGATATCTCTTTTTAGGGAGGTAAAGGTCACCTATATATGATAAAAATCAATATGATCTCAGAAAATATTCAACTTTTCTATACCAAAGATCGCATTGAAACTGATCATGTTCAAATCTATGAAACCCAATAGGTGTTTATAACCCACAACAACCACAAGAAATTATAGAAATATCTAATTACACTCTATCCACATTATGAGTGGGGTATTAAGAGATAAAAATCTATGAAAAATTATTACAGGGTAACACAACATATAATACATGATAAAATATAAAATATTGGGATGATCATGTATCAAATAAGGTAGTAGAGAATGTAGATGTAATCAAAACCACACCTAGAAATCTCAAAGTCTCCTCTATATCATTATCTTAAATCTTATCCACTGTGTAGACTCTGCCCGTATTAGATCCATGTACTTATCCCCATGATCCTTAGTTCACCTAATTCAATGAACCATATGGAGATATTGAGATCCAAAACTTGTTTCATGGCTTAACCCTCCTATAATTTCCTGACTTTGTATCTAAGTTTCTCCTAGCCATTCCCTTAGATCCTGTGTCTACAAGGAATTCCTATAAAAACCGGATCATGTCACTTTTGAATAGAAACACTATAAATGTCCCATTTTACCATATTGATGACACTTCCTCTGATTACCTAAGTAGAATTTATGGTATTTTCTGGACTTTTAATAGTTAAAGCACTGGGGAGAACCTCCTCCCATATAGGGAGATAAAGAAACCTTTATCTGTTCTAAATCACTATCACTGCCTTGGTTCATCACCATAATAGTTAAAATTCTATTTCCAGATTGGGAACCCAAAGTTTCACTTGAGAACACACCTATTGGTCCACTAATGACAGAAAGAATACCTATTGGTTTATCCTCATCTAAACCCTTCTCAATTATAAGGTCCTTTCGAAGCACTTATAAGTATGTGTTCTAGTAAAAGTTACTCTCTTGGTACCTAAACTCAAGTAGTAATCCAATATAGAACTTTTGATCTTTCTATGCCTCATTCCTAGAAAAGAGAGGATAAAATTAATCAACTCTATAAAACAAGAATAATATTGCATCCCCATCATAATTTCCTAAATTTTTTCAATAAAATCATAGGATTTATCCAACTTTAGAATATCTAGGAATAATTTCTCAAAAATAGATCATTAAAGGTCTCCCAAGTTAGACACTGATGCTTCCTATAATTTTTTTCACACTTATCTGTATCTTAGGAGGTCCTTGAACGATATATTCAACCAATTTCACTCACTACTCATTAAGGGTATCTACTAGATTGAAGATCCCCATAATGATCTTAATCCATTCGTTAGCTTCCTAGGGGCCTCCAATACCCGAGAATGTTGGAGGATGCTATTACTATAAATATTGAGAAAAATAAATCTTAGACAACCTTTCCATTTTTTTCATATTCCTTAAATATGTACTGTTCAAAAGGCTCTATCCTAAAGTGATTCCACTTTCTAGATCACTGAAGTGAATAAAAGAGTCTGCTCAACTACATTCTCCTACAGATTTTAAGGTGTTGTAAGAGCATTTCCTATGATGGGGGAATCCTAATCCACTTCTATATGGTGTCCCATAAGACGTCATTGAAAAGGAATTATCTAAAATACCAAAAAAAACCCATATAAAATTTTTAACTTATTAAATAGAAAAATTACCTAATAATTTAACAAACAGAAACATAATAACCACTTCACAAAGACTCATACTAAGAGGATACCTATGACTATAACACATAACCCCTAAATCTAACCAAGGATTAATTCCAGTCTCCAGTACCTACATGTTAGTCAAATCCATGTATGAATAATAAAATATACCATTCTCATGATCAAATAAATAAATTTCAATAATAATACATCTAAGAGGTAGAGAACATAGATTATAATTGTCATATAATTAATTAAACCTCTATCAATGACTAGAAAATAGGTTCATTAAATATGAACCTATATGACTAATCATAATCCATGAACTCACCCAAATCCCATAAATTATAAATGCACAAAAATACTAAAGATCATTATGAATCTTTAATGCCAAAATCAATAATATGAATACCACTTTATCTGGTAACTCGGAATTCCATTACATGTTAGTTTTCTAGGCACATGCATAACTACCCTACCCGATTTCCAACATTATTATCTACTTTCTACCGAACACCCAAATCATATCCAAGTAAAATGGATTTCTTCAATACCATTTGGTAATACCCCAACCTGAATCACTAGTTCTAGGCTGCAGTCTCCCATGACCTCATCCACACCTCCCCCTTTACAATAGGTTCTCAACTGGAGGTTAGGGCCTAAATCAAAACATGTGGAAATGATACCCTTGAAAAAAATATCCAATGAACACATATACACAAGGAAGACGTAATAAAATAATAAATTCATAAAATGGAAGAAAACGACATTAACCATATTGTATCATTATGTCATAGAAGACAACTGGAAAACCAACCAACTATAATTCAAGTGTTGAAAGAAAGCATGGATAAATGATAAAAAGCGACTCCAGAATAATAAACTTGAAGTCCACCATAACTCCAACCATCTTCCCTGCTCCTTTATCTCAACTTCGTTATGTGGGTCATTTTCCCTTGACTAAATCCCTGACCATAAAGTCTTTATGCACATTGTGGTACCCATACATGGTGTGAGTGTAACCCAATAGGACACCACTAATGTTTCCTTACCAAAATTAAAAAATTTATAAAAAATTGTTTAAAATGATAAAAAAAATTAAATACAAAAGTAAACAACCATGTGATAGGTCATCCTGCACTAACCAAGCTACCATGAACCTCGATCCTACTTACTTCGACTCTATGCAAAATGAGAAGATATGCCTTTTTGTCTTGAATCATAGAATAGGCCACTAGGAAAATATAAGTATCAAAACAATCCACAAGGCTATCATGCCTCAGGTCATGACATAAGGTCTTTACACCCACTTCCAATCTCTATTCAGGCCTCAAGGATATCATTTCCTTCCATCGTTCATTCAAGATCCCTCCATAATCATCACACGCCATGTTTCACAAGATCTACCTAATTTTTTTTAACAAAACCATAAAGGGTCCACCAATCACTTTGATACTATAAAGTAAAATTTTATGGTCCATATGTGTATATATATATATATTAATGCAAAAATAATAGAAAAAATTATTAACTAAACAATTTCACAAGAATGACATATCAAGAGTGGTATCACGGTCCCCACACACACACACAATCATATCATATCAAGAGAGGTCACATGGGACACACACACATCTACACAAGTATATTATATCAAGAGAGGTCTCATGTTCCAAACACATATAAAAATCATATCATATCATATATGTTTCTAAAATTTTTGTAACATGGTAAGGAACTTCCTACTTAATGTGTATCGAAGACTAATGTCAAAGTTGTCCACCTGAATCAAGTTCACATACTAATGATCCCAAGATCTAACCCTAAATAACCATATAATGATTCAAAAGAAAATATCCAAGAAGAATAAAATGTCATGGTATGGTATCATTTTGGATTACCCAACCAGATCCAACATAATGAGTGGATCTAGATTAATCTGAGAAAGATCAAGACAAAACTGGATTTCCACATTCCATTTCTTCAAATATAGAAGGAATATCATTAGATCGGACAAAATTCCAAGATCTAACCATGAAATTATAGATCTTGGTTATTTTCCATAGATAGTATATAAAATCTAGAAATAATAGGAAATATAGGACAATGATCATTTACCTTAAAATCCACAGGACTAACATCTCTATATCCAACAGAATTGATCTATGGGTGGAAGGAGTTTGCTAAGAACTAAAATTGTTGTCCCAAGGTTTTATTTTCTTATGTGTATGTGGAAAATGAATATTTTAATGTATTTTTAAGGTTAAAATAATAATTTTTGGATTAAATAATTCTATGTACATGATTTGGTCTCCTGGTTTACCAAATTGTGCACCAAATGAGTGAGGCTTACTGACTCTTCAAGGCACCCGCGTAGTTTGGCCACACAATTTGGTAAAACATGTACCAAACATGATTTTTATTCTATTCTAATTCAAATTTATATCTTAGAAATATCCAATAGTTATATATTATTTTGAACCAACCATTTCCACCCTATTCTCTTCTCCAATAGTCTTCATGGTTACCTGGGGAAAACTGCATGGTTTCCCCATACCATTCTCAAACCATGCTCCCCCTCAAAGGATTGTAAATAAAATTCTCCCAAGAACCATGTAGAGTGTGAATGGAATTTTTTATTGGTGGTGGCTTGACTATTCACATCATACACATATTTTCATATCCTTTCTGGGCAGTTCCCAATGGGTTCTATTCGTGAAACTAGAAACACCAAATAGTTGCCTTATTCAAGATGTTTTTCGAACCTACTTTCCAAAGTCAGGTGGTCATTGTTAGTTATAACCAATGATTCTCAAGGACTCACATTGGTTTATTGAATGTAATTTCAGGATCATCACACACTTTTGGGTGTAAATATTGCCTACTTTGGGACTCTATTATAGATTGAAGACATTTTCATGAATCCTTTATTAAATCCCAAATATGAAACATGTATCCCTTATATTAAAAAATGATTATTAGCATTAATTTAATTTATAATCATATATATTTATTCAATTTTATTCATCAATGGGGACATATGTATGTATCTGAGGATCTCCATTGATGGTACCCTTTTATAAATGGACTAGATATTCTCATTTTGTTTATTATTATGATGTTAGTTCTAATCCAGATAGTGGTAACATCTAGAATTTATCATCATCTAGGAATAAATGGGTTGTTTTGATGTTGGTATCAGGTCCATGAGATGGGATTCCTACATATCCTTTTTAAAGGAATCATAACCCGCATAATTTGAATCCACTTAATGGGGAACATGATACCTTTTAAGGTTATTTGATGAGGGCCAAACCATGAAGTTTAACCTCATATGATAAGGATGTATAAGATAAAGGTTCCTAGTCAAGGGATAATGTTATACTTATGTTGAAGCATCCCAAGGGAATTGGAATTGATGTAGCCTCCCATGATGGATAAGACCCTACTAGGAATGTGGCTTGGAGAAGATTAGGGTTGATTAGTGTGCTAGTTTTTAACCTCATGGATGCTTCCTACGTATCTCATTTGGATAGGAATCAAATATCATGTACTTTGAAAGGTTGAGTCCCACACCTATGGAGGCAATTTGAAGGTTTTTATCACAAGGTATTTGAACCTTTGATATGGATACATGGATTTGAGAATTGACACCGAATATGAGGCCCATGTTAAGGTGAGAGTAAGATCCATCATAAGGAATCTCTACCGGGAAAAATATTTCATCATGAAGATTTCATGGTCATCACTAACCTATAAGACCATGTGATCCATTCATGATGTGAGAAACAAGAGGAAGTTGAATATCTAACAAACTACACAATCTAATTCATCTACTGGTGGATGGGGTTGGGGTTATAGGAAAGAAAAATGGATTGAATGTTCCTGTATTTTCTATTGTATTCAATCCCTAAGGTCGAGACTTATGCACCCATGTGGATAAAACATACAAGAAATACTAGGGGATTACTCTAGGAGGGATTCCATTTTTCTGATTTTAGATAAATGAGAGGAGTTTAAGGCATTATCCCTCATCAAAGGGAAAGGAAAGTGGTTCCCCTCACTATTTTAAATGGAGAGGTCTCTAGCACTGCCACAAAGGTTAGGGTCCTCATTACCATGAGAATGTATAATCGAGAACACTATGAGGATCCCAACTATTAGGTAGGATAAATTTAGTACCTATATTACCATGGGAATTTATAATTGATAGGAAACACTGATGTTCCCTATGCTCTGATTACACATATCTGGAGGCTTTGGGGAAGGCCTCGGTTTGGTCCCCCTCAAATGAGGGACCCAAATAAAGAGGTGACTTACCATTTATGGCATGAAAAAGTTCCCAAAGGATGGATAATTCAATTATGTCCTGGTCATATTGAAGTTGGCTCATGCAGGTAAACCCTGGGTGAGTTGAAGGCGGCTCATGCAAGGGATTCCTAGAAAATATGAAGAGGTATCATGTAGGGTTGACCTAGGTGAGATGAATAGGTCTCGAACAGGGTAGACCTAGGTGGTTTGAATAGATCTTTGGATGATAGAAAACCTGGGTAAAAACACATAGGATATGTCTTTCTCTAGGCTCCAAGGGTCTCCTCAAGTGTCTTTGGACAACTGACGCTCAAGTTTTGGTCTCCAAATGGGGACATAACCCTAGTACTCTGAAATTGGATGAAGTGGATTGTGTAGGTGTTTTTTTGTTTTAAAAAATAAGGGAACTCTGATCCCACTATCCTCCTTAATTTCATCTTCTTTAGAGGACTATAGATTTACTTAAAAAGTTCTAAGGGACTGGGTGAAGGACTAGGGTGAGCAGATCTTTGAGGCTTCGTCTAGTCTTCTGTTCATTTTAAATGAATAGTCCAAGTGTCCTATTTATATAAATTTTTAGGACCATAAGTGATTTAGTTAACTAAAATGTACTAGTTATCACATAAGTGTAACTTGTGCAAGTCTCGTGGGCATTCCTTTCTAGGGCCTGCATGATGGCACTAGTGTGCAGGATGGACCTACGTGATAACATTGGGCATGCAGGCTAGACGGACATGGTGACATTGGTTATTCCTTATGTGATATAACTTGGGAAAGTATATGATCCTTGATATCTTTCATTTCTCTTTTTCTTGAGTTACTTCAATTTCAAACATATCATTCTCATATAACAAAAAGTAGTGTCAAAAAAATCCCCCCACCCCTCTAGATTGGATCCAATCAGAAAAAGAGGGTATGATCCTAAGGTAGATAAAAAAATAACATTTATGGATCCTTTATTTTTTGGCCTTCACATGTTCATTTACCTTTATGATTAGTCTTGATGAGAATTATGACTTGAGTGTCACACATGGGAGAAGTGAAGGGGAGAGATGCGTAGTTATTTCACGTAGGTATGTCATGTAGGTGGATTGCACAGGTCACAGTGTAGGCATCCCTGTATATATAAATAGAATTGAATTTTCAAGTGGTTCTTCCTATCACTTTTGTGCTACTTATCTCATCATGCTAGTTCTCTCGTCACACTAGTTAGTCCACTATAGCCCCATTCATACAGACATGGTATTACCTCATCTATGAGATGCATGCACCTTGGTGGGTGACCTACATGAGGCAACTTGTGTGAGTGACCTGTGTGAGGTCACTTGGGAGAGTGACCTATGTGACGTCACTTGGTTGAGTGACCCGCACAAGGTCACTTGGGAGAGAGACCTACACATGGCCAATCCTTTTCCATATTTCTGAATTTCTGTATTTTTTTCAAAACCAAGACTTTATCTCTAATGAAAATTTGGGTATTTTCTTAAATATTCCCAATGGTTACCTAGAATATTATATTTTCTAATTAACAAGTTGATAATTATATCGATGAGATGCTAGATATCATCAGGGTGTATTACTATGATGCATGTGACACCACACTCCTAAATTTAGAAAATCATTTAAAGAAGTATCATCATGAATACCCTAAGAGTAATTATATTCCACATTATGGCCACAGGACCCTAAATGAGGTACTCATCCCAAAGATCAAAAAATACCTTCTGATATCATGGTTCTAAGAATACATGAATTTCATTACCACTAATAACTCATCCAAGGGTGTTTATATCAATAAGGGAACATCACCCACAATCTGTTTCATGCATCATAACAAATTTTTCCTGAATTTAAAGCCTCATAATCTAGAGTTGAAGTTGAACTCTTACTTGTCTATATTTCATGCTTTCAAGATAGACTAATCAAAAACACGAAAGGAAGGTTGGGACCTTCTCCCTAGATATAGTATCAGACTAGAGTGGATGTGATCATATTGGGTGTGCCATACTTATGCTGATTTTGAAACTGAGATGAAGGTAATTGGAATTTATGAGGTTATCTAGGTGGCCTAGATGTATGTGTACAATAATCTAGATAATCTCTCCAAGCTACTAAGTTGATGGAGCTAGCAGATTAATACATTCCATCTGACACATGGAGAAGGTTGCATTAGTCTATGGGATCTTTACAAGATCTCTGGAGCTCCTATCCTCATAGAGATGTATGATGATTTTATTATACTGAAAGTTACATGGGATGATGCTGAAAGGATGCTAGTTTTTTATCATGATCAGTTGAAGATATCATGATACATCAAGAATGAAGACCCCTACTTAAGGGGGTATTTCCATTATTAGGTGTAGATTAATGCTTTATTAGAGCCAAAGGGGGAGGTCCCCACATGATAACATCCCATGGGATATCCTATAATAGAATAGTGATTCATTCTAGTTAAATTTTAGCCCACACTAGAACAAGGCATGTATAGCTGATAGGGGTAAATAATCAATTATGATGTACCCACCAAGACACGTCTTGAAAAATTTATAGATATTTGACTAAGCATATACATGATACCAGTTTGAAAATTGAATAGAGGTGTAAGGTCAAGGACATTTTTGGTGGAATCCAAGTTATCCAAGGATAGGCATATAGGGTAGGAATCTCCCATATTAGAGAATATCCATCAGTTCTTATTGAACATGTATGCATGAAAGGACCCTTTCAGAATTGTGGGGTTGTTTTAGGTGTTATGGTGATGGGTTATGGAACAATTAAGCTCTTATTCCATATTGATTAGAATCAGAGTTCCTCGAGGCCGGTTTCAAACATTAGTTCAAGTTTTTTCTAGTATAAAACCCCTATCTCTGAGTATCATTTCAGATTAAAATAGATTTAATATATTTATATAATTCAACATCCTTTTATATGGAGAACCTCCCATTGGGACATTCACTGATGACAAAAAAGTTGGTGATGAACTTAGATCGTACATGATTGCCTTTAGGGGTATCTTTCTAGCAGCCCAAATTGATAGAGAGGTTATTTGTGAAGCTTGTTCCATTTATAGATTTTTATGCCAATTAAATTTCCTACAGAAACCAAATATATCCCCTCTTGTGAACGTTCTATTAGAGAAGTAACCAATGGTTTCCCAGCAACTCTAGGTTCTCACAACTATGGAGGTGATTCCATAAGTAATTAAACTGCCTCTAATAAGTGTATCCATTAGGTTGACCTACTGGTACGATAAGTCCTAGATTTATTTATATCCCAAGTGGATTTGACAAAAAGTGTTCCTGGATTCAAATTCATAATGAATGTTGGGTGGGGGAAGTGTGGTGTAAAGGCTCGGCCTTATCCATAGGGTGACAGTGGTGAGGCCTCAAGCTCATGTAAATGGCCTCATGTAGGGTTTAGTCAACCAAACATGATAAAAAAAATGTTACGCCAGTTGAGTTTGAACCTAGATAGTACATCTACAATTGAAAAGAGGAAACTCAGGCTCCAGTTTCCCATCCTTCAACTATGATAGAGAGATCTAAGAATCCATTAAAATTGATGAGTGTTGGGATTACTTCACAATGGGCTGGAATAACCTTAAATTTCATATGACTAGAGGTGGTCCAATTTTGGCAGAACAATCCTTCTGACACCAAGGACCTATGGACACTCCTCCATGTCAGCTTGAAGATTCTAAATATTGGAGATGTTCATTCCCCCCATGTTCTCCAGCTTTATTAAAAACATATTGATGTGGTAAAACACAACTATGATCTAGAGATTCTCATTTACACCACTAATAATTGGATCCCCTCTATGTGGTGAGGGGTGTATATGATGGATCAGGGGGTCCCTGAAGGGGTTGATGAAAAATACACTAATGAATGGGATGACTTCATCAATCCTTAGGATGTATGTTTTCCCTTATTATGTTTTCTTTTTGTCTTATTTTTATTTCTTTTGAACAATATGTCATTTCTAAGAAAAGGGTGACATTTAATTGTAGAATATGGAGGGAGAATCAATCGGGATCCCATCATTAAAAATTTTTCTAACAGGTACCTCTATTACTATTAATGGATCAACCCCTGAATTAGGGGAGCTATATTTAGGCTAGAGGATGATGAAAGAGGATATGGAAGGAGAGTCTTCCTGAATACCACCTCCAATGCCTATATTTGAGGTGGTAAGTACAAGCCTTCCTCCATAAAAAATTAAGGGACAATAGATAATAAAATATTTGGAAAAGCTCATTATTATCCATGGTAATTTTTTTCAACACCATTTATTCTTGATTTTTCCAAAATTATCTTAATCAAGCTTGTGGGTTATAGGATCCACTACCCTCTCCTCTCTCAATGGTATTAGAGATGACCCTTTGCGCACTGAGGAAATTATGGATGAGGTGCTGATTCCTATTGAAGAGTCCATCCCTTTGAAGAGAGAAGCAGCATGGGCTAAGACCACATTATTTATGGTCACTATAGAGAGAGGGGATAATCTTGGTAATTTCCAATGTGCACCATATGGTGTCATGTAAAAATAAATAACCCCACATACTTATGATACTCATAACTATTGCATACACTGGAGGAACCCACAACTGCCATCATCATTACTATCACCACCCTGAAGGGGCTCACATGGACCCAGATCATCTGATAAATCTTTTGGGGATCATCCTGATTTAACGGGGCTTGATAGGGTTGCTCCCACTAAAAGAACAGTGGATGTTTCTGATGGTGGAGCCAATTTGGTTCATGATACTAGCACCTTAGATACCCTTAATAGTAGGGATCCTATTAGATCTGACATATTATATAATGAAATAATGGAATAAATTTATCTATATATTGATATTCATGATTCCCTAAAGGGGTTTGGGGAATTGATTTGGATGGATGTGAGTTTATTTATTTAGTGTTTCACCCACAGCTGACCTTATTATATCTAATGCATTACATAAATGATCTTTATTGGTTCAGATTTGTCTATAGAAAATGTTTCCAAGGTGATCCATAAATAGGGTGTCAAGTTCTATCCTATACCCATTGTTAGGGGAATGATAGTAGAGGGCCCTGAAGTAGGAGATTCTCCAGATCCTTCCATCTCGGTCCCTGAGAAAACTCAAGAGAGTACTCCTATGTAGGAAATATTAGTTAAAACCACTGATGTTGGGGATGTTAAGAAGGAATCCAACTCAGAAATAGATCCATTAATGGATAAGTTCCATCAAATACTCGGATCCCCTTTTTCCTTTCTTCTGTATATCTTCCAATGTCGACGACTAATTTCATTCATCCTCCATCACTGTCAGTTACAATATATGAACCCAAAGGGGATGCCTCTACCCTAACTCAACCAACTTTAAAAGGTTAAGGAGATATAGCTCTATTAAGGATAACAGAATTCACTTTCATAAGTGAACTAAATTTGAGTACACCTCCCCACCTGAGACTTGTTTCATTGTATGCCAGGAAGCTCAAGATACTTTCTAGATGTGTCACCGGTTCATATAGAAGGACATCTAGGAGTTAGTCTCTAGGATACCCATGTTAGATCTACCTTTAAAAATACATCAACTCTAGAGTATGTTTGGTATGTTGGGGTATGGTGTATTTGACTACCACATGGTCCACATTAACGTGATGGAGAACATTCACCGAAAAGATAAAGAGAACGAGTTGCAACACCTTCTTAAATAAAAATTTCTCACTAACACAAATGATCTCCAAGATGCATTATACCAGGAAGAGCTCAACCATTCCATGAAATTGGTAGAGTTAAATCAATGGTCTGATAATAAATCCATCCAAATATCATTCCTCCAACAAGATAGGGATACTGTTAGAGGGTATCTTTCACAACATCATCATTTAATGGAATGGGTTAAACTTGAGGTAAATATTTCTATTGAAACTATAATGGATGAACTCCACTGGGAAGAGGAGTATGAGGCTACCCAAGTAGTCGGTATTAGATAGGAATTAATGATTCTTGAGAGACCCTTCACCAACTCAATATTTATTGCAATACTCTTTTATAAAATCTGATAGAGAGACTCCAATTTATGGATGCTCCTCTAACGTTTTCTCCATAAATGAAAAATAAGTTTGTTTCCAATCATCTAAGTATTCATACCTATTTTTCCCTATAATTATAACATAAAATTGAATCTATATTTTTGGATAAATGTTCTTACATCAATATTTTGGAATCAAAATGATAGGAACAAAAGTGTGCTCTGATTTTTTTCAGAGGTCTTTGGACCTAGCGAGTGTAGTTTGACTATCTCTAGAGTTATATTATAGACCCTAAAAACTTTTTTTCTTTTGTTTCATTGCTCTAATTTTTGAATAATTCAAATATTAATAAAACTTATTGGGGGATAATTATATTTTCATTAGGACTCTGCTTGCGGGTTTTCAACCTAATAAGTTTTGTACCTTTTTAATTTTTCAATTTTGCCTGAACCATGTTGAGTGAACATCTAGTGAGATGAAACTAAAATTTTATACAGGGTTCCATTTTTATGTTTTTATCCTTGTGAGTACTATGTATATTTTCATGTATAGTTTATATTCCTTCAAGTTGGACTGATACAACTGGTATTTTAGGTCGAAAAACTTTTACCATGAGTTATGGGAGTAATGATTCCATCTTGGTTTTCTTTTTAATAGTTTTCTGATATTATTTAGGAGAAAAAATAGGGATTTTAATTCCTCATTTTTTGATTTACAAATCTATAACATGATATGTGACAAGTATACAAGGAGTTTCAATGTACCATGTTCAAAAAGTGGTTTCCAACATGAAGTTTTCAAGGATTACAGAGATTGAAGAGGTTTCCCCAAAGGGAGAAGGTACCTCTAGTTGATAGGAATTTTGAGGGAGAATTATGTAAATAAATATTGTTATGTATCAATTCATATTAAAAATAATGGTTTCCTTAGGAATCATAAATTCCATCACCAATGGACAAGGGTATTTTGTGAGTATTTGTATTTTTTTAGGACTATGAAGGGTGGTTTGTGAAAGGAATGTGTCTAAGAATAGAGGAACAAATACATTTCAGTTTCTATAGAATTTGGTCCTATAATGGGGGATTTAGGTGTCACGATGTGTCTTTATATAATGAGTATCAATTCATAAGTAGTTCTTTAGAGTAATATAGTGGATGACCAATATCATGAAAAAAAGATCATCCAGAACGATAGTTGAAGCATGATGCCGTTTAATGTCATGTGAATATGATGTGTACCATGAAATTTAATGTCTTATGGAAATTATATTGAGGGAAAAATTTAAGATCAATTGGATTTGATCAAAATATTAACAATATTCCATTTCATGGTGATTAGTCCAAGAATTTTCCATTATCTTCAAACATGATGAGGGAAAGTTGTAAACTGTAATATGGTGGCTTCTAGATATGATAAGTGATATGGGGATAGTACAAAAAGAGTGATCATAGATCATATTTTAAAAATGGGTTTTTCATGGTGTTTTTGGGTTTTATATATATAGAATAGGTTTCTCCTAAGGATGAATGTGCCTCTAGATGACTGGCATTTTGGTGGCCAATTATGAAAAGTCAGACTAGGGAATATCAATGCATAGTCAAAATAAAGGTGTCCTCAAGAATCTAAAATTCTATTAATGATGTCTGAGGAAAGCTTATAGATATTCTGATTTCCCCAAACATAGATTTTTGTTTGTGTAAAAAGGTTGGTTGGGTATGGAAGGAGCATCTCATGTCAAGATCACTCAAGAATGGTGAAAAATGTTTCCTATGCTGGTTAGACCCATAGGTAGGGAATGGGGGTTATTTTATTATGGATAGACCCAAGACATAGGATCTGCAAATCACTGCATATCTCATCAATGTGAGAATCAAGACACACATAGTTCTAGGGTAGATTTCCTACATTGATAGAATTTCTATGTGGTGAGGAGGAATTTTTTAAATACTATCTCACGAACAAGGTGAGGACCTATACTGGACCCTCCTATGTAGATCTTTCTCATGCATAGGAGAGTGGGGGGGTTTCCATATTGACTCTATGCCTAGGACATCATGTTTAGGCATCACTACGTATCCCATTGAGATGAGAATCAAGCCACACATAGTTCATGAATTTATATCAAACAAGAGTTGTTAGCCATGCAGTTTAATGTCATGTAGTAATAAAATTTGGTATGCCTTTTGAGGTCTTTAATCCATGACCATGCTAACCCTAATGTGAACTGATACACCTTTACCATGTGGGGAAGCCTTTACAAAAACTCCTAAGTCCAAGTGATCTATACTCGGTGTGAGAAACAAGGAGTGTATAAGTATTATTTCACCACATAGAGGTGATTAAAGAGAAGGATATGTGAATTTTGATCTTATCGTGGCTATACCAGGATGTATGATCTGAGAGTCCCTACATATCTCATTATAATGAGAATCAATTCATATGTAGTTTTGGGAAACCATTCATTTTAATGTCATGTGGAAAGGAAGGATTTTTCTTATAGTTTTAGGTTATACAGATAAGACCATACATCATGTAAATGATGGGTGATATAAGTATTAATGGGATAAGGATGTTTTGAAATACATCATACATGCATAAGGAAATTGTACACAATGATCTTGGGGGGTCTCAGATCATGATAAGTGATATGGGAAAAGAATTCAAAGAGTGACTGCAAAACATGTTCAAAAATCAGTTTCCGACATGATATTTTTAGGTATTATGGGGATAGATGATGTGTCTCTTAAGGATGAATGTGCCTATGGTTAACATGCATTTTGGGGGAAACTTATGCGAACAAAAACTAGGTCATTTTAATGAATATTAAAAAAAAGTGTCCATTGGAATCGAAGATTCTATAACCAATGTCTATGGAATGATTATGGAGATCTAAATTCCCTAGGATAAGGAGTATTATTTGTGGAAGGAATGTGTCTTAGAATAAAGGAATCATTTAGACCAACAATGGTCATGGGATGTGAAGTCCCCTACATAGATATTTGTTTACATACAGGAGAGATGGTATTTTCTTTACTACATAGACAGGTCCAGGACATGAGATATAGGCATCACTACGTATCCCATTGAGTATTTCTTGATAAATATTTCATTGTTAGGGGCTATAAAAAATTCTCTATCCATTGAAATCAAGGAATAAGCTTCGTTGGAGTGGACCTTGTGTATGGAATAAGGTCCCTCACACATTGGCTCAATATTTGTAGGTTTCTTCCCTGGTATCTTCAGAATCCTGAGGACCGTACCAGCTCTCCTTAGAGGAATTAGTGGAGGAATACTTTATTATTAAAATCCTGTGCTATCCGATTTTGATGGACTTCCAAGTAATGAAAAGTATGTAGTTTGTTCTCATCAAGTTACTCCAATTCATCCAGTTTTTTGGTATTATATTATATGGATGTTTTATCATGGACGGAGACATAAAGAAATGGAAATTGGACCTCAATGGGTAGGAATGATTCTATCTCATATACAAGTGAATACAGGGTTTCTGTTATGGAAGTGCGGGTTGTAGTCTGGTAATACCATAAGGCATGCAATAGATATTCAGGCCAAGAGTTTTATCTTTATCCACCATCTTTTAGAGTATGTTTTCTAATGTCTTGTTAATGATATCTATCTTTCCATTAGCTTCTTCATGATGGTGATATTAATGGTTAAATTTGATATTATACTCCTAATACATCTTATCCAGCTTAGTACAATAGAATTTGGGGCCCTTTTCCATCAGTATCATATGAGGGACACCAAATCTAGTGATGATATTGGATTTTAAAAATATGAAATTATTTTTGACCTGACTAATTTGAATGGTACTGCTTCATCCCATTTGGATAATGAATTAGTATCAGGGAGGATATATTTGAATTTCTTGTCCATAGTTGGGGTATATGTCCCTACAATATCCATTCCCCCTATGGAAAATTTCCAGGATTATTTGGATATGTGTAGAAACTCCAGGGGTTGATGGATAAAGTTGGTATGCACCTAGAAGGAATGAAACCTTTTGGTTAATCTTGTGTAATCATGTGTCATTGAAGAAGATTAGAATCCAAGCCTCTAGATTTTATAGGAAAGAATGAACCTTGAATGGTGTGCACTTCAAGATCTTGTATGTACTTTATTCATGATAGAAATAGTCCCTCCTCTGTCAATGCACCTAAGAAGGAATTTTTCAAAGCCCCATTTATAGAGGACTTTATAGTGATTTTGGTATTTATAAAGAGTAATGTTAGTCTCTAGTCATTGGGTTTCCTATTTTATATCTTTTTCTAATGAGAGAGATCCATTTTGATGGTATTCTTCAATGGTAATCATCTAACCAGTTGTAGGACCATCTAGTTCATATACGGAATTAACCTCATTGGTTTTTTATATGTCAGCATGAACAAAAGGTGATACCATTCAGCGATGAACAATTCTAATGATTGTTTCATCCTAGTCTAGATCATTTAATGTCATAGCTACATTTTGAAATGCATCTACCTAGTAATTCTATAATCGTGGGATGTTATTCAACATTAGGTATGAGGAGAATTCTACCATTAGTCCTCATACATAGTCAAGTTAGGTGATTATTCCATCCTTTTTTATAGAATAATCCCCATTGATCTACTTTATTACTAACTTTTAATTGAATTTTACCTTTAATTGGTCCATTATAATTTAAATTTCATGTTATATCCCTACGATGAGGGCCTAATATTCTACCTCATTTTTTGCATAGCCTTCTGACAATATGAATGAGTAAGGAAAAAAATTCTTTGTTAGAGAGATGATAATGTCTCCCAACCCAACTTTGTTAAACTTGGAGTCTTCTATTCTATTCCCTGTTGGGATTCTGGATGTGCCATCAAAATATATTTTCCATGCTTAGGTGTTGTCATGAATAGATAAGATCTCTTCATTAGATAATTCAGTATTTAACGATGTTGTTTTTATATATGGATGTTCTGAAAGGAATTCCATAAAATCTTGGACTTTTATTGTTTTTTCAGGAACTAACTAAAGTTCAAACTACTTCAATTTAACCACCTTACTTGCCAAATATCCATTCAAAATAGGACTACTGAATATGTATTTAAGTGGGTTGTTGGGAGAGACCATGTGGTGTTGCAGGTAATGTATCAGGTTTTGAATAGAAAATATTAGTGATGGGAATATCTTCTTGATATCTTAATAATAATTCTTAGTATCAAGCATTGTTTGACTGAGATAATAGAGGATTTTTTTCATTCCCAGCATCATTCTTTTTTATGAGAAAATCACCCAGTGATTGTTTTAGATCTATCATATAAAAAATGAGCAACTTCCCTTCAACAGGCAGCATCATCACTGGTGGGAATGAAATATATTTCTTGAGACTATCGAATGCTTCCTGACAGTCGTCATCCTACTAATATGTGACCCCATTTCTCATCAACCTCGTGAAGGGAAAACACTTACCCATGAGGTTCTTTATGAAGAACCAAATATAACCAAGGTGTTCCTATAATCCCATTAACTCTTTAATCTTTATAGGAGGATACATGTTAAGTATATCCATTTCTTTATTAGGGATGACTTAGATGCCACGATGGCATACCATGAAGACAATAATCTTTCCCAAGGTAAATCAAAAAGTTCATTTCAAGTGGTGGATATTCTTGATATGTTGTCGTGGTTTATTAAATATGGTCTCAAGATTAACAAGGTGGTTGGAAAGCTATTGATACTTAACCACCAGGTCATCGATGTAGAATTTGAAAGACCTTTCCAAAAAGGTTTTGAAGATGTGATGCATGGCATGTTGGTATGTAGTGTTGGAATTCTTAAAACCAAATGGAATTACCCAATTGCAATATACCCCTTGGGATGATATAAAAGTGGTAGTTTCCTCATCTTCAAGGGCCATCAAGATTTAGTTGTACCCTCAATAACCATCTATGAAAGAGAGGGTTTGGTTTCCAATATTCACATCAATTAGAAGTTATATAATCATAACCATGAAATTAACTTTTAGGCAATGTCGGGTAAGATCTTTGAGGTCAATGAAGACACTAATTTAACCATTCTTCTTCTTTATCGAGACTATATTGGTTATCAATTTCGAATATTAGACTTACCAAATGAAATTTACCTTGATAATCTTGTCAACACCAGCCTCAATTTTAGCAGTGTGAGTTAGGGTTGTCCATCTAGCATCTTGTTTTGTAACCTTAATGCTTTTCTAGAAATCCCATGTGGTGAGTGGACACCTCAGGATCATGGCATAAAATTTATATATAATTAAAGTCAAAAAAGTCCTGATGTTTCTTCATAAAGGATATATATATATTTATTTATATTTATATATTTCTTTGGAATACATGTCTACACTAATCAATGTGGGTCATGGGTCCTCCTTTGTACCCATATTTATCTTATGAGTTCATCAATAGTGGTAGATACACCTTCCTTGAATGTTATAGGGTTGTTTTCCTTCCCTCTGATAGATTCCCACATCAATATGTTTTTGTTCTCATGATTCAAACATGGATTTATCACTATTAAATGTACTAATTTAAACATTAATGCAATATTTGATGTATTGGTGGTAAGATGAGGGGATTACCACGTGTTAACCAAAAAATTCATATCTAGAAGAACATTGAAGGTTGTATCTTTCCGGACTACTAGAAATTATAAGTTAGATACGAGGTCCCCAAATTGAGCCTTGAACATGATTAATTCAAGAGAATTTTGCTCATATTTTTTGTCATATAATTGCATTAGAGTAGAAAAGGACAGGTGTACCTCACTAAAACCTAGTCAATGAAGTGTTTAGAGTGGAATGAGGTTAACTCCTGAGCTATTATAAATGAAATATTTTTTAATATCAACGTTATTCCAGACACATACAAGGGTATTATGTGTCCTTATATAATGGAATATTTTTCTTATTTTGAGAAAGATGTGATCATGTGGAATTATGTAGGATAAATATCTACACGATATATTTTATAAGTAGAAACCATAGCTTCAATCTCCAAAGGGATTAGCAGATCCTCTATGAGTTCTTCATGGATATCTTTTGATAGACTTAGAACATCCAGGATTGAAAAATTGGTCAGCACTGGGGATAATTTCTTAAAAATTTCATACTTATAGGATAAATTTATACACTTCCCAACCTGAGTATTCTCTTTCGTAAGTGACTTAGGATCTTAATTACTTGATGTAGGTAGTTCATCCCTTATAATAGGAGTTAAAGGTGCTCCTCTCCTTGGGTGGTTAGGTCAAATAGATCTTTCATCTTGTCAAGTTTGTTCAAATAATTACATCCCCTCCAATTGATATTCAAAGATTATTGGGTTATGGAGACCCCTAGAAGATGTGGTGTAACCTTCCTTCTCTTATTGGGCATATTGGAGGGCCCTCCCATGAGTTTCAGTGGTATAGATCATCCAATGAGGGACATGGATAGGGTATTGAGTTTTTTCATGACTGTGACTTCCCCTATATACTCGGCCCTTATGGCCTATTACTCTAGTTCCCCAATAGGGTGTAGGTAAATCAAGTTCATTTTCATATACATGATTAGATAGGGGATCCATTAATTGAATTACATTGATGGAATTGAAGATTAATTCTTCATCTGATGAGGAATCGGTCTGGAGATTCAAATCTTATGGTACCATTTAGTGGGGTGGTGATTGTGGTTTTTGGACTGAGGGAATGAAGCTCAGGAGATTCAAATATAACTTTGTACTTTGTATAGGTTCATCTTCCAATGTTTTTTCCCTCCCTTTTCATTTTTTAGGGCACTCTCCATTGGAGGACTACGTTGTCGACGGAGTCGGTTATGCCATAGTGGAAGAGGTTGGGGGCACATTTGGTTGCTTCAAATATGATCATAGGATTGAGTGAGTCAATTATATTTTTTTTATAATCATCCAATCACTAAAATTTTATGCATTCTTTCTATTAAATTCCTATCATTCACTCTTTTTATTGGTTTGGTGAAAGAAACACATGAAACCTGTGTAGGTGGTTTACCCATCGTTACTTGTCCAGATTACACTATTTTATGAAATATGTATTTGAATAAAATCATTCTTGTATAGTGTACCTAAATTTATAGTTTCATGGTCAATAATTCAGGAGGCCTTAAAGACCAACCTAATTGGGACTTTTAAGATTCAGTATGTTGAATAAATTTTTTTTCCAATGCCACTATGAAGTAACCAGAAAGTTTCTTATCTTAGAAAAAATTAAATTTATTCCTCAGTTACTAAAATAAGTTTTTCCTCAATACCTTACTATCATCCTAATGATAAGGGAGTTTTTTTCTACTCTAGAGGGGTTCCACATGATATGGTGCGGGTTTTGGAGTTGGAGCTGATTTAGGGACTGGATTAAGTGTGATAGTGGAAGCCTCTGCTTTTCCAATTATCTTCCCATAATCTGATGGAATTACTTGATACTTGGTCGTAGTTTTCAAGATGGAGTCTTCTAATATTTTATAAATTGCAGTAAGATCCTAAATCTCACCTATATATTTCATAGAGATAATCGATGTACACAACTCATCACAATGATTCTCTATCTAGAGGGAAAAATATTATTGGTGAAGCTATAGGTTTAGGGAGTAGGTCAACCCCTTACACTGAGAAATGAAATATGAGACCCCCTCATTCTCATTATATTTTTAGATTTAGTGGTTGAGGACAATTTTCTTCTATATAATTGAGCTAAATAGAAATAGAAACTCATGATGGAGATCTTCCCATCTCATGATTGACCAATCTAGTAAAATGGGGTACCATACGATGGTTGTCCCTTGTATTGTTTTCATAAAGCACCTAAGTTTCACTACTTATTTTTGTGAATATTTTCCCATCATGGGATCAAATAAGGACATAAAATGAATCAAATTCTACTTCAGGTCCCCCGAGCCATTGAAAATTGGAAATGTAGTGTTCCCAATGATTGGTGATGGAGGGGTCTAATCCACCCATTCAAGTTAAGGATTCTTTTCTAACGTTACTGGTGCATTTAATTCCTCCATAGATTCCAATAGATATTTCAATGACTGAATAGTATGGATAATCTCTTTAGGGATGTCTGGTTGAACAGGGTTTTGAACATGGGCAGCATCAGGCATGTCCATCTGTGTCGGATCTATTTTTACCCATGGTGGGTAAACTATATGTGCTGGTGTATGAGGTTGTGTCTAACCTATATTTGTTCATGTACCCAATTGGGGGAACTCTTGATCCCATTATACTATGGGATCCAAATATATTAGTTACAGTACCCCACATTGAGTGGATACTTTGGTTCCATTTTAGTTGCTGGTATGAACCCTCTATATTGAGGTAAGTCAGCTGGGAGTACAGGGTGAGGCTACTCATGTAGAACATATCTGGTAGAGACATTACCTTAGAGTATTTTTACAATGATTTTTTTCAACTCCTTCACCTATTCTTCCTATTGATCAAATATCTCCTCAAGTGTGAGGAGTTTAACCTCTTTGGGAGGAAGGTGAGGTACATCCATACCTTTACCATTTTCTTTGGTGGATTATAAATGAGGTGGTAATAGCAGAGTATTCAAGGGAATCACAAAAGTTATAACAAGAATTTGGTTTCAAGTACACACACCTTCTTCAATCATTTCAGTTTGGTCTATATTAAAAACAGAATCCTTCTCCTCCTATTCCTTTATATCAACCTTGTGTTTTGTAGAATCTATAGGAGTGGTTATAATGACATTCATTGATGTGAAATGTGTTACAGGTATTTTTCATCCCACTTTATATGTAACTTTTGTTTGTGACCTCCAAGAGACATCATCCTCTCCTTCACTGGTCCTCCTAGGACACTTTGAAAATGTGTGATCTGAAGGGAATCTCTGGAAAAAAACATGCATTTTCCAAGTGAGTACATTAGGTCATGGGATAGGATGAACTGTGAGGATTCATTATATGGTGTTACCCCTAAACAATAAAATATTCACTTCAATTTAAGAGGATGTAGAGGTAAAAAATACTCCATCCCTTTAGGCTGGAACTACTCCTGTTCCATTTACACAATCGTTCGAGCTTGTTTTTTCAATCTCTTAGGTTTTTCTAAAAAATTACCCAACCCTGCGGTCTGGGGTTTCTCCTTTATTTTCATGGATTATTATTCCATAGTCACTCTATTTATTTTATGGATCTTTTTTCAAGCATGGGTTGGGTGAATTATATGATTTTTACTTGATCCACCAGCTTCAAAATATATAATCACTTCTTGATAATTATCTTCCCTTAAGAGGGAGTCTTAATCAATATTTTTTAATGCTTAATGCATGAGTATTTTAATGGATCACTCCCTTGTGGGCCAATATCTTTGAGATTCATTTAGAGATAGTTTTTGTTGATCATACCATCTATTGTGAACATAGACCATTTATTGAAGTCGGCCTAAGGCTATAACATTACATAATGTCACCTTCAATGGGATTTACTAATCAGGGTGTGAGGTGAAATTAAATTCCATGTGTTCCCCCCATCCTTTCATATGGACACTATGTGGGGAATCAGTGGTTAGTAGATGTAACTCTTTTAACATTTTGAGACATGTGCGTTGAAGGTTTCCTTATTTTTTCCCAATTTTGTATGTCATGAAGCTAGGATGGCCAGCAGGTTGATTTGACCGTGTATCTATTCAATTACCTTGACATGGCTTGGATATTAATCATAAGGAAATACTTTTTTTAATAGATGTAGTGTATTCCATATATTTATCTGCACTTCATGTACACGGTATTCCAAAAATACCTCTAGAATATTTTATTGTGCAGTGGATAAAGGGAAAAACATGAGTGGTATATTTTCTTTATCCAACTATCTCCTCATTAGAAATATCTCTTCTTCGTCTTTTACAAGAGGCTTCTCAAACTAGTCTAACCAAAGTGTAAATTTCATCACTAATTTATTGTAAATGGTATGATTGGAAGGGATTTCCATTATCATATTATAAGTTAAGTGATCCAAGAGTTTTTCATAGAATGACCATTGTCTTGGGATATCTTTCTGTTTATAAAGGTTGTCACTTGTCAATGAAGATCCATCAATCATTAATGGAATAATTTTCCAAAGTGTCTCATGATAGAAGGGCTTTCTTATAGTTAATTCAGAATGGGGAGGAACTCTTTAATGAAATAAAATGTCATTATGGGGAGGACCTTTGTAAGAAATATCATCATGGGGAGGACTACCATCACAGCTTGACGTTTGACTGTAAGGAAAATTCTTGTAGTATATACCCTAGAGAGGACCTTCCAGGAAGATGATAGCAAGGGAATTACATCCATGATGTTTGATATTCTTTCCATGATGAGGTTTTCCATGGTTCTCATAAGGAGATGGACTCTTGTGATCAATCTGATTATGTACATTAAGTAAGCCTTCAAGGAAAGATGTCCAAGGAGGATCTCCAGTACTTCTAGAAGCAAATTTTAGAGGAGGGACTTCTCAATTGTAGCTACTATTTTCATAATTTGGTAATGGATGATTATGATACGGATCCATCATAGATAAATGTTTATGGGATTCAATAACTCCATAATTAAGAAAATTAGGATCATAGGTTGGATATTCATTTTCCAATCAGCTTTATTGAGGCTTCTTTTTGGATGCTATCTTACAGGAAACTAGGGATGCTTGTTATATATAATGTCTTTCATATATGGAATCTTGTTTAATTAGATCTCATGTCACTTCTAGAATTTTCTGATAGGTTTCTGAAATTTTTTAAGGGATCTATGTCTGCCCTAGAGTGGCCACTAGGATGGACTGATTACCTCTAGTTGGAACGGGGGTATGGGCCCGATATGGTTTTTTATTTATCATGAGATTTGTCCCATGAACCTCCTTGATGGGAAAAGGGATATGTGTTTGCACCGTAGTGACCCTCATATTGTGTTTATGAGTTACCCCAATTGTGGATATGGGGTTGTGTGTCCACCCCTCAACCACTGTTGTTATCATTATTACATCCTTATAGGTTTGTAGGATGTGGGTATGAATTTTTATCTATCATTCCATCATTTCCATGATATGATGGGTTCTTTAAGTGGCTAAAATATGGATATATTCCCATTCCATGGTTTTATTAGGGGTGTATTACTACTTCTATCCTCCCTTTACTATCGGTATGTACTGATGGTAATCAGTTGTGTGGAAGAGATATAGTTTTTCCACCTATTTTTTCCATATTTACCAATTAGTTTCCCTGGGTGATACCAAACTATGTCTGCATTCTCAGTAGATGCAGGCTGGTGTGTTCACCTGCTCACTATTTGAAGCCATATTTGGTTGGCATGATTCTCTAGAGGAACTAGAGGTATGGTGGTGTTCCCTGTTTACTGGTAAATTTTCTCATTGTGCTATCCTAAATGCCCAGGTATGAGTGGCATGGGAATGATTATTGAGGGAAACACCATCATCATGTTGAGGGTTCATTGTTTCATGGTGTTGGAGGTGGTTTTTTCTAGAAGGATCCCCTAGGAGGGACCCCTTTGTTTTCTGGATGAGTTCATTAGTGACCTCTTAATCTGCCTCCCTGAGATAAGGGGGGAACTTATATCATCATTTCAGGGATGGTATCCTAAAATGATTTGAAATGATAACTAGTTTAATTGACTTCTGGGCCACCGGTCATCACTAAGTGTATGGTTGGTAGGTATTTACGAGATAGAGGGATTTTTTTCTACCTAAAAATTTAGGATAGTATCGTTTATGTGGTACTCCCAACTCAGTGCATTTGAGATGCAACATTAAAGATGTTGGGTTGGTGATGGTGTCCTTAGGTAAGACAAGGACCAAACTTATATAGTATCTTAAGTATATGTCTACTTAAATTGGTAATACACCATTTGGATCGAAGGGAGTTTTGGTTTAAATTACTTGAATATATATGAAGAAAAACAATAAAACCTCGTCAAAGAAGCATCTTAATAAACAAAAACATGTGTAACCGATTGTTTTAGAACCATTTTTGTCCCACTTTCACTTTGTTCAAGTGAAAAAGGGGCCTGAAATGTGGGTAACATGGTTATTTTGGTTAAGGATTCAAGTCATGTTTAATATTTTTGTTTTATTCCCAAGAACCATGTTAGGTTTTAATAGTGTTTTTTGGTGGTGGTGGAATGAAAATTTACATCAGAGACATATTTCCACATCCTTTACCAATAGTTTCCAACAAGTTTTGTTCATGGAATAAAAAAAAACCCAATAGTTCCCTTATTCGATGTTTTTTATGAACCTTCTTTCCAAAGGTATGTGATCATTAGTAGATGGCTCCCATAATTCTTAGGGGCTCACATTATTTGGTGGGATGGGAGGTCAGGCTCATCTCACACTTTTTGGGGAAACTATTTACAACTCTGGGGCTCTCTTATATATTTAATACATGTTCATGAATCCTTTATTAAATCCCAAATATGAAACAGTTCACCCTTATATTAACAATCGATCGTTAGCATGATTTTTCTTTAGAAACATGTATATATTTATAAGGTTCTTCATCAATGAAGGAATTAGTGTATATTTGAGGCTCTCCATCAATGGTACCCATTTATAAATGGATTATAGATTCTTATGTTGTTTATTATTATGATGCTAGTTCCAACCACACAATGGGGTGTTCTGGAATTTAACATCATCCAAGAATATGGGAGTTTTTTTGATGTTTGGATGGAGCCCATGAGATGGGATTCCTAAATATAATTGTTAAAGGAATTAGAACCCATTTATTTTGGTTCGACTAAATTGGACACATCATATCTTTTAAGGTCATTTGATGAGGACCCGCCCATGAATTTTAACATCATATGATAAGGACATCTAGGTGAAAGGTACTTAGTCAAGGGTTGGTTTGGGACTTACACTGAAGGAAACCAAGGGACCTATAAGGGATATAGCCTCCCTTTATGGATATAATCTTACTGGTAATGTGACCAAGTGAAGATTAGGGTTTATTGGGTTGTTTGGTTTGAACCTCATAGAGGCTTCTTACGTATCTTGTTTGGACAGTAATCAAATACCACATAGTTTAAAAGGTTGGGGCCTACACCTATAGAGGCCCTTTAAAGGTTTTTCTCATAGGGAATATTTCCCTTTTAGATGAATATATAGCATTGAGGTATTACACTGAATATAAGTCCCATGTTAAGGTGAGAGTAAGATCCATCATAATTACTCTCTACTGAGATAAATATTTGATCATGAAGATGTCATGATCCACATGAGTCATGATTACTATGAGAAACAAGAGGAAGTTAATGATATAGAAAAACATGAAATCTCCTTCATCTTCTAGTGGATGAGGCTGGGATTACAGGAGAGAGATAGTAATTTTATATCCCCATATTCTCTCATTTTTTCAATACTCGAGGTTGGGACTTATGCACCCATGCATATATGTCCCACAAGAAAGACTAGGGTCTTACTCTATGAGGGACAACCTTTGTTGGATTTCAGAGGAGTTGAGAGGAGGGTAAGGCACTATCCATCATCAAAAGGAAAGGAAAGTGGTTCCTCTCACTTTATGAAATGGGGAGGTCACTAGAACTACCACCAAGGATGGGGTCCTTGTTACTATAGGAATGTTTAATCAAGAACACTCTGAGGATCCCACCTATTAGGTAGTATAAATATAGGACCTCCATTACCATAGGAATTTATAATTTATAGGAAATTTCTATGTGACCTATTCTCTGATTACACATATATGGAGGCTTTGGGGAAGGCCTCACCTTGGTCCCCCTTAAATGAGGGACCTGGTGAAAGAGGTTTCCTACCATTTGTGGCCTGAAAAAGGGATCCAAAGTATGGATCATGTAGGTAAGTATTGGGTGTAAATAAGGTGTATCCCATAGGTAGTCCTAAGTGATTTTAATTTGGATCGCACAAGTAAGTCCTATGTGATTTGAATGTGGCTTGAAAATGGTAGACCTAGGTGAGCTGATGAGGTCTCACATAGGGTAGACCTAGGAAACCTAAAGAGGTATCATGCTGGGTAAACCTGGGATTGGTAAAGAGATATTTGGTTTATAGATGAAATAGGTGAAAACACTTGGGAAAGTCCTTACTCTAGGCTCCAAGGGTCTCCTAAGGTGTCTTTGGATGACTGGCGCTCAAGTTCTAGGCTTAAGAAGGGGACTTCACCCTAGTGTTCTTAGACTGGGGGGAGGGGATCATTCGGGTGTTTTTTTGTTTAAAATGATAATGGAATTATAATAACACTATACACCTTAATTTAATATTCTTTATAGGAATATAGATCTACCTAAAATGTTCTAAGGGATTGGGTGAAGGACTAGGGTGAGAAGAGCTTCGAGGATTCTTTTAGTTTTCTAGTCATTTTAAATGAGGATCCCAAGGTGTAGAGACCCGGGACAGATTGACCACTAAGAGGGTAGGAGTGAATTAGTGGTTTCTTTTTAAGAATCCCTTTTCTTTAAAATTAAACCTATCTAACTTGTTAATGCTATATATCCAATCAATATTATTTATCAAACTCACCTCATGTATAGTAATAAAAACATAAAGAGAATCACACAATATTTACAAGGTTCAAAATAAATACATACTATGTGCCATGTTGTTTATTCTCCCCAAAATGTATTCTATATTATAATTTTACTATCCCCAAAAGTGATTAAAATTGATCCATCTCTAACTGAGAGACTCCATTTTATTTTGGCTCCAACCAAAAAACTACTTACTCCGGATCCAACTAAGAGGCTCCTATTGCTTCAGGATCCAATGAGAAGACTCCAACTACTCCTGAAACCATCTGGAAGGATTCACCACTAATGAAATGATTGATCTGATACATGATGATTCTCTAATATTACTCCATGATCTTGTAGGATCTGACTTTCTCAAGTACTGTTCAAGTATCTTCAATAGCCTTTGGTAGGGTCTTTTTTCCTTACTCAATAATTCTAATCACCCGTGATTGATCAATTACCTTAGTAAAACAACACTCAGGTTGTTCTTCCTTCTGAATGAATACCCAGTCTTAATTAATGTGTGAAATATGTGAAAAAAATCATTAATATTATGCAATAATAACTTGCACAATATCAAATTATGTTTATTTAAATATCAACTCAATTCAAGTAAACTTCATGCATGGATTTTATAGAATCTGAACATCTTGTTTCAGATATCTCAATGTCGGTATGTATGCATGTATATTCATGCACCACATTCAAATAATTCTTTCAATATTTACACACATAACTTATATCTCATGCATGTATGTCATCATATTCATGTGTATCATGTAACATGAATTTTCTTTTTCAATGGGTGTGTACATGGTTTCACTTGTGTTTCTTCATGTACACCTTGTACACACACACACACTGTTTATACTTTTATTTTAAGTTCACTACATGTGAGTCATGCATATACATGTTCAATATTCTTAGACCAAACCAAAAGGTTGATGCATGATTTTTGTGCATTTTTTCTCTTAATTATTTCACATAAACCCAAATGGTTATAATCCATTTTATGTGAACAATCCCTTATTCATGAGGCACATTATTCTATCTCGATGTCTCAACCAAAATTCATGAACTATAAAGGCATCATGATTCTTGGTGCTTCACACAAACTAGGGAAATGCAATGCACTATTCTTGTATGGATTCACAAAACAAGTTTGTTCGTGAAGAATTTTTGGAGTTCATTACACTTTTTGAAAGATCCCAGGATCCACCTTCTTCTTTACAAAGGAAAAAATCATTCACATAACTCATTGTCCTTTACAAATAAATTTGTTGGTGATCTTTTTTTCGAGATCTATCTCACAAATTACGGTCTACAGTAGCATATTTTCAACCTCAAAAGATATCTATTTATAGGAATAGTTTATCACCTCATATTCATTTTTAATCAGTGTCCATGACTCCTTCAATTAACTGAGATTAATTCCATTTCACAACTCTTTTAAATATCACAAGTCCTTAGGGATATCATTTAAGTGTACGCCAAAAATAGTGGTGTTTTCTTTCCTGAGTTAACAATGCCCTTCATGGTGATATCCTCTCATGGATGTGTTCACTGCATGTTTCACAAGATCAAACACATTAAATAACTGAATGAACTTAAACTTCATTTGAATATTGGAAGTAGGCCCTTTCTTTGATTTCTTTATTTTTATGGAAAATGATATCTGCGTACATGATGATTCAATTAAAAGTAATGATCCTCAATACATCAATGAGATATTAAAATATTTATAGATGAAATCATGGTGGTTTGATTGATTCTCTGGTGAAATAGATCTCCTTAGATAAAGGTCGAGGTTTAAGATGATTTCTCAGTTGATAAGATAGAGAAGATTAAATAATCAAGAGATTGTCGTTTTGTTCATATTTTAAATGAATTAGGAATAATGTTGTGGATCCCAGTGTCCCACATCAAAATGGCCGAGTTCCTCCCTCTACTTTATAAGAAAATTCATGTGATGAGCTATCTAGAAATCCCTTCCCCCTCTCCCAATATTTCCCCATATCGTTTCACCTACTGTTGTGACACCCTTTACAGTGGTTCTACCTCTCTCTGGGTGCACTCTTATGCCCACTCATGCCACTCTTGGGCTGGATAGTGTGATCTCCCTTTGGCGTGGTCGACCCTTGGGTCTTGTATGTGCCCTCTATTGAGGGTTCCATGGATTCTAGTGGGTTTCCCCCATTTTTAAATATAAGGCCTAAATAATATACCTAGAAAAAATGCTAACTATGTAATGAATAAAACAAAGCCATATAAAATAAAATCCAAAGACACCTTCTTGCCATATTCTTCTCTCATTCATTATGGAATATATATTCATATTTCTTTATGTCCATGGCTTTAAATCCTTATGCATTAAAAATACAATGCATAGGAATTCTTCTTTATAAAATTACTTCTTGTGTGGTAAGAACTTGTGGTAAAAAATGTGCACACTCCTTAGCATATGTTGTCTTCACATTTAAGATAACTTAAACAATCGTCATATTTAATATGAATAATTATCCAAGTGTGAAATAAAATGCCATAAAATGAATTCATAACAATTATCCAAGAATCATCACTTCATCCACATCTCACCAAACACATATTTAAAATTCATTAACAAAAAATAAAACATTGGTCCCAAAAATCTCCCCCTTTGTATTTTGTTGTCAATACCTCTTTAGAAAAATTGAAAAGATTCAATATGTATGATAAAACTTATCCACCTTATTGGAAATTAAATGAAAACTAAAAGTGGTAATTTTTCTCAAAATAAATGTTCTCCTCCCTTTGAAGGTTATTTATTGAATACCTCTGAGAGAGAGGGATGATATAACATGGTTTTTCTTAGTAGAGATCCTTTAGTGAATCAACTCTAAGTCTACTTGGACTAAACCGGTGTAGAAAACAATAGATACATGACCATGGTTTTTAATAATTTCCATAAAAAATAATTAATATTAAATCATACTTAGAATGTATCAATTTTCATTCAAGGTGTTGAAAATAATAATATTTAACAATTTCATAAAAAATCCAACACATGCTTCAAAAACACATCATTAAGTTCAAGTTCATAAATAAATATCCCCATTTATCTAATTTTTTCATCAACCAAGAACTCCCCCTTAATTAATAATACAATTAAGAACAATGTATGAAAGTGTGATTGGAATACCTTGACCTTTAATGTTGAATTTTTTTCCAATGTTTTTATTTAATTCTCAAGGTTTCTCCCCTTAATGGGTTCACACTTTTATTCCAATTCATGGAAGTCAATAGACTCCATGAAGTAAAACCTCATCATGTTTTCTAGAATTAATAGCCTTAAACAACTCCTTCAATTCCCCACATTGTTAGTTAAAAACATATAAAATAATATAGAATAAGGAGTGAACACTTGGTTTCTCAAATATAACATTCATACTAAGAGCTTCCTCTCAATCTAGGATATTATTTTTCATTAATATCAACATGTAAAGATTTATTTGGACTCTTTCTTTTGTTTTGAGTCTCATATGTTTAAAAATATTATTTCTTCCCTTAAACTTCATCTTTTTATTGAATAACTTTTTCAACCGCATTTTTCTAGATCTTTAGGTTTCAAATTGTGTATAACTTATTATAAACTGCCACTTGCTTTACTTTAGATTTTGGATGTTTCTCAGCTTCATCCATTTTTTTATCTAGTTTGAAATCATGTGGCCAAACAAATAGTCATTCTTTATTGAAATCATCAGTCTTCTTAAAATCTTTACATTAATTTCCATTGGTTTTATTTTGGATCCTCTCCCACTTCACAACATAGGGAACTTATCCTTCTTAACTTTTCATGAATACATTAGCCTTGTGACCCTCCAAATTTCATCTGTCACAAGCTTCTCCCAAAATATGAAAAAAATAGTTTATATAGTTTTGGTGCAGAACGATTCATATGTTTTTTTACATTGAAATTTTTTCCTCTAATTATCAATAAAACTCCCCCTTTATTCTTGTCTCATTCTTGGTAAATACATGTTGAATAATTAAGAGTATGATTTGTGACCATTCTTACCATATCACCAACAAAATCTTAAAAATTTTATTCTCCCAGATTGGTTTTGGATGAATCTGTATCTATATTGTTGTTGTCTTTTCTTTGGATTTAGTGACCTTCTTGGTAGATTGTTTTCTTACCTAGATGTGGGAGATTTCCTTTTATTCTCCCTTTCCCTCATAGTCTCAAATTTTTCTTTCCCACAAGCGCCATTACCTTTCTTATCTCTATCTTGAGAAGTTTCTACTTTGATCTCTATAGATTTATTGAAATATTATCTTGATTTATTCAATTCATGTTGAACTAGAAAACATATGGATTATTTATTAAACAACTATTCTTCCCTAACAGCCAAATTCTCTTCAATATCACCTATCACATTTTCCTGTTCAGTAATTTTTAATTTTTTATCCTGATCTCACTAAAAAAAGATATTTCTTTCTTGATCAACATATATTTTTTTCATTAATAGGAACTATTTATTTCTTGTTCTTTTTAGTAGTTAATTTATTGTTTTCATTATAAAGAAATATTCATTTATTACTTGAAATATTTATCCTATCCTTGAAAAATTCTAGTTCCTCTTTCATCTTTCACTCATTTTTTGTTCTTTAATCTTCTTCATCACTACTACTTGAAGAAATAGTTCTTTTCTTTACATGGGAATAGAAGCCAATTTCATTATCTGAAGAACAGCTTGCTGATGGATAAATATTATGCTTAATCATGATATTTGATTTTATTAGGATATAATGTTTCTTCTTCTTCTTATCCCATTTATGTTTATGGGATCTATCATCATCTGATTTTGATTTTGATTCTGATTATTTATCTTTATTCTTTATATTTTTTTTGGAAAAATGACTCGTGATACCATAGTTGAAGCATTTAGGTTTTTTATTATTCATTAAATTCCATATTCCTTTACTAGATCATTTTGAAATAAGGGAAATTATTCAATTGAATCCCTCATCATCATCATCACTTTCTGAATCATTAGATTATTATTCCTCTTCTTATCTGACCCTTCCCTTACTCATGGCTTCAAAGGCCATTTCAATTTTGTCTTTATTCATGAAATCTATAATTTTCATCATCTCATAATCTATGATAATGTTTTTAATTTCATCAAAATATAAGTCATCTCTTTCTTCTAGGGATGAAACTTTTGAATCAAAATGATTTAGAAAATTTATCATCAATTTTTTGACAATGATTGAGTCATCCAGCTTCTCACTAAAACCTCAAATATTGCTGACTATCTCATTAACTCTAGTGAAATAGTCATAAATAATTTCATCATCATTCATTTTAAATTCCTCAATCCTACTACTCCAGACATGTAGTTTGGATTCCATGACTTTGAAATTTTATTTATAGCTTCTTATGAGCTTATCCAATATCTCCTTGGAAGTTTGGATACCCGTGAACTTTGTATAGAACTTTTTTATTAGAGACATAAAGAAGGAATTTTAATCCTTTCCATCTACCAACATATTTATCTTATCATCTTGTGGCATAGCAGTATCATCAATAATGGATGGAAAACCCACTATTATAGCATCTCTCACTTCTAAGTCTAGTTATAGGAGATAGGGTAGCATCATATTCTTCCGATTGTGATAATTCTTTCCACAAAATGTTAGATTACCTTGACTATTGAAAGAATTAAGATTCTCTATCTGTCACAACACTTCCTGGATCATTAGATGGAACCTTTACCCTAATACTACTTGTAGAGAATCATTCTTATTGAACACTGATAGGGGAGGGGTTAATTAGTGGTTTCCTTTTACAAATCCTTTTTTTTCAAATTCAACCTCTAAAACTTGTTAAGGTTCTCTATACACTCAATATTATCTCTCAAACTCACCTCATGTTTAATAATAAAAAAATAAAGATAAGAACACTATAATTACAAGGTTCAGTATAAATATCTACTCCTTTCCGTCTTGGTTATTCCCCCAACATGGATTTTGCATTATAATTTCACTATCTACACAAGTGATTACAATAGATCTGGATCCAACTGAGATACTCTATTTGATTTTGGCTCTAACCAAAAGTATTATTACTCTGGCTCCAAAATATAGACTCCTTCTACTCCTAGATCAAACCAAAAGACTTCAACTACTCTTGGTACCAACTGTAAGGCTTCACCTCTGATAAAAGGCTTGATCCAATACAGGATGATTCTCTGATCATCCTCCATGAGATTTTATGATTTGAATTCATCATGAAATATTTAAATATATTCGACATCCTTTTGTAGGTTATTATTTCATTTATTAATAATTATAATCACATTTTATTGATTATTTTCCTCAGTTAAATAATGCTTGGGATATTCTTCCTTTTGAAGAAGATTCTGCATCAATTAATTTGTGCAAGAAGTGCACAGAAATTCTTCACTAATATTATACAAGAATAACTCACACAATCTCAACTGATACTTCTTGAAATATAAAATCAATTCACTTAAAATTTATTCATGGATTTCATGGTATCCAAATTTTTTGTTTTGGTTATCTCAGTGTTCCTACATATGCATGTATATGCATTCACCAGATTCAACTATTTCATTCAATCTTCACACACCTCACTTATATCTCATACATGTATGTCTACATAAGCATGTTTATCATGTAAAATAAATTTTATTTGTTCAAGGGGTGTGTATATGGTTTTCCTTTTGTTTCTTTATGTACACCTTGTATGAAAACACACATTCTTTATACTTTTAGTTTAGGTTCACTACATGTGAGTCATGCATGGGCATGTGCACTGTGCTTAGCCCGAACTAAAATGTTAATTAATGGGATTTGTGCACTATTTAACTTTATTTCTTGTGCATAAAACCAAATGGGTATAATAATTTTGATGTCACAATCCATTCTTCATGAGACATGGTATTCTTTCTTGATGACTCAACCAAAATGCATGAACCATAAAGACCTCATGGTTCTGGGTGCTTCACGCAAACTTAGGAGGTGCAATGCATTGTCCCTTTATGGATTCATGAAACTAGTTCCTTCTTAAAGAATTTAAATAGTGAATTTCACTTTCTGAAAGATCTTGGGATCCACATTCTTCTTTGTGAAGGCCAAAGGCTTTTTGGAACTCACTATCCTTAAAAAACGAGGTGCTCAATTTTTTGAGATCTCTATCAAAAATAATGATCGATAGTAGCACACTTTCATCCTAGGGTTCTCTATATTTATAGGTAGATTCAATAACCTTTGATAATTTTTTTAATCCACGGCCAAGAATATTTCAAATCCTTGAGATTAATTTTGTTCCAAGGCTCTTTCAAAGATCTCGATTTGTTCAGGATATCATTTAAGTGTACGCTGAAAACAATGGAATTTTCCTTCATGATTTTTCAATTATATTCATGGAGAGAACATCTCATGCATGTTTTCACTACATGTTTCTCAAGATCAAATGCATTTTATAATTGAATGACATGAAACTTCATTTTCAATTAGACAATAGGTGCTTTATTTGATTTCTTTATATGCATGAAAAATTATAGTTGCATGAATGATGATTCAACTCAAAATAATGATCCTCATTATGTCAGAAAGATCTTAAAAGATGTATAGATATGATCATGGTGTTTTGATCAATTCTCTATTGAATTGGATCTCCTCGGATAAAGGTTGAGGTAGAAGACGATCACTCTATTGATCAAGCAGTAAATAATAAATAATTGAGTGATTGTGATTATGTATGTATTTTAAATTATGAAGGAATAGTTCCATGACTCCCAGAATCCCACATCAAAATGGATAAGTTCCTCCCTCCACTTTATGAGAAAATTAGTTTGATGATTTCAATAGAAATCTCTTCCCCCCTCTCTCAGTACTGCCTAGTACTAGTTCAACGGTCATCATTTCTCAATGTACGGTGGTGCTGCCTCTCTATAGTCACACTCCTACACCCACTCATGCTACCCTCATTCTAAGTAGGTTTTTATCCCTTAGTCATGTTCTAACCTTGGGTCTCACATGTTCCCTCGATTGAGGGTTCCATGGATTATAAGGGGTTGGCACCATTTTTTAATATAATTCCCAAATAATATACCTTGAAAAAATTTTAATTATAGAATAGATAAAACAAATCCATGTTAAATAAAATCCCAAGACACCTTATTCTCATCTTATTCTCTCATTCATCATGAATATATATATTCATATTTTTGTATGGCCATGTCATCACATTCTTATGCATTAAAAACACAATGCATGGGCATTCTTATTCATGATATTACTTCTTGAATGGTAATTACTTGTGATAAAATATGTGAACACTCCTTTAAACATGTTTTATTAACTTTTTATATCACCTCAATAATCATCAAGTTTAATTTAAATAATTTTCTAAGGGTGACATCCAGTTCCATAAAATGAATCCATAATAATTCTACAGGAAGCACCACTTCATCCACATCTCATCAAACACATATTTACATATCATTGAAAATAAATGAAACACTAGGACCAACACAAGGGTCCTATTTATAAGAATTTTTGAGACCCTGTGTGGAGGATTTTACTCACACAGGTGTGTTTTTTGGGTATCACGTTGGTGTAACCTACATGAGTCTCCTAGGTGTTCCTTTTGTGGGGTCTATGTGGTGGTACTGGCCTAGAGGCTGCACCTGTGTGGTGATTCTAGGGTGCACAGGCTAGACCTACATGGTAAAACAGGTTGGTACTTGAACAGTATTACTTAACAGAGCATGTGATCCTTGATATCTGGCACTTCTATTTTTCTTGAGGTATTTATTTTTGAAACTTATCATTCTCACATGACAAAAAAGAGTGTTGAAAAAAACCCCATCAAAATAACCTAGAAACTACCTAAGACTTTACCCACACAAAGTATTACTAAAAACATTAAATATAGGTTAAAATATGGCACAATTCATCTTGAAAGTCTAATCCCATTACAATATCCCCTCCTAAGTACTTATCTTCTTTGATAAGTATCGCTAGAGGTCCTGCTCAAACAACTCAAGCCATTAAGCCCACAACTCTGATTGTTTCTCCCAGGTTTTTTCTTGAATATATATATGCTACTATAAAACTTATATTATAATCACCATTTATCTTGAAGTACCTTTCGGATCTGATCAACAATCTACACCGAACATTCCTTGAATGAAGAAACCACCTCAAACTCAACATCTTTTATATCAATCAAATATAAAGGATCTGACTCATATTTCCTATGTTGATATTCATGGAACCCATCATTCATACCTCAATGTCATAGAGGGATATTAAATTAGTATTCCACCATCCTAATCCATTCCAGTACCTCTAATAGTCCCACAAATCATGGTTCCAATTTCCCCTATAACTATAATGGTAGGTTACCCAAAAGAGGTTACACTCACATGAAAACTTGGTCATTTAAAAAAACTACAAAGTATCCATCATAAATATATATAATATATATTCCTTCTTTGAGCATTAACAACCAATTCCCGGTTAACTTCACCTGCTCATATTTTTTCTGCACTAAACTCGGCCCAAAAACTACTAACTCACCATCTTCATTATAATATAATGTAAAATGATAGGTTTAAACATAAAGAGCCTCAAAAGGATGAATTTTAATTGAAGACATAAAACTATTATTATATGAAAAATATACCGAATATATATGGTTGTCCCATGCTCTATAAAATTCTATCACATACTCTTTGAGAATATCCTCTAAAATCTAGATCTTCCTCTCATATGTTTCATCATTATAGGGATGATATTCCATACTTATAACACCCTAAGTTTACATGGTGTGTTTACATTTTTATGTTTATAGGTTGAGTATTATATTTAGGGTATGTAATGTGGTTTGGAGATATAACTTTATGGAGTCTTCAGAAAGAAATTGGAGAAGTGTTGTAAAGGCCACCAGTTATCCGGTAGGATCCACTGGCCATCTAGTGGACCCTGGAAGTGTATCTACATTTCTATAGAGACAACCATCCAAACAATGGTCAATATAGTGTACATATAGTTCTTCATATCTAACCGACCATTTGGTGTATGAGGTAGAGGTGTTGCACCTCTGTTGGTAATACCAGCCGGTCGAATTCCCAACACCGACCAACTGGTGATTCGCAAATGGGTACCTCATTAAGGGTATTCCAAACTGTTTAATCTAAAATTGAATTAATAATAATCATAAACTGAACCCAACCTTATTATATCCAAAACTAATATAATATATCTATCTTGGAATTTGGGTTCCCTCCTCCTCTTCTCATTAGTGTTCAAATCCTAGATCGATATATCAGCTTCCATGAGGTAAGATTCATCTGTTCTAGATAAATCCACTTATACATGTAAATTTATCCATTTTTCTATGATATTTATGCTATATATATGGATTATATAATGATATAACAAATAATTCTTGGATCATTTAAAGATAATAATTATATCTATAGAGTTGGCCACCTTTCATTAGACCAGATCTAGATCTACCATTGATGGTGGTTATCATTGCATAATTTGATTTGATTCTAAGCCTAAATCGCCACTTATTTATTTAATATTGTTCTAAATTCCTTTTGGTGAATTATAATTTGTTTTTGGGGCCCTTTGTGTGTGTTCTTGATCCAGTTGGTGCGTAGTCTTGGTTTTAGTGATGACTCTCATTTGGTTTTACCATGCTTGAGGTAGGAAGTCCTTATCATTTGGGACCCTTTTATAGAATTTTATGTTATGATTTTATTGTGGGTTTTTATGTAACCCATGAGACCTTACTTTATGTGACACATTATGGATTTCAATGTTATTCATTATATGTTAATGTGTTCTTATCATATGAAAACCTTTCTTGATATGACATGATCATGAATTGATATGTTATTCTTTGAGTTTGAACATTTACATAGCCTATGGTAACTCTAATATAGATATAAATAGGATGAGGTTTATCTGGAATGGGTAGTAGGATCCTTAGAGGGAGAGTGTGGATGAAATGTTTGATATTCATAGCTCTAGGTAGTATGTTGGTTAGTGTCATAACTTGGAACATTCAACCGATATGGGAATGACCATGTGACATTGGAAGAGGTACATGATTTGGAATGTCCATCACATTATATAGATGGGGAAAATCCATGTGTATGAGTAGAGTTCCAATGAGTAGGGTGTGTTGGGTGTACATACCATCATGAAGGAAAGGAAATATCCATAATATGGGCCAGTTGTGACTAATCCTTAAAGGAATGTGTGGAATTATTCCTTAAAGGTATAACATGGACATTGATCAATGGAATTCATTTTTCCTCCATCATGGTTCTAAAGTAGGTGGAGTTGCGGTTCATGGAACCTTTCTTAGAAAATGATAACTCATAACTTGATTGGTTTTTTGCACATTTACTTGTTTTCATGGAATAAAATTCTATATATTATTTCACTTTATATTAAGGAAACACTGGTCGTATCCTACTGGGTTTATACTCACACCCATAATGGGATTCTTGGTGCACATGTAGAATTTATGATCAGAGATACAACAAAGGGAAAGATCCCTAAATCAGGTAGTTAGTAGGAGGATCTTGGAGGGTGGAGGCAATACAGGGGAGGAATATGGATTATTTCCATAGTTTTTCCTATATTACTATTTTCTTAATACTTGTATTGATATACTACAATGAGGATATTGGATTATCTTGTATGAACTTATATTCCATTTGATACTGTATGTTGTTTTCATTAAACTTGGGTTATATGGTTCTATGGGTTTATTAATGTTTTTCCATGTTTATGAAGTATGGTTATTGTTAATGAGAGAATATTATCCCCAAGGAACCTTTGAGTCTCTCAACACTAGTCAACCTCATGTGTATAGGGAGACATGTATGATTCCATGTGGAACTCTTCCTCTGACATAGAGATTCAGTTTGAGGAATTACAATCTTATATCAAATAAGGTAACCTTTTCTTTTTGTTCTTCTTGAATATGTTTAGAGAATGGTAGAAAGTATATTGGTTGTTTGGAACATGGGTAGGGGAGTCATGCACATTCCTAGATATCTCACATTTAATGGACCTTCAAGTTACCAGGGTATGGATTTTTGTTTTCTGTTGAGATTTTATTATTAATCTATTTCACCTTTAGTGATGAACATGATTTTAGTGTTATGGTTTTTTTGATTTGGTTGTGTTCATGCATCATGAGTAGGCATATAGGTTCACATGTCATGCATTTTATTTCTTATCATACATATTAATTCAATTAATTAAATGTCATTGATTACTTATTTTGTGATATATTTGTACTATATTTTTAATTAATTAGATTAATCATTCTATGTTTTTTATATGTATATGACTGTGACTAATGTTTAGGTTTTTGAGACTTGGTTTAGGATTTGGTTAGTACTAAGAGGTTGTGCCTTATAGAAATGGGTAGCCTTTTATGATGATTCTTCATATAGTCATTTTTTAAACCATTAAATTATTGATTATTTTAGTCCTTTAAGTGGTTGAAGGTATTTCTAAGTGTTCATTTTGAATTTCAGATAATGTCACCATGACATAATCTCACTGAACCACCTAGAGAAGTGTGCCAGGATGATCCTATAAGGGGTTATGCTCCTATAATCCCTCTATATGTGTATAAGGGTGTCACTGATTATGCTCCAATATCCACTATAATAGTTTAAGTGGTGGAACCACTTCTACCTAGGGTCTTTTATATAGTTCTTGTTCAATATGTAGGATCACACATAATGATAGTTGATTATGATCCGGACTTTTATCTTCATCATACACTTTCCTTCCAGGGAACTGGAGAACCTTGGGATACTGAGGATTGGATTTAAATCATTGAGGGAATAATTTATCTAGTGGATACTTCAGAGGATATATTGGTTAAGTTAGTTGCTTTTATGCTTCAAGGACCCATGAGAAGATAGTGGGGTATTATGAACCAGGTAAGGAGATGTGAGGATCTGACTTGATAAGCCATAAATAATCTCTTGTTTGAGGAGTCTTTCCTAGATACAATGAATCTAGATCAAAAAAATGAGTTTATATATCTTTAATAATGGATGATGTCATTATCTTCTAATTCTACTTGTTTTAAAGAATTACTTCAATTTTATCTTCTCTTGGATGGAAATATAGTGCCAAAGGATTGGAAATTTTAGATTTTCTTACAGCCTAAAATGAGGTGTCAGGTGAGGAAATTCAACCTAACCACATATTTGAGAGTGCTTAATTAGTCTCTCACAATCAAGGAACCACTGGAGGATGATATGGAAGTTGGTCTTCTTCCAATTCTCAATGGACTGATAAGTGTAATTGCTAGTGGTGTTGTGGGTGACCTTTCTAGTAGTAGATTAGGAATTCATAGGATTTGTTCTAGGGTGGAAACAGGAGACCAAATAAGAGAAACCATTATTCATATCCATCTATGTATGGGGGTTCTATCAAATTCTATAATTGTGGGAAAGGGGGGAACTACAATATTTCTTACATGAAACCACATAAGAAGTGTTATTGATGTGAAAAAACAGGTCACCTTTAGCTTTTTTGTTTAGATCTATCACAAATAGACTAAGGGAGATTAGGAAATTGTGTGTCCAGAGTAACTCAATAATAGGCATGGAATCTATATTTTTTTGTAACCCAGGCGATTCATCAGCTTAAGGGGTAGTTTCATGGACCTAACAAAAGTATAGTTCATGTAGTGAACTAGGTTCTAGATGATGGTGAAGAGGGGCCTTAAACTGTTTGAGGAATATTCTTGATTTCATCTACACTTTCTTCAACTTTATTTGATATAGTAGATTCCCATTATTTTATAACTTCTCAAGTTGTTGCAGGTTTATACATACCGGTTAAGTCATCTCCTGAGTTTCATTATCTAAACACATCCTTGGGATAGAACCTATGTCATCTACAGATATATTCAGAGTGTCCCATTGTAGTTGTTGTATACATACATCTATGGAATTTCATGGATCTGTAAATTCTACCTTTGATGTAATTTTTGGTATGGATTAGTTGGCTAGTTATAGATATTACATTGATTTTTATCAAAGATGAGAAACTTTTACCTCTCCTAAGGTATAAAATCATGTCTTGATAGAACAGTGGGATTTATAAAAACGTATAATAATACTGAACCTTATCCAAGTTGGATCCATTATAGGGAAAGTGGAAAGTATGGTTCTTATATAAAATTAGGAAATATTTTCATCCTCTATTCCTTCTATGGTAGATCTTTATCTAGATGTATTTCCAAATGAATTATCAGAAATTACACCTAAATATGATATTGATTTTGAGATTAAACTCGTGTTAGGTATGAAACTTATATTAATTCTTCCATACCATATGGAACTGTATGAGTTATAGGAATTAAAGGTGCATCTTCAGGATCTAGAGGAAAATGGATTTATCACACCAATCAATTCTCCTTAGGGTGAACCTATTTTTCTCATAAAAAATCAAGACCAGAGCCTTTTCCTATGTATAGTATATAGGATGAAAAATTAGGTAACAGTTAAGAATAGGTTCCCATTGCCTAGGAATGATTATTTTTTTGATCAGTTGAGGGAAGCTAGGTGGTTCTCTAAGACTGAATTATGATTAGACTGTAACCATATTTGGTTTAGAGAATAGGATATAAATAAGACTGCATTTGGAAGAAAGTACATAATATATGATTATATTTTCATGCCTTTTAGGTTGATGAATGTTATAGAAGTGTTCATAGATCTCATGAACAGGATATTCCATCTATATCTTGACTCTTTTGTTGTTGTTTTCTTTAATGATATTTTTATATACTCATGGACCTTGGATATTATTTCTATGCACCTTGATATTTTATTGATTAAACTCCAAGCACATCATCTTTATGAAAATATTTCAAAGTGTTGCTTTTAGATCCAATAGGTGTGACTCCTTGGGAATATAATTTATAAGGTATGAATCTCAGTTGATTCAGAGAAAGTAGAGGTCATGATGACTTGGGACCATCCTAGGAACAAGTTCAATATCAAAATATTCTTAGGATTTTCCAAATAGTATAGATGGTTCATTCTATATTTTTCTCATTTATAAGTGACTATGGTTAGACTTACCAGTAAGGGGATAAAGTTTGAATGGATTGATTTGTTTGAAGATACCTTCTTGGTTTTGAAGAAGATATTGAAAATAGATCTTATCCTGATATTTCTAGATATTAGGATATGCAATTTACTATGATGAATTGGGTGTTATTTTAGGAGTATTTTTTACATAGAGGGATCATTTAGCAACTTATGGGTTGAGCTGGATAAGACCCCATGAGTGTAACTACCCTACGCGTGACTTGGAGTTTACAGTTGTGGTCCATGCTCTGATGTGCTAGCTCCATTATCTCTTTGGTGAGATATTTTTTCATCTACACATACCACAATACCTTGTGTTATATCTTCTCTAAGTTGTAATTGAATCTATAGAAATGGTTTTGGGTGGATTATATGAATAATTTTTATTTATATGGTTTATGAACTGGTAAAATTTAATTTTTATACTAATTTTCTCAAAAGGAAAACATAGGAGCTCATAGAGAGACATTAAGAGGAGGAATGGCATTTGATGAGATTATTGGATGACTGGTTAGTGGATTCATATGAGGACTAATTTCTAATGACTTTTTTTTCATTTTTTTCATATCGATATTGGTTAACCAAAAAAATTCCATCCATGGGTCGGATATTTAATTCTTATTGATGAAGGAACAGTGGGTGGAAAGTTACCCAGTTCCAAGATAGAAGATGAATAGTGATGATATAATCTTTATTCATGGTAGAGTAGTAGTTCCTAATTCCATAAGGGAATATATAATGATGGAATAATATGCCTCTTATTTGGAAGTTCACCCAAGTTAGACAAAGATGTATTGGCATATTATGTGATAATTTTGGTGGATGAGAATGAAGACAGACATTGTGGGTTTTGTCTCTCATTTACAAACCTATTAGAGGATCAAGGTGGAGCATTATTGGCCAATAATATTACTTAAGATACTTCTCATGCCCTTTTTAAAGATGGATGAGGTGGATATGGACTTTGTGATGGGGTTTCCCAAGACCTCAAGAAGTCGAGATATTGTTTGGGTGATAGTTGATCAGCTGATAAAGGTGGGACATTTCTTTCTGATCTAAGAGACTCGCTCTACTGAAGAGTTATGAAAAATTTATTTCTATGAGATTATAAGACTTCATGGAGTGTCTTATAGTATCATATCATAAAGATATTCATATTTTACATCATTATTTTTTATGTATTTTAAAAGTCTTTAGGGACTTTATTAAAGCAGAGTGCAGCATATCATCTGTAGACCAATGGAAAATCAGATAGGAAGATCTAGATATTAGAGGATACACTTTGGGAATGAAATATATATTTAAATGTATTATGGGATGATCATCTATAATTGTAGGAGTTCATGTACAATAACAGTTTCTAGGCTTTGATTCAAATGAAACCTTTTAAGGATATTTATTGTCGGTCATGCCTCTCACCACTGTGTTAAAACGAGGCAGGTGTGGTAGCTCAATTAGGATGATTGTGGTTAAGGATACCTCTAAAAGGGTGTATTTGAACCGAAATTATATGGTTCCAAGTTTTATTAGATAGTGATCATATACTGGCTAGAGGATATGATCGTTGGAGTTCATTATGGCCCACCAGATTTTCTTATGGGTATCACCTCAGTAGGGTAATCATTATTTTTTGAGGCAAGGGAAGCTGAAACCATGGTTATTTGGACCATTTCATATCATCAAGAATATGAAGATAGTTGACTACCAATTGTATCATCCTCCATGATATCGATGTATGCGTAATTTTTTATATGTCTCTCATCTCTAAATGTATGAGTTCGGTCCAATTTATGTGATTGAATAAAACTACTTGAGCTAAAACTAGATGCATCATTTGTAGAGAATCTTATGTGGATTGCACACTGAAGTGATAAGGTGATTTAGGGGAATATGGTACCACTTTTTCAAGTCTTATGAGAACATATACAGATCCAATAGGATACAACGGAGTAGGAGTATAATATTTGGGCTCAGTGGACTTAATTGTTTTAGAAAGATCAGTATAAGGCACTTCTCAGGGGGCGAGAAGATGTTAAAGGGAGAGATTTATAATAAAAATAGTTTCTAAGGTGTGTTTCCCTTTTTATTTTTCCAGGTTTATTTTTTTTAGGTTATCATAAGTGGCTTGGAGAGATAGTTTGATGGATTCTTGTGAAAGGAGTTTGATAAGTGTTGTAGAGGCCACCGGTTAGTCAGTAGAATCCATCGGTCATCCAGTGGTCCCTAGTAATAAATATACATTTTTTAAGATCTTTAAATCTATATAATGGATGAATTAGGATATCTATAGTTCTACATATCCCACCAGCTAGCTGATGGCTATGGTAGAGGTGTTGTGCACTGGCCAGTTACGGGTTCCCCGATGGGTACCTCATTAAGAGTGCTCTCACATTTTTACTATAACATGTCATTAAGTATAATACCCCACCTAATCAGACACTATTATGACTATATTGAATGGAATATAAGTCTCTTGGATTCCTTGTCCCCCCCCCCCTCTTCTATTTATAATTTGAATTCTTGATTAATATGTTGGATTCTAAAGGTAAGATTCATCCATTCTATCAAAATCCTATTCTTCTAAATTTCTCCATAGATATATTCTATGTTAAAGATATCTATGGATTCTATCATTATCTAATGAATAATTCTTGGTCCATTCATAGATCAACATTGAATCTAGAGAATTGGCCACATTTCCTTGGATTGGATATAAATCTACCATTTATGGTGGTTTTCATTTCACGGGTTGATTTGATTATAATCCTATGTCACCACCTATCTAGAATCACTTATTTGAGGAATTCATATTAGTTTTAGCGGTCCCTGGTGTGATAGATTGATTTGGTAGGTGTGTGGTCATGGTTTGGGTGATGAATCGCATTTGGTATCAATGTGATTATGGTAGGAAGTATATATCATTTAGGGCCCTTATTTGGCATTTTATGTTATGATTTCCATGTGAGTTCATGTGAAATGCATGAGCCCTTTCTTGATGTGACACATTATTCATTGATATGTTGTTACTTATATGTGCATGTGTGCTTAGACTATGTAAACCTTTCTTTATATGCCATTATCATGACTTTTTATTTTATTTATTTTATTTAGAAATATTAATAACCTATGGTAACTCAGGTAAAAATATCAATTTGGTTAGTTTTCTCTAGAATGGTCAGTTGGCTCCTTAGAGGGTGTGTGTGGATGTCTAATAGTTGTGGCTCTGGGTGGCAAGTTGGATAGCATCAGAAATTGGCACATTAAGATGATATGGGAATGAACATTTGATGTTGGAAGAGGTACATGATTTATAATTTCCATCACATTATATTGATGGAAAACATCCATGTTCATGAGTTGAGTTCCATTGATTCGGGCATTTCAGGTGTGCATAGCATCATGAAGAAAAGGAATAGCCATGAGATGATATAGTTGTGACTTTCCCTTCAAGGAGGGAATATAATTTTTCATTAAAGTTGGAATGTATACATTGATCAGTGAACTAAATTGCTCCTATGGAATGTTGGTGAAGTAGGTATATTCGAGGTTTATGGAAGCTTGGTTAGTGTACGATGACTTGGAACATGATTGTTTGTTTTCACATTTACTTGTTTTCATGGAACACACTTCTATATATTATTGTAGTTTATGTTAAGGATGTGCTAGTGATTTCCTAATGGATTAATAATCACATCCTGCATGGGTATCTTGGTGCATGTTCATACTTTATGGTCAAGGATCTAGCAAAAGGAAAGATCCCTATGTCGGGAAGCTAATCAAGAGGATATTTGAGGGTGGAAGTGAAACCATGATAGACTCCAGATTGTTTCTATAGATTTTACATTATTTATATTTTATTTATACTTTTATTTATCTACCACATTGGGGATCTTGGATTATCTTTTATGACCTTATATTTCATTTTATATTTCATATTGTTTTCATTCAACTTCCTATATGCAGTTCTATGATTTTATTTATATTTTTTGTTGTTTATAGAGTATGGCTATTATTAATAAGGACATAGTCTCCCCACGGCACCATCGAGGCCCTCACAGCAAGTCATTAGCCTATTGTATATGAGGAGGCATGAATGGGGCCATGTAGAACTCAGATACAAACTTAGTGATTTGGAATAGGGTGTTACAGAACTTAGTTTTAGTTGTGATCCCCTTGCCTTTTGAAATCACCTACAAAATAATGACATAAAATGATCATCTTGATCTAACACAATAGTCATAGAAACTCCATGTAGCCTGACTATCTCTTATATATACATCCTACCCAAATCATCCACAGATTGAGTTTCTCAAATGGGAAATAAATTTACAACCTTTATAAGCTAATAAACAACAACCCACATTGTATCTTAGATTTTCAATATCCTAGGAAACCATGTAACAAAGTCCATCATCACCTCATCCGACTTACACAAAAGTAAAGGAAGAGAATAAATTAAACCATAGGGTTGTTGATGTTCTTATTTGATCCTCCAAAACGTGGGTAAATGAATGATGAAACCTACTACATGTTTTTTCCTTCCTTTCCACTAGAAACATCAGATATCATGATACATCTCAGTTTTTACCACCCATTTTTAAGTGTGAGAGTCCCTCGTCATTTATTCTCTCATATAAGTAGGAACTACCACTCTACCATGTACATTAAGTGCATAATTATCATCTAAGGACCATCTGGGAACAATTTTGTCTCATGTTAACCTCTCTCACATTGTTATAAAATCTGGATCAATCTATTGATTGACCTTGAATCAATGAAACAAAGTAAAAGTGATGACTAAGGGTGAACAAGATACCCCATAATTATCCTCAGATACATCCACCTTCTAAATCATGATCAAACACATCAACTTCCACTCTTCTTCCAATGTTTGAGATAATAACATCTATGTCTTCCTCCTAAGATAATTTTCAACAACATTACCATTTCTTGGGAAATGCTCTATCTTGAAATCGAATGTCTATAGATAATCAAACCAACGTCTTGAATAAATATTCAAGTATCTCTAGAATAAAATAAATCATAATATATTTTGGTCAATATAGATAGAAAATCTATCAATAAATAGATAATGACACCAACATTTCAAATCATTAACCACAATAGGTAATTGTAGGTTGTGAGAAGGGTGGTTTGGTTCATGATTTCATAGACATTGGGACCCATAAGCAACTATCATGTCATTTTGCATCATGAAATTCCACAAACTAACTCTAAATATATCACAGTATATTGTGTAACTAATAATAGGTTTTAGTAAAATCATCATTAGAGTATATTTCAACCTTCTCTTTAGCTATAAAAAGGCCTCCTCCCATTGGACGATCAACTCAAACTTTACTACCTTCTTGGAGAGTTTGGTTATATGTGATAAAAAACAGGTGAAGTAATGGATAAACCTCATATAGTACCTAGATAATCCAAAGAAACATAAAAACTTGAATGTGTCCCTAGTTCGGTCCCATTATATAATCACCCACACCTTCTATAGATCAATAAAAATACTTAACTCAAAAATAACATACCTAAGAAAGTATACCTATTAGATCCATAAGTGACATAACAAAATCTTCGAATATAGTTGATGTGCTAGAAGTTTACTCAACACAATATCTAAATTTATGGAAAATAATTTTGAGGTCCATGCATATGTAAATATATCATCAAAAACACCATGATGAAGGAATCTAGGTATGGGTGAAAAAAATTTCCATGAGGTCCATGAACACTACTAGAGAATTCATCAACCCAAATGGAATAACAAGATACTAATATAACAAACATCTATAATTTAACATCCTCTTTGGTATATCCTCTTCTCTGATCCAAATTTGGTGATATCCAAATCATAGATAAATTTTGGGGAACCACTAGGATCCCCTCAATTGATCAAACAAATCATTGATCAAAGGAAAAGGATACCGGTTATTCACTGTGACATGATTAAATTTTCTATCATTCATGCATAGCCTTAGGATAAAATCCTAATTCTTGTAAAATATAATTAGATTTTCCCAAGGGTAAGTTCACAACTAAATAAACCTCATTACCTAATGATATTCAAAATTCACTTTTAACTCCTTCATCTCAGTCGGTGTAATCCTTTATGGAGGGATCAATATAGGTTTCACACCAGACATGAGTTCAATCTCATACTTGATTCCTCTATGGGGAGGACGTCTAGAGATACTTTTTGGAAAGAAATTATGGTAAATCCACACCATTGGAGGAAAATTAGTTAGATACATTACTTGATCTTCTACAAGGACCATACCTTCCACTTGAGCTATAATGTACTTGATCTGAATAAGGTCTAGTTCCACTCTACCTACTTATAGATCTCATTAACCGGTAAAAATATGTCTATCTACTTTCAAGGAGGTAAAGTTAACATATATTTGATAACAATTTATATTATCTAGATAATGATTCAACCATTATATACCAAATACCAAATCAAAACTAGTCATCTCTAAAATATGGAAATCCCATATATGTTTGTATCCTATAACCACTATAGGATATTTTTTATATCTATGAGAATGCACTATCCTATTTCCAAGAGGGATGTCAAGAGACAAAAATTTGGTGAAAACCACTATATCCAAATACAACCTAGAAAATAATTTAATAGATATAAAAGAATAGTAATATTTTATATCAATTAAGGCAGTAGAGAGAATAAATGTAATTAAAATCATGGCTTGAATTGTTGAAGGCCCCACTCCATCATTAACTAAAATATGATTCATTGTGTAGAATCTACCCACATCAGATCCATGAACTTGTCCTTAGGATCCTTAGTTCACCAGATTCACTAAACCCTGTGAATTCTATAACTACTGTTGAGATCCCCTTCCTAATCCATGGACTATCCCACCTAAAGTTTTTGGCCTCCTTATCTATGGTTTTACTAGACATGCCCTTAGAGCCTGTATCTTCTTAGAATTCCTACATAAACCTGATAACTTCTTTCTCAATAGAAACAATAGATTTATACCATTTTACCACAATGATGAAACTTCCTATGAGTATCTAGGAAAAGTTTATGGTAGTCTCCAAACTTTCCACAGATAAAGCACTGGGGAACACCTCCTCTTGTCAAGATATCTGAAGAAATCATTTTCTTCTCTAACTACCTATCGTTTCCCTAGAACATTTCCTTAGCCTTACTATTTCTATTTACATATGGTTCATCCATAGTTCCACTTGATATCCCACCTTCTAGACCACTAATGATAGGAATAATACCTTCTTCTCTATCCTACACTAAATCTTACTAAATTATAAGGCCATACAAAGCACTTATGAGTATGTGGTGAGGTTAAAGTTCATCATTTGGCACCTTAACTCGGGTAATGATCCAATATCAAACTTAATGTCTTTATGTACCTCATTCCCAACCAAAATAGATAAAAATATAGAAACTCCATAAATTGAACAAAATACTATGTTCCCATCATCATTTCTCACTAGAGGTCCATGAAATCCATGGATCTATCCAACTTCATCATATCTAGGAATAATTCATTAAAAAATATATCCTTAAAGGAATTCTAAGTTAGACTCTCATACTTCCCATCCTAGTTCATCATGCCCCACCATCTCCTAGATGTTCCTTAAAGTATATATGTATCCAATTTCTGTCTTTACTCATCATGAGTCTCTACTAGATTATAGATTTCTGTTATGATCTCAATCAAGTCATCGACACCTTGGGGAATATAGTTCCCTAGAATACTGAGGAATGTAGTAACTAGAAATATCATAAAATTTTACCATTTTCATCCCACACCTATGGGATACTATTCTCTAAAAATTAATTGTTGAAATTTTCCAACCTAAAGTGGTTCTGCTTCTTGGATCGTTGGAGAGACTATTAGATCCTTCTCATATTTGTTCTCTTGCACATCTGAATGTGTTTTAGCATAATTTCCTATGAAAATATCATCCGATCCTTGTTCACTGTGTGATCCCTTAAGACGTCATTAAGGATAAATTATTTGAAATTACATATCTAAAACATAAAAATTACTTTAATAGATTAAATAGAAATATTACCTAAGAATTTAACTAGAATATAAATAAGAACCACTTCACGAAGACTCTTCCTAAGAGGCAACCTATGACCATAACACATAACCCCTTACATTACCCAAGGCCTAATCCAAAGTCTCTAGTACCTTCATGTTAGTCACAACCATGTACAAATAATAAGATATATCATGATCAATATCAAATAATTAAATGTCAGAAATAACACATCTATGAGGAATAGAACATAAACTATTCCTACCACTTAATTAATTAAACCTCTATTAATGATAAAAAAAATTGGTGTATGAAATGTGAACCTATGTGCCTACTCATGATTCATGAACTCAACCAAATACAATAAAATGTAACTACACAACAATAATCATGATCAACATGAAACTGTAATGCCAGAATCAATAATATCAATCCCACTTTCCCTTGTAACTCAAAGTTCCATCAACACATGATCTGGACAAGCACATAAATAAATCCCCAAATCTAGTTCCAACTATCCTATATCCTTTCTACCAAACTCCCAAATCAAATCTAAAGAAAGGGGATAAATATTATACAATTTTTTAATGCCCTGAACTGAATCACTGAGTCTGGTTCAGAGTGTCACGTGAACTCATGCATGCCTCCCTATATGAAAGAGGTTGGAAATTGGTGATGAGGGCCTAAATCAAGACATGGAGAGACTATTACCACGATATAGATATCCAATCAAAACATATACATAAAGTAGCAATAATAAAATCATAAAAATCATAAAATCATAAAATCATGAAACATAAGCAAATAACATAAACCATGTTGTATCATTAATTCATACAAGATAACTAAACAATAAACCAACTATAAGTTGAGTATTAAAAGAAAACAAGGATTGATCATAATAATAGATTCTATAACAAGTAAACTATGTCCTCTATAACTCTACCCATTTTCCCTGCCCTTTCCCTTAACTAGATCTTTGATCATAAATCTTTACACACACTGAGGTACCCATTCAGGGTATAATTATAACTCAATAGGCCACCAAAAATTCATCCATAACATAAGTACAACATTTATATATAATTTTATTCCATGATAAGAGAGTAAATACATAAGTAAAGAACCACATTCCAGGTCATCATGTGCTAACCAGGATTTTAAAAACCCAAGCCCAGTATGCTCAACCCCATGCCAGAGGAGAATATATGTCTAGTTTTCAAGAACCTATGAATAGGACACAAGGCTAATGTAAGTCTTGTAACAGGACACAAGTCCATCATGCCTTAGGTCATGCCATAAGTCTATCATTCCCACTTCCAATCTCAAACCAAGACTCATAGTCATCATGTTCATCCATTAGTTATTCAAGACCCTCCATAATTATCCTGCATCATGTCAAACAAGCTCCCCATTTATGGGATTTATTGAGCCATGAAGGGTACACTTATCAATTTGATATTGGATAGTACAATTCTACGTGTAACAAACCGACCTAGGATACCCTCAAAACTGATACCTAAACTGATCCACCATATACTTGAAAGGTATTCCCAATCCCCACGAGATGATAAATAGAAACCAGACGTCAACAATAAGAGAGGGAATAGTTTTTCACAACCAGAAACAAACTGAATGGCATATATACATATAACAGAAAGGAATAGTATAAGAAAAATAAAATAAATATATTCCATAACCAAATAGAAAAATGGTACTGATATAAATCAAATAATTTAACCAATATTTATGGTATATTTCTGATAACAAAGGATAACTAAAATATAAACCATCTAATCCATGTGATAGGTGGGAAACATCCCACCATCTCAACACCAGTTACCTATACCCATAATAAATAAACCACACCACCTCACTGTGGCACCTTTCCTTTTCCTATATTAAATTTCAATACCATGTTTACAAGCCGCTAAAGGGGTGTATAGGTTTTGAGCTAAATAGGCTCAGTGGGATCTAACCCAAGTTTTTCATATCATGTATCTATACAACAATCTCATAAACTCAATTTATAAAACATAGAATGATAAGAAATAATGAAGTTTTATATCAAAATAATGGTAAATAGGTACCCTTTTCCATAGTTCTAAAATAATTCTAGATAAAAATATATCAAATAATAAATATATAAAACCATTTATATTTCATCAAAAACAAGTATCTCAAGTCAAATCAGTACAAATCCAACACACAAATGATAAAAATGTCATGGATAACTCATGGTCATGTTACCTAGGTCACTCATACATAATTCATGACTAGTATGAACTATAAGTCCCAAGTACCCATGTATTAAGGTCTGGGAACATAGAAACATCCCCGGAAGTGAACCCTCCTATAATGTTAATTCAAGTCCTGAAGAAAAATGCATATCAATATAGGAATGGAAGAACGCCCAAGAAAGTAAACCTTCACAACAATATCAAAAGATGATCCCCTATACTAAAAATACCACCTAAGTATCCAAGGATCATATGTGTGTCATATCAAATCATTTAAAATTTATAACATAAATCATAGCAAAATTTCAAACACCCATTCCCATTAAAACCTTCTTTGAAAATCCATTTCACAGTCCATTTTAAAAGTCTTTCAAAATCATATTTATTTTTATAAAATGAGTGGAAAACCATAATTTTCTCAAAACCCCATTTCACACAAACAAAGAATTAAATCATTCCATTTCAATTTGAAACCCATTTAGAAGAATAAGATAAATCAATGGTTCATATAACATAAACTAGATATAGAACCACCCACCTTGAAATCAGGTCACAACCCACCCAAAATGGGATCCAAAAACACTGAACGGAATGTAGAACAAAAAATTGATTCCATATGATTGATTCCCACATATTATAATCACATTATATAAATTAAATAGTTATTGGATATGATAGATCACAACATACCAAAATAAAAACACTTGTCACGCCACAACGAAGTTGGGAGCCATACCTTGAAACAAGATCATACAAGGGATCTAGAAGAATAAAAAATAATCAACACGTGATCAACGTATCCTATAAATGTATCCCAACTCCACTAATGAAACTAATGATGAAAAGGAATCATAAAGGTATCTCACTAAGATTAATTTAGTGAAACCACCATGGATATCAAATGTCGAACAAAGGATTATAGAAGTAGTGGAAACACCCAAAATCACTTAGAGGAAAGCTAAGGTTGAGGGAGAACAACTGAAAAACAAATGACTAAATGATTTATGTAAATGATAGATAAAAACTAATAGGAATTAGGGGTTTTCATCATAAATCCCAATTGTTTGATGTAAATCCACTATGATTAATATTCATTTAAAAACATTTTGTCTCGGGTTAATTTATCCTGAGTGGTGATTTTATGCCATAAGAATGGGTTTTACAGTGTAAAACCATTTTATGACCTAAAAGGTTTTATAGCTTAACCATTTCAATGTCTTGTTCTCTAGGGCACATTTATGTCATAAGACAAAAAAAATTTGAGTAAATTCATCCAACAAAAAGAACCAAACATATAACTGAGTAGAAAACTAAAAAAATGATTCTTATTCCCTCTAAACCTAAAAAACTTACTATTAAACATCATAAGAGAATACCTTAAATATAGGATGATACATTATCTCCACCATGGGACTTTCCATCCACAAGAATTCATGTTTAAGAAGGGTGATCTAGAAATAGGTGAGGCCACTACTCCCTCACAAACGATTCATGCTCCCATGTCTCATAAGAATCTGATATGTGTCACCATACCAGTATAACCAATGGAATAGACTTCTTATTCATTACTTTCACCTATAAATAAATAATATACACTAGTTTCTCTAGAACTAAAACACTCAATCTCTTCCCATTTCAAAACATGAGGTGGATCGTGATGATATTTTCTGATCTAAGATATGTGGAAAACATCATGTAAACATGTCAAATGATCCAAAAATTAAAAATGATATGAAACTTTCCTATTCCACTCAGTGACCTCAAATAGTCCAACGTATCTTGGATCCAACTTCCTTTGTTTCCCAAGCTGGTGGTGACCCAACCGAGGAGAGACTTTCTAGAAAACTCAATGACCAACAAAAAACTCCAAAGGACGGCATCAATGATCTGCATATGATTTCTACTAACTCTAAGTAGTAACTAGATGTTGGTGTATATCTTCAATCCTTTATAACATCTCATGAATGATTCTAGATCTCATAAGAGAGGGATTTCCCACCTCTACTAAACAAATAGGTGACATGCATAGGTGAATATGAAAATCCTCAGAGGGTTCCATTATGATCAATGACTAGTAACTATTTTTATAAGAAAACTCAAAAAGACATAGATGGTTATCCCATGATCCCCAAAAATCAAAGAAAAGGGAATGAATCATATCCTCTATGACATGAATAGAATACTCAGTCTAATCATATGTCTATGGATGGTATGTTGTACTCAACCTAACCTAATTCCCCATCACCTCTTGGAGACTCTTCTATAATCTAGAAGTAAACCTAGGATCCCTATCTGAAATGATGGTAGAGGGAACCCTATGTAACCTCACAATCTATTCAACATACAAGTTACCCTATTATTAAACCTTAGTGGTGTCCTTCATTGGCATAAAATGGGATGATTTCATCAATTGATCAATCACCACCCAGATATAATTCTTCCCTTAGTGATTTTTTCGCAATCTAAAACTAAATTCCATGGACACATCATCCCATTTCCAAACCAATGCTAGAAGAGGCAATAGAAAATAAAAAGGTTTCAGATGATATTCCTTAATTTTTTTAGTTGTAACAGCATGAAACAAAATCAGTAATGTCACGCTTCATACTTGTACACTAGAAACATTGTCTCATGTCATAATGCATCTTCATATCACCCAAATGAATATACCACAAATAAATATGATAGTAAAAATAAATTAAACTCCTCATGTAATCTGGGTTAGTAAACTAAAACATCATCAGAAGGGAGGGACCAACCAGAAATGGTATCCCCACTATAAAGGGTTTCCTTAATTTCTATGAACTCCTCATCCTGCTACCAATCCTAGAGAATATACTCAAAGAGATATGATGATAGCCAAACACTAATCATAACTATACCTGAATCATCCTCTATAGTTTCTAGATGCAATGGAGTGAAGATTTCCATAAGGTTCCACTCTTCCTTAAATTAAAATATAGAGTATGATGGAAATTTTCTACTGATAGTGTCTTTAATGACATTCCCCTTCCCGGGGTGTAGTAAATGTCAAAATTGAATGTCTAAAGGTACTCTACTAACACCTCTATCTAATATTCAGGTATTTATGAGAAAATATTTAACTTAAAATATTACTTTTAGAAAAAAAAATGAACCTCTACCTAAAAAGATAATTCCTCTAACACTTAAGCATATTCATAACTGTGGTAAGCTTCAAATCTTTAGTGGGTAATTATTATCATGTGACTGAATCTGATGAGATCCATATACCCCCACATGATGGTCCTACATAAGTAAGAAACCCAAACCAACACAAGAAGTATCACAGTAAACCACATACCCCTTACCAAGCTTAGGTAAGATCAAAACTATTGTTGATGTCAAAATCCATTTCAACTCACAAAAATAAGTCTAGCACTAGCATCTCATATAAATTTCACCCCTTTATTAGTAAGAGAAATCAAAGAAAACATCAAGAAATCCTTAAAAACCATTGATAGTGTCCATTAAGACCTAATAATCTATATATATCCAAGATGTTATGTGGATCTTCCCATGAAAAGAAAGCCTTCAATTTCTCAAGATCAACTGATAAGACATGTTTTGAAATCATTTTCCCCAAGAACCTCACTTATTGGGTCCAACATTTTAATTTTGAAAGATTCACATAAAGTTTGTGGTTTCATAGGATTTAAAAAACTAGATCCATATGGTGCTCAAGATCATGATCAAATCTCAAATAAACCAAGATATCATCCACAAACATAATGAATTTTTTTTTGAGATACTGATAGAATATCCAGTTCACTAAATCCATTAAAACTGAATGAGCATTAGTCAAACTAAAAGGAATCATAAGATATTCATAATGTCCATACCTAACTCTCAAATCCTTATTTAGTATATTAGACTCTCGAACCCTGAGCTGATGATAACCTGAATGAAGATCGATATTCAAAAACCACATCACCCCCTTTAAATGATCAAAATATCATCCACATAGGGAAAAGGTACTTATTCTTAACCGTCACCCATTTCAACTTCTTATAGTCTACAAAAAAATAAATTGAACCATCTACCTTCTTGGAAAAGAGCACCGAAGCGGCCCATAGTGAAACACTAAAGAGAAAGAAAACCTTCTCTACTGAATCATCCAACTGAATATTGATCTCTTTTATCTCTACTAATGTTATACAATAAGAGGGTATCGAGATCATTTGAGTACCCAACACCAAGTCAATCATAAACTCTACCTCCCTCTATTATGGAAGACTATAAAATTCATCTGGTAAGACATTAGGTAAGTCTGTAACAATAAAGGGAAGATATCAAATATAAGAAACATCATTAGGATAAACTACAATAACAGAATAAGAAGAAACTTCTGTGCTTTGGGTGGGAAGGTCCTCCATGACCAGATCTCAGATATCACTCTCCCTAAAACACCAGATTTCTATTATCAGCAAAAAAAATAATGAAACCTATAGCTAATATCAATCTATATCATCATGATTAGTAATAAGAAAATCAATCCTAATGATGACATCAAATAGATCCAGATCAAGAACTAAGAAATCCTATACTAACTAAATGTCAAAAATCGATGGAGAATATGATGGACAACAAAACCCCCATTCCTTCATTTTTCCAAGAGGTGTATCCAACTCCATAACAAAGGACATGAGATCTATTGGAAGTTTTAAAATATCAAAAAAAATAAGTATATAAAAATGAATGTAAGGAACTTATGTAAAATAAATAAATTTCTATAAATATGAAAAAAAATGGTACCTCTCACTACCATTATCCCTGCATCAACCTCCACTAGAAACACATCCACTATGTTAAGGTGCTTCAATTTTAAGGCCTATGGCTAGATCCCTATAGAATTTCAAGCATATGATTGCACTGTAGTGACCTTCATAATTGAAGACCCCTATCCATAAAGAGGCATAAACATAGCCTAGAATAACCTATATGAATGTCCTTAGTGGCCACAAGAACTGTAAATCTAGGAGGGTGTAGGATAAGTATGTCAAACTTTCCCTACCTTACAACACTAATAGAATGTCACAGGAACACTTCTAGTTGTTGTTGATGGTGTGTAGGAATCTTGTAGTTGTGAACTACCTCCACCACCCCTAGGATGATCAAGCTACTTTTTCTTTCCTTGTAAGCCACTAAAGCTACCACTGGGTGGAAGGTAAGGTGTAGAATTTCCAATAGTACCCATCATATCCATCTCTACCATTATAACCCAATCTACCGACTCAACATTGGTGGAAAACTTTGATATATATACCTATGATTAAATGTATAGTCACAAACCCTATAGGTATATCTAAGATTTTAACTAGTCATTAATCACTACCTATGGAGAAAAAAGAACCAAAAATATAAACCAATTGGTGTATTCCAATACTGAATGATCTCCCTTCTATAAATAGAGGAACTCTAAATACTTCTCTATCATTAGATATGCTGGGAAGAACTTCTGAAATAATAGGGTCTTGAAACCCTTCCAATAAAAACCAACATTCTGGTTTTCCTATACCATGGAATCCCACCACTTCTTGTTGGGACCCTCAATCCTGAATGTCACACACTCTCCTTGATAGCCTTAGGTATATTCAGAAATTCAAAGATCTGGTCAATCTTGTCTATCTAGTCCTTTACCTCTTAAGGTTCATTCGTGCCCTTAAAATATGGGGGCTTCTCGTATAGAAAATCTTGTGATTTTTCTCTATCTTTATCTGCACCTAGATACACCTAAAAAACTAGGTTCTAAACTCATGGTACATATTGATCCATGGAATGGACTGCTTGTGGAATATCCTCTATAATATTCTGATCCAAATGTGGATTCCCTTAAAGATCGTATCTTACTACAATCTCTTAAGGAACCTGTGGAAGAAATCCTAAAGGAATATTGCTACACTCCAAAAATAGAAGAAAAAAATTATACAATAAGAAAATATTAGTTTAAATATATAAACAAAGGTATAAACTTTTATCAATGTCAAAACTCTACACAGGAGACACACATCCTGACTTCCCATGGTAACTTGATTCTCTCCATGGAAAGAGATGGCTAGGAACTCATCACAACCTACCTCACAATTTATGAAAAACCTATCTAAAGTCTACCTAATGTTCTAATATAAGAACTCTTAAAGACAAACCTACTCCCTTTGATACCAATTTGTAACAAATCAACCTGGTATAACCACAAAACCGGTGCCTGAACCGATCTTCCCCAAACCCGAATGGTGTTCTCAATCCTCGCAGGCCAGCGACTAGTACCCAAACTTTAACAACCATAGAGGGAATTATTTATACCAACATAAAACAAAATTCATGTAATATAAACATATAATTGAAAGGAACATCAGAAGGTAACTAAAATAAATATATGTCATAACCAAAGAGAGACAGCGGTAGCGAAATAACTCAAAACTGCTAAAAGAAACTTTAAGGTACGTTTCTAATAAAGAAGTAATAATAATAAAAACAATATACTCCATGTGATAGGTGGAAAAAACCACCATCTCACCACCAGATACACATACCCAGCTAACATAAACCTTTTTAACTCACCATAGTGCATTGCCTTTTCCTACATCAAAAGAAACTATCAAATCTACACACCATTGAATGGATGTACATGGTGTGAGCTAAATAGTCTCAGTGGGATCCCAGCTAGGTTTTCCATATCAAATCCCTATACAAAAATCCAATATGATCAATTTATAAAACATGTAATTATAATAATTAAAGAATTTTCATATCAAAATCATATAAAATAATTTTTCTTTTTCCAAAGTTCTAAAACAAATCTAGGTAAAATAGATTAAAATTATAAATCTAGGAATCCATTTCCATTTCATAAAAATAAGTTTATTAAGTCAATGTAGTTTAAATGAAACTCATAAAGGATAAAAACACCATAGACAACTCATGGTTAAGTCATCTATGCCACTCATACATTTTCCATGACTAGTGTGCACTACAAGCCTCAAGTACCCATGCATCAAGGTCTAGGGAATAGAGGAACATCCCAGGAAGTGAACACTCCCACAATGTCAATTCAAGTCCTAGAGCCAAAGGAATATCAATATAGGAATGGAAGAACACCCCAAAAAGTGAACCTTCCTAACAATATCAAAAGATGATCCCCAATACTACACCTCCAAACTAAGAACCCAAGGATCTCATGTGCCGTATATCAAATCATTTTAAATGGCCTACAAATTTCACGACATAATTTCAAACACCCTTTTTCTATCAAAACCATATTTGAAAACCCATTTCACAATTCATTGAGAACCATATTTATTTTAACCAAATGATGGGGAAATATTATTTTTCTCTAAAACCCATTTCACACAAACAAATAATTTAATCATGTCATTTCATTTATAAAACCATTTAATAAAACAAGAGGAATCAATGGTTCACATAATTTAGTCTAGTGATGTAACTAACCACCTTAAACTCAGGTTTAAAACCAACTGAAATTGGATCCACCAACACTAGATAGAATGAAAAATAGTAAACAGAGTCCCTATAATTTATTCCCACATCTTATAATCATATTACATAAACAAAAAATTTGTTATAGAGAATGGATCACAACATACCTTTATAAACACACCTGCTACACCACGTCCAACGTGAGAGTTGGCCCCCAGAAGAAAATCGTACAATGGATCTATAAGAATAAAATAATAATAAACACATGATCAATATATCCTATAAACACATCCCAACACCACTACTATAAATAATGGTAATGAAGAAGTAGAAAGGTCACTCACTGAGAGAGATTCAATGTAGCCACCATATAGATAGAATTTTATACAACAAAATCCAAAAGGATAAAATATCCAAAATCACCTAGAGGAGAGCTAGTTTTAGGGAGAATGGATGCATGAGGAAGGACTAAAGGATTTATGAAAAGGGAATATAAGACCTACTGGGCATGTGGGGTTTATGTCATAAACCCTAGTTTTATAGCGTATATCCCCTATAATTCATATCCTATAAAAAAACATTTCACCTCAAGTTAATTTATCTTGAGCAATTATTTTATGTCATAAGCATGGTTTTATGACATAAAACTATTTTATGTCCTAAAAGGTTTTACAGCATGAACCATTTCCATAAATATTTCCCTACATTACATTTATGTTTTAAGACAAACATTTATAGTCTAAATGTATCTTGTAGGCAGTACCAAACATATAACCCTATAGAAAACTCAAAAAAATTATTCTTATTCCCTCCAAACTCAAAAACACACTCTTAAACATCAAAATATATTACCTTAAAATCTAGGATATTACACTTATATATATATATATATATGTATGTATGTATGTATGTCCTTACATATATATGTGTGTGTGTGTGTAGGTAAGTATGTATGTATGTATTAATACACAATACATGGTAAGGAAATTCTTAACTAGACAAACACACAAACACCACATATCAAGAGAGGTCTCACGGGCCACACACACATACAAGAATTACATATCAAAAGAGGTATCACGGGCCATACACACATGCATAAAATAATATAAGATAAATATAGGTCTCATGTTCGGAACATACACACACACAGTCATTTCATATCATACAATTTTATACAACTTTCATAACATGGTAATGAATTTCATACCTTATGTGAATCGAATCCCAACATCAAGGCATACCACCTGAATCAAGTTCACACATCAATGTTCCCTAGATCCAACCCAAAATCACCATATGAGTATTTAAGAGTAAAGATACTAGAATAAGAACATATAAATGGCTAGGATCAGTTTAGACATACCCAATGAGATCTAATATAATGAGTGGATCTAGATAAATCTGAGAATTATGGAGACAAAACTGGATTTTCACCATCCTTTTTTATGAATATAGAAGTAATAACATTAGATCATACCATAATTCCTAGATATGGACCTGAAATTCTATATCTAGGTTCTTATATATATATAGGATAGAAGATGTACAAATAAGAAGAAGAAATTAAGGAAAAAATATCATTTACCTTGAAATCCTTAGGACCAACATCTTTAGATCTAATGGAATTACTCTTAAGAGGGAATTAATTCACCAAAAACTACCAATAAATCTCCCAGTTTTGATACCCTAGGTATAGGAGGAAGAATGAGGTTTTTAGGGATATTTTTTGTTAAAATAGTAATTATAAATACACATTGTTTGGTCGCATGATTTACCAAATTGTGCACCAACCGTACAAGGTGCATTGTATTTTCAGGGTACCCACATAGTTTTTCCACGTAGCTTGGTAAACCTTGAACTAACCATTATTTTTCTTCTTTTTTGAGCCATATGGTTAGCTGGGAAATGTCACACGGTGTGCTCTAATAGTGCACCAACCGTGCACTTCCCTTTTCTCTTTTCTAACAAGTCGAATGATTACCTAAGGAAAACCTCATGGTTTCCCATAAATATTCTGAAAACATGATCCGTCTAAAGGAATTATAAAACCCTATAAACCCACCTAGAAGATACCCAGTACTTCATGCACACAAGGAATAACTCAAAACACTTTAAATATAGGTTGAAATATGGAACAACTTACCAATAAATTCTGAGTCCGTAAAACTTTTAGTGTTACTGGGATCTCTAAGAAGTGTAGATGAGATTTGGGAAGGGATTTGGGTAGATCTAGTTCAATATAGAGTGTTCAAGGAGTGTGGACAAGTGAGGGGTGAGGGGATCCCTTTATAAGTGAGAGGTGTGGAACTCCTATAAATATAATTTATTAATATAAAAAGTGATTTAAATATTAAGGAAAGTTTCACATAAATTGATAATTAAGGTGGAAAAGATTAGGTGAGGTCATTAAATCCTTTATATATGAATTTGATGATGAGGTTTTGTGATATTTAGTGACTTTACTTTATATTAAATATATTTACTTCAATTTAACCTTTTATCATTCTAACAAATGTTTTCCCTGGTAACTTATTTTTATTACTAAAAATGAATTTGACCTTATAAATTCTTTTGGAAATGATGATTCCAAATATTGAACGCATTTTCTAAAATTCAATTTCTATAGGTTTATAAATTAATTCTAATATAATCACGCAAAACTAATAATTGTTTTTATAGAAATAATAGGTATTTTTATGTAAAAAATGAATTTATACATATTAAGAATTTTGAGTTATAGTGATTTTATTGAATTTATTGTATTATTATAAAAAACCAAGGCTATTTAAAATTAGAACCATAACTAAACTGAATGGGACCTTCCAACCACACTATTAAATGCAAGGAATCGAAGATAGTTTTTTATAAGATTAAAATATAACTTAGGTTCCATAAAGTCATGTATGGGTTTCCAAATTCAAAATAATAGTTTTAAATTCATTATTATACTCCATAAACACGTGTTTGGTCTATTAAATTGTTTCATATATTTTTAATTCATTCTTATATAATAATGATTTCATAAAAGTTATGGTATTTGTAAAATCGATGTGTTTCATTATTCATCAAACAATAAACTTCTTTAGAAAAATCCCAAAAATTTACCCTAATATAATTTTAACATAATTAATTCAAAAAAACATATTATCAATTAAAATTCCTAAAGTCTTCTTAAATTAATTCGAATATTCACGAACAAGGAAAGTAAAAACCATTTTTAGAAAAAGGTATTTTCAAAGTATAAAATGACTTTATTCTTATTCCATGCCTAGTAAAAACCATTAGATGATTACTAATTTACATTATAGAATATATTATCAATAAATTTATTAAAAATAAAATATTCATGGTGATTAATTTAATTTATTAATATAGAAATATATTTCATACATAAAAAATATATTTCTGAAAATATATATCTTTTTACCTTAAAATTATTTTATCTTTGTGTATTACCAATTGATAATAAATGTATGAATGATTATTTATTTGTTTCCATGTAAAAAAATAATTTCAAATGAATTTAATACAATATATAACATAAATTTATCTTTTAATTAATAAACAAAGTTTGTAAACAAAACATTTTTTTAGCGAAAAGTTATTATATTAGTATTTTTTATCATTAATTAATCATTCTATGGATGTTATTAATCTGTTTTGATAGTATTTATGATAATTTAATTAATAAATTTTATTGACATTACTCTTTAAAGTTAATAACTTTAATAAAAATTTATATTTTATAAAAAATCCAAATGTATAAAACAATACATAATAATGAAAACGTATAAAATCTATTATGATACTAATTACATGTTTATATCATCCTAATTTATACTTAAAAACCTCTAGAGTACTCCACATATGACCTAAGGGAAAGATAAGCAGCAATGGTAGTCATGGGTAGTGGAACAATTATAACGAATATCATCTTAATTTCCATGATCTGGAACTTCTCCTCTAGAAGATTTATCTCAAACCGTACTTATTGAAGTTTATCTTGGGCTTGGTCTAGATAAAACCCTAGTGATGATACCTAATGTATAAGCTCGTATAAATTATCATAATAATGAATAATATTACTACTTGATGTCATAGCTTATCCTTTCAACATAAATTTGAAAATTATTTTATGTCAATTTATGTTCATACAAAATTTTATCTTATTAACATATTGTGGTTCATTTCAGTTCACTATTGTGTGTAAAACAGGTTATTCAATATAGTATTTAATTAAAGGTAAATATATACTAAAATATTGTGGTGTAACATTATAACCCCTTATATAAATTGAATCCTAAAAATTCCAACTATTACTTACTAATAAAATTAACTAAGGGTATTCATAAAAATGATATGACTTAAGTTATAATTTCTACTAATATATCAACCTCTCTATCTTAGGTAAGACTAGGAAACTTATCATAAATATTTATTAAACCATATACATATTTTTAAAATACTTTTAATTGTGAATGGGTTTCTATATGTGCATAGCTAAGTTATTTTTTCCATATAATAGATTTATATTCCTCTTGAATTTAATAAATATGATAAAAATACATACTTGGTTCCTTTCAACTTTCTAAGTAAAAATTTTCCCTTTGATTGAGTGTTTTAATCAGTTTTTATTTTAATGACCATGAAGAATGGTTAAGGGAAATTTTCAATTCTTGAAGTGAAAAAGTAAACCATTAATGGATCATAAGATCTACATAATAAAGATATTTTATTCCACCTATCTAAAAAACTGGTTAGCACAAGAAAATATAATGCTCAATTATGAATAAACATTCATGTGATAAATTAATACATTAATTCATAAAACATCAATGGTAGTTCCCAAAGAAATTATATAATATTTTAAACATTAAATTCATTATAAAAAAATAAATATATATTATTTTATGCATAATATAATATTTCCATAATCCTAAAAACTAATTAAACCCAAAAAATCAGTATTATTTAAAAGTTAATCATAGCTATAACAACCATGTTTTCAAATAGATAATAGTTGTTCATATTAATAGACATCGCCTGATAGAGGCTCATTTTAATCCCATAAAAGAAAATATAACACCCCAATATTTTTTGATTTTTTTTCAAATTAATTTTAATTTTTAGATAGCTTATGTTACATACAATAATTATTTTCTTCGATAGCATGCATAACATGTGACATCGTGGTTCAGTGAACCATGAAATAATATCATTTTAAATATTTCCACTAAATATGAAGGTATAAATAGTATTAAATAATTTATAAAATATAAATATAAACTTCATAATCAATATAAACTTATTTATAAACATTTATTAAATAATCAATCAATTTTTATCAAAATAATTATATTCCTCAAAAATATGTTTTCTTCAAAAATGATTTTCTATTCTTTTTATGAGAAAACATTTTAATTAATTTATAAAGATTTTATAAAATTTATTTTTAAAAATTAACTAAATTTTTGGAACCATCATATATAAATTTAATTATGGTAAAATTTTGGTATTTTTTTCAAAAAACATTTATTTTTCAGTGAATAGTAAAAAATACCGATTTTTGTAAAACTATCATTTCATTTCAATAAATTAAGTAATTTAAAATAACAATTATATTTTAAAGTATAATAAGTATTATTTAGTTATATTTAATCTACTTAATTAATTTTTAATCAACTTAATATTGAATTTTAGTATAAGTTAATTTTTGGGCTTTAAAAGGGGTTTTTCTCAAAACTGTTTTAAAGTTCATAATGTTTCTCCATTTTAATTAATTAAAATAATATATAATGTGAAATTTTATAAATTTTATAGATTATATATCAATAAATTTTAATTAATATTCGTGAAATCATTATTATTAGACATATAGTTATTATAAAATCATCTTATGCTTACAAAAATACACTTTTTGAAAACCCACATTTTCGTCGTGTTTGTGGGTTTTTTTAACTTTTAGAATATTTATTTGAAAAAAATAAACTTTATTATGGAAATAAAAATTAAAAAATTATATTATGGTGATTTTTTTATAATTTTTTGAAAAAAAATTAATTTCTTTATGAATAGTAAAAAAATACTAAATTTTAATTGATAATTTCAGTTTTGATTAAATTATTTATAAGGTAAAATTACATTTAAAATTAGTTTTAAAGTGAAATTATTTCAATAATACATATATATATATATTAATCTAATTTAGGTCATTTTATTCAATTTCATGTTGAAATTGGATATAAAAACTTTGTAAAATTTTGAACATTTTCTTTTTAAAAACCACTTTCTTATCACGTCTACGAGATTAATTTTAAATTAAATTTTGACACTTCTATGAATTAAATTTATAAAAATGGATTCCATATTTATAATTATCATAATTTATATTATATAATAATTTAAGTTTAATTTTTTTACAAAAATGAATAGTAAAAATAGTAGAAATTATTTATTGTGGTTAAGGTAAAAATGGGCTTAATATGGGTTAAACTAAAAATATAAAGGTAAACAGTTATACAAAACATTTCCAACACCCATTGTATGGAAATATTTTGATATTATCCCTTATATTATCAATAATGGTTCATTATTGGATCCTTTTGATATGAAAAAATTGTATGTGTAATTATTTCTTTCAAAAAAATACAAGTGTGACTCTCACCTCAATTATAAAAGACCACCACTTATCCTCTCCTATGCACACATTCAAACACTTTTTTGGAAAATAAATAAAATATATCTTACCCGATTTCTTAATTTAATACTATAAGACTTATTTTGGACATAAATCTAACCTAGTAATCATTTTTTTTCAAACCTATGGAGGATACCTGAAGAATAGGTAATGTTCATCAACGAACGTTTTTGTTTTATTTATACTTCAATCTCCTTAAATTATTATTATGCCATCATAATATAATAAACTAAATATCTTATATATAATGATATGTTTTTATGTTCATTTAATGATCAACAACCATCTCCACTTCCATCAAATGGGTTATGAAATTACAGTTTCTGTGTACAGAGGATTATCGCCTTGGGAACTGATGTCATTCGTCATTCCATTACCACCTATAACAGTTGGAAATAATGATAGGTTTATTGTTTATATATTATATTTATGATATTATTATTATTTTTAAATTATTATATCAAACATACCTTCATTATTTCCATTTTGTGGGAATGTGTCAACATCGCTCGTGTGTATGGCGGACTACCGCTTTGCGAAGCGATGTGATTTGTTTACACTTTACATGGAAGATAATAGGGATTTTTTTAATGAAAAAATGTGATGTGTATGAAATAAAAATGATTATTTAATTATTATATATCATTTACCTTTCTTTTTTCAATCCGACTTTAAAATAGAAATAATGTCCATGCATATGTATGGCCTACCATCTCCATGAAAAGTGTATTTAATTTTTTACCACTAAATTATAGGGATTACTCTAAATAAATAAATCATGAATATATATTATATTTATATCATGGTTAAGATTATGGATATTTTGAAACAATGATCAAATTAAGAGGACCGAAAATAAAAAAATAAAATCTTATATGAAAAACATAGTAGTTATTGTTCGAAACGTGACTTTAACATGAAATTGTTTAAAAAATGAGTAATAAAAGTTCATAAGAAAATAATATATGGTATTATATATATAAATATTTTTATTTAATAGTTTATAATAAAATTACATTTATTATATACAATGTTTTAAATTGTTTGACATAATTTAATACTTAATGTACGGGATTTCTGTATCACTTTTATTTTTTTGTGAGATACATGTCATATTCACCATATATTTTTTTTTGTGGTGTATATAATTCACATAAATTTATTTTATGATTATTATCCTTAAATTTATGGTATTTACATTTCCATTTTAGGATCTATCTTTTATGGGGGTTATGGTTCAAAATTTAACAAATCGGTAAGTTATTTTTGTCTCAATTTTTCTTCTTTGAGACATATGTTATGTTATGAACATATATTCTTTCATGAGGTTTATATATGGACCATTTGAAATTTAATATCATAAATTTGTTTATCCTCATGATATTTTAAGTTCTATTTTATGTTATTCCTTCATGTTTATTCTGGTTGAAAGATACCAAAGTGGTAATGATTTCATGATATAATCTCATCATTTATCAGCATCATTTATGATTATGTTTCTGATGATAAAATATTATGATCCATATCTCAATAAACTTGTTAATTTTCTTATCCTATGGTTATTAATAATATTTTCAAATAATATTACTATATTTCCACTCCTTGGTACTTAAAATAATTAAGAAAATGTTTTTAATAATACCCAACTTTATTTCTCTCTTCGGTCGTAAAATACCTTTTCTTACAAAACCATGTTTTCAAAAAATGTTTTTAAATTTTTTCTAAAAAAAATAAAATGTTTTATTGAAGAAATTTTTACCCATGTTTTAATTTTTTTTAAAAAAATTAATGCAATCTTCATGTCATTTTCCGAACAGTGTTCATTTGGATTTTACTAAAAATGTAAAAAAGAATATTTATTTTTAACATGCAATACATGATTAGTATTTCTCAATCTCATGACTGCACAAATATTTCAAGATTCTATTATAAGTTTTGAAAGTTATTTTCAATTAAAATTTTTTCTTTAAATTTTTTTTAATTTTTATATAAATGATTTCAAAGTAAAAAATGGATTTTGAAAATGTTTTAAAAAGTGTTTTTCAAATTTGAAAGGCCATTTTCATCAAGAAATGGTTTAAAATATTTTTAAAGATTAATTTATAATTTTAAAATTATATCGGTAAAGAAAATTATTTTCAAAATGTTTTATGAATTTTTAGTTTTAAAAAGTTTATTTTCAAAAAAATGTATATTCCTCAAGAAATGTTCCAATTGATTTATCTTTTAAAATCATTATCCATCTAAGATGACATTATTTGATGTAACTTATTATTTTCTGGGGATACAAAATAAGGATACCATTCTTATTCTTTCTTTGAATGTTTTATTTTTATGATTAAAATATTTCTATGAAACCTGTTTCTCTTCAATAGTTTATACCATGATAAAATTTTACTAAACCCACTTATTTTCATGGGTTATGCTCTGATGAAATGTTGAAATTATTTTTAAACTTGACTCTTTTCTAAAGGTTATTATATTATTAAATGTTTTTTCAACCTATTAAATTTCATGGGTTATGATATAGTGAATTTTTTAGGATCTTGTCTAACACATATGGATGATTCCCATTATGTGATGGTGGTTACTTTATAACCAAGGATGGTGGTTATGTTATAAGCAAGTATGGTGGTCAAGTTATAACTAAAGATGGGTGGGACCTATATATCCCTCCAATGAATTGGATAAAGATTTATATCTCATGGGATAGATTTTACTAGAATAGGGAGTAAACCCAGTTCAGTAAGGGACTTTTCTGTTATAATGGTATTGGGATTGAACCATGACTACTATGATGGTTTGGGGAGTGAATCCATTCCACTATACAGAAAGGGATTCCACTGGGGATGGTGGTGTGTCCCACACAGGAGGCGTATCCACCCATGGAGTTCCTTAATGAGTCTTTCAAATGATCTTTGACTACTAAGGAAAGGATTTTATATACTTGTTTTTATTCCAAAATTTTATATTTTATTCCAATATTATTCTCTCATTACTCATGTTCTTTGATTTCCTTATGATTTGTATCTTATGAACTTCAAATATTTATGTTTTGAATTGGGATTTTGATATTTTATATATAGAATATGGTTTTCATATATTATTATCATGTTATCATACCCTTATGCTCACATTATATTTATTTATTTCCCTTGTTTAACCTTACTAATCATATTACCTAACACTTTCTTATTTTTCCTTTCCCTAGGTTATGAATAAAGGTTTTATATAGAGTATTTATATGAAGAGTATTAAATGGGAATATATTTTTGGGGAACATTTAAGGTCCTTTTCTAGATTACAATATTGCGTTCCAAGTTTCCAAAGGCACTAAATTATTACTATCCTTAGGTGTTTATTTCTATAATGTAATTAATTTTTTTTTTAAAACCAAGCCGAGAGAATTTATTAAATAAAGAGTTTACAATGTAATCTTGAGGTGTAATGAAGTTACACCATTAACCATTTAGAAAGCAGACAGAACATAGGGTAAAAAAAAGAATAAGTAGGATGACATACTTCAAGAGGAGGAGGGACTGCAGCCGAAGCAGTCTAGGAGAATGTTGAGCCATCTAGGATTTAAGTTGGTGAAGGGGGGGCTCCAGGTGCTCAAACTATCCAGAACTTCCAAAATGTAGAGCCAAACACCAATAGCAGGCAGGGACAACGGAACAGGCTTCAAAATCAGGTGGGTAGAAGCAGTCAACAAAACATTAAAAGCAGAGGGCAAGCCAAAGATCTTCATGAAGTGAACATCCCTTATGAAATCCATAAGAAGCTGATCAGAGAACTCCAAGCGCATCAAAGATAGATACTCATCTATAGAGGAACAGACCATCATAACCAGCAATATCACCCAACTGTTCAACATTTTCAGAGTAGAACCTATTCTAAGATACACAGCTAGAAGAAGTCAAATAGAACAGAGAAGAAAACAAAAAACCAGTTTTCCCCATGGAGAGCATTCAAACATAATTAGAAATCCAGCAAATACAGTCAATTGATGATGCCAAAACACATAACCTTCCTTCTAGGAATCAGAGCAAATATAGCCAAACTGACTCAGGTGATCAGAGACAGAAAACCACAAAGCAAAGCAGATCAGCCACAACAACAAAAAGTTGAGACCAGTGCACCAGAACAAAGACCACACAGAGGGTCTGCAAACAGAAACATCAAGAAAGTGGTGCTTTCAACTTCAATTTCTCAAAGTAAATGAATTTCATAGCATTTTGGAATTGTTCCTCATTAATAATCCCCTTTTGTCTCTCCTGTTTCAACAATTCTTGTTGCTTTCTCATATGAGCAATCCACCCTTGCATTTCCTCTTCCGTGAATTGAAATGAGAAGTAATATAAAACAACGCTGGATTTCTCACATATTAATTCCCTTTTCTCTTTTTCAGGGTAAACCTTTTTATTAACCTCAGTCAACCTAGTGGTGATGGTTCTTTCCACTTGAGAGTAATCCTTACGTCTTCTAGTCTTTTTTGGGTTCAGGGTGATGAAACCATCAGCATCTACCACTGATTTTTTCCCTTTCCTAGCCATGGTTTTCAGATATTCTTCTTCTAATTGTCCGAGCTTATCCTCCTCTTCAGATTATGATCCACTGCAAACAGATCCATCTCTTTGAACCTTTTCAACAACCTCTTGATCTGTGTTAACAGATCGAGCAGGACAGCCCATGTCTTTCTTATTCAATGAACAATCACCAAGATTGTGATTTTCTATATTGAGATGAGTATAATCATTACTATACACAACATTTTGTTGATTAACCCTATTATCCACAGAAATTGAATCTCTAGCATTGACTTTCGTGACAAAATCTGCAGTTTGGATCGCAGAGATATGAGAATCTTCCTTATCCTCCCTAACCTCCAAATTAGTTTCTCTAATCTGTTCATTAGACACCTTAGAGGTACTTTGTAGATTAGAGTTGTTAGGGATTTTAGAAGGGGTTGTTGTCTTGGAAACTTTTTCCACCCAACATGGCTTTAATTGCTTAGTAGAGGGAGCTTCTTGTTTCCCACAATTCTTGCAAACATGACCAGATTTAAAACAATTGCTACAAAATTCAGAAAGGTTTTCAAAAACCACATTCTGAACAAAACCTCCATCCCCATTTTGAATCCAAAAACATCTTGGAAGGTCCTTAGAGAGATCAATCTCGGTGCATACCCTTGCAACCGAGGGCCTTGTCAGATTAGAGGTGGCAAAATCCAATTTAATTGGAGTACCAAACAGTTTAGCAATAGCAAATAAGGCTTCTCTTTTAAACAAGTGAATCGGTAAGTCTGGAAAAGCAAGCCAGATTGGAGCGATGGGGGATTCAAAGCCATTGATGTAGTCCGGCGACCATTTAAGAACTTTCATGGAGGATCTCCCAAAATTCCAAAAACTATGCATCCAGAATCTGTAATAGTCCGAATCTGATGTAAATCTAAAAAGAACATTCCAAGAGTTTAAGAAACCTATTTTGAAGTCGGTAAAGCCTATCTTTTCCAATGTATTTCTTAGGAACGGAAGCGAAGGTCGCTGCTTAGAGAAATTACCAATCTAGGCATACTGTAAATCAGAGGCAAGTGAGATTACCTCTTCCTTCGTGAAAGATATAGCGTTTAAACCACAATGTCTGAATGCTTTTGGAGCTATAAGCTCAACCTTTCTCAGGTCAGTGGATGAATCGGCACCGACGACTACATCGGCGAAGGATCTAGCATCTCGAAACCCTATCCTAGGGTTTGCTTCGCAATCGCCTGGACCCAACAGCTCCTTAGCCTCCGCTCCCGACATCTGATCTATAATGTAATTAATATTCATCTAAAAAGATGAAATATCCACGTATGATAATCTTGGGTCACTATAGTTGGTATCAGAGGAAAAAATTTGTTAACCTTTGAAAAATAGGATGACAAAACTTTAAATAAATTCCTATAAATATTCTACGGATGTGTTTAGGGATGTCTCTAAGGATAAGTCAAAGGATTATTCAAAGCATACTATAATGTCTTGGAATTTTAGTAGAGGATAGAGAAATTGGTTTCCAAGTAATTACATCTATTTCTGGATACTGCAAGTGGATCTAGTTCTGTAAGAGTGGTGCCTAGGGTTCATAACTATGAAAATGGCACAATGAGCTGGACTTGTTCATCACCTGGTGTGCAAAACTAGGCCTTGCTGCACACATAACTTAACACTCCTAGGGGATATGATTTGTAAATACAAAAATTCTTTACAAACAATCATGAATGATTTAAATATATGATGATCGTGTATAACCTAGGTTAAACCTATAGTGTCATAAATTTAAAATAAGGTGTCATTATTTAGACATCCTATAAGTAACTTTTCTTGATTATGTGGTTTTCCACTATGATTAGTGCTTCTCACACTATGATTTTTAGTTTTAGTAAATGGTTGAAACTATAAGTAATTGGGTTAACATTTAATGTGATGGAAAATTTTCTAATGAACATCCAAATGTAATGATGACTAGAGTGAAGGATGTTTTTATTATTCCAAATCATTTATCATCAAAAATTATTAACAATGTGCACCTTAACAAACTCTCAAAATCACCAAAGAAGAGAAAGATAGAGTTTACAGAGAGTTTGGGTAATATAAACCATTGAGAAATGAAGGCTCAATTTCTTATATTTTTAGTATATGGGAAGAATAACTCAATTGAATGTCTTAGAGGGATAGGAAGATGTTTTGAGTGTGGAAAATAAGGATACAAATAAATTAATAGTATGGGGAAATTAAAATCTTGGTTAATGTAATGGATGCGAATAATAGTCTCTCTATGGTATCGCCAACTACTAAATTTTTTTAATGTGGATAGTATGGGAATTATACAAATCGATGTCCTAAGGGGAAAGATCATGAATAGAATCACCAAGGTTTTATAAGTATTGGTTTTACTATTTACGGTGAATAGAAAATAAATAACATATGAAATGAAATAGGTATTAAGGAATAAAATGATGAAGCCCGGTTAATGGCTTAATTATGAGGTGGAATGATTAAATTATTAGTATCTTTTAATTAAATGATTATTTTATATGAATCACGAAGAATATAAGGATTTTCCAGTATATGTTTTTCATTAAGAATATGAAAGAATATGTCAAATAGTACTAATGACCTAGAAAAGTCATTTAATGGAAATGTAATATTTTATGGAAACCACATCATTAAGGGAAGATAACCCTTAATATGTTCCTAAGGTTGATAAAATTTTGTTTATTTTGGATAAATAGATGATTGATATGGATAAAGTAAATTGGATAATATTGATGACCTCGAAACTGATAAAGTATTTTTTGAAAAAGTTGTTTATGTTATTATTGATGGAGTTTACAAAATTTTTGTATTTAAGGAATATATACAATAATTTTTGTAAGTAATGATGAATCATTTTTTTCAATAAGGTTTTATGGTAATTTAGTTTATTACCATATTTTAAGAGAATACATGTTGAAGGTATTCGAATGTTTGGTATGTGACAATCAAGAGACACTTTGTGACATATGGGGTATTAATTTTACGTTTATTTTGAAAAATTTAGTGTCCTTAATTCTACATTTTTGGATTTTAATCTTTTGCAAGGTTCATAAGTCTAACCATTTATGAAATGGTTTAATTTTAACTTTAGACAAAGCTATAGATATTAAGGTATTACATCACCATTTAAAGATTTATCCATATTAGATAACCTATTCTAACCATTTTTGTTGAAATTATTACTAAAGATATACCGAATGAATTATTTTTCTATTTATGGATCTTATGATTTGTTAGTTCTTTAGGCACACAAAAAATCACCTTTATTTCATAGAGAAAGATATGAAGTGGAAATTGATCAAGGCACAACCAATGGATAGATTGTGATTATGAAATGGAATGAAATCAATAAAGTATATATTCTCATGAAAATTATTTAACATTAGTAAAAGGATCTTGAAATTAAATTTTTTCCTATTATTACCATTTTCTATGATATTAATGAACTTTTCACACCTCTTTGGTTTAGGGATTTGTAGTCATTTACTTTATCCTAACCATGTTCTCTATTACTCTCCATTAGTATTTGGGAGTTCGTTTTCTCTTTTATTTCCATGTTTTCAATACCCACATATGTCCTAATATTTTGAAACCTATTAATTGTTATTCCATATGACTTACACACATCTCTTTCTCTTTTTCTTGAGGATGTTTTATCAACACCTTTTACGATGTGGGTTTCCATGAAGAAATTTTCAAATGTTAAACCTTTGATGACTTGGACAAATTTCAACAGAAAAATTATTTTAAGGGGGGTAGAATGTAACACCCCAATATTTTATGATTTTTTTCAAATTAATTTAAATTTTTAGATATCTTTCACTACATTAAACAATAAGTTTCTTCGATAGTGTGCATGACACGCGACATAGAGCTTCAATGAACCATGAAATAATATTATTTTAAATATTTACATCAAATAGGTGGATTTGAATATTATTAACTTATTTATAAAATATTCATATAAATTTACTACTCGTTACAATTTTATTTATAAAATCTTAGTAAATAATCAATCAATTTTTAGTAAAGTAATTATATTCATCAAAAATATGTTTTCTTCAAAAATGATTTTTTTGATTTTTACAAGAAATCATTATAAGTAAATTATAGATATTATAGAAAATTTATTTGATAAAATTAAATTAGTTTTTGGAACCATTAAATCTAAATTGACTTATGGTGAAATTTTTTTATTTTTTCAAAAAATATTTATTTTTTAATGAATAGTAAAAAATACCAATTTTAATAAAACTATCATTTATTTTCAATAAATTAATTAATTTAAGTGAACATAACATAATTATTATTTAGTTATATTTAATCTACATAATTACTTTTTAATCAACTCTATATTTCTTTTTAGTATAAGTTTATTTTTTGTGTTTAAAGAAAGGTATTTTCAAAAAACAGTTTTAAAGTGCTTAATGTTTCTCCATTTTAATTACTTTAAATAATATCTAATGAGGAATTTTTTAAATAAAATTTATATATAATAAATAAATAAGTTTTAATTATGATTATTATAGTGATTATTATTAGACATAGAGTTAATATAAAATCATTTGGTGCTTAAAAAATACACTTCTTGAAAACCCACTTTTTTCTCAAGTCTACGTGTTTTGTTTTAAATTTAATTTATTAAAATTTTAGAAAAAAAATTGAAAAAATAAAATTCCTTATTTGAAATAAAATTTTCAAAAATATATTAGTTTTAATTTTTTATAGTTTTTTTAAAATTTATTTTTTCGATGAATACTAAAACAATATTGAATTTTAATCAAAAAATTATTATTCATTTAAATTATTTATAAAGTTAAATTATATTTTAAATTTAGTTTAAAGTTAAATTAGTCAAATTATATATCTATTAATACAATTTAATTAATTGGAATCAATTTAAAATTAAAATTGGATATAAAAACATTGTAATCTTTTGAACATTTTCTCTTTAAAAACCCACTTTCTCATCAAGTTTACGGGGTTAATTTTAATGTAAATTTTTACACTTCTGTGAATGGAATTTGAAAAAATGGTTTCAATATTTGGAATCATAATAATGTATATTATCTAATAATTTAAACTTAATTTTTTTACTAAAATTAATAGTAAAAATAGTAAAAATTATTTACCATGGTTATGGTAAAAATGTTTTTATCAGGGGTTAAACTAAAAATATAAGGTTTAAAAATAACCCAAAACTTATAAAAACACCATTTTATATAAATATATCAAAATTATACATTTTATTAATAATAAGTATCTATTATTGGATCCTTTTTACATGAAACAAACATGGGAGGAATTATTTCTTTCAAAAAATTATAAATGTGCCACTCACCTCACTTATAAATGGTTACCCCTTCTCCTCTTCTCCTGACACCTTTAAACCATTTTTTAGACATATAAATTCCAAAATAAATTACAAAATTACATTATATCATCCTATAATTATTATTTTGGATAGAAATCCAATCAGGGAAGGCTTTTGTTGCAAACAAAAGGAGGATAACTAAAGAAGAGGTGGCATTCATCAACGAATGTTTTTGTTTTATTTCTTCCTCCACCTCATAAAATTATTATAATAACATTATATAATAAACATATTATATTTAATATACTGATATTTTTTTAGGTTAATTTAATTACCAACAACTATCTCCACATCCATCAAATGTGTTATGAAATCATCGTTCATATGTATGACGGACTACCGCCTCGCAAACCGGTGTCATTCTTTTTCCATTACCACCTCTCACAGTTGAAAATAATGATGGATTTATTGTTTATATATATAATTTATGATGTTATTATTCTTATTAAATTATTATATCACACGTACCTTAATGTTTTCAATTTTTTTTAATTTGATATGACGCTCGTGTGTATGGCAGACTACCGCCTCGCGAAGCGATATAATATGTTCAATATTTACATGAAAGGTAATAAGGATGGTTTTAATAAAAAATGTGATATATATAAAATAAAAATTATTCTGTAACTATAATATTTCACTAACCTTATTTCTTTCATTCCTATAAGAGAATGTGAACAACGTTCATGTGTACGTACGACCAACCATCTCCATAAATGGTGTATTTCATTTTTTATCAAAACATTTTATGGATTACTATAAATACATATATACATAATATATATGATATTTATATCATTTTTAACATTATTTATATAATAAAATCATGATCAACTTAGTAGGACCAAAAATAACTAATCGAAACTTACATGAAAAACAAAGAAATTATTTCTCAAAATGTGAATTTAACATGGAATTTTTAGTAAATGGGTAACAAAATGTTCATAAGAAAATAGTATATGGTATGATATATATAAATATTTTTCTTTAATATTTTTCTAATAAAATTATATTTATTATACAGTTTGTTTGAACATATATGAAAGAATTCAAGACTTAAGGTAAGGGATTCACGTTTCACTTTTATTTTTCTACGAGACACATGCCATATTCACCAGGTGTTTCTTTTATTTTGTGTATATACTAAAAATTAATGAATTTTATGATTATTTTAATTAAATTTTTGGGATTTACATATAAATTTTAGGATCTATCTTTCATGGGGTTTATGGTTCAAAAGTTAACAAATCAGTAAGGTATTATTGTCTCAATTTTCCTTCTTTGAGACGTATATTATGTTATGCACCTATACAGTCCCTTTGACATGTAATATAATGAATTTATTTATCCTAATTTTATTTTAAGTTTCATTTTATGTTACTCCTTAATGGGGTTTATGATTCAAAGATACTTAAGTGGTAATGATTTCATGTTACAATCTCATTGTTTATCAAGATTTATTATGATTATGATTCTAATAATAAAATATTATGATCCATCTCTCAAGAAACTCATGAATTTTATTATAATATGTTTATTCATGATATTTTCATGTAATAATTATATATTTCCACTCTTTGGTACATAATATAATTGAGAAAATTTTTTTAACAAAACCTGACTTTATTTTCACTTTGGTCGGAAAATCTGTTTTCTTCCAAAACCATGTTTTCTAAAAATGTTTTCAAAAATGTTTTTAACATTTTTAAAATGATTTATTAAAGATATATTTAACCATGTTTGAATTTTAAAAAAAATTAAAATGAATCGTCATGTCATTTTCTAAACAATACCCATTTGTATTTTACTAAAAATGTGAAAAGAATATTTTTTTTTAACATGTACGACATGAATAGTATTTATCGATGTTGTAACCATGAAGATATTTCATGCTTCCCTTACAATTTTTCAAAGTTAAATTTTTTCTTTAATATAAATTTTTTCTTTAATATTTGTTAAATTTTAGATAAATGATTTCAAAGTAAAAAATGGATTTTGAAATCCTTTAAAAAAGTGTTTTTCAAAATTGAAAAGGCACTTTTCCTCAAGAAATGTTTTAAATGATTTTTAATGATTCCTTTATAAGTCTTAAAGTGTATTTTCAAAGAAAATTATTTTAAAAAAAATTCATAAATTTTTAGATTTAAAAATATGATTTTAAAAGAAAAGTTATCTTCCTCAAGAAACATTTCAATTGATTTATCCTTCAAAAATAATTCTCTATATAAGATGACATCCTTTAATGTAACTTATACTTTGATAAAGACACGAACAAAGGATACCATTCTTATTATTTTTATGAATGTTTTATTTTTATAATGAAAATATTTTTATAAAACTTGTTTCTCTTCTATTGGTTATACCATGATAAAATGTTCACGAAGTCCACTTATTTTCATGGGTAATGTTATAATGAAATATTGAAATAATTATGAAACCTATCACTTTTCCATAGGTTATATGTGATGAAATGTTTATGAAACCCATTTCATTTCATGGTTTATTATATCGTTAATGATTTATGATCTTATGGAAAACATATGTATGATTTCTATTATGTGATGGTGGTTATGTTATAACCAATGATAGTGGTTGTGTTATAACCAAGGATGGTGGTTATGTTATAACTAAAGATTGGTGGTACCTTTATCTATCTTAAATTAATTTCATAAAGATTTATATCTCATGATATTGATAGGACTATAATGGGGAGTGAACCTAGTTCATTAAGGGACTTTGTCTACTATGATGGTCTTTAGAGTGAACCTTGACTACTATGATAGATTAGAGAGTGAACTCATTCTAGTGTGAGGAAAGGGTTTCCACTGGGTATGGGAGTGTGTCCCGCCTAGATAGTGTAGATTCCCATGTAGTTCCTTAATAAGTCTTGGAAATAAGACTTGAATAATAAGGAAAGTATTTTATATACTTATATGTATGCCATAATTTTATGTCTTATGCCAATTTTATGCTCTCATGACTCATGTTCTTTGATTTACTTATGATCCATGTCGTATGAACTTCAAATATTTATGTCATGACTCATAATTTTTATCTTTTATATTAAGGTTATAGTTTTCATATGTTATCTTCACATTTTCATACCATTATGCTCATGTTATGTTTATGTATTTCCCTTGTTTACCCTTACTGAGCATCTGATCTCACCCTTTATTATGTTTCCTTTTCCCAGGATATGAAGAAAGGTTTTATATAGGGAATATAAATTAAGAGTGATAAATGGTAATATTTTTGTGTGGTAAATTTAATGTATTTCTCATATTATAAGATTTTGTTCAGAGCTTCCAAAGGCACTAATCTATTACAGCCTTAAGGTGTGTGTTTTTCAAATATAGTGAATATTCATCTAAAAAGATGTAATATCCATGTGTGAGAAGATTGGATCACTATAGAAATGGTTGATATTTATTTCTAGACTACATATATATTCTATATAATTACTTTATAATCTCATAAAGTTTTCTTCACACTCAGTAACACTTTCCTTTTTCTTCTATCTTAAGTTAATAAATTTCTTTTCAATATCATCTCATTTATCTTGAGTAAAATACTTCTCAATGAATATCACCATAAAAGTCTTCAATTTTATTATATATATCACATCCACCTAATTTATATTTTTAATCAATTACTACCATTAATTTTCATCTCCCATTAAATAATACACTTCCATAATAAACTTCTCTCATTCACTGCTTCTCAAATCCAAAAAAAAATATTTTCAAGTGACTTTATCCATTTTTCAGCTATAAAAGGATTCGTGGTTCCATTAAAGGATAAATGTTTATGTTTAATTAATCTGTCAAACATTATTTCATCATATTTTAAATAAATGCATTTTTTTCATATATTAAAGGTTATTAGTCAAATATATATTCAACTACCATAATATAGTCATAATATAATCATCTCAAACACTAGTTATGTTGACTTTATCAGGAGGGAAACCCATACATTGATTATGTGTGTTGATACATTTTCCTTTCCTTCCACTAGGATACATATATAAATAATGTAATACACTTGATTTTATCAAAACACTATGGATATTGATCCATAACAAAAAAACTCTAAAACATTATTGAAAATTCTACAAGTTTATCTTAATTCTCATGATTACTATGTTCTTCTAAAATCTAGTTCCCAAGAGTCCTACTAAATATTATATGATACCAACTTTAAAAGCCTTAAATATAGTAACCAATAGTTGGTGGTTACTTTACTACATTGGTACAAGATGCAAGATATTACATCCCAAAATATCAAAGAGTTTATCTATTTAGAGAGAATAGATACATACATGAGTCTCACATTACATTTGAAAATATGAAATACAATTTAAATTTTTTGTGAGGACTTTATTATAACTTCTATTATATCTATGAAATAATTCAAATTACACTTCTTTATACCTTGGGATAAGAAAAAAATAAAAGGGTGATCTCTGATTCTTAGAAATGGAAAGCGTACAGCTGAATATATCATAGAATAAAAAGGCATGAATAATATAGAAGAGATAAATAATAATTAATTATGTTATATAACTAATATTAAGAATATTGAATATATACATAGATAACATAAAAACATAAATAATCACACGGATAACAATAAACATTTTCATAATAATAGATTAAATAATGTCAAACATCATAATATTTCCATCAAGGCCTCATTCCAAGACATCATACATGAATATTCCAGGCATGGAAAAATACCCAAGCTAGTTTGTCTCATGATACCTATCGATGCATCAAGGGGATATCTAATATTGGGCCCCACCCATTCACTTAAAAATTTAAATGAATTCATCAAATAAAAGGAATGAATAATCAATAAAATATATAATCAAGATTCTTTAGTAATAAACATTTATATTACAAAACTAGCATAGAAGATTTCAATATTTTCCCTAATCAACAAATTGAGAAACATAGTCATAAGCCCATGAAAGGTGGAAATTGGGATGTATTTTTAAATTTATTTAACTATATGAAAGTATGATAAAAATATACATAGTTCATTATATACACTACACAACATAAATCAATTAGTTATTATGGCATATGTCTCAAAGAAAGAAAAGTGAGACGAGGAACCCTTACCTTGAGTCGTGAATCCTTTCGAAAAATCTCTAACACCTGAATAATAAAATTATATTAACTATTTAATTTATTAAGAATACTTTTCATGATAATTCCATTATAATTATTCCTTTAATTTTATTTGTTATCATGTTCTATTTGGTTATTATAATAGTTAAGTTCACGATGGATTTTTTGGGTTCATTTGGTTCATAATCTCTAAAATTAACTTTGGTGCATTGAACATGGTCAAAGATTTCATGGTTATATTATATAAAGAATATTAAACATTCTATAATTATAATTTTTATATATTAAATATAATTTTATAACCATCCATGTAAGTCATTCATGAAAAATGAAGCACATCTTTTCATGGAGACGGTAGTTTGTACGTACACATGAACAACATTTTCATTTATCTAATTGATGAAAATGAAATAAATTAGATAAAGGAATATATTTATATATTCATAAAACTATTATAAATATAATATTTATTCATTAAATCCATCCTCATGATCATCCATGTAATGAAAAAATATAAAATGAATCACATCCCTTTGTGGTGGTTGTAGTCCACATGTACACACAAGCGATATTATCATTTTACAACTAACGAAAGAGAAATAAGGTAGATGATATCTTATCATTAAAGAATAATAATGTAATAAATATCATATATATTCATTAATTATATCTTTATAACCAATCATTTAAGGTTGTGATGATAAACAAAACACATCGCTTCATATAGGTGGTAGTCTGCACGTACGCACGAGAGAAATTTTCATTTCTCATATGATGGAAAGGAGGTGGAAAATGCTTTTTTCATAATCATAATAACATTTAATTATATTTACGATACCTATTTAATTATTTTATTATGGTTCTAATATATTTTAAGTAGTTATAATAATAAATAAACTTGAATGGATTTGGTTAAGACTTATATCTCCTCCTTGGATATCTTATTTTGGTTTACACCTTAATCCCTATAGGATTGCTATTTTGGTGATAAATGTACCTCTAGGATGTGAGGAGGAGATTTAGGGAGGTGTTTATTATATTTTTTTTTAATATAGAGTGTTAAAATAGTGTGGATAATTTATAGGTGAGTGGATCCTTTTATAAATGAGAGGAGTGGCACTCTTGTAAATATAATTTCATAAAATAAAAATGGATATAATTATTAAGGAAATTTGCACCTAAATTGATAATTAGTATGGGAAATATTATGTGAGATCATTAAATCCCTTATATTCCCATTTAATTATGATATTTTGTGATATTTAGTGACATGATCATGATTAAACATTTTTACCCCGATTTAAACATTACCATGGTGACTAATTTTTACCTTGGTAACATATTTTTATGACCAAAAATGAAATTAAAAATATTAAAAAAAATTGTAAATTCTGATTCTAAAATATATAACACATTTTAAAAAATTCAATTTCTATAATTATAATAAATTAATTATAATATAATCACACAAAAATGCATAAAAACCCATTTTAAAAAATAAAAGTATTTTTTTGTGTAAAAATGAATTTATACTTATTTAGGACAAAAAATCTTGAGTTGTGTGAATTCCTTTTAATTTTTTGGCTTATAATTAACAAAAAATAAAAAAAAATTACATTATATCCATGAAAAAACCTAGTTTCACCTTCCAACCACAATGTTAAATGCAAAGAACCAGAAATATTTTTTTATTAGATTAAAATATAACTTAGGTTCTAAAAAGTAATTAATGGGTTTCAAAATTAAAAATAATAGTTTTAAATTATTTATTTTACTCCTTAAACATGTTATTGGTATATAAAAGGGTTTTATATATTTTTAATTCATTATTTTATCATAATTATGTCATAAAAATTATGGTACTTGTAAAATAAATATTTTTCACTATTCACCAAAAACCCAACTTTTTAAAAAAATACCAAAAAATTACCCTAACATAATTTTTAAATGAATATTTAAAAAATGAATTTCATTTTTTCAATTTAAATTCCTAATGGTGGTAGGAATAAATTATAATATTCACGCATGAAACATATAAAAATATTTTTTAGAAAATAGTATTTTTGAAGCATAAAATGACTTTATTCTCATTTAATTCCTAGTAAAAACCATTGTATTAATTTATTTTATTGAATATATTATAAATAAATTTCATAAAAATAATTTATTCATATAGAATAATTTAATTTTTTTAAGATATAAATTCATTCCATGCCTAAAAAATAGTTTTCTGTAAAATATCTCTTTTTGCCTTAAAATAATTTCATCTTCATTTATTACTAATTGATATTCAATGTATAAATATTTAATCATTTATTTAAATATAAAAAAATACTTTTAAATAAAATTAATACATGAAAATTTATCTTTTAATTAATAAAACAATATTTAAAAAAACACATTTTTAGAGAAGAATTATTATATTAGTATTCCTTATCATTACTTAATCATTATATGGATGTTATTAATCTATTTTTCTAGTAATTATGATAATTTAATTAATAAATTTTATAGATATTATTCTTTAAAAGTAATAACTTTAATACAAATTAATATTTTATAAAATTTCAAATGTATAAAACTATACATAATAATAAAAACTTATAAAATTTATCATGTTACTAACTACATGTTTATATCATTCTAATTTATACTTACAAAACCCACAAGACATCTGCATATTATCTAAGGGTAAGATAATATGTGGTGGTAGTCACGAGTAGTGGTTTAGCTTGTATGGATCTTGTAGTCATTTATATGAGATTGAACTTATCCATTATATGATTCTTCTCAAGACATACTTGTTGAAGTTTAGTTTGGGATTAGTCTAGGGAAAACCCAAGTGATGATTCCTCCTTTCTAAGATCAGAAAATTTATATTTATAAGGAAGATTCATACTATTTGATTCCATAGCTTCTCATTTCTATATAAATTTAATATTCCAGTTACTTCTATTTATTATCTTCCATTATTTTATCTTATTAACATATTTTAGTTTGTTTTAGTTTGATGTTTTGTGTTTTGTGTGAAAAAAGTTATTCAATATAGTACATAAATAAAGGTAAATATATACTAAAATATTGATGTGTTATACTACCATGAGTCCTTGGATATGGGTTGGGTTACATGGATTTCATTGTAAAGTGACGAGTGGATACTGACATGGCACTGAAGTAGATATAGTTAGGTGTTATCGTCACCTAGTTATCACTTAGTAACCTAGTATGTAGGAATTTTTGGTGTCCTAGTTAACACACGATGTCCAACACACTTGTGTGATATTTTTATATTCCTCATTCATATACATATATGATGGAATATTCTAGGGGAACTTAGTGGAATATTATTGAGATGTATTTCTCACACCTTTCATGGGAATCCTTATGTGTGTGAAAACCTTATGTCTTATTTTAGGTAGAGTATATGATGTGCAGTGGATCAAGAAGGAGTGGGTTGAGGGTATTTGGAGATCAGGTTGTGTTAAGGACCTAGGATGGTAATAGTTCAAGCATGTGTCTTTTGATTCTCTATTTATCTTATATATTTGATCATCCTAGTGGATGATAAGTGTTATATTCTATCCTGACCATGTGTTTGTATGCTTCCAAATAGTATATTTTGATATAGCACTGTTTTTTATTTGATTATGCATAATTTTATTCTTTAATGGATTATTTGGTTATTTTAGGTATTGTGTGACTATTATTCAAGATAATTGTATCCCCTATTATATTTATTAGGCCCCCACTGCTATTCAAGATCCTCTATAGTACGTGGTGGCATGCCTGAAGTCATGTGTAACTTTATCTCAAACGGGCGTTCTGGGATAAGGCAATAAAAATTTATGTTAAATATTTTTTTATAATGTGGGTAGCTGGTAGATAGGTGGTATATAAATGTGTTGATCCTTATTAAGGGAATTTTACTAGTTATTCATGAACACATTTCTGATAGTAATTCTTACTTACTAGGGTGATGGGATTGTTTTCTTGGTTTTTTATTTTATAGATTATATTTTTTCTAAATATGATGGTTTTATTAGAGACATTATTTATGGTTTTTTCTCTTATCCCATTGTAAATATTCTAATGTTAATGAATCATATTTGAAACATCTAATTCACACTATATATGCATGATGTGTGGGATTGGATATTCTAAATAGTGTTCAATTGATTAAAGTATCAAAAATGACTTATATGGTATATTCCCATATAACCTATTGGTGGAATTCTACTTAGTTGAACCATATTATTTTCTATGATGATAGGTCATGTGGATCCTAGTGTAGGATTTTCTCTGGTGGAATATATGTAATCACTTCATACAAGGGATGTATATAGAATATTAGTGGGTTAATACGGGTGTTTTAATTCCTTGTTCTTTCTAGATTTGAAATGATTAGAGCATTTCTAGTATCAAGGATTTCTTTGGAGGGTAGGATTAGCCAGATGCCTCACCCTATAGTTTTTTTTTGCACTTTAAAGTGGCATTGGGGTGATTGGGTACACTCTCGTTGTTTTGGAAGGCACTCATGTGGCGAGTGATCATACGGTTAACCTTTTCCTGAGTGAGATTCCTTAGGCTGTTGGGTGGGGCTAAAATGAAATAGATCGTGGTCAGTGGGATAAGCATGTGATCCTAAGTTTGTTGAGGTGAAAATCTTGAGAGCATGAGATGGGGTTTTTAATAGGTTTTATGGGAACATGAAATCATTGGTACCGGGTGAAACTAAGTAGGATCATGAATGGGAATCTATGAGAGGGTTCTCAGTAGACCACTCTACCTTTAGAGGAGGAGAGTGATGTTCACATGAATTTTCAAGAAAATCCTTATTGTGTAATGGTAGGTGTGTGCTAGGTATGTGTGGTTCCTATTAGGTTTATGGGTTATTGAATGAGTTATGTGTGAGTATGTTGAAAATTATTTGGGTTATGGATGGATATGAGTAGTGTTATAGTGATAGTGTGTTTATGAGATTAAAGCATGAATGGAAACAGAGAGTTTTGATCCGTGTATGTATTAATAGGATATGTGAGAGTGTTATTAGGACCCATTTGGGTCGGTGCTTGAGGTTCAGTGTAAGGAAAGAAATATGGTGGGGAGTACACCATTGGTGGTTGTAGAATGTTGTTCCTGGTAAGCTGGAGATGGGCCTCATTTGTGTTTGTACTGGCACTCAGGTATGAGTGAGATAGACAAGTCTATTTATTACATTTGGTAATTAATGGTGTTTGGGACATGGATATTAGTGTTTGGTTTTGTTTGTAGATGATAAAGATACACCTATAGTGGATAGAATTGTATCATATGTGGAACTACAACCCTCGACACATAAGGGTTGTCGAGGTGTTGAGAGAAATCATTAGATGGTCAGGGTAACACTGAGATTTCAGTGTCAGGTAATATTTGATGTGATTTGGTTCTCTAATAAATACCATATTCTCTATTCGGATGGGGTGTCATCTAGAGTCTGTTTTTTATCCTTAGACTCGGGTTTGTTTTGGGAGTGAGTCAGGGGTGACTCAATTTGATGGAGCATTGGTGTTTAGGGTGAAATAATGGAGGCTGGAGAAAGTCATTGGAAATCCAATCATGTAATTACACCAGGATAAAGGTTTAATGTTTAGTGTGGGTATTTTTATGTTCTCATGATTCCTTAAGAAGTTAAAAAATTGTGATTTTGTATTGTGAGGATGTGTTGATGGGTGAGGCTGATCATTTTTAAGAAGAGTTGACCAATATAGGTTTGAATTGTGTTTTTCATAGAGTTAGATGCTATGAAGAGGAAACTGCCTTAAGAGAATTATTTGGAATGTAGTTTATGGGTATTTTTATTGTAGGGTGAGGGGTTTTTTTATAGGTTACTCTTATGGTGGGAAGAACCATGGTTCGAAATCAAAATTCATGAGTAGAGACTTATGGTGGGAAGCACCATAAACTTTAGGAATAATTAATCAAAGATGGCATGGTGTCTTTAGTGATATGGTTATAGTGAGCACCATCTCAGTTTTGAAATTGTTGGTGAATGGGTGGATCGGTTTCTGATGTATAGTGTACTGGAATTCTGGAGTTTCATAGGGGAAGATCATTTTCTATTCAGAAGTAGAATATATCTTTTTAGAGGTGAATTAAAGATATAAGTTGGTCTGGGTATTGGTTGGAGGACTATCAAGTGCTTCTCGAGGATGATAACCACTATGTTGGGGAGTTTGTAATGACACGCAAATTTTAGGGTTTTTATTTTGAGAGAGAATTTGAATTTTTGTTTTGGTGATGGATTTATTTTGATAACTAGTAATTTGATTGGGATTGTAAGTGTTTTTACATCCTTAAATAGTGTTTTTTGAAATTTTTTGAGTCTCAGTGGATGCCTCGAGTGTTCGGTAAGATGTTAGAGTAGTGTTCAAGTGGCCAATCTATTGAAAACTTTAGTTTCAGGATATTTATAGCATGAAAGGTAGTGGGAACCCTATGAATAGATTTTTTGGGGCTTCTTTCAAGCTTTGAATATGGTAGTTGAGTGAAGTGATTTCTACCTAGGTCTATTCACGGTGTTACTATAGGGTCACTTCATTAAAGTATCAAGGCATAGGGTATTCCCTCTTCCTGGGGAAGGATTCATGGTGTAAACCCCCTATTAATTCCAAGAATTATGTTTGTTTCCCTCCTTTTTTAGTATACATATTGTGATTTTTCTAGGGTCTATTTTTAGGATCCCCCTCAGATTCTCCTTGTTTTTGGTCGATCGAATTTTGATGGATATCCTTATTTGAGTCTCCTACTCCCTCTCTTGGTTCTCCTTTGATATGGGTGGTTTGGGGATTTTATCACATGTATTTAAGGTAAAATCCTCCTCTTATTCTTCTTTGTTCTCCCTCTTGACTCTCCATTGATTTTGGTTCAATTTTGGTTAGGTTTATGGTGATGATTTCTCCATATCTGGGTGAAATTATCCCGATTCTATGGGGATTTCACATGGCTTAGAGAGAGGAGGTCACAAGAAGGTGAACACACATTTTCATTAACTATTTTAGTCAAATTAAACATCTAACCTAATTTATTTATGGGTTTTAAAGAAATTTGATTGAATTGAACAATTTTTAGGTGGTAGGTATTATTCTTGAGATGGTATTTGGGATGTACCATAGACCTTCCATGGACATTTAGTCAAGGTTTTTGTGCGAAGGTGGTTCCTAGTGAGTTTTACATTGATTATACCTCTTTGATTTAAATTTAAATATTTATTATAAATGTTTAAAATTAATTATTTATGTTTTATGGAATTAGATATAATCTCAGGCGGTATAAGACTAGATGAGGCATGGACTAGCTTGGTTGAGGCTCGACGAAGCTTGGCATGGGTGGCAACTCCTTGTTTGAGGTTTGTGGTCCCTATAATGTAATATCTATACATTTTTATGAATTATTTCTTATTATATTAATATTTCACAGGTTTAGGTATGGGAATTACGGAGTGAGAGTTCCTAGTTACAATAGGTAGGGTGGTTATGAGCCTCCAAGAGGTTGGATGAGTTCTCTTAAGAACTTTGAGTGTTTTGGGACCGCCTGATGACTATTCCATTAAGGGGTGTGGATTTAAATAGTTTTAAATGGATATATTGAGTGGTCTAAAAATGTGATATGTGGTATGGGTAGCTTAATATGAGTTCCCCATGGATAATGATTCATGCATGGAAGTCTAAGGCCCTAGAGTGAAGGGTAATATAGGTGTGAATCTCATGCTTGATGAGTGACACCCTTTTAAAGGAGGATTATAATTTAGTGAATTTTGTTTGAAGAATGGTTCCTTCAAGAATATGAATTTATGATAGAGTGTTTTTTACTCTAGGTAATGGTTTAAAATATCTCCCTTAGGAGATGTGATATGGGACCTGTGTGTGGGTTGTGGTAATTATTCAGGACATGGCATTAGGATGCCAAAGGTATTATAGTGGGATAGCTTGGGACATGAGTGATATATTTAATATTGATACCTTTGTAATATCCATCAATGATATGGGATGTTTGGGACCAAACTTGAGTGATATGGTAATGATAGAACCACAATGAGTGTGATGGGGTCCTATATATGACATAAAGGGATTAGAAAACATATTTTTATGAGTGAGATAGAGTTTGGGATGCATTGTAAAGCAATATTGGATGACAAGACCTCCATAAATGAGATGGGGTATAGATGTGATGTAGGATCTAATGTATATACCCTACCATGAGTGAGATGATAGATGTATAGTACTATACGTGGGACTACCTTGGGTGAGAAGGCGATGTAATGACCTGGGTTTTTGAGTCGGGTCGAAAACCCCTCCCAATTTAAATTTTTCAATTAGTGGTCATGCTACTTTTTGATTCATTGATCGAAACTCAATTATGAGAGTTTCTCTGGCCTTAAATTCTGTTTTTAGGTTGTTTTAGAGGCTAGGAGAGTGTCTCGGGTGTTATTATGGGTTTTAGAAGCATCGGAGGCCCAAAGACCTAGTTTTTGGGAAGCAGGTGCAGGAACACGGTTTAGGGGAAACCGTGCGAGTGCGGACTCATCTATAGAAGTTACATATGAATTATCACGGTTTTCACATGGTATTTCAAACCGTGTTGGGCAGTCATGTGGACCTCCAGCCTTAGGAAGTGGCTTACTCATGGTTTTCACGTGGTTTGGAAAACCGTGCGGGTAAACCGTGCGGCCCAGTAAATGAGGTAAATTACCATTTTTTTCTTATTTTTCTATTTCCACCCTTTATTCCTCTATTTCTTGGTCACACACATAGTAGTGAGAAACCCTCCCTTCCTCCAGTGGATTTTGATCCAAATCCTCCATACTACCTCCATTCTTTGATCTATTAGAAGCTATCAGATCACCTCGGTAAGGATAACACCCTTCTTCTTGACCTTTCGCCTTACGGACTCCTATTTATATCTGAACTAATTTTAGGGTTTAAGATGGAATCTTATATCTATGTTGATATGCTTCGAATTGGAATTTGATATCGGATATGCCTATGCCTATAAGTCTAAGGTAGGTGGTTCATACCTTATTTTGAGTTTTTGCGGACTTTTGGGGGTTGCATCTTTTTATCACAATGGTGGGTTTTGAGAGAAACCCTATTATAGCATATTTACTTGATTGTTAGACCATGTGGCATGTCGTGGGCATGCACTATACTTGTTACTCTTGAGCGATTCTAGGAAAAAAGGTTTCTTCTCCTTGGGATATTTGGGTCGGGGTGCCAAAATGGGTTTAAATGGTTTTTTTATTTGAACTGGTATGTTTAAATTGTTAAGGCTTTATTAATCTAATTAGAGGAATTTAATACATCCATGATAATGTGTTAGATATTTTAGCTTGTGCAATTCAATCTTTTTAAAATTGAATTTTTGATTAAAGTATTTTAATTTGATTTATATATATGTACTGTTTGATATTACATATGCGCAGACCCACAGGGGTTTGATGTCCTTGGACCGAGGTTGGGATGGCATGACCATCGGGATTGAGTGATGCTGATCACTGGTTGGGTTTGACCCAAATTTTCTTGAGTGGTTTTCACCACAATATTGGGTGTCGTGGACATTAGATCGAGGCGATAAGACCTTCGGGTTGGGAAAGTATCATGATACTTGGATATAAAGGTCATTGGATTTGAGTGACATGGTCGTAGGGGCACAAGGTGCTAGGGGTGGTGTGGATTAGGTTCTTACTTGGTGATTGCTACTCACCCGTGATGGAAAAAGAATCGATTGAGTCATGAGCACATAGGTTAACTCTATAATGAGATGGTTTTGACAACTCATGTGGGTAGAGGCCCCCAATAGTTGTGGCATAGTTGTTTATGATTTGGGGATGCTTACCATAGAAATATACGTGGAAGGTGAGGAGCCTTCGGTTGGTAGTGATGAGGCTATCAAGTTGGGGTTGAGGCTCTCCATGCTTGAGGTCATTGGGCTGGATATTTATTTGAGAACAGACATCATTTTTCCTCTAGTTGACGTGCCATGGGTTGACGTATGCTTTGGAGCAGGGGTTCGTGACACCGGGATACTATCATTTGGGCATGCCTTTGGGATGTCGGTACTTTGAGACATGAGGTGTTAGGAGGCACATAGTTTTAGTCTATATGATTAAGGTGGAACCAAATGGTTCACTAGGACTTTGTGACTATAGGGGTACCTTGGGTAATGAGCCAAGGACTCTCTTTTCTTTTGAGATTCTGACATTGGCTGAATCAGGTGACACTCCCTGGTGGCTACTGAGCACCAGTGGAGGTTGTGTTTATTTATTGTATTGTACTGTTTAATTTAATTAGATATGCATATCCACTTAAACACTTATATTAGGTATCCACCATTGGGTGGTATCTGACTGAGATTCATCTCACACCATGTATGGGTCCTTCGGGATGTGTGTAGACTTTATGGATTTACATACAAGTAAATGATTAGTCTTAGGAGATGGATTATAGTACTATTTGGCATGGAGATTGGCATGGACCTTGAGGGTATGCCTAGCTAGAGATTTACTTTTGTTTAGATTTCAATCTTGTATCACCATTATTATTTGTATGTATCTATAGTGGTTATCCATGGGTTCCCTTGTATATTGACATGTATGACCTACCATGGAATGCATGCTTTGCTTGTTTTGTTTTGAGTGGATAAAAGTTATTTTTTGGAATGTTTTTCTATTTACTTCCCACTACTACTTCTATATATTTATCACTTCTTCTATTTATTGATATTGATTGTGATTTCACTCTACGGGTATGGTTTGAGTTTGCTGAGTCATGTATTTCCACTTCATGTTATATTATTATGATCAGAATAGTATATCATCTATTCCTATAGGTTATAGCCTCCCCACTATACATGTTTACACCCTTGATACTATTCGGAAACATTTGGTGTTTTGGGAGGTGCATCTAAGGCCAGTGGCACCTGGACCATTAGTATTGTCCGGGTGGCTGTTCGGGTTGGGGATGTTACAGGTGAGTTCAGAGCTTGGACATAGGACCCTACCCTTCCCTTTCAGGTAGAAACTAGGACTTGGATAAATCACTATCCAAAGTACTCATTTATGGTCTAGGTTATGTGGATGACATTGTGAGGAGATGAGTGGATACCAGTATAGCGCCAAAATATGCATGGTCCGGTGTTGTGGTTTCTTGGTTAGCACATAGTGACCCGACACACAGGGAATTGTGGTGGCCTGGTTAACACACAATATACAACATTCTTGTGTGAAGTGTTTGTTTTACTCATGAATATATTTATATGATGTTGTATATAATGGGAACTTGGTGAGACTATATTAAGATATACTTCTCACACCCTTCACAAACACCTTGGTGCATGTGAAAAACTTATGCCTTCTTTTAGGTTGAGTATAGGATGTATAGTGGATCAGGATGGAGGAGCTCAAGGGTATTTAGATACCAAGTTATGTTAAGGTCTGGGGATGGTAGTAAAGAAAAAATGATTATTTTTATCTTTATATTTTTGTATATGTGATCGGTCTAGTAGTTTATCAATGTTGTATGATTTCATAACTATGAGCATGTATGATTATTCATGGTATATGTTGATATAAAATTATGTTTTATTTAATTATGCATACTATTTCCGACGCTTTCGCCGGGGCGCGCACGCATCCGTCCGTCACGCGGAGGGGGACGTGCGGCTTTGTAGCCCCGCATTCCTGCTTTCCAAAGGCGGGCGGCATTTGTTCCTTATTCAGGTACGTCTGCTCCTTGATCGAAACGGGATAATGGGATGTCGGTTCTTCCTTCTGGGGATTCCTCCTCAGAACTCATCACCTAGTCCGGGTCTCCCTCATAGATTTCATACGTAGTTCGTGAAACTCTTCCCAGTGCCATGTTTCCATAGACGCCGGTTAATTACACTGCTTCTGTCGGGACATTCCAAAGGGTCCGGTCAGGGCAGCAACCTTCAGTCGGGGGAGTAGTCATGTTGAGGCATCAGTAGCGTGTCTGGATGCTGGGGGGCCAGGCATGTCTGTCTATTATCCCTGGTCACAGGGCTTCTTGAGGGCGTGGAAGCCCGAGGCATCCCACATCGAGCGTGGGGAATTATATGTCATAGACACATATCTAAGGTTTTCCTCATCTTCCCGTGTTTAACACAGGGTACGCCGTGAGTTTAACGTCCAGTGGAGACGGAAGGATTGATGGAATACAGTTTAACGTCATGCGGGACGATAGTGAACCCTGACGTGAATGAACGACGGGCGGTGGGTGTCGAAAAACCGACGTAAATGAGGTCAGAACGACCGGATGGTGGGTTTGAACCTCGTAGAGGCTTCCTACGTACCATGCCTTGACATGGATCAAAGACCTCGTAGTTCAAATGGGTCTTTGTCGGCGGACCGATGTGAAAGTGGACCTTGGTCCAATGAGTGTTGGGCTTGAACCTTTGGAAGGCTTCCTACGTACCATGCCTTGACACGGATCAAAGACCTCGTAGTTCAGGTGGGAATGGGTGTGCAGTTTAATGTCATGCAGGACAAAGGGGTCATACAGTTTAACGTCATGCTGGACGAGGGTGAAACTCGACGTGAATGAACGACCGAGCAATGTGGCTTGAACCTCATGGAGGCTTCCTACGTACCATGCCTTGACATGGATCAAAGTCCTCGTAGTTCAGGTGGGACGAGTCACAATGGCTTGCCGTCGGACCAGGATGCAGTTTAACGTCATGCTAGACGGGAATGGGACCCGACGTGAGGCTTCCTGCGTACCATGCCTTGACATGGATCAAAGACCTCGTAGTTCAGGTGGGTTCGTCGGTGAACTGACGTGAAAGCATACCCGGGGGTCCACTATTGGTGGGCTTGAACCTCATGAAGGCTTCCTACGTACCATGCCTTGACATGGATCAAAGTCCTCGTAGTTCGGGTGGAATGTGCAGTTTAACGTCATGCTGGACGGGAATGAGACCCGACGTGGAAGAATGACGGGTGGGCTTGAACCTCATGGAGGCTTCCTACATACCATGCCTTGACATGGATCAAATTCCTCATAGTTCAAAAGATTCAGTGGTCAGGGTCGGTGCTCACTCTAAGCCCACGTGAGTCATGTTCGGTGTGAGAAACAAGAGGTTGCAAGGACCTGACGATCACGTCGCGAAGGATGCGTCCGTGAGAAGCGAAGAGGGGCTTACGCGTTAGGCGGCCCATAGTGTTGGGACTTACTCCAGGATGGAGGCCCAGGGTGCGATAAAGCACGGGAAAGATAGACCTTGGTCCAAGGATGGGAGGTGCCTTGTCCCCTATCACGCCCTCCACTGACCTTGGTAGTGGGGAAGTACGGAGATGCAGAGGTGCAGCCATCCGTCGGGGAACTAGGGTCGCCCTTCTCCTACGAACATACGCCACTCCGATAAGGAGGATATCATCCCTTGTGGATGGGTGATTCCATTCCCATGGAGACGAGTGGTGTAAAAAATGTTCGACCTGGGGGGACCCTTCGCGAGGGAGATGAGGTTGGGTCACAGTTTAACGTCATGTGTCGAGGACGTGGTGCTTGGCAGTTTAACGTCCTGCAGCTCGGACGAGGTGGGTTCACTCCACACCCCTAGGACTTACATAACCGGTACCCTCTGGTCCTTGGGGAAGGGAAGGTACCAGTAAGGCCATGGTGAAGGGGGGTTGTGGAACGAACCATCAAAGGGTCCACGTTAGCATGGCTATGAGAAGAAGCAATAGCTGTTAGCGTGCCTATGCGAAGAAGCATTAGGCGAAGCAACGCTACGGGTGGTTTTGTCCATGGGACTTTGAAATCACATCGTGCAAGCCTGGAGGGTCGCACAGGAAGAGGAATCTCTAAGCAAAGGAGTGTGCTTCGCGAAGTGGAGTTCCTTGGCCTTAGCGTGGGGCATAGGTGTGAGTGGAAGGTGCTTCGTGAAGTGGAACAGTGTTCGCAGAGCACTGCCTCGCGAAGAAGGGGTGTCTCGCGAAGCAAGGTCCTGTGAAGTAGTGTGCTTCGCGATGTGAAGTGATCCTGCCTTAGCATAGGGATCACTAGTATGGGTTGGGTGTTTCGTGAATCATAAGTGCTCCGTGGCTGCCCGGGTTCCCTTGGGAATCCCCTTCCTTCGCGAATACCCTTGAGCTTCGCGAAGGGCATCCCTCTCGGAAGAGGGGCTCAAAACGAGACAAAACAGAGGCGTCTCGCGAAGTAGAAATACCTCGCGGAGCTCATGATTCCCGGGGCAAATAGTGCTTCGTGATTCGGGAGAGGAGAAGCAGAAAGGTCGGATTGTCCGTCCCCGGGACTCAGGGGGGGTCCAGTATTTATAAAGAAGTGGCGCCGCGAAGCAGAACTCGCGCGCCGCCTCCGGTGCTTCGCGGTGCACTCGCGAATGTCAAATGTGTTCGCGGAGCATTACCGCCTTAGGAGCTTCGCGGCGGCTCGCAAACGTCAAATGCGTTCGCGGAGTATTACCGCCTACGGAGCTTCGCGGTGGCTCGCAAACGTCAAATGAGTTCGCGGAGCTTTACCGCCTCCGGAGCTTCGCGAGGACACCATGGTCGGGGTGCTTCACGGCGGGGCTTCGCGTGGTTGCTTCGCGGCGGTGCTTCGCGAGGCAGCGCGCCAGCCTTTTCCGTTCCTTTCTTTCGGGCCATATTTTGGCGCCAACAAATGCCCCCCCTCAGACTTGGAGCTGCGGAGGGCGAAGGGTCAAAGTCTGAGAGAAAATCGCCAAAATTGTCGGTGGTTCGCGATGCCACTACGCGAAGGGGCCCCGCGGTGCTCACCAGGGCCACCGATCCGGGCGCGCCGCGATGCTCCGCGCGGGTGAGGCGCGCCGCGATGCTCCGGGGTCGCTGCCTATAAATAGGGGGGTCGACCTCTTTTGTCTTCACGTGCCTTCCTTGTCTTTTTGTGCTCTCGACTTCACGAAGCTCCACGTACTCCATGACAGCCCTCCGCGAATCGAGCTTCGCGGCGAACCGCGGGTCTTCGGCTCCGCATCCGCGCCAAGAGAATCCTCTGCTTGTCGGCCTTGGACAGACTTCGCGGCTTGGTCTCGCGACCGATCTTCATGATCTAGATTCGCGATTCAGCTTCGCGGTCGAGCTTCGCAGTCGAGCAGAAAAAATTCTTTTCTGAGGTCCAGAGTTAAGATGGCCCATCAAGAGGCTGTATTGGGGGTGCTTGCAGATACTGCTCGTCGAGATGAGATGGCCAACCGTCCAGGCCTGGGGGAGATGGTCCGAAGCCACTCGGACCACACTTCTTTGACAGATCTGCTATCGGAGGGTCAAAAGGATTATCCGCAGTGCAAGAAAATGCCCTTGTACGGCTTTGGTTTGAGGGATGACGTCTTCATCCCGGAGGCGAGTAGGGACGAACCAGCTTGCTGGTTCAAGAGCACACCATGCCAGCACCAATGGTTCAGGGCGGCCGATGGTCACGCGCAGGAGGACTTCACACCTGTCACCGCTGATTGTCTCTATAACCATGTGAACGATATTGATGGGAGGATATTGAAATCAGAGACGTCCCCTCCTCTCTACCGTACCATGCTGAAGGTGGCCTTGCAGGATTCGAAGAAGGGATGGTCCGATGAGTGGGACCTGCGCTAGGGTGGCAACTTTACTGATGACTGGGCCTGGGCCTACTGGGTAGGCGCCTCATGCGGGGAGTTCGGGGCCGAGCTGAGGAGAGTGGGGTTGTATGAGGCGGCGTGGGCCTCCCAATTCCATATTTACCAACCCAGGCAACTGATGCCGGAATTGCTGAGCAGATGGTCGTCTAGGACCAACACTTTTCACCTGCATCACGGGGAGGTGGGCATCAGCCTGTGGGATGTCCACCAGATTTCTGGGGTTCCAATCTTGGGAGCCATGTATGACGAATTCCTCCCCGTCGTCATCGCGTGGGGGGATACGGAGCAAATGCCACGACTGGTGTCGGCGCTGATGGAACTTGTCCCTGGAGAGGACAAGGAGGCAGTGAGGGATGTCCATTTTAGGAGATGGTTCAAATGCTTCCTGAATTTCCCAGAGAATTGAGAGTACCCTCTGAGGCCTCGAACTTGTCCAAGGGCGGCCCAATGGGGCAAGGGGCACTCGTATTGGCGGGTCTTGGAGGACAGCCAATGGAAGACTTGGGGTTTCAGTGTCAGCACTGAACAACAGCCGATAGTCAGGCTGGCGGCGTTCATCGCGGCTCTCATCTGTGGTTGGATCCTACCGGTGAGAGATACAAGCATGGGGGTGCGGCCTAGCTCGTTTATCATGGCGTCGATGTTGGCCATGGGGCAACGGATCAATCTGGGGATTCCGATGCTCACCAAATTGTACAGAATGCTGCGGCATGTTAGCGAGGGCAAGAAGCCGCCAAGGATATGTGGGCCCTTCCACCTCCTGTATGGGTGGATCGCAGCGCATATCAGGGAGATTTACGAGTATCCGAACCCCATTTCGCCGCCGGGATCGAACTTCTGCCCCTCCATCCTGAACGCGGTCGGGAGCTTCCCGCTCAAACTGGCCATTCTGATGGTGCTGAATCGGGTGTGGAGGGCGGACGAGTTCAACTTCCACCCCTTCCCCTTGCCGACGGGGATAATTACTGATGACGGGCGGGGAACGGAAGAACATCAGGCTTACCTTTTGGCCTTCCGAGGTGGAGTTTTGGTGGCACGGATAGATCGTGAGCCACTCTGCGAATCGTACACCACACATCGGTTTGCGAGGCAGTTCTGGTGCCTCCAGCGGCTGACCCCGCAGGTCTACTGGGAGGTGCGTCACGAGGAGCACCCGTGCGTGATGAGGCAGCTGTGGCTCATGTTCACATGGGAAGATGTGAATATGCGGATTGAATTGCCTCCATCCACCGCCGCTTTCGGATTGGTGAAGGAGTACGCCATCAGTTGGGAGGCTGCTTACCCAGGAGAGATGCTGAAGCAACCAAATATCCGGGTCTGTGACGGTGGGCCTCCTCTATCTCGAGGTTGGGGTCGGAGGGAAGCTAGGGCCGCTCGCGGTAGCGGGGCTTCCATGGCGGCGAGACCCACACCGGCCGAGGGTATGGCAGCAGCAGTGGATCCGGTGATTCCGGAAGAGCAGGGTCATCCAGAGGGGCAGCCACCGAGGGGATTTCGTAGGATATCCACTCAGGCTCCGGGGAAGCGCCTACGTCATATTGATATGGCAGAGGATGCCGTCTTCCCGGAAGCTTGGGACATTTGGGATGTCAACCAAAAATTCCTCATCCCACCCGAGATATGGTCCCACCTGAATCGCCTCGGGATGGAATTACCGGGTATAGGCCCAATTCGGGCTGGATTCATGGCATCTCCGGCGGAGGCAGAACAGTACCTGGACGAGCTGGAGGATTACTTCCACTCCAGTGGTGTCCCTCTCCCAATGACAGACCGGGTGAGGGTACTGTTGAATCGGACGGTCCCCCCACAGTTATTAGCTGTCGATCTGTGGGAGTGCTTCCCCTTGCCGGAAGAATCAGAGGACTCCTCTCGGGAGGATGAGGCTGGAGGAGGGAGCCCATTGAAGGAGGGCGTGGTCGGAGACCGAGGCTCAGAATCTGAAGATTTTGCGGAGGCTCTCGAGGTAGCATTCTGAACTTCTTCCCTTACGATCTGTTCCTGGTTCTTTATGGACTTCTCACCAATGTTTGAGCCATGCAGGAGGAACTTATTCGCAGGCCTCGTTCTCGCTCCTTGGCAGGTGATGATGCAGGACCTTCAGGATTTGCGCCTATGGCTGCGTCCAGTTCCGCGTCTGATGGGACCAGAGCACCCGAGGTGGCTCCTCTGGAATCTTCAGACCTTCCAACAGTATACGGAGGGCCTCACCTCGGGGTCCCGTCAGTACCGGCTCAAGAGCAGCGCCAGGAGGTCGATCTTCATAAGTCTCCTCTACCAGTCTCCTTGTTGTCACATGTAGGCCATGCCGACTAACGTTTATGTCCCTCTTTTTCATACAGTTCTTCGACTGGCGTGGGCTGCTGCGGAAAGACTGGTCGGGATGTCTGGTGGCACCCCTCCTAGGGGCATGCCGGTGATGGTGGAGATAGTCCCCCCATCTCCTCAGGCTACGACGCACACCATCACTGGAGGGACCATCAGCAGGGCCGTACCCGAAGTCATTGAGGTGGACTCCGAGGAAGAGGATCAACCGGTCGGTCCCAGTCCTGTCGCGCCTGCTTCGGCGCCAGGTGTCGTACTGGATTCAACACCAGATGTAGATCCTACCGAGGATTTCCTGTGGGTGTACCCCGCATATGAGCCTGCCAATCGCGCAGACTGGGACGAAACGGCCTCCGACGAGGAAGATAGCAGCATAGTCCGCCGCCGGTCATGGAAGATGATCACGCGCTTTATCAAGGACACCCCCCAAGCGCAATGGCTAGCCGAAATGGATAGACTCCACTCGCGATTGCGTGAACTGTGTGCTGGGGGAGTGGATGCCCAACTTCCTCACGCACTCATCCGAGATCTTATGGCTGAGAAGATCCGGGAGCATGATCATGGGCTCAGCGTGGGCTGGCAGCAGAGGAAGGCGACTAGCATTAAGAAGCTCCAGGAGACCGAGGGCGAGGTCCAACAGATGCAGACCCGGGCAGACGAGCTTTCAGCCTCTCTTGATGCACAATCTGAGCTGGTCTCACGGTTGAAGGCCCAGCTGGAAGAGGCAGAAGAGCATATGAGGCAGACCTCTGGAAGGATGGCTGCTGTTCAAGCTGACGTAGAGAGGACCAAAGCTAGGACTGACGAACTGCGCCCCGCCGCTGCTGAGGAGGAGCGGGAGCTGATTCAGCGGCAGCAAGCCTTGGATGCCGCAAGTCAACGGGTGGCGGAGCTATAACGCTCTTTTGACGGGGTCAACCCATCCATGGGGTGAGTCGACCCCCAAGTATTGTAACAAAACCAAAACCCTTTTATTGGTACTTTCGTGCTTCAATTTATTTCCTTTTTTTTGAATGTCGTAGTGCGCATGATTTCCACTGTTTTAATTTCCTTGTTACATCCCTAAAATGTTTGCGGGACGTTCGATGACAATTCCTCAAGCCAGTCCAGATTCCCGAAAGATGGGGGAGGCTTGATCGGAGGAGGAACTTCCAGGATAGCCGAATTACCGTTTCTTCAGCGTGCTCTTATGCACGAACGGGGAAACACCAGGGGCGCTGAAATCGGTCCAAACAGATGAAAATGGGAAGTGTGAATCACGATACCCAAGATTCGGAACACTGTGGGGATGGCATGACAATAAGGGATGACCGTTAACCTTAGAGGAGAAGTGGTACCCTTACTGCGTTAGCCTGTAATGGGGACAACAAATGAGGGTCGACCGTTGACCATGTTCGAAACACGGGACCATGTCACAAATGTTGTTGATCAATCCTTCGGAACGTTGGCCCAGGACAGTTGGCAGACCATAGGTCAGACATCCATACTGTTAGGGGAACCTTCCAGACATGACCCGTCTTCTGGAACTTTGGCCCAGGACGGTAGGTGAGCCGATGCGGCATGAGACCAGGTCGTTAGGGGGTTCCTTCAGACATGAAAGGGGAAAAGGGTCCGAATAAGGGGTACGCAAAGCGTAGAATATGGAGTGATGGTTTTTTCGAACAGAATCCAAAACTTAGGTAGTCACACCAACGTGGTGGGAGCACACCAGATGGGCGCATCGGTCCGATCATGGATCATTCCTTCTTTGGGATAGGGCCTCTCTGACGAGGGGATCTGTCACTTCCCAGTGGGATCTTGGGGCATCCTGAACTTGTTCAGGGTAGAACCGCAGTTTAGTGTCATGCGTTGAGGACACACAGACTCCCGTAGTTTAACGTCATACGATAGGATGTAGAGCAAAAGGAAAGATCCCAGGGAGCGTGTGGCGCGGTGGATATGAAACCGACGTGAATGAGGACTTGGAGTTCAAATCACACCACATACCCCCGGAGGAAACTCTTCAGGTCAAGGGACCAAGAGTGAGGATTGGGCTGGGCCCGAAGCAAAGTGGTCAGGAGTTCCTACGTACCCCATGAGGATGGGAATCAATCCATACGTAGTTCTGGAAGCGCAGTTTAACGTCATGTGGGACGATGAAAAGCATGGCCGTGTTGGTACACATCCTGCCAAAACTACTAATCCCACGTGAGTCGTGCTCGATGTGGAAAACAAGCAGTAGTGGTGGGAATTTCCCGACACAAAAGGGGAAGGTTAGGGAAAAGGGATTCTCGGTGAATACCAGCCCAATGACACTAACACGATCATTTAGCGCACCTAGATGTGTGAAGAGAAAGAGCCGAGTATGATGGAATTCCACTTGAACATGAGGAAGTGGAAATGTGTGAATAATAGTGCTCGAGATTCAGATCATGATGATAGCGGAGTGACGATGGAGGATAACTGCTGACCATGTTCACAACACAGTATCCTGTCACGTTAGCCTAGAATGGGACAAACAAATGAGGGTTAACCGTTGACCATGTTCAAAACACGGGACCATGTCACAAATGTTGTCAAATATCCGTAGGGACGTTGGCCCGAAACGATTGGAGGGACCTTAGGTCCAGCATTCATGGAGAGCCCTTAAGCCTAGTATCCATGTCGTCCGGGGGTCCTTTTGGATGTGGAAAAGGATGAGGATCCAAATAGCGAGCTCACGAAGCTTGGTCATGGGACGAGGGTAATGTCCGCATGAAAATCCCACACTTCGGACTCTTTGTCGAAACACATCTGAATACGACAATGAGACGTATTAGATAGAGGGAGTAGATTCCTTTCCCATGGGGATATCTTAGTTTAAGGTAATAGAATTCGGACCATGGATAGGTAAGGGGAGCAGGGGATACATGGCAAGGCGGTTACAAAACCCGACGTGAATGAGGACCTAAGCCCTACTTACCATGCATTCTCTGGAGAAGTGCTCGAGTCGAGGGACCAAACACACTGGTTAGGATGGGCCCGCGGGGAAGTGCCCGGGCGCTCCTACGTATCTCATAAGGATGAGAATCAAGCCATACGTAGTTCTGAAAGGCGGCACAGTAAGGTACCAGTTCCAGGGGAAAAGGGGAGTGCGGGAGTGGCCCTTGCACTAAAAGAAGCGGAATTTGATGAATCTTGTTTGTTCTTTAAGGTGAATGGGGTTTTTTTGTGAAGCGACAGACCTAGAATAGTAGGCCGTGATGTCGCCACAAGGATCAATCCGTGATGGGCGTTGACAAATGGCATGGCATGTGACCAATACCCAACGTGATGTCCTCTACAACGAGGTCATCACAATGCAGTGCCGTTTTTCGTCGTGCGGCCAGGACAATAACGTCACAGTTTAGGGTCGTATGATAGGACCATGCATGCATTTTATCGTCATGCAGCGCAGACGTAGTAGAGACGATGCTGGGCGGGAAATGTGCGTAGTGTTATAAAACACAATTGATGGAGACATGATCCCACATCACACTATGCGCCACTCCAAGAGGGAGACCTCAGGTCGAGGGGCCTATATAAAGGTGAGAGGTGAAACAGGGGGGAGAGACTGGCTCCCTAAATGGGCTGTACCCGTAGACAGGGCGTCCGGGCGGTCCTACGTATCCCATGAGGATGGGAATCAAGCCATACGTAGTTCTGAATGGATCTTAGTTTATGGTCTTAGAGCTCGGACCATGGGAGCCCCGAAGGACGCCATATTGCAGCTTCGTCCCCCTAACATGCAAAGTTGCACTGAGGGATAGCGCCAAAAGTGTCGAGATTCCACCTGGACATGATGGGGTGGAAAATGATGTGAATCATGCAACCAACATTTGAGGACTGAAGGTTCTGGCGTGATGACAGAGGATTACTGCTGACCATGTTCGCAACACAGCATCCTGTCGCGTTAGCCTGGAATGGGGACAAACAAATTAGTATCGACCGCTGACCATATTCGCAACGCGGGATTTTATCGATTTGTTGTCCAAAGCCCTCGGGGCGTTGGCTCGTAACGGTAGGAGAGCCCTTGGGCATAGTATCCAAGCCGTTTTTGGGGGTCCCTCTGGGTGTGAAGGATGATGAAAGCCCTGATGCAAGGATACACAAAGCCTGGAAAGCGGGTGCGGACGTGTCCGAGTAAAGCTTGGCATTACGAGAATTGAACCAGAGTACTCCTAGGCACATCGGTGGACTGCCAGAAAGGGATCGACGAAACAGCTCAGTAGGGAGAGGTACATGGCGGTCATTACGAGACCGACGCGAATGAGGACATAGTCCCACACCACACCATATATTCCTCTCATGGAGGAAGGACAGGCCAAGGGGCCAAGATGTGATAAAGATCCCCGAGAGATGGGGTTGGACCCGAATCTTTGGACATTCAGGTGGTCCTACGTATCCCATGAGGATGGGAATCAAGCCACACGTAGTTCTCTAAATGTAGTTTAACGTCATACGGGACGAGAAGGGGTGTAATATACCCCTAAACAAGGGAGGTATGCGGTATGGCGGAGAAGCCGACGTGAAGGAGGACATAGTCCCACACCACACCATACACCCCAGGTAAGAAGTTGGGCGGAGGGGCCCGAGAAGGACAGGCGGCCTAAGGTCAGGTATCGGTCAGGAAGGCCAGACTGGTTTGCAGTTTAACGTCTTACATGAGGACGAGGGTCGGGGACCCGAGAAGGCCAAGAGGCCTGAGGCTGGGCCCCGTAAGGGGAGGCGTACGGCATGGTACATGATCCCGACATGAATGAGGACATAGTCCCACATCACACCGTACACCCTGGGTAAGAGGGGACCTGGGCCGTGGCCCGGAAAGGCCAAGGGGCCTAAGGTCAGGCCTCAGTCAGGAAGGCCTGACTGGTTTTCAGTTTAACGTCTTACATGAGGACGGGGGTCGGGGACTCGAGAAGGCCAAGGGGCCTGAGGCTGGGCCTCGTAAGGGAAGGCGTACGGCATGGTACATGATCCCAACGTGAATGAGGATATAGTCCCACATCACACTGTACACCCCTATGAGGAATCGGGGTCGTGGGCCCGATCGCTAGCACCACCCGGGGGGAAGTTTGTCGCCTTGGGATGGGGCAGAATGAATCACTGCACTCGATGTCTGGGACATCTCGGGGTGGACCCGAAGATCCAGGACACTTTTGACCATGTTCGAAACACAGTGTTCCTATGGTGACCTAATATCAGAGCAACAAATGAGCGTCGACAGCTGACCAAATTCGCAACGCGGGACTTGTATCGGCTTGTTGCTTGAAAACCCTCGGGGGCATTGGCCCGTATCGGTAGGAGATCCCTTGGGCGTAGTATCCAGGCCGTTCTTGGGGATCCCTCTGGGTGTGCAAAAATGATTGAATCCCAGTCAAAGGGTGGGTGAAGCATAGCTGTATCCATCCATGAAAGAGGCAAACATATCCAGGGGGGATGTGCAGCCGGGTCGAGGCTTGCTCAATGTGAGTTGGGGAAAAAGTGTGCACCCTGCCATGTCTTGACCGGAGGGGAAGATTTTGGCTTTTGGGCTGGGCCAACGGACAAAATGTCCGGGCGTTCCTATGTATCTCATGAGAATGAGAATCAAGCCATACGTAGTTCTTGAAGGCCATGCAGTTTAGCGTCGTGCGGTGAGGACGTGGGAGGATAGAAGAACGGGAGTGGGCACATGGTGTGACCCTTACAATCCTTGTGCGAGCGGGGTTGTATGAGCGGGGCTAAGAAAGCCTACTCCCTGCTGCACAAAGGTCCTCCAAGGAAACTCCCCCCAGGGGGGATAGTGGAAGAGAAAAGCTTGGGGTTGGGCTCAAGACGAGGTGTCCGAGCGTTCCTACGTATCCCATGAAGATGGAAATAAAGCCACACGTAGTTCTTGACATGCATTTTAACGTCCTGCGGGACGAGGAACATCTCATTTGGGGATGTGTACTGTGCGGCAAGTAATACGACGTGAATGAGGACGTAGTCCTACACCACACCGTACGATCCCGTAAGAGGGTAAGTCGGGGAAAAAACCAAGGGTCCTGGGGCTAGACCGCGGTCAGGGAGACCTGACCAGCTTGTGGTTTAACGTCTTCCAGTGAAGACGGGGGCCGGGGGCCCAAGGAGGCCAAGGGGCCTGAGGCTGAGCCTCGATCAGGAAGGCCTGACTGGCTTGCAGCTTAACGTCTTGCAGTAAGGACGGGGATGCAGTTTATGGTCGTGCTGGACTTTACAGTTTAGAGTCATGTTGGACTATAATGTGCAGTTTAAGGTCATGCGGGACCGTTTCTCAATTTATTGTCTTGCAGGACGAAGATGCAGTTTAAGGTCGTGCGGGACTATTTTGCAGTTTAGGGTCGTGCAGGACCCTTTTTGCCCTAGGCAAAGTATCGCTTGAGGAATTTAGCATTGGTGGGAGGGGTTATACGCTCTCCATCTGTGGTCACCAAGGAGTATGCTCCATTGGGATAAACATTATGGATGATATAAGGCCCTTCCCATTTAGGTTCTAATTTGGGCGGTTTCCTACCGGGAATCATTGGCGCTCGAAGGGCCATTACCAGGTCGCCCTGTAGAAAAGAGTAGAGATGAACCTTCTTATCAAAGGCCCTATCTATCTTGTCCTGATGCCTTTCCAGATTGTGCAGGGCATGAAGCCGGTTCTCGTCCAGTGGTTCCAATTCAGCTAGACGGATCTCGGCTACCTCATCTGATGTCTGGTGATCATAAACTGCAGTGCGTAGTGACGGAAGATGGATTTCAATGGGTAGGACGGCCTCAGCTCCATACACCAGGGAATATGGGGTCACATGGTTGGAGTTGCGATTCTTCGTCCGGTAAGCCCAGAGGGCGTTGGGGAGCTTGTCCGGTCAACTTTTCTTGTTCTGACCAACCATCTTCTGCAGAATGTTAGAGAGGGTCTTATTGAATGCCTCGATCTGTCCATTCGCCTGCGCGTGGTAGCGGGAGGTATGGTTCGACCGGATGTCGTACTTGGCGTACAATTTCTTTAGTTCAGCCGCTCGGAAGTTGGTGCCGTTATCGGTGAGGACGGCGTGAGGTACCCCAAACCGGTGAATAATATTGGAGCTCACAAAGTCAACGACGGAACGGGCCTTGACCTCTTTGATCGGAACTGCCTCTGCCCACTTGGAGAAGAAATCTTTGGCAGTCAGGATGAACCTACACTGGCGGGATATTGCCGGTGGATACGGTCCCACTACATCAAGCCCCCATACCGCAAATGTCCAAGAGTACTTGGTGGGGTGGAGGGGTTCTGGCGGCCGATGTAGGAAGTTGGCGTGAACTTGGCACGCGTGGAATCTCTTGGCATGCCCAATACAATCGTAGATCATAGAGGGACAAAAGTACCCTAACCTCCGGATTTGATGGGACAGCTTCGGCCCAGCTTGATGGGCGCCGCAGGAACCGGCGTGAACCTCTTGCATAACTTGAGGTATCTCTACTCCTTGGATGCAACGGAGGAGGACACCATCGAAGCTCTGCTTATAAAGGATCTGTTCAAGACTGGGGCCGCTATGGAGGGTAAATTGCAGCGCGCGACGTCGGATTCGTTCGCGCTCGGCCCGGTCGTCCGGGAGGCGACCATTTTGGAGATACTCGACAAAATGTGCCCTCCAGTCGGGAGTGGCTTCAATCACTGCGTCTGACGAACCCGGGAACCCTGACGCAGAGGGTCCGGCAGTGAGATGACTTACCCGCAGGCCGTCATTGTCCTCTTGGGTGACGGGGGCAATGACTCTCTGGTGTGCCACATGTATGATCAAATCATCTTGCTCGGGTTCTACGAGCGACGCGGCTAAACCAGCCAGGGCGTCTGCTTGGCTGTTCTGCGACCGTGGGACATGGGTAACCTCTGGTCGAGAGGAGAATTGGGCCATTAGGAGGAGGGTGTACTCCAGCAACGGTGCAAGCTCTGGCTTCCTGACGACGTAGTCTCCATTAACCTGTTTGATTACCAGCTCAGAATCTCCCTTCACATGTAGATGGGGAACATGGATCTCAAGGGCCAACTCGAGGCCGGTGATGAGAGCCTGGTACTCTGCCTCATTGTTCATACAACCTTCTGACAACAGGAACGAGTATGGCAGGACGGCCTGCGCCAGGGTAATGAAGACAATACCCAGGCCCACTCTGTTGAGCTTGGGATCGTTGAGCCTCCTACCGGTGGGGCTCCGGGAGGCACCGTCGAAATGCATTTTCCAACATGGGACAGCATGATCGACTGAGAGGATTGTCTCATCAGGGAAATCCAGGTCCAGGGATTGATCCGCGGAGGTTGGATGGGCAGCTAAAAAGTCCGCCAATTCCTGTCCATTAATGGCCTTCTGAGGTACAAACCTAATATCAAATTGCTAGAGAATCACTGCCCACCGTGCTAGTCGGCCAGTCAGCATGGGGCGGTTCAGGATGTACTTCAGTGGGTCCACCCAGGAGACCAATTGCACCTCATGGTGCTGCAGGTAATGTCACAACTTCTGCATGGCGAATACGAGCGCGAGGCAGCTCTTTTCGATGGGGGAGTATCTGACCTCCGTATCGAGAAGCATGCGGCTGAGATAGTAGAGACTGTTCTCAGTACCCTCGTTATTCTTCTAGGCGAGCAGCGCGCCAAGGGATCTCTCCAGGGCGGTCACATAAAGGACCAGCGGCTTTCCGGAGACAGGTGGCATCAAGACCGGAGGTTGGAGCAGATACTGCTTGATTTCCTCGAAGGCGGTCCGACACTCCTCATCCCATTCGTAGGCGGCGCCCTTCTTCATGAGCCGGGAAAAGGGCTTACACTTGCCGGCCAGATTCGCGATGAATCGGCGTATATAGGCTAGGTGGCCTTGAAGGCCTCGAAGCTCCCGAATGTTGCTCGGGGGAGGCATTTGGATGATGGCCTTGATCTTCTCTGGGTCGATCTCGATACCTCGGTATCTGACAACAAAGCCCAGAAACTTCCCGGAGGTGACCCCGAAGGCACACTTCAGCGGGTTCATCTTCAGGTGACGGGAACGGAGGAAACCGAACACTTTCTCTAGGTCTTTGAGATGGTCCTGGTGCTGACATGATTTGACTACGAGGTCATCCACGTAGCATTCCACCAATGTCCCAAGGATCGGTTTGAATATGCGGTGCATGGCCCTCTGATAAGTGGCACCTGCATTTTTCAAACCAAATGGCATAACCTGGTAGCAAAAGGTACCTTGGGGAGCCCTGAAGGCAGTGGACTCCTCGTCTTTGGGGGCCATCCGGATTTTGTTGTACCCGGAGTATCCATCCATGAAAGAGAGGGCTTGGAACCCGGTCGTGGCGTCAATCAATAATTCTGTCACCGGGAGTGGGAAGTCATCCTTTGGGCAGTGGCGATTAAGATCGCGGAAGTCGATGCAGACTATGATCTGCCCATTCTTCTTCCTGACTGGCACAATGTTGGCAAGACACTTGGGGTACTGGACCTCCTTAACGAAGTTGGCTTTGATTAGCTTATCAACTTCGGCCTCAACCATAGCACCATGAGAAGGGTGAATCTTCCTGGGATGTTTCTTAAACCCACGATGTTTTGCCGGGAGGCCCAAATGGTGAACGGACACCTGGGGATCTAGCCCTGGCATCTCATTGTAACTCCAGGAAAACACATCACGGTGCTGTTTGAGGAAGTCTACATATTGATGCCGCTCCTCGAGGGACATGGCTACACTGATCAATGTGGGTCTCGGATCTGCCTCGCTGCCAAGGTTCACCTGTACCAGTTCATCAACCGTGGTAGAGACGCCTTCTTCAAAGGTGGGGGGAGCATCCTCCAGGTCTTCCTCCCCACCCGTGGGGGGACTTTTCGCGACGGAAGATACTTATAGGCTATCAAGATCCGCGGGGCAGTTGGTGCCGGCTCGGGCAGCAGTGGTCATCACATCGGGAGACTCAGTTGCCATCGAGATCGCAGAAATGAAGGCAGTTGACCCTATCCCATCTGGCCTTCGGCCTAAGGGGCCCCGTTTGATGATATCAAAGCAGTGGTGGCGTGTCGGCCTGAGTCAGTGGATTCCAGCCCGGTGGAAGAGACACGTATGGCGCACCGCCGTTGTCATAACCTTGACATCCCGGTACCGTACAGGGGTGGGAGGTTCTGGGATCACCTGAGCCTGGTTGATGTAGGAGTACGCGGTGATTTTCTGTCGTCGCTTGGACACGGGAACATGCCTTCCTTGCGTACCTGAAACAACAAAACATTGCCCCATGTCGGGGGTCGTGGCCTCCAACCGGTGGATCGGGAGGATGTAGGCGTCATCCATGCTTGCCCAGGGATCACTTGTGACCGGGGCGGGTTCATCCTCACTTACTAGGATTTGCTTATCCTTACTTTTGTAATAACCCGCATCCAGGTAGCGGGCCTCACAAGAAGCGAAAGGGGACGCGTCTCCTTGGAGCACGCCTACTCAACCATTGAGCGAGTACTTGAGGCACTGGTGATACGACGAAGGGACCACTGCATGCAGATGGAGCCATGGCCTACCCATCAATGCGTTGTAGGCGGTGTCCTGAGAGACAACCATGAACTCGGTGCTAGCAATTAAGCCACCGAACTGAGTCTTCAGGCGGATCTTGCCGACTGGGGTTTTCTCGGTCCTGTCGTACCCCTGGATTCTGAGGTCAGAGGGAGTTAAATCACCTTCAGACAGACCCAGCTTTCGCAACGTCCGGGTCGGAATTAGATTGATTCTGGAGCCCGTGTCAACGAGGCAGCGGCGGATTTCCACGCCATTGAAGTGGCCAGTGATGTACAGCGGGCGAATGTGCCCCTGTATAGGAGGGTCCTCGTCTTCACTGGAGAACGAGATAACCGCCTGACATTCGGCGTTTTCAATTGTCTCGGTATGGAAGGCTTCTGCAGCTGCCACCTCTGTCTCAAACTGGAGGGGGCTCCTTAGGGCCTCGGAAAGTGCCTCGCGCATTTCGGATGACAGGCGAAGGGCCTCAAGGATGTAGAGTCTCGCTGTAATGTCGGCCAGGTGCTTCAGGACATCATACTTTCGTGCCAAACGCGAACCTCTGCTTATAGGAGGTCGTTCGGCATATGGAGGCATAGCGGGTCCTGCTGGTTGAACCGGCGTTCGACTAGTGCTTGGTACATCTGGCTGCCTACTAGTTGAAGCCTGGAGAATAGTCGCCGGACTAGGATCGGACAGCGGAGGCTGGCCTGTAGCCGGGCAAGACTGACTGTGATACGAACGAGGTAGCTCCCCCCGATCCAGTAGCACGAACGGCGGTGGAGGTAGAGCCAAGGGCGTTAGATGGGGCTGCATGTGCTGAGATCTGCGCTGAGCCTGCTTCCTGGTCTCAGTAGCATGCACGGCTTGGCCAAAAGTTCCTGCTGACGTACCTCGATGACCGGCGCGGTTGCGATTCCACTGACGTTGACGTCGGCTGGAAACGTTGGGGAGGTTTGCCTGGCGCCCCCCCCCCCCCCCCTCGTCGGGAGTCATATAGGGCTTTACCAGCTCCATGGTGTTAACCAAAGCGTACCCCTGGCTGTCACTCAAGGAGTCATCCACCGCTGGGCAGATTCTGGGAGGAATCCCAATTTCAGGGGGCATAAAGTCGTCGAGAGTGCGGGATGACGACGGCACCGGCAGTGCGCATTGTTTCTTCTTGCGTCGCCGCTGCTTGCCCTTTTGGGAAGAGGCCGACTGTGAAGATGATGCGGAGGCACCAGCTACTTCTTCTGAAGGTTCCGACTGCTTCAGGCGCGCCCGGATGATACCTTGGGAACGAACGATGGTTTTTCGGGCCATCCAGTCGTCGTATTTCTGGGATCCGCGGCTGGGGACCTGTTGCCACTCGCCTTCGATGTCGCTGCCAATCTCTGATCCTACAAAGACACCTGCCACTTGCGCTGGTGCTGGGCCCAACTTGACTATGTTGTTGTTGACCTGGTCTGGAATCCAGTCTTTAAACACATATCATTGCTTGAGGGTGTTCCCCAGGATCTGATGATAAGGGCAGTAGTTGGGGTGATTGGTGAGATTCGCCTCTGTCGGCCTTCTGCACTCAGGCAGACGCACAATCCCTTGCTCTAGAGCACTTCGGAAGTAGCCAGGGACTTGATTTTCGTTGAACGAATAAGTCCGGTACCTTCTTTCCGGATAGGGGGCCCTGGGGGCCTGGCCCTGACGGGGTGCCGGAGGGGCTTGCCGAGGAGGCGGCGCCTGATTGTCTCGCCTAGGTGGCGGTGGCGCATTGCGCGGGGGAACCTGTCGGTTCTGAGGTGGTCGCTGCTGGGCAGGAGCCTGTGCTTGAGGTGGAGGACCTCTGCGGGGTTGCGGGGGTGGTGCCACCGGCAGTAACTCCAGCTGCCTCGGGGCTTCTATTTGGGCCACCGCGGCGGGTTCATCCCTGGCGGCCCTCTTGGCCGGGATCATTGGGGGCAACAAACGCACCTGACTAGCCTGTTGCAGGGCTTCCTCAAGGCGCTGAGCCTTATATGAGAAATCTTTGAACCCTCCAGGGTAGTTCTGGGTGATCAGGGAGGGTACCAGCTCTGTCTTGACGTTCCCCACACACATCGTCAGTAATTGCTCCTGAGTCAGTGGCATATCGAGATAATACGTCAGTCCCTTCCACCGGGAGATAAAATCTGCAACCCGCTCATCAGGCCTCTGCTTGCACTTGAAGAGGTCCGCGATGCTGGTCTTCCACGTGGTGGAGCTGAACTGGAATAAGAACTGTCGGCGAAGATCCTCCCAACCGGTCACCAATCTGATAGGGAGCTGGTTGTACCAGACGAATGCCGAACCTTCCAGTTTCTGTACAAAACATCGGAGTTTGGCGGCTTCTTGCTGAGTTGGGGTCCCCAGCATGGGGCCGAACCTGGAAGAGAAATGATCCAAGTGCTGGGGCGGGTCCCCTGTCCCGTTAAAGGGCGAAAAAGTGGGGTTCCCAAAACCCGGAGGTGCGGGAATATCATCCACCCACGCGGGATAAGGCTTGCCATCCGGTGGGACCGCCACCTGCGGCGTCTCTAACGCTTCGAGGCGGGCTGTGAGCGCCACAATAAGATCATCCGAGCGGGGGTCCCTGTCTTGACGGGGATCCCTAACCACAAGTGCATTTCCAGGTTCTTCAACACGGTAGACGGCTTCGGCCGCTCATGGGTCAACTGTCTAGACGACCTGCGGGGCGACTGGGGGAACCCGGACTGGATTCTTCAGATTTCCCCGTCGCTCGGGGGGATTCAGCGAGACGTATCGCGCCCTCTTTCCATACGTTCCAGCTTCCGCCCTGTCTGCGGCAGTAGCATGATCAGGGTTGCCCGGAGGCATCTCACCGGGGGAAAATTGTTCCTGCCCCTGCTGCCCCGGCCTGGGATCACCATAGTCGGGTCGCTGCTCTGCGGCACGCTCAGCCAAGAGTTCGTCAACCAGCCTCTTCTGCTCAGCAAGCTGCTGGATTAACGTGGCCTTCTCAAGATCCTCTTTCATCTTCTGTGCAGAGGCAGACGGGTCGGAGTGCTTGACAGTTCCGACGTGGTCTTTACCCTTTCCGGTGTTTCGACCGAGCACCAGCGATTCGGTGGGTACGGGGAGGCCTAGAAGGTTCCTCTGCTGACGAGTAACTCTCCCTGATGGGTCCAGCAGTGGCGGTACGCCCTTGGGGGGTAAGTCTCCATCAAGGAATTCAAGCTCGTCTTCCTTGTCCACGACGTCGGCCATGTGGACCGCGACTCCTCTCGAGGGCATGTCCTCGATATCACATAATGAATCGGGCTGCCGTCGGATAGGGTCGAAGAGTAGAGCAGCATAGTGTCCCCAACCACGGACTTGCACATGGGGGGTGGCTTCCCTGATGATCCTGCGGAGTGCTTTAAGACTCTGAACGCATTTTCATTGAAGGGCGCTCTGGCGGCCTGGCGACTCAGGGTGCTGGGCCACAAGGAGTGCGGCCGCATCGATCAGGCGGCACTGCTCGCCGATTTCTTCGAAGTGCTCTCGACTTCTGGGGTACACCACCCGTTCGTAACGGAGGCGGAAGTGTGTCTCCCATAGGGTTCGACAAAATTACCCCACTTCTTCAGGGGTAAGAGACTCCGGTACGCAAAAATTCAGCGCCGCCGTCGGCCATAACTTTTCCGGGAAGTAATCCGCTGCAAGAATACTACAGAAGCTCCTGGGCTCGGACTCAGGGTCTGGCCCTGTGTTGCCCCACTCGTCAACCGGGGGCGGCTGAGTGACTGGTAGACCATGTGGGACCCCGTGTCTTTGGGTCCATCCTGAGTTCAGCTAATTCGCCTCTGGGGTCCTGCCGTTGGGACCCCGACCACGGGACCGCGTGGCGTAGTGTAGGACTGCGTCCTCATTCACGTCAGGTTCACCATTTCTGTTTCTAAAGCTTTCGCCGGGGCGCGCGCGCATCCGTCCATCACGCGGAGGGGGACGCGCGGCTTTGTAGCCCCGCATTCCTGCTTTCCAAAGGCGGGCAGCATTCGTTCCTTGTTCAGGTACGTCTGCTCCTTGATCGAAACGGGATGATGGGATGTCAGTTCTTCCTTCTAGGGATTCCTCCTCAGAACTCGTCACCTAGTTCGGGTCTCCCTCATAGATTTCATACGTAGTTAGTGAAACTCTTCCCAGTGCCATGTTTCCATGGATGCTGGTTAATTACACTGCTTCTGTCGGGACATTCCAAAGGGTCCGGTCAGGGCAGCAACCTTCAGTCGGGGGAGTAGTCATGTTGAGGCATCAGTAGCGTATCTGGATGCTGGGGGGCCTAGCATGTCTGTCTATTATCCCTGGTCACAGGGCTTCTCGAGGGCATGGAAGCCCGAGGCATCCCACATCGAGCGCGGGGAATTATATGTCATAGACACATATCTGAGGTTTTCCTCAGCTTCCCGTGTTTAACACAGGGGACGCCGCGAGTTTAACGTCCAGCGGAGACGGAAGGATTGATGGAATACAGTTTAACGTCATGCGGGATGATAGTGAACCCTGACGTGAATGAACGACGGGCGGTGGGTGTCGACGAACCGACGTAAATGAGTTCGGAACGACCGGATGGTGGGTTTGAACCTTGTAGAGGCTTCCTACGTACCATGCCTTGACATGGATCAAAGACCTCGTAGTTCAAATGGGGCTTTGTCGACGGACCGATGTGAAAGTGGACCTTGGTCCAATGAGTGGTGGGCTTGAACCTTTGGAAGGCTTCCTACGTACCATGCCTTGACACGGATCAAAGACCTCGTAGTTTAGGTGGTAATGGGTGTGCAGTTTAATGTCATGCAGGACAAAGGGGGCATACAGTTTAACGTCATGCTAGACGAGGGCGAAACTCGACGTGAATGAACGACCGAGCAATGTGGCTTGAACCTCATAGAGGCTTCCTACGTACCATGCCTTGACATGGATCAAAGTCCTCGTAGTTCGGGTGGGACGAGCCACAACGGCTTACCGTCGGACCGGGATGCAGTTTAACATCATGCTAGACGGGAATGGGACCCGACGTGAGGCTTCCTACGTACCATGCCTTAACATGGATCAAAGACCTCGTAGTTCAGGCGGGTTCGTCGGGGAACCGACGTGAAGGTAGACCCGGGGGTCCACTATTGGTGGGCTTGAACCTCGTGAAGGCTTCCTACGTACCATTCCTTGACATGTATCAAAGTCCTTGTAGTTCGGGTGGAATGTGCAGTTTAACGTCATGTTGGACGGTAATGAGACCCGACGTGGAAGAATGACGGGTGGGCTTGAACCTCGTGGAGGCTTCCTATGTATCATGCCTTGACATGGATCAAAGTCCTCGTAGTTCAAAAGATTCAGGGGTCAGGGTCGGTGCTCACTCTAAGCCCACGTGAGTCATGCTCGGTGTGAGAAACAAGAGGTTGCAAGGACCTGACGATCACGTCGCGAAGGATGCGTCTGTGAGAAGCGAAGAGGGGCTTACACGTTAGGCGGCCCATGGTGTTGGGACTTACTCCAGGATGGAGGCCCAGGGTGCGACAAAGCGCGGGAAAGATGGACCTTGGTCCAAGGATGGGAGGTGCCTCGTCCCCTATCACGCCCTCCACTGACCTTGGTAGTGGGGAAGTACGGAGATGCAGAGGTGCAGCCATCCGTCGGGGAACTAGGGTCGCCCTTCTCCTACGAACATACGCCACTCCGATAAGGAGGATATCATCCCTTGTGGATGGGTGATTCCATTCCCGTGGAGACGAGTGGTGTAAAAAATGTTCGACCTGGGGGGACCCTTCGCGAGGGAGACGAGGTTGGGTCACAGTTTAACGTCATGTGTTGAGGACATGGTGCTTGGCAGTTTAACGTCCTGCAGCTCGGACGAGGTGGGTTCACTCCACACCCCTAGGACTTACATAACCGGTACCCTCTGGTCCTTGGGGAAGGGAAGGTACCAGTAAGGCAATGGTGAAGGGGGGTTGTGGAACGAACCATCAAAGGGTCCACGTTAGTGTGGCTATGTGAAGAAGCAATAGCCGTTAGCGTGCCTATGCGAAGAAGCATTAGGAGAAGCAACGCTATGCGTGGTTTTGTCCATGGGACTTTGAAATCACATCGTGCAAGTTTGGAGGGTCGCACGGGAAGAGGAATCGCTAAGCAAAGGAGTGTGCTTCGCGAAGTGGAGTGCCTTGGCCTTAGCGTGGGGCATAGGTGTGAGTGGAAGGTGCTTCGCGAAGTGGAACAGTGTTCGCGGAGCACTGCCTCGTGAAGAAGGGGTGTCTCACGAAGCAGGGTCCTGCGAAGCAGTGTGCTTCGCGATGTGAAGTGATCCTACCTTAGCATAGGGATCACTAGTATGGGTTGGGTGTTTCGCGAAGCATAAGTGCTCCACGGCTGCCCGGGTTCCCTTGGGAATCCCCTTCCTTCGCGAATACCCTTGATCTTCGCGAAGGGCATCCCTCTCGGAAGAGGGGCTCAAAACGAGAAAAAACAGAGGCGTCTCGCGAAGTAGAAATACCTCGCGGAGCTCATTATTGCCGGGGCAAAGAGTGCTTTGCGATTCGGGAGAGGAGAAGCCAAAAGGTCGGATTGTCCGTCCCCGGGACTCAGGGGGAGTCCAATATTTATAGGGAAGTGGCGCTGTGAAGCAGAACTCGCGCGCTGCCTCCGGTGCTTTGCAGCGCACTCGCGAACTTCAAATGCATTCGCGGAGCATTACCGCCTCAGGAGCTTCGCGGCGGCTTGCGAACGTCAAATGCGTTCACGGAGGATTACCGCCTACGGAGCTTCGCGGCGGCTCGCAAACGTCAAATGCATTCGCGGAGCTTTACCGCCTCTGGAGCTTCGCGAGGCCGCCATGGTCGGGGTGCTTCGTGGCGGGGCTTCGCGTGGGTGCTTCGCGGCGGTGCTTCGCGAGGCAGCGCGCCAGCCTTTTCCGTTCCTTTATTTCGGGCCATATTTTGGCGCCAACACATACAATTATTATATGATGTATTTTTTGGTTTTTTCCAGTATTTTTTTACTCTAATTTCATAGAATGGTTTTCCCATTGTATATATTAGGCCCCACCTCTTGACGGAAGCCTCAGGCATATGGGTAGTCGCACCTGAGGTCACGTGGTACTTCCTCTTAGATGAGAATTCTCAATTGGTACATAACAATGGGATCAAGGATAATCCATGGTTTTTTAAACTATATGGTAATTCTAGTGGAATATATAACCACATGTTTTATTAAATAAAGACAAGGGTTTAGTTTCTCATTTTAAGTAGTGAAACTAGATAAAATATATTGTTTCTAGTGTTTTTATAATATAAATTGTTTTTGTACATAGATCTCTTCATTCATATTAATAAGTGTAAAGTTTTGTTCTAAAGGAGAAACATAAAATGAATTCAATTCACTGATTCAACCCCCGTATTATTGAATTATCTCTATTCATGAGGTAAATTCTCAAGTGGAATCAGATAATTCTAGGTCCCCTTTAAAGATGATCAAGTGTTTGGAGTTTTGTGTGAAAATAGTTCTTCTTTGTTTGAAGTTTCTGGATCTGAATTTCTATTATGGTCATGGACAACATGAATTTAGTGAATATTAAGGGGATTCCAACTTTTTATGGAAAAAACTATTATATTTGGAATGATGATTCTTTCATATCTTTTATCTAATAGTCTGTATGTATTGGAAGTGGCTAATAATTATTTTTTCCCTTATATAAAAGGTTTTTCTATGATTGAAGGGTATGTGATGAATTTAGAGAATGATTTCCATGCTCAAAATTTCATCTTTTCATCTATTTTAAAAAATGAGTTTCTCAAAGTTAAAGGGATTAAGAAAGTGAAGTGAATTTGGGATAAATAATGAAATAATTACAAAAATAATTAAAGATGAACTAATTCAAGATACAATATTTTAGATTTAAGTATAAATATCTCGAGATAAATGGTGATGAAAAAATTTATGATTTCTTCATTAGAGTTGATTCATTCATGAACACTATCAGTGTTTTGGGGAAAATTTTGAGGGATACTATATTTTTTGAGAAGATATAATGTATCTTTCATAATAAATTTTATTCAAATTTATTTTCACTTAAATATATTTATCCCAACATACCTATATTTGATGATTTTCATAACAAATTAATTGCTTATGAAATAAGAAAAGGGAGTGATTTCAATAAGAAGAAAAAGGATGATAGGGAAATTTCCTTTAAATATTTCAAGAAACATAAGAGTACAAAAGAAGTTAATGTTGAAGAGTAAGATTATAATGAATAAGAATATTTCAAAAAGAAATTTGATAAACTTACATTATTAATTTCAAGTAGTGTGAGAATAGGAAAAGAAAGTTTCATTGAAAGCTACCACTGATGTATTTCAAATGTGGGGCAATTGAAAAATTTTCAAAAAAACATTCCAATATTAAAATAAGATGAATATTTTAAATATGATTATGAGAATATAAGGAGTTACTCAAGGAAAAATCATTTAAATTTTATAAGTAAAAATTTTCTTCAAAGGGTTATGGTAAGAATTTTTCTAAACCCAAGAAGAAAAAAATCATATCTAAGTATTAAGATTGTGGTATCAATGAGGATTAATAGAGATTTTAGACATAAAGAAAAGTTGGTAAAAAGTTTCTTATTTAGAAATTTAATGAAGAAGAGATAACCAGTTATGAGAAAAGAAATTATATAATTAAAGAATAAACTCAAATGTATTTCATGATAAAGTAATTTCTCAAGTAATGTCTTTCAAATATTTCAAAACTATAAAAGTGAAATAGGAATATGAAGATGCAAGAACAATAACCAATAAATATTAATGCCTTAAATACTAAAAAATAATCATTGTTAATTATTGAAATTAGAAACTTGAAGTAGTTACTCACTGAATAGAAGAAATGGAATGTTGGTATGGAAGATAATGTTAAAAAAAGGATAAAGATCTTGAAATTTTTCAATAGAAATTGATAAAAGTACAGAAGGAATTGAATAAGTTCAAATATAATTTTCATAATTCCATTCAAGAAATTTTAGAAATATTTAATAATAAATAAATTTAAATGGATGATGAAAATACATGGATGTAGAAATTTAAGTATGTTTAAAAACAAGAAAACTCTTAGAAATCTATAAATCCAAAGAATGCTGATTTGAATAAAAAATATGATAAAAATAGTGATTCAAAATGGTAATAAAAGAAGACTAGAATAAATAACAAAGTGTTGAGAGTCTACTATAATTTTTGCTTCTATGAAGGATCCAAGTTTTATGGAAAAACTATAGATGAATTATAGGAGTCTACTTCTATAAAGAAAGTGATATTCAAATGGAAGTATTCATTTTATAGATACTTCTAGCATTTTTAAGTCTTTGGGCACATTTAATGGAGATGTTGGTTTGATTATCAATATTTTTTTGATTTTACAGGATATTAGAGCTAGATATTGAGTGGGATTCAACCCACTAAAAGAATAAAAGTTTATAAATAATCATAAAATTATGGATTGAATTTTGAAAACAAGTTTCAATTATTGTAAGTCATTTATGGAATATGTGACTAATCAGGTCACATCAATGAATATTGTCTTATTATAGATCCTATCCAATTGAGTATGAATTTATTTACCCAAAATTATTATAATAATAAAGATAAAGGAAATAATAAGTTCTTAGTGGTTGAAGTGGAACTCAAAGAATCACAAAACGAATTTCCATGAATCTTAGGTAGTGGATGCTCTTAAATTATGATATAAAATCCCATGTGTACAGATGAGTTTGAAATTCATGAGGATCTTGAATTTTCATTTGATCAATGGGTTATATTTTTAATTGGAGTTTGGAATTGAATTTTGAAATTTTAAACATCTTAAAGTGATGTTTTTTGACATGGTTTGAGTATTATGAGGTTCCTTGGGTTCTCAGGTGAGTCTCGGTAGATTCAGGTTATATTTTTTAGGTTTTTGAAAAAAAATGGCCAAGTTTCATGGTTTTGTGTGAATGCTTTTGGAGAAACCATTTGATACATTGAGCATGAGAAGTTTTTCATTACAATTCCTATGGATCACAGTTTACTAGCATGGTTTGGAGGAAACTATGTGGGTATTAGTGTAAACTGTATGGCTTAGTTTGGACTTGGGGATTGGCACTTGGTTTGTTAATGGTTATAAAAAAACCATGTACAATGTTCTAGAGGTTTTTCATAGTTATCCCATGGTTTGGAAAACCATGCAGACAAATTTTTTGATGTGTGTTTCCATGGATAGTGAAGTCTACATGGTTAATGCATGGTTTATCAAACCATATAGATCATTAAAAAAGGGAAATTGTGATTTTTACCTCCATATTTTTTAAAAGTGAAACCCCAATCTTTTTCCTCTCTCTCTCTCACATGTTCAAGGGTCTCTTATAATATATTTTTTACTTTGATCCCCCTTTTATTTGGGGTGTTTTTTAGGCTGTTATTTATGGGTTTAAGGTGTATCTTCAACTATGGTGATCTCTGTTCTTTATCTCCCTTTCTCTTTTCAAATTTTGGTTTCCTATTTTATGTATTTGGAATTGATTCCACTAGATCATGGTCTAATTGAACATTATTCATGGAAATTTTTTGTGTCTTTCATAGATGGGGTCCTTTGATGATGTCTACCCTTCATTTCACATACTTTCGATAGAGGTAAGTAATCGCCTTGATTTTCTTTAGGGTATTTGTTCAATTTAAATTTATTTTATAATTGAAACATAATCAACCATTGGATATTTTTCTCTTCTTACAAAGGGTATGTCTTAATATGGTTTATGCTTATGGTTGTGCATCTTTTTAATGAGGTTTGTCACCATTTGTAATTTTCTAAGGTTTTTTCCCTTAAATTTAATTAAATTAATAATGAAATTGTAGTCAAGTAATATGGATTTTTCATAGATCAAGTTTGGAATCACTTCATGGGATTTTTGTGAGTATTTGGTTATGGTCTGGAAGTAGTGAGGTCGACAGGTGAGTTTTTAGGATTTTAGTCCAATTTTAATTAAATTTCGTAGTTGACTAAAATTGTTTAGATAGACTAAATAATTAATTATAAATGTTTTATAATTAATTACTAGTTGTGTTTCCATGAGTTAGGGCCTCAGATTATTTGATCAATGGTCATTAGATTGGGATGGGTCCTAACGAGGATGGTCGAGTAGTATTTTAAAAAGCGAATTAACTTTGTTATTGAGGTAGGTGGTCCTTTTGTATTTACCATTAGGTATTATGAATTTAATTATATACTGGTGATGTGTGTCCCCAACACCTTATGTGATGGGACTCTTTAAATTGTTAATTCTGTTTAATAAAAATTATATCCTATGAATGAATTGTATAAGGTGTTGAGGTCCCCAATGGACCCTCATGCACTAACCGGACATTTCAGTCATCGATGGTTGAGGATATAAATTTAACCATGTACCTTATGATGCAAGGAAAATGATTTTTCAATAAGGGAAACCTATATCCTTAAATATTATATAGATGAATCTCATTTGAGTGTTCATCCCTCACAAGGATCTTAATACTTGGGTGATTAGACCTTACGGAGACTAGTAGACAGGTCGGGTGTTCAGACAAACCTAGTACACCTAGGAAAGGTAATGGGCTTAAGTCCATTACCATAGTATGACTTCCCTTAGAGGATGAAGATGACTTGATGAGACCTTGGGGACCCTGGTAGGCTACCCTATGACTTTTGACCCTAATGAGAGGGTGGACTTGGGAATAGGTAGAGATATTAGTGGTTTTCACCTTGGAACATGAAGTGCCCAGATCAATGTGAATCACTAAGAGGGGGAGGGGGTGAATCAGTGATCCCTTTAAAAATTTTACAAGTAGATTATTTTCAATTAAAACTCTATGGCTGGTTAAAGCCTCGATCCAATATTCTTATATCTCTCATACTTACCTCAAATGATGTTGTAAATGTAAAGGCACTGAACACAAGGATTTAAATGGTTCGGTTCAAATACCTACTCCTTGTTGTGTTAGTTATTCTCCCCAACACAGATTCTCCACTATAATATTATTATCAATTAAAATGGTCGATAAATATTCCCACTCTATCTCTCCTAAGTCTCACAAGAGGTTATTTATACTACTTCCCACAGAGTTACCAGAGTCCCACTGGCCTGCTCCAGAATCCCATTGAATACTTCTTCCCTTCCCTGAATCACAAAGGGTTCTTCTTGCTCTCGAGTCACATGAGCAGCTTCCTTATTTGAGTTCTCTTTGATTTACTGTAGATTGATCTTATGCTCTTCCTACATAGGATTAATGAATCACACTTGCCTATGTATCTCTTCAATAATATTCAACAACCTTTGGTCAGGTCTGTTGGCCTTTCTCAATGATACTGATCACTTGTGTTGATCAGTTTCCTCCGTGAAACAATGATCGGGAAATTCTTTTTTTCTTCTAATGAAGACTTAGCCTCACTAGTTTGTGTGCAATTGGTGCACACAACATCTTTAAGAATATAATATTCAAGAATGATCTTGCATAATATCATCATTATCTCTCTTCTTGAATCCTCAAACACTATCAACTTAGATATAAGATCATATTTAATTATGTTTGGCTTTAGTCCTAATTCCAATATATTACATGCATAGATTTCATGCCATCTAAACTTCTTGTTTTTTGGATATCTCAATGACTTCTCACACTTGCATGTGATTATGCAGGATTTCATGCATGCATATTATCTTTCTTGTAAACCCAAACACACAAAATTCACTTAAATCAATATTTCATGTTCAATGTGTGTGGGTCATGCTTTTTCACATGTTATGTCAATTCAAATCCTTCTCCATTATGTGTTCATGGACATGCATGAATGAATTTTCTCTTCCCTTGAATCTTGCACACACACTATCCTCTTATTTTACTCACTTAATATCACACACACTTTCTTTTATTTTTTTCTTTATACACACACACTTATTATCTATTTTAGGTTCAATATAAGTGTGTGTTTCTTCAAAACTGAATGGGTGAATTCATTTTTGTGTGTTCTTTCTTCTTTATTCCTTATCCTTCTTCACATGTGCACTCACTATTATGGATTATTTAAATCATGCATATGTATGTATATGTGTACGAACTTTATTCTCTTCTTAAAATTATTTCATACATGAATGTGCATGTAAGAGTTATTTCTTTTTCTTTTTCTTGCACACACAACCTGAATGGGTATATGCTCGGTGGGTGCATGAGTTCTTATTCTTCTTCAAGGGAAGTTTATGTGTACACTGTCCTTTAAGCAATATAATTCTTCTCTTCATGAAATCAAGGGTTCATGAGTTCTTATTCTTCATGCAAACTGTAGGGCACACGGGGTCTTATTCTTCATTAAATGAGTGTTCGTGTGATGAAGCGTTTTAATCTACACTCTCAAAAATATTTACAATTAAATGAAGCATATGAGATGACCTAGGTCGTTCTCTTGAGGAGCTTTTGTGGTCAATCAATCACTACTTATAATTCAATTTTTTTATATTTTTTTATTTGTGAAATAAAACTAAAAGAAATTTATCTTTGAGAAATGAGTATTCAAGATAATGAAAAGTAAATATGCAATGCATAATTCAGACAGAATGAATACAGAAAAAATGATGTCAGAAAGAAAGGAGATATTCCTAGGAGAATCACCCATATTGAACCTACATTGTAACACCCCGAGCTTCCACGATACGCTTCTCATTCAATAATGCAATAGCTTGCATTGTACGCAACTTCGAGTCCTAACACACTGCAACTAATCAAAGTAGCCGTTATGAATAGTAATAACCACTTTTTAAATTTATAGAAATTTTATATTTCAAAATGGACTTCATTTTTGTATTCCTAATATTGAAATTAACCTATGTTGAATTTTTTGTAATTTTCTGAGAACTTCCAAATTTCTATGAATAGTGAAAAATACTTAAAACAACTTTTTTAATCAAAATAATTTATAGTGATAAGTTATAATATTGAGTGGTTTTAAAGTATAATTAGAATATATTTTTACCATTTTATCCAATGGTGTTCATTAGAATTAATTTCACTTTGAAATTGGACATAAACAATTGTCAATCTTTTGATATAAATTGTTTCTTAAAAACACGCTATTTGTTGTGACAGCGGGAATTAATTAATACAAATTATATTTTTGGAATTTCATAAAATAGACATCATTTTTGAATTCGGAATATCAATTATAGCTTAGGGTGAAATTTTGGCATTGTTCTGAAAAACTTCAATTTTTGATGAATAATGAAACCACTAAGTGGTAGTTAAATAACTGATTTTTCGTTTAAATGAAATATTACCACTTCTGTGATTTGATTTTCAAAAATCCGACATACATGGTTGTCATTAAGAAGTAAAATGTGGTTCAATGAGATTAAAATAATTTTTGGTGAATAGTAACTTTTAAGTTCTTAATCGCGATTAGAGGTAATTAATGTAGTTTAAGGTAAAAATAATGTTTTAATAATATGAGATGAGCTTGACACATGTCCTACCCTCATTGGATGTGCCATGTCCGACCAAGACAATCCATGGGTCAACTTGGGGACCCCATGGAGCCACTTTAGTTAAAAAATGACATAAATACCTTTTATTTAATGTTAAAGTAAAAAATGACACAAACATGAAATGTTTTACTAAAACAATTTTTACATGGGGTTATACCAGTCATATTTTTGACTATAAATAGTCATTGGAAATCTAAAAAGATTTCCTACATCATAGTATTTTTTTATAATTTTTAGACATTAAATAAATTAAATTATCTATGACATCATTATGATGCAGCGATGACCTCATTATTTAACGATTTTAATAAAATGAAAAGATAATGTACAATCCAAGGCTTACACTTGTCCAAAACCTATTAGATGAGAATATTTCAAACCTTTATCACCTTAGCCTAGAATTATACAAGTGTGGGACCTTTATAATCCAAAAATCATTGTATAATAGAATAACATTTCATTACTTTCCAAAAGTGCCCCTCCTCTCCTCTTATAAAAGGCCCCCACCTCTACCACCTCATTCACACTTTCAAGCCATTTGGCTCGGCTAAACTATGCCAAAATACTCTCCCAACTTCCCCCTCTTACTTCTAGAAGCCTCACTTTGGGCAGAACTCTTCCCAAGGAAGCCTTTGGCTCAAATCAAAAATAGTTACCCGATTTTGAGGTAATGTCTTCTCTAATGTTGTTTTGTTTTATTTTTATTCTCCAACCCCCTAAACTCTTTTTATTCATTTATTTTGTAACAACACCAGTATCCTCAATATACTGGTATGTTGTTATAAGAAGGATTCGAGCTACACTTACACACACCTACATCTAATGGTTAAAGAACATACGGTTTCTGTGGATGGCGAATTTCTGCCTCACGAAACGATGATTGTTCAACACTCATATAACACCTTCAAAGGTGGTCATTAAGATGTCAATATATTTATATATGATATATAAAATGTTTATGTTTTACTTATGCTTCTGTATTTCTCATTTATGGCATACTTTATGGTTTCCATTATGGGTAAACGCGATATTTTCATTTTAGGAAGTGCGGACTACCGCCCCCTCAAAGTGATTTGAATCGTTAATGTCATATGTGGGATGTATAAAGGATGGAGTAAATGGTATTATACACTATATTATACTGGAATTATATTATACATTTATATCATTATGATTTCATTCCATTAAATACGAAATAGAAATGAAAGTAGCGTTCATGCGTACGTACGGCTTACCGTCTCCATGAACGGTGCATTTCATTTCTTACCTCTAAATGTTACGTAATATTATAAATGAATGTATATACTTGATATATATGATATATATGACATCTAAATCATGAATATAATTCTTGAGATAATGGATATTCTACCACATAAACAACTTGTAATTATAAGAAGTTTATTGTTGACTCAAGTACCAAAAATCGACAAAACGACCGTTATTAACTTAAATAATTACATAATGTTCATAACATTGTAATAAGTGATATAAAAAGGATAATGAAATTTAAAATGGTAGATATTAACTCTAGTTTATTATTCAGGAGTTTAAAGAACGGTTGAATCAAGTCGGACACAAGGTACGAGAATTTCTTAACCCAACTTCCATTCTTTGGGTTAATCTCCTACTTTCAAATTATGTCATGATATTATTATGTCATATTTTGTATATTTACTTTCTATATGTGTACCTATAGTGAATACACATAATATATCTCTTTTATTTTAAAAATGATCTTTTTAAGGACTTCGTCTCAATCTCCTTTCATTGAGGCATATTTGGTTTTATACACAACTTTGTTTTATACGGTGTATAAACCCCTTTGACTTTTACGTTTATTCAAAAGGAATATTTTTTATACGAATCGTTTTGCTAAACGACAAAAGGGAATGTTTTTATTTCCGTACTTATGCGGAGACAATGACTTCTCCGCCGCCGTGACCATTATTTGAGTTTCAGCTTCCTCTACAAGCCATCACTTTTTTTTAATGAAAAATAAATACAAAGTTTTAACTTTCTTTTATTTTGGTATTGAAAATGGTTTTGAAAGCGTTTTTATTATATCAATGTGTTGTATTGATATCTTGTGATTGAAATGTGGAAATGTTATGTTTCCTTTATGCATGTTTTATGTGATACGATTATGTTATGGTTTATGATATGTTTAAACCTATTCATATGAGGAATGTATTGGACTTAATAAGTGACGGGTGGAGCCCGCTATAGCTCCTCGATGCATCGGTAGGTCTCATGAGATAACTAGACGTGGAATTGGCCGAGGCCCTTTCCCAATTTGATTTATGGTTTTGGCCAAGGCCTTAATCATTTTAGACGTCTTGGCTGAGGCCTTGACAAAATGTTTCAGAATGTCTGGCATTATACATTCCCTCATTATGAAAGTGGTTATTGATATTGCATGTGATTATTCGACCAGTAGAATATCCATGTGAAGAAGTAAATGGCATTATCTCATTTTACTTTTGCCATATTATGTTGATGTTCAAGTTTAAAAGGCTTTTGTTTTAGTTATACATTGCCTTAAATGTTTATGTTTATTTATGAAAGCTTCCGCAATATTTTTATCCTTACTGAGCATCTGAGCTCACCCCTTTCAATGTTTTAATATTTTCCAGGATGTGAAGAAGTATTTTATGAATGACCTGCAGGGATAGTCATAAGAGGATATGAGTGTGGACTATGAAGACTTTGTTATTAGTTTTTCACTTTATGATGTAATGTAACATTTATGAATGTATCTAGTGTTTCCAAGGCTACTAAACTAATCGGTCTTTCGATACTTGATCTTTTGTGATCATGCCAATGTTACGAAGTAATGCACCAACTCTGGGTAGCTGGGGTCGGGGTGTTACAGTTGGTATCAGAGGCAGTTTAGTACTAACCTTGGAAGCTATATTTAGATAAACTCTGATTAGAGCACATAGCCCGAAGATAGACTTTAAGGATTAGTATAGAAGAACTTCCTAGAATTTTGGTATTATAGAGATTTTGTGAGTTTTCCATGCAATACATCCCTGTCTGGATACGAGCAGGTAGAGGCGTCTCTGGCACAGATGTACCTAGGGGTAAAACCCGAAAACACCGCTTTGAGCTAGACTCGAACGGGAACTGGTGCACGACAACGGGCCTTGCTGCACTCTTGGTTACGACACTCCCGGGGGATATGCTTAGGATAATTCTCATTTTCTTTACAAACCACTATGAACGGTTATGAGTATATACTTACTCAAATAAAACCTTTTTATGATTATGGATTATATCCATAAATAGTTCAATTTATGTTAAGTATTTTACAAGTATGGAATTATGTATTTTGATTCATAAACTAATCTAGTTTATGCCATTGTTTAGAAATGGCGCCTAGTGGAAGGAATGGAAACCGTATCAATGCACGCACTCCGTGTAGGGATTGCCCTCCTGCTCAAGATAATTATTGTGGATCTGGAGATACAATTGGTGCTGATCAACTTATTACCATACTGGGAAAACTCACTCAGGTTATGAATAATAACCATACTCGTATGGAGCACCATGATCCGCAACGTGGAGGATCAATGTTAGGTCGCTTCATGAGGCAACAACCACCAACATTTAATGGGGGTACAAATCCATTAGTAGCTGAGCAATGGATAAACTCCTCAGAGAAAATATTCCACGCCTTGGGGAGTAGTGAAAGGGAAAAGGTTATCATGGCATTTTACCGCCTCACTGGAGATGCCGATCAGTGGTGGTCGCTGATTCAAAACACAAAGGAAGATGATGATGTATCGAATATGGAATGAAGGGAGTTCAAAGAGCTTTTCTTAGAAAAATACTTTCCTCGTGACCATCGAGCAGATATGGAAAGGAAATTTCTGAGTCTGAAACAAAAGGAGGATGAGAATGTCGCAAAGTATGAGGCCAACTTTACAAGGTTAGCGAGGTATGCTACAGATTATATACGTAACCCAAGAGGTAAGATTGATCGTTTCTTTGATGGGTGAAAACCATTTCTCCGTCGAGCTTTAGTATCACAATCGTTCTCAACATACGAAGATATTGTCTCATGTTCTATCAAGACAGAAAAGGAATTCTCTAAGTCTTATGACAACAAAGTAAAGCAAGAGAAGAAGAGAACGGTGGAACAAGAGACAGATAAAGGGAAAAAGGGAAAGAAGGATTTTCCATTATGTGATAATTGTGGAAAGAATCACCCTGGTACTTGCCTAAAAGGAATGGGAGTTTGTTATAAATGTAGAGAAAAAGGTCACCAGGCGCGTGATTGCAAGGGAAAGAAAGAGGCTATCAATGTTGAATGCTACAATTGTAGGGAAATGGGGCATTATGCAAATGAATGTCCTAATCGTCAGGGAAACTTACCTCAGAAAAGGCAAAGGGATCAAGGACAATCTTATGCTGTTACTACAGTTGAAGCATAATAACTAATGTATTGGTGCTTTTGGACTCATGGATTATATTCTGGTTATTAGAATAATGTGATATATATATAAGGATTGTACTGCAGTACTTGTTGATTTCAGTAAGGTTTTAATATGATGAAGGTAATTATATTTTTAGTATGTGACAATAAGAGAAACTTTACTTTGTTTGGGGAATCTGATAAATTGATTTTGGAATTAAGAGACCTTTTAGAGAAAGTCTGGACAGAGGTATTTTGGATAACTATAAAGGTTGGAGTGGATTAAGTTGATCTTTGGATAGTATTGTTTAAGGTTAAAAAAATTATGAAGATTATTTTTGGAATATTATAATACTATAGTTTTAGGAAAAGGACAACCTGTAGGGTGGGGCATAACCCGTCGCGTCGGACAAAGCTGCAGGAATCGAACCCACAATCATAGTGCGACAGGCCTTTATTTCCTACCACTAGCCTACAGGAAGTCCCTGGTTATTAAAAAATAATTTTACTAATCTAAATGGTATGTGTTAACATTTGGAACCTTATAAAATTAGGATAAGTATAATATTTTTGAGTTCTATTATCTTTTTGAGTGAAAGATGAGTTGAAGGTTGAAACTCTAATTGTCAAGCATAAATATATATATACCTATCTCTTATTCAATGAATAAATTAATTCTTAAACTTTAGTAAAGGGATATTAAAACAAAAAAATGTGTTATCCTAATACCTTATGTCTTGTTGAACTGATGATATTTTAAATCAACATAGATTAAAGGCTTTGAGGCCCTCAATTTGACAGTTGATTGTGACTGATGACCTCAATCACTCCCTACAAATATTTATGTTTTTCCTCCAATTATATGTCTCTAATTGCAACCAATGTTCTCCTAATCGAGATCATAATTGGGTGGTGACTTTTTCATTTCCCTTTCCCTCTTATTAAGGCTAAATTTTATTAATCTTATTTCCGATGTGGGTTTTCCACAAAGGTATTTTCTATTTTCAACCTTTTATTTTCAAAGAAAAATTTCAAATTGCGAGGACGCAATTTATTGAAGGAGGGGAGAATGTAACACCCCGAGCTTCCATAATACGCTTCTCATTCAATAATGCAATAGCTTGCATTGTACGCAACTTCGAGTCCTAACACACCTCAACTAATCAAAGTAGCTGTTATGAATAGTAATAACCACTTTTTAAATTTATAGAAATTTTATATTTCAAAATGGACTTCATTTTTGTATTCCTAATATTGAAATTAGCCTATGTTGAATTTTTTGTAATTTTCTGAGAACTTCCAAATTTTTATCAATAGTGAAAAATACTTAAAACAACTTTTTTAATCAAAATAATTTATAGTGATAAGTTATAATATTGAGTGGTTTTAAATTATAATTAGAATATATTTTTACCATTTTATCCAATGGTGTTCATTAGAATTAATTTCACTTTGAAATTGGACATAAACAATTGTCAATCTTTTGATATAAATTGTTTCTTAAAAACACGCTATTTGTTGTGACAGCGGGAATTAATTATAAAATTAATTAATACAACTTATATGTTTGGAATTTCATAAAATAGACATCATTTTTGAACTCGGAATATCAATTATATCTTAGGGTGAAATTTTGGCATTGTTCTGAAAAACTTCAATTTTTGATGAATAGTGAAACCACTAAGTGGTAGTTAAATAACTGATTTTTCGTTTAAATGAAATATTACCACTTCTGTGATTTTATTTTCAAAAATCCGACATACATGGTTGTCATTAAGAAGTAAAATGTGGTTCAATGAGATTAAAATAATTTTTGGTGAATAGTAACTTTTAAGTTCTTAATCGCGATTAGAGGTAATTAGTGTAGTTTAAGGTAAAAATAATGTTTTAATAATATGAGATGAGCTTGAAACATGTCCTACCCTCATTGGGTGTGCCATGGACGACCAAGAAAATCCATGGGTAAACTTGGGGACCCCATGGATCCACTTTAGTTAGAAAATGACATAAATACCTTTTATTTAATGTTAAAGTAAAAAATGACACAAACATGAAATGTTTTACTAAAACAATTTTTACATGGGGTTATACAAGTAATATTTTTGACTATAAATAGTCATTGGAAGTCTAAAAAGATTTCCTACATCATAGTATTTTTTTTATAATTTTTAGACATTAAATAAATTAAATTATCTATGACATCATTATGATGCAGCGATGACCTCATTATTTAACGATTTTAATAAAATGAAAAGATAATGTACAATCCAAGGCTTACACTTGTCCAAAACCTATTGGATGAGGAGATTTCGAACCCTTATCACCTTATCCTCTAATTATACAAGTGTGGGACCTTTAGAATCCGAAAATCATTATATAATAGAATAACATTTCATTACTTTCCAAAAGTGCCCCTCCTCTCCTCTTATAAAAGGCCCTCACCTCTACCACCTCATTCACACTTTCAAGCCATTTGTCTCAGCAAACCTCTGCCCAAATACTCTCCCAACTTCCCCCTATTACTCCTAGAAGCCTCACTTTGGGCAGAACTCTTCCCAAGGAATCCTTTGGCTCAAATCAAAAAGAGTTACCCAATTTTGAGGTAATGTCTTCTCTAATGTTGTTTTGTTTTATTTTTCTTCTCCAAACCCCTAAACTCTTTTTATTCATTTCTTTTGTAACAACGCCAGTATCCAAAATATACTAGGATGTTGTTATAAGAAGGATTCAATCTACACTTACACACACCTACATCTAATGGTTAAAGAACATACGGTTTCTGTGGATGGCGAATTTCTGCCTCACAAAACGATGATTGTTCAACACTCATATAACACCTTCAAAGGTGGTCATTAAGATGTCACTATATTTATATATGATATATAAAATGTTTATGTTTTACTTATGCTTCTGTATTTCTCATTTATGGCATACTTTATGGTTTCCATTATGGGTAAACGCGATATTTTCATTTTAGGAAGTGCGGACTACCGCCCCCTCAAAGTGATTTGAATCGTTAATGCCATATGTGGGATGTATAAAGGATGGAGTAAATGGTATTATACACTATATTATACTGTAATTATATTATACATTTATATCATTATGATTTCATTCCATTAAATACGAAATAGAAATGAAAGTAGCGTTCATGCGTACGTACGGCTTACCGTCTCCATGAACGGTGCATTTCATTTCTTACCTCTAAATGTTACGTAATATTATAAATGAATGTATATACTGGATATATATGATATATATTACATCTAATTCATGAATATAATTCTGGAGATAATGGATATTATACCACATAAACAACTTGTAATTATAAGAAGTTTATTGTTGACTCAAGTACCAAAAATCGACAAAACGACCGTTATTAACTTAAATAATTACATAATGTTCATAACATTGTAATAAGTGATATAAAAAGGATAATGAAATTTAAAATGGTAGATATTAACTCTAGTTTATTATTCAGGAGGTTAAAGAATGGTCGAATCAAGTCGGAGACAAGGTAAGGGAATTTCTTAACCCAACTTCCATTCTTTGGGTTAATCTCCTACTTTCAAATTATGTCATGATATTATTATGTCATATTTTGTATATTTACTTTCTATATGTGTACCTATAGTGAATACACATAATATATCTCTTTTATTTTAAAAATGATCTTTTTAAGGACTTCGTCTCAATCTCCTTTCATTGAGGCATATTTGGTTTTATACACAACTTTCTTTTATACGGTGTATAAACCCCTTTGACTTTTACGTTTATTCAAAAGGAATCTTTTTTATACGAAGCGTTTTGCTAAACGAAAAAAGGGAATTTTTTTATTTCCGTACTTATGCGGCGACAACTACTTCTCCGCCTCCGTGACCATTATTTGAGTTTCGGCTTCCTCTACAAGCCATCACTTTTTTTTTAATGAAAAATAAATACAAAGTTTTATCTTTCTTTTATTTTGGTATTGAAAATGGTTTTGAAAGCATTTTTATTATATCAATGTGTTGTATTGATATCTTGTGATTGAAATGTGGAAATATTATGTTTCCTTTATGCATGTTTTATGTGATAAAATTATGTTATGGTTTATGATATGTTTAAACCTATTCATATGAGGAATTTATTGGACTTAATAAGTGACAGGTGGAGCCCGCTATAGCTCCTCGATGCATCGGTAGGTCTCATGAGACAACTAGACGTGGAATTGGCTGAGGCCCTTTCCCAATTTGATTTATGGTTTTGGTCGAGGCCTTAATCATTTTAGACGTCTTGGCTGAGGCCTTGACAAAATGTTTCAGAATGTCTGGCATTATACATTCCCTCATTATGAAAGTGGTTATTGATATTGCATATGATTATTCGACCAGTAGAATATCCATGTGAAGAAGTAAATGGCATTATCTCATTTTACTTTTTCCATATTATGTTGATGTTTAAGTTTAAAAGGCTTTTGTTTAGTTATACATTTCCTTAAATGTTTATGTTTATTTATGAAAGCTTCCGCAATATTGTTATCCTTACTGAGCATCTGAGCTCACCCCTTTCAATGTTTTAATATTTTCCAGGATGTGAAGAAGTATTTTATGAATGACCTGCAGGGATAGTCAGAAGAGGATATGAGTGTGGACTATGAAGACTTTGTTATTAGTTTTTCACTTTATGATGTAATGTAACATTTATGAATGTATCTAGTGTTTCCAAGGCTACTAAACTAATCGGTCTTTCGAGACTTGATCTTTTGTGATCATGCCAATGTTACGAAGTAATGCACCGACTCTGGGTAGCTGGGGTCGGGGCGTTACATACATCATCTCTTAATTAGTTTAAAATTTAATTAATAAACACACCCCATAGTATGTGTGAATATCCTCATCTATATGTGGTTTTGAATATATAGTACACTCAATGATCACCGAGAGACCACACATCCACCTCCTCAATCGAGGGAAAATGTTATAGAAGAGAAAGTTAATTCTCTGGTGGCATGTGGAGACGCAAAGGCGCCTTACCCACTAAGATCCCCCTTGACCTAAATCTAATAAAATAAGAAACAATAAACTTTAATGTGCAATTACTTGGGTTAAACACTGGATTGATCCCCCAGGAAGTTCCTCGAGTTAGTTACTCATGATCACGATTATAAGAGATCATGGTGGAAAATAATGGGGTGGAAAAACAAAAGGTAAATAATGATAATGATATGAATAAGAGAAAAATATATTAAAAATTCATAATACTATTACAATGGAAAGAAACTATAAAACAATAGAAAATGGCCACACATAAGTGCCAATTCTTTGAGAAGGGGTGAGGATACATATTTATAGGGAGAGGAGGTGAAAGAATTCTCTCCAGAATCATCCTCTAAATGGTTCCATGTAGATTTACCATTAAATGGAAGTATCAGTAACAGGTTTCTTCATAAATTATTCTCCATAATTTCTTCTCTTCTAACCCTGAAATTTTGAGATTTATTGGATGTTAGATGTAGTAGTTATGACTGATTAAATCTGAGACAATTAATATATCCATTTGACTGGACAAATTCCAATTCATCAACTTCCCTGGTCATTATGGATTTGAAACCTATAGATTTACTCCTTACATCCTTAATAAATGTTGTTCAAAATGTAATTTTATGTCCCTCCACAAAATAGGAAACATTTTGGATGCATGGTCACGATGTTATGAACCAATGTAACTGTTTCTTCTTAGTGATACATTTCATCTTCCAAATTTTAGAGCATTAAAATAATGCTTTAATGGGTATATGTTGACTTTAAATTCGTCATGGACGTGGATAATTGAATCCTATGTCTTATATAGCTAGAAAAATATCATTTGGAGGTTTTTATACCGATTTATGTGTCTGTTACGGAGGTGGGGTACACGCTGTCTGCCCAGAAAATTTCCAAAATTAAATGATTTGTTTGGGCCTCTAAATTCTCTAATCAGCCTTCCCTCCGAAAGAAAAAATTTTAGGAAATAAATTAGGTATTTCAAAAAAAATGATTCATAGAATTTTGAATAGTAATTTAAATTTTATGCCCAAAATACCCCTATGATAAAAGCTATCATAATTCCAGATTTAACCACTTTTTGCATTTAAGATCAAATTACCACTAAAACCTAAAAAGGTGACAATTAACCATACAATAACACTATGGTGGGATTATAAACAATGATTTATAGTATAAAATGTATGAAAATGTGATATTTATCACTCCCCCACATATAAACATTTCACTCCTGGGCAATCATCTTACATTCAAATCAAAATCCACACAGTAATCAAAAATGAGAAAATATCAATTATCTAAGTAAAAATAGAATTTCATTATGTACCATATATGAAAAAAAATATCTATCCTTTTAATTTCAAACATTAAAATTTGTTCAACCTCAAAAATAAATCAATGGCCCAATCACAACCTACCTTACATTGAATTTTATGTCACTCTTCACTCAAGAGAAATTGAATCTAAAGTTATGCTCATACTTGAAAATTGCATGTATCACCATAGGTTTCTGAAAATTATCATTTATCCACAACTTAAAAAATGAAAATTAATTCAATAATGAGGGATTTAATTAATGTTTCAAATGATTTTATGGCTTAGGGTTGGTGGGAAAATGATTGAAAAAGTTTCATTCCAGAAAGAGGAGGTTGTACTCTTAAGTACAATGCTTGATTAATTCAAGTGAAAACAAAGAAAATTCCTCTCTCAATCCCTCTTGAAAATATGAAAAACAAAACTACACTATTTTATGACATCGTACATGATCCAATTAGTGATTACAAATAATGATATCATCTATGTTCTCCATTATATTTTTAAGCTACAGAAAGGCACAACTTTATTTTCTTTTTTTTTATGGAGGATGAGCTGAAAATTGAATATAATGAATGAATGACAATTCATGCCCTTGAATTTTTAGAGGAAAATGATTCATAAGCGAATATACAATGAGAAATTAAATCTCATCCCTATTTTGTTTCATTTTTTTAAGGAGAAGTGGATGAAAAAAATAAAGCACAATGAAATGACAATACATGCCCAATTCTCTTATTTTTACACTACCCAAAGTATTGAAACACACCTCAAAACACCCATAAATGATAAACATACCAATAAAATCACATTAAATTTTCTTCCCCCACACTAAAACTTGAAATATCCATGTAAAAAATACTAAAAATGCTGGTAGGTAAGGAAGAATAAGCTTGTAATGTGGCTTAAACCTATAAGGTAATTCATGGAATCTAAGGGCTTATGAAAAATAAATGTAAAGGTGGGTCTCAATATAAAATGTTTCTATAAAAATATATTCCTCAATAATTTCAAATAAATTCCATGAAATCCAAAGCTTTGAAAAAGAAAAATCACAGATTCTGGTTCTCACACAAAATTCAAGTTTACCTCAAGAAAGTGTGGGTATTAGAAAGAATATGTAAAAATGGTTTAGAATAACTCACAGGACTAGAAATATATTTTGAGTCACTGTTTCATGGGCATGGATTTCAAAAATTAGTCAAACTTATAAAAATGAATGATAATCCAATTCAAGGAAAAAAATCACATCAACAATCATTTAAAATCCATTATTTCAAAAATCATTCCAACTCTTTCAAAATCAATTAATGTGTGAAAAGTGATAAAAATATTCATTAAATCTCAAAAATATGAAAAATATGATAAACAAAAATGAAAACACACAATAATAACTAAGCAAGTTGACACTCCCCCACACTTAAATTTTACTACCCCTCATTTCAACTCAACAAAATATAAATATAAAGGTATAAAATCCAAGGGAAGGAAAGATACAACCTGATATTATTTTTGAAGTGGATGCCTTGAGTTAAGATCTAAGAAACTTCCATTAGACCTAGAAATCGTGAAATAAAATAAATCATAAGAAAAATAAATAAATAAAAAAGATAAAGAGAAAAGAGGATAGAACATGGTTTAGACCCCCATGTGGGTGCTAGGATTTCACCGCCCCTAGTTAGGTAGTTGCAGTGGATTATCCCCAATCAGATGGTGGGTGTGGTTTCTTTGAGATGAACCACCACATGTGACTTTTCCTAATATCCATGAGTAAACACTGAAAATAGAGAACCCCAAAGAATATAATAAAGTTCCAAACCCATAATAAAGAATAAAAATGAAATTTTAGGTTTGAAGTGGGAGGGAATAGAATATAGGGGTTCTCCCTATTGACTTTTTTGGGGTCCTCCTTCATATGTTATGAAAAATGTTGTTGAGGAAGTAGTCGCACCACCACATATTTGTCCAAATATTCTTCTTCAATCATCGCTACATGGGTAGTCGCTTTTCTAACATCCACGATCTGCCCATTTGTGATTTATCAAACATTTCAAAGAAAGAGAAGTCAGAAAAAAAATTAGCTTAAATAATATTAAAACATGAACAATTAATAAATAAATCTTCCCTTTAAAGTAAGTCATCTTGGTAATTGATCTCTTCAGGCAGGACCATTGGAAACTCAATCACAGCAAGTGCATCTTCTTTATTATCTTCCAAATAAAGAGAGAGGTAGAAATTTTTTGAGGTTTCATAATCAAGGATGGGAAGATCATGTTTCAAGTTATCTTCAACAAAGATATTCTGGGATTCTTCCAAAAAAAATTGATCTCCCATTAGTGCATCATCTAGAATGTGTACTTCTCGGACCTCCTCAAATAATGGTTGAGTGTGAGATGGTGTAATTATTTCCTTTAGAATTTATTTCTCACCTGCCTCAGGTTCATTAACATAAAAAATGATTGGTGAAATCTCTTCCACCACTCATTCTGGTTTATGTTCCTGCTCAGGTTCGGGTTGCTCCTAGGATATGCGTACATATTCAGAAATCCATTCTATGTAACTCTCTAGATTTTGAAATTTATCACTAATCCTATGAAACTGAGAAAAAAATTCATTGTAAACATTTTCTTTCACTTGATATTGGTCAATCTATTCATAATAATCACAATTTTAATACATGATGAACAAAGAATATATTTTTTTTATTTTTTGAAATTTATGATTTTTTTGTTGTCTTTTTTTTAATTAAAGGAAAATTATTTACACAATTTGAATAAAAATAATGAATTAAAACAACTTTTCTCCCCAGAAAAGGTGCCAATTTTATGAAGTTTTGTCATGTATGCTCTCAAAAATATTTATAACTAAATGCAGCATAAGGGCTGGCCTAGGTCATTCTCTTGAGGAGCTTTTGTGATCAATCAACCACTACTTAGAATTCAATTTTTTTATATTTTTTTAATTTTGAAATAAAACTAAAATAAAATGATCTTTGAGAAATGTGTATTCAATATAATGAAAATTAAGTATGTAATGCATAATGAAGACAGAATTAATGCAGATAAAATGATGTCAGAAAGAAAGGAGATATTCTCGGGAGAATCACCCAGATTGAACCTACATCATCTCATCATTATTTTCAAATTTAATTAATAAAAACACTCCATATTATGTGTGAATATACTCTTCTATATATGGTTGTGAATATATAGTACACTCAACGATCATCGAGAGACCACACATCCACCTCTTTGATCGAGGGAAAATGTTATAGAAGAGAAAGTTAAGTTTGGGGTGTCATGTGGAGATATAAAGGCACATTACCCACTAAGATCCCCCTTTACCTAACTCTAATAAAAGAATAAATGATAAAAATTAATGTTCAATGACTTGGGTTCAATAGTGGATTGATCATCTGGGAAGTTCCTCGAGTTAGTTACTCATGATCATGAGTATAGGAGATTACGGTGGAGAAGAATGGGGTGGAAAAAACAAAAGATAAAAAAATGAGAATAAGATGAATAATAGAAAAATATATTAAAATTTTATAATACTATTAAAATGGAAATAAACTAAAAAACAATAGAAAATGGCCACATAAAAGTTCCAATGCTTTGAGAAGGGGTGAGGATACATATTTATAGGGATAGGAGGTGAAAGAATTCTCTCCAGAATCATCCTATAAATGTTTCCATGTAGATTTCCCAATAAATAGTAGTATTGGTAAAAGGTTGATTCATAAAAGATTCTCCATAATGTCTCCTCCCTTCACCCTAAAATTTTGAGATTTATTGAGAATCATATGTAGTGGTTATGGATGATTAAATCCGAGACATTTAATCTGTCCATTTGACTATACAAATTCCAATCGTTCAACATCCATGGTCATTATGGATTTGAAACCTGTCGATTCACTCCTTCCATCATTAATAAATTTTGTTACACATGTAATTTCTCTTCCCTCCACAAAATAGGAGACATTTTTTATTCATTTTCATGATGTTATGAATTAATTACCCAATGTAATTTCTTCTTTCTGGTGAGACGTTTCATCTTCCATATGTTTGGAGCGTTCAAATAATGCTTTAATGAGCATTTTTTGACTTCAAATTCATCATGGATGCATATAATTGAATCTTATGTATTCTACAGCTAGAACCATCTCATTTGGATGTTTTTAGACCAATTTATGTGTCTGTTACAGAGGTAGGGTCCATCTCCTAGAAAATTTCCCAAATTAAATGATTTGTTTGGGCCTCAAAATGCTCTAACCAGCCTTCCCTTATAAAGAAAAAAGTTTTAGAAAATAAATTAGGTATTTCAAAAGAAAAAATAATCCCAGAATTTGTAATAATAATTTAAATTTTAGTCCCAGAATACCTCTATGATAAAAATCTGTCAAAATTTTAGATTTAACCACTTTTTGCATTTAAGCTCAAATTACCACTAAAACCTAAAAAGGTGATAATTACCCATAAAATAATGCTATGGTGGGATTATAAACAATGATTTATAGAATAAAATTTTTGAAAATTTGAGCTTCATAATTCCCCCACACTTAAACATTACACTCTTGGGCAATCATCTTACATTCAAATCAAAATCCACACAACAATCAAAAATGAGAAAATATAAATGATCTTATCAAAAATAGAATTACATCATGTAAAATCTATGAAAAACAATTCTATATCATTTTCATTTCAATCATTAAATTTTGTTCAACCACATAAATCAATCCATGTCCCAATCACAACCTACCTCACATTGAATTTCATGTCACTCTTCACTCAGGAGAAATTGAATCTAGAGTTATGCTCATACTTGAAAATCACATGTACCACCATAAGCTTATGAAAATCATCATTTCTCCATAGAGTGAAACATGAAAATGAATTCAATTATGTGGTATTTAATTAATGGTTCAAATGATTATGTGTCTTAGGGTTGGTGGGAAAATTATTGAAAAAACTTTAGGCTAGAAAGAGGAGGTTGGACTCTTAAGTACAATGCATGATTAATTCTAGTGAAAACACAGGAAATTCCACTCTCAATACCACTTAAAAAAGTGAAAAACAAAACCACCTTCTTTTATGACATGGTACATGATCCAAGCAGTGATTACAAAGAATGATATCATCTATGTTCTCTCTCATTTTTTAAGCTCTAGAAAGGCACAACTTTATTTTATTTATTTTTTTTAATTTTTTTATGGAATATGAAATAAAAATTGAATATAATGAATGAATGAAAATTCATGCCATTTATTTTTGAGAGGTATGTGAGTCATAAAATAATATACAATGATTAATTTAAGCTCATCTCTATTTTTTCATTTTTTTAAGGAGAAATGGATAAAATAAATAATGCCCAATGAAATGACGAAATATGCCCAATTCTCTTATTATCCACTGAACAATGTATTTACACACACCTCATACCACCCATAAATGATACACATCCCAATAAATTCACATTAAAGTCCCTTTCCCCACACTCAAACTTGAAATATCCATGCAAAAAACACTAAAAGTGCGGGTAGGTAAGGAAAAGTCAGCTTGTAATGTGGCTTAAACCTATAAGGTAATTCATAAAATCTAAGGGATTAGGAAGGATAAATGTAAAGGTGGGTATCAAGATAAAATGTTGCTAGCCAAAGGGAAGGCTCAATCATTTCAAATACATTCCATTAAATCCAAAGCTTCAAAAGAGGAAAATCACAAATTCTGGTTCTCACACAAAATTCAAGTTTCCATCAAGAAAGTGTGGGTATTATGAAGAATATGTCAAAGTGGTTTAGAATACCTCACGGGACTAGAAAAATATTTTGAGTCATTGTTTCATGGGAATGAATTTAAAAAATCAGTCAAACTTATAAAAATACATTATAATCCAATTCAAGGAAAAAAATTCACATCAAAAATCATTTAAAATCCATTCTTTCAAAAATCATTTAAACTCTTCCAAAATAAATTGATGTGTGAGAAGGGATAATAATATTAATTAAAGCTCAAAAATCATAAAACTTTGATAAACATAAATGAAAAGTACACAAGAATAACTAAGCACGTTGACACTCCCACACACTTAAATTTTACCACCCCTCATTTCAACTCAAAAAAATATAAATATAGATGTATAAAAGCCAAGGGAAGGACATATACAACCTGATATTATTTTTGAAGTGTATGATTTAAGTTAAGATCTTAGATACTTACATTATACCTAGAAATCATGAAATAAAATAAAGCATAAGAAAAATAAATAAAAAAAAATAGAAAGAGAAAAGAGGATAGAACAAGGTTTAGACCCCCATGTGGGTGCTAGGATTTCACTGCCCCTAGTCAGGTAGCTGTAGTGGATTATCCCCAACCAAATTATGGGTGTGGTTTCTTTGAGATTAATGACTACATGTGACTTTTATTTATGTCCATGAGTAAACCCTGAAAGTAGAGAACCCCAAATAAGATAATAAAGTTACCAACCCCCAAGAAATAATAAAGATGAAATTTGAGGTTTGAAGTGGGATGGAATAGAATATAGGGGTGCTCTGTGTTGACTTTTCTAGTGTCCTCCTTCATATGGTACGAAAAATGGTGTTGAGGAAGTAGTTGTACCACTACATATTTTTCCAAATCATCTTCTTTAATCATTACTACATGGTTAGTCTCTTTTCTAACATCCACAGTCTGCTTCATTTGTGATGTATCATAAATTTCAAAGAAAGGGAATTCAAAAAACAATTTATCTTGAAGAAGATTAAAACATGAATAATTAATAAATAAGTCATCCCTTTCAAGTAAGTCATCTTGGTAATTGATCTCTTCAGGTAGAACCATTGGAAACTCAATCTTAGTAGGTGCATCTTCTTCATTATCTTCCAAATAAAGAGAGAGGTAGAAAGTTTCTAGTGTTTCATTATCAAGGATGGGAAGATCATGTTTCAAGTTATCTTCAACAAATATATTCCAAGATTCTTCCAAAAAATGTTGATCTCCCATTAGTGCATCAGCTGGAATGTGTACTTCTAGGACATCCTCGAGCAATGGTTGAGTGCGATATGATGTAATTATCTTCTTTATAATTTCTTTCTCACCCGCCTCAGGTTCATTAACATAAAAAATTATTGGTGAAATCTCTTCCACCACTTATTCTGGTTCATGTTCTAGCTCAGGTTCAGGTTTCTCTTAAGATGTGCGTACATATTAAGCAATCCATTTTATTTGGGTCTCTAGGTTTTTAACATTATCACTAATCCTATGAAACTAGGCATCAAGTTCATTATGAACATTTTTTTCACTTGAGATTATTTAGTATATGCATAATAATCACAATTTGAATACATCGTGAATAAAGAAGATTTTTTTTTAGTTTTTGAAATTTATGATTTTTTTATTGTTTTTTTTAATGAAAGGAAAATTATTTACACAATGTGAATAAGAAAAGTGAATTAAAACCACTTGGATCCCCATAAACGGCGCCAATTTGATAAAGTGTTGTCGTGTACATTCTCAAAAATATTTATAACTAAATGCAGCATATGGGCTGACCTAGGTCGTTCTCTTGAAGAGCTTTTGTGGTAAATCAATCACTACTTATAATTCAATTTTTTTTAAATTTTTATTTATGAAATAAAACTAAAATAAATTGATCTTTGAGAAATGAGTATTCAATATAATGAAAATTAAATATGAAATACATAATGGAGACAGAATGAATGCAGAGAAAATGATGTCAGAAAGAAATGAGATATTCCCTGGAGAATCACCCAAATTTAACCTACATCATCTCATAATTAGTTATAAATTTAATTAATAAACAAAATCCATATTATTTGTGAATATCCTCTTCTATATATGGTTTTTAATATATAGTACAATCAACGATCATCAAGAGACCACACATCCACCACCTCGATCGAGGGAAAATGTTATAGAAGAGAAAGTTTAGTCTCGGGTGGCATGTGGAGACACAAAGGCGCCTTACCCACTAAGATCCCCCTTTACATAACTCTAATAAAATAAGAAACAATAAACTTTAATGTTCAATGACTTGGGTTCAACACTGGATTGATCCCCTGGGAAGTTCCTCGGGTTAGTTACTCATGATCATGAGTATAAAAGATCACGATGGAGAAGAATGGGATGGAAAAACAAAAGATAAAAAATGAGAATAAGATGAATAAGAGAAAAAAGTATTAAAAATTCATAATACTATTACAATGTAAGTAAACTAAAAAACAATAGAAAATTTCCACACAGAAGTGCCTATGCTTTGAGAAGGGGTGAGGATACATATTTATAGGGAGAGGAGGTGAAAGAATTCTCTCCGGAATAATCCTATAAATGTTTTCATGTATATTTCCCATTAAATGTAAGTATTAGTAATAGGTTTCTTCATAAACGATTATTCATAATGTCTTCTCAGATCACCCTAAAATTTTAAGATTTATTGGACGTTATATGTAGTAGTTATGGCCGATTAAATCTGAGACATTTAATCTATCTATTTTACTAGACAAATTTCAATTCTTCAACTTCCCTGGTCATTATGGATTTGAAACCTGTCGATTCACTCCTTAAATACTTAATAAATGTTTTTCCACATGTAATTTCACCTCCCTCCACAAAATAGGAGACATTTTGGATCCAGTTTCATGATGTTATGAATTAATTACCAAATGTAATTGTTTCTGCCTGATGAGACGTTTCATCTTCCACATGTTTGGAGCATTCATATAATGCTTTAATGAGTATATGTTGACTTGAAATTCATCATGGACGTGGCACATTTAATCCTATGTCTTATACATCTATAATCATCTCATTTGGATGTTTTTAGACTGATTTATGTGTCTATTATGGAGGTTGGGTCCATGTTGTCTGCCCAGAAAATTTTCCAAATTAAATGATTTTTTTGGGCCTTTAAATGCTCTAATCAGCCTTCCCTCTTGAAGAAAAAATTGTATGAAATAAATCAGGTATTTTAAAAAAATCAAAAAAATTGTAATAATAATGTAAATTTTAGGCCCACAATACCTCTACGGTAAAAATCTGTCAAAATTCCAGATTAAAACACTTTTTTGCATTTAAGATAAAATTTCCACTAAAACCTAAAAAGGTGGAAATTACCCATAAAATAACTCTATGGTGGGATTATAAATAATGATTTATACTATCAAATGTATGAAAATTTATGAACCTGGACCTTCTTCTCAGGTATGTTTTTCCTTTTTCTAAAGTTTTTTAGAAAAGAGGAGTTTCTAGAAATTTTTAAAGTACACGTCGTGTACTATGATGCCACTGGAGGCCGTGTGTTGGTCATGTCATGGCCACACACATGTCCATGTTGGGGTGACTTGGAGGCCGTCTAAATCGGAGTATGGAAAATGCGAGTACATGTCGTGTACTCTAAAATTAAATGTCGTGTACTTTCTTTTTTTATTAAACGCATCAAGGTCGCGTCTGATGGACAGAAACATTTTCTTCTAGGTGTTATTCATCTGAGAGAGTGCGTACGGCCGCAGATCTTTGACAAACCCCCAAGCCTCCTTCCTTCCTCTGATTCGAACACTGGTGAGTGTGTTGGAATCACAGCGGTGAGTTCTCTCTTCTCCTAGAGCATCGTTTCCCAATTCCATCTCTTTTCCAAGTTATCGTAGGTTGAATGTTTTAGACGTTTTTGTAGATCTTTGACATTCTAAAGTGATTCAAGCCCTGTGGTTCAAGTATATCGATCTCCTAACATCAAGGTAGGTGGTTTGTGACTTTCTGTAGAAATTCTTTGAGTATTTTGTGAAAATTACACCAATACCCTTGAACAGGGTATTGTGTGTTTCCTATTTTTCCCTTGTTGTTTGCATGCTTTGCTTATATGCCTGATTACAGGTTATTGTTTGTGAATAGGGTAATTTTACTATGCTTTGGATGTTTTTTCCATGCATGTGTTTCCTATTTATGACTGTTTGGTCTAGTTTTTCTTGTTAGGCTATTTCCAATTCCATTCCTAGTTGGTAGGATGGTTTGATTGTTCTTCCATGCTGTTATACTGTAGACTGCTAGCCAAGTAGTTCTTGAGGTTCACCTTGTCCGTTACACAATGCGATACTTTCTGACTTTACACAGGGCTATGGGAACCTAGTGTAGTAGACCATAGGGAGAATGGACGTAAGAGCTTCTCCAGAGTGTCTTTATAATACGATGTGATTCCACAGGGGTAATTGAAGTTGAGTGCTTCCTCAGAGTGTATGTAGTTCCTCAACGTGGACCACAGAGGGAATGAGAAGTTGAGTACTTCCCCAGAGTTCCTTTAGTACGATACGATACTATAGGGGGAATTGACGGTGAGTTCTTCCCTAGAGAGTCTATTCATTAGCTGAACCAGAGGGGTGAGACTGTGTGTGCCTCCCAGAGGGTTGCTAGTACTAGTTGGTTAAACCATAGGGGTTAGGCTGTGAGAACTACCCAGAGGGTTACCTGTTTGTTCTACTTGCTTTAGTGGTTGCTTACTTGTTTTTAAATTATATGCTAGAAACTGTGGATTGTTTGCTGCTGAGTGCTTTCCTATTTAATGCTTTTATGTACTTTTACCTGCCATATATTCACTGAATGTTAGAAAAAGATCTTCGGGTGGTTTCCTATTGGGATTTTGTCTCACACCCTGTTTGGGTCATGCTTTTGGGCCCAAACTTATTATATTATTGCAGGTATAGATAAGGGAAAGCGCCCTTCGACTTCAGGTTCTTAATTATTGTGGAGCTGGAGAGCACGAGACCAAGATATGTCTTGTGATGCTGAGGAGTTTATCTACTTTCTTTTTCACTTTGGTTTAGCACTGTTGTATTCTACCATTGTGACTTCTTTGGTTGTTTTCCTAGACATATATATATCATGCATCATTTATATATATATTTTCTCTAGTTGTTTCCTTTGTCAGTCTTCCGTTGTTACTGTTGTTTGGTATTTACTGCTTCTGATGTTGTGTGATTGGTTATCTTCCGCTATGTTACTTTTCCAATGAGGTCATAGTTTCCCCATTATCACACACAAGGCCCTCGCTACTAGTCGGTATCCTTTGGCATTTGGGGAAATGCGCTTGAGGCCATGTGACCAACCGGGTACGGGGCACCTATGGGTGGCTTCTGGAACCGGGGCATTACAAAGTGGTATCAGAGGAATTCTTTTATCTTAACTTACTTTTTGGAGCCTATAGCTAGGGATAGGATGGAATAGGTACTTGGTAATAAGTTGTACCTGGGAGTAACTAACCCGTGTATAGGGAAAATCCATAATACCTCATTTATTGCAATTTTACTGGTTTTCAAATTTTATAGTTGATTTGATTCCACCGTTGGGTGATTCACAAGCTTTGTGTTTTTACCGTTGTTGTTATTATAGTTTTATTTCTGTAGCAACCCGATGAGATTAGGTTATTCCATCTCATGAATCATATAGTCACTTGTTAGAAATCACATGCCATGCATTCTTGCCATGCCATCTAGGATTCATTAGCAATTGCATGTTGTTGTGATAGATGTTGTGTAGGATATGCATGTTGTTGTGATAGATGCCTTGATAAAAATATCTACTTTTTGTTAGAGAATTTATTGTGTTATGTTTTACCTGAATGAACCCCAGATTTTGGTTCTTGAGGTGTTATGGACCCTCATGGACCAGAATTTGGTGGATCATTAGCCTGTTTACCTTGTTTGTAACTTGTTAAAGATGCCAAACTTTTATTCGTAGGGATTATGGGCCCTCACGGATCAGAATTTGGCACTTTAAGTGTTCGTTTCAGTGTTTTATGGGCTCTAGAGCAATTTCTGAGGCTTATTGTCTGGAAAAACCCAGAATAAACACCGTGTAGTTTTGACTACATTCCATGTGTTCTTCTGTTTGCGCAGAAACAATTTTTCTTAAGTACATTCTGTGTACCTTTTATACTTGCTATGTATTCTCTAACCATGTCACTGGTCATGTGGGTAGAGACACGGGATAGGGAAAACCTTGTGGGAACACGTTGTGTACCGGTCGTGCACGTCGTGTAGTGTAATCCTAGGAGTCTGGAAGTGTAGTCAACAACACGGTCGATGGAGTCTCTTCTTATACACACCGTGTCTACCTTGAACATGTCGTGTAGTCTGATCCAGGTACCCGGCCGTGTCACGAACAACACGGGTCAGTGTTATCCTTTCACGTACATGTCGTGTCTGTTAGGAACACGCCATGTGGTTCAATCCTTATGTCTGACTATGTCATTAACAACACGGGTCAGGTGTAGCTTGTCTAGTACACGCTGTGTCTGATGAGAACACACCATGTAGTCTTGTCTTGGGAGAACCGTGTGGCTTACCCTTGTAGAGGGACTCGGGAAGGGAAAGAGGATTCAGGTACCCATCTTGTGTTATGATAACATGTCGTGTGTTTGGGGTGTTACACGACTAGTTTAAACTGAAGTACAGGCCCATGTAAATGACTTAAGGGAACACATCGTGTAGTCTTTATACACATCGTGTAGTCGTATTTTGTAAATTTTGAATGCTTTCTTTCCCATGTTCCCTTCTTACGCTTCTAGTTTTCATTCCCTGATAATGTGATCTAAAGTGTTCATTTTACCTTGCAGAGTCATGGCACCGAGACATCATCTGTTTTCATGCCAGTTGTCAGGCGATGATCAGACGCTGCATATAGCTGATCAGGGACTTCCTGCAGATCCTCCTGTTGTGCCAGCCTTGGAACCAGCAGTGATACTGGTTGCAGGCGCCGTTGTGCAATTTAGGGAAGGATTTTTTAGGATGATGCCGACCTTCTAGGGAGCTTCGCCTTCTGCCGCATCTATGGAAAACTTAACACATATTTTCCAGTAGTAGCATCCTCCCACCTTCTTAGGGGAAGGAGGACCACAGGCTACAGTGTCATGGTTATAAGCCATGATAACGATCTTCGAGCATCTGGAGATTCCTCTAGAGAAGCGGGTCAAGCTCACTACCTACATGCTATGAGACTCTACCAATAGGTGGTGGGACGTGATCTCACAGGTGGGTCATCAGCAGGTTATGGCATGGGAGGAGTTTCAGCACGTCTTTTACGACTACTTCTATCCGGAGACCCTGAGGGTCGACCGAGCCTGGGAGTTTATGAGTATGGAGCGGGGTACTCTTTATGTCATGTAGTATTCCTCTTGTTTCACCAAGATTCAGCATTTCACACCCCTCTAGGGTAGATATGGATTTTTCTTGTCAAGAAATTTTGAGTATGGTCTCAGATGGGAGATCCTCTCACAGGTGAATATCTTCAGGCAGACTTCCATCGCTTTCATCGTCAACCAGGCACTGATTGCGGAGCATAATCTGAGAGATTCTGGATTTGAGAGCTAGGGCAGTTCTGCTTCCAGAGTTAGTACTTCACCAGCTAATAGCAGGAAGCGCCGTAGTGAGTTTACACGTGGCGATCTGAGGTAGTGAGACACGTCTTCAGGTATCCAGGTGGTGTGCTACCAGTGTGGAAGGGCTGGGAATATGAGGTCACGATGCTAGAGAGACCCATTGGAGTGCCGATCTTATGGCAAGATGGGTCACCTTCAGCACTTTTGTCAGGTTTTCTCACCAGGAGCTGGTTACAGGGGTTCATCCATGACTCCTCGTTCAGGATCAGCGCCACCAGTTTCTCACCGGTCTGGGAACTGGAGTTCTTCTGGTCGTTCAGGCTGAGGTGGAGGTCGAGGTCACGATGGTCAGTCACTAGTCTTTCAGCGACAGTAGGGTGGATCAGCTCAGAGCGGTCATGCAGGGTCATAGGGCCATGGTACAGGCCAGGCTTTTGCAGTGGAGTAGACCCAGAAGGAGCAGGATCCCGGGCCCTCTATAGTTTGAGGTATAATCATAGTTTCCTCAGTTTTATCTTCAACTCTTTTTGATACTGGTGTTATGTATAGCTTTATATATTTCTCTATTGTGGAGAGACTTGGGATCTGTATCTTTTCTTCTGCTGATGTTTTGACTCTAGACACATCGTTGGGGACTATAGTGGTTAGTGTACGTCAGTGCAAAGAGTGCCCTCTTGGGGTTGCATGGTGTCACTTCTTATGGGACCTCTATGTCCTAGGGATGACGAGCTATAATGTCATTCTTGGAATGGACTGGTTAGTTCCCTTCCAGGCATTCGTCGATTGCTATCGTCGTAGGGTGAGTTTCATATCGCTAGAGGGTAGATCTTTTCTTTGTCGTGGCGATTAGGATGTCCAAGAGAGTAAAGCAGGACCCGAGCAGCATGGGATAGGTGGAGTTATAGCTCAGATTTCCAGTCTGTATCTGGATGACCAGGGGACTTCGTAGTTAGACTTTCCTCCAGTGGCGGATCGTTTCAGGGATGTCTTTCCAGAGTACTTTTCAGGTTTGCCTCCAGAGCGTGAGGTAGACTTCTCGATTGAACTTGTTCTAGGAGCAGCACTGGTGTCCATTCCTCCTTATAGGATGGCTACACCTAAGTTGCAGGAGCTCAAGAACAGTTGGAGGAGTTGCAGGCAAAGGGTTTCATCTGACCCAGTACTTCTCCTTGGGGTTCACCTGTCCTGTTTGTGAAGAAGGCAGACGGCACCCTTAGGCTTTGTGTGGATTATCGGAAGTTGAACTAGTTGACAGTCAAGAACTAATATCCCTTTCCTAGGATTGATAACCTCTTTGATCAACTTTGAGGAGCCTGGGTGTTCTCGAAGATCGAATTGAGGTATGTTAATCATCAGTTGCTCATTAGACCATCTGATATACCTCTTACAGCTTTCTAGAGCAGGTATGTTCTATACGAGTATATGGTTATGTTGTTCGGCATCACGAACGCGCCTGTAGTTTTCAAGGCACTGATGAAACGAGTGTTCCATCCATACTTGGACACTTTCGTGGTGGTCTTTGTGGATGATATCTTAGTGTACTCTCACACTCAACACAACCATGCTACACATCTTGAGATCGTTTTGAGTACACTGAGGGAGCATCAATTATATGATAATCTCTCGAAGTGCCACTTTTGGATAGATCAGATTCACTTCTTGGGTTATGTTATCTCAGAGACAGGAGTATCAGTAGACCCAGAGAAAGTGAGAGCAGTAGTTTCCTGGGAGCATCCGAAGAACGTATTTGAGGTACGGATTTTTCTAGAGCTGGCTGGATACTACATACACTTCATACAGGACTTTTCACGTTTAGCAGCACCGCTGACGGGTCTGACCAAGAAAGGTGCGAAGTTCTTGTGGTCAGATTCTTGTGAATCAGCCTTTCAGGAGCTGAAAGGGAGGTTGACTTCAGCACCAATACTATTCTTTCTAGAGCTGGAAAAGAGATATACTATTTACTATGATGCTTCAGGTGTCGGCCTGGGAGCTATGCTTATGCAGGGAGATGGAGTCGTTTCATACGAGTCTCAGTAGTTGAGGCCACATGAGAGGAATTACCCGATGCATGACCTGGAGTTAGCAGTTTTTGTTCATTCCTTACGCTGTTGGAGAAATTATCTTCTGGGAGAGAACTTTGTGGTTTTCACCGACCACAAGAGTCTCAAGTACATATTCACTCAGCGTGATCTGAATTTGAGATAGCGAAGGTGGGTTGAGTACCTTCAGTATTTTGACTTTGAGCTTGCCTACACGCTAAGGAAAGGCAACGCAGTGGCTGATGCGTTGAGCAGGAGGACTCAGATACAGGCAGTTTAGGAGGCCAACAGTGAGTGACAGCTTATGACTTTGTTCTCTGAGATGCATATGGAGGTGCACGACAGACAGGGTCAAACGTTTCTATCTTCTGTAGTTATTACCTCTACACTTCTTGATCGGGTACGAATGAGGTAGCTATCAGATTCTGAAGACCTATTCCTATGGGAAATAGTGTCAGGAGAGGAACCTATTCCTGGATGGACAGTAGGAGAGGATGAGATCTTGCATTTCTAGGGACGTGTATGGGTGCCAGCAGACATACGTGAAGAGATGATGCAGGATTTTCATTCCTCAGTTTGGGCAGTTCATCCTGGCATCACCAAGATGTATCTTAATCTACACCACCAGTATTGGTGGCCAGGTATGAAGAGAGATATTGCTGGTTTTTTCATGAGGTGTTCCACTTGTCAGCAGGTGAAAGCAGAGCATCAGTGACCAGTAGGGCTTTTACAGCAGCTACCCATTCCGGAGTGGAAGTGGAATGATGTCGCTATGGACTTCGTGACCGGTCTTCCGAGCTCGCCTCGAGGGAGTGATGTTGTTTGGGTTGTCATCGACAGGCTTACAAAGGTTTCTCACTTCCTGCTGATCAAGGAGACCTTCAATTTTGACGAGATGGGATGGTTGTAAATCCGTGAGATTGTACGTCTGCATGGAGTTCCACACTCCATCGTTTCAGATAGGGATGCACATTTTGCTTCTCGGGTCTGGCAGGGTCTAGAGAAAGCTTTGGGTACGTAGGTGCTTCTGAGTACAGCCTACCATCCTCAGACAAATGGCCAGTCTGAGTGTAGGATTCAGGTGCTTGATTACATGCTCCGAGTATACATTCTAGACTTTATAGGTTCTTGGGAGAAGCAAATACCTCTTGTGGAGTTTGCCTAAAATAATAGTTTTCAAAAAACTTTCAGATGGAAGCTTATGAATCTGTTTACAGTAGGCCATGCCGATCACCCTTATGTTGGCTGGAGGCAGGAGAGGCAGCTTTACTGGGACCTCATCTTGTTCAGGAGACCATAGAGTAGATAGAGTTGATTCGGAAGAGGATGGATGATGCATAGTCCCATAAGAAGTATTGTGCTTATTAACGGAGACGACCTCTGGAGTTCGAGGTTGGGGATCAGGTTTTCCTATGTTTCGCACCGAGGTTGGGACACAAGAGGATTCGTAGACAGGGTAAGCTTTCACTGAGGTACGTCGGACCGTTTGAGGTGTTGGAGAGAGTTGGTCTGGTTTCCTATCGGTTGTAGTTACCTCAGAGGTATCAGTCTATGGACGACGTTTTTCATGTTTCTCAGCTCTGACATTACTTTCCAGACTCGTCTCATATCCTTCAACCTGAGGAGGTTGAGCTTGATGTGGATGCATCATTTGAGGATAATCCTATCCAGATTATCGATCTTAGTATAAAGGTTCTATGTGGCCGGTCTTTTCCTCTGGTACGGGTGCTATGGTAGCATGGGAGAGTACAGGACGAGACTTGGGAGAGTGAGGCTGTTGTACGATCGCAGTGGCTGCAGCTATTTTGGGTTTCTTATTCTACACCTCACTAGGAAATTTGGGGACAAATTTCTTTAAGGGGGGAAGTTTTTAAGAACCTAGACCTTATTTTTAGGTATATTTTTTCCTTATTCTGGAGTTTTTGAGAAAAAGGAGTTTCTGGAAATTTTTGAAGTACACACCGTGTACTTTATAAGTACAGGCCGTGTACTGCGATGCCACTGGAGGTCATGTACTGGTCGTGTCATGGCCACACACAGCCATGTAGGGGTGACTTGGAGGCTACCTAAAGAGGAGTACGGAAAAGGTGAGTACACGCCGTGTACTCCAAAAGTACACGTCGTTTACTTTCTTTCTTTTCATTAAACGCATCGGGGTCACGTCTGGCATACAGAACCATCTTCTTCTAGGTTTTCTTCATCCAAGAGAGTCTGTATGGTCACGGATCTTCGACGAACCCACGAGCCTCCATCCATCCTCTAATTCAAACACTAGTGAGTGCGTTGGAATCGCAGTGGTGAGTTCTCTCTTCTCCTAGAGCATCGTTTCCCAATTCCTTATCCTTTAAAAGTTATCGTGGGTTGAAAATTTTAGACATTTTTGTAGATCATTAACGTTAAAAGGTGATTCAAGCCCTGTAGTTCAAGTATATAGATCTCCTAACATCAAGGTAGGTGGTTTGTTCCTTTCTGTAGAAAGTCTTTGAGTATTTTGTGCAAATTCCACCAATACCCTTGAACGGGGTATTGCGTGTTTCTTGTTTTCCCTTGTTGTTTTCATGCTTTCCTTATATTCTCGAGTAGAGGTTATTTTTTGTGAATAGGGTAATTTTACTATGCTTTGTATGTTTTTCACATGCATGTTTTTCCTGTTTATGACCGTTTGGTCTAGTTTTTCCTGTTAGGCTATTTCCAGTTACATGCCTAGTTGGTAGGATGGTGTGATTGTTCTTCCATGCTGTTATACTATAGACTACTATCCAAGTAGTTCTTGAGGTTCACTTTGTCTGTTACACGATGTGATACTTGCTGACTTTACACAGGGCTGTGGGAACCTAGTGTAGTAGACCATAGGGAGAATGGACGTAAGGGCTTCTCCAGAATGTCTTTATAATATGATGTGAGACCATAGGGGGAATTGACGTTGATTGCTTCCTCAGAGTGTCTATAATTCCTTGATGCGGTCCACAGGGGGAATGAGACGTTGAGTGCTTCCCTAGATCACCTTTAGTATGATACGAGACTATAGGGGGAATTGACGGTGAGTGCTTCCCCAGAGAGTCTATTCTTTAGCTGAACCAGAGGGGTGAGAATGTGTGTGCCTCCCAGAGGGTGGATAGTACTAGTTGGTTGAACCATAGGGGTTAGGCTGTGAGAAATACCCAGAGGGTTACCTGTTTGTTCTACTTGCTTAAGTGGCTGCTTACTTGTTTTTAAATTATATGCTATAAACTGTGGATTGTTTGCTGTTGAGTGCTTTCCTATTTACTGATTTTCTATACTTTTACCTGCCATATATTCACTTACTGTTAGGCACAGATCTTCGGGTGGTTGCCTACTAGTATTTTGTCTCACACCCTATTTGGGTCATGCTTTTGGGCCCAAACAGATTATATTATTTTGGGTATATATAATGGAAAGTTCCCTTCAACTTCAGGTTCTTGATTGTTGTGGAGATGGAGAGCATGGGACCAAGATATGGCTTGCGATACTGAGGAGTTTATCCTCTTTCTTTTGCACTTTGGTTTAGCACTATTGTATTCCAGCATTGTGACTTGTTTGTCTGTTTTCCTAGACATATATGTATCATGCATCATTTGTATATATATCTTCTCCAGTTGTTTCCTTTTTCAGTCTTCCGTGGTTACTGTTATTTGGTATTTACTGCTCTCACTATTGTATGATTATTTATCTTCCACTGTGTCACTCTGCCAATGAGGGCATAGTTTCCCCATTATCACACCCAAGGCCCTCACTGCTAGTTGGTAGCCTCTGGCATTTGAGGAAATGTGCTTGAGTCCATGTGACCAACCAGGTATGGGGTGCCTCTGGGTGGCTTTCAGAACCAAGGTGTTACAGAAAAAGTGAGCTTCATCACTCCCCCACACTTAAACATTTCACTTATGTGAAATCATCTAACATTCAAATAAAAATCCACACAACAATCAAAAATGAGAAAATATAAATGATCTTATAAAAAATAGAATTTCATCATGTATCATCTTTGAAAAACAATTCTATATCATTTTGAATTCAATCATTAAAATTTGGTCAACCTCATAAATCAATCCATGTCCCAATCACAACCTACCTCACATTGAATTTTATGTCACTCTTCACTCAAGATAAATTGAATCTAGAGTTATGATCATACTTGAAAATTACATGTATCACCATAGGCTTCTGAAAATCCTCATTTCTATACAGCATGAAACATGAAAATGAATTCAATAATGAGGGATTTAATTAATGGTTTAAATGATTCTGTGGCTTAGGGTTGGTGGGAAAATTATTGAAAAGGTTTTACGCTAGAAAGAGGAGGTTGGACTCTTAAGTATAATGCATGATTAATTCTAGTGAAAACACAGGAAATTTCTTTCTCAATCTCACTTGAAAATGTGAAAAAACCCACCCTCTTAATGACATGGTACATGATCAAAGCAGTGATTACAAATAATTATATCATCTATGTTCTCTCTCATTTTTTTAAGCTCCAAAAAGGCATAGCTTTATTTATTTTTTATTTTATTTTTTGATTTTTTTATGGAGGATGAACTGAAAATTAAATATAATGAATGAATGAAAATTCATTCCCTTGATTTTTGAGAGGTACATGAGTCATAAAAGAATATACAATGAAAAATTCAAGCTTATCTCTATTTTTTCATTTTTTTTAAGGAGAAATGGATGAAATAAATAATGCACAATGAAATGACAACACATGCCCAATTATCTTATTATCCACTACCCAGAGTATTGAAACACACCTTGTACCACCAATAAATGATACACATCCCAATAAATGCACACGAAAGTCCCTTCCCCCATACTCAAACTTGAAATATCCATGCAAAAATACTAAAAGTGTGGGTAGGTAAGGAAAAATCAGCTTGTAATATGTCTTAAACCTATAAGGTAATTCATGGAATCTAAGGGATTATGTAGGGAAAATGTAAATTTGGGTCACAAGATAAAATGTGGCTATCTAAAGAGATGCCTCAATCATTTCAAATACATTCCATGAAATCCAAACCTTAGAAAGAGGAAAATCACAAATTCTGGTTCTCACACAAAATTCATTTTTCCCTCAAGAAAGTGTGGGTATTAAGAAGAATATGTCAAAGGAGTTTAAAATACCTCACAGGACTAGAAATATATTTTGAGTCACTGTTTTATGGGAATGGATTTCAAAAATCAGTCAAACTTATAAAAACGCTTGATAATCCAATTCAAAGAAAAAAAATTCACATCAAGAATCATTTAAAATCCATTCTTTCAAAAATCATTTAAACTCTTTCAAAATAAATTGATGTGTGAAAAGGGATAAGAATATTCATTAAATCTCAAAAATCATAAAAATATGATAAAAATAAATGAAAATCACACAAGAAGAACTAATCAATTTGAAACTCCCCCACACCTAAATTTTACTACCCCTCATTTCAACTCAACAAAATATAAATATAAAGGTAGAAAAGCCAAGGGATTGAAATATACAACCTGATATTATTTTTGAAGTGGATTCCTTGAGTTAAGCTCTTAGATACTTCTATTAGACCTAGAAATCATGAAATAAAATAAATCATAAGAAAAATAAATATATAAAAATGAGAAAGAGAAAAGAGTATATAACATGGTTTAGACCCCCATGTGGGTGTTAGGATTTAACTACCCCTAGTCAGGTAGTTGTAGTGGATTATCCCCAATCAGATGGTGGGTGTTGTTTCTTTGAGATGAACCACTACATGTGAATTTTCCTGATGTCCATGAGTAAAAACTGAAATTAGAGAACCCCAAAGAAGATAATAAAGTTCATAACCCCCAAGAAAGAATAAAGATAAAATTTTAGGTTTGAAGTGGGAGGGAATAGAATATAGGGGTGCTCCCTGTTGACTTGTGTGGTGTCATCCTTCATATGGTATGAAAAATGTTGTTGAGGAAGTAGTCGTACCACCACATATTTGTCTAAATATTCTTCTTTAATCATTGCTACATGGGTAGTCTTTTTTTTAACACCCACGGTCTGCTCCATTTGTGATGTATCAAAAATTTCAAAGAAAGAGAAGTTCGAAAAAAAATTAGCTTGAATAACATTAAAACATGAAGAATTAATAAAGAAATATTCCCTTTCAAGTAAGTCATCTTGGTAATTGATCTCTTCAGGTAGTACCACTGACAACTCAATCTCATCGGGTACATATTCTTCATTATCTTCAAAATAAAGAGAGAGGTAAAAAGTTTCTAAGGTTTCATTATCAACGATGGGAAGATCATGTTTCAAGTTATCTTCAACAAAGCTATTACAGGATTCTTCCAAAAAATGTTGATCTCCCGTTAGTGAATCAGCTGGAATGTGTACTTTTGGGACCTCCTCGAGCAATGGTTAAGTGAGAGATGATGTAATTAGTTCTTTTAGAATTTATTTCTCACCTTCCTCAGGTTTATTAACATAAAAAATGATTGATTAAATCCCTTCCACTACTCATTCTAGTTCAAGTTCTGACTTTGGTTCGGGTTTCTCCCAGGATGTGTGCACATATTCAGAAATCCATTCTATTTGGCTCTACAGGTTCTAAAATTTATCACTAATCCTATGAAACTGAGCATCATGTTCATTGTAAAAAAATTTGGCACTTGAGATTGGTCAGTCCATGCATAATAATCACAATTTGAATACATCATTAACAAAGAAGATTTCTTTTTAGTTTTTGAAATTTATGATTTTTTTGTTGTTTATTTTAAATGAAAGGAAAATTATTTACAAAATGTGAAAAAAAATAGTTAATGAAAAACACTTGGCTCCCCGACAACGATTCCAATTTGATGAAGTGTTATCGTGTTCTCTCTTTAAAAATTTTATAACTAAATGCATCATATGGGCTGACCTAGGTCATTTTCTTGAGAAGCTTTTGTGGTCAATCAATCACTAATTATAATTCAATTTTTTTATATTTTTTATTTATGAAATAAAACTAAAAGAAATTTATCTTTGAGAAATTAGTATTCAAGATAATGAAAAGTAAATATGCAATGCATAATGCAGATAGAATGAATGCAGACAAAATGATGTCAAAATGAAAGGAGATATTCCCAGGAGAATCACCCAGATTGAACCTACATCGTCTCATCATTAGTTTCGAATTTAATTAATAAACACACTCCATCGTATGTATGAATATACTCTTATATATATGGTTTTGAATATATATTACACTCAAAGATCATTGAGAGACCACACATCCACCTCCTCGGTCGAGGGAAAATGTTATAGAAGCAAAACATGAGTCTTGGGTGGCATGTGGAGACACAAAGGTGCCTTACCCACTAAGATCCCCCTTGACCTAGCTCTAATAAAATAAGAAAAAATAAACTTTAATGTGCAATGACTTGGGTTCAATACTAGATTGATCCCCCGGGAAGTTCCTTAGGTTAGTTACTCATGATCACGAGTTGAAGAGATCGCGGTGGACAATAATGAGGTGTAAAAACAAAAGATAAAATAAATGAGAATGAGATGAATAAGAGAAAAATATATTAAAAATTAATAATACTATTAAAATATAAATAAACTATAAAAAAATATAAAATGGCCACAAATAAGTTCCAATTCTTTGAGAAGGGGTGAGGATTCATATTTATAGGGAGAAGAGGTGAAAGAATTCTCTCCAGAATCATAATCTAAAAGTTTCCACATGGATGTCACATTAAATGGAAGAATTGGTAACAGATTTATTCATAACATCTTCTTAATAATGTCTTCTTAGTTCACCCTCAAAATTTTATCTTTATTGGAAATAATATGTAGGAGTTATGGTCAATTTAATCTGAGACATTTAATCTGTCCATTTGACTGGCCAAATTCCCATTCTTCAACTTCCATGGACATTGTGGCTTTGAATCCTATCGATTAACTCCTTAAATCCTCAATAAATGTTGTTCCAAATGTAATTTCAAATCCCTCCACAAAATAGGATACATTTTTGATGCATGGTCATGATGTTATGAATTAATTACCCAATGGAATCATTTATGCCTGGTGAGACGTTTCATATTCCACATGTTTAGAGCATTCAAATAATGATTTAATGAGCATATTTTGACTTTCAATTCATCATGGACTCTTCTAATTGAATCATCTATATTATAAAGCTATAAAAATCTCAATTGGAGGTTTTTATACCAATTTATGTATCCGTTATGGAGGTGGGGTCCACGTTGTCCGCCCAGAAAATTTCCAAAATTAAATGATTTTTTGGGCCTCTAAATGCTCGCATCAGCCTTCTCCCCTGAAGAAAAAGTTGTAGGAAATAAATCATGGATTTCAAAAAAAAATCACAGAATTTTTAATAATAATGTAAATTTTATTCCCAAAATACCCTTATGATAAAAATCTGTCAAAATTCTAGATTTAACCACTTTTTTCATTTAAGCTCAAATTAACACTAAAACCTAAAAAGGTGAAAATTACCCATACAATAACACTATTTTGGGATTATAAACAATGATTTATAGTATAAATGTATGAAAATGTGAGCTTCATCAGCGTGGTTCATCTTTATAGAACCAAGAAGATTCTTGGTTCCTATCTTCACAGTGTACAATAAGGGTGTGATTGAACCTATTGTGTACCAGTGGGATGCTTCTCATGAATACACATGAGGGTTCGAAATAACCTATCGCATGCTCAAGGATTTCTTACTTCACACATTGGGTATAGCTTCTTCCATGAACCAAGGTGGTTCGCAGTTCTCCTTCACGCAAGGGATGTGCGGAACCCTTTCTTTGCATAGAATGGCTATGTGGAAACCCCCTGCCATTCACAAACTATAGGGGTTCATGTTGGCTATATTTCTTTGTAGAAATAGGAGCACTTTTTTCTAAGAATGGAATCAACATGTTTCTACTTGGTGCATCTCCTTTTATATGCAAGGATGCGTGTTCATATCCACAGTTTTCAAGGATTTGAAATCCAAAGATATCCTCCATTGAAAACTTTCAAACCACGGGTCAAGATATGATGATTATTTTGGTTTGTTTCCATTCAATGAGGACCCTTCTTTATTGGTGATAACATCACATACATGAGTTTGAGAACCATGCATCCCTCAATCATGAACACCCGAGGTCCATGATGTGGCCTCGCACCTTCAGTTGATTCGGCCATGTGTGATCTTATTCATTCCTTGCATGCATGAAAGAATAGTTGCATGCAAGGTATCATGTTTCTCATACGATCATTATGCATAGAGGTTAGAGATTAAACAATGTTCAGAGTTCGATCAAGGAGGCCTGGCAGTGGCGATGGAGTACCGGTTCGCATTGGGTGGTCGGGGGTTGATGAAGACATGGTGAAGGAGATACGATGGACCTGGTTTAAAATGGTGAGACACGGGATCAGATGAGCGGAGGTGATTAGAATCTCAGATTCATATTGAGATGTGTGGATGAGATCTCACACGAGATCAGATGGATGATGGGGATTTCTTCCATCAGTTAAAATATTATACCATATCTAAACCAACGCACAGGATGCGGATCCTTTATAATATAAGGCACAGAAACCTTGGCTTAGAATTCTTCCTCTCCCCTCATGGTACTTCCCCATACCATGTTCACCCTACGGGCATGCTATGCACCAAATCTCTACTCCCACTACACTAGTTCACCACCATGCATGCACCTTCAGGCATGTACATAGCCCACATGCCCTGTGCCTCTTGCGGAGCTGGCCTTGAGGCTTCCCTCAGGCATGGTTGACCCTCGGGTCCTGCATGTGCCTGAGAATTGAGGACCTCATCTAGACTTGCATGGTTGGCTTAATTTTTAATGTAAGGATAGTATAAAATACACTTGGTTTCCAAGTATCTAGTATAAGAGTAGTGCATTTCCACCTTCTTCATTCAAATCCCATTCATGGTTCCTTTCTCGTTCTTCATCTTCAAACATCACCCTTATTTTATTTTTGGAATAACAAATACAATATCTTCAATATTCCTCCTTTGATTCAATAATAGATTATGCATGGAACTCTTCTTCACTACATTCATTAAAGAATAATGCATAGAATCATTTTTATGAGTGATGTGTTCTCTTTTAAACACATTTCTTCTTCTTTGAGGATCAGCACAAACAATCGTCTGATTTTATTCACAGACTTCATCCAATTAGAATCCATTGGATGGATCTTCCAATTTCATCATAAAATAGAGTATTTCATGGGTTTCTTTAAATATTGTAATAATGTGCCATTATTTGACACCTAATTTGGAACTTAAGATTATTTCTAAAATCATCTGAATTGACAATATGGAGAATTTCCTAAGCCTGGCATCCAATGCTATGAATCCATAAAAATTCTCCAGGCATCAATATCTTTGTAACAACTTCATAAGATTGATAGAAATGAGATATTCCCATCTCATTTATCACCATTTCCAATAAAAAACCATTGACAGTACTTGTCCAATAATACAATTCATAATCAAAGTGGGTTTGTCCTTGAGTCAACAACATCACTTTAAGCATCACCACTTCAATCATTATCACAACTTCAATCATGACCTTTCCATACACATATTGACACTTTATTGACAACAAATGAAATAATATTCTCTATAATCTATCCCTTTTTATTTTGTTGTCAATATCACTTGGCACACACTTTTTATGGGTCAATATGTGTGTCAATATTTTCTCCCCCTTATTGGAAACCAAATACAAAGGTTTAGTGGGGTCTGTTGAAAAAAATGTTCTCCTCCCTTTAAAGAATATCTTCTTGAATATTTATGGGGGTCTAGGGATGATGTCACATGGTTCACTTATAAATGAGCCTTTATTTAATCAACTTTAAATCTAATTGGTCTAACCCGGTGTAGAAAAAAAGATAGATATGACCAAGGTTTTCAATGTTGTCCATAAACAACCATTCATGTGAAATCATGCTCAGAATGTATCAACTCTTAACCAAGGGGATGGAGATAGTCAAATTTATAAATGAAATGTTAAATCCTGCACATACTTAACCAAACATGTTAAAAAGTTCAAGTGAAAAGATAAATATCCCACTTTCATCTCATCTTGTCATCAATCCATAACTCTCCCTTAATTGACATTATAAATACAATTAAGAACAAGGTATGGAAGTGTAATTGGAATACCTCAAGTTTCAAATTCTTGAGATGATATGAATTTCAATATTTTTTATGAAATAATCCTTGATATCATCACCTTCATATTTTCTCCCCCTCAAGGGGTAAAATCCCTTTTATTAATCATGGTGGAAAATATCATCACATAATCTTCAAGATATTCATGTTGATAATATTGCACTATGGAACACTTCAAGTAATTATCAAATCATGAATAATTAGTCCAACTTGGTATTATTTACTTTGATCTTTCAATTCTCATATTGAGAATGAACTTAACCTTCAATTACCTACAATATAATAACACATATATAACAAAAATATAAGAGAATAAGATGGAACACATGTGAGCTTTTTAATAGGAGCAATTGGGCTGATAATTTCCTCTCAACCCAAGAACTCCTTTCCTTGTAGTTCTAATGTATTTGGTACTCTTCATGATGGTTTCTCCTCACCATTTAACATTTTGATCTTTCATTGTTAGCATGGACCCTTTACTTCCATTCACCTTTATCTTGTGTGGATTTTTTTCCCTTACTTCTGCTAGTAGTGAAGTAGCTTCCACCAGTGCATGTTTTTAAATTTTCAACATCTCCATTTGACCTGGTAAAACAGTTATACATTTATTTTCATGATGTCCAATCTTCTTTAACCTTACACACATTAGTTTTAAAAAACTTGGGTTGTCATGTGTTGGCAACCTCTCATGAAATTCAAATTATCCTTCATGTGGAATGACATGTTTCCCCTTTTCCTTTTCTTTATCTAGTACTTCATCTTCAAATCTTTGTAGTTCTCTAACAATTTGAAATTGATTAGGCTAGATAACTAAACACTCCTTCTAAACATTTTTTGATTTGGAGCTTCCATATGGATTCTTCATTCTCTTAAAGTGACCGTTTTTAAGAAACTTATTAAGATTATCTTCAGTAATGTCTTCAGTCAATCCAATCTTCTTCTGGATAGATTTTCCTTTTACTTTTAGCTTGATTCTATTATTTCCATGGATTGTTTTCAGTGATCCATGGTATGACCTTTCTTTACAAAGTAGAAGTATCTTTTCTTAGTAGAGATGACATTCTTGGAACTTGTCTTGAACTTATTCTTGGGAATAATTTATTTCATTGTTTTCTTGACTTCAGTGTTTTTTATATTCCCAATGGAAGACTTTTCAAATATTTTTCCTTTATCCTGCATTTGTTGTGTTCTATGCTTTTTATCGTCATATGCATGAGGCATGGTAGTTTTAAAACATAACTCATCATAACTATGACTACTTCTGTTGAAATTATCATAGAATTCTTCAAGATTTTCAAATCTGTTCTTGATAGACAGATTCTTCTTCATCTTTTTTTTCTGTCTTTGCTTTGCAGGATGCTTAATTTCTTTACATCTACTTTCCCTAAATGTAGGCCTTACAAAATTTTCATATTATGACATACTATTCCAACAATCATTGTCCTGATGCCCAAACTTCTATCAACACCAATAGTATCCAATAAATCTCCTTCTTTTTCTTATAGTGTTTGGCTGGCTAGATTCATGGATTTGCTGTTTCTGGAATTGTCTTTCTTTATTTGGAGAATCCATTTGGTAGTTGTTCTTATTAATCGTCCCAGTATCCATCCTTGAAATTTTGATGGATGTATTATAATTTTTATCAATCTATATCTTCCTAGTTTTATATTTGAACCTGTACTTACAGGTACAACTGCATTAGTAGAAATATAAATAACTGGGTTATGGGATACCTTCTTCTTAGAGGATATTTCCATTGTATTAGAGTATGATTTGGAATTATTCTTGGAATCATATTCCTAAATGAAAAATTTAGTGGTAGCATATATTTTGTCAGTTGTTTGGTAAGTTATAGATTGGATTGATTATTAATTCTTCAATTTCACCTCCAAATCTAAACACTTCATGTTGAGGGAGTTTTTCTCATCTTAACTGATTTTAGCTTTCTTTCCTAATTCTACTTTAGATTTGTAATTTTTTTATTTATGAACATTTCTTAATTGTTGAAAATATATGTCAGGATCCTTTACCTTGTTGGCTTTGTCTTATAGTTGAGAAGCTTTGACAAACATAGATACTTTGTGCAACTTTTCAAATGAATAGAAAGCTTATACAAATACAATCTCAAATAATTCTTTCTCACAAATACTCCCTTTCAATTCTTCAGTGACTTGATCATGTATTTCATTAAAAATAGAAATTACTTCTTCCTTTTCCTTCACTAGTTTTTTAAGAGTGTTGAATATGTCAACCCTTTTATCCAATGATTATTCCATGGCATTATCTTCTTCTTCCATCTTTAATTTTTCATCTTGATGAGCATTAATTCTTACAGAAATGTGTCTTTCCACTTCTCTAGGGACTTTCTTCATATGATCTTTGAGTGTAGTATGAAGATAACTAATTGATCTATTATCATCACAGCTTGAACATGCTTCATTAGAAGATTCATAATAATAAAAATAATTATCACATGTTGTACCTTTCAGATTACCTTCAGTAGAAGGTGTCTCCCCATTAGCAGTAATCTTCTTCTTCATCTTCCTTTCCTATTTCTTATTTATATTTTTATTAGTCTTGGAAGAAATCTCCATTTGAGTTTTCTCACTCATTTCCTGAAATATTCCCTTCATAAATACTCCTTTTGATCTTTTAGAGGTAACATGGCTCTGATACCAATTGAAATGCCCGGATCAGTGTGAATCACTGAGAGGGGAGGGGTGAATTAGTGATCCCTTTAAACTTTTTACAAATTGATTTTTTTTCAATTAAACCTATATGGATGGTTAAAGCCTCGATCCACTATTCATGTGTCTCTCAAACTTACCTAAAATGATGATATAAATGTAAAGGCACTGAACCCAAGGATTTACAAGGTTCGGTTCAAAGAACTACTCCTTTTGTTTTGGTTATTATTCCCAACACATATTCTCCACTATAATATTATTATCAATTACAATGGTCAATATATAGTCCCAATGTATCTCTCCTGATTCCCATAGGAGGTTCTTTATACTACTTCCCACAGTGTTATCAGAGTCTCATTAGCCTTCTATAGAGTCCCACTGAAGACTTCTTCTCTTCCCTGAATCACACATGGTTCTTCTAGCTCTTGATTCACATGAGTAGCTTCTTCTCTTTGATTCACTGTAGATTGATCTTATGATCTTCTCACACAGGCTTGCTAAATCACACTTTCTTGTGTATCTCTTCAAGAATCTTCAACAGCCTTTGGTAAGGTCTGTTGGCCTTTCTCAATGATATTGATCACTTGTGTTGATCAGTTTCCTTAGTGAAACAATTCTTGGGAAACTCTTTCTTTTTACAATGAAGACTCGTCCTCACTTGTTTGTGTGAAAGTGGTGCACAGAATTTCCTAATGAATATAATATGCAAGAATGATCTTGCACGATATCATCACTATCTCTCTTATTGAATCCTCAAACACTGTCAAATGAGATATAAGATCTTATTTAATTGTATATGGCTTTAGTCTCAGTTCTCATCTACTACATACATAGATTTCATGCCATCCAAACTTCTTATTTTTTGATATCTCAATTACTTCTCACACATGCATGTGATTATGCATGATTTCATGCATGAATATTATCTTTCTTGTAAACCTAAACACACAAAATTCACTTAAATCAATATTTCAGGTTCAATGTGTGTGGGTCATGATTTTACACATGTTTTGTCAATTCAAATCCTTCTCCCTTATGTGTACATAGACATGCATGAATGAATTATCTCTTACCTTTCTTCTTGAACACACACTATCCTCTTCTTTTCCTCACTTAATATCCCACACACTTTCTTTTCTCTGGTTATTTGCACACACACACTTATTATCTAGTTTAGGTTTAATATAAGTGTGTGTTTCTTCAAACCTGAATGGGTGCATTCATTTGTGTGTGTTCTTTCTTATTTCTTCCTTCTCCTTCTTCACATGTGAACTCACTATTAGGGCTTCTTTAAATCATGCATATGTATGAATATGTGTATGGACCTTCTTATATTCTTAAAATTCTTTCATTCATGCATGTGCATCCAAGAGTTATTTATTGTTCTTTTTCTTGTGCACACAACCCAAATGGGTATATTCTCAGTGGGTGCATGATTTCTTCTTATTCTTCAAGGGAAGTGTATGTGTACACTTTAATTTAAGAAATATCTTTCTTCTCTTAGTAAAACCAAGGGTTCATGAGTTATTCTTCTTTGTGAAAACTATAGGGCACATTGGGTCTTCTTCTTCATGAAAGGAGTGTGTATGGTTCGTCTTCATAGAACCAACAAGATTATTGGTTCCTATCTTCACAGAGTAAAAAAAGGGATATATTTCACCTATTTTGTACCATTGGGATGCTTCTTAAAAAGACACGTGGGGTTATAAAGAACCTATAACTTTCTTGCAGATTTCTTCCTTCACATAGAGGGTACGAATTGTTTCATGAACCAAGGTGGTTCACAATTCTCCTTCGCGCAAGGGATGCATGGAACCTTTTCATCACATAGCAAGGCTGCGTGGAAACCACTAACTTTCACAAACTATAGGGGTTCGCGTTGGCTTTATTTCTTTAGAGAAATAGGATCACCTTTTTCTAATAATGGTAGCAACATGTTTCAACTCGGTGCCTCTTCTTTTCTAGGCGAGGATGCATGTTCATATTCACGGGGTTCAAGGATTTGAAAGACCAAGATATACTCCATTTAAAACTTTCAAACCATGGGTCAAGATATACCGATACTTTCAGTTTGTTTCCATTCAACGAGGCTCCTTATATATTGGTGAGAACATCACATACATACATTTAAGAATCCATGAAACCCTAAATCATGAATCCCCGAGGTCCATGACGTGGCCTTGCACCTTCAGTTGCTTCGACCACATGATATATTCTTCATTTGTTTCATGAAACCAAGTGTATTTTCATGCGTGGTATCTTGTTGCTCATATGATCATTATGCACAGAGGTTCAAGCTTCAATGATAGACAGAGTTCGATCTAGGAGGCTCGATAGTGGTGACGTTGTACTGGTTCGCGTCGGGTGGTCAGAGGTTGATGATGACACGGTGAAGGAGATAGGATGGTACCGATTTAAAAGGTGAGATGCAGGATCAGATAAGCGGTAGTGATTAGAAGCTAAGATTCAGATTGAGATGTGTAGTTGAGATCTCATGTGAGATCAGATGGACGATAGGGATTACTTCCATGGGTTAAAATATTGTCACACATCGAAACCAACACATGGGATGTGGTTCCTTTATAATATAATGTGTGGTAACCTCAGCTTAGAATTCTACCTCTCCCCTCACGGTACCGCCATGTTCCATGTTCACCCTACGGGCATGCTCTATGCCCAATCTCTGCTCTCACCACATGGGTTCACCACCGTTCATGCACCTGGGGGCTTGTACATGGACTGTATGCCTTACGCCTCTTGCAGGGCTGGCCTTGAGGTTCCCTCAGGTGCGGTTGACCCTCGGGTTCTGCATGTTCTTGAGGATTTAGAACCTCGGCTGGCCTTTTCTGGTTGGCCTAATTTTTAATGTAAGGACAATATAAAATACACATGGTTTCCAAGTTTCTAGTATAAGAGTAGTGCATTTCCACCTTCTTAATTCAAATCCCATGCATGGTTCCTTTCTTATTCTTTATCTTCAAACGTCATCCTTCTTTTCTTTTTTGAATAAAAAATCCAAGATCTTCAATATTCCTCCTTTTATTCAATAATAGATGATGCATGGAACTCTTATTCACTACATGCATTAAATCATAATGCATGGAATCATTGTTTTGAGTGATGTGTTCTCTTTTAAACACATGTCTTCTTCTTTGAGGATCAGCACAAACAATCGTCTGATTTCATTAACAACCTTCATCCAATTAGAATACATTGGATGGATCTTCCACTTTAATCATGCAATAGATTATTGCATGGGGTTTTTCAAATGTTGTAACAATGTGTCATTATTTGACACGTGATTTGGAACTTAAGATCGGTTCTTCAATTGTCTAAATTGACAATATGAAGAATTTCCCAAGTGTGTCATCCAATGCTATGAATACATAACAATTCTCCAGGAATCAGTATCTTTGTAACAACTTCATAATATTGATAGAAATGAGATATTTCCATATCATTGATCATTATTTGCAATCAAAAACCATTGGCAGTACATGTCCACTAATACAATTCATAATCAAAGTGGGATTGTCCTTGATTCAACAACATCACTTTAAGCATCACCACTTCAATCATTATCACAACTTCAAGCATGACCTTTCCATACACATGTTGACACCTTATTGACAAAAAATGCGACAATATGCTTTACAGAACTCATACCAATGATGTATCCTGGAGGGGTTGTGGATAAGGATGATTGGATTGGGTATTCATCTTACTCCTGTAATGTTTTTATTTTATTTCTTATTTTTTATGTGATTTCCTAGGATTATTGGGAATCATATAATAGGCCTGGTATAGACTTGATTTCCTGAGATGTTTGGGAATCACCTGTCTACAAGGATGTGACCCATTCACAATATTCTTAGGATCTAGTTTAATGTTATAATGGGGGAGGATTCCAATATCAGATAGCATCTAGTGATATGGATGATATAGGATTGGATGACTAGAGGTGGTACCTAGTATCCAATATTAAATCATATGTAACTGTATGAATAGGAATTCCCAGAATGGAAGGGTTTCCTCTAATTTGTGATATCATTGTGAATTTCTCGGTGTTAGGATTTGAACAGCAATACAAGTAGACCATTGTTAACATAAGTTATCCCAAATATTCAAATATATATGTGAGGTTTTGGGTGGATATATATCCCCATGCATGAATATTGGATATCCTAAGGTATATTGTTGCATCCCATCAATTGATGTCGAGGATACCCCTATGATCATGTGGACTCACCGGATATGGTATAGCTGAGGAGCTGAGTGTATTGAATTCCCAAGATACTGATCATGGTATATTGGGAGGGTATTTATTTTAATTTCATGGGTCTTCTAGGGATTAATCATGAATGGATGTATAGTATTTTCTAAGGCCACTCCTCTTAGGAATCAGTCATTGGCCTAACATTGGGAATGACCAGGTACTATTGTGGGGTTCATCCTGATGGATTGAGCATGGGGGGTTCTTGGTGAGTCCCTAGGTTCTTCTAATCTTTATGATTGAGCTGTGTGTCTAGGATCCCCAAGGCATAGATAGGGGTTCCCCTAAGATAATACTCATGCTCAGAGACACTCTGACATTGATCAAGGTAGGTATGGTCGATTAGGGTCACATACTTGAGGATTGATAGTGGTTGTTAGGAATGGACCAGTTTCATGTATGCACCCTTGGGGTGGTTGGGTTACAGGTTGGCATGGTCAACAGATGTTCTCAGAGACATTCCAGCATCAGGATGAATTAGGTGTTGTGGGTTTATTTTATTTATTATTCAGTGGTTTATTTATGTTAAATAGAGCAAATCACATGCACATACACTACATACACTGGTTATATACAAGGCCATGTTGGTGGTTCCCTACTAAGTTTTATACTCACACCCTACTCGTAAGTCCATGAAACTTGGTATGAGGTAAAGCTCGGGGATATAGTTGAGCCTCATATAAATTTATTTTATTCTTTTATTCTATATTTATTTTCATATGGTATCGGCCTCATGAGATATCATCCATGTATTATTGTACTAATTTTTCATTATATTTTATATTTATTATTGTTTATGTATTCTGCGTACTCGGATTATTTTCTATTTTGGATTATTTTTTGTTATTTTTTTATTATTGTATACTTTGATATGGGGGTATATTTTTCCCATGGTAGTACCTTATACCCTCACTACTAGTAAACATCCTATGGCATATGGGTAGGCATGCCTGAGGTCATATATTGAATCAGCCCAGTTATTATTCATATAGTGAGACGGGATGGTTCATTAAAAAGTGTTATCAGAGTAGTTTTATTTTTGTATTACTATTTGGGATTTGGTAGACTGGATACATAGGAATTTATCAAAGCCTATGATGGATATCAGGCTGGAATCTTGAGAACACCTGTTCCGATAGTAATTTCATGTTACAAAGGGTATAGATTGTGGTTTTGGTGATCTTATGTTATAGTTATATATTATTTTTACCTTAAGTGACTCTCGTGGATGTTTTTTTTCTTTTTATATTATTGGTTTTTGGATCTTAGAATATTGGAAAGAGTAAAATTGACTCTTTGCCTATATAGGTAGGAGTCATCTCATATATCATATCATATGCATATGTTTCACATGACATATAGGCCTTAAAGTGTGTGATTTAATTTATATATAAGGCACAGTTGTTTAAAGTTTCAACAACTTCTCATACATCATTTTTCATATAAGTACTTGGTTGAAATATTCTCTACTTGGCTAAATTGAATTCATATTCCCTTCTGATGGTAGGTCATGTGGATCTACTGTGAGATGCTTGATGTTGAAAAATATGCATTCTTTATATCTACAAGATCTGTGGTAATCATAATAGGTTCACATGAGTATTTTACTCCTTACTGATGAACCCCTAGTGGGTGAATTTAATTTTGATACTGGTTCTAAAAAGGGAAATGGACTTGGTTATTTAAAATACCAATAACAACTTATATGGATGTTTCCTATATAACTTGAAATGGTATTCTAAATAACTGAGACATGTGACAATAGTTATATGGATCTGATCATGGGAGAGAAATGTTGTCAAGTATACAAATATTGTGTCTACTAAGATAATTATGAGATACATTAAAGGAAGAATGAATTATGGTTAAAATATGATATCAAAGGAAATATAGATCTCATTAGATATGAAAATATTGATTGAAATAGAATTATAGATAATATAATATCAATATTTGGCACATAAAGAAGAAATGTGTGTTGACCTTGAGTACTACCAAGGTAGGGTGTTTTTTTATAACTCAATATACAACCCAATTGTTATGGATGAAGACTCAATTGGAGGACCTCAGAGAGGGTGTTTATTTACCACCACTTGTGGGGTGTGATAATGAAATTTTTATATATCATTAAAGAAATATGGTTCATCATTCATGATCAAGGTATATTGATATAAAATATAACTTCATTAATGAATTTGTGGGTTAAGGAAATTTAAAGATGGAGTTTATTACAACTAAGGAGAAAATATATGATGTGTTTAATAAGCCACTATCAAAGGATTAATTTCCAAAAATGAGGTTGATGGTGAGAGTTCAACCAAAATATTTTCATGTATAAGCTATGGTGATTCAATCCAATCTTATATTATCTAGGGATTTTTATTATAAAAGGAGGGGTAGAGAAATATCAATTCAATTAATATTTTTTTAATTAATGGGGGAATATATTTAGGGGTGCTTTAAATGGAGAAATTTTTTAACTTTATGAGTGTGTGAGTTGGGGAAACATGTGGTGTGAACTTTTCTAGCATGTTTATTGAGCATATTTGAATAAAATTGTTAAAAAAAGGTTCAAGGAACAATTTGAGAAATTAGAAAAGTATTTATTTTAAGAATTTTATCTTAGTTGGTATCAAAATAAGTGGAGAAGTATATGTGATTCACATTAATTGACATTATGAAATTATTATTCAATGTTATTTTTTCCTACACCGATCTCACTTGTGTATGTTTAGAATTATTTAATGATTATTTGGTGCCAAGTGTTTTGAGTTTGAAAATTAATTTATGTTTAATGGTTGGAAATAAAATACAAATGGGGATATTGTTGTTACCACGAGCTGGTTAAGTGATATTTTAACTTTAGGAGTTGAAGATAAATTGGAGAAGAGATTAATTGGTTATGGTTCTTGTGTTTTATTTGTATTTTCAACAAATAAATCATGTTTAGACACAATTGTTACGTTATATTTTATTTGAGGTGAAGTTTATTCCAAGATTTGGGAGTGATTGTAAGTTTTTTTAAGGTGTTGAAATTTTAAAATATGGTATTTTATAGAAGTTGTAATGTTTTAAAAGAAAAAACATCTTAATTAATGGAGTCACGTCATAATTGATATTTCATAAAAAATGATCTAAAATGTGTAATATTAAATCCATGTTGTGTAAAAGTAAAATATTATGGCGTAAGAGTAATTTTTTAGCGTAATAGTACATCACTCCACAACTTAAGGGTTCATTTTGTGATTGGATTTTAAATATAACATTTTTTTTTGAAATGTTCATCAAGTTAATGAAATCATGTTTCAATGAAGAGACCATAAGAAATAAATTTTCTTCAAGATTGGAGGTTCCATAGAGTCATGTCGTATTGGTATAGATCAGACCATAATTTACCTAGATGATAAGTTCAAAAAGAAAAATTTGAAGGAGGATATGACGTGATGGTTGTGACCATGCCACAACCACTATTTTGTAATATTATATTAATAATATGTTATAATAAACTAAAGTTTTGAATATTGATTACACCATAAAGGCTGAGATTGTATGATCCTAACATTTCTTCAAGGTATGAAATCTTTTATTTTCAATTTTTTCCCATCTCTTTTATCCTTATAAATGCGAATAATAATTTAGAGGTGAAATTGGGAGACTTTAGAGCTTATTTGGATCCCATAGCTCTGAGTTATGGAGAAAATATGTGAGGTGCATAGTTTTAACATAATTAGTGTTAACTATACACCTCAAATCATGTGGCCTAGTAAGGGTGACACCCTATTTTTCTAAACCATATGAGGAGGGATTTAGCCGTGTAAGGCTGAGATAGAGGGTTCACAGGGGTTGGACACAGTTTTTCTAATCATGTGATGCATGTCGTGTGGTTTGTTCTCCCTAGACATCATGGTTTACATGGTTAGCACATGATTTGGCCAACCGTGCGTCCAAACCATGCGACCTCTGAAAAAAAGGAGAATCTCCACTTTTCCCCTATATATTTTTAAATAATCCTTCTTATTTCTTATTTTCTAGCAGATGCATATCCCTCTCCTCCTCCCATTTTAGCTTCTCCATACCTTTCCTAGGCTTTCAAGTCGTTTCTCTATGTAGCCTCCTTTTGCGGCGTCTTATGTCATGTTGGATTTCCACTAGTAAGCTCTCCATTCATTTACTCATTTCAATCATTTTTCTTCCCATCGATGAAGTTGATTTATTGAAATATAATGTACCCTATTTTCAGGTTATTCATCTATTATTCCATTTTCTCTCTTTCCAAGACAAACCAAGGGCTGATACTAGATGAGGAATCTACCATGGGAATAAGGTAGGTGGTCTATGAATTTTCCCTCAAAGTATCATCATTTATATATTGTTGTTGTTGTGAACATGCTAGTTTCACTGGGCGTTGATCTTAAAATCCAGCTGCTTTAATTTAATTTTTCTAAGTTTTATGATAATTTTCTAATGACACCTCATGAAATGAGTAATAATAGTAATAATTGGAAAGGATCCAAGGAGATAACAAGGAATCCTTAACCTTAGAAGGTCAGGATATCTCATGGTACACAACCATGCATCCTAGAAATAAGGGGATATGTGTAATACAAGGGGTATAGCTAAGGCATTCCATTGGAATTATATCTAACCGAGACCATGGATCAAGTCCAATTATAAATCCTTGGATAATCATGACTGGATCCCAAGGAGAATAATCCAAGGAATTTCTTGTCTTAATACATCTTGTTGAATCAAAGGAGTGCATCCATGGCATTATAATTTTCCATATAATAATAGAAATACGCCCACTGGTATCATTAAGATCCATATCATATATTTCATCCTAATGAGTTTCCAACTGGGAATGATGATTGGGAATGATGATTCATCTAGTCAAAACATCTTATACTACATGTTACATTATACTATCAAATGTGAAGTTATAGATGAGTTATATTGAGATTTCCTGAGACATGTTACATTATACTATTCATATCGCTTTACTCAGCTTTAGAATTTTTCACCGACCCTAGCTGAAGATGATCTATCTAGGGTGAGATACTCAGAGGATGGGCTTAGATACACCATATGATCTCAGGTAAATGTCTTCAAATTGGCTACCATCTTAAAGATTATGAATCAATCCCTTATCACTGAATGAAATCTAAGGGAAGTCGATGGTATAGGGAATGGTGGCTTAGTACCAAGACAGATTAGTGGTTCTTCCAGTGGTTGGAAATATAATCATGAGAGTTATTAATAGGGAAATGATAGCCATAGTATCTGCACTGGTAGTTAAATAATGTTCCATACGTGTGGGAGGTAAGGCCACATGAAGACTCAGTGTGATAGGGAACCGATTGAGTACAGATCCTACATATGAATGGGATATCTTTAGAGATTATAACAAACCTTCTCATCTATTTTCAGTGGTATAGGATCTACGCTAGATCCACTTTTTGAGTAGTATCAGTAGCTCCATGTCAATTAGGGATCTAAATTGTGATCGTTTGATTAGGACAAGGAGGAGGTCATGGTTGTGGTAGTTAGACCTTTGTTTTTCAGCATCAACAGAGTGGACCCGCTCAGGGTAGTCTATTTGTAGCATGAGGACATAAATTAGGATAGTTTTTCATATTACATATGATACTTGAGTATGAGTTACTATTCTTGTTTCCTCTACTATCATATCTTACTTATTAGATATTTGTTCCTTATGCTCCTTTATTTATGTATTGATTATGGAAAGTATTGGTCTTAAAATTCAGTATTTTTGTGGGGTGATGACTCTAGATACTCACTTGGGAGTACGGTAAGAGAGTGTACACTACTAAAAGGAGTTTACTCTTGGTATTGGAGGTTACCATTTCTTGTGGTTCCTTTTCATATTTGAGATGGGAGCCTTTGATATCATGCTTAGGATGGATTGTCTAGTGTGATATCATTCCCATATTGATTTTAACACAGAAGGGTTTCTTTCATGTCACCTGATGGAAGTATGTATGTGTATAAGGATGAATGGGATGTCTAGGACTATCAAACTAAACCAGAGAATCATAGGCTAGGTAGAGTAATGACCCATATTTCTAGCCTTTATATAGAGGATCGGGGAAGGATTCAGGATGATTTTATGCCTGTAGTATACTATTTCAGGTATGTATTTCTTGGTGATTTTTCTAGGTTACCACTTAAGAGATAGGTGGAGTTCTTTATCAATCTAGTTCCAGAATCAAAACTGATATCAATTCATCTTTATAAGTTGGATACCACTGAGTTATAGGAGATCAAAAGGTAGCTAAAGGACTTAGAATCTATGGGTTTTATCTGGCCCAGTACTTCAGCATGGGATTCATCCATTCTTTTCTTAAGGAAGGTAGATGGTACCCTTAGGATATGCGTGGATTACTAATGGTTGAACCAACTTACAATTAATAACTATCATTCATTTCCTCTCATAGATGATATTTTTTAATAGCTATGAGGATCTAGAGTGTTCTCAAATATCGATCTGAGGTCAATCTATCATTAGGTACATGTTAGACCTTAAAAAATACCTTATAAAGAATTTCATAGTAGGTATCGTCTTTATGATTTTTTTCCATGTTGTTGGGTCTTAAAAATGCACACACCATTCTTATTGTCTTGATGAATTAGGTTTTCCACCCATACCAAGATTCCTTCATTGTAGTGTTTGTAGAAGACATCTTGGTTTACTCACATACTCAACACGATTATTCCAAACACCTTGATATCATTTTGAGTACATTGTGAGAGCATAGGTTTTATGTAAAAATAATCATATTCCACTTCTAAATCAAAAACGTTCACTTCTAATGTCGTATCATATCAGAATCTGGAGTATTATTTGAACCATATAAGGTGAGGTCTATAGTTTCCTGGGAGAATCCCAAGAATATGTTTGACATACAGAGTTTCTTGGGGTTGGCTAGATATTATAGGCTATTTATACAGGATTTATCCCATATTGAAGCACCAATTATAGGTTTAACCAATAGGGGTGTCAAGTTTATTAGGTCTAAAGCATGTGAGAAATATTTTCAAGAGTTTAAGGTAAGACTTACCTCAAGCCAATACTAACCCTACCTGATCCTAGAAGAGGATATATAGTGTTTTTTGATGCCTCAGGCATCAGTCTAGGTGTGGTTATTATGTAAGAAGATCGATTTGTTATGTATGGGTCTCAAAAATTGAGGCCTCATAAGAAAAACTACCCAACTCATGAACTCAAGTTAGCCATGGTTTTCCATGACTTACATTTCTAGAGATACTATTTATTAGGAGAACTCTTTGTGGTGTATACAGAACACAAAATCCCCAAGTATATTTTCACATAGTGTAACTTTAACCTAAAGCAATGGCGATGGGTCAAATACCTTCAGTCCTTCAACTTTGATCATGCCTATACACCTAGAAAGGGAGAAGAAGTTTCTAATTCTCTAAGTTGGAAGACTTGGATGCAAGCTGTTTAGGAATCCTATGATGAATGGAGGTTAATGGATCTTCTTTATAAGATGCATATAGAGGTTCAAGATATTTGTGAGCATCCTTTTCTCATAGCATTGGTGATAGAATCATCACTTCTGGATAGAGTGAAGTGGAAGAAATTATCAGATCCTAAATTATTGGTCCTAATGAAGAGTATTTTCAGGTACAGACCCACCATCAGATTGGTCGGTCGATGGAGAATACATCATGCTTATACATGGGTGTATCTGGGTTCCTACAGACATGATATAGTAATTAATGTGATAATATCATGCTTTATAATGAAATGTGAACATTGTGATTTAAAATATGTATCATGACATGTTCCACTGATATTGTTGTCCTGTGATGAAACATTATATTGTGGGTTTTATCACTAGGTGTTCCACCTATCAGCGGGTGAAGGTGGAGCACCAGTGGAACGATGGATTGTTATAGACGTTATCGGTATAGAAATGGAAATAGGATAATGTTTTGATAGATTTCATAACTAGTTTATCAAGTTTTCCTTGAGGTAGTAATGTAGATTTGGTAGTCATGGACAGACTGAAGAAGGTATCCAACTTCCTTCCTATCTGATATACCTTATCAGTGTATGAGATGGGGATATTGTATGCTTGTGATATTATACACCTACATGGGGTCCCTCATACTAACATTTCTGATAGGGAAACTCATTTAACATCAAGGTTATAATAGGGGTAGAAGAAATCACTGGGTATATAGGTACTTATGAGTATATCTTACCACCCTCAAACTGATTCCCAATCAGAATGGATGATACTAGTACTAGAGGGCATGCTACAAGCATGCGTACTTGATTTTGGTGGTTCTTAGGAAAATCATATCCCTCTTTTCAATTTATCCTACAATAATATCTATTAGGAGACCATGTATATGGCTCATTATAAGGCCTTATATGGTAGGACATTTTGTTCACCTTTGTGCTGGTTAGAGGTAGGTGAGGCTACACTACTTGGACCATGTCTTTTTTAGGAGACTTCAGAGCAGGTTCAGTTGATCAGGAAGTGAATATCTATATCATAGTCTAGCTACAAGTCATATGTAGATCATCATCATTGAACACTAGAGTTTGTTATGGGGAGTTAGGTTTTCTTATGTGTTTCACCTAGACTATGGAATCGATGGTTTAGATGGTAGGGGAAGCTTTCACCTCAGTTTGTTGGACCTTTTGAGGTTGTGGTGATAGTCTGACCAGTATCCTATCAGTTATAGTTACCTTAGAGGTATCGGGCTATACATGAAGTCTTCCATGTTTCATAGATTCACTAGTATCATTAAGATCCATCTCATATATTTCATCCTAATGAGTTTTATTTAGATTTAAATACTTCCTTTGAGTGTCATCTCATCTGTATTATGGACCATAGCATGAAGGATCTCTAAGGAAAGTATGTCCCTCTAGTACGGGTTCCATGGTAGAATGGTCATGTACAAGAAAATAACTAGTAATGAGAAGTTGATGTATGTGATCAATGGTTGGAGTTATTCTCAAATTATGGTTTACTTCCCTTCGAAGGGTAACTCAAGGATGATTTTCTTTAAGGGGTAGACTGTAAGATCCTAGATTTTCTTAGAGGTATAAAACCTTTTATTTTTAGTTTTTTTCCCTCTATTTTATCCTTATAAATGTTCTTAATCCCATATAGGTGAAATTGGGAGTGTTTGGGGATTTTTTAGAGAAAAATGCTTCAAGTTATGGAGAAAATAGAAGAGGTGTGTGGTTATTTCATGGTTAGTACTAACTGTGCACCTCAAACTATTTTTCCCTGTAAGGGTGACACATGGTTTGTCTAAACTATGTGAGGAGGGATCTTGCCATGCAAGGCTAATATAGTGGGTGTGCATGGACTGTGCAAGGCTTTTATAACCATGTGTTTCATTCTATGTGGGGTGTGCTCCCTAGACAGTGGGGTGTGCATGATTAGCGCATAGTTTCTCTAACCATACAGCCAAACCGTGTGACCTCTTAAAAGGTGGTGAATTTTCATTTTTTCCCTATCTATTTTTAAAGAACCTTCTCCTTTATTCTTTTCCAAAGGATTCACATCCCTCTCCTCCTTCTATTTGAGCTTCTTTATGCCTAGACTAAGCTTTGAAGTAGTTTTTTTCACCTGACCTCCTTTTATGATGTCGTCTGTCACATTGAATTTCCAATGTTAAGCTCTCCATTCCTTTATCTTCTTTAGTCGTTTTTCATCCCATCAACAGAGTTGTTTTTGTACAAGATAATATACCCTATTTTCAAGGTATTCATTTATTATTCTATTTTATATCATTACATGATGAACCAAGGGTCAATACTAGATGAGGCGTCTACTACGGGCATAAGGTGGGTGGTCTATGACTTTTCCCTAAAAGTCTCATCGTTTATAAATTGTCGTCATTGTGCCCAAACTGATTTCACTGAGAATTTATCCAAAAATTCATATGATTTTATTTTATTTGTAAATTTTGTATTATAAGGCCCTATTAAACCTCTTAACATCATTGGAGGTTGGTTCCTCAATGTTAACCACCCCAGGTATGGTGTGTTCTTCGCTATGCCATTAATGGATTATATTGGGATTACCTGAGACACTATTTGGGTGAACTTGACTTGACCTTTAAAAAGGTAAGTATTCCAACTTAATAAATAATTAATTAAAGTATAAAATTTAAATTATGTATATATATATATATATCACTTGGACCTGGTCAAATGTAATTGATTTGCAAATTGGTTGTATGTCCTCTTGACCTTGTCAATCATGATGAAAGGTGTTGGAATTAACCTAAGTAAATTATAAAATGAATGGTTATTACATAGACTATGATAACCAATGAATATATATAAATATGATCATATGGTTCCTATTTTATATAGACCTTTTTCATCTTTATAAGAATGGTCAGACTTGAGCCCACCTTAGATTCCCAAGGGAATGACTTGATCACTCAGAGGACTCCATTAAAATTCATTGAGCCAGTTTCTAGATGAGATACTCACTTTGGAAATCATTACTTGTCTATTAGTGGATGTATGGAATGATGCCATAGTATCCCTATTCTTATATGGAAAATTATAATGCCATGTATGCACTCCTTTGATTCAATAGGATGTCTTAAGACAAGCAATGCCTTGGATTATTCTCCTTGGGCTCCAGTCATTCTTAGCCAAGGATTTAAAATTTGACTTGATCCATGGTCTAGGTTAGATATAATTACAATGGAATTCCTTAGATATACCCCTTGTATTACACATATCCCCTTATTTCTAGGATGCATGGTTGTGTACCATGAGATAGACTGACCTTCTAAGGTTAAGGATGCCTTGTTATCTCCTTGGATCCTTTCCAATTATTACTATTATTACTAATATATGATTGCAAGTATTTTATTCCCTAATCCATTGAATAAATAATTAAGTTAACATGATCAGAGACATCCATCATAGGATAAAGTAGATATGGTCATCCAGGTGTCCCGCAAAGAACCCGAGCTCAACTTGGTATGTATTTATTTTCCTTATTTACTTTGTTATACCAACACATAATTAAAATTTATATTCATAGATTGGATTTTTATATACATAATTGGTTGTGGCCTACTGAGTTTATATCACACCATATATGGGTCTTAGATGGTACCTTATAAGATTATATGATTGTAGGTGTAGATAAGGGGAAGCGTCCAGTTATGGATGCATGACTTCTTATGTTAGGATAGGATCTTGGTAGCAGATGACTGGGCTAGTGCTTAAGACTATTGGATAGTTTATGGTCTTTTTGACTCTTTGGCATCTTTCAGCTTCTATGTATGTTTGATTATGTTTATAGAGACATGACATAATTATTTTATATGGTACTTTTCAGTTCTTTAGTTGATTATTTATGGCTCATATGTTTATACTTGTTCCACTACCTTTTCATTATTATTTGTTCTATTTATTTATTTATACACTATTTACTATTGTATTCCACTTTGATCATGAGGTTATAGTCTCGCCACTATACCACCTTGGACCATCACTACTAGTCGAAAGCCTCTGGAATACAAGGAAATGTGCTTGAGGCTATGTGGCCAACCAGTTCGGTTATTGTTACTGTGTGATCCAGGTCATAACGTCATAGTGATCACATCGTGGGTGATCATGCATTGTATTATATCTCAAGATAAGAAATAATAAGTTTTATTTAACTAAATCATAGTGATTAGGCTATAAGAATTTTGTTTATATATGTAATTGAAGGTTTATGTATTCATGCCATAGTTTATAATTTCACACTATAATAGAAGAATCAATTGGGTAAAAACTTATTTTTCAAGACATAATAGTAAGTTCAATGTCATAAAGATGAAACAATTTAAAATTTGAGTAATTATTGTTCTTAAATGGATAATAAAACTTGATCCATTAATACCCTTAATCATATTCAAGGGTAGCTAGAAGTTCCAGATTGATTAAAGGGATAGAAAAGAAATGAGAATGGCTAAATTGGATGTTCTCAACAAAAATAGCAGTGAGAATTGTTTTCTGAAAATGATTAGAGATTGAAATTGTATGTATAGTGTTCATTACAAAGATAATACATTAAAGATGAGTAATAAGTGGAATAAGAAGATTAATAGGAATAATAACAAAAAAAATTATAGATTTTTATCTTGGGTGAGGATTCTTATGTTGTTAAAATTAAAATTCTATATCTTTATTTGTGTGAGAGTGAATTACATAAGTTGGGAGACATATTATATATCACAGTTTCAAGGATAATCTCTTCTCATTTATAATCCACATGGTGATTCAAGTATAATTTGTGATCACAGGTTTTACCATATCATGTTAAGGATATAGATGCTCATTTTGATTAGTGAAACTTATAAAAATCTATTATGCATGTTGTGTTTGTACTCTGAAGTGTGTGTAGTCTGTTTATAGTGATATTTTCATTCATATTAATATTTTTCAAAATCATTTTTAAAGGAGAAACAAAAAAAGATATGAATTCACTTATTCACCCCTAGCGAATTCCCACTATTTTTGAGGGATATTCTCATGTATATCTATTTATATCACTGAAGAACATAGTATAACTCATCAAAAAACTTTCTTTAATCAAGAACACATTACCTAAACTTATCCATCACTCAATGATAACTCACCACTCATGAAAAAAATTCGAAGATGACTCCATCAAACCTCACAAGCCCTACTCAACTCAAGACCAAACACCCTTCATGGGCTCTATTTCCAATATTAGAAAACAATTAAATTTCAAATAACCTATAAATTTTATTAAAACCAAGATTCACCCCAAGTTATACATACATCAAGAATAATAGTGGACTTACTCAACTGAACATAGACACCCCAATCCCTAATTGATCAATTTCAAGACATACACATATGCTTACCTAGGCTCACTATCACACCATAAATGAAAATTAATATTAATTGGGGAAGATACAATGGACCACTTAACCTATATTATCAAGATAAAAATAATCCATTATCACAGGTTGAACCTCCCTCAATTACATAAAATCAAAAAAGTGCATGACCCCCCCCCCCCCCAATTAAGGATTTATGATGAAATATAATTGAACTAAGAAATAACATAGTAAATAAGGGAACATGGGAACAATATTACCTCTAGGATTACATTTAGATAAACAAATTAGAAATTAAACATGATATAAATAAGTTATAATAAGAATAATAGAGGAGATAAAGAGGAGGATTGGTCTTTCTAAGCATTAGACTGAGTGAAAATTTTGGGGTTAGGGTTAAATTATTAAATTTATACAATTTTCATTTGGATATCGATACCCCACCATTGAGAAACTGGTGGTCTTCCTAGGAACACCCACATCTCAATATTAACTAACGAGTGCCAGATACATCACCATTGAGTACTCAGTGATATCTAACACACATTTTAGAACTACAATAACTTCATTGGGTACCCTTTACTCCTCCATTGGGAACCTAGTGGTAGTTATTACCTTTATAAAGAAGTTTATTTGTCTCCAACCATAATATGAACCCCCAAATTACCACTAAAACCTCCAAAATCCTATAAAATCATCTCCAAACCATCCTATAGCTTCAAAAATAAGTCCTAAATATAAAATTGAAAAATAAACCCAAATATATTTCATATATAGCCTAATATTCTCTAATTCCACAAACACAATTGGAAAAGGGTCTTTAAAAACTCCCCACAACTCAATTTTTCATCCTTCATAAATACCCTCGATAATTCTTTCGACCAAATTTTCCTGTTTGAATTAAAAATTAGATATCATTATAAGAATCAAAATAATATATGCATATTAATCACACATCTGATCCAAAAAACTGTCTTACCTTCGAATCATGTGAATTAAGACCTTAAAACCCCTCAGTTTTCTCCCAAACTATGCACTCAATTAAAGACTCATTTCATCATGGCCAAACACACATGAAAAAATACAACTACTACTCCACCATACCTGTTCTCTTAAATTCACCAATGGAATATATACCAATATGCAAAAGGATTCTATTGTATGGTATAAATAGTTTCTAAAACATGGAAACACTCATAAAACACCTTACTGAAAATGTAAAACTCACATTGGAATATCATTGATTGAATCCAGGCCACCATTGAATCAAACTGCACCTGAACATCTATTGATAATTTTCACTCATTTTCTAAATTTTATGTAAGACTCTATATACTAGTTCATCACTTTAATGATAATATCATAAAACTTAATTTTCATATGTATTAACATTTTCCACCTTTATATTCACAGTATATAGATTAAAAAATTATATTATAATCAGGTACCTAATGTACTAAATTATCTTTAAGAATTGTAGAATAATACCTCGAAATATGGGTATAAATCTAAGATCAAGCATTCCATCTAATTATATGATAACATAAAAATATTCACCTATAGAAGGATGTCGTTTGGAATGTGTAATGCACCAAAAATGTTCCAACGGTGTATGAAACATATCTTTCATGATATAATGGATTATTTTTTAGAAATATTCATGGATGATTTCTCTATGCATGGATGATCCTGTGAGGGTTGTTTAGGAAATATGGAACTGGTGTTGCAACAGTGTGAAGAGAATTTCCTAGTGCTAAACTAGAAAGAATATTATTTCATGGTCCAAGAATTCATAGTACTCAAACATAAAATTTAAAATCATGGCAAGGAATTTGACCCAAAAAAATCAAATTGATCAAAAACTTTCCTGAACCCACAATAGTGAAAGGTATAAGAAGTTTCTGGGCCATGTGGGATTCTATCTCCACTTTGTTTAAGATTTTTAAAAATTACCCCAACCACTAACTCATATTCTATCTAAAGAAATTTCATTTGATTTCAATAAATAATTTTAGTGTTCATTTAATACTCAAAAAAATAGCCTAGTGGCCATTCCTATCATTGTATCACCTGACTGGGATAAGGACTTCAAATTGATGTGTGACACTAGTGATTTTTTTGTGGGTATTGTTTTAGGATAATGGGTTAGACACATCGTATGTCCCATTTATTATGTTCACTATAACATAAATGAGGATTAATTAAACTATACGACCAATGGAAAAGATATTTTAGTAGTATTCTTTACATTTTATAAATTTCATTTATATATCATGCTCTCCAAAGTCATTGTTTAAACTGATCATGTAGCACTGAAGTACCTTATGAGTGAAAATTTTGTCAAATCGAGACTGATATGGTGGATCCTAATGCTAAAATAATTTTTTATATTCATTAAAGACACAAAAGGGACTGAAAATGTCATTGCTGGCTATTTTTCTAGACTTTCATTTCCCATTATTGAGGATGAAAAAGAGCTAAATATTGAAGTTGATTTCCCCTGTGAGATGTTGTTTGATATGGATGTAAAAAAATATCATGGTTCACTAATATCACAAACTATCTTTTAATAAGATCTATTTATCTACACTTCTTCTATCAACAGAGGAAAAAGTTATTTGTCGATGCTTCATGCTATTATTGGGATGAGGTGTTATTATTTAAGTGTTGTGTTAATGGTTTGATATGATGCTGCATCCCAAATGATAAAATTAAAAGCATTATAGAGTTGAGAAATGCGTCACTGGCTGGTAGAAATCATGGGCCTAAACTCACTATGTCTATGATCCTATAAATTTTATTATTCTGACCCGCACTCCATCAGGATGTGAGGTGTTTTGTACAAAGATGTGATCGGTTTCAGCGGATAAGAACCATTGTGAAACATAATGAGATACCCCAAAATACTATATTGGAAGTATATATCTTATACATTTAGGGGATTGATTTTATGGGCCAATTTACCAATTCCCATGGAAGTTTTTATATCTTGTTTGGCATTAAATACATTTCAAAGTAGGTCGAAGTAGAATCCACCACCAATGACATTACCAAGGTAGTCATTCACTTTTTAAGAAAATATATTTTTTCCTGATTTTTATTTCCCCAATTACTCATTAGTGATTAGTAAACTCACTTAAAAATGTTATTGTCAAAGGTATTATTGAAAAATTTGGGATTCAATACAACATTGGAACTCCTTACCACCCGCTGACTAGCAGGCAAGTTGAATTATCTAATCATGAGATCAAAAAAAAATTGGAAAAGATGGTCAATACAAGTAGTAAGGATTGGAACTTGATGATTAACTTTGGGAATATATCACAGTGTATAAAATTTCCATCATCACTACTCATTTTTATATTGTTTATGGAAAACCCTATTATCTACGAGTGGAGCTATAACACCGATCATACTGGGAAATAATAAAGCTAAACTTAGATGCTAAAAAATATGGGCAAAAAAGAATGCTTCAAATGAATGAGATAGAAGAGATCCAAAGAGACACCTATGAAAATGACTATATTTATAAGGAAAGAAAACATTGTCATGACCAACAAATTGCACAATGGATATTCACACCGGGGGACAAAGTTGTGTTATTTAATTCACTCCTGAAGTTATTCCTTGGGAAAATGAAATCACAATGGTGGGGACTTTTGAAGTTTTTAAGGTTTACCCTTATGGTATAATTGAAATTCAAAGATGTTATGGGACACCATTTAAGGTCAATGGTTTTTTATTGAAAATATATCAATAACTATTTCACAAAGGGTGCGTTCCTTCATTAAAATTCATTTAACTCAAATCCTATCTAGATATCAACTTTAAATAAAGACCTAACTGGGATGAAACCCATGCTAGGTTTCATAGGTTATAGTAGGTTTTCTAAAGTATATAATGGTTCAGTAACACTAGAAATAAGTTGAAGAGTCTTAGAAAAAAATTTCTGAAAAAGGATTAATTCGCATCATGTAAACCTTTCATGATGTGAGTTTTGTGAGGGTGGGAAAAATATTTTCCCCTATTTTTTACTTCATGAATGATATACATGGTGTGAAAAAGTCAAGGAACCTTTATTAACCATGAACCTAGGGTTTATTGGCAATTACTAGTATTCCCCTCCCCCACCCTTCTGATTCATCCTCTCTCTCACACCCTAATCGTTGCTCCCCCCTCCTCCTCCTTTGTCCAAGCGATCACATCCCATATCTCCATCACTAAGTCCCCACTCTATCCATTCCTCTTCTCCATCATGGATCAGATGAAGACCATCAGTGTTTCATCCTCCAAAATCATGGTCCAACATGAAAATACTCTTTCTCCCAAGTGTCTAGTGATGTATCCTCCACTACCACCAATAGATCCTTCCCCATCGTCATCTTCATTGGGCTATGCCACTACCACATCTTCCCACAATTCCCAATATTCTTCTCACCAATCACAGGGAACTGCCCATCCCACGCACCTCCACCCATACCTATAGTTTCCTAACCTAAGAATCATGTCTTCTTGGTCCATCTTTAAACCAAGCCCATGTGCACAAAAAAGATGCTCAGCCTTTCCGTACTTGATAAGATCCTTATGGATGAGGAGGTCATGGAAATCATCGGGATCATGCATCTATCCATCGTCATTGATGTACATAAGTATATGTATAGGGTGCTCTTCCTTGAGTTCTTGTCCACCCTTGAGCTTGACATTGTTCACTTATCTTTCCACCTGGGTGGCAGGCCATGGGAGATCATGTTATGAGATTTTGGTGTTGGGATCAGTATTTACACTCCTGAATTTATTCTTTATCTTGTATATGTTGCCTTACATATTAACCTAAATAAGACAGATACTTCACGGATCTAGGAATTGATAGATCTAAACCCTCGAAGCATTCATGGCCCATGCATAGAGAAGAGCATCTAGTTTCAGGGTGTTACGCTGTGGAATGTTCATCGAGATCTCTCCCACACATGGCTAGCCCGCAGAGATTATCATACTGAGATCATCCAAATTGAGGTCCATATTTTAGCTTCTAATAAGGGTGGACCTAACATCAACATGGTGAGACATTTATCCATTTACTATCTATGTGAGGAGGGACTATGGTACTTTGATGGGATAGAAATTTATCACCCAACTGACACATTATTTGGGAACCTTCGACTCATCTCAGCCCCTTTCTTCCTTAGGATCGATGTAGTCGGTCGATTTACTTATTCTCTACAAGATGGGGATTAGGCAGAATATATGGAAGCACTATGAGTGGGATACCAACTATGTTATGGGGGTGGTGAGGTACCATCTCCTCATGCTCCAACTTAGGAGGAACCCACCCCTATTGCACTAAGTACAGCCTATACACCTCTGCATGATCCTGATGTTGGGACTGTTCCACCCCCCACCTCTGTCACATCTCCTATTCTATCAGAGATACCACTAACTTCCCATTCTAAGACTTCCCCACCCTTTTCATTGGACATCTCAGAGGTGCTATGCTAACACGTTGGTGTTCTCCAGTGTCTTCTGGATAATTACCAGAGGATCTACCTTCATTTCTGCATTCCATTCAGGCACCTCACCTCCACCATCCTTTGCCTCAGTTTCACCAGTTATGACCGAGCCCGCTGCCAGCACCACAACACCTATTTTTTTAGTCAATCCACCTACTACTTCCACTATCAATGACATAGATATGGTAGAAGATTCATCCACCCACTATTTAGAAGGGGACCATAGTTGTCGTTGGTGGAGATTTGGCCCGCTTTTCTTAGTTTTTCCCCAATGTAACCCTCCCCTATGTTACTATTTTATTGGGTGTTTTACTATATTAATTGTGCACCCTATCCTTGGTTGTATCATTTTTATCATCTAATGGAAGGGATATGATTTTTGACTACACATGGATTTCTTACTTTCTCATTATTACTTGTGCATTCATTTAGATATGTCTCAATATTATGCCTCTCCTATAGTTATCAATGAATATCCTAGGATACCATATGGCCTATCCCATCAGGTATTTCCTCATGTCAATGACATATAGGGACAAATCTGGGAGCTTTATATATGACCTTCACAGTCTGTATGGATGCTCTAGCTGCCGCATTAGATTTTTGGTCAGCCCATTACTGAAGTGGTGAACCCCACCAAGTGACCATTATAGCTTGAGGACACTGCTACTAATTCTTACATTAGGAATATGATAGTTGAGCCGATGGATAGAATTGACTGATCTTTTTTCTATCCATCTAAATAATGACATCCTATTAGTTCTTTATGGGAGGCAACCCATATTTTTTGTCTTTTTAGTTTTTGATTGAGTATGTTATATATTTTTTTATTTGTCTAGGTTTCCCATTTCAGTGTTTTATTCAGAACATGGATTGCATTCCTCGCTATGAAAGCCTATATAAGTTGATTTTAATTTCTAGCTACTATGAGAAGCTGCTCATTTTTTTACTTACATATTGGTTATATCATGTGTGTTGATTGTTTATCTAGTGCATGTATTTTTATCTCTTAAATTTTTATAGGAAGCCAAAATTCACATCAACATCCATCATTTCCCCCCATGCAATGACATTTGTTACCGAGAGATATTAATTCCCTACACTACTTTCATGCTTTCCATTTCCAAATTATCCTGACTTCATTTCTATCTCTCCCACATCACTTTCCATAATGGTGCAGACGCTATTTAATTTTAAGGTTGGGGGGATTTATTGATATTTATTTCATTTACACATGGATTATTTCTTATTCTCATTATTCTAGGAGACATTTTTACTTGAAATAATGCTTTAACATGAAATATCAATGCACCAATGTAAATAAAAGAAAAAATTTGGATGAAAAATACTAAAATATATTATTTATTCTTTCTTAGAATTTTAGAATGATTGCTTATTTGAGTAATTTACTTCTGATTCTAAATTATCATATTTCTTTTGATTGATTTATTATTGGTTACTATGCCCTAAGTGATTTCCATTTTTTTATTTATTCTAATTCCTAAGAGGATTATAGACCTACTTTTTATTATTTTTTTCTAAGCATATTTCTTGAGAGATACTTAGGGCATGTAAACCTATCCTTCCAATCCATTTTTTTGGTATTTTCAAATGACACTTTTAAAGGTAAGTGTGAACCCAAACTATTAAAACCACGTAACACCATTAAAAAATAGAAGACATTCAAATCAAGACTATTTGAAGCTGCATATCCCCAGCACCTACATCAATAAAACAAACCTCCACCTCTGCATGGCTGCATGGCTAGCTATCTCATGCAGGGTTGCACGGGCCTGGAACCAATGGCAAGAGCCATACCCTCTCATGCGTCCAAATCCGAATGGTTGTGTGTTGGTGGATGCTTCCTGCTCTGAAACCACATTTGAGGCAGATCCTTATAGAATGACTGAAGACTTCCACATAGAAAAACAATAATAAAATAACCAGGAGAAATAACAAACTGTCACAAATTCAGACAAAGGCAGCATAAAAACTTCACTTGGAACACTATCTAACACAAATTCTCATGTAAATTCAGTTCCCTGAGTCCTCAAGTGTCATCTTATTGGCCCTTCTCCTCAGGGAGAGGGTATGAGAATTGGAAATATTCAAGCTAAGGTCACATAAAGGTGGATGCACCTTGTTACCAGAACTTTATCGATGAGTGGAAGAACCACCACCCAATATGGGTGGAACATTGGGAATTTCAATACCTGTAGTATTTTCTATGTGATTGGGAGGGAAAGGACTCCCTACTATAGACCCAACCTTCTCAGCATGGGGGGAGTATTCCTTGAATATTTTTTCCCTCCTTCCTTGATATAGAGTGAATCCATCCTCATCAACCACCACTTGTCTATCCTTCCTCACAGGATATCTACATGTTTCCTTCTTAGTCGGAACCAAAAAATCTGGCACCAGTACCTGTCCAATACCAGTACTTGACTCATGCATATCCCTATTAGGATAGGGGGAGGTCGGGGAAATGCACACCCTTCGCCCCCCTTTGTCAGGCAGAACCATAGGCTGAGCAGCATTCAGTAGGGCACTTGGAGAACCAAGAAACACCCGAACCAGGGCATGAGAGGAGGAAAGAGTCAACATCTGCACAAAGGGAGGAAGAATAGGTTCCTTGATCACAGAGGGAGGCTCATCCACCTGAGCAGATGGGGGGGAACCTCTTCGATGATGACCTCCACATCTTCAGCATCTGGTTCTCAATTTTCCTTAACAGAAACAATTCGAACAAAAACCCACAACCTCTTCATAGCTGATTCATTTCCAGAATCCATCCTCGCCACCCAGAGACATCCAAATGTGATGAGGAAGAACTCTTGACACATCCATTTTGATGCAAATATGCACATACCAGGGTTGCAACACACGAGTGGTGGAATAATCAGTGCATAAGAAGCATCCAAGATGATCTTCGATCCCCTTTAAGACACCCAGGTTCTGAAAAGGAAGAGATAGGTCGGGGAGGCGAATCCACAGGGCTAAACATTTGCAATAACGTCCCCTATGAAAATAAATCGTCTAATAGAATAAAAGGAAAGGCCGGTTGTCACACCTCTGTGACTCACACAACCAAGCCCGAGAAAAGTCCTCAAGAGATTGAAGATGAATACCGAAATCGTAGTGGTCTAGAACTCCAATAGCCACCGCATTCTGCAACCACCAAGAGGCATTCACATACTGTGCAAAGATACCCACCAGGGGCTGATTCGGACCAAATTTTTCAACCAAGGTACACGAATGCACCGCCAAAGCTTCATGGAATTCGGAAGGTGACAAAGAGAACATAGGGGGTCCATTAAGCGATTCTGAAGCCTTTAGAGAGATCTTGATAGCCTGCACCTCTGGAGGATGTGAGAGTGAGATGGAAGGAGGAAAAGAGGCCCTTGGAAGCTCCAAGATATAGGATAAGGAGGGCACCATTGGCCCCCGCGATCTCAACCTCTGATGAAGGACCCGACGCCGCCACAGGCGATGATAGGGTTAGCCTTGATCCAAGGGGAATCCCGCTCCCCATTTTATTCATCCATATGTAAACCTATCATAACTTGCAATGGAATCTTATCAAGGCTATGACTGAATAAATACACTACTTAAATTATTGAGGCATTTTTGATGATCCATTTTTCCTAATACTTGCTTGTACATTTATCCTTATTTATCAAATATAATTTATGAATGGCCTTATTAGGATTAATCCATATTACAAGCCTATTTTATCCCTTCCCACCCTGCTCTTAGTATGATTGAATTATTATCACTTCAATAAGTGTTGGGGAGATGGTCATTACTAGTGGATGTGGGATGTATGTTTATGAGGATATGTGTGGTAACATTTTCACCTAATCTGCAGGATGTGTTCCATGGTTACTTTTTATGTACTCCATGATTACCTTATTTCTAAGTGTGTGTGTGTGTGTGTGTGTGTGTCTGGGTTTTGTATTATGAAATTCAAAAATCACCATTACCAGACTGATGATCTCATTTAGATCGTATTTAGTTAGGTGGTGGATGTGATATTTGACCAAGACATGACTTTTAAAGAAAATAAAAGAAGAAGAAGAAGAAACGTGGTACCTTCATTACACTTTTATGGAACATCCATTGACCTACCCTAATATTTTGGTAGTGTGGATATGTTACTTTTTGGATAAAGTTCTTTATTTCACTATTCCTGGTGATCATGCATTGTACTTAAGAGTTTACCCACTTTTTTTAGCTCAATTTTTATCATTTATCTAGAAACCCTCGGCATTAGATCCATTTGAACCTTATTGTTGAATCCCTTATGATTGGTTTTGCATTTTTCTTTATGAAGTGTAGATGTTAGAACCAATGCAAGCCTATGGTTAGGAATGTGTATACAAGGTATGATCATAAATGCAATTTCATTTTACCTTGAGTGAGGAGAGAAAAATCATGGTGAATTAAATTGAAACATGGGTATATCTTCTAAGGAATAGTTGAAAAGTTGTAATTTGAAGAAAAAATTATTTGAATAAAGAACTTGATTATGAGGCATGGTTTATTTTCTATGTAGGGGTAATTTTGGAGGACTAGTTTTTTCCACTAATAGTTTTTTATGCTTTATTGGTTGTAGTGTATGTTTACTACTAAAAATTGTTTCATTTGGAATCCTTATTGATATAATTTTTTCTTGAGGATAATAAATTCTTCAATTTTGGAGGAATTTGATAAGATGAATTCATATATACATTTTGGATTGATTTACTTGGTATTTTTATATATTTTATAAGATGATTCCTTGGATTTTAGATAGTTTTTTTAGGAAATAGGAGTTCAACCTTCAAAATAGGTTCATCTATTAATTCAGAAATTTCATAAAATTCACATCATGAATCTGACTTACGATGTTTAATCCTTGAATATAGGATCCTTTTAGACTAAAGTCCAAGCCATGAAACCGATACAATTCATGAATGGTCTGGATGAAGAAGTTCAAGATCTTAAATGAGTACATGACGTGAAACTATTGACCTCGATTCCATCCATCCGTCCATGAAGTTTCCAAGTCATGAAACCTATGGGTAGAAGAAATTTGGGGCATGAATTAGTTAGAGACATGGAACCTTTTAGGTAGCACCTAAAATTCAAAATTTAATCCTTAAAGTTTGAAAAATTATGAATAAATAGAAGATATTGAAAATATGATTACACAATGTGAAATTAAATTACACATCGTGAAAGTTTCTAGGAATAAATGATTTAATGAAAACTCATGATATGAAATATGTACACATCGTGAGTTGATCGAGCTTATAAATATTCCAGCGCCTCTGATGTTGAAGGAGATTCTCATACCCCTTTTTTCCTTTATTTTATGCTTTATTATTCATACATTTTTAACCTATTTTCTCCCATTTTATTTCCCATTATATTCATTCCTTGCTGACACGCATCTTTCCAATATGTTGTTGATTGCTCGTACTGTGTTCTGAAACTTACTTTTTCAAATCTAATTGATGCTTTCAATTTCAAATTTCTACATGGTTTTTTATTCCTTAATTCCAAGTAAGTTCATTGATTGATTCTAACGGTTTTAATCATGAATTTCTTTAATATGAATTGCTTTATGAACATTCCAATCTTTCAGTCGTTATCTCATTCATTTAATACTGTCATTACCATGTGAATATAACTCGCTTGGGGTTGGGGGTTGAGATTATGAATAGAATACACCTAATGAATACTTAAATATAAACTTGGTAAACCCTTTGGCTATGAATTAGGTTAAAAACTCACATTGATATTGTTCTTTTTCATATCCTTAATCTGGGTAATTGCAATAGAAGGGCCCTAACCTAATTGGTGTTAAGCAGCCTGGGACCAATAACATGTGATGATTTCTACCTTTGAAGATAAGCTTTATACACTTGGGTTGGTGATTGTCTCTAGACCAAAGAGTGGTTATCAATTTAGATGTATCCAATTGGTTAGATCCAAACTAATTGGTGAATTCTGCACTCCTTCACAGAAAAACCATAGGACCATCCCAAGATATATTTAGGAATACCTTTTTCTTAAGCTCCTTAAAATTGAAGCAATCCATTATTTATCTTCTGAAGAAGAAAAAATAATTTTGCTTAATTGTAGAAACCCAATTTTCGATAATCACATGATGAATCCATATGCCAGGTTCCATTTTCTAGGTCACCAGCTTTTCTAGATCTTCCCTATGGGTTTGACCTCATATTACCAATATGTTATGACTTTGTAGCTAGTATAGTTTTGGATAATAGAAATTTCTAATCTAATTATGCATGTGCGGAATCAATGATTCTATACGGGCACATAAATCGATGAACCTTGTAAATGATTATTTCATACTTATTCTTTTGTTTTCTTCTATTATGAAACAAAGTTAACAGTGGTGGTTAGTTAATAATTGATTAATAAATATTGAATAGTACGTTTTAAATGAATAGAATAGAAGAATCATTCACTAATTAAACTCCACCCCCATCATAGTGAACCTTTATGTGATCTCTTTAATTAGGGACTTCACAATAATCACTTAAAAGATCCCATGCTCGATATCATTCATTGGAAAATCACAACATGTTAATTTAACAAATATTACAATCAAAATGTTTCCAATAAATATTAAATGGAAATACTTTACTCTACCATTCAAGAGCCCCCCACCCCCATAAAAAATTTTCAAGATTGTTAGTTAATTTATTCATGATCATGCACCACAAAAAAGAAAGGAATTGTCATGCGATGATATTTCCTTACATTATTAGACAAGAATTTGAGAGATTTTGAATGCTCCAACACTTTTAAATCATTGGGAAGAACTGATATTTTGGACATGAATACATTACAAAAGATGAAATTATTTTACATAAAGAATGGGTAATAATTTATATGGGGGGATGATGCCCTGAATGGGGCCCAATAAGAGAAATCAGTTTATCCAAAAGTTGTTAATGGTTCCCTCAATGGATTTTGGTATATATATTACTCATACTAAAACCCCTATTCCCTATACTTCCATTCAATAAGGTAAGATAGAGTATACACTAAAGGCCCTGGCATATATGATTGAGAAAGTAGATCAAATTTTTAAAGATCTAAAGATAATCCCATGAGAACCACAACTACCACCATCAACTACTCTTTTAGATACAAAAATGATAGCATATCATGGTCACAAAAATGTGATAAACCTTTATTCCTTCTTCACACTAAAAACCCACACTCATGTCACCACATCCACTAAGTCTCATGTTAGAGATGAGACAATGTAGCCCAAGTGAGTAAGTCAATCTCCCTCCTTTCATGAATAGATTTTGGCCAATGTTATGGAATACATACCAATATTCAATTGATAATTGGAAGACCAAAAAAATATTGAAAAGGTTAAAAACATAAGGGGTTTTGATGGAATAAAAACGAGGATGTTCCTTTTATTGATTCGGAGATGGGAAAGAGAAATTTTTTTGTGTTTTGGTATCCAACATTCAATGTTGCATCTCGATGGATGGCCCCTTGACCGACCATTTCTCATACACTTTTATCCATAGAGAATGAACCTATATATATTCATATAGAAACTCTTGAATCAATAGTGTCTTCTACTCCACTCTTTTCTAAGTTTGATCGATAGTTTCATGTGTGGTTGGATCAAAGACAAGTTGGATTCTAGGATATGATTATGACTATAAGTCCTCTTCCTATTAAGGATGAGGTACTTGGTGAGGAAGAAGACTTTAGTGAGTGGAGGGATAGTGAAATAGGGTTTCTTATTTTTATACTTTTTTTATTGCATAATATATTGAAAAAATAATATTGACTAATGTTCTTGTAACATCATGTTGTTCTTCAAAAAATGATATATATTTTTCTATGAATGAATTATGGTAAAATATTAAGATTTATTGAAATGTTTTGATTCTTTTTAAACTGATTTTAAACCATCAATCTAATAAAGAATTTAAATGTTGAAATTTGAAAATTTTAGGCTTTGATATAACCATACCACACTAGATAAAAAAATTAGAATACACATGTAAAAAGTAGCCACCCCAAATCCATTCAATGGACTAAGGAAAACAAGGCTATGAAAACCTAGGAAATATATAGTGACCCAGCCTTTTCTTAAATTACTATTACATAATTTTAAAGATAAATAACATAATAGTATTACACATAGAGGATCCAACGGTTTAGTGTCTTGGGAAAACTAGGACCATACATAACAATTACAATATCAAGCACAAACATTTATTCAATTTCTTCTTCACTAGCTTCTTACAAGCACTTGACCTCTCCTTAGTAAATGTAGTCACCTAAGGATATACATCAAAAGGGGTGATCTAGAAGCCTAGTAAGGGGAAAGATAAGAACACTATATCATGGGGTGATCATAGTCATAACATAGTCAAAGGATCATGAACATAAGAGGAAGCATAAATATAAGACTTGAAATGTGGCAATGCGTAAAAATGAAACATCATGTCTTAGTGGTTAACTACCACACATACTTGTGAAAAAAGATAGAATCTTGTTCACATAATTTCACATTTACTCATGAGATTAGTCACTTTACCCAATGAATTGGAGCGCTGTATAATTTAGGGTGCACCTATCACATTCAAACATTCATATTGTGCTATATAATTCTGGGCACACCCGTCACATCATAACATTATCATTATCATGAATGCCACATAGAAAATATATCAATAATGAACATAAAAACCCCATGGAAATTAATTATTTTCATATCATAATAACACATTCATAAACTTTGGGTTCCCAAAATAAATAGGGAACAACATACTTGATACAAAAACCATCAACCTTGAATGAGAAGTAAAAGGTGAGTTCTTAAAAGAAGAGTTCTTTTGGAAAACATTTTGTTTAACATAAACTTTAGTAGAAAACATTTATATCCCAGAAAAGGTAATATAATTATGAACAATTTAATTTTAAGGAGTGACCATACCAAATTTTGAGTGAAAGAGGGAGAACCCGAAGAAAGAAAATTGGGTTTGAGATTTTCTCCTTACCTTATATCTGAATGCTTCCTTCGCTTTAATGTCCTATATAATGACATTATATTAATTAATTAGAAACTCCATAACCTTTTATAAATTAAAAGGGTTAATTTTGGTTTCATTGTGTTATTTTATTGTCTTTTTGATGAGTTATAGGGTTTAAAAACATTGTTCAGAAATGTTTGTTTTATGGTTTTCTTTAGTGGCTCACTTGTATTCTTAAATTGAAGTTCGGGTAGAACATGGGTAAACATACAGAACTGATATTACATGTTATTAATGATATTACAGGATTTTAAATGATATTATAATGAATTATTTTATATACCATGTAGATGAATCATTAGATAGGAATTAAATGATGATTTTTTGGGTTAATTTGGGAGGTTTTTCGACCACAACGAACTTGTTTTGTTTACTCATTTAGTAATATGTACATAAGTTAGTTCCAAAAATTTAATTAGGAAATAATATATATAAAATATTGTGGTTAAACCATAAAAATGTTTTCATGACCAGATATAAAGGTATAAATGGAAAAATAAAAAATGTCGTTCTTGAAGGTGATAGATTAACACCTCACGAACAACGTTTTCTTTTATAAAATAAAAAGAAGAGGAGAAAGGGGGTTAGATGATATAATATCCCATTAGTATCATAAAATTACATTATATGTATAATACTGGAGTTACCATACCATTTGTACAAATATCTATGGGGAGAGAATAAGAAAAGAACTTGAAATTGAAATGGAATTAAAGGAGAAGGGGGAGAGAAATTACCTCTTGAATCCTCCTCTTGAGATCCTCCTTAAGGGGACTAAGCTTAGTCTTTTGATGAGAACATAAACTATTGGATGTGGGGGAGAGGCTAGGGAAGATTATTGGGTAGAGTTTAGACAAGTCTTGAAGCTTGATATGTGTAAGGAAATGAGGGTGTGAAGGGTGGTATTTATAGTAGAGGGGAGAGGGGTTTTCTTAATATAAAATTCATTAATTTATTATTTCTCCACAAGACAAGGAATAGTGAGTCTTCCATGACCAAGAATAGTAATTTTATAATTTAATCCCGAACCAAGTGGACTTACATCAGTATAACATCACATGTGACTCTATAATTAGCTTATTTAGCTTATTTTCGTAAATTACTGTATTTCGCTATTCATCAAAAATTCAAGTATTTCAGAAAAATCCCAAAATTTCACCCCAACCATTTTTCGACATGTAGAATCCAAAAATGAAGTCAATTTTTAAAAAATATTTTTCTAAATATGATTAATTTAATATTTAATTAAATTCATAATTTACTTGAAAAATACAGTTTTTAAAATTAAAACTGATTTTATAATGATTTCAAAAATTACTTTAGGTCTTATAAAATTACCTTAAATCAAAAATAAATAGATTTGTTAATTTATGAACGCTTTTTAAGAAAATAAATTTTATTTTAAATTAATTAATTATAATTAATTATTATGTCTTACAAAAATACCATTACTTATAAGATGCCTAAATTTTATTTAATTATTCATGGGTAGGGTTACTCTTATTTTGGATGATTTAATATTCATAAGGGTCGTACTAATATTAATAAGGGTAGTTTACTATTCATAAGGGTAGGTTACTATTCACCAAAAATTAAGTTTTTCTTATTGGACCCCAAAAATCATCTTGAACATAACTGTGTAAATCATATTTTCGAAATTCCAAACACAAAAGTGACAAACTTATGTTTAAAGGTCACTTAGCACTTGGTAGTTCATTATATTGTGTTTTCATGTGATTTTATGATATAATTATATGAAGGGAATTTCTATTGAAAAACTTTGGGTCGTTACATTCTTCCCCCCTTATGAAATTTCGCCCTCGAAATTTCACTTTACACAAATAGGTGAGGGTACTTCTCCTTCATCGCCTCCTCTGGTTCCCAAGTAGCTTCTTCAAACTTATGGTTCCTCTACAACACTTTGACAATGTGGATTGTCTTGTTGCATAGAACCTTATCTCTCTGGTCCATAATCTCTACCAGATGCTCCTCATAAGAGATATCATCTTCCAGTTGTACCACCTCTGAGTTTAGTACATGTGAGGGGTTAGGTATGTAATTTCTCAGGAGTGATATGTGAAACACATCATGAACTTGATCCATATTCGGTGGAATTGCAAGCCGATAGGCCATAGCTCCTATGCAGTCAAGGATTTCAAAGGGGCCAATGTACCTTGGGCTTAGCTTCCCTTTCTTCCCAAATCACATGACTCTCTTCTATGGTGATATTCAAAGGAAGACTTTATCCCCAACATAGAACTCCAAGTCCCTTAGATGGTTGTCAGCATAGCTCTTTTTCCGACTCTAAGAATCTTTGATGTGTTTTTGGATAACTTGAACCTTCTCTGTCATCTCTTGCACATGATCGGGTCCAAGTAGCTTTCTTTCTCCAACTTCATCCGAACAGGCTGGAGTTCTACATCGTTTTACATACAGCGTTTCATATGGAGCCATCTGAATACTTTAGTGGAAGCTATTGTTGTATGAGAACTCAACTAATGTGAGATGTTGATCCCATCCACCTTTGAATTCTAGATAGCAGACTCTTAGCATATCTTCAAGCGTCTGAATAGTCATTTCAGATTGGACATCAGTTTGGGGGTGATAGGTCGTGCTGAAATTTAATTCAGTACTCAAAGCATGTTGAAGGCTCCTCCAAAATTTAGATGTGAACCTTGGATCACAGTTAGAGACAATTGAGAGTGGAACACAATGTAGTCTCACCTCTTCCTTCACATATATTCACTACTATAAATCCCACTTTTACCAACGATTATATCCCAACAGTTTAGATAAACTGTTGGGAATGGCTATGTATACCAATTGTTTTCTTAAAACCATTGGCATAGAAGATTTTTTAAATATTTCTACTGATGTTTTGTAAAACCATTGGTATAGGCCTTAGTATATGCACTTTTACCAATGGTTATCAATAACCGTTGTTATATGTTGGCATTTTGCCTCCTTTCATCAATATTTTATACACATTATTGGTATATTCCTTACTATACATACATTCCCAATGGTTTTTAAAAACCATTGGGAAAGTTTTCCCCTAAATGCATATCAGGCGCCCAGTTCCCCCTCTGCTTGATTGATGGTCGCCCTCCGCTCGATTGGTGCCCTAAATCGAATGTCCCTCTTCCCCAGCCTGCCAAACTACTTCCACTGATCGATCCATCTTCAATCAAGGAAATTTTTTCTTCTATATTTCAAATCTGTAAGTGATACCTTGGTTTTGTTGTTCTGAACTATTTTTTATACCTTGGTTTTGTTGTTCTACAACTATTTTTTTTCTCTTTTGATCTGGCAGAAAGGAGATCTCTGTGGACATTAATCATGGTTGTGGGTGGTCATTTAGGATGTAAGATAGTATGCCTTCATTTTACTTGATATATCCAATAGTATTATTGATTTATGTTCAATTTGATTATCTTTGACAAATTATGTTGTTTAATAAATTGTTTTTAATGGTTGTAATAATGACTATATGGTATAAGGGTTCACATGGTTTGTATAAGGGTTCACATGGTGTCTAAGATAATCTAGTGTCCTGGGAATGTACACAGAGTACATGACTTGGATAGCCATGTAAATATACATGGCCCATCCCTTATGGTGAAAATTATGTTTGGCCAAATGGGGTACTGAAAACATCCCATTTAAACATGCCTTTGTTTCATGGGTATGCCCATATGATGTGTTGGCCATACTATAGAGTGGGTAGTAATTAGCTCACCCAAAACACTTTCATCCATGAAATCCAAGACTACATGGTTAAATGGAAGAACCCATGTTCTAATGACATTCCTAACCTAGTTTCTAATTCACCTCACCTAAACATAAACTAGAACACTGGTTAAATGCAAGAACGCATCCTAAAAATGCACTATAACATTGGTTAAATGGAATAACCAATCCTCATTACTGAATTCCATACACATATGGACAAAAAACCATCATTTATGAACATCCCTATAATGCATAGGCTTTTCACAAAACACATATCCCTTAAATGTCATGAAATTCCAGTAGGCACTGATATAAATTTGTCATGTTTATAGGTGGAAGCTTCATAGCTTTGGATAATATATTCTTAGAACTATATAGTGGAACCCCATTCGGTGTTTTGAGGTAAACCCAACTCCACACATGAAAAATAAGATCATTATCCATCAATAAAACCAATGTAAATATATAAATGGTGATTCATATCTGTATCATTAATAGATTTCCTTAGGAATTCTTAATCCATTAGGGTGTTCTCCCGATACCTCCCTTGTTGGCTTTCAAATTCAATTATCCTCGTTTAACACCACTTTGAGTCATCTCTTCATTTACAATTATGTGTTGGTTATAGGATATTCTGAAATCTTTATCTTCTATATGAGTTGGAGCTATTTAATTAGAAATTTCAAAACCCTCCATAAAAATCCTATTTATAACACTTTAATTTTCTTTTCTAAACCCACCTATTTAATTTTAGAACACTCTGAAGAGTCTTATTACACAGGAAAACTTGATTTTTTTCATCCTTGAAGGTCATTAACAACATCGGAATTGCAAAAAATATTTCATCTTTTTTAGCATTTGGAGTAGATGCATAATATTTGCGTTTGTTTGAAGAAAAAAAATAATATTTAAGGTATTTTTAATTTCAATTTCATGTTTTCAAGGTGAGGAGGGGGAGTGTTCAGGTGGGTTGGGGGATGGGGTGGGGGATGAGGTGGGGTGGGGGGCTTTCCAGGTGGGGGGGGCTGGGTTGTCCAGGTGGGTTCATGGTTAGCCAAGTGTCACAAGCATTATTTAATTATGAGGTAATTTTTATATTTTTTGGTATTTTATTTTTCCCTTGTATTTACTTCAGTGTTTTTATAGAAAATATATTATTTTTACCCAACAATATGTGTTTCATGGGTGGCACATAGTTTAGTGAAACTGTGCCAAATCCCAAGGGAAACCGGGTACCCAGGACAACATTTTTTATGTGTATGAGTCAACCCCTCCTCAACTCGATGCATGGTGTGGCCGGTGTCACTCTAAGTGTCTAACTTTTTTTGAAATGAACAACATTTTAAGTGAAAAAAAAACTGACATACAGAAAACTGACCAAACGTATTTGGATTGTGTTGATACTTTAGGACAACGATACATTGGTCATTTTATATGTGTACGAGTAAACCTCGCCTCAATCTGAGGCACGATGTAGTGGAATCCTACTCTGATCAATAGATCACACCATACTTGTACCATTCATTGTTCATATACTTAAGAAAATTAATATTATTCTCACTAAGGTCAATAAACTTACAGTTCCATTCTTCTAGACCATCACAAGTTGAACTTCTGATCATTTCAGTTCTGCCTGAAAAGTAAAGAGTTACATACTTTACTCCTTTTGTAACGACCATGGAACCATGAGTCAATTTCCATACCACATTTTCAAATTTAGTTTCATAGCATGCATCATCAAACTTTCTCTTTAGATTTAGGAAGAATAAAACCACTCCCAGGTAAAATCCATTTTCAGACATTTTTCATTTTCTATAAATGTTGCTTTTGTTTGAGGATAGATCATATTTGGGTGTTCTTTCTTTGTCAAAAGATCTTATTATGATCCTCAAAAACCTAAAAATTTCAAAAATTGAGGGGTTTTATTTCACAACATCAAGAAAGTGTAGTGATGGAATATGTTGCCACTTTTCAAAGTCATATGGTAGGATGGTTGGGTTAAAGAGGGTATTTGGGGCATGATTCAGTTGGATCCAATTTTTTTGAGGATATTATGTGTCGTCACTTTTATTCTCACTATTAAGCATGAGAGGGTCTCATCAATTGTTTTTATCATGGAATAAAGAAGTTTTTCCCTTACATTAACCAGTAGTACACCATGTATGACTATAACCCATCCTAGAAGGGGACTGTTTTTTGTCAACCTCATATGCATCACGATGCACTCTGGATCAGACGCATGTTCAACATCCAATTATTCAACCAATTTGGACATAATCACTATGAGTATAAAAATAAATACCCAAGTATATTATGTTATTACCACTATAGAGTCTACCAACAAATCCATTACCATTCACCCAATATCTGACATTAACACCCCTACCTCCTTCATCTTCCTTCTTAGTGCATCAAAACTAACATTTTCTTTACAAAGAACATATTCCATTTCAAATTTGAACATCTACATGTATTTTATCCAACACATCTGAAAATTATTTAGTTCACATTAGAATAAATTATATTACTATGAAATTCAGTTTGTATATATAACATGTCTCTAATCAAATAGGTGGTGTCTCTGAAATTTACACTCATCAACGATAGTCGCAAAATCTTTTTCATGAGTTGGGTAGTTTCACTCATGGGGTCATAAGTGATGAGACTCCTAAGAAAATACCTTTTCAACATATATTATAAAAAATACAATTCAATGAAAAATGCATCACAAATCATTACATACCCAAATCTAGGATCAAAAGAAGAAAAAATTGGGATTTGAGCCAATTTCAAACTCTTATTCAACTCTAATAAGTATTTCTCATACTATTATGTCTATTATAATTTTATGGGGAGGTGGGGAGGATGTGCTGGTTGGGGGTTGTGTAGGGGTGAGGTGAATTACTACTGGAAGAGTGGTTGTCATGTGAAGATTGAAATGGGTGTAAATAATGTTTGAGTTATTGAAACTGTTATTAAACTCTACTGGAAGATTGTTGTCATATGAAGATTGAAATAGGGAATTATAGTACATGACATGGTTGGAAGAGTTTTATGGTTTTATGTGTTTTTTTGTACTATTGCAGGTGTTTTTTATACTGTTTTAAGTCTGCTTGTATGTGTTTTTTGTGCTATTTTTTATGTGGGTGTATACTGGAGGGGCTGCAGTGCAATAGTTCTGGAAATACACAATACCAACGGTTTTAAACCGTTGGTATACTTTGAGAAAATGCATTCGGATTGTTTTGATAATTTAGGATAAAAATCCATGGGTCATTTGTGACCTGTACGAGTCAACCTCGCCTCAATATGAGTCACGGTGTGGTCGGTACCACTCTAAGTGTCTCTCTTTTGTTTAAAATGGACATCATTTTAAGTGAAAACAACAATTGGTATACGAACAACCAACCAAACACATTCGGATTATGTTAATACTTTAGGAAAATGATACATGAGTCATATTTGATGTGTATGAGTCAACTCTGCCTCAATTCGAGTCATAGTGTGGTCGGTATCACTCAAAGTGTCTCTCTTTTGTTTAAAATGGACACCCTTTTAAGTAAAGACAACTGGAATACAGAAAAATGACCAAACATATTTGGATTGTGCTGATACTTTATCACAACAATCCATGGGACATTTTTGATGTGTAGGAGTCAACCCCGCATCAATCCAAGGTGTGGTGTGGCTGGTACCACTCAAAGTGTCTAACCTTTATTTGAAATGAACAACATTTTAAGTGAAAACAACAACTAGCATATGGAAAACTGACCAAATGCATTAGTATTGTGTTTATACTTTAGGAAAATGATCCATGGGACATTTGTGATGTGTAAAAGTCAACCCTGCATCAATCCGAGGTATGGTGTGGCCGGTACCACTCTAAATGTCTCTCGTTTGTTTAAAATGGACATCATTTTAAGTGAAAACAACAACTGGCATACGGAAAACCAAAAAAATGCATTCAGATTGTGTTGATAATTTAGTAAAATGATATATGAGTCATATGTGATGTGTATGAGTCAACCCCTCCTCAATTAAAGGCATGGTGTGGCCGGTATCACTCTAAGTGTCTCTCTTTTGTTTAAAATTGACATTATTTTAAGTAAAAACAACTGGCATATGGAAAACTAACCAAACGTATTCAGATTCTATTTATACTTTATAAAAATGATTCATGAGTCGTTTTTGATGTGTAAAAGTCAACACTGCCTCAATCTGAGGCATATGCCCGGTACCACTCAAAGTGTCACACCTTTATTTGAAATGATCAACATTTTAAATGAAAACAACAAATGGCATATGGAAAACTGACCAAACGCATTCGGATTATGTTGGTACTTTAGAAAAATGATACATGGGTCGTTTTTGACATGTAAGAGTCAACTCTGACTCAATTCGAGGTGCGGTGTGCCCGGTACCACTCAAAGTGTCTCACCTTTATTTGAAATGATCAACATTTTAAATGAAAACAACAACTGGTATACGTAAAACCAACCAAACGCATTAGGATTGTGTTGATACATTAGAAAAATGATCCATGAGTCATTTTTGACGTGTACAAGTCAACCCTGGCTCAATCCGAGTCACTTTGTGGCCGATAGAACTCTAAGTGTCTCTCTTTTGTTTAAAATGGACATTGTTTTAAGTAAAAACAACTGACATACAGAAAGTTGACCAAACGTATTCAGATTGTTTTGATACTTTATCACAATGATCCATGGGTCATTTATGATTCTTATGAGTCAATTGAGCCTCAATCTAAGGCCCAATGTGGCTGGTACCACTCAAAGTGTCTCACTTTTATTAGAAATTGACAACATTTTAAGTGAAAACAACAAATGGCATACGGAAAACCAACCAAACACATTCGGATTGTGTTGATACTTTAGGAAAATGATCCATGAGTCATTTTTAATGTGTAAAAGTCAACCCCGTCTCAATCCGAGGCGTGATGTTACCGGTACCACTCAAAGTGTCACACCTTTATTTGAAATGATCAACATTTTAAATGAAAACAACAACTGGCATACGAAAAACTGATCAAACACATTCGGATTTTATTGATACTTTAGAACAATGATACATGGGTTATTTGTGACATGTACGAGTCAACCATGCCTCAATATAAGGCATGGTGTGCCTACTACCACTCAAAGTGTCTCATCTTTATTTGAAATGATCAACATTTTAAATGAAAACAACAACTAGCATACGGAAAACCAACCAAATGCATTAGGATTGTGTTTATACATTAGGAAAACGATCCATTGGCCATTTGTGACGTGTACAAGTAAACCTCACCTCAATATGAGGCATGGTGTGGTCGGTAGCACTCTAAGTGTCTCTATTTTGTTTAAAATGGACACTGTTTTAAGTAAAAACAACTGACATATGGAAAATCGACCAAACGTATTCAGATTATGTTTATACTTTAGAACAATGATCCATGGGTCATTTATGATGTGTAAGAGTCATCCAAGACTTAATCCGAGGCCCAGTGTGGTCGGTACCACTCAAAGTGTCTCACTTTTATTTGAAATAGACAACATTTTAAGTGAAAACAACAACTTGCATATGGAAAACCAACCAAACGCATTAGGATTTTGTTGATACTTTAGGACAATGATCCATGGGTCATATGTGACGTGTACGATTCAACCACGCCTCAATCCGAGGCACAGTGTGGGCGGTATCACTCTAATTGTATCTCTTTTGTTTAAAATGGATATCATTTTAAGTAAAAACAACTGGCATACGGAAAACCAACCAAATGTATTCAGATTGTGTTGATACTTTAGTACAACAATCCATGGTCCAGCCTCACACAATCCACTTCTCATGTGAGTAACTCCTACCCCTATTCTAAAACACATGAAATTTAATACGCCAAGGAAAACTATATTCCCTAAGTCACACAAACTCATTAATACATGCCCATTATCATCATCACTAAGTTCAAAGACACCCGCCCCAAAACATGGGACATTGTATTTGTGTTTAGTTGAATTCATTTTTTCATTTCATTATTTTGGGTTATTAGCTTCTAATTTTTGAACTCAATCGTGTATGTGTTATAAAAAATGCAATTTTGTATGTATTATTAATTCTGTATCACATATAATTATATATTCAGTTTTTAATGTATTGTATTCATAATTAATTATTGTATTATGTATCCTTATTTTGGGATTATGCATTTACTACTGTAAAATTCACATAGCAGCATACAGAGCAGCAGGCTGCTGTGTGAATTGTAGAGCTAAGCCTATGCCAACGGTTTTAAACTGTTGGTATAGGTTCTGTATGGACTTTTTACCAACGGTTCTAAGAGAACCGTTGGTAAAAACCTTTTACCAATAGTTTGTAACTGTTGGTAGAGGTGTGAATACTTGATACATTTACCAACGGTTCTTAGGAACCATTGATAAAAGTCCAGATAAAGTTTATTCCAACGGTTCATAACCATTGGGATATCTCACCTCTATACTAACAGTTTACATAAAACTATTGGTATAGTGTATATTTATTTACATATACCAACAGTTTCTTTAAAACTGTCGGTATATGTCTATTATGATGTCTTACTTGGCTACGGTTTGTAAAACCATTGGTATAATTTATACCAACAGTTTTACAGCCTATACCAACGGTTTTCAACCGTTGGTATACCTTTCATTTCCAGTAGTGATCTTTGCAAGTTGTTAAAGAAAGAGATCTTCCTGGATAGTGATAAAATGGGCAGTCTTGGTAAGTCAATTAACCATAACCCATATCACATTATTTCCCTTCAACGTCTTCAGGAGACTCATGACAAAGTCCATAGTAACATTTTCCCATTTCCACATGGGTATAAGCAATGGTTGCATCATCCCTTTGGACTTTTGTCGCTCCGCTTTGACTTATTGACATACCAAGCACCTTGATATATATTCTACAATCTCCTTCTTTATGTTATCCCACCAAAAGTGTTCTCGGATATCACGATACATCTTGGTGCTACCATGATGGATAGAGAATATTGAGTTATGTGCATTGTCCAATAGCTCCTTCTTTCTCTCAGGTGATGAAGGCACACAAAGTCGCGTTCCAAACCGAATCACACCATCATCGTTGATATGGAAATCATGCAGCTTCCCTTCCTTTACTACATTCATCCTCTTTTGTATCTTTGTGCTTTATTAATCTTCTATTAGATGGATGGTTGCGCAATCATTTGGGCAAGGTAGGATGTATCGCCTTCCCTTATGATTTCTAAATCCATTCTTTGAAAATCCAAGAAGATGGGGTCTTTCTCAATCTGCAACATGGATAGAGTAGTAGGTTCTTTTCTACTTAGAGCATCAGCTACCTTGTTCACCTTTCCAGGATGATAGTGAATAGAGAAATTGTAATCCTTGATCAGCTCTAACCATCTCCTTTGATGCATGTTGAGCTCCTTTTGTGTGAATATATACATTAGGCTCTTGTGGTCAATATATATGTCACATTTCTCACCATAAAGGTAGTGCCTCCATATTTTCAAGGCAAAAATCACAGCTTCCAACTCTAGATCAAGTGTCGGGTAGTTATGCTCATGGATATTCAGTTGTCGTGAGGCGTAGGATACCACATTATCATTTTTCATGAGTGCACAACCCAAGACTTTCTTTGTAGCATCACTGTATATCACAAAACTTTCTCCACTTTTTGGTAGTGTGAGTACAGGTGCAGTGGCCATCCTTCTCTTTAGCTCCTTGAAGATTCCCTCATATTCTTCCATCCATACATACTTTACCTCTTTCCTTGTTAACTTAGTTAGCAGGCTTGACAATCATGATAAGTTTCTCACAAAACGTCGGTAGTACCCAGCTAATCCAAGAAAACTGCGAATTTCAGTGACACTAGAGGACCTGGTTCATTCCTCAATTGCCTTTGTTTTTGAAGGATCCACATAAATTCCCTCACCTGTGATCACATGTCCCAAGAATGTGACTTGCTTCATCCAAAATTCACACTTGCTGAACTTGGCATACAACTTCTCCTTTCTCAATGTCGCCAACACAAGTCTTAGATGTCCTTCATGTTCCTCCTTGCTCTTGGAGTATATGATAATATCATCAATAAACACTACCACAAATTTTTCATGGTAATATCTAAAGACTCTATTCATCAAATCCATGAAGATTGCAGGGGCATTAGTAAGTCCGAAGGGCATAACCCGAAACTCATAGTGCCCATACCTTGTACGGAAGGCATTCTTCTGAATATCTTCCTTCTTTACCTTTAGCTGATGATATCCAGAACAAAGATCCACCTTTGAGAAGTATTGATCTTCTCTCAACTGATCGAATAAGTCATCAATACTTGTAAGATGATACTTTTTCTTTATGGAGATCTTGTTGAGTTCCCGATAATCGATACACATCCTCATTGTTCCATCCTTCTTCACAAAGAGCACTAGCACACCCCAAGGTGATGCACTAGGGCGTATGAACCCTTTGTCTAGATGCTCTTGTAGCTGCTTCTTTAACTCTTCCAATTCGATAGGATCCATCCTATAAGGACAATTTGATATAGGAGTAGCTCCGGGTATGAGTTCTATTGAGAACTCTACCTCATGATCCAGGGAAATTCCGGGTAACTCTTCAGGAAATAAATCACTCTATTCCCTCATGATGGGCATTTCCGCAAGGTTGGAACTTTCCTTTTACTCAACCATTTGGGAGAGGTATGCTTCTTCATATGGAATCAACACCCACACCATTGAAGGATTTTTCAAATAAGATTAACGATCTTCCATGCATTTGTAGAGGAGCATGGGATGGTTCGGAATATGAAAAGATATTCCATTTTCTCGACAGTTGATATGTGCTCTATATAACGAGAGCCAATCCATTCCCAATATAGCATCGAATTCTACCAAGGTAAGTATTACAAGATTCTATGCAATAATCTTCCCACATATGCCAATAGAAGAAGAGTCAAACACTTGGGTTACAATGATTTCACTACTTGGTGTTTTTACATATATCTCTACTTCAAGGTTTCGAGGCTTAGATTTTATAGTTCTATCAAACTTGCAAGATATAAAGGAATGCATAGAACCAGAATCAAATAAGACTTTTTCCATTCTTGAGTGAATAGTAATTGTACCTTGTACGACTTAATTATCTTGCTCCACTTTTGCAGTAGTGATGGCATGATCCTTCCATTGTTCCTTTGGCTTTGGTGGCCACTGACGCTGATTACCCTCGAGAACTCAAGGTTTAGTGCACCGACTTGCATAGTGACCTAGCCCCCTATAGTTGTAGCATTGAGCCATGGTTGGTTATCTCCTTTCTTCCACCACATTCTCCTTCCTTTTCATGTCTTTTCGACACTCTTGAGCAAGGTGTCCTTCTTTCCCACACTTAAAGAATTTTCCCATCCCTTTGAGGCAGTTCCCATTGTGCAACTACCCACATTTTTGGCATGTGGGTCGTTGAGTTTTCCTCCCACCTTTTTCATTGGATCCACCAGCTTGAAACTCCATCTTTCATTTTTTATCACCATATCCATGGGACCATTCTCCAAACTCCATCTCCACTTTGAGAGCACACCGAAAAACTTCTTCATAACTCCCAAAGTCTCGAATTGAAATATCCTTTCAAAGGTGTGGTTTTAATCCACTAAATAATCTATCAATTTTTCTATTGTTGTTGATAACAAAACCTGAAGCGTACCTTGAAAGCCTTGTGAAATTCTCTTTTTAGGTTGTGACAGGTTCTCCTTCTTTTTTCTCGAGCTCTATGAATTCTCTCTCCATTTTCGTGCGAAGAGTTCTTGGGAAATACTTGTTAAGAAACATTATCTTAAATTATTCCAATTCCATCTCTTCAATTTCCTCCCTTGGCTTGGTGTTCTTAATCAAAGCCCACCATTGATCAGCCTCTCCATCTAGATGATAAACAGCTAGTGTCACCTTCTCCATCTTAGAACAGTGAAGAACATAAAATATCTTCTCCATGGATTTGACCCACTATTCCGTAACTAGTGGATCAAAAGATCCACTAAATGTCGGTGGTCATTGCCGCATAAAACATTCGATAGCTGGTTGCTCTCTCTTTGGTGAAGGAGTATGTTCCCCGTTATTATGGTTATTGTTCATAACTTGAGATAATTGAGTAAGCATCGCTATGAAGTTTTGAACTCCACCTCCCAAATCATTGGGGATGTTGTTCGGGCAATCGTTGCATTGGTCCTCGCACGAGTTGTTGGCCTGGTTTCTCCTGGTTCCCACCATTTTCTAAAATTGAAAAGGTTAGAACAAAACATAAGTCAATAAGTCACGAATAAATAACTTATTCATTTGTACAATTTATACTAAAATCATAACATATGGGATCCCTATGTAAATATTCTTGTGTGCATATTTTTACTTAGTCTCATGCTAGAGGTTTTCTCTAGGGTTCTCTAATCCTAATTCCCAAATTAACTAAACCTTTCATCTGATACCAACTATAGCGACCCAACCTTTTATTACATTACTATTAAATCATTTTAAAGATAAATAACATAATAGTATTACACATAGAGGATCCAACTATTTAGTGTCTTGGGAAAACTAGGACCATACATAACAATTACAACATCGAGCATAAACATTTATTCAATTTCTTCTTCACTAGCTTCTTACTGGCACTTGACCTCTTCTTAGTACATGTAGTCACCTAAGGATATACATAAAAAGGGGTGAGATAGAAGCCCAGTAAGGGGACAGATAAGAACAATATAGCATGGGGTGATCATAGTCATAACATAGGTAAAGGATCATGAACATAAGAGGAAGTATAAATATAAGACTTGAAATGTGGCAATGTATAAAAATGAAACATCATGTCTTAGTGGTTAACTACCACACATAATTGTGGAAAAAGATAGAATCTTGTTCACATAATTTCACATTTACTCATGAGATTCATCACTTTACCCAATGCATTGGAGCGCTGTATAATTTCAAGCGCACCCATCACATTCAAACATTCATATTGCGCTATATAATTCCGGGCGCACCCGTCACATCATAACATTATCATTATCATGCATGCCACATAGAACACATATCAATAATGAATATAACTAACCCATGTAAATGAATGGGTTTCATCTCATAAGAACACATTCATAAACTCTGGGTTCCCAAAACAAAGAGGGAACAACATACTTGAAACAAGAACCATCAACCTTGAATGAGAGGTAAAAGGTGAGTTCTTAAAAGAAGAGTTCTTCTGAAAAACATTTTGTTTGACATAAACTTCAGTAGAAAAAATTTATATACCAGAAAAGGTAAGATAATTATGAACAAATGATTTTTAAGGAGTGATCATACCAAATTTTGAGTGAAAGTGGGAGAACCCGAAGAAAGAAAATTGGGTTCGAGATTTTCCCCTTACCTTATCTTCGAACGCTTCCTTCGCTTTAATGTCCTGTATAATGACATTATATTAATTAATTAGAAACTCTAGAACATTTTATAAATAAAAAGGGTTAATTTTGGTTTCATTGTGTTATTTTATGGGCCTTTTGATGAGTTGTAGGGTTTAAAAACATTGTTCGGGAATGTTTGTTTTTATGGTTTTCTTGAGTGGTTCACTTGTATTCTTAAATTGAAGTTTGGGTAGAACATGGGTAAACATCCAAAACTAATATTACATGTTATTAATGATATTCCAGGAGTTTAAATGATCTTATAATTAATTGTGTTATATACCATGTAGATGAATCATTAGATAGGAATTAAATTATGATTGTTTGGGTTAATTTGGGTGGTTTTTCGACCACAGCGAACTTGTTTTGTTTACTCATTTAGTAATATGTACATAAGTTAGTTCCAGAACTTTAATTAGGACATAATACATATAACATATTCTGGTTCAACCATAAAAATGGTTTCACGACCAGATCTAAAGGTAGAAATGGAAAAAAGAAAACATGTCGTTCTTGAAGGTGATAGATTAACACCTCACGAACAACGTTTTCTTTTATAAAATAAAAAGAAGATGAGAAAGGGGGTTGGATGATATAATATATCATTAGTATCATACCATTCCAGTATATGTATGATACTAGAGTTACCATACCATTTGGACAAATATAGGTGGGGAGAGAATAAGAAAAGAACTTGAAATTGAGAGAGAATTAAAGGAGAAGAGGGAGAGAAATTACCTCTTGAATCCTCCTCTTGAGATCCTCCTTAAGGGGGATAAGCTTAGTATTTTGATGAGACCAGAAGCTCTTGGACATGGGGGAGGGGCTAGGGAAGATGTTTGGGTAGATTTTAGACAAGGATTGAAGCTTGAGAGGTGTAAGGAAATGAGGGTGTGAAGGGTGATATTTATAGTGGAGGGGAGAGAGGTTTTCTTAATATAAAATTCATTAATTTATTATTTCTCCACAAGACAAGGAATAGTGAGTCTTCCATGACCAAGAATAGTAATTTTATAATGTAATCCCAAACCAAGTGGGCTTACATCAGCAGAACATCACACGTGACTCTATAATTAGCTTATTTAGTTTATTTTCGTAAATTACAGTATTTCACTATTCATCAAAAATTCAAGTATTTCAGAAAAATCTCAAAATTTCACCCCAACCATTTTTCGACGTGTAGAATCCAAAAATGAAGTCCATTTTTCAAAAAAAAATCTAAATATGATTAATTTAATATTTAATTAAAATCATAATTTACTTGAAAAATACAGTTTTTAAAATTAAAACTGCTTTTATAATGCTTTCAAAAATTACTTTAGGTCTTATAAAATTACCTTAAATCAAGAATACATAGATTTGTTAATTTATGAACACTTTTTAAGAAAATACATTTTCTTTTAAATTAATTAATTAATTATAATTAATTATTTATGGATTACAAAAATATCATTGCTTATAAGATGCCTAAATTTTATTTAATTATTCATGGATAGGGTTACTCTTATTTTGGACGATTTACTATTCATAAGGATCGTACTACTATTCATAATGGTAGGTTACTATTCATAAGGGTAGGTTACTATTCACCAAAAATTAAGTTTTTCTTATTGGACTCCAAAAATCATCTTGAACACAACCGTGTATGTAAGATTTTCGAAATTTCAAACACAGAAGTGACAAACTTATGTTTAAAGGTCACTTAGCACTTAGTAGTTCATTATATTGTGTTTTAATGTGATTTTATGACATAATTATATGAAGGTAATTTCTATTGAAAAACTTTGGGTCATTACAAAATATTTTTCCATTTTTTTATTTTTTTCCCGCTCCTTAATAATTGTCAATAAAAACATTTTCAACACCGCTATTACATTGAATCATTCAATGCAGAATTAACAGTTTACTTTTCTTGAAATCATCAACTGATGGGGAATTTTAATTAAGAAGATTATTTCATATTGTTGAATATTTAATAATGATGACAATAACTTAATGCATGTTATAAGTAATTATTTCTTATAAAAGCATATATGGATGTGATTAACGAACCATGAATTGGATAATTTTCAGTGATTGTGGAAATGAAGATTGATAAATTCATTTTTAAATTTCACTATAGATATTAGGAATTGCTTGGAGTATTTTGAATTATATATGGAATCAATTAGGTTTTGATATAAACATAGCACATTTGTGTTGGAAAAATCAAAAGAAATATAAATAAAAAGTGTTGAAAAAAACAATGGGTGAACATTAAATTGACTGATATCTTGCAAACATTTCCCCTTCATGTATTAACTGTAAAAAAGATAGTGATGAGAGGTGATTGATGGTGGGGATAGAGGTTTCGTGATTGGTTTGACTTCTGAGGATATATAGACAACGATTTCATCATAAACTCCTATGAAAAAATGAAAAAGAAAAGCCTGGGAAAAAGCAAAAATAGTGTGTACCTTATGTCTAAGCATGAATTAAAATGGAAATCAATCATGGTCTGGATTCAAATAAAGAATTATGATTTTGTGTATTGAAGTCTTAGCTAAACGGTGAACTTAAAGATGATCACTTGCACAATTGGTTTGGATAATTTAGGAATTATGAGTTTGAAAATATTTCAGTATGTGGCTTTGAAAATTTTGATTTATAAATCTTTGATTACTTCATGATTAAGTATATTTTATCCTTACCAAATTGTGTTACCTTGGTTATCATTGTTGTGATACTTGATTGAGGACAATAAAATGTTTTAGTGTGAAAATTTTATACTTAAAATTTGTGCGTAGTTTTGACTAATATATTGTGTTTCTAATGATTTAAGGCAGTTTCAAACCAAATTGTTGAACATGTGGACATTGAGGATGGAATCCAAAACCAAGTTGTTTTAAGGATTGTCAAGTCATGGTTTATCCAAAACATGAAAAATCACAACAAAAAATAATGGTTGAAGGATCCTCGTCTCAATAAAACATACATTTGACAGAAGATTGTTCGAAGCCACAAAACATTTGGAGGTTGGAAATATATAGAGCCACATAGAGACAACAATTGGAAAATGTTGTTTGATTGAGTGTTTCATTGAATGTTTTTCCAGAGCATAGAACATTTGATGAAAAATTTAAAGTGTTGAGATTCTAGTAGTTTCACATAGTCGTGTCTATTGTGTGAAGTTTTTATTGAAAATGTTTAGGGACTTTAATTTAGTTTCATGCAACGATCATCAACATTTCAATTAATTGATGCAATTTCCAGAGAAGTCGTTTTTAATTAAAGGGAGAGAAGATATGGTTGATTGTTTCAAATGTTAAACGTTTAATATATCGCTTTGCAGACATAGAGAAAAATGACAAGATTAGTTGGTAGGGTCATTTCAATGAGCCATTTCAACAAAGATGTGCATTTATACTCCAAAGATAATCATTTTTTCATGATCAAAACGAGAAAATCAATTGTTTCAAGATAGAAGTTGTCGAGCTATAACGTTCCCCAAACCAAGGTGAATTGGATCATGTTGGGGTTTGTTTAATTTATTTAAATTTGTTTCATTGGTAGCTCTAAGGATAGTTATATTTTAGAGAGCTTTTATTGGAGATATTGGGATTTTACTCTTTGATGTTTTTAAAGTACTTTGAATTTTGGATCAAAGTGATCTTTCTTTCTTATTTCCTAATTTCATTGTTCAGTTCAAGTAGTTTTTAATTTTAATTCCTTTTAACTTTAATGATTTGTTGACCACTATCAATTGATTTTCGTCATCATGAGTAACCAATCTTACTTGAAAAAAAGAATTAATAATAGAAGGATGACTAATTAATTTTTTGAACAAATTTTATGAAAGGAATTTTTTTTAATAATTATTATATTGAAGACTTTAATTATCTTATACCTTTTTGAATCTTTTACAAATAAGATTTGTTTTTAAAGCACTTTGATTTATTTTAATTCATTTGACCATGAGAATTGAAATTAGAGTTATTATTGATGGAAATTGAATATATGGATGTAAATATATAATCATGCAAGTACTTAAATAGATTGAATTTATCTTTTAAATCCATCCTTTGAAACTAATTTTATCACATGTCTTTAATTAGTTTTCATCAATATGACTTTTCTGTTAGGATTTTAAATCACGATATTGATAACATTGTGATGGATATAACAATTTATAAGAAAACCACTCGTTACACTTTTATACATGAGCTACACTAATGTTGGAGATGAATGAAATGAAATGAAATAGTTATGATTGATAATTAAAATATAACAGATTATTACTTTTAAAATTCTCAATCCTTTCCATTTTATTCAATTTAATATAAAAGTAAAAAAAATAAGTTATTTACTTTTTAATATTATAAATAAATTATTTTCTTTCATCACCTCAACAGATAAAACAGATGTAAAGGGGAGAGTAATGGATTCCAAAAAGAAAAAACAACTTTTATGATCATAAGTTGTGAATCAAAGTCTCCAGCAAATTTACATGCATTTTTGTGCATCAAACACACAAAAAAAATCCTAAAAACATCAAAACACGCGCGCGCACACACACTTGAACAAGAACATAACAGAGTAACAATTGCAAAACTTGAGCAGAATAAGAACTTCCAATTAATCTTGCATGATTGAAATGGCATAAAAAATCCCCATCTTCCTCATGAGGGGGGCAGCCATTGGCGACCTGCAAACAAGATCCATCAACGCTTCGACCATTGGAACCCCTTTCTCGCCTTGTGCCTTCCATACTTCTTCGACTCCACCACCCGTGTGTCCCTCGTCAACAAACCGGCTGCAGATGCAGATCAAATAAAAATTAGGCTATGAATGATCTTAGGTCGGGTTTGGTATGAAACCAACTGATGTTATGTATTATTACTAAGTATAAAAAATGGAGGAATTCCATACTATACATTTTTTGTAATTATATATTTCTACTGTAACATGCCCTCAAGGTGCAGCTCAGTGGTAGTTGCCCTTGTGGGTTTCGGTGAGATATCAAGTTCGAGCATCGCCGAATACTTCGATGCATTTGTGTGCTGTATAATTTTCTTTGAACTGTAGCCCATTTCCCCACATCGATGTAAATATATTTCTATTGTAAGTTCTCCAAACTTTTTTCATGCTTGCCAAACTACTGACTTGTGCCAAATGTGGGCTTAAAGTTTAGTGCTTTGACACAAAGCCAGAGAATTCAAATATTCTTTGTGAAAAAAGAAAAAAGAAAAAAAAGCCCTCCATGATCATACTATGATTTGTTGGAACATAATTCAAATTTGAAAATATTTTGGCGAAGTATGAGCATGCAAGGTGTTAAAATAAAGATCGAACCTTTTCTTAGGGGAGGTCGTAAGCCGGGCTCAAAGTTTTGCAGGGCCCTGCTGATTCCCAAGCGGACAGCTCCGGCTTGACCTGTGCAAAGCAGACATCATACTTAAATTTCAGAAGAAAACGGTTTGAAAAAACAAAAGTGAAGTTTGCTCTCTTTTTGAAAATTTACTTAAATATCAGAAGAAAACCACTAAAGTGGTAGAAAAACACTTGTTCAATAAACAATCTGAAAACACTTACAAAGAAGCACTTTCTACAGCATTTACTGAAAACTGCTTGAGAAATTATAGTTTGTTCGGTTTCTCAAAAAACACTTGGGCTCCTTTTAACAGCGCTTATAGAAAACTGTTTATAGCTCTTATCACTAATGATAAGTGCCACTAATTTTTTTCTAGATTGCCTATTGAGAAAGGTTTTTCTGCCACTTATTTAAGTGGTTTTAATATGGATTTAAGAACGGGTGTTTTTACAAAAACAGAACAAACACCACTATTTTTTTCAAATTGACTATAATAAGCGATAAGTATTATAAGTAGTTTTCAGTAAGTGCTGTTAAATGGTGCTAAAAACTTTTATGGGAAGAATGCTGATTGTTATGAAGTGATCAGTTACAGATTGATCAACACCCCATGGGAAACCTAGGTAATTATCCCATTATTTTTTCAAAAATAAATATGAAGCTAAGATAGAGGTTGTCCCAGGCTTCCCAGATATCATAGGATGTTATCATACTATGTGTTGAGGGTTATAGAGCCATCCAAAACAATGTAGGTTTTTACAGGGTTACCAAATGGTACTGTAGATATATCCATAGACTAGTAAACACTTGAGGTAGGGCATGGAGGCTTTCTGTGTTTGGAAATTCAGGAGACTTTGGTGAGGTTATAGGAGAAAGATAGGTTAAAAATGGAGGGCTGTTTTAAAAAACATTTGAGGGTAGCAGTTCGGGAAGGCAGGAATCTTGAACAGGACGAGTTCAAAGGGGCATTATTTTACCATTGTCCAATAACCTGTAAAACCAAAAAACCGAAGGATGAACTGCCACAAAAGTAGTGAACACTAGATATCATATCAAGCAAAAGGACACGATACAAGTAATAAGAATTGATTTACTAGTGGATACTCGACAACTTTAATGGCCAATGACTTGAGGCAAATAGGAAGCAACTTTTATTATGAGGGACCAGTTGCAAAGCTAAATACTTGTTTGTGGTTTCACTAAACAACCTTTACCTCAACTTTTTCGCATTGAAAGAAAAAGTACCCACCAAGAAAATAATCCATAAATAATTACAAATAGATCAGCATGAAATATACATTAAAAAACAACTTCAAAACATCATGCTTTTATTTAATCATTCAATTTGGTGCTCAGCATAACACTTACCTGAGAGCCCGCCCCCTTTAACTGTTATCTTCACTTCCCAGCGGCCTAAAGTCTTTGTCTCACTAAAAGGACCAAGAATGTCTGCACGATGCTCGAGACTTTGGAAATAGATGTCAAATTGCTTGCCATTGATGATAATTGTACCATCCCCAGGCTGAAGCCAGACTTGAGCTACAGCACGTTTTCGCCTTCCAGTTGCATTAGCTATTCCCATTGTATCAACTCTTCTCCTATAAACCTTTTTGACTTCCTCCCGCTGCTTCTCTGGCTCTGCATCACCTTTAGCAGATTTCTTCGCGCTTTTCTCCAGGCGCAGCTCTTCAATTTCACTTAGAGGGGGCAAGCCTTCGATCCCTTCGAAGTCTTTCAACGCTATTAAATTATCCAGCATTTCATTTGTGATTCCAGATGTGGCAATGAGGTCACCAAATGCACGATTTGGACCTGTAACGGAATAAATTTAACTTGGAATAAGATCTATGTAATGAAGCGCGCAGAAAATGGAAGCATTCATATAGCAAGAGAAATTAAAAAGCATCAAAAGTGGTCAAAATCACATAATTCAGCAGGGAAGTATTTAAATCATTGTGTGCTGCTCCAAGAAAACCAGACATGTTCTAGCGGAACTTAGGAAATAAAGAAGCATTCATAATACTGAAGAAATGAAAAGGCATCAGAGTGGTCACAACCGCATGATTCGGCATGAGAAGGATTTGCACCAGTGTATGAGTTGCTGCTGGTTCAGAACCACACAATCCACCATGTGATTCATGCTACTAAATTCTATTTGGAGAATCAACGATTTCTCCGGAAATCCCAAAGAGAGCTATTCCAGACTTCAAAGCGCACAGACATGAATGACAAGAGGAATAAAACATTGCCTTTGAGTGTGTCTTGAAGCTCTTGTTCTTCCATTTCAAGTCGCTTATCCCCTTCGCTACTATCCAGCTTCACAGTGCTGTCTTCTGCAACATCGCTAGCCTCTGGCTTCGGCTCCTCAACGTCAAACGGTAGGTCATCATTATCGTCCTCCCCCAATGTCCAGGGTTTGTACTCCTCCGGGGTCTCCCACTCGCCCACTCTATCCCTCGGTCCTACCACTTTATCTGTCTGGGCAAAAATATCCCCTTCTTTGACTTCCTCGTTTGACCACGGCTTCTCCACACCAACGCCTCTGCGGACAGCGGCAAGGTTTCTGTTATCTTCATTTTCTGACGACGGCCGGAGCTCGCCCTCGCCGTCCGCAATTCCGGCGACTCTTTCTTCGTCCTCTTGAAACATTGAGTCCCCAGCATGGCCATTATCAGGGGTGATTTTCCAGACATCGGAATGGGAGCGATCGTTGACATTGCTGTCACCTCCATTGCTGCGATCAGAGCAGAAAGATCTAGAGAGGGAAATGAAGCAATCGATGTCAGGGTTCGAAATAGAAGAGCAGATGGGTCGTGTGTAATGCTGTTTCGGGGCAATTAAGGTAATGCGACGCAGATTGGAGGCCCTGGAGATTAAGCGCAAGAGCATCGTCGAGGGGAGCAAGCGCTCGCAGGGACGAGGGTTTTTTGGATCAAAGAGGCGGGGTTGAACGAAGTGTGTTTGGTGAGAGTAAAATATTTCATAATTTTTTTTTTTAAAGATGAAATGAAATGATTGTCGTATCTCCGTTTATGTTTGAATCAATAATTAAATAAAAAATAATTAATAATTATTTCGTTTTTTATTGTTTGATCAAATGTTTTAAAAGAAATGAAAATAAATTATCTTATGATATGTGATGAAAATAAGGGTAATATTAAAATTTGGAAGAACCGCAAGTGCATATAAGGGTAATATTGAAAATTAAAAACAAAGGATTAACCTCCATTCTCATTTATTTCCAAATCACTTTGATTTTGAGGTGATTAGAAAACCATAGTTCCCGGGAAATCTATGTCTCCTTGTGTTCTCTGAAGAGTATTTCTCCCAATTTATTTCCAAATCACTTTGATTTTGAGGTGATTAGAAAACCATAGTACGTGAGAAGTCTACTTCTCCTTGTGTTCTCTGAAGCACAACCAATTGTCATCTATCGACCGTTCAAAAATCTGATGTTCTGCTAATGTGTATAGAAGCACTCGAGTCGAATTCTCGGTGATGATACAAATTTAGAGTCGATTGTTTCAGTTTTGTTTGTCTTTTTAATGGGGGTTGTTTGCAGTGCTTAATTAAATTAATTTATGGTTGATGTTTGATTTAACAATTTGATAAAGATTGAGATGAGTTCATTATTAAGGATTTTAAGCTTATGATATCATTGAACTTTGTTTTATATTGCATTAAATTAGCACTCGCTTCACAAGATGATTTTGATCGGAATTCCCAAGTGTTGATGCATTAGTCCAAACTTTAACTTAACTTAGGATTCTAATCTAAATTAGCACTTGTTTATAGTAGTGTATTTATGGTTCCAATAATCCATGAAATCCATATGTTAAACAAAACATGTCATTAATACATGACATTTTAAGTTCAACATACACAATGTTAACCTAAAGAATACTCAACGAGTAAAAGCCATCAATCACTTAATATCCCCAAATTATGTCTCACCCCAATAGTAGATTTATTCAAGTATTGAAATGGTTATTAATCTGGTTTATGTTGTTTGGGGTGATGAGTTAAAAAGATAAGAAAAAGAAAGGGACAAGATAAGAGTAGTGTGCCGAACACACACACAAATTGTGAAGAGAATTAAATACAGACTTTCTATTGAATGAGAAAGTGAGAAAAGGGAAGAGTTTTTCTAGTTGATTTAAACTATTTTAAGACCATGAACATTACACAACAGAAGTTGGATGGGGATGAGATATAATGAAGAAGTAACATGCATTAAAATTCGATTGAAATGAAAATAAACTTACACGATTACAATTGAAAACAAACGTAAAAGAAGATGAAAAGAAAAGCGGAGGAGAGGTATCTCTTGTAAAAACAAGATCAAGAAAATTCCCCCCACTCCCTTGGCAAGGCTATAGTCATGCCAAATCTCCTCATTTGCTCTGAAATGTCAACCCCTTGCAAGGAGAAGAGGAAGATGTATTTATAGTCCACGGTGGTAGAATTTTTGCATTACAAATCTACCCCTCAAGTTGAATTGACAATTTGATAAATTAGATAGCCGAATCTGGAGAATTATTCTTCATAAAAATTGTAGATATAGATGTTGAAAGTACACCCTCCAAATTTGGCGTCCATTGGACTTTTTTATCCAAAGTTATGGTTGTTTTACTAAACAATGTGCAACTGTTTATTTTTATCAACACTTTTTCGAAGGCTGAAATCTGAATGAGTTTTTAAACAGGAAGATGCCCACAAATCTGAACCATTTCTTATATAAATTATGCCTCCTATATCGTGTCTTTCACATGGAAAAATCTCAAATCAATTGGATGTCTATATCAGGAGAAAAGTCAAAGATTGTGTTCTGATTTTAATTCCCAGACATAATGGTGGGAAGAACTTAAAAGCATCAGCGGGCCCCTTTTTGGCGGATTTGGGACTTAAATTTTTTATCCAAGATGAATTTTATTGTCTCACAAATTTTGGTGGAGAATCAAAGAATTTGGACTTATGGATTGAGCCCAAAAATTCTATCTTCATGACTGGTCCGGTTTTCTCAACAGATTTGTTGGGTCTTATTGTGTGGTCCATATGACCCTTCAAATGATAGAATTGGTTAAAGGTACCTTCTAATGATATGTTTTAATTTTCATCAGGAACTCTACAAAAGAAAAATCACATAATTTGGATTAGTATGTTGAATTATATGTTCAAAACATTAAATTGAAGTTTAATTAAATGAACACAAACAATGCTCTTCTTATGTGTTTATAATCAAAACATGAACATTGATTGGAAATTAATCATTTTTAAGTGACAATTATATGATGGTAGTAATTTAAAATCATGAATTAATATGTAATATAAACTCCCTCATACTTAGGCTTGTGCATGCCCTCATGTACATCAAATAAAAACATAACTAAATCATTTTTACTCATCAACAAATATTAAAATTTTGTTTTCACCAATTAGGGGGGGGGTCTAGACTAGTTCACTCATCCATAAATAATTCCAAAAAAATTGTTACATAAATATAGTTCCAAAAATAATTCATTTTTCATGATCAAAATTAGAAATGGAAAATTTAGGCACTCAGAACTTACTCATCTCAAGATGATAAAAATTTATTTCTGAAGGTCCACTTATTTATCAACCAAAAGTGAAAATCTTAGAGTTTGAAAGAGATATCAACTTACATTCCCTATCCTAATGCACACAATAATAAAGAGGTATTTTTATGGGGTTTTCATTGGCTATGCTATGGTATGGTAGGAATATAATGGCCAAAAGATAGGAAAAGAGGGGTAAAACGCCAACATGAAAAAAGCAATTCATAATTTTTGAAATTAGACATGGAAGGTTATGGAAACACATATTTACAAGGATATGATGTTTCAAGAAAAACAATAGAGAGGAAGGAAAAATGACATTTTTACAAAAAACAAAAATTTTCCCAACAACACAAGAAAAGATGATGCAAGTGTTCTTTTTTTTTCTTTTTTTTTGCATTTTTTTTGAAAGTTGAACTCGAAACAGATCACACGCTCATCTCCTAACTCGTGTTTGTTCTCCTCACGACACTAATTGCAATAGTTATAACAAGATAAAAGGTTGAATAATATTTATTTTTGACCCTCCCAAGACACAACCCATTATTTTTTTTCATTTTTCTATTGATTTTTTTTTATTTTTTTTAAACTTTTCATTTTTTTGAAAAGCTTTCAATAAAATGTACAAAATTACATAAATGTTAATCCATTACCAAAACTCACTAAATGAAAAAATCTCCCTCACACTTAAATAGATGTTTTCCCTCAAGCATATGATGACACATTTCAAATAAGGAAATGGTGCCCAAAATGAAATCTAGACCCCCACACTTAAATTTCAATAAATTATGAAATAAAAATCCATGTAGATGTTGGGTGGAATAATGTATTGAGTTTGTAATGAGGCTATCAAAAAAAGTATTAATAGGATCAAAGGGGATTTCAAAAGGAGGATTAGTGTAAGGGTAATGGGGTGAAATTTGACTATTGTGATTCTCATGTGGTTCAGAAAATGCCTTTATCATATTAATTTACACTAAAGTAGTGAATTCAGCTCGAATGTCCACAAACTCAAGACTCAAAATTAGGGGTGAAAAATACACATTTTTAAAAGATGGTCATAGGTGGACTTAGCATGAAAGATAATGTTATTCCTCACAGTTGGAGAAGAATCATTTTCCAAATAAAAAATTATTGGTTTTAACACAAGATTCTTTATCCAAATATTTGATGAAAATACAAATTTTTTGGGATGAAAACATGTCTTTTGACTCCCCAAAATGGTTAGAGGAAATTTCAAAATTTAATGGTGAGTAATTTTTACTCTTTTATTTTTTTATATATTTTATATATTTTTTTAGTTTTTTTGTGTTTTTAAAATACACATGCAGATGAAAGAGACAGAGGAAAGAAAAAAAAGGTTTGATGAAGAAAGTTCTAAAAAAATGACAACAAGAGTTGAAGAAGAAGAAAGAGAGAAAGATAGGGAGAGAGGAAGAGGGGGAGAGAGAGAGAGTTAAATGGGAAGAGGTGCCCCTTGATTTGGATTTGGTGGGTAGCTGTCTCCATCTAGTGGTGGGTTTTCCGCAGTGGTTGGGAATTCGATGGAAGTCGATGTGGTTCTTGAGATGTGTGCCCTCTCATGGTGATGCTTTAACCGGTGTCCATTAACCATGAATTTCCTTTTAGAAGTGGGCTCTTGGACTTACATTGCACCAAATGGGTAAACATTAGTAATAATAAAAGGACATTCCTAATGACAATTAAGCTTACTTGGGTGAATCCAAAATTGAGAATTGAATAGTACTACCTTTTCAACTTCATGGAATACCTTTCGCAGTATGTGTTTGTCATGGAATTCCTTAGCCTTCTCTTTGTAGAGATTGGAATTCTTGTAAGAATCTAGACAAAGCTCCTCCAATTCATTCAACTACAACAATCACTCTTCACCAGATTTTTCACAATCAAAATTACATGTTTTCACAACCCAAAATGACTTATGTTGGATTTCAACTGGTAAATGACACGTTTCACCAAACACTAGCCTAAAAGGATACATCCTAATGGGTGTTTTATAGGCATCTCTATAAGACCAAAGTGCTTCACCAAGTCTTTCAGGCCATCCTTTTCTGGTGGGATTTACAATTATCTCAAGCACTCTTTTCACTTCTCTATTAGAAAGTTCATCCATGTCATTTGTTTAGGGGTGATATGCAGTTGAAATTTTATGTACGACCCCATTCTTTTTTAGAAGATATTCCATGATCCGATTACAAAAATGAGTTCCTAAGCCACTTATCAAGGCATGTGGTGTTCCAAATTGGTGGAAGATGTGGGTTTTTTTAGGAACTCATTAATAGTACGTGAATCATTATTTCTAGTGGGTTTGGCCTTAACCCACATAGAAACATAATCGTCCATAAGAAAAATATATGAAAATTCATTGGAAGGGGGAAATGGTCCCATGAAATCGATGCCCCAAACATCGAAGATCTCACAGAAAATTAAAGGCTTTTCAGGAATTTTATTTCTTTGAGAAATTGTGCCAAACTTTTGGAAAGTGGGAAAAGATTTATAGAACTCATGTAAGTCCTTGAAGAGTGAAGTCCAGAATAATCCCGAGTTAAGGACTTTTTAGGAGGTCCTTTGTGGTCCAAAGTGGCCACCACAAGGCATTGAGTGAAAAAATTCCAAGATGGAGGAATGTTCATCTTCATCAAAACATCTCATAATTACCATGTTATCCCCAATTTTCCAAAGTTTATTATCTTCCCAAAAATGGAATTTTGAATCAATTTTCAGCTTTACTTTTTTTTTATTTTGAAAAATTTTCAGGAAAAACACTAGCAACCAAGTAGTTTACAATTGGGGCATACCATGGTAACATTGGAGTGAGAGATGATAGGTGTTCAGTTGTAAATTTAGGATCAATTATTTCATAATGATAAGAATTAGAAATTATACTTAGGTGATTAGCCATAGGTTTTTCTTTTCTAGGTCTATCTTTAATCACAATGTCAAACTCTTAGAGTATTAAGATCCATATTATTAGCCTTGGTTTGGAATCAATTTTCTTAAGTAAGAACTTTATAACAGAATGGTCTATGAAGATGATGATTTTGGCACCTAAGAGATTGGGCCAAAAATTATCTAAGGCAAAAAACACTTCTAAAAGTTCCTTTTCGGTAACAGTGTAGTGATATTGAGTTTTATCCAATGTTTTTGAGGAATAATATATGACATGATAGATCTTTTCTCTTATTTGACCAAGAACGACCCCAATGGACCTATCAAAAGCATCACACATCAATTTAAAGGGTAAGGACCAATCTGGGGGTTGGATTATTGGGGCGGATGTAAGAACAAATTTGAGTTCAATGAAGGCTCTCTTGCAAGCCTCATAAAAATGGAATTTAACATCATTTTGAAGCATTCGAGTGAGTGAGAGAAAAATCCTACTGAATTTATGGATGAATCGCTGGTAGAAACCGATGTGACCAAGGAATGAATGGATTTATTGAACTATTGTGGGTTTAGGAAATGATTAGATCACCTCAATTTTGGAAGGATCGACTTGAATACTATCTTGTGAAATTATGTGCCCTAGAACAATCCCATTAGTAACCATGAATTTACATTTTTCATAATTCAGTATAAGGTTACATTTGACATATTTTTGAAGGACTAGAGAGAGTGAATGCAAGTAGGATTCAAATGACTCACCATAAATGGTAAATTCATCCATGAATACCGCTATGAAATTCTCAATGAATTTAGAAAAAATGATCATCATACACCTTTGGAATGTTGCAGGAGCATTATAAATGCCAAAAGGCATTCTCATATATGCATATATTCCAAAGGGGAAAGTTAAAGTAGTATTTTCTTGGTCATGAGGTGCTATTGGGATTTGTAAGTAGCTGGTGTATCCATCAAGAAATCAATAATGTGACTTTCCAGCTAACCGTTCTAGAATTTGATTAAGGAAAGTAAGAGGGTGGTGATATTTTCGTGTTTCATCATTCAATTTTTGATAATTGATGCACACACACCATTTTCTTTTCACTCAAGTTGTGACCACCTCTCCATGTTCATTTGTGACAACAATTATCCTACACTTCTTAGGTACCACTAGAATCAGACTAACCCATTCACTATTGAAAATTAGGTAGATAATAACAACTTTAAGAATCTTGGTGATCTCTTCTCAAACCACCTCAAATATGAGTGGACTGAGTCTTATTTGTGGTTTTCTAATTGGTTTGGATGATTCCTCAAGATGTATGTGATTCATGAAATGGGCAGGGTTGATTCCTGGTATATCATCTAGGTTCCAACCTAAGGCTTTTTTATTTTTCTCTAACACCTGAACAAGGTTAGACTCCTTGGTTTTAATAAGCATGGAAGAGAAAATGACAGGATAAGAGTGATCATGGAAAAGTAATGCATATTTTAGGTGTGAAGGAAGAGGTTTTAGATCAGTCTCATCTTTCATTTGTAGTCTAGACAAATCAAGAATGCAGGAAGGGACTTTAGTTTGTTTTGATTCACTTTCCTTAATACTGACCAATGTAGAATAGTAGAGATTAGAGTTGAGATGGGATTCAAGAGAGTTTTCAAGATCATCTAGATTGATGGGGTCTATAAATGAGATGTCAACATCAACTTCCCTATTTATGACTTGGTTAATCATGGTGAAAATTTTACAAGCTCCACTCTCATTTAAACATGATGAACATGATAGAATGGGGTTAAATTGACTCTCAGAAGTGTCCTCAGAATCATGGATTGAAAAGTCAAGGTGATCCTCAGATGGATATTGCATGGCTTGAAAAATTTTGAACACCAAATTCCATGGATAAGATGTCTGTATGGACATCAATCTTAGTTCTACATGTCATGAGGAATGGTCTTCCTTAAATTAGGGGAGATAGAGAAGAGATTATCTCACCTTCCATGCCTAGGACATAGAAATCAGCAGGGAAGATAAGATCATTAACTAGGATAAGGACATCCTCAATTATTCCCTTAGGTTTGGTTGTGATTCGATTGGATAATTGGATGACAACACTCATTGGGTGCACGAGACCTAGACAAATTTTAGAGAAGATAAATTTGTGCATGACATTTATCGAAGCTCCTAGGTCAATGAGTGCATCATCAAACATGGAAGTCCCTATTTGGTATGGAACCATAAAAGTACCTGGATCTTTTCACTTCATGGGTATGGACTAATGGGTTGAAACATTCTCAATGATCCTAAGTTGTCTCTTATGGGTGTATAATTCCTTAAGAAACTTGACATACTTAGGATTTTTTTGATGGAATCTAAGAGGGGAATATTTCATCAACACATCTAAACATGTTGAACATTTCAGGATCAGGTTCAAAGGAATTCCTTGTCTTAGAGACAACTTGAGGAAAAGGAATTGGGTTCCTTAGAGGAATGTAAGGAGGTGATGTAGTGGATTTAGGTTCATTTTATGAATTTTTGTCCTTTTCATTTTCAAGATCAACATTCAAAGGTTCATTTGAGGATCCATCACGAGGATTGGAAATTTATTTTCCCAATCTAAGTGAAATTTCACTCAAATTACCCTTAGGGTTGGGCAACAGTTGAGTTGGGAGTTGGTAAGAATTGGATGGTTTCTGCTAGCTAAGGCGGGATGCAAGTTGAACAATTTGGCTTACAATATTTTTAAGGCTAGAATGGGTGAAGGAGGCAATATCTTCTACAATTCTTTCCCATGGTTTCTTTAAATAATAGACATCTCCCACATTGGGAATACCTTAATTTTGGTTCTTGGTAAAGTGCTTGTATTAGGTTGGGAATTGGGAAGGCTCATTAGGATAGTGAAATCCATGAGGAGCAAGAGGAGGATTGATCCTTTGAGGTTGAGGAGCAAAAGGATAAGGTTGTTGGAAGTTACCATCACCTTGACTATATTGGAATTGGTTTGGATTTTGAGGAGGGAACTGAGGAGGATGAGAAATGGGATTACCATACCTCAATCCTGGGTTAAAGGTAGAAGAGAAAGTCTCATATTGGGGTTGGTTGAAGTTTCTAATTAACTAACATGATTATTGAGGGTTGGTGTTCCTCTGAGCATATACTTCATTGAGCTCCATTGGTCCAGATGAATTGGATAGATCCTCTTGAACTTGTGGACATGTGTCGATGAGATGGTGAGCTACAGATTCCACAATTCTTGATAGGTTTAGGGAAAAAATATTGTGGAGAAGATGAGGTTGGGGCTTTGGCAGCCACCACTAGTTATCTCACAAGATATGTAAGTTCACTCATTCACTTGGTCATCTTGTTGGGATCCATGGATTGATTATCTTAGACTTGTTTGATTATTGATTATTTTGAAAGCTAATAAGTTTTTATACAAATAATTATTTTGACCAAAGTCTGAATATGTTGTTTAGAGCCCTTACATTTTTGTTGAAGTTTGTTAAAGTATGATGTCCAGTTTTTCACTAAGTATGGGAAACCCTAATTTCGTAATAGTGAAAAGTATGGTTCATAAAACCTACATTACTTTTCATCATCCACATGATACATTATTGTTCATGAATAGTGTATGGTTTATCAACCCTATGTTATTGTTCATCATCCATACGATACGTTACTATTCATGAATAGTGGAAAGTATGGTTCATTAACCCTATGTTACTGTTCATGAATAGTGTAAAGTATAGTTCATACCCTACGTTACTGCTCATTCCACAAAGTATGGTTCATACCCTATGTTATTATTCATGAATAGTGTAAAGTATGGTTCATCAACCCCATATTACTATTCATTCCAAAGTTACTGTTCATTTGGTGTATTTTTTTAAATTGATTTTCTACATATATATGGATTATTTTTAAAGGTTTTTCTACTGAAAAAATTCTCATTAAATATAAGGATTATAATCGAAGAGTTTTTAATATTTTTGGTGGAATATTTATATAGGAAAATTAATAAATTTTCAACATCTTTTTCCCATTAATTTGGAGGTTTCAAAATTGTTTAAATTCAAATTTTTGAATTTACTTACAGAATGTGCAACTAGTTTTCTGGAACTATTTTTACTAAATTTAAATTGGTTTAAATGTATTTAAATTAGTGTTTTAAATCATTCAACGCTACTAAATTTGTGGAGATATTTTTGGAAGAGTTATTCAAATTATTTTAAATTCTTTTTAAGATTTATTCTACAGGAATAAAGAGGCAACAATGATTCATTTTTCATAGAGATGTTTATGAAAGCTCTTGACTCAATTTATTTTGAATTTCTAAAGGAATCGAAGCTGCTGCAACTGATGGATATTTATTCATTATATATATCATTCCTTCTTGAAGGTTATAGACACACAATACTATAGAAATACAAAATACATGGGATAAAATTTTTGATACTCTGTTTTTCACCAAGAAAGTGTTGTGAACTTTGAACCTGATGTGCATTTGTAACATCCTACAACACTCTGTTTCATCACTTGCATGATCTCTCAAGGGTTGAATTAATTCTTCTTCGACTACAATTTCCTTGATAGGACGAGCTGATCTAATCATCAATAACCAGTACTTGAGTTTTAATTGTTTATCATCATTCGTCTGGTTGTGAGTCTGTAACACTATTCCCTATATCTCACACACACTCTATTTTTCTATTTATGATTTTTCACAAAAAAGAATTATTTGTTATTCTATTTTCTTGGGTTGTTAATATAGGATTTTTAAGAACCCTTTTTTTTCTGTGAAAGACTTTTTAATATTCTTGATGATATTCTAGAGCAGCGCCTTCAGACGGCGTGCGATTCCGAGCCCCGGAGTGACCGGAATTAAATTTTCAGTGCGTTCACACTGGAAACACAAAATAAATGGTATAACTCCTAAACGGTACACCAGATTAGGGATCCGAGTGCACGGATGAGTCCGAAATGGGGTTTTTACCCTAGTAACGACATAAAACCTGTCGGCCCAGGATTTTTGGACCCCTCACCCGCTCCCGGAACGTTAAACGGATAAATAAATAAATAAATTTATTCATTTAATGGTTAAACTCGAGTATCTCTTAAATGGTGGCTCGGATTGGAAAACTGAGGGCAACTTTGAGTTCGGAATGTACTGTTGACCCTAGGATAGGTACAAGTTTCGCGGGCACGAACCGTCTGTGAAAAATGGCCCAGGGGGCGTTTTTGTAATTTGGCGGCCTCAGGCGCTAACCTTAATAACTTTAGAACGGGGTCTCGGATTAAAATTATGAGACCGTAGTTGTGCTCGGGAGGTGGTGTTTACCCTAGGGGGAGCTTAATCTTGACCGCGCCAGAGGGTTTGGACGCGGGTGTTTTAGGGGTCGAGACTTTTAATTAAAGAGTTTATTTATTTAAACTCTCCCCTCCTCCCCTTCCTCCCCATTGAACCCCCTAGAGATACCCATCCCCTCTCCTCCTCTATCTCCGGCGAGGCAACTCCGGCGAGGCGACTCCGGCGAGGTGCGGTGATGCCGACAGATCGACGCGAAGCTCCGGGCGAAGCCCAGCGAGGTAGGAGGTTTTGTTGTGTTTTTATTTCTGAACCCCCATTTGAGTTCGATTATATGCATAAATTTGTTGTTTGATCCTCGAAAAAATCCCATAATCTTGTAATAGATTTTATAATCTTTCCGACGCATCTTTCGGATTTCAATTCTGAGTCCCAAGCTGCTCATGGATGTTCGCCGAAGTTTGCAGGAAATGGGGGGATCGGCAGGGCGGCGCGGTGGTTCGGCCGAGCTTCAGGCGGTCGGGGGCTCACAGCGGCAGCAGGGGGGGTGTCCGCTGGATTCTGCGGGTGTTGCGGCGTGAGTCAGGCGGCGGCCGTGCTTCAGGGGGGTCGACGGTCGTCGGCGCGAGGGCGAGCGGGTGCCTGCCTGCGGAGGAGCTCCGCGGCACGGAGCGACGACCGGGGTCGCACTGTGCGACCCCGCGGCCAGACCAAGACCCACCAAAGGCGGGTCTCCGCGTGAGAGGTGACCGGCCTTCAGGCCGGTCGGTGGGGAAGTGGACCGTGGGTCCACGTCCGGCCCGCGCGGCCGAACCGCGGGCTGGCCCGGGCCGGGCGGACCGGCCGGTCCAGCCCAAGGGGCTTTGCCCCTCAGTTTCCGACGCCCGTAGCTTTTGCTACGGGCGTCCGTTTTGTGTGACGTCAGTGGTAGTGCGGATATCGCATCAAGGCGGACCATTTGAGATGGTTTTGAGAATTTTTAATTCCCGAAACGAGGGCCTCGGAGGCGCGATGCGTCTTTAAGTGGACGAGCGTTTTCCCCGAGATTCTTGTTTTGGACGGCGCTGACGCGTCCGATGTCTGATTTAAGCGTCGTTAGTGGCGTTGGGACCCTGGAACCGAGACGGAGCTTTCCAGGGTGGTTTTAGGCATTGAGGCTGAAGTTGAGGCGAGGGACCCACGACCTGTCTTTCGAGCTGCATGCAACGTTTCACGACTTTTTCATCGGGCGTCCATTTGGGGCGTGCGAGCAGTCGTTTCTAGATGTTTTTCCGAGGGGATTGCAATGGTGCAATTCGCCCGCCCTAATTCGGCACGATGGCACGGGCCCCGCGAGGGCCGTTTCGGGAGTTGATGGTGATTTCCATCTTTATCACCGGGTGTCCGTTTCAGACAAGTGATTAGTTGAACTTGTGTACTTTTTCGAGAGGATCGCAATGGTGTGATCTGTTCGTTGTGTTTAGGGACCAGGTTGCGGGTCCCACGAAGCACTGCTCCTGTGCGGTGCGCCAGAATGCACCTTTTTCTTTGGATATCCATTGCACTTATGTGGGTAGTGCTTTCGACGTGTTTTCCCGAGGGGATCGCATTGGTGTGATGCGCCTGACTGTTTTCGGGGCCGAGGCTCGAGATCACGGGATGTCGTTCGGCGTAAAGTGGTGTGGGACGACTTTTTCGTCGGATATCTATTGGGGGCGTGCGAGAAGTCGATCTTGCATGTTTTTCTGCGAGGATTACAATGGTGAAATCTGTTCAGGTGAGCGGAGTCTCATACGCGATCTTATTAAATGTGGAAATGTGAAGGTGCCCTGGGGGTGGTTCTTCTACTGTGTTCGTAGCAGACCCTTGGCATGTGATCGCGTGCACTCCCGTGTGAGTGAAGTAATGCTTGAATAGATGTGGCTGGTCGTGCCCCAGTCGTTGAGGTGGAAAGTTGGAGATGTTACGTCACGCCTTCACGTTGACGTTGGGTGCCGTGTGCATGATAGACCTTGGGTTGAAAGTGAGGTATACTCTGAGAGTATACGGGAGCGCTTAGAGGTACATGTGGTTGTTTGTACCTGAGAACGTTTGTGCATTTGGTTGGGGTTGACTTGGGGCCACACGTCGTGTGGTCCCCATGTGCGTGTCATGCTCTGCTTTACGTACTTTGACATCTCGCGGCGTAGAGGGTCCCTCTGTGCTCGTTTGTTTGACCAATAGGGTTGAGTGGTCTCACCCTAGTTTCGTTCTCGATGGATCAGCCGGTAGCGGTGCTAGTGACACCCAGTGATGAAGCAGGCGTTGAAACTTTTTTTGGTGAGTTGTTCGGGAGTTGGGTGGTTGCGCGATACCCACTCCGGGTTTGGTTAGCCAGTGTTGTACCCTCCAGTGGAGATGGACAGAGTAGTTCTAAGTTTTACCCTCCAACGGGGTTGGGCAGTGGGTTACTCATCAGCTTCTAGGGTCTACCGCTCTAGCAGATACTAGGCAGTGGGTCACCCGACACACATAGGGTCTACCCTCTAGAAGAGATTGGGCAGTGGGTCACCCGACGACCTCTTAGGGTTTACCCTCCAGCAGGGCTGGGCAGTGGGTCGCCCGTCGTCTAGTTCCAGGTATACCCTCCAGCAAGGCTGGGCAGTGGGTCACTTGTCGACTTATTCCAGGTCTACCCTCCAGCAGGGCTGGGCAGTGGGTCGCCTGATGATGTATTAGGGTTTACCCTCCAGTAGGGCTAGGCAGTGGGTCACCTGATATCTTTTTAGGGTTTACCCTCCAGCGGGGCTGGGCAGTGGGTCACCCGATATCATAGTATGAATTACCCTCCAGCAGGGCTGGGCAGTGGGACACCCGTTGATATTCCAGACTCAGTCCTTTCTACTAGGCTAGTCTGTGGCTTTCCTCCGTGATTACCGAAGCGGGACTCTTGGTTGTACGGGTCAATGTTGGAACGAATTTGACTTTGAGAAGACCTCTCGACTGTAGGTCAGTGAAGAAGTGTAGTTTGACTTTCCCGAGAATTCTCAAGTACGAGGGGCGCTTTCCCCACTGAGACGCGTTCTTGTGACATGATTTAAAACCGTGCGGGTGATTCAGTGCCGTCCAAAGCGGATTGTGTCGAAGTGCGGTGATTGAGTCCCTTGGCTTGAGGTTCGGGGCAGACGTGCGGGATGCTGGCCACCGATGGAGTTTACTTCTGGGACCGTTGTCTACTCGTTTTCTTGGGCTGATCTACAAGACAAAGATCCCATTACGATGTTGTTCGGGCTTCTTTATTGAGCATAAGGATATGTATATAACTTGTTTCCGATACCCACTTCTTGGGTTTGGTTACTCTCTTTCCAAGGGAGGCGAAGACGCGTGGGGTATGCCACGTGCTTTCCATGTCTAGCTTCTCATGGTTGGACGAGTCTACTCTCCTGCTATAGGTAGCGAAGTCTTGACAGGAAGTTCATCTTCTCACCGTTTCCAGCTCCTTGTGTCTGGACGAGTTTACCTTCTTTCCTCTTGTTGGGATGAGCTGGACTCTTTACGGTACTCCTTACTGCACTCTCGATTATACTCCTTTACTTTTCCCTGTTCGCTCTACTGCTCACCCTTCGGTACCTCCTTTGTTACTCCCTCAAGATTTCGGGGTATTCTACTGAGTATTTTAATACTCACCCCTGCTTGGGCTTTGCCCGCACTTCGTGTGCCCTTGCAGGCGATGGACAAGTTGGTCGTGACTTCAGTGGAGCTTAGGAGTTCAGGAGCTTGGACTGCGTGCGGTGGTCGTGGTTAGGTCCAAGGTGGGGGACCCCTTCCGGCTATTTTTCTTTTGTTTACCTATTGCCGGGTTGTGGAACCTTTTCTGTTTGGGTGCGTGTTTTTTCCCTTTTCTTTTCAATGTACCTCCAACTTTCTTTGTACTTGTAGAGGTCGATGCACTTTGTGGTTTATATATAGCAGTTGCCCTTTTTCTTTACTTGTCTTTTCTTTTACTCTACACTTTTGCATTGAGTGTGCTGCGTGTGTGTGTGTACAGGTATTTAGGCAAAGGCCTCCCTGAGTTGTTGTGCCTTCGACGCTGGTCGCCATCCCCCGGCCTATGGAGGCGGGCTTAGGGTAGTTGCGACTCGAGCCCGGGTAAAGTCGGGTCGTGACAAAGTGGTATCAGAGGTGGTTCATTCCTTGGACACTGTTCGGACATCCCTAAAAGAGGAATTGGTTGGGATTTAGGGAAACAGTGTTAACGTGTCTCGAGAGCGGATCTCAGGCCAGGGAGTCCAGTGATGGTGTGGCGGCCGACGTATCCATTCACCAGGACTTTGATAACCCGCTTGTCGACTCGACACGCTGAGACACTTGTTGCAGGGGAAATTGGTTTGTGCATCACATAAGATTGAGTCTTTAACTGTCCTTCTTGAGTCATCTCCCCATCTTTGTTGTTATTGGTATATACATATATGCTCATTTGATCGTGGCACTCCTTGATAATATTCAGGATGTCTCCGTGAAGACAACCATCCAGGATACCAGCTTTGGTTCATGACGACGACCCTGTGAGCTACGATGCCACAGTCCAGAACCCATCATGCGAGCCCTTTTCTCCAGGTGGGCCGGTAGTAGCACCCCCACCTGTTGAGCAGCAGACAACTTCAGTAGAGAAGACGGGGCTTGAGCGCAGGTTGAGCTCGCTCCGTGAGTTCCAGCAGTAGAGACCGCTGAGATTCAGTGGTGAGCCAGACCCTCATCCAGCAGAGGGTTGGCTAGATACAGTGGTTCGCCTTTTCAGGCTTGTGCAGACGCCGTCATATCTTATGGTGGCTTTGGCAGCTGACCTTTTTCGTGGAGCAGCTTGGCGTTGGTGGAGTCTGGTGACTCAATTTCTTGACGAGTCGTCGCTTTCGTGGGGTGACTTTCTGTTGCCATTTTGTGAGGAGTTTTCCCCTCCTGCTTGCGCTCCGTTCGGATTCAAGAGCTCCTGCAGTTTCATCGGGGAGGGATGACGGTGGCCGAGTACGCGGCTAGTTTGGCAGACCGTGCACGCTTTTACCCGGACTTGGTCTATGACGACAACATCCGAGCGCGGAAGTTTGAGGAGGGTCTCCACCGAGAGATTCGTGCTGTCATAGTACCCTTGGGAATTTCCACATATGTCGGGGTGCTAGATCAGGTGCTGGTGATAGAGAGCTTCTTGTCACGTTCTAGAGTTGGTGGTGGCAGCAGGCGTGTCAGAGTCGAGACGTTTGCCGCAGCTCGTGGGTGTCGGAAAGAAGATCCTCGACGCAGGTGGATTTCTGACAACTAGACTCAGGGGTGTGGTCGTACACCATAGTTGCACCGGAGGGCACCAGTGCAGCCCAGAGAGATTCGATGCTATGCTTGCGATGGGCGATGTCACTTGGCATGAGACTGCCCGACCAGGCATGCAGAGAGCTTCGGGCAGGTAGCAGGTGTACCACCATGATGGAGGCAGCGCCGTGATCGGAGTAGTACCCATAGAGGTGGTGCTAGTAGAGGAGCGGGAGGAGCTGGTAGTGGGGGACGACTTTACGAGGTCTTCCCATCACCACTAGGTGGTCCATGACAGGCTCCGGGAGCTGACAGTTGGGACCGAGGATAGTCGCGAGCTTTGGATGTCTACTATCCTGCAGAGCATGAGGTGATAAGGGGTAAACTCTACAGCTCTTCTACTTTTTGCAGTAGAATTATTAGACTCTGTGTGTGGAATGCTTTCTTCCATGATCCTTGCTTGCGGTGTTACCAGGGTGGCGTAGGGCGTTGGTGTAACCCTGGGATAGTATGATAAAAGGGCGTGAGACCTTTTCCTTTAGTTGATGGTGTTTACTCTTTCGCTTCTGAGTGTGTAAGAGGGCCTTGGCTATGAGACATTGACTGTGAAATCTTTTGTGACCAGATATCCTTGGGTGTTTCACCATATGGATATTATGAAGGAGGGAATCACCGGGCCTTGTTCTAGGTGCGGGCAGTGATTCCAGTCACGACATGCGACGTAAGGGTTCGGATGGGGAGGTGAGCTACCCCCGAGGTCCTTCAGACCGTTTGAGACCATGCAGAGGGATGACGAGGTTCCCTACTGCCTTGCTCTAACCCCAAGGTCTGGATTGGGTGCACGACATCGGCAAGGGCCGACCTCGCATGAATAGATCAATCCTTTGGTCTGTGTGCGGTGACGCAGAGCTGTGCGTGGGTTCTTCTGGGTATGGGAAATCCAGGTGTGGGATTAGTACCCTGTGTTGCTCCCTAGTTTTTCTTTCCGGGGATGAAAATATTGAAGTAGGGAATGATGTAAGAACCCGGTTTTTGCTGTGAAAGACTTTGGAATATTCTTGATGATATTCCAGAGCTGCGCCTTCAGACAGCATGCGATTCCGAGCCCCGGAGTGACCAGAATTAAATTTTTAGTGCGTTCACACTGGAAACGCCAAATAAATGGTATAACTCCTAAATGGAGCACCGAATCAGGGATCTGAGTGTACGGATGGGTCTGGAATGAGGTGTTTACCCTAGGAACGACATAAAACTTTTCGGCACAAGATGTTTGGACCCCTCGCCAGCTCCCGGAACGTTAAACAGATAAATAAATAAATAAATTTATTCATTTAATGGTTAAAATCTAGTATCTCTTAAACGGTGGCTCGGACTAGAAAACTGAGGGTACCGTTGAGTTCAGAATATACCGTTGACCCTAGGAGAGGTACAAGTCTCACGGGCACGGGCCGTCTGTGAAAAATGGCCCCGGGGGCATTTTCGTAATTTGGCGGCCTCGAGCGCTAAGTTTAATAACTTTTGAACGGGGTCTCGGATTAAAATTACGAGACCTCCGTTGTGCTCATGAGGTGGTATTTACCCTGGGGGGAGCTTAATCTTGACCACACCAGAGGGTTTGGGCGCGGGTGTTTTAGGGGTCGAGACTTTTAATTAAAGAGTTTATTTATTTAAACTCTCCCCTCCTCCCCTTCCTCCCCATTGAACCCCCTGGAGATACCCCTCCCCTATCCTCCTCCATCTCCAGCAAGGCAACACTGGTGAGGTGCGGTGATGTCGGCGGATCGACGTGAAGCTCCGGGTGAAGCCCAGCGAGGTAGGAGGTCTTGTTGTGTTTTTATTTCCGAACCTCCCTTTGAGTTCAATTATATGCATCAATTTGTTGTTTGATCCTTGAAAAAATCCCATAATCTTGTATTAGATTTTATAATCTTTCCGACTCATCTTTCAGATTTCAATTCCGAGTCCCGAGCTACTCATGGATGTTCGCCGAAGTTTGCGGGAAATGGGGGGATCAGCAGAGCAGCGCAGTGGTTCGGCCGAGCTTCAGGCGGCCGGGGGCTCACAGCGGCAGCAGGGAGGGTGTTCACGGGCATCTGCGGGTGTCGCGGCGTGAGGCAGGTAGCGGCCGCGCTTCAGGGGGGTCGGCAGTCGTCGGCACGAGGGCGAGTGGGTGCCTGCCTGCAGAAGAGCTCCGCGGCACGGAGCGACGACCGGGGTCGCGCTGTGCGACCCCGCGGCCAGACCAAGACCCGCCAAAGGTGGGTCTCTGCGTGAGAGGTGACCGGAATTCAGGCCGGTCAGTGGGGAAGTGGACCGCGGGTCCACGGCCGGCCCGCACGGCCGAACCGCGGGCCGGCTCGGGCCGGGCGGACCGGCCGGTCCCCCCCAAGGGGCTTTGCCCCTCAGTTTCCGACGCCCGTAGCTTTCGCTACGGGCGTCCGTTTTGTGTGCTGTCAGCGGTAGCGTGGATCTCCCGTCAAGGCGGACCTTTTGAGATGGTTATGGGAATTTTTAATTCCCGAAATGAGGGGCCTCGGAGGCGCGACACGTCTTTAAGTGGACGAACGTTTTTCCCGAGATTCTTGTTTTGGACGGCGCGGACGCGTCCGACGTCCGATTTAAGCGTCGTCAGTGGAATTGGGACCCTGGAACCAAGACAGAGCTTTCCAGAGTGGTTTCAGGCGTTGAGGCCGAAGTTGAGGCGAGGGCCCCACGACCCGTCTTTCGAGCTGCGTGCAGCGTTTCACGACTTTTTCATCGGGCGTCCGTTTGGGGCGTGCGAGCAGTCGTTTCTAGATGTTTTTCCGAGGGGATTGAAATGGTGCAATTTGCCCACCCTAATTCGGCACGATGGCGTGGGCCCCGTGAGGGCCGTTTCGGGAGTTGACGGTGATTTCCAGCTTTATCACCGGGTGTCCGTTTCGGATAAGTGATTAGTTGAACTTGTGTAATTTTTTGAGAGGATCGCAACGGTGCGATCCGTTCGTTGTGTTTCGGGATTGGGTTGCGGGTCCCATGAATTACCGCTCGTGTGAGGTGCACCGGAATGCACCTTTTTCTCCGGATATCCGTTTCACTTATGTGAGTAGTGCTTTCGACGTGTTTTCTCGAGGGGATCACATTGGTGCGATGCGCCCGACTGTTTTCGGGGCCGAGGCTCGGGATCACGGGACGTCGTTCAGCGTAAAGCGGTGTGGGGCGACTTTTTCGTCAGATATCCGTTGGGGGCGTGCGAGCAGTCAATCTCGCATGTTTTTCCACGAGGATTACAACAGTGAAATCTTTTCAGGCGAGCAGAGTCTCATACACGATCTTATTAAATGTGGAAATGTGAATGTTCCATGGGGGCGGTTCTTCTACTGTGTTTGTAGCGGACCCTTGGCGTGTGATCTTGTGCACTCCCGTGTTGGTGAAGTAATGCTTGAATAGATGTGGTTGGTCATGCCCCAGTCATTGAGGCGGCAAGTTGGAGATGTTATGTCACGCCTTCACGTTGACGTTGGGTGTCGTGTGCATGATAGCCCTTGGGCTGAAAGTGAGGTATACTCTAGGAGTATACGGGAGCGCTTAGAGGTACATGTTGTTGTTTGTACCTGAGAACGTTTGTGCGTTCGGTTGGGGTTGACTTGGGGCCACACGTTGTGTGGGCCCCATGTGTGTGCCATGCTCTACTTTGCGTACTTTGACATCTCGTGATGTAGAGGGTCCCTCTATGCTTGTTTGTTTGACCAGCAGGGTTGAGTGGTCTCTCCCTGGTTTCGTTCTCGATGGATCGGCCGGTAGCGGTGCTAGTGACACCCAGTGATGGAGCAGGCATTGAACCTCTTTTGGGTGAGTTGTTTGGGAGTTGGGTGGTTGCACGATACCCACTCCGGGTTCGGTTGGCCAGTGTTGTACCCTCCAGTGGAGATGGCCAGAGCAGTACTGAGTTTTACCCTCCAGCGGGGCTGGGTAGTGGGTTACTCATCGGCTTCTAGGGTCTACCCTGTAGTGACTGAGCAGTGGGTCACCTGACACTCTTAGGGTCTACCCTCTAGCAGAGACTAGGTAGTGGGTCACCCGACGCACATAGGTTCTACCCTCCAGCAGAGACTGGGCAGTGGGTCACCCGATGACCTCTTAGGGTTTACCCTCCAGTAGGGCTGGGCAGTGGGTCGCCCGTCGTCTAGTTCCGGGTATACCCTCCAGCATGGCTGGACAGTGGGTCGCCTGTCAACTTATTCCAGGTCTACCCTCCAGTAGGGCTGGGCAGTGGGTCTCCTGATGATGTATTAGGGTTTACCCTCCAGCAGGGCTAGGCAGTGGGTCACCCGATATCTTGTTAGGGTTTACCCTCCAGCGGGGCTGGGCAGTGGGTCACCTGATATCATAATATGAATTACCCTTCAGCAGGGCTGGGCAGTGGGATACCCATTGATATTCCAGACTCAGTCCTTTCTAATAGGCTAGTCTGTGGCTTTCCTCTGTGATTACCGGAGCGGGACCCTTGTTTGTATGGGTCAGTGTTGGAACGACTTTGACTTTGAGAAGACCTCTCGACTGCAGGGCAGTGACGATGTGTGGTTTGACTTTCCCTAGAATTCTCAACTATGAGGGGAACTTTCCCCACCAAGATGCATTCTTGTGACACAATCTAAAACCGTGCGGGCGAGTCAGTGCCGCCCAAAGTGGAGTGTCGAAGTGCGGTGATTGAGTCCCTGGGCTTGCGGTTCGGGGCAGACGTGCAGGATGCTGGGCACCGATGGAGTTTACTTCTGGGACCGTTGGCTACTCGTTTTCTTGGGCTGAGATACGGGACGGAGATCCCCTTACGATGTTTTACGAGCTTCTTGATTGAGCATAAGGATATGTATATACCTTGTTTCCGGTACCCACTTCTTGGGTTTGGTTACTCTCCTTCGAGGGGAGGTGAAGACGCGCGGGGTATGCCACGTGCTTTCCGTGTCTATCTTCTCGTGGTTGGACGAGTCTACTCTCCTACTATAGGTATCGAAGTCTCGACAGGAAGTTCATCTTCTCACCATTTCCATCTCCTTGTGTCTGGACGAGTTTACCTTCTTTCCTCTTGTTGGGTTGAGCTGGACTCTTTACGGTACTCCTTACTGCACTCTCGATTGTACTCCTTTACTTTTCCCTGTTCGCTCTACTGCTCACCCTTCGGTACCTCCTTTTTTGCTCCCTCGAGCCTTCGGGGTATCCTACTGAGTATTTTTATACTCACCCCTACTTGGTCTTTTCCCGCACTTGTTGTGCCCTTGCAGGTGACAGACAGGTTGGTCGTGACTTTAGTGGAGCTTAGGAGTTCAGGAGCTTGGACTGCGTGCGGTGGTCATGGTTAGGTCCCAGGTGGGGGACCCCTTCCGGCTATTTTTCTTTTGTTTACCTATTTCCGGGTTGTGGCACCTTTTCTGTTTGGGCGTGTGTTTTTCCCCTTTTCTTTTCAGTGTACCTTCAGCTTTCTTTGTACTTGTAGAGGTCGATGCACTTTGTGGTTTATATATAGCAGTTTCCCTTTTTCTTTACTTGTCTTTTCTTTTACTCTGCACTTTTGCATTGAGTGTGCTGTGTGTGTGTGTGTACAGGTATTTAGGAAAAGGCCTCCCCGAGTTGTTGTGCCTTCGGCGCTGGTCCCCAGCCCCTGGCCTATGGAGGCGGGCTTGGGGTAGTTGCGACTCAAGCCCGGGTAGGGTCGGGTCGTGACAGGATTCTAAAGTCGAGATATAAGGGTTTTGACTCCCTTTATCCAATGTTAGGAATATTAAGGTTGTGACTCCCTCTGTCTAAATTCAAGTGGTAAGGGTCGTGACTCCCCACACAAGAGTCAGTTTCATGGTTATCCATCCACTAGAAAAGGATTTTTTAATTGGGTTATGATTCCCCTATAAAAATAATTTTTAGTGCCATGTATCTCTCACTGAGTAGAGAGGTATAAGAGTATAAGTAGGCCCACTTCATACTAAACTACTATAAAAAACATCCTTGCGTTATTTACTTTTTCCACTGCTAATTAACTATAATAATTAACTTTGATAAATAATTTTATTAATAAATTTATTTGATTTTTTTTGAATTTGGTCTATTCACCCCCTCTAGACCATCTTCTATTACCCTATCTGACCTAACAATAAATTCTGTAAGAAGAGTCACTTCATGTCATTCTATGTGGTTATGGAACCAGGAAGGAGGTAGTAGAGCCATGACTTGGTAGAGTCATCTAGGGAGAAAGGGAATGCTTGAAGTTTGATTTGTTCTTCAGAAACCCTAGGAGGATTCATGGTAGAGCACACCACTTGGAACTCTTTGAGATGAAGATGTGGATTCTCTATGGTTAGCCAGTGGAAATGGGGAAGAAAATGAATCAAACCCAATTTGAGTTTGAAATAAGCCTCAATTTTTTTATATTGAATACTAAGGGGTTGGTAATTTATATTAGGGGAAACGAGTTCTTTTAAGGTTTATTCCATAGTATTAGACATATTTAGAACAACTAGATGGGAAATGAATGGGTCAAGAGTGATTTTATTATATATAATGTTTCTCCTAAGTCAACAAAGAGTTCACTCAATTTTTGGTTCAAACAAATCTGATGGATTGTTTGGGAAGATATGGGGAATTCAAATAAGTTTGGAAAGGATGAGGAAGGTGGGTTTTCTTTGTTTGTTTTTTTATATATTTTTTACTTTATTTTTTTTTTGTTTTTTTGTTTTTTTTAAAAAAACATCAAAATATACCGACTACTATTTGAACCATCCCCAAAAAAGGAACCATTTGAAGCATGGACAATTTTCACCTATCGACCATTCAAAGGTTCGATGATCTGATAATGTGTATAGCAGCACTCATGTCAAATCCTTGGGGATGGTACAAATTTAGAGTCGATTATTTCTGTTTTGTTTGTCTTTTTAATGGGGGGTTTATTTGAAAAGATTAATTAAATTTATTTATGGTTGATGTTTGATTTTAAAATTTGATAAATATTGGGGTGATTTTATTATTTGTGATTTTAAGATTATGATATCCCTGAGCTTTGATTTATATTTCATTAAATTAACACCCACTTCATAAGATGATTTTGATCAAAATTACCAAGTGTTGAGGCCTTAGTCCAGGCCTTAACTTAACTTAGGGTTTTAATCTAAATTATCACTTGTTTATGGTAGTGTATTTATGGTTCCAATAATCCATGTAATCCACATGTTAAACGAAACATGTCATTAATCCATGACATTTTAAGTTCAACATACGCAATGTTAACCTAAAGAATATTCAACGAGTAAAAGCTTTCAATCACTTAATATCCCCAAATCATGACTCACACAAATAGTAGATTTATTCAAGCATTGATATGGTTATTAATATGGTTTATTTTGTTTAGGGTTATGATTTAAAAAGATAATAAAAATAAAGGGACAAGATAAGAGTAGTGCACCAAACACACACACAAACTGTAAAGAGAATTAAATACATACTTTCAATTGAATGAGAAAGTGAGAAAAGAAAGAGGTTTTTTCTAATTGATTTAAACTATTTTAAGAAAATTAATATTACAAAAAATAATTTTGATGAGGATGAGATATAATGATTAAGTAAATTTCATTAAAATTATATTGAAATGAAAATAAACTTACACGGTTATAATTGAAAACAAACATAAACAAACATGAAAAGAAAAGTGGAGGAGATGTATCTATTGTTAAAAAAAGATTAAGGAAAGTCCTCCCACACCCTTAGAAAGGATATGTTCATTCCAAATCTCCTATTTTTCTATTAAATTCCAACCCCTTTCAAGGAGAATAGGGGAAGTATTTATATCCCAAGGTGGTAGAATTTTTTCATTCCAAATCTTCCCCTCAAGTTGAATTGATAATTTGATAAATAATAAATCCAAATATGGAGAAATATTATTCTTAAAAATTGTAGATAAAGATATTTATAGTACACCATAAAGATTTGGCATCCATTGCAAATTTTTATCCAAATTTATGTCTATTTTACTAAATAATGTCCAACTGTTCATTTTTATCAACACTTTTTCGAAGTCCGAAATATGAATGAGTTTTTTAATAGGAAGATTCCCTCAAATCCGAACCATTTCTTATATAAATTAGGACTTCTATATATTTTATTTCATAATGAAAAATATCAGATCAATTTTATGTCTATATTAGGAGAGAACTCAATGATTATTTTATGATTTTAATTCCCAGATATAATGGTGGACTGAACATAAAAACATTAGTTGGGGCCCTTTTTGGTGGATTTGAGACTTGAAATTTTTATCCAAGATTAATTTTATTGTCCCCGTAATTTTTGTGGATAATAAAATAATTTATACTTCTATATTGATGCCATAAATTCTATATTTATGGCTGGTCCTGTTTTCTCAACATATTTTTTGGGCCTTCTTGTGTGGTTTATATAGCCCTTCAAATGAAAGAATCGGTCAAAGGTACTTTCTAATGATATGTTTTAATTTTGATCAGGAACAATAAAAAAGAATAATAACATAATTTGGATTAGTATGATGAAATATATGATCAAAAATTAAACTAAAATTTAATTAAATGAACTCAAACAATGCTCTTCTAATGTGTTTATGGTCAAAACATAAACATTTATTGGAAATTAATCATTTTTAAGTGACAATTATATGATGGGAGTAGTGTAAATCATGAATGAATATGTAATATAATTATAACAAGTTTATTTATCCCTACTCAGTTTCTAGTTTTCAAACAAATGAAATTAATTTCTTCTCATCTTATCATTTATTTTTCTCTTCTAATCAATCAAGCCAAACTAGCCCTAAAAGCTTGTTTTTGGGGCTTTTCTAACCAGGGTGAAATGTAATTAAATGATACATTGTTTGGATAAATCTATAAATTAAAATATCAATTAAACATTGTGTTGTAACTTTGATTGAGAATATAACTAACGGTTCAGATTGATCTCAATTCTCATGAATAGATCTAATAGGTGGAATTGAAGAAATGAGATAGAGCTTTTTAAAATTAATGATATTAGAAATTTTATCTTATTGGAATGGAATTCAGGAGAATTAACACCCATGAAAATTGTGACATTCATAATAATCATATTATTTTATAATGTTCATCCTTGAATGTGATTGATTTTATAGAACACAATTTGTAATATCCCAAGATTTTAAAAGAACTTCATGTTTGATAGCTCATACAACACGCAACACCAAGCTTAGAAAATCCATGATATATTATTATAACATAGACATTAAATTTATGGGTATGAATATGATTAAAAAAATTGTGATATATATATATATATATGTCATACTCAATACAAATGTATTGATTAATTCTTAGAAAATAAGCACTCAATTTTTAGTAAAGTCGTTTTATTTTTTAAAAACATATTTTCCTGAAAATGATTTTTATTGTATTTTGTGAGTGAATATTATAATTAATTTCTTTCACTTTTATAAATTTTATTTGTTAAAAAATACATCATTTTTGAAATTATCTTAGGATGAAATTTTGAAATTTTTCTGAAAAAATTTGATTTTTCAGTAAATAGTGAAAAATACCGATTTTTGTAAAACTATCATTTATTTCATTAAAAAGTATAATTATGCTTTGAATTTAATCTTCAATCAGGATAAGACTCATTTAGTTAGAAATAATCTAATTAATTACATAGGAATTGGTTTTATACTTGATTTTTGATACAAGTTCATTTTTGGGCTTAAAAACAGATTTATCTAAAATCCATTTTTCGTTGCATTGTACACATTTATATTAAAAGAAAATTTTGTCACTTTTAGGAATTTAATTTGATTAAATGAACTTATTTTTTTATCCATCAATTCAAATTTATCCTAGTATTAATTTTTTATATTTTTCTAAAGAGGTTAATTTTTTTATGAATAGTAAAAAAATATAGTTTTTATAAAATACGGTATCTTTTCTAATATCACTAAGACATAAATATGATATAAAAACTTAATAAACTTATAGAAAAAATATCCTCTGATAATACACTAAAAATATCATTCAAAAATAATTAAAATATATAAATTATAATTTATTTCATGATAAATATTAAAACCATTTTCAGTGCCAACACATTACCTGCACAACACTAGAAAAGTCAAATATGGTGCTCTAAAGATAATATTTGAGAAGGGAGAATTATTTTATCAACTTTTTTAATAAATATGAAGTATTATTAATGATTTTTATGGTTATATTAAAATTTTGGAGTTATATAATGTCACAATCCGACCCACTGGGGCTCGAACAGTGATTACCCCAAACATGCTTCCAATAGGTGAGGGTCTAGCGACCAATGCTGAGAGAAATATCACACACATGATAGAAATTATCCTATAGTACATGTATTCACACACCCACATACATATCCATGCAACAATGTGAAGATAAAATCTGGAAACTAAAATGCATACAAACATCTATCCCACCAAAAACCGTAAAAGCGTCAAACCAGAAACTCCATCTCAAGAGTGAAACTCTATCTCAACCACTCCTTGGATAAACATGATTATTAAACTCAATCCATATGGTGTGTCAACTAAGATACTTGAAAACACTGAAAGGACTCCAAGAATAAACTCAGATATACTCATATCATATTCCAAGTCGCATGAGGTCCTGGCCTCATAACTAGCCACAAGATTATACTCAAGGATCAAATGCAACACTCATCCAGGAGATCCCACTACACAAGACCCACCATCACAGATGACACTCATCCAAGATATACACTCCATCAAGAACAACTATTCCATCCTTGATGACCCATCTGAGAGAACACACTCCATTAGGAACTACGTTGTAGGTCCAACTCTATTGCCTAATATCAAAGGTCCTAACACTGTTGTCTTACATCCCATGAAAGAAAATAGGAACCCAAGTGGAGACACCCACTCCTCTCCACTTCTCACAGTCAATGGAGCACTGCTCCGTGCCATATACTACATGAATCTTCTCTAAGGAGAGAGTGGGGGGACCTACACCTCGCTACTACCCCACAACCGAGGGAATACCAACTTTTAACCATCCAGTGAAACCTCTAGAGTACCCGTATGGAGAGGCTCACACATAACTACGTCGAGGGAGCACTAACACCTAACTAGGTGTCGCGTATATCAAGTGGAGGGGACCAATCCTCATAATTGTTCTCTACAACTGATGGAGATTCAGCTCCCGTGGAGGAACTGATCTCCTCTGCCACTTGAAGACGGGGGAGTATCTCTCTGTAGATAGGGGACCCACTCCCTGTGTATAGGGGAGTTCTATCTCTACTAGTATAATCACAATGGGGGAACCATACCTTAACACTATAGGGGAGTATTGAACCTAGAATAGAGGACCCAAACCCTGGTATGGTAGAGGAGTATCGACTCTATCTGAACATCTCATATGGAGGACCCACACCCTAGTACGACTAGGGAGTACCGATTCCACGGATAGAGGAATCATACCCTGGAACAACAGGGGAGAACAAAATCTATCGTAACATCATGTATAGAGGACCCACACCCTATTATAATAAGGGAGTACTTAATCCATGGATTAAGGAACTGAACCCTGGTACAACTGGGGAGTACCAACTCTATCTACACAGCGAGTATAGAGGGCCCGCGCCCTAACACGATAGGGGAACTCCATCTCAAATTGCACGAACGATACAGGGGACCCATACCCTGGTTTGATAGGGGAGTACTGACCCTGGGAGAACTACGCCATGGGTAGAGGACCCACACCCACTGTAGGGGAGTACTAATCCTAGCATCTCTCTGATAAATTGAACCGACCTCCGTCATCAGTCAAGCATCACTGAGGAGAATCAAGATCATCACACCTCACATCACAACAAAACCATGGGTAGGGGACCCGAACCATGATAGCAGGGGAGCACCACTCTACCAACCCAAAGATACTAGGGGGACACGCATCCTGAGATGATAGAGAAGGGTATCAACCCCAATATCTCTCCAGTGATCAACCCTAATCACTACCCAAGATCTAGCACTACTACTACAATGTCGTGCTTTAAACACACCACATAATATATCACAATCCAATTAAAAGGATATCATCATGTTCTAAGAAGAAAAATTCTCAGGATAGGCTACTCATAGGTCTGAATCTGAGTCCTAAAGGAGATACGCTAGGTGGAAGTTCCTAAGATCAATACACGACATGTACTGGAGTCTACACGGTGTGTGATGTAATGACCCAATGTTTAATAAATGGAAATTCCCTTATTATAATTTTTTCATATAGTATAATCACATAAAATCACAACATAATGCCACATCATGCTTAAATGAATTACTAAATACTACGTGACCTTTAAACATAATATTTCCACTTCTTTGATTTGAATTTTGATAATTTGACATACACAGTTTCGATCACTAAGATGTTTGGAGTCCGATAGGACAAACATAATTTTTTTGAATAGTAAATTACCCTTATGAATAGTAATGTTACCCTTATGAATAGTAATATGAACCTTATAAATAGTAAATTGGTCAAGTGAATAGTAACCATACCAATGAAAGTATAAATAAAATTTAAGTGACAATATGATAGTGTTAGTATTTTTGGTAAGTCATAAATAGTTAATTAAAATTTTAGGATTAATTTAATAGTTAAAATGAAAATTTATTTTCATAAAATTTATTCATAAAATAATATTTTGATGTCTTATGATTATAATATAATTTTATGAGACCTTAATTAATTTTTCAAAGTGTTTAAAAAAAGCAGTTTTAATTTTAAAATTTGTATTTTCCAAGTAAATTATGATTTTAATTAAAAATTAAATTTATCATATTTAGAATTTTTTTTATAAAATGGAGTTCATTTTTGGATTCTACACGTCAAAAAATTTTTAGGGTGAATTTTTGGGATTTTTCAGAAATACTTGAATTTTTGGAAAATAGTGAAATTTGATAATTTACGAAATATGCTAAATAAATGATTTTATGCATCATTCTTGAGTCATTGATGATGTAAATGACCATTTTTTCGAACTCACATGCACTTATTACGATTTTTGGTCACAATAATCATCATTATTTCTTGTCTTGAGAAAAATGACAAACTAATGAATTAAATATTGAGAAACCCCCCTTTCCTCCACTATAAAAACAACCCCTCACCACCTCTTATCCTCACACAAATAAAGCCTTGTTCCTTGTCCAAATTCTGATAAAATCCCTCCCTAATCCCATATCCCACATCCAAGATCTCTTGGTATCATAAAAAGGCCAAAACCTCTTCCCTAAGGAGGTTCTCAAGAGGAAGGAATCAAGAGGTAAAACCCTCTTCCATTTTCTTTCAACTTCTTTTCAAGTTTCTTTGTATTTTTTTTCTATCCTCACCTATCCTAATTAAAATGGTATGATAAATCCAGTAACTTAAATTTACTATAATTTTTTTATTCTAATGGAATAATTCATCATCATCTCTCCTTTCCCCTTCTTTTATACTAGGAATGGAAACACCATTTGAGATGTGTTAATTTGTCACATTTAAGGACGATGAGTTTTCAATTTCTATTACCATCTTCAATTCTGGTCATGAAACCATTTTTATGGTTTAAAAAGGTTATTATTTATGTAATATATCTTATTTAATGTTCTGTAATCATTTTTTTTCAAATGGTATTAATTCATAAAACAAAATAGTTTTTTGTGATAAAAAAACCGCCAATTAACCCAAACAGTTATCATTAAAGTTTTTTATAATGATTCATCATCACTACAAATAACCAAATAAATTTTATAAACATTTAATATTATATATGTTCTATAATAAAATATAACTTTAATTCTGTACAACCATCCTCATCTTACATGATTATTCATACATGTATATAAGTAAACCGATCATGAAAACCAAGGAAACAAACGCTCCCAAACAATGAAATTGAACGTCTTAACCCATCAAAAAGGCCATGAATGAACTTAATAAGGTAATAATAAATCAATTAAATGTATAATATGTTTTTAATTATTAATTAATTAATCTAATTTGATTATCCAGGATGTTAATATCAAGTGAAGAACACCTTCGGACTTAAGGTAAGGGATTCTACCCGAACCTCCATTATTTCTTCGGGTTGCTCTATCTTTATTTTTACCCAAATGAAGTTATATTTTATTTTGATTTACATATTATAAATGATATTTATATGTTACAAACTCATGTATCAAGATCCATTAATCATTATCTTCTAGGGATATACATATTTTTAAGTGGTTTCCTTCTCAATTTTTCTCGATAAGTAGGCCCATTTTAAGGGAACTTCCTGAATTCTTACCAAATTTCAAGTGAACTCTATCATATTTTTTAAGAAACTACTGTTTTTATAAAATTGGTCTATTTATTATGAAAAATTTCTTGGTTCACTTCTGGTTTTATATAAAATATTATTCCCTTTTCTATTTTAAATGCTCTTTAGTATTTTCCTTAAAACCGCACTAAAATGTTTTAATGCTAACATTTCTTAAATACTCTTATAACATGTTGTCACTTATTTTTGAAATCACTTACCATAATATATTCATATTTTAAATTATGAATGCCCATGTATGTTTTAATTCCTTTCTTTCATTTACACTTGTATGATACACCCATTTATTATGCTTTATGACATGATTATGATACCCATTTCTTTCCATGGGTACCCTTATGTTTATGTATGATTAATTATGTGTAAAACACATCAATGAACATATTAATATGGGTGTACCTTGATATCTCTCCATTTAATTGGGTAAATTTTAGTTGCATGATACGTTATGTACAACGGTCTTCGCGGTTAGCCTTGACTTGTGCTCCATGTACAACGGTCTTGGTGGTTAACCTTGACTTGTGCTCCTCTATGTGAAATGAGCTGGCATCATGCTAAAGTCATGTTTTATGCTGCCTCCACATTCCTATGATTCTATTATTATATATTCCCATGTTCTAAATTTTATGATTTCTTATGTTTAATCATTTACCATGCCTCTTTATATCATTATGTTATGCCTTATAACCCATTTGATAAGATTTATTCTTATATTTATTCACTTAATGGGATTTTTAACTCATACCTTTGTTTATGTTATACCCAAGTTATCATATAAATATGGTTGATCATAATGGAAGTTAGGAGCTCAATGTTGATATTAAATAAAAGTTGTTTTTATGATGTTTAATTATGTACCTAGTTTTCCAAGACACTAGACTTTACGATCATTGGCATGTATTTTGATGTTTAATTATGATTAAAATCATGTAATGATATGTATAAAAGGCTAGGGTCACTATAGTTAGTATCAGAGGATGGTCTAGTTATTTTTAGAGATTAGGAATAAATCACTTTATTAAGAACCTTATGGATAAGACTAAGTATAAGAAAACATCCCTAAATTTTGGTTAGAATAGAGTAAGTGGTTTAACATGAAAATAAATCCTTTTATGGATACTACAAGTGGAAGTGGTTTTGGCATAAATGTACCTAGGAGTATAAACTCCAACAAGGTGTTCCGGGCTTGACTCAAGGTAACCAGGTACATGACAACGAGCCTTATTGTGCACCTAGTTTGACACTCTCGGGGGATATGCTTTGGTAAATTCATAAGATCATTACAAACCATTATTAGGGGAACAAAAAAAAAGATCCCATAAGAATATATGAAAATAAACAGATCAAGGATAACCTATATTTAATCCTAGGGAGTAAAGAGTTAGGAAATACTTTTCCTTTACAAGTTTATCCTTTTATATTCTAAGTTTCCTTTTATGCTTATTAGATAAGTAATAGATCCCCCATAATTGAACTTTATTTTCTTAGTTAATAGTGGGAAATAGAGGAACATGTTCCAATAATCAATGTGATAGGGAGTGTGAGTATTTACCTAATGATATGCCAAATATTATGGGAACGGGTGCTCAAAAATTCATGATAATACTTTCTTAGATAGCTCATGTTATGAATAATAACATGAATCATGTGGAATACCCTCCTCCTCCAAGGAAAGATCAAGTTTCCATCGAATCCTTCATGCAGCAAAGGCCTCCCATGTTTAGTGGATATTCTGATCCCCTCCTCATGGAATAGTGGACTAACTCCATTGAAAAGATATTATTTTTCCTCCAGTTATCAAAATAAGAGAAATTCATGCTATAAGTCTATCATTTTGAAAGGAAAGATGACCAGTGGTGGACACTGATCAAGAATACAAAGTCCTAGGATGAAATTGATTCCATGGATTGGGAGGAATTCAAGAAAATGTTTTTCAATAAATATTTTCCCCAAACACTCCATCTCAAGATGGAAAGAGAGTTCCTCAGACTTAAATAGAAGGAAGATGAGTCTATCAGGGTGTATGAAGCAAAATTTACAAGTCTTGTAAGATACACTTCCAGCTTTTTCATGAATACTGAAAGCAAGGTGTATCACTTCTTTAGCGGACTAAAGCTGAGTTTACAAAAATCATTGATGATTTGAGACTTCGACAGTTATGAGAAGATTTTCCATTGTTCCATCAAGGTTGAAATGAAGACCAGAGACTCTTAATGGTCTCATGGGCCTAGTGAGAAAAAGTGGAAAATGGAGTCCAATATGGGTGGATCATCAAATAAATCCCATTATGGAAAGAAGATCAAACATCCCACATGTAAAAATTGTGGGAATAAGCATACTAGGAACTATCTAAATGGAACCATGAATTGCTTCAAATGTGGAAGAATGAGACATCTGGCTAAGAAATACTGAAGGGATATAAAGAATTTCACCAATGTGGAAGAATAAAAGAAGGTTCATATCAATGATTAACTAGTAGTGCAGTATTTCAACTTCAAGGAACATGGATATTATGTGAACAATTGTCCTAATCTAAGGGTTGTCAGAGGCAATAAACAACAATCTTCAAGGAAACAAAAAAGGTATTATTCTATCATTACTGCTGAGTTAGATCCAGAAAATGATGTTGTGAAAGGTATGTTAGTTATTAATTAAAGAATAGTGAACTTACTATTTGATTCTGGTTCTATCATTCTTTCATATCTTTAAAGTTTAGTAGAATTATTCAAACTCCACCTCAAAATTTGGAGGTTGAGTTATCTGTAATAATAATGAATGGAGAAATTATTGCATCCAAGGTTTATAACTCATCCCCAATAAATTTTTGTGGACTGAAACTCCCATTAAATCTTGTTATACTTCCTATGGTAGATTTTGATGCTATTTTAGGCATGGATTGACTATCTTTATACAAATCCAACATTAATTGTTGGGAAAGGGAGATCACTCTTCACATCCCAGAGTATACTCCAATCCTGTACAAGTGTATAGAGGAAGATGAATCTCCTTCAGAATCATCGTCCCAAGGGTGGATAATGTTTCCTTTTGAGAAATAATATGTTATTCAAAAGATTGAGACAAAGGAGATGATACTTCTCAAAGATATACCCATCACGAGGGATTACACTAATGTATTCCCGAAAGAATTTTCTAGTCTTCCTCATGATATAGAGGTTGAGTTATCAATTGAACTTATTCTTGGATCCCTACCTATATCAAATACACCTTATAGAATAACCACCGTAGAGCTAGAAGAGCTGAATAAGCAGTTACAGGAGAATCTAGAGAAGGGTTTTATACACCCGAATGCTTCACCATGGGGTGCGCCAATCCTCTTCATCAAGAAGAAGGATGGATCAATTCACCTCTGCATCAATTATCGTGAACTTAATAAAATCATGATAATGAACAATTATCCCCTACCTCGGATAGATGAATTGTTAGATCAGCTATGTGGGGCCAATTATTTCTCTAAGGTGGACCTTCAGTCTGGATATCACCAATTAAAGGCGAGGAAGGAAGATGTTACCAAGAATGCCTTTCGAACGAGGTATGGAAACTATGAGTTCATAGTGATTCCCTTCAAACTCACTAATGCTCCATAAATATTCATGGATTTAATGAATAGATTCTTTAGAGATTACCTAGACAAAATTTTGTTAGTATTTATCGATGATATTCTGATATACTCCAAGAGTAAGGAGGAACATGAGGAGAATTTGAATACTGTGCCGATAACTTTATGAAGGGAAAAAATTTATGAAAAGTACAATAAATGTGAGTTATGGATGGAGAAAGTATCATTCTTGGGGCATGTTATAACTATTAAAGGAATATTTTTGGACCCTTCTAATACAAAGACAATTGATGAGTGTCCCAAGACAACATCTATAACGGAGATCCACAACTTTTTGGGTCTTGTCGGGTATTATCAATGATTTGTGAAGAAATTCTCATGATTTTCAAACCCAGTGAACAAGATGATACAGAAGGGATTAAAGTTCATCTAGACTCAAGAATGTGATAAAAGCTTTAAGGATCTCAAAAAGAGTCTTATCACTACTCCAGTACTCACACTCCTTATAAGTGGAGAACTATTTGTGGTGTATAGTGATGCTTCAAAGAAGGTATCAGGCTATGTACTAATGAAAAATGATAAAGTGATAGACTACACCTCAAGGAAGATAAAAACCCATGAGTAAAACTATCCCACACATGATTTGGAGTTGGCGGTTGTGATCTTTGCATTGAAAATCTAGCGGTATTATCTCTATGGGGAGAAGTGTGAGATATATACTGATCACAAGAGTCTCAAATATATATTCACACATAAAGAGATTAATATGAGCTAGTAAATATGGTTAGATCTCATCAAGGATTATGACTACTCAATCCACTACCATCTTGGTAAGGAAAATAAGAAGGAATATTCTCTAAGTATAAAAGATCCTACATCTTTATAAATGATGAGATTTGAAAAGGATCCAATATTCTTATATTTTTAGAGTATGGAAATGATAATCATCAAGGGAGGAACATCATCAATCCTTTATCAAATGATTTCTCATCCATACCTCATAGAAAAAATAAAGGATGCTCAATGAAATGATGTGGAAATTCATAAAAGGGTGGAATCTATCATAAATGGGAAATCCCTTGAGTTCAATATTAACAAGGATAGAGTCATAATATTTAGGTCACAATTATGGGTACTATTCGATACAGAGATAAAGAAAGAGCTTCTGAATGATGCACATAGTTCAAACTTCTCTATTCACCCAAGGAGCACAAATATGTATTGAAATCTCTAGGAGAATTATTGGTTGGACAATATGAAGAATGAGATTGCTGATTATACATCAAAGTGATTGGTTTGTAAACAAGTGAAGGATGATAGAAAAAATTATAAGGGGATGATGCAACAACTATGTATACCAACATTTAAGTGGGAGAACATCACCATGGACTTTGTCACTGGACTTCCAAGGAAATCCAAAGGAAACAATGCTATATGGGTTATTGTGGATCTTATTATAAAGACAAATTGATTTATCGAAATTTGAGAGGGCTTATCATTGGATAAACTTTTAAAGATATATATCAAAGAGGTGTTAAGGTTGCACGGAATACCACTATCTATTGTATCCGATAGAGATACAAGATTCACCTCGAAGTTCTGGAAAAATCTCCAACATGATCTAAGCACTGAACTGAAATTCAGTATGGAATATCATCCTCAAACTAATGTCCAATATGAGAGAACTATTTATACATTGAAAGAAATATTGAGAGCGTGTTCTATGTACTTCAAAGGAGGATGAGACCAACATCTTCCATTGGTCAAATTCTCCTATAACAACAGTTTCCACTCCAACATCCAAATGGATCCATATGAATCCCTTTATAGTAAAAGGTGTATAACATCGATGTTTTGGGATAAAGTTAGTGATAATAAGATGTTAGGACCTAAAATGGTCAATGAAATGGTGGATAAGGTGAAAACGATTCAACAACATATCAAGGAAGCCTAAATTCATCAAAAGAGTTAAACAAAAAATCGTCAATGAGACCTTGATTTTAAAGTCATATACATGGTATTCCTACGCATATCTCTATGGAAGAAGTTATTGAGATTTGGGAAGAAAGGAAATCTATGTCCTAGGTACATCGACCCCTTCGAGATTCTTAATTGTGTCAGAGATGTGGCCTATCGACTAGAACTTCCACTGACCATGTCTAAAGTAAACGATGTATTCCAAGTATCCCTCTTAAGGAAGTACATACCAGATCCTTCACATGTACTATCTTTATAAGTGGTACAATTGAAGAATGATCTTTCTTATGAGGAACAACCAGTGAAGATCTTGGATTGTAGAGATAAAAGTTCTATGTAACAAGACTACTCACCTGATAAAATTACTATGGTGGAACCATAAATATGAAGAGGAAGCATGAGAACCATAGGAAGTGATAAAGAAAAAGTAACCACACATATTTCCATATTATAATGTAAAATGAAATTTCAAGGGTGAAATTTCAGAAGGGGGGAAGAATGTAATGACCCAAAGTTTAATCAATGGAAATTACCTTCTTATAATTTTGTTATATAGTATAATCACATAAAATCACAACATAATTCCATATCATACTTAAATGAAATACTAAATACTACGTGACCTATGAATATAATTTTTCCACTTCTGTGATTTGAATTTAAAAAATATGACATACATGGTTGCGATCAGTAAGACATTTGTAGTCCGATAGAAAAAACTTAATTTTTCATGAATATTAACTTACCCTTAAGAATAGTAATATGACCCTTATGAATAGTAAAGTGACCAAGTGAATAGTAACCTTACCAATGAAAGTATAAATAAAATTTAAGTGACAATATGATAGTGTTGGTATTTTTGGTAAGTCATAAATAGTTACTTAAAATTTTATGATTAATTTAATAATTTAAATAAAAATTTATTTTCATAAAATGTATTCATAAAATAATATTTTTATGTCTTATGATTATAATATAATTTTTTGAGACCATAATTAAATTTTCAAAGTGTTTAAAAAAAGAAGTTTTAATTTTTAAATTTGTATTTTTCAAGTAAATTATGATTTTAATTAAAAATTAAATTTATCATATTTAGAAAATTATTTTCATAAAATTGATCCCCTTTTTAGATTCTACATGTTGAAAATGGTTAGGTTTATTTTTTGGTATTTTTCTGAAATACTTGAATTTTTGGTGAATAGTGAAATTTGACAATTTACGAAATATGCTAAATAAATGAATTTATTCATCATGTTTGAGTCATGGATGATATAAATGGCCATTGGTTTAAAATCACATTCAATTATTACTTTTTCTACAATAATCACCACAATTTCTTATCTTGAGAAAAATGATAAACTAATGAATTAAATATTGAGAAAACTCCCCTCTCATCCACTATAAAAACCACCCCTCACCACCTCTTATCCTCACACATCTCAAGCCTTTTTACTTATCAAAATTATACTCAAATACCTCCCTAATAACCTATACCATTTCCAAAAGATCTTGGTCTCATAAAAGACCAAAACCTCTTCCCTAAGGAGGTTCTCAAGAGGAAGGAATCAATAGGTAAAACCCTCTTCCATTTTCTTTCAATTTCTTTTTAAGTTACTTTGTATTATTTTCTATCCTCACCTATCCTCATCCAAATGGTGTGATAACTTCAGTACCTTATGTGTACTGTAATTTTGTTATTCTAATGTAATAATTCATCATCATCTCTCCTTTCCCATCTTTTTATACTAGGAATAGAAACACCATCCGAAATGTGTTAATTTATCACATTCAAGGACTAAGGGTTTTCAATTTCTATTACCATATTCAATTATAGTCATGAAACAATTTTTATGGTTGAACCAGGTTATTATGTATGTAATATATCTTATGTAATTTTCTGGAATCATTTTTTCAAATGGTATTAGTTCATAAAACAAAAGAGTTCGCTGTGATCAAGAAACCGCCAATTAACCTAGACAATTATCATTAAAGTTTTATATAATGATTCAACCTCATTAAAAATAAACAAATGAATTTTATAACCATTTAATCTTATGGATGTTCTATAATAACATATAACTTCAATTAAGGACAAACATCCTCATATTACATGATTATCTGTACATGTATATAAATAAACCGATTATGAAAACCAATGAAATAAATGCTCCTAAACAACGAAATTGAATCCATTCACCCATCAAAAAGGACATGAATGAACTTAATAAGGTTATAATAAATCAATTAAATGTATAATAGGTTTATAATTATTAATTAATTAATCTAATTTTATTATCTAGGACATTAAGATCAAGTGAAGAACACCTTAAGACTTAAGGTAATGGATTCTACCTGAACCTCCACTATTCCTTCAGGTTGTTCAATATTTATTTTTACCCAAATGAAGTTATATTTTCTTTTTATGTAAATATTATAAATTATGTTTATATGTTCCAAAATCATGAATCAATATCCCTTTATCATTATCTTTTTGGGATATACATATTTTTAAGTGGTTCCCTTCTCAATTCTTCTTGATAAGCAAACCCGTTTTAAGGGAACTTCCTGAATTCTTACCCAATTTCAAGTGCACTCCATCATCTATTTTAATACACCATTGTTTTTATAAAACCATTATTTTTATTTGGAAACTATTTTTGGTTCACTTCTGGTTTTATATAAAATATTATTACCTTTTCTATTTTAAATTCTCTTTAGTATTTTCCTTAAAACCGCACTAAAATGTTTTAATGATAAAATTTCTTAAATACTCCTATTAAATGTTGTAAATTATATTTTAAATCACATACCATGATATATTCATATTTTCCATTATAAATTTCCATGTATTTTTTAATTCATTTCTTTCATGTACACTTGTATGATACACTCATTTATTATGCTTTATGACATGATTATGATACCATTTCTTTCCATGGGCACCCTTATGTTTATGTATGATTGATTATGTATGATTAATTATGTGGAAAACATATTAATGAACATTTTAGGATGGGTTCAACCAGATATCTCTCTAATGCATTGGGTAAAGTTTAATCTCATGAGACGTTATGTGCAACGGTCTTGGTGGTTAGCCTTGACTCATGCTCCATGTGCAATGGTCTTGGTGGTTAACATTGACTTGTGCTCCTCTATGTGCAATGAGATGGGATCGTGCTAATGTTATATTTTATGTTTTCAAAAAATTTCTATGATTCTATGATTATATGGTCCCATGTTCTAAATTTTATGATTCCTTATGTTTAATCATGTACCATGCCTCATTATATCATTATGTTATGCCTTATAACCAACGTGCTAAACTTTATTCTTATGTTTATTACCTTATTGGGATTTTTAGATCATCCCTTTGTTAATGTTATCCATAGGTTATCCCATGAATATGTTTGAGCACAATGGAATTTAGGAGCTTAATGCATAGATTAAATAAAAGTTGTTTTTATGATGTTTAATTATGTACCCAGTCTTCCAAGACACTAGACTTTACGATCCTTGTCTTGTATTTTGATGTTTAATTATGCTTAAAATCATGTAATGATATGTGTAAAAGGCTATGATAACTATATGTGACCCATCCTGAACACCTAACAATGTCCTCTACTGCACGTCTTGGTTGGACATGTGATCTTACATGGTGTGTACATGGTGTGTCTCACCTCACCACGCCCCCTGGTCATGTCCTTCCACACATGGATTGCCCAAAATTTTCTATTACATGAAATGTACCCCTAGTACACAACGTGTCTAGGATAACTGACCTCTTTGTCATGTCCTCAACCCATGCCCATGTACGACACCTCGTGTCCATATCCTCTGGTTTTTTACTCCCACACAATCATGTCCCTTGACATAACGTCCCAGACTATGTCCCCCGACCACATGACCTGGTCTCACTACATGATGTGTAACCTGGGTAAATGATGTGTAGTCCCCAAAATTCATCTTCCCTAAATGGGAAGAACACACAAAGTGTTCCATTTTACTACAAATTGTGTGATCAGTAATTCTGAATGGGAATTCCCTGTGAGATACCCTAAACACCCCGATTCCCATTGAAACTCACAGATCGACCCACACAGGGTCCTTAGTAGTTTAAAAAGGGCACTAAAAACCTAAAACAACACATATAAAGGGGATAAAAACTTAAAACTCAAATCCACCTACCTCATTGAAAAACACTGAAGCTTTGGGTGCAGATTCATGATTTTAATCCAATGCACCATGATCCAAGAGAGATCACCATCAAGATCGAAGATTGTATTGGAGTTTTTCCCTAGAACCAACTTCTATGTACTTTATAGTAAAATGTATTCATTTTTTTAAATATTAATAAACTAATTATCACATCATGATTTTTATTCTACGTGACATAGTATGTGATAATGTCCTAAGAGTAGCTATCGCACGAAAAGTTCATAGAAGTTCCCTACTATGATTAGAACTCAGAAGTTTTATGACACTATTCTTGAATATATATTCTACACTAGTATAAAAATGGTCTTGAATGTCGGTTTTTAACCGATGTTGAAGCCGCTGATGTAAAAATATGACTTTTGATGTCAGTTTTTGTAAACCGATGCCAAAAAGGATTTAAATATATTTTTTAGCATTGGTTTTTAAAAAAAATTATTCTAAAAATACCCATTGGTATCATTTTTAGCATAAGTTTTTAAATAAACTAACATCAAAAAGTAAAAAAAATATTTTTTTTTGCGTCAATTAAAAAAAACGATGCCAAAATGTATTTTTTGCGTGTTTATTTTTAAAATAAGCTGACACCAGTAATGTATATTTTTATACTATGTTTTAGATAATTTCCTAGGATTTTATTTGATGAGTCTTGGAGCTAAAATGGAGTTACAGGTCAAAAGTTATGACCGTTGGGAGTTGAACATCTCAAAGTTTCGATAGATACAACTCATTTCAAAGAAAACATGAGAAACATGAATTAAAATTACATACACAAAATGAAATAAAATAAACTTAAGGATTCAAACATATTTCAATTATTTTTGGAGTTTTTGTCAAAATGATATTTTTTTTATCATCATATCTTTTAGTTTTAGGGTAGAACTCACACGACAATGAAAATGGTGATCGATAATGAATTTTACACCTCAGTTGGTAAATCTCATTTGGATGTTTTATATTGGTAACTAAATCATAAGAATAAATCAACATTATAAACAATATTACCAACATATCTAGTAGTGAATAAAAATAATAATAAATTAATTAAATTATTAGAATAGATACCGTGTTCAAATAATAAATTGAAGCTGCCTTAAAAACTTGATTGAATAAAAAAGGTAGAAAATGATGAATGAAAGAGAAAATTGATTTATATATAGTAAATGAAAATATATTCAACGATGTTGAATTAAAATTTAGGAAATATTTTAAAAGGTGAAACACCCATTGTGAAAAAATTGAAATACCAATCCTGCGTATTTGCAGATACTTTTTAGTGTCAATTTTTATTAAAACTGATGCAAAATAGAATTTACATTGGTTTTTCGGCATCAGTTTTTTGCAAAAATAATGCAAAAAATTCCCATTGATATAATTTTTGGTGTTAGTTTTTACAAAAACCGATGCAAAAAACTTAAACAAATTATTTTTGGCGTCGTTTTTTATAAAAAACCGATGCCAAAAAGTAAAAAAAAATCACATTGGATTTTTAAAAAAACCAACACCAAATCTTTTTTTAAAAAAATTCCATCAGTTTTTTTTAAAATCTAATGCCAAAAATTAAATATATATATTTATAATGTTTTAGATCATTTATTAAGATTAAATTTGACTGGTCATGGATCTAAAATGGAGTTACGGATTAAAAGGTATGGCCTTCGAAAGTTTGGCTTCTCTTAGAGAAGTTCAACTTTCAACATCCATAACTTTTAATCTGTAACTCCGTTTTAGCTCGAGAACTAGTTAAATAGAAGATTATGAAATGATCTAAAACATAGTAAAAAAATTTAATTATTGGAATTGGATTTTATAAAAAATATATTCCATTTTTGTTTCATTTTTGGCGTCGGTTTTTTAAAAACCAATGCCAAAAATCATATGAATGGGTATTTTTGGAATCGGTTTTGAAAAAATTGATGCCAAAAAGTATCTGCAAACATATTTTGCATCAGTTTGTAAGAAACCAATGCCATATTTTTTATGTTAAAGAACATTTTTATACTAGCTTATATCTATATGATGTCATTTGAGGGACATAAATGATACATGCTATTAGGGTTGGCGACTCATAGGGCTTTGAGGAACCTTCTCATGGTGCACGCCCTTGGTAATATCTAGTAGGATATTATGTGAACGAGACCCTCTAGTATGAAATCCACATTTCTATGTGTTATTGGATATTCCTATCTGTGTATGTGTGTATTGATCCTTAGACATTAATATTATTATTAATCAATATTATGAGTCATGTACTTTGATGTATTGACGAAAACCATGATGCCATATGTTTGTGGCGAGGTAGGATATGTTTGGGTGCATCATGAGTAATATTGTATTAATGAATAATGTGAGAAGTAATTTTCCCTTATATTTTAACAAAATTTGATATCTCAGGACCTATTATGGAAATTATATAGCCTAAATAAATCCATGGCCAAGGTGTTCGATAGGCAAGTTCATTTTCTTAGAAATCAAAGAAAGATACATCGATCACTTTGGTTGATGGCACTAACATGCAACCTGATTGATTAGAGATATCTCAATAATGAGATTATATTACACAATAAGCATCCATATGAGGTAACATGTCATTGTGATATTAACTTATTTCTCTATGGGTGACTTAGTGTGTTGCTATATGCTAACCTTGGACTTTAGGATGCTTTGTCTAATGCCACTGAGAAATAGCCCTAGAGGGTCACACACTTAGTGTATCCAGAATCTCAGTTAAATAATATATTATTATTTATTATTTAACAAGTTGAATAAATATTATTCCCACACGTGGTTTAATAATTATTCATGTATACTTGATCACATATAAATATTTATTTTCTATTTAGTAAATATAATATTTATTTATTTATTAGTGAATAATACAGTGATATTTATTTAATAAATAAATAGAAATTATTCAAGGTCTGATAAATATTATGGAGTAATTAAGGACCGATATTTTAGGTCTAGTTAGAAAATAATAAATATTGAATATTATTTGATTAAATAATATTTAATTTTAATTCGCAAGTTAAGCACATGTTGAGAAATAATAATAACAATACTATTATTTGACATGGTGTTTTCACTAGGATTAAACAAATAATTAAGGGAACTTGTGAAATTATTTTATTTTAACCCTAGTGATATATAAATCAAGTTATGTTATTTTCTCAATAGAAAAATTCATTTTCTTGGGTTGTGAACAACAGAATTGGAGAATTATGTCAAGCCATTGGGATCTCTATTCTTCAAGATCACTCCCAAGAACGAAGAGTAGTAATCATCCAATAGATCAAGGAGAACACTTAAGAAGAAATTCTTATAGCGATCAAAGGTAGAAGAAGCAAGAACAAGGATCTTCTATGCTAGCACCCATAGATTATTTCAGTAATGTCTAGAGATTCATGGAACATATGTGGATCACTATTAGAGGGAATATGCACTTGATTCCTACAATGCAATAATGATGCATCGCAGATCTTTTAACAGATCTATCAACAATGAAATAATTTCATTAAGGTAATTCTTATATAATTAAATTAATTATAAATAATATGCGATTCTCCTCTATCTTTGGTTCCGATGTGATTCATGTTGTCTTCCTTCTTTGATTCTATTTCATTGAATGCAACTTTTATCATTGTGTAGATCTCATATTGATCATTAAACATGAAAAAGCAATGTTGGGAACCTCCCATCATATGCTTCTACTGCACCTGAAACATAGAAGTGGTATCAGAGTGGTTACATAATTATTTATAATTATTTTAAGATCATTGGTGATTTATACATTTAAATTTAGTTTTTCAATTAAAGTTTAATCATTGTTTTAATCTTGAATTGTGAGATCTTCTTCCTCCTCTATTTCTCATAGATCTAATCAATACTAATAATTTTATGAATAAATTAAAGTCGAAGATCTCATACAGAGGTTCCAAGGATTCTGGTTGGATAACACAGTAGTAGGTGCCATGTAACCAGAGTTACACACCATGTAACCAGAGTTACACGGCATGTAGTTATGTTCAATGCATCATGAATTAATTAAGTTGTATGCATTGATGACACACAATGTAGTTATTACCTCACACCACATGTTGAACAGTAATGATTGGAACATAGTCAACCAGAGTACACATTGTGTATCTCACATACAGGAAATGTAATCCCGTTGAGTTAAAGTCGGGCTATGTATTTCAATACACGACCTACCTGACTGGTGACTGTGTATTTCAGAGATCAAATGATGTGTAGACCATTGGAAACATCATGTGCTCTAGTTTCCGAGGCACAATTTACATTTAGAGTCCCTAGTCATGTGCTTCAGATAGATAGTGAGATCTATAAACGATGTGTGGTCTCTTTTACACATCGTGTACTTTTACCAAATTATGCAGATTTAAAATTTATTTATTATGCTATGAAAAACTTATCAATATGTTCTTTCATGTGGTCATTAATTTGATAGTACACGCCATGTGATTAGTTTTAATATATATATATGAAAATGTTTAAATTTATATCTGTGTAATGTTTAGATATGCATATCATGTATGAGTCATATTTTAGCTGTTACTCAATGTGCATTGAAGCATAACATGTGACTGAAAAATCATGTAATTTGTGTAATCATTAAATTGATAGTACACATCATCAAAGTATGTAATAATTCATGTATTCCATATGTCACAAGAGTAAATATTATATGAGTATAATACATGTTGGGTTGAATCAGATGGGTATTCACTGTATTACATCTAAGGTACATTTATGTACACAATTAGTTTTAAATGATTTTTTTAAAATTATGAGGGATGATAATCTCAAGTAAATTTAGATGAGAATTAAGATAAAAGAATTTATTAATTAATTAAATAGTATAATTAATTGATTCGATCATGATTTATGTTAAATAATAACGATTAATAATTGAATACTAGTTTTATTAAATGAATAATTTGTTGCATGCATGTGGATGATCATGATAATAGACTGGGACTTTGTCTTTGATTTGTTTCATTTCATTTAATTTATTATTAAATTAAATTTTTGTCCTACGTTCCTTATCTATTTTTATTTGTAAGGGCCTACATGCCCATGTTTTTTTTAATATAAACCTCTTTTCCCCTCACTTGCGTGTGAGTTAAAAGAATATGTAAAGAATGGAGCTCCCCAACTAGTAGAGGCGGTTCAAGTTTAGATCTGATGTGAAACCAATCCAAGGAGATACATAGGTGGATAGGTGGAAAGATATAAACACGAACCTTAATCGGTTTAGGGTGTTTTTCCCTAGGTTAATGGTTAGTTTATCAACTGCCAGATAAACTAAACATTAGTAAAGATCATGATCATACCACTTTATTATTTTATTTCTACCAAGTTGCATGGTAATTTCATTATAGATGTTTTTGTCACGATCACATAATTAATGAATTAACAAGCTTACAAGATAGAACTAAAATAAACTGGCTTATGTGTAAATATTATCTAAGACATGGTTAATCACTTAAGTAAACCCACTTAATAGTAAAAAGCATGTGATAAAGATAATAATTGGAAATTTATGCATAAAAGGATAAAATCCCCCAATAAAATATTAAGTCGGTATAGCCTTCAACTAATTCGGTTAAAATCAAACCATAGTTCAAAGTTCTTGACCAGCCAAATTTGGGGTGCTTTAAATTATCGGGGAATTCTAACTTGAATTTTTGGGTTGAGTTAACCTAGTTCACACCAAAGGTTGATTTCCAAAGTAGGAATTAATGTAACTGAGAGGCAAAGGTTGAGGAAATCCAATTAAGGATTTCAAGATTGGGGATTCCACTCAGCATATTAAGGAACTGTGATTTAATGTAGTTGGCATTTTAAATTCCTACCTAAAACAATTCATGTTTCTTGACCAACCAAAACCGGGGTAATGAGAAGGGGAATATAGATCTTTGCCACTAGAATGCCCAAAAAATAGGATATTCTGAAACAAATGGTGAGGGATATCTAGTTTCAATAAAATAGTGGGAGACTAATAAATATAATATTTGTTTATTTGTCTCAATTTATCAGATAAAGTACTAAAATTCTACTTATCTTATTTTGTAGAAACAACATTAAAATGACATCAAACATATCATTGCGATCCATAGTTTTGAAGGAAAAATTCTCACCAACATAAATTTCTAAGAATGGAAAAGTCACCTACATGTCATCCTTCATCATGAAAGGAAATTATATGGGCTGGATGAACCTTTTCCCAAAGTGCTTGAAAATGAGGCAAGTGATGAAGAGTTAAAACTCTATGAGAAACATTTGAACAATTCCATATATGTTCAATGTTTCATGCTATCATCTATGTACAATGATATTTTTAAGAAACATGAAGATATAGATGCCTATAGCTTGATGTATCACCTTCAGGATATATATTAAGAGAAGAAAATACAAGAGAGGTACAAGATCTATAATGATTTATTTACAAATCATCTTGGAGAGTCTACGCCAGTTGGTCCTCATGTATTCTGTAACATCCCCGACCCGGAATCCACTAACCGGTGCTCTGAGCCGGGTGGTTACATGACCTTAAGCGTGCCCCCCCATACGCCAAAGGCTGCCGACTAGCATCGGGGGTCTATGTAGTCAAGTGGGGAGACTATACCCCGTTTTTTATCAGAGTAAGACACAATGGAATCAACCAAATAGAGGAAACAATAAACAAAAGACATGGAAATAAGTACAACAACCATTTACAACAATAAATATGCCATGTCATACTACAGTGTGAGAGTGAACAAAATCCCAAAATAAATACAACGGCCAAAATCCCAAAAAGGTCCTGACTCGAAGTCTAGATCCTCCACCATATGGTACCCATGTCCACTCAGCTATCTAGCAAGGACCCTTTCCCTTCTCCTGACCTGCAAACATGAAGTCTGCTCGAGTACCCAACAGCGGCCCGAGTAGGGTGTGAGTACAACTCAGTAGGCCACCACCAACGGTGTCTAAAAAATATCCAGTATAAACAGGTAGTGCATGCAAAAGGAATATGAATGATAAATTCCAAGTAATTAATTAAGGTTCCATTAACTAGTTCAAAACCAAGCTAGTACCACATTCATTACCATTCATTTCACACCAATTATTATCACTTACCATTTCATCACATTCCATGGGTTAATCACATTCATCATATTACATGGGTCTAAGTCCAAACAACACATGCAAGAGGGTAAACACATCATTATCCTATCTCAAAAGGACTAACTCCCTCATAGCAACCATATCCTCACCTCGAAGCCTCAATCGGGTGGATGCAACTATTAAGAGAATAGACCCTCAGTCCCCTTTCCTAACCCGTGCATTTAGGGTGGAGTTTAGAGCCTCAGTCTTCACTCGACCCATGGGCATAGATCCTCATGTCATACCCCACTCTACGAAGCCATGTGCACATGCTTATATATAAGTAACCATCAACCTTCCAACCATTTCCCATCGGCAAACATCATTCTCAACAACCCACATGGGAAACCACATCATGCCTTAACCCATTAACACATTACCATTTCACATCATTTTACCATTCACCAAATTCCCATGTGTTATGCCTATCTCAATAAGCATTCCATCCTAGACCCAAAATCTATCCCATTATGGTCTTTAATCAATTTACCCATTAACCCATTTAACCCGCTCATCATTTCCATGAATCAACCATTCATTCCATTTCAAATAACCCTTTGATTTTTTTTACCAAGTCTAGGTGCATCACCTAACTTCTATTCCACATTCAACCAATCATGACAACATATTCATCAAGGGCTCTACCATTTACCACAACAAGATCACTTGTTTAATAACAATCCCTAAACCCGGGAAAAGCCGGCACACCCCATGGATGGACCTAATTTAGGTCAAGTCAATCCCAACACATCCCATGGGGATCATGAGGGTTCCCATTTTCCATTTTAAACACCATTCTTCTCAAAAATTCCAAGGTTATCCAAACATAACCAAGGAAAAGCAAGAACACAATTTAACATGAACAAAACCCTAAATAACCGTGGGATATAACTTGTAGACCACCTACCTCGAATCCGCGGTTGAACGCACCCTCAATCGAGTCCTTAGACCTTGATTCGACCAACCCTTGGAGATTCAACCTAGAAATCACCCAAAATATAGGGTTTTAGGGTTTCAGAACAAGTGGGAGAGAAGAAACAAACCCTAAACCAAGGAAATAAACAAGGAGGAGATTTGCCTTACCTGGAGCTTCAATCCGCAACCAACGGCACCAAAAACACCTTAGAATCGAAGGAGTTTGATCTCTTGGAGTCCTTGGGTGGTCTGTTTCGTGCCTAAGGTGAAGAGGGGAAGATGGGAGGAAAATCCTGAGTGAGGTTTAAAAAGCCCAGAGTGGCAATTTTGTAATTTTTTCCAACTTTAAGTGGCCGCACGGTTTGACAAACCGTGTCCACACCACTGCCTGAAAGAAGAGGAGACACACGGTTTAGCTGCATGGTTTGGAAAACTGTGCGCTCGCTTCTGTCCAGAGGAGGGAGGGTCGCACGGTTTCAACTGGGCAGGCCGCACAGTTTGGATGATCGTGTGCAGGTCATGCGCCTTGGCCTGTCTTGCCCAGTTTTCCTTCTTTCATGCCCCGAGCCCCCCAGAAAACCCCCAAGGCCTCTCAAATTTTCAGGAGACATCCCTTGAATCCCAAAACAAGTAATTTAACCAAAACATAATGAGAACATACCTTTCCCAAAAACCGGGATCTTACAACCTCCCCACCTTATAACGGGTTGTCCTCGAGCTGAGCCTCCATGTCTCATTACTCCACTGAAGAGAAGAGTTCGGGCCACTGGGCCCGCATATCCAATTCCTGCTCCCAAGTTTCTTCCTGAACTTTCCCATGCTTCCATAGTACTCTCACTAATGGAACGACCTTGCCTCGCAAGACCTTTTCACTACGATCCATCACACGAACCGGATGCTCCTCAGAGGACGCATCAGCCTTAAGCTCCACATCCTCAACATCAACCACATGTGATGGGTCAGGGTGATACCGTCGAAGCTGCGACACATGAAACGCATCATGCATCCCACCATACCACTGTGGAAGATCCAATCGGTAAGCCACTGGTCTAATCCTCTCCACAATCTCAAAAGGTCTCACATACCTGGGTGCCAACTTACCCTGATTTCGAATTCGACGGTGACCCAACCTCGGCGACACCCGAAGGAACACTTTATCACCCACCCCAAACTCAAGAGGTCTACGCCTCCGATCTACATACGACTTCTGCCTAATCTGATCCGTATCCATCCACTTCCTGATCAACTTAACTATCTCCGAAGTCTCCTGCACGAGACTTGGCGCCAACAACTCAGATTCACCGGCCTCTAGCCAACACAACAGAGATCTACATGGCCTCCCATAAAGCACCTCAAATGGTGCCATCTGAATTGTAGCCTGAAAACTGCTATTGTAGGAAAACACAACCAACAATAGGTGCCTCTCCCAAGAACCACCAAAGTCCAAGACACAAGCTCTTAACATGTGTTCCAACACTTGGATTGTACGCTCCGACTGCCTATCTGTTTGCGGGTGGAAAGTCGTACTAAAAAACACCTGTGTACCAAGCGCCTTCTACAACCCTTGCTAGAAACGTGATGTGAAACGCGGATCTCGTTCCGAAACTATGGTTCGCGGCACCCCATGCAACCGCACTATTTCCCGAACATACAGTTCACCCAACTGGTCGACTGTATGGGTCTCCTGAATCGGTAAGAAATGATCCACTTTAGTTAACCTATCCAAAACTACCCAGATTGCATCATTCTTTCATGGCGTCCTCGGAAGACCCACGACAAAATCCATCATTACATCATCCCACTTCCATTCCGGAATGGGAAATGGATGCAGCAAACCACCTGGGCATTGATGCTCGGACTTCACCTGCTGGCAGGTAAGGCATCGTGCCACAAAGCCCGCAACTTCCTTCTTTATTCCAGGCCACCAAAACTACCTTCAGATATAATGGTACATCTTGGTCAAACCAAGATGCACTGACCACTTCGATGCATGGAACCCGCGCATCAACTCTTCCTGCACACACTTTGGAACAACCGCACGATTATGAACACAAACAACAACGTCCACACCGACGGCCCATCCAGAAGGTAGCTCCTCAAATTTAAGCTTTTCCTTCATGCTCAAACACTCAGGATCATCAAGCTGACTTTCCTTAAATCGACTCAAGAGCGTCGACTCCATCGTTAAGGAAGCAAGAGTGACCTGACCATTCTCCTCATGCACCTCCAAGTGCATCTCTGCAAACAATGCTATCACCTTCCACTCGGTGCTAGACTCCTAAACTGCCTGATTCTGAACCTTCTTGCTCAGAGCATCAGCAACATTGTTTCCCCTTACCGGCGTGTACACCAACTCAAAGTCAAAAGACTGGAGATATTCAACCCAACTTCGCTGCCGAAGATTCAGATCCCGTTGTGAGAAGATGTACTTTAAACTCTTATGGTCGGTAAACACAGTAAACTGTTCTCCCAATAGATAGTGCCTCCAACACTTCAGCCCAAATAGCCCGAATGCCTTATTTTTATTTTATTATAGATAATCCTCCTTTTAAGGGTTGAAGGGGAACCCATACATGACCCGTAGGCCCAAGGCCCAAGGCCCGACATGACCCACAGTACATGAACCGAAGGCCCAGAGGCATATCATGCCCATTACATGAGCCACAACCCGCTCATCCTGCATCAACACAGCCCCAAGTCCGACTCCGGATGCATCACAAAACACGATGTACTTATTACCTGGCTCAGGTAAGATCAATATAGGTGCGGTCTTCAACCGCTTCTTCAACTTTTGAAAATAATTCTCACAATACTAAGACCACTAAAACCTGATTCCCTTCTTGGTCAAGCCCGAGAGTGGTGCTTCCAAGCGAGATAAATCCTGAATGAACCTTCAGTAATACCCGACCAAACCCAGAAAACTACGAATATCAGAAACACTCCTAGGTTTCTCCCAAGATACAACTTCCTGTACTTTCTCTGGATCCACTGACACACCTAACTCCGAGATGATGTGACCCAAAAAATGCACCTCACCTATCCAGAATTGACACTTTGATATCTTGGCATATAAATGATGCTCTCTTAGCATACCCAAGACGATGTCAAGATGTTGGGCATGATCGTCGTGAGTTTTTGATTACACTAAGATGTTGTCAACAAAGACAACCATAAACTGATATAGATAGGGATGAAAGACCCGGTTCATCAAGGACATAAACACTGCAGGTGCATTGGTCAAGACGAAAGGCATTACCACAAACTCAAACAACCCATACCGACTCCGGAAAGCTGTCCGCGGTATATCGGAAGACCTCACCCTCAACCGGTGATAACCCGACCTTAGATCAATCTTAGAAAACACTGACGCACCCCTCAAATTATCAAACAAGTTGTCAATTCTAGGAATAGGGTACCGGTTTTTCACCGTCCTCTGATTCAACTTTCGATAGTCAACACACAGCCTTAACGACACATCGGCCTTCTTTGCAAAAAGCACGGGAGATCCCCAAGGAGACGTACTAGGATGGATAAACCCCTTACGCTCCAACTCCTCAAGCTGAACCTTAAGTTCCTGGAGTTATTCCGGTGCCATTCAGTATGGCGGAATAGAAACTGGCTCCGCTCCCGGCAACAACTCGATTGTGAACTCAACATCCCTCTCGGGTGGTAACCCTGAGAAATCCTCAGGAAACACGTCCTGAAACTGATCCACCATAAGAGGGAAAACAGACTGCTTCCCTCTTTCACCATCATAAAGCATGAGACATGCCACTTGAGTTGTGAGTCCACTCATATGTTGACAAAACGGACCTGCACACCCTGCTTGAATATCCCATTTTCCACGGTGGACATAAGAGTCACCCTCAAGCGACCTGAACGATACTCTACGACGATAATAGTCTATGTGTGCCCGATACAACACCAACCAATCCATTCCCAAGATTAGGTCAAACCCTGACATCTCGAGAACGAACAAGTTCCACAGAAAACGATACCCACCAACTTCCAAGGTGCATTCCTTGCACTGCTTGATATCCTCAACCCGCGCTCCCAATGGGGTATCAATTGATATCACTCCACACACTCCCTCTACAGGTAAACCCAGCACTACCACAAGTTGAGCAGAGATAAAAGACTGTGTGGCACTCGTGTCAAATAACGCACTAGAAAACATAGAAGCTAAAAGGATCGTACCTCGAACAGTTGATGGTCCAGCTTCGCCATCACCAGTTGCAAACTGAACTGCCTGAAGCTGACCTTCCCCTCTACCCTGGGCTCCAGCCTGAGTACTCTGTGATACACTACCCTGCTGTCATGAGAGATCTTTCCCTGGAGTTCCACGTCCACCGCCCCTACCAGTATGGTCCGTGGAGCTCCAACTGCCTGCCTGATACGGGGCAACTGATCCCCTTCCCATATCCGGTACCTACTTCCCACCATCATGCTCACCAGTCTGTCGAGGGTTCTTATAGAACCTCTGCACATGTCCCATTCTTCCGCATGAACGAAACTCGACTAGAGGTCGAGGACACTGACCACGTACATGCCCCGACCTACCGTACTGATAACAAAACACCTGGTTTCCACTCTGAGAGGCTGACCCTCTCTTTTGACCGCCTTGCTGGAAACTTTACAAACGACGCTTTTGACCTTCGGAAGATGCCTCACTTGTCTGCCTAGCTGGCACGACAAGCCTACCACTGAAAGCTTCCTTCAGGTTTCCTTCAGAGATGAGTGCCTGATCCACCACCTCTATAAACCTCTTCAAGCGGAAGATATTCACTTGAGACCTGATCTCATGTCTCAACCCATCCTAGAAGCGTCTTGCCACCGCTGCCTCATCCCCTGCTAACACTGGGACAAAGCGTCTCAAATCAGTGAAGCAACTAGCATAGTCCATCACTGATAGCAAACCCTGATTCAGGCTCATAAACTCTACAGCCCACTCCTGCCTCAATGTCTCTAGGTAGAAATGCTCTAGAAACTTTTCCTGAAAAACCTTCCATGACATTCCCTCAGCCTGCTCGATTTGAGCCTGAATGTCCCACCAACGCCTAGCCTGGCCTCGCAACATATAAGCAGCCAGGTTTACCCGCTTCTCGACAGGGGTCTCCAGATGATCCAGTATCGTCTGGACAGACTCTAACCAGAACTCCGCTGCCTTTGGCCCACCCTCTCCGGTGAAGGTCGGAGGGTGCTGCAGCTAGAATTCCCTGGTCAGCTCAAACATACTCGGCGCAACCCACCCTGGGTCCCGATCCATCATCTGCATAAGGCGAGCCAAGTTCTCCCGGAACTGGTCTTCTCTACCTTCATTAATCATCACATTCTCTTGCTCTTCTACCAGAGGAGTGTTCTCAGCAACACCCTCTCGTTGCCCAACTGGTAACCGACGCCGCGGTGGTATTTCTCTACAGTGTCAAGCACGAGATTTAGAACGCATACCATAGAACTCCACAACTATAACAAAATCTCTTTACTAGCTACAACCGCCCCAACCATCCTTACCGCAGGCTATGGTCCACATGGGGTAAACAACCATGCACTACCACCAACTCACACAACATTTTACCAAACATTTCCACTTCATTTCAAACCCTTATATTTCGTTAAACATCATTTACCCACTTGTTTCATTTCATTCTTCTCATTATTTCTTGGTTTCATGAAATGCATAATGCACCCTACTTTCCTGCCTCACACACCCCTCCCATGTGTGTGCCTAATACAATGCATGTCACCTATCTCCCTAGGTGCCTACAATGATGCATGAGTAAAAATCCTCGTGCCATTAAGGCCACGAGCCAAATATCATAAAACAATCACATCAAACCACATGTGCATCACCCAACGGTGAAATATCATCAACTGTAACAACACACAACCAAGAACAACATTTCCCACCCAGGGTGACTTGGGTTTTCCCCCATACCTGGGTTAGCTAATCCCAAGCACGAGCTCATTACCAAGGCCCGACACATCCTAACCCTTGGCTATCAATCCCAAATAACAAGACCTCAGAGAAGGAGAAGAAAGACTTCCTCTGATACCACTTTGTAACGTCCTAGACCCAGAAGCCACTAACCGGTGCTCCGAGTCGGGTGGTTACATGACCTTAAGCGTGCCTCCCCGTATGCCAAAGGCTGCCGACTAGCAGCGGGGGTCTATGTAATCAAGTGGGGAGACTATACCCCTTTTTTATCAGATTAAGCTACAACGGAATAAACCAAATAGCAGAAACAATAAACAAGAGACAATGAAACAAGTACAACAACCATTTCCAACAATAAATATGTCATGTCATACTGCAGGGTGTGAGTACAACTCAGTAGGCCACCACTAAGGGTGTAATTTTGGTCCGAAAGCCCGACAGGTCCGACCTGAAAGCCCGAGTGGCCCGGCCCGGCAAAGCCTGCATCGGACCAGGCCGGGCTCGGGCCACAGGTTCAGCGGGTCGGGCCAGGGCCTTTCCAGGCAGGCCCGCGGGCCCGGCTGGGCCGGCCCGAAAAAGCCCAGCCCGCTGGCCCCCCTACCTCAAGCTCCCAAGGCTGCGCCTGCAAATTAATCATAGGTCTATATATATATAGATATATTTATATATATATATGTAGATCTATATATATACATATATGTATATATCTATCTCTATATACATATATCTATATATACACACACATATATATATCTATATTTATATATAGATATATGTATATATCTATCTATATATATATATATACATATATATATCTCTATATCTATATACATATATCTCTTTATATATTTGTATATATAAATATCTGTATATATACATACATATATACATACATCTATATATATATCTACCTATATATCTATATATACATGTATCTTTATACATTTATATTTATCTATATATGTATCTATATATATGTGTGTGTGTACATATATTTCTATCTATATGTGCATATATCATTATATATTAACAAAAAGTGATATTATATATATACACATAATTATTATTATATATAATTATAATGTGTGTATAAATATATATATACAACGATATATAATTATATATATAATAGTGTATATATATAATAGTGTATATATATAAACGAATCCATTAATAATATATATCAATTAAGTGTGGTTTTTAAAAATCTATTAATAATATATATGTATATGTATATGTATATGTATATGTATATGATTTAATAATATATATATATATATATAAACAAAGCTATTAATATGTATATATATATATATCAATGATTTAATATTATATATATATATAATAACTTGTTGTATATTAATAAAAAAATAAGTGTGGTTTTTAAAAATCCATTAATAATATATATATATATGTATATGTATATGTATATGTATATGATAATATATATATATATATCAATGATTTAATATAATAGTGTATATATATAAACAAATCCATTAATAATATATATCAATTAAATGTGGTTTTTAAAAATACATTAATAATATATATATATATATGTATATTAGGGGTGTAATTTCAGGCCGGACTTGTCGGGCTTTCGGGCCACCGGGCCAAAATTACACCCTTAATGTATATGTATATGATTTAATATAATATATATATATAAACAAAGCTATTAATATATATATATATATATATATCAATGATTTAATATTATATATATATAACAACTTATTGTATATTAATAAAAAAATAAGTGTGGTTTTTAAAAATCCATTGATAATATATATATGTGTGTGTGTATATGTATATGTATATGATATAATATAATATATATGTATATAAACAAAGCTATTAATATATATTTATCAATGATTTAATATAATAGTGTATATATATAAAAAAAGCCATTAATAATATACATCAATTAAGTGTGGTTTTTAAAAATCCATTAATAATATATATATATGTATGTATGTATATGTATATGTATATGATTTAATATAATATATATATATATATATAAACAAAGCTATATATATATATATATATATATCAATGATTTAATATTATATATATATAATAACTTGTTTTATATTAATAAAAAAATAACACACTCGCCTAATGATGTTCGTGCAAGTCTCTCAACTTCATTATTATTTTTAAGTATGTTGCAACATGCATAAATTATATATACTATACATATATAAATCTATTTAGAAAAAAAAATTAACTCACCCAATGATGTTCGCGCACACCCCCAATATATATATATAAACAAAGCCATTGATATTATATATAAAGGTATTAATAATATATTTCAATTAAGTGTGGCTTTTAAAAATCCATTAATAATATGTGTGTGTGTGTCAATGATTTAATATTATATAATAAATTATTTTATATTAAAAAAAAAATAACACACTCACCTAATGATGTTCGTACACGTCCCCCAACCTCATTAATTTTTTAAATATGTTTCAACTTCCATATATTATATATAAATTTATTTAGAAAAAAATTAACCTGCTCACTGCAGCGCACCCCCAAACCCCTAATTATTTTTTTACAATTTTCTCATATTATATATATATATAATAACTTATTATATATTAACAAAAAATAACTACTCACTAAATGATATTCGCACACCCCCAACCTCGTTATTTTTTTTTTAAAATATGATAGAACTTTCATATATTATATATACTATATATACATATATAAATCTATTTAGAAAACAATTAACTCACCCACTGCTGCGCACCTGCTAAGGGTTTAATTTCAGTCCAGACAGGGCCGGGTCGGGTCTGCCCTGCAAAAAAATTAAAAAACGTTTAAAAAAATGTTTTAAATTAAACAAACGCTAAAAAATACTTTTCATAAATAAGTTAAAAAATAAATGTAAAAAAACTTTTTAAATAAATAATAAAAAACATTTAAATAAAAACACTTTAAACTCATCACTCATTGCTGCGGACCCCCAATAACTCATTATTTTTTTTAATTTGTACATAATATATAAAAATTCACAGACATGTATAAATCTATTTAGAAAAAAATAACATATTCACCCACTGTAAAATGTTTTTACAAAAAATGTGTAAAATGTTTAAAAAAAATACATGTAAAAAATATGCGTTCAAAAAAACTTTTTAAATTAAACGTCTAAAAATAAATGTAAAAAAAACGTTTTAAACAAGTGTTAAAAAATGGTTTAAATAAAAATGTTTAAAAAGTTTTTAAAATAAACATTTAAATTACTTTTTTTTAAAACAAACACTTAAAAAATACTTTTTACATTAAAATGTGAAAAAAGTTAAATGTTTTGAAAAAATACTTGTAAAAAGCATGCATTTAAAAAAATTCAAAAATGTTTTAAATTAATCATTTAAAAATAAATGTAAAAAAACGTTTTAAACAAATGTTAAAAAAACGGTTTAAATAAAAATGTTTAAATAAAAAATACTAACAAAAGCTTAAAAAACTATAAATAAGTTAAAAAAAATAAATGTAAAAAATGTTTTAAATAAATGTTAGAAAAACGTTTAAATAATAAGGCTTTAAACTCACCCACAGCAGCTGCACACCCCTCATTATTTTTTTTACTATTTGCAAATAATATATATATATATATATAGACAAAAAACATATCCACCCACTGTAAAATGTTAATAAAAAATAAAATAAATATTTTTACAAAAAACAAGCATTTAAAAATAAATGTAAAGAAACGTTTTAAATAAATGTTATAAAAATGTTTGAATAAAAAAATTAAGAGACAATTATTTTGAAAATAATAAAAGCTCACCACGGCCCGACTTGAAAAAGCCCGGCCCGGCCCGACCCAATGGTTTGGACCGGCCCGAGACCGGGCTCGGGCCGCCTCATGGGGTTGTTCGGGCCGGCCCGAATAGTGGTCAGCGGCCCGACTCTTTGCATGGCAGGCCCGGCCCGGCCGGGCCGGGCCGGGCCAAAATTAAACCCCTAGCCACCACCAACAGTGTCTACAAAATATCCAGTATAAACAGGTAGTGCATGCAAAAGGAATATGAATGATAAATGCCAAGTAATTAATTAAGGTGCCATTAACTAGTTCAAAGCCAAACCAGTACCACATTCATTACCATTCATTTCACACCAATTATCATCACTTACCATTTCATCACATTCCATGGGTTAATCACATTCATCATATTACATGGGTCTAAGGCCAACAAACACATGCAAGAGGGTAAACACATCGTTGTCCTATCTCACTAGGACTAACTCCCTCATAGAAACCATATCCTCACCTTGAAGCCTCAGTCCGGGTGGATGCAACCGTTAGGAGAATAGACCCTCAGTCCCCTTTCCTAACCCGTGCATTTAGGGCAGAGTTTAGAGCCTCGGTCTTCACTCGACCCATGGGCGTAGATCCTCATGTTATACCCCACTCTAAGAAGCCTTGTGCACATTCTTATATATAAGTAACCATCAACCTTCCAACCATTGCCCATCAGCAAATATCATTCTCAACAACCCACATGGGAAACCACATCATGACTTAACCCATTAACACATTACCATTTCACATCATTTAACCATTCACCCAATTCCCATGTGTTATGCCTATCTCACTAAACATTCCATCCTAGACCCATAATCTATCCCATTATGGTCTTTAATCAATTTACACATTAACCCATTTAACCCGTTCATCATTTCCATGAATCAACCATTCATTCCATTTCAAATAACCCTTTGATTTTTTTACCAAGTCTAGGTGCATCACCTAACTTCTATTCCACATTCAACCAATCATTCCAACATATTCATCAAGGGATCTACCATTTACCACAACAATATCACTTGTTTAATAACAATCCCTAAACCCAGGAAAAGCCGTCACACCCCATGGATGACCCTAATTTAGGTCAAGTCAATCCCAACACATCCCATGGGGATCGTGAGGGTTCCCATTTTCCATTTTAAACACCATTCTTCTCAAACATTCCAAGGCTATCCAAATATAACCAAGGAAAATAAAGAACACAATTTAACATGCACAAAACCCTAAATAATCATGGGATATAACTTGTAGACCACCTACCTTGAATTCGCGGTTGAACGCACCCTCAATCGAGTCCTTAGACCTCGATTCAACCAACCCTTGGAGCTTCAACCTAGAACTCACCCAAAAGATAGGGTTTTAGGGTTTCGGAATAAGAGGGAGAGAAGACACAAACCCTAAACCAAGAAAAGAACCAAGGAGGAGATTAGCCTTACCCGGAGCTTCAATCTGCAACCAACGGCACCAAAAACACCTTAGAATCGAAGGAGTTTGATCTCTTAGAGTCCTTGGGTGGTCTGGTTTGTGCCTAAGGTGAAGAGGGGAAGATGGGAGGAAAATCCCGAGTGAGGTTTAAAAAGCCCGGAGTGGAAATTTTGTAATTTTTTCTAACTTTAAGTGGCCGCACGGTTTAGCCGCACGGTTTGGAAAACCGTGCGCAAACCGTGTGCATGCTTCTGTCCAGAGGAGGGAGGGTTGCATGGTTTCAACTGGGTAGGCCGCACGGTTTGGCTGACCGTGCGCAGGCCGTGCGCCTTGGCCTGTCTTGCCCATTTTTCCTTCTTCCGTGCCCCGATCCCCCCGGAACACCACTAAGGCCTCTCAAATTTTCAGGAGACATCCCTTGAAGCCCAAAACAAGGAATTTAACCAAAACATAACGAGAACATACCTTTCCCAAAAACCGGGATCTTACATAGTCAAGCTTATTGGATACATTGAATGACTGAATATCTTAGGGATTGAATTTTAAAATTATCTGAGTACAGATCTCATACATTCATCACTGTCTAAGACCTTATTGAGTTTTATTGTTAATTACAATATGAGAAATAATGAGAAGTGTCTTTCAGTACTTCTTACTTTAATTCTCCAAGTGGATAAGGACACAGAGCATGATAAACCTGTGAACCTTATAGTGAATAAGAAAATGAAGAACAAGGAAAAGGGTCCAAAGACATATAAACAGTCTAAAGTGCATGAGAACCGTCCATATAAGAAGAGGAATATCTAAAGGTAGGTTACATAAAATGAGGAAGTATGTTTTTCATGTTGCAAGTTAGGACACTAGAATAGGAACTACACCTAGAAGAAAGGGGAATCTAAAGGTGTATTCGTTATTGAGTGTAATATTTCAATATAAAAACATTGGGCATTAAATATAGCTTGTGGTGATCACATGTTTATTCAAATGAATGAACCAAGTAGATTCTGAAATATTTCTAGAGGAGAGGTAGATATAAGAGTTTCCAATGGTGTAAGGCTGGATGCTCTAGACATTGGTGTCTACCACCTTTCATTACCAACAAGAATTATTTTGGGTTTGAAAGATTGTTATTATGTACCTACGGTTACCAAGAACATAATTTCTCTATCATGCCTAGATACATATGTTTTTATTTTCAAGTTTGTAAATCAAAGTTGTTTCTTTTATAAAGATAACATATGTTATGGTATGAAACATTTAAATAACGGTATTTATATATTAAATTGTGAAAACCAAGTGTTGGAAATTAATAATGAATCAGGTTCACACAACTCATATAAAACCCAGATTTGGCATCACCATCTTGGTCATGTAAACAATCAGCATTTGAAAAAGATTTGTCAAGATGGTTATTTAGAATCTTCTGAGCTAAAACCACTTGAAAGTCGTCATGCTTGTTTATAAGAAAAAATGACCAAACCTTTATTTGGGGGACAAGGTTAAAGGGCCATAGATCATCTAGTATTGGTACACACTGATGTGCGTGGACCATTTCCAATAGAAGCTTGAGGTGTATATTCTTACTTCATAACTTCTACTGATGACTTTTGTAGATATGGATATGTCTACTTGAAGAGGTATAAGTCTAAGTACTTTAAGAAATTCAATAAATTCAAGAATGAAGTATATAATCAACTCGGAAAAAAGATAAATAATATTCAATTGGATTGATGTGGTGAATATATTAACCAAGAGTTCATCGAATTTCTATGGGAGTTTGGTATTCTATCTCAACTCAATCCACCTTACACACCATAATGGAATGGAGTTAGTGAAAGGAGGAACTGTACCTTATTAGACATGGTAAGGTTGATGATGAGTCATACAGATCTTTCATTATCCTTTTGGGGATATGAATTACAAACTGGGTTATACACATTAAACCAAGTATCAATTAAAGTAGAAAATGGAATTCCCTTTGAGTTATGGAGTGGAAAGAAACCCATTTTGTCACATACACGTGTATGGGGTTATAAGGATTTTTTAAGGCCTTATCAAGAACAAACTAACACCCCATGGCACAAAGTGTATCCTTATAGGATATCCCAAGAAAATAAAGGGATGATATCTATACAACCCCTCATACAAGAATGTGACTATCGCCAGACAAGACTTATTTCTTGAAAGGGAGAACATCATAAAAATGGATAGTGGGATAAATATTGACTTTGATGAAGTTTATGCTCAAGATACACAAGAGTTGGTACAAGAATAGATTCCATAGGTCCCCATGGAAGAAGTAGTTCATGAAACATGAGTACTACATAGGAGCATAAGAGAGGTAAGAGAACCAGAGAGATATAGTTTTCTAGTCACCGAATATGGTGGCTCATTATTAGTTGGCACTAATGAACCTCTATCCTACAAGGAGGTAGTAGAGAGCTCAAAAGATACAATATGGAAAGAATCCATGAATTCTGAAATAGATTCCATGTATCAAAACCAAGTTTGTGTTTTTATCGACGTGCTAGTTGATGTAAATCCCGTTGGGTGAAAATGGGTATTCAATAGGAAACTAGACATGGAAGGTAATGTAAATACCTGTAATCAAATACTAGTGGATAAAGGGTTTAAATAGTGTCAAGTAATTGAATATGATGAAACCTTTTCACCAGTTTCTATGTTTAAATCTATCAAAATTATTATTTCTATAGCATTTTACCATAACTATGAGATTTGGAAGATGGATGTCAAAACTGTATTCCTTAATGGGAACCTTCAGGAAGATGTCTATATGACACAACTAGAAGGGTCTGTGACTCTAGGTGATTCTAAGAAGATTTTAAAGTTGCAGAGATCCATTTATGGATTAAAGAAATCATTTAGGTCATGGAACATTCAATTTGATGAATCCATAAAATAATTTGGTTTCATTAAGAATGAACGTGAGTCTTTTTTTTAGAAGGGGTTTAGTGGAAATGTAGTCATTATCCTAGTATTATTTTTTAAGGACATATTACTTATTGAAAATGACATTCCAATCTTAAAGTCAGTTAAGGACTAGTTAAACAAGTGCTTCTCCATTAAGGAATTAGGTGAAGTGGCCTATATTCTAAGGATCAAGATAATTTATGATAGATCCAAGAATCTGCTTGGATTAAGTCAAAGTACATATGTTGACTAGATACTAAAGAGATTTAGTATAGAACAATCCAAGAGGAGATTGGTTCTAGTGTCGTATGGTTTAAATCTTTCTAAGAAAATGTGTCCTCATACACAATAATAGAAACAAATAATGAGCAAGACCCCATACACTTAATCGATAGAATCAATAATGTATGCCATGTTATGCACTAGACTTGATGTTGCCTATGAACTGAGAATAATAGGAAGATATCAAGTAGATACAGGATAAAAACATTGGTCTATTGTTAAGGATATACTTAAGTATTTGAGAATAACTAAGGATATTTTCCTGGTGTATGGAGGAGACAAGGATTTGGTTATTAGGGGATATACTGATGTTAGTTTTTAGATAGATCAAAATGATCTGAAGTCTTAATCATGATATTTTTTCTACCTCAATAGAGGAGCTGTGAGCTGGAAGAGGTCAAAGTAACTAGTTGTTGCTAATTCTACAGTGGAGTCCAAGTATATAGTTGCTTCTGATGTATCCAAGAAATCCATTTGGATTTGGAACTTTTTCCAAGATCATGATTTGGTACCTAGTAGTAAAGATCCCATCACATTGTATTATGATAACACTATAGTGATGGCTCTTGAAAAAGAGCCAAGGTCACATCAACAGACAAAGCATATACTCCATAAGTATCACCTCTTGATGGATTTTTCATCATAGGGGTGAAGTTTTAGTAATCAGAGTACCCACATAAGAGAATGTGGTGGACCAATTGACTAAAGTCCTATCTCATTAGAAGCATGAGAATTATGTGAGAGCTAGCGGACTGCAGGTTGTTAGCAGTTGGATCTTGTATAAGTGAGATTCTATTGGAGTTTGTTCCCTAGAACTAACTTATGTGTACTTTATAATAATATGTATTCATTGGTTTGAATAATAATAAACAACTTATCACATCATGATTATTCTTCTACGTGATATAGTATGTGATAATTTCCTAAGAGTAGCCTTCGCACTAAAAGGTCATAACAGTTCCCCACTATGATGAGAACCCGAAAGTGATATGAAACTATTCTTGATTATATGTTCTATATCCAAATGATATAATTTGAGAGAAAAAAATAATATAGTCTACCAGGGGTGGATACTCATAGGACATTGAGGTACCTTCTCATGGTGTACGACCTTGGTAATATCTAATAGTATATTATGAGAATGAGACCCACCGGTAGGAAATCCACATTTCTATGTGTCATTGTATATTTTTATTTGCGAACATGTGTGTTGATCCTTAGACTTTATGATTATTATTAATAAATATTATGATTCATTTACTTTGATGTATTGACGAAAACCATGAAAAAATTTGTTCGTTGTGAGGTAGGATACGTTGGGTACGTCACGAGTAATATTGCATTAATGAATAATGTAAGAAAGGATTTGTCCCTTCTGTTTTAACAGAATTTGATATCTTAGGACCTTTTATGGAAATGATATAGCCTAAATAAATCCATGTACATGATGTTCAATGGACAAGTACATTTTCTAAGAAATCAAAGAAAGAGACATCGAGCACTAAGGTTGATGTCACCAGCATGCAACCTGCTTGATTTGAGATATCGTGATAAAAGGATTATATTACACAGTAAGCATCCATATGAGGTAATATGTCATTGGTGACTAAGGTAGTGATATTTATTTAATAAATAAATATAAATTCTTCATTTTTTTAAATATTATGGAGGAATGATGGATCAGGATTTTAGGTCCGGTGAGAAAATAATAAATATTGAATATTATTTGATTAAATAATATTTAATTTTAATTCTCAAGTTAAGCGCATGTTCAGAAATAATAATAATAATATTATTCTTATTTAAAATGGGGTTTTTGAGAGGATTAAATAAATAATTAAGGTCACTTGTGAAATTATTTTATTTTAACCATAGTGATATATAAACCCTGTTATGTTATTTTCTCAAAAGATCAATTCATTTGTTTGGATTGTGCAAAATGGAATTAGAGAATTCTCTCAAGAACTTGAGATATATCTTCTCACTAATACAAAACTAGTTTTATCTAGTGGTGGTGTTTTAAGATCACTCACTAAAAGCACTATTAAAACCCCATTTCTCAGTGCTAGAAAAAACATAGCTTAAGGGGGTCTTTAACATTTCTTTTTTTAGCGTTGTTAAATGTAGTCTTTAATAGTGATAAAAAAGCATTGTTAAAGGGGGATCTTTATCAGTGCTTCTAAAAAAGAACTAATAAAAAGGGTGTTATTTATCAATTATTTTTTATAAGTTATGATAAAGACCCCACTTTATCAACTCTTTTTTACTATCACTAATAAAGGGTATATTTAAAACAAAAATCATATTCCATTATCGAACACCTGGAGTAGAATTTATTTCCATTTGGAGGCCTTATGGACCTTTTTTTAGACTTAATAGAGGTGATTGAGGGTTTTTTTAGATCATTGAGTTATAGATCTCATCGCAATATTTGATTTTATATGTGGTAGAGGCAAAAAGGACACCCAGCTAGAAAAAACATTGTTCAAGGATCTATCATGATAACACTCGATGATTCTTTCAGCGACATCTGGAGATTCATGGAACACATGTGGATCACCTCTAGATGGAATCTACACTTGATTCCTATAATGAAACGATAGTGCATCATAGATCTATTTCTATATCCACCAATAAAGAAAGAATTCCGTCAAAGTAATTCTTATTTAACTAAATTAATTATAAATAATATGTGGTGATCCTATCTCTATGGTTCTAGCATGATTTATGTTGTCTGTCTTATTTGATTAAATTTTGTTGAACATGATGTTTATCATTATGTAGATCTCAGATTGATCATTGAACATAAATAAAAGCAATGTTGGGCACCGCCCATCTCATGCTTCCACTGCGCCTAGAACCTACAGATTGACGACACCTTCTCTCCTTGGTTCTGCCTCGGTTCGTCCACCACACAGGGGGGGTGGGGTTCTCTTTTCCTCTTTATATCACACACAAGGAGGGGTGGGGGATGGTTTATTGATTTAATTTTTATTAAATTAATAAACCTCCACTTAACACCGCTCCAACAATCGTCCTTGACTGATCACCTTATGCCGATAAATTTTATATCATACCTAGGGTAAAAACCACATTCCAAACTCAACCAAAGGCTCAAATTTCTGATCCAATACTCGAATATGGAGTTATTTAATGTTTACAAATAAATTTCATGTATATGATAAAATATATTTAATATTTTTAATATCACTTCACCGAGGTTCTTCAAGCCCTATAATCCCACGCCGACTCAGCACCTGGCTTCAGAAATATTTTTAGAAATATTCCAAAGTCTTATGTGTACAAAATAGAGTCACTACACTCTCCCCACATTATGAATTTTCTCCCCCAAAAAGTGAAATCCTAGGAAGTTGGAGAAAAATCGAGCTCTCCACTGGGACTCCCTCACTAGTGAGCTCATCAAAGGGTTCCTATACTACCGACAATAATACACTCAAGGAAACTACGGGGAAAAACCACACCCAAATACCAACTCAAACATGGTCAACATCATGAAACAAATATGGAACATGTCTCCTCTGCTACTATAGGTGAAAATAACCTATCACCATGGTCCATCTTCGGTCATAGGGTCTATAAGTACACCACCTCTCTAACCTGATGCAGATAATGACATAACCCAGTAGTTCTCATCTATCCTTGGATGAGCTGTAACATGAAAACATTAAGCATTTAATGTAATAATATAACATGACAACACATAAAATTGTCCAAAACACACTAGTCAAAAGGAATCGTTCACCATACCTCGACACTATCCATTTTGGGTGGCACTAATTATCCCACGCGATTTTGTATCATGTCACAAGAATGAATCTTGGTGGGGGAAGCATCCCTATTTATTGTAAGTTTGAATCCACACCAAACAACACCATCACATGGTTCTACTGATGCCTCACATCACATTGGATAAGTCTCAATCAAGAAGTGGAAAGAAAAGACTACCTAACAATAGTGTCTTAAAATAAATACTACAAAAAATAAAAAGGACACATAGTATACCTCTAATCATCCTTGGAGCCTTAACATCATAGGCCTTTGCATCTTGCAGCTATACTTTCCACCATCCTCCAATTCCTTGAGGCTAGTGCGGACCACCTAGGGGTAGTGGTGGAAACATATTGAACCGTCTGCCACCTCCCCTTCTCTTCCTGCTCCTCCTCCACATCCACTATCATATGGAACTCCATGATACATAACTTGCATCCTATAGGGTTGTATATCGATTTTATCCCTCTCAGCAGCATGGAAGGTCATAAAATCTCATAAAAGATGTCCCCATCCATCGCAAGCATAAAACTATCTCTCTTATGGTTGACCAGATCCCTAGTGAAGGAACATGTTTGGAAAAATGGAGAGGCCCTTCTCAGATGTTTATATAGAGGCCCTAATCAATGGTCCATGCCTAAAAAAATGGATCTCGAACCATATCTAGGGTACTCTACCGTGAACATGTTATCTTACAGAAGCTATAGAAGCTCCTGGATACACATAGATCTCAACATGGCAAGATAAAATTATTCCCTAAAGAGAGAATCAAACTCCATCCAAGTTATAATCATCTCATCGTGGGTCTACGTTATTGGAATCCACCATCTCTTGACTGGGCCCTATAGAATACTTTCCACTAGGACCACCATCTAATTCAAATGTGTCCTTATAAGGCATAAAACATGCATGAATGCCATACGAAATTCATCTATTTCTTGGGGGTCTGGCTCACCCTGATTTCTTAGAGGTAATTGCCTCTGGAACACATGCAACAAACTCAACCTATGTGCATCTTCAGCCTAAAATTTTATCATAACCTACTACTCAATGGGTGGTGACTCAACTGGTAGACCACCTGAAGGTATTTCCTCATGCCGAGTTCCATGCACTAAATCCCCATCACTAGGTGGATCATCATCACAATCCCACTGTGGAACCCTATCTGGATATCATCATAGCAGAATCATGAAATAAAAATCAAGATGCACCACATTCAATGAGTATATATGGGGAGATGACTTAAGAAAGACATAGAACTCGAAACCTAGTCCTATATGATGCATGTACCAATATTTTCCTATGACCTGTGCCCTAATGCACTGAGTCAACATGTAGGTTATCAGAGTTATGATGAATAGATATGCCGACCAATGTACCAAAACTGGAGTCCTTAGTCTAAAAGCTTAACTCAAAAGACTTTAACACTATCACCATAAATACCAAATCGACATCATAGGCTTCAGTCCTAAGGAAGGACCTATTTTGATACCACTCTATCATGACCTGACCTACTAGGTCCTGAGTAGCGACTACCCCAAGCCCGCCTCCAATAGTTTAGGGGTTGGCGACCAGTGCTGAGTAGGTATATCACACACATGGGAGGCCTTAGTCTATGGTACCTATACGCACACACCCACATACATCTCCATGAAATAACACAAAGATAAAATCTAGAAACTAAAATTCATGAAAACAACAATCCCATATTCAAAATATAGATGATGTACTGAAAGTATAAAAAGGGAAAAATACAAGCCCACCAAAAATAGTAAAAGTGTCTAACATACTCAGGAGGGGACTGCTGTCAAATGCAACCACCCAAACACACCTCAGTCAAGCACTGAAAAACACCTTGGCCAGTCTAGCTCTTTAAGGTCCACTTGATATAGCTCCTACAGGGACTCCATATAAAGGTTTATTTTCTGCACAATACATGACATGTATGGGAAAAGAATATGTATATGTGAGTATAAAAATACCTAGTTGGCACCCCAAAAAACCAAAATAAAATGGGGAATGAAAGAAAATAGTCTGCTCAACCCAATCCAAAGGGAACCCATATAAGAGAGAAACTCAATCTCAACCACTCCTCAACTAAACATGACTATTCATATCAATCCACATAGTGAGTAAACTAATATACATGATAACACCGCAAGGAATCCCAAAATAAACCTATATATACTCGTCTCAAACTATAAGTCTCATGAGGTCCTGACCTCAAAGACACCCATAGGATTCTACTTGAGGCTCAAAGGAAACATTAATATAGAATATATCACTCCATTAGCCCCACCATCCCATATGACACTCATATGAGAGATACACTCCATCGAGAACAATGCTTCCATCCCCGATGTCCCATCTAAGAGAAAAATCTCCATCAGGAATTTTACTATATATTTAACTCTAGAGACCAATACTAGAGGTCCTAAAACTTTTGTCTTTCACCATACACAAGCTCATAGAAACCCAAGTGGAGAGGATCACCCCTTTCCACTACTCAAAGTCAAGGGATCATTGATCCAGACCATGCATCGCATGCATCCTCTCTAAGGAGAGAGCAGAGGGACCAACACCTCACCACTACCCTATAATTGAGGAACTACTAACTCATAACCATCCCGTGAAACCTCTGGAGTACTCGTATAGATAGGCCCACACATCACTGCATCAAGAAAGCATTATATTCTAACCATATGTCACACATAACAAGTAGAGATCCCTGATCCTCACAATTTTTCTCCATAGCTGAGGGACATCCAACTCCCATGAAGGACTCGCTCCCCACTGCCACTTGAATATGGGGGATTACTACTCCCTAGATAGAGGACCCACAACTTGTGTATAGGGTATTTCCATATATATCGGTATAATCATAATGGGGGACCATCACCCTGACACGATAGGGGAGTACTGACCATAGAATAAAGGACCCGAACCCTGGTATGACATGGGAATACTGACTCTATCTGAACATATCATATAGAGGACCCATTCCCTAGTACAACAGGGGAGTTATGACTCCATGGATAGAGTACTCCACACCCTGGTACAATAGAGGAGTACCAATTATACCAGAACATCGTGTATGGAGGACCCACACCCTAGTATGATAGAGGAGTATCGACTCCATGGATAGGGGACCCGCACCCTAGACAATAAGTATAGAGGGGCAAAGAACTGATACGATATGGGAACTTTGTCTCCAACTAAAAAAACAATATGGGGGACCCACACCCTGGTATGATAGGGGAGTACCGACCCCAGGATAACTACTCTGAAGGTAGAGGACCCACACCCACTGTATGGGGAGTAACACTCCTAGCGTCTCTATGATAAACAGAACTAACCTCCATCATCGATCAAACATTTTTGAAGAGCATCATGCTTGTCACACCTCACATCACAACACTACCATGGGTATGGGACCCACACCCTAATAGCATAGGATCACCACTCTACCAAACCAAAGAGTCTAGGGGACCCACATTCTAAGATGATAGGTAAGGGTACCGATCCCAACATCTCTCTAGCAATCCACCCAAATCACTACCCAAAATTTATCACCTCCACTACAACATTGTTCTTGAAATATGCCACATACTATCTCATAATTCACTATAAAGGATACCATATCTAACTAAGAATAAAACCACTCAGGATAGGCTACTCGTAGGCCTGAATTTGAGACTCAAAGAAGAAGATACGCCAGTGGAAGTTCCCAAGAACAATAAATAGCATGTAATGGGGTCCACATGGTATGTGACCCTACCTAAACACCTAGATGAACACTCTACCACACGACTTGGTTGTCCATGTAAACTTGCACGGTGTGTATCACCTCACCAAGGCCCCATCCATGTCCTTCCCCACACATCTTGGCCAATTGTGTCTAAAACACGAAATGTACCCGTAGTACACAACATGACCTGGATAACAAACCTCTTGGCCATTTCCTCATCCCATTCCTAAGCAATAAACCTCATGTCTATGTCCCCTAGCCATGTACTCCCACACAACCATGTCCTAAGACACAGTGCCCCTAGTCATATCCCTCGACCACAAGACCTAGCATCACTACACGACGTGTAACCCTAGTACACGATGTGTAGTCCCCCAAATACATCTTCCCCAAACGGGAATAACACATGGAATGTTTCACTTAATTACACACCATGTTATCGTGAATTATAAATGGGAATTCCCTACGAGCTACCAAAAACACTCTGGTTCCCACCAAAACCAATAGATCGAACCTTACAGAGTCTTTAGTAGTCGAAAAAGGGATCTAAAAACCTTGAAAATGAATATAAAGGGATATAAAGATTTAAAAATAAAATACACATACCTAGTTGAGAAATTCCAAATATTTGGGTGTAGATCCACACTCTGAAGCTGCTACACCATGATTCAGGAGTGATCACCATCAAGATAAAATATTGGAAATTCCTCCTCTATTTGGTTCACCCTCGATTTTTCCATCACATGAGGGAGGGGGGGGGGGGGGTTCTACTTCCCTTTGTGATGTGTACACAAGGGTGAAGGGTTTATTGATTTAATTTTTATTAAATAAATAAACCTCCACTTAACACCCCACCAATTCTCACCCCAAACTGAGAACCCAATGCTATAACGCCCCAACCCTAATTACCCAGAGTTGGTGCATTATTACATAACATTGGCATGATCACAAGAGATCAAGTCTCGAAAGAACGATTAGTTTAGTACCCTTTGGAAGTACTAGATACACACTTATGTTTTACATTACATAATGAAATAAAAAACAACAACATTGTGTCCCCTTTGAACACACTTATATCCCTTAGCCTATTCCTGTAGGTTAATTGTAATATAATTATTCACATCCTGTAAAAAATAATACATAATAAAGGGGTGAGATCAAATGATCAGTAAGGATAACAATATAGCGGAAACCATGATAAACAAGGATAACAATTTAAGGCAATGTATAAGAATAAAACACAATCCTTTTAAGCTTAAACTTCAACATAACATGGAAAAGATAAATCAAATAATTCCATTTACTTATTCACATGGATATTATATTAGTCAAATAATCACATGTAATATCAATATTCAATTTCATAATGATGGAATGCATAATGTCGGACATCATAACCACATAGTCAAGGCCTTGTGCCAAGACTAAAAATAATATTTTTTAAAGGCCTTGTTCCAAGACACTAGTTTGTCTCATGATACCTACTAATGCATCGAGGAGCTATAGCGGGCTCCACCCGTCACTCACTAAGTCCAATGCATTCCTCATATGAAAAGGTTGAAACATAAAATAAACATTCGTATGAAAACAAGCATAGGAAATGTTAATACTTTAACCACAAACCATGAATGGTATAAAAATAACACATCCATAGTAAAACATATCACAAAAACCTTCAATACAATATGGAAGATTGTATCATAATTAATCGACTTCAAACAAGTTTAAAATCCATCAAAGGATGTTGACATAGATGAAATCAAAACTATTTGAGAGAAATATCTCTTTATAATTTGAAATCATTTAAAAGTCACATAATTATAAAATAAAACATTTATTTTGAAAATATTCTTATAATCTTGTAAGGTAAGCTTTGAAGGTGTTATAATGGCAGAAAATAGATGCACTCGCTGTATAAGTTAAAAAAACATTCTTTCTTTAATTTTATCGAAAAGGTCGTAAAGAACCTTGTTTGGAAAACGATGGAAAGATTAATTTACAAACAATTTATAAAAAGTAAAAAAAGGGTATAAATGACTTTAAACATTAGTCTAGGAAATATTAAAAATGTTTTGAAATAAATTTTTAATAAACACAAATGTGGATGATAAAGAGGTCCCAGTAGATACTCACATATAAACAACCTCGGATAATGAAGAGATTGTAGAATTAACCCTTAACTTATAATTTTCCTTGATAGAGGGTAATTTAACCTTCTATATAATAGTTAATTTTTTTTATTAAATTATACAAGAACCAAATACATAAATATGATATCATATATTATCTTCTAATATTTCTTTGTTTATAATATTTCAGTAGTATCATTGTTTCAGGTGTTAACTGATTCGTTTTCCTTTATATGTTTTGTTACGTAAGTCATGTTTGTTATAGATAGGATATATTTGATTCATATCCATAATTAAATTAAGTTACTTAAAAATTATTTTTAATCATAAAATGAAAATTATTCTTGAATTATTATGATGGGGAATGAATCTCATCACGTTCGTGGAGACGGTAATCCGTACGTACGCAAGAGCGACAATATCATTATATTGATGGGGAAATCATATGTAATTGGATGGTATATAATATATAAAGAATCATTAACATGTTATATTTATTATTTAAATCAATTATACTCATTATTATACCCATCCAAATAATTAAGTGTTGAATAATAAACTATACCACGACGTGGAGACGGTAAGTCGTACGTACGCACGTATGGTGACTTTTTCATTCATAGGATGGATAGAATAATGAATATGGTTGTTACATATTTATAATAACATCAAAGAATGTATAAGGTACTGGATTTATATTTTTTTATGGAAACAAAAAATAAAGAGTAAGTAGAAAAAGAAAAGAACTTTGGAAGAGGTGATGAAATTATTACCTCTTCTTCGGGTGCTTCCTTTTGATTTGATCAAAATGGATCCTTAGGTTGAATTATGATAAAATTAAAGAATCTAGGTTGATGTGAGGGTATTTTGGAGGATATTTGAGTTGTTTTTGGCCAAGCCAAATGGATTTGGAGGTGATATTTTGAGAGAAGGGGATGTACCCTTTTATAAGAGAGGTGATGGTCACTTTAGGAAAATCTTGAAATATTATTTTATTATACAATCATATTAGGTTTATAATGGCTCCAAAAGGATTTATTTCTAGGATAAGGTGGGGATGGGTCTAAAAACTCTCAAAAAATATGTTTTAGATAGGTTTTGGTCACCATATTAACCTTATATTTTATATTTAACTGTTAGTTAAATAGTTTAACTTTTACCATGTATTCATGTATTATTATAATAAATGGTTAATAAAATTACTATAAAAATACAAGAGAATACCAAGTGGTATATTATTGATATATCTAACCTTATATAAGTCCTTTTTATGAACCTTATATTTTTAGGAATATTATATCAATTAATAATATAGTATTTGTTTTAAAAACTCATTTATGTCAATTTTGACACTATTTAGTATTTGGTTTATGTGAAAATAATAAAAACTTTATCACTTAGAAAAAAAATTATTTAATAAACCCTAACATGTCATATTAACCTAAAAAATTCTTGGAATTCATAAAAAGTCTCAATTTACAATTATATTAATATTTATAATATCAATTATTTTAATCTTTCAATAATAAGGTAATTACTGCATCATCATTGCGTCATAAATAAATTTAATTATTTAATGTCTAAAAATTATAAATAAAATACCATTATATAGGAAATAATTTTATATTTCTAATGAATATTTATAGTTGAATTTATATTATGTATAATCCTATATTAAAAATGGTCTAGTTATTAAACTTTAAATTTAACACTTTTAACTCTTCTTTAAATAAAATAATAATAAATGTCCTAATCTGATCCAAGTGGACCAAAATGATCATATTTTATTACTAAGGTTGATTTTTTTTCTAAATTAACTTATCCAATAGAATTAGTACATGTGTTAGGGTAATTATAATATCATTTTTACCTTTAATTACCCTATTTACTTTTAACCATGGTAAATAGAATTCAAAAGCTACTATTCAAAAAAATTATTTTCATCCTATTGAACCAAATTTTACTTACTAATGTCAACCATGTCTCTCAGATTTTTGAAATTTAATTCACAGAAGTGGTAAAATTACGTTTTATGCAAATTTTCAAATGTGCATAGAAGGTGGGTAAAAGACGTTAAAAAAGTCAATACAATTTTATATATCTATTATTATTATAAAATGAATCCAATGAATTACATTGAACTAATATAGGTATTATGTATATATTTTTACTTTAAAATAAATTTAAATAAAAATAATAATTATTTAAATAAAATTTGGTTTTAAACAATAATGCAGTGTTGTTCACTATTCATCAAAAATTTAAAGTTCTCAGAAAAATACCAAAAATTCACCATAATCTTATTTTGATATTCATAATCCAAAAATGAAGTCCATTTTGAAAAATAAAATTCATAAAATTTCAAAAAGTGGGTATTACTATTCATAATGGCTAGTTTGATTGGTCATGGTGTGCTAGAACTCGAAGTTGCGTACAGCGCAAGCTATTGCATTATTCAAAGAGAAACGTACTGTGGAAGCTTGGGGTGTTACATTATTATCTCAAAATAATTTCATCCTCAAAATTTCTAGAATAATACTGCATAAAAAGATTTGGGTAGTTCTTCATCATATGTTCCCTGGGTTCCCACATTGCCTTTTCCGTCTTATGGTTTCTCTATAGAACTTTTACCAGATGAGTCATCCAATTTCTCAACACTTATTCTCTGGTATCAAGAATCTTGATAGGCTCTTCACAATAAGATAGATCAGGTTCCAGTTCTATTTCTTCATAGGTGAGTACATGCGTCGGGCCAGCCATGTTTTTTCTCAACACTGATACGTGGAACACATCATGAACTTTGGAGATACTTGGAGGAATTTCCAAACGGTAAGCTACAACTCCAATTCGTTCTAGAATTTCGAAAGGTCTGATATAACCGGGACTTAATTTACCTTTCTTACTGAATCGTACAACAACCTTCCATGGAGATACCTTCAATAAAACATGATCTCCTACTTGAAATTAAAAATCCTTCCTTCAGTTATTGGCATAGATCATTTTCCTACTTTGAGCTACTTTGATGTGGGTTTGGATAATATTCACCTTTTCCATTTTTTCCTCAACAAGTTCTGGGCCTATGAGTTTTCTTTCACCAACATCATCCCAACAAGTTTGTGTGCGACATCTCTTTCTATATAACTTTCCATATGGTGCCATCTGAATACTTTAATGGAAGCTATTATTATTGGAAAATTCTACTAGAGGTAAATATTGATCCCACATACTTTGAAAGTCAAGTGATCTAGATATCAACATGTCTTCTAAGGTTTGAATAGTTAATTCTCATTGACCATCAGTTTGAGGGTGGTAGTAAGTGCTCAAACAAAGTTCAGTATCTTGGGCCGTCTGAATACTTTTCCAGAATCTTGATGTAAAATGGGGATCATGATCAGAAACAATCGACAAGGGTACTCCTTGAAGTCTTAAAACTTCATTAATATATAGTCGTGCTAAATGTTCAAGTGGTAAATCTTCTCTTATAGTAAGAAAATGTGTAAAATTGGTAAGAAAATCAATAATGACCCATATTGCATCATTCATTCTAGGAGTATTTGATAGCCCCATGACAAATTCCATCGTAATACCATAACATTTACACTATGGTATGAGAAGAGGTTGCATGACTCCTCCAGGATGTTGTATTATAGCCTTAACTTGTTGAAAAACCATAAATCTTGACACATAATCAGCAATCTCTCTCTTCATGTTGTCCCACTAAAAATGTTCTTTCAAATATCTATACATGTTAGTGCTTCTAGGGTGTATAGTGAAATTATATCTATGAGAATTATCCAATAATTCCCTTTTTAGATCAGGTATATCAGGAACACAAAGTCTCTTCCCAAATTTCAAAATTCCATCTTCATATACGAATTCGATCAATCTCCCATCATTCAAAGCTTTAATTTTCTTTTGAAACTCCTCATCATCAGCTTGAGAACTTTTTATCTTTTCTAGTAAATATTGTTTGGAAACCCTTTGAAAAAGTATTGATGTTTCACCTTCCATGATTATTCCCATATCCATCTTTACTATATCCATGAACATAGGATCCCTTTCAACTCTCATCTTGTTCAAAACTCCATGATACTTCCTACTCAAAGCATATCCCACCTTATTTGCCTTCCCCGGGTGGTAGTGTATAGTGCAATCATAATCCTTGAGTAGTTCAAGCCATCATCTTTTCCTCATGTCGAGTTATTTCTATAAGAAAATATACTTAAATCTCTTGTGATCAGTATATATCTCACATTTTTCACCATATAGATAGTGCATCTATATTTTCAGATCAAATATTACAACTGCTAACTCAAGATCATGAGTAGGAAAGTTTTTCTCAAGAATTTTTAGCTATCATGATGCATAGGCAATAACTCTATCATTCTGCATAAGGACACAACCAAGTCCTTTCTTTGAATCATCACTATAAATAACAAACCCATCATTCCCCTATGGTAGAGTCAAGATAGGATCATTGACTAATCTTATATTCAGTTCTTCAAAACATTCTTCACACTCTTTTTTCCAAACAAATTTAACCCATTTACATGTGATTTTGGTTAATGGGTTAGCCAATCGGGAAAAATATTGGACGAAACGCCAATAATAACCTACTAAACCAATAAAACTGTATACCACAATTATACTTGTTGGTGTTGGAAATTTATATATTGCTCTTGTCATAGAAAGATCAACAGATATTCCATCCTTAGAGACAATATGGCCAAGAAAAGAAATCTCCTGAATCCAAAATACACACTTGTTAAACTTCCCATATAATTCATTTCTTCTAAGAGTATTTATAATATCGCACAAGTGATTTTAATTAACTTCATAGCTTTTGGAGTAAACCAAGATATCATAAATAAATACCACTAAAAATTCATCAAGATATTCCTTGAAAACTCTATTCATTATATCCATGAAGATAGAGGGTGCATTAGTCAATCCAAAAGGCATTACTGTAAACTCGTAATTCCCATACCTCGTACAAAATGCTATCTTCAGAATGTATTCCTTATTCACACAAAACTGATGATATCTAGATCGAAGGTCAATCTTTGAAAAATATCTAGATTCATTAATTTGATCGAATAAATCATTAGCGCGAGGTAGGAGATACTTTTTATTTATTGTTATAGAATTGATCTCCCTATAGTTAATGCACAACCTCATAGATGCATCTTTCTTCTTAACAAAAAGAACATGGGCTCCCCATGGAGAAACACTAGGGGTGAATAAATCATTTATTACTCAATTCCTCTAGTTGTTTCTTTAGTTCCACTAATTTCACAGTGGCCATTCTATTAGGGGTCTTCGATATGGGCCTTGAACTAGGAATTAAATAAATTGAAAACTAAATTTCTCATTTTGGAGGATGTCTACGTAAATCCTCTGAAAACACATCAACATATTATTGAATAATAGGTACATAATCTATTTGAAAATTATTTTCCTCTCCCATAGTTATTTAATTCTCTTACTCCCCAATAATTAAATTTAGTATAGCTACTAGGGGTGAATCTAGATAAGAATCAGGTGGTGACGTTTCTGCTCTAAAGATAAGGTACTCCTTATCATCATCAAAAATTGTAACCTCATTCTTCTTATAATAAATTTTCTCATCATGGTCCAAAATCCAATCCATACTGAGGATTATGTCAAATTCAATCATGGATATGATGATGAGATCAGCAGATAAAGAAAATTTATATGCCCTAATGGGAACTGATTCACAAAACTTTGTTGTAATAATAATTCCCTTAGGAGTTTTGACTGACAAATCCCTTGTTAAATAAAATTGTAAATATATAATTTTCTTAGCAAACTGGGAAGATATGAAACAATGTGATGATCCAGAATCAAATAAAGCATTGTCTAAATTTGAGGAAACCATTAAATTACCTGGCACCACGTCATTCATAGATTTAACCTTAGCAGTAATGATCACATAAGCTTGGCTTTTCTACCTTGGCCTTTTCTGAGGTATTTTTACTTGGATATTAGGACGTTCATTTTAATAATTCCCCATTTATCTACAATTGTAGTATTCAAAATTGACATCCTCTTTCTTTCCCTTGCAATCACGAGTTTGGTGGAATTTTTCACCACACTTGTAACAGACTCCCATTCCCTTTAGGCAAGTACCATGGTGTTTCTTCCCAAATTTACTGTAGGATGGAAATTCAAATTTCCCCTTCTTCCCCTTATTTCCATTTCCAGAGTTTTCAATAGATCTCTTTTCTCCTACTTTGCTTTAAAGTCGTAAGACTTAGAGAATTTTTTTCTGTCTTGATAGCTCATGATACAATATATTCGTAAAATGAGAAGGATTGTGAGACTAATTCTCAATGGATAAATGGTTTTAAACAATTAAATAATTGATCAATATTACTCCTTGGGTTACATATATAATCTACAACATGCCTTGATAACCTTGTAAAGTTAGCCTCATACTTTGCGACATTCTCATCCTCCTTTTTCCTTAGACTCAGAAACTGTCTTTCCATATCCTCTTGATGGTCATGAAGAAAATATTTTTATAAGAAAATCTTTTTAAACTCCCTACATTACATATTTGATACTTTTTCATCCTCCTTTGTGTTTTGAATTAATGACCACCATTGATCTGTATCTCATGGGAGGCAATAAAATGCTATGAAAACTTTTTCCCTTTCGCTACTCCCCAAAGCATGAAATATTTTCTCTAAGGAACTTATCCATTGTTCAACTACAAATGGATCTATAGTCCCATTGAATGTTTGTGGGTTTTTCCTCATAAAGTAGTCTAACATTGATCCTCTGAGTTGTGGATCAGGGTGCTCCATACGGGTAAGGTTATTATTCATAACCTGAGTGAGTTGTCCCAATATGGTTATAAGTTGTTTAGTACCAATTTTATCACTATCTCCACTATAATTATCTTGAGTAGGAGGTAAATCCCTATATGTATTGCGTGCATTGATATAATTTCCATTCCTTCCACTAGGCACCATTTCTAAACAATGGCATACACTAATATCAGTTTATGAATCCTAATGCATAATTCCAAACCTGTAAAACACTTAACATAAATTGAACAGTTTATGCATATAATCCATAATCATAATTTTTTTTTCTTTGAGCAAGTATTTACTCATAAATCCTTCATAATGGTTTGTAAAGAAAATTTTAATTATCCTAAGCATATCCCCCGAGAGTGTCGTAACCAAGAGTGCAACAAGACCCATTGTCGTGTACCAGGATACTTTGGGTCAAGTCCGAAACTCCTTGTCAGAGTTTTCACTCCTAGGTACATCTGTTCCAGAGCTGCCTCTACCTGCTCATATCTAGACAGGGATTTATTGCTTGGAAAATTCATAAAATCTCTACATTACCAAAATTCTAGGAAGTTATTCTGTACTAATCCTTAAAGTATATCTTAGGGTAATTTTCTCTAATCAGAGTTTTTCTAAATATAGTTTCCAAGGTTTGTACTAAAATTACTATGATACCAACTATAACACCCTGACCCTAGTTACCCAGAGTCAGTTCATTATTACATAACATTGGCATGATCACAAGAGATCAAGTCTCGAAAGACCGATTAGTTTAGTATCCTTGGAAGTACTAGATATAGACATAAGTTTTACATTACATCATGAAATAAAAAAACAACAACATCGTATCCCCTTTTAACACACTTATATCCCTTAGCCTATTCCTATGGGTTAATTGTAATATACTTCTTCGCATCTTGGAAAAAATAAAACATAAGAAATGGGTGAGATTAGATGCTCAGCAAGGATAACAATATAGCGAAAACTATCATAAATAAGCATAAACATTTAAGGTAATGTATAAGACTAAAACAAAAGACTTTTAAACTTAAACGTCTACATAATATGGGAAAGATAAATCAAATAATTCCATTTACTTATTCTCATGGATATTCTACTAGTCAAATAATCTCATGTAATATCAATAACCAATTTCATAATGATGGAATGTATAATGACGGACATCATAACCACATAGTCAAGGCCTTGTGCCAAGACCACAAATAAGTTTTTTTCAAGGACTTGTTCCAATACACTAGTTTGTCTTATGAAACCTACCGATGCATTGAGGAGCTATAATGGGATCCACTCGTCACTTACTAAGTCTAATGCATTCCTCATATGAAAAGTTTAAAAAATAACATAAAAATTTGTATTAAAAATAGCATAAAAATGTTAATACTTTAACCATAAACCATGAATGGTATAAAAATAACACATCCAAATTCAAACATATCACAAAAACCTTCAATACAATATAGAATATTGTATCATAACAAATCAACTTCAAACAAGTGTAAACTCCATTAAAGGATGTTGACATAGATGATATCAAAACTATTTGAGAGAAATATCTCTTTCTATTTTGAAATCATTTAAAAGTCACATAATTATAAAAGAAAACATTTATTTTGAAAATATTCTTATAAGATTTCAAGGGAAGCTTCGAAGGTGTTATAACAGTATAAAATTGCCACACTCTCTGTATAATTTAAAAAAACATTCTTTCCTTAATTTTGTCGAAAAGGTCGTAAATGACCTTGTTTGGAAAATAATGGAAAGATTACTTTATAAACATTTTATAAAAAGTAAAAAAAGGGTATAAATGACTTTAAACCATATTCTAGTAAATTTTATTTTTTTTGAAATACATTTTTAAGAAACACAGATGTGAATGATAAAGAGGTCCCAGTAGATACTCACGTATAAACAACCTCAGATAATGAAGATATTGTGGAATTAACCCTTAAATTGTACTTTTCCTTGATCTAGGGTATGTTAAAATCCTTTATAATAGTTAAATAATTTTTATTAAGTTATACAATAATGACATGAATAAATATGATATCATATATGATCTTTTATTATTGCTTTGATAATAATATTTCAGTAGTATCATTGTTTCGAGTGTTAACTGATTCATTTTCCTTTATATGTTTTGTTATGTAAGTCATGTATGTTATGGATAAGATGTATTTGATTCATATCCAGAATGATATTAAGTTCTTTAAACATTATTTTTAATCATAAAATGAAAATTATTCTTGAATGACTACGATTGGGAATGAATCTCATCGTGTTCGTGGAGACGGTAATCCGTACGTACGCAAGAGAGAAAATATCATTCTATTAATGATGAAATAGTATGTAATTTGATGGTATATCATATATACCGAATCATTAACATGTTATATTTATTATTTAAATCAATTATACTCATTATTATACCCATCCAAATAATAAAGTGCTGAATAACAAACTACACCACAACATAGAGACGGTAAGCCGTACGTACGCATGTATGGTGACTTTTTCATTCATAGGATGGATAGAATAATGAATATGGTTGTACCATATTTATAATAACATGAAAATAAGTATAAGTTACTAGATTTATTATTTTAGTATGGAAACAACAAAGAAAGAGGAACTGGAAGAAGAAAAGAACTTTGGAAGAGGTGATGAAATTATTACCTCTTCTTCGGGTGCTTCCTTTTGATTTGATCAAAATGGATCCTTAGGTTGGATTATGATAAAAGTAAGGAATATAGGTTTAAGTGAGGGTAGTTGGGAGGATATTTTATCAGGTTTTGGATAATCCAAATGACTTTGGAGGTGTGATTTTGAGAGAAGGGGAAGTAACCTTTTATAAGAGAGGTGAGGGTTACTTTAGGAAAAGTTTGAAATATTATTTTATTATACAATAATATTAGGTTTATAATAGCTCAAAAAGGATTTATTTAAAGGATAAGGTGGGTCTGGGTAGAAAAACTCTCAAACAGTTGGTTTTAGATAGGTCTAGGTCACCATATTAACCTTATCTTTTAGATTTAACTCTTAGTTAAATAGTTTAACGTTTACCATGTATTCTTGTATTATTATAATAAATGGCTAATAAAATTACTATAAAAATCCAAGGGAACCCCAAGTGGTTCATTATTGATATATATAACCTTATCAAAATCCTTGGCCGAACCTTTGATTTTTAGGAATATTATATCAATTAATAATATAGTATTTGTTTTAAAAACTCATTTATGTCAATTTTGACACTATTTAGTATTTTGTTTTTGTAAAAGTCATAACAACTTTACCACTTTGAAAAAAATTTATTTAATCAACTTTAACATGTCATATTAACCTATAAATTTTTTGGAATACATCAAAAGTCTCAATTTAAAATTATATTAATATTTATAATATCAATTATTTTAATCTTTCAATAATAAGGTAATTACTGCATTATCATTATGTCATAAATAAATTTAATTATTTAATGTTTAAAATTATAAATAAAAAACCATTATGTAGAAAATATTTTTAATTTCTAATTAATATTTATAGTCCAATTTATCTTATGCATAACCCTATATAAAAAATAGTTTAGTTATTAAACTTCGAATTTAACACTTTTAACTCTTCTTTAAATAAAATAATAATTAATGTCCTAATCTAATCCAAGTGGACCAAAATGATCATATTTTATTCCTAAGGTTGATTTTTGTCGAAATAAATTTATCCAATAGAATTAGTACATGTTTTAGGGTAATTATAATATCATTTTTACCTTTAATTACCTTATTTACTTTTAACCATGGTAAATAAATTTCAAAAGTTACTATTCACCAAAAATTATTTTCATCTTATTGAACCACATTTTACTTATTTATGTCAACCGTGTATCTTGGATTTTTGAAATTAAATTCACAAAAGTGGTAAAATTATGTTTTATGCAAATTTGAAAATGTTCATAGAAGGTGGGTAAAAGACGTTAAAAAATTCAATAAAATTTTATATATGTAATCTTATTATAAAATGATTACAATGAATTAAATTGAACTAATATAGGTATTATATATCTATTTTTACTTTAAAATATATTTAAATAAAATTTAGTTTTAAACAATAACACAATGTTTTTCACTATTCATCAAAAATTGAAAGTTCTCAGAAAAATACTAAAAATTCAACCTAAGTTAATTTTGATATTTCGAATCCAAAAATGAAGTCCATTTTGAAAAATAAAATTTATAAAATTTCAAAAAGTGGGTATTACTATTCATAACGGCTAGTTTTATTGGTCATGGTGTGCTAGAACTTGAAGTTGCGTACAACGCAAGCTATTTCATTATTCAAAGAGAAACCTACTGTGGATGTTTGGGGTGTTACAAATTCCAAAAACATTTATGTCATTACTAGGGTAAACACCATGTTCTAGACTCAACTTTGGTCTTAGATTTATAATCATAGAATCTACTTGGGATTTATTCCAAGTTTATAAATAAAACGCATGCATGTGATAAAATATATTTAATATCACCGCACCGAGGCTCTTTGGGCCCCAGAATCCCACATCGACATAATGCATGGCTTTAGAAATATTCCTAGAAATATTCCAATGTCTTACCTGGTGAAATAATAGTTGATAAATATAACAAGTAACTTATCTAAATGCTTGTGAAATGCTTATGTGTTGCTAAAAAAGTAAAAATAATCAATTAAATACATTTTCATTACATAGATGTGAGTAAATATACATATTGAATGAAACTAAAGGTTTATCTTGAACTTGATAAATTTATTTTTATAATGTAAACTTTTTTAATTTCTAATTATTGGCATAATACAAACACCTCCTTATTTTAATGATATCAAATCCTATTTTTTATGTTTCTAATGAATTTATTCTTTCATGTTATTCAACTACATTCTGGAAAAAATAAACAAAATTGGTTAAGTCTTGATCCACCATTGATATCCACCTTTAGTTAAACAATATACTACTAGTTAAATTCTATGACTACCAGACACATCTACCATCAGAAGATGCTACCATATCTTAGTGCTATCCCTAGTTCAAAGGTTTCACCACCATATTTTTATACCGTTCAGTAGATCTATCTCCAGGCTATGATACCTCTAAGATCAATCATTAGAAGCCCGAGAAACTTCCAGAGAGCTATCTTAGTTGTTCAGAATTAATTTCAATATTAATTATCAAATGGATAGTTTATAGAATTTAATGCAGTCAGGGGAATGTGGATTTAAGAATGATTATTCTTAAACAAATCCATGAATATCTTAAAGACAAAGTCATACCTTTCCAAATATGTTTCTCAGTATGAGGATCCATATTTTTCTATTATTATTCTACAATGGATAATTAGATTTATGGGAAGGATATAAATTCAAAAGATCTCCCTTGTGCATGAAGTGGGATGTACATGAATGGATATAGAAATATAGACCAATATAATCTGGAATATAGATATTCATTGATATACTTGTGTGTGGATGAACACATACTAAACAAAAATATTTTTCTACTTTTCTTCAACACCCTATTTTCTTGCATTTCTATGAAAACTCGGTAGAATCTTCACAAAGATACATTTAAAGACATTTGAGAAACTGAAGATATTCATATTGAGCTATTCCACATATTTGCATCTCACTTTCCTTGTTCTTTTTTATTTAGAATACTATTGATCATTGTTTTTGTTTTAATCTGTTTATTTGTAAAATGCAGTATCCTGTACTAAACTGGAGAGTTCTTGACATTCTCTCTCAATTATTTTCATATATACTCCCATGTATAACTATAGAAGAGGTTGTGTGTGACCTGTTATTCTTTTCTCCCTCATAGAATTGTGGAAGAGGCTCTGTTCCGGGATATACTTATGTGCTGTTGTTTAAACCCTTTAACCACTATCATTGCTTTATAGATATTTACTTTACATTCCATGTATAGTTTTCTCTTGAATACCCATTTTCACCATATGGTATTTACATTAATTAGCACATCGATCAGAACCCAAACTTAGTTTTGATACAAAAAATCTATTTAAGCATTCATGTATTCTTGTTGTCTTGTATCTTCTGAGCTCTCTACCATATCTTTGTAGGAGAGAGTTTCATCATTGTCAACCAATAATGAGTCACTATCTTCAGCAAATAGAAAACCATATCTCTTTAGCTCTCTTACCTCTCTAGTGCTTCTATGAATTACTTGTGTTTCAAAAACAACTTCATCTACAGGGACCTATATAATTTGTTCCTATAACAACTCTTGTGTATCTAGAGCATCAACTTCATCAAAGCCAATCTTTCTACCACTATCATTTTTGAGTATGTTCTCTCACTTAAGAAAGATGACCTATCTGGTGATGATCAATTTATTATTTGAGGGGTTATACATGTAGTAACCCTTTGTTTCCTTGGGATACCCTATAAAGATACACCTTGTGCTACGAGGTGCTAGTTTTTTTCCTGATAAGGACTTAATAAATGCCTCTCAACCCTATACACATGTATATGAGAAAACGAGTTTCTTTCCACTCCATAACTCGAATTGAATTACATTTTTCACTTTAGTCAGTACCCAATTTAGTGTGTATGCTGTAGTTTTTAATGCATATCCCCAAAAGGATAATGAAAGATATGTATGACTCATCATTAGCCTTACTATGTCTAACAAGGTATGTTTTATCCTTTTAATAACACCATTCCACTATGGTGTTAAAGGTGGAGTGAGTTGAGATAAAATCCCAAACTCCCATAAGTATTCAATAAACTACTGGTTAAAATATTCACCACCTCGATCTAATCAAATCTTATTTATCTTCTTTTTAAGTTGATTCTCTGCTTCATTCTTGAATTCATTGAATTTCTCAAAGTAATTATACTTATACCTTATCAAGTAGACAAAACCATATCTACTCAAGTCATCAGTAAAAGTTATGAAATAAGAATACCCACCTATAGATTCTATTAGAAATGGTCCAATCTTAAAATCTTCATGGCCCTTTCACCATATCCACCAAATAGTGGTATGGTCATTTTACCTTGTAAATAATCATGACATATTTCAAGTGGGTTTAGCTCAAAATATTCTAAATAAAAATATTGATAGAGATTTTTCAAATACTTATCATTTATATGACCAAGATGGTAATGCCATAACTAGGTGTTATATGGTTGTGTAAACATGATTTGTTATCTATTTACAATACTTGGTTTTTTTTAATTTAATACATAAGTACCATTATTTAAATTCACCATACCATAACATATATTGTATTTATCAAATAAAAAACTTTCATTTCTAAAATTGAATATAAAACCATATACATATAGGCATAATAAAAAAATTATGTTCTTGGTTACAGTTGGTACATAATAACAATATCTTAAAACAAATATCATCCCTGTTGGCAATGAAAGGTGGTAGTCACCAATGGATAAAGCAGCCAGCCTCGCACCACTGACACCTTGAAAATCCACCTATCCTCTAGAAATCTTTCAGAATCTACTTGGTTCCTTTATTTGAATACAGATTTGAAAACCAAAAGCCATATCTAATACCCAATGCATATATATTGAAAGATTACACTCAATAACTTACACACCTTTAACTTCCCCTTACTTTTGGGTGAAGTTCCACTTCTAGTGGCCTTGCTTTCCACATGCAAAACATACTACCTCCTTTTCCATTCCCTACCTATGTATCTTACTCTTCTTGGAAGGACAATGCTTGGGATATTTATACTTGTTATGAGTCTTTATCCCGTTTTCCTTATTCTTCCTTTTTTTATTCACTATAAATATTGCTGGTTTATCATACCTCATGTCCTTATCTACTTAGAGAATCATAATAAGAATTTCTGAAAGACTCTCCTCATTATTTATCATTTTATAATTAATAATAAAACTAGATGAGGTATTTATTATTAAGAAAATTATGATATATATGTGCAACTCATATGAGAATTTAATCCTTAAGATGACCAAGTGTTTAATATATCCAATAATCTTGACTACATGAGTCCCAAATGGCATAGAATCTACAAGATTGGTTGTAAGTAGATCATTAGAGATCTTGTATATCTCTTATCTCTCCTTCTTAATAGAGATTGTGAAAATGATATATCATGATATACACATCCATATCCTCATGTTGCTTCAAAATATCATTGGTCATGGGTGATAACATAAAAAAAATTAACATTTTTGGAATAATTAAAATGTTTCTTATAGAGAGATAATTATTCCTCACTATCCTCATTATCAGGCGCATCAAGAATATGTTCTCTAAGAACATAAAATTTCCTTTCATGGTATAGGATAACGTGCAAGAGACTTTGTCACTCTTATAAATTTTTATTGGTGAGAAGGTTATCCTTCTCAAGTATGAATCATAATAATAATTTTAAATTAATTTTTATTGTTGTTTCTATAAATAAGATGAGTGTAGTTTTAAGATTTAAGCTGATAAAATTTATAAAAATAAATAAATAATATATTTATTAATCTCCCACTATTTTATCAATTCCCAATATCCCTTACCATTTGCTTTATAATATCACGTTGCTTGGATATTCTAGTGGAAAGGATCCATATTCCCCTTCTCGTCACCCCAAATTTGGCCGGTCAAGAAATTTGAAGGGTTTTAGGTGGGCATTCCAAATACCAACTACATTAACTCATAGTTCCTTGATCTATTGAATGGAATCCCCAATCCTGAAATCCTTAAATTAGATTCCCTCAAAATTTTCCCCTTAGTTACACCAAGTCCTGCATTAGTAGTGAACCCTTGATATGAACTAAGTTAAGTCAAACCAAAACTTCTAGTTAGAATTATCTGATAATTGAAAGCACCCCAACTTTGGATGGTCAAGCACTTTGAACTATGGTTTGGTTTTAACTAAAGTATTGGAAGGATATACCGACTTAATATATATAATTGAGGGATTTTATCTTTATGCATAAATTGACAATTATTATCTTTATTACATCCTTGTTAATATTAAGTGGATTTACTTAAGTGATTAACCACGTCTTAGATAATATTTACACATAATCCAATTTATTTCATTTATATCTTGTATACTTGTTAATTCATTAATTCATGTTATCATAACAAAACAATTATAATTAAATAACCATGAAACTTGACAAAAATAAAATAATAAAGTGGAATGATCATGATATTTTACTAATGGTCAGTTTATCTAGCAGATGATAAACCAATCATTGACCAAGGGGGAAAATACCATGAACCATTTATGGTTTGTATTGAAGCTTTACAATTTTCCATATATTTATCTCTCTTGGATTGGTTTAACCTCATCTCCAAACTTGAACTGCCTCCACTAGCTTGGGAGCTCCATCTATTACATATGATTTTACTCACACAGAGGTGAGGGGAACCAAAGGATTGATTAATGGTTTACATAAAAGAAACCATGGGCATAAATGGACTTATATAATGAGATTAGAGATGAAATGAAAGAAAACAATTTAATTTAATAATTAATTAAATGAAACCAATCACATATAAAGGTATGTTCTAGGCTCACGATCATCCAAATGTATGCAATGAATTATGCATTTAATAAAATTAATATTAAATTATAATAATTACTATTTAAGATTAATAACACTTGGATCAATTAATTATATTCTTAAATTAATAAATTATTTTATCTTAATTATCATCTAAATTTCCTTGAGATTCTCATCCATTATAATTTTAAACAAATTAAATAAATTTATTTAAAATTGACTATGTATAAAAATGTACCTTGGAGGAAACACAGTGAGTACCCATCTAAAATACCCAATGTGTATTATACTAATATAATTTTTACTCTTATGACATATGACATACACCACTTATCACGTAATATCATGATGTGTACTATCAACTTAATGATCACATAGTTTATATTATTTTTTATGTGGTGTGTAACGCTTCAATGCGTGTATAGTAATAATTATAATACAACTTATACATGATATGTAGATCCGAAAATTATTCATAAATTAATTAAAAATTTATATATATATATATATATAAAACCCACCACATGGAATTCCCTATCAACTTAATAACCACACACAAGTACATATTTATAAATTTTGCATAGTATAATAAAATAATTTTAATTCTGCTTAATTTGGTAAAAGTACACGATGTGTACATTTAAGATACATGATGTGTACATGGGCTGTACGACATGTGGTATTTGAGTTAAACGACCACTAGTCATGTAGGCCGTGTTGGAAGATACACAACCCATCTATGACTAAAGGACTACACGTCATGTATGAAAGTTACACGACATGTACTCTAGATGATCATGCACCAGGTTGGACTGATCAATACATGGTGTATAATTAAATTCACCGCATGTAATAAATTCACATGAATTGAATTATTTAGAATTAATTCTTATTTAATTAAACACTAGTACATGACACGTTCCACCAGTTTACATGGCGTGTACTCCTATGTTATTCGTCCAAATTCCTCAACAACTTTAGATGATATCTTTAAATTTATTTCATTCACAAAATTAATTGATTTAATTATATTTACCAGAAACAATGAGGAAGAAAGTAGATATATTAATATGGATTAAATAATGATTAAAATGGAATTGAAAACCAATAATAAATGCATAAATTAATCGACGATCTTTAAATAATTATAAATAATTATGCAACCTCCTCTAACACCACTTAAAGGTTACGGGTGTAGAAAAAGCGTATGATGGGTCATACTTAACTTTTATTTTTGTCATGATAGATGATTTATCCAATATTTATATGATAATAAACACTGTGATCAACAAAATTGAATCAAAGAATGCAGACAATGGATAAATGGTGGAACCGAAGCACAAGATCGTCACATATTATTTGAAATTAATTTAAGAAATTAAAGAATTACCTTGTATTGAATTCTTTATTTATTTATGGATATGACAATGGATATGCATCATAACATCATTTCGTTGTAGGAATGAATATTATATTCCTTCTAGCAATGATCCACACATGTTCCAAAAATCCTTAAACGTCGCTGTAGGAATCTCTTGGTGCTAGCATGGTAGATCCTATCTCTCTATGCCATTCATCTTTGATCGACCTAAGAATCACTTCCAAAGATTCTCCTTAACATATTTATACTTAAGAGTGGAAGGTGGAGGAATATTGATCTTCATTATTGGGAGCATTCTTGGAGATGGTATCTCTCTAAGCCTTTGCGAGGATTCTATAGATTTTGTTGTGCAGAATAAAATAAATGAATTGGATCTCTTGAAAAGAAATATATAATTGGGTTTATATAACTATAGGTTATAAATAAATTATTATACATGTTACCTTAATTAATTATTCAATCCCTACGAAACCTAATGTCTATAATAATAATAATAATATTATTTCTTGACATGCGCTAAAGTCGTGAATTAAATTAAATATTATTTATTCAAATAATATTCATTATATATTATTTCTCCCGAGACCATTAAAATCAGTCCTCTATTTCTCCATAATATTTATCAATCTTTGAATAATGACTATTTATTTAATAAATAAATATCACTTCATTATTATCCAATAAATAAATAAATATTATATTCACTATATTATTAATAAGTATTTATTAAATATTCTTCTCACATAATATTATCTTGAATAATTGGTGATAGAATATATGCGATCAAGTAAAAATGAATAATTATTAAAACACAAACATGAATAAAATTTATTCAAATTTTTAAATAATAAATAATAATATACTATTTAACCAAGATTTTGAATACAGTTAGTGTGTGACCCTCTAGTCTTCTTTCTCAGTGGCATTAGGTGAAGTGGGATAAAGTCCAACGTTAGAATATAGAAACATGCCAAGTCACCCTTTGAGATAGATGTTAATGATAAAATGAAATAACACCTCATACAGATGTTTACTGTGTAATATAATCACTTTATCATGATATCTCTAATCCAGCAGGTTGCATGCAGGTGCCATCAACCTATGTGCTCAATATCTCTTTATTTAAATTTATGGAAATCAAACTTACCTATAGAACACCATGGTCATGGATTTATTTAGGATATATCATTTCCATAAAAGGGATTTAGAATTCAACTTCTTTTAAAGAACATAAGGGAAAGATCCCTTCTTTATCTATTCATTAATTAAATATTACTCATGACACACCCAATGTATCTTACCTCACCACGAACATATTTCATTCATTTTCTTGTCAATAAATCAAAGTACATGGCTCATAACACTCATTAATAATAATATTAAATTATAAGGACCAATACACATGTCTATAGATAGTAACATCCAATGACACATATAAATGTGGATTTCCTATAGGTGGGTATAGTTCTCATAATATCCTACACTGTATATTACCAAGGGAGTACACCATGAGAAGGCACCTCAAAGTCCTATGAGTCTCCAACCATAATAGTCTATATCATTGGTGTCTCTCAAATGATATCATCTATATATATAAATTATATTTAAGAATACTAATATATCACTTTTGGGTTCTCATTACAGTAGGGAACTTCTATGACTTTTTAGTGTGACAACTACTTTTAGGACATTATCATATACTATGTTATGAAGAAGAACAATCATGATGTGATAAGGATTTTACCAATATTCAAAACTACGGATACAAGTTATCATAAAGTATATAGAATTTTTTTATAGGGAACTAACTCCAAAAATATGACAATAGAAGAAATTAGAGAAAATAGTGAAAACATGATGATTCCACCAATGAAGAGACCTACTGTAAGTGCAAAAGAAAACGACACATTAAAGTACATTATCCTAAGTTAAATTATGAGAAACATTATGAGAAAAAATCTAAAAGATATAAAAAGGATATAAAAGTCACATGGGGTGCCTCTGAGGACATATCAAGTGATTTAGACTCAAACCGAGAAGAGAGAAATGACAAAGCTAAAATGTGTTTCATGATAAACACATATGAGGTACATAATATTTTTACAACATATCTTTTACATATTTAGAATATAACTAAAAATGAAAATGATGAATAAAATATGTCTAGGGATGATCTATTTGAATACAATGATATGATTTAAGATAAATTTAATGAACTGAAGGATAAATACAAAATTTTAAAGAATCAACATTCCCTATCTGCTCACTTTAAATTTTTTTTTTCTATAGAAAAATATAAGAATGACCAACTGTTAAAAGATAAAAATGAGGTCAAAATTTATATTGAGTAATTTAATATGGATATATTAATATTTACTAATGTTAGAAAAAATCTAACCCAGATTCTTGGTAAATAAAATGCTTCTAAATATACTACTAGAATGTCTTACCAACCCAAACATATAAAAATCTATAAGAAAATATTTTTTAATAGATATAGTTGTTAGGTCCACAAGGCTGAGTACCCTGAGAGTGGGGGTGAATCAGGGTATGACTAATTTAAAATTAAATCCCGTTTTGATCTTGTTTCACTATAAAGAAAAACAATCTTCTCTCTCTTTCCTGTTGCTCAATATAAACAGAAACTAAAGCATGCACATGACACAACAATTTTTACTTGGTTCACCGCTAAGGGCTATGTCCAAGGATAATACGCCGATAAGTTGTCGGTCATACCAAATTCCACTAAACTTCACTAGATGTGGATTACAAGGTTCGGGAACATTCACTCTATCCCAGGCTCACCACCTTTACAAAGTTTAGGGTCAGCTTACTTCTTTCCCAAGGGTCACTCCCTGTTTCTCTCTCTCTGGCTCACTTCCGATGGAGAGGATAACCTTCTTCCTCTTCCTTTACTCGCTGATCTAGAAAGTGTCCACTCACAATTTATAGACTTGTAGGTCTCTTCATTATCTCTAATGAATACATCCTCTGTTGTATTTGGATGCTCTGTTGAAGTACAAATATCATCCGTAGATGAATTAATCTTTGCACCGAAGGTATCGGGCAAACTTCCAGCTTCCACGCAGCCCAAAAACTCTACTGGGGAATCAACCTTAATTGGCACGCAGGTCTAACCCGACGCGCAAGTATCGGCGCTCAAGTCACAACTGGCATGCAGGTCTGCCTCTACTACCTGCACAGCACAATCTTCTGCAACTCCAAACCTGCGCGACTCAATCCCTTTTATGCCCAAGCCAATATTGGCGCGCAACTACCAACCGGTGTGCAACTTCAAACACAGGTGCGCAAGTCCACCTGCGTGACCACACACCACCTGTGCGACCACCACACTAGCGCGATGTGAGATATGATTTTTCTAAGTGTTGAACTCTGTTCTAAATGAGGAGGGGTGGTCCTGTATTAATAGGCATTTGGTCAACCTACGCAGCGGCGCGCAGGTCTCCCCTCGGTGTGCAAGTCCTGGCGCACAGGTTTCTTCTCCTGCAAGACACATGAGTGACCCTATTTCCTTTGCCATATTTCGAAAATCTAATCTTGAAAAACATATGGTGCATAACTTTCCAACCCTCCTAGGAATCGGCGCACTGGTCCTTTCCCGGCGCGCAGGTCACCTGCGCGACCACACCAATACCTGCACGACCCTCTTTCCTTTGCCATATTTTGACCTTCTGATCTTGAAAAATATTAGGCACGCAAGTTTCCTCTCCTTCAAGTACAGGGCGCGCAAGTATCTTTTCCAAAACCACTTTTTTCCTTTTGTCGATTTTCAGGCCCAAAAATTTGGCAAACACTGGAAAACGGCGCCACCTTGTATCTGTTCTTTTTGTACCGCCTCCAGATCATCCATTCCTTTGTCTATGTTCTTGAATCAAACATGGATCGTTGACCATAACTCTTGAACTCGACATTACACCATGAAATACACTTTTTCAACAAAATTGTATGTCATGGTTTGCTTTTTCAACGATCACAACACAAATGTCCACTTTGTCAATAAACACAATAACCTCAAAAATGCTTCAAAGATACCTTGAGGGATTTTTTCCCAACAATAGTTTAGCTAGTTTTTTTTAATAATTCATATTATATTGGATCTAATAAAGTTTTATTTATTAAAGTAAAATGTATTATTATAGGAAAATAGTTAAACAATTATGGATTTATAAATATCTTATTACTAACACTTCTAGACCCAAGAAAACATGGGTACCAAAATCATTTCTTGTTTAAACTTTATTGTAAGAAACTTACATAAAGAGTACCTATAAAAACTTATGGTATTTGGATATTGGATGTTATAGAAATATGAATGTGTATTACTATGGCTTCAAGAATATTATCAAATTTTATAGTATACATGTCCCTTTCTATGACAATGACAAAGAAAAAATAATACAGCTCGATAAAATCATTAACTCTAGTACTATTTTAATTTCTAAAGTATTATTTATAGATACATTAAAGTATAATCTTCTTAAAATCTCATAGTTATGTTATGATGGTTATCATTTTAAGTTTGAAAATAATTCCTGTAAAGTTTATGATTATAATCATGTTTTATTTTTTATTGATTTGAGGATTTATAATGTATATGATGTTGATTTAAATTCATTATTTTCATAGAATATTCCTTGTTTAAGTGTATTTCCCAAAGAATCTTGGATTTGACATAAGAGACTAGGACAATGTAACCTACACTCACTTAATAATCTAACTAAGAAAGGTTTATTCAAGACTATTCCTAAAATATAATTTCCAACATAAAAAGTTTTAAATCCCTGTCAAAAAAGAAAGCAGCACAAAATATCATTAAAACCAAAGAAATAAGTTTCAACTTCCAAACCTTTAGAATTAGTATATATATACTTTGTTGAACCTTATATATTTTCCAATTAAGTAGGAAAACATTATTTTTTTGTTAAATTGGTTGATTATTCAAGATATATATGGGTATTTTTCCTTTCTCATAAAAGTGAAGCTCTTTAATGTTTTTCTAAATATGATAAATTTGTATATAATATCAGTGGACTTAGTATTAAGACCTTAAGAATTTATCATGGACGTGAGTTTGAAAAATCAATAATTTGATTCATTATGCTCACAATATGGATATACTCACAAATTTTATACTCCTATAACCCCACATAAAAATGGTGTAGTGGAAAGAAGAAATAAAACACTTCAAAAAATTTATTGGACGATGATAAAGGATTATAACCTTCTTATTTATTTTTGGGAAGAATATATGAATACAACTTGTTATATAATTAATAAATTCTTAATAATATAACTTTTAAATAAAACCACATATGAGTTATGGAGTGGTAGAAAACCAAAAGTTGACTACTTTAGAGTTTTTGGTTGTAAAGTCATTATACTCAATACAATGGAGAATTTAGAAAATTTTGCATCCAAAAGTGATAAAAGAATTTTCCTTGGATATTCTATATCCAGTAAATCATAAAGGGTATTTAATAAAAGGAATAAGATTTTAGAAGAATCTATACATACCAAATTAAATGAAACAAATCCACATGAGCCTAATACCCATTTATAAAAACATGAAGACACCCTTTCTAATTTGGATATCAATGCTAAACCTAGTGATAATTATATCAACACTCCTATAGAAAAATATCATAGTTTTTGAGGAATAGTTTGAACATAAACCTATATATGAAAATAAAGTTTCAAATACTTCAATTCCTAGAGAAGTAAGGACTCATATATATCATCCCTTAGATGCTCCTGTTGGTGACCTAGATAAAGGAACTTAGATTGGAGCTTCTCTTAGAAACCAAGTTGAACATCCAACTTTGTTGTCATAGCTTGAACTTAAAAATATCACATAATAAATTGATGAAGAATTTTGGGTAATGGAAATACAAGAATAGGTAAATTAGTTTGAGAGAAATAGAGTTTGGGAACTAGTTGAAATACCCAAAGAATACCTAACTATTGGAACTAAATGGGTGTTTAGAAAAAGGGTTGATGAGTCAGGAATTATAATTAGAAATAAAGAAATATTGGTTGCACAAGGGTATAGTTAGGAAGAAGGAATTTAATATATGTAAACCTTTTAACTAGTAGCTAGAGTTGAAACCATCAGAATGTTGCTTTCCTATATAGTACATTTGGATTTCAAATTATATCAAATGGATTTCAAGAGTTCATTATTGAATGTTTATATAGTTGTGGATGTTTTTTTGAAAAACACCTATATTTAAAAATAATCACTCTCTAAATCATGTTATTAAATTAAAAAATTCTTTATATGGATTAAAATAAGCTCCTAGAGATTGTTATGATAGGCTCAACTCATTTTTAATTTCGAAATTCTCTAATAAAGGAATACATGACCCTTTTTTATTTATTAATAAAATTTAAAAATATGTTTTAATAGTAAAAATTGATGTTGATGATATTATTTTTTAATCTTCAAAAATTTATTTATGTACTAAATTTTTAAAAAATAACGAGAAATGAATTTGAAATGAGTTTAATGGGTGAGTTAAAATTATTTATTAGTTTTCAAAATTTCCAAAATAAGTAAGGAATTATTTTAAATCAAAGAAAATACACTAAGTGTCTTTTAAAACATTTTGATATGGATAGTACTAAATATAATTATAATACCATGAGTACAGTATATAAAATGGAACTTGATGAAACTGGGAAACTAGTTAATAAAACCAGTAATAGAGGTATGATTATAATCTTACTATAATTAACTGATAGTTTACCTGATATAATGTTTAGTGTGTGTATGTGTGACCATTTTCAACCAAACCCAAAAGAGTCACATTTACTTTTTGTGAAAATAATTTTCAAATACCTAAAAAGTATAAATAATTAAAGACTATTTTACTATAAAAGAAAATAAATTATTTAGAAAGTTATTCAGATGCGAATTTCTGTGGTTACAAGTTAGATAGAAAATTCACCTATGGAACATGTTACTTTTTGGGAAAGTCTCTAGTTTCATGGTATAGTAAAAAACCAAATTCTGTTGCATTATCTACTACTAAATCTGATTACATAGCTATAGGTAGTTTTGTACACAAATTTTGTGGATGAAACACACTTTAGTAGACTATAGATATCGATTTCAACATGTTTCTATAAATGATGATAATATAAGAGCTATAAAATTTTCCAATAATCCTATTTCATATTCCAAAACAAAGAATATTGATATAAGAAATCACTTTTTGGGAGACCATTTCCAAAAGGGTGATATAACTCTTGAGTTCATTGGTATTGAACATCATCTTTCTAATAAATTCACAAAGCCTTTGAACTTTGAGATAATAAGTTATATTAGACATGAAATTGAAATGATAAATTCTATTTAAGTCTTTATTTCTTTAGTTCATTTTGGTTATGGTAAATAAAAATCACAATTCTAGTAACACTATTACATACTGTTAGAATACACTGTTATGTGATCTACCATTAGTAGGAAACCATGACCAATCTATCGTGGATGATCTACTATGGGTATTTACCATTCAGTGGCTACCATGACATGATACTGTGATGATTGACCATTTCATACTACCATTATAATATACCATTGTAAGATCTACCATTTTTATGCTACCATATATGATCTACCATGGGGTTAGACCATTCAGTTGGTACTATGGAGTTATACCATGACATAGTACCATTACATGCTACTATGAGACTCTACCATATAACCTACCATTCTCAGTGTTCTAATTGATTTTTTTAATTAAAAAATATATATTATCTATTTTTTTAATTTTCAAATTATAATAATTTAATTTCTAATTTATAAATCCCTAAACGATAAAATTACATAAAATTTGAGTATGATGAACCCTTTCTCATGTGTGAATCCTTTGAAACCTTTCACCTCCTTTGAAACATTTCATCTTCTCTCTTTCTCTCTCGACCCTATACATTTGATCCTCAAACCAATTCAGAAATGGTGTGAGTGAATCATCATACTAAATTTCCTAATGAATCACATCCTTTGTATAAAGATAGAGGAGAATCAAGTTGGCTTATATAAAAGAAAAATTTGAAGCTTGTGTTTCATGTTGTTATACTTAAAAGGGAAATTGATACTTCTTGGTTGTCTTCGAGAAATTCACTCATCTAGAATGCGATTCTAGCACTACTAGAAAAACAGGTATTTACGACGGGATCTCGTCGCAAATGACCTTTTGCGATGGGGGCCCGTCGCAGACATTTTTTGCGACAGGGATCCTTCCCATCGCAAATATTACTCCGTATATTTGTAAAAAACTTTTAAAATAGTAATTGCGACAGGGCCCGTCGCAATTACTATTTTTAAAAAAATTAAAAACTATTAATAAATTATTTTAATGAATATAATAATAATACTATTTGCGACGGGTATAGTATCCCGTTGAAAATACTATAAAAAAAATAAAAAAAATAAATTATTAATAAATTATTTTAATTAATATAATAATAATCCAATTATAATTCAAAAATAAAAAATAATAAAATATTAATAAATGATTTTAATTAATATAATAATATAATTATAATTCACAAATAAAAATAATAAATTATTTTAATTAATATAATAATAATAGAATTATAATTCAAAAATAAAAAATAATAGAATAATAATAAATGATTTAATTAATATAATAATATTAGAATTATAATTCATAAATAAAAAAATATTAATAAGTTATTTTAATTAATATAAAAATAATAGAATTATTTTACATCCAAATATTAAAATAATTCAAATATTACAAAAAAATATAATTAAATTATAATATTATAAAATTTTAATATATATATAAAATTTAATATTATAAAATATAAATAATAATATTATTCATATTAATATTGTTATTTCAAAATATAATATTATTAATATTTTATAATGAGACAGAAACTACGAATAGAAAAAAAATTCATATTTTGATTTAACAAACTTTATAACATAAAAACAAACTCTAATCGGAAGGGGGGGGGGGGGAGGGGGGGATCTGCAGATGCTGGTGGAGGAAACTCCATCCCTAAAGCATGAGTGAGTCAGCGCATGTACTCCATCTGCTCCTGCTGCTGCTGCTGCCACCAACTCATCTGCTCCTCGTACAGCTGCTGCTAGCGTCGACGCTCCTCCTCATGCTGCTACTGCTGTTGACGCATCTGCTCCTGCTCCTGTCGGAGACTCTCTATCAGTGTAGTCTGAGATCGCAACTGATCCTCATACTGTGTAGCAGAATAAGATGCACGAGCTCCTCTCGAGCTGGACGCCGACATCATAGCACTTCCATAATAATCTCCGGGAGTCAGTCGAGAGCTGATACCAACTACCCGGCCCTTCTCGAAGGCATACTGGGTGGCCTTCATCCATACCGCCTCATCAAACTGACGTCCAGTGGTCTGATCTGATGACTTGGCCTGACTCTCAGGCCGGGTCTGTGACGCTGCAGCCTCATATGACTACTGTAGTTGCAATTTAAAATTAAAATTGTGAATATATTATATGCAGTTAATTTTTAAACTTGAAAATAAATAATACTGACCACGATGTGATGCTGACGATCACCTCTGAGCTCCCCAGTAGCAGGATCACTATACATCCTCCGATATACATCGTACTCCGTAATATCTGGGTGCTCGACAGCCTATAAGAATAAAAAATAAACTGTTAATATTTATAGTTATATAAAATATTTATAAATAATGTACGTACTAGATGTTGTCTATGAGTACTGAAAGAACGACTCCCAGCTCGATGAGTCACCTCCTGTCTCCCCCGATTCTGCCTCCCCACCGATGATCTCCTCTGAAAGGCACCACTCAACCAGTGCGCACATAATCCATCCCATACATGGGATGAAATGTACTCTGGTCGGTGTGCTCTACATGACTCATCAAAATCTGACACTCCTGCTTTCTTCGTGGCATCTTTTCTTAAATTGTGCAAAAAGTGACGAAAGAGATCATGCATGGACACCTCCCATGCCTCGTGGATGGCGTCACGCATGGTATCCTCGATCGGATACCATAAACCCTACAAATAAATCAAAATATCAAGTTAGAAATGAAATAATTTTCAAAATAAAAAATATTTATTTACGTACGTACCAACCAATGGCCAAACATGTCCTACTGCACATCAATAGGAATCTGCTCCCATGTGGTCCACGGCTGAGAGAAATAGTTGCGCAAAATTGCGCTGCCCTGTCTGACTGCTATATGCGGAAAACTGTAAAAATAATAAACATTTATTATGTGAATAGATTAATGAAATATTAGTCAAATCCACAGGTTATCACACAGGTTATCACACCTCCGTGTGCGTGGATCAAACCCAAGACGTTGACGTCGCTCGGGGACGGGGTCAGGAATCATCAATCGTGCAAGACCGCGCCCCCTCCGTATACTCCCTAGAGCGCCTGCAGGCTGAGGGTCATCTGCCAGCAACTCATCCGCATCGAATAGCAGGTCAGCATCCGCCAACTCACGAAATGTGTCGTCATCCATCTGAAATAGAAAATGTTAATGTTGTTAGAAAATAATTGATAATTACTATTATATATACATATATATATATATTATGATTGTATATAACTACCATGGAATTCTATCAGTTTTCATCTTCATCATCATCTTCATATATGTCAATGTCATCTTCATATTCCTCCTCAACATCATCGATATCCATTCGAGTTCCAGTTGCTTCATCTCTTACCATTTCAAATTCATATGTGACATCATTAACATCATCATCATCACCAACTCCTAAATGTGGGGTGTCGTCATCGATACTCATGTCTCTTTGTAAAAAAGATTGATTTTGAGTACTCTCTTGAAAAACTTCAATTCTTTGCACATCAGTGAAAGCACATTCAATTTGACTAAACTGATTGTCTCGAATTTTGATTTTTATTACACTCCACCAATCAGTCAAGTCTCTTGATGTAGCACAGTACTTTGCGTAATAAACTTGATGTGCCTGTTGAGCCAATAAGAATGGTTCATTTACTACGAGAACACTTTTACATTTAATATCGATGATTCAATGAGTCGGATGAACACGCACGCCTCTCTCTGTATCCAACCACCGACATTTGAACATGGTTATGTAATGTTGTCCAAGATAACAGAGTTCAATGATTTCATCAAGTATGCCATAAAAGTCAACTTCATTTTCTCGATGATGAGATCCTCTCAAGCTAAATCCACTGTTCATTTTTTTTGATTCCCCATATGCATGTGTGTGAAATCGAAATCCATTCACCACATATTCATTATAAGTTTTAACAAGTTTGAAAGGTGGGTTACTCAATATACACAGCCGTTTGTCAATTTTATCCGCATGTCGAGACACCTGAAAATTTGTGAAATAATTATCAATATAGTAAACTATACATTGAATGAGTTGATAAAAGATAAAGAATTTATGTTACCAGTTTTTGAAACCACTGAGAGAAATTTTTCTGTCGGCGTTCTTTGAGAGCAGCTGCTGTAATTATTGGTAATTATTACTAATTATTACTAATTATTACTAATTATTGGTAGTTATTACTAATTATTGGTAGTTATTACTAATTATTACTAATTATTACTAATTATTGGTAATTATTACTAATTATTGGTAATTATTACTAATTATTACTAATTATTACTAATTATTACTAATTATTACTAATTATTACTAATTATTACTAATTATTACTAATTATTGGTAATTATTACTAATTATTGGTAATTATTACTAATTATTGGTAATTATTACTAATTACTGGTAATTATTACTAATTATTACTAATTATTACTAATTATTACTAATTATTGGTTATTATTATTAATTATTACTAATTAGTGGTAATTATTGGTAATTATTTCTAATTATTACTAATTATTGGTAGTTATTACTAATTATTACCAATTATTACTAATTATTGGTAATTATTGGTAATTATTGGTAATTATTACTAATTATGGATAATTATTGGTAATTATTACTAATTATGGATAATTATTGGTAATTATTTCTAACTAATGGTAATTATTGGTAATTATTTCTAATTATTACTAATTATTGGTAATTATTACTAATTATTGGTAATTATTACTAATTATGGATAATTATTGGTAATTAGTAAATTATGACTAATTATTGGTAATTATCGGTAATTATTACTAATTATGGATAATTATTGGTAATTAGTAAATTATTACTAATTTTTGATAATTATTGGTAATTATTGGTAATTATTACTAATTATGGATAATTATTGGTAATTATTACTAATTATGGATAATTATTGGTAATTATTACTAATTATTGGTAATTATTTGTAATTATTACTAATTATTTGTAATTATTACTAATTATTGGTAATTATTACTAATTATTGCTAATTATTACTAATTATTGGTAATTATTACTAATTATTACTAATTATTACTAATTATTACTAATTATTACTAATTATTACTAATTATTGGTAATTATTACTAATTATTCCTAATTATTCCTAATTATTGGAATTTATTACTAATTATTAGTATTTATTCTTAATTATTGATAATTATTACTAATTATTCCTAATTACCATTAACTATGAACATTGAATACTAATAATTTAAATTTATTAAGTAACAAAACAATGTAAATATAATTAAATTACAACTAATTAAGAATAATTGAAACTAATAAAAAATTTAAAATAAATATTAAATTAAAATGAACATAAATACCTTTAAAATTGATCTGAGGTTGATCTCTGATCGTTGTTGAAAACTTCAATATCAACTCCGGAAAAAAAAAAATTAAACTTAAGAAACGCTGAACTCTAAAAATAGAGTTTTGAGAGAAGTAGAAGATAGAGTTTGAGAATGAATGAAAAAAATCGGATGGGGGGGTATTTATAGGTTAGCCCGCATTTATTACGGTCAACAGTTAAATAGTTATTTGCGATGGGTCCCGTCACAAATAATAACCTGCCGACATACTATTTGCGACGGGAATATACTCCCGTCGCAAATATCTTTTACCGCCGCCGGTTATTTGCGACGGGCGGTTACCTCCCGTCGCAAATAACTTTCCCGCGATTTGGCGCACAAAGCACGCCAGTCCTTTTGCGACAGGGAAAGCTAACCCGTCGCAAATAACTACTTATTTGTGACGGGCAAATTCCCCCGTCGCAAATAAGTTTCTAACAGGACTATTTGTGACGGGATTTATCCCCGTCGTAAATAACCCGTCGCAAATACCCATTTTCCCGTAGTGTAGACTAGGTATGGGTCGAATAGTTCTCAAGGAATGATCAAACATTCTACCATATTTTAGTTCATGATTTCTATTGATTTGTATAGTATCAGTTTGCAGAAAAGAAAGATGTTATCAAAATAATGGTGGATGGAATAAAAATAATTTTCTCTTTGAAATAGTGGGATAGATGTATAAAGGTTCCTCACAAAGGTATATATTAGGATTATCAAGGATGGATTACCATTAATCGTTATAATTTTTTGATATAGGATGATATTCTAAGGCTCACTAGAAGTACAACTATTTGAAGGCTAGCTGTAGTGGAGTTAGATGGAGAATTCCAATTACTGTTTAAGTTCATACAACACATGTTATGTCCTATGAATGGGGAATTTAGAATAATTAGGTATCAAGAAATTTTCTTATTATTTCTTATGAAAATAAGAGACCAAATTTATTTATGTAGATATTTAATGGTGCATATGATAAAATTATTTAAGCCTTCATTAAGATCAAATTATATTGAATACCCTAAGATGATCTCTGATATGTTGGAATCTAGAGTTATTCTTCCTAAAGGATAAGAACAAGTGACTAAGTGTGATGGATTTTTCCTTAGTTAGTTCACCTATAAGATAATAAAAGTGAACTAGAACCCTTTGATGAAAATATGAGTAGTGGATAATGATAAGCTGCACGAGAAGTTCAACTAAGTTGAGCATCCTACCCGAGCAAGAGATATGGTTAACCCTAGATTGGATCCAGATGAAGTTGTAGAGTATTATTCAGATGAAGTAGGTGAGGATATTGCTAGTACTAGAGTTGAAGTAGAATAATCTACAGATAAAGATGGAGAATATTAACCTATTTTACTGGAATAGGGGAGTGATCCTAATATTTTTAAGAGTCCAAATATTTATTATGGATCTCCTAGTTCTCCTCTTTACACCTCTTCATAGAGAGAGATTCTTAAAAGAAGAAAATGAAATAGAAGAGACTAAAATTTCTAATTGTGATCAGTTTGTGGGATCTTCTTCAAAGATTCCAGAGGACGTGGTTGTGTTATATGATGATTCAGATTATGATGCTGATGGTGGAGATGAGGATGATTAGTCTAACTTCTATCAGACTATCACTGAATCTAGCAGGTCTACTAGTGAATAATGTAAGGGAATATCTCTATTTTCTTTAGAAATTCAGGAATATACTAATAAATATGAACTAGCTACTTTAAAAGTTTGGGATTATGGAAATCATGTCAATCCATTTTATTTGGATAGAGATGGGGATGAGGCACCATCTAAGGGGTAGAATTACCCAATGTCTACCAAGATTGTGGTAGATTATAACAATTCATATGACGACGACGACGACAACGATGATAATGATGATTATGTTGGTGATGATAAAGATAAGGGTAGACCACCATATCATGGTGGAATTTCTATATTGATTGAAAAAAGAGATACTAAGGGATCCCTAGTTGAGATAATTGACCGAGTAGATATTTTTGAAGATTTTTCTTATGAGTTACCTATTATGGAACTTGGTCACGAGGTTGCTACAATGCGTTGTCAGGAGAGGACTTCTCCTCCTCCTCCATCATCTCCTCTTCATTCCAATTATATAACTCAACCTTATCTTAGTGACTTTAGAACAAATATTAGCAGGATGGTTTGGTCCTCCTCAGTTCAAGAAACAAAGTTAAGTGAAGCTAACATCAAGATGATAATTTCTTTGATAATTTCACATCACTAACCAAGAATGTTGAACAACATGGAAGATATGGAAATATAGAAAAATATGATAATGGAACAGATGACCACCATTCGGTCTTATTTGGAGGAAATGAGAGCTAGTTTATAGTAGAGAGAGATATCTCTTCTGTAAAGGTTGGAGTCTTTGTCTACTCCTAGAGGTTTTTCTCCTAAAGCTCTAACTCCATCTGCTCCTTCTTCAATTTATGTTGATTTGATCCAATCCATAGTGAAGGAAGATCTAAAAGGTGTGATGAGTGATTTCTCTACTTATCATTAGGATTAGCTTTACCAGATTAAATATCATAGTGTGAAAATTTATAAGGTTGTTATAGAGTGCTTAAATGAAGCTACAAGTTATCGGGAAACAATCACTGAATATTTTAAGTATTATCTCTCAAGTATTTGTACCAAGAATGAGATTAAATACCATTTTAAGTTCTTGGATGGGAATTTTAGAATTACTTATATGACCAGGTACTTTAAGGAGAAAGGGATCCAGTTGAATACTTTAGAACCCCTGCTCAAGTTGTTTATAGAAGAAAAAACCAACTTATTCAAGGGTATGGAACATGGTGGACATGTGATTACTCAGTTTTTATAGTTGATGGAACTATTTCTATACACCACCAAGACTTCTGTCATTGTACCTATATACATACCTATGACTACCTACCTCTTTGAACCCTTATCAATACTCTTGTAGACCACCTCCATTACAGTTAGTTCATTTGGACTTACATGGGTTGAGGTAGTGAAATATCTCAGACAAGTTGTATCCAGAACTCTTGCACCTCCTTCTACTCCCACCCATCCTTTTACAAGAAAAAGAAAGGACTCGATGGATCCTTCATCTATTTGAGATGAGGATGCTTCATCAGAATATGATTATGTTTTGATAGGGAATATTTTTCTTAATCATTTTCTAATGTACTATATTATACTTTGATAATTTATGATAAGCCTCAATATTTATTCATATTTATTTCATTTTTTTACTTTTATATCCATTCTATCTTTTTATAATCCAAAAACGGAGAGAAAGAGTGTGTGACATGAGTGAATGAATGAATCATGACTCTTCATTATATAAGAGATTTGATTGTTAAGAAATTTGTATTTGTTTTATTCATATTTTATTCATCTGTTATTCATATATTAAATATTTTTTATTTTATTATGAATTCCATGATTTGTGATCATCAAAATGGGTAGATTATTGGATTATTCAAAACACATATTTATTTTAATGACATCAAATCATGTTTTTCATGTTTCTATTGAATTTAGTTTTTTATGACAGTGAACTGTATTCTGGACAAAATAAAAAATTTTGGCTAAGTCTTGATCTACCTTCTCCATCTATACTCATTTCAAAAATCTACCACTAGTTTAATTATCTGACCACAAGACACATCTACTGTCAGAAAGATCTACCATCAGATAGATCTACCAACATACACATATACCATTTGATAGTTCTACCATCATACAGATCTACTATAAGACATATATTCTGTTAAAACATTTTACTATATCTCAGTGCAACCTCCAGTTCAAAGGTATTGTCATCAAATGTTTCTACTATTCTGTAGAGAAACCACTAGGCTATTTTACCACTAATAGTTATTGTTATAATTTTAATATACTTTTAGAGATTTATACCACCATAGATTTATACCACTAGAGATCTACCATAACTGTATAGAATTAAATTCAAAATTATTTCTCCAACAAATTGTTTAAAGAATTCAATACAGTTAGAGGCATGCGGATTAACTCCATGAATATTTTAAAGAAAAAGTTATACCTTTCCAAATCCATCTCTTAGTATAAGGATATATTTTATTCTATTATTATTTTTGTAGTGGATAATTAGACTTATAAGAAGGATATAAATTCATAAGATATCTCTTGTGCGTGAGGTGAGATGTACTTGCATGGATATAAGAACACATACCAATATATACTAGACTACATAGAATCATTGATATACTTATGTATGGAAGAACACATACAGAAGAAAAGGATTTTTCTAGTTTTCTATTACACTATGTTTTCCTTCATATTTGTGCAAACTTGGTGGATGCTACATAAAGAGACATTCAAATATATTTCAGTAACCAAAGCTATTCAGATTGATATACACCACCTATTCACATCTCTCTTTCCTCACTCTTTCAATTTTAGCATAATTTTGTGTTGTGTTTTCATTTTACTCTTTTTATTTGTAAAATTAAGTCTCCTACACTAAACTAGAGATTTATTAACACTCCCTCTCAATTATTTTCATCTTTACACCAACATATAACTATGGAAGAGGTTGTGTGTTATTTTTAAGTTTTTTCTCCCATGTATAACTATTGAAGTGGCTCTATGCTTGGAAAACCTTGTGTACTATTGTCTCCAAAACCTAATATAGGTTGTGGATCAATTTATTGTATAATAAACTACTTAGTAGCATGTGACTTCTAAGCGGAGGTGATTAGGTATCGACTTGAGACTAAACCCCTTTTTTTATTTCTGCTGTATGACTCCAAGTTTTGTTTTATTTTTTTTAAAGAAAAAAAGTTTATTTTTTTCTAAAATGAAATAAAAACTTTACTTTTGTAGTTGAATTTAAGCTATGTTTTATGTACTATATCTGATACTAGTAGATTAGATTCAAAATTTAAAGATTTTTCAAAGTTATTTTAACTAAGTTGTGATCAATCATTTGAGAATCTTTTAAAAAGATCAAATTATGTAATTCTACACTTTTAGTTAACTGGGTGTTTTTATCAAATTGGGGGATTTATGTTTTTAAATAATTTTAACAAAAAAATAATAATTGGTAAATAAATTAAACCCATCTTAATTTATCAACTCTGACTAACACTAATAATTAAATAATTACCTTAAATTCTTACACAACACCGACTCAGTGCTTGTGAAAGTAGTAAAAAAAATAGAGTAAATGATTTTAAAAACCCGAGAAGTAATATTTTTTGGGTGAGTTATAGTATCCCATGATTTTTTAGATAAATATAATTTATTAGAGATTTTTTAAATGTTTATTTTTAATTACATTTTTATATTTATTATCTTAAATTCAATGTAAATGAATAGTTCAAAAAATTACATTAATGATATTTTATAATAAATAATATTTTATTAAATGATTTAAAATTTATAAAAATCATATATTTAGCCAATTTAATGAGATATAGTTTCAAATATCAACCATGGTCCATTTAGGGGTCATTTTTCCCTTTATTTTGACTTTCATGACCCATAAAGAGTAAAAAAATTGATATCACTATAATTGTCAAAAGGGTTAATAAGGGGTTAAACAAATATATAAGGGTAAAAAAATAATCTAAACTTGTGAATATTTTAATGGATGATATTATTAAGACCCATCCCTATAATATCGTCAAATAATATCAATTTGGATCCACTTGAAATTGAAAAATAATTTATATTAATTTAATAATTTATGAAACTCTAAGAATTCCCCTCCCCTCACTTATAAAAGGAAACCCCCTCTCTACTTGTCTACACACTTCAAGTGACTTTTGGTTCAGTAAAAAACTACTCAAATCCATTACTTACATATCTCCCAACATCTTTGATCCCCTGGTTTGATCAAAAAACCAAACTAGAAAGTATTTAGGTATAAACCTAAAGAGGTTGTCCGAAGAAGAGGTATAGTTATTAATCACACATTTTTATTTTATTTATTCTTATACTAATTTAAAAAAATCTTAAAACATGATGAAATAATTACATTATTATATTAAATATAATGATATGTTGTTATGTTAATGTAATAACCTATATACTTCTCCCTGTTCCGTAAAATGGGAAATACAACCATCATTCGTGTATTAACAGACTACCGGCTCATAAACCGATGTAATTCAATTTCCATCACCGCCTCTAACAACTAGTTATAATGATAGATTTAAAGTATATATATGAAAATAATGACATAATTAAAATTCTATAAATATAATATATCATATATTTTCTTACCTTTCCATCCATTTAAAAATGATAACATCATTTGTGCGTATGTTTGAAATACCACCTTCACAAAGTGATGCAAGTCGTTTTACATAGACACATCACATGGATTATATATATAAGAATATTTAAATAAATAATATTATATTTATGATATAATAATAATTTTGGAAATATAAAATTATACTTACATTTTTTCCACCATGTTCGTTGAAAAATGAAAATGTTACTCATGCGTACTTACAGCCTACCATCTCCATGATTGTAACATAATTCATTTTTCATAACCATATTTAATGTTTTGTTTTAAAATAATAATTAATATTTTAAAATGATAATTATTTCATTATTATTATTTTTTAGATGATGGAATAGTGACCTCTTGGACTATAGTCAACTTACCAAAGTCATTTTGGACATATGAGTTGAATATCATCAAAATATCTCATATTAACTTAATTGATTAAGTATTTTTATATAACATGTTAATAGATAAAACAAATGGAATAATAAATTTAAAAAATGTTCTTAAGAAAAAAAATAATTAACATAAGTCTATTATTAAATAATACAAGTCACATAAATGACAAGTCAGACTTGAGGTAATAGACACATTACATTTAAAACATTATATTAAATGTTTTCATGATTTATTTTTTAAATATTTTTCTTCCATGTCCATATTATGAAAATTATTTTATGGATGTACTTATATGGACATAAATGAATTATAAAAGATATTTTATGTCACTTTTTTAATTTCTCTCAAAGTTTTTCAAAATAAATCATTTTAAATATTTTATATGAAACTTTTTTTAAAAAAGGAAAAATTAATATTATATTTTAATGTATACAACATCAATGGTTTTTCCCACCGATGTAAATTTTATTTGATGTTTGGATTATTTTACAATCTTTTAGTTTTTTTCAAATAAAAATACTCCTTCTCTTGGTTTTGGGTATTTTCAAAAAGGGTTTTAAATAGAATGGATATTTCAATATCCAAAAAATGTTTTCTTATGTGTGCAAAGAATGTTTTTATGAGTATGATAATAGAAATGAAATATTTCATGTATTATGATTATGTAATGGTTCTTGATATTTTTTATGATAATTGGTGTGCACGATATAGATCACAATGATGGGTGAGTCCGATATAGATCATGATGATGAGTGATCCCAATATAGCTCTCCAGTGTATTGGGTAAAGGGATAGAGTTAATGAGTTAGGTTTATACTAAGAAATTATTGGAATTTATTGGGCAGGTTATTCAATTTATAAGAGTGATAATAAGAGTGATATGAAAACGATATACCAAATTACCTATATTATTTATCTATTCTTGTTATTGGTTTTCACAAAAATCTTATGATTTCACAAGTTAAGATAATGAGGTTAAGTTTAAAGGGAACTTTGTTTTAATTCTTAAGGGTGAAATGTATAACTTTTCATGTGTTTTTAATTATTACAAATAAAAAATTATGAGTTTTATTTCACATTTAATATTTTTTATAAAATGTTTTATGAAATAATTTGGGCATAGAAGTTGATATCTTAGGTAAGAAAATGTTTATCTAGATCCCAAAGTTTATTTTGAAAAATGATATTTTTTTAGAGTATTAATAGACTAATTGGTTTATTTATTTATTTTTATATGCCCCTTACTAAGATTTTTTGGGCTCTCCCCACATTTTAAAATGTTTTAATAAGGTTTTAAGGATGATTAGGGATAAAGCTGAGGTTAATATTAAAATAGTGAAGATATTTTATGAAAAGAAAACTTATTTTATTTTAGAAGTTTTATATTGTGAAAAAAGGATATTTAGTGGTAGTTTCCATTTTTTGATATAATATTTATTTATGTAAGGGTGATGAACTATTTTTATAAAACTCTAAACCTTAAAGATCTTCAGGAATGAAAGGAAATTAATTATTGTCTAAAGAATCAATTTTACTATTTTTTCATGGTCGGGTCCTTATAGTTTGTATCAGAGGAAATTTTTATAAAACTTTAGAGATTAGGATGATTTAATGTGAGGTTAAATTAAGAGTTATGGATAAAATCATGCGATTATAAGTTTAATATTGATCAAATGTTCAAAGTCTTAGTCACCCCTTTTAGGGTTTTAAGTGATGGGGTTTTGAGGTGATTAATGATATTTTGGGAGATGTTTTATTGGGTTGAGGTATATGTAACACTTTGGTTTAATATAAAGGATTATTTCTGAAGAATGAATTATATTTTTGGGGATGTAATCTAAAAAGAATGAGATAACATTTGAGGTTAAAAAATTATTTAATGTTGAATTTATTAAGGTTATTTTAAGGATGTCAATCATATTTTTGGGAATTTTATAGGAATTATATTAATATAGTTTCAGTAAAAGGAAAATCCACAAGCCGAGAAACAACCTATCACATATTGCACAACCATGGGGATTAAACCAATAACTTAAGGGTGATAAGGGTGAAACACATACCACTGGCCTACATGATTCCTTGGTTAGCATGACATTTTTTAAATGATTTTACAGATAAAGATTAAGTTGATTTTGATAAAATATGTTTTATTATATAGATAAGCATGAAATTGAAAAGTGATTTGGTGATTAAGTGATTAATGATATTTCAGAATAATATCACTATAATTTTAGGGAACATTATATTATTATGGTAAACATAATATTATTAGATTTTATTTGATGAATAAATGTTGAATTATCTTTTGGAAGCATGTATACTTTACATGTGGATTTATGGTGACTCAAATTATTTATGGAAATGATTATCATATTTTATAGATTGTATGATTATGTAATATGGATTTTTGGGTATATGGAGTCATGATCAACTAATGCTGATTAGAGATAAATGTTAAATTAATCTTAGAAAAATATATGCGATCAAATACTTTTATTTTTTGGGTTTATAACTTGGTCTGGAATATTTTTGGAAAAGTTTAAGGTTGGTTATTTATTTAATGATCTATGTTGAACTTTGGGTATTATTATTGATGATTTGGAGATTAATTTTTTATTTCTTCATACGAAGGTTTATTAATTTTTGGAATTATCTTGTACTAAGAATTTTGGTTTTAGTTAAAATATAAGGATAAGAGGAATAACTTGTTATCTTATTGTGGAATTATGCGATCCATTAGAAGTTGATTTTATTGATCCATGCATAAAAAAATCATCTTTAATACTCATAATTTGGAGCAAAATATGATATTGTGGTGTAAATTGATTAAAGGATGAAATTATAATTTTCATGTAAGTATATTTCCTTATGTTGTTATTCTTGATGGAAAAATAATTCCTAAAATCATGTAAAAGGGACTTGAAACAAAAATTTTATCCTATTACCTTTATTTTAGATAAATCGATGGTCTTTTCAAACCTCATTGCTTTATAGTTTTTAAGTAATTAATTTTTTCATCATTATTCAATTTCTTGTGATCAATATTATCCATCACTCTCCATAATTATTTGGAAATTAATTTTTCTATTATGTCCATATTTTCAATTCTGACTAATGTTCCCCTATTTAGAAACCTAGTATGTTTTATTCAAGTGTACCATTATATTTCCATTTCCCTCTTTTCAAAAAGAAGTTTTATTAAAACTTTTTATGATATGGAATTTCAATAAAGGTATTTTAAAATTTTAAACACTTGATTAATAATCCTCGGTTCGAATTGTAAGGATAAAAATTATTTAGTGGGTGGGGGATAATATAATAACCTGATATTTTAAAATAATATTATGTTTGATTGTGTATACAATACACAATACTGATCTTAAATGAATCATGATATATTATTATAACCTAGCCATTGAATTGGAGGGTATGAATATGATTAACCCATGTATGATATATATATATATATATATATATACATATATATATATATATATACATATATATATATATATATATGTATGTATATCCCACTCAATAAAAATGTTTTGATCAATGCTTAGGAAATGAGTACTCAATTTTTAGTAAAATTGTTTATTTCTATAAAAATGCATTTTCTTCAAAAATAGTTTTTATTACCTTTTGTGAGAGATTATTATGATTAATTTATTCCAATTTTAGAAATTTTATTTTATAAAAGTATATCATTTTTTTAAATCAGAATATCAAAATTAGATTAGGTTGATTTTTTTGGATTTTTCTAAAAAGATTGATTTTTTAGTAAAGAGTGAAAAATACCGATTTTTGTAAAAATATCAATTATTTCATTAAAAAGTATCATTATTATTTTAATTTTATATTAAATTATTATAATTATAATTTATTTAGAAATAATATAATTAATTACATATGAATCGTATTTATAATTTATTTTTAGTATTAGATAATTTTTGGACTTAAAAACACATTTTTCTAAAAACTGTTTTTCATAGTGTTTTACACATTTAAATTAAAAGTAATTTCTAAAAATTATAGAAATTTAATTTTATAAAATGGTATTAATTTTTTGACTCAAAAATTAAAATTTATCCTAGTATGAAGTTTTGATATTTTTCTAAAGAAGTAAATTTTTTGGTGAATAGTAAAAAAACAGTTTTTATGAAATACTATACCTTTCAAAATATCACTATGACATAAATATGATATAAAAAATTATTAAAACCACGGAATGAATCATGTATGATAATAAACTAAAAATATCATACAAAAATAATTTAAATATATAAATTATAATTTATGTTACGATAAAAATGAAAATCATTTTTAGTTCCAACACAGTGCTTCCACAACATTGGAAAAGTCAAATATGGTTCCCTAAAGATAATATTTGAGAAGGGGGAAATATTTTATCAACTTGGTTAATAAATATTAATTATTATTTTTTATTTTTATTTATATATTTTAATTTTGGAGTTATATAACAAGTAACTTATCCAAATTCTTGTGTAATGCTTGCACAAGGATAGAAATGTCCAAATAACATATTAAATAATTTTTCATAACATATGAATATAAATTTATATAATGAATTTAATTTATTTATTTTTATCATGGTAATTTATTTTTAATTTTTAGTGGTTAAATAATTACCTTAAATGCTTATGCAACCCCAAATCAGTGCTTGTATAAGTAGTTAGAAAATCAAGTAAATGATTTTTAAAGCTCTAAAAGTAATATTTTTGGGTGAGTTATAGTGTTCTCATTTTTTAGATAAATATAATACATTATATACATGGTAATTTTTTATTTTCTGATTAAATTTTTATCTTAATTACATTAAATTCAAGGTAAATGAATAGTTCAAAAAATGATATTAATGATATTTTATAATAAACAATATTTTATTAAGTGATTTAAAACTCATAAAAATCCTATATTCATCAAAGTGACTGAGATATGGTTTAAAATATGAACTATTTTCCATTTATTTTTCATTTTCCCCATTATATTAACTTTCAGGACCCCTAAAAAGTAAAAAATATTGATATTGGCATAATTTTCCAAAGGGTTAACGGGGTTAAAACAAATAGATAAAGGTAAATAATAATATAAAATTGTAAAAAATATATTTTATGAGAGTATTTAAACCCATAATCATCCTATATTTTAATAATATTAATTTTTATCCAATTTAACTTGAAAATTAATTTATATTAATTTAATACTTTATAAAATTATAAGAATGCCCCTCCTCTCACTTATAAAAAGACACCCACACTCCTATAATATTCACACTTCAAGATCATTTTTTAGACAATACCTACCCAAATACTTTCCTTACATACATCCCTACTTTATAGATACTTTCAGTTGATCATAAAATCAACCTTGGAATGATTTAAGTCTAAACCTAAAGAGGTTGTCTGAAGAATAGGTATGGTTCTTAAAATAATTTTTTTGTTTTATTTCATGTTATAACTACTTAAAATATTCTTAAAAAATGTTGAAACAACAAAACCATTATATTCCATATACTGAGATTTTTTTATTTTAATTTCATAATCTATATCCTTCTCCGTATTCCATCAAATGGGGAACGAAACCAGCATTCAGTTATACAGTAGACTACCACCTCACGAACCGATGTAATTCTTCTTCCATCAACACCTCTAACAAATGGTTTTAATGATGTATTTAAAGTATATATATGATATTAATTACATAATTAACATTATTTAAAGTGAATATACCATCTATTTTATTACCTTTCTATCCATTGAAAAATGATAACATCATTCGTGTGTATGTGTGGACTACCACCTCCATGAAGCAATGTGATTCATTTTTCATAGACACATAAAATGGATGATATATATTAGTTTATTTAGATAAATAATTCAATATTCATAATATAATAATAATAATTGAAAGGTAAAATGATACTTACCTTCTTCCCATCATGTTCATTAAAAAATGGACTCATGCGTATGTACGACCTACAATATCCATGATTATAAAACAATTCATTTTTCATAACGATATTTCATAATTGATTTTGAAAGAATATTTTTTGTATAAAAATGATAATTATTTCATGATTATTATTATTAATATGATTTAATAATTATATCTTTGACCATAGTCAACTTAGTAAAGTTATTTTGGACATATGAGCTGAATATCATCAAAACATCAAATATGAACTTAATTGATTAAGTAATTGTATATAACATGATAATCGATAAAATAAAAAAGAATAATAAACTTGAAATTTTTTATTAAACAATTAAATAATTAACAAAATTTTATTATTCATGAATATAAGGAACATACGAGATGAGTTAGACTCGAGGTAAGGGGAACTTTACTTTTAAAAATTCATTTTAAATGTTTTGAAGATTTATTTTCTAAATATTTTTCTTCCATGTACATATTCTTAAAATTATTTTCGGTATATATTTATATGTACATAAATGAATAATAAAGGAAATTTTATATCACGTTTTAATTTCTTTTAATGGGTTTTAAAAGGAATATTTTTATGTATTTTATACGGAACTTTTTGACAAGAAGGAAAATTGAATGTTCTATTTTAATGTATACGACATCAAATATTTTCCCACTACCAAAATGTTATTTTATTATTTTATTACTTTATAATAATTCATTTTTTATTTAAATAGAAACTCTCTTTACCTTTGTTCTAGGTATTTTCAAAAAGGGTTTTAAATTAAATGGTTATTTTAATATCCGAAAATGTTTTCTTATGGGTGAAAATAGTTTTTTATGAGCATGGTAATGGATATGAAATATTTGTCATATTATGAGTATGTTTTGGTTCTTAGGAATTGTATATTATAATGATTGATCCAGATATAATTCATGATTATGGGTGAGACCGATATAGCTCATGATGAAGTGTGATCTTGATATATCTCTCCAATGTATTAGGTAAATGGATGGAGTTAACTGGTTAGGTTTCTCTTAAGATATTATTGGAATTTTCCAGAGGTTATTACATTTTTAAGAGTGATTGTAAGAGTGATATGAAAAATATTTACCAAGTTACCTACATTATTTACCTATGATTTATATGGGTTTTCATAAAAATATTATTTCTTCACAAGGTAAGATAATGAGATTAAGTTTAAAGGGAAGTTTATGTTACTTCTTAAGAGTGAAATGTATAACTTTTCATGAGTTTTTCATGATTGCAAAAAAACCTTTATGAGATTTATTTTTCCTTTAAAATTTATTATGAATTTTTTCATAAAAATATTTAGGTATATAAGTTGATTTCTTAGGTAATAAATGTTTATCTAGATCCCAAAGTTTTTTTTAAAAAGGAAATTTTTTAAGATTATTCATGGAATAATGAGTTTCTTTATTTTTTTATGTGTCCCTTGTTGAGTTTTTTGTTCTCACCCCACATTTTATTTTCATAGGGTTTTAAGGATGATTAGGGATAAGTATGAGTTCAAGATGAAAATTTTGAAGATATTTCATGAAAATATTTTTTTTATTTTAGAAGTATTGTATTGTAGAAAAAATGGATACTAAGTGGTAGTGTCCAATTTTTTATATAATATATATTTATATAAGTGTGATGAAAAAACTAAAAACTTGAAGGATATCTAGGAATTAAAGGAAATGAAATCTTATATAAATAAACAATTTTATAGATTGTTTAAGTTTGGGTACTTATACCATTTAAACATAAAAAATTTATGGGAAAAAACAAGTGAATTAAAAATAATTGAATTATATATCTAATTTTAAGTTGCCTCATAAAAAATTTTATTAGAAAAACTTAGATGGAAAAATCTGATACAAGGAAAATAAAATAAAATATTATATTCCCCTTGATTAAATCATTATAGGCATGATAGTTTTGATATCTTAGTTTTATAAATCAATTTCTCAAAAGATGTCATTGATAATGTCTTTGTGAATATATTTATACTATTATCACATAATCTAATTTTGTGGATATCTATCTCATATTTTTTTAAATCACACATGTAAAAAATAATTATAGGGATATACATTTTATCCTATCACCTTTAATATACCCACCTTTAAACAATGATATACAAGTCACATTATTCTCATGTAAAGTATTGAGGATATTATTCATAATTAATCCACAACTATTCCTAATATAATGGATAACAGATATTGTTTAAACAAATTCTATACTCATATCATGAATCATAGTGAACATATAATGGTTTGAGAAATTCACAGTAATGGTTGGTTTTGTAAAACATTATGAAATACTGGTTTCATCATGTATAAATTTTTTTCCAATTTGAGATTTAATTTTATGTGTTCTTATACAAATTCAGTATAACCAAACAATTTTTCTTTTGAATTTTTTAATAAGTAATCATTTATGTCCTTAAAATATTAATTAGTTGGAGAATAATATTACCTTGAATCAAATTTATTATAACTAATATTATTTTATGGGAACATATTCAAATTTATGCACATATCATTTTAAGAAAAATAAAATTGTGAATTTATATTTAATCTTTTAGAGATAAATAAGTTCTTTATTATATTTTTTATATGAAGTTTATCAATTTTTGAAGAAATATATTTAATTATTTATCAAATTCATTTTCATGAATATATAAAATCATTCAAAAAATTAATATTCTATGTTCCAAATTATTAATAAAAAATATAATAATATTCATTATATTTTTATGATCAAACAGTCCAATACTTTAAGAAACTATCTAAAAGTTTTTATGTCATTAAAAACATATGGATAAGTATGATAACCAATTTTTATAAACCATGAGATGATAATTAAGGGAATATTCCCTAAATCCATGTGATAACATATGGTATGGTATAGTATGCCATAGAGAATGATTTACATATAGAAAATTGATTATATTTAAGTCATTGGGTATATCCTATTTTAATATATAAAAATATCATATACAGGATGCTTGGGTGTGTCATATTGTAAAATATAGATAAATCATACTACCATGAATCACATGGAATGATTAATTTAGCACTACTGTATATCACCTTATATAGTCAAACATTAAGGAGTTAAAATTCAAATCTCCAACACGTTAGTTATCATTGAAACACACGGGAGAGTTAATGTATGGGAATTACATGACATGTAACCATAGTAATTGGTCATATATTTATGAAATATATAAGTAAATTCATGGAACAAGGAGTGTCTCATAGCCTATATAATTTAGTCTTGGACATGTGGATTTGTGTGCAATTCTCTAATAGCCTATGATTGAAATTCTCTCCCTCAAATCCCCTCTTACTTTTTTTTACTTCTATGATATTAGCATACCGTGAAGGTAAAATGGTATTTCCCAAACTTTTGAGTGATTTAGTAAAACCCATGAATACACCATGAAGGGAATATCCTTTCAATTTGTTCCTTGGTGGTCTTCATCAAACATAGAAGAAATAAGAGGATATTGCATACTATGATTCAAGGTAGGAATTATTTATTTCCATTTTTATTTGATTTTAGTTTCAAAGGCATGGTTTTATTGGGTTTTGATGTTTTTATATGTTTTTTATTCTTTGATTAATCATCAACCACTCCTTAAAAACATTTGAGTGGTATTATAACCTTACCATTTATTTTGATTCGTGAAATCTTGATGAAAATAATGTTTTTTAAATCATAAAGTCTTTAATATTCTCTATTGTAAAATAAAATTAAGAAATTTTGTTCTTCCTTACTGAGTCATGAATTATGATATTGTATATTGTATATTGTATCCAATGAATCAGTAAAAATACCTCAGTTTTATATCATTCATAGCACATGACATTAGGATATCATATTCAGTGATAGCATTATGCTGTGGGTTTCAAAAAAATAAATTTGTATATCCTTATTGGTATCAACGAAAATTATAAAATATGATTGAAATGTAAAGCTATAAGTATTCATACATAAAGGTAAAAGTTTGATATGTAATTTTCACTATCAATATGTGTAAGGGTTACACTATTATATCCTTGAATACATAAATTCCTTGACTTTTCTTGATAAGTTAAAACTGTCATTTGTAAGGGTTGTTTCCTTTATGCGATACTCTATGCATAAGGGTTAATCCACTGTAACTCTTGGTATGTGAAGGTTATATGCATAAGGTTTCCATATTTAAGGGTTTTATCATTTCCTCTATGTGTAACACCCTAAGCTTCCACTGTATGTTTCTCTTTGAATAATACAATAACTTGCGCAATACGCAACTTCAAGCCCCAACAAACCACGACAATCAAACTAGCCGTTATGAATAGTAATACCCAATTTTTAAAATTTTATAAATTTCATTTTTTAAAATGTACTTAATTTTTGTATTCAGAATATCAAAATTATCTTAGGGTGAATTTTTGGTATTTTTCTGAAAACATTCAATTTTTGATGAACAATGAAAAATACTGCTTTATTGTTTAAAACAGACTTTTTATTTAAATAATTAGTTATTTTATTTAAATTTATTATAGGTCAAAATAGATACATAATACCTATATATGTTCAATTTAATTCATTGGAGTCATTTTATAATAAGATTAGATATATAAAATTTTATTGAACTTTTAACGTCTTTTACCCACCTTCTAGGTACATTTGCAAATTTTCATAAAACTTAATTTTACTGCTTCTGTGAATTGAATTTAAAAAATCCAAGATACATGGTTTACATCAGTAAGTAAAATGTGGTTCAATAGGATGAAAATAATTTTTGGTGAATAGTAACTTTTGAATTTTATTTACCAGAGTTAAAAGTAAATAGGGTAATTAAAGGTAAAAATGATTTTACAATTACCATAAAAATTATCATAATTCTATTGGATAAGTGAATTTCGATCAAAATTAACCTTAAGAATAAACTATGATCCTTTTGGTCCACTTGAACTAGATTTGGACATTTATTATTATTTTATTTAAAGAAGAGTTAAAAGTGTTAAATTCAAAGTTTAATAACTAAACCATTTTTAATATAGGGTTATACATACGATAAATTAGACTATAAATATTAATTAGAAAGATAAAAATATTTAATACATAATGGTATTTTATTTATAATTTTTAGTCATTAAATAATTAAATTTATTTATGACATAATGATAATGCAGTAATTACCTTATTATTGAAAGATTAAAATAATTGATATTATAAATGTTAATATTATTGTAAATTGAGACTTTTGATGTATTACATGAATTTTATAGATTACTATGACATATCAGGGTTGATTATATATATTTTTTTAGAAGTGATAAAGTTTTTATGACTTTTACAAAAAACCAAATACTAAATAGTGTCAAAATTGACATAAATAAGTTTTTAAAACAAATACTATATTATTAATTGATATAATATTCCTAAAAATATAAGGTTCAGACAAAGGACTTATATAAGGTTATATATATCAACAATGAACCACTTTTGGTTCTCTTGGATTTTTATGTTAAGTTTATTAACCATTTATTATAATAATACAAGAATACATGGTAAAAGCTAAACTATTTAACTAAGAGTTAAATCTAAAAGATAAGTTTAATATGGTGACCTAAACCTGTCTAAAACCTATTGGTTGAGAGGTTTTTGACCCTGAACCACCTTATCCTCGAAATAAATCCTTTTTGAGCCGTTATATACTGAATATGATTGTATAATAAAATAATATTTCAAACTTTTCCTAAAGTTACCCTCACCTCTCTTATAAAAGGATACTTCCCCTTCTCTCAAAATCACACCTCCAAAGCCATTTGTCTCAGAAAAACCCTACTAAAATATCCTAAAAACTACCCTCAATTGAACTTAGAGGCCTTAATTTGATTATATTCCAACCTAAGGAGCCCTTTTGATCAAATCAAAAGGAAGTACCTGAAGAAGAGGTAATAATTTCATCACCTCTTTCAAAGTTCTTTTCTTCTTCCACTTCCTCTTTATTTGTTGTTTCCATAAAAAAATAATAACTCCAATAACTTATAATTAATGTTATGTTATTATAAATATGGTACAACAATATTCATTATTCTATCCATCCTATGAATAACAAATTCACCATAAGTGCGTATGTACGACTTACCGTCTCCACGTCGTGGTGTAGTTTGTTATTCAACACTTAATTATTTGGATTGGTATAATAATGAGTATAATTTATGTAAATAATAAATATAACATGTTAATGATTATGAATATATGATATACCATCCAATTATATACGATATCACCATCAATATAATGATATTTCCACTCGTGCGTATGTACGAATTACTGTCTCCATGAATGCGATGAGAGTTATTCCCCATCGTAATCATTCAAGAATAATTTTCATTTTATGATTAAAAATAATGTTTAAATAACTTAATATAATTTTGGATATTAATCAAATACATCCTATCCATAAAAAACATGACTTAAAAAACAAAACATATAAAGGAAAATGAATCAGTTAACACTTGAAACAATGATACTACTGAAATATTATTAACAAAGTAATATTAGAAGATCTTATATGATATCATATTTATGTATGTGGTTATTGTATAATTTAATAACAATTATTTAACTATTATACAGGAGGTTAACATACCCTCAATCAAGGAAAAGTACAAGGTAAGGGTTAATTCTACAATCTCTTCATTATTCAAGGTTGTTTATATGTGAGTATCTACTGGGACCTCTTTATCATCCAAATCCGTGTTTCTTAAAAATTTATTTCAAATTTTTTTTACTATTTCCTAGACTATGGGTTAAATTAATATCTATCCTTGTTTGACTTTTTATAAAATGTTTATAATGTAATATTTCTGTCATTTTCCAAACAAGGTCCTTTACGACGTTTTCGACAAAATTAAGGAAAGAATGTTTTTTAACTTATACAGCGAGTGGGGATATTTTACTCTGTTATAAGACCTTAAAAGCTTCCATAACAAGATTATAATAATATTTTCAAAATAAATGTTTTCTTTTATAATTATGTGACTTTTAAATAATTTCAAAATATAAAAAGATATTTCTCTCAAATAGTTTTGATTTCATCTATGTCAACATCCTTTGATGGGTTTTACACTTATTTAAAGTTGATTTATTATGATACAATATTCTATATTGTATTGAAGGTTTTGTGATATGTTTGATTGTGGATGTGTTATTTTTATAACATTCATGGTTTATGGTTAAAGTATTAACATTTCATATGCTAGTTTTAATACAAATATTTATGTTATGTTTCAACCTTTTCATATGAGGAATGCATTGGTCTTAGTAAGTGAAGGGTGGAGCCCACTATAGCTCCTTGATGCATTGGTATGTCTAATGGTACAAACTAGTGTCTTGAAACAAGGCATTTATGAAATCTTATTTCTAGTCTTGGCATGAGGCTTTGACTATGTGGTTATGATGTCCGGTATTATGCATTCCATCATTACGAAATTGGATATTGATATTACATGTGATTATTCAACTAGTAGAATATCCATGTGAATAAGTAAATGACATTATTTGGTTTATATTTTCCATATTATGTTGAATTTTAAGTTTAAAAGGCTTGTGTTTTAGTCTTATACATTTCCTTAATTGTTTATGCTTATTTATGATAGTTTTATCTATATTGTTATCCTCAAGGATCACCTGATCTCACCCCTTTCTATGTTTTATTTTTCCCAGGATGTGAAGAATTATATTATAATTAACATGTAGGAATAGGCTAAGGGATATGAGTGTGTTCAAAGAGGACACAATTTTGTTGTTTTTTTCTATTTCATGATATAATGTAAAACTTATGTATGTATCTATCACTTCTAAGGCTACTAAACTAATCGAACTTTCAAGACTTGATCTCTTGTGATCATGCCAATGTTATGTAATAATTCACCGACTATGGGTAACTAGGGTCGGGGCATTATAGTTGGTATCAGAGGAAGTTTAGTACAAACCCTTAAAACTAGATTTAGAAAAAATCTGGTTAGAGAACATTACCCTAAGATAGACTTTGAGGATTAATATAGAAGAACTTCGAAGGATTTTGGTAATGTAGAGATTTTGTGAATTTTACAAGAAATAAATCCCTGTATTGATACAAGTAGGTAGAGGAAAATCTGAAAAAGATGTACCTAGGAGTGAAAACTCTGACAAGGAGTGTTGGGCTTGACCCAGGGTATCCTGGTACATGAAAACGGGCCTTTATGCACTCTTGATTACGACACTCCAAAAAGATATGCTTAGGATAATTCACATTTTCTTTACAAACTATTATGGAGTATTTATGAGTAAATAACTCCTCAAAGAAAACATTTTTTTATGATTATGGATTATATGCATAAACTGATCAATTTATGTTTGGTATTTTACTAGTTTGGAATTATGTATTACTATTCATAAACTAATCTAGTGTATTCCATTGTTTAGAAATGGCACCTAGTGGAAGGAATGGAAACCGTATCAATGCACGCAATCCACATAGGGACTTCCCTCTTACTCAATATAATTATAGTGTAGATGGCGATACAACTGGTGCTGAACAAATTATAACCATCCTGGGACAACTCACTCAGGTTATAAATAATAATCTTACCCATATGGAGCACCCTTATCCACAACATTGAGGATCAATATTAGACCACTTTATGAGGAAACTACCACTAACATTCAATGGGACTACAAATCCATTTGTAGCTAAGAAATGGATAAGTTTCTTAGAGAAAATATTTCATGCTATGGGGAGTAGGGAAAGGGAAAAAGTTTTCATGGAAGTTTATCACCTCACAGGAGATGAAGATCAATTGTGGTAATTATTTCAAAACATAAATAAGGATGAAGAAGTATCAAATATGGAATGGAGGCAGTTTAAAGAACTTTTCTTTGAAAAATAATTTCCTCATGACCATCGAACAGATATGGAAAGACAATTTCTGAGTCTGATGAAAGGAGAGGATGATAATGTCGCAAAGTATGAGGCTAACTTTACAAGGTTAGAAAGGCATGCAAAAAATTATATACATAACCCAAGGAGTAATATTGATTTATTATTTGATGGGTTAAAACAAATTTTCCATTTAGCATTAGTCTCACAATCCTTCTCATCGTATGAAGATATTTTCTCATGTGCTATCAATACAGAAAAAGAATTATCTGTGTCTTACGACTTTAAAGAAAATAAAGAGAAGAATAGATCCACTTAACACTCTAGAAATAGAAATAATTGGAAGAAGTTTAAATTTGAATTCCCATCCTGTAGTAAATGTGGGAAGAAAAACCATGGTACTTTCTTGAAGGGAACGAGAGTCTGTTACAAGTGTGGTGAAAAAGGCCACCAAGATCATGATTGCAAGGGAAAGAAAGAGGCTGTCAATGTTAAATGCTACAATTGTAGAGAAATAGGGCATTATGCAAATGAATTCCCTAAGCTCCAAAGAAACTTACCTCAGAAAAGGCCAAGGGAGCAAGGACAATCTTATGTGATCACTACTGCTGAGGTTAAAGCTCCTAATGACGTGGTGGCATGTAATTTAATGGTTTACTTAAATTTATACAATGATTTATTTGATTCTGGATCATCAAATTGATTCATATCTTACCAGTTTTCTAAGAAAATTAGATATTTACAATTTGATTTAACAAGGGAGTTGTTAGTCAAAACTCTTAAGGGAAGTATCATTGCAACAAAGTTTTGTGAATCGGTTCCCTTTATGGCATATAAATGTTCTTTATCTACTGATCTCATCATCATACTCATGATGGAATTTTATATAATCCTTGGTATGGATTGGATTTTAGACCATGATGTGAAAATTTATTATAAGAAGAATGAGGTTACAATTTCTGATGATGATAAAAAGTACCTTATCTTTAGAGAAGAAATGTCACCACCTGATTCTAATATAGATCCACCCCCAGTAGCTCTACTAAATTTAATTATTTTGGAAGAAGAGAATGAAATAACTATGGGCGAGGAGAGGAATGTTCAAATAGAGGATGTACCTATTGTGCAAGAATATGTTGATGTGTTTCCATAAGATTTACCTAGACATCCTCCAGAATGAGAAATTGAGTTTTCCATTGATTTTATTCCAGGTTCAAGGCCCATATTGAAGAACCCTTATAGAATGACCACTGTGGAATTAGTGGAACTAAAGAAACAACTAGAGGAATTGAGTAATAAAGAATTTATTTTCCCTAGTGTTTCTCCATGGGGAGCCCCTGTTATTTTTTTAAGAAGAAAGATGGATATATAAAGTTGTGCATTGACTATAGGGAGATCAATGCTATAACAATAAAAAACAAGTATCCCCTACCTCAGATTGATGATTTTTTTATCAACTTCATGAAGCTCAATATTTTTCAAATATTGACCTTTGATCTAGATACCATCAGTTGTGTGTGAAGAAGGAATACATTCGGAAGACAGCATTTTGTACTAGGTATGAGAATTACGAGTTTACAGTAATGCCTTTTGGACTGACTAATGCACCCTCTATATTCTTGGATCTAATTAATAGATTTTTAAGGAATATATTGATGAATTTGTAGTGGTATTTATTTATGATATCTTGGTTTACTTCAAAAGCTATTAAGATCATGAAAATCACTTGCACACTATTCTAAAGACTCTTAGAAGAAATGAATTATATGGGAAGTTTAACAAGTGTGAATTATGGATTTAGGAGATTTATTTTCTTGACCATATTGTCTCTAAGGATAGAATATATCTTGATCCTTCTAAGATAAGAGAAATACAAGAATGGCCAGCACCGACGAGTATAACTGAGGTATGAAATTTTATTGGTTTAGTAGGATATTATCGGCGTTTCATCCAAGATTTTTCCCGATTGGATAACCCATTAACCAAGCTCACACATAAAGGGGTTAAATTTGTTTGGACATAAGAGTGTGAAGAATATTTTAAAGAACTAAAAGGAAGAGTAGTTAATGATTCTATCTTGAATCTACCATTGGAGAATGATGGGTTTGTTATTTATAGTGATGCTTCAAAGAAAGGACTTGGTTTTTTCCTTATGTATAATGATAGAGTTATTGCCTATGCATCATGACAGCTAAAAATTCATGAAAAAAACTATACCACTCATGATCTTGAGTTAGAAGCTATAATATTTTCTTTGAAGATATGGAGACACTATCTCTATGGTGACAAATGTGAGATATATACTAATCATAAGAGTTTGAAGTATATTTTCTCACAGAAAGAACTCAACATGAGGAAAAGATGATGGCTTGAACTACTCAAGGATTATGATTTCACTATACACAACCACCCAAGGAAGAAAAATAAGGTGACTGATTCTTTGAGAAGAAAGGATCATGGAGGTTTGAACAAGATGAGAGTTGAAAGGGATCATATGTTCATGGATCTAGTAAATATGGATATGAGAATAATCATGGAAGGTGAAACATCAATACTTTTTCAAATGGTTTCCAAACCATATTTACTAGAAATTACAAAGAGTTATTAGACTGATGATGAGGAGTTTCAAAATAAAATTAAAACTGTGAACGATGGGAGATTGATCGACTTCATATATGAATATGGGATTTTGAAATTTGGGAAGAGACTTTGGGTTCCTGAAATACCTGATCTAAAAAGAGAATTGTTATATGATTCTCATAGCTCCAATTTCTATATACACCCTGGTAGCACTAAGATGTATAGAGATTTGAAGGAACATTTTTGGTGGGACAACATGAAGAGTGAGATTACTGATTATGTGTCAAGATGTACAATTTTTCAATAGGTTAAGGCTGGAAGACAAAATCTTGTAGGAGTCATTGAACCTCTTCCCATACTTGAGTGGAAATGGAATGATATTACAATGGAATTTTTCATGGGGTTACCAAAGACTCCTAGAAGGAATGATGCAATATGGGTCATTATTGATCATCTTACCAATTCAGTAGATTTTCTTACTATAAGAGAATATTTACCACTTGAAAGTTTAGTAAGAATATATATTAATGAAGTTGTAAAACTTCATGGAGTACCCCTATCGATTGTTTCTGATCGTGATCCCCATTTTACATCAAGATTCTAGAAAATTCTTCAAAAATCCCCAGATACTGAACTTCATTTGAGCACTGCCTACCACCCTCAAACTAATGGAAAATCAGAACAAACTATTCAAACCTTATAATAAATGTTGAGATCTTTCTCTCTTGACTTTCAAGGTATGTGAGATCAATATTTACCTATGGTATAATTTTCCTATAACAATAGCTTCCATTCAAGTATTCAGATGGCATATTATGAAGTGTTATATGGAAAGAGATGTCGCACACCAACTTGTTGGGATGATGTTTCTGAAAGAAAACTCATAGGCCCAAAACACGTTGAGGAAACAATATAAATGGTGAAGATTATACAAACTCACATCAAAGCAACTCAAAGTAGGAAAAAGAGCTATGTCGATAACCAAAGGAAGGATTTGGAATTTCAAATAGGAGATCATGTTTTCTTGAAGGTATCTCTATGGAAGGGTGTTGTACGATTCGTTAAGTAGGGTAAATTAAGTCCCAGGTACATTGGACCTTTTTAAATTCTAGAACGAATTGGAGTTGTAGCTTACCATTTGGCAATGCCTCCAAGTCTCTCCAAAGTTCATGATGTGTTCCACGTATCACTATTGAGAAAATACTTGCCTGAACCGACGCATGTACTCACCTAAGAAGAATAGAACTAGAACCTGATCTACCTTATTGTGAAGAGCCTATCAATATTCTTGATACCAGAGAACAAGTGTTGAGAAACCGGATGACTCGTCTGGTAAAAGTTCTATGGAGAAACCATCAGATGGAAGAGGCAACATGGGAACCCGAGGAACTTATGATGAAGAACCAATCAAATATTTTTATGCAGTAGTATTCTAGAAATTTTGAGGATGAAATTATTTGAACGAGGGAATAATTTAACACCCCAAGCTTCCATGACATGTTTCTCTTTGAATAATTCAATAGCTTGCGCTGTACGCAACTTCGTGTTCCATCACACCATGACCAATCAAAATAGCTGTTATCAATAGTAATACCCAATTTTTTAATTTTATAAATTTTATTTTTCAAAATGGACTTAATTTCTGGATTCATAATATCAAAATTAGCTTAGGGTGAATTTTTGGTATTTTTATAAAAACATTCAATTTTTGATGAATAGTGAAAAACACTGCATTATTGTTTAAAACCGACTTTTTATTTAGATAATTAGTTATTTTATTTAAATTTATTTTAGGTCAAAATAGATACATAATACCTATATATTTTTAATGTAATTCATTGGTGTCATTTTATAATAATACTAGATATATAAAATTTTATTGAACTTTTAACGTCTTTTACCCACTTTCTAGGAACATTTGCAAATTTGAATAAAATGTAATTTTATCGCTTCTATGAATTGAATTTTAAAAATCTGAGAGACACAGTTGAAATCATTAAGTAAAATTTGGTTCAATAGGATGAAAATAATTTTTGGTGAATAGTTACTTTTGAATTTTATTTACCATGGTTAAAAGTAAATAGGGTAATTAAAGGTAAAAATGATATTATAATTATCCTAACACATGTACTAATTATATTGGATAAGTGTATTTCGACCAAAATCAACCTTAGGAATAAGATATGATCCTTTTGGTCCACTCAGATTAGATTAGGACATTTATTAGTATTTTATTTAAAGAAGATTTAAAAGTGTTAAATTCGAAGTTTAATAACTAAACCATTTTTAATATAGGGTTAAACATTATATAAATTAGAATATAAATATTAATTAGAAATCTAAAAATATTTCCTACATAATGGTATTTTATTAATAATTTTTAAACATTAAATAATTAAATTTATTTATGATACAATGATGATGTAGTAATTTTCTTATTATTGAAAGATTAAAATAATTGATATTATAAAGATTAATATAATTTTAAATTGAGACTTTTGATGAATTTCAGGAATTTTATAAGTTAATATGATATGTTAGGGTTGATTAAATAATTTTTTTTGAAGTGATAAAGTTTTTATGACTTTCACAAAAACCAAATACTAAATAGTGTCAAAATTGACATAAATGAGTTTTTTAAAAAAATACTATATTATTAATTGATATAATATTCCTAAAAATCTAAGGTTTGGAAAAAGGACTTATATATTGTTATATATATCAATAATGAATCACCTGGGGTTCTCTTGGATTTTTACAGTATGTTTATTAACCATTTATTATAATAATACAAGAATACATGGTAAAAGTTAAACTATTTAACTAACAGTTAAATCTAAGAGATAAGGTTAATATGATGACCTAAAACTATCTAAAACCTATTGTTTGAGAGGTTTTTGACCAATACCGACCTTATCCTAGAAATAAATCCCTTTGGATCCATTATAAACTGAATATGATTGTATAATAAAATAATATTTCAATCTTTTCCTAAAGTGACCCCCCACCTCTCTTATAAAAGGGTACTTCCCCTTCTCTCAAAATCACACCTCCAAAGCCATTTGTATAGTGACCAAAGCCTTTTACATATAACATTTCATGATTTTAAGCATAATTAATCATCAAATTACAAGCCAAAGATCGTTAAGTCTAGTGTCTTGGAAGACTAGGTATATAAAACATAAAACGCGGGGCTAAAAAAACACTTCTTTATTTAATCTTCATAATGAGCTACTAACTTCCTCTGAGCCCTTACATATACATAGGGTACCCTGGGGAACACATGAACAAAGGGATGAACTGAAAATCCAAGTAAGGTCATGAACATAAGGATACATCTTAAGCACATGAGTTAGGAGGCATGGCAAATTGATATCCAGAACATGGGACACATGAAATAATATCATATAATCATGGGATTATATAAACATGGAATCATATAAATGTGGAAGAATCATAAAAAATTTCTTTAGTACGGGTCAAGGCTAACCGCCAATCTCGTTTCCCATTTCAGTACAGGTCAAGGCTAACCGCCAATCCCGTTTCACATCGCATCTCATGAGACTTAACCTTAAAAAATGCATTGGAGCGCTATTTGGGCACACCCATATCAAAATTTTCATGAATATTCTTGCCACATAAATATTCATACCACATATATAATCATACATAATCAACCATACATAAACATAAGGGTACCCATGGAAAGAATTGGGTACCACAATCATGACATAAATCATAACCAATGGGCGTATCATGAAAGTGTCCATGTAAGGAAAGTATTAGAAAATACATGGACGTATATAGGGTAAAATAGTCATATAGAATGGTAAGTGGTTTCAAACATAAGCGACAACATATGAGAAATATATTTTAGAAACATTAGAATCAAAACATTTTTGTGCGGTTTTAAGGAAAATACTATAGAGCTTTTCAAATAGAAAAGAGGACAATCATTTGTATAAAACCAGAATTTAACCAAGAAGGTTTTCATAATAAAAGACTGATTTTATAAATACAATTATGTATTACAACATATGATATAGTGATCTTGAAATTGGGTAACCATTCGGGAAGTTCCCCTAAAATAGGTTTGCTTATCGGGAAGTTCTAAGGAGGGAATATTTTAAAAACATGTATATCAACGAAAGAAAGTGATGAAAGGGAATTGATATAAGAATCTTGTAGAACTAACCATAATTCATAATATTCACATAAATATATAAGATAACACCATTTTGAAAGAAAGATAAGGCAACTCGAAAGAAAAAAGAAGGTTCAGGTAGAATTCATTACGGTTTTATCGGCATGGTGTCGGGTGTAACTAAGAGGGATTTATGAGAGAGAAAAGGGGTTTCTCATCACTTATAAATCAATAGGGAAGTATGGGGGAGGTGTGAAAACATACCCCATCACTTGGTATTACACAAAAAAAGACATATCATAGACAACAATCTTGATTAAAAGTGAAAAGGAGAGGATCCCTTACCTTAAATCCATTGGTATTCTCCACTAGTTATTAAAGACATGAATAGACAAATTTAGGATTATTAATTAGTAATTTCAGAACCTATTATATATTTAATTTATTTATTATAACCCTTTTTAGTTCATTCAAAGCCTTTTTGATTAGTTATAAGGTTCAATTTCATTGTTCGGGCTCGTTTGTTTACTTGGTTTTAAAAGATCGGTTCACTTATATTCAAGTAAACATGAAAGATGAAATTGGTTTTCTAGAATTGAAGTTATATTCTATTAGTGAACATCCAGGAGATTACATAGTTTAAATCTTAATTAGGTTACTTAGAGTGAAGTGGAATTATTTTTTAAAACCATAGTGACAACCGTTTTTGTTAATCAATGACTTTGATTACAAAGAACATGTTTTGTTTTTATAACTTAATACCATTTGTACAAAAAGAATACAGAACTAAAAATTGGATATATTAAATATATAATAATATGGTTCAACCATAACTCAAATGGTTTCATGACCAGAATTATATATTATAATAGAAATTGATAAACCGTTGTCCTTGAATGTGCTAAATTAATACATCTCAAATGGTGCTTTCATTTCTTTCAAATAAAAGGGTGGGGAAAGAAGAGAAGATAATGAAATATAACATTATCATGAAAACATTATAGTACATGTATGTTACTTGATTTATCATACTATTATGGTGAAGTTATGTGAGGAAAGAAATAAAAATAAAAGAACTTAAAAGAAAAGAAGAAATTGGGAAGAGGGATTTTACCTCTTGAGACTTTCTCCTTTGAGAACCTCTTAAGGGGAGAGGTCTTGGTATTTTTAAGAGGATAGGAGATTTTAGACATGGGTAAGGATCTTGGGGAGATATTTGGGAAGAATAATGGCAGGGAAAAAGGCTTGAGAGGAGTGACAAGAAGAGGGAGTGAAGGGGGGTTTTTATAGTGGAGGAGAGGAGGGATTTCATAATATTATAATCATTAATTTATTATTTCTTCAAAAGACAAGGAATAATAGGCATTAAATGAACAAGAATAGTAATTTTATCATGTGATCCCAAACCAAGTGGGCTTACATCTGTATAACATCATCAATGAATCAATAAATCCCTTATTTAGCATTTATTGTAAATTATCATATTTTACTATTCATAAAAAATTCAAGTATTTTAGAAAAATCCCAAAAATTCACCCTAACCATTCTTCTACATGTAGAATCCAAAAATGAATTCCATTTTTCAAAAATAATTTTCTAAATATGATTATTTTAATATTTAATTAATATAATAATTTATTATCAAAACCAGTTTTAAAACATTCCTTAACTTATTCTAAAATATAGGTATATCGTACTTCCAACTTGAATATTATTTTTATACTATCATAGGTGAGGTTAATATTCATTAAGGTATATCACTATTCATAAGGGTATGTTACTATTCATTATGGTAGGTTACTAGTCACCAAAAATTAAGTTTTCCTTATCAGACTCCAAATAATTTACTGATTACAACCGTGTATGCCATATTTTTGAAATTCCAAACATAGAAGTGAAAAAATTATGTTTAATGGTCACTTAGCACTTAGTAGTTCATTATGTTGTGTTTTCATGTGATTTTATAACATACTTATGAGAATGTAATTTCCATTGAAAAACATTGGGTCATTACATTCTTCCCCCCTTATGAAATTTCACCCTTGAAATTTCATTTTACATTCTAAGCCAAAAATTGTTGTGGGTACTTTTCCTTCATTGATTCCTCCAGTTCCCATGTTGCCTCTTCGTACTTATGGTTTCTCTATAGTACCTTGACCATATGAGTAGTCTTGTTGCATAGAACTTTGTCTCTACGATCCAAGATCTTCACTGGTTTATCCTCGTAAGAGATATCATCCTCCAACTGTACCACCTCTAAAGAGAGTACATGTGAAGGGTTTGGTATGTAATTATTTAATAGGGATACATGAAATACATCATGTACTTTCGACATGGTAGGTGGAAGTGCTAGGGGGATGATGTACCTGGGACTTAACTTCCCTTTCTTCCCAAACCTCATGACCTTCTTCCATGGGGATATGCGTAGAAATACTATGTCTCCAACTTTGATCTCAAGGTCTTGTCTATGGTTATCTGCATAACTCTTCTATCGACTTTGGGCTGCCTTGATATGCTGCTGAATGGTTTTCACCTTCTCCACCATTTCTTCGACCATTTTAGGTCCTAGCAGCTTACGCTCACTGACTTCATCCCAACACACCGGTGTTTTTCACCTTTTCCCATAAAGGGCTTCATATGGTGCCATTCAGATGCTCGAGTGGAAGCAATTGTTGTAGGAGAATTCAACCAGTGAAAGATTTTGGTCCCATCCTCCTTTGAATTCCATTGAACATTTTCTCAACATGTATTCTAGTGTCTGAATAGTGTGCTCAGATTGGCCATCAGTTTGAGGATGATAGGACAAAATGAAGTTCAGTTCAATGCTCAGATCATGCTGGAGACTTTTACAGAACTTCGACGTGAATCTCAGATCATGATCGGATACAATAGATAGTGGTACTCCATGCAGCCTTACCACTTATTTGATGTTAATCTGTGCAAGTTGATCCAATGATAAGTCCTCTCGAACCATGATAAAGTGACCTGTCTTCGTAAGACGATCCACAACGACCCATATAGCATTGTTTTCTCTAGATGTCTTTGGAAGTCCAGTGACAAAGTCCATGGTAATGTTCTCCCACTTCCATGCTGGTATGGGTAGTGGTTGCATCATCCCCTTAGAATTTTGTCTCTCAGCCTTCAGTTGCTGACATACGAGGCACTTTGATGTATATTCAGCAATCTCTCTTTTCATATTGTCCCACCAAAAGTTTTCTAGGATATCTCGATACATCTTTGTGCTCCCTGGGTGGATAGATAAGGTTGAGATATGTGCATAATTAAATAGGTCCTTCTTTATCTCTGTATCTAATGGTACACATAATCGTGTTCCAAATCTTAAAACTCCTTCTTCATCAATTTTGAGATCAGAGGATTTCCCATTTTTAATAGCTTCCACCTTTTTATGAATTTTGACATCCTTTCTTTGAGTGTCCTTTATTTTCTCCAAGAGGGATGGTTGAACAATCATTTGAGAAAGGATTTATGATGTTCCTCTCTTAATGATTCCCATGTATATCCTTTTCAAATCTAAGAATATCAAATCCTTTTCAATTCTCTTCATTGATAAAGATGCATGATCCTTTCTACTTAGAGCATCCACCACCTTGTTTGCCTTACCGGGATGATAGTGGATTGATCAGTCATAATCCTTGATGAGATCTATCCACCTTCTCTAGCGTATATTAAGCTCTTTTTGTGTGAATATATATTTGAGGCTTTTGTGGTTAGTATATATCTCACATTTTTTCCCATAGAGATAATGCCGCCAGATTTTCAACGCAAAGATCACAGCCGCCAACTCCATATCACGTGTAGGATAGTTTTTCTCATGGATTTTCAGCTTCCTTGAGGCATAGGCTATCAATTTATCATTTTTCATTAGCACACAACCTAAGCCTTTCTTAGAAGCATCACTATACACCATAAAGAGTTCTCCACTTGAAGGGAGTGTGAGTAATGGCACGATGATAAGCCTATTTTTCAACTCCTTGAAACAATATTCACATTCCTCTGTCCAGACAAACTTTACTCCCTTCCGTGTCAGCTTGGTCATTAGGTTTGACAATCATGAAAAGTTCTTCATGAATCGTTGATAATACCTAGCTATACACAACAAGCTATAGATCTCCATTATAGAAGTTGGCCTCATCCACTCTTCAATTGCCTTCGTCTTGGGAGGGTCCATAGATATCTCTTTCCCAGTGATAACATGCCCTAAGAATGATACTTCCTCCATCCAGAACTCAAAATTTACTGTACTTTTCATACAACTTCTACCTTCTCAAAGTCTTTAACACAGTTTTCAAATGATCCTCATGTTCCTCCTTTCTCTTGGAGTATATCAGAATATCATCAATAAAAACCACCACAAATTTGTCGAGGTAATCTCTAAATAATCTATTCATTAAATCCATGAAAATTGCTGGAGCATTAGTGAGTCCGAAGGGCATCAATATGAACTCATATTGTCCATACCTCGTTTGAAAATCGGTCCTGGGAATATCTTCCTTACTCACCTTTAGTCAGTGATATCCCAACCGAAGGTCCACCGTAGAGAAATAACTGGCCCCACAAAGCTGATCGAACAAGTCATCTATCTGTGGAAGGGGATACTTGTTCTTTATCATGATTTTATTGAGCTCACAATAATCAATGCAGAGGTGCATTGATCCATCCTTATTCTTGATGAAGAGGACTGGAGCACCCCATAGTGAAGCACTCACGTGTATAAAACCCTTCTCCATATTCTCCTGTAACTGCTTCTTCAGCTCTTCCAGCTCTACGATGGCTATTCTATAAGGTGTCTTTGATATTGGAAGAGATCCAGGGATAAGTTCAATTGAGAACTCAACCTCTCAGTCAGGAGGAAGACCAGGAAACTCTTCAGGGAATACGTCAGTGCAATCCCTCACGATGGGCATGTCTTCAAGCATGATTCTATCCTTTGTCCTAATCATTTGATCTAGATATGCTTTCTCACAAGGAAGTAGTATCCAAACTTAAGACAAAGATTCTAAAGGAGAATCATTTTAACACCCGAGAATTTTATGAGAAATATTTTGTTTTTATGTTATATAAATCATCAAAGGAATCTTTCGCTACACGCAATCGCGACCTTCCTCGATAGCGTGTGTAGTACGCAATACCGAGTTCCACTAAACAACGATATATTATTATAATATTATAAACTAGCCGTTATGAATAGTATTAACTGAATTTTAAATTTTACAACATTATTATTCATCTTACACATTTTCTAGAACATGGTAAGAGAACAAAATAATTTTTTTTTGGGTAAAATAAGTATTTATCAAAAAATGCAGTTTTGCCGCCTTTTGATGGCGCACCCACATTAAATCTAGTTTTGACACGTTTATAAGTTCAATTTGACAAAATAAAATTCTTCTTTTGAATCAGTATATAAAAATTTACTTTGGATAAATTTTTGATATTTTTCTGATAACTTTCATATTTTGATGAATAGTAAAAATAAGCTAATTTTTAATTAAAAACAACTTTTTTCATTGAGATAATTTATATGGTTAAATTATAATATTGAATGGTTTTAAAGTATAAATAGAATATATTTTTATGATTTAATATAATGTATGTCATTACCATTAATTTTACATTGAATTCATAGGTAAAAACATTTCAATCTTTGACAATGTTTTAACTTCTAAAACCTGTTTTCTTAACAACGGAATTTATTTTAAATTAATTACTGCGAATTATGTGTTTTGAATTTTTAAAAATGGAATCCATATTTGTAATCAGTGGGTCCAAATTATGTTAATATGCTACTTTTTAAATTTGGGCATTATGAATAGTAACTACGGTAAATTTTATTTACCATAGTTAAAGGTAAATCGGGTAATTAAGGGTAAATATAAGATTATAAAATTACCCTAACACCTACCAAAATCCTATTGGATGACTAAAAGTCTACCCATATCACTTAAGGGTCAGATTAGATTCATTTAATGGACTTTTTTCAAAGAAAATAATTTAATTATTATTAAAACAAAAGAATGTGACGACATGTCACTTTCTTAAATCTTATAAGTATAATAATTTTAATTTAGTGATAAACTTAATGAAACTTCAAACATGAATAATATGCAGAAAGCTAATACAATTATCTACAACATAGTAATTTTTTTATAATTTTTAGGGATTAAATAGTTATCATTAATTATGACACAATAATGATGTTGAAATTATTTTATTAATTAAAATATCAAATAAATGGTTTTAAAAATATTAAACTAAATATTATATGTACTATTTAATGTGCTCCACTAATTTTATAGATACATATGACATTTTATTAATCTATTAAAGCTTTTATTTCTAACATATCCTCTGTGTATATTTTATTTAAATTCAAATAAATGAATAGTGTCAAAATTGACACTATTGTTATTTTATAAAAATAACATATTATAAAATTGTTTAAAAATAACAAAAATATTTAAAAATTATAAATTAAATTTTATATGGTCGAAAATGTCATAAAGTGTCAAATTATGGAAAATTCACAACACATATGTAATTATTAATAATAATTTAAAATTTAGAATATTATTACCGCAAATAAAATTAAATTGATAAATAAGGATAAATCAAGTTGATAATGTTTAAAATAAATTCCTAACATGTCTAAATTTTATTGGTTGATGATATTACAATCCTATATCATCTAATATTCAGATATGAGTCATTTTGGAAGTTTTTAAGTGGGGTTGGGATTTAATATAAACTAATATTTCTTATATTTCCAAAGGCGCCCCTCTCCTCCCTTATAAAAGGGAACCTCCTCCCTCTCCTCCTCACACCTATTTGAGACTTCAAGCTCGGCCAAACCCTGCCCATTTAACTTTCCTACTTCCCTAGAATCATCTTAGAGGTTCTGGTCTTCTTTAAAGACCAACCCTAGTGCCCTAAGAGGAGGTTAAGAAGAGGCGCGTCAAAAAAGAGGTAATATCCATTACTGATCCTTTCCAAATTCTTTCTTCTTCAACTTCTTCTTATTTAGTTTTTTAATTATGAAGTAATAACATAAGTATCACTCATATAATGATATGTTATTATAAGTATTAAAAAACCCTATTTCACCATCTATCCATCCTATGGAAAACGAAATCACCGCGCGTGCGTACGTACGGAATACCGTCTCCACGCCGTGGTGTAATCTATTTTCCCCCAACACCTTACTTGGATGGGTATAATGGTGTAAATAATTACTATATATGATTATTTTAAAGTGATATTGATTCTGAAATAGTATACATACACTCCAATACAATTCCACGATCATGGGAATGATATCATCGCTCGTGCGCACGTACGGAATACCGTCTCCACGATGTGATGCGATTCGTTCTACATGATCTCCATTGTATAATGATTAGATAAATGAATTTAATGAAAAAATATGATATATAGTACATTAATACCATTCTGTAAATGATGTATCTATAACCTAAAGAGAAGAATAACAATTTATTCGACAAAATGAGCATAAGAACAAAAAGTTATAAACACCTAAATAACAAGTAGCAATGAAATGCTACTACTAAGAAGCTAAGAATATGACCATATATGATATCATAACAATAATTATGATTCTTTAATAAGTCAATAACATTATTTAAATCATTATACAGGAGTTTCAGACACTTACGAAGCAAATCAGACCTAAGGTAAGGGAAATATCACTATCTCATTTTTATCCGAGATTGTTTATACTTTGAAATTTACTGGGGTGTATTTTATCATCCACATACATGTTTCCTCAATATGTAATATTATTTCCATCCACCTAAAATTTTTTAAATCCAATTTTACCCTTCGGTGAGTTTTTAGTAAAAGATATGAAAGGAATCTTTTGTCGTTTTTCGTACGAGGTACTTTTTGACTTTTCCAACAAAAAGACGAGAAGAATGTTTTTTTAACTTATACGGAATGAATGGATTTTAAAAAAAATATTTCCAAGAATCTTACTTTACAAGTTTTCAAGTTTATTTTTAATAAAATTCTTTTAGTTTAAAATTTTATAACATGTTAAGAAAGGAAAAATGTTTTTGAAGTAGAAAGGATATTTTCCTCAAGAATGGAGTTCAAGAGTTTTATCAAAATTATTTCCCATCTAAGATAATATAGGGTTCTGTTTCTATCCCTATTATTACATGGATTTGATTATGTTGTGATGGAAATATTTTTATGAATTCCTTTATCTTATATGAATTGTTTTATGATGTCACGATGTTTAAGATTCCCATTTTTATTACATGGGTTATGCTATGATGTATGGTTTATGATTTTGTGGCACACATAAGAATGGTATCATTATGAGATGGGTGGGACCTATATCTCCCTCCAATGCATTGGGTAAAGATTTTATATCTCATGAGATAAACATGGCTGGAACGGCAGGTTAAACCGGTCCAGTGAAACAGGACTGAAACGAGGAGTGAACTCGGTTCAGAAATGGACTTTGTGAACTAAGATAGTCTTGGAAATTAGTCCTGACTAATAAGAAATGATTCTCTATTATTATGTGTGTATGCCACAAAGTTTCATGTTTTAAGTTATGATTATTCGGATTACATTTCACTACTATGATTTATCCCATGTTATGAAATTATGATTTCTTTTTCAGGTTAAGATTTCCAAAAGTTATGTTCTTATGATGTGATTGATATTTATTTTGTTTACCCTTACTGAGCATTTGAGATCACCATTTTGTATGTTTTATTTCCCCAGGTCAGGAAGAAGGTTATTAAGTAGGATATTCCAAAAAGTGACTCTAGATATGATGAAATAAATGGGAGGAAAAGTAGATGTTTTATGAACCATTTGTTTATGTTTCCCAGTTTCTAAAGACTCTATACTTAGACGGACCTTCCATGGTTTTGTTATATGTTGTAATAAGTATGCTTCAATTTTAAAGTATTAACAATGTATGTAAAGTATGGGTCATTATAGTTGGTATCAAAGGAAAGGTATAGTCAACCTTTGGAAACTAGGATGTGAAAGCCTTAGTAAGAATCCTAAGGATAAGTCTAAGCATAGAACACAATCTTAGTGTTTTAGAAATGGCCATGAACAACCTATGATAAGACCTTAAGTGTGAAATTTTATTCTTGATTATGTGGTTTTCCTATTATAATTAGTGTTTCTCACACTATTCTTCTTGGTTTTAGTCAATGGTTGGAACCCGAAGAAACCGTGTTAATGCGGAATGCGACGGGCAATGCAATGATTGTCCCCCTAAGCAACCAAACGTTATGGGAGCTGGAATGCAAAATCTTGTAGCCATGCTCACCCAACTTTCTCAGGCTATGAATCATGCAGGACTTCCAAACGAGCAAAGGAAGGAGCAACATTCTGTTGAATCCTTCATGAGGCAGCGTACACCTTCATTCAGCGGGTCTACTGATCCATTAGTTGCTGAACAATGGATTAGTACTACTGAAAAGATATTTTCAGTTCTTCAATGTTCTGAACATGATAAAGTCATCTTAGCAGTCTATCGTTTGGAAGGTGATGCTGATCAATGGTGGAATCTTATCAAGAATATGAGGCAAAGAGATGAAATTGAGTCCATAGAATGGGACGAGTTCAAGAACTTATTTTTCAATAAGTATTTCCCTCGTATTCTTCGAACAAAGATGTAGAAGGAGTTTCTTGAACTAAAGAAAAAGGATGATGAATCCGTTGGTAACTACGAATCAAATTTTACAAGACTTTCAAGGTACGCTTCTGGTATTATTATGCAACCTAAGAGTAAGATCGATCGATTCTTTAGTGGCTTAAAACCAAGTCTTCGAAGGGAGTTATCCATAAGGGACTTCAATAGCTACGAGGAAATCGTTCGATGTGCTCTCAAAGTCAAGATGGAGATTGGAGTAACCCATCAGTCTTATGGGTTTGATAAGAAGAGGAAAATGGAATTCAAAGGAAAATCTAAAGAGAACACTGAAAAGAAGATGAGCTTTCCCTTATGCTCAAAGTGTGGAAAGAAACATGGAGGGATTTGTCTTAAAGGGACAAGTAAATGTTTTAAATGTGGAAAGGAAGGTCATTGAGCATTTGAATGCCGCAATGATGGGAAGAAGATGACTAATGATGCAGACAAAGGAAGGGATACATAGAATGAACCTACTACACTTCAATGTTTCAAGTGCAACGGGATGGGGCATTATGCCAATCAATTCCCAAATCCAAGGGTTGATGATGATGGTCGACGTCAACAAACTCTTAAGGCTAAAGACAAAATAAAGTCACATGCAATTTCTATCAGCGATGTGGAGTACGATAACGATGTGGTGAAAGGTACACTTACCATCCACTCTAAAGTAGAAAATGTTTTATTTGATTCTGGATCCACCCACTCATTTATTTCTGAATAATTTTATAAATATATCACCGTATTACCTCAATAATTAGATGTTGAGTTAGCTATGACAACCCCTAATGGCAGAACAGTCGCATCAAAAGTTTATAATTCTTCTCTGATTGAAGTTTGTGGGAAAGTGCTTCCTAGAAATCTTGTGATCCTTCCTATAGTGTAATTTGATGTGATTATTGGCATGGATTGGATTTCTTTATATGGAGCTCATATCAATTTCCAAAAAAGGAAAGTCACATTTCATATTCCAGATCAATCTATGATCGTCTATCGATGCAAGGATGAACATAACCTTCCAGTGGAAATTTCTTCCATCTTATGGGTCTTGATTCCACTAAATGAAGGTTATTTATCTCCAATGGTTGGTGAGAAACTCACAATTAAGAATATTCCCATTGTACGGGAGTTTGACGATGTCTTTCCGGAGGAATTATCGGGTCTTCCACCAAATTGTGAAGTTGAGTTTTCAATAGAACTCGTACCGGGTGCTTTGCCTATTTCAAATACACCTTATAGAATGGCCCCAATTGAGTTGTAGGAATTAAAGAAGCAACTCCAAGAGAATCTTGATAAAGGATTCATATGCCCTAGTGCGTCACCTTGGGGAGCACCTGTTCTGTTTGTTAAGAAGAAAGATGGATCAATGAGACTCTGCATTGATTATCAAGAACTTAACAAGATCACTATCAAGAACAAATATCCTCTCCCACGCATTGATGACTTATTTGACCAACTATGAGGAGCTCAATACTTTTCCAAGATTGATCTTCGTTTAGGGTATCACCAATTAAGGGTCAAAAGGGAGGATATACCAAAGACGGCTTTCCATACAAGGTATGGACACTATGAATTTATAGTGATGCCATTTGGTCTTACTAATGCCCCTGCCATCTTCATGTATCTGATTAATAGAGTCTTTAGAGACTATCTTGATCAGTTTATGGTAGTCTTTATAGATGATATTCTTGTATATTCAAAGAGCAAGGAAGAAAATGAAGATCATTTGAGAATTATATTGAAGACCCTGAGAAAGGAGAAGATTTATGGAAAATTTACTAAGTGTGAATTTTGGCTTCAAAGAGTTTCATTTTTGGGTCACATAATCTCAAAAGAGGGGATATCTGTGGATCCAGCAAAAATAGAGGTTATCGAAAGATAGTCGAGACCAACAACAGTAACTGAGATCCGATGTTTTCTTGGTTTGGCTGGATATTATCGACGTTTTGTGAAATATTTTTCATGATTATCTAATCCACTCACCAAGTTGACTCGTAAAGGAGTTAAGTTTTTCTGGATGGAGGTATGTGAAGATAATTTCAAGGAGTTGAAAAAAAGGTTATCCAGTGCACCTGTGCTCACACTGCCTTGTAGTGGAGAAAGGTTTGTGATCTATAGTGATGCGTCCAAGAAGGGATTGGGGTGTGTTCTTATGAAAAATGATATGGTGATAGCTTATGCCTCACAATAGTTGAAAATCCATGATAAAAATTACCTAACTCATGATTTGGAGTTAGCTGTGGTAATATTTGCATTAAAGATTTGGAGGCATTACCTTTATGGTGAAAGGTGTGATATTTATACTGATCATAAAATTTTAAAGTATATTTTCACACAAAAGGATCTGAATATGCGCCAAAGAAGATTGTTGGAGCTGATTAAGGATTGGAAACTGCTCAATCCATTACTACCCTAGGAAAGCAAACAAGGTGGTAGATGCATTAAGTCGACAAGACCATGCTAGCTTATCCATGATGAGGATAAAAAAAGATCCAATATTTATGGATTTACAAAGGATGGATCTTGGAATTATAATGGAAGGGGAAAAATCGTATCTTTCTCAAATGAATGTTCAACCATCTATATATGTGAATATTAAAGAGGCACAGAAAGAAGATGTCGAGTTACAAAAGAAGGTGAGAAATGTTCCTGAATTCAACCTTGATTGTGATGGGATAATAAAGTTCAGGAATCGGGTTTGTGTTCCTCCCCTCCCCAAATTAAAGAAGGAGCTGCTGGATGAGGCTCATAGTTCTTCATTCTCTATTCATCCTGGAAGCACGAAGATGTATAGGGACCTGAAAGAGTACTTTTGGTGGGATGGAATGAAAAGAGATGTTGCTGAATATGTCTCTCGATGCTTAGTTTGTCAAAAAGTTAAAGCAGAGAGACAGAAGTCTAAGGGGATTTTACAACCATTACCCATACTAGAATGGAAATGGGAAAACATCACTATGGACTTTGTCACCGGACTTCCTAAAACATCTAAAGGAAATAATGCTATCTGGGTCATAGTTGATCGTCTTATAAAGTCGGCACACTTCATCGCTATTAGAGAGGATTTCTCTCTCGATCAGCTTGCCAGGATATATGTAAAGGTAGTTGCATGATTTCATGGAGTACCACTTTCTATTATATCTGATCGGGATCCGAGGTTTACCTCAAAGTTCTGGCAAAGTCTTTAGCATACTCTGGATACAGAGTTGAGTTTCAGCACTGCTTATCATCCTCAGACAGACGGTCAGTCTGAGAGGACAATTCAAACTCTAGAAGATATGTTGAGAGATTGATCTATAGATTTCAAAGGTGGTTGGGATCAACACCTACCTTTGGTGGAATTTTCTTATAATAATAGCTTTCACTCCAGTATTCAGATGGATCCTTATGAAGCTCTCTATGGAAAGAAATGCAGGACTCCAACTTGCTGGGATGAAGTTGGGGAAAGAAAGCTATTAGGACCTGATATTGTTGATGAGATGGCATAAAAGGTCCGATCTATTCAACAACACATAATAGAAGCTCAGAGTCGACAGAAAAGTTATGCCGACAACCGAAGAAAAGACCTAGAGTTTGAAGTGGGTGATAAAGCGTTCTTTTGAATATCTCCCTGGAAGAGGGTCATGAGATTTGGAAAGAAGGGGAAGTTGAGCCCTAGATATACCGATCCTTTAGAAATACTGGATCGTGTTGGGAAGGTAGCTTACCGATTGGCGCTTCCACTGAATCTCTCTCAAGTTCACGATGTGTTCCATGTATCTCTCCTGAGAAAGTACATACCTGATCCTTCACATGTACTCAACTCAGAAGTTGTACCGCTGGAGCAAGATATTTCTTATGAAGAACAACCGATAGAGATTCTGGATCATAGTGAAAAAGTCCTACGAAACAAGACCACTCGCTTGGTGAAAGTTTTATGGAGGAACCACCAATTAGAAGAAGCTACATGGGAGCTTAAGGATATGATGAGGGAGAGGTATCCTCATTTGTTTGTTACAAAGTGACAAATTTCGAGGGCGAAATTCATTTTAAGGGGGGTAGAATGTAACACCGGAGACTTTTATGAGAAATATTTTGTTTTTATGTTATAGAAATCATCAAAGGAATCTTTCGCTACACGCAATCGCGACCTTCCTCGACAGCGTGTGTAGTACGCAATACTGAGTTCCACTAAACAACGATATATTATTATAATATTATAAACTAGCCGTTATGAATAGTATTAACTGAATTTTAAATTTTACAACATTATTATTCATCTTACACATTTTCTAGAACATGGTAAGAGAACAAAATAATTTTTTTTGGGTAAAATAAGTATTTATCAAAAAATAAAGTTTTGCCGCCTTTTGATGGCACACCCAAATTAAATCTAGTTTTTGACATGTTTATAAGTTAAATTTGACAAAATAAAATTCTTCTTTTGAATCAGGATATAAAAATTTACTTTGGATAAATTTTTGATATTTTTCTGATAACTTTAATATTTTGATGAATAGTAAAAATATGCTAATTTTTAATTAAAAAAAACTTTTTTCATTGAGATAATTTATATGGTTAAATTATAATATTGAATGGTTTTAAAGTATAGATAGAATATGTTTTTACCATTTAATATAATGTATGTGATTACCATTAATTTCACGTTGAATTCATAGGTAAAAACATTTCAATCTTTTGCAATGTTTTAACTTCTAAAACCTTTTTTCTTAACAACGAGATTTATTTTAAATTAATTACTGTGACTTATGTGTTTTGAATTTTGAAAAATGGATTCCATATTTGTAATCTGTGGGTCCAAATTATGTTAATAGGCTACTTTTTAAATTTGGGCATTATGAATAGTAACTACGGTAAATTTTATTTACCATAGTTAAAGGTAAATCAGGTAATTAAGGGTAAATATAAGATTATAAAATTACCCTAAAACCTGCCAAAATCTTATTCGATGACTAAAAGTCGACCCATATCACCTAAGGGTCGGATTAGATTCATTTAATGGACTTTTTTCCAAGAAAATAATTTAATTATTATTAAAACCAAAGAATGTGACAACATGTCACTTTCTTAAATCTTATAAGTATAATAATTTTAATTTAGTGATAAACTTAATGAAACTTCAAACATGAATAATATCCAGAAATCTAATACAATTATCTAAAATATAGGAATTTATTTAGAATTTTTAGGGATTAAATAATTATCATTAATTATGACACAATAGTGATGTTGAAATTATTTTATTAATTAAAATATAAAATAAATGGTTTTAAAAATATTAAAATAAATATTATATGCACTATTTAATGTTCTCCACTAATTTTCTAGAAACATATGAAATTTTATTAATCTATTAAATCTTTTAGTTCTAACATATCCTCTGTATATATTTTATTTAAATTCAAATAAATGAATAGTGTCAAAATTGACACTATTGTTATTTTATAAAAATAACATATTATAAAATTGTTTAAAAATCACAAAAATATTTAAAAATTATAAATTACATTTTATATGGTCGAAAATGTCATAAAGTGTCAAATTATGGAAAATTAACAAGACATATGTAATTATTAATAACAATTTAAAATTTAGAATATTATTACCACAAATAAAATTAAATTGATAAATAAGGATGATCAAGTTGATAATGTTTAAAATAAATTCCTAACATGTCTAAATTTTATTTGTTGATGATATTACAACTCTATCTCATATAATATTTGGATAGTAGTCATTTTGGAAGTTTTTAAGTGGGGTAGGGATTTAATATAAACTAATATTTCTTATATTTCCAAAGGCGCCCCTCTCCTCCCTTATAAAAGGGCACCTCCTCCTTCTCCTCATCACACCAATTTGAGCCTTCAAGCTCGGCCGAACACTGCCCATTTCACTTCCCTACTTCCCTAGAATCATCCTAGAGGTTCTGGTCTTCTTAAAAGACCAACCCTAGTGCCCTAAGAGGAGGTTAAGAAGAGGCACGTCAAAAAAGAGGTAATATCCATTACCAATCCTTTCCAAATTATTTCTTCTTCAACTTCTTCTTATTTAGTTATTTCATTATGAAGTAATAACATCAGTATCACTCATATACTGATATGTTATTATAAGTATGAAACAACCCTATTTCACCATCTATCCATCCTACGGAAAACGAAATCACCGCGCATGCGTACGTATGGAATACCGTTTCCACGCCCTGGTGTAATCTATTTTACCCCACCACCATACTTGGATGGGTATAATGGTGTAAATAATTACTATATATGATTATTTTAAAGTGATATTGATTCTGAAATAGTATACATACACTCCAATACAATTCCACAATCATGGGAACGATATCATCGCTCGTGCGTACGTACGGAATACCGTCACCACGATGTGATGCGATTCGTTCTACATGATCTTCATTGCATAATGATTATATAAATGAATTTAATGAATAAATATGATATATAGTACATTAATACCATTCTTGAAATGATGTATCTATAACCTAAAGTGAATAATAAGAATTTATTCGATAAAACACGCATAAGAACAAAAAGTTATAAACACCTGAATAACAAGTAGCAATGAAATGTTACTGCTAAGAAGCTAAGAATATGACCATATTTGATATCATAAAAATAATTATGATTCTGGAATAAGTCAATAACATTATTTAAATCATTATACAGCAGGTTCAGACACTTACGAAGCAAATCGGACCTAAGGTAAGGGAAATATCACAATCTCATTTTTATCCGAGATTGTTTATACTTTGAAATTTACTGGGGTGTATTTTATCATCCACATCCATGTTTCCCCAATATTTAATATTATTTCCATCCACATACAAATTTTTAAATCCAATTTTACCCTTTGGTGAGTTTTTAGTAAAATATATGAAAGGAATCTTTTGTCATTTTTCGTACGAGGTACTTTTTGACTTTTCCGACAAAAGGACAAGAAAAATGTTTTTTTAACTCATACGGCATGAATGGATTTTAAAAAAATTATTTCCAAGAAGCTTCCTTTACAAGTTTTCAAGTTTATTTTTAATCAACTTCTTTTAGTTTAAAATTTTATGACATGTTAAGAAAGGAAAAATGTTTTTGAAGTAGAAAGGATATTTTCCTCAAGAATGGAGTTCAAGAGTTTTATCAAAATTATTTTCCATCTAAGATAATATAGGGTTTTGTTTCTATCCCTATTATTACATGTATTTGATTATGTTGTGATGGAAATATTTTTATGAATTCTTTTATCTTATATGAATTTTTTTATGATGTCACGATGTTTAAGATTCCCATTTTTATTACATGGGTTATGCTATGATGTATGGTTTATGATTTTGTGGCACACATAAGAATGGTATCATTATGAGATGGGTGGGACCTATATCTCCCTCCAATGCATTGGGTAAAGATTTTATATCTCATGAGATAAACATGGCTGGAACGGCAGGTTAAACCGGTCCAGTGAAACAGGACTGAAACGAGGAGTGAACTCGGTTCAAAAATGGACTTTGTCCACTAAGATAGTCTTGGAAATTAGTATTGACTAATAAGAAATGATTCTCTATGATTATGTGTGTATGACAAAAAGTTTCATGTTTTAAGTTATGATTATTGGGATTACATTTCACTACTATGATTTATCCCATGTTATGAAATTATGATTTCTTTTGCAGGTTAATATTTCAAAAAGTTATGTTCTTATGATGTGATTGATATTTCTTTTGTTTACCCTTACTGAGAATTTGATCTCACCATTTTGTATGTTTTATTTCCCCAGGCCAGTAAGAAGGTTATTAAGTAGGATATTCCAAAAAGGGACTCTAGATATGATGAAATAAATGGGAGGCAAAGTAGAGGCTTTATGAACTAGTTGTTTATGTTTCCCAGTTTCTAAAGACTCTATACCTATACGGTCCTTCCATGGTTTTTTTATATGTTGTAATAATTATGCTTCAATTTTTAAGTATTAACAATGTATGTAAAGTATGAGTCGTTATAGTTGGTATAAAAGGAAAGGTATAGTCAATCTTTGGAAACTAGGATGTGAAAGCCTTAGTAAGAATCCTAAGGATAGGTCTATGCATAGAACACAATCTTAGTGTTTTAGAAATAGCCATGAACAACCTATGATAAGACCTTAAGTGTGAAATTTTATTCTTTATTATGTGGTTTTCCTATTATAATTAGTGTTGCTCACACTATTCTTCTTGGTTTTAGTCAATGGCTGGAACCCGAAGAAACCGTGTTAATGCGGAATGCGACGGACAATGCAATGATTGTCCCCCTGAGCAACCAAACGTTATGGGAGCTGGAATGAAAAATCTTGTAGCCATGCTCACACAACTTTCTCAAGCTATGAATCATGCAGGACTTCCAAACGAGCAAAGGAAGGAGCAACATCCTGTTGAATCCTTCATGAGGCAGCGTCCACCTTCATTCAGTGGGTCTACTGATCCATTAGTTGCTGAACAATGGATTAGTACTACTGAAAAGATATTTTCAGTTCTTCAATGTTCTGAACATGATAAATTCATCTTAGCAGTCTATCATTTGGAAGGTGATGCTGATCAATGGTGGATTCTTATCAAGAATACGAGGCAAAGAGATGAAATTGGGTCCATAGAATGGGACGAGTTCAAGAACTTATTTTTCAATAAGTATTTCCCTCGTATTCTTCGAACAAAGATGGAGAAGGAGTTTCTTGAACTAAAGCAAAAGGATGATGAATCCGTTGGTACCTATGAAGAAAATTTTACAAGACTTGCAAGGTATGCTTCTGGTATTATTATGCAACCTGAGAGTAAGATCGATCGATTCTTTAGTGGCTTAAAACCAAGTATTTGAAGGGCGTTAGCCATAAGGGACTTCAATAGCTATGAGGAAATCGTTCAATGTGCTCTCAAAGTCAAGATGGATATTGGAGTAACCCATCAGTCATATGGGTTTGATAAGAAGAGGAAAATGGAATTCAAAGGAAAATCTAAAGAGCACGCTGAAAAGAAGATGAGATTTCCCTTATGCTCAAAGTTTGGAAAGAAACATGGAGGGAGTTGTCTTAAAGGGACAAGTAAATGTTTCAAATGTGGAAAGGAAGGTCATCAGGCATTTGAATGTCGCAATGATGGGAATAAGATGTCTAATGATGCAAACAAAGGAAGGGATACACAGAATGAACCTATTACACTTCAATGTTTCAAGTGGAAGGGGATGGGGAATTATGCCAATCAATGCCCAAATCCAAGGGTTGATGATGATGGTCAACGTCAACAAACTCTTAAGGCTAAAGACAAAAGAAAGTCACATGCAATTTCTATCAGCGATGTGGAGTATGATAACGATGTGGTAAAAGGTACACTTACCATCCACTCTAAAGTAGAAAATGTTTTATTTGATTCTGGATCCACCCACTCCTTTATTTCTGAATAATTTTCTAAAGATATCACTATATTACCTCAACAATTAGATGTTGAGTTAGCTGTGACAACCCCTAATGGCACAATAGTCGCATCAAAAGTTTATAATTCTTCTCTGATTGAAGTTTGTGGGAAAGTGCTTCCTGAAAATCTTGTGATCCTTCCTATAGTGGAATTTGATGTGATTCTTGGCATGGATTGGCTTTCTTTATATGGATCTCATATCAATTTCCAATGAAGGGAAGTCACATTTCATATTCCAGATCAATCTATGATTGTCTATCGATGCAAGGATGAACATAACCTTCCAGTGGAAATTTATTCCATCTTATGGGTCTTGATTCCACTAAATGAAGGTTATTTATCTCAAATGGTTGGTGAGAAACTCACGATTAAGAATATGCCCATTTTACGGGAGTTTGACAATGTCTTTCTGGAGGAATTGCCAGGTCTTCCACCAAATCGTGAAGTTGAGTTTTCAATAGAACTCGTTCCAGGTTCTTTGCCTATTTCAAAGACACCTTATAGAATGGCCCCAATTGAGTTACAGGAATTGAAGAAGAAACTCCAAGAGAATCTTGATAAAGGATTCATACGCCCTAGTGCGTCACCTTGGGGAGCACCTGTTCTGTTTGTTAAGAAGAAAGATGGATCAATGAGACTCTGCATTGATTATCGAGAACTTAACAGGATCACTATCAAGAACAAATATCCTCTCCCACGCATTGATGACTTATTTGACCAACTTCGAGGAGCTCAATACTTTTCCAAGATTGATCTTCGTTCAGGGTATCACCAATTAAGGGTCAAAAGTGAGTATATACCAAATACGGCTTTCTATACTAGGTATGGACACTATAAATTTATAGTGATGCCATTTGGTCTTACTAATTCCCCTGCTATCTTCATGTATCTGATGAATAGAGTCTTTAGAGACTATCTTGATCAGTTTATGGTAGTCTTTATAGATGATATTCTTGTATATTCAAAGAGCAAGGAAGAACATGAAGATCACTTGAGAATTATATAGAAGACCCTGAAAAAGGAGAAGCTTTATGGAAAATTTACCAAGTGTGAATTTTGGCTTCAAAGAGTTTCATTTTTGGGTTACATAATCTCAAAAGAGGGGGTATCTGTGGATCCAGAAAAAACAGAGGTTATCGAAAGATGGTCGAGACCATCAACAGTAACTGAGATCCGATGTTTTCTTGGTTTGGCTGTATATTATCGACGTTTTGTGAAAGATTTTTCACGATTATCTAATCCACTCACCAAGTTTACTTAGAAAGGAGTTAAGTTTGTCTGGACGGAGGAATGTGAAGAGAATTTCAAGGAGTTGAAAAAAAGGTTATCCAGTGCACCTGTGCTCACACTGCCTTGTAGTGGAGAAAGGTTTGTGATCTATAGTGATGCATCCAAGAAGGGATTGGGGTGTGTTCTTATGCAAAATGATATGGTGATAGCTTATGCCTCATGACAGTTGAAAATACATGAGCAAAATTACCCAACTCATGATTTGGAGTTAGATGCGGTAATCTTTGCATTAAAGATTTGGAGGCATTACCTTTATGGTGAAAGGTGTGATATTTATACTGATCATAAAAGTTTAAAGTATATTTTCACACAAAAGGAGCTGAATATGTTCCAAAGAAGATGGTTGGAGCTGATTAAGGATTGGAAACTGCTCAATCCATTACCACCCTGGGAAATCAAACAAGGTGGCAGATGCATTAAGTCGACAAGACCATGCAAGCTTATCCATGATGAGGATCACAAAAGATCCAATATTTATGGATTTACAAAGGATGGATCTTGGAATTATAATGTAAGGGGAAAATCGTATCTTTCTCAAATGAATGTTCAACCATCTATACATGTGAAGATTAAAGAGGCACAGAAAGAAGATGTCGAGTTACAAAAGAAGGTGAGAAATGTTCCTGAATTCAACCTTGATTGTGATGGGATAATAAAGTTCAGGAATCAGGTTTGTGTTCCTCCCCTCCCCGAATTAAAGAAGGAGCTGCTGGATGAGGCTCATAGTTCTTCATTCTCTATTCATCCTGGAAGCACGAAGATGTATAGGGACCTGAAACAGTACTTCTGGTGGGATGGCATGAAAAGAGATATTGATGAATATGTCTCTCGATGCTTGGTTTGTCAGCAAGTTAAAGCTGAGAGACAGAAGTCTAAGGGGATGTTACAACCATTACCCATACCAGAATGGAAATGGGAAAACATCACTATGGACTTTGTCACTGGACTTCCTAAAACATCCAAAGGCAATAATGCTATCTGGCTCATAGTTGATCGTTTTACAAAGTCGGCACACTTCATCACTATTAGAGAGGATTTCTCTCTGGATCAGCTTTCCAGGATATATGTAAAAGAAGTGGCATGATTGCATGGAGTACCACTTTCTATTATATCTGATCGGGATCCGAGGTTTACCTCAAAGTTCTGGCGAAGTCTTCAGCATACTATGGATACAGAGTTGAGTTTCAGCACTGCTTATCATCCTCAGACAGACGGTCAGTCTGAGAGGACAATTCAAACTCTAGAAGATATGTTGAGAGCTTGCTCTATAGATTTCAAAGGTGGTTGGGATCAACACCTACCTTTGGTGGAATTTTCTTATAATAATAGCTTTCACTCCAGTATTCAGATGGCTCCTTATGAAGCTCTCTATGGAAAGAAATGCAGGACTCCAACTTGCTGAGATGAAGTTGGGGAAAGAAAGCTATTAGGACCTGATATTGTTGATGAGATGGCAGAAAAGGTCCGATCTATTCAACAACACATAAGAGCAGCTCAGAGTCAACAGAAAAGTTATGCCGACAACCGAAGAAAAGACCTAGAGTTTGAACTAGGTGATAAAGTGTTCTTACGAATATCTCCCTAGAAGAGGGTCATGAGATTTGGAAAGAAGGGGAAGTTGAGCCCTAGATATATAGGTCCTTTAGAAATACTGGATCGTGTTGGGAAGGTAGCTTACCGATTGACGCTTCCACCGAATCTCTTTCAAGTTCACGATGTGTTCCATGTATCTCTCCTGAGAAAGTACATACCAGATCCTTCACATGTAATCAGCTCAGAAGTTGTACCGCTCGAGCAAGATATTTCTTATGAAGAACAACTGATAGAGATTCTAGATCATAGCAAAAAAGTCCTACGAAACAAGACCACTCTCTTGGTGAAAGTTTTATGGAGGAACCACCAATTAGAAGAAGCTACATGGGAGCTTAAGGATATGATGAGGGAGAGGTATCCTCATCTGTTTGTTACAAAGTGACGAATTTCGAGGGTGAAATTCATTTTAAGTGGGGTATAATGTAACACCCGAGACTTTTATGAGAAATATTTTGTTTTTATGTTATATAAATCATCAAAGGAATCTTTCGCTACACGCAATCGCGACCTTCCTCGAAAGCGTGTGTAGTACGCAATACCGAGTTCCACTAAACAACGATATATTATTATAATATTATAAACTAGCCTTTATGAATAGAGTTAACTGAATTTTAAATTTTACAATATTATTATTCATCTTACACATTTTCCAGAACATGGTAAGAGAAAAAAATAATTTTTTTTGGGTAAAATAAGTATTTATCAAAAAATACAGTTTTGCCGCCATTTGATGGCACACCCAAATTAAATCTAGTTTTTGACATGTTTATAAGTTCAATTTGAAAAAATAAAATTCTTCTTTTGAATCAGGATATAAAAATTTACTTTGGATAAATTTTTGATATTTTTCTGATAACTTTCATATTTTGATGAATAGTAAAAATACGCTAATTTTTAATTAAAAACAACTTTTTTCATTGAGATAATTTATATGGTTAAATTATAATATTGAATGGTTTTAAAGTATATATAGAATACGTTTTTACCAATTAATATAATTTATGTCATTACCATTAATTTCACGTTGAATTCATAGGTAAAAACATTTCAATCTTTGACAATGTTTTAACTTCTAAAACCTGTTTTCTTAACAACGAGATTTATTTTAAATTAATTACTGCGACTTATTTGTTTTGAATTTTGAAAAATGGATTCCATATTTGTAATAAGTGGGTCCAAATTATGTTAATCGACTACTTTTTAAATTTGGGCATTATGAATAGTAACTACAGTAAATTTTATTTACCATAGTTAAAGGTAATCGGGTAATTAAGGGTAAATATAAGATTATAAAATTACCGTAACACCTGCCAAAATTATATTGGATGACTAAAAGTAGACCCAGATCACCTAAGGGTCGAATTAGATTCATTTAATGGACTTTTTTCCATGAAAATAATTTAATTATTATTAAAACCAAAGAATGTGACAACATGTCACTTTCTTAAATCTTATAAGTATAATAATTTTAATTTAGTGATAAACTTAATGAAACTTCAAACATGAATAATATCCAGAAAGATAATACAATTATCTACAATATAGTAATTTATTTAGAATTTTTATGGATTAAATAATTATCATTAATTATGACACAATAGTGATGTTGAAATTATTTTATTAATTAAAATATCAAATAAATGGTTTTAAAAATATTAAAATAAATATTATATGCAATATTTAATGTGCTCCACTAATTTTCTAGATACATATGACATTATATTAATCTATTAAAGCTTTTAGTTCTAACATATCCTCTGTATATAGTTTATTTAGATTCAAATAAATGAATAGTGTCAAAATTGACACTATTGTCATTTTATACAAATAACATATTATAAAATTGTTTAAAAATCACAAAAATATTTAAAAATTATAAATTAAATTTTATATGGTCTATAATGTCATAAAGTGTCGAATTATGGAAAATTTACAACACATATGTAATTATTAATAATAATTTAAAATTTAGAATATTATTACCACAAATAAAATTAAATTGATAAATAAGGATAAATCAAGTTGATAATGTTTAAAATAAATTCCTAAAATGTCTAAATTTTATTGGTTGATGATATTACAACCCTATCGAATCTAATATTTGGATATGAGTCATTTTGGAAGTTTTTAAGTGGGGTTGGGATTTAATATAAACTAATATTTCTTATATTTCCAAATGCACCCCTCTCCTCCCTTATAAAAGGGCACCTCCTACCTCTCCTCCTCACACCAATTTGAGCCTTAAAGCTCGGCCAAAACCTACCCATTTCACTTCCCTACTTCCCTAGAATCATCCTAGAGGTTCTGGTCTTCTTCAAAGACCAACCCTTGTGCCCTAAGAGGAGGTTAAGAAGAGGCGCGCCAAAAAGGAGGTAATATCCATTTCCGATCCTTTCCAAATTCTTTCTTCTTCAACTTCTTCTTATTTAGTTGTTTCATTATGAATTAATAACATAAGTATCACTCATATACTTATATGTTATTATAAGTATGAAACAACCCTATTTCACCATCTATCCATCCTACGGAAAATGAAATCACCGCGCCTGCGTACGTACGGAATACCGTCTCCACGTCGTGGTGTAATCTATTTTCCCCCATCAACTTACTTGGATGGGTATAATGGTGTAAATAATTACTATATATGATTATTGTAAAGTGATATTGATTCTGAAATAGTATACATACATTCCAATACAATTACACGATCATGGGAACGATATCATCGCTCGTGCATACGTACAGAATACCTTCTTCACGATGTGATGTGATTCGTTCTACATGATCTTCGTTGCATAATGATTATATAAATGAATTTAATGAATAAATATTATATATATTACATTAATACCATTCTGGAAATGATGTATCTATAACCTAAAGAGAAGAATAAGAATTTATTCGACAAAACACGCATAAGAACAAAAAGTTATAACACCCAAATAACAAGTAGCAATGAAATGTTACTACTAAGAAGCTAAGAATATGACCATATTTGATATCATAACAATAATTATGATTCTGGAATAAGTCAATAACATTATTTAAATCATTATACAGGAGGTTCGGACACTTACAAAGCAAATCAGACCTAAGGTAAGGGAAATATCACAATCTCATTTTTATCCGAGATTGTTTATAATTTGAAATTTATTGGGGTGTATTTTATCATCCACATCCATATTTCCTCAATATGTAATATTATTTCCATCCACATAAAATTTTTTAAATCTAATTTTACCCTTCGGTGAGTTTTTAGTAAAAGATATGAAAGAAATCTTTTGTCGTTTTTCGTACGAGGTACTTTTTGACTTTTCCGACAAAAGGATGAGAAGAATGTTTTTTTTAACTTATACGGCATGAATGGATTTTAAAAAAATTATTTCCAAGAAGCTTCATTTAAAAGTTTTCAAGTTTATTTTTAATCAAATTCTTTTAGTTTAAAATTTTATGACATGTTAAGAAAGGAAAAATGTTTTTGAAGTAGAAAGGATATTTTCCTCAAGAATGGAGTTCAAGAGTTTTATCAAAATTATTTTCCATATAAGATAATATAGGGTTATGTTTCTATCCCTATTATTACATGGATTTGATTATGTTGTGATGTAAATATTTTTATGAATTCCTTTATCTTATATGAATTGTTTTATGATGTCACGATGTTTAAGATTCCCATTAATATTACATGGGTTATGCTATGATGTATGGTTTATGATTTTGTGGCACACATAAGAATGGTATCATTATGAGATGGGTGGGACCTATATCTCCCTCCAATGCATTGGTTAAAGATTTTATATCTCATGAGATATACATGGCTGGAACGACAGGTTAAACCGGTCCAGTGAAACAGGACTGAAACGAGGAGTGAACTCGATTCAGAAATGGACTTTGTCCACTAAGATAGTCTTGGCAATTAGTCTTGACTAATAAGAAATGATTATCTATGATTATGTGTGTATGCCACAAAGTTTAAAGTTTTAAGTTATGATTATTGGGATTACATTTCACTACTATGATTTATCCCATGTTATGAAATTATGATTTCTTTTGCAGGTTAAGATTTCCAAAAATTATGTTCTTATGATGTGATTGATATTTCTTTTGTTTACCCTTACTGAGAATTTGAGCTCACCATTTTGTATGTTTTATTTCCCCAGGTCAGGAAGAAGTTTATTAAGTAGGATATGCCAAAAAGGGACTCTAGATTTGATGAAATAAATGGGAGGCAAAGTAGATGCTTTATGAACCAGTTGTTTATGTTTCCCAGTTTCTAAAGACTCTATACCTATACGGTCCTTCCATGGTTTTGTTATATGTTGTAATAAGTATGCTTCAATTTTGAAGTATTAAAAATGTATGTAAAGTATGGGTCGTTATACTCATCTTCCTCCTTACACTTGTAAAGAATCAGAGGATGCTTCGGGATGTGAAAAGTGATCTCCATTTACCGAAAATTGATGTTTGCCTTATACAAAGATAGCCAATCCATGCCCAAGATAGCGTCGAACTCCACTAAAGGAAGTATGAAGAGAATTTCTAGGAGGTTCAGTCCAAAAACGTTAACCGGGGAGGAGTTATAAACCATGGATGCAATAATTTCCCCATTCGCTATTCTCATAGATAACTGTTCCTACAAATTTAGAGGTGGTGTTTGAATAGTTATACTAAACTTGCAAGATATTAAAGAATGTGTAGAACCAGAATCAAATAGTATATTCACTATTCTTGAATGAATAAAAAACATACCTATCACCACATCATTTTCCGGCTCCAACTCAGTTGTAGTGATAGCATAAGCCCTTCCTTGTTGCCTTGGAGGTTGTTGCTGATTGCCTCTGACAACCCTAGGCTTAGGGAAATTGTTCACATAATGCCCAATCTCCTTGTAGTTGTAACACTGCACTGTATGCAGAGTGTTGATATAAACCTTCCTTTCTTCTTCAACATTAGTGGGATTTTTCATATCCCTTTGGCAGTTCTTTTCCAGATGCCCAAACTTTCCGCATTTGAAGCAATTATTGGTTCCCTTGAGATAGTCACCAAGATGCTTCTTCCCACAATTTTTGCAAAGGGAAAAGTGAGTCTTCTTTCCATCATGGGATTTGTTTGATGAACCACCGATGTTGTTATCTAGTTTGTTATTCTCGTCACTGGGCCCACGAGACCACTGAGAGTCTCCAATCTCCATTTCAACCTTGAGGGTAAAACAAAAAATCTCCTCATAACTGTAGAAGTCTCGAATTGCCAAATCTTTTTGTAGACTTGACTTTAGTCCACTAAAGAAGAGATCCAAATTGCTTTTTGTGTTCATGAAAAATCCAAAGGCATACCTTGCAAGCCTTGTAAAGTTCACTTCATATGCCCCGATGGACTCATCTTCCTTCTACTTGAGTCTGAGGAACTCGCTTTCCATCTTGAGATGGAGGGTTTGAGGAAAATATTTTTTGAAAAACATCTTCTTGAATTCCTCCCAATCTATGGAATAAATTTCCTCTTGGGACTTTGTATTCTTGATTAGTGTCCATCATTGATCAGCTTCCCCATCAAAATGATAGATCACCAGTACAACTTTATCTTCTTTCGAGCACTGGAGGACAGAGAATATCTTATCAATGGAGTTAATCCATTGTTCTGTGAGGAGGGGATCATAAGATCCGCTAAACCTGGGAGGCCTTTTCAGCATGAATGATTCTACGACAACTTTCTCTTTACTTGGAGGAGGAGGATGTTCCACCTGATTCAAGTTATTATTTATAACTCAAGCCAGCTGACCAAGTACTTCCATGATGTTTTGAGCGCCCGCTTCCATCACATCAAGCATATCATTAGGGCAATCTTCACATTGCCTATCACATTGGTTGTTGGAACGTGTTCTTCTATTTCCCACCATTAACTAAGAAAAACAATGTATAATTATAGGTCTTTAATACTTATCTATTGATCATAAAAAAGGAAACTTTTAACATAAAAGTATAAACTTATAAAGAAGAAGTATATCCTGACTTGTGATTCCTTAGGTTTAAATCTAGGTTATCCTCGATCTATTTCTTAACTTATATTCTTATGGGATTATTTTTGTCCCTTAATAACAGTTTGTACTAAGCTCATGAATCTACCAAAGAATATCCCCCAAGAGTGTCATAACCAAGAGTGCAGTAAGGCCCGTTGTTGTGCACCAGTTCCCGTTCGAGTCTAGCTCAAAGCGGTGTTTTCGGGGTTTACCCCTAGATACATCTGTGCCAGAGCCGCCCCTTCCCGCTCATATCTAGACATAGATGTATTTTCTTGATAAACCACTTACTCAATACTCACCAAAATTATGGAATGTTTTCTTATACTTAGTCCCATCCTTAAGGCTCTCACTGGGGTGCTCTATTCCTAATCTCCAAAAATAACTATATCATCCTCCGATACCAACTATAGTGACCTGAGCCTTTTACATATAACATTTCCTGATTTTAAGCATAATTAATCATCTGAGTACAAGCCAAGGATCATTAATTCTAGTTTCTTGGAAGACTAGGTACATAAAACATAAAACATGGGGCTAAAAAAACACTTCTTTATTTAACCTCCATAATGAACTCCTAACCTCCTTTGAGCCCTTACATCTGCATAGGGTACCCTGGGGAACACATGAACAAAGTGATGAGCTAAAAAGCCCAGTAAGGGAATGAACATAAGGATATATTTTAAGCACATGAGTTAGGAGGAATGACATATTGATATCCAAAACACGGGACATATGAAATAATATCATATAATCATGGGATCATATAAACATGGAATCATATAAATGTGGCAGAATCATAAAACATTTCTTTAGTACGAGTCGAGGCTAACCGCCAATCTCGTTTCCTATTTCAGTACGGGTCAAGGCTAACCGCCAATCCTGTTTCACATTGCATCACATGAGACTTAACCTTACCCAATGCATTGGAGCGCTATCTGGGGACACCCATCTCAACATTTTCACAAATATTCTTGCCACATAAATAATCTTACCACATATACAATCATACATAATCAACCATACATAAGCATAAGGGTACCCATGGAAAGAATTGGGTACCACAATCATGACATAAATCATAACCAATGGGTGTATCATCAAAGTGTCCATGTAAGTAAAGAATTAGAAAATACATGGATGTAAATAGGGTAAAATAGGTTTATATAATGGTAAGTGGTGTCAAACATAAGTGACAACATATGAGAAATGTATTTTAGAAACATTAGCATCAAAACATTTTTGTGCGGTTTTAAGGAAAATACTATAGAGCTTTTCAAATAGAAAAGAGGAAAATCATTTGTATAAAACCAGAATTTAATCAAGAATGTTTTCATAATAAAATAGTGATTTTATAAATACAATTATGTCTTACAATAGAGGATATATTGCTCTTGAAATTGGGTAACCATTCGGGAAGTTCCCCTAAAATAGGTTTGCTTATCGCGAAGTTCTAAGGAGGAAATCTTTTAAAAACATGTATATCCCCGAAAGAAAGTGATGAAAGGGTATTGATATAATAATCTTGTATAAATAAAAAAAATTCAGAAGATTAACATAAATAGATAATATAACACCATTTTGAAAGCAAGATAAAGTAACCTGAAAGAACAAAGAAGGTTCGGGTAGATTTCGTTACAGTTTTATCAGCATGGTGTTAGGTGTAACTAAGAGGGCTTGATGAGAGAGAAAAGGGGTTTCTCATAACTTATAAATCAATAGGACAGTATGGAGGAGGTGTGAAAACATACCCCATCACTTGGTATTACACAAAAAAGGCATAGCATAGAGAACAATCTTGATTAAGAGAGAAAAGGAGAGGATCCCTTACCTTAAATCCGTCGGTGTTATCCACTTGTTATTAACGACCTAAATAAATAAATTTAGGATTATTAATTAATAAGTCAATAAACTCTTATATATTTAATATATTTATTATAACCCTTTTTACTTCATTTAAATCCTTTTTGATTAGTTATAAGGTTCAATTTCATTGTTCAGGATCGTTTGTTTACTTGGTTTTAAAAGATCGGTTCACTTATATTCAAGTAAACATGAAAGATGAAATTGGTAGTCCAGAATTGAAGTTATATTCTATTAGTGCACATACAGGAGATTAAATGGTTTAAATTTTAATTAGGTTACTTAGAGTTAAGTTTAATTATTTTTTAAAACCATAGTGACAACCGTTTTTTGTTAATCGATGGGTTTGATTACAAAGAACATATTTTGTTTTTATAACTTAATACCATTTGTAAAAAAAGAATACAGAACTAAAAATATGATATATTAAATATATAATAATCTGGTTCAACCATAACTCAAATGGTTTCATGACCAAAATTAAAAATTATAATAGAAATTGATAAACCGTTGTCCTTGAATGTTCTAAATTAGCACATCTCAAACGGTGCTTTCATTTCTTTCAAATAAAAGGGTGGGGAAAGGAGAGAAGAAAATGAAATATAACATTAGCATGAAAACATTCCAGTACGTGTATGTTACTGGATTTATCATAATATTATGGTAAAGGGAGGTGAGGAAAGAAATAAAAAGAAAAGAACTTAAAAGAAAAGAAGAAATTGGGAAGATGGATTTTACCTCTTGAGACTTTCTCCTTTGAGAACTTCTTAAGGAGAGAGGTATTGGTATTTTGAAGAGGATAGAAGATTTTGGACGTGTGAAAGGATCTTGGAGAGATATTTGGGTAGAATAATGGCAAGGCACAAGGCTTTATAGGAGTGAAGAGAAGAGGGAGTGAAGGGAGGTTTTATAGTGGAGGAGAGGAGGGATTTCATAATATTATAATCATTAATTTTTTATTTCTTCACAAGATAAGGAATAGTAAGAATTCTATGACCAAAAATAGTAATTTTATCATGTGATCCCAAACAAAGTGGGCTTACATCTGCAGAACGTCATCAATGACTCAATAAATCCCTTATTTAGAATTTATTGTAAATTATCGTATTTTACTATTCATAAAAAATTCAACTATTTCAGAAAAATCCCAAAAATTCACCCTAACCATTTTTCAATGTTTAGAATCCATTAATGAAGTCCATTTTTCAAAAATAATTTTCTAAATGTGATTATTTTAATATTTAATTAAAATAATAATTTATTATCAAAACCAGTTTTAAAACATTCCTTAACTTATTCTAAAATATAGGTATATCGTACTTCCAACTTGAATATTATTTTTATACTATCATAGGTGAGGTTACTATTCATTAGGGTAAATCACTATTCATAAGGGTATGTTACTATTCACCAAAAATTATGTTTTCCTTATCGGACTCCAAATAACTTACTGATTACAACCATGTATGCCGAATTTTCAAAATTCCAAACACCGAAGTGACAAACTTATGTTTAAAGGTCACTTAGCACTTAATAGTTCATTATGTTGTGTTTTCATGTGATTTTATGACATACTTATGATAATGGAATTTCTATTGAAAAACATTGGGTCCTTACAATTTGGATCGGCCAAACCCTGCTCAAATATCCTCCCAAATACCCTCACTTCAACCTAGTGGCATTACTTTTATCAGAAGCCAACCTAAGAAGACCTTTTGATCAAATCAAAAGGAAGCACTCGAAGAAGAGGTAATAATTTTATCACTTCTTTCAAAGTTCTTTTCTTCTTCCACTTCCTATTTATTTTTGGTTTCCATACCAAAATAATAACTCCAGTAACTTATACTTAATGTGATGTTATTATAAATTTGGTAAAACCATATTCATTATTTTATCCATCCTATGAATGAAAAAGTCACTATACGTGCATACGTACGGCTTACCGTCTCCACGTCGTGGTGTAGTTTGTTATTCAACACTTCATTATTTGGATGGGTATAATAATGAGTATAATTGATGTAAATAATGAATATAACATGTTAATGATTCTTTATATATGATATATCTTCCAATTATATATGATTTCACCATCAATAGAATGATATTGTCGCTCGTGCATACGTACGGATTACCATCTCGATGAACGCAATGAGACTCATTCCCCATCATAACCATTCAAGAATAATTTTGATTTTATGATTAAAAATAATGTTTAGAGAACTTAATATCATTCTGTATATGAATCAAATACATCCTATCCATAACTAAAATGACTTACGTAACAAATCCTATAAAGGAATATGAATCAGTTAACACCCGAAATAATGATACTACTGAAATATTATTAACAAAGAAATATTAGAATATCATATATGTTATCATATTTATGTATGTGGTTCTTTTATAATTTAATGACAATTATTTTACTATTGTATAAGAGGTTAACATACCCTCGATCAAGGAAAATTACAAGGTAAGGGTTAATTCTACAATCTCTTCATTATCCGGGGTGGTTTATACGTGAATATCTACCAGGACCTCTTTATCATCCACATCTGTGTTTCTTAAAAATGTATTTCAAAGAAAATTTTACTATTTTCTATAATATGGTTTAAATTAATTTATACCCTTGTTCTAATTTTTACAAATTTTTTATAAAGGAATCTTTCCATCATTTTCCAAACAAGGTCCTTTATGAACTTTTTGACAAAATTAAAGAAAGAATTTTTTTAACTTATACATCGAGTGCGGCTATTTTCTGCCATTATAACACATTAGAAGCTTCCCTTAAAATATTATATGAATATTTTCAAAATAAATGTTTTCTTTTATAATTATGTGACTTTTAAATAATTTCAAAATAGAAAGAGATATTTCTCTCAAATAGTTTTGATTTCATCTATGTCAACATCCTTTGATGGATTTTACACTTGTTTAAAGTTGATTTATTAGGATACAATCTTCCATATTGCATTAAAGGTTTTGTGATATGTTTGATTGTGGATGTGTTATTTTTATACCATTCCTGGTTTATGGTTAAAGTATTAACATTTTTTATGCTAGTTTTTTACGAATGTTTAGGTTATGTTTCAACCTTTTCATATGAGTAATGCATTAGAATTAGTAAGTGAAGGGTGGAGCCCACTATAGCTCCTCAATGCATCGATAGGTATCATGAGACAAACTAGTGTCTTGGAAGAAGTCCTTGACAAAATCTTATTTTTAGTCTTGGAACGAGGCCTTGACTATGTGGTTATGATGTCCGGTATTATGCATTCCATCATTATGAAATTGGATATTTATATTAAATGTGATTATTTGACTAGTAGAATATCTATGTGAATAAGTAAATAGAATTATTTGATTTATCTTTTTATGTATTATGATGGAGTTTAAGTTTAAAAGGCTTGTGTTTTAGTCTTATACATTAGCTTAAATATTTATGCCTATTTATAATAGTTTCTGCTATATTGTTATCCTTACTGAGCATCTAATATCACCCCTTTCTATGTTTTATTTTTTCCAGGATGTGAAGAAGTATATTACGATTAACCTGTAAGAATAGGCTAAGGGATATTAGTGTGTTCAAAGGGGGAAAAATGTTTTTTTTCCATTTCATGATGTAATGTAAAACTTATGTATGTATCTATCACTTCCAAGGGTAATAAACTAATCGGTATTTTGAGACTTGATCTCTTGTGATTATGCCAATGTTATGTAATAATGCACTGACTCTGGGTAACTAGGGTCGGGACGTTATAGTATTTATATGTATAGGTCTTTGCCTTTTCTATAGGAGTATTAGCTACCTATCATAAGTGGTGATAAGACTATCAGTAAAAAAAATACAGATGATTAATCTTAAAATGTTTAAGTGAAACAACATATTAGTCATGTTATATGATTCATCCTATATTGTTAAAAGATATTTGAATAGGAAACCAGTTTTTCTTAATATTCAATTATGAATTGATTTATAAGGTTTATAAAATGTTTATAAATCATAATAAAAAGTATTTTTATATATTTATTAATTTATAAAGATGTTCATAAATTTATTAATTATAAAAATGTCCATGAAACATTTATTAATAATTATTCCATAATATTAAGTGTTAATATTAAAACACTTTTTCAAAATTTCATAGTATGACTTATAATTTTGATATAAATGTTTCTATAGAAATTATAAGTGCAATTTATAAAGGGTTTCTAATTATAAAAACAAGGACAAATATAAATCGTTTATATTTAAGAAATATGAAATATTTATAATGTTTAATTTGAATCATCCAAATTAAGAGGTCTTATTTTGAAATTATTTAAACCATATCAAAATGAGTTTTGACAAATCATTTGATCAAAGGATTAAATAATAATAAATATGTGATATTTAGATCTTGTAAAACTATTTACATAATATAAATAGAAATATAAAATATTTATATTTCCTGAAATATCATTTATTTAAATTAAATTCCATATAATTAATTATATGAAGGATTTTATATTAGATAATAAATAAAAAGTGTTTATATTTATCTAATTATGGAATGTCCATAGTGACTTATAAAGTGATTATTTTATTAATTGTTCATACATGTTAATATCATGTTAAATTCATGAATTTTTCATTTATTTATTATTCCTCATTTAATTCATATATTCAATTATTATATTATGGATTTTTATGTATTCTTTAGTTTATGTGATAGACTACTTCATATTAAATTATCATAACATGCATTATATTCTAGGTGAGACAACATGATATTTAGTTTTCATTTACCTTGACCTCATTTTATAATTAAATTTATTAACATGAAGTTAGTTATTGAATATAGTTTAAAAATTTTAGGTATTAGAGTTAAGATGAATTAGAATTTCTCTTAAGTAAAATATCCTTGGGTAGATGGACTTTAAGTTAGACTCACCACTAGCCTAAAGGATTTTTACTTATTCTATAAAGTTTGGGGTTGGCTATCTGTGTCTCTAGACATACTCATATAGATATTATCAATTTCATATAATTATAAACCTTTACATAAAATGTTCATATACCTTATTCATAATATGTATTTTGATATGTGTAAATATCTATGGATTTTATTTTTGCATGAGCAACAAAAAACTATGAGTTTTTAAAGAGTTAAAAATTAATATGGTTTGAACATATTAATTTGGTGGATGAAATAGGATTCCAAACTAAATAATTAGAAGTATACACACATAAAAGGGAATAATATGAGATAATATTTTGAGATAAAATCCACTTTAAAATATTAAGTGTCGTATTCCTTCTAAAGTGGCACTTGTCAAGACCTCGATCATTCAGTATGGGTAACCTTAACTATTAAGTGCCTATAGATTATCTTGTGTATAGAAATAAAGTAAAGAGGTGAAACATGTTCCTAGAATCTTTTATCCCATTAATTTGTGAGTTTCCAAATACTTAGGTGCATGGGGGAATCTTAAAGGAGGTTTGGTGGAGTTTAAGAGATGAAATCTAGTTACAGGAGGAATTTATGACATAAATTATTATTCATGGAGTAAAGTTAGAGTCCACAAACTGAAAGGGGCAGTTTAAGGGATTTGATTCATGGTGTGAACCATTGGTTCACAATGCAAATAGATGAGAGGTTATGATTTTTGAATCTATCCCTGAAAAATTCACAGTGTGAACATGTAGTTCACGATGTGAATTGATATCGGGATTATAGGATCTAGGTGACATGCTTTTTAGAAAGCCTTGACTCGGTCCATTCACAACGTGAATAAAAAATTCACATTATGAATGTTCATTTGGAATAATTCCTATTAATTATCCCAAACTATTAAAATATATCAAAATATTACATTTTCCTCTAAACCCTAAGTGGACAAAGACCCTAGCTTCCTAAGACCAATCAGTGGTGATCTAAGGTGAGTGTTCCCTCTTTATATTACGGTTTATTCTATGTTTGTTTTTGTTTTCTATAATTCTATCTTTCCATGCAATAGAGGTTTAACTCCTTCATTTCTTATAGTGTTATTTTTATTCTTTTTGGATAATTCATGGTGTGATGTTTTTAAAGGGTTGTAGATTCCTTGTGGGATAAGTGATCAGAGATTTGTGATTATTGTTCCATTCTTGTTCTAAAAATGTATAATGTCTCAACATAGGGGATTCTTTACTTCTCTTACTTTAAGAAAAAGTGTGTGGTTTCCATTATTTATATCATTGGGTAATGGTAGAATTAACCTTAATAAATATTGCACTAGAATTAATGAATGAATTTTTGTTTGGGGTTGTAGTGATCACATGTATATACGTCATATTAATTATTTGCCTCTTAATTTGTTAGATAACGTGTTATCTATTTTTGATGTTGTTTTTTAGCATGTTTTTTATGATTAGTGGTTAGATAACGTAAATATGATAATTATTGTTGAACTAAATAATGAGGAATTCTATTTTTTTATCATCATTCCTTGTAATTGATAGAAATTTGAGTTATTCTTAAAGAATGTTTAAATAATTTACAGTTATTTATAGCTGGTGCATTAGGTTTCATGTGGTTGTAACCCATGTTAAATGAATTAGTCAATTCAATATATTAATGAATTGATTTTTTGTTAAAGATAATTTTTTGGGGATGAGCAATCCCTTTTTCTTATATAGGCTTGATGCCTTAGTTCTGGGGCATATATGCCATGTTAACTATTTTATCTTTGCTTGATAAATTTTGTGGCTAATATAGATGTAGAGTCTTACCATGTGACATTATATGAGTCTATGATGTCTGGTGGATTGCTATGAAACAGATGGGGGTTCCCAGGGTTATGGTAGTTATTGACATCAGTGATGGAGGAATGGATGGTGATATTCATAGTGGTGCTGGGGATGGCACTGAGACTGATGGACCAAATTGAATATGGAATTTCCCATTTCTTGATGAATTAAAATATTATTTTCTTGCTTGTTAATGGATTTATTACAATGGAGGCTATATGACCATGTTACTTGATTTCTTTATTACTTTCCCTAGTGCTTAACACAACTAGAAGTTCATGTTCAATGAATCTATAATGACCTGACCCAATGAGGCCCACCTGGCTGGTGTAAGGCTGAGCCTCCACAACCCCAAACCAGCGTCTAATAGGCCAGGGGCTAGAGACTAGCGCCAAGTAGTCATATCACACACATGGGTGGCCTTAGTCTATATTACAAATACACATGCATCCACATCCATCTCCATGCAACACTGTATAGATAAAATTAAAACTGAAACAAAAATGCATACATACATCTATATATTCCACAACAGAGTATGAAAAAAATATTGGAAAGTGATAAAAAGGAAAAAAATATAATCCCACAAAAAAAACATCAAAAGAGAATAACTTTCTTAGAAGGGGGGGAGGACTGCTATAAAATTCATGACCGAAACCCTTCTTGATCTGTCCATCCTTGAAATATACTCCACCTACTCCTGGTCCCCCTGGGAAAGATCTAGAATACCTATGGTCTGCACAATTAACAACATATGTAGGTAGAGACCATGTAGGGTTGAGTATAAAAATAACCAATAGGCACCCCCAAAAACCCAAAACAAAAGGGAGTAACTAATAGGAATTAGTTAATTTACCCAAAATCTAGAGGAGAAAACCCAAGCGAGAGATAAGACTCTATCTTGAACACTCCAAAGAAACACAAATATAGTCATCTTACCACCCATGGAATATTAATAAAGATAAAAAATACTACAAGGTAGCCTAGAATATCCTAGATATACTCACATTGGTCTCCAAGTTTCATGGTCTATAAGAATAAATCCAACCACAACCACCAACTCGAGGCTCCAATGTATCGCTTGTCTAGTATTACTCTCTCCATGATCCTATCCATCCCAGATGGAATGGAACTAAGAGATATCACACATCGGTCATCTCTAAGATGATCTCACATACCCTCCACACAATATAGAACTCATCTGAGAGAACAAACTCATCAAGAATCACTAAACCGATGGCACAAACCTGCCATATCTGGTGGTAACTGTCTGAGATGGATTTCTAATCAGAAATTGCCACAAAGAATTTCACCTAGTGACTCAGTAGATATCCAAATATAGATAGGGGATCACTCCCAGGATCGCTGAGGGACACTAAAAACCCTAGATAGAACACATAACACAAAAAAGGGCATCACACTACAACCCAAATCTAGAACAACTTGCTAAGAAGAAAATCGATGCCCGTTTAGAGTTGGTCACACCAATTCCACAAACTCCACCTAGGGAAAACATCATAGTTGAAAATTAAAGGAAACTGAGGGTATTTATCCTATATACACACTCCATCAAACTAATACTCCATATAAAATATTAGATCTCGATACATAGATAAGGGGTCAGTTCCAAGGCTCACCGAGGGCCCCTCTCCTACTGAAAACATCCTCTTGGGTAGAGGATCAATGCCCATGTAAATATTAGTCACACCAATACTATGGACCCTACAAAGGGAAACATTAAAGGATGTGAGGATATCTCTAAGATTCTTGGAGGAATACATGATCCAAGCCATTGAGGCTATAGTCAAAGAGGACTATGACAAGTCACTCCAGAATATGGGAACACACCCACGCTACACAAGATTGGGGAAACCATAGAGGTTTTATGATCCTGTGATGGGGATGTGATGTCACACTAAACCCTTATAGGTATAGACCAAGATAACTCACATGACCACTACTGGTATACACATCGCTAACTGAAGCGACCCATAACTTCACCTGGTTTTGCATCTCAAATGCTAAAATTGTGGCCACCATAGCCTCCTACATGGAAAACTACCCAAGATAGGCCACCTGTGAGATTCCATCCGAGTCTAGAAGAAGGATATGCATGAGGGATAAAGGTATCCAAGGTATTTTAATAGCGTTTACCAATAGTACATGGTGTTTCTCTCGATACTATCCCATGTCTATGTCCCCTCTTGGTACTTAGCATGTATAAAGGTAAATACATATTATGTACCCCATGCCACACGATGTGTAACCTCATCTGATCTCCTAGGAAGGTCTTTGACCATAAATGAATAACTAGACATGTAACCATACACGATGTGTACCCTTAATATATGATGTGTTCTCCTTGACCATGATTGAGCCCGTGTCCTTTGGTCATACCTGTATAACACAACCTATGCCCATGTTTTCTAGCTATGTGCTTCCACACTGCCATGTCCCTTGATACGACATAATTGGACATGTTTCTTGGCCATATGACCTTGGATTACTTCATGGTGTATACCCCAAGTACACAACGTGTAGTCCCAAAAATATTATCTTCCCTGAATGGGAATAACACATGACATGTTCCTCTAAACTACACTCTATGTGATTAGAAATTCAGAAGGAATTTTCTCAGAGCTACCTGAAACCCATAATTTTTATAGAAAAACCATATATTTACCCCCATGGGGTCCCTAGTAGTTTTATAAGGGCTTTAAAACCTTAAAAAGACGCACCTAAGGGGTTTGGTATGTAAATATCATAAATCCTCCTACCTCATGGTGAAATGATGAAACTTTGGATCCAAAATAATGTCTGGAACATGCCGCTCCATGATCTAGTGATGATGAACCAAAAAAATGGGGCTCGATGGTACCTCCTCTTCTCTACACATCCTCAATTCATCTATAATGCAAGGGGGTGGTCCTACCTCTCTTCTCTACATGTGAGAACCCAAGGGGGAGGATTTTATTAGTTAAATTTTTATTAAACTAATAAACCTCCATTCAACACCCCTCCAATGATTTCCCTCTACTAGGAACCTGACATTGAAAATTTTTATTCCATTTCTAGGGGGGAAAACCACATTATAAACTCAATCATGCTCTCATATTCTCAATCAGAGTCTCTGCTACAAATTTATTTCTTTTTTTTTCTAAAAAATTCATGTTCATGATAAAATATATTTAATATTTTTCGTATCACCGCACCGAGGCTCTACAGCCCCTAGAATTCCGTGCCAACTCAGTGCATGGATTTATAAATATTCCTTGAAATATTCCAAATTATTACATGGAAAAACATGAATTGAACTCTCCCCACATTCAAGGATTTTTATCTTGAAAAACAAAATCCAAGGCACAAGGAAGAAAACCGATCTCTAAACTAGATCTCCCACACTAGAAATCTCTCAATAAGGTTCCCATGCTATCCAAAACATGAACCTAGGTAAACTAAAAAACCAAAAAGGGTGTTATTATTAACAGCTCACAAAATCCACTAGGTACCTCAAAAGAATACTCCACACCTACCATCTAACTCAAACCAGGTCAACAACATGCTACAAAGTGCACACATGTATCCTCAGGTGCCACTGGGGGAAAACACGCAACAACCATCCTAGCTATTGAAAAAGGGTCTAATGGAATGGAACCTTTATAACCTATAAAACAAAAAAATAATGGTTTTTTGAACCTTGGATTAGATTGAAACTTTGGCCAACTCCCTATAACTATTGACGAGATGGAATCTCACCGAACATGAGATCTCATTTTTGAACCCCAAGATCCCATCATCATTGGTATACGTCAACCCCGAATGAGCCCTCGATTAGCTTACCGACCTCTGAATGGTCTGTGTCTTTCATATACAATACTAGAACCATGACAATATGAAAACTTGAAGCATGTTTTTCAAAACCCAAATGGCTCACTTATCTGGTGCAACCACCCCTCTATTGGGTGTACCACTAAGGGAAAAAAACCTCCTTGGTCCCTTGTCTCACTAGGTGACTTGTTTCATGATCCTGAATTATATGGTTAAAGTAATAATCACCTTGATAAAATCAATCAAGATCATGTCTAGTGGATATACAGTCACATGAGACCTCACAAATAGAAACTCCAACTAGAAAAAATCTGCACTGACCCCAACCTCAAGGTTCAACTGTAAGTCTCTCTATCACCTCGCTCATTAAAAGAGGACAGAGAACTTGGTTACAAGAATCTTCTACTAAACCCATTCCCTTGGGTGACTTATAAAGAACATTTTTATTAAATATTTTACTGATAATAAATGATAAAATTTCTTCACATTGTGTTAAATATGTTTATTTATAAAATTTTTGGGATTAGATCATTCATTTGAAAATTTGATGGAAATTTCAGTTTTAGCCTTTATAGTGCACTATAGTATTTTGGAGAGAAATACTTTATAATTATTATTTGAACTTGAAATTTTGTAACTATGTTTATAACTTAATGAGATAAAACTTTTGTTCAGGACATTGGATCTAAATCTTGTATTTAGTTGGATTAAATGGACCATGAAGTCAAAGGTGTGCTGGACCTACCAGATTGGACATCATTTCTGTATTTGGTCCATAAATTCTTCATCCGTGCTTTTATTTAGCCCAAATTTTGAGATGATATCTCAAAAAAATTATACACAAATAATTATTCTGTAATAATATATGGTTCATGATTTTTGAGGTCAAATGGGTGGTGCAAGTTGGCTTAAAATATTTGGCCGAGATTCCCCATTCACACTTGAGACCACTTTGAACCTAGCCTCCCCTCCACTCTATAAAATGGATTTTTTCTCATTTAGAGGGGTTGGTACATGAATTAAGATATTTAAGAAAGAGGATAATTGGTTTGACTCAAATTATCCAACCATTGTAATAGAGGTATATCTTGAAGCAAGGTTCCCCTCATCAAAGCCTTCTTCTTCTTCTTCATGTTGTAATGTTTTAATTTTCATAATAAGCTTCTTTATTACTATTTTATTTCTTCTCATTTATTATGTTTTATTAAAATTTATTATTCTATTAATCTTCATAATTGGTCTGGAATCAAGAGTAGAAACGAGATTGGGTTCTACCCTCTCTAAACCTTTGCACATGAAAAATGTTTTTACGATGACTACACCACCCATGGAAGAGTAGTTCTTTTTATTAATCGATCTACCTATTACCATATTAATTAATTTATTTTGAATCAATGAGATTAAATAATTAAATTAATATGATACATTAATTGAGTTTTCAATTTAAAGGAAACTAATCAATCAATTGAACAATTGACACAAAAACATGTGAGGCCAAGATTTGTGTAAATTGTGAGAGTGTGATCTTAATCGGTAATACAAGACCACACAAGATAAATTTGTAGAGTTCAAATATAATCCCTCGAATCAATTAATTTTAATTTATAGAGTGGATATGTGCTCTAATTAACCACTAACCATATGCTAACCTAAGAACATCAATCAAAACAGGGTGCTGCAGTTGCATGTTCCGAAGCTAGCCTAGGGTTTAAGTAATTTCATCTTTGTGGTTAAGTTAATTCTCGTAGGGTTAGAGTGTTAAAAAATTAGGGGATTATAATTAAGTGGATGTTAATATAAATGATAATTTTAAATTATTGAGTGAAAACATAGAATTATATCGATTACTCTTTCTAAACATTTTCTAAAAAAACATCTTCTTGCTGTGTCACTTTAACTAAACTTCATTTCAAAAAAAAATACAATATTCTTCTAGAAAACTTCTTCTAGATTTATAAACATTAAAAAACCCATCATTTTAATTATTTTTCTTATTTTATTTTATTTTATTTTCAAAAAACCTTTAATATGTTGTTAAATTTACTTCCTCCTTTGAGAGACAACCTTAGTCAAACACTCTGCTACACCTAAGTAACCAAAAAATACATATCATTTGAAAGCGCCCATGATAGTGCCTTAAAAATTGGCACCGTTTATAGTGAGGTAAGTAATTATTTCAACCAATTATATCTATTTAATTTATTTTTCATTTTATTCTCTTCTTATCTTCTTTATTCCTTCTTTACCCAATGTAATTTTTTTTTCTTCTTTTGTTTTATTCTTCTTCCTTTTGGACCATCAACTCAAACTTCTTATTTTTATTTTATTATGGTCCACTTTTCTTCTTTTAATTTTTATTTGATTTATGACACGAACTAATCCTGAATATCACTTAGATATTGACCTTGATATTGAACATAGCCTTAGGGATCAAATCAAACATTCTCAGTCTACGGGAAGTTTCAAAATTCAACCAATTGGAGAATTACTCCATTGTAGTAACATTGAAATTGGAAGTAATTCAAATTCAAACATAAAACAAGAACAAATGGCTGAAAAAATAACAATGAAATTAATAGAACCATTTGAGAATTGTCTTCACCATACATTAACTATAAACCAAATTGTATTTCATACCAAAATCTTGAACCATACTTTGAACTGAAATCTGGGTTAATTCATCTTCTTCCAAAGTTTCATGGATTATCTGGTGAGGATCCAAACAAACACCTTAAATAATTTAATGTGGTTTGATCCACCCTTAAAACAAGAAATGTATATGAAGATCAAATCAAACTAAGGGAATTCCCATTTTCAATTGATGGAGCTGCAAAAGGATGGATGTATTATTTACAACTTGAAGATGTAACATGTAAAAACAATTTGAAACATCTTTTCTTGTAGATATTTTTTATATCATCAAGGACCACTTAAATTTGTAAGGAGACATCAGGGATCAAGCAAGCCCAATGGGAGTCAATGTATTTGTAATGGGAGTGATTCAAGAAGTTGTGTGCAATCTTTCCGCATCACCAAATTAGTGAGAAACTCCTCATCCAATACTTATATGAAGGACTCACACCTATAGAGAGGATCATGTTGAATTCTGTATCTAGAGGAAAATTGGTCTAAAAAATACCAGCAACTGCACGTGCATTTATTGAAAAGATGGAACAAAACTCCCAACAATTTGGCGATCGAGGTACACCACATGTTAGAGGAGTACATCAGGTAAGTCCTTCCTCTCTTGAAAATAATTTGATTGATACTAAGTTGGAAGAATTTACCACTATGGTAAGGAAGATTGATTTGGATTAAAATACATCCCAACGCCTCCTTCAAGGCCTTATGGAATTTTCACTGAGACAAGCCACCCAACCTATTATTGCCCCAAACTACAAGAAACAGAAGACTATGAAATAGTGTTCCTTGAGAGACCATATCAGCAACAACAACAACCACATCCCCAAAATAAGTATGATTCCTTTGTACCAACATACAACCAAGGGTGGAAGGATCAATCAGACATGAGGTATGGCTCTAGACAACAACAAATTACCCCTTTTCAACAAAACTTCTAGTAGCATCCACCTTACCAATAGGGATTCCAACAACACCAAAGGAGATTTGAAGCTCAAGAATAAACAAGTAAAAAACAAGGGAATTATCAACCAAATGTATATTATAATACTGGTGATATTTTGAAACAAATTGTTCTTAATCAATAGAATGAGTTGAAGAGTCAAGGTTCAGAGCTGAGGGAGTTAAAGACTCAAATGAGCTAGATTTCCACTACCCTCCATGAAGTGGTAAGTAATAATTATAGAAATATACCTTCCCAACCTACTCTAAATACCAAGGGGAATTTTAGTGCCATCACATTGAGAATTGGGAAGCAAAAAAGTGATACATATACACCTATCATTCTACCAAGATTAAACTCAACTCTGAAGAAGCCCCATTCCATACCAATTGAAGAGAAACCAAAGGAGAAGGAAAAAGGTAATAAAAAATTGATGATATTCCTCCTAAAACCGTTACATTTCCAAATAGGGTTGTACAAACCAAGAATATGGCTGAAGAGGTGATGAAAAAAGAGGTTTTAGAAACATTCAAACATGTGAAGATCAACATCCATCTACATGAATCCATAAAGAAAATCCCTAAGTAAGAAAAATTCTTAAAATAACTTTGCACCAATTGAAGAGGGATCAAAGTAAATGAGAGGATAAATCTTGGAAGGAATGTGTCATCACTCATTAAAACAACTCTATCAATACCAAAAAAGTTCAAGGATCCCAGGACATTCACCATCCCATGAACCTTAGGAGAGTTTCACATTTCTGATGCTCTTTGTGATTTAGGAGATTCCATAAATGTGATGCCTCACTCTGTATTCTCTTCTTTACAGGTTGGTGAGTTGAAACTGATAAGAGTAGTGGTGTAGTTGGAAAATAGAGCAATGACATATCCATCGGGAATCCTTGAGGACGTACTTTTCTAGGTAAGAGACACGATCTTTCCAATAGATTTCTACATGCTTAAAATAGGGGAAGATCAGGTAAGTTCACGTGCTCCCATTATCTTAGGAAGTACCTTCCTCAAAACTAATAAAACAGTTATAAATGTCCACGAGGGTACACTTTCCATGGAGTTTGGAGATGCAATTGTCATATTTAATGTTATGGACTCCATGAAGTACCCCTCATAGAACCATTCTTCTTTTTTTATCTCCCATTTTGAACCACCAAGTAAAAACCCCATGGATTTTTATTTTCCTATGATTAGGGAGATTATGAGCATTGGTTCTAGTTTGATGTCGAAGAGTACTTCCACACCTGTTTCTAATGAAAAAAACTCTTTTAGATTTGATTTTGAAATGGATTCATATTTTGATTTTGATCATGTGAACTCTAATTATGAATTGGCTATTGAGTTTGCTAATGGATTTGATGAACTATTATTTGATTTTGATGATGTTTATTCTGATACTAATTCTATTTGTGCACATATTTCAGTTCATTTGATGTCTCCATCCATACACCACCCCCTAAACTAGAACTCAAGCCATTGCCACCAAATCTCAAATACTTATACTTTTTAAGTGGTGAGAGATTACCTGTTATAATTGCTAATAATATTTCTTTTGAACATGAAGAAAAACTTTTGAATCTTTTGAGGGATAACATCAGGGAAATAGGGTTGACCTTTGATGAAATATCAGGTATTATCCCATCCATTTTCATGCATAGGATTCTTTTGGAGGATGAGGATAAATCAGTTAGGCAGCCACAGAGGAGACTGAATCCAACTCTTCTGGAAGTTGTTAAAAAAGAAGTTGAAAAATTGTTCAAGGTAAGAATAATTTATCCCATTTCAGATTCCCAGTGGGTGAGTCCTATTCAGGTTATGCCTAAGAAAAGTGGTGTTACTATTATTAAAAATGAGAAAGATGAGTTAGTTCCAATGAGGGTGAAAAATAGTTGGTGTGTGTGTATTGATTATAGGAAACTAAATCCGTCCACTCGCAAGGACCATTTACTTCTCCCATTTATTGATCAAATGCTTGAGAGACTAGCTGGGAGGACACATTATTTTTTCTTGGATGAATTTTATGGATATTTTCAGGTTCCTATTTCTCTGGAGTATTAGGAGAAAACTACATTCACCCATCCCTTCAGCACATTTTCTTATTGGAGTATTCCATTTGGACTTTGAATTTCCCTAGGTACCTTCCAGAGATGCATGGTGAGTATTTTTATTTTATTTTATTGAGACCTGTATGGAGGTATTTATGGTTGATTTTATAGTCTATGGATCTTGATTTGATTATTGTATCTTCAGTTTGGGAAAGGTGTTGAATCATTGTATTGATAAGAATCTGGTATTGAACTTTGAAAAGTATCATTTCATGGTAGATAATGGCATTGTCTTAGGGAAGGTGGTGTCAAAACATGGAATAGAGTTTGATAGATCTAAGGTAGATATTATTTCATCCCTACCATATCCTTCATGTGTACGTGATGTTAGATATTTCATAGGGAATGCAGGATTTTATCGATGCTTCATCAAAGATTTTAGAAAGATTTCTCTCCTTATGTCACAATTACTTCAAAAGGATTCAGATTTTGTGTTTGATTGTTCTTTCAGGACTTCCTTTGATGAGATAAATAAGTATCTGACCACTCCACCGATCATACATCCCCCACAATGGGAGATTCCTTTTGAGCTTATGTGTGATGCCTCCAACTTCACGGTTGGAGCTGTCTTATCTCAGAGGGTGGAGGGATGTTCACATGTGATCGCCTATGCTTCAAGGACATTGGATTCGGCCCAATCAAACTACACAACCATAGAAAAGGAGTTTTTATGTTATATTTTCTTTAGATAAATTCCATTCATATTTATTAGGCTCTAAAGTAGTTGTTTTTTCTGACCATGCATCTCTGAGGTACCTCATGAAGAATCCAGATGCGAAATCCAAGATTATTTGATGGATGATTCTTCTTCAAGAATTTGATATTGAGATAAATGACAAGAAGGGGTCAGAAAACCTAGTGACGGACCACATGAGTAGGATTACTCACACACTAGGGGATGACACCTTGTACCAAGTACCACTTCAGGACACTTTCCCTAATGATAATATTTATTCCATCTCAGGTACACATCCTTGGTATGCTGATTTAGTTAGCTACATTGTTGCCTTTGAAATCACTATAAATTTAATGAAACATCAAGTCCAAAAGTTAAATAATGAGTCTATATTTTATGTGTGGGATGATCCCAACTTATGGTACATGTATAGTGATCAAGTTATTTGGAGGTGTGTTCCTGATCATGAGTTTGAGTCTGTTTTACATTTTTGTCATACACTTTCTTGTGGTGGACACTTTGGACCCCAATGGACAACTAGGAAAGTCTTAGACTCTGGATTATATTTTCATATCTTATTCCATGATTCTCATCTATTTTGTAAGTCGTTCTCTCATTTCCAACATATTGGGAACATTTCTAAGAGACACGAGACCCCCCAACAACCCATACTACTCTGTGAGATTTTTGATGTATGAGGCATTGATTTTATGGGTCATTTTAGAAATTCTTTTGGTTTCTTGTACATTTTGGTTTTTGTTGATTATGTGAGTAAATGGGTGGAGTCCAAGGCCACTAGGATTGATGATTCTCATGTTGTAGTGGACTTTGTCAAGAAATAGATTTTTTTGTAGGTTTAGAGTACCAAAGGCTATCATCAGTGACCAAGGGACACACTTCTGCAATCAGAATTTCTCTTCCCTCCTTCAGAAGTATGGGGTGACACACAAAACATCAACACCATACCACCCCCAAACAAATAGATAGGATAATATTTAAAATCGTGAGTTGAAACAAATTTTGGAGAAAATTGTGCTGCCGAATAGGAAGGATTGGAGCAAGTGCTTGGATGATTCACTATGGGCTTATAGAACAACATACAAGACACCCATCGGTATGTCCCTATTTCGGATTGTTTTTGGGAAAATGTGTTATCTCCCTATGGAAGTTGAGAATCAGAATTATTGGGCTATAAATAAATGAAACATGGATTTGGACCATGTTGGAATTCAAAGGAAGATGCGAATTCAAGAGCTTGAGGAGATTCAATTGTCTTCATATGAGAACTTAAGGCTCTACAAGGAATGATCAAAAGAATCTCATGATATAATGATCCAACAAAGGGAGTTTCATGGAGGAGATAAAGTCATTCTCTACAGTTCATGACTGAAGCTGATGCCTGGTAAATTGTATTATAGATGGTTAGGTCCTTATATTGTATCTAATGTTTTTCCTTATAGTGTAGTGGAGATCGCACAAGAGGACACTATAAGGATCTTTACAGTCAACGGGCAATATTTGAAGAAATAAATTGAGGGAATTCCAACTGATGTAGTGGATTTCATCACACTGCATGACCCCATCATCACTTGAGCATATCATGTTGTTCTTAACCCTTTCACTTTTATATTCTTTGTGCTATTTAAAATTATACATTTTATGTGCATATATCATCTCATAGGTTCACATTGAGGACAATGAAATATTTTAAGTGTGGGGGAGGGGACAACATTATGGGGTAGATATCTAGGATTTTTATTTGTGTATTTTGTGTGTATTTTTTGTTAAGTTTTTGGTTAAAATTTTGAAAAAAAAACAAAAAAACAAAAAAACAAAAAAACAAAAAAACAAAAAAATTAATAAAAAAATATACATCATGTAACATTATCATGTGAAACATATTGAAAATTCATGTTTTCAAAATTCGTTAGTAGAATTATAATCATGAGTAATATTTCATCATTCAGGGTTGATTTTTATAAAAATTGAAGTCATTGATGATATGAATGGTTGTGTCATTATAAAACCTTTAAGATTTTGACATCATTATTTGTGATATTTGTTCACGGTAAATTGTTTCATTGATTTCTCCACACAAATTTTCACTCAACCATGACTTGTTAAATATTTCCTACTCAATTGAAGGTATAGTCAAGTTAGGTAAAAAAATCATTGGTTGATCCATATGTTTGTTTCTCTTCCAACCAGTTTCATTACTGTACTGAATTAACCTATGCATGTATACCTATTATCTGACTACTTTATTCCCTCAAAAACAATATATGGGTTGTGTCTTGGACAGGTCAAAAACCACTCTTCATTGACCTTTTATATTGTTATAAATATTACAATTAGTGTTGTGAGGAGATCAAACATGGGTTGAGAGTTGAGTGTGAGATTTGTTCTAAGTGAAACTTAAAAAAAACAAAAAATAAATAAATGGGGGGAGTGATGAAATGTACAACATATGGGGATATCTAGGTTGGGAGCATAAGCTTCCACTTTTGGGAATATTAAGTAAGTGGGTCTTGAAATTAGATTATAAAGTAATGTAGAACAATTTAAATGAATTGAACTAGGTAATAATAATTGTTTTACTTGAGTTTAATATATTGAATAAAGGTTAGATTTATGAGCTTGGAATTGTTTACACACAAACATGTGGAGAATTAGTGGCATGGTAGACCTATGACTTGTTTCACTATGATTAGTGTTATGAATCGCACTAGATTTTTTTTAAACAATTTATTAGACAATGAATTTAAAACTTATTGATATTGACTCTTGAATGGATTCTTACTTTGCCTATAATTTTACTATGGATTGAGAAATATGAATATGCATATCTTGTCATAATTTTTTCGAATACATGATATGAGGTTTTTCCCAGGAGTGCAAAAGAGTAAGTGTGGGAGAGTTGATAAAACAAATTTTTATTGAATATTTTTTTAATAATAAATGATAAAATTTCCTCAAATTGTGTTAAATATTTTTATTTATAAAATATTTGGGATTAGATCATTCATTTAAAAATTTGATGGAAATTCCAGTTTTAGCCTTTATAATGAACAGTAGTATTTCGAAGATGAATTTTTTATATTTATTATATGAACTTGAAATTTCCTAACTATGTTAAAAACTTAATGGGATACAACTTTTGTTCATGACATTAGAGCTAAATAGTGAATTTGGTTGGACTAAATGGACCATGAAGTCAAAGGTGGGATGGACCCACGAGATTGGACATCAGTTCTATATTTGGGCCATAACTTCTTCATATGTGCTTGGATTAGGCCCAACTTTTGAGAGGATCTCTTCAACCCAATTATACACAAATCATTATTCTGTAAGAACATATGGTTCACGAATTTTGGAGGTAAAATGAATAGTGAAAGTTGGATTAAAATATATGGCCGAGATTCCCCATTCACACTTGAAACCACTTTGAACCTAGCCATCCCTCCACTCTATAAATTGGTGTTTTTCTCATTTGGAGGGGTTGGAACGTGTATTAGGAGATTTAAGGTAGAGGATAATTGTTTTAACTCAAATTATATAACCATTTTAATAGGGGTATCTCATGAATAAAGGATCCCCTCATCAAAGCCTTCTTCTTCTTCTTCTTCATGTTGTAATGTTTGCATTTTCATAATAAACTTATTTATTATTGTTTTATTTATTATATTTTATTCTGTTTTGTTCAAATTTACTCTTCTATTAATATTCATTATTGGTTTGGAATCAAGAGTAGAAATGATATTGGGTTCTACCCTCTCTAAACCTTTGCACATGTAAAATGTTTCTACGATGACTACACTGCCCATGGAAGAGTAGTTCTTTTTAATAATAAATCTACCTATTACCATATTCATTCATTTATTTTGAATTAATGATCTAATCTAATTCACTTAATATGATCTATTAATTTAGTTTTCAATTTAAATGAAACTAATAAATCTATTTAACAATTGACACAAAAACACGTGAGGTCCGGATTTGTGTAAATTGTGAGAGTGCGATCTTAATCAGTAATACAAGACCACATGTGATAATTTTTTATAGTTCAAATAGAATACCTAAACTCAATTAATTATCTTTTCCGGAGCTTATATGTTCTCTAATTAACCACTGACCATAAGCTAACCTAATAACATCAATCAAATTAGGGTGCTACAATTTCATGTTTCGAAGCTATCCTAGGGTTTAAATAATTTCATATTTATGGTTAAGTTAACACCCGTAGGGTTATAGGGTTAAAATATTAGGGTATTATAATTAAGTTGATGTTAATTTAAATGATATTGATAAATAATTGAGTGAATAGGTAGAGTTAGATCAATTATTCCTTTTAAATATTTTCTAAAAAAATATCTTCTTGTTGTGCCATTTTAATCAAGCTTCATTTCAAAAATTGTTTGGTTCACTATGCTAGATACCCTGAGGGGGGGGGGGGGTGAATCAGGGTATGAAAAATTAAAACAATTACCCTTTTGATCTTGTTTTTTTGTTAGACAAAACTCTCTTTTCTCTATCCTTTCCATTGCAGAGTATGAATAAACCTTAAAGCACGCACTTGACACAACAATTTTACTTGGTTCAACCTCAATAGGCTACGTCCAAGGAGCATACACCAGTAATGTGTCAATGTACCAAATCTAGTATAAGTGCACTACTGTTTAAAAGTTCTAAGAGAACTCAATGTCCCTCCTGGTTTATAACCACTCACAATTTGAGAACTCACTTCTCTCTCAGCTGAAGTGATCTCAATATTTCTTCAGAAGATCCACTCACAGTTTATGGACTTGTAGGTCTCTTCATTATCACTAATGAATACATACTCCACTATATATAGATGCTCTATTGAATTTCAAAATTCATCCACCGATGAATAACCCTTTGCCTCTGATCATTGGAAAAAAACCATGGGAAATACCTTTGAAAAGCACCGTACTTCGTGAAGCTCCCAATTTCGCGAAGTTCAAACACGCCTTTGCAAAGTCCCTATCTTTTCGCGAATCACACAACTTCACAGAGCTCGTAGCCTCATGGAGCACACTACTTCATAGAGATCAATCCTCTAAAAAGAGCAAGACTTCACAAATCTTAGGCCACTGTAGAGCTCAAGCCATCAATAAACGACTTCCTTCACGAAGCTCATTGTGCCAACGCATAACACACCTCTTTTGCGGAGCTAGATTAGCTGCCGTGAAGCTCATTATTTCATAAAGATCACTGCCTCCATGAACCACCTTCGTGATTTGGGAGAAATAAATTTTTCTTGGAAAACTCTCTTCTTCTCTTGAGGTGGTTGAGGTCTATTTATAGGCGATTCCACTGACCATCGTACCATCCGTGCGAAGTCAGCGCCACATCAGCTCAAATCGCGAAGCTCTGAAATTTCCACCAAAATTATCTCTATATCGTGAAGCACCATGTAAATTTTCAGATCACAGAGCTCTTCTTAATCACGGATCATTCCGTCAATTCCTTCGTGCCACCACCGAAAAGATTCTCCACAATTATCTTCACCTATTCTATTCTTGAAGCTCATCTTAACTGTGAAGAACAACATCAACATTCTTTATGTATTCACGAAAACCTCATCAAGAAGCCCATATTCACAAAAATAATGCCTTTTACATATTTTGATGAGATCTTCAAGGAAATCCATATTTCGCGAGGTTCACCAAACTCCAAATTTTGGACCCCAATTTTTTTTTCAAACACTGTAAAACAGTGCCACCTTATATCTGCTCTTTTTGTACTACCTCCAGATCTTTAATTCCTTTGTCATGGTTCTTTTTCAAAATGAATTTTCAAAAAAATCTCTATAACTTTACAATTCACTGTGGAAACCTACATTGTAAACAAAAACAACCAACCCCAAAATGTTTCAATGTTACCTTCAGGGATTTTTTCCCAACAATCTACCCCTTTGAATTTGTTGAAAACTATTCTCAGAATTATTTTCTACACTTTGCTACCTCACTGAGTCTCCTTCCATCATCCACCATACTTCACCTCTTACAATTCAGATAGATACCAAAGATTCACTCACCACATACTCTAAACCCACATGAGCAATGCTCGGTGTGAGAAACAAGAGTATTATGAAAATTTCATCAATTAATCACTTAATTGATGACACCAATCATTGATACCATAATGATACCAATTTCTGATCACTGGAAACCTTATAACACCATTCCAATGCCACTCTTATTCTTTTATCACAATCCCTAGCTATCATGATATCTATTCATTGATTTATCACTTCTAGCATCGTTAGATTTAATACTCTCCCCGTATCTTATTTCTCCCCCCTATCTCACTGCTCCACCTTTCAGCTTATCCTCGTGTCTTTGACTAAGAAATTTTCTCCCTTCCTTAGCCACAGTTTATCCCCCTTGAGGAGTCACTATTTCTCCCCCTTTCTCAACTAACCCAAATGTCACGCCTCTATGGTTTGAGAAATTAGAAAGAACACATATTATAACAATAGAGAAAAACACACCATACCTCGAGAAGGGGGGGGGGGGGTCCCCACATCTACACTTTCTCAAGTAAGGGGAGTCGATTAGAATCCTATATCTAGTCGACGCATCTCAAAAACTTCCTTGGGTAAGGCTTTTGTCAAAATGTATGAAACCTATAGCTCTATAGGCACATACTCCAACTATAAGGACCCAACATTAAACATTACTTATTATTTAATTAAATGAATAATTCACATTGAAGAAATTTTCAGGTTTAGAGTTTTAGAGAATTAGGACATAACTATTACATCTCAAAGGTTACAAAGTAGACACATCTACTCAGCTTCCATTTTTTTTCAAAAAAATAAAAACTCTTGAACAAAAGAGTCATGTATAGTTCCTTGTTTTAGACAACCAGACATTTCCTTGATCCCATCCTTGACCCTATTCAACTTTATGTCCTGTGAAAAACATTTCAAAAAGACTCGGGATGAGCATAAAAAGCTCAGTAAGGGTTATAAAAATACGTAAAGAAAACACTAGTCCATGTATACATAAGAATCAATGAAATTATACTTTACTCATAAAGCATAATCAATTTAACATACCTCATGAAATCATAAGATTTACGAATAAATCCTAGAAATCATAAGACCTAAAGGTAACTTGAGGCATTCATAACATTCTTACGTAGGGAGTAACCCTCATGGTTACGTTTGGAATACCCATCGCAATATATTCCCTAAATCTCTTCGGAGAAACCTTAATGTTTAACTCCTTCGCGTTACCCAATGCATTGGAGAGCTATATCGGGCTCACCTGCCCTTAGTTTATCACAGAACCACCCATCTTCATAAAAAATTCCCAAGAATCATAACATAATCATAACACATAAATTAAGAGTAAATGAAAGATAAAATTCCCACATTGCAATAACAATATAACATTTTAAGATATTGAAGTAATGAATCCATTCAAAAAAACAATTTTCAAAACCATTTAAAACATTTAATAAAGATATTTTTGAATCAAAGTGTCCCATACCACTTTAAAGCTTTTAAAATTTTGAACCATTAATATCCATATGAATAAATCCTTAAAACCATTTTGAAAACATGGATATTAATGAGAAATATTTATAAGAATAAATCATTAAAACATTTAAAACGATATTTTAGTTAAAGGGTTTTTAACAAAATGAGAGACACTTGAATACAATAATTGAGGAATAACATTTAATCAGAACTTTATAATATCATGAGAATAAAGGGATTCATGATATAAAATTCCAAAGGACAGTATATACACCATATAAGAGTGAATTGGTGTATAACAACAATGAAGTCTCAATAGAAATGTAAGATGAGATGAAATCCCTTATAAAGAAGGTATCCTTAAATTAAGGATAAATCAATCTCATAATTACGTGTGAAAAATATAAATACACCCAATATAAGTGGATATTAATTGTAAAACAACCTGAGGTCATTCACACATATTCATAGGATGACATATTCAATAACAACATGTTGAACCCAAAGAAATTGAAATTGGGTTAAGAAGTTCCCTTGGTAAAATTCGACAACCTAACGACGTCACTTTAAAATTCATAAAATTAATTGATGAGAGAGAAAATGGTATCTCATCACTTGGACATAAAATTTAAATCAATAAGGATATATAAGAACATATCCCAACATAAAAATATGTAAATTAAAAGACATAACAAAATAAGTATTTTAAAAAGTGGAGTGTGAAAGGTTCCCTTACCGATTTGGGAAACTTTTGAAACGTACACCCCATGAAAGAAGGGTCATACAATGAAGATGTAAATACCCATAAATGAGAATATATTATAAAAATAGTAAAATAATGGGCATTACATACATCATACAAAAGGAAATAGTGGCCAATGTAGAATGAATCTCACGGGAATAAACTTTGGTCAATTTATAATTGCTCAAGGACCTCATTTAAATATTATTATTCATTTAATATCACATATTATAATGTTATAATAATTGTTTAATAATGTTAGTTCATATTAGACGTTTTTGCCGATGTTTGGTACATGAGTAAAAAAAATGAACTTGTTTGAAAATGATTTCCCATGTAGTTATAAGTAAATAATTTCCAGAATAGTATTAATGATTAAAATATCATATATATCCAGTACATATTCATTTTATACTATTCCATAACATTTGGAGATAAAAAATGAAAAGCACCGTTCATGGAGACGGTAGACCGTACGTACGCATGAACGCTACATTCATTTTTTTGTCATATTAATGGAATTAAAAATAAATGAGATATATATATATATTATAATTACATTATAATATATATGTTATATAGGTCACATATGTTCATTAATTTCATTCTTTATACATTCCATGTATTTCATGAACGAGTCACATCACTTGAGGGGGCGGTAGTCCACACTTCCTCATATGAAATTATCGCATTTGCACAACATGCAAAGAATAAAGGTATGTTTTAAATATAAAATACAGAAGAATATAGTAAACATAAATACCATATATATCATATATAAAATATAGTGACATCATAATGTCCACCTTTAAAGGTGTTAAAAGAATATTGAACAATCATCATTTCGTGAGGCAGAAAACCGCCAACCACAGAAACAGTATGTTCTTTAACCATTAGACGAAGGTGTGTGTAGGTGTAGCTCTAATACTTCTCATAAAAACATCCTAATATATTTAAGATAATGGTGTTTTTACAAAATAAAGGAATAAAAAGATTTTAGGGGGTTGGAGAAGCAAAATAAAACATAAGAACACAAGAGAAGACACTACCTTTAAATCGGGTAACTCCTCTTGGTTTGAACCAAAAGGGTTTCTTGAAGAGTATTATGACAAATGTGAGGCTTCAATGATGAAGAGAAGAATGTGAAGAGATGAAATGGGAAGGGGTTGGCCGAGCCAAAGGCTTGAGAGGTGTGGGTAAGGTGGTAGAGGTGGGGGCCTTTTATAAGAGGAGAGGAGGGTCACTCTTGGAAAGTCTTGAAAAGTAACATTATTATAAAATTATTTTCGGATTTTAAAGGTCCCAAAATTATATATTTCTAGGATAAGGTAATAATAGTTTGAAATCCAGACATACAATAGGTTTTTTACAAGTTTAGGTCTTAGATTTTACATTATCTTTTCATTTTATTTAAATCGTTAAATAATGAGGTAATCTCTGCATCATTATGGTGTCATAAATAATTTAATTTATTTAATGTCTAAAAATTATAAAAAAAATATCATGATGTAGGAAAGTTTTTTATATTTCTAATGAATATTTATAGTCAAAAATATTACCTGTATAACCCCATGTAAAAATTGTTTTAGTAAAACAACACATGTTTGTGACATTTTAATTTTAACTTTAAATAAAAAGTTATTAATGTCATTTTCCTACCAAAGTGGCTCAATGGGGTCACAAAGTTGACCCATGGATTTTATTGGTCGGCCATGACTCATACAATAAGGGTAGGACATGTGTCAAGGTCATTTCATATTATTATAACATTATCTTTACTTTAAATTACACTAATTACCTTTAATCGTGATTAATAAAACTTAGAAGTTACTATTCACCAAAAAAATTATTTTAATCCCATTGAACCACATTTTACATCCTAATGACAACCATGTATGTCAGATTTTTGAAATTCAAATCACAGAAGTGGTAAAGTTTCATTTAAACGAAAAATCAGTTTTTAAACTACCACTTAGTGGTTTCACTATTCATCAAAAATTGAAGTTTTTCAGAAAAATACCAAAAATTTACCCTAAGCTATATTTAATATTACGAATTCAAAAATGATTTCTATTTTACAAAATTCAAAACATATAAGTTACATTAATTAATTTAATAATTTATTCCCGCTGTCAGAACAAATAGCGTGTTTTTATGAAACAATATATATCAAAAGATTGACACTAGTTTAAGTCCAATTTTAAAGTGAAATTAATTACAATTACCACCATTGGATTAAATGGTAAAAATATATTCTAATTTCACTTTAAAAACAATTCAAAATATTATATAATAATATAAATAAGTTATATTAAAAAGAGGTTTTGAATAAAAATACAACATTTTCACTTATTCATTAAAAATAAACTTTATCGTAAAAATACCAAAAAATTACACAAAGTAAATTTTGATGTCCCGATTTTAAATAAGATTTTATTTTGTCAAATATAACACATAAAATTGTAAAAAAGTGGATTTCAAAGAGGTTCTCCATCAAAAGGCGATTAATCGACCTTTTAAAGAATATTAAAATTTTTACGCTTAAAATTGGATTCATTCACATTTATAATCCTCTAACATTTATTGTAAAAAGTAAAAATATTTGAAAAACATATATAATCATTTTTTAGTTAGTTCTGTTCATTCCCGTCATTACAACGGCTAGGTGTTAACTACCATTTAAAATAAAATTATTTTATTATTAGAGTGCAACGTAAGATTTCAAAGGAACTCGTTGTTGCGTATTGGGTAAGCCATAGAGCATAGCGGTCCCTTTAAATTAATATTAACATTTTATTCACAAATAGGGATACATATAAAAATGTCATATTCTCTATTTACTTGGGGTGTTACATCCTTCCGCCCTTTTGGGAATTGCATCCTCGCAATTTTAAAATTGGGCTCGGAAACATCATTGAAAGTCCCACATCAGAACAAGAGTCGGTAAAACAATCACTTTAAAAGAAAGAAAGAGAAGTACAGAGGTCACCTGAGTTAACCCATACTAGGATTCCATGTAGGAAAAAATGGATATGGAAGAAAAATCAAAGGGTCATGTTCTGAGGGAGAGTGATAGAAAACATGTTTAGGAGAAAGTTAACCACAAGAAAATCACAAACTTATGGTGGGTTAAATGCTATTCGATTCCCCAGAAGGAAAAGTTAATAGACAAAATTTTTTTAAGTTACTTTTCATTGAGGAATTTATTTTTTATATTAAGGAAACATACTTATTTTTCGTGTTGACTTTCAACTTTTACTAGATTTCTTACACAAACTCATACTTTCCCCAAATGATGAGTATTTAGGAAGACTTGTTCACATTAAGAGTACTATAATAAACTTCTAGAGAATCACCTAATCCACAAAAGATAACTATATATTTTCCATGTCTTTAGATCTCAACCAAAACCAAACCAAAAAGTTTAGTACGAGATCAGATAATACCCAAAAAAGATATTTTTTTTACAAAAAGAAAAACTACTCCTAATCTCCAAAATTTGTCAAACAAAACCCAAAGTTCAACAAAGACCATTCAATAAACATCTATCCATAAAATTTTTCAAAGTAAACCCAACTAAGATTGAAACCCAAATATTTGAAGGATTTAATCACATAGTCTCCCAAGGTACAAATTAACATTTATCTCCAAATAATATCAGTTGATCTTAAAGTCTCATACTGAAAAGTAATTAACCTAATCACATATCCTCCATGATAGATTAATAATTTCCATATATAACCCAAAATCAACTTACTCTTGATTCATAAAATCATCCAACTAAAAAAAAATTAGTCAAACTAACCAGGGACTTCACGTAGTCCAGTGGTAGGCGATAAATACCAGTCGCACTTTGGTTGTGGGTTCGATTCCCGCTGCTTTGTCTGACGCGACGGGTTGTCACACGGTCTGTGTGTTGTCCTTTTTCCAAAACTATATAATTCTTAAAACATTCCCCAAAACGAGATAAAATATTCAAAATAACCATAAAATAAATTAACCTCAAGTTTATCTCATGTCGTTCATATTCCATCATAACATATAGTAACCCATAATTACCTCAAAAGTAAGGATCATATAAACCCTAATGGTTACCTTTATAATTATTACCTGAACTTCAATGTTGAGTTGGTTCTGTTGTACATGATGTATTAGAGAACTCACCAAGGTTCAAGTGGTTGATCATGACACCTGATAGTAGGTTTAGAATAACCGCGATATTTCTCATTGAATCCCCCATTTCATCCAGTCTCTTAATCAGAGAACCACCACAGTTTCCTTCAAACCCATTGTCACTTTGGTGCCTGCTAGATCCATCCATTTACTAAAACCATAAATGTCAGTGTGAGTATATCAACAAAATCATTATATACTAAAGAGGAAGATAAACACTAAGATATACTTATCCAAGTTATCTCAAACTCATTCCAACCTTTAAAAATAACAATGAATCTATCTAATATAATAACCACTGTGGTTATACACAACTTCTCACTTAACACTATAACCTCTAAAGTTATCTAAACCATCTTCTGATACCAACTATAAGGACCCATCCTTAAACATTAATTATTATTGAATTAAATGAATAATTCACATTGAGGATCTTTTTAGGTTTAGAGTTTTAGAGAATTAGGACATAACTATTACATCTCAAAGTTTACAAAGTAGACACATCTACTCAGCTTCCATTTTTCTCACAAAAATAAAAACTCTTGAACAAAAGAGTCATGTCTAGTTCCTTGTTTTAGACAGCCTGACATTTCCTTGATCCCATCCTTGACCCTATTCAACTTTATGTCCTGTGAAAAACATTTCAAAAAGACTTGGGATGAGCATAAAAAGCTCAGTAAGGGTTATAACAATACGGAAAGAAAACATTAGTCCATGTATACATAAGAATCAATGAAATCATACTTTACTCATAAAGCATAAGCAATTTAACATACCTCATAAAATCATAAGATTTACGAATAACTCATAGAAATCATAAGACCTAAAGGTAACTTGAGGCCTTAATAACATTCTTATGTAGGGAGTAACCCTCATGGTTACGTTTGGAATACCCATCACAGTATATTCCCTAAATATATTCAGAGAAACCTTAACGTTTAACTCCTTCTCGTTACCCAATGCATTGGAGAGCTATATCGGGCTCACCCGCCCTTAGTTTATCACGGAACCAACCGTCTTCATAAAAAATGCCCAAGAACCATAACATAATAATAACACATAACTTAAGCATAAAGGAAAGATAAAATTCCCACATTGCAATAACAATCTAACATTTTAAGATATTGAAATAATGAATCCATTCAAAAAAACCATTTTCAAAACCATTTAAAACATTTAATAAAGAGATTTTTGAATCAATGTGTCCCATACCACTTTGAAGCTTTTCACATTTTAATCCATTGATATCCATATGAATAAATCCTTAAAACTTTTTTGAATACATGGATATTAATGAGAAATATTGATAAGAATAAATCATTAAAACATTTAAAATGATATTTTAGTTAAAGGGTTTTTAACAAAATGAGAGAAACTTGAATACAATAATTGTGGAATAACATTTAATCAGAACGTTATAATATCATGAGAATAAAGGGATTCATGATATAATATTCCAAAGGACAGTATATACACCATATAAGAGTGAATTGGTGCATAATAATAATGAAGTCTCAATAGAAATGTAAGATGAGATGAAATCCCTTATAAAGAAGGTATCCTTAAATTAAGGATAAATAAATCTCATAATTACTTGTGAAAAATATAAATACACCCAATATAAGTGGATATTAAGTGTAAAAAAACCTGAGGTCATTCACACATATTTATATGATTACATATTCAATAACTACATGTTGAACCCAAAGAAATCGAAATTGGGTTGAGAAGTTCCCTTGGTAAAATTCGACAACCTAACAGCATCACTTTAAAATTCATAAAATTAGTTTATGAGAGAGAAAATGGTATCTAATCACTTGGAAATAAAATTTACATCAATAAGGATATATAAGAGCATATCCCAACATTAAAATATGTAAACTAAAATACATAACAAAATAAGTATTTTAAAAAGATGAGTGTGAAAGGTTCCCTTACCTATTTGGGAAACTTTTGAAACGTACTCCCCATGAAAGAAGGGTCATACAATAAAGATGTAAATACCCATAAATGAGAGTATATTATACAAATAATAAAATAATGGGCAGTACATACATCATACAAAAGGAAATAGTGGCCAATGTAGAATGAATCTCACGGGAATAAAAAGTGAGATGAAAATCCCCTTATGAAAATTCGGTAGCCTAACGACGCCACATAAAACTTCCAAAAATGCATTGATGAGATCAAATAGTGTCTCTAATAATATGAACATAAAAAGTACAGAACGAGGAATATAAAAGAACATCCCTAAACATAAGAAATATTAGCTTAAAAGAAATGACATAAAAGAGAGTACTTAAAAAGAAAGAGAGAGGTAGGATCCCTTACCTCAAGTCCGACTTGTCTTGTTCGTTTCATTATATTCCTGAATAACAAACTTTGGTCAATTTATAATTACTTAAGGACCTACTTTAAAGATTATTACTCATTTAATATCACATATTATAATGTTATAATAATTGTTTAATAATGTTAATCATATCAGACATTTTTACCGATGTTTGGTACATGAGTAAAAAAATGAACTTGTTTGAGAATGATTGACCATGTAGTTATAATTAAATCATTTCCAGAATATTATTAATGATTAAAATATCATATATATCCAGTACATATTCATTCTATACTATTCCATAACATTTGGAGATAAAAAATGAAAAGCACCGTTCATGGAGACGGTAGGCCGTACGTACGCATGAACGCTACTTTCATTTTTTTGTCATATTAATGGAATTAAAAATAAATGAGATATATCTATATATTATAATTAAAGTATAATATATATGTCATATAGGTCACATATGTTCATTAATTTCATTCTTTATACATTCCATTTATTGCATGAATGAGTCACATCACTTGAGGGGGCGGTAGTCCACACTTCCTCATATGAAATTATCGCATTTACACAACATGAAAAGAATAAAGGTATGTTTTAAATATAAAATACAGAAGAATATAGTAAACATAAATACCATATATATCATATATAAAATATAGTGACATCATAATGTCCACCTTTAAAGGTGTTAAAAGAATATTGAACAATCATTATTTCGTGAGGCAGAAGATCGCCAACCACAGAAAAAGTATGTTCTTTAACCATTAGACGAAGGTGTGTGTAGGTGTAGCTCTAATAATTCTCATAACAACATCCTAGTATATTTAAGATACTTTTGTTGTTAAAAAAGAAAGTAATAAAAAGAGTTTAGGGGGTTGGAGAAGCAAAATAAAACATAAGAACACAAGAGAAGACACTACCTTTAAATCGGGTAACTCCTCTTGGTTTGAACCAAAAGGGTTTCTTGAAGAGAATTATGCCAAAGGTGGGGCTTAAATGATTAAGAGAGGGATTCTGAGAGATGAAATAGGCAGGGTTTGGCCGATCCAAAGGCTTGAGAGTTGTGGGTAAGGTGGTAGAGGTGGGGGCCTATTATAAGAGGAGAGGAGGGGCACTCTTGGAAAGTCTTGAAAAGTAACATTATTATAAAATTATTTTCCTATTTTAAAGGTCCCAAAATAATATATTTCGAGGATAAGGTGATAAAAGTTTGAAATCCACACATCCAATAGGTTTTTGACAAGTTTAGGTCTTAGATTTTACATTATCTTTTCATTTTATTTAAATTGTTAAATAATGAGGTAATCGCTGCATCATCATGGTGTCATAAATAATTTAATTTATTTAATGTATAAAAATTATGAAACAAATATCATGAGGTAGGAAATATTTTTATCTTTCTAATTAATATTAATAGTAAAAAATATGACCTGTATAACCCCATGTAAAAATTGTTTTAGTAAAACAACACATGTTTGTGACATTTTAATTTTAACTTTAAATAAACAGTTATTAATGTCATTTTCCTACCAAAGTGGATCCATGGGGTCCCCAAGTTGACCCATGTATTGTCGTGGTCGGACATGACTCATCCAATAATTGTATGACATGTGTCAAGGTCATTTCATATTATTATAACATTATCTTTACTTTAAATTACACTAATTACCTTTAATCGCGATTACTAAAACTTAAAAATTACTATTCACCAAAAAAAATTATTTTAATCCCATTGAACCACATTTTACATCCTAATGACAACCATGTATGTCAAATTTTTGAAATTAAAATCACAGAAGTGGTAAAGTTTCATTTAAACAAAAAATCAGTTTTTAAACTACCACTTAGTGGTTTCACTATTCATCAAAAAATGAAGTTTTTCAGAAAAATAACAAAACATTCACCCTAAGATATATTTGATATTCCGAATTTAAAAATGATGTATATTTTAAAAAATTAAAAACATATAAGTTACATTAATTAATTTAATAATTAATTCCCGCTGTCAGAACAAATAGCGTGTTTTTATGAAACAATATATATCAAAAGATTGACACTAGTTTAAGTCCAATTTCAAAGTGAAATTAATTCCAATGACCACCATTGGATTAAATGGTAAAAATATATTATAATTTCACTTTAAAAAAAATTCAAAAGATGATCTAATCATATAAATAAATTAGATTGAAAAGAGGTTTTGAATAAAAATACAACATTTTTCACTTATTCATTAAAAATGAACTTTATCATAAAAATACCAAAAATTTACACAAAGTAAATTTTGATGTCCCGATTTTAAAGAAGAATTTATTTTGTCAAATATATCACATAAAATTGTCAAAAAGTGGATTTAAAAGAGGTTTGCCATCAAAAGGCGGTTAATCGACCTTTTAAAGAATATTAGAATGTTTACGCTTAAAATTGGATTCATTCACATTTTTAATCCTCTAACATTTATTGTAAAAAGTAAAAATATTTGAAAAACATATATATTCATTTTTTAGTTAGTTCTGTTCATTACAGTCATTACAATGGCTAGGTGTTAACTACCATTAAAAATAAAATTATTTTATTATTAGAGTGCAACGTAAGATTTCAAAGGAACTCGTTGTTGCATATTGGGTAAGCCATCAAGCATAGCGTTCCCTTTAAATTAATATTAACATTTTATTCAAAAATATATATAAATATAAAAATTTCATATTATTTATTTACCTGGGGTGTTACACCAACTTAACGATTCTATGCTCAACCTTTTCATTGATAAAATGATAATTTATCTCAATATGCTTTGTCCTTGAGCGATGAACTGGTTTTTTGCTGATATTTATAACACTTGAGTTATTGCACTGAATTCTGATCGAAGACTTCACTTCAACTCCCATATCATTAAGCTGCTGCTTCATCCATAATAACTGTGTGCAAGCTTGAGTGGAGGAAATATACTCAGCTTCTACGGTGCACAATGAAATGAAATTTTTCTTAATGATTATCCAAGAAATTCACAAACCAACAATATAAAAATCACCTCTTGATGTTGATTTCCTGTCATCTTCTGAACTGGCCCAATCTTCATATGAATATCCCAATAACTCTTGCATAGATTTGTCGTTATACATCAACCCGAAATCCATAGTTCCTTTGATATAATGAAGTATTCTTTTCACTGAAAGCAAGTGGATTTCATTGGGATTACTTTGATATCACGCTGCTTGGCATGTGGAAAAAACAATATCAGGTCTCATCGTTGTCAGGTACAGTAAACTCCTAATAATCTGCTTGTATTCTATGATATTAAATGCCTTTCCATTATAATATTTTGATAAATTCATCTGGGTAGCAACCAGAGTCTTCATCTCATTGTAATTTTCCATTCCAAATCTTCTCAGAACCTCCTTGGCAGATTTGGATTGAGAAATGAATGTGTCATTCCTTCCTTGTGTCACCTGTAAACCAAGGAAAAATTCCATCTCACCAATCATAGACATTTCGAACTCATGTTTCATGAATTTGGAAAACTGTCTGCACTATGCTTCATCTGATCTTCCAAATATCATGTCATCGACATAAACCAGCACCATCATCCTTTGATTACTATTGTTGTTGAAATAGAGATTGTAATCAACTCTACCACAATGGAAACCCAACTTCTTCAAATACTAATCAAGTATTGAGTATCATGATCTTGGTGCTTGTTTCAGCCCATATAATTCTTTCTTCAGTTGAAAAACCTTGTTCTCATCCTCATGAATGAGAAAACCATCTGGCTATTTGATATAAAATTCTTCCTCAAGAATCCAATTCAAGAATTCTGATTTTACATCCATCTAGAACACTTTGAACTTCTATTACACTACAATGTCTAGGAATAATCTAATTGTCTCTAGCCTGGAAACCAGTGAAAATGTCTCATCGAAATCTATTCCCTCTATCTAGGATTATTATTTTCACACTAGTTGTGCTTTGTTTTGAATAACTATTCCATATCATTCATCTTGTTATGATATACCCATTCAGTCCTAATGACATTCTTATCAGCTGGACTCAAAAAAATCTCCCACATCTAATTCTTCTAAATCTAATCTAACTCTTCATTCATAGCCTAAACTTAGTTTTCATCTTTAGCTACATCAACAAAGCATTTAGGATCTACCTAAGATAGGAAAGATATCTACTGTAGTGATTTCATTATTCTTGTCTAAAATGGAGCTGACTGATCACCAATGATATTCTGCATATCAATTTTAGCTCGAATCCTTGGCTTTTGTGTAGATAAAAATTTTTCTTCTTCATGCTCATCATCAGTATCTTCTTCTGAATTAGCATTATCCACTTCTTCTCCTCTTACGTTGCTTTTCTCCTAATTGCTTTCATTAGGAAATTGTTCACTGTGATGTTGAATGCTCTTTTCACTCTCCAATACAGTGACATAATTTCTCTCAATTAATTTTCCCAGCCTTTTGTTAAATCATTTGTATGCTTTTCTTTTTCCTAAGTAGCCAAGGAATATCCCCTTATCTCCATGTGACTCAAATTTCCTATGTTTTTCCTTATTGAGAATAAAGCACTTACTTCCAAAGATTTAAAAATATTTCACTGTAGGATTCTTTTTGTACCACATCTCATATGGAGTCTTTACTTCATTTAGACACAACAGAGCTCTATTAGAAATGTAGACAAATGTCAACACTGCTTTCTTCTAGAACCTTTCTAGTAGGTCTTTTTCTATAAGTATCATTCTATCCATGTTATTGACGATCCAATTTCTCTTCACAACCAATAAATTCTGTTTGGAAGTTCTTACTAAGGAAACTTTATGCCTTATCTTGTGTTTCTCGAGATATTCATCCACCCGACTATTTGTGAATTCCGTACCATTGTTAGTATGAAACATTAGAATTTTTTGTCCAAGCATTGTTTCACACTCCCTATAGTACTGTTTTAAGCAGCTGAACACATCAGACTTATGTTCAATAAAAAATACCCATTCCATTCTGCTATATTCATCAGTAAAAATAATGTAGTACCTCTTTTTATAAATTTCTCTTGGTGTGATAGGCCCACAAACATCAACATGCACCAATTCAAGCACTCTTTTTGAATTATTTTCCTTTGCCTTATAAGTATTTCTAATGATCTTCCCTTGTTGGCATGCATCACATGTGTGAGTATAATAATGTGATATATTTGGGAGGTCTCTTGCTGCATCACACTTTACTAGATCTTCTAGGGATAGTTGACATAGATGACCAAGTCGTTTATGCCACAACTTGTTTTCTTCTTCTCTGGATAGAAAGCACATATCTTATTCTCCACTTACCAGGTAGTGATTTCCCTTTTTTATTTTTCCCTGTATAACCACTACCCCATCTCTTCCTTTGATGATACACATATTATTTGTAAACCTTATTGAATGTCCTGAGTCACATTGTTGACTAAAGATGAGAAAATTATGACTGAGGCCTTCTACTACTAAGACATCAGCACGTCTCATCTCTTTTCCCCCAAACCTGTACTTTATTGATCCAATAATATTCAGGCCTTCATCATTTCAAAACATGAAAAATCCTTCTTTTTCATATTTTATACCTGTAACAAGATCCTTATTACCTGTCATGTGAGATGTGCAACCACTTTCAAGGATCCACACACCAGAACAATCTGATGCTTTAAGGGAAATTTCTGCCACCACTGCCTTCTAATCCTTTTTCTTCTTGGTCCATATTTTTTCCTTCACAATCAGCATAGATTGAGACTTCTTATCTTTCTCAGATTATGATGGACCAAATTCATCTTGAAAAACTACAAATATATTTCGCATTTCCAACTCACATGTTGGTTCATTGATCTTCTGCTTGGGAACATTTTGATTCTAGTTTGGCACATTCCTCTATATGGTTGATGTACAATATCTAGCCATGTGAGGAAATCCTCCAAACCAAAAATTGTGTCCATCGAAATATTTTCTAGAGAACCATTCTCTATTTGGTTTCCACCTCTATTCTTGTGCCCTTCAATATCTCTTGCCTATGGAACATACATACTGTTAATGTACCATCTTTCCACAATAATAACACCTGATATACGGTGCATTCCTTCATGTCACTTCTACACTGCTAGTTTCCCCTTGGGATTTCTAAATATTCAGATTCTTCTTTGTGTCCTAATCAACCATGAATCTCAAAATGAGTTCTTATGGTCTGACTTCAATTTTCACAGATTTTTTTGTTTTTGATCAAGCCCCCCATAGGCCTTAGTACCTGAACATAATTGATGCTTCCTTTCTGCTGAACCACTATGATCCAGTTTTATCTTCTTGGTTTTCTGAGTGATTTTCTTTCCTGATGTCCCAGCAGGAGTCAAGAGTTTTTATTGATCCTTAACATTTTTTCGAAAATAGACAACTTCTCCTTAAAGTTCTTCAATATGCTTGATTTGATCTTTCCTTGTGTTTTTCAATCCATCGATCTCCCTTTTCAGTTCTTCAACCTTGAGTTTATATTCATCAACCTTTTCTGAGCTCTCTAGCCTAGAAGACTTAAGGATTTCAATTTCTTTTATTAACTCATACTTATATTCTTCCTACTGTTTCATGTAGAGTTTGGAATCATGTACCACCTTGTTGGATTTCTTTGTTTTTTATCTCAAAACATCTATCTCTTCAAGATCTGATTCTAATTCAACTTCCATGTCGACTCTTCCTTCATTTTCTTCTTCTTCTTCATCAGCGTGAATTTCTTCCTTTTTCTGAGAGATACTGACAACTACCACCATATCATTCTATCCTCGATCTATTCAATTCTCTATCTCTTTAACCTCTTTAACCTCAGACTCATATGAACTACCACATTCTTGTGAGAGAATATTCTTTTTCTTAAAGAAATTTATCTTGAATTGTTTATTGCCATTCACATAGGCTGAATTATTCTTCTTGGGAATTTTGATCTCATCCTCCTCATCTTCTTGAAACTTATTAGGGCACCTTGTGGCAAGGTGACCAATTTTTCCACATCTAAAGAAACACTACTAGAAAAATAGGTATTTGCGACGGGTCATTTGTGATTGGATCCCGTTGTAAATGGCTTTTTACGACGGGGGCCCGTCTCAAATGGCCCGTTGCTGAAAACGGTGTCGCAACAACACTTATTTGCGATGGGCCCGTCGCTAAAGCTTTTTTTTGCGATGGGGATTCTCCCCGTCGCAAATAGTACCCCGTATATTTGTAAAAAACTTTTCAAATAGTAATTGCGACGGGACCCGTCGCAAAAACTATTTTAAAAATAAAATAAAAAAACTATTAATAAATTATTTTAATGCATATAATAATAATACTATTTGCGACGGGCATAGTATCCCGTCGCAAATACTATAAAAAAAATAAAAAAAATAAATTATTAATAAATTAATTTAATTAATATAATAATAATCCAATTATAATTCAAAAATAAAAAATAATAAAATATTAATAAATGATTTTAATTAATATAATAATAGAATTATAATTCACAAATAAAAATAATAAATTATTAATAAATTATTTTAATTAATATAATAATAATAGAATTATAATTCAAAAATTAAAAATAATAGAATATTAATAAATGATTTAATTAATATAATAGTATTAGAATTATAATTCATAAATAAAAAAAATATTAATAAGTTATTCTAATTAATATAAAAATAATAGAATTATTTTACATTCAAATATTAAAATAATTCAAGTATTACAAAAAAATATTATTAAATTATAATATTATAAAATTTTAATATATATATATATAATTTAATATTATAAAATATAAATAATATTATTATTCATATTAATATTGTTATTTCAAAATATAATATTATTAATATTTTATAATGAGACATAAACTACGAATAGAAAAAAAATCATATTTTGATTTCACAAATTTTATAACATAAAAACAAACTCTAATCTGAAGGAGGGGGGGAGGGGGGGATCTGTAGATGGTGGTGGAGGAAACTCCATCCCTAAAGCATGAGTGAGTCGGCGCATGTACTTCATCTGCTCCTGATGCTGCTGCTGCCACCGACTCGTCTGCTCCTTGTACAGCTGCTGCTAGCGTCGACGCTCCTCCTCATGCTGCTGACTCATCTGCTCCTGCTCCATTCAGAGACTCTCTATCAGTGCAGTCTGAGATCGCAATTGATCCTCATACTGTGTAGCAGAAGAAGATGCACGAGCTCCTCTTGAGTTGGATGCCAACATCGCAGCACTGCCATAATAATCTCCGGGAGTCAGTCGAGAGCTGATACCAACTACCTGGCCCTTCTCGAAGGTATACTGGGTGGCCTGCATCCATGCCGCCTCATCAAAATGACGACCAGTGGTCTGATCTGATGACTCGGCCTGACTCTCAGGCCGGGCCTGTGACGCTGCGGCCTCATATGACTCCTGTAGTTGCAATTTAAAATTAAAATTGTGAATATATTATATGTAGTTAATTTTTAAACTTGAAAACAAATAATACTGACCACGATGTGATGCTGACGATCACCTCTGAGCTCCCCAGTAGAAGGATCACTATACATCCTCCGATATACGTCGTACTCCGTAATATCGGGGTGCTCGACAGCCTATAAGAATAAAAAATAAACTGTTAATATTTATAGTTATATAAAATATTTATAAATAATGTACGTACCAGATGCTGTCTATGAGTACTGAAACAATGACTCCCAGCTCGATGAGTCACCTCCTGTCTCCCCCGATTCTGCCTCCCCACCGATGATCTCCTCTGAAAGGCACCACTCAACCAGTGCGCACATAATCCATCCCATACATGGGATGAAATGTACTCTGGTCGGTGTGCTCTACATGACTCGTCAAAATATGACACTCCTGCTTTCTTCATGGCAGCTTTTCTTAAATTGTGCAAAACCTGACGAAGGCGATCACACATGGCCACCTCCCATGCCTCGTGGATGGCGTCACGCATGGTATCCTCGATCGGATACGATAAACCCTACAAATAAATCAAAATATCAAGTTAGAAATGAAATAATTTTCAAAATAAAAATTATTTATTTACGTACGTACCAACCAATGACCGAACATGGCCTGCTGCACATCAATGGGAATCTGCTCCCATGTGGTCCACGACTGAGAGAAATAGTTGCGCAAAATAGCGCTTCCCTGTCCTACTTCTATATACAGAAAACTGTAAAAATAATAAACATTTATTATGTGAATAGATTAATGAAATCTTAGTCAAATCCACAGGTTATCACATAGGTTATCACACCTCAGTGTGCGTGGATCAAACCCAAGACGTGGACGTCGCTTGGGGACAGGGTCAGGAATCATCAATCGTGCAAGACCGTGCCCCCTCCACGTACTCCCTGGAGCGCCTGCAGGCTGAGGGTCATCTGCCAGCAACTCATCCGCATCGAAAGGCAGGTCAGCATCCGCCAACTCACGAAATGTGGCGTCGTCCATCTGAAACAGAAAATGTTAATGTTGTTAGAAAATAATTGATAATTACTATTATATATACATATATACATATTATGATTGTATATAAATACCATAGAATTCTATCAGTGTTCATCTTCATCATCATCTTCATATATGTCAATGTCATCTTCATATTCCTCATCAACATCATCGATATCCATTCGAGTTACAGTTGCTTCATCTCTTACCATTTCAAATTCATATGTGACATCATTAACATCATCGTCATCAACGACTCTTAAATGTGGGGTGTCGTCATCGATAATCATGTCTCTTTGTAAAAAAGATTGATTTTGAGTACTCTCTTGAAAAACTACAATTCTTTGCACATCAGTGAAAGCACATTCACTTTGACTAAATTTATTGTCTCGAATTTTGATTTTTATTACACTCCACCAATCAGTCAAGTCTCTTGATGTAGCACAGTACTTTGCGTAATAAACTTGATGTGCCTGTTGAGCCAATAAGAGTGGTTCATTTACTGCGAGAACACTTTTACATTTAATATCGATGATTCCATGAGTCGGATGAACACACACGCCTCTCTTTGTATCCAACCACCGACATTTGAACATGGTTATGTAATGTTGTCCAAGATAATAGAGTTCAATGATTTCATCAAGTATGCCATAAAAGTCAACTTCATTTTCTCGATGATGAGATCCTCTCAAGCTAACTCCACTGTTCATTGTTTTTTTCGATTCCCCATATGCATGTGTGTGAAATTGAAATCCATTCACCACATATGCATTATAAGTTTTAACAAGTTTGGAAGGTGGGTTACTCAATACACACAGCCGTTTATCAATTTTATCAGCATGTCGAGACACCTGATTTTTTTTGAAATAATTATCAATATAGTAAACTATACATTGAATGAGTTGTTAAAAGATAAAGAATTTATGTTACCAGTTTTTGAAACCACCGAGAGAAATTTTTCAGTCGACGTTCTTCGAGAGCAGCTGCAGTAATTTGTGGAATTTGTTTCTTGATATGATTATCATACAACCTATAAAAACCAAATTTATTTACTGTAACATAAATGATAGAATAAGTGATATAAACACTTACAGTACAACTGATGTCATCTCTTCACAGTTGATCAGAACATACGTATGAGCTCTATGATGTTCATCATCTAAAAGCCAGCATTCATAAACTCCACCAAAACCAAGCTCTGGTTGGTTAAAAATAGATAATTGATTGTCGATTTCATCAATATTACTCTCATTCCTTCCCATTTGGCTGTGTTTTGAAGGATACTCAGATTCAAAATAATGGGAGCAGAAAAAAGATATTTCCTCTTGCAAATAAGCTTTTGCAATAGATCCTTCAACAAATGCTTTGTTACGTACTTTTTTTTTCAATTTTTGCATGCATCTTTCAAATGGGTACATCCATCGAAACTGTAATGGACCTCCACATTTGGATTCATATGGAAAATGTAACATCAAATGTTCCATTGAGTCGAAGAAAGAAGGTGGAAATATTTTTTCCAATTTACATATAATTACAACAACATCTTTTTCAAGTTTTCCTAGAGCATCATAATCTGCTGTAGCCGCACAAATTTCCTGAAAAAATGAGACATGTCTGTTATGGAATCCCAAATCACATAATTCAACAGACCTCTTAATCCAATGGGTAGAAGTCTTTCCATTATAACATGACAATCATGACTTTTTAATCCAGTAATATGACCATTCTTTACACATCTACCCAAATTGGAAGCACAACCATCTGGAAGTCTCAAATCTGCAATCCACTGACAAAATAATAAACGGTTTTCTTTAGACAATGTATAAGCTACTTTTGGTTTCAGTAACCTTTCTATTATGACATTCTCAAATAGTTCCAATTCTGGATGCCTGCAAATTTGGGCAAGATATAAACGTGCATTTACATTGTCTTTGCTCTTTCCTGGCGTATCCAAAACTGTATGAAACAAATTATTAAAACAGTTCTTCTCAATATGCATGACATCTAACATGTGTCGGACCAACAAATCAGACCAATATGGAAAATCCCAAAATATGCTACGTTTAATCCAATTGTGTTCTTTCCAAAAACCAGAAATTTTCTGTTGGTTTATTGTGGGACTAAAAGTGATGGGAGGTAATGAAAATAGAACTGATTTTAACTCCAAACCTGATAGCATTTTTGGAGGTCCATCCCTTTCAACTGTTCCCTTTCTGAAATGAGATCTGTTTCTGCGAAAAGGATGATCAGCTGGAAGAAATCTGCGATGACAATCAAAATAATAAGGTTTCTTTCCATGAATGAGCATAAATGCTTTGTTCTCTCCCATACAGTAAGGACATGATTTCTGACCATGTGTACTCCAGCCAGATAACATCCCATAAGCTGGGAAGTCACTAATTGTCCACATCAATGCTGCTCTCAGTATGAAATTCTATTTCGTTGAAACATCATATGTACTGACACCAGTACTCCACAATAAATTTAATTCATCAATCAATGGTTTCAAATAAACAGCAATATTTTTCTTCGGATGTCCTGGAATTAGTAAAGTCAAAAAGATATATGGCTCCTTCATCAACATCCATGGAGGTAAATTGTACGGAGTTAAAAAAATAGGCCAACATGAATATTGACTACCATAAGATCCAAACGGACAGAAACCATCAGTGGAAAGGCCCAGTCGAACATTTCTATCTTCTAAAGCAAAGTATGGATGCACTCTATCAAAATGTTTCCATGAATCACCATCGGCTGGATGATTCAATCTTTTATCGGTTGAAATATTCTCTTTATGCCATGACATCATTGTCGCTGTATTCTTAGACATGAATAAACGCTGAAGTTTGGATGTAAGCGGAAAATATATCAACTGTTTTACAGGAATCAAACCAGACTTCCCGTGTTGTCCTTCTTTATATCTCAGTTGTCCACATGTGGGACAACTATCCAACGACTCATTTTCCCCAGAATATAAAATGCAGTCATTTGAACATGCATGAATCTTCTGACAAGTAAGTCCTAAATTTTGAACCAGCCTCTTACTCTCATAGTAATTTGCAGGAAAAACATTTCCTTTAGGTAACAGTGTTTTAAGCAAAGAAAATATCTAGTCAAAACAGGTGTTTGACATTCCGTTATCTGATTTTATAGCCATAAATTTTTCAACTGATTCTAATTTGCTCATCTTGCAGCCAGGATATAATGCATCCTCAGCAGACCTCAAAAACTCATAAAATTCAGACGGTGCCAACTTAGGATTTGAAGCTATATCAGCCGGAGTTTCTGTATGTTGAACAGATGAACCTGCAACATCATGTACTAAATCTCGAAACCAGGATGGATCTGAAATCAAGTTGGTATCACCTGCTCTGGAACTGCGTTCACCGTGTTGATACCAAATAACATAATCTGGTTAAAAACCAAAACGCAAGAGATGTTCCCCCACTTTTTCAAACATGTCAAAAGTTCTCAATGCACATTTTCTGCAAGGGCATTTTATTTTGCCTTCTGAAACAAATTCTGGATTTGATGCCGTAAATGATAAAAAAGTCTCCACACCCTCTACATATACTGGATTTAAACTAGAACCGTTTGGATTTCTACGTTGATTTATCCATATGTAGTCACCTAATAATGATTGTTTACGACCATCTTGTTCCATATTTTTCTATAAAATATAAAAGAATTACTGGTTTTGAATAATTTGATAGAAAAAAAACTCAAGCTAGGATCATTATAGAGTTTACATCATACACGACTGACGCAAACTTTTTATTGTGATAGACCTAAAAATTGACCCTTTAAGAATTAAATATGTTGAGAATAAATCAAAACCTATTACAAATTATTACCAATTATTGGTAATTATTGGTAATTAATACTAATTATTGGTAATTATTATTAATTATTACTAATTATTACTAATTATTGGTAATTATTACTAATTATTGGTAATTATTCCTAATTATTGGTAATTATTACTAATTATTGGTAATTATTACTAATTGTTGGTAATTATTACTAATTATTACTAATTATTGGTAATCATTACTAATTATTACTAATTATTAATAATTATTGGTAATTATTGGTAATTATTACTAATTATTGGTAATTAATACTAATTATTGGTAATTATTATTAATTATTACTAATTATTACTAATTATTGGTAATTATTACTAATTATTGGTAATTATTACTAATTATTACTAATTATTACTAATTATTACTAATTATTGGAAATTATTACTAATTATTAATAATTATTACTAATTATTAGTAATTATTACTAATTATTACTAATTATTACTAATTATTACTAATTATTAGTAATTATTAGTAATTATTACTAATTATTGATAATTATTCCTAATTATTACTAATTATTGGTAATTATTACTAATTATTACTAATTATTACTAATTATTGGTAATTATTACTAATTATTACTAATTATTACAAATTATTGGTAATTATTTGTAATTATTACTAATTATTGGTAATTATTACTAATTATTGGTAATTATTCCTAATTATTGGTAATTATTACTAATTATTAATAATTATTGGTAATTATTGGTAATTATTACTAATTATTGGTAATTAATACTAATTATTGGTAATTATTATTAATTATTACTAATTATTACTAATTTTTGGTAATTATTACTAATTATTGGTAATTATTACTAATTATTACTAATTATTACTAATTATTACTAATTATTACTAATTATTAGTAATTATTACTAATTATTACTAATTATTACTAATTATTGGTAATTATTCCTAATTATTACTAATTATTGGTAATTATTACTAATTATTGGTAAATATTACTAATTATTACTAATTATTGGTAATTATTACTAATTATTGGTAATTATCGGTAATTATTGCTAATTATTGGTAATTAATACTAATTATTGGTAATTAATACTAATTATTGGTAATTAATACTAATTATTGGTAATTATTACTAATTATAGGTAATTATTACTAATTATTGGTAATTATTACTAATTATTGGTAATTATTACTAATTATTGGTAATTATTACTAATTATTACTAATTATTGGTAATTATTACTAATTATTACTAATTATTACTAATTATTGGTAATTATTGGTAATTATTATTAATTATTACTAATTATTACTAATTATTGGTAATTATTACTAATTATTGGTAATTATTCCTAATTATTGGTAATTATTACTAATTATTGGTAATTATTACTAATTATTGGTAATTATTACTAATTATTACTAATTATTACTAATTATTACTAATTATTGGTAATTATTACTAATTATTACTAATTATTACTAACTATTAGTAATTATTACTAATTATTACTAATTATTGGTAATTATTCCTAATTATTACTAATTATTGGTAATTATTTCTAATTATTACTAAATATTACTAATTATTACTATTTACCGGTAATTATTGGTAATTATTGGTAATTATTCCCAATTATTGGTAATTATTACTAATTATTGTTAATTATTACTAATTATTGATAATTATTACAAATTATTACTAATTATTACTAATTATTGGTAATTATTACCAATTATTACTAATTATTACTAATTATTGGTAATTATTACTAATTAGTACTAATTATTGGTAATTATTACTAATTATTACTAATTATTGGTAAATATTACTAATTATTACTAATTATTGGTAATTATTACTAATTATTGGTAATTATCGGTAATTATTGCTAATTATTGGTAATTTTTATTAATTATTGGTAATTATTACTAATTATTGGTAATTATTACTAATTATCGGTAATTATTACTAATTATCGGTAATTATTACTAATTATTGGTAATTATTACTAATTATTGGTAATTATTACTAATTATTACTAATTATTGGTAATTATTAGTAATTATTACTAATTATTGGTAATTATTACTAATTATTAGTAATTATTACTAATTATTGGTAATTATTGGTAATTATTACTAATTATTGGTAATTAATACTAATTATTGGTAATTATTACTAATTATTGGTAATTATTATTAATTATTACTAATTATTACTAATTATTTGTAATTATTACTAATTATTACTAATTATTACTAATTATTGGTAATTATTACTAATTATTACTAATTATTACTAATTATTGGTAATTATTACTAATTATTGGTAATTATCGGTAACTATTGCTAATTATTGTTAATTATTGCTAATTATTGTTAATTATTATTAGTTATTCTTAATTATTACTAATTATTGGTAATTATTACTAATTATTGGTAATTATTACTAATTATTGGTAATTATTACTAATTATTACTAATTATTACTAATTATTGGTAATTATTACTAATTATTACTAATTATTACTAATTATTACGAATTATTGGTAATTATTACTAATTATTACTAATTATTACTAATTATTACGAATTATTACGAATTATTGGTAATTATTACTAATTATTACTAATTATTACTAATTATTAGTAATTATTACTAATTATTACTAATTATTGGTAATTATTACTAATTATTGGTAATTAATACTAATTATTACTAATTATTGCTAATTATTGATAATTATTCTTAATTATTAGTAATTATATGAATAATTACCAATAATTAGAAATAATTACCAATAATTAGGAATAATAACATTATTAGTATATTTTATTATTAATATTAAAATAATATAATTTTCTATATTATATACAATTCTCCTTTCATCTCTGTGTTTTCTGTCTCCACATACAAATAATACATGTGGAGACAGAAAACACACAGATGAAAGGAGAATTTTATATAATATAAAAAATTATATTATTTTAATATTAATAATAAAATATACTAATAATGTAATAATGTTATTATTCCTAATTATTGGTATTTATTACTAATTATTAATATTTATTCTTAATTATTAAAAATTATTACTAATTATTCCTAATTACCATTAACTATGAACAATACTAATAATTTAAATTTATTAATTAACAAAACAATGCAAACATAATTAAATTACAACTAATTAAGAATAATTGAAACTAATAAAAATTTTTAAATAAATATTAAATTAAAATGAACATAAATACCTTGAAAATTGATCTGTGGTTGATCTCTGATCGTTCTTGAAAACTTCAATATCAACTCCGGAGAAAAAAATTAAACTTGAGAAACGCTGAACTCTAGAAATAGAATTTTGAGAGAAGAAGAAAATGGAGTTTGAGAATGAATTGAAAGAAACGGATGGGGCTATTTATAGGTTAGATTATTTGCGACAGGTCCATTTGCGACGGGATACCCGTCGCAAATAATATTATTTGCGACGGTACCCGTCGCAAATACCTTAGCCGTCATTTATTACGGTCAACAGTTAAATAGTTATTTGCGACGGGTCCCGTCGCAAATAACCACTTGCCGACATACTATTTGCGACGGGCGAATAGTCCCGTCGCAAATACCTTTTACCGCCGCCGGGTATTTGCGACGGGCAATAACCGCCCGTCACAAATATGTTTCCCGCGATTTGGCGCGCAAAGCACGCAAGTTCTTTTGCGACGGGGAAAGCTATCCCGTCGCAAAAGGCTACTTATTTGCGACGGGCAAATACCCCCGTCGCAAATAACCGGTCGCAAATACCCATTTTTCCCGTAGTGAGAGAAAGCGGAAGTTTCCCTTTGAACTTTACTTTTCCTCTTTGAAGATTCAAGGAAAGGAATGAAATCACCTCATATGTCTCTTCTTCTTCATGAGAATCTTCAACGGTGAGCTTCCTCATGGCCTTGAATTCCACCTCTTTGGATTTCCCCTTTTCCACAACATCATTATCATCATTTCTCATTTCATATGCAATAAGGGTGTTGTGCAGGTTATCCAATGTCAGATCTTTCAAGTCTTTATCTTCCAAAAATGAATCTTTTAGATTGAACCAAGGTGGAAGTTTCCTCTAGATGCACTTCACAATATTTATGTCTTCAATAACTTCTCCAAGACCTTTCATGTCTTCCACTAAAACATTTACCCTATCAAAGAATGCATAAACTGACTCATTCAGGTTCATTCTCAAATCTTCATACTTGTTCCACAACACTTGCAGCTTTGCCTCTCTGACATTTGAATATCCTTCATATATGTTCAATAGCTTTTCCCACATAGCTTGTGATGTTTTTCATGGAATCACCTTTGTATAGATATCATTGGATAGGGCTCCCCCTAAAGTATTGATCCCCTTGGCGTCATCATCTAATTATTTTCGTTCAGCTTCTAATAATTCACCATTGTTAATATCGGAAGTTATGCCATGCATTTCTGCTGTGAACACATCCATTCCCAAAGATCAGAAGTAGTGTTGAATCCTATTCTTCCAAAGATGAAAATTGTTCACGTCAAATATCGGAATCCCTTTTTCATTGGTGACCTCCATTTGAGAGAGAAACAATGATATCAACCTTTCACTCTAATACCAATTGTTAGGTCCACTAGGCTAGATACCCTGAGAGGGGGGTGAATTAGGGTATGCCAAATTAAAACAATTTCCCCTATTGATCTTGTTTTTTTATTAGACAAAACTCTATTCTCTCTCTCCTTTCCATTGCAGAGTATAAATGAACCTTAAAGCACACACATGAAACATCAATTTTACTTGGTTCACCCTCACTGGGCCACCTCCATGGAGAATACGCTGGTGATGTGCCGATGTACCAAATCCACTCTAAGTGCACTGCTGTTTACAATTTTGAAGCGGACTCACTGTCCTTCCTAGTTTATAACCACTCACAATTTGATAACTCAACACTCTCTCAACTGAAGTGAGCTCACTATTTCCTCAGAAGATCCACTCACAGTTTATAGACAAGTAGGTCTTTTCATTATCACTAATGAATGCATCCTCCACTATATGTAGATACTCTATTGAAGTCCAAAATTCATCCACTGATGAATACCCCTTTGCCTTTGATCACTGGGAAAAAACATTTGGAAATACCTTCGCAAAGCACCGTACTTCATGATGCTCCCAATTTTATGAAGCTCAAACAAGCCTTTACGAAGTCCCTTCCTTTTCACGAAGCACACACCTTCACAGAGCTCACAGCCTCACGGAGCACACTGTTTCGTAGAGATCAAGACTTTGTAAAGATAAAGACTTTGAAAATATTAGCCCTCCATAGAGCTCAAGCCTTCACAAAGATACTTCCTTCGTGAAGTTCACTGAACCAATGTGGAACACACCTCTTTCACGAAGCTAGAGTAGCCGCTGCAAAGCTCCTTCTTTCGCAAAGCTCACTGCCTCCGTGAACCTCCTTCACGATTGGAGAGAAAAAAATTTTTCTTAGAAAACTCTCTACTTCTCTCGTGGGGGTTGAGGTCTATTTATAGGCAATTCCATCAACCCTCAAACCTTCCGCGTTAATTCAGCGCCATGTCATCTCAAATCATTAAGCTCCGAATTTTTTGCTGAAATTCTCTCTATATCACAAAGCACCACAACAATTTTCATATCACAGAGCTCGTTGTAATCTTGGATCTTTCCGTCAATTCCTTCGCGCCACTGCCGCAAAGCTTTACCGCAATGCTATTCACCTCTACTGTTCGTGAAGCTCATCTTAATCGTGAAGACCACCGTCAACATTCTTCATGTCTTCATGAAAACCAAATCAGGAAGCCCATCTTTGCGAAACTCATGACTTTTCCATATTTTGATGAGATATTCAAGGAAATCCATATTTCTAGATGCTCACCAAAATCAAAATTTTGAACCCCAAAAATTTGGAAAACACTAGAAAATGGCGCCACCTTGTATCTTCTCTTTTCTACCACCTCCAAATCTTCAATTCATTTGTCATGGTTCTTTGTCAACATGGATTGTCAAAAAAATCTCTGGAACTCAACAATTCACCATGGAAACCTTCATTGTCAACAAACACAACCAACCCAAAAATGCTACAATGTTACCTTCAAGGATTTTTTCCCAACAAAAAAATACAATATTATTCCATAAAACTTCTTCTTGATTTATAAATGATAAACAACCCCCATACTTTTAATTAGTGTTCTTATTTTCTTTTATTTTATTTTCAAAATACCTTTAATATGTTGTTAAATTTACTTCCTCCTTTGAGAGACGGCCTTGGCCAGCCACTCTGTTGCACCTAAGTACCCAATAATCACATATCATTTGAAAGCACCCACGACAACGCCTTTCAGTGACTCAAAATAAAAAACTGACACAACTCTTTCAAAGGTGCACCATCACTTGAGCATTTGAGAACACATCTTAGGGTGTGAACCCTCCAATTCCAGAACTGATACTTTAAGATATTCCTATAAGGCCAGTACTCTTAGAGCATGTACAAAACTATCCTAAAGTGTCTCACATACACAAATATCAATGATGAGCACACTAGGATATCGCTAAACAAGACTACCTAGAAACATCCCAACAAAGGTTAAGGGTCTAGTACATTAGTCTCACAACACCACTAGGGTGTCCAATGATCAAAATTTATCATCATTAACCCAATAAAAACTTCACTCAAACCTGGGTCTAGTCATAACTTGACTTGAGGCTAGACATCAAGAACCATCATACTCCCAACATTTGATAAAGGAAGTCATTGATTCTCAAGTGTGGGTACTCTTCCCCGATAGTCACATGATCCAAGAAACTTCATCCATATCTAGACACAAGAAACCCCTCCTCTTCCTAGGAAAACATAACATTGATGAACAAGTGAAAAAACTAGGTCTTACAAACCCTCACAACACCTATGACTATAACACAACTCACAAAACCCTGTAAAATCATTTTGACTCAAAGTTCAGGGAAAAAAGGTTCCACTAGTGTCACTAGGACTTGAACAAGGGATACACTTAGGAATAAGTGGACCATGACTCTATGAAAACTACAACCAAGGTTTAGTAGTAACCAATCACACCCTAATCCACACTCAATCCTTCAGTATAGAAACCACTTATGCATGAAGCTCATACCTTCCCATTTTTCCACCTATCCAATCCAATCAAAGCTACACCGACACCTCAACACACCAACCCACCTTGAACACACAAGTTAAAAGAACTCATCCACCGCACCTCAATGCTATCTGATTTGGGTAGTACTAACTCACCCAAATGGTTTTGTTTTTCATACAAATAACATGTCTCAGTGGGGGAATCATCCCTATTTCCTATGATTCTGAATCCATGACAACAACACCCTCACAATACTCAACCAATGCCCCGTTTCACCCAAAACAAGTATAAAGGAATAAGTGGCAAGTAAAAGGTATCTCACACATATATATAACAATACTACAACATAAGTAGAAAGGATACAAATCATACCTTCAACCTCTCCTGGAGCCTAGGGGTTAAAAACCTCCAACACTTGCAACTACCCATGTGAATTTCCACTAGATCCCTAAACCCAACCTAGATCACTTAGGGGTAGTAGTGGTGGTGGGAATGGAACAAAGATCCAACTACCTCCTACTACTTCTATGATATGTTCGCTGCCCTATGGATCCCCTCATTAAAACTGTTACCCCTCACTTGGTAGTTGATAAACCACCACTTTTACAGAATCTTGATGAGTAGGAAACTCCTACTTGAGATGTCTATACCCCTCACAAGAATAAAAACAACTCAATACCAAAGGAACTATATCTCCCCGATTCATCCATGAATAAAAGTGCCTCCTGTGTTACATGCCTGCTATCTATGGGTCCTGCTCAACCTAGACCCCGAGATAACCCTAACTTGAAATACCTTGATGCATGATCAATCCCTACATATCATTGTCCAACACCAAAAAATTCATCCATGTCTTAGTCTAACATGTCACATCCACTTAAACCCTTAAGGGTGGATCTATGCATTGCTTAATGGGTGGAAGATATACCATCTATCCACTCAGAAGAAAACCCACCTTGTGACTAATCCCCTACATGGAAACCTCATCACTCATCTGGTCATACCTTCAAATGGTTGTGAAAACCCTGAAGGATTTCATCATGGAAATATCTTGACAGAAGACAAGATGTTCCATGGACTAAAAGCATATCTAGGGATTTGACTCAAGAAGAACATAGAAACCACAACCTAGTCCTATATGATAAATGTACAAAAGTTTTCCCTAAAACCAGTGTCTAAATGTTCTGAGTCAATAAGTAGGTTAACAGAGTCCTAGTGAATAGATACACTAGCTGCTGCAACACCATTGAGTCCCTGTCCTGAAATCCTAACTCAAAAGACTTTAACACTATTTCCCTAAATCTTAAACCAAGATCAAAGATAGAAAACCTATATACTATAGTCCTAAAGTGGAACATGCTTTGATACCACTCTATAATGACCTAATCCATTTGGGACCTCCTAGTCGGTAGAAGGTCGAGACACCACTACCCTAAACTTTCCTTTAATAGGATAGGGTTTGGAGACTAGAGTTGAGCATGAATATCAAACACATGGGAGGCATTAGTCAATGGTACCTTCACATATGCTTCCACATCCATCTCTATGAAAAAATGTACAGATAAAAATAAAACTTAAACAAAAATGTAAGAATACATCTATTTACCACAAAAGAGTATGCAAAAAGTACTAAAAATTGATAAAAATGAAAAAATACAATCACACCAAAAGAAATGTACAAAAATTCAAACCTACTCAGAAGAAGGGGACTACTATAAAATGTATGAATTTAACCCTCCTCGGTCTGTCTATCCCAAAATTATGCTCCACCTGCTCCTAGACCCCCTGAGACAGAGCTATAATACCAATGGTCTGTATAAGACGCAACATGTATGGGAAGAGACCATGCATGGGTGAGTATAAAAATACCTAGTAGGCACCCCAAAAAAACAAAACAAAAGGGAGTAATCGATATGCATCAGTTAAATTGACCAAAATACAGAGGAGAAAACCCAAGAGAGAGAGAGATATGACTCTATCTCAACCACTACTCATCTATACAAAGATAGTGAGATCACTACCACCTGGTATGTTAACCAAGATGACACATACCACAAGGATTCCTAGAATATCACAGATTTACTCACAATAGACTCTATGTATCATGGTACAAAACTATAAATCCAACCATAACCACCAACTTGAGGATCCAACATATCTCTCTTCTAGGATTACACACTCCATGATCCTATCCATCCTAGATAGCACACAACCAAGAGATGTTACACATCAGGAATCTCAAAGCTGATGTCACATCCCTACCATCATAGATGGAACCTATCCAAGAGAACAAACTCATTAGGTATGAATAAACTGATGATACAACCCTTCCATCTCTGGTGGAAACTATCTGAGAGGGAATTCTCATTGGACATCACCATAGAGAAAGTTACCTAGTGATCCAATAAATCTATAAACACAAATGGGGGATCACTCCCAGTACCTCTAGGGGACACTAAAAACCCTAATAGGAAAATGGAACACAGAAAATGGTATCACACCATAACCCAAAGATGAAATAACTCACTAAGCAGAGGATCAATTACCCATAGTTTTGGTCACAAAAATTACAAAAACTCCACCTAGGAAAAAATATCATGGTAGAATGTCGAAGGAAACTAAAGGGTTTCATCTAATATACACACTCCATCAGACTAATACTATTTTGGAATGATTAGAACTTGATACATGGATAGGGGTTTAGTCCCCAAGGATTACTAGGGGCTCCATACGCTACTAGAAACATCCTCCTGGGTAGAGGATTTATCCCCATGTAAATATTGGTCATGATGATACCATAAACCCTACCAAGGGAAACATAAAAGGATGTGTGGATCTATCCCAGCCACTCAGAGAGATACATTCTCTAAGACTTTTAGAATATAAAGTAGATTGAGAAAAATCATTATATAATATGGGAACACACCCACAATCCAAAATCCTGTGGTAGAAAAAGAGGGATTATGATCCTATAATGAGGATATGATGCCACACTAAACCCTCAAAGGTATATACCAAGGGAACTCACCCAAACACTGATAGTCTAGATGTTTTTAACTGAATAAACCCATAACATCACCCCATTTCATATCTCAAAATCCAAAACCTTGGCCACCATTGCATCCTTTGTGAAAAACTACTCAGGATAGGATACCTGTGGGCCTCCATCTGAGTCTAGAAGAAGGATATGTGTGAGTAAGAAAGATCTCAAAGGGACATACATGGATTGTACCCACAATACATGAATTATATCATGACACCAACCCCTATCAACGTCCCCTCATGGTAATCAACATGTTTAAAGGTAAATATATAGTGTGTACCCCATGTCACATGATGTGTGACCTCAACCGATCTTCTGGGTGTGTCCTTTCCCATATATGACCGATTGGCCATGTAACCACACATGGATTGTACCCTTAGTATATGGATTGTTCTACTTTACTAGTACCAAGATCATTTTCTTTGTCCATTCATATATAACACAACTCATGCCCATTTCTTCTGGTCATGTGCCTCCACATGGCCATTTCCCTTGACATGGTATGGATGGCCATGTGCCTTGGCCACATGACTTGGGATCACTATATTGTGTGCACCCTCAGTACATAGTGTGTATTCAAAAAAATATCATATTCCATGAACAATAATAACATAGGGCATGTTCCATTTAACTACATTCCTTATGATCAAAAATTCTAATGGGAATTTCCTCTAAGCCACACAAAACCCCCGATTTTTACCTGAAAACCACAGATCGACCCCCACGGGGTTACTAGTAGCCATATAAGGTATATAAAACCTTAAAAAACTACATAAAATGGTATTGTGATGTAGATATTATAAATCTATATACCTTATGGAGAAATGATGAAGTTTCAGGTCCAAAAAAATGCTCGAAACATGTTTCTCCCCAATCTGGTCATGATCAGTGTCAAAAATGGGGCTCGACGGTACCTCCTTGCCTCTCCATGGCCTTGGTTCACCCATCACACAGGGGGGGGGGTTCCTACCTCTATTCTATGCACATGAGAACCCAATGGGGAGGGGTTTATTAGTTAAATTTTTATTAAACTAATAAACTTTCATTTAACACCCCATTAATGATCTCCCTCTACTGGGTACCCGATGCTGAAAAATTTTATATTGTTCCTAGGTAAAAACTGTATTATAAACTCAAAAAAAATATTATATTTGTAATCCATGTTTCTTCTCATGAAGTATCTCATGTTTCCTAAAAAACTATGTGCAGGTGATAAAATATATTTAATATTTTTCATATCACCGCACTGATGCTCTCTGGTCCCCAAAATCCCATGAAGACTCAACAAATGAATTTGGAAATATTCCTAGAAATATTCCAAAGTCTTACATCTAAAGAACCTGAGTCACTATAGAATATTTTATGATAGTTGTGGAAAAGTCATATAGTATTGATAATTATTGAATGGTAATGGATATTAAATGATTTAACCCATGGGGTTGGGATTTTTATGGTTGAATTGAGATGATTGGTTGGTAATTATGTAATATGAAATGTTTAATAGAAATAATTAATTATTTATCTTATGTGTTTATAGTTTATCTAGTCTTTATTGGTGGTAGTTGGGTGTCTTGAGAGATGATAACTATAGTTGAGGTTAAGGCTAGGTAGTTTCCCTTAGTACGATCTATGAGTTATACCTATATTCCTTACATTATGTGATTTCATATGCTACCCCACCCATGTCAGTAAGATAATTGACACCCAATGGGCTATGGGGTTTGTTTCTCTAACATATAAATAGGTGAGGGTGGATGACTAACTACCCCTCTCCCCATTTCTCTTCTCTAAGAGTAGTATTATGTGTTGGTATGCACAGGGGTTACCTTGTTGTGTATGTGTGTAGAGGGATGTAATAGATTATAGTTATTTCAAACACTTGTATCACTAGATATAGTATCCTAAGGGATATTATAGGTATACTGTGTTCGATATGTAATGGATTGAGGTATAGTACATGGTGTATGGGCTTTGGTGGATTCAAAAAACTAATCAATTACTATCTAGAGGTAGTGATGGTGATGAGATTATTTAATGCACCAGATTCATATTATTATGTTGTTTCTTTTAATGCATGTGACTTATTTATGAGAGATGACCCATGATGTGTGACATTAGGGAGAGTGCAATAAACTAGCAGGGAAGTGGTAGCAGGGTACCTTAAATTTTATACTTATATTAGATATTGTATTATCACATGTATGTTATACTTAGTGAGAGAATCATGGTGAGACTAAAAACCAAGCATACTTGATTAGGTGATGAGTTAGTTTCATTGGTTATTCACTATGATTTAGAATGATTTCTTCACATTTTCACAAGAGTTTTTAGGAAGAATCCTACTAAGTATACCTGTTATGGTCACCCCTATCTATATAAACTAATTTTCAGGTTGGTAGTAAATGGCTGGTGATTAATATGGGAATTACTAGCTTATGGAGTTGTTCAGGAGCTGTTTGGGCTTTGAGGTCACTTTTGAAGATTTATTTTGGTACTTGTGGTTTCATTTGGAAGTTTTTTATATTTTTATGACATTAATTGAATGTATCAGGATCATTTATTTATTGAGAGTCTTAGTTGTTTGATGGTATGATAGTATATCTTGTTTCTTATATTCTATTATAGGGTAATGCCTTTCATTTTTGTGTATGATATCCCCTTGGTGCTAGTCACCAACCCATGACCTATTAGAGTTGGGATCCAGGCATCATCATCTCTATTCCTTCTTTAATGTCCTAGGATAGGTACCTTGGTGGGGGGTCATGATAGAGTGTTATCAAAGGTATATTAAGGGATAATGTCAATTTTGTAGGTAGATATTGGTGACGATTTCATGGTTTGGTAGCACAATAGTGTCAACTGAGCTTAGTGTGCAATGTAAACAAAGGAGACTGACTAGGAAATGAGTATTTGAAGCCTCCTATGATATGATTAAAGGAATTTGAATTTTATTAATCCTACTAAGTGAAGTGAAACTGGTTATGGGGCAGAGACCTAGGAAAGGATCACAAATCATTCATGTTTTCACCTACATTTGAATTGGGTAGACATTGGGGTTAGGTTGAACCTTAATTAATTAATCATAAGTATTCCATATTCCTTATTTAAGAGTACCTAACAATTTTTTCTTTTACAGGTATGGCTCCATGTCAACATCCCCATAAAGTTCATATTGAATATGTTTAGTAAGATGTGCCAATAAACCATCATAGGGTCTAGGTCAAAGATGGAAACACTTAGAGGAGGACACTCAAAAATTATTAGAACTGGACTCTGTATAAGTTCAAGGGATTCATTTAGATTTAGTGATAGAGGACTGTTTGGAGGTGGTGGAGATAACCTTTAGTTTGATTTATGATCAGAAGGAGAATTTGGTATCTTTGGAGGTGACGATGCTGCATGGGGTAGCAAGGAAGTGGTGGTTCCTATTACCTAAGAATCATGAAGAGTTATATGTTTTTTAAAAGAAGTTCTGTGATCAGTTATGATATTAGTTTGTTTCTTTGACCATAAAGGTGACCAGTTGGTAAGATTTTCTTACCCTCTGATAGGGAAGTTCCAACATGTTGGAGTTTGGGATCTATTTTAGGAACCTTATCTGATATGCTTCGAACCTTCTTCCATATGAGGAGGCTAGGGAGAGGCATTTTAAAGAGGCTTTATATCCAAAGGTCCAGTGAAAGATCACTCCATGTATTCTACCATCATATCTCGAGGTAATGGAAATAGTAGAGGTTGTTGAGAGGATGTTGGACAAGACTAGATCATCCCTAAAAGAGGGTTGTTAGGATTCTATATATAGTAGAGTTATAGTTTAGGGTTCCCGGTTTCTATGATATAATGGTTTTTAAATAGCTGGGGGTAGGTCCCACCTGTAACATCCCGACCCAAACCATCAGGTATGATCCAGAATGCTACATGAACTCATGCACGCCTCTCCATACACAAGAGGTTCCCGACCAACAATTAGGGTCTCAAGTGAAACCTTGTGGAGACTATAACCTTTGTATCATGTCATAGAATTGATAATAATGAATAAACCAAATAATAAAATATCTGAGTAAATGAGAAAACAGAATAATGACATACATTTAAGAGATCCCAAAGTGGTAAGACTATCTAGAGTATAAATTAGTAGCAAAATAAAGGATAAAAGTAAATAAAAAAATATCTGTAGGGTACTTTGGTATCTATCCAAATCTGCTCCAGCTCCATGCTCCACCACTCAAACGTCTTCCATAGGGACATTTCCCTTCACCGAATCTCTGGTCACAAAATCTACAAGCACACCGAAATTCCCGAGTAGGTTTTGAGTACAACACTCATTAGGACACCACCAATTTGTCCTTACCATAAGTGCACAAAATTTATATAATAGTGTATATCATGAAATAAGTAAATGCCCAGTAAACATACATGTTCCAAGTGATTGTGTTCTAACCAAGTTGCCATGAATCCCAGCCCCACCTGCTTTGGCTCGTTTCCAGTTCAGCTCATTGTCAGTAAGAAATTCAAGAACACACGTACCTCCATCAAGGTCACATATCTCACACCACTCTTCTGGTGGTTGTTACAAGAACATTTATGTCCTTTCAGGTCTATCTTTGGTCTTCTTATCCTTTTAATCTCCCATGACCCAAGTTCGTAGGAATCCATGATCATAATCTGCCAACAAGCCACTATGCTTTATCCCTTACATTGGTATCCATGTCTGCCTTTAAGGATGTTAGAACTGAATCAGAATGGGTAACTGACCACTGGACCATATAACTTCCACCCTCAAGGCTCCTCTTGTGTATCTTAGTATTGGCCAATTATCCACTATGCACTCCCTTCTATAGGGGTAGCCACATCCACCATTAAGGATGTTAGGACTGGGTGAAGATGGGTGACTGACCACTGGAACACATAACTCCCACCCTCAAGGCTCCACCTGTGTATCTTAGTATCCGCCAGCTAACCACTATGATTTCCCCTTTACATGGGTAACCACATCCGCCTTTAAGGATTTTAGGACCTCGTCAGCTTGGGTGACCTCATACACCCAACCTCAAGGCTCTACCTAAGTTTCTTAGTACCTACAATGCAATTCCAAAGGCTATGCAACACACTAACGAATCCTTGAACCATCCCCACTTCAACATTATTTAGAATTATTACTATATTTTATAATTAAAAAATATTTCATTAAATATGAACAAATAAATCCCTCACCATATTCAAAAAAAATATTAAGAATAAATTTATACTCGTTGAGATGAATCCAACCGAACCGACAACATGCCAATCCGATCAATATTGAAGAATAAATTGAGGAGAGAAATTTAGAAGAATAAAAATAGAATAGGAGAGAGAGAGAGAGAGTGATAAGAGAGGGGAGTGGTATAAAAATAATGGTATTCTTACCCATGCCCTAAGAACCACCCTATATTAAATTTATAATACTTTTTCATCAATCAATTTAGTAACATTTATTAATTTCATCACCTATTTATTACTTTCTCCTATTAATTCATGCACCAAAACATCATCATATTGGGAGTTTTGTAGACCTGTACCATGAGACAAAATTAAATATTTAACACTTATCTTGAAATGACTTCCTCAATTTTAGGATCACACTGTCTCTGATGACATGTCAATATGACACCGTACAAAGAAGTTACACAGAAAATGAGACTTTGACAACAACAACAACAACAACAACAATTTAATAATATTATTAATATATATTTCAAAAAAACACTATCCATGCCACGCTGGGATCTCCATGTGCGCTGCACCCATTTATAGTTTAATTTATTTAATATGATAACTTTTCATTTATTATGATATTATCAAATAAATGTGATATTAAATCCCCACATCTCCAGGTAGTCATGAAGGAGGTATCACCCCTTCATGTTTTCTGTATGGGTAAACTATCTCTAGGCGCCTCTTCATTCCCATTTAATTTATTAACTCCTAATTTTAATAATATTATAACCAATAATAACAACACAACTTTATTATTATTATTATTAAAAACATTAATAATAACACACCATTAAAATATTATCTTTCAAAATTGATAATAATAATAATAATAAAAATTATTATTTTTATTATTAGTTATCTCTAATCACTATCACCATTTACATTTCAACAAAAACTATCATTAAATACTATAAATTTAAAACGCCCGTTTAATCCATGATTCAATGTAAAGTCAATCTCTAAATTCATCCATAAATGGTGTTTCATATTTTAAATGGGTCAAAACTGTGTAAATTGAATGTTTGAAAAACATTTGGGGGGAAATAATTGAGTTTTCATCATAAGGTTATAGATGAGTGAAATTAAATTCAAATAATTAAATAAAATGAATTATTTAACACAAAAAATTAAATAATACCTAACTCTTATTGTGCATAGAATTTTTGCCATGTCTAGGGTAAACCCCCCATTCTGGATCTAATAATGGTCTCAGATTTCTCAAACGTTGCATCGTTTGAGAGATATAAATTATTTATTATTAAAAAATGGATTAAATAATTAATTAAAAACAAAAAGTTTTTTATCACGTGAGATATTTCCAAACAACCAACGTGCGTAAATGTTATACCCGATTTAGGGTAAACTTCCCATTTTGGATTTAAATGTGATATTATATTTGTCATATGATGCACCATTTGTGAGATATTAATTATTTAATATTCCAAAAATTGATAAAAAAATAATTAAATATAAAAATGGATATTTTCATGAGAGAGAAATCCAAACGTCCAACACTTACAAATGTTATACCCCACCTAGGGTAAAAACCTTATCCCAGACCTATTGATGGTCTTAGATTTTTCATACGACATTCCATTTGGGAGATATTTAATTATTTTCAATAAAATAATATAGTAAATATTATTTAAGAACTTTTCCTCATGAGGCATCCAAACATATGAAAAATTATAATGTTATTCACCTCATAGGATAAACACTACATTTTAAACCCAACAATGATCTCATATTTCTCATACGATGCACCATTTTGGAGTTATTAAATTATTTTTAATAAATTTCATGCCCTTAAAATAATATATTTAATATTTTTATTTAGTCTTCACCAAAGCTTTTAAAGCCTAATAATCCCACACTAACTTGGTGTCTGAATCCAAAAATATTCCATTGAATATTTCAAAGTGTTAACTAGGCCTTTTCTCTTATACATATCCTTTAACACATTATTAAGTTATTTCATTGATAAATCATTTTTTCCCACTTAGGGCATTAATAATTTATCACAATATGGTTTTATTATCATTGTAAAAATCGAGATATTACAATTCTCCCACTCTATAAACTTCTCATCATCTAGAAGCATCTCTAGTGTTCTTTATCAATTGACTCAGACTACTAAGCTCGAACGTCAGACTCATGTTTTCACATTTTTTCATGGATATGTCCCCTGAAACTAGACTAGTAGAATCATTTTCCCTAGAGTGGTTTCTTACTTATATTTATAATCCACACCGGACATTCATCATAAAATGAAATTGGTTCCAACACAACGTCATTGCAATCTTTAATATGCATATGATTAGACATGTACCTCTAAAGCTGAGAAACATGGAACACATCCTACATACCTCGATAGTGAGAAGGGAGGTCCAGATGATACACTAATGCCCATATCCACTGAGTGAGTCCCTCATCAGTCTCTCCCTAAAATAAGAACTGACTATCGTTATATCATATACTAGGGTTTTATGTCATCGTTCAATGACGTATAAGAGGAAGGGAAGTTAGGGAAACAAAACTTTTTTGTTAAGTCAAGTTTAGAAATGGATCCCAGTTATAAGGAAAATAACAGCATTAAAACAATGAAGAAGATCAAATACATGATCTAGTATGTACCTAGTACAATAACAAGTTCATTATCACCATCTTTTGGTGCTAGATCCGTAGTATAGATATGGTATGCCTCATTTCCATGATCTTATTCACGACTTTCCTAAGTCATCATAATCAGTGGAGTCTGTATCCTCCACTGGGTTTATCCACTCCCAGCCTGTCCTGACCTCCTAGAACACCTATAGGAAACCTTTGAGAAAAAATATTAAAGATGGTCAGCCTTTCCACATAGGTGGTAGTCCACTGTTGGCTTCTAAAAAGTGCTTCTATAATACCCTCATATCCCACAATTGTATCACATATATGAAGAAGTTCTATTTTGAACTGATTTTCTATCACTCCACTACTATTGTTATGCCTTTATATTGATACTATCTGTAGGTACTCATATAGTAGTAAGAGAAAACTCATTCACTAGACCACCGTGAGTTAGAAGTAAGAATGCTGCCTCATCCTCCTACAACCCCTACTCAAAGGTTAGAGACTTGCGAAGCACCTGAGAGTATGTCATTAGTTCAAAGCCCCTAACCATATATCTAAGATCTGGTCATAGACCTATCTCAAAATTCCAAGTTTTCCATGCCTCATTCCGAGATAACAAATGAGTAAATAGAAGAAACTTCTTAAAATGTGAAGAGTAAGAAGATACAATCATATAACCTTACCATAATTCCATAAAATCCTAGGCATAGTCCAACTTCATCATGTTAGGGAAGTAACATTCTAGAAATAGCTCCTTAAATATCATATATGTAAGACCTTCTCATATCCCAGCTTGATTCATAGTATTCCACCATCTCCTAGAGGGTCCTTGTAACATAAAGATTTCTAGAATTAGTCTCCCTTCCTCAAAGGTCTGAACTAGCTAAAAAATGACCTCGATATAGTCTAGAAAATCCTCTGCATCTTTTGGGACACTAATAACCTGGAATTTTAGAGGATGATAAAGTTGGAAATCCCTAGCATGGTCGGTCCTAGTCCTCTAAATATACCAACCCTTGATAGGAACCAATCAAAAAAGTCTTGATTGAGCAGGCTCTACGTCTTGGATTACCTGTGCTGGTAGATGATCATGCTGGGGTATATCCTCCTTCACCACAGGTGGTAGCATGGTATAATCCCAAGTTTCCACAGCTGGTGGTTCCATTAAACATCTCTGGGGATGCATCTCTAAAAAATGGAGAATTAAGAATACAACAAGTTGTAATAGTCTATGGGATCAAACAAGGTTTTCCTAGGAGTATACCCTTAACCCAAGGTATACCCCTCCTAACACTAACCCATGTTTTCATGCCTGAAAGTTAGTCACATTAATCATATATATACCAACACAACAACATGCTCTGTTCAACTAATTAATTCCAAAAAGGATATATCACACAACATGGCAACACAAATATATCATACGGTGAAACTATCCTGAACAGATAGAATAAATCAAGGCATTTAATTAATGAACTACTATATAGCACAATAACAAGTATATATATGGAATTTGAACCTATGTTCCTTGTCATGATGCATGAACATATGAAAAATCACATAAATCATATATAACATCATGTGTGTCACTAAAGGTGAATCAATAGTAACAATAGAAGATAAATTCCCCACTTTATGGAAACTTGGAGGTCTGTTATTTAGTAATGGCCAGGCGCTGTCATAGTTCCCCTGACCGAGTCCCAATTTCCTATCTCTTATCTAACCTATCCCAACCCAACATAAGAGAAGAAACAAGTTAGTGGGTACTGATCCTATGATTCAATTTTGTAATATCCTGACCTGAACTACTAGGTACAAGAAAGATTGCTACATGACCTCATGCGCACCTCCCCATACGTAAGAGGTTTCTGACCAACATCAAGGGTCTCAAGTGAAACCTTGGGGAGACTATACCCTTTGTATCATGTCATAGGATTGATAATAATGAATAAACCAAATAATAAACAATCAAAGTAAATGGGGAAAAAAATAATGATATACATATAAGATCTCCCAAAGTGGTAAGCCTATCTTGAGTATAAATCAATAGAAAAATAAAAGATAAAATTAAACAAAACAACTATCTGCAGAGTACTCCTGTAACGTCCCATGTTTTGAACCGAATGAAAAAGTGAAGGAAATTTAAATTTCTATTAGCTAGGTAGGCTGGTTTTAAAACCAAGCATCAGAACCTTTTTCTTTATGATAATTTTCACTACGATGTGTCTTTTAAAGAAATTCAATTAAATTAATTAGATTAAAATTAAAATGTAAATAAATTAAATGAAGGGTAATAGCCTTCCTTATCACTTTGAAATATTCTATGAAATATTTTCAGAGTTAGGCACTGAGTCAACATAGGATTTCGAGGCCTTTAGGCCCATGACATTGATAAAATAAAATTAATAAATATATTTATTCATATGCATGTGTGTTTTTTAAAAAAAATGAAATAACTCTCAAACGGTGCGTTGTATGAGAAATATGAGACCACCTTTAGGCCCAGAACACCGTGTTTACCCTAAGTAGGGTATAACTTTGATACACGTTGGGTGTTTGACAACCTCACACATGATAATACCCTATTTATTTTTAATTAATTTATTATTCTATTTTTTTATATAATAAATGATTATTTTATCATAAATGGTGCGTTGTATGATAAATCCAAGACCACTGATAGTTCCAAGATGTGGGGTTTACCTTAGGTAAGGTATAACTTTTGTGATATAGACAATTTGTCAGATCACACCCGAAGATAATTTAATTAGGTTATAAATATTTGTTTTGGGAAGTTAGAAATAATAATAATAATTTTATTATTAATATTATTATTTCCATTGAAGACAAAAAAATGAAAATGTACTTCCACAATTAATAAATTATGTCGCGGTGTAAATAATAACTGGACAATGTAATAAATGTGATATTATTAATTGTTCCAATTAAATACAAATGCACAATCAATACTAATTTAACAACTATTATCCCTTTTTTTAATGGTTGTTGTTTTAAAATTGTTAATGGTGTCATTGATGAGTTGTATTAAATAATAATAATTTTAATTATTGTTATTATTATTATTTTGGGATAAAAACATTGATGTATATATATATATATAATGTATATATATATATGGGGATTAAATATATATATGTAGGTATATATATATGTGCGGGTGTATATATATGCTTATACAGATGTGTGTCTGTATGTATATATATATATATATATATTTAAAACACATATATATATATATATATATATGGGTGAATATTTATTGTTGGGTAATATAAAATATTATTAATTGCCCACATAAATACCTGTAACATCTCAGATTAAACCAAAGTGCAGAACATTTAAATTTTTAGTCCAAATTCTTAAAGTGACCCAGGGCACGTGTCTGCACACCTTATTGCAGGTCATGAGAAAATTTTAAAATTAATTAAATAATTTCTTGAGATTTATGTAAAATTCTTATGTCACGCCTAGCACTGCGTTTGGGCTAAAAATATTTGGAAGGGTTAAAAAGGATTATAAATTTGTGTAAGGAATTTAAATAAAATTAAAGGAGGATAAAAATAAATAATAAAATAAAAATGGTTGGAGAAATATTAAAAAAAATTAAAATGGGGTAAAATCATTTTAATTAATTTTTTTCTAATTCCCCACCATTTTTTTAATATTTTATTTCATTATTTCCTTTTTTATTAATTTTACTTTTTTACTTTTCTTTTTTTCCTTTCCTTTTATTTATTTCTTTTTTTTTTCTATCCTCCTCTCCTACCTTTCCCTACGTGTCACCCCTATAGTGACCCCCTAGGTGGTGTGCCTCCTCCCTCCCCTCTCCTTCGGAAGTCCACTGCATTCCCATTTCTCATCTATTTTCAATGTAGTCTTGTGCATTATGAATCTCCTGATAAGGCTAACCTCACACACCAAGAATCATTCAATCTCATTCTAAATCCATTGCACAATATATCATAGAAGGATTTTACCCAAAATTTGGGATTTTTTAAAATTGTCTTATTTCCTCTGTTTTAGGTCAAATCAAATATTTCTACGGAGCGTAGGATCCTATATAAGTACAAGGCAAGGAATTTACTCACTTTACCCTCTTTTCATTTCATACTTTAAATCACACATTGTGCCGCTCGTCGGTGCCTACCAACGATGTTTAATTTTACCTATTCTAAATTAAATAAATGGATTTCTTGATCATTTAACTCTTGTTTGAGATAATCTAACTTATTAAAATTATTGCAACATCATTGGATGCCCCTTTGGATATGCTATCATTCTTGGTCTATTTTCTGTTAGCCTTGAATTAATTTAATTAATTAATTTCATATGTTGTGTGAATCCTGTTGTTGATTTTTAATTAAAATAAATTATTTAGGATAATTCTGAACCATGAACCTTGGGTCTTGTTTGTTAAATTATGCCTAATGATTTTATTCCTTGTTAAGTTATTATTTTTATGTGCTGTTATAAAAGTGATATGTGCATTTTTTCTATATTCACTGATAAATTGTCTTGGTTATAACCACTTGACTAGAATGATAATTAGTGTTTGGATTTGAATTGGTCATTTTTTTCAATTATAACTACATATACTGTGATATCTTCTTCCTTGAAAATGAATTAAATTCAGGGCAGTGAGACAATATGTGTTCCGTATTAAGGAATACATAAGGACTCTCCATTCATGTCTGGTTACACATTATGCCAGGGACACGATGTCTTAGGATTTTCTAGAAGAGGGTTTCCTTGGGTATCTAAAATACCCATGAGTGATATTGGTTACCAAAGAGACATTCAAGGATGGATCTATTGGAAAAGTGGCTATGCTGCCTCAGGTGATACATGACCCCTTCTATGCGATACCAGGACGGACTCATGATAAATCTATGCCTCGAGCGATACTTGGTCTTTCGAATGATTTCCTTGTATGATCTCAATGGTATTGGATTAATTGAAGGATATACCGTAGCGATACCTTCGGGATGAGATCAGACTCTAACTCTACGACTTGAACATAATAATAACAATAATGCATGGAGAGTTTTTATTTATGTAGCCTTTGTTTCCTTTATAGATTGTGACACCTTTTCTGGTGCTTGAAGCACACTTTGTTGACACTTAAACTAGACCCTAAGCTAAAGAAAAATCTTGGGATATTGTTCCTTTTTGTCTGCCTTTTTATTTATGTCCTTTTTGTATATATATATTCACCCTGCTTATTACATGTACCTTGTTCAGATTCCCAGCTTGAGTCGAAACAGGTGATATGGGATGGGTGCCATTGAGGACCCAGAACAAGATATATTTATTTTATTATGTTTCATTTGATTGCTTACTTTTATCATATGTTGGCACACAACTATTGTCTACAACACAAAATGAGAAGGTTTAGACACCTTGGGTGTCATCCTACTGAGATTTTATCTCACCCCATACTCGGGCATTGTTTGGTACCTGAGTAGACTTTATGTTCGCAGGTAGGGATAGTGGGAATAATGCTGCTTCTAGTTCTTGTGTGTGGCTTTCTGCTTAGGATGAATCCTGGGAGAATAGGAACAATATTCTGCTCGTGATTCAGTTGTTTCACTTCGTGTCATTTTTATTACAGATTTGATTGCATGCTTGTATTATTGTTTTTCGTACTATCATTTTAGCACAAAAATCATTATGTATCTAGTTTATTTATCAGCTTATGCACTTATTATATATTTAGTTTGGATTTTTTATTTGGTTCTACTATAGTTTGGTTATTTATATGCTTCCATTATTTATTATAAACTAGTTTTCTTCTACTGTATATTACTTATTACCTATGAGGGCATAGTCTTACCCGCAGAACATTAAAAAGGCCTTCACTTCTAGTTAGTAGCCTCTGGAATTCAGGAATACATTCTTGAGGTCATGTGACCCACCAGTCTGGCCACCGTCTTAGAGGTGAGTAAGGTTAGGACGTTACAAAGTGGTATCAGAGGTGGTTTATTTTTCCTCTGTCTTACTATTTTGGGTTGGTAGACATGAGACTAGAAATGTGTCGGTGCTTGGTTAATAGTTGTGCCTGGGACTAATCACCCCACATATGGGAAATAACCAAGTGGCCAGGGATGAGAATTAATGTTCATGATTTTCGATATTATAATTGATATGATTTTACATCTAGTGATTGGTGTAATTTCCATTGCTTATGAATTTATGGAATTTATGGTGTTTTACCCTTGTCCTGTTAAGGCAAGGATGAAGCATTACATGCATCATAATAGGCACATAGGGATTCACATTCCATGAATATTTCTATGCCATGTAGTTTCATTTTAGGCCGCCTGTTGATATGATTGAGTGCATTTAATTCCATCCCATGTGTTGTATTTATTTAGCATGCCTGTTAGATTTCATGGTTCGGTGATATATTTAGCATGCTATCATATTTCCATGCTTCCTTTTTACTAGCATGTTTTCCTTGTATCATGCTTCTATGCTTATTAGAAAACCTCTACGATTAAAATTTCATGCTTCTGCAATTTTAACATGTTTCTCTCTATTATCTTCTTATAATGACATGCTTGCTTGTTTGATATGTAATTGGTTTATTTTACTAAAATTTATTTGTTGAAATTAAATGGGAGTGAAATTCCACATGTAAAGTGTATGGGAGATTTATGGATTGGTAGATGGATGGCCATATGACTGTATTGTTGAACGTGTGCATTTTGTAATATGAAATGGTTTAAAATGTAAAGGGCTTTGAAATAGTACATGTAGTGGTGTCCTCTATTTAAGACCCTCATGTAAGAGTAGATAAAGATTCTTTGAGTTTCCTTGGAATGGAAGCATGAGTGTTTTTCGTAGGTGCTCTTTCTTTTAGAAATCACTAAGATGATCAACTTTTGAGCCTAATAACTTCTTTTAAGCATGGCCCGATGTTAGGTTTGACATTGGTTCTTCGTAAGGGGCTAGCCCATGGTAGGTAGAACACTTAGGACTTAAAATCCTGGATAATGCCATGATTTTTCTGCATTTTTGGTTTAGTTCACATGCCATTGTACCTAGTAGGACTTTAGATTTCTAAATGACCCCTTGTTCAGACAGGTAGCCATAATATCCTTGACTTTTGTTTCAGACTTGATCATTGAGTAATGATCATATTCAGTAGGTTAGACATTCCTCAAGCATGGTTAGTTGCTTCATAGGTTGTTCGAACCTCTATTCTCCAAAATGATGGATGACTCAGTACGTCGTCATCCGAGTTAAAGTTATCTTGATTTTTTATCACCACAAGGTAGTATGAATTCACATATACTATGCCCATCGAGTGATTAACATTGTTACAAAATGAACGAGTTCAATATAATCATCAAGCCTTGCACTGATAAATACATTTCAGGTCATCTCTGTAGAAGAGTGAATTGTGTGTTAAATAAATCAAGTATTTCACAATGCTCATAATGAATTCCCAAGACTTAGATGTTTTCACACGCCGGTCATTTTGGTTGGGTTTTTATGCCTTTTTTATGTTTTCCTTATTGTAATCTTCTAATCCTCTTAGTGTATTATTCCTTAAGCGGAGTGAATGTCCCCTATCTTGCCTTCGACCTTGATGCACTAAGAGAGCATTGGTCTTATGCCACTCTAAAGATTTAAAATTTTTTGGGCTTGTTTAGGGTGGTTTTCTCAGTGTTACATGTTGACATGTGGTTCTTATCAAGGCTTTGGATATTATTAAACGACCCTTATATTTCCATGTAGGAATTCCTTGAATGAACTGTTGTACACAAGCCATTTCTTTTGACTTTACTTTCAGGCTGATGTCGCTCTAGGATCGGTCAATGTTATGATATGGGCATCTTTTTCTTATACCAATGTCTCACTCATAAACATAGAGTATAGACTACCTTGACTTTGTTCCTTTCACTCCTATTGTTCCAATCCAAGGTTACCCCATACTTGTTTTCAGGCTCGGTGATTCCTAAATCAAGGAAAGTCACCAGAAGTCAGGTATGAACTTCGATGGACATGTTTGTGGTAAATTTGAGATACCTTTGAAGAAGACATCATAGTTTAGTCTGTAAAACATCAGCTGTTTAAGTTAGGCATCTTTTGAAATAGTCATTTGAATTGACTCGACTAGTTATCTCTCTTATTCAATAAATATGTTAGTAAAGGACCTTTTTATGGCACGTCATTAGGTGAGGCGAGTGTAGTTTGGGTTGGCCATGGATTTTCATGAAAAGATGGCTCGAATTGGTTTTTTACATCAATGGGAATCAACCATTTTATCTATTTCTAAAATCATGAAATAATCATTGGCAGAATTCTCAAGGGCGTGTTTAGTAGACAATTTTGATGGTGGATGTTGCTGTGACTTAGAATTTTCCCCATTCCAATGTTAAATACTAAGGTGGGAAGTAACTTTGAACATATTTTTAATGAGACAATTAAATGATCGTTTCTCTAGCTAAACGAGTTTGGATAAGTATTTTCTCGGTGTTTCAGTTGGAAAATGAGCATTGGCTCAGATCTTATTGGCTTAGGCGCCACTTTCCTAACAAATGTTTGAATGTACATTGGGTGTTTGGAGAATCAACACAGCCTTTTGTATGAGACTTCATGACCATGTTGATCAAGTGAAAGTTATGTTGTTCCTGAAATCTTCTCGGGGATGAGAATTTCTAATATGGGAAGGTTGTAACATCCCGTGTTTTGAACCAAACAAAAAAGTGAAGGAAATTTAATTTTTCTGTTAGCTAGGTATGCTGGTTTTAAAACCAAGCATTAGAACCTTTTTCTTTCTGATAGTTGACACTACAATGTGTCTTTTAAAGAAATTTAATTAAAATAATTAGATTAAAATTAAAATGGAAATAAATTAAATGAAGGGTAAAAACCTTATTTAGCACTTTGAAATATTCTATGAAATATTTTCAAAGTTAGACGCTGAGTTAGTGCGAGATTGCGAGGCCTATAGACCCACGACATTGATAGAATAAAAATATTAAATATATTTATTCATATGTGTGTGTTTTGTTCTTCAAAAAAATGAAATAACTCTCAAATGGCGCGTTATATGAGAAATATGAGACCACCGTTAGATCCGGAATGCCATCTTTACCATAGGTAGGGTATAACTTTGATACACGTTGAGTATTTGACAACATCAAACGTGATAATACCCTCTTTATTTTTAATTAATTTATTATTCATTTTTTTATATAATAAATAATTATTTTCTCACAAATGGTGTGTTGTATGAGAAATTCGAGAATACTGATAGTTCCGAGATGTGGGGTTTATCTTAGGTAGGGTATAATTTTTGCAAGTGGGACATTTTGTGAGATCACACTCAAAGATAATTTAATTAGGTTATAAATATTTTTTTTGTTGGGAAGTTAGAAATAATAATAATAATTTTATTATTAATATTATTATTTGTGTTGAAGACAAAAAAATGAAAATGTACTTCCAAAATTAATAAATTGTGTTGCGGTGTAAATAATAATTGGCCAATGTAATAAATGTGATATTATTAATTGTTCCAATTAAATACAAATGCACAATCAATATTAATTTAATAACCATTATCCCTTTTTTCAATAGTTGTTTTTAAATTACTAATGGTGTCATTGATGAGTTGTATTAAATAATAATAATTTCAATTATTGTTATTATTATTAGTTTGGGACAAAAACATTGATGTATATATATGTGATGTATATATATATATGGGGATTAAATTTACATGTAGGTATATATATATATGTGGAGGTGTATATATATGCTTATACAGATGTCTGTATGTCTATATATATATATATAACATGTATATATATATGAGTGAATAATTATTGTTAGGTTAGATAAAATATTATTAATTGTGCACATAAATGCTTGTAACACCTCAACTTAAACCAAAGTGTGGACCGTTTAAAATTTTAGGCCAAATTCTTAAAGCGACCCAGGATGCGCACTTGCACACCCTGTTTTGGGTCATAGACAGCTTTTAAAATTAATTAAATAATTACTTGATCTTTATGTAAAATTCTTATGTCGCGCCTAGCACCACGTTCGGGCTAAAAATATTTAAAAGGATTAAAAAGGATTAAAAATAATTTTAAGTAATTTAAAATAAATTAAAGGAGTATAAAAATAAATAATAAAATAAAAATGGTTATAGAAATATTAAATATAATTAAAATGGGGTAAAATAATTTGAATTTTTAATTTCAATTCTCCCACCATTTTATTATTATTTTATTTTATTTATATTACTTTTTTATTACTTTTTCTTTTTTTCTTTTCCTTTTTTCCTTTCCTTTCATTTCCTTTCTTTTCTTTTTGTTTTCTTTATTTATTTTCTTTTTTTTCTCTCCTCCTCTCCTCCCTCTACCTGTATGTCACCCCTGTAGCACCCCTAGGTGGGGCGCCTCCTTCCTTACCTCTCTTTCAGAAGCCTACTATAGACTCGTTTCTCCTCCATTTTCAACGTTGTCTAGTGCACTATGAAGCTATTGGTAATGCCAACCTCACACACAAATAATTGTTCGATCTTGTTCTAAATCCATCGTGAAATATTTCACTGAAGGATTTTACCCGAAATTGGGATTTTTCTAAAATTGTCCGATTTCTTCCATTTTTTGTCAAATCAAAGATCTCCATGGAGTATAGGATCTTATATGAGTATAAGGTTGGGCGTCTACTCTCTTTTCCCTCATTTCGTTTCATAGTTTAAATTTCATGTTATGCTGCTCGTCGATGCCTACCGACAATGTTTAATTTTACCAATTCTAAATTAAATAAATGGATTTCTTGACTGTTTCACCCTTGTTTGAGATAATCTAAGCTATTAAAATTATTTCAACATCATTTTATTCCCCTTTGGGTATGCCAACATTCTTGGCCTATTTTCCATTAGCCCTGAATTAATTTAATTAATTAAATTCTTATGTCGTGTGAACCCTATTATTGAGTTTTAATTAAAACAAATTATTTAGGATAATTGTAAACCATGAACCTTGGGCCGTGTTGGTTCAATTGTTCCTAATTATTTTATTCATTATTAAGTTATTATTCTTCTGTGCCATTATAAAGGTGATATGTTCATTTTTTCTGTATTCGCCGATAAATTATCTTGACTCTGATTTCTTTACTAGATTGATCATTAATGTTTGTCTTTGAGTTTATCATATTTGTTTTTCAATTATAAATTCATATCCTGTGATATATGATTACTTGAAAATTAATTAAATTTAGGGTGGCGAGACAATGTTCGTTTCGTATTAAATACTATACAAAGACTCCCCATTCCGGACCTGTTTCACATTACGCCAGAGACACGATGTCTTAGAATTTTCCAGAAAAGGGTTTCACTGGGTTTATAAAATACTCAAGAGCGATACTAGTTCCCAAAGGGACATTTAGGGATAGACCCATTGGAAAAGTGGCTACGCCATGCCTCAGGTGATACTTGAACCCTTCTATGTGATACCGGGATGAACTCAAGATAAATCCATGTCTCGAGCAATACTTGGTTTCTAAAAAGATTTTATTGGATGAGATAAAAGGTATTGGATTAATTGAAGGATGTACCATAGAGATACCTTCAGGATGGACTCAAACTCCTACTCTACAACTTGAACATAATAATAACAACGATGTGTGGAAAGTGTTTATTTATGCAGCCTTTGTTTCCATTGTATATTGTGACACCTTTCTGGTGGTTGTATCACACTTTGTTGACACATAAACTAGACCCCAAGCTAAAGTACACGCTTGGGGTATTGTTACTTTTTTTCCTGCCTTTTTATTTCTAGAATTTTTGTATATATATATGCACCTTTCTTATTATAGGTACCTTGTTCAGATTCCTGGCTTGAGCCAAAGCAGGTGATATGGGATGGATTCCATTGAGGACCTGAACCAAGATATATTTATTTTATTATGTTCTATTTTATTGATTACTTTTATCACATGTTGTCACACTAATACTGTATACAACACAAAATGGAATGGTTTAGACACCGTCGGTGTCATATTATTGGGATTTTATCTCACCCCCTACTTGGGTGTTGTTTGGTACTCGAGTATACTTTATGTTCGTAGATAGGGATAATGGGAGGCATGCTACTTCTGGTTCTAGAGTGTGGATTGCTACTTATAATGGAGCTTGGGGGAAGAGGAACAAGCTTTTGTTCATTATGTAGTTCTTGCACTTTGTATTATTTTTATTACAAATTTGATTTTATGATTGTCTTCCGATTTCCGTACTCTCATTTTAGCACAAACATCATTGTGTATCAGGTTTATTTATCTGATTCCTCACTTATTATATATTTAGTTGGTTTTTTTTTATTTTCTTATACTATATTTTGGTTATTCATATGCTTTTAATACTTATTATAAACTAGTTTTTGTAGAGACCCAGAGCTTGATGTACATGGAAATTACATTACTTTTGCGGAATAATTAATACATAACAAACACAGACACACAAGGACTGTAATAGTTTAGTGTCTTTGGAAACTCGGAATTTAATCTTCTAATTGTGGTGAAAGATCTTCAACTTCTCCCATAAAGATATTCCCCTTTTATTTTCTTACCTAAAACCTTTCTTTATATCATAGGGAAAATAAAACATAAAAAGGGCGAGCTTAAATTCTCAGTAAGGGTAAGCATAGAGAACATAAAACAATCCATAAAAAATTGAATGAAAAAGCTTGAACATAAAATCTAAACATCAAAATCTTGAGAAAAGACATAAATCTTGGAAGTACGTAAGACATTTATCATAAAGGAACATCAATCTTGATAAAATAGCATGGGAATAAATCATGTAATTGTGACAACCATTCAACACTTGTTATGATTTCCATAGTATCCAAGGCATTGCTGCCAAGACCATCTTAGTGGACAAAGTCCCTTTCTGAATCAAGTTCACTCCTCGTTCCAGTCCTATATCACTGAACTGGATTAACTTACTGTTCCAGCCATGTCTATCTCATGAGATATAAATCTTTACCCAATTCATTGGAGGGAGATTTAGGTCCCACACATCTCATAATGAAATCATTCTTTCGTGTGACACAAAATCATAAATCATACATCATAGCATAACCCATGTAATAGAATGGGATTATTAAACATCATTCCATCATAACATAATCCATATAAAAAAATAGATATAATTTAATCATAAGAAGAATCAAACCATGTAAATAATGGAGGCATTATACTTGAAACATAAACATATTAAATAATGTCATGTTTATATGGAAAATAGTTTTGATAAAACACTTGAAATGAATTCTTGAGGAAAATATCCTTTCTTCTTCAAAATCATTTTCTTTTCACAAAATTCCATGCAATCTTAAAAGAAAATTGTTTTGTTGAAAATAATCACAAAATCTTGTAGAGTAAGCTTCATGAAAATGAGTCGTTATGAAAACGTAAAAATCCGTTCATGCCGTATAAGTTAAAAATAACATTCTCCTCGTACTTTTGTCGGAAAAGTCAAAAAGTTCCTCATATGGTAAAAAAAAGAAATATTCCTTCCATACTATGTGGTAAAAGTCAAATAAGCATAAAAATGACTTAAAAAATACATGGAAGAAAAGTAAACATTTTATGAAAACATTTTTAGAACATATGAACATGGATAAAAAACATAACCCCAATAAATACTTACGAATAAACAATCTCGGGTAAGAATGAGATTGGAATAATTATCCCTTACCTTAGGTCCGATATGATTTGTACAGATTTGAACCTCCTGTATAATGATTTAAATAATGTCATTGACTTATTACAGAATCATATTCATTGTTATGATATTATATATGGTTCACTTATGACTTTATATTACCCGTTCTTTTGTAAATTCCATGTTAAAGCAACATTTTGGGTAAAATTGTTTCATTTATCGTAGGTGTTTCGACTTGTTGTTCTTGATATTATTACTTATATACTAATTTAAATAATTCCAGAATGTAAAAAATGATTTATATATAATATATATTCATCATATACATATATATATGATAGATTGATAAATGGAATGAAATACACCGTTCATGGAGACGGTAGGCCGTACGTACGCATGAACGCTGTTTTCATTTCCTTATTGAATTGAATGGAATTAAGTAGATGACATAGATATATATATACATAAATCTATTATCATTATTATCTCATATATTTCATTATTATTCATTATATATACTTTATAATCATTCATCGATGGTTAACATGGAGAATGAATCTCATCGCGTCGTGGAGACGGTAGTCCGTACGTACGCACGAGCGATGATATCATTCCCATGATCGTTGAATTGTATTAAAATGTATGTATAATATTCCAGAATCAATATCACTTTACAATAATAATATATAGTTATTTATTTACACCATTATACCCATCCAAGTAAGGTGGTGGTCGAAAACAGATTACACCACGGCGTGGAGATGGTATTCCGTACGTACGCACGCCCGGTGATTTCGTTTTCCGTAGGATAGATAGAAGGTGAAATATGGTTGTTTAATATTTATAATAACATATCAATATATGAGTGATACTAATGTTATTACTTCATAATGAAACAACTAAAGAAGAAGAAGTAGAAGAAGAAATAAAGTTGAAAGAACCGGTAACGAACATTACCTCTTCTTTGAAGCGCCTCTTCTTAACCTCCTATTTGGGAACTAAATATGGTCTTTGAAGAAGACCAGAACCTCTAGAATGTTTATAGGGAAGTGGATAAGAGAAATTTTCAGGGGTTGGCCGAGATTGAAGGATCAAAAGGGTGTGAAGAGAAGAGGGAAGGGGTGCCCTTTTTATAAGGGAGGAGAGGGGCACCTTTGAAAAAAATTAAAAAATTATTTTATTATAAAGTCATATTCAGTTTTTAATAGCTCCAAATTGATTTATATAGAAGCTTAGGTGGGGATGGGTCTAAATCCTTTCAAAAAATATATTTTAGACAGGTTTGGGTCATTATATTAACCTTATCTTTTAGTTTTAACTCCTCGTTAATTAGATTGACATTTACCATGTCACTTTGTAGTTTTGTATTATATAGTTAATAAACATACCATATACATCCAAGCGACCCCCAAGTGGTCCATTAATGATAAACCTATCATGATATAAGTATCTTGGCCGATAATTAGATTTTTAGTAATATAATAACAATTAATAATATAATATTTTTAAAAAAACTATTTTGTTCCAATTTAGACACTATTTGGTAATTGATTTTTGTGAAAATTATAACAGCATTATTAGTTCGAAAAATGTTAATTAAATCAATAATAACATGTAATTTTAACCTAGAAAATTAGTGGAATTCATAAAAAGTCTCAAATTATATTTATTTGTGTATTTATAACATCAATTCTGTTAATATTTCATTAATAAGATAATTACTGCATCATCATTGTGTCATAAATAAATTAAATTATTTAATGTATAAAAATTATAAATAAAATACCATTATGTACGAAATCTTCTTATCTTTCTAATGAATATTTATAGTCTAATTTATCTTATGTATAACCCTATATTAAAAATTATTTATTTATTAAACTTTTATTTTAACTATTTTAACCCTTCTTTAAATAAATTAATAATAAATGTCCTAATCTAATTCAAGTGGACCTAAATGGTCATATTTTATTCCTAAGGTTTTTTTGCCGAATTAAACTTATCCAATAGAATTAGGACATGTGTTAGGGTAATAATAATATCATTTTTACCCTTAATTACCCTATTTACTTTTAACCATGGTAAATAAAAGTAAAAAGTTACTATTCACCAAAAATTATTTTCATCTCATTGAACCACATTTTAGTCCTTGATATTAACCGTGTCTCTTGGATTTTCGAAATCCCACACACAGAATTGGTAAAATTAAGTTTTATGTAAGTTTTCAAAAAGCTCATAGGAGGTGGGTAAAAGACGGTGAAAAGTTTAATAAAATTTTTATATATCTAAAATTATTATAAAATGACTCCAATGAATTAAATTGAAATTATATAGGTATTATGTATCAAATTTTACCTAAAATAAATTTAAATAAAATAAATAATTATTTAAATAAAATGTCAGTTTTTAAATAGTAACCGAGTGTTTTCACTATTCATCAAAAATTTAAAATTTTCAGAATAATACCAAAATTTCACCCAAGTCTAATTTCAATATTCCAAATCCAAAAATGAAGTCCATTTTGAAAAATAAAATTTCAAAAAGTGGGTATTACTATTCATAATAGCTAGTTTATATAACATATCATTGTTTAGTGAAACTCGGTATTGCGTACAACATACGCTATCGTGGAAGGTCGCGATTGCATGAAATGCAAGCCAAGTCAGGGATGCGTGTAGCGCAAGCTCCTTTTGGTGTAACATACAACACAAGACATCAATGAAATTAAAAAGAATATTTTTCATAAAATCTCGGGGTGTTACATTCTACCCCCCTTAAAATGAATTTCGCCCTTGAAATTCATCAGGGTTATAAATGGTTTACTATTTTAAAGTTTCTTTAATAGAAACCCACATCGTAAAAAGGAATACCAAAACTTATCTTTAAAAACTAAAGTATGAAACGTAATGGTTATCCAAATTAACTAATCACTGGGTTTCCACGTAGGAGAACATAGGTGAAAAAATGGATATGAAAGAGAAATCTAACCGTCATATTCTGATGAAGAGTGGTAGAGAACATGGCTATGAAAAAGCCAACAATCACAAATCCATAAATTTGTGATGATATAGGGTACCATATGATTCATCAGATATAAGGGAACTTGGACAACATTTTTGGTTTTCAAGATCATTTCCCTACAGTTGAAGAATTTGAATTTGAAGAAATACTTACATTATTTTGGTAAAATCTCACCGTTGTTCGTGCCTTGAACAATTTCCACTTCATATCTTTAAGAAATGAAGTTGAATTTGTCTTTAATGAAGTTTTAGCAGATCATGCGATAGAATTATAGGTCATTCCATCTGTCTCAAACATAAGTTAGCAAAAGTTATATACATAAGTCCATCTATGGTGAGATTAATCAGATATGGTTCCAAAATGGACTTATACTTCATCTATCATCCTGCATAATAAAATAAAACTAGTTTCTACTAACCAGGGGCTTCCTGTAGGACAGTGGTAGGAAATAAAGTCCTGTCGCACTTCGGTTGTGGGTTCGATTCCCACAGCCTTGTCCGACATGACGGGTTGTCGCCCGTCCTGCAGGTTGTCCTTTTTTTCTAAAAATACATTATTATAACTTTCCATCAATAATATCAAAAAAGTTCTAGCCTTAAACAATACTAACTTATGTCCAACATAATACATTCCAATCTTTAGGCTTATCCAAAATACTGCTGTCCAATCTCATATTATAGTGAAAACGATTACCAGAGAGTTCATATAACAAGCATGTTAATACCATCGTTGATCCCCATATATCATAAGATATGTCTTGTTGGTCACATTACAAACATTCTAAAGACTTAATCATGTATTCTCTTGAAAAATGAATACCCATTTAACCTTAGTGAAAACATGAGTGCTGTCAAAAGTGAACTCTTTCCACATACCAAAATCCCAAAATTATGTATACTCAAACCATGATATCACTTAGTCCTTATAACAATCATGAGCTCATGAATACTATCAAACATATTATTTCCTCCTTATCCATTCATTATGTGCATATCATCTTCTTTCCAAAAATATCTAAATAACCTTTCATGGTTACCAGTACCATTCTACATATACTTTCAAATAATTTAGGAAAAAACAATAGTGTAACAATCCTTAGATTTTTCTTTATTCCATAGTACCATTAAATTACCTATACAACATAACTCTTGATAAACATACAATCATTCCTCTACCTTCTTAAACCATTGACCAGGCTTTAAAACTTCTTTCATCTCATATATCATTTGTAGTCTCCTCATCATCATCCACATAAATACTACCCATATGACCATGTTGATTCTCTTCATGAAATTTTCCCTTAGGGAATTGGTTTGCATAATGCCCATACATTCCACATTTAAAACATCTAATCATTGTTGATGTCGTAGCAATACCATTATCCTTATCCATGGTGTTAACTTAACCTTTTCCTTTGCACTTACTCGATTTGTGTCCTTATTTTCCGCACCCAAAGAATCTTCTAGTTCCTTTGAAACATTCTCCTTGATGCCTCTTCCCTCATGATTTACATGATAGAAATTGAACTTTCCTTCTTCTATGATCATCATGAAACTCCATCTTTCTCTTATTAGATGATTCGGGAAACTTACAAAAGTTGAGATTATTGATCATATTATGAGATTGCTGATTAGGAATAATAATGATATGTGGACCTCCAGATCCATTTTCATTCGGTTGCTCATGAAGAATATCATTCCATTGTCCATTATATCCTCCATTATCGTGAATCTTCTCCTTCCCAGCCATTTTCTAAAACCCAAAAAGAATAGTGTGAGAGGCCAAAATCATAATCAAGGGGGATTACCTTCAATATCTAACATATTAGGTTAAATTATAAGATTGTTACCATAATTATAGGACTATAACACATACTTATACTTTACCTTAGGGAAATCCCTAGACATACCTTAGAAATATCTCTAGGGATCTCACTAAAGTTCTCGTATCCTAGTTTCCAAAGGTTGACTAAACCTTTCCTCTAATACCAACTGTAGAGACCCAGAGCTTGACATACATGGACATTACTTTACTTTTGTGGAATACCTAATACATAACAAACACAGACACACAAGGACCGTAATAGTTTAGTGTCTTTGGAAACTCGGAATTTAATATTCTAATCGTGGTGAAAGATCTTCAACTTCTCCCATAAAGATCTTCCCCTTTTATTTTCTGACCTAAAACCTTTATTTATATCCTGGGGAAAAGAAAACATAAAAAGGGTGAGCTCAAATGCTCAGTAAGGGTAAGCATAGATAACATAAAACAATCTATAAACATTTGAATGAAAAAGCTTTAACATAAAATCTAAACATCAAAATATTGAGCAAAGGCATAAATCTTGGAAGTACGTAAGGAATATATCATAACAAAACATCAATATTGATAAAATAGCATGGGAATAAATCATGTAATTGTGGAAACCATTCAGCACTTGTTATGATTTCCATAGTAGCCAAGGCATTGCTTCTAAGACCATCTTAGTGGACAAAGTCCCTTTCTGAATCGAGTTCACTCCTCGTTCCAGTCCTGTATCACTGAACCGGATTAACTTATCATTCCAGCCATGTCTATATCATGAGATATAAATATTTACCCAATGCATTTGAGGGAGATATAGGTCCCACCCATCTCATAATGAAATCATTCTTTCATGTGCCACAAAATCATAAATCATACATCATAGCATAACCCATGTAATAGAATGAGATTCTTAAACATCATGCCATCATAACATAATTCATATAAAAAAATAGATATAATTTCAACATAATAAGAATAAAACCATGTAAATAATGGATACATTATACTTGAAACATAAACATATTAAATAATGTCATTTTTAGATGGAAACTAGTTTTGATAAAACACTTGAAATGAATTCTTGAGGAAAATATCCTTTCTTCTGCAAAATCATTTTCTTTTCGCAAAATGCCATGAAATCTTAAAATAAAATGGTTTTGTTGAAAATAATCATGAAATATTGTATAGGAAGATTCATGAAAATGAGGCGTTATGAAACCGTAAAAATCCGTTCACGCCGTATAAGTTAAAAATAACATTCTCCTCGTACTTTTGTCAGAAAAGTCAAAACGGTCCTCGTATGGTAAACAAAAGAAAGATTCCTTCCATACGATGTGGGAAAAGTCAAAGAAGGGTAAAAATGACTTAAAATACATGGAAGAAAATTAAAAATTTATGAAAACATTTTGAGTACATATGGACATGGATAATAAACATAACCCCAGTAAATACTTACGAATAAACAATCTCGGGTAAGAATGAGATTGGAATAATTATCCCTTACCTTAGGACCGATATGATTTGTACCTATCTGAACCTCCTGTATAATGATTTAAATAATGTCATTGACTTATTACGTAATCATATTCATTGTTATGATATCATATATGGTTCACTTATGACTTTATATTACACTTTCTTTTGTAAATTCCATGTTAAAGCATCATTTTGGGTAAAATCGTTTCATTTATTGTACGTGTTTCAACTTGTTGTTCTTGAAATTATTACTTATATACTGATTTAAATAATTACAGAATGTAAAACATGATTTATATATAATATATATTCATCATATACATATATATATGATATATTGAAAAATGGAATGAAATACACTGTTCATGGAGACAGTAGGCCGTATGTACGCATGAACACTGTTTTCGTTTCCTTATTGAATTGAATGGAATTAAGTAGATGACATAAATATATATACATAAATATAGTATAATTATTATTTCATATATTTCATTATTATTCATTATATATAATTTATAATCATTCATGAATGGTTAACATGGAGAATGAATCTCATCGCGTCGTGGAGACGGTAGTCCGTACGTACGCACGAGCGATGATATCATTCCCATGATCACAGAATTGTATTGAAGTTTATGTATAATATTTCATAATAAATATAACTTTACAATAATCATATATAGTTATTTATTTATACCATTATACCCATCCAAGTAAGGTGGTGGTCGAAAACAGATTACACCGCGGCGTGGAGACGGTATTCCATACGTACGCACGCCCGGTGATTTATTTTTCCGTAGGATGGATAGAAAGTGAAATAGGGTTGTTTCATATTTATAATGACATATCAGTATATGAGTGATACTTATGTTATTACTTCATAATTAAACAACTAAAGAAGAAGAAGTATAAGAAGAAATAAATTTAAAAGAATCGGTAACAGACATTACTTCTTCTTTGAAGCGCCTCTTCTTAACCTTCTCTTTGGGCACTAAAGATGGTCTTTGAAGAAGACAAGAACCTCTAGGATGTTTCTATGGAAGTGGAGAAGATAAATTGGCAGGGTTTGGCCTAGCTTGAAGGCTCAAAATGGTGTGAAGAGAAGAGGTAAGGGGTTCCCTTTTTATAAGGGAGGAGAGGGGCACCTTTGAAAAAACTTAAAATATTATTTTATTATAAAGTCATATTCGGTTTTTAATAGCACCAAATTGATTTATTTCTAAGATAAGGTGGGGATGGGTCTAAATCCTTTCAACCAATAGATTTTAGACAGGTTTGGGTCATTATATTAACCTTATCTTTTAGTTTTAACTCTTAGTTAATTAGATTGACATTTACCATGTCACTTTGTAGTTTTTTATTATATAGTTAACAAAATTACCATATACATCCAAGTGACCCCCAAGTGGTCCATTAATGATAAAAATATCATGATATAAGTATCTTGGCCGATACTTAGATTTTTAGAAATATAATAACAATTAATAATATAATATTTGTTTTAAAAACTATTTTATGCCAATTTAGACACTATTTGGTAATTGATTTTTGTGATAATCATAACAGCATGATTAGTTCAAAAAAAGTTAATTAAATCAATACTAACATGTCATTGTAACCTATAAAATTAGTGTAATTCATAAAAAGTCTCAAATTACATTTATTTGTGTATTTATAACATCAATTCTTTTAATATTTCATTAATAAAATAATTACTGCATCATCATTGTGTCATAAATAAATTAAATTATTTAATGTATAAAAATTATAAATAAAATACCATTATGTACAAAATCTTCTTATATTTCCAATGAATATTTATAGTTTAATTTATCTTATGTATAACCCTATATTAAAAATGATTTATTTATAAAACTTTGATTTTTAATATTTTAACCCTTCTTTAAATAAATTAATAATAAATGTCCTAATCTAATCCAAGTGGACTTAAAAGGTCATATTTTATTCCTAAAGTTTTTTTTGTTCGAATTACACATATCCAATAGAATTAGGACATATGTTAGGGTAATAATAATATCATTTTTACCCTTAATTACCCTATTTACTTTTAACCATTGTAAATAAAAGTAAAAAGTTACTATTCAAAAAAAATTATTTTCATCTCATTGAACCACATTTTAGTCCTTGATATTAACCATGTCTCTCGGATTTTTGAAATTCCACCCACAGAAGTGGTAAAATTACGTTTTATGTAAGTTTTCAAAAAGCTCCTAGGAGGTGGGGAAAAGACGGTGAAAAGTTCAATAAAATTTTTATATATCTAAAATTATTATAAAATGAATCTAATGAACTACATTGAACTTATATAGATATTATGTATCAATTTTTACCTAGAATAAATTTAAATAAAATAAATAATTATTTAAATAAAAAGTCGGTTTTTAAATAGTAACCCAGTGTTTTCACTATTCATCAAAAATTGAAAGTTTTCAGAAAAATACCAAAATTTCACCCTAGTCTAATTTCGATATTCCAAATCCAAAAATGAAGTCCATTTTGAAAAATAAAATTTTAAAAAGTGGGTATTACTATTCATAATGGCTAGTTTATATAACATATCGTTGTTTAGTGAAACTCGATATTGCATACAACATACACTATCGTGGAAGGTCGCAATTGCATGTAATGCAAGCCAAGTCAGGGATGCGTGTAGCACAAGATCCTTTTGGTGTAGCGTACAACAAAAGATATCAATGAAATTAAAAATAATATTTTTCATAAAATCTTGGGGTGTTACAGTTTTCTTCCACTGTATATTAATTATTACCTATGAGGGAATAGTCTTCCTAGAAGACACATTAAAAATGACCTTGCTGCAATTTGGCAGCCTCTGGTATTCAGGAAGATGTGCTTGAGGTCATGTGACCCACTGGTCCGACCACAGTCTTAGAGGTGATCCGGGTTGGGTCGTTAAAACTCTGGTATCTGTCCTAGTCCACTCCAGCTCCATGCTCCACCACTCAACCTTCGGCCATAGGTCCCTTTCCCTTTTCTAGATCTCTAGTCATGAAATCTATAAGTGCACCGAAATGCATGAGTAGGGTGTGAGTACAAGACTCAGTAGTACACCACCAATGATTCCTTAGCATAAGTACAAATTATATATAACAGTGTATATCATGGCATAAGTAAATTCTCAGTAAACATACATGTTCTAAGTCATTGTGCATTGACTAAGATTCCATGAATCCCGGCCCCACCTACTTTATATCATTGCCGGTAAGAAAGTTAAGAACACAAGTACCTCCATCAAGGTCACATAGCTCACCCACCCTTCTATTTGTTGTTACATGAACACCGTACATTCTTTTGGGTCTATATTTGTTTTACTTATCCTCTTAACCACCCACGACCCAAGTTCATAGAAATCCATGACCAGAATCCACCAACAAACCACTGTGCTTTCCCCTCTACAGGGGTAGCCACATCAACCTTTAAGGACGTTAGGACTTTTTCAGAATGGGTAACCAGCCACTAGACTACATAACTCCTACCCTCAAAGCTCCCCCTGTGTATCTTAGTATCCGCCAGTTTTCCACTATGATCTCCCTTGTACTGGGGTAGCCATGTGCACCTTTAAGTATGTTAGGACTGCAGAAGGATGGGTAACCAGCCACCAAACCATATAAATCCCACCCTCAATGCACCACCTGTGTATATTAGTATCCGCCAGCTAGCCACTGTGATTTTCCCTCTACAGGGGTATCCACATCCGTCTTTAAGGGCATTAAAACCACATCTAGTTGGGTAACCTCATACACTGAACCTCAAGGCTCCACCTGAGTATCTTGGTACCTGCAAAACAATCCCATAGGCTACACAACACACTAAAAAAACACATAATAGTAAGGAATGATAAGTCTCATGAAGATCAAAGTCAGGATAATCACACATAAACAAGTACGCCCATGACTACTCACACACCCACATGCAATTCAATACAAGAATGGGTTAGTCCAACACAAACATAAAATCATGATAAAATCATATATCTATGGCCCAAAATGGAAAGGAACCTCCTACCTCATAGTTTTCCAAGTATATGTTGAGGTTTTCAAAGGTTATCGTCACATGAACCACGCTCAAAACTAATCAGAAGAAGTTCGCACGCCAACGAATCATTGAAACATCTCCGTTTCATTTTTTTTTGAATTATCACTATCTTTGATAATTAAAAAATATTTAATTAAATCTGAAAAAATACCTTACTACCTTCAAAAACAATCTTGGGAATAAATTTCTACTCATAGAGATGAATCTAACGGAAGTGACGACATGTCAATCTGATCAATATCGAAGAAGATATTGGGGAGAGAAATTTAGAAGAATAAAAATAAAATAATAGAGAGATAGAGAGAGTAATAGAGAGGGGAGTGGCATGAAAAATAATGGTATTCCTACCCATACCATGCCCACATCCCCATATCAAATTTATAATACATTTTCATCAATCAATTTAGTAACATTTATTAATTGTATCACCTATTTATTAATTTCTCTTATTAATTAAATGTTCCAAACAATCATCATATTGGGTGTTTTATGGACATGTATCATGAGACTAAATTAAATATTCAACATTGGTCTTGAAATGAATTCCTCAATTTTAGGATCACGCTGCCGCTAACGGCGTGTCAATCCGACACTGTAAAAAGAAGTTAGAGTGAAAATGAGATTTTGACAACAAAAACAACAACAACAACAATTTAATAATAATAATAATATATATTTTTATAAAAAAACACTATCTATGCAAAGCTAGGGTCTCTATGTGTGCTACACCCATTTACAGTTTAATTTATTTAATATTATCACTTTTAATTTATTATGATATTATCAAATAAATGGGATATTAAATCCCTACATCTCCAGGCAGTTATGAAGGAGGTGGAACCCCTTCATGTTTATTGTTTGTGAAAACTATCTCTATGTGCCTCTTCATTCCCATTTAATTTATTAACATATAATTTTATTATTATTATAAACAATAATAATAACACAAATTTGTTATTATTATTAAAAATAATAATAATAACACACCATTAAAATATTATCTTTTATAATTAATAATAATAAAAATAAAAATTATTATTTTTATCATTACTTATCTAAAATCATTGTCGTCATTTACATTTCAACAAAAACTGTCATTAAATACTATAACTTTAAAACATCCGTTTAATCCATGATTCAATATAAAGTCAATGATAGAGTGTCTAAATTCATCCATAAACGGAATTGCATATTTCAAATTGGTCAACAATGGTGTAAATTGAAGGTTTAAAAAACTATTGATGGGAAAAATGGAATTTTTAGCATAAGGTTAGAGATGAGTGAAATTCCTTTTAAATAAAAAATAAAATTAATTATTTAACAAAAAAATTATATAATACCTAACACCTCTTGTGCATAGAAGTTATTCCCCATCTAGGGTAAAACCCATGTTTCAGACCTAACAATGGTCTTAGATTTATCAAATTATGTAGCGTTTGAGAGATATTAATTATTTATTATTTAAAAAAATTATTAAATTATTAATTAAAAATAAAAAGTGTTTTATCGCGTGTGACGTTGTTAAACAGTTGACGTACAAAAAAGTTATACCCCACCTAGGGTAAACCCCCGATTTTGGATCTAACAGTGTCCTCATATTTTTTATACGATATACAAGTTGTGAGATATTAATTATTTAATATTCAAAAAATGGATAAAATATTAATTAAATATAAAAATAACTATTTTCATGAGCGAGACATCCAAACGTCCAATGCGTACAAATATTATACCCCATCTTGGGTAAAAACCACATCCCAAACCTATCGGTGGTCTCAGATTTTATATACAATGCATCGTTTGAGATATATTTAATTATTTCAATAAAATAATATATTAAATATTATTTAATAACTTTATCTCACGAGCGATGCATCCAAACGTCTAACACCTTTGAATGTTATGATCCTAATAGGGTAAACACTGCGTTTCGGACCTAACGGTGGTCTCATATTTCTCATACGATACAACATTTTGGAGTTATTAAATTATTTTGAATAAATTGTGTGTGATTAAAATAATATATTTAATATTTTTATTTAGTCTTCACTGAAGCTTTGGGGTCCTCAGAATCTCACACTAACTCAGCGTCTAACTCCAAAAATATTCTATTGAATATTTCAAAGTGTTAACTAATCTTTTTATCTTATGAATAGACTTTAGCACATTATTAATTTATTTCACAGATAAATCATTTTTCCCACTTAAGGTATTAATAATTTATCACAAGAGGGTTTTTATTATCATTGTAAAAATTAGGATATTACAATTCTCCACCTCTATCGACTTCTCTTACTTGAGAAGCATCTCTAGTGGTCTTGATCAATCAACTTAGACCATTACGATCGAACATTAGACTCATGTTTTCACATCTCTTCCTGGATCTGTCCACTGAAACCGAACTATTAGTATAATTTTCCCTAGAGTCATTTCTCACTCCTATTTATAATCCAAATAGGAAACTCATCCTAAAATGTAATAGATTCCAAATCAACATCCTTGTAATATTTTATATGCATAGGATTAGACATGTACCTCCAAATCTGATAAATGAGGAACACATCATGCATACCTCAATAGCGAGAAGGGAGGTCCAGATGATACGCTACCGCCCTTATCAACTGAGTGAGTCCCTCATCAATTTCTCACAAAAAGAATCCCCAACTATCACTCTCTCATATACTAGGGTTTTATGTCATCATTCAATGACATATTATAAAAAGTCAAGTTATGGAAACATAACTCTTTTCTTAAGTCAAGTCTAGACTTGGATTAAAACTATAAGGAAAAAAACTGCATTAAAACAATGTAGAAGATCAAAGATGTGATATAATACGTACCTTGTATAGTAACAAGTTGATTATAACCATCTGCTGGTGCTAGATCCATAACATAGATATGGTCTGCCTCAGCTCTATGGTTATATTTGAGACTTTCCCGAGTCATCGTCATCAGGAGAGTCTGTATCCTTTCCTGGGTTTATCCACTCCTAGCCTATCCTTACCTTCTAGAACTCCTCTGAGAAACCTTTGAGCAAAACCATTGAATATGTCCATCCTTTCCAAAATGGTGGAAGTCCACTGTTGTCTTCCTACAAGTGATGCTATAATTCCCTTATAGACTACAATTGTAGCACATGTCTAAAGAAGTTCTATTTTGACCTGATTTTTTATCACTCTGCTGGTCTTGGTTTTACTTTCTCTTTCTACTATCTAAAAGGACTCCTATAGTAGTAAGGGAAAACTCATTCACTGTCTTGTTGTGAGTTAGAAGTAATCCTATTGCCTTATCCTCCTCCAGCCCCTCCTCAAATGTTAGGGCCTTACGAAGCACCTGATTGTATGTCATTAGGTCAAAGCCCCTAACCATATGTTGAGGATATGTTCATAGAACTATCTCAATATTCCAAGCTTTATATGCCTCATTCCTAGCTAACATAAGAGAAAAGTGAAGAAACTTCATAAAACATGAAGAGTAAGCAGAGACAATCGTATAACCTTATCTTAATTCCATGAACTCCTAGGGTTGGTATAACATAATAATGTTAGTGAAATACTGTTCTAGAAAAAACTCCTTGAAGGTCATCTATTTAGGACCTTCTCATCTACCATATTGATTCATATTAGTCCCCCATCTCCTGGAGGGTCCTTGGAATATAAAGGTTTCCAGAATTACTCGTCCTTTCTGAAGGGTCTAGACTACCTCAAAAATGCTCTCAATATAGTCTAGACAATCCTTTGTATCTTGTGGGCCACCAATACCCTAAAAAATTAGATGACACTGAAGCTATAAATACCTAGAATGGTTGGTCAAAGTCCTCTAAATAGTCCCTCCCTGGATAGGAACAAACCAAAAAAGTCTCGATTAAGCTGGATTTGCAGCCTGGATTACATGTGTTGGTACATGATCATACTTGGGTATATCTCCCTGTACCATAGGTTGTGGCAGAAGAACATCCTAGGTTTCCAAAACTAGTGGTTCCATCAAATGAATCTAAGGAGGAATCTTTGTAACAAAAGGATAATTAATAAGATAACAAGCCCTATCAGTATATGGGATCAAATAAGGTTTTCCTAGGAGTTTACCCTTAACCCAAGGTATACCCCTTCTAGCACTAACCCATATTTTTATCCCTACACATTAGTCATAGTCATAATATATATACCAACACAACTGCATGATGTGTTCAACTAATTAATGACAAAAAGTATATATCACACAACATGGAACCACAAATATATCATTCATAGACACTATCCTGAACATATATCATAAATCAAGGCATTTAATTAATGAACTACTATACAACACAATAGTAGGTATATATATGGAATCTGAACCTATGTTCCTAGTCACGATGCATGAACATACACAAAATCTCATAAATCACATATAACATCATGTGCGTCACTAAAGGTGAATCAATAGTAACAATAGAAGATAAACCCCCCACTTTATAGAAACTAGGATGTCCACTATTTAGTGTTGGCCAGACACTATCATAGTTTCCATCCCTAAGTCCCAATTTCCTATCTCCTATCTAACCTATCCCAACCCAACATAAGATAAGAAACTAGTTAGTGGGTTCTGATCTTATGATACCATTTTGTGACATCCTAACCCAAACCACTGGGTCCGAGCTGGAATGCTACATGACCTCATGCATGCCTCCCCGTACATAGGAGGTTGCCTACCAGTAGTGAGGGTCTCAAGTGAAACCTTGGGGAGACTATAACCTTTGTATCATGTAATAGGATCGATAATAATGAATAAAAATAATAATAAACAATAAGAGTAAATTGTGGAAACAGAATAATGACATACATATAAGATCTCCCAAAGTGCCAAGCCTATCCAGAGTAAAAAACAGTAGAAAAATACAAGATAAAATTAAATAATCAACTCTCTACAGGGTACTTTGGTATCTGTCTCAGTCCATACCAGATCCATGATCCCCCACTCAACTATATGCCATAGGGCCCTTTCTCTTCATTGAATCTATGGTCACAAAATCTACAAGTGCACCGAAATTCCTGAGTAGGGTGTGAGTACAAGACTCATTAGGAAACCACCAATGTGTCCTTACCATAAGTGCACAAAATATATACAATAGTCTATATAATGACTTAAATAAATGCTTAGTAAACACACATGTTCAGAGTCATCATGTACTGACCAAACTACCATGAATCCTAGACCCACCTGCTTCATCTCGTTGCTGGTAAGAAAGTCAAGAACACACGTACCTCCATTAAGGTCAAATAGATCACCCCACCCTTCTGGTGGTTGATACAGGAACATTGTATGTTCTTTCAAGTCTATATTTGGGTTTCTTACCCTTTTAATCACCCACAAACCAAGTTTTTAGGAGGCCGTGACCAACATCCGCTAGTAATCCACTATGATTTCCCCTCTATAGGGGGTGTCCATGTCTACCTTTAAGGATGTTAGGACTGCATCATAATGGGTAACTGACCACTGGACCACGTAGCTCCCACCCTCAAGGCTCATCCTATGTATCTTACTATCCTACAGCTAGCCACTGTGCTCTCCCCTCTACAGAAGTATCCACACCCGTCTTTAAGGACATTAAGTCTACATCAAGATAGGTAACAGGCCAATAGACCGCAAAACTCCCACCCTCAAGGCTCCACCTGTGTATCTTAGTATCTACCAGCTAGCCACTATGATTTTCCCTATATAGGGGTATCCACATCCACCTTTAATGATGTTAGGACCGTGTCAAGTTTGGTAACCTCTTACACCCAACCTCAATGATCCACCTAAGTATCTTGGTACCTACAAACCAATTCTATAGGCTAGGAAACACACTAAAAAAATGTGTCGTAGAAAGGAATGTTAAGTCACACCAAGATCAAAGTGAGGATAATCACACATAGACAAGTAAATCCATGGCTACTCACACACCCACATGCAATTCATCACAACAATGAGTTAGTCCAACACAAACATCACATCATGATATCATCATATATATATGGCCCCAAATGGGAAGGAACCTCCTACCCCACTATTTTCCAAGTCGATGTCAACGTTCTAAAAGGTTTTCATCACCTGAACCACACTCGCACATAACCAAAAGACGATCAAATACCAAAGAATCCTTGAACCATCCCAACTTAAATATTATTTAGAATTATCAATATCTTTGATAATTAAAAAATATTTAATTAAATAAGAAAAAATACCTCACTGCCTTCTAAAACAATATTATAAATAAATTTATACTCGTCGAGATGAATCCAATGGAACCGAAGGTGTGTCAATCCAATCAATATCGAAGAAGAAATTGAGGAGAGAAATTTAGAATAAAAAAATATAATAGGAGAGAGAGAGAGAGAGTAAGAGAGAGGGGAGTGTCCTGGAAAAATGGGATTCCTACCCATTCTATGCACACCTCCCCAGATCCAATTTATAATACTTTTTCATCAATCAATTTTGTAACATTTATTAATTGAATCACCTATTTATTAATTTCTATTATTAATTCCATTCACCAACCCATCATCATATTGGGAGTTTTGTGGAACTTTACCATGAGACCGAATTCAATATTCAACACTAGTCTTGAAATGACTGCCTCGATTTTAGGATCATGCTACATGTGTAAATCCGACATCGTACAAAGAAGTTATAGTGAAAATGGGATTTTGACAAAAACAATAACAAAAATAACAACAATAACAACAACAATAATTTTATAATATTATTAATAAATATTTAAGAAAACATCAACCATGCCATAATCTCCATGTGCGCTACACCCATTTATAGTTTAATTTATTTAATATTATCACTTTTTATTTATTTTGATATTATCAAATAAATGGGATATTAAATCCCCACATATCCAGGCAGTTATGAGGGAGGTGGTGCCCCTTCATGTTTGTTGTATGCGCAAACTATCTCCAGACGCCTCTTTATTCTCATTTAATTTATTTACTCTTAATTTTATTTATATTATATACAATAATAATAACACAACTTTAATAATAATAATAATAATAATAATAACACACCATTAAAATATTATCTTTCAGAATTAATAATAATAAGAACAACAACAATTATTTTTTTATTAGTTATCTCTAATCATTTCCATCATCTGTATTTCAAAAAAAATGTCATCAAATACTATAAATTTAAAATGCCTTTTTAATATATGATTCAATAAAAGTCAATTATATAGTTCCTAAATTCATCCATAAATGGTGTTGCATATTTTAAATTGGTCAAAAATGGTGTAAATTGAAGGTTTTAAATCTTTTTGGTGGGAAATAATGGAGTTTTCAGCATAAGGTTAGTGATGATTGAAATTCCTTACAAATAATTAAATAAAATTAATTATTTAACACAAAAAATAAATAATACCTAACACCTGTTGTGAAAAGAAGTTATGAACCATCTAGGGTAAACCCCCTGTTCCGAACCTAACAGTGGTCTCATATATCTCAAATGATGCATCATTTGAGAGATATTAATTATTTATTATTTCAAAAATGGATTAAATAATTAATTAAAAATCAAAAGTGTTTTATTGCGTGTGATGTTTCCAACACCCAACACGCATAAAAGTTATACCACATATAGGACAACCCCCTATTCCAAACCTAAATGTGGTCTCATATTTTTCATAAAAATCACCATTTGTGAGATATTAATTATTTAATATTCAAAAATTGGATAAAAAATTAATTAAATATAAAAATGGCTATTTTCACGAGGTAAACATCCACTTATCCGACATATAAAAATGTTATACCCCGCCTAGGGTAAACACCATGCCCTGGACCTATTGGTGGTCTCATATTTCTCATACAACATTCCATTTGGGAGATATTTAATTATTTTCAACAAACTATTATATTAAATATTATTTAATAAATTTATCTCACGAGTGATGCATCCAAATGTCCAACGCCTTCGAATTTTGTGATCCTCATAGGATAAACACCATGTTTCAGACATAATGGTGATATTATATTTCTCATACGATGCACCCGTTTGGAGTTATTCAATTATTTTGAATAAATTGCGTGGGCTTAAAATAATATATTTAATATTTTTATTCAGTCTTGGACAAAACTTTGTGGGCATCATAATCTCACACTAACTTAGTGTTTGACTCCAAAAATATTCCATTGAATATTTCAACATGTTAACTAGGATTTTTCTCTTATTCATAGACAATTAACACATTATTAAGTTATTTCAATGATAAATCATTTTTCCCACTTAAGGTATTAATAATTTATCATAACCAGGTTTTTATTATCATTGTAAAAATCGGGACATTACCCCATCCCTCTGCATCTCATTTCATCGGGGTTGGAAGCTCTTAGGCCCCTGCCAAATGAGAAAAAAATTGTTTTTATTATAGAGGATATGGTCATCAATGATGAGAGTGCCCCAAACTTTCTAAGAATATAACATATGGTTAGTAGTCCTCTTCAAGTTCTTTCATTATAATAATATCATCTGAGGTAATAATATCATGGTGCTTTAGCCTATGATTAGTAGAGGGGTGATGAGATAGATATTGGAAAACCCCATTATTCTCTTCATCCTCAGTGAGTGGACCAAAACCATGATGTTGGTTTTCATTAGGTCTAGAGGGGATGTGGAGATATTCCTGGCCAGATTCATGCTATAGAGTTTCCATATCTAAGTGATTTGGATGTAATTTGAGGTACCATTTTGTTGTTTTCTACTTGGGTTCATGCCTTGTTTGATTTGAAGGCCACACACTCCTTCATTTCATACAATCCAATCCATGATTTGGAACTTGAGGTTGATAGTGTAAAGACCCTAAATCTAGTAACTAAGTGCCAATGTCTACTTTATTACATTGTCATAGGATAGAAGTGAATGTATCCCAAAGGATTGCTTAGTTTACCTGTCTTGGAAAATTAGATTCATATATGAATATTATATTATATTTGAAAACATAAAATGAAACAAAGTATTTTCTTTGATAACATTATTATTATCTCTATCATATACCTACATATCATTCATAGAACACTTCTCGATATCCCAGGGAAAGGAAACATAAAAAAGGGGTGAGATCAAATTCTCATTAAAGAAATTTACAAAGTGGAAGACAAATAAGACATGAATAATTTGATAGGAATAAATAATGATCAAATAATTCAATATAAACTATAATTTGATCTTGAACCTCATTCATGGAAATCATAACTATTCAAATAATCACATGTATATCAATAATTTATTTTATAATGATGGAAATCATAATTCTATACATCTTAAACTTACCATCAAGGTCTTATTCCAAGACATCATAAATATACCATTAAGGATTCATGACAAAAAATCTTACATAAATTGGTAATACCTCATCCAAATACCTAGTCTATTTTGTCTCATGAGACTTACCGATGCATCAAAGGGCTATATAATTCTGGGCCCCACTTATCACTTAATATTTCTAATAAATTCATCACATGAATAAAAAACACAACTTTACCAACATTTCTTAATAATTAATAACTATTAGTATATGAAGAACTAAAATACTAAATGTTAATACTTTCCCCAGTAAAACTAATCATAATCCATCCAAAGAAATATGGTGGCTATTATAATTAGTATTTATCCTCAAAAAAACATAATATCTATCAAAGGATGTTGACATATATGGAAATACTTCAAAATATCACTGGAATATTTATTTTAGAAAATACCATTTTCATTTTGAAATAACTTATTTAAAATCAAAAAAATTCAAAAATATTAGGAAAAATATTTTATTTGGAAATAACCATGGAATAGTTTAAAGGAATATTTAAAACATTGAGTGATCTCGGTGATGGGAAATTCTATCCATGTCATGTACATTAAAACAACGATTATTTTCACATTTTTGATAAAAAGTCAAAACTTCCTCATTTAAAAAATGGTACTATTATTTGAAAATTCCACAAATAACTATAGAAGAATAAAAATTAAAGGGATTTACCAGATAATAACCATATAATTTCCTCAATTTAAATTCAATCATAAAAAAGTTGGACTAAAATGGGATTGAAACAAGAATTCCTTACCAAAAGTATCGTATTGGTTTATACATATTTAAAACTAATTTATAATAAATATTTATTTATTATATATCTATCCAGGAACCATATTCATACATATCATACCATATATGATTTACTTATAAAATCTTATCACCCATTCATTAACAAGTCTTTATTAAAATCAATGTTATGGGAGATAACTATTTAGTTTTCCACGCATGTTTTGACTCGGTGATTCCAATACTTGTAATTTGATCATGGTTCTTGTAATGTCCTAGATTTTATAAATGATATTTTATTCTTTAAATAATTTCATATTATATTAGATTATAAATTATTATACATATACAATACATAGAGAAACTAACATGAATTTATTTCATTATTTAAAATCATTACATTAGTCAATGAATAAACCAAATATAATGAAAAATATTACAATTGGGAAAAAAATATAAAATATAAAAGATAAAATGGGAAAATTTGGAACAAGCCAATCTGCTAGAATAATCCCTCCCATGAACAACACTACAGAAAAGGAATAGAATAATAGTAAACCAATCAACAATATAAAAAATGGAAATATAAAACCTCGAGAGGAATTGAGGTGAATAATGAATGAAAAAATGAAGAAATATTTATAGTAAGTATTGTGATCGTTGGAATATTAATGTGGATGTTGGAATAACAACCCAACCATTAATAATAGTAACCTTACTATTGAGAATAGTAACACCACCGTTGAAATAGTAATTTAACCTCAAAATGATAAATTGTGATATAGATAATATTTACCATGAGTAATATAAGTTAATAAAAATATTATAATGTTAAAAATTAATATCATGATTAAAAAAACTCAAAAGAAAATATAGGCACATTTTTAATAAACTATATTTTAAATCATTTTGTCAAAATCATAATTTTTATATTAAAAATAAAAATTACCTATTTAAAAAATTTATTTTGATTATTATTTTTGAAATAACTGCATCAAAAATATCTACGAGTGAGTTTTTTAGTAATTTTATGAAATACATCAATTTTTCAAGGAATAATAAAAATAAAATTTTTAAATAACTTGTGTATCTTAATTTACATCATTCATGATATAATAATGAACTAATAATTTATAAAACTTGATGTTTATAAATGATAAATTTAATTTCATAAATTATTTGTTAAAATAAAATAAACTTAAATTATAAACCTGAAAACCACTTTCCAAAACTTAAAGTCAAAAGTGATCCCTTAAAATAACAAAATTTCTTTCTTTCCACTTTCATTTTTAATAAACTAATTAATTATAATTATAAAGAGTTTTAAAGACTTAAAATCTATTATATTATATTTATATAATATTTATGTTGTAAAAAATTCATTATTACAAGTTTTACCTTTGACATAATATTTTATCTAATATTTTATTCTAACAATACCCCTCTTCTCAAGAATAAAAAAACCCCACTCACTCCCCTCGGAAAAGCACTCATCCACCACTTTACAAAGCCTAAACTCTACCAAAAATAATTCCTCTCAAGCCCCATATAATCCTTAGGTATTTTATGGAGTAATACACCTCTAAACATCAAGGTATTTTTAGCGTCATACAAGAGAAGCTACAATGAGGATTAAGTAAGTTTCGATTTACTCTTCTCTTTTTATTCTTCTTATCTTTCTTTTTTCTCCATTGATTTCAAAAATAAACCTTATAATATAAATTATGTAGTAATTTAATATTATATTAATGATTTTAACCTACTATAATAATCATATTTACTATATATATAAACTTTAAAATTCTCTTTCCTACTCTTTCGACAATGTCCCGTCAAAGGTCGGTTAACTACTTACAGAGACATTTCCAAGTAAATTATTATAACCACATTCATGGATGTAAAGTATGAATTATATATAATATATAAACATGTAATTACTTGTATTATAAGCTTCTGTAATTAATAATACTCTTGTATAAAAACTTTGGACTAAATTTGCAAAATCGAAACAAAGTAGTAAAATTTAATGAATCCATGATATTAAAACAATTCATGTTTAAAAATGGATGCCATAAAATATAATCCAAAAATTATAATGGATAAATAATGTTACAAATGAAAATAATACACTTATGAAACTATGTTTTAATAATCATATTTTTATTATTCAAGAGGTGTAAACATGACAAAATAAAGCAGGAATTAAGGTGAGGGGATTCTTGAACCCAATTCCTTTCTTTGGGTTATCCTTTCTTCCATAGTATGAATGTCAATATTATGTACTTAAAATTAAATTTCCCTTTTCTTTTAGGGTTATACATGTTCCCAAAATTTAAAATTGTTTCTAAGAAAAGCCTTTTTCATGTGACTTTATTTTCCAAAACATCATATTTTACTCCTCTAGAAATGCTTCTTGTCCACTCAAGAATAATAATGTTTTATATCCAGGTATGATTTAGCTTATTCATTTAGGAACCAAAAGGTTTATTCATGAAATTAAGATTAAAAAAAAATTATGAAACCAATTATATTACTTTGGTTTATTTCTTAACTATTATTATTATACATTCTTTGTGGTATGTATGATTATGAGAATTTATGATGTGATGGGTGGGACCCGAATTATACATCCCTCCAATGCATTGAGTAATGTGATTTATCTCATGATACAATGTGTATTATGCATGAAAATGATGCTATATTTATTAAAAATGATGATTTTATTATTATTATTATATTTTATGAATGGATATAATGCTAGCTTTATTCACAACTATGTGTGTTATTTGACTACTAAGACATGATGTTTCGTTTTATTCATATTCCACATTCCATGACTTTATCTAATATTACCTCATGATTATGATGATGATGATGATTTTCTTAACCATGTTATATTGATACATGTACCTTATTCATCCTCTTATTAGGATTTTAACTCACCCCTTTCTTTGATGTATATCCTTAGGTGACTATATGTACTAAGAAGAATGTGAAATTTTATAAGGATAAAGAAGAAGTAAGTAAATAAATTTTTAAGTTTTCTTATGTACAATTGATGTATGAAAATTATTTTCCTAATACACTAAACCTTTGGATCATATATTTTAATTCAATTATGTTTTTTATCTTAGAAATTTTGAAATAGTCATGTGAGAAAAAGGAAGGGTCACTATCGTTGGTATCAGAGAATGGTTTAGTTAATTTAGTAATTAGGATTAGAAAAAAAGTGAAAACCATAAGTATAAGTCTATGTATAGGTAAAACATACTATAATAATTATTTTATAAAAGGAATAACATAGGGATCCCATAATATATGACTTTAGATTTAATTTCAGAAATTAATAATTTATTTATTTATTCTTTTTTGACTTTCAAACCTTTTCTATTTTAAAAAATGGTGGGAACCAGGATAAACCAGGCCAACAACCTATTTGAGGGACAATACAACGATTGTCCGAAAGACATACCTAATGAAATGGGATGTGGGGTTCAAATATTTATGGAATTTATTACCCAACTATCTTAGCCTATGAGAAATAACTTGAACCACATGGAATATGGTATCTCAACTTTTAATACATAACTTCTCATTTACATTTTAAAAAATAGAGGATCTTTTAAAGTTTAGTTTCTTAGAAAAAAGGTACATAATATATGAAAACATAAAATATTATTCTAATACACCTTAAAGGATTCATCAAAGGTTAATACTGAGTAAATTTACTACATCTCATAACCCGGGGACATACAACAAGGGAAAGGGTGAACATAAGGATCAGTATGGGAAATCAAGGAAAACAGTTTACATGTGGTCATGAGAAATATCAATAAGAACTTGAGGAATATAATAAAGGCATGAAAAAATAAAAAATGGGAATATCATAAAAAAAATAACTTTAATTATAACATGGAAATGTGTATACAACATTTAAATGATACATTCATAAGAATATCACCATCATTTTTCACCAAGGTGTTATAAAAATTTCTAGGGTTATTCACCAAGGTATCATAAAACATGTCATATCTAGAGATTAAATTATTTACCCAATTAAGTGGTCTGTTTTCATGGAAAACCTTTAATATTTATTAATTAATTTTATTCACATAGATCATAATAAAAAATTTCATAAATAACCCATGGAGAATAAAATAAACGGGTTTCATATAAAAATCATGATGTTTTAAAAAGAGTTTAAAGAATAGATATTTATGTCATTTATAACCCACAAAAATGGAATAAGGGTTTTATGTATGTTAATTATATAATATAATAAATAATTATTATAACTTATTTAATAAACCTATAAAATAAAGAGGTTTGGTTTTTCATATAAATACAATTAAAGGGGTTTTCTTGAGAAAAAGAGAGAAATTTTGAGAAGTAAAATCGACAGTATAATGGGTGTAAAACATGGTTTTAGAAAAGGGTAAAAAGAGAGGGGAAATGGTTATCACATTCATAAAATAATATTAATACATTAAATGGATACAATAAATTTTATAGAAGAACTTAGTTTGTAAAATTTAAATACATACCACATAAAAAAGGGATCTTTAAAGAAAAGAGAAGTTGGGATTTCCCTTACCTTAAATAGTAGTTCCTTAAATTTGAGGATCAGGAACTTGGGGGATTGAGGAAACCTTAGGAGGTAAAAATATTATAGATTCGTGGAGGATGAAATGAAAGTGATATGAAATGGAGAAATGGGTGAGTATTTCTAGAAAAATTGGGGGATTTGTTTATTAATTTCTAAATAAAGGCACTGAACACCTAGGTTGTGGTAGATGAAAAACCATGGGATTTACCATTGTATTTTCCCATGTTATTGGACAATAGGGACACCTTTTATGTTATTTTAATCCAAAATAGTTAACCATTATATTATATTATTTATTTTTGCAAGGGAAATTAAAGTTTTCACAAAATAACATTTTTAAAGTTAATGTTGCCATTTTAAAATTTGGAAAGTAAATTATATATTTGGAAATTGATTAAAATATATTAAAATACATGATATTAATAAAATAAAATATTTTAATTATTTTATTTTGGTTAATTAGTTATTAAATAACTATGAAATAATTATTATGTCATCAATCATACTGAAAAACTCAAATGTATTTTTACTATTCATAAAAAAATAAAGTATTTTAGAAAATTATTATAAATTAACCCTAACATAATTTTTATGTGATGATTGAATAAAGGATATCTATTTTATCATAATAATTCTCTAAATATAATAATTTTAACTTTTAAATATAAAAATCCTTATTTATTAAAAACAATAGCCGATTGAAAATGCATAGTAAATTTTTTGACACTTGAAAAGAATAAAATTATTTTATCATTTATTTTTATATAAGAGTGTTTTAATAATATTATTTATTTAAAATAAACATTATTCATAATACATTAGTTTATTATAATATTTATATCTTTTATGAAAAGTACAATTTCTGAACAAAAAATCAATTTATCAAATTCCATCTCAATTTTATTAAGAAAAAATATTCTTAAAATGGAAATGATAGAACAAAAATTTTATTTATAAAAATGGATTACACTTTAAGAAACTAGGGCCTCAACACATAACCCCTTATAACACCCACATATGACCTAAGGGTGAAGTGTACAATGGTGATATACTCATGGGGAGTCTCGACTAACATCGCCCGAGTGGTAATTTCCACTAAATCGAACTTCTCCAATAAGTGATTTCCTTCATGCCTCACTTGTTGAAGTTAGGATTGGGATTAGTCAATAGTGAAGTCTAGTGATGCTACCTCCCTACCAAGTTCTAACAAATGGGCTTCTTATGACATGAATCTATTGTTTAAGGCCATTGTTTCTTCTTTATACATTAATTATCCTTTTCATTTCTACTTATAAACACTAATTATAACATTACAATTATTATCAAGAGCATAGTTTCCAATGTTCATATTTACCAATGGTCATAATTGATCAACGATCATATAACAGTTGAAACACAATGGTCACATTTCAATTTATACTCACTTTATTTTGATACATATAAAATAACATAACACACATTTTTTGGAAACAATTATCCTTAAAAAAGATCAGGTCATTACATTCTTCCCCCTTTAGCAATTTCACCCCCGAAATTTCAACTCATTCACTCAGTTGAGAAAAGGTGTGGATACTTATTCCTCATTGTTTCATTTGGTTTCCACATAACTTCTTCATATTTGTGGTTCCTACAAAAAACTTTGATGAGGTGGGTTGTCTTGTTTCACATAACCTTATCTCTATGATCCAAGATATCCACTGACTAGTCCTTATAAGAGAGGTCATGTTCCAGTTGTACCACCTAAGGATTCAGTACATGGGAAGGGTTATGTATGTACTTCCTTAAGAGAGATACACGGAATACATCTTGAACATGAGATAGATTTGGAGGGAGTGAAAACCGATAGGACATTTATCCTACGAGATCAAGGATTTCATAGGGGCCAATGTACCTGGGGATAAATTTTCCTTCTTACCAAACCAGATGACTCTCTTCCATGGTGAAATTTAAAGAAAGAATTGATCTCCAACATCAAACTCCAAGTCCCTTCCAAGGTTATCAACATAGAGATTATACCAACTTTGAGAAACCTTTATGTGTTGCTGGATGTGATGAACCTTTTTTGTCATCTCTTGCACAAGATCATACCCAAGAAGATTTCTCTCACCATCTTTATCCCAATAAGTAGGAGTTATACATCACATCCCATATAGAGCTTCATAGGGTTCCATTTGAATACTTGAATGAAAGGTGTTGTTTTATGAGAACGAATATAATGGGATATGTTGATCCCATCCACCTTTAAATTCCATTGAGTGTGTTCTCAGTATGTCCTCAAGTGTATGAATAGTCCTTTCAGATTGTACATTAGTTTGGTTGTGATATTCCATATTGAAATTCAATTTGGTACTTAGAGAATGTTGAATACTTCTCCAGAATTTTGATGTGAACCTTGAATCATGATCAAATAATATAGATAGTGGTACCCCATGCAATCTTACCAATTATTTCATGAATATCTTGGAATGTTTTTCAGGAGAGAGACATTCCAGAATTGAGATAAAATGGGCATTCTTGGTGAGACGGTCCACTATAACCCATATCACATTGTTTCCTTTGAATGTTTTCAGGAGAACAGTGAAAAATCCCATAGTGATATTATCCCACTTCCATGTTGGTGTGGGTTGTGGTTTCAATATGAATTTAGATAGTTTTATCTCTTCCTTTACTTGTTGACACACCAGGCACCTTGTATTATAGTCATAAATCTTTCTTTTCATGTTATCTCATCAATAATGATCACGAAGGTCCCTATATATTTTATTACCTCTAGGATGTATAGATAATGTAGACCTAAGAGCTTCATCCATCATATCATTATTTATTTCTATAATAGATGGAACACATAACCTTGTACAACATTTCAGTATACCTTTTTGATCAATATTGAAATTAGGAACCTTCCTATTCTTTGCATCCTACATCTTCTTCTAAAACAAAGGATATTCTCTTTGATATTTATTGATCTTCTCTAATTATGATGGTTTATAAATCATTTAGGATAAGGTTGATGATGTCCCTTCATTTATGATTCCCAGGTATAGTTTTAGTAGGTCTTTGATCAAAGTATCACCTTGAATCCTTATCATTTATAGAACAATAGGGTATTTCCTACTTAATGCATCATGATATTTGTTTGCTCTTATAGGGTGATAATGAATTGAATAATAATAGTATTTAAGAAGTTCCAACCATCTCCTATTTCTAATTTTCAATTAATTTTGTGTGAAAATATATTTCAAAATTTAGTGGTCTATGTATATATCACATTTATCCCCATAAATATAGTGCCTCCATATCTTCAGAGAAAAAACAATCACAGCTAGGTCTAGATCATGCATAGTGCTGGTCGGAGTGGACACTCAAGAGGGGGGAGGGGTGAATTGAGTTCCAATTAAAATTTCTGTTAAAAATATTTTCTATTAAATTCCCCCAATGTATAAAACAAGTTAAACTGTAGTGAATTTGTAAAACTCTAAAGGTTTAATTAGATTATCAAAAGATTGATTAGTTCTCAGTTAATCTAATCAGAAGATTAAATTAGCTTTTGAAACTAACCTACAGATTTACAATTGATAGAAACACTTTCAAGATTAACTATCAAAGTAACTTTAAAACAGATTTGTATTTCAAAGTAATAAGCAGCGGAATATAAATCAGATATTGTAGTTTGAACTTAAACTAACAAATTCACAGCAGATATAACCAATAGGTTCAGTCTCAAGCCGAGACTTAGTCCTCTCAAATATATATATATATATAAATTTTATCCACACCCTGGATCGGGGTTAAAAACAGTACACGACTGTCCAGGACACGTAGGGACCTCTACCAATGTTCTTCGTGGGAAAAGAAAATAAAGACCAGGCCACACAAGGACCTCTTCCACAGTTGTCGTGGGTAAACAAGAGTAAGGAGTTTTGGTGTGAGGATTGTGATATCCTCCAGTTCAGCACAAAAGACAGTGTGTGTGTAAAATAAATAGGATACACACAATATTTGAAAATAGATAATAAATCACTTAGAGATAGTATATGAAGGTTAATAAAGCTCTAGTGATTGGTAGTGCAGCTATGGACTCGTTAGATTCAAAAGAAATGCTTCTGAGTCCTTCTTTGGTTTTTCTATTGAAAAACAGAGTGTCGTAGTTCAGCTTTTGTTTCTTTAGGAGAGAAGATGTTATCTTGAATCCAGAGTACTTCGTGTGTTCTTCAGTAATGTATAATTGCATGTATGGAACTTCTTTGAGGATCATGCAATGTATTCTTCACAGTTGTGCTCAGGATTGTTCTTCAGTTCAGTACAGAGCTCGCGTGTATTGTAGTACGAGTGTCGAGACGTGTCAAGCACTAGCGTCCTTTTTTACTACAGCTCAAGCTTCTTTATATTCCACGAGCTCCGGCAATAGGAATGATTTACTTTTCATAGGTACGAGGTACGGTTTCCTGACAGACCAACAACTATCATTAAATAACATTAATTGCATTAAAAACATCAAATATGACCATTAGTATTATTTAAATAATATTGACAAAAAGGTTAAGAAATGGTGTCACAGTAGTTGTGAAAACAGTGTCTCTTTAAACCGGTGTCTCCTTCACGATATTTGATTCATGGTGTGTCCATGTCACGGTGTCTAGCTCACGGTGTCTGAGTCACAGTGTGTCTATCATGATGTCTGGGTCACGGTGTCTGAGTCACGTTGTGTCCTTCACGGTGTCTGGGTCATGGTGTCTGAGTCATGGTGTGTCCTTCACGGTGTCTGGGTCACGGTGTGTCCTTCACCGTGGTAGGCTTACTGTCACGGTATATTGAAGTCACGGTGTCTCACTGGTCACGGTGTCTGAGACTTAGACTTCACAGTGTCTTAATACTTAGACAAATATCTGTATTCAAACTTAAATAGTAATATTCATAAAATGAATTATGCTTAACCATTATAAGATAAATACAGAGGTTTGATATAATAAGTGATATTTATGATCATGCATAAGATTTGTAAATAATGAAGAGATTAATTGACAGTAATAAGATTTTCTATCATTAAAACATAATTAAAACATGATGTGAAATTATTATTGAGATGTGAGATCATTAACAAGATGTGAAATTATGATGGAGATTAATTGACAGTAATAAGATTTTATATCATTAAAACATAATTAAAACATGATGTGCAATTATTATTGAGATGTGAGATCATTAACAAGATGTGCAATTATGATGGAGGTTAATTGACAGTAATAAGATTTGTGATCATTAAAACATAATTAATACATGAGGATTCCAACAATATAACCCTTTTTGATGATCAAAAATCATGTATAGGCAGAATATAAATGAAATGAAACATTAGAGAAAATAACATATAGAATAACAGAAATTAACACATATAATACTTGTACTTTTTCTACCCCTTTTGGGATTATCAAAAAGTGAAACAGAAATAATGGGGTGAAACAATGTATTTGTCATTAAAAAACGTCTATAACACATGATACAAAAAAGGAAAGACATCCCATCAAAAAGAGAGTAGTCACTGGAATCGTCAGGGATCGACCTTTTCCTTGTCTTTATCAATAGCAGGAGCTGGTGCTGATGTCGAAGATGTCATGGAGGTAGTAGACAACGATGGTAAAGGTAGACCTTCAAAAATGGAGGGAGCCAAGGTAGGAGCTGTAGAAGATCAATTCTATGGTTGATCAGGAATGACTAGTCTGATATGAGAGAGGGCTTGGCTGACTGACATAGCAGTTGAGGCTAGGGCAGCTAAACCAGGTCTAAGGGGTGCATCAACTAGAGAAACGATAGCAGTACTCTTCACATGAAGATACAGCTTCAAAATATTGATGAAATCATTAATGATTTCTCCACCATATTGCATAGCCTTTTCAAAATCGTCCTTATTCTCCATGAACTTGTCCAACAATCTGGTGAACTCTATAAGCTTCTGAACTTGAGCTTTAAAAGCTTGAGTCACTGGAGGGATTTTCAAATTCTCCACAAGATATTTAAAGTGATTTTTCATGTCACTTTTAGAGAAAATCCGAGTGAGATAAAAGTCTATCTTCTTGGTGATCTCCTGTTGAGAATCATTGGAAATCTTGGAATGAATCTGAATAAGATCAAGTGCTCTATCACTTTTCTTCACAAATTCAGATAAAGGAGACAAATCGAATCCACTAAAAGCATTATGAATTTCTTCCTTGATTATGGATCTAAGCATAGAATCATCCAAAGAGGGAACAAAAGTCTGACTAGAGAGAGGACAATCCTTTACAACTATGTTTAGAACTTTGAGTTGTTTCAAAACTTTTCGTAGACATCTAGTGTACTCATCTGTGAGCTTATTCAGATTTTATACAAGCTCTCTCATGCGTTGCAGCATCTTTGTGTGTCTTGTTTGAATCTTCTCATAAAAGGATAACAGATAAGGATGCACTTGAGACACAATCTCTCTAGAAAGGTTGGAAACATCTGGTTCAGGAGAAGCAGCAACAGGTGCAAGAGCAGAAACAAGAGCAGGCTATGATCTTGAAGACAATTCTATTTGCAGGTTTTCCACCAAACCTTTCAAATTTGCAACATCAGCATTAAGAAACTTATTTTCAACTCTGACTTCTTGTATTTCTCGGATCATCCTTGGTTTAATATGTATAATGATGTTTTCCAAAATAATCGATGCATCTTCTTGACTTATTTGAGTCACTAGATGAGGTTGAGAGGATACAATCTTCTCAACTCCAACCAGGATAGTCTCTCCAAATACTTTCAAGTCATCCTTAGTTACATATGATTGTTGGTCGGGTAAGAGAGTAGGTGAAGGAATAGGGACAGGTTCTGATGCAGATTTTGGTTGCAGTTCAGAATTAGTTTCAGTTTTAGATTCAGATTGAGGTTGAGGTTGAGGCTCTGGTTCTGGTTCTAGTTCTGGGTGATCTACTGACCTCAGTTGAAACAAAGAAGAGAGATCGATACCAGTTTCAGTCACTTGCTATGATTCACTCACATCATAAAAACTTGGAAACTCATACTGAGTGTACACAGAATATGTGACAGTTGGTTGAGAGGTTTCAGCAGGTCCAGCTTCATCAATATCAAGGTTTTGAGGTTCCTCCCCCTCGAAATGTGCTTCCATTTCAGATTCTTGAGGCTCAGGAATTGGGTTAAGATCAATAGGATCAGTTCTAATCTCTTCAGAAAATTCTTGCCTTGCCAGCTGAAAGGAAATTTCCATCCTCTCTTCAGCAGAGGGTATGTGCTCAGGAACCGACTGTTCCACTGGTTGTGCTTCTAGAGTTTCTTCTTTTCCAACAGGGAGATCTTCTTCAACAGGATCTGTCTCTTCCATGGCTTGCTGCTCTAAAACAGGGAAAACCAATTCTCTTGCAGCCTTAGGATGAGTTTCTTGATTTGCATTATCTCTAGAAGCAGGAGCGTCTTCCTCTCCAAGAACAACAAGATATTCTTCTTCTCTAAAACCATCAACAACTCCCTCTCTAAGAGGTATTTCAGACTCTTCTTCTTCTTATTCTTCTTCTGGGTACTCAACCACTTCATCTGGTTCCAAACCAGGATCAGTTATATTCTTTGGCATTCTTGGATAATCAAAAGGATTATAATTCTTATAAAGTTGATCATTATCCTCAACCCACTGCTTCTTCTAAGGGTTCCAATTAATATTCATTCTTCTGATGATATGATTGGATAAACAGAAATCAAAATCCTCTAGCTTTTCTTCATTTGGTCCAACCACTCCTTTGGAAACTAACATGGCCGAAATCATCCTTGAGTAAAACAAGGAGGTGGATTTGGAAGTGACTTTAATCAACTCACATATATGGTTAATGAAATATTTTCAAAGATTTATCTTATGGACATTCTTCAACAAGTGAATCAAGAACACATCCTAATACTTCATCACAACAAAATCTCCTTTTCTTGGACTAATCAAATTCTGAACAAATTTGAACAATAGTCTTGTCTCCCCATCCAATTCAGCTGCTATGGCCCTTCGCTTGGTGCCATTTCCAGTCAGGATTTCCAAAGCATTCTCCAGGTCAAATATGTTAGTTGAAGGAGGAGGGTCTCTCTGGTAATCATCACACACTCCTTCATGTGGAATCCCCAGACATGCATCCCATAACCTTGAAGAAAATGAACACTTTTGTCCATTGACACAACTTGTTACCATATAGATTTCTCCAACATCAAAGGAAAACTTTACAAACTAGTAAAATTGAGATACCAACATCGGATAAATTGGTCTATCTTGTCTAGAGAACCATTCTATCCATCTTTGTTCTCTTAAGATTTTCAGAACCAAAGACTTGCTAGACAGCAGCCACTCAGGGAAAATCTCTTTTTCAGGTACTACGGTACGACTTACAAGGTTCGGATTCTGGGGTCCTTCGGGTGCTATCCTCGGTGCTCTTTTCTGTTTCATCGTGCAGCGCTACTCAGATGAGGGTGAAGATGGATGCTTCATCCTGAGCATCCACTGAAGATTTGAGAAAGAGAGAAGGAGAAAAGGTTTTCAAGATAAAGAGGGTTCGAGAGAGAGAGAGAGCAGGAGAGAGATCAGGTAAGGAATCAAGTGAAAACCCTTATGTTTTATCATTTGGGAATGTCAAACGTCATAAAAACAAAAACACGGGAAAGTAAACAGTGGTGAAATAAAAATTACCACGATGTGGGTTAAAATAAATATATAAAGAATCTTCACGGTGAGACCATGAATAGCCGTTACGGTGTGATGAGAAACATTCGTCACGGTGAGACAGTTGATGGTCGTCACAGTGAGACAATGAGTGAACAGTTCTGTCACGATGAGACTGTTAAGTGACAGAACGTGAACACAAGGTGTTAACTGTGAGACCGTAAGCATGGAACAGTAACTGAGAAACAGTGAACATGAAACCGTAAAGTAAAATATAGCAAAATAGTAAACAGTGAGATCTGTAAGATGTCTATTTGTGATTAATCATACCAAGATCATGTATGATGTAGTCTAATCTCTCAGAATTTAATGGTTTAGTGAATATATCAGCAAGTTGATAATCAGTACCAATGAATTCCTAAGTGATATCACCTTTTTGATAATGATCCCTCAAAAAGTGATGTCTTACATCAATATGCTTTGTCCTAGAATGTGAAACATGATTCTTTGAAATGTTAATAACACTTGTTTTATCACAATTTATTGGTACATGTCTTAATTGATATCCATAGTCTAGTAAAGTGTGTTTCATCCACAAAATTTGTGCACAACAATTGCCAGCAGCTATGTATTCAACTTCTGCACTAGATAATGCAATAGAATTTTGTTTCTTACTACACCATGATACTAGTGTCTTTCCTAAAAAGTGACATGTTATATGTAACACCAGAGATTTTTATAAGAAATATTTTTTTTAATGTTATATAAATCATCAAAAGAATATTTCACTATACACAACACTAGCTTGGCTTTCTTTACACGCAACTGCGGCCTTCCTTGATAGCTTGCGTTGTATGCAATACCGAGTTTCACTAAACAACGATATGCTATTCAAATATTATTAAAACTAGCCGTTATGAATAGTAATACCCACTTTTAGAAATTTTATAAATTTTATCTTTCAAAATGGACTTCATTTTTGGATTCAGAATATTGAAATTATCCTAGGGTGAAATTTGGGTATTTTTCTGAAAACTTTCAATTTTTGATGAATAGTGAAAACACTGGGTTACTATTTAAAAAACGACTTTTTATTTAAATAATTATTTATTTTATTTAAATTTATTTTAGGTCAAAATTGATACATAATTCCTATATAAGTTCAAATTAATTAATTGGAGTCATTTTATAATAATTTTAGATATATAAAATTTTTATTGAACTTTTCACAGTCTTTTACCCTCCTCCTAAGAGAATTTGGAAATTCACCTAAAACTTAATTTTACTACTTCTGTGAGTGGAATTTCTAAAATCTAAGAGACACGGTTAATATCAAGGACTAAAATGTGGTTCAATGAGATGAAAATATTTTTTGGTGAATAGTAACTTTTTACTTTTATTTACCACGGTTAAAAGTAAATAGGGTAATTAAGGGTAAAAATGATATTATTATTACCCTAAAACATGTACTAATTATATTGGATAAGTGTAATTTGACCAAAAACAACCTTAGGAATAAAATATGACAATTTAGGTCCACTTTTATTAGATTAGGACATTTATTATTAATTTATTAAAATAGTTAAAATCAAAGTTTAATAACTAAATCATTTTTAATATAGGGTTATAGATAAGATAAATTCGACTATAAATATTCATTAGAAATATAAAAAGATTTAATACATAATGGTATTTTATTTATAATTTTTAGAGATTAAATAATTTAATTTATTTATGACACAATGATGATGTAGTAATTATCTTATTAATGAAATATTAACATAATTGATGTTATAAATACTGAAATAAATATAATTTGAGACTTTTTATGATTTAAAATAATTTTTTAGGTTAATATGACATATTAGTATTGATTTAATTAACTTTTTTTGAACTAATCATGCTGTTATGATATTCCAAAAAATCAATTACCAAATAGTGTCAAAATTGACATAAAATAGTTTTTAAAACAAATACTATAATATCAATTATTATTATATTCCTAAAAATCTAATTTTCAGCTAAGATACATATATCATGATATATGTATCATTAATGGACCACTTGGGGGTCTCTTGGATGTATATGGTAAGTTTATTAACTATATAATATAAAAATACAAAGTGACATGGTAAATGTCAATCTAATTAACTAAGAGTTAAAACTAAAAGATAAGGTTAATATAATGACCTAAACTTGTCTAAAATATATTGTTTGAGAGGATTGAGACCCAATCCCACTTTATATTCGAAATAAATCAATTCGGAGCTATTAAAAACAGAATATGACTTTATAATAAAATAATTTTTTTAGTTTTTCCAAAGGTGCCCCTCTCCTCCCTTATAAAAGGGCACCTCCTTCCTCTCTTCCTCACACCACTTTGAGCCTTCAATATCGGCCAACCCCTTCCATTTACTCTTCTCCACTTCCCTAGAAACATTCTAGAGGTCTTGGTCTTCTTCAAAGACCATCTTTAGTGCCCTAAAAGGAGGTTAAGAAGAGGCGCTTCAAAGAAGAGGTAATGTCCATTGCCAATTCTTTCAAGTTTATTTCTTCTTCTACTTATTCTTCTTTAGTTTTTTCATTATGAAGTAATAACAACAGTATCAATAATATACTGATATGTTATTATAATTATGAATCAACCCTATTTCACCATCTATCCATCCTACAGAAAATGAAATCACCGCGCGTGCGTACGTACGGAATACCGTCTCCACGCCATGGTGTAATCTATTTTCCACCACCACCTTACTTGGATGGGTATAATGGTGTAGGGAATAACTATATATAATTATTTTAAAGTGATATTGATTCTGAAATAGTATACATACACTTCATTACAATTCCACGATCATGGGAACGGTATCATCGCTCGTGCGTACGTACGACCTACTGTCTCCACGATGTGATGCGACTCGTTCTACATGATCTTCATTAAATAATGATTATATAAATGAATTTAATGAATAAATATGATATATATTACACTAATACCATTCTGGAAATGAGGTATCTATAACCAAAAAAGAAGAATAAGAATTTATTCGACAAAACACGCATAAGAACAAAAAAAACAATAAACACCCGAATAACAAGTAACAATGAAATATTACTAATAAGAAGCTAAGAATATGACCATATATGATATCATAACAATGAGTACGATTCTGGAATAGGTCAATAACATTATTTAAATCATTATACAGGAGGTTTAGACACATACGAAGCAAATTGGACCTAAGGTAAGGGAAAATCTCACAATCTCATTTTTATCTGAGATTATTTATACTTTAGAATTTACTAGGGAATACTTATCATCCAAATCCATGTTTCCTCAATATGTAATATTATTTATATCCTCCTAAAATTGTTTAATTCCAATTTTACTCTTCGGTGAGTTTTTAGTAAAATATATAAAAGTAATATTTTGTCGTTTTTAGTACGAGGTGCTTTTTGACTTTTCCGGCCAAAGTATGAGAAGAATGTTTTTTTAACTTATAAGGCCTGAATGGAATTTTAGAACATTATTTCCATGAAGCTTACTTTACAAGTTTTCAATTTTATTTTTAATCAAATTATTTTAGTTTAAAATAATATGACATTTTAAGAAAGGAAATGTTTTTTGAAGTAGAAAGGATATTTTCCTCAAGAACGGAGTTTAAGTGTTTTATCAAAATTATTTTCCATCTAAGATAATATAGGGTTCTATTTCTATACCTATTTTTAAATTGATTTGATTATGTTATGATGGAATTATTTTTGTGATGTCCTTTTATCTTATACGGATTATGTTATGATGGCATGATGTTTAAGAATCCCATTTTTATTACATGGGTTATGATATGATATATGATTTATGATTTTGTGGCACACATAAAAATGGTATAATTATGAGATGGGTGGGACCTATATCTACCTCCAATGCATTGGGTAAAGATTTATATCTCATGAGATAGACATGGATGGAACGGAAGGTTAATCTGGTTCAGTGAAACAGGACTGAAACGAGGAGTGAACTCAGTTCAGAAATGGAATTTGTCCTCTAAGATAGTCTTGGAAATGAGTCTTGACTACTAAGAAATGATTCTCTCTGATTATGTGTGTATGCTACAAAGTTTCATGTTTTAATTTATGATTATTGGGATTACATTTCACTACTATGATTTATCCCATGTTATGAAATTATGATCTCTTTTGCAGGTTAAGATTTCCAAAATGTTATGTTCTTATGAATATGATGTGATTGATATTTCTTTTGTTTACCCTTACTGATCATTTGAGCCCACCCTTTTGTATGTTTTCTTTCCCCAGGTTAGGAAGAAGGTTATTAAGTAAGATATTCCAAAAGGGACTCTAGATATGATAAAATAAAAGGGAGACAATGTAGATGATTTATGAACCAGTTGTTAATGTTTCCCAGTTTCTAAAGACACTATACCTATACTGTACTTTCATGGTTTTGTTATATGTTGTAATAAGTGTGCTTCAATTTTGAAGAAATGACAATTTATGTAAAGTTTGAGTCGTTATAGTTGGTATCAAAGGAAAGGTTTAGTTAACCTTTGGAAACTAGGATTTGAAAACTTTAGTGAGATCCCTAGAGATATTTCTAAGGTATGTCTAGGGATGTCCCTAAGGTTAAGTATAAGTATAGTTTATAATCCTAGAATTACGGTAACGATCTTATAATTAAACCTAAGATGTTAGATATTGAAGGTACTCCCCCTTTATTATGTTTTTTCCCTAGAATGATTTTTTCCTCTCACACTATTCTTTTTGGGTTTTAGATGATGGCTAGAACTCGAAGGAACCGTGTTGATCAATGTACTGGACAATGAAATGATTGTCCTCCTGAAAAAACCAATGTTATGGGAGATGGAGTGAAAAATCTTATTACTATACTTACACAAGCTATGAATCATTCTGGACTTCCAAATGATCAGTACCACTAAAAAGATATTTTCAGTTCTTCAATGTTCTGAACATGATAAAGTCGTATTAGCAGTATATCGTTTGGAAGGTGAATCTTATCGATGGTGGAATATTATCAAGAATACGAGGCCAAGAGATGAAATTGAGTCCATGGAATGGGATGAGTTCAAGAACTTATTTTTCAATAAGTACTTCCCTCGTATTCTTCGAACAAAGATGAAGAAGGAGTTTCTTGAACTAAAGCAAAAGGATGATGAATATCTTGGTATATACGAAGCGAATTTTACAAGGCTTGCAAGGTATTCATCTGGCTTTATCATCCAACCTGAAAGTAAAGTTAATCGATTCTTCAGTGGCTTAAAACCAAGTATTCAAAGGGAATTAACTATAAGTGACTTCAGTAGCTATGAAGAAATTGTGCGTTGTGCTATCAAGGTAGAAATAGAAGTTGGTTTTACATATCCATCACATGGTTTTGACAAGAAACGAAAGATGGAGTTCAAGAAGAAATCTCAGAATAATGGTGAAAAGAAGATGAATGTTTCCTTATTCTCAAAGTGTGGAAATAAGCATGGTGGAGATTCTCTTAAAGGTACTAGAAAATGTTTTAAGTGTGGAAAAGAAGGTCATCGAGCAGCTGAGTGTCGAAGTAATGGAGAAAGGGTTTCTAATGATGTGAATAAAGAAAAGACTACAAAGAATGCACCCCCAACACTTCAATGCTTCAAGTGAAATGAAATGGGGAATTATTCTAATAAATTCCCTAATCCAAGGGCTGTTGATGATGATCGACATCAACAAACTCTTAAGGATAAAGACAAAATAAATCCACATGAAATTTATATCAGCGATATGGAGTACGATAACAAAGTGTTGAAAGGTACACTTACCATCCACTCTAAAGTAGAAAATGTTTTATTTTATTCTAGATCCACCCACTATTTTATTTCTGAAGAATTTTCTAAGAGTATCTCCGTATTACCTCAAAAATTAGATGTTGAGTTAGCTGTGACAACCCCTAATGGCACAACAGTCACATCAAAAGTTTATAATTCTTCTCCGATTGAAGTTTGTGGGAAAGTGATTCCTGCAAATCTTGTGATCCTTCTTATACTAGAATTTGATGTGATTCTTGGCATGGGTTGGATTTCTTTATATGGAGATCATATCAATTTACAAAGAAGAGAAGTCACATTTCATATTCCAGATCAATCTATGATCGTCTATCGATGCAAGGATGAACATAACCTTCCAGTGGAAATTTCTTCCATCTTATGGGTCTTGATTCCACTAAATGAAGGTTATTTATCTCAAATGGTTGGAGAGAAACTCAAAATTAAGAATATGCCCATTGTACGGGAGTTTGATGATGTCTTTGTAGAAGAATTTCCTGGTCTTCCACCAAATTGTGAAGTTGAGTTTTCAATAGAACTCGTACCAGGTGCTTTACCTATTTCAAATAAACCTTATAGAATATACCCAATTGAATTGTAGGAATTGAAGAAGTAACTCCAAGAGAATCTTGATAAAGGATTCATATGCCCTAGTGCGTCACCTTGGGGAGAACCTGTTCTGTTTGTTAGGAATAAAGATGGATCAATGAGACTCTGAATTGATTATCAAGAAATTAACAAGATCACAATCAAGAACAAATATCCCCTCCTGCGCATTGATGACTTATTTGACCAACTACATGGAGCTCAATACTTTTCCAAGATTGATCTTCATTCAGGGTATCATCAATTAAGGGTCAAAAGGGAGGATATACCAAAGACAGCTTTCCGTACAAGGTATGGACACTATGAATTTATAGTGATGCCATTTGGTCTTACTAATGCCCCTGCTATCTTCATGGATCTGATGAATAGAGTATTTAGAGACTATCTTGATCAGTTTGTGGTAGTCTTTATAGACGATATTCTTGTCTATTCAAATTGAAAGGAAGAACATAAATATCACTTGAGAATTGTATTGAAGACCCTGAGAAAGGATAAGCTTTATGCCAAATTTACCAAGAGTGAATTTTGGCTTCAAAAAGTTGCATTTTTGGGTCACATAATTTCAAAAGAGGGGATATCTGTGGATCCATCAAAAACAAAGGTTATCGAAAGATGGTCAAGACCAACAAAAGTAACTGAGATCTGAAGTTTTCTTGGTTTTTTCTGGATATTATCGACGTTTTGTGAAAGATTTTTCATGATTATCTAACCCACTCACCAAATTGACTCGGAAAGGAGTTAAGTTTTTTTGGACAGAGGAATTTGAAGAGAATTTCAAGGATTTAAAAAGATGGTTATCCAGTGCACCTGTGCTCACACTGCCTTATAGTAGAGAAAGGTTTGTGATCTACAGTGATGCATCCAAGAAGGGATTGGGGTGTGTTCTCATGCAAAACGATATGGTGATAGATTATGCCTCACGACAGTTGAAAATCCATGAGCAAAATTACCCAACTCATGATTTGTAGTTAGCTGCGGTAATATTTGCATTAAAGATTTGGAGGAATTTTCTTTATGGAGAAAGGTGTGATATTTATACTAATCATAAAAGTTTAAAGTATATTTTCACACAAAAGGAGCTGAATATGTGCCAAAGAAGATGGTTGGAGCTGATTAAGGATTATGACTGCTCAATTCATTACCACCCTGGGAAAGCAAACAAGGTGGCAGATGCATTAAGTCGACAATACCATGTTAGTTTATCCATGATGAGGATCACAAAAGATCCAATATTTATGGATTTACAAAGGATGGATCTTGGAATTATAATGGAAGGGGAAAATCGTATCTTTCTAAAATTAATGGTCAAACATCTATACATGTGAAGATTAAAGAGGCACAGAAAGAAGATGAAGAGTTACAAAAGAAGGTGAGAAATGTTCCTGAATTCAACATTGATTGTGATGGGATAATAAGGTTCAGGAATCAGGTTTGTGTTCCTCCCATCCCAGAATTAAAGAAGGAGCTGCTGGATGAGGCTCATAGTTCTTCATTCTCTATTCATCCTGTAAGCACGAAGATGTATAGGGACCTGAAAGAGTACTTCTGGTGGGATGGCATGAAAAGAGATGTTGCTGAATATGTCTCTCGATGTTTGGTTTGTCAGAAAGTTAAAGCTGAGAGATAGAAGTCTAAGGGGATGTTACAACCATTACCCATACCCGAATGGAAATGGGAAAACATCACTATGGACTTTGTCACCATAATTCCTAAAACATCCAAAGGAAATGATGCTATCCGGGTCATAGTTGATCATCTTACAAAGTTGGCTTAATTCATTGCTATTAGATAGGATTTATCTCTCGATCAGCTTGCTAGGATATATGTTAAAGAAGTGCTAAGATTTCATGGAGTAACACTTTCCATTATATCTGATTGGGATCCGAGGTTTACCTCAAAGTTCTAGCAAAGTCTTCAGTATACTCAGGATATAGAGTTGAGTTTCAACACTGCTTATCATCCTCAGACAGATGGTCAGTCTGAGAGAACAATTCAAACTCTAGAAGATGTGTTAAGAGCTTTCTCTATGGATTTCAAAGGTGGTTGGGATCAACACATACCTTTGGTGGAATTTTATTATAATAATAGCTTTCAATCCAGTATTCAAATGGCTCTTTATAAAGCTCTCTATGGAAAGAAATGCAGGACACCAACATGCTGGGATGAAGATGGGGAAAGAAAGCTATTAGGACATGATCTTGTTGATGAGATGGTAAAAAAGGTCAGATCTATTCAAAAACACATAAGAGTAGCTCAGAGTCGACAAAAAATTTATGCCGATAACCGAAGAAAAGACCTAGAGTATGAAGTGGGTGATAAAGTGTTCTTATGAATATCTCCTTGGAAAAGAGTAATGAGATTTGGAAAGAAGGGAAAGTTGAGCCCTAGGTATATCGGTCCTTTCGAAATACTAGATCGTGTTGGGAAGGTAGCTTACTGATTGGCGCTTCCACCGAATCTCCCTCAAGTTCACGATGTGATCCATGTATCTCTCCTGATAAAGTACATACCCGATCCTTCACATGTACTCAGCTCAGAAGTTGTACCGCTGGAGCAAGATCTTTCTTATGAAGAACAGCCGATAAAGATTCTGGATCGTAGAGAAAAAGTCCTATGGAACAAGACCACTCGCTTGGTGAAAGTTTTATGGAGGAACCACCAATTATAATAAGCTACATGTGAAATTGAAGATATGATGAGGGATAGGTATCCTCATCTGTTTGTTACAAAGTGACGAATTTCGAGGGCGAAATTCATTTTAAGGGGGGTAGAATGTAACACCCAGGATTTTTATGAGAAATATTTTGTTTTTATGTTATATAAATCATCAAAGGAATCTTTCACTACACATAACAATAGCTTGGATTTCTTTACACACAACCGCGGCCTTCCTCGAAAGCTTGCGTTGTACGAAATACCGAGTTTCACTAAACAACGATATGATATTAAAATATTATTAAAACTAGTTGTTATGAATAGTAATACCCACTTTTTTGAAATTTTATAAATTTTATCTTTCAAAATGGACTTCTTTTTTGGATTTGGAATATCAAAATTAGCATAGGAGGAAATTTTTGTATTTTTATGAAAACTTTCAATTTTTGATGAATAGTGAAAACACTGGGTTACTATTTAAAAACCGACTTTTTATTTAAATAATTATTTATTTTATTTAAATTTATTTTAGGTCAAGATTGATAAATAATACCTATATAAGTTCAAAGTAATTAATTGGAGTCATTTTATAATAATTTTAGATATATAAAAATTTAATTAACTTTTCACCGTCTTTTACCCACCTCCTAGGAGAATTTGGAAATTCACATAAAACTTAATTTTACCGCTTCTGTGAGTGGAATTTCAAAAATCCGAGAGACACGGTTAATATCAAGGACTAAAATGTGGTTCAATGAGATGAAAATAATTTTTGGTGAATAGTAACTTTTTACTTTTATTTACCACGGTTAAAAGTAAATAGGGTAATTAAGGGTAAAAATGATATTATTATTATCCTAACACATGTCTTAATTCTATTGGATAAGTTTAATTCGACCAAAAACAACCTTAGGAATAAAATATGACTATTTAGGTCCACTTGGATTAGATTAGAACATTTATTATTAATTTATTAAAATAGTTAAAATCAAAGTTTAATAACTAACTAATTTTTAATATAGGGTTATACATAAGATAAATTCGACTATAAATATTCATTAGAAAAAAAATATTTCCTACATAATGGTATTTTATTAATAATTTTTAGGAATTAAATAATTTAATTTATTTATGACACAATGATGATGCAGTAATTATCTTATTAATGAAATATTAACATAATTGATGTTATAAATACTCAAATAAATGTAATTTGAGACTTTTTATGAATTACACTAATTTTCTAAGTTAATATGACATATTAGTATTGATTTAATTAACTTTTTTTGAACTAATCATGCTGTTATGATTTTCACAAAAATCAATTACCAAATAGTGTCAAAATTGACATAAAATAGTTTTTAAAATAAATATTATATTATTAATTGTTATTATATTCCTAAAAATATAAGGTTCAGCCAGGATACTTATATCGTCATAGGTGTATCATTAATGGACCACTTGGGGGTCGCTTGGATGTATATGGTAAGTTTATTAACTATATAATATAAAAATACAAAGTGACATGGTAAATGTCAATCTAATTAACTAAGAGCTAAAACTAAAAGATAAGGTTAATATAATAACCTAAAATTGTCTAAAATCTATTGGTTCAGGGGATTTATACCCATACCCACCTTAGATTTTAAATAAATCAATTTGGAGCTATTAAAAACCGAATATGACTTTATAATAAAATAATATTTTTAGTTTTTCCAAAGGTGCCCCTCTCCTCCCTTATAAAAGGGCACCTACTCTCTCTCGTCCTCACACCACTTTGAGCCTTCAAGCTCGGCCAAAACATGACAATTTCTCTTCTAAACTTCCCTAGAAACATCCTAGAGGTCATGGTCTTCTTCAAAGACCATCTTTAGTGCCATAAGAGGATGTTAAGAAGAGGTGCTTCAATGAAGAGGTAATGTCTGTTACCGATTCTTTCGACTTTATTTCTTATTCTACTTCTTCTTCTTTAGTTATTTCATTATAAAGTTATAAAATCAGTATCACTAATATAGTAATATATTATTATAAGTATGAAACAACCCTATTTCACCATCTATCCATCCTACGGAAAATGAAATCACCGCACGTGCGTACGTACAGAATACTGTCTCCACGTCGTGGTGTAATCTATTTTCCACCACCACCTTACTTGGATGGGTATAATGGTGTAGAGAATAAATATATATGATTATTGTAAAGTGATATTGATTCTTAAATAGTATACATACACTTCAATACAATTCCATGATCATGGGAACGATTTCATCGCTCGTGCGTACGTACGACCTACCATCTCCACGATGTGATGCGACTCGTTCTACATGATCTTCATTACATAATGATTATATAAATGAGTTTCATGAATAAATATGATATATATTACACTAATAAAATTCTTGAAATTAGGTATCTATAACCTAAAAATAAGAATAAAAATTTATTCGACAAAACACGCATAAGAACTAAAAAAGCAATAAACACCCGAATAACAAGTAATAATGAAATATTACTAATAAGAAGCTAAGAATATGACCATATATGATATCATAACAATTATTAAGATTCTGGAATAGGTCAATAAAATTATTTAAATCATTATACAGGAGGTTTGGACACGTACGAAGCAAATCGGACCTAAGGTAAGGGACAATCTCACAATCTCATTTTTATCTGAGATTATTTATACTTTAGAATTTACTGGGAATATTTATCATCCACATAAATGTTTCCTCAATATGTAAATTTTTTTACATCTTCCTACAATTTTTTAAATCCAATTTTACCCTTCGGTGAGTTTTTAGTAAAAGATATGAAAGGAATCTTTTGTCGTTTTTAGTACTAGGTACTTTTTGAATTTTTCGGCCAAAGTATGAGAAGAATGTTTTTTAACTTATATGGCATGAATGGACTTTTAGAACATTATTTTCATGAATATTACTTTACAAGTTCTCAAGTTTATTTTTAATCAACTTATTTTATTTTAAAATTATATGAAATTTTAATAAAGGAAAATGTTTTTGAAGTAGAAAGGATATTTTCCTCAAGAACGGAGTTCAAGTGTTTTATCAAAATTATTTTCCATCTAAGATAATATAGGGTTCTGTTTCTATCCCTATTTTTACATTTATTTGATTATGTTATGATGGAATTATTTTTATGATGTCCTTTTATCATATATGGATTATGTTATTATGGCATGATGCTTAAGAATCCCATTTTTATTACATGGGTTATGCTATGATATATGATTTATGTTTTTGTTGCAGACATAAGAATGGTATCATTATGAGATGGGTGGGACCAATATCTCCCTCCAATTCATTGGGTAAAGATTTATATCTCATGAGATAGACATGGCTGGAACGGCAGGTTAATCCGGTTAAGTGAAACAGGACTGAAACAAGGAGTGAACTCGGTTCAGAAATGGACTTTGTCCGCTAAGATAGTCTTGGCAATGAGTCTTGAATACTAAGAAATGATTCTCTATGATTATGTGTGTATGACACAAAGTTTTATGTTTTATGTTATGATTATTGGGATTACATTTCACTACTATGATTTATCCCATGTTATGAAATTATGATCTCTTTTGCAGGTTAAGATTTCCAAAATGTTATGTTCTTATGAATATGATGTGATTGATATTTCTTTTGTTTACCCTTACTGAGAATTTGAGCTCACCCTTTTTTATGTTTTCTTTCCCCAGGTCAGGAAGAAGGTTATTAAGTGATATATTCCAAAAGGGACTCTAGATATGACAAAATAAAAGGGAGACAGTGTAGATGATTTATGAACCAGTTGTTTATTTTTCATAGTTTCTAAAGACACTATACCTATACAGTCCTTTCATGGTTTTGTTATATGTTGTAATAAGTGTGCTTCAATTTTGAAGCAATAAAAATGCATTTAAAGTTTGGTTCCTTATATTCTATAGGTTCTTTTTCTATCTAACTTACATCCAGCAAAATCAGCATCAGAATAACTAACTAGTTAAAAATATTGTCCTTTTGAATAGAACAGTCCTAAATTGGGAGTATTCTTGAGGTATTTGAAAATTATCTTTAAAAAATTTAAATGTGACTCTTTAGGGTTTTCTTGAAAACGAGTACACATACACACACTAAACATAATATTAGGACGACTAGCAGTCATGTAGAGTAGACTTCCAATGATTCCTCTATAAGTGGTTTGATTAACAGATTTTACATCTTCATCAAGATCCAACTTACAGGTGGTACTCATGGGAGTGTCACTACTTTTAGTGCTATCCAATCCAAAACGTTTTAAAATATCTCTAGTATATTTACTTTGAGTTAAAATAATTCCATCATTGTTTTGAAAGATTTGAAATCCAAGAAAGAATTTATGTTCACCCATTAAACTCATTTAAAATTTGTTTTGCATCATTTTAGAAAAATCATAACATAAAGAAGCTTTTGAAGATCCAAAAATAATATCATCTACATAAATTTGTATAACTAAAATATCCTTAGAAATTCGTTTTATAAAAAGATAAGGATCAACTATTCCTTTTGTAAAACCTTTAGAAATTAGAAAAATACTTAATCTATCATACCGAGCTCTTGGATATTGTTTTAAACCATATAAATATTTTGATAATTTGAAAATATGATTTGGAAAATGAGGGTATGTAAATCCAGGTGGTTGTTCAACAAAAACATCCTCAGCAATATATCCATTTAAGAGTGCACTCTTGACATCCATTCGATATAGTTTGAAATTTAGATGTGCAACATAAGAATGTAAGATCATAATGGCTTCTAGTCTGGCTACTAGAGCAAAAGTCTCCTCATAGTCAATTCCTTCCTCTTGACTATAGCTTTGTGTAACTAACCTGGCTTTGTTTCTAACGATATTTCCATCTTCATCTACTTTATTTATAAACACCCATTTAGTGCCTATGGTGAAAGTGTCCTTATGTCTTTCTACTAGTTTCCAAACATTATTCCTTTCAAACTGATTAAGTTCTTCTTGCATAGAAATTACACAAAATTCATCATTAATAGCATCATCAATGTTTTTAGGTTCAATCTTTGATAAAAGGTCTTGATGTTCAACCTGATTTCTGAGAGAAGCTCTAGTCTGTGTTCCTCTATCAAGATTACCAAAAACAGTATCTAAAAGATGATTCTTTATAATCCTAGTTGATCTAGTAATGGTAGGGCTAGAGATTTCAGGTTCTTCTCTAGATTCGGGGTCATTAGGAGCAGATTCTGAAATATTTCCAGAACTAGTTGTCTTTATAACAGGTTCATTGATTTTATCATTAAGGTTTAGAACAGATAAATCTTCTTCAAGATTTTCAAGAGATGACTTAGGTTCATGTGGATCAGTTTCATCAAATTTGATGTGAACAGATTATTCCACACACTTGGTTCTCTTATTGAAAACTCTATGGGCTTTTCTTGTTATAGAATATCCTAAAAATTTTCCTTCATCACTCTTAGAAGCAAACTTATCCAGATTATCCTTGGTATTAATAATAAAGACTTTACAGCCAAAAACTTTAAAGTAATTGACCTTAGGCTTTCTATTATTCCATAGTTCATAAGGGGTCTTCTTAAGAACAGGTCTGACTAAGACTCTATTGATGATATAACAAGCTGTATTTACAGCTTCATCCCAAAAATAAATAGGCAGGTCATACTCATTAAGCATGGTTCTTGCTATTTCTTGAAGGGTTCTATTTCTTATTTATACTACACCATTCTACTAAGGTGTCCTAGGAGCATAAAAGTTGTGACTATAGCCATTGTGTGAGAAATAAGATTCAAATTATTGATTTTCAAACTCACGACCATGATCACTTCTCAAGGTTTTGATCTTAAGTCCAATAAGGTTTTCTACAGACTTGGAGTATTTAACAAAGTAAGAGAAAGCTTCACTTTTGTGGGCTAAGAAATATACCCAAGTATATCTAGAAAAGTCATCCACTAAGACTTAGACATAGTGCTTCCCATTTAATCTAGAAACTCTAGATGGTCCAAAAAAGTCCATGTGAACCAACTCGAGAGGTTGGGAAGTTGAAACTTATTTCTTTGATTTGAAAGAGATTTTGTGTGGTTTTCCCTTTTTATAGGGATTACAAACCTTTTCATTTGGAAACTCAAGTTTTGGTAAGTATCTAACTAAGTTCTTCCTAGTTAGTTTTCTAAGTGAGTGTATATTGAAGTGTCCTAATCTCTTATGCCATAACCAAGACTCTTTATGAAAATCATTTAAACAAGTAACATTTTTCTTAGATAAAGAATTTAAATCAACATCATAAACATTTTAATTTCTCAAAGCAGAAAATATTAAAACATTCTTAGAATTAAAAACATTATAGGAATCATTTTCAAATTTAAAAGTAAAGACATCATCACATAATTGAGAAATACTTAACAGATTATATTTTAGTCCATAAACAAATATAACTTTAGAAATTTGAACTGAATCAGTGTTACCAATTTGTCCTAGGCTGATGATTTTTCCATTAGAATTATCACCAAAGGTGACATGGCCTCCATCAATCTTTATTAGGCTCTTGAAGCATGAGTAATCTCCAGACATATGTCTTGAACATCCACTGTCCAAATACCATGTCTTCTTGTGGGAACTCTTCAAACAGGTTTCCTACAAAACAAATTTAGATTGGAAATGAATTTGGTACCCAGATCTTCTTGGGTCCAGACAGGTTAGCAATCACTGATTTTGGTACCCAAATTTGTCTTATGGGTCTCATATAATCTACAGAATCAATATATTTTTAAAGATAAAATTTATTTGACCTATAACCTTATGAATAACTAGTTGAAGCATACGAATTTCCAGAATTGGAACTAGCAGAATTTTGTCCAGATTTTGGAATAAATCTAGTTTTAGTGAATTGTCTTTTTCCAGGTTAGTATCCCAAAACAGTAGTGTATTTTGGTGCAACTTGCTTTCCTAAAATTTGAGTAAGTGTATCTTTTCCATTTGTGAATTTTTCTAAGTCCTTTCTAAGTTTCTCATTATAAATTTTCAATTCTGTATTTTCCTTTAAAAGTTGAGCATTATTTTCTTTTTCTATATCAAGGGAAGATTTAACATTGGAAGTAGGAGTATTCTATTTCTTTAATGACTTATATTTGTCCTTAAGTTCATTACATGTTTCCTCCAGCATGTTACAGTATTCAAATAATTCAGCTTTAGACATATCTTCAGAATCAGAATTAGATTCTACATCAACTCTAGAATAATAGGAATTTAAAACAGGAGTATCTAAGGTTACCTCAGATGTGTTGGTCATGAAACACATGTTGGCACGATTCTTTTCAAAATCAGAAATTTCATATTCACTTGTGCTGTCTTCTGAAGAACTCCAAGTAGCTTTCATAGCTTTCTTGTACTTCTTGTCCTTATAATCATGTTTCTTTTTGAATTTTAATTTTGGACAGTTAGCCTTGATGTGTCCTTTCCATTTGCATTCATAGCAGACTATATCATCTTCCTTATCATAATTCTTCCAATCCTTTTTCCAGTGACCTTTGTTGTCATTTTTACCTTTGTAGTTTGTTTTTCTGAAGAATTTCTTATTCCTATAGAACTTCTTAAATCTCCTGGATATTTGAGAAATCTCAGCATCATTGTCTGAATCCGAATCTTTACTGGTTGAACTTTCAGTAGGTACATGTATTTTTTGCTTGTCTTTTCTATTTGAAGCAGTAGACTTGAAAGCCACAGATTTTCTCTTGGGTTCATCATCATCTTCATTGTTTAACTTAAGTTCATCCTCATACATAATTAATTTACCAATACACTCTTTGACAGGCAGAGCCCTAATTTCACATGATTCTCTAATTGAAACAGAAGTGCCTCTCCATCTATCTGGAAAACATCTTAGTATCCTCATGATTTGTTCCTTTACTAGAACAACCTTTCCAAGTGAACTCATTATGTTGACTATCTCATTGAACCTAAGATACATATCAAAAATAGGTTCATCAGTCTTCATTTTAAAATTATCATATTTAATAGTATAATTATTTAATCTCATTTATTTAACACTAGTTGTTCCCTCATGATAAACACCTAAAGTATCCCAAATTTCATAATCTTTTTTACAAGAAGATATTCTATTGAACTTCTCATCTCCTAAATCACCGTATAAAGAATTCATAGCTTTACAATTAGTATTGTAAGCAGTTTTTGTAGGTTCATCCCAAGTTGTTCTTTCAGTTTCTGGAATTTTATATTGAGATTCTATAGCAGTCTAGATATCAAAACCCATGCTTTCTAAATAATTTTTCATCTTAAGATTCCATTGGGAATAGTTTGTACCATTGAAGGATGGTGGCCGGTTGGTAGCATCACCCTCTAGTCTATTGTCCATAGCTAGATTTTAGAATGGATATTTAAAGAGATAAAATTTAGAGCTAACAGAAATTTACGATCTTTAAAGATGAAACTAAAATCCCATTTGAAAAACAATTTTTTTTGAAAACTTGTATTAATAAAAAAATACTTTCCTCTGACACCAAATGTTGGTCGGAGTGGACACTCAAGAGGGGGGGGGGGTGAATTGAGTTCCAATTAAAATTTCTATTAAAATTATTTTCTATTAAATTCCACCAATTTATAAAACAAGTTAAATTGTAGTGAATTTTTAAAAATATAAAGGTTCAATTAGATTCTCAAAATATTGATTAGTTATCAATTAATCTAATCAGATGATTAAATTAGATTTTGAAACTAACCTACTGATTTACAATAGATACAAACACTTGCTAGATTAACTATCAAAGTAAATTTAAAACAGATTTGTATTTCAAAGTAATAAGCAGCGGAATATAAATTAGATATTGTAGTTTGAACTTAAACTAACAAATGTATAGTAGATATAACCAAGAGGTTCAATCTCAAGACGAGACTTATTCCTCTCAAATATATATATATAAATTTGATCCACACCCTGGATCAGGGTTAACAATAGTACCCGACTGTCCAGGCCACGTAGGGACCTATACCACTATTATTTGTGGGAAACAAAAATAAAGACCAGGCCACACAAGGACCTCTTCCACAGTTGTCGTGGGTAAACAATAGTAAGGAGGTTTGGTGTGAGGATTGTGATATCCTCCAGTTCAGCACATGAGACAGTGTGTGTGTAAAATAAACAGGACACACACACTGCTCGAAAATAGATAATAAATCACTTATAGATAGTATATGAAGGTTAAGAAATATCTAGTGATTGGTAGTGAAGCTATGGACTCGTTGGATTCATCAGAAATGATTATGAGTCCTTCTCTGGTTTTTCAATTGAAAAACAGAGTGTCCTAGTTCATATTTTGTTTCTTCAGGAGAGAAGATGTTCTCTTGACTCTAGAGTACTTCATGTGTTCTTCAGTAATGTATAATTGCATGTATGGAACTTATTTTAGGATTGTGCAATGTGTTATTCACATTTGTGCTCAGGATTGTTCTTCGGTTCAGTACAGAGCTCGTGTGTATTATAGTATGAGTGTCGAGACGTGTCAAGTGCGAGTGTCCTTTTTTACTACAACTCAAGCTTCTTTATATTCCACGAGCTCAGGTAATAGGAATGATTTCATTTCCATAGGTATGAGGTACGGTTTCCTGACAGACCAACAACTATCATTAAATAACATTAATTGCATTAAAAACATCAAATATGACCGTTAGTATTATTTAAATAATATTGACAAAAAGGTTAAAAAATGGTGTCACAGTAGTTGTGAAAATAGTGTCTCTTTGAACCGGTGTCTCCTTCATGGTATGTGCTTCACGGTGTGTCCATGTCATGGTGTCTAGCTCATGGTGTCTGAGTCACGGTGTGTCTGTCACAGTGTGTCTGTCACGGTGTCTAGGTCATGGTGTCTGAGTCACGATGTGTCCTTCACAGTGTCTGGGTCACGGTGTCTGAGTCACGGTGTGTCCTTCATGGTGTCTAGGTCACGGTGTATCCTTCACAGTGGCAGGCTTACTGTCACGGTTTGTTGAAGTCATGGTGTTTCACTGGTCACAGTGTCTGAGACTTAGACTTCACTGTGTCTTAATACTTAGACAAATATCTGTATTCAAACTTAAACAGTAGCATGCATAAAATGAATTAAGCTTAACCATTATAAGATAAATACAGAGGTTTGATATAATAAGTGAGATTTATGATCATGCATAATATTTGTAAATAATAAAGAGATTAATTAATAGTAATAATATTTTCTATCATTAAAACATAATTAAAACATGATGTGCAATTGTTATTGAGATTTGAGATCATTAACAAGATGTGCAATTATGATGGAGATTAATTGACAGTAATAAGATTTTCTATCATTAAAACATAATTAAAACATGATGTGCAATTATTATTGAGATGTGAGATCATTAACATTATGTGCAATTATGATGGAGATTAATTGACAGTAATAAGATTTGTGATCATTAAAACATAATTAATACATGAGGAGTCCAACACATAAGATAATTATACTCCTGAGGTTTCTACTATATAGATGAATAAAAAAATCACCTTTTCATTTTTCAAGATGAAAAACCCAATCCATTTTAGTGATGTATCTATAAAAATAAATAATCCTTCTTTGATAGAGGGTATAGTTAACACAGGTGTAGTAACCAATCTCTTTTTCAGCTCTGGGAAACTTTATTCACACTCCTTTGTCCAGATGAACGTTTCCCTCTTTCGAGTTAACTTGGTTAGTAGATTATAAATTTATAAAAAGTTTTTCATGAACCTCCTATAATATCCTACTAAACCAAGGAAACTACAAATATCAATTAATTTTTTAGGATTAGATCACTCACCCACCACCATTGTCTTGGTAGGGTTAACTGAGATTCCTTAATTGGTTATAATGTTCCCCAAGAAAGAAACTTTTTGTAACCATAATTCAAATTTTATGAACTTTCCAAATATCCTCTCCTCCCTCAGAGTTTTCAATATAACCCTTATATAATCCTCATGATCCTAATGACTTTTAGAATATATTAGAATGTCATTATTAAAAATTACAAAAAATTTATCAAGGTAGTACTTAAAGAATCTATTCATCAAATCCATAAATATTTCAGGATCATTAGTCAATCCCAATGAAATAACAACAAACTCATAATACCCATACCTTGACTGGAAGGTAGTATTTGGAATATCTTCTTTCTTCACCCTCAGTTGATGATAACTAGATTTAAGATCAATATTAGAGAAGAATTGATCCCCATGATACTGGTCAAATAAATAATTAATCATTGGAAGATGGTACTTGTTCTTTACTATGATACCATTAAGTTCTCTATAATCAATGCATAACCACATTTATCAATCATTATTTACAAAAAGAACAAGTTATCCACAAGGAGACACACTTTCTTAGATAAACCCCTTCTCCAAAAGATATTGGATTTATTTCTTTAATTCCTCTAGATCTACATTTTCCTATTTATATGGGGTATTTGATATCATCTTGGATCTAGGAATGAGTTCAATAGAGAAATCTGCCTCCCTTTTTGGAGGAGGTCTAGGTAACTCCTCAGAAAATAAATCAATGTATTCTTGAATTATAGAGACATTCTCAATTCGTATACTTTCATTTCCTTATTCATTTTCACTGATAATCTCCATAAATAAGGCTACAAGTGGTGGTTCTAGACAATAATTAGGTTGATATATCTCTTCTTTGAAAATAACTGTAGGTTTTCCATTAAGGTCCACTAATATTTCCTTGCTTTTTTAGTTGATATTAGCATTATGACTTGAGAAACAATCCATCCCTAGTTTAATATCAAATTATAACATGGGAATGACTGCTAGATTTTTTATGATATTATTATCACCAATGTTAATACTATAGTTTCTATACACTGTTGATTCTTGGATAATCCCTCTAGGAGTCTTGAATGATAACTCTACTATTATTAGTTCTATTATTGACTCTATATTCTCTGAAAACATAGATTAAATAAATAAATGCATAGAACCATAGTAAAAAAAAGTTCATTCTATATTTGATAGAAAAAATATAATATCTTACACCACATCATTTGAAGCTTCTACTTCAGTTGTTGTGATAGAAAAAGCCTTATCTTGCTCCATTGGCCTTTAATAAGTTTGATGGTGATTACCATCCATTAACTTCGGATTTGGACAATGATTGGTAAAGTGACCAAGTTGTCCACACTTGAAGCATTGGAATTCACGCTGGACTTTCACAATATTACCTTTGTTGTTAGTGTTGAGAAGTTGAGGCATAAACTCACTATGATAGTTCCGATACATATGGAAATCTCTTCCAAACTTGTAACATTTTCTACTCTCAAGAATGCAGTTCCCAAAATGATTCTTCCCACATTTGTTTCATGGGGAAAGTTATACTTTATTTTATCCTCTTTTATGATCAAAGTTACTCCCCAATATTGGATCGATTGATCTATTATTTTCATTAGGTCTATGGGACCACTGCATCTCTCTGAACTCTAGTTCAACCTTCATAACACTTCGAACTATCTCTTTGTAGTTGTCATAGTCTCGATTGGCAAGATTCTTCCATATATGGGGTCATAGTCCACTGAATAATCTTTCAAACTTTCTATTAGGATCCATGAAAAATATATAGGTGTAGTGATAAAGCATTGTAAAGTTTATCTCATAGCTTTCTATAGATTCATTTTCCCTCTGATTCAACTATAAAAATTCCTTCTCCATTTTTGTTCACATCAAATGGGGGAAATATTTTTTGAAGAAGGTTCCCCTGAACTCTTCCTACACCATAGATTCAATCTACCTTCTTGGATTAATTTTTTAACCATTTTCCACCACTGATCAGATTCTCTCTCTAAGTGGTACACATAGCAAGTTACTTTCTCTTTATCTGAACAACAGAGTATAGAAAATATATTTTCTTTAGAGATTATCCATTTTCAGTAATCAATGGGTCAGTAGATCCACTAAAATAAGATGGTCTTTAACATATAAATGACTCAATATAAAGTTACTCCCTTCCAAGTGAATCTAGTATCTTATCTTGATTCAAGTTATTGTTTATAACTCAAGTCAGTTGATTCATCATTCTCATGAATTTTTATTTTTTAGATTCTATTGTAGGGTCATCAACGCTTAGTCTATTTCAATCAACATTTAAATGGTTCCTCTTTTTTCATACCATTTTCCAAAATAATAAAAACTGAATGATAAAAATGTTTCTTTTAATAATCTTATAATTCTAAAAGAATTTTATGTCTTAAAACACCATGCTTAAATATGTTATTCTTTAAAAATAATTACATTTTCTATAAATCCTTCATAATGGTTTATAAAAAATCTTATGATTAACCAAAAATATCCCTCAAAAGTATCAATAAAAGTGTGTAGTAAGGCCCATTAATGTGTACCAGGTTATGAAAATTTAGGCCTAACACACCTTGTCAGAGTTGTTACCCCTAGGCACATTTTTGGTAGAACCACATCAACTTGTTCAAATCTAGACATATATTTCTTGGCTCAAGAACCACTTATATAATATTTCACCAAAACACCTAGATATTTTCATATATTTTAAATTTTCCATAATTTTGTTAATAAGTTTTCAAATATAAATTTCAATGAATAACTAAATTGTTCTTTGATGCCAACTATAACATCCAAACTTTTTAATGCACAACTTTTCGTTTACATTTTACAAAACAGAAGATCTTTTAAAGATTAGTTTCTTGGAAACAAGGTATATGATACATAAAAACATAAAAAATTATTCTAATACACTTAAAAGGATTAATCATAGGTTCATCCTAATTAAATTTAACACAAATCATAACCTAGGGACATGCATCAAAGGAAATGGTGAGCAAAAGCCCCAGTAAGGGAAATCAAGGGAAAACGTTTACATGGGATCTTGATAAATATCAATAAGAACTTGAGGAATATAATAAAGGAATAAAAAAAGAAAAAGGGGAATATCATAATAAAAATAAATTGAATAATAATATAGGAATGTAGATAAAACATTTAAATGATATATTCATAATCATATCACTAAGGTTTGTCACCGAGGTTTCATAAAAATTACTAGGGTTATTCACCAAGGTATCGTAAAACATGTCATCTCTAGAGATTAAATTATTTAACCAATGCATTGAAGAACTATCAGATAACACCCTTAATATTTCTTAATTAATGTGATCCACATATATCATAATAAAATATTTCATAAATAACCTATGGAGAATAAAATAAACTGGTTTCATATAAAAATCAAGGCGTTTTAAAAAAGCATGTACTTAAAGACAAGATCTTTATGTCATTTATAACCCATGAAAAGATAATGAGGGTTTTATGTATGTAAATTATAGAAAAAAATAAATAATTTTTATATATTATTGAATAAACATGTAAAATAATGAGGTTTTAGTATTCAAATAAAGAAAATAAAAGGTACTTTCTTGAAGGGAAGAGATAAATTTTGAGAAGTAAAATTGGAAGCATAACAGGTATAAAACATGATTTTAGAAAAGGGTAAAAAGAGATGGGAAATGGGTATAAAATTAATAAAATAATATTAATAAAGTAATAGGATAAAATAAATTGGATAGAATAAATTAGTTTGGAAATTTTAAATACATAACACATAAAAAGGGATGTTGAAAGGAAAAGATAAGTTGAGATTTTTCTTACCATGAAGAATAGTTCCTAAAACTTGAGGATCGAGACATTGGGGGATTGATGAAAACTTGAGAGGAACCCTTAGAAGTTAAAAATATCATATATCTATGGAGGATGAAATGGTAGTGAACTAAAATGGATAAATGGGTGGGTATTTATAGAAAAAGTGGGTGATTTATTTATTAATTTCTAAATAAAGGCATTATGAACCTAAGTAGTCATAAATGAAAAACCATGGGCTTTCCCATGGAAAATTCCCATGGTATTGGACACTTGGGAAACATTGTATGTTATTTTAATCCAAAATATTCAACCATAATTTTATATTACTTATTTTGGTAATGAAAATTAATGTTTTCACAAAATAACATTTTTAAAGGTTAAGTTTCCATTTTAAAATTTGGAAAGTAAAGTATATATTTTGAAATTGATTAAAGTATATTAAAATAATTTATATAAATAAAATAAAATTTTTTAAGTCATGGATTATTGTTGATTATTTATTAAATCATTATGATATAATTATGATGTCATTAAACATACTGAAAAACTCAAACAACATTTTTACTAATCGTAAAAAAATAATGTATTTTTAAAAATTCTCATAAATTCCCCTAACCTAATTTTTACATGATGATTCAACAAATGATTTTAATTTTATCATAATAATTCTCTAAATATGAGAATTTTAACTTTTAAATACAAAAATTCTTATTTATTAAAAATATTAATGGATTGAAAATGCATAGTAAAATATCTGACACTTGAAAAAAATAAAATTATTTTAGCATTTATTTTAATATAAGAGTGTTTTAATCATATTATTTATTTAAAATAAAAATTATTAATAATACCTTAGTTTATTATAAGAATTATATATTTTTTGAAAAGTACAATTTTTTACTAAAAAATAAATTTATCAAATTCCATCTCAATTTTATTATGCAAATATAATCTTAAAGTTGAAATGATGGAATACAAATTTTATTTATAAAAAGGGATTACACTTTAAGTAACTATGTCCTTGACACATAACCCCTTATAACACTTTCATACAACCTAAGGGTGAGGTGCGCGATGGTGATAGACTCATGGGGCGGCTTGGTTAATATCGCTTGAGTGGAAATTTCCACTAACTTGAACTTCTCCCATAAGTGATTTCATTCAAGACTCACTTGTTGAAGCTTAGACTAGACTTGGTCAAGAGAAAATCCCATTGATACTAACTCCCTCCCGAGTTCTGAGAAATGGAATTTGTACGACATGAATCTACTGGTTGAGGTCATCATATCTCATTTCTACAATAATTATCCTTTGTCTTTTCTACTTATAAACACTAATTATAAAAATAAAAATATTATCAGAAGTATAGTTTTCAATAGTCATATTTAAAAACTATCATAATTAACCAAAATTCATATAACAGTCAAAACCCGATGGTCATATTTCAATTTATAATCACTTCTTTTCTTGTGTATAAAATAATATGACACACATCTTCAGGAAATATATAGCTTTAAAAATGTTTGGGTTATTACATGGAATGTCTACTTTAACCCAAGAGGGAGAAACCATTACTTGAGTCCTTTATACAGCAATGACCATCTACATTTAGGGGATATTATGATCCACATATTGTGGAACAATGGTTTAACTGAATAGAGAAGATACTTTATGTTCTGCATTGTTTTGAGAAGAAGAAGGTCACTCTGGATGTCTAGAATTTTTATGGAGAGGATGATCAATGATGGATGCTGATAAAGAATACTAACCCAAAGGATGAAATGGATGAAATGGAGTGTGATTAATTTAAGAAGTTATTTATTAATAAGTATTTGTCTTTATCCCTTCAAAAAAAAATAAGCAGAGAGAGTTATTGGAGCTTAAAAAAAGGATGGTGAATCTGTCACATCTTATGAGGAAAATTTTACAAGGCATGCATGATATGCCTCAGGTTTTGTTTAAAAAAATGATAGAACAATTTATTGATTCTTTAGTGTTTTAAAACAAAACCTCTAAAAGGATATAACTATTTGAGACTTTGGGAATTATGAAGAGGTTATCCAATGTGCTCTCAAAGTAGAGATAGAGTTTGGAAAATGGACCCATGACCATAGAGACAATAAGTTAATGATAGAGTTTCAAGCTGAAGGATCTAATTAAAATTGTGGAAATAATTATCAACCACCCACATGTCAAAAATGTGGGAATAAGCATCATGAGAATAGAATCAAAGGAATATAGAAATTCTATAAGTGTGGGAGAGAAGGCCACCAAGCCCATGAATGTTGACGAGACATGAAAAAGCTATCCGGTGTGATGGAGGAATAGAGGAAATAAAGGAACCTCCTAATGAACCACCCACGGTTTAATACTTCAACTGTTGGGAGAAAGGTCACTATTCAATCCAGTTCACTAAAACACATCTTCTTGAGGGTAATCAACATTAACAACCACAAAATCATTAGAAGAAGGGTAAATCTTATGCTATCACCACTAATGAGGTGGAGCATGGAAATGAAGTCATACATGGTACACTTCCTACTCACACAGTCATAGAAATAGTTTTATTTGATTTTGTTTCTACACACACCTTTATATCCTACAATTTTTTAGAACTATTTAATCACACACCTAATACCTTGAAGTAGAGATATCTATAAATACACCATGTGGTGCGATCAATGCAACCCAAGTGTTGAACTATTCTCCTATTTTCATATGTGGAAATATTCTTCCAGTGAATCTCATTATCCTTACCTTGGTAGAGTTTGACACTATACTGGGAATGGATTGTCTCTCATTATATATAGCACACATAAAATTTTAGGAAAAATAAATATATTTCTATATTAGGAACTTCCCATGCTCATGTACAAATGTAAGGAAGATCACAAATCTCATTGGGAAAATCCTTCAATGGTGTGGGTGATGATACCCTATAAATAATCACACCTTTCCCAAATGGTTGAGTTAAACAAAAGTACAAACCTTGAAGAAGTTCCCATTTTTATGGAATATAATGATATATTTCCTGAAGAGTTACCTAGAATTCCACCAAATAAGGAGGTAGAGTTATCAATATAACTTATACTCAGAGCCACTCCTATCTAAAAATTCCCCTATAGAATAGACCCAATCAAACTAGAGTCATTAAAGAAGCATCATTAAGAGCATTTAAATAATGGTTTCATACACCATAGTGTTTCACCTTTGGGTGTACTAGTTATAATTGTCAAGAAGAAGGATGGATCAATGTATTTGTGTTTCAATTATCGAGTCATCAAAAAGATCACCATAAAGAACAAGTATCCTCTGCCAAAGATTCATGAATTGTTCGATCAACTTTAAGGGGCTTAGTTTTCTCAATGGAAGATCTTTGTTCTAGATATCATCAACTGAAGGTAAATAAGGAATATATTTATAATTTATTCTTATTTACAAGGTATGGAAACTATGAGTTCATAGTTATGACCTTCAGACTTACTAATTCCCATGTAATATTCATGGATTTTATGAATAGAGTCTTTCGATACTATCTTGAAAAATTTGTGGCAGTCTATATTGATGATATTCTCATCTATGCCAAGAGTAAGGAGGAATATAAAGAACATGTAAGGATTGAGTTGGCGATATTAAAGAAGGATGAAATGTATGATAAGTTCATAAAGTGTGAGTTTTGGATGAATAAAGTCACTTTCTTGGGGCACTCGATCACAAGTGAGAAAATTTCTGTGGACCCTTAAAAAACAAAGGCAATTGATGAATGACCTAGACCCACTAGTGTCATAGAAATATATAGTTTTCACGGATTATCTGGGTACTAATGATGTTTTATAAGGAATTTATCATGATTTTATAGCTTCCTAACTAAGATAATAAGAAAAGGGGAAAAGTATGTCTGGATGGAAGAATGTGAGGAAAGCTTAAAGGAGCTCAAGAAGAGTCTAATAACAACAACTTTAATCACACTACCAACATGTAAATAAGGTTTTGTGATATATAGTAATGATTCAAATAAATTATTGGGTTGAATACTCATGAATAATGATAAAGTGATCACCTTTGTCTTATAATAGTTGAAGATCCATGAGAAGAACTACCCAACACATGACATGGAGTTATCAACTATGGTCTTTTCCTTGAATATTTGAAAGAACTACCTCTATGGTGAAAATGTGATATATATACTTATCATAAAAATATAAAGTATATATTCATATAGAAGGAGCTCAAAATTCATCAACTAATGTGGTTAGATATGATCAAAGACTTTAATTTCTCTATTCACTACCATACTGAAAAGGCGAATAAGGTAGATGATGCTCTTAGAAGAAAATAACCCGCTACTCTAACTATGATGAAGATTGGGAAAGACCCTATATTTTTGGATATGTAAATGATTGATTTGGAAATCATAATGGAAGGGAATACATCCTACCTTTCCCAAATGATTGCACAAGAATATATCCAAGATAAGATCAAGGAGGCACCAGGGGAATAATTGGATATTCAAAATAAGGTGAAAGAAATAAAGGAAGGAAATCTTGATGAGTTCCACATTTACGAGGATTGTGTCATACAATTTAGAACTGAAATTTATGTGCCTATATCACTAGAGATATATAAAAATCTTGTGCAATTCACATAGATTATCTTCGTCCATCCATCTTGGAAGAACCAAGACATACCATAATATTCGATAGAACTTTTGGTGAAACCAAATGAGGAAGTAGATTGCTGAGTAAACCTCAACATGATTGGTGTGTTAGAAAGTAAAGCCAGAGTGAAATAAATATAAGGGGATGATACAACCATTTCCCATACCCACATGGAAATGAGATAATATCACCATGTAATTTTTTACTAGTTTCCCAAAGACATCTAAATGAAACAATGTGATATGGGTTGTGGTGGATCCACTTCCAAAGACTACCCACTTAATCCCAAATCTAGAATATTTCTCTCTAGAACAAATTTCTAAGATACATGTAAAGGAATTGGTGCGACTGCATGGGGTTCCACTTTCAATAATTTCTGATCATGATCCAAGGTTCACATCAAAACTCTAGATATTCCTTAAAAATTATTTGATTATTGAATTTAATTTAAGTATGGCCCATCACCCCAAAATGATGGCCAATCCAAAGGATTATTCAGATGCTTGAGGACATGCTGAGTGCCTATTCAATGGAATTCAAAGGAGGATGAGATCATTATCTTCAATTATTAGAGTTCTCATAAAACAATAGTTTTTACTCAAGTATTCAAATGGGTCTATTTGAATCTCTTTATGGGAAGAAATATATAACTTGAATTTATAATAATAAGTTGGTGAATGAAAGCTACTTGGACCTGACCTTGGGTAAGAGTTGGTAGAGAAGATTTAATCCATCTGAAAATATATAAAATCTAATTAGATTCAGAAAAAGAGCTATGCTGACAACCATAGAAGGGACTTGGAATTTGAAGTTGCATACATATTTTTCCTTAGAATATCACCATGAAAGATAAATCATGTGGTTTGGAAAGAAATGGAAACTTATACCAAGGTACATTGTCCCCTTTGAGATCCTTGATTTCATAGGAGTAGTGGCCTATTGGCTAGTAATTCCACCAAGTATGTCTCAAGTTCTTGATGTATTCCATGTACCACACATAATAAAGTACTTACATAATCCCTCACATGTACTGAATCCAGAGGTGGTATAACTAGATAATTAAATCTCTTATGAGGGCGAGACGATAAAGATATTGGAACATAGAGAAAAAGTTATATGCAACAAGAATACTCACCTTGTCAAAGTGTTATAAAGGAATCATAAATATAAAGAGGTGACATGGGACCCATAGGAAATAATAAAAAAATACCCTCACTTATCCTCAAATAATAATATGAGTTGAAATTTTGGGGATAAAATTTCTAAATGGGGGAATAATGTAATGACCGAGAGTTTATAAATGATATTTTCTTCTGGAAATAAATGTGTATTATATTATACATTATTATATGAATATAATAAATATAGAAAAAATAAGACTTTATTTCATTAATTAAAATCATTATATTAGTCATTGACTAAATTCAATAAAATGAAAAATGTTACAAGGGGATAAAAAATTCAAAATATAAAATCTAAAATGGGAAAATAAGAATCACCCAAATCTACTAGAATCATCCATCCCACAAACAACATTATAGGAAAGAAATAGAATATTAGTAAAACAATCTACATTATAAAAATGGAAATATAGAACCTTTAGTATAGTTGATGTGAATAATGAATTAATGAATGAATAAGTATTTATAGGAGGTATTGTGAATGTTAGAATAATAATTTGACCATTGGAATAGTAACCTGACCGTTGGTAATAATAACCTAACTATTGGAATAGTAAATTAACCTCAAAATAATAAATCATGACATGAATAATATTTACCATGATAAATAAAAGTAAATATAAATATTATAATGAAAAAAATTAATATCATGATTTAAGAAAACATAAAGAAAATATAGGAATATTTTTAATAAATTGTATTTTAAAGTATTTCATGAAAATCATAATTTTTATATTAAAACTTAATGTTACCTAGATTATTATTTTATTTTGATAAAATAAATATAATTTTTTAAATCATCAAGTTGAAATTATACAAGGTTTATTTTTTGGTAATTTTCTGAAATAATTTAATTTTTCAGTGAATAGTAAAAATACATTTTTTTTCACACAACCGATGTATCTTAAATCACATAATTCATGATGTAATAATGAAATAATAATTTATATAATTTTAGTTTCTTCCATGATATATTTAATTTAATAAATGAGTCATTAAAATAAAATAAACTTAAATTCAAAACCTAAAAAATATTTTCCAAAATCTAAAGTCAAAAGTGATCCCTTAAAAAAAGTATTCTTCCTTTCCATTTATTTTAATAAACTAATGAATTAGAATTATAAAGAGGTTAAAAGTCTTAAAATAAATTATATTATATTTATATATGATTTATATTGTCCAAAATTCACTATTATAAGTTTTACCTTCGATATAATAATTTATTTAAGATTTTATTCTAAAATACCCCTCTCCTCACGTATAAATAACCCCGCTACCTCCCATTTGAAAAACCCTCTTCCCTCAATTTCCAAAGTCTAATACCTTCCAAAATATTTCCTCTTAATACCAATATAATCATTAGGGGTTTTTTGGAGTAATCCAACTCCAAACATCAAGGAAGTTTTAGTGTCATACAAGAGAAGCAACATCGGGGATTAAGTAAGTTTCGATTAACTATTCCTTTTTCCCTTCTTCTCCTTATTTTTTCTACACCCCTTTTAAAATAAAACTTTATAATCTTAATTAGGAACTAATTAAATATTATATTAATCATATTAACCTAATTTAAGTATTATATTTACTATATATATATAAATTTCAAAATTCTCTTTCCCACTCTTTCAACATTGTTCTGTCAAAGGTCGGTTAACATTCTATGGATAAATTTCCAAGTAAATGATTATAAACACCTTCATGAATGCAAATTAAGAATTATATATAATATATAAACATGTAATTACATTTATTATATTTTTCTAGAATTAATTATACTCATGTATAATGACTTTGAAAAAAATTAGCGAAATCGAAAAAAATGGGAAAATTTAATAAAAACATGATATCAAAACAATTCATGTTCAAAAAATGATATGATAAAATAGAATGAAATAATTATAATTTATAAATAGTGAAAAAAGTAACATTATTAACATCTGTAACTATGTTTTAATAATCTTATGTTTATTATTCAGGAGGTGAAAAATGAAAAAATAAAGCTAGAATTATGGTAAGGGGATTCTCAAATCCATTTCCTTTCTTTGGGTTATCCTATATTACATAGTATGAATGTTTATATTATGTCCATAAAATATCATTTCTATTAACTTTATGAGATATAAATTTTCCTACCATGTAAAATTTTTTCTATGTAAATCCTTTTTTCGAAGTGACTTCAATTTCTAAAACATCACATTTTACTCCTCTTGAAATGCTTCTTGTCTAATAAAGAATAATGATGTTTTATATCCAAATATAATTTAACTTATTCATTCAGGAAAAAAAATTTATTAATGAACATATTATTATAAAATCTTTATGAAACCCATTCTCTCCCTTGGGTTTATTTTATAACTATGATTGTTATACTTTCCATATGGCATGCATGATCATGAATGTTTATGATGTGATGGGTGGTCCTAGAATTATATATCCATACAATTAATTGGGTAATGTTATGAATCTAGTGATATATTGTGTATTATATGTGAACATGATGCTATCTTTGCTCAAAATGATGATGTTATGGTTATACAAATATGTTATGCATGAACACGATGCCATCTTTGTTCAAAACTATGTGTAATGTTTGAACACTAATACACGATGTTTCATTTTATGTATATGACACATTACATGAATTTATCAAATATTTCTCCCCTTATTATGATTATGATCCTATTATTATTATCTGATGATGACGATTATGATACCAATGTTATATTGATTTATGTCTATTATTCATCCTCTTACTAGACTATTAGCTAACTCTTTTCTATGATGTATATCCTTAGGTGAATACATGTACAATGGATAATGAGAAATTTTATAAGGATAAATAAGAATTATTTAAACAAATATTTATGTTTTATTATTTCCAATTGATGTATGAGCCTAATTTTCTTATGACACTAAACCTTTGGATCCTAGATTGTAATGCTGTTATATTGTTTATCTTATAAATGATGTAATAATCATGTAATAAAGAGGTAGGTTCAATATAATTTCATCATATAAATAATTTTAATGTAGTCATAATTATCATATATAATCATTATTTACACTTTTATAACCATTTATATAAAACAATGTTGAAAAATAAATTTCATCACTTTGTGGAGAAGGTAGTCTGTACCTATGCATGAGTGATTTTTCCATTTATCGATTATTGGAATGGAATAAAGTTAAATAATAATTTCACTTTAAATAATCATTAATATACCATAAATATAATATATATTTATTAAATATATCCATATTACTATTCATGTAAAGCGAAAATGAAAAATGAATCACATCGTTTCATGGAGGCGGTAATCCAAGCGTAAGAATGGGCGATGTTATCATTTTATATAAGATGGAAATTTAATAATTTAAATGATATATTATAATTATAAGACCATAATTACATCATAAATATCATAGATATTCACTATTTTTATGTCCATAACCATCCAAGTAAAATGGTGATGAAAAATGAATTACACCACTTTGCGGAGACAACATGTCATGTGTACGTATGAGCAATGTTTTCGCTTTATGTAGGATGGAAAAAGATGTAAAACAGATATAACACAATAATAATAATAATATATATGTATATTTATGATACTATATTTATTATTTTAGGATGGTTATAACAGATTTAGATGAATTATAAGAAGAAATAAATTTGAAAGAGTCAATAAAAATGATTACCTCTTTATTGGTAGACCTACACTAGATCAATTAGTAATGACAATTGGAATGGTATTTTAATAATAAAATCACTTATAATTCTTTTATAGGGAAGTTTATAACATTAATGGGTAGGTTTTGGTTGATATAGATAGTTTAAGGTTGTATAAAGAAGAGATAAGAGGGGTGTCCTTTTATATTAGAGGCAAGGGACACACTTGGAATTATTTAAAATATTAAAAAATTAAAAAATCATAATCTTGTACAGCAGAAAATATTCATCCAAAATTATAAAATAAGATGTTATAGGGTTAAAATAAACTCAACCAATCACATTCAGACAAGTTTTGGACACATTTTATGCCTTATCTTCTAGTTAAACAACTTTGAACCCATTTTAACCTTAACCGTGACAACTTAATTTTTTACCATGATAACATAATTATATGACAAAAAATAAAAGGGTAATTATAACCAAAATTTTAATCCATTTTTTTATATTCAATTTCTATAGTTTTTGAAAATTAATTTTAACATAAGAACACAAAATGCATGAAAAACTGTTTTTAGGAAAATACCAGATTTAAGAGTAAAAAACATTTTAACTTCAAATTAAGTAATAAGTTGGTTTCCATGAATTTTTTTTGTGAAAAAATAAAACAAATTTTTTTATAATTTTGAATTAATTGGGAATTTAATTTAATATTCCAACCATTCTATTAAATGCAGATATTGAAAAATAGGTTTCAATTTAAATAAAATATAACTGATCTTCTCAAAAGTAAAGATCAGGTTCCCAAATTCAAAGTATTGTTTGAAATCAAATTATTTAAATCCTTAAATAGATATTTGGTAAAGAAACACTTATAAATTATGATAAAGGTAATTTTTATAAATATTTTAAAGCTATAACTCATAGTTTTAACTGAGTTTCACATGATTTATCCTTACCAAGGTGAAAAATATTTACCACGATTACTATTCATAATGAAAACAATAAGTTGAAATTATTAAATAATATTAATTTTTATGATTAAAAATATAAAATTTATTTAACAATATTCAATTAATATATTTTGTGAAATTAATTTTAATATAAGTGTGTAAAATGCAACCAAAACCGTTTTTAGAGTAATGTATGTTTAAGCCAAAAAACAAACTTATACTAAAACATGGTATAAATATGATTAACATGTGACTAATTAGATTATTTATAAATAAATCAGGCATATTTTAATTTATTATCACATTCAAATCGTTATGGGACCTTTTCAATGAAAGGAAATGACCGTTTTACAAAAAACAGTATTTTTCACTATTCATTGTAAAATCAATATCTTTTTTGAAAAATCCCAAAATTTCACCTTAATATAATTTTTATATGATTATTTCAAAAATTATATAATTTTTATCAAATTAAATCTAAAAAATGAGAATAAATTAGTAGTAATATTTTCTAACAAAAAACAAAAAAAATATTTTCTGAAGAAAATGTTTTTTGTAGCATAAAATGATTTTACTGAAAATTGAGTGCTTATTTCCTAAGAGTTAGGAAATAAATTTGTATCAAGTATGAACATTATACATATATTTCATAATTCAACTAATCATATTCATACCTTCCAATTCAATGGCTATATTATAATCATCACATTTAAATAATAATATTTTTATAATATATTTGAGTTCTATTAAAGCTCAGTGTTGTGTGTTAAGTATGCTATAAAGGATATTATTATTCTAATCTAAATTTTTGAGGTGTTAAATTGCACCACATGAAAATAAATTTCACCCTCTAAAATTTAAAATGGTCATCAAAGGTTAAATATTTGAAAATAACTTTTTTGAAAACCCACATCATACATAGGGATAATAATACTTCCTTTAAAAGAGGGATGTTGGAAATATATGGATATCAGATGTAACACATAATAAAGTTCCTAAATAAGGATAAAATTATTTTTAAGTGAAAATATGGATACATAGGAGAAATAATAACATCAAAGTAATAATAGATAGTGATAGATAACATGATCATGAGAGTGTTAATGAATACAAAACCATAAATCAGCAAGGGATAAAGAAGACCATCAATTCCTCAAAAATTAACGTAAAAGGATTTTTTTTATTTCAATATGTTTTTCCTATATTATTTTATTCATCACCTAATAATTATTAAATCTTAAATACTAGAAAAATCCTAAAACCAGGATTATTTTAAATCCAAAAATAAATATAATAACCATGTTTGAAACTAGGGAATAACTATTCACCTTAATATAAACAGCTTGATAACCTAATTCCTACTTGGTTTCTTGATTGATAATTATTTACTCAGAGTTTCAACGGATTATTATATGTAACACCCAAATATTTCACAGTAAGTTATTTTCTTTAAAGTAATTCAATAGCTTGCGTTACACACAACACCGAGTTTGAGAGCACCACGACTTACCAAACAAGCCATTCATAAAGAAATTATGAATATTATTAAATTAATTTTGAATTATATATACTCCATATAATTTTAGAATCCATATTATGTGTTTTTCAGACATAATATAAGAAAAAATTCAAATTTTCTGATAAAAGAAGTATTTTTAAAAAACATGAAATTTTACCGCATTTTAGTGGAAAACCCTCTTTAAATACAATATTTGAAACTTTTTTTTATATTAAATTTGACAAAATAAACTTCTTATTTATAATAGGGACATACAAATTTATTTTGGATAAAATTTTGTTGTTTTTCTGATAACTTTCATATTTTGACAAATAATGAAAAATACTAAATTTTAATTGAAAACAACTTTTTCAATTAAAAAAAATTATAGTGTTTAATTATACTTTTGAATGGTTTTGAAGTATAATTATATTATATTTTAAAATTTAATCTAATTTTGGTCATTATATGTAATTTCACGTTAAAATTGGATACAAACAAGTGCCAATCTTTTGATAGTTACTATTTCTTAAAAAATGCTCTTTGTTTTGACAACATGAATTAATTTTAAATTAATTTCTTACACTTATGTGTTTTGAATTTGAAATAATGGATTCAATATTTGGAATCAGTAGTTACAAATTGTGTAAATAGGTTACTTTTATTTTTAGACATTATGAATATTTACTTCAGTAAATATTTTATTTATCGTGGTTAAAGGGGTAAATCCGGTAAATAAGGGTAAAAAAATAATATAATAATAATATTAAATTACCCTAACATGTGTCCTATACCAATTGGTTTATAAATATCAGACCATTTTCATCCTTGGGGAGATTTTGGGACCCCATGGATCCACTTTAGAGTAATAGTGACACTTTATATTAATTATTTTAAAGTAAAGACAAAAATGACATAACCATATATCTTTTAGTAAAAAAAATTTTACATGAGGTTATATAAGTTATCTTTTCTACTATAAATATTCATTTAAAATATAAAAGTATTTAATACATCATGGTATTTGTTTTTATAATTTTTAGACATCAAGTAAATAAAATTATTTATGACACATTAATGATGCGGTGTTTACCACAATAATAAATGATTTAAATAAATAAGATTATAATAATTAAAACAATATCTGAAACCTATAAAATTATTATTGGATGATTTTATTTCAAACATGAGTCATCTTATCTTATAATTTAATTAGTTTTTGACCTTTATAAACTTAAAGTAATTATATAATAAAATAATATTTTTAAACATTCCTAAAGAGCCCCTCCTCCCCCTTATAAAAAGCCCTCACTTCTAACCCATATCTCACACCTGTCGAGCCCCTTGTATCATCCAAACTCTTCCTAAATAAGATCCTTACATCCCTCTCTTCCTATTATAAGCCTTACCTTAGGCAGAAGTCACTTCAAGGAAGCCTTTTGGTTCAAACCAAAGGGAGTTACTCGATTTAACGGTAACATCCCCTCTTAAGTTATTTTATTTTATTTTACTTCTCCAACCACCTAAAATATATTTATTCCTTTATTTTATAAAAAAACCAGAATAATCAATATACATGGTTGTTTTTATGAGAATTATTTGAACTACACTTACACACACCTCCATATAATGGGTATAGAATATAATGTTTCTGTGGACAACGAACTACTGCCTCACGAAACGATGATTGTTCAATCTTCTACTACCACCTCTTATGGTAGCCATTATGATGGAACTTTAATTATATATGATATATATGATATCTATTTTATCTATAGGCTTCTGTAATTATATTTTATAGAATACCCTTATTCTTTTCATGTTTTATATATACGATAATTTCATTTAAGGAAGTGCGGACTACCGCCCCCTCAAAGTGATATGACTAATTCATACCATACATGGAATGTATAAAGGACGGTGTTGATGAACTTAAATAACATATATAAAATATTATATTATAATTTAATAATAATATACCTATGTATCATTTGGTTTTCTTTCCTTTTAAAATAAAAAATGGAAGTAGCGGTCTTGAGTACGTACAGATTACCGTCTCCACGAATGCGATGAGATTCATTCCCCATCATAACCATTCAAGAATAATTTTCATTTGATTATTAAAAATAATATTTAATAACGTAATATCTTTCCAGATATGAATCTAATACATCCTATCCATAAAAAACATATGAATTAAAACAAATCTATTAACACCAAAAACAATGATACTACTATAATATTATTAATAAAGAAATATTAGAAGATCATATATGATATCATATTTATGTATGTAGTTCTTCTATAATTTAGTAACAATTATTTAACTATTATACAGGTGGTTTACATTCCATCAACCAAGGAAAAGTACATGTTAAGGGGTTTTCTTATCTCACTTTTAATTCCGTGAGATTTCCATTGTTCACCACTTATTTATTGCATGTGGTATATCATGTACTTACATTTGATGTATATTATCATGATTCAATTTATATTCATGGTATTATATGATTAATTTGGTGGGTTTTAACTTTTGGTCTTACAAATCGATTGATTACAACGTCGTAATGGGTTTTCATCTCACTTATTATTCCCTTGAGATTCATGCTATATTGCGACAATTTCCTTTTGTGTGGTGTATGTACTTCCCATGATTTTATTCTTTGTGTAATATACTTTAATTTATCGGTATTTACATCTTCATTGTATGATAATTCCTTCAAGGGGTGTATGTTTCATAAGTTACCAAATCAGTAAGTGTTAATTATTCAATCTCATTATTATTTGAGATTGTTTATGGGTAAGTTTTTCCGGGGACATATTTATTATCCATATCCATGTTTCATAAAAGAGTTTTCAAAGGAATTCATTTTAAGGGAATGTTTTATTAAAACATCATTTTAAATGTTTTAAATATTTATTCTTCTAAATCATTCTCATTAATTTCCATGTTTTCAAAATGGTGTCTTAAGTATTTATTTATATGAGCATGAATGTTTTTAAAATGTTAATTCCATTCAAAAGTTTCAAAGTGGTATGGGAAACTTTGATTCAAAAATGTTTTTAAATACATTCCTTTCTAAATTTTGTGACTTTTAAATGTTTTCATGAAAAAGGAATACTTCTCTCAAATATTTTTTTCAAATCATTTTCATCTATGTCAACATCCTTTGATGGATTTTAAACTTGTTTGAAGTTTATTTATTATGTTACAAATCTTCCATATTGTATTAAAGGTTTTGTGATATGTTTAACTATGGATGTGTTATTTTTATACCATTCATGGTTTATGGATAAATTATTGACATTTCATATGCTAGTTTTAATATGAATGTTATGTTATGTTTCAACCTTTTCATATGAGAAATGTATTATACATAGTAAGTGACAGGTGGAGCCTGCTATAGCTCCTCGATGCATCAGTAGGTCTCATGAGACAATTTGATGTGGAATTGGCAAAGGCCTTTCCCAATTTTTGATATATGGTTTTGGCCGAGGCCTTAATCATTTTTAGACATCTTGGCCGAGGCCCTGAAAAAATGTTTCTGAATGTCTGGAATTATACATTCCCTCATTTTGAAAATAATATTGATGGATCATGTGGTTATTCATCTAGTAGAATACCCATGACTATGTTTTTTATGGCATTATTTACTCAGCTCATATTCCTGCCATAAAGTGTTCATGTTTATTATTTGTAAAGGCTTGTGTTTTGAATTATTCACCATGCTTAATGTTTATGTTATCTTCCGTTATATTTCTTACCCTTATCGAGCATTTTATCTCACCCCTTTCTTGTGTTTAATTTTCCCAGGATATGAAGAAGTTAGTTATGGTGACTGGCAGGAATAATCTAGGTGGCTTGGATGTTTCTAATGGAATAAATTAGTTTTTTATTTCTTTTCAATTTGTAATATTGAACTTTTGTATATATCTTGTTTCCAAGAATACTAAATTGATCGGTCCTTCAAGACTTGATTCCTTGTAATCATGCCAATATTATGAAATAAATCACCGACTCTGGGTAACTGGGGTCAGGGCGTTACAGTTGGTATTAGAGGAAGTTTAGTACAAACCATGGAAACCAAATTTAGATAAACTCTAATTAGTGAACACCACCCTAAGATAGAAATTGTGGATTAATATCTAAGAACATCAAAAAATGTTGGTAATGTAAATATTATGTGGGTTTTCTAAGAAATATATCCCTGTCTGGATACGAGCAGGCAGAGGAGGCTCTGGCACAGATGTACCTAGGAGTGAAAACTCTAACAAGGGGTTTCGGGCTTGACCTGGGGTATCCTGGTACATGATAATGATCCTTGATGCACTCTTGGTTACGACACTCCCGGGAGTTATGCTTAAGATAATTCCCATTTTCTTTATAGACCGATTTGATGAATTTTAATATAATATGAGAATAAATAACCTTGGTTAATTATAAGGTGTTTCAGATTGAAAATAAGGTGTTGTGATATTCTCTAAATAATTTTATGACTCACACTATGCTTTCTTGTGTTTTTCAATGGCTAGATTCCAAGGAAGTCATAGTAACATTGAACATGATGTACAAGGTGGGCACAATGGTGGAAATGAGCAATGCAATGGAATGATGATAGGTGTAAAATATATCGTGTTCATGCCGAATCAGTTTTCAAAAAATATGGTCAAAAACACATATATTATCCAACTCCCAGACTCAAAAAAGAAGAGAAAGCTGGTGAATGATAAGAGCTCCAGCAGTGGAGACCTTGGATAAAAGAAATCTCAATTTCCATTATGTAGGAAATGTTGAAGGAGACACCTAGGGAAGTGTCTCAATGTAACAAATAAATGCTTTATGTGTGGGAAAGAAGGAGATAAAGTAAAGAATTGGTTAGGAAAAATAAAGAGTACTATGGGAGAAAATAAAAATGATCCCAAGAATCCATTTATAGTCATTTTCTGTAAATATAGGGGACCTGGACATTACCCGAGTGAATTCCCTATTCCAAAGTATAACCTCTTAGTTAAGGAAGAATCTAAGTGGAAATAAATGGATGGTGAAATGTTTAAAAGTATCAGTGGTCTTTGTTGATGGGATTACTTTGGAATATTTTTCTCTTTTATGTGTAACCCTATAGTTTATTATGTGAAAATGCTATTTTAGGAAGAATTATCTTTTCTATTGTTGATATAGTTATAAATAACCATTTGGGTTTATATGATCCTTGAATTTGAGGCAATTAATTGTTATTAAATTTTCGGATGAAAATGCAAGGTATGAGATAACATTTGTGGTGAAATTATGTTATTGTTATTTTGAGGAATTTATCTCATTTTTGGAATGTTATAAAATATTTTTTTTGAAAAAGGACAACACACAGACCATGTGACAACTCATCACGTCGGACAAAACTATTGGAATCGAACCCACAACCAGAGTGCAGTTGGGATTTATCGCCTACCACTAGACTACATGAATTCCCTGGTTAGTATGACTAATTATTTTTAGTTAAATGATTTTATTGATCAACAATAGGTTTATTTGGGATCTTATGTATTATCAAATGGATATCCTTAGTATAGGAAAATTATTTGGTGATTAAGTGATAAATGTTATTTTGGAAGAAGTTCGCTCTGTTGGGAACACTATATGCCTAAAGAAAATAAAATACTATGGGGTTTAATTTGAGGAGTAATGGTGGAATTATATATATGTTTTTATTATATATTTATAGCAATTTGGGTTATTTATACAAATTATTAACCTATCATAGAGAATATGTGATTAGGTTAATTACTTTTATGTATGTGACTTTAAGAGTATTCGATGTTATTTAGAGATATAATTTAACATGGAAGACTATGTAATAAAATTCTTCTATGTTTAGGGTTCCAATACTAGTTTGGATATATTGAAGGATTTTAAGGACAATTTTTTATTGAATGGTATTTATGGAACTTTGGGTATTGTTGGTTTAATTTAAGAAATTAAGATTAGTATTTATTTCTCCAAAGGATTATCCTTTTTGAGGATCATATGATCTTGAACTAACCATTTTGGTTTTGGTTAATCTCTAAAGATATGGAAAATATATAGTTTATCCTTTGTGGATCATATGATTCTCTAGAAGTTGATTCTAGCGCTTCAGGAGTGACCAAGCCATCTTGAATACTCATCGTTTGAAAAATAAAGATAAGCTAGTGATAGAAATTTATTAAAGGATGAAACTCTAATTAAAAAGTAAGTATATCACTTTATGTTCCTAGTCAATATCATAAATAAATTCCTTAAATTTATAAAATGGAACTTAAAACAAAAAAACATTGTCCGTTTACTTTTCCTACTGGGAAACTAATGACTATTTATCCCATCACATGTTTGTAGTTTTTGTTGTTGTTAACTTTCTTCTGATCATGTTTTATATCACTCTCCATCAGAACTTGATACTTATTTTATCTTTAATATCCATGTTTTCTTACATGGAATCCTAGTATGGGTTATCTCGGGTGGCCTTTGTACTTATCTTTCTTTCTTTTAAAGTGATAGTTTTATTGAATCTTATTATAATGTGGGACTTTCAATGAAGTTCCCAAGCCCAATTTTAAAAATTGCAAGGATGCAATTTCCAAAAGGAGAGAATAATGTAACACTATAAGATTTCATATTAAGTTATTTTCTTTAAAGTAATTTAATAGCTTGCGCTACACAAAACACCGAATTTGAGCGCACCACAACTTACCAAACTAGCCGTTCAAAAAGAGGTTATGAATAGTATTAACTGGATTTTGAATTTTATATACTCCATATAATTTTAGAATCCATATTATGTATTTTTAGACATAATATATATACAAACTCAATTTTTCATATAAAAGAAGTATTTTTCAAAAAATGAAATTTTACCACATTTTAATGGAAAACCCTTTTTAAATACAACATTTGACACTTTTTTATATTCAATTTGACAAAATAAACTTCTTCTTTAGAATCGGGACATACAACTTTAGTTTGGATAAATTTCTTCTATTTTTCTGATAACTTTCATATTTTGATGAATAGTGGAAAATACTAAATTTTAATTGATTTTTTTAAATTAAAATAATTTATAGTGTTAAATTATACTTTTGAATGGTTTTGAAGTATAATTAGATTATATTTTTACCATTTAATCTAATTTTGTAGTCCCATTATAAGATAAATGTTTCTTCCTTATAAATCATTCCAAAATTAATGAATCATGTTGTGAAGTAATAAGTTGTTCCATAGAAGTAAGGTTATTTTTCATAATCTGATTCAACTATCTAAATATAGTCATAATCTTCCCAGGACCAATACTATTCATGTTAATTTTCTCACAAGGTAAATCCCTAAATTTATTTTGGTTGTTGACATGTTTTCTATTCTTTCCTTTAAGAACCATTTCTAAATAATGGAATACACTTTATTAGATTATTACATTATAAATCATAATATATAAATAAAAAAAGGTGATGAACATAACATAAATTTAAATTTTATGCATATATAATCTTAGAATCACAAGATTAGTATCTTTTTGAATATAATGAAATCATAATAATATTTTTAAATATTTTATAATGGTTTGTAAATAAAATTTAAATTAATCCAAGCATATGCCTCGAGAGTGTCAAACCAGTTGCATAGTAAGGTCCCATTCACCGTGCACCAGAATGATGACCAATATATACTCAACCAACTCTTTTTAAGGATATTACCCCTAGATACATCTTTTAAAAAACCATATCCACTTTTAGTATATATATAGTGATGTATTTCATGAAAAACCATATAACCTCCACCTTACCAAAATCCTTAATGATATTATATTATAATTAGATAAATCATAAATGTTTTTCATATTGTTACGTTCCCTAATCTATGTTTCCTTAAATCTAGTTCCCAAGGTTTCTAATAAAATTTATCTAATTCCAACTATAAATACCCTGACTCCAATAACATATAGTAGGTTTCTATTTTGTTACATTGGGACTTGATTTAAGTGAACACATCCCAATGGATAAATTAGTTTAACAGTCTTGGAAAACTAGATACATACTTGAATCTATCATTGCATTTGATAAAATAAAATACAGTATATTATTTTCTTTGAGATCATAATTACTTTCTCTATAATATCCTTAAATATCATTCATAGTACACTTATTATAATACAGGAAAAAAATAAAAAAGGAGTGAGCTGAGATGCTCAATAAGGGAATGCATACAACATAAGCTAAATAAGGCAGTATAATATAGAAGGAATAAATAATGATCAAATAATTCAATATAAATAATCAGAGCTTGAAATATATCCATGGATATAATAATTATTAAAATAATTACATCGAAATAAATAACTAATTTCATAATTATCGAATTTATTTTTCTGGAAATCTTGAACTTACCATCGAGGCCTCATGTCGAGACATCATAAACATACCATCAAGGCCTCATGGAAAGACATGTTACATTAATGGGAAATTACTAAACTGAATACCCAACTTATTTAGTCTCATGAGACATACTAGTGAATCAAGGGGATATATAATTCTAGGCACAAACCATCACTTAATATGTCCAATGCATTCATTATATGAATAAATAATACAACTTAATCAATTTCCCTTACTATTCATTAAATGTTTGTATTGGAGGAACTAGAATATGAAATGTAAATACTTTCCATAGTTAAAATGATCATAAGTCACCCATATAAATAATGTGGATGGTATAATTATATTATATCCTCATTAAAGCATATGATTCATCAAAGTATGTTGAAATAAATGAAAATAATTTAAAAATATCAATGGAATATTTCTTGTGGAAAATACCTTTTTCATTTTGAAGTCATTTAATGAAAATATAAAAAATTTACAAAATATTGGAAAAATATTTCTTTGTAAATAAATATGGAAATTTATAAAGTAATACTTAAAAAATTGAGTGGTTATAAATATAGAAAATTCTTTAAATTCCATGTATGTTAAAAAGATATTCATTTCACATTTTTGGTAAAAATACTAAACTACCTTGTTCAAAAAATGAAAAGAATATTACTTTAATTTTTTTTATATAAATTAAAAAATATTTAAAAATGAATTTAAAAAATAAAAATATAATATTAAAAACATTCTTTAAAATATTTTAAGTAAAATATGGACATGGATGTAAAATCTTCCTTACTAAAGAGGAAATAAAGTTTATTTTTCTTAAAATCATTTTACCAATAATTTTAAATACCAAAGAGAGGAAAATGGTACCATTACTTGAAAATTCCATGAATAACCATATTGGAGGAAACATTAAATGAATTTATGAAAAATTAATGATATAATTTCCACAATTGAAATTCAACCCTAAAAAATCCTGATTGAAATGGGATTGAAACAAAAATATCTAACCTCAAGTATTAAATTATTAATATGAATTCTAAAATAATATATAATAAATATATATTTATTATAAATCTATTATAGAACCATATTTATACATTTTATACCATATATAATTTACTTATAACAACTTATTTCTTATTTATTAACAAGTTTTTATTAAAATCATTAATCTGGGTGATAACTGCTCTGTTTTTAATGCATGTTTTGAATCAGAATATTATATCCTTATTCTTTGATCATGATTTTATAAAATTAATAATGTTAATAATTTAATAATTATAATATTTAATTATTATGTACAATTTTATGAGCATTCATATAAAGTGATGATGAAAAATAAATTACACCACTTCGTGGAGACGGTAGTCCGTATGTACAGAAGAGTGATGTTTCCACTTTATCAAATCGTTATTATATTATAAATATCATATATATATTTATGAAATTTATATTCATTACCATCCTTGTAAAGAGAATATTAAAATGAATCACATTACATCATGGAGGTGGTAGTCCACACATACGCACAAGCTTTGTTATCATTTTCCAACAGATATAAAGGTAAGAAGGTAAACGACATATTATATTTAAATTAATATAATTATTTCATAAATATAATATATAATCATTACTTACTTATTTATAACCATCTATGTAAAATATAAATGAAAAACAATTAAAATACATGGATATAAAATTTTATTATAGAAATGGGTAGGTATTGGTCAATATAAATGTTTCAAAGTGGTGTAATAAATAGAAAGTAATGATGTCATTTTATAAGGGAGAGAAGAGACACACTTCTAATTGTTTAAAAGATTAAATAATATAAAAATAATAATCTTGTCAATTTGAACCAAGGAAACCAAAATTAGAATATAATATGTGATAAGGTTGAAATAAAATCAAAAAATCACATATAGAGAAGTTTTTTTCACATTTAAATACTCATCCCTTATTTAAAATGCTTAAAACCCATTTTAACTATAATCATGAAAACTCAACTTTTTACTCGGATAACTTAATTATATTTTCAAAAATAAAATGGGAATTATAAAAAAAAATTTACAAGAAAATTAAAAAAATTAGAATCCATTTTTTCAGATTAAATTTCTATAGTTGGAAGAAATTAATTTTAATATTAGAATACAAAACGAATGAAAATAGTTTTTAAGAAAATACTATATTTAAGAGTAAAAATCATTTACCTTGAAATTAAGTAATAAGTTGGATTATAATTTTTTTGGTTAAAGAATAAAATTAATAATTTTTTTATACTTTTTAAGAAATCCTAAACCGAATGTAATCTTCCAACCATGCCACTATATGAAAATACCAAAAAATAGTTTTTAATTTGAATAAAATATAACTTATCTTCTCAAAAGTCAATATTGGGTTCCCAAATTCAAAATAATGTTTTAAAATAAATTATTTAACACCTTAAATAGATATTTTTTAAAAAACCACTCATCCAATCAGATAAATACAAGTTTTGTAGATATTTTAAAGCTTCACCCCATAGTTTTAACCTAGTTTTACTTGATTTACCCTTACCGAGGTGTCAAATATTTACCATAGTTACTATTCATAATGAAAATAATTAAGTTGATATTATTACCTAATATTAATTATTTTGTTATAAATATTTAATTCTTTTAACAAGATTAAATTTTTATAATTGGTAAAAATAAATTTTAATATAAGTGTGTAAAACGCAATGAAAACTGGTTTTTAGAGTAATGTGTTTTTAAGCCTAAAAATGAACTTATAACAAAATAAAGTATAAATCGTATTACTATGTAATTAATTATATATTTTCTAAAGAAATTTTTATTATTTTAATTTAGGATCACATTCAAAGTATTTTGGGACTTTTTCAATGAAAGGATATGACAGTTTTACAAAAAATAGTATTTTTCAATATTCATTGTAAAATCAATATTTTCAGAAAAATCCTAAACTTTTAACCTAATATAATTTTGATATGTTGATTTAAAAAATTATACACTTTTTATCTAATAAAATTTATAAATTTTTTATAAATTAATTATAATATTTTATCACAAAAAGTAATAAATTTTTTTTTCGAAGAAATGTATTTTTATAGCATAAAATGATTTTACCAAAAATTGAGTTTTTATTTCCTAAAAATTAATCAAAACAATTTTATTAATTTGGAACATTATAAATATATTTGATAATATAGTTTCTTATATTCATACTATATGATTTAATGACAATGTTATGATTTTCACATTTAAATAATAATATTTTTATAATATATATGAATTTTCATAATTCTCGGTGTTGTGTGTTAAGAAATCTATCAAGATTATTGTTATTTTAAAATAAATTTTCAGGGTGTTATAGATAGGTTTCTAGTTCCCTTGTAATTTAGTATGAAAATTATTATCTGAACTAATCTTTGTGAAGTTTGTAGAGAAAGTGAGCTAGTGATATGACAACAATGCTCTTGGGGAGATTTCTTATGTTTATGGATACAACTCTGAAACATCATCATCAGTATTTCCTGGTTGTATTCAGTGTAGGATATTGTGGATTACTTTAGGATGATTATTGTTTTATATGGTGATTATGGAAAATATTATATGTTTTTTGGTGACCAAGACACTTATATGGGTTGGTGTCATGCCTATTCATTTTATTCCTTGATAGTTGAATTGATGTTGAGTTATTAGAGGTTCAACCCAAATTTTTTCTCAGGGCTGTGGAGGAGTACCTTGATGTATTTACTAAATATTGTATATAACTAACCCATCTATGAGATACCAAGTTTGGTATATATATACAACCAGTGGCTTCTATGATTTCTATGTCTCTGTATAGGATGATGACTTCTGAGTTGTTGGAGATTTGGATGCAGATCAATGATCTCTTACAATGAGGTTTTATTCGGCCAAGCATGTCACCTTAGGGTACTTCAACTCTATTGAAAATGATTTATGATGAACTCTACATCTATATATTGATTTTCATCACTTTTATCAGGTGATAGTGAAGAATATCTACCTAATTCCATGGATTGTTGATTTATTTGATCATATGAAGGGTGCTAGTTAGTTCTTTAAGATTGACCTATGATCAGAATATTCTTAGATGCAGGTGAAGGATAAATATATTTCAAAAACTACTTTCCAATATATTTATGGATATTATGATTCCATTATAATTCAATTCTGTGTAATGAATGTCCTATAAATATTTATGGGATCAATGAATATAGTGTTCTGATAATTTTTAGACTGGTTCTTGGTGTTTTGTCTTGCTGAAATCCTTATGTACTATGTGTCTAAGGAGGATCATGAAAAGAATATACAATCCATTTTAAGAGTTTTTCATTTTATGTAGCTATTTGGGAAGCTATTAAAGTGTGATTTTTGTGATTTTTAAGTTCACTTATTGGGAAATTTCATGTCCCGATGTGGAGTATCCATGAATCCTTCAAAGATTAGGGAAGTTATTTCTTGGGAAGCCCCTAATAATGTTGAAGAGATGTGAAGTTTCCTCAGTACTGCATGATATTATAGGATGTTCATAACCAACTTATCTCATATTGTGACTCCTCTAATAACCTTAACTAGAAAATAATAAACGTTCTTATATATTGATAGGTTCCAGGATACTTTCCAATATCTAAAGGATAAGTTTTTTAGTGCTCTAGTTCTTTGTTTTCTAGATGAGGGAGTTAAATGTGAGGTTTAATATGACACTTCAAATATTAGTTGGGTAGTGTCTTGATGTAGTGAAGAATAAATTTTTTTATGGGTATCAACTATTATGAAACCCTGAACATTACTATGCCACCCATGATCTCAAGTTATTAGTGGTCATGTTTTCCTTAAAGTTTTGGTGGCACAATCTTATCAGCAAATGATTTTTGGTTTTTACTGATCACAAAATCCAGAGGTATATCATCTCCTATCATGAAATGAACTTTAAAAAATGATGGTGGATGGAATTATTATAGGATTATAACTTCAATAATTCTTATACATATGGAAATGTTAATGTTGTAGCTAATTCTATAAGAAAGAAGTTACATAGTGGTTCTGTGTGCGAGTCTTGAGATTCTTGGACGGTGATGGATGAGCTCTCCTTGATGCATATTGATATGGGAAATCAAGTTAAAGAGGATACCTTTATCATATAATAGTGTAATCATATTTAGTGAAATAAGTTTAATATTCCCAACTAGGGGATTATTAAGTGAACATTTTGTGATATTTAGCTATCTATGATGATACATCTGATGGACAATATATGGATGATCAACACTATATGTTGTTTCAGGGGAGTCTCTTCATTCCTTTAGTGATGTGTAAAGTGGGTCTTTGTGAGTTACACATATCTCCCTTAGCGGTACATCCTATAATGAAAAGGATGTACCATTATCCAAGTGTTCAGTTTTGGTGGCCTAGTTTGAAGAATTCTGTTGTAGATTTTGTATCATTATGTTTAGTTTGATATTAGGTTAAGGCTAGACACCATGTTTCTAATGGTTTACTCAAGACATTAGATGTACCTCAGTGGAAGTGTGAAAACATTTCAATGGACTTATTCACCAATATACCTTAAGTCCATGGAGTATATGATGATATATGGGTAATTGTGGACTGTTTGAAAAAATCTACTCACTTATTAAAAATCAGTGAGTTGATCTCAGTATAAGTTTTGTCAAGGTAGTACCTGGAGGTGGTAGTGATGTTTCACGGATTCCCTTGGAAGAACATCTATGATCATGAGCCTAATTTCAACTATAGTGTGTGGAGAGTTCTTCATCATGATTTTTATCTCATTTTTTCCTCATCACTTTTTTTCTAATATAGACTGATGGCCAGATAGAGTGGACCATCCAGACTCTTGAAGGAATATTTTGTTCTTATATCCTGTATTTTTAGAGGTTCATGGGTAAATCACCCACCGTTTGTGGTTTTTTCTTAAAAAATAGTTTCCAATTCACTATTTGTATGACACCATTTGAATATTTTTATATACTAACTTATCATTATCTGTTTTGATAGAATTGGGTCAATGATTAAATAAATCACAAGACAAAAATAATGCAGAGAATGATATAAATGGTTCAAGTGATTCATGAGAAGATGAAGGCAGAATAGGATCATCAAAATTCCTATGCTGACCATATTAGGAGGCCTATGGAGTTTGAATTTGGAGATATTCATTCTTGAAGGTGACTCCTCATTATGGGTAGTGATGGTTTGGTCATGGGAGTAAGCTATTTCCCCAGTTTGTTGGGCCTTTTGAGGTGTTGGTTCATGTAGAAGCTATCATGTACTAGTTAGAACTCCCCCTATAGATGATATAGATTCATGGTTCATTTCATGTTACATAGCTTTTATACTATCTTCATAATTATTCTCATGTCATTAATTAGGGAAGGATTGATGGTAATGATGATACAAACTTCAAAGAGTGACCTGTGGTGATCTAGAATTTCCATGAGAAGGTCTTTCATGGGTAGTCTATTCACTTAGTTCATGTATTTTCGTGACATAGTCATTTGGAGAAGAAAACTTGGGTATACGAGTCAAAGACATAGGCTCAGTATCCTAAGGTTTTTGATTCTGGATTTTTCTTCCTTTATCATGATGTTTTTATGATATTGACATTTACATGGATTTTTAGATATTCATATATTCCTTGATTCCCTGTTTATGGTCTTGCTCATGTTTGAGAGGTATCACCCCCAGGAGAGTGTTTGAAAGTTGGTAGATATAATTTCACTATTTTTACCTTATCCCTCAATCTGAGGTGGTTGTATTCCTATGATGAAAGTATTCTTGAGAGGTATCTCGAGGGACGTTTTTTTGGACGACCTTTTTCCATTCCCTTCTCCCCATGTTTGTTTTTAATTCTTGAAGATGATAATTATGTGAGATGTATTTTAGAATTCTTATTACTCTTAGAAAGAGGTTAAATAACATAAATATGGAAATTATTGTAGATCTAAATAAATAGGCATGTTAATTTGACACCGTCCATCCTTTTAATTGATGGAAAATAGAGTTATGCTTGAAGCATGTTTAAATAATTTATAGCTATTGTTAACTAATTCATTAAGTAACATATGTTTTTTTAATTAGTTAATTCAAGATGATAAAAAATCATTTTTTTAAATATAATTGTTTGGGGTTTAGTGATTCTATTTTTCTTATGAAGGTTGGATTCCTTGGTTCTAGGGATTAGATGCTCTGTTAACTATTTTTTGTTTTATTGATGTCATGTGTGATTTATTTGGATATTGATTTTTTCTATCTAACCTGATGTGATACTGGGATGACTGGTGAACTATCATTAAATGGGTGTATTTTTCTGGGTTTCTATAAATAGTTAGAGCTGGTGATGGCGGGATGGATGAGTATATGTATATCGGTTTCAGAGATTGTGATTGATGGGGTGGCTTGAAAATGATATTTCCTGTTGTTTGAAGAATTTAAATATGTTTTACTTTCATTTTAATGGATTTATTACATTAGAGTCTAGATAGATGGGTTTCTTTATTTTTTTCATTCCTTTACCACTACTTAATACAAAAGGATGTGCTTAGTTTATGCATCTTTTATGGAAGATTATGACAAGTCCTAGAGAACCTTTAATTATATAATGGTAAGGAATATTAAATTATTTAAACCATGGGGTTGGGAGATCAATGGTTTAATAGGTATAATTGGATGGTAATTATGTAATTTTAAATTTTCAACATAAATATTTAATTGTGTGACTCGTGTGCTAATAGGTTATCTAGTACTTAGTGGTGGCAACTAAGTGTCTTATGAAAATATTACTGTAGTTGAAGTTAAGGATATGTTGTATCCATTAGTGTGGTTTGTGTTCTATTCATATATTCCATACATTTTGTGATTTAATATGGTACCCCACCCTTGTTATTAGGGAAACCTACACCCAGTGGAATTGGGGGGTGGGGGTGTTTTCCCTAACAGCATGGTTGGCGAGGATGGACGTCTGACTATCCCCTTTTCTTTCTCCATTCTTTTAGAGTAGTATATATGATGGTATGTGTGGGGGTTAACATACTGTATATGTGTATATATGGTTGTAATGGATTTTGGTTATTTTACATACATTTATATCCATATATAGTATCCTAAGGGTTATTATAGGTTTACTATGAATACGTTATGATGGCTTGAGGTGTAGTACATGGTGTATGGGCTATGGTAACATCTAGATAACAATCTGGTTACTATCCAGTGGTGGTGGTGATGATGATATTATGTGAAAAATAAGTTATGAATTGTTATATAGTTTCATTTTATGCATGTATCTTATTATATTTTGATAGAACAAGATGTGAAAAGTTGGGGTGAGAACAGAAAACTAGTGGGAAAGTTGTAGTGGGGTACCTTCACTTTTATACTTATGCTAGATTTTATATTATCACTCGCATGAGACACTTAGTGAGAGATCCATGGTGAGTATGGGAACTTATCATACCTGATTTGGTGACAAGTTATTTTGATTAGTTATTCACTAGGTTTTAGTATGCTTTCTTCATATTTTTACAAGAGGTTTCAATGAGGATGCTACTAGGTATACCTGTTATGATCACCCCTACCAATATAAACTATTTTTTAGGTCTATAGGAACTAACTGACAATTGGGTTGGGAATTACTATATTGTGGAGTTATTTAGGAGATTTTTGGGCTTTGAGGTCACTATAGAGGATTTTTTTGGTACTTGTGGTTTTTTAGAGTTGTTTTAGTTTGTATAACATTACATGAAAATATTGAAATCTTTTATTTATTTTGAGAAAGATTTGTTTAATTGTCAAATATTATCTCTTATTTCTCGTATTCTATTAGAGGGTAATGCATCACATTTTCATGTATGATACCCCCGTAGTGCCAGTCACCAACCCATGGATTATTGGAGAAAGGATTTGGGTGTCATCATACAAATTCCTTAATTATCGACCATATTTGGATACCTTTGGGTGGGGGAGGGGGTCTTGAAATGTGAACCTAACCATTAGGTGCCATTTTATTGGTTTTTTTCTTTAGGTTAAACTTGTTTAAGAAACACTAACTATTAGGATACCATAGGAATCAAGTTGAGTGAATCCACATGATAGATTTTGGTAAAGAGTTATCCACTAAGCTATCCAATAATAATATATGATATGATTGATAATATTTTTATTCAAAATATAACCATGTTTTATTCACATGAAACCTAATGTAAATCATAGTGAAGCATATATATTTTCCTACTAATGGGTGTGATGAATTTAAAGGGGTCATCATTTTATTGGGAGAACATTTAATAAAATTCTTTATTAAATGAATATAAAATTGATACTCATATGATAAAATGTTATTTTATATATATATATGAAATAATCATATTTTATATTAACATTGAGATCTATATTGGATAATGAAAAATATAACATTTTTAGTTTCCTTGTTCGGTACCATAATATAATATTTTTTCTTAAGAAATAAGTAAAATTTTATGTATCGAAGATACCCCTTCCCAATTAGCCAACTAGTGAATGTATTCAACAAAAGGATATAGATTCCAATGAAATATATCTGAAGTATTAAATAAAATTATCTAAACTAATTCTTTTGACCACAGAACCCAATTTGAAAAAAAGAATATGGATTATTCTTAGATTATAGACATCCTTAAAAGGATCTATTAGGAATAAGGCATGAAAGGCATGAGGTGTCAAAGGTTGTTTTTCATTACAATATGGCATAAGGAACTTCAAACTCTACTCACGTACTGAATATTATTAGGTATTTTAATGAATTAGAGAGATCAAGTTCATATCATAGGCTTGATCTGGCTATGAAATTCAATCTATAACCACTATTGAAAAGGTTTTGAGAGTTGTTTTAAACTACAACATAAATGAGTTTAATAAAAATTTACCTGATCTTCCCAATATGTTTAGGATTGCTGGAAAATATATGCGAGGTCTAGACTCAAGTTTCATCTTGATGGTCCAAAAGTATATGGGTAAAATTCATCACCAAATAGATAATAAAATAGTATGTGGAGATTCTATTATGCTGACTAAACTATAGAAAAAGAATGAGGGACTATTCTTCCATTGTTTAAAAAAATTTCCATTTGAGAAGAAACTGCCCAAAATACATAAAGGGTTACAGGAAACCTCATGGAGAGTCTACCCCATTATTAATGTTATAATATTTAGTTCTTTAATTATGAATGGAAAATAATAACAACTATTTGTTTTATAAGTGTTATAAATATATAGGAGTTTGGAAGTGATATAAGAGTCGAAGATAAAAGCTTAAAGATTGAATTAAACTAGTGGAGAAATGGGTTTCCACATCAAGGTGTTGAACGAAATGGATAATTTAAGATTTTCTAGATCAGAAAAAGGATTTTTTTTATTTTTATCTCTTTTACTTTTTATATGATATGATGTATTGCTGTAAATAATTTGTTATTATCAATAAAATGCAATAATTTATTTGATACACATTACTGTGAATGATCCAAATTCTATAACATGCTTGAAAAATAGATAGGTATAAAAGTAGTTTTTTTCTAGGATAACGTGTTTATCCAATAATATGAGGGAATCTGATTCCACCACCAATAGTTTTATATGTGATAATGTCTTATTTTTTTGGATACTTCAAACGCATATAATACCATATATAATATGGAAATTTTAGTTTATTTTTTTGTATTATCACAAAATTAAATAAGTGTGTTTTCCTTAAACACAAAGTGTTTGTGTATCATAACATGATATTCTAAAAATAACATAGTTAGTAAGATACTAGTAGGATTATGTTTTGAATGTTGATTTTTAAAAATTTTACAAATAAAATATTATTCCATCCAAAATGAATGTTACTTAATATCCTACAGTTTAGGGTATGATTGTAAAAGTTTAAATATTTAAATTTAGTTACCCTAACAAAGTGAAAATCCAAAATATTTTTAGGATATACTAGTAAAGTAATAATGTAAATAGTTACATTATTTACTAATATATTTTAATGTTTTTTTGGAAATTATTCCAAGAATAATAATAATGCACTTATAAGAGTTCTAAGTAGATATCACAAGCAATTAATATTATAACATTGGATGTTGTAGGGTTAAGAAGTTTTAATGTGTTTATAGAATTAAACTTTAGTATTATGATTCATAAGTCTCAACATTATTCAAACTATATTTATTTATAGACTTTACTCACTAAAATTCTTATTTGGATGGTTTTATCAGGTGGTCACATAAGGATGTGGCATGAATTACATAGAGATACAATAAGGTTAATAAAACCCCTAAAAGTTTAGAAAACATAAAGTCAATATGGAAGTCTATCATATATAATATGTCAGGATGATGCTTCTATATGATTTTGTTAAAATATTCTTGAAGAGTTTAAGAATATATAAAGTATCATGTAATATAAAAAACAATCTCCACTTTATCATTATTTCACATTGGCAATATATATATATTGATATAAATTTCGTGAATTTTAATGATAATTTACCTCTCAAAGTATGATTTTGGGTTATCCCTAATTGATTTTTATCATAGATTATTATAGGTTGTGATTAAATTTTAACATTAACATGAGTACAATTCTTATATTAGGATATATAATATGATCATGATGCATAAAATGGGTTTTATGCACTGGATAAACCATGATGTATACCATGTGGAGTATCATACACAATGTATTTGGTATACTAGGGGTTCATGGTTTATATTTGGAGTACCCATTACCAAAGGTTGGTGAGATACATACTATGATAAACTTCATAAAATGATACCTTTAATACATAATCCTTGGGGAAAAACAAATTAGGGGTGCTTCAGTATGTTGCTGAACATGTTTTGATTGGATCTCAAAAAATATGTTACTTTATTATTTAATGATAAGTTTGAATTTTGGGTACTCAATTGAGATAGACCCATAAAATTTATATCCATACTTGGATAAGGCATTTTATGTTCTTATCTACTTGGATGAGAGACATATATTGTGCTTATCTTTTAGATGAAGGACACATGATGTATTTATCTACCTGGTTAGTCTATACTCAAGGAATCGATAATGTATGAGGGTGAAATATATTATTGACACACTCTGTGTAAAATTGTCACACCCCAACCTTTGAAATTAATTTATTTTATTATTTTCTTGGTTTTTTAAATTCTTGTCGGCGTTCAGGTTGAGTCTCGATTTTAATTTTTGAGTTTTTTTATTGAAAAATGAGTGTTTTGGACTTGGCGGTATCTGGAGCACGAGCATAGCACGTTTTAGAAACCATACAGCTTCCCCCAGGTCACCATGCTGCCTTCCCGGTGTTAAAAATAAATAAATAAATAAAAATTAAATGAATAATAAAATTAAATTAAAATCAAATAAGAAAAGTAAAATGAAATTAAGAATTTTTTTTAATGATAATAGTAATGATAATAATATTATTAAGATTATTATTATTATTTTTATTAGTAATAGTTTATGATTATTTTAATTTCTTTAGGGTTTTCCCTCTCACCTCCCCCCTCCTTTCAGGCAGTGCCCCTTCCCCCTTTACTGTCCCGCTCGTGCGACACCCCATTGGCTGATGGCTCCTCTAACACACCTCCATACCTCCTCCAATGGCTCCTCTTCGCTTGGCCGGTATCCCCTCTGATAAATTCTCATCACATGGCTGCACCCCCCTCTTCCTCTTCTCCTTTACGTATGGCTGAACCCTCCTCCTTCCTTCTCACATGCAATGCCACTCGAAGGGTTTCATACCACCCAAACACTCCTTCTCTCCCTCTACCGTGGGTGAAGCCTACTTCTGGTAAGCCTCTTCCTCATTCTATGTTTTTATTTCTTTTTCATGGGGTTCAATTTAGGGTTAGTTCTGAATGAATAGGGTTTGATCTTTTTTTTCTTGGTCGAATCTTTCCTTCTTAGGGTTTGTTTGAGGTGCGGTTGAGGTGCAGTTGATGTTTCAAAAATCTTTCTATCAATTTCTTCACCCCAAGGTATAATATTCCATTCTTAAACATTTTTGGTAGATTTATTATTCTTTGTTGTGATTTTTTTTCATTTTTTATGTATTATATTCATTGTGTGAAACTAGTTTTAGAAATTATTCATTATTCATTTGGTTTTAAAATGAACTTTTTTCATGTGAAATTAAGTGTGTTTCATGTATAAACCCTTGTTGTGCATCTTGGAAGCATTTTATTAATTATTTAAATGATTTATTAAATAGTTAGTGTGATTAAAATCATATTTTGGGATTGTTTTGGTGTTCTTTTGGTTTAAAAAGTGGATTTTGAGTGTGTTTTGGGTGTAAAGACTTGTTTTGATTCTTGTAATCAATTTATAATTTTTTTGAATTATTTATTAAATTATGTAAGTGAAGAAAATCATGATTTTTTTTGTGGTTTCAATGTGCATTAGATTTTTAAAGAGAAGTTTGAGTGTGCAAGTGGTGTCTTGTGATGTGAAATGCATTGTTTGGCTGATGAAACATGGATGTGGTGTGTTATGTGACATAAGAAACTTGTTTGATCACAAAGGGAAGCCTAAGTGTCTAGGTGGGATGACTAGGACTAGTATTATTGTGATTTAAAAGCAGCTACGACCCAGTTTCACTTAACGGGATCGATGATGACAAAACTAACTAAATACAGATGATGATTTGAGACCACTATAATTTTGTATGTTGATCCTCTCTAGTGGATAGTTCATGGGAATGCTATTGGTCATGGTTTCTATACCACGTCTCACTGAGATAAGAGGTACCTAGTGTACTATTGTTAGCTAGTGCATTGGGGTATTTCCCATCACTAGTGATCATTGATTATATTGTACTTACCATCGACACACAGTATGTTTGGTTGGTAATTTCAAAATAAAGTGCATTTTTTTTGTCTTTAAAATTATTTTGCATTTAATGTATGTTTCTTTAAAATGGGTTTTAATTTAAAGTTTCTTCCCTTAAAATTATTACTAGAATTTCCTTTTTTTAAAAACTTTCAAGTTATTTATCGAATAATGTTTAGAGCATGAAATAATTCTTTAGGGTGTAATCCTTCTAGGATTTGGCTCACACCCTGTATACACCCTTGGGTGTATGTAGATCTTGTTGTATGTTTGTTCTAGGTAAAGGCAAGGTGTGTTTTGTGGATGGTTTGGGGTTCTTAGTTCTATCAACTTCTAGTTCTTAGTAGTGGTGGATTGATGATCTTGTTCCTATTTTCTCTTAGAGTTTTAGGGTAATTATTTCATTTACCTTATTATCGTATGTCTTTTGGTCTTGGTTAAGAGTGTAAAAGTGATTTTGGAAAATTGGACATGCCTTGTTTAGTTGTCTATTCTACGATTTGTCTTATTTTTATTATTGGTTGTTTATGTTTATGAAGATGGGTAAAACATTCCTTAAGCATATCATCGATACCCTGGCACTAGTTCCTAGCCCACGAGGATCTGGAACTCCCTTAGGCCCTTGCTACATACCTATTTAAAATCCATTTTAGATGATGAATCAACTTGACCTGTGAAAAAATGTTATTAGAGCAGGTCACACTCTTTTTGGTATTGTTCCTTAGGGAAGAGAATGGGTAGACCAGTGATAGGATCATTGGAACTTGACATTCTGGTTATGAGTAAGGTTCCTAGATAGCACACCCCATGATGGGATTCAAGTCACCAGGGGAAGTCAGGTTTTATTTGAGTTCTTTAGTTCTTGTGGTTTCTTGTTATTTGGGAAATTAAATAGGAGTTGGGTCAATGGTCTGAGTGAGCTCGTAGGGCCTGGAAAGACATGTGGATCCAGGAAATGTTTCCTATAAAACTCTCCATGACAGTGGTGCGACTGTAATATGGCCACCAACCATATGTCTAGGACACCCATCGACACCAGTTTCCTCTTGCATAATCCTATGTCTCTTTGGGTTTTGAATAAAAGTCATTTTTAAAAAGCCCTTATTTTTGAATCATGGAAACTTGATTTCTTTTAAAGTAAAAATTATTTGGTTTTGGGAAGATGGAAAATGAGTTTTCAGAATTTACTAAAAGAAAGTTTTGGAAATGTGAACTTTTTAGAAATGATTTTGAGTAAATGGGATGAGATTATTGAGGGTGGATTTTTATGAATAAAGTTTATGGTTTATTTAAAGATGGTTGTTTGGAAGAAGGGAAAATTATTTTTGAAAAGGTTTTGTAAACTTTTTTTTAAAATGATAATAGTTGAGTTTTTAATTAAATGGTGATTGATGAAGTGGAGTTTTTTGTGGAACCAGAGGTGTTTTTAAATAGAATGGAATGTTTTTAAATTGATGTGTAAGGTTTCAAAATGAGTTTTTATTTGAATGGTTGGGGTTTTTATGAAAATGTTTTGTGAAACTTGAAATGGGTTTTAATTTTTTTGGATAGTAGGTTATAAAAAGAGGCTTTAGTGAATTTTCAAAAATGAATAGTGAGTTGAATGTTTATTTTGGAAAGAGGATGTGTTTTTCTTTAACCTTGGGCATTATGTGAGTGATCACATGCATACAATATGTGTGGGAAGTGAATGGGTACCCAATTTGGCACAAGAAAAATGAATATGAGAGTCTCTATGGGATTCCATTGGTGAATGTTCAATCCACCAATCCTATTTTATTTTCAGATGCACTTCTAAAATAAAATGTAATATTTTGATAACTGGTGATTTCATGGTGTGTCTTCATGTATTTTGAAAACGTTTTATACAAGGATTTTTGTGACTGATAATTCATGATAGTCGACTCACGTTTCAAATTCGAGTTCTTCTTAGTGAGTAATTATTGGGATAATGGTTAATGGTTCCTTTTTTGTCAGTTTTTTGGAAAGCCTTTATAATGACTCCCTTTGCTTGTTCAGAGTCTATTGTGGCATGTATTTACCCGTGGGTTATTTTATTTGGACCCTTTTTTTCTTCTATTGGCTATAGTATGCCCCTGTAAAGAATTAATGCACATTTGAAGGGTGGACATATGTGATTCACTATTGGTATAACATCCAGTTGATCAATGTCAGAAATTTTCTCTTGATCTTTTGAAATTGAGTCTCCCTCTCCTCTATTTCAGTCAAGTGGATCCTCTTGCAGCGGGAGAGTGGATGTGGAAGGTTTAAAGAGACCTTAGTTTCTTAATTTTTCTAATTCATCGAATGTGAAGTTTGATATTATTGTTTCTGAAGGTCCTTTCTGGTAGTGGTGAAGGGAATCCCAGTAAGGAGAGGTGGAAGCATACTGGGGTTGTTAATACTGGCCACTATCTTGAAGGGCCTTTGGACTATTCATCATGTTCTTCTAAGTTAGGGATCGTGCTAAGCCACCGATGTGGAAAACTTGATCATAAGGTATTGTTGTGGTCACTTGTAGAAATATCATGTTGTTTGGGACTCAGTTTAAGGATCTTATTCCTATAATGATTTTATCGGTTGCAAAAGTCACATTTGGTGAAAATTCATAGTTTCCTTCCCTCTTTTAAGTTCAAAGTAGATGTTGTAGAACACTTTTAGAGCCTCTATTTTAATAGAAGCATATTTTTCCTTCGGGAAATTAAAATATTTTCTATTTTAAGTGGAATCCCTTTTCGTGTGTTTTCCCTTTTGAAGTTTCTCATTCTATGTAGAAAGGGGTGATGCATATGCATCTTATAAGCTCATATCTTGGTGAAAGTATCATGTGGGAGTAAGCAGATTTTGGGGTGTGCCGTGTCTGTTGGTGCTATGTAAAATCACGGTAGGGTTTCTTGTGGAACCAGATGAAGGAGTTTCATTCAGGGGTCCTCAATTCTTGATTGCGAGGTAGAAGATGTTTCAATCATTATAGATTTAGCCATAGGTCCTAGAGTGAAGCTGGAATATAGTTAGTAGCTCCTAGGGGTGTAAAGGATATTGGTTAAACTTCCATATCTAGTGTGGGAGATGGATGTAGTTTGAGGTTCTAGTGTCGATGATATGCTTTAATGGTCCCATTTAGTGAATGTGACATGGGGTCTTATCGCCATGTCAGGGCATATGTGGGTGGAAGGATTCCTATTTGGTTAGAAAGAGATGTAGTTTTATCGTTTCCTCGAACCTCGTTGCTTATTCCCTTGTGGGTGGGATATTTTTGTTGTGTTCCATGTATGGAAAACCTCGTGAGTCTATATTAGTTTCAGTTTGGACTCATCTGAGGATAGTAATGCCCGTAAAATTAGTGAATCATGTGAGGTTTTCCGTTTGGTTCGAATTTATTTTTGATTCACCCCTTGCATTAGGGGTTTGGTCTATGTTATGTCTCCTACGTCAGTTTGTGCTGGTGGGTGTGGAAAGTTCATAAGATTACTGATGATGGGTTTTCTTATAAGTTTGTGCTAGTTGGTTAAGATAGTTTCTTCTCATGGTTATGAGACCCACCATGTGTCTCAGTGAAATTTCTTTGTGATAAATTAATGTTGGACTATTCCTTGGTGGGGAGTCCGTTTACTCCTCTCGTGTGGGTAACCTGGTTGTGTTTCTAATATTGACATGGCAATGGGTGATCTTTTTTAGAGATATCTCATTTAAATTTAATTCCTTGAGTAAACGTTCAGATTATAGTGCACCCAAAGGTTTTGTTGAATTAAGATAATGGGAGTACTCCTCAAGTTGTGGTTTGATTTTTTTTCTCATTTTCGGCTTGCGGCATAAGTCCCATTTAGTGATTTCTAGGGTGTTTGACTTAAGAGGCTGGATTGTGCATTGTGGGAAGCTATTTTCCTTTGATCGATCAACTTGATGTATTTTCACTATTGGGGGAAGGTGACACATTGTGAGGAGTCCATTTTGGTATACTTATTTTGATTTGTGTGTCTCTTCTTCCATTGATAGTGTTCTAGTTTCCTTCTCATTTGACATTCGTCAGAAATATCCTTAAGTTGTGAAGGAGAGTCAGTTTTCACTTTTGGGTTAAACCTTAGAATGAATTTTTGGGGGCATAAATAAGCATGGTGGGGATAATTGTCACATAATGACATTTGAAATTAATTTTTTTAGCTTTAGATATTATTTTTGAGGTTTGGGTTGAGTCCTGGTTTGAATTTTTGAGTTTTTATGAAAAAAGTAGCATTTTGGGCTTGCCATCATCTGGTGCACAGGAAGATCACAGTTTGGAAACCGTACAACTTTTCCCAGGTCACCATGAGACCAACCCAATGTTAAAAAAATAAATAATAAGATGAAAATAAAACAAAATAAGAAAAGTAAAATGAAATTAAGAAAATTATTTTAATAATAATAATAATGATAATAATAATAATATAATTATTATTAGGTTATTATTATTTTTATTTCATTAGGGTTTCCCCTCTCCCCTTCTCCCTCCTTTCACGACGCACCCCTCTTCTCCCCCTTCCCTATCCCGCTCGTGCGACCCCCCACGGGCCAGTGGCTCCTCTGATGCACCTCTATCCCTCCTCTGGCACACCCCCTTCCATCATGTAGTGGCTCCTCCTCATGTGGATGATATCCCTTCTGATGGATTCTCCTCGTGAGGCTTCCCCCTTCTTCCTCTCCTCCTTGCCGTGTAGTTTACCCCTCCCCCTTCTTCCTTCTCACATGCAACGCCGCCCAGAGGGTTTCTAACCACCCGCCTCTCCTTCTCTCCCTCTTCCACAGGTGTGACCTACTCCGGGTAAGCCTCTTCCAAATTCTAGGGGTTTATTTATTTTTCATGGGGTTCAATTTAGGGTTAGTTCTTGATGAACAAGGTTTGATATTTTTGTTCTTGGATGAATATTTCCTTCTTAGGGTTTGTTTGAGGTGCGATTGATGTTTTGCACAATTTTTTTTGGAAATTTCTTCACAAAAGGTAGGTGATTATGTGATTAATCATCTTTGGAAAATTGATTATGCTTTCTTGTAAATTTTGGCCTGTTTTATGGATTATATTCATTGTGAGAAAATATTTTTATAAAGTATTAATTATACATTTAGTTTTAAAATGAATTGTTTTCATGTGAATCTGATTCATTTCATGTATAAAACTTTGTTGTGCATTTTGGAAGTATTTTATTAATTATGTAAATGATTTATTAAATTTTTAGTGTGATGTGAATCATATTTTGGGATGTTTTTGTTTTGTGTTTGGTTTAAAAATAGGTTTTTGAGTGTGTTTTTTGTGTAACTCCTTGTGATGCTTCTTGGAATTGATTTATAAGGTTTCTAAATGATTTATTAAATTATATAAGTGATGAAAATCGTGATTTGAAATGGTTTGGATGTGTGTTTTATTTTTAAATAGGAATTTTTGTGTGAAAGTGGTGGATTGTGTTGTGAATTCCTTATCTGTTTGATAAAACATGGATGTGGTGTGTTATGTGACATGTGAAAATTGTTTGAGCATAATGGGAAGCCAAGGTATCTAGGTGGGAAGAATAGGACTAGTATACTAGTGATTCGTAAGTGGATACGTCCCGGTTTCACTTAATAGGATTGATGATGACAACACTAACTGAATAAAGATGATGATTTGAGAGCACTAGAATTTTGGATGTTTCTCCTATCTAGTAGATCATGTATGAGAGAATTGTTGGTTGTGGTTTATATTCCACATTTTACTAATATACGAGGTACCTAGTGTCCCATTGTTATTTAGTGCATAGGGTTATTTCCTGTGACCAGTTCTCATTGATTATATTTCACTTACCATCAGTATATGGTACGTTTGGCTGGAAATTTGAAAAATAAAGTTCATTTTCTTTAAAGGTGATGTCTTTAAAATTGTTTTTTATTTAAATTTTATTTCTTACATTTTTTTTCATTTAATGTTTCTTCCCTTAAAATTGTTACTGGAATTTAATTTTTTGTAAAAACATGCAAGTTATTTATCTTATAATGTTTATAGCATGGAATCCTTCTTTCGGGTGGAATACTACTAAGATTTGGCTCATACACTACATACACCCTTGGGTGTATGTAGATCTTATTGTATGTTTATTCCAGGTAAAGGAAAGGTGCACCGTGTGGATGGTTTGCGCTTCCCAGTGGTATCTCATTGTGGATCTTGGTGGTGGTGGCTTGAGGATTTTTTTCCTCTTATTTATTTGAGGTTTGAGGTAATTTTTTCATTTAGCTTTTAGTTTTAGCTCTTTTGGTATTTCTTAAGAGTGTAAAAATGATTTTGTAAAATTGTTCATGCCTTGTTTGGTTGTCTATTATAGGATTTGGTTTATTTTTAATATTGGTCATTTATGTGTTTTAAAATGGGTAAATCATTCTCTAAGTATATCATTGATACCCAGGAACTAGTTTCCAACCTGTGGGGATCAAGAATGCTATTCGGGCCTTGCCACGGACGGGGTTAGGTACCGGTTCGGATGATGACCTGACTTGGTTCGTGACACCCATGGTCTCTTGATGTCCTGAAAAAAGGTAATATATGAAAATTCACACTTATATATGACATAAATAGTGGAAAAAGGTATAAATATATATGTGTTTGATGGAGATCATACCACAGACTTTTGTATCTTGATTACGGTTGAAGATTTTATAGAGAATTTTATTTGATTATAATTATAGACTTGTTAATTTGTTTTTTTGTTTATGATATAAAGGACCTTGAGGTCACACTTTATAGTTAATATAATGGGTATTGATTTTGACTCATAAAGATTCTCTAAAAGTGTTCTAGAGTTTAATCCAAAAAAGAGTTTTAAGTTGGGGTTTCACATGGTATTTTATACGATATAATAAAATGTGAAGTTATTTATATCTTTATAGAAGTTTTTTAAAAGATATCCAAAATGTGTTTTGGATATGATTCCCAAGTTATTTTAAATGATATGATATAAGGTGAAATGATAAAAAATGTCCATTAGACTTTAGTGAAAGCTGAAGATTGAAGGGAATATACCCTAAATCCACGTGATATCATATGGTATGATACGGTATATTGTAGAGTATATCCTATATATTGTAAATGGATTATATTTAAGCCTTTTTATATATAAAATTTTACAATGTAAATATATCATATGCAGATTCTTGGGCGTGCCATATTATAAGACATAGATCAATTATAGTTCCATGAATCATGTAAAACTATTCTTTTGTCCCTTCTATGGATCACCTAATCCATATTAACATTAAGGGGTTAATGTTTTAATCCCCTACACATTAGCTATTATTTAAATGCATGAGAGATTTAATGGTCGAGGGTTACATGAGATGTAATTGTAAGAATTACTCATAAATTTATGAAATCTATGAGAAAATACAAGGATTAAGGAGCATCCTCAGAGCCTATCTAAAGGATTCTTGGAAATTAGATATATATTTGTGATTATGAAATATAATTTTGACAAAATTACCCCTAAATATCTATTCCTCATTCATTATTTTCTTATGAGATACTAGCATATCATGAAGGTCAAAGGGTCCTGCCCAAATTGATTGGAGATTTAGTATAATCTACGGATACAACCTGGAAGGAAAATTGTTTTGGTTATTCATTGGTCTTCTTTATCAAGATTATAATAAAGGAAATAGATTTTACATATTATGGTGTAATTATGTGTTCTTTATTTCCAATTTTATTCATCTTTATTTTCAAAGGCAAGGTAATATTAGGTTTAAAGATTTATATAAATTTTGTCTAATTTGATTAATTATTAATCACTCCTTATAAACCTTTTAAATAAAATCAGTTTTATATTTTTCTCTCTATGAATATTTATTACATTGGTTTTATCACATATTCATTATTCAGTTTAACTCATATAATAATTTATCTAATTGGTTAAAGTTTCTATAATTTTTAATTATTCTTTAATAACCTTGAACCCCTCATGGATATATATATAGATGTTATAATTAATTTTAGTGTATAGATAAACATTGAAACCATAAATTAGGCATAATATAAATTTACATATAGTAAAATTCATAAGGAAGAATATTTTTTTAATAATTCGATTGGTATTTAATTTTATTAGTTTGGAAAACTAATACAAAACATCACAAGTTAAACATAACACATATTACTTCAATTATTTTTGGATTTTTTTTAATTTCAACATCTTTCAAAATCCATTATCATCAAGAAGTTTTGAAATTATTTAAAAAATTGAAATATATTATCCACAACAACTAATGATATCTTATAATTTATGTAGTACCAATTTAACTTTTGGGATAATATCTAAAATGATATATTGTTATTGATATATTCGAATTTATTTTCAAGGGATAAATTTATTTATTTATTTATGTTCATGATGAATTATGATTTTATATAATAAGTTCCTTTCTAGTGTGTATAATAAATATAATAGGCTACTAAATTTTAACAATTTATAACTAAATCATTCATATAAGTATTGTGAGATACTTAAAAATAGTCATGTTAGTCCATTTTATATAAGGTATATACTTCCCAATATATATTTTAACCAACATATAAAGCGTAGGATATATAGACAATGTAAAATAACAATACATGTGATTATTTCACATATTCATCTTTCATAAAACATTTATATGGTTCATATGGTATGTGGGTGAACCCATATATTTATATATTAAATGACTGATGTCTTATATAAATATTGGATGCAGTGAGTTATTTCTTGGTGTAATTTCTCCATATCATTATTTGTATAACCCAATATAGATATTTATATACCTCAAGCATACCTCCACATACACCATAGAATACTAACTAGAATCTGGGGTGCAATAATATCACATGGTGGAGACTATGTGTAAAAACACGACCCATATAATTAAATGGTTCCAATCCAGGCTGCTACAGAATAAAAAATGAACCTATTGATTTCTATATATAGGTGTAAATATTGAGAGATAATCTCAATACTATTGGGTGATGATTTAAACTTTTTGATACCTATCCAATTGATGAGTAATAAACATGAATTAATGCTTAAATTTCAGCATGAACAATGGGATTGAAGGATGTAAAGGATCTGAATCTGAGTGTCCACTAAGGGACCCTCATACACACACATCTAATCAACACATGGTATGAGAACTATATGAAGATGCATACATATCATAACATATACTAAAAACACCCATAAAATATTTACAATGGTGAAACTGGGGAATAATTCCAATATGTATAAAGTGTGTCACCCAAATACTCCCTTAGGTACTTAAAATATGGATTCCCAAGGTGACCACTTCCATGTGAAGTAATGCAGATAGTTCCACTGCATTACCCTGTATATCCACTAGAACCTCCAAAATGGTCCATGAAAGCTCCACACCCATAAGAAGTGAATAACCATTCTCTAATATGCCTAAATCTCTTATTCTAACACTTTTCCTTTACATGGCTCATGCAAAATAGGGCCTATATGCATCTATATGTGAACGCATACATGGTGTAAATAAAACATACCCTATGGAAGTCATCACTTGACCTCAACTTGTTTTTCATAAATTAAAGTATGTAATGAAATAGTATAAAGTAGGTAGGTAATATAACGACCCATACTTTACATACATTGTTAATACTTCAAAATTGAAGCACACTTATTACAACATATGACAAAACCACAAAGGACCGTATAGGTATAGTGTCTTTAGAAACTGGGAAACATAAACAACTGGTTCATAAATCTTCTATAGTGTCTCCCATTTATTTCATCATATCTAGGGTCCCTTTTAGCATATTCTACTTAATATCCATCTTCCTGACCTGGGGAAAAGAAAACATAAAAGGGTGAGCTCAAATGCTCAGCAACGGCAAATAAAGGAAATAAAAATCATATCATATCTTTTTGAAAATCAAAACCTGCAAAAGAGATCATAATATCTTAACATGGAATAAATCATAGAAGTGAAAATGAGATCCCCATAATCATAACATGAAACTTGAAACTTTGTGTCATGCACACATAATCATGGAAAATCATTTCTTGTTAGTCATGACTCATTGCCAAGATTATCTTAGTGGACAAAGTCCCTTTCTGAACCGAGTTCACTCCTCGTTTCAGTCCTGTATCACTGAACCGAAATAACCTTCCGTTCCAGCCATGTCTATCTCATGAGATATAAAATCTTTACCCAATGCATTGGAGGGAGATATAGGTCCCACCCATCATATAATGAATCCTTTCTTATGTGTGCCACATAATCATAAACCATACATCATAGCGTAACCCATGTAATAAAAAATGGGATTCTTAAACAACATGACATCATAAAATAATTCATATAAGATAAAGGAATTCATAAAAATATTTCCATCACAACATAATCAAACCAATTTAATAATATGGATAAAAATAGAACCCTTTTATTATCTTAGATGGAAAATAATTTTGATAAAAATACTTGAACTCCATTCTTGAGGAAAATATCCTTTCTATTTCAAAAACATTTTTCCTTTCATAACATGTCATACGACTTTAAAATAAAAGAAGTTGATTAAAAATAAACTTTAAAACTTGTAAAGTAAGTTTCTTGGAAATAATGTTTTAATAATCCATTCATGCCATATAAGTTAAAAAAAACATTCTTCGTACTTTTGTCGGAAAAGTCAAAAAGTACCTCGTACGAAAAACGACAAAAGATTCCTTTCATACATATTATTAAAAACTCACCGAAGGGTAAAAATGGATTTAAACAATTTTAGGTGGATGGAAATAATATTACATATTGATGGAACATGGATGTGGATGATAAAATACACCCCAGTAAATACTTACAAATAAACAATCTCGGATAAAAATGAGATTGTGATATTTCCCTTACCTTAGGTCCGATTTGCTTTGTATGTGTCCGAAGCTCCTGTATAATGGTTTAAATAATGTTATTGACTTATTCCAGAATCATACATATTGATATGATATCATATATGGTCATATTCTTAGCTTCTTGTTAGTAATATTTCATTGTTACTTGTTACTCGGGTCTTTTTTGCCTTTTGTTCTTATGCGTGTTTTGCCGAATAAATTCTTATTCTTCTTTTAAGGTTATAGATACCTTATATCCAGAATGGTATTAGTGTAACATATATCATATTTATTCATTCAATTCATTTATATAATTATTATGTAATGATGATCATGTAGAACGAGTCGCATCACATCGTGGAGACGGTATTCCGTACGTACGCAGGAGTGATGATATCGTTCCTATGATCGTGGAACTGTATTGGAGTATATATATATTATTTCAGTATCAATATTACTTTATAATAATCATAAATAGTTACTCATTACACCATTATACCCATCCTTGTAAAGTGATGGTGGAAAAATAGATTACACCACGGCGTGGAGACGGTATTCCGTACGTACGCACGCGCGGTGATTTCATTTTTCCGTAGGATGGATAGAAGGTGAATTAGGGTTGTTTCATATTTATAATAACATATCAGTATGTAAGTAATACTGATGTTATTACTTTATCATGAAACAACTAAAGAAGAAGAAGTTGAAGAAGAAAGAAATTGAAAAGATCGGTAATGGATATTACCTCTTCTTTGGAACGCCTCTTTGAATCCTCCACTTAGGGAACTAAGATTGGTCTTTGAAGAAGACCAGGACCTCTAGGATTATTCTAGGGAAGTGGAGAGGTAAAAATGGCAGGGGTTGTCCGAGCTTGAGTGCTCAAATTGGTGTGAGGAGGAGGGGGAGGAGGTGCCCTTTTATAAGGGAGGAGAGGGGCACCTTAGGAATATCTCAAAATATTATTTTATATTAAAGTCAAAATCGGTTTATAATGGTTCCAAAGGGTATTATTTCGAAGATAAAGTGGGGATGGGTCGAAATACTATAAACCAATAGGATTTAGACAAGTTTAGGGTATTATTTTAACCTTATCAATTATATTTAACTCTAAGTTAAATAATTTAACTTTTACCGTGTCTTTTTGTTTTCTTTCACTATATGGTTAATACACTTACTATAACATGCCAAAAGAACCAAAAATTGTTTATTATTAATATATATATCCTTATCTATGTCATTTTTCCGAACCTTAGATTTTTAGGAATACAATAACAATTAATAATATAATATTTGATTTAAAAACTATTTTGTGTCAATTTTGACACTATTTGATATATGATTTTTGTGAAAGTCATAACAGAATTATATGTTCGAACAAAGTTGATTAAATCAACATTAATATATAATAGTAACCTAGAAAATTAGTGGAATTCATAAAAATTCTTAAATTACATTTATTTTGGTGTTTATAACATCAATTATGTCAATATTTCATTAATAAGATAATTACTGCATCATCATTGTGTCATAAATAAATTTAATTATTTAATGTCTAAAAATTACAAATAAAATACCATCATGTAGGAAATCTTTTTAGCTTTCTAATGAATATTTATAGTAGAATTTATCTTATGTATAACCCCATATTAAAAATGATTTACTTATTAAACATTGATTTTAACAATTTTAACCCTTCTTTAAATAAATTAATAATAAATGTCCTAATCTAATCCAAGTGGGCCTAAATGGTCATATTTTATTCCTAAGTTTTTTTTTGGTCGAATTACACTTTTCCAATAGAATTAGGACATGTGTTAGGGTAATATTAATATCATATTTACCCTTAGTTACCCTATTTACTATTAACTGCGGTAAAAAAAATAAAAAGTTACTATTCACCAAAAAATTATTTTTATCCCATTGAACCACATTTTACTTACTAATATCAACCGTGTCTGTCGGATTTTCGAAATTCCATTCACATAAGCGGTAAAATTTAGTTTTATGAAAAATTCAGTTTTTAACCTACCACTTAGTGGTTTCACTATTCATCAAAAATTGAAAGTTTTCAGAAAAATACCAAAATTTCACCCTAGGCTAATTTCGATATTCTGAGTCCAAAAATGAAGTCCATTTTGAAAAATAAAATTTATAAAATTTCAAAAAGTGGTTATTACTATTCATAACGGCTAGTTTTAATAGCATATTGTTGTTTAGTGAAACTCGGTATTGCGTACGACGCAAGATATCGAGGAAGGTCGCGATTGCGTGTAAAGCAAGCCAAGCAAGTGTTGTGTAGAAAAAGATTCCTTTGATGATTTATATAACATAAAAGTCTCGGGTGTTACATTCTACCCCCCTTAAAAAGAATTTTTCCCTCGAAATTCGTCACTTTGTAACAAACAGATGAGGATACTTCTCCCTCATCATATCCTCAAGCTCCCATGTAGCTTCTTCAAGTTGGTGGTTCCTCCATAAAACTTTCACCAATCGAGTGGTCTTGTTTCATAGGACTTTTTCGCTACAATCCAGAATCTCTATCGGCTGTTCTTCATAAGAAAGATCTTGCTCCAGCGGTACAACTTCTGAGCTGAGTACATGTGAAGGATCTGGTATGTACTTTCTCAGGAGAGATACATGGAACACATCGTGAACTTGAGAGAGATTCGGTGGAAGCGCCAATCGGTAAGCTACCTTCCCAACACGATCCAGTATTTCGAAAGGACCGATATATCCAGGGCTCAACTTCTCCTTCTTTCCAAATCTCATAACCCTCTTCCAGGGAGATATTCGTAAGAACACTTTATCACCCACTTCAAACTCTAGGTCTTTTCTTCGGTTGTCGGCATAACTTTTCTGTCGACTCTGAGCTGCTCTTATGTGTTGTTGAATAGATCTAAACTTTTCTGCCATTTCATCAACAAGATCAGGTCCTAAAAGCTTTCTTTCCCCAACTTCATCCCAGCAAGTTGGAGTCCTGCATTTCTTTCCATAGAGAGCTTCATAAGGAGCCATCTGAATACTGGAGTGAAAGCTATTATTATAAGAAAATTCCACCAAAGGTAGGTGTTGATCCCAACCTCCTTTGAAATCCATAGAGCAAGCTCTCAACATATCTTCTAGGGTTTGAATTGTTCTATCAGACTGACCGTCTGTCTGGGGATGATAAGCAGTGCTGAAACTCAACTCTGTATCCAGAGTATGCTGAAGACTTCTCCAGAACTTCGAGGTAAATCTCGGATCCCGATCAGATATAATAGAAAGTGGTACTCCATGCAATCTTACCACTTCCTTTACATATATCCTGGAAAGCTGGTCTAGAGAGAAATCCTCTCTAATAGGAATGAAGTGTGCAGACTTTGTAAGACGATCAACTATGACCCAAATAGCATTATTGCCTTTGTATGTTTTAGGAAGTCCTGTGACAAAGTCCATAGTGATGTTTTCCCATTTCCATTCGGGTATGGGTAATGGTTGTAACATCCCCTTAGACTTTTTTCTCTCAGCTTTAACTTGTTGACAAACCAAGCATCGAGAGACATATTCAGCAACATCTCTTTTCATGCCATCCCACCAGAAGTACTCTTTCAGGTCCCTATACATCTTCGTGCTTCCAGGATGAATAGAGAATGAAGAACTATGAGCCTCATCCAGCAGCTCCTTCTTTAATTCGGGGATGGGAGGAACACAAACCCGATTCCTGAACTTTATTATCCCATCACAATCAAGGTTGAATTCAGGAACATTTCTCACCTTCTTTTGTAACTCAACATCTTCTTTCTGTGCCTCTTTAATCTTAACATGTATAGATGGTTGAACATTCATTTGAGAAAGATAAGATTTTCCCCCTTCCATTATAATTCCAAGATCCATCCTTTGTAAATCCATAAATATTGGATCTTTTGTGATCCTCATCATGGATAAACTAGCATGGTCTTGTCGACTTAATGCATCTGCCACCTTGTTTGCTTTCCCAGGGTGGTAATGGATTGAGCAGTCATAATCCTTAATCAGCTCCAACCATCTTCTTTGATGCATATTCAGCTCCTTTTGTGTGAAAATATACTTTAAACTTTTATGATCAGTATAAATATCACACCTTTCACCATAAAGGTAATGCCTCCAAATCTTTAATGCAAAGATTACCGCAGCCAACTCCAAATCATGTGTTGGGTAATTTTGCTCATGGATTTTCAACTGTCGTGAGGCATAAGCTATCACCATATTATTTTGCATAAGAACACACCCCAATCCCTTCTTGGATGCATCACTGTAGATCACAAACCTTTCTCCACTACAAGGCAGTGTGAGCACAGTTGCACTGGATAACCTTCTTTTCAACTCCTTGAAATTATCTTCACATTCCTCTGTCCAGACAAACTTAACTCCTTTCCGAGTCAACTTGGTGAGTGGATTAGATAATCGTGAAAAATCTTTTACAAAACGTCGATAATATCCAGCCAAACCAAGAAAACTTCGGATCTCAGTTACTGTTGTTGGTCTCGACCATCTTTCGATAACCTCTGTTTTTGCTGGATCCACAGATATCCCCTCTTTTGAGATTATGTGACCCAAAAATGCAACTTTTTGAAGCCAAAATTCACACTTGGTAAATTTGGCATAAAGCTTCTCCTTTCTCAGGGTCTTCAATATAATTCTCAAGTGATCTTCATGCTCTTCCTTGCTCTTTGAATAGACAAGAATATCGTCTATAAAGACTACCACAAATTGATCAAGATAGTCTCTAAATACTCTATTCATTAGATCCATGAAGATAGCAGGGGCATTAGTAAGACCAAATGGCATCACTATAAATTCATAGTGTCCATACCTTGTACGAAAAGCCATCTTTGGTATATACTCCCTTTTGACCCTTAATTGATGATACCCTGAACGAAGATCAATCTTGGAAAAGTATTGAGCTCCGCGTAGTTGGTCAAATAAGTCATCAATGCGTGGGAGAGGATATTTGTTCTTGATAGTGATCTTGTTAAGTTCTCGATAATCAATGCAGAGTCTCATTGATCCATCTTTCTTCTTAACAAATAGAACAGGTGCTCCCCAAGGTGATGCACTAGGGCGTATGAATCCCTTATCAAGATTCTCCTGGAGTTTCTTCTTCAATTCCTGCAACTCAATTGGGGCCATTCTATATGGTGTCTTTGAAATAGGCAAAGCACCCGGTACGAGTTCTATTGAAAACTCAACTTCACGATTTGGTGGAAGACCCGGTAATTCCTCCGGAAATACATCATCAAACTCCCATACAATTGGCATATTCTTAATCATGAGTTTCTCACCAACCATTTGAGATAAATAACCTTCATTTAGTGGAATCAAGACCCATAAGATGGAAGAAATTTCCACTGGAAGGTTATGTTCATCCTTGCATCGATAGACGATCGTAGATTGATCTGGAATATAAAATGTGACTTCCCTTCTTTGGCAATTGATATGAGCTCCATGTAGAGAAAGCCAATCCATGCCAAGAATCACATCAAATTCCACTAAAGGAAGGATCACAAGATTTGCAGGAAGCACTTTCCCACAAACTTCGATCGGAGAAGAATTATAAACTTTTAATGCGACTGTTGTGCGATTAGGTGTTGTCACAGCTAACTCAACATCTAATTGTTGAGGTAGTATGGTGATACCCTTAGAAAATTTTTCAGAAATAAAAGAGTGGGTGGATCCAGAATCAAATAAAACATTTTCTACTTTAGAGTTAATGGTAAGTGTACCTTTCACCACTTCGTTATCGTACTCCACATCGCTGATAGAAATTGCATGTGACTTTCCTTTGTCTTTAGCCTTAAGATTTTGTTGACGTCGACCATCATCATCAACCCTTGGATTTGGGCATTGATTGGCATAATGCCCCATCTCCTTGCACTTGAAACATTGAAGTGTAGTAGGTTCATTCTGTGTATCCCTTCCTTTGTTTGCATCATTAGACATCTTCTTCCCATTATCGCGACATTCAAATGCCTGATGACCTTCCTTTCCAAATTTAAAACATTTACTTGTCCCTTTAAGACAGCTCCCTCCATGTTTCTTTCCACACTTTGAGCATAAGGGAAATTTCATCTTCTTTTCAGTGTGCTCTTTAGAGTTTCCTTTGAATTCCATCTTCCTCTTCTTATCAAACCCATGTGACTGATGGGTTACTCCAATCTCCATCTCGACTTTGAGAGCACATCGAACGATTTCCTCGTAGCTATTGAAGTCCCTTATGGCTAACTCCCTTCGAAGACTTGATTTTAAGCCACCAAAGAATCGATCGATCTTACTCTCAGGTTGGATAATAATACCAGAAGCGTACCTTGCAAGTCTTGTAAAATTTGCTTCATAGGTACCAACAGATTCATCATCCCTTTGCTTCAGTTCAAGAAACTCTTTCTCCATCTTTGTTCGGAGAATACGAGGGAAGTAATTATTGAAAAATAAGTTCTTGAACTCGTCCCATTCCATAGACTCAATTTCATCCCTTTGCCTCGTATTCTTAATAAGATTCCACCATTGATCAGCATCTCCTTCCAAACGATACACTGCTAGGATGACTTTATCATGTTCAGAACATTGAAGAACTGAAAATATCTTTTCAGTAGTACTAATCCATTTTTCAACAACTAATGGATCAGTAGACCCGCTGAAAGAAGGTGGACGCTGCCTCATGAAGGATTCAACAGAATGTTGCTCGTTCCTTTGCTCGTTTGGAAGTCATGCATGATTCATAGCTTGAGAAAGTTGTGTGAGCATGGCTACAAGATTTTGCATTCCAGCTCCCATATCGTTTGGTTGCTCAGGGGGACAATCATTGCATTGCCCATCGCATTCCGCATTAACACGGTTCCTTAGGGTTCCATCCATTGACTAAAACCAAGAAGAATAGTGTGAGAAAAAATAATTATAATAGGAAAACCACATAATTCAAGAATAAAATTTTCATGCTTAAGGTCTTATCCTAGGTTATTCAAGGCCATCTCTAAAACACTAAGATTGTGTTCTATGCTTAGACTTATCCTTAGGGTTCTTACTAAGGCTTTCACATCCTAGTTTCCAAAGGTTGACTATAACCTCCCTCTGATACCAACTATAACGACCCATACTTTACATACATTGTTAATACTTAAAAATTGAAGCACACTTATTACAACATATGACAAAACCACAAAGGACCGTATAGGTATAGTGTCTTTAGAAACTGGGAAACATAAACAACTGGTTCATAAATCTTCTACAGTGTCTCCCATTTATTTCATCATATCTAGGGTCCCTTTTAGCATATTCTACTTAATATCCATCTTCCTGACCTGGGGAAAAGAAAACATAAAAGGGTGAGCTCAAATGCTCAGCAAGGGAAAATAAAGGAAATAAAAATCATATCATATCTTTTTGAAAATCAAAACCTGCAAAAGAGATCATAATATCTTAACATGGAATAAATCATAGAAGTGAAAATGAGATCCCCATAATCATAACATGAAACTTGGAACTTTGTGGCATGCACACATAATCATGGAAAATCATTTCTTGTTAGTCATGACTCATTGCCAAGACTATCTTAGTGGACAAAGTCCCTTTCTTAACTGAGTTCACTCCTCATTCCAGTCCTGTATCACTGAACCGAAATAACCTTCCGTTCCAGCCATGTCTATCTCATGAGATATAAAATCTTTACCCAATGCATTGGAGGGAGATATAGGTCCCACCCATCTTATAATGAATCCTTTCTTATGTGTGTCACATAATCATAAACCATACATCATAGCGTAACCCATGTAATAAAAAATGGGATTCTTAAACAACATGACATCATAAAACAATTCATATAAGATAAAGGAATTCATAAAAATATTTCCATCACAACATAATCAAACCAATTTAATAATATGGATAAAAATAGAACCCTTTTAATATCTTATATGGAAAATAATTTTGATAAAAATACTTGAACTCCATTCTTGAGGAAAATATCCTTTCTATTTCAAAAACATTTTTCCTTTCATAACATGTCATACGACTTTAAAATAAAAGAAGTTGATTAAAAATAAACTTGAAAACTTGTAAAGGAAGTTTCTTGGAAATAATGTTTTAAAAATCCATTCATTCCATATAAGTTAAAAAAAACATTCTTCATACTTTTGTCGGAAAAGTCAAAAAGTACCTCGTACGAAAAACGACAAAAGATTCCTTTCATACATATTATTAAAAACTCACCGAAGGGTAAAAATGGATTTAAAAAATTGTGGGTGGATGGAAATAATATTACATATTGATGAAACATGGATGTGGATGATAAAATACACCCCAGTAAATACTTACAAATAAACAATCTCGGATAAAAATGAGATTGTGATATTTCCCTTACCTTAGGTCCGATTTGCTTTGTACGTGTCCGAAGCTCCTGTATAATGGTTTAAATAATGTTATTGACTTATTCCAGAATCATACATATTGATATGATATCATATATGGTCATATTCTTAGCTTCTTGTTAGTAATATTTCATTGTTACTTGTTACTCAGGTCTTTATTGCCTTTTGTTCTTATGCGTGTTTTGCCGAATAAATTCTTATTCTTCTTTTAAGGTTATAGATACCTTATATCCAGAATGGTATTAGTGTAACATATATCATATTTATTCATTCAATTCATTTATATAATTATTATGTAATGATGATCATGTAGAACGAGTCGCATCACATCGTGGAGACGGTATTCCGTACGTACGCACGAGTGATGATATCGTTCCTATGATCGTGGAACTGTATTGGAGTATATATATATTATTTCAGTATCAATATTACTTTATAATAATCATAAATATTTACTCATTACACCATTATACCCATCCTTGTAAAGTGATGGTGGAAAAATAGATTACACCACGGCGTGGAGACGGTATTCCGTACGTACGCACGCGCGGTGATTTTATTTTTCTGTAGGATGGATAGAAGGTGAATTAGGGTTGTTTCATATTTATAATAACATATCAGTATGTAAGTAATACTGATGTTATTACTTTATCATGAGACAACTAAAGAAGAAGAATTTTAAGAAGAAAGAAATTGAAAAGATCGGTAATGGATATTACCTCTTCTTTGGAACGCCTCTTTGAATACTCCACTTAGGGAACTAAGATTGGTCTTTGAAGAAGACCAGGACCTCTAGGATTATTCTAGGGAAGTGGAGAGGTGAAAATGGCAGGGGTTGGCCGAGCTTGAGTGCTCAAATTGGTGTGAGGAGGAGGGGGAGGAGGTGCCCTTTTATAAGGTAGGAGAGGGGCACCTTAGGAATATCTCAAAATATTATTTTATATTAAAGTAAAAATAGGTTTATAATGGTTAAAAAGGGTCTTATTTAGAAGCTAAAGTGGGGATGGGTCGAAATCCTATCAACCAATAGGATTTAGACAAGTTTAGGGTATTATTTTAACCTTATCAATTAGATTTAACTCTAAGTTAAATAATTTAACTTTTACCGTGTCTTTTTGTTTTCTTTCACTATATGGTTAATACACTTACTATAACATGCCAAAAGAACCCAAAATTGTTTATTATTAATATATATATCTTTATCTATGTCATTTTTCCGAACCTTAGTTTTTTAGGAATACAATAACAATTAATAATATAATATTTGATTTAAAAACTATTTTGTGTCAATTTTGACACTATTTGATATATGATTTTTGTGAAAGTCATAACAGAATTATATGTTCGAAACAAGTTGATTAAATCAACATTAATATATCATAGTAACCTATAAAATTAGTGGAATTCATAAAAAGTCTTAAATTACATTTATTTTGGTGTTTATAACATCAATTATGTCAATATTTCATTAATAAGATAATTACTGCATCATCATTGTGTCATAAATAAATTAAATTATTTAATGTCTAAAAATTACAATAAAATACCATCATGTAGTAAATCTTTTTAGCTTTCTAATGAATATTTATAGTCGAATTTATCTTTTGTATAACCTCATATTAAAAATGATTTACTTATTAAACTTTGATTTTAACTATTTTAACCCTTCTTTAAATAAATTAATAATAAATGTCCTAATCTAATCCAAGTGGGCCTAAATGGTCATATTTTATTCCTATGTTTGTTTTTGGTCTAATTACACTTGTCCAATAGAATTAGGACATGTGTTAGGGTAATATTAATATCATATTTACCCTTAGTTACCCTATTTACTATTAACTGCGGTAAAAAAAATAAAAAGTTACTATTCACCAAAAAATTATTTTTATCCCATTGAACCACATTTTACTTACTGATATCAACCGTGTCTGTCGGATTTTCGAAATTCCATTCACAGAAGCGGTAAAATTAAGTTTTATGAAAAATTCAGTTTTTAACCTACCACTTAGTAGTTTCACTATTCATCAAAAATTGAAAGTTTTCAGAAAAATACCAAAATTTCACCCTAGGCTAATTTCGATATTCTGAGTCCAAAAATGAAGTCCATTTTGAAAAATAAAATTTATAAAATTTCAAAAAGTGGTTATTACTATTCATAACGGCTAGTTTTAATAGCATATTGTTGTTTAGGGAAACTCGGTATTGCGTACGACGCAAGCTATCGAGGAAGGTCGCGATTGCGTGTAAAGCAAGCCAAGCAAGTGTTGTGTAGAAAAAGATTCCTTTGATGATTTATATAACATAAAAGTCTCGGGTGTTACAGGTAACAAAAAAATATGATACTTAATCTACCAAAACTATAGCTGACAAGTAACCATGGTAAACAAATAGACATGTTATTCAATTAATAAAATAAATAAGAGCATGTTTTAGTGTTACTTTAACTATTTTCAACTTCATCATTCAAACCTTCTTTCAGCCCTGCCTGGAATCTGAGTAAGGTACCTATCCACATATGGTATTGTACTATCAAGGATTTCCATCAAAACACGTCATTTTTAGGATCTAGTGTGTGTATATATATATATGTATATATATATATATATGTGTGTGTCTATAATCATTATATAAGGGAGGTATCTCATATCCTCATAGGAAGGTACTACACATACATATAGAATATCCTCCTTGAAGGCACTCTTCTTCTCAAAAGAAGAAACATATACATATAAACACACACACACACACATATCCATAATTATATATGTATACATGATCCTTAATTTTTATGGGGAATATCTCCTCATTAATACAAATATATCATATATATATATGTGTGTGTATATATCCCCATGTGTAAGCAATACACATGTCATAGTTGGTACCTGCAAACAAACTCTGAATAGCTATACAGGCAATAGAGAGCAATAAAAAGCTATATATTTGCAACATCATCAAAGAATCCTTTAAAAATCACGATCATGTGAGAACATAAAATATGAGAGTATGATTATATAAATTCCTGATCATTATTTCAAGAAAAAATCCTAATGAAAGGAAATTTTGGCATAAACATTCTAAAACACCATGCTTGGAATCATAGGGAGGCACACTTTCTTTGTTCAAATGAATCCCTAATCATGTAATATTAGGCATGGGTTTCACTTTAAATTCTACGCCTAGGCCCATATCATGGGAAATTAGTAGGGAAACCCATAATCATTGTTAACTTGTTCATAACATGTGTCTATCTGGGCCAAATCATATTCTAAAAATGTCATAGACAAGGTTATATATCATGTCATCCCTCAAACATGTTATAAAATAATTAAATACATGAAAAGCAACAAATATCATTGAATACATTTCATTAATACATTTGAACATAAGTATGGAAGCTCACACATGGAATAAAGTGTCAAGGACCATAAAGGGACATCCAATTTAGTTTATTTTTATCAAATAATTTTTATTTGTGATATTTTTAGTATATGATAGTTATCCCGTTATCCCTCACTCTACCCCATTCCCTTACAATCACATTGGGCTTGTATGAGAAAAAGAGAAGAGGTAAGCCACACAAGCCCATGAGAAAGAAAAAACCTATGATCAAAATCCATATACGACACTATTAGGACACCTTTTATGACCTTACATAGAATGCAATGAGGATTTACATCACTACCAACATAGGTAAGGGAACTTGAAAAGAAAAAAATGATAATCCTTTTAATTTACCTTTGCATAACTCCTACAATATATATGGATGGAGAAAACCAATGGAATAAGAAGATTTTAAAAACCCTAAATTATATTAAAATGTGAATAATATTACTATCAATAAAGAACAAATAATAACTATGTAATGAAAGGAGGAATGACTATCCTCCAACAGTAGATGAATTCTTTCGACATCCAAGAAAGAGATCCAGACCACACTTAAAGGAGGGTTGGATTGAGAGTCAAGGAAGACCTTGAGTCATCTATAAGGGAAGTATAATTAGCTGAGATAAATGAAATAACCTGAAAATGTGGTTTTAGGGATAAAATATAAGGTTTTAAAAGACCAAAAAAACTATCTTTTAAGGGATTTTCCATTTGTCTTTCGAGTACCCAATACAAGGCCATCACGTACCTAGTGGATCCTTAATAGAACTACTTATAACATTTAATTCCCACTTAGTACCCACTCCACTTCCATTAGGTACCCACTCTATAATCAAACCTTTCTATTTTTATATACCTCATTCAGTCCCCCTTCAAGTCCCTCCTCATCCCCTCAACTTAAACCACGCCCATGGGGATATTAAAGAACCGAATCTTGGATGAAATCAAGTAAATAAAATAAGATTAAAAAAAATCCACAAATCACCTTTCTATATAATACATAAAATTCCCTTATGACATACTTTAAGAATAAAAAATAAAGAGGAAGACTTAGTCCAGAAAATGGGAGTCATTTATACATCCCCACAATTATCCTTTTCATAATTGAGAAGTATATTAGGACATTCATATTGAAACATACCAATAAACAATGATACCTCTTCAAAACAACTTAAGAAATAAAACCTTTATGAAAAAATAGGATGGTGTCTCCCTACCATCAAGGAATATTATATATGAAATACCCAACAAATACTCATCAACCACCTAAATAAGAATGATAAATGCTAAAGTGATTTGAATAACCACATAATAGATAATAAGAAATTGGAACTCTATAGTACAACCATCCCTAAAATTTACCAATGAGAAAAATATATGAATATGGAATCCATTTTTATTGAAAATACAACCATATAGATCAGTAATCATGTCACCATTGATTATAACTTTAACCAATAGTTAATTTTTTTTGGTGATTCATGATTTTTTCAAGACATATGGTAGATAAAAAATTCTTAGAAAAAATAAGGAAATAATCCAACTTTATGATTTCCAAAAACTAGATTATAGGTATTACTATCATTTATAGAAAACACAATAGTTAGTTATATAAGTGATGTGATTAGTAAACATGCATATACTTAAACTAAATTGTTCGTAACATGACTAGTAAATGATGATTTATAATTTAATAAGAAAAATAATTATGAAATTAGATTCTCATTAAATATACTTCATTTGAAAAAACATTTAATTATGATCACGAAAAAATGTTACTTTAACTTAACATATGTTATTTGAAACCATTATAAGAAAATAAATAAGGCAAAGTAGTTTAAAGTACAAAAAAACTATAATCACTTTAAATGACCCCAATGGTTTTATGTCACAACATTTAATACTTTTAAACACACAAGATCAATATTTATTCAAAAAAGTATCAAAAAAGTTTGAGAGAATTTGTTTCCCTTTAAAAAATTTGATAAATCATAACAAAAAATTTCAACCTAAAATTAAAGGTTGAAATCTCAAAACATACATAATTTGAAACAATTCTACCTCACCTGAGGAGGATATAATGGTTTGTTGGTCAGAGTGAGTAATTCAAGAGTGGGGTGAATTCAGTACCCAATAAATATTTTTGTTCAAAGGTGATTAAAAATATTATCCCTATTAAGTTAAAAATGACATAGTTAACCAAAATAGAAGATCATTATAAGATCAAAATTTTAAAATATTTCTTAAATATTGATTAGTTATCGAGAAAGTAATATACAATATTACTTAGTCATTTGAAATCAATTTAATCAATTAAAAACTTATAAAAACACTAATTAAGGTTAACTATCAAAGTATATTTGTTTATAGATTAAGAAAATTTTCAGTTCTAAAGAAAAAATTCAAAGAAAAACAAAATAAAACACACAACAAAATTTTTAATACAAGTGGATCAATCTCAAGTCGAGACTTAGTTTCTCAACTTGGTTATCACCTCAGTCCAAGTAGTGTATATAAATAGAAATATTGATCCACAACCTGGATCAGGTTTTACAATAGTTTACAACTATCTAGGTCACACATGATCTCTTCTGCAGTTATACATGGAAGTATAAATGAAACATGCCACACATGGACCTCTACCATTGTTTTTTTTGGGAAAACAGCTAAAATGGGTTTGAGAATATATCAAGTATCTTCAAGTTTTTAGTGGGAGATAATGTTCTTGTTATAATATAGAGTATACACACACACACTATTAAAAATGTAAAAAAACGTAAATAGAACAAAGCAACTAATATTGTAAAGGAATAAAAGTGCTTGGTCTGTATGCAGTGAAGTTCATGGATCCTTGAAAGTATTTTGAAATGCAGCTCAAGTCAGGTTCTCTTGAGAAATTATTTATAATAGAGTGTTTTAGACTCTTGTTCTTGACTGTAGGAAGGATATTTATGTAATGATGTAACTTAGCTTCCCAATCGAGAGTATGTACTTCATGTCGTTGCAATATTATTCAGATATATCATGTACGGGTAAATCATTTTTTTCACATAGGTTTCTTCCTTCTATTATATTTTATGAGGGAGTCCGCTTCTTTTTTTTTATGAGTAGAAAGCATGAATAATATCTATATCCAGATATCCTGCTTCCTCATACAAAATTCTTAACATGTTCTTCAATGAACTTTGTCAATCATTTAAGAGACAATCATTAAAATATTTTTGGAATTAAAATCCATAATATAACCATTAGAATAATTTAATTCAAAAGGTTAAGGGTAGAAATAGTGGTGATGAATTATGGTCTGGTGGTGTCTCATTGGTGGTGAATCAATTTTATGGTGTCTTAGAGTCTGGCTGTGTCTCCTTACAACAGTGACACAAAGATGGTGGTGTCTTGTACTTAGCCAAAATATTACTTCAATGACAGTGTCTTAGATGGTGGTAGATCATCATTCTAGTGGTGAATCCTATGATGGTAGGTCAGGATGGAGGTGTCTTAGCTAGTTGTATCTCATTCTTTTAGCGTTGAATCCTCTGGAGGTATATCAGGCCAACCATGTATCATACTTTTCTAAATTTGTGTTCTGGTAAAATGAAATCCTTGATGGTGATTCATTCCACACTTTACTGATTTTTCACACTGGTGGTGAATCATGTGACGATGAGTCATTTTAGGACATTTTCAATATTCATGATGACATTGGAATATGTCTGGTGGTGTGTCATCTCGATGGAGTCTTAACCATAATGATGACTAATACTTAGGAAAATTTCATCACCTATCTCAAAGTATAAGAAACTTATAGAAAACATGAATCTCATTAATATTATAATAATCATGATTTTGTGATCATTAAAATAAGTATGTCAAAAAAATCCCCCCTTTTGATGATCACAAATCATGGAATCAAAGGTAATATCAATCTAGTAGAGAATGGTATAAAAGGTAGCATAAATCATGATATCAAAGGTGAAATACAAACAAAGCAAGACAAATCATCCAGATTATTTTGAAGAGAAATAATGCCAGTATTTTATAAAAAATAAATATTCCATAATAAGTCTCCCCCTTTTGTGATTATAAAAAAGGAATACATTAGAATAATAAAAAGAGTAAATATAGTAATAAAATATGAAGCGGAGAGAAATATTCATGAATAATGTTAATCAAAGGTAATTCAGAAAGTGTTAGCCAAAAATTCCTTAAAAACAATAATCCCAAAAAATTAGAATGTCTAATCCAACATCATGATCAAGGTTTGGGTGAAGGATCCATTAATTATTTTCGTTTTAACTTGTATTTTTTTGGATCTAAGGCAGTAGGTTCAGTTTGAGTTGGATTTGAGGGAACAACAATTGGAATTCTACTAATTTACTGAGGAGGCCAAGGATCTATGATGATAATTGGCTTGATCTTTCTCATAGCTTCTGAAAGAGGAAGAGGGAAAGGTTAAAACTGGGCAAGTAGAGGTTCAATTGGATCTCTTGTAATTCCTGGCCTAAAATATTCTTCTATGATAATGGGAATGGATTCCTAAGCCAATATAGTTGTTCCATGAACATGAAGAAATTGATTCATCAGGTTTATGAATTATATAATGATTTGGGAACCTATTTCCATTAAAATAAATAATTATCCTTTTCTTCCATAAATATATTTAACACTTGGGTCATCTCCTTCGACTACCTAACTTGTTCTTTGAAAGAAAGAGTAAAAGGGGGAATCCTCATATTTTCTTCCAATAAATTTAAATTAACATCCATGGAATTCTTTGTATAGATCCTTGAGAGATAATATTTTATGTATTTAGTTATTGTTTCTCTGTCTGAATTTATATCCTTGGTATAACTCCTTATCATCTTGTTATCATTCTTAGTACTCTACTAAAACTTTCTCAGAATATCCAACAGTATGATATATTCTCCACCAATAGGAATACTTGAAGCAGTAATAACCTCTTCTCTAATAATAGTTTGGATCTGATCCACATAAACTATAGAATGTAAAATAGTGGAGGTAGATGTTTTTGGGGACACATTTTCAAGACTTTTCAGAATTTCATCCAAAGAGGTAGTAAAAGTTGACTTTAAGTATTCAATCATAGACTTTACAGATCCCAATTCACTACATATCCTATTATGATCAATCTAAATATCTTGGATGCGATGCATAATTTTAGGTTTAATGAGAAGAATAACCAATTCAAACTAGTACCAAGCATCATTTTCACTTATCTTTGTGAGAAGGGGTGCTTGAATCTTCAAATGCTAATTAAAATATGAAAGCAATTTCTTACTAGAATAATCCAAGTAACTTCTTATAACTACATCAATAGGGATATCTGGAGGAACAATAAGAGAAGTGGGTTCCAGTTTTATAATAGAGGTAAACTTTTCTAATAGTCCAACACCATCAATTTTATAGACCATAGACCACTCATGATATACATTATCCTGAATATCATGTCCACCATCCTTTAGTGGACTCAAAACTTCACTTGAAAACTTACCCCATTCTTTTAAAATATGGTCAATCCATCTCTTTAAAATTTCAACAACATTAGGTGAAATTAAATGAGGTGCCACAACAGTAGGTAAAACATACATCTCATCACTTTTCTATCCATATGAACTCTGTGAATCTATAAAGTGTTCAACTCTAGCAGGCTCAGCTTCTATCTATTTACCAACAATAGTTGATTCTATCATTTGAACGCCCTCTTTCTGAACATAAAAAGTTGATTCACCTTCTATATTCCTTTCTGAAGGAGGATAATGAGCCACCAACCACCAAATAGTTCATTAACAACTTCTTCCTCAACAAGATTCCTTTTTATCTGTTCAGCTGTATGTTGTTCAACAAAAACAATCACAAACATCTGTTCAACCATAAAAAAGTTAGAAATAATCTGATCATCACCAATAGAACTATATTCAAATCCACAAACAACTAGAGTTTCTTGAATGATTTCCATAGGTGGGGATTTATCCCCCTCCACAATTACACCCTTCTCTTTATGATAAGGCTCCACTTCTACAGAAAAATATTGTTTCTCTATAGATTCACGAGGTGAATCAAGATTTTAGAAAGGTATCTCCACTTATATTCTTTGATTTGACCAAGCGAACCATTAGGTTCAAAATCATCATTATTAGAATCACTTCCATTTCAATTTCCACTTTCATCTTTTTATTCTTCATCCTCATCATCATCCTCTTCATCATCAGACTTTGAGTTGCTTTTAAACTATTATTCCCTAAAAAAATCTATTTCTTATTCATCAATATTCACTAAATTTTCCCTTTTCAGAAGCCTCCTAGGTGGTCTAGGAGATCCATAAGTAATTGGTGGTGATTGAGGTGACATATTTGGGTCACTAACTTTTTTAGAATAGGGTTTCTTTTCTACTTATTCTTCTGAAATAGATTCTTTTACATCATATGAGTACATAACAACCACATCATTCTCCAATCCAGGGTCAACTACATCCCTCATTCTTGTGGGATGATCCACTGGTCTAAACTCAATATAATGTTTATCATTATCAGCTACCCATTTCTTCTTCCATGGGTTCTAGCTGATCTTTATCCTTAAAAAAATTTCCTTTTAAATAAAAATAAATTTTTCCTTATCATCTGAAACTAACTTTTTTTCTTTTAACATAGTAGAGATCATATTGGGATATATCAAGGAATTGGATCTAGATGAATGCTTGATCATTTCAGAAAAAATAAACTACAATATACCAACACTTATTAATCTTAAGTCCTCTTTTTATCAGACTAATAAAGTATACAACGTGATACCTCAGAGTAGAGAAATGACCCTTTCTTGGTAAAATCATATGTTAAGTAAATTTCAACAATAGTATCCACTCTTCATTATGTTTTGAAGCTATTGTCCTTCTAGATATCCCATCACCAGTAAAATCTTCATGGGATTTTTCATAAATAAAAAGTTCATTTCCTCAGTAATAGTTACTTGATAGTCATTATAAACACCTTCATGTGGAACTCTTAATCATTTGTCCCACTGTTTTAAGGAAAAGATTATACTGTGACCATTAACTCTTTTTTGGCATCCAATATTCTTCCTCATCATTAAAATCAAACTCCACATATTGGAAAAGATCATAAACAAGATTAGGATAAAATGACCTCTTATTCAAAGATAACCACTATAACTAGCCATGACATTGAATTAATTTGAGCATCAAATACTTACATGACAACTACCACTTCACTTAAAATAAATTTTCAAGTAAAATGATCCTCTTTGAAAGTTATGCGTTCATTGGTGCAACCATAGTTGGAACACTTGGTTCACCTTTTTTTCTTCTTAGATAATTATGATTATGATGGTGAAGACTCAAAATCATGCTACATTCTTAGCATGAAAATAATCATGGTTTTCTTAGGTGAAGGAAAAGGGAGGTGAATTTTGGGAGAAGAGAGCTTGCACTGGGCTTGAGAGAGAAAAGTGAGAGATTATAGGTGTAACGACCCAAGTATTTATAGAATAATACATTTTCATATCTATTAATATTTATGAATAAGATATTAATTTTATGTTAAATAGGACACTTTTTTTGATAGCATACTCGACACGCAACAACATGTTTCTTCGAAATCTTGTATTTCACACAACTTTGAGTTATACCAAAAATAATATAATAATAATATTATTATTGTAAATGTTAGTTAATTCCTAGACATTGTATTGGTTGGAATGAAAAGAACTAAAAAAAATATTATTATACATGTTTGTTAAATGTTTTTTCATTTATCCAATAAATATTAGAGTCTTAAAATGATTATGAATCCAATTTTAAGCATAAAATACTCTAATTTGTTTAAAAGTTTGTTTTACCATATTTTAATAGAGAAACCTTTTTAAATATAGTTTTTTAGTTTTATATGTTATATTTGAAAAAATAAACATATTCTTTAGAATCTGGACATCAATATTTACTTTGGTAAAAATTTTGGTATTTTTCTAACGAAATTCATATTTTAATGAATAGTGAAAAACACTGAATTTTAATTCAAAACGGCCTTTTCATCAAATTTATTTATGTAATTAGATTATTTTTAATTGGTTTTAATGTTAAATTGGATTATGTTTTTATAATTTAATAAAATGTTTGTCATTGAATATAATTTCACTTTTAAATTGGAAATGAACACATGTCAATCTTTTGATAGTTTTTACTTCTTAAAAACCCACTTTCTAGTTTTGACAACAAGAATTAATTTTAAATTAATTAATGAAACTTCTATGTTTTAAATTTGGAAGAATGGATTTCATATTTGGAATCAGAAGGTCAAAATTGTGTAAATATTTACCATTTTATTTTTGGACATTATGAACAGTAATTTTAGTAATTTTTTTTTATTTACCATGGTTAAAGGGTAAATCAGGTAAATAAGGGTAAAATATAATATTATAATAATATAAAACTACCCTGAAACGTGTACTAATCCTATTTCATGGGATATTACCTACCATTATCATCATTTTTTTGATTTTATGACCCCATGGAGCCACTTGGTTGGGATAATGACCTTTTATAATATTTATTTTAAAGAAAAAGGAAATATGACATAAACATGTATCTCATAACTAAATAAATTTTAATTTATTTTATATTAATTATCTTTTAGACTATAAATATTCATTATAAATTTAAAAATATTTCATATATCATGGAATTTTTTTTAGATATTAGATAAATAAATTTATTTATCGCACAATGATGATGAAATGATTACCATGTTAATGAAATATTTAATTAAATGATATTATAAATATTAAAATAAATTTAATTTGAACATTTTTATGCCATGAAGTATTTTTTCGGATGATTATGACATGTTTTATTTGATTTATGCATTTTTTATAAGGAATCAAGTTGTGATAACTTTAAAAAAATCAATTTCTAAATATTGTCAAAATTGACATAAATGAGTTTTTAAAACAATAACTATTTTATTAAATGATATAATATTCATAAAAATATAAGATTCAGACAACTGACTAATATAATGTTAAAATTTTCATTGATGTTCCACTTTTGGTTCTCTTGGAATTTTATAGTAACTATAGTAATCATATATTATGAAAATACAAGAAGACATGGTAAGAGTTAATGTTTTCAACTAAGGGTTAATGCTAAATGATAAGGTTAATTTTATGACCCAAACTTGTCTAAAACCAATTGGATAATAGGATTGTGACCCATTATCATCGTATCCTTGAACTATATCACTTTTTAACTGTTATAATTCTAAAATATATTTATAATAAAATAATATTTCAAGACTGCCTAAAGTGACCCTCCTCCCTTTTATAAAAATACACCACCTATATACACTTAATTACATCTATAAAATCCCTTGGATCATCGAAATTATGCTCAAATAATCTCCCAACATCCCTACCTTCCTCAAAGAGTCCTTAAATTATACATAATTCAATTCAAGAAATCCTTTTTTCTCAAATCAAAAGAAGTTACCGGATTTAGCAGTAACGTCTTCTCTCAATTTTATTTTTTTATTTTACTTATCCAATCCCTATTCTCTTATTATTCTATGATTACATAACAAAATAAGTATCCTAAAAATAATATTATGTTTTTATGAGAATTATTCTAACTACAATTACACACACCTCTATCTAATGGATAGAAACATACTATTTTTATGTATGACGAACTACTACCTCATGAAATGATGATTGTTCAATTTTCTCCTACCACCTCTCATGGTGTCTATTATGATGGAATTTTATTTATATATGATATATATTATTTTTATTTTGTCTTTATTATTATTTAATTATTATTTACAGCATAATTTTATGATTTTCATAATGTGTAAATACGTTAATTTCATTTGAGAAAGTGTCGACTACCGCCCCCTCAAAGTGACATGACTCATTCATTCCATATATAAAACATATAAAGGATGGAGTAAATTAACTTATGTAACATATATAACATATATATTATTATGGAATTATAATATAACCTTGTATCATTTAGTTTTCATTCCTTTAATATGACAAAGAAATGAAAGTAGCGTTCATGCGTACATACGACCTATCATCTCCATGAACAGTGCATTTAATTTATTATCTTTAAATGTTATGGACTATTATAAATACATATATACTGAATATATATGATATTTAAATCATGAATAATATTCTAGATATAATTTTCTTTTGAACACATGGATAATTTTTATCAAAACAAGTTCATTTTTGACTCAAGTTCCGAACATCTAAAAAACATCTGATATTAACTCAAATAATTAAACAATTTCTATAAAATGATAATAAGTGATATAAAATGAATAATAAAATTTACAAAGGTTATAAATAAAGTATAAATTAACCTATGTTTATTATTTAGGAAATTAAAGAATGAAGGAGACAATTTGGACTTGAGGAAAGTGAATTTTTAAACTCAATTTCCACTCATTGGGTTTTATGCATACTTCATTGATTATATGATGCCAAGATTATGTGTAGAATCACTATTTATTTATTTATGTTTTAATTTAAACTTCCCTCTGTGTGGATATAATATTGATACACATAATCACCCCATTGATAAATTCTTATGTCATTTATAATAACTTTTTAAGGGAAATCTTAACTTAATCTCTATTCATTGAGTTAAATATCCATGTCATTGGTTTTGTTTTTCCAAGAATATGTGTGAATCAAATCTAATTTTTTTACACTAAATATCCACTCATATTGGTTTTGTTTTTCCATGTTATTGGTTTTCTCATGATATTATATTTTTTGTTTAATTTTATTCATTAATTATTTATATTCAAGTATTTTCTCAAGTGGTAAGGGACTCGTTAACTAAAACATTGTTTTAAATGTTTTAAAGATTTAATCTTCTAAATCCTTATCTTTCATTTCCATGTTTTAAAATGATTTTAAAGACTTATTTATATGGACAAGAATTTTTTTAAGATGTTAAATCCTTTCAAATGTTTCAAAGTGGTGTGGGACACTTTGATCCAAAAATCATATTTTAAAATGTTTTAATTATGTTTTAAAAATGGATTTATTATGTCAATAGTTTGAAATTATATCTTTTCCTTACAATTTGGAAATGTTATTTTTCCTTTATTCGTGTTAATGTGTTATTATTATGTTATGGTTATTTAAAATTGTTTATTTATACGGGTGGTTTCATGATTAACCTGGGGTGTGTGAGCCCGAGATAGCTCTCCAATGCATTGGCTAATGTGATGGAGGTAAATGTTAAGGTTTATCCTAATAGATTTAGGAAATATACTATGATGGGTATTCCAAACATAACCATGAAGGTTACTCCCTATTTATCTATGAAAGCTACAATGTAAGTATGTTATAGATTCCACAAGTTACCTTTATGATTTATTATTTATATGAGTTATTCATAAATATTATGATTTCATGAGGTATACAAAGAAATTATGTTTTATGAGTAAAAGTATGATTTTATTTATTTGTAAGTATTCATGGACTAATGTTTTCTTTCCTTATTTTATATCCCTTAATGAGATTTTTATGCTCATCCCATGTTTTTGAAATATTTTTCATATGGTATAAGGATGGGTAAGAGAAATGAAGAATTCAATAATATTTTTATCAAGAAAATAATACATGTTTTATTTAAGGAGTTTTTTTATTTTGAAAAAAATTGGATACATTAGAAGTGTATAATTTATAATATTTGAGATGTAATATATTAATAGTCATGGAATAATTCTTTAAAACTCTAAAATGAAAAGGATCTTCAATGTGAATTCTTTACTTAACTCAAGATTATGTACTATTTAAGACTGAGGCCTTATAAGATGTGTTTTGGAAATAGAAAAGTTTTGTTTTTATCATTTTGTATTTTAGGTATTCTAAAATTGAAATCAAAATTGAATTGACTATCACAAAAATATACATATCAGGTCATAAAAATATTATAAACTGGAAGAAAATAAACTAGGTGGTTTAAAATATTAGAAGAATAGAAAATTTAAAAAGGCATGAAAAACCAATGGTGTGATAGATCAATGGTGTGACATTCAAAATGGTGAGTCAATCACAACAATGATACAAACATAATGGTGATAAAAACATAATTGTGAGTCAAACACAACAGTGTGTCAACCACAACAGTGTGTCAACCACAATGGTTTGACAACCACAATGGTGTGTCCAATACAATGGTGTGTCAATCACAATAGTGTGTCAATCACAATAGTGTTCCAATCACAACAGTGTGTCAATAAAAATGGTGTGTCAACCAAAAATTAAACTTAATCAAAATTAATCATTCCTAACTCATGGTTGTTATTGTTTATTCTCTTGGAATTTAAAGTTTTAGTATAAATATCAGCTAACAGATGTTCTATACCAATAATTTTAAGAGTGATATCAAATTTTTGAAAATGATCCCTCAAAAAGTGATGTATTATATCAATGTACTTTGTTATATAATGTGATACTAGATTATTATAAATATTTATAGCAATATCTATATCACAGTTTATGGTGACATTTAAAAATTAATATCCATAGTCTAATAAAGTGTGTTTCATCAACAACATTTGTGCACAACAACTACTTGTAGCTTTGTAATCATCTTCAACACTAGACAATGAAACCTAATTTTGTTTCTTACTACACCATGAAACTAAAGAATGGCCCAAAAAGTGACATGTTCAAGAGGTGAATTTTCTATCTAACTTACATCCATCAAAATCAACAGTTGAATAACTAACTAGATCAAATTCTTATTCTTTAGGATAAAACAATTCTAAAATTTTTATATACTTGAGGCATTTAAAAATTCTTTTAACATTATTATGTGTGACTATTTTGGATTTTCTTGAAAAAAATCACACATACACACACTAAACAATATATTTAGTTAGATACCAGTCAAGTAGAGAAGAATTCCAATAATACCTCTATAATTGGTTTGATCCACCGGTTTCCCAGCTTAATCAAGATCCAATTTATCGGTGGTACTCATAGGAGTATCACTAAACTTTTTTCTATCAAGGTTAAAACATTTTTGAAATATTATTTGAATATTTTTTTGATTTAAAATAATTCCATCTGTTTTTTTGAAATATTTTAAATCCAAAAAAGAAGTTGAGTTCACCCATCAAACTCATTTCAAATTAATTTTTCATCATTTTAGAAAAATATGTGCAAAGATAATTTCTTTAATATCAAATAATAATATCATCAACATAGATTTTTAATACTAATGAATCTTTTGAAATTTGTTTTATGAAAATGGTAGGATCAGCTATTCTTTTTGAAATCTTTTTGAAATAATGAAATTATTGAGCCCATCATTCTAATATCTAGTAGATTTTTTTAAACCATAAAAAGACTTAGTAAATTTAAAAACTTTATTAAGAAAATGAGAATTTTGAATACTATGGGGTTGTTAAAATACATCATCCACTATAAAACCATTGAGAAATTCACTCTTGACACCCATTCAATAAATTTTGAAATATATATGTGCGGCATAGACAAGAAGGATTATTATTGATTCAAGTCTAGAAACTGGTATAAAGGTGTCCTCATAGTCTATTCCTTCTTATTTACTATTACCTTGTGAAAAAAGTATTTCTTATTTATAACTATTATGCATGACTCATATACAATATTCCTAAACATCCATTTAGTGCCTATAGTCAAGGTGTCCTTGGGTCTATCTACAAGATCCCACACATTGTTTCTTTCAATTTTTTTAATTTTTATTGCATTTACATTACTGAAACTTCATCATTAATAGATTTATTGATGTTCTTAGGATCAAGATGATACAAGAATGCTTGATGTTCAACCTTTTTTCTAATAGATGCTATTATCTATGTACCTCTATTTATGTATCATAAATCAACATCTAAGGGGTGATACTTAAGGTTTTTTATAGCTTTAGAAAAATTAGGTATTGTTACTTCTGGTTGTTCAACAAATTTGGGTTCAGAAAGTTCTAGAAATGATTTTGTACTAAATGTTTTTTCTGAATTTTTAATATCATAATCATAAGGTTTAGAATTTAATTTCAAGGAATAAAAATCAACCTCTAGGAATTTTAAGGAGTTCTTGGGTTCATGTAGATTTATTTCATCAAATTTTAAATGAACAGATTCTTCTACAGTCTTGTTCCTTTTATTAAAAACTCTATAGAATTTACTTGAAATTAAATAGAAAATGAAAATTCCTTCATTACTTATGGAATAAAACTTTTCAATATTATCCTCAGTGTTAAAAATAAATATTTTCAACAAAAAACTCAAAAATAATTAACCTTAGATTTTATATTATTCCAAATCTCATAAGGGTTCTTTTTCAAAATTGGTCTAATTAAAACTCTATTTATAATGTTTATCGATGTGCTGAAATCCTGTACCCAAAAATAAATAAGTAGGTCATACTCATTTAACATGTTATGATCTATCTCTTGTAAAGTTCTATTTATCCTTTCAACAACTCCATTTTTTTGAAGGGTCATAGGAGTAGAGAAGTTATAAAAATATCTATTTTGTGAGAAAAAAGTTTCAAAATATTTACTTTCAAACTCATGACTATGGTAACTTATTAGTGTCTTAATTATAAGTCCACTTATATTTTCTATATATTTGAGATACTTTGTGAAATTAGATAATTAGTCACTTTTGTTAGCTAGAAAGAATACCCAAGTATATCTAGAAAAATCATCTACTAAAACATAGATATAGTTATTCTAGTTTAAACTAGAAACTCTAGAAGGTACAAATAAATCTATATGAACCAAATAAAATGTTTGAGAAATTGACACTTCTTTATTTAATTTAAAAGAAACTTTGTGATTCTTTCATTTTTGACAAAGGTTATAGAATTTATCAGTTGGTAACTCTATGTTAGGTAGATCCCTGAATAAACCTTTCATAGTAAGCTTCCTAAGTAAGTGAATATTTCAGTAGCCTAGTCTCCAATTAAAAAGACAAGATTCTTTTTGAAAATCACTTAAAAAATTAAATAATTTGAATCAATAACATAAACAATATCATTATTTAAGGCAGTAAAAATTAAATAATTTTTTGGAATAATTTTTTTTAGGAATAATTCTTAAATTTAACATAAAAACCATCATCACATATATGTGATATTCTAAATAGGTTTTATGTTACACCATCACCAAATAATACTTTAGAAATAAAAACTAATTTTTATACCAATTTGGACAAGGCCGATGATTTTTCTTATAAAATTGTCACCAAAGGTGACATAAACACCATAAAACTTAATAAGGCTCTTGAAGCATGAATAATATCCTAAAATAGGTCTTGAACATCTACTTTCCAAGTAACGTGGAATATTACAAGAGGTATTCAAATAGTTTGCCTACAAAACAAAATTTATGCAAGAAATGAATTTGGCATCCAAATTTTTTTGGGTCTAAAGATGTTATTAATTAAATATTTAGTAACCCAAATTTTAATAATGGGTTTCATATAAATATATTGAATAATTATTAAAATAAAAACTTCGTTAGGTCCTCTAGAAAAATAGCTAGCAGAAGAAATTTCTAGTCTGGGCTTAGGAACAAAAGTGATTTTTGTTACACTCCTCTATCCAGGTTGGTATCCTATTAAAGTAACATATTGTGGTGTAACTTTCTTAGCTAACATCTGAGTAATATTTTCTCTACTATTTGTAAAAAAAATAAGTCTTCATTTAACTAATAATTTGAAAACTTAAGTTCTGTATTTTATTTGTAGAGTGGGAATTTTTATTATTTTTAATTTGTAGTTCATATTTTATATTTTCAGCTAGATCATGTTTTATTTTGAGAGTTTTATATTTGGATCTTAGTTCATTAAAAACATATTATAAAATTTTACAGTATTCAAACATTTCATCCCGAGACCTTTCATCATCAGCAAGTTCATTTTCGGAAACAATTGAGATATAATCATTATACACAAGCGAGGTATTAATAGGTAAAACAGATACAACAGGTAACTTAGAAATTTTAGTAATAAAGAACCTGTTTTCTCTATCTTATTTCTTCTCATAGATTTATAAGCACTCTATGTGGCTTTAATTTTCTTCTTATAACTTCTTCCCTTGTCATCATATCTCTTTTTTTACTTTAACTTTGGATAGTCATGTTTGACATGTACTTTCCTTTTACACTCATAACATGTGATATCCTTTGAAACATAACATCTCTTACATTATTTATTCCAGTTTCCTTTAGTATCATTTTTCCCTTTAGGATTGGGATTTTTGAAACAAATTCTTTTTTCTGTAAAATTTCCTAAATCTTCTGGCTAGATGAGCTATCTCCTCATCACTATCTGGTGGTGATTCAGTATCACTAGAACTTATAGCTTGTAATTTATCCTTTTCTTTTTCTTTCTCTTTTTGTGTATATGTAATAGTCTTAAATGATAATAATTTCCTCTTAGTATCTTCACCATATTCTTGATTTACCTTTAACTCTTCTTTATACATCATAAGATTACCAATAAGCTTCTTAACAAGTAGCTTTATTATATCCCAAGACTCTCTAATGGAGACAGATGTGCCTCTCCATCTTTATGTTAGACATATTAACAACTATATGATCCAGTACTTATCAGATACATGATTCCCAATTGAGCTAATTGTGTTAAAAATTTCATAGAACCTTAGATATAAATCATAAATAGTTTAATCAGGTCACATGTTAAAGTCGTCATATTTAATATTTTAAGTATTTATTATCATCTCCATGACACTAGAATTTCCTTCATGAGAAATAGATAAAGTATCTCAAATATCATAAACAGTTTTGCATGCCGAAATTATATTAAACAGACCATCTCCTAGTGAATAGTATAGGGAATTCATTGCTTTATAATTTTTATTATAAGATAACTTTTTAGAATCATACCAAGTAATTATATCTTCCTTAGGTAGTTCATATTTATCTTCTATTTTAGTATAGATTTTAAATCCCATACTCTGAATGTGCATTTTAATCTTGATTTTCCGTTGAGCGTAATTGTTAACATTGAAAAAGGGATGACTGTTAGTAGTAGAACCTAATTTTCTAGAATCCATTTAAAGAACTAAATTTATAAATAATAGGAATTTAAGATATTTAAAGTACAACTAAAATCACAGTTAAAATGTTTTTTAAAAATTTAATAGAAAATAAAACCTATGGAACCAAATATTGGTCGAATTGAGTAACTCAAGTGGGAGTGAATTGAGTACCCAATAAAAATTTCTCTTCAAAATGGATTAAAAATATTCCCCTAATTAAGTTAAAAACTGTCCAATTAACCAAAATAGCAAATCATTATAAGATCTGATTTTTCAAAATATTTCTTAAAGATTGTTTAGTTCTCAGGCAAGTAATATAAAATATTTATTAGTCCTTTAATATAAATTTACTCAATTTAAAACTTATAAAAAAAATAATTAAGTTTAACTGTAAAAGTATATATATTTTTACAGATTAAGACAATTTTCAGTTCTAAATAATAAATTCAAAAAATAAAATAAAAAAGACAACATAATTTTGAATACAATAGGTTCAGTCACAGTCCAAGACTTAGTCCTCCCCACTTAGTGATCACATGTTACTAAGTAGTTTATATAAATAATCAGATTTATCCACAACATAGATTGAGTTTTACAACAGTTTACAACTATCCAGGTCACACACAATCTCTTCCATAGTTATTCATGAGAATATAAAAGAAACATGTCACATAGGGGCCTATACCAAAATTTTCATGGGATAACAGATAAAAACGTTTTGTGAAGATATCAAGTATATTCTAGTTTTTAGTAGGAGATAGTGTTCATATGATAAAATAGAGTTTGCACACACATTTCTCTAAATGTATGAGAATGTAAACAACATAGAGAAAATAAGAGTGTAAAGGAATAGAAGTTCTTGGTCTGTATGCAGTGCGGCTCATGAATCCTTGAAAGTATTTTTAAATGAAGATATAGTCTGTTTCTCTTGAAAAGTTTAGTAGAATAGAGTTTCGTAGACTCTTGTTCTTGATAATAGAAAGGATCTTGATGTAATGATGTAATTTGTCTTCCTAGTTGAGTGTAATCACTTCAGGTTATTATAATATGGTTTAGATCTATCATTTATGGGTAAATAATTTTTTTTCACATAAGTTTATTACTTATATTATTTTTCCAAAGGGTGTATGCTCCTCTCTTTATCAGTATCATGTGGGAAGAATATCCACATGCATTTGTATATCCTGCTTCCTTGCACAACATGTCGGACATGTTCTTAAATGCACTCTGTTGATCATTTAAAATAAAATCATTAAAATATTTTTGGCATTATAATACACAATATATACATTAGAGTAATTTAATTAAAAAGGTTTAGGATAGAAATAGTTGTCGTGTCTTATGGTCTGGTGGAGTGTCATTAGCAATGACTTGATCTGACAGTGTCTCCTTACAATAGTGAATCAAAGCTATCAGTGTCTTGTAATTTTTCCAAAAATTTCTTCACTGGTGGTGTCTCATATAGTGGTAGGTCATCCTTCTAGTAGTGGATCCTTTGATGGTAGGTTAGGTTTAAAATGTCTCATAGTTTTCCAAAATTTATTTATAGTGGCATGAAATCGTTGGCGATGAGTCATTCTATACTTTACTAATTTTTCACACTGGTGGTTACTCATGTGATAGTGAATCATTTTAGGACTTTATCAATTTTCATGTTGATTATGAGATATGACTAGAAATGTGTCAGCTCGATGATGTCTTAGCCACAATAGTGACTCATACTTAGGAAAATTTGAACACCTATCTCAACATATAATATACTTATAGAAATCATGAAACTCATTAATATTATAATAATAATTATTTTGGGATAATTAAAAAAAGTTTTCTAACAAGGTTTAAATTATTATGAAAGTATCCATGTATAAATTCATTCTTGTTTAATTAAAACAATATCCACTTTCTTTTAAAAGCATCAATTTTATTTCATAATCTGGATTTTGTATCCCAACATTCCAAGTTGAAACATTTAAAAACCCTCTCTATTTTAATAAAAAACACATTAAGTTCATCATTATGACTATATCCTAATTTTTATAATACTTAACTTCACTAGAAACTTAAAAAACCATTATATAAGTAACTCATGAAAGAATTGAAATTTTTTAAATTTTTCAAAAGTGTGGTTGTTCAAAACATTTAAAATAGAATTATTGAGATTGAGTTGTTAGAAAATAACCACATAAAGATTCTCATGTTTTAACCAAAACCACACCCCTAATACATTTAAGTGAATTTAGAAAACAAAACCATTAGCACTGAAAAGAAAATTATTGATTAAATCCTTCATTTTCTTCCAAAAAACATTCAATGTAATTATCAATAAAAATATCATTTCAAAATAGAGACATTCAACATTGAAAAATATTTTTAAATGATTTTAATGTAATATTATTTATTCTATTATAGTGACCCAATTTTTTCCTTGTAAAACTTTGAAATATTCCTATATATATTTCCCGAGATATACGCTAAGACGACATATGATTCTGAGGCTCGGTGTTCCCACAATTAATTTTATAAAAGTATTAAATATATTTTATATTACATAAACATGGATCCTTAAAGAAAACTAGATAACTCCTAAATAGAATCTAAAATTAGAAATCTAAGATAATGGTATAGTTTGAAATGCATTTTTTACCCTAGGTGTGACCAAGAATTGGTCGGTGTGGGGAATTAGACACATTTCCCATTGGTGGTATGCTCAATAGATTAATTAATTTTAATGCAATTAAATTTCAATAAATAAACTTCCATGGATAATCTTTCAAGGTTAGCCACATAAAATCAGAGAGGATTCCAGAGCTTCTCATTCCTCTTTCCATTGGCGGATCAACTCATGCGATGACTAAATGCCGAATCGAAGAATACCAGAGCACAATGAACACAAAAATTTCCTCCAACCATTGGAGAGTGCGTTCTTTGATAACAAACAATCCAATATCCAGGTACGACTCTTTATTTTTTGTTTTATGACCTTATTGATTAAATGGTTTGATCAGATCAGTCCCTTCTATTGATCTACTCTAATTATATCCTTATCATGTTCCTACATATCAGATAAATTTGATTATTTCAATTTTTTTCCAACCCCAGATCCCTGTTCTTGATCATTGGCCAAGAATTCTTGGAAAAAATCATTAAAACCTTTTTTTATTGTTCCTTTCCCCTTGATTTTTTCGTTTTCTTCACTGGTTGTACCCCAGGGTCCCAGTTCGACATTTTTAGGTAGTACCAAACCTGATCAGACCCCTGGAACCATGATAGAATCACGTTCAAGGAGTGGATCAAAAAATATAGCACAAATCTAGGATTATTATTGGTTCTTTACAATAGTTTCAATGATTGGAGGGTGTATCTTCAATGATATAAGGTTTGGGACATGTAGTGGTGTATGAGTTCGCATGAACTCAACTAGATTTGAGTTTTCAGCCATAGGAGGGCCTAAATCATCCGACTAATTCTAGATCCACTATTCTTTAGCTGAGATAAGGCTATATTTGAGCAGATAGGTAAAATTGGGTGTAGATCCTGAATATATATTTCTATGAAAAACCCAACTACATGCAATATATAAGGATGAACACAAGGCATGTATCTCCCTAACGATGGAGGATAGGGTTTTGGGAAATCATAAGGATGACATGATGTGTATCCCTCCTACACACTGTGTACCTTGTACCTAGGAGGACGAGCCATGTGATGAGTCACATGGACGAGACTCTATATGGGGGTACACGACCAGACACACAACCATGTACCAAATTACAAAGACATGGGGTCATGCACACAGGAGGCACCCTGTGTGGAGAAACATTATATATACCAAAGTACATAGACATGTGGTCAAGTACATGGACATGACCAGAAGGACATAGCCTAGTCCCAGTTAGTCTAAATATGCCGTGTAGTCCACCTGCACAATGTATACTACTAAATGGGTTGGGATCTGTGTATAAACTAGGGAAGCAACTAGGTGGTGGAGTGAGACCATACAACGTCTAGGTTACCTTAGACACTGAAAATCCCTTTTTTCCATTTTAGGAAACTTCATGGTTCTGTATCTCCATCATTTGGACTCGGATTTGGGCACACAAGTAGCCTATAATTAGTGTTTTTTCCATGTAGAACTTGATGGTGACCTCAATTGTGGATTTAGAGATATTATGTGAAATGTTCTAGAAATTATCCTTATTGAGGTGAAATCCGATGATGGTAATGATCATACAAGATCATCAGAGGCTTCTTATAGAGTGAAACACCACATCATCATGGGCATGGATCCTCTATAGCTACCTTCTGAGTGGAACACCCTTCACACACTAGGTAATAGGTCCTCGATGACTATAATGGAAATCCCCTATCACACAAGGGAAAAGGTTCTAGAATATTAGATCAAAACCCCTCATCATCATGGTTGTGGGTCCTCTACAGCTACCTTTTGAGTGGAACCCCCCAATCAGTATAGGGTGTGGGTCCTCGTGATAGAAGAGTGGAACCCCGATTAGAATGGGAATGGGTCCTCTAAGGATACTATCAAAGTGGAACCCCTTAACATACTAGGGAGTGGCTCCACTACTTAGATTTTGTACCCAATCTACTGTGATACATATTGATGAGGTGTGGTTTTACCTGCATGGTTACTTCTTGGTAGATGTATGAGATGTTGGGTATCATTGATGGATTTTTGGAACTATTGGATACACTTTTTCTTAGGCTATGTTGTGAGATGTAGATTCCCTTTACATCTCATTTGGGTTTATTTTAGCTGATAATTTAAAAATATATTCTTCTATATCTATACCCTTGGATTTGGTTACTCTCCTTCCATGATAGGCAAAGACATGCAGGGTATGCCACATGATTTATGTGTTTATCTTATCGTGGATGGATGAGTCTACTCTCTTGCCCTATGTGGAAAAGAATCAATGTGTAGTTCATCTACTCACTGTATTGAGCCCCTTTTACTTGGATGAGGTTACTCTCTCTTGGTTTGGGTAGATCTATTCTCTTTGATTGTATCTTGCGTATACTATCTTTCTTTCCTGTTGTATCACTTACTTCTCCCCCTTTATCTTATTAGGAATCCCACTAGGTATGTATATACTAACCCGTACATGGGATTTTCATACACAATTCATGTATTATGAAGATTACAGATAGATCAACAGTGACTTCAGTGAAGCTTAGAGATACCTGGTACTTTGGACCACATATGATGGTCGGAGCTTGGGATTTAGGAGATGGGCTCTCTCAAGAGTTTTATTTTCTAGTTTTTTGGGGTTGAGATGTATTTTTGGTTGGGCATGTATTTTACCCCTTTAATTTTCATTTTACACTGTAGTAATCTTGTACACCCTAGAGGTTATGCATGCTAGGTTTACTTCCTAACTGTGTTGAATCTTTTATTCTTTCCCTCTGCACTTTTTCTTGAAGATGGCTATGTGTGTGCGTACAAGTACTTAGGAAAAAGACTACCTAGGTTATACATTCCTGTAGTAATGGTCACCACCACTATCCTATGGAGGTAAGATTAGGGCAGTTGTAGCTCGAGCCTCGACTTGGGTCGGGTCGTAACTGATAAGTATCAAAGAATTTCATTCCTTGGGACGTTGTTTGGACTAGTCCTCATACAAGGATTTGGTTGGGATTAGGGAACCAATATCAAAGTGTCTCAAGTGTAGCTCCCAGGATAGGGAGTCTAATGATAGTGAGGGTGGCCAATGTATCCATTCACCAGGACCTTGACTATATACTTGTCAACTCAGCATACTGAGACATTGGTTGTAGGGTTTAATGGTACATGCATTATATTGGACTGAGTCTTTGACTATCCTTCTTAAGTTAGATATCCATTATTGTTATATATATATATATATATATACATACATGATCAAATGACCATGGTATTCCTTGAACACATTCAAGATGACTATGTGAAGATATCCAATCAGGATACCAATTTGGAATTGTGATGATGATCTGATGAGTGATGAGCCCTCAATTCAAGGTCTATCCCATGAGCTTCTTCCTCTAGGTGGGAAGGTAGAAAAACCTCCACCTATTGATAATTATACCATCATAGAAGAGAAGTATGGGGATTCACGTAGGAATAACGTACCCCATGACTTCCAAAACTAGTGACCTCTAAGGTTTTGTGAAGGACTAGTTTTCCAGACAGTAGTGGTTTGGCTTCAGTCAGTGATAAGAGTTTTCAGACTTAGGTATATCTTGATCAATTAGATGGTTTCACTCATAACTAGTGATCTTCGTAGATAATTAGTTGTTTCCAATGGTACCAGAATATGACACACTAATGCTAACTGTGCATTGTGGGTTTCGAAGATAGGGATCACCTAGTTTTTGTGTTGTGATAGACTCCCTTATTAGGTAGTTAAAGTTAGGTCTGATCCTATGGTTTGTATATCTCTCTTAGTTAGGATCCCTTTATATTATGATAATCATGGTGAGACCTATCCAGGATTATGTTGGGAATCGATAGAGTCCTATAATGGATATGTTTTAGTGTGACATCAAACATACAAGGAATAAGTACACTTCCCCCACTGATATGCATCCCTGTGATGCAATTTAAAACTCTGAGGGTGAGATTATTCTGTCCCAAAGAGGATAGTATTGAGGTGTGGTGGGGGAGTTCCATTGAATTTCATTTTTAGGATGTGTGGATGTGATGAGTTGTTGGAGCAAGCCTTGGTTGATGAGATCAAGTAGATAGGGGAAATGATGATTTCTTGGAATATGGGGATTTTGTCAAGGAGGCTCAAGTATGGTTTGGGGTATGACCAAGTTCACTGACTATTTCATCTATAGTTGTTAGCACAGAGTTGGAATCCTCATTTCCCTATATTTATACCATGTTCAATACCTAGAGATATTAGAGGATGACCTTTTTATCAACCCTTGGGTTAGAGACCCCTACATATAGGATCAGTGGTTTCACATTCTTACAGATAGGGTGATCTTACTCTGTGAGGAGAGAAAGAGAGAGAGCCTCACTCCAGATCTTTACATAGTGGTAGTGAGACCCTATGATGTTTTCCTCAATAGGGACTGGTCTTCAACCATCCATGATCAAATGTTTTCTACCAGTGAGTAGAAGTTCTTCCAGGTTAAGGGATAGAGTTTCCCCCTTATGGAGGAGTGATCATTGGCTAGAACAGAATGATCTTGTTCGGAAGAGGTTTCAACCAATTTTTTTATTGGCTAGTACTACCATTGGAATGATGGATGTTACAAGCTCTCATCTTACTCCAAAAATGTTGGGGTGTGATGACATATTAAGTTTAACTCTCCACCATAAAATGTAACTCTATATAGGATTTCACCAGGGATTACCCAATGTTTTCATTAGCACATCATATAACCCCTTTGGGATTCGAGAGCCATTGGTGCAGTTAGAGGGTATACAGAGGTAGGGATTCATAAGACCCAATAAGTTAACTTGGGAAGCCCTATATTTTTCATGGAAAAAATCTGGATGGGGGATTATCTCTTTTCATGGATTATCATCTCTTGAATGAGTCCATGATAAAGAACAAGTACCCCTTGCCAAGGGTTGATGACCTCTTCAACTAGTTGTGAGGCATGAGATGGTTCTTGAAGATTTATCTTTAGTCTGATTACCACCGGTTGTGGGTTCATGAGGTTGATAATCCAAAACTGGAAATCCAATTTCAATATGAACACTATGAGTTCCTAGTGATTCATGTTGGTGTGATGAATTCCCCCATCATGTTTATGGATTTAATGAAAAATGTTTTCTAGCTGCACTTAGTTCAATTTGTAGTTTTCTTCATCGAAAACATACTCATATACTCTTTATCATAGGAGGAGCATGCATAGCACTTGATCTTAGTTCAAGATTTTTTTTGAGATAACCATCCTTATGGAAAGATATATAAGTGTTAGTTCAAGATTTTTGAGGTTTAATTTTTGGGAAATGTCATTTATGATCATGGTTTAGCCATGGAACCAACAAATATTGATGCATTGATTTCTTGGGATTCACCAAAGAGCATGTCAGTGTAGTAGATATTTCCAATCATGGAGGGGTACTCTAAAAGTTGTTTTGTAGACTTCTCCAAAATTGTAGGGTTTATGACCACCTTGATGAAGAATAGGAAATCATTTACTTGGTTTGAGTAGTGGTAGATGGAATTTTAGGAGTTAAGGATGAGGAAGACGAGTGATCCAGTGTTGAGACTACTGGAGGAAGGCATGTAGATCATAATGTTTTGATATGCCTTAATAGATAGGATCAACTACGTGTTGATGTAGTGGCATGAAGTTATCACATAAGGGTTGAGGCCTTTGAGGCCCCATGAGAAGAACTACATGCTCTATTAGAAATTTGTTCTATAGCCACGGTTTCAAACAATGGAAATAATCCCAAGAACCGTGGATGGTATTGGCGTAGAAATAGGCCTTGGCCTATAACCATAGTTTCAAATCATGGATAAAACCATATATCCATGGTTTCAACTATGGCTAAAAGCCTATAGGCATGGTTTGAATCATGGATAAAGTTTTCTAGACATAGTTTCAAACCATGTTAGAAGCTCAAGCTACACATTGACAATATCCACGTTTTGGAATCGTGGCTATAGGTATTTATCTAGGGTTCAAACCGTGGCTATAGGGATTTATCCACAGTTTGAAACTGTGGCTATATCCCTTCCCATTTCATAAAAACCCCCCACCCTCCCCCTTTCCCAGCCCCAACCCCCACCCCCTTGCAGCAACCCTCCTCTCCCCTTCTTGGATAGCCCCCCCTAATCCCCTTACAGAATCCCCCACCCCCATTGCAGCAGCCCACCACTCCCCCTCCTGGACAACCCCCCCACACCCCCTTGCAGTTTCCCCCCAACCCACTTGCATCATCCCACCACTCCCCTTCCTGGACACCCCCCCACACACTCCCCTTACTGCAGCCCCCCCCTCAGACACCCCCCTTGGACACCCCCACTGGACACCCCCTGGCCCCCCTGGACACCCCCTTGACACCCTCCACTGGACCCCTGGACCCATCGGACACCCCTCCCCCCTAGACACCCCCACTAGACACCCCCTTGACCCCCCAAGACACCCACTGGACCCCCTCCCTACCTAGACACCCCCCTCTGGACATCCTCTCCCCCTAGACTCCCACCTAGACACCCCCACTGGACCCCCCCCTGAACACCCCCCTCCGGACACCCCCCACTCGACACCCCCTAGACCCCCTAGACCCCCCTCCCCCGAAGACCCCCCCTGTACTCCCCCCACCAGACACCCCTGGACACTAAACTTCAGTGACCTATTAAACAAAAATCTTATGTAGATAATCCTAACTGCTCAAATAACCTGACTCGATGGGATTCATATGTTAGGACAATACCTTACAGAATCATGAAACTAGACCAATAGATATTTGGAGTACATTCTATACTATATATCTCAAATCACTACATGTTGGAAATAAAAAAAATACTCTACAGAACATATTTTATCAAAGACTATACTCCACTGGGTAATATCCTTAATCAAATGCTAATGTCTATACACAAAATGATATTATTGGACTATAATTATCATATAGCGGAATTGGATGACTTGTCACCCACCATTGGGGAGAACCATCAAGTTTACCTCCTAGGAGTATCAATTTTCTTGCATATACTCACTGGATACCATTATAATAGAAACCAAGATCCCTAGAAATTGATAAAGTGGGAGAGTAGGGGTTTACAGATGGTGAGGAACCCACCCAGATAGCCCCCTGGACAGCCCGCTCCCCCTGCACCCCACACCCCCTACCCCCTCCCCATGCATCTGCACAGCCCCTGCACACTGCCCCCCCATCTCCCTTCACCCCTACCCCCCTGCAGACCCCCTTACACCCCTCTTGGACAACCCCACACCCTACTGGATAACCCCCTCACCCCTGAATAACCCTCCCTTCTGGACAACCCCCTACAGAACAACCACCATGGACCCCCCCCCAAAAAAAAAATCCAAAAAATCCCCCAAACTAGAAGAGAATGAAAAGATGGCACCAAAACAGTAAGGTAAAAAGAAGGATTTAAATAGTATAATTCCTCTAAAAAGTAAAAATATTAATCCCTTTTGAAAGAAAATTCAATGTGCGCATGCATTAATTCGTGATTTCTAGTCAAACCCGCAGAACAACATGTAAAGAAACTCTTTTGAGCAGGATAAGAGACAAATACAATGAACACTTAACATTAAAATCACCATGAAAATAGTTTTTATATTAAAACTCTAACTTAATTAATAAATATTTAACATATTTTCAACAAAAAAATCATGAAATATAAATTTCACAATAAACATCATCATACATTAAAACTCAACACTCCGCATGTTTTACCATAATCAAGAATATTTTCAATAACCATCATAAACAGATTCAGGTCAATAACATCAGCATGAAATGTATTCAATAGTTTAAGCACAAACCCTAAACAAGCATAACATCCTAAAATCAATAATTTCAAAATAGTTCCAATAAGTGGTAGCTTGAATGAATTGTTCTAAACAAGTAAAAACCAAATTAAGTACCCCCTATAATGATATGATACAATTTCATTCTTTTTAATGAGTCAAACATTATCTTACATTTTTCACTCAACCTGGATATTCTCATTGAAGTCCCTAAAAAGAAACATAATCAACTTCAGATTCAATCATTAAAGTTCAACAAAAATAAAACAAGGTCTATGGTGACAAAGGAGTGGCCATGAAAAACAATATTTCCATTGAATAATTCCAAATAATTTGAATTTTGAAATATTATGGTTTATCCATAGTTACCGATGGTGAGGAGACCCCCTGGACACCCCCTCCCCACTAGAAAGCCCCCCATGCACCCCCACACCCCCTGCCCCCTGCCCCCTGCCCCCCTCACCCCCTCTTGGATAGCCCCCCTGCCCCCTCCCCCTGCACCCCCACCCCCCTGCACACTGCCCCCATCCCCCTTCACCCCTCCCCGTGAAAACCCCCCTTGCACCCCTCCTGGACAGACCCAACTCCCCTGAATAGGCCCCCTCCTAAACAACCCTCTATTAGACATCCCCTAGACCCCCCCCAAATTCCAAAATATCCCCCAAATCAGAAAAGAATGAAAATATGGGACCAAAACATTAAGGTAAAAAGATTGTGGAAAATAGTATCATTACTCTAAAAAGTAACAATATTCATCCCTTTTGAAAGAAAATTTAGTGTGCACATGCATTAATTCATGATTTACAGTCAAACAAGTAGAGAAACATGTAATGAAACTCTTTTCAACAGGATAAGAGACAAATATAGTGAACATTTAACATTAAAATCACCATGAAAACAGTTTTTATATTACCACTCTACCATCATTAATTAATATTTAACATATTTTCAACAATCAAATCATGAAATATAAATTTCACAATAAACATCCTCATACATTAAAACTCAAAACTCAACATGTTTTACCATAAGCAAGAATATTTTCAATAACCATCATAAATAGATTCAGGTCAATAACATCATCATGAAAAGAATTCAACAGTTTAAGCACAGACACTCAATAAGCATAACATCCTAAAATCAAGAATTTCAAAAGAGTTCTAATAAGTGATATCATGAATGAATTGTTCTAAACAAGTAAAAACCAAATTAATTACTCCCCTTTAATGATATGATGTAATTTTATTCTTTTTAATGATCCAACCATCCTCTTATATTTTTCATTCAACTTGGATATTCACATTTAATTACCTAAAAAGAAACAAAATAAACTTTATATTCAATCATTTAAGTTCAACAAAAATAAAACAAGGTCTATGGTGAGAAAAGAGTGGTTGTGATGCTCCAATTCAAAGGTGTTTGTTCCAGTGCACTATGGTGTGAAATGAGTGGCCATGAAAAACTATATTTCCATTGAATCATTCCAACTAATATGAATTTTGAAATATTATGGTTTATCCATAGTTACTTTTTTTTGTTTAAACTGCCATTAAGTAAATGGAAGGCCACTTATAGAAACATATAAAATGTACAAAAAATCATGTTATGAAATAATATCATAAAATATTAATTAAATGGACAATTTAACTAAGTTGCATGACATAACTTGTTTTGAAATAATATCATAAAATAAATTGAGTACAATTAATAAAGTATTTTTTATTACACATATAAAATGTAAGAAACTTACTGTTTTTATGAAATTAAAATATATAAATACAATTTCTCCTAATGTATGAAGATACATACCTTGTCCTTTAACTTGAATAGCCTTTATAAAATCCATTTATTCTAGAAGGTAATTTTCAGTGCAAACCATTGATGTTTCACTAGGTCTCTTAGAGCCATAGATGTGTTAGATCAATGCTTGCAAGCATTCAGTAACTTCTGAAAGCAACATTTGTAAGCATTCAGTAACTTCTAAAAAAACACATGGATATAGAAGAATAAAAATTTAAAGGGAACCAATGATTTTAACCTATTTCTATTTAAAATATAAACTAACTTCAAAATAAAAGGAAAACCATCATGAATTTGTACTCATCATAAACCACACAATACAAAAAGACAACCATAAATCATGAAAATACCAAACGCTACTAAATAAACATTGTTAAGTCCCAAAGAAAGTTATTATTCCTAAAAAAATCACCCACAAACATAAATCACATAAATATATTTATATGTGGTCACATTAGAATACTTAGAAAAAGAATAACATTAATAACTCACCTGCCACACAATCAGAACCAATCCAACAACAAAATGAAAGGCATAGATGTTTTAATGACCAAGAAGAGAGTTAAGCAAGACAACATTGATTCTTATGCCACATACAATGTCAAATACTACAAATAGTTCACTAACACCAATAAAAAATAAGATTGATTCAAAATAAAAACCAACCATGTGGGATAAGAAAATAGAAAATAGCACGTCAAGTAGAGCACTAATTGTGAGGGATGATGCAAGAACCTTGGTTGTTGTAGAGAAAATTCATGCTCAATGTCCGGATTCTTTGACTTGAAGTCCCTGAAAGACTTTAACATGGTATTGATCCTGGTTCAACTTCCATAGAAAACACAGAAACAAAATATAAAATATAAGGGTGATTGCAACAAAACAAAGGGGAGGTCAACAAGATGAAACCTGGGATGGCGTATCATCGAAGTGGTGGGTATGAACACCCCTCCTGCCCCTCCCCCCTGAACACATCCATACACACCCACACCCCCTACACACACACACCCTTCCCCCTTCACACCCCCCTGCACACCCCATACCCCTACCCCCTTCACACCCATATACTAGACCCTTCCCTACCCCTACCCCCTGCCCCCTCCCCTGAACACCCCTCCCCTTGTCACAATCCCCCTCCCCCCTACCCCCTCCCCTACACACCCCCTTCCCCCTCCCCTACACTCCCCCTACCCCTACCACCAACACACCACTCTTCCCCCTGCACACCCCCTAAACACCCACACCCCTTCCCCCTTCACAGCCCCTACACACCCCCTTCCCCAACCCCCTATAAACCCCACAATGCCCCCTACCCTAGCCCCTCCCCTACACACCCCCCACCCCTCCCCCTGCCCCCAGCACACCCCCTACCCCTTCACACTCCCTCTGCCCCTACTACCCCCACCCCCTCCCTCTGTCCACGCACCCCCTGCACACCTACACACCCCTTTCACCCTAAATCAATATACACCACAACATTTACCAAACACTAACATCATTATATGGTATAATTAAATGTATAAACCAAGAATAAAATTTACATCTAAAATGTACCTCAATATCAATATCACCAAATCAATCATGACCTTCATCATCTCCTTCAAAAACACCAACATCATTATCTCCTCCTCTTAAACCACCACTATCATCAACATCTGCATTGGAATATGCACCTAAATAAATGGCAGGAGTAGAAGAATCCTCATAAACCAAAAAAAAACAAATGAGAACACATTTAATTAATCAAAACATAAAACGGTTACCACTAAAATCAAAAAATCAATACAGATTAATTTTAATCATAGAAAATCATACAAAATGTGAAAATATAACAATTCCAAGGATTTTAATGGAATTTGAGGAAATAAAACAATGAATTGTATATAAAAATTTATGAAATATCTAGTTCGATCACTCCCCCACACTTAGTTAATTGAACTCCAAGGAAATGCATTATCTATTGGACTTCCTAAAAATGAGAAATACCTCATGAATATGAAGCTCATAGACCTATCATCTCATCCAAAAAAAATTCAGAGAGATTAAATTTTATAAACCTACACCGTCATTTGGCTATAACAATTCCTATTAATATAGATATTATAGTTAACTACTCTCATAAACCTCAACAAAATTGAAAATTTTCAAGCCTTGAGTTCCATGCTACGTGTACTTGTTTTAAGAAAAAAAAATCATTATTAAAAATGAAAAATTTATTATCATCATCATTTATTTGAAATCCACATAGTTGACCAATTTAAACTTCCTTAAAAAAACTCCAATGAAAAAATAATACTTTTTATTATATATATTAGATATACCTTGATATTCTCTATATAACGATGGTAAATAAAAATTTTATAACCTTAATAAAATCAATTGGTGAAAATATTTTATCTACAACCACCCTATCAATTAATGAATACCCCTTTCACAAAATTTTGACTATGAATTTTATAACTTCTCCATTTTCATTACGCATATTTTTGAATACTTTTTTAGTGAATATGATATTTTCATCTATTGTTTTTGGAACAAATTTCTATGTGTCATTATTTTCTGTCTAATTTAACTCCCCATTAATATCTTTAATCCAATTTTAATTATTTTATTCTTAATAAAAAATTTTTTACGCAAATAAATAAATGAGGGAATTTTGTTTAATTATATACATCGTCCTAGTTTATATTACAACAAAATTTTCTCCAAAAATGTTCTCTTCATCTATATGTTAAGTTCTAGTAAATCAAATACTTCCACAACAATAAAAAATTTCTATATATCATAAAATTCAATCAATAATCATCAATATATATCAATAACATAAATTCATGTTCTGATCATATGATTCACCTATTTTAAATTAAATTACATTGGTTTAATTAGTTATTTTGATTATGTTAATCCTTATGATACTCTTAATAAAGAAAAATTATTACTAATTACACAATTTAAAATAATAATAATATATAATTTTTTAATCCATTAACTCAAATGATGCTTCAAAAAATCGCAGCATGAGAGCAAGGAATGAAGAATGGTCACACTCCTAAAAACATGAAGATACTTATAATATGTACAAAAAAAATCTTTTTGACTAAAAAACCTAAAAAAACCAAATGATAAGGAATCCAAATACCATATAATCCCTAAAAAGATAAATTAAGAAGGAATAGAGAATAAAAGTAGAGGGAATCACCTTTGATCTCAATGAGATCGATCACTTTAAGCTTACAGATAAAGAGGAGGGTCTTAGATCGGGGGGGGGGGGGTGGAGGTGGAGGGCGCCGCCGTGAGAGGAGGGTCAAGGACCAGGGGAGGATGGAGTATGAGGGATTCGTCATGAGAGTAGGGTCACGGATTGAGAGGAGGGTCATCGTGGGAGGAGAGTCTTCGTGAGGAGGGTCACCGTGAGGAGGGTCACCGTGATGAGGGTCGCCATGAGGAGGGAGCCACTGTGAGAGGAGGGTCTCTGTGAGAGGAGGGTCGCTATGAGGAGGATCTCCATCAGGGGAGGAGGATGTAGGAGGAGCACGACGTGGGAAGAGGGTCGACACAAGGGGGGGGGGGGGGTGGAGGATGATCCAGGGAAGCCCGATAGATTTTCTAAAAAAACTAAGGACAAATTTTAGCCACAATTTTTTAATTAATATGTGGCTAAAAACAAGATATAGACACATACCTATATAACCGTGGGTATTGGTTCATGGATATAGATCAAATTTATAGTAGTGGTGACTCATGACCTAGAGTTGACAGTGGTGGTATTCTTCCTAAGGACGTGGAGACAAAACCTTTTGGGGGACCACATTATGGTTTAATCAGACCATCAGAGTCTCAGGTACTTCTTCAAATAGAGAGAATTAAACCTAAGAAATCAAAAATAGTTGTAGTTTTGGTAGGAATCTGAATTAGAGGTACTCTATACTCTAGGAAATGTAAATGTAGTAGAAAATTCCTGTAGTAGGAAGTACCAGGCTCACTTGGTGTAGAAGGCATCTGAGTAGTTGGCCTTACTACAATTGAACCCAGTGGAGCCGGAGGGTACAACATTTCTACAGTCGATAGTGTTGACTCCTCCTCTTCTCGATCATGTGATAGTATCCTATCTAGGATAAATTTAATGTGAGTTCTTACATGAACAAATATCTATAAGATATTTACTATATGTGTATTATGAAAGAGAGAATCATGTAATCTTTTTCTAGGGATAGATGGTGGTTCCGATCACAATTCCAGAGGAGGTGATGTGATAGTTCCATGTTTCTCCTCTATCTGTACATCCCAATATGGGGAATATGTACAAATAACTTTAGTGGTAGTTTTTTTAGTCCAACACAAGATGTAGAGTAGTTGAGTTTATCTCTCAGTGTATCACTTGTCAGTAGGTTAACGATGGGTACCAAGTCCTAGCATGTTTGTTGCAGCCTCTTTAGATCCCAAAATGAAAGCGGGATGACTTATCCATGGACTTTGTCACAGGGATTCCATGCATATATAAGTTGCATGACACAATTTAGATGATAGTTGGCTGAATCTCTAAGTTGAAACACTTCCTTTTTATAAGGAAATAGAGTTCAATGGAGAGTTTTGGGAAACTTTACATTAGGGATATCATTTGCCTTTATGGGGCTCCCTTGAAAATTTTCCCCAATCATGATGTGATGTTTATTTCAAGATTGTAGAGAGGCCTGTAGGATGTTTTCAAGACCCAAATGAGGATGAGTACATCCTTTCACCCTCATACCAATGGGTAGACCAAGAATACTATCTAAGTGTTGGAGGATTTGTTGAGGGATTGCTTTTTAGACTTCGGTTAGATCTAGGAGGATCACTTTCCCTTGGTAGAGTTTGTATATAACAACACCTACCACTCTACCATCAACATGGAACCTTTTGAGTCCCTATATGGTCGACCATGTGGGTCACATTTGTGCTGGACAATGATCGGTGAGACATCTCTTGTGGGACCACAGATGGTGAAGGTGATGAAGGAGAAGGTCTAGGTCATCCATGAGAGGATGAGGATGGCCCAAAGTAGACAAAAATATTACAAAAAATCACCATCATAAGACCTTAGAGTTTTAGAAGGGATCTATGTTTTCCTAAGAGTCTCACCACAAAGGGGATTGAGGAGGTTTTTCTAGGGAGGCAAGATATCCATGAGGTTCATCGGGCCGTTTTAGATCGTGTAGAGGGTTGGTGAGGTTGTTTACCACCTTTCCCTACCACCATAGCTGGAGCGGGTACACAACATCTTCCACATGTTGTAGCTGAGGAGATAAATGCATGACCCCAAACACATAATCGACTATGGAAATTTGGTCATTGGGGATGGATTCACCTTTTCAGAGCACCTAGTGTTGATCGAGGATTGGTAGGAGAGGTCCCTGTATGGATGTACCATCCCCTTGGTTCATGTGATATGGCAGTACGAGAACATGTAAGAGAGTTCCTAGGAGTGGGAGATCTAAGTATGGGCCCAGTATCCCGAGTTGTTTATTTAGTTTTACTTTTTTGGGATGAAAATCTTAAAGTTTTTAATGATGTAGAGACTTGTTTTTTTCGTTTTAATACTTTGAAATATTTATATATATATATCTTTAGAGTTAGGTGCTGAGACGAAGTGCGATTTTAAGGCCATATGTGCATGTAATTATTTTTTAAAAAGTTTTAAATATATTTTATATTGTGCGTGTAATATTTCTAAAATAGAATATGATAAATCTTAAAAGTAATCTCAAATCAGAAATCCAATACCGTGTTTGAGTCTAAAACACATTTTTTACCCTAGCCACAACCAAAAATAAGTTAGAGTGGGGTGTTCAAACAACTTTCCTTTTGGAGGTACGTTAAGTGGATTAATTAAATAATTAATACATTTTAACACAGTGAAACAGATAAAAATAAACTACCATGGTGAATCCTCTAGGTTTACTCGTATAAACCCTGATAGGATTTCTAAGTTTCTTCTTCCTACTTTCTTTGGCAGATCACATTTGACGATGACGAAACATCAAATTGATGTAGATCAGAGCACAAAAAATACAATAACATCCTTCAATAATTATCAAGAACATTATTCGATGATGAATGATCTAATATATAAGACGAGATCATCAATTTTTGGTTTACACCCTTATTGATTAAATGGTTTGACAAGATCAATCCCTTCTATTGATCCGTGTAAATTGTGGCTTCGAATTCTCCTATGTGTCAAATAAATTTGATTATTTCAATTTTTTTCTATCTCCAGACCCCCTTTCTTCATATTTGGACAGGAAAACCTTGAAAAAATAATTAAAACATTTTTTATTGTGACTTTACCCCTTTATTTCTTCACGTTCTTCACCAATTGGACCCCGTGGTCATGGTTCAACATTGTCGGGTGGTACCGAGCCCTATAGGACCCACAAAACTGTAATTGAATCTTGTTCGAGGTGAAGATATATTAATCTAGCACAGATATGGGATGATTATGGGTTGTGGATGATAATTGAAATTATCAGAGGCCATATCTTCAAAAATGGAAGGTTTGGGATGTGCAACGGTTTAATGGTTCACATAAAATCAACCAGACTTGATTTTTTATCCACTGTAGAGAAGGAATCAACTTACTGATGCTAGATCCACTATTATGAGGATGAGATAGGGTAAAATTTGATGTTTTGAGGTTGGATTTAGGCCTCATATCATCAATATGGATTTATGTGGAAACCCTAGAACATGTCATGTATAAGGATGAAAACACGGCGTGTATACCCTTAATTAAAGTGACTAAGGTTTTGGAGAATCATAATAATGAGACGATGTGTATCCCTCCTAAATGACGTGTAATTCATCCCTGGGAGGACATGCCATGTGATGAGTCACACAGGAATGAATCTATGCAGGAGTACATGGCTAGGCACATGACTGTGTACCAAAGTGCAGGGACACAGGGTCATGTACACGGGCAGAACCCTATGTGGAGAGACACATAGTGTAACAAAGTACACAGACACATGGTCAAGTTTATAGATACAACTAGAAGGACATGGCCCAATCTGGGTTAGTTTGAATATGTCATGTAGTCCACCTACACCACATGTACTACTACATGGGTTAGGAGACATGTACTATTAAAGGTAACATATGGGTAGTGGAGTGGGACCACATGCCGGGTGGGTCCCCTCAGATGCCATGTATCCCTTTTTATATTTTAATGAAACTTCATGGTTCCATATCTCTTTTATTTGGACTTGTATTTTGGACCATGAGTAGCCTTTCCTAAGTGTTTTCCATGTAGAATGTGATGGTTCCCTAGGTTATGGATTTTTAGATAAGATGTGAAAATTCATAGGAATGGTGCTTATTGAGGTGACAACCAATGATGTAAGTGGTCACACAGGATCATCAAAGGCTTCTTATAGAGTGAAACCCCCCATCGACATGGGCATGGGTCCTCTATAGATACCTTTTGAATGGAACCACCCTAATGAACTAGGGTGTTTTTACTCAATGAATAGAGTGGAACCCCATGTCACACTAGGGTGCGGGTCCTCAACTACTAGAGTGGAACCCCCATCAATATGGGTGTGGGTCCTCTACAGTTACATTCTGATTGGAAGCCCCCTTTTTGCAGAGTGTATGGGTCATCATGACACAATAATGGAACCCCATATCATCATGGGCGTGAGAACTCTATGAATACTATCATAGAATAACCCACCAGACATACTAGGGCGTAGGTCCTCTACTTCGAGTTTGTTCCCACTTGACTGTGCGACACAGTGATGAGGAATGGGTTGACTTACAAAGTTGCTTCTTGGTTGACGTGTGAGATGCCGGAATTATTGATGTACTTTTGGAACTGTTGGATACTCTTCTTCTTTAGATCAGCTATGAGATGGAGATCCCATTTTTCTATCATTGGGGTTTCTTGTGACTTAACACACACACACACACACACACACATATATATTCTTATGTATACATACCATTGGATTTGGTTACTCTTCTTCCATGAGAGGCGAAGACACATGGGGTATGACATGTGATTTCCGTGTTTATATTCTCATGGTTGGATGAGTATACTATCCCACTATATGTAGAAAAGACTCGATGTGTAGTTCATCTACTCACTATATCGGGGCCACAACGCTTGGAAAATGTTACTCTCTACTGGGTTGAGTTGAGCTATTCTCTTTGACTATATATTTCATCCACTGTCTTTATTTCATGTTGTATCTCATAATTTCCCCCTTCATATTTTGGGTAATCCTACTGGGTATGTATATAATCACCCATGTATGGGATTTTCCTACACGTGTCATGTCTTATGACAATGACAGGCAGGTTGACGGTGAATTCAGAGGAGCTTAGGGATACCTGGTAATTTGGACCACATAATGTGGTTGTAGCTTATCATTCATGATTTGGGATATCTGAAAAGTTTATTTTAACCTATTTTATCAGGTTGGGACAGATTTTAGGTTGGGCGTGTATTTTCCCATTTACTATTCATTTTTCATAGTAATACTCTTGTACACCTAAGAGGTTATGCATTCTTGGTTTATTTCATAGATTTTTTGAATTATTTAATATTTATATATGTACTTATACATGGAGATGGATGTGTGTGTTCATGCAATTACTTAGGAAAAGGCCTCCCCAGGTTAGATATGCCTTTGGTGTTGGTCTCCACCCCCTGTCCTATGGAGGTGGGATTGAGGTAGTTGCAGCTCTAGCCTCAGATTGGGTCAGATCATGAAAAATATCATATATATTTATTTCCAAATAAACATCCTATAAAATAGAGTTTAGGTTTTACCACACCGATATGGAAGTATTCATCGAAGGTTTTTTTTTGCATAGATTATCAACATGTTTAAATTAAAGTTAGAAAATAAGAAATTATAATTTATATTATTAGTAAACACCACTCTTTTAAATATCTTACTCAAATTATAAATACAATAATTCTATTCATGATAACTATTATTCTCATAAGGGAAAAAATGTTTTCCTAGTGAGATATTTTGAATAGGTCTAGATGGGGGGGGGGTGAATAAACCATTTAAAACATTAAAAAAATAAATTAAATAGTGATCAATATCAGAGTTAAATATAATTTTAAAATTAATGTTAATAAAATAGATAATATAGAAATATGAAAAATGAAATGAAATGAAAAAAATAAATTTAATAAACAATAATTTTATAATAGTTTTAATCAATGTGATCCTACATATACTCTTTACTCCTCTCTTCTCCATAAGAGAAATGATACCCATAGAAACAAAAATTACTTTTGAAAGTATGTGATAAGATTTTATTGACACTTCCTTTTGCACACCTAGAGGGAAAACCGGAAAATCCAAACCTAACTTTATACAGAAAAATTAAAAACTAGAGAACAATATGAATTTTAATGAGACTCATAACCCAATAAACATACCATTTTTGTGTAAGGTATAACTGAAAAAAATTATTTTTACAAGGTAAACGAATAATCTAAAAAATAAATAAAAATCATGAACAAATAAGAAAAATACAACTATGAAACCAAATTTTAAAAGAATAAAATCAAAATTTCATTAAATTTTGATTACTTTAGTAATAATATTTCATGTTTAAGCTGATCGAAATAGTAGTATAACAGTCATAGTAGCAGACATTTTGACACTTTTGAATCTATTGTGAATGTATCACATATCATCTTTAATATTTATCCAATTCCTTTGAATATATTATATAAATAATTCTCGACAATTAGTTCATAATATCCATGATTATCTTAATGTGAATATTCCCATATTTTGATCCAATCACTGGATATTTAAAAGGGTTTCCTAAAATATCTATAATCCATGCAAGAAAATAATAGAGACTCAAAAGATATATATATATAAAATAAAATTAAATAAAAACAATATTTTCATAAGATACACTTTTTTAAGATATAAAAATGTGTAACAATTATTTTTATAAGATAAAAAATCTTTGTGATATAAAGGTTCATATTTGTAACAACCCAAAATTTTATAAATAATATTCCATTTGTGATTGAATTAAATGCCCTATTATGTATTACAGTTATAGAAAACACATAAAATTATTTGGTTTTATTAAATGCCATCATATTTAAAAGAACATTAAGAATCATAACCATTGATAATATATACATTTAACAATTCTCATATTATTAGTATAAATATAGGTTTTTGATGAATCCAATCGACACAAACAACGGAAGTGATGGCCTTGACCAGTAGGATCATACCCTATCAAGCCCATTTATTAGAGCTTACAAGAGAGATATAAACATTTTGATTTTCTCTTGACTAAGTCTAAGATGATATCCAATAACTAAATCATGATAGAAATCATTTATGAGAGAAGTTCAAGATCATTTATATCACCACCCAAACCATGTATGCCAAACCACCACATGAAAATATCACCATTGGACACCTTACACTTATGGATTTTTATAATGTAATAAAGGGCTATATATCAAGACCATAATGATATGAATATTTATATTATATATAATAATAAATATATTTACCTCTTATTATCATTACTTTATAAAGGTTTTTTTATTTTGATGTAATAAAAAAAGTAGTATTTTTTGTAATATGAAATTTCAACAAAGATATTACTTTTTGAAGAATTTATGAATTTTAAAAATAAATGATTTATTAATAATTTAATATAATTAAATAATAATTATTAAATATAAATGATAATATAATTTTAATGAAGTTAAATGTAAATTGTTATAAGGGTTCAAAAATTGTTATTGTCGAAAAAACCAACACTTCTTAATAAATGTCGATTCTTGTTTTAACAGTGAAAATTCACAACGTTAGAAAATTATTTTAATACAATAAATATTATTTTTGGAATAATCATATTGAAATTATCCAACGGTTAATTTTTTATAATTTTATGATAATGCCCAATTTTGTGGGTTAAATTTAAATACGTTATAAATAAACGGTGTGTTATAACATCATAATGACCCAAAAGTGATGTAATAATTGTTATAAATTGTATACATGAACAAATAATGGTTTCCAATTTAAATCAATATATTTTTAGGTTATTTTATTATTTCTATAAATCCCTTATGAATCCTCCAAAACCTATATTATATCTTAAGATTTTAAAATCAATTATTTGTAAACATGACTCACTTCCACATCACTAAGGGTAATATTTTCTTAATATCAATATTTTTCTTTATAAAATATTTTAAAACACTCATATTTTATAGAAACCATGTTAGAAAAACATGGGAAAGTTTGTGTTTTTGATTAATTTATTATATAGTGTCTAAAACCTAAGTTTGGGAAATAATAAAGAACTACCTTCTCTTTTCCAATATAAATCAACCCATGATACCATTAATATTCACTCAAAAACTTTTATAATTTTCTTAATCTATGATCACATCTATATATTCATCCCAAGGTTCCCCCAAGATCTCAAGAATCTTCTCCCAAGCTTTTTGGATCACTTTATCAAGGTAAGTAAACACTCTCTTTTCTTTTCAATTTAAGCACGTTCTTTATATTTTGCCTTTTGAATCTCAATTAGTTATGTTTTGATACCTTTATAAATATAAATATAATTTCAAATTTATTCCCTAAAAATTATAGATCATTTATAAACTCTCATTATAGAATTTACCTAAACTAGTACTTTGCTGAAATTTAGTAAGGGACCTCTCTCTCTCCATTTCAATTCAAGCACCTTATTTGAATTTACCCATTTGAATCTCAATTGGTTATGTTTTCAAGAATTTATAAATATATCTAAACTATCCAATTGTTTTCATAATAATTAGATATCATATATCACCTCTCATTATAGCATTTACCTAATCCGTTACTATGTTGAAATATAGTAAGGGACCTCTCTCTCTTCTTTTCAATTCAAGCACCTTATTTGTATTTAACCTTTTGAATATCAATTGGTTATGTTTTCATGAATTTATAAATATCCCTATACTATCAAATTTATATCCTAATATTGAGAGATAATTTATCCTCACTCATTATAGTATTTACCTAAGCCGTTACTATGCCGAAAATTAGTAAGGGACCTCTATCTATTCTTTTCAATTCAAAAACCATATTGGTATCTAGCCTTTTGAATACCAATAGGTTTTTTTGTCATAAATTTTTAAATATCCATATACTATCAAATTTTTTCCCTAATAATAAGATACAATTTATCCCCTCTCATTATAGTATTTACCCAAGTCATTACTATGTCAAAATTTTGTAAGGGATCCTTTCCTTATCCTCTTTATTCAAGCTTCTTCTTCATTTTATTCATTTTATTTCCAATTATTAATATTGGGATATGTTTTAAAAAAATAAAATTACTTCCATTTTTATTTCAAGATGGAAATAGAGCAATTTAAATCTCATTAAACCATTTTATGAATCTTTAAATACTTCTATTATGCTGTCGAAATTTAACTGTGATTTTTCTATGTCAAACCATTGTATTGTGAATTCCATTGCTATTTCCATTCAAGGGTATTCACCTATACATACCTATAGTTATTTTATTTTCTAATTATGTGTATTTATTACAAAATCATTTATTATTAAATTAAATGTGATGAAATATGATCCTTTTAGGAATGATCTATGTGGCACACTTATGCATGTATATGATATGAAAGTGATAGGTGTGCCCAGAATTATTTAGAACTCCAACGTATTGGGTAATGTTTTAGTCACATGAGGAATAATTTATGGGATTAGGTAGTGTAACTAATCCATTATGTAACTTTTTACACCATGTTATGATGTCTTGGAAGTCATCCTTAACCCATGTTTATGATGTCACGTTTAAAATTGTTTCCACTTTCCCATATTGACTTCATGTTATCATGCAATATCTAGCCTATTTATTCATGTTTATGATTATAAATCCTTTAATTTCCCATTTAAATTATTATTGTATAAATTTTAATACTTTATTCATGTTATGTTTTGTTTATTCCATTAATGGGATTTATATCTCACCACTTTCTTATGTATATCCCTAGGATATCTTATGCAGTTTTAAAAATGATGAAGAATTTTGAGCATGTTAAAGAAGTTTTCAATAATTTTAATGTACCCCTATTTTAAGTTGTTATGTAATGTACCTAATTACATATATATACAATAATTTTCTATATTTTGGGTTTTATTATGTCTATTTTTATGTAATAAATCATGAATTAATGTCTAATAAAGATAAGGGATTTCATAGTAAGATGCAATTTTTAGTGTAAAATTGTATTTTGAAAGTGTATAAATTTTTATTTGGAAGATTATACCTTATTTCATAAGTTTAATTTTAATTTAATACGGGTATACCTTATTTTGGAAAATTAATTTTAATTTTGGAAGGGTTTACCTTTCTTATCTAGAAAGGTAATCAGACTGTTTGGAAGGTTGATCAATTAGTTTTTGAATGTAAACCAATAATTCATAAAAGTAACATATAAGTTTTTAAGAGTAAAAAATCAGTTCATAAGTGTAAGTTACAATGAAAAAAATTGAAAAAATATTTCATAAAAGAAAATATAAATGTTATAAAATTAAACTTATAGTTCAGAAGAGACATTTAAAAACTCTCGAAGAGTAAAAAAATATTTTATAAAAGTAAAATTCTTGTCAAAAAATAAAAAAAAATAATAAACCAATATTAAACTACAAATACTAAAAACAAGAAATACCTAAATAATAAAAAAATACAATATTCAACAATGCTATGATATATTATAATTGTGAAATTTTGATATTATGATTTATTATAAACATTTGTGGTATTGTAATATTCCAAACATGAAAATAAAAAATCAAATAAACTTAAATAATAAAAAACCCCATCACTCAAATTTATAATGAACACAAAACATAACTAAGTAATCCACAGGATAACTTTAAAAATTATTCCACCAAGTTTTAACCGAAAGGGTTTCACTTAAACCATGGTGGGATCATTTAACCATGGAGGAATCATAAGATATGGGGTGGTTTTAACATGACATGGTGAATCTATACCCTAAATCCCCAAGATAAGATTGATGATATAAGAAGAACAACACCACAATAGGGACAAGATAATATAAGGAGGTTTGCCCTAGTTCCAATGGTTAAAAATCACCTTGGAAACCCTACTTAATTGAACCAAGACAAAGATAGGGGAGGGAAAAAATTTCTTATCTTAACTAAAAACTATAGAAAATTTGGTTTAGAGATAACCCCAAATTGGTTCAATAGATATGAAGGGGAAAAAATACTATATACTTCTATTTTGGGGAACAATAAAGACTAACTTAATCATAATGTGGTGGGACAATGGTGAAACCCCTCACTAGTGTGTTTATCATGTTAAACATTCATGTCACCATTGTTTTATATTTGATTTCATTTTATTTTATGGTATTTTAAATTGTTAAAAATTTTGGTTTTGTATTTTTAAATAATGTAAATTTATTTATATTGTATAGTTATCAAGAATATTCGTGGGGGGGGGGGTCATCTAATGAAACTTATGATGACACAAACAAAGGGAAATTTATATCTCATTTTGTTATTTCATAGTTTACTATGATTTATTGGTACACAGGTTGGGTATAAACCTTGTGAAATCCAAAAGATACTGTATAAGTCTCTTTTAATATTGGAGTGTTAGTGCATGGCTTGAACTGAGTTAGTATAAACTCTACGGGTGATTATAGACCAACGCTCTAGTATTTAGCAACAAAATTTTTCATGGTGTGTGCATAGTTTGGTAAATTGTGTGAGTGTGTTTTTATTTTCCAATGTGATTTTCATGGTTAGAGAATAATTTAACTAACCATTGATCCTTACTAGGCGAGTTTCCCAATATTACTTAAAAGTGGTTTTCTATATTTTTCTTTCTTGGTTTATAAGGATTTACCCCATCTCTTTCTTATCCTATTCAGATGACCCCATATATTATGGGAGTTATCCCTCCCTTATTCCTCCATTTTATATCCCCATCCATGCTAATTACAAGTATTTTATTCTAGGTAATCCATCCATTACTATTTTTTATCTCTTATCTATTCTCCTACACCCATTTATATTTAATTTTGTTATCTCATGTAAACCCTAGGGGATTTCTTGTCTGATATTAGGGTTCAGGGTGGGTTATAAATTTAGTTTTTGGTGTCTAGGGCTTGTAGATGGCATTTTATTACTTTTTAAATCCTTAGAAGGTGAAGAGTTTGCAATTGTTGTGGCTTGGTTAAACTTTACTGGTGGTAGTTTTTTTGAATTTCCCTTAATTTACATATCTTTTAATTATTTTTGGTTTTAAATACCTTATTTTGTTTAATTAAATCAATATTTGGAAGTTATTATGGGTTCCTAAAATGTTCTGAGGACTTTAACCCTTGTCATAATGGTGTTTAATAGTTTTTCATAGATTTCTGAAGAGTTATTTTAATTCAAAGTTCCTTGTAAATGTTAATAAGGTTTGTTAAAAATGCATTGGATAATTTTTTAATTAGACCATATTTTGGTTTATAATTCAGTGAAAATATGGTTTTCATGAAATTATTTAAAATGTATTAATGTGTTTTGTGTTATCAAATGGTTCTAAATATGATTTTTAATGGTTGGTTTCAAAGAATTTTTTACAAAGAGATTTTAAATTTATGAAACCATGACTGATAATACCAAGTTAGTTTCTAAATAAAAACTTATTATCATCTTCATTAAAATGAGATGGTTTGAAATTATGATTCACTCATTTTTTGAGCCCCACGTTTTGTATTTTCTTGTATATACTTTTTCCCAATGTGGGATTTTTCTTATTATTTATGCTCATGTTTGAATGAGATTAAAGGGGATTGTTTCTTGAAAGGATATAAGAGGTGAGATAATGTTTATTTAATATTATTATAAATTGTTTTATGTGATGATATCACGATATTTTGTTATCTCACCTCTATTGATTGATGTCATATAAATCCTAGGAAGATAGTAGATGATTAGTATGAGTGATAAATCCTAGTTTAGATTATGTTCCAGGTAAGGGTAAGAATCATGGAAGTCACGTTCTCATGGATGGATTATTCCTCATAGTTTCTTCACATAGTTGGGATGATTATAAAGCCTAACTAGTTCTATGAGACTATAGGGATGTAATTTTTTATAGGATTTCCTAGGTTTCATGTCACCAGTTCAGGACTATATTACTAGAGCCTTAGGAAGTTTCCAAAGTCACTTAACTCTTATAAAGGATTACATAGGGGATTTCATTACACATTTTGTTCATATCCCCGAGTACGGATTGATTTCATTGAACAATTACTGATTTTTTATGCCTCATTGATATCCTTGGTTCTTGATCATGTTCATATTAATTTCAATTTTTTGTTTTTTATTGTTAAAATTTATTTGAAAAATGGTTTGGAAACCTATCAAATAATTTTAATTCTAAATAATAAATGCACAACCCAAAAAGGAAATTTAAAAAAGGGTCTCAAAATAAAAACTTCATGAGATACCTCACAAACATGGATCTTGAATTAATAAGAGAACAACCAAATCATTATAATTTAATGTTATAGAATAAAAAATAATCATAAAAATTTCATCAATCAGCCCAAGGTCATACATATCATATAAAAAACAATATTATAAACCAATTTTGGATATTGATCATGCATATGTTACTCAGATTCCTATACACATTCTTCTAAGATATTGTTCCACCATATGAAAAAAACTTAGGGAATAACATTCCTTAGAAACAAAATTTTATTATAGTTTTGAATCCCAACATTCCATTCCTCAAATTTCGTGTCATCCCCAACTTTTAGATCACCCCAGTCAATGTCACAAGATTCATCATGAAGATTCCAATGAAGTTTCAACTTGTAGAAAACAAAATTGATTTAATCTATCCATGGAAGAAATTAAAATCAATATAAAGCTTCACTAAAACGATCTATCACATTGAAAGTTTTAAATATTAGGGATAAATATTAATCCTATGACCAAAAATTTACTTTTCATGATGAAGAGATACATTCAAGGACACATTATATCTAATGTCAAACTCAAAAGGCAACATCCTATAATTATCATTAGGCTTATGATGATTCTAAATTTCCTTCATCAACTCATGAACCACCTTCACATTTTTTATAATACCATGCACTAATTTTATTCTAATAAATACTGACTCTCAAATGTAGAACAACCAAAAAAATATCTATAAGTTGTTCCATATAATTATTCAAAGTGAGAAATAACAATTGTTGAGTGATACCTATTACAATTCAAAAACGAAAATAAGGGTATGTGATTCACTCACATACCTCAAAAATATTGAACCAATTCATGCAAGAAGTCTTCCAATTTATGGATAGTTATCTCTATATAACCATCTATATGTGGATGAATTACTATACTAAGGCATAATAGAGATCCAAAAGTATACTAGAGACCCTTCTATAACTATTAGGTTAAATAAGGATTAAGACCATAGATGAGCATACTCATAACCCTATAGAGCCTCAAAATATCGTCCATTTATTTCCTCAAGATAACATCTATTAGGCTCAAATACATAATCATCAAGAAGTGTCTTGAATTCCTAAAAAAAATACATGATCAAATAGATAGAATAAAACCCAACCCTATTTTTTGGTAATCCAGTCATGAAATCCATCAAAATGTTGGTTCACTTCCATTGAGGGGTATTCAGTCATTAAGGCTACCCACTAGAAACATGATATTCATCATTCACCTTTTGGAAGACTAAAAATTATAATTTAAACAATGAGACTAAAATCTTCATTCCTATAAATTAAATCCAAACCCTTCGGGAATGATATATTTTACCCGAACTAAGATGCATCATCAAGTTCGATTTATAAAACTCATGGAGAACCACCTCATCCACTATTGATGGAATAAAGATCCTCCACTAGAACGACACTTAATGATGACCACCCTTAGACTATCCATTAGGGGTATCCCTACAAAAAACATGACCCTACCAAACATCCACCTCAGAATACTAACTAAGATTCTTTTACTTACAACACCAAGTATGATTACACTATCATTTGGTAGATACACCATATACTATAAACTTATTACATATCAAGACACAATGGGGAGAGATCCTCTATCACTCTCCAGACATCCCAAACCTCAATAAAAATTCTACTAGGTAACATAATAATCATCTCTTTTGTAAAAAAAATATCACTCTACCGGTGCATTGGAAATATTGAATCCATAATATATCAAGAATTCCATCCACCATAACTATCACAAATTTAAATCATGTTGAGAGAGAATATACGTAAAAATATTATGATTTTTGAAAACCATATAATTATCATCGATGATATAGTGTCTCCACAATATCAATGAAAATAGATCCATGACAATATTGAGGTCATGGGTAGTATATTTATGTTAATGGGGTTATAAATTTCCATACACATAGGAGATGACTACTCTTTCCTGTATAAAAACACAATCCATGATATGGTGCGAATCATAATAGAAAACCTCAAATATGGATTCTTCTTACGGTAAATAAATAACTAGATCATTAACTATTTTCTACTTCAGATACTTATAATAATCCTCACACTAGTTGGTCCACATTAAGGCTCGATCTTTTCTAGTTAAGTCATTTAGATGAGTAAAATTATGATAAAAATAAAAAATAAAATACAAACCACCTATAGTATCCTATGAGACTAATTAAACTCTGATCCCTGATAAAATTATCAGGGAATATATAAGAAAAAAAAAATCCTTAACTTTGAAGGATCTATAACCACTCCTTGTTAAACCATGACATTCCCCAATAAATTCATCTCATGTTTCAAAAAATTTACACTTAGATAGCTTCCAATACAACTAATGATGTTGAAGAACACTGAAAATAGTTCATAATTACCATGAAAATGATTGGTATTTTCATGAAACCAAAAGGAATTACCATAAACTCATAGTTCCCATAACAACATCTACAGGAAATGTTTTGAATATTCTCATCTTTCAGCCTCATCTGATGACACCTTGAACACACATTGATATTTGAGAACCAGCTATATCTCTTTAGATAATTGAATAGATCATGAATCTATGAAAGGAGATAAAATTTATTCACTATAAACAAATACAAGTGATGATACTAAATACAAAATTAAAAATTAACATTTGTATTCTTTGGGAATAAGATTAGATCATCCAAGTGATACACTATATCAAAAGAAATCATTCTATAAAAGATCATATACCTAAATCCACAATGCTAATAACTTAGAAGGTTTTATCCTATATAGAAAACAAAAATCAAAGGGACACCCTAAAATAATTCCATCCTAAACATGATTTCATGTCAAAGAAGTAACATTGTATCCATATTAGTAAAAACATAAGGTTAATCTTCTAAAATGATTGGAATTACATTTTAGTGACCCTCTACTAAACTCAATATCTTATTGGTCATCATAGAAGATGAGGGTTCAATATGTATTTGGAAAATTTGATAGTCCAAACAACTAGTGAACATGATATACTCACCATTAAAATAAATGAATATAACTATCCTCTTAAACCAATCAAATATGGCATATAAAAAATATTATCATTCTACGCAAAGGAAGAAATTATATGACTGTATTAAAAAACATATGAAATCCCCTAAAGGTTGATGCTTTCCTAATATCATATCATAATCTCTATATACATCATACATGCTAATTCAACCTCCAAATGGAGTAGTAAACACTAAAGGAACTAGAAATATATCCACCACATTTCCTAGATCTTGTACTAAGGTTGGTGCAATGATGGAGTGCATAGCTCAAAAATCAAAAAAATCATACCCCATGTATGAAATAGATAAATGGAAATTCAGAAGATTCCAGGATAACATAGAACTAGAAACACTATCATGTGCATCTGACTAAATCCTTCTATATAACCCCACTTGAACTAATGTCAAACACCTCTATAATTTTACACTACCATTTATCTCAGAGGATGAGGGGCATCATAAGGCTACCCTCTATCGATATAGTCTTCAATATACTAACCAAATCTAATAGAACCCTACTGATACTACTTCCTCAGATGAAACTACTATAATGGATTAATCTAAAGTGGGTTATTGACTCCATTTTGACTATTGAGGATGGTTAAATACTAAATCTTCAGATAGATATTACCTCTAAAATAAAGGGAAATAATTATTAATCTCCTAATAGTGGTCCAAGAACTGAAAAATCTATTGAAATGTGATTAGGGTAACTGAATCCGACTCTCTCTTATTTGAAACTTTGATTGAATTGGTACTTTAAAACTTATTCTCACATCACTAATCCTTGGGAAGTTTGGAGAAGTTCAATAATATGGAAAATCAGTTTGATATTTCATCTTCAAAATAACCTTTGTCATTTCCAACACATTATCAAATATTGGTAACATAAATTTGGTGGCCTAACACTATATCTCTAGATTCAATGCCTCCTTGAATTTCATATCTCTATATTCTTCATCTAAAATGAGTTTTTATTCATATAAAATGAATTTCTTGTTTTAAATTCCAATCAACCATATGCCAAAACATCCCTAGATAATAGAAGTCATCTCCTACCAACATGCATCCAGTATAGTTAGGAAATAAAATGAGCATAATTTAATATTATATCTTTTCCCATAGAACTTATCACTCATAAAAACCACCAAGGAATAAAACCCACCATCGATGACTATATCCTCACAAAATACCAGCATCCAATAGAATAAATTTATCCTTCATATAACTGATCAAACTAAAATAGATTTCCACTTCCTCCAACTGCACCTCAATGTCCTGATCTAAAATAGATCCCTCATAAATCTATATTCTATAACACACAAACTCATGTATCATATTAATCTTGGAATAATCCTCGCATACCTCAAACCACTGTCAATTTTATTGTGAATTCTCTTGTATGTAACTAGAATAAAATTGATGGGGATGATAAATATGAAAAATCCCTGAAAAATAGAAAAATATTTAGGACTTCATAAACTAGGAATATTGAATCCTTATAATAATTATTATTGATTTATCCTAATTACCATAATCTACCTTATTTAATCCCAGGAATAAAAAATTATGATGATTGATTCTTACCTAGGTCTATACCCTGTAAGTAACATCACATTGCCTATTATGTTAAGTAAAATTAAGATCCATTCATTAGATCAAAGGGGGACATAATCACCAATATCATAGGCAATCTACCTTGCCAGCATCATGTACTAAGTTAAACTAATACTATTTCCATAAAAAATCATTCCATCCTCACCAGTACATATCCCCACACACTATCCTATATCAAAAACCAAAGAATTGATACCACTCTATCACTATCCACCCCCACTAGTACCCCTACTAGGGTATCATATATGACATGGGTGTCCCCCAAAATTGACCTCTAATAGGCCATAGTTTGGTGACTAGCATTGATGGTATAAAATACCAAATATGGGAGTCATTAAACTAAAAATTACCATTAAAGAAACTGAATCTCATAACAATCTCCAAAATAAAAAAAACTAATCCTAATGTAGGTATTTTCTTATAAATAAATACTAAAAAGTGGAATACTAGGATAAATTCCTACTATAGTGACTCACAGACACCAACAAACCTTAAATAACCTCCATGAGATACTAAATTCCATCTCAATCACTAATCCCTCCCATGAGCCATATATATATATATATAAATTTATATTGATCATGGGACTAAATGTACAATCAGTAGGATCATCCCTAAAGCCTCTTGTAAGAATATGTGAGAAGAATATTAAATACCTAGTGAATAAAAAACAAAACTACCAAAATTAGTGTATCTATGTTCCTAACCACACCAAGTCTCACATACCAAATATCACAAAAAGTTATATAATGGTTTGTTAAAGACATATATCTTCCAATGGCCTGAAGGCCTTCATTTTTTATTGATTATGATAATCCACCATTCATGGGGTGAGGTGGAACCCTTAAACGACCCGTAGGGGTAAGTATTACATGACCCATAGGACTTAGAGGAATTCATTGCTCGTAGGCTTCAAACATTACATACAACCTAGACTAACTACTTGGAACTGCTCCTCCCCAGCATCTTCAGCATGAAATCAGCTCACCACCTTCGCATGGTTGTTCGGCTAGGCTTTCCCATGCATGCACATGCTTTTCCCAATGGAAGGTGCCATAACGTCTCATTCTTGTAATCCGTTTAGCTTCTTCTATGGTGAAAGATCCTTGCTCCTCCTCCTTCTGAAGCTTGATCCTTGTAGGTTCTCTAGTTTTCATCTTCACTTAAGGTGACCCAAAGGCCTTGAGGAGGCCTGAAGACCTTACTAACCCAAAGGCCTGGGTGGCCCGAAGGCCTTAAAGGAATCGAGGAACAAATCGGTGGCCCGAAGGCCAAAATAGGGGAATATTCCCGGCTGCTACCTTGCCAAACAATGCCTTCTACAGTTCCCACTACTATACCTACTACAATTATGCACAGTTCCAGCTACAATACTTCTATAATACATGCTACAGTACTAATACAGTAACCCGGAAATTAGCCTCCGCATGGATTTGATCCTGAGTCTCCTGGATGCACTTAAGAAGTCCTCACCAACTGGGATGAGGCTCATGTACTATTGAAAACATATATATAGTAGGGTAACCATATTAAACATTCCCACTAGATTGGACTTCCTAAAGCATGATTTCACAAGTCCTGGTGTTCACATCCCCTACATATGTTATACCATACTTCCATGTAAGCACATCACCACCATATACACATAATCACATCTATAACCACACACCATAACCACACTAACATTATGTACCCATAATCACAAATTAAAAAATGAGGCCCATTACAACCTGTGTAAATACAGACTATACATTAATCCATTAAAAACTTTGTATACATAATCATGTGATAAACCATAATCCATTATAACCTAGATACAAACACACAATATATGTCATAATTGTGACCATTACATCCCATATGAGTACACATCCTATAATCTTAATCTATCACACCCTAGATATGCACACAAAATATACCATATATAGATGAAAGTGCATATTAGGCATAACAGTCATCGATCTATATCCTAAACAACTTAGATGTTGGAAAAAATCCTGGAACCCAAGGATATGTTTGGGGCCCATATAATTAACCAAATAAGGGGGTGTACTGAATGAAATAACAAAGCCTAATAATTATATTATCACAAAAAACTATTCTAAGGGAAACTATCCACCCTTTAAATAAAATAATAATATTACAACATTAATTCTATATTAATATTAAAATAAAAATATAAATCCAAGGTTCTTTTATTCAAAATATGAATCTTTAGTCACCAAAACCCTGGATCATTACTTCCTTTAATGTTCAACTGGTTCACTTAATCATTTACTAGGTCATTCTTAAACTATCATAATATATACTCATTAGCTAATTTTTTAATTTTTTACCATTCTATAATTCTTTAGTGCTAATATATAGATACCTTATTATAAATAAAGTTAACATCACAGATAAACCCAGAAAACAAAATCCATAAAATAAGAAAAAAGTTTTTAACCACCACCACTATATCTATACAAACACTACAACTTCATCCCCAACTCATTTCAATGATAACCATACCATCCCATTAGCATCCACATTAAACTGGCACAAAAAATATCAAAACAAAGCATCCCTCACCTTTTCAACCCACTCAAAATTATGTTTTTATTTAAAACATAGTAAGGGGTATAATATTGTAAAATATATGGTATAAAAATCATAATACCTTCAGTAAAAAATTTCAATAAATAATAAACACTACTTTGAAAAATTAAAACAATATTAAGGAAAATAAGGATGGAATATAGGCAACCACTGATATTTATTACATCAAATATAACCTTTTGTTACCCTATTTAGGTTATTAATTTATTATGAATATTTTTAGAAACCATCAAATATGTTAATCCAATGAACTCTAGTAGTGTTTAAAATATAAACAAAATCTAATCCAAGATATAACATATTTAATAAGTCTAAGAAATTACATTGAAAATTGATAATCACATGATAAATAACCCTTTCATCTAATCAACTTTAAGTTACATAAAAATTTAGATATAATATTTAATTAATAAAATAAAAACAAAAAACTCCCACAAAATCCATGAAATAACATAATCCAATTACATAAAAATGATTATAATCTCATGAAAAGAATAAATATCTATTTAATTCGATAATTTTTTGGTTAATTATATTCATTATATTTATTCCTAATCTTCACCCATTAGAAAAACAAAGAATGATAATACCAAAATCACATATAATAAAATAACATACATATAGAATTCCATGCCTCAATATGAAGCCTCAATGATCACCTAACATGATGGTATTAAAAAGGAGAATAATAATATAAATCCTATTGGGGAATCCATGAACCCTAAGGTTATCATCCTTAGTGTAACATTCATCAATCATCATGTAGTAATATGAAAAATATATATAATAAGACTACCATGGCTTGGTGAAAAATAATTAGAGAAAAATAAAGAGAAAAGAAAAAGAAAAAAAGAGATACATTGGATAAAAGGTAGTCATTTCATAAATGTTTGATGAAAAAAATCATAAGAGAATTTAAAATTCAATCACAAATACCAAGGCTCAAGAGAAGGATAAAATTGAATGAATTTTATAGGAACCCTAAATTAATAGTTAAATCATGAAAACACTATTCCAAAACAAGATAATGATTCTTTATGCTCAAAAAATTCTAGATCAGAAGATTTTAGTTCAATATACCCATATATCCCCCCTTTTAATCAAATACAATCACTATTTTTCGAAGAGAATAAAGAGGTTCACAACATGTACATATTGATCACACCACAAAGCTCATGTAACAACTTGAGATTTCACAATTTATTTTCCTTAAATAAACATTGTGTTTGATAACTTTCATCACATGAAACACTGAACCTAAAAAAACCACAAAACATTATATAACTATTGAAATATACACGTTGAATTGGATGGTAAATATAAAAGGAACTAAATTATGAAATATATATAAAAACAAAAATAAATGTAAATTTTTGGTAATAATAATTTGATAAAATTAAATTAGTATAGATAAATAAAAAACAATATCATGTTATGCATAAAATATAGTTTCTTGAAAAATTTCCCTTTCATGCACTATGAAGTTAATTATATCATTGTTAAATTGTGGTTTAAATAGAAAATATTGATAATATATGAAATAAAATAGGTTAATATCCATCCAATAATTATTACTAGAATTGGGTTTAGTGAATATATATATTATTTTTATGATGATTTATATTTTATAAATATAAATTATTCATTTTATAAGTAATATTAGTAATAATAAATCATTTTAAAACTAACTACCTAAAACAGACATACCAAAAGGGAAACAAATTATCTATAAGTGATAACTTATTTTTTATTAACCATTTACTTATAACTCATCATAATTTTGATTCATAACCTTAATAACATCTAAATAATTTCATTTTACTTTTATGTTAATGATATAATAGAAAAATAATATATTCTATAGCCATACTCACACATAGATTGTAGCATGTTATTGTTGGGTTGGTCTAACGACCTACATGAAAAATTATATAAATTTATATAAATAATGGATTTGAAAACATAATATTGGATATTAATAATTAATTTTTTTTGTTTTTAATGGTAATATAAACATTTACCTCATCAATTACTACAGCACCACCCGTTCATTATAAATTATCGAAACAATCTCGTCACCAACCTCATCATCGCAAATAATAAATAAAATAATTAACAAATAAAATTATAAAATTATAAATAATTATAAATAATAAATTTTATTATCTTTTATGATATAGGAATTATGAACTTTTGGATAATAATGAATAAAAACACTGTGATTATGAAACTAATTAAAAATTACAAAAATTACTCACAACCGATACTGAAAATAGATAATAACTAACTAATATAAATGCATTGAAACATTATAAATTAAGCTTATACAAGTTTACAAATATGAATAATTTTATAAAATATACGATTAAGATAACTATTTTTGTTATATAGTAGATTCAAGTTCTTTATAGGAATTCAAGAAATAAGGAAAAAAAATTTTGTCTCAAAATTTCACCCTTTGAGAAATATTTATTATTATACACCATGTTTTTTTGGAAGGGTATATATAATAAACCATTAATATTTTTTTATAAATATCCTATAATTATTAATCATATTTAATGATTTATTTTGAATCATATCATTGAAGGGTTTTTGGATCAAATGTTTCTAAGGATGTAATGGGTTTGTTGTATAAAATTTAAATTCCATAAGACATGTTTGTTATTGCACACCATAATTTCCTTTTATTATGTATCCACAAACCTACTTACTTAAATTATAATGAATATATTTCACCATATTATTATTGAATGTAAATTTCATTTTATTTCACTATCATGTTGTTTTTATTCTTATGTTACCATTATAGTAAGGCTTTTTGTTAACTCAACTCTCTTTATTGAGTTAAAATGATTTTTCTTGAACTTATTCATTCCAATATTGGTTTCATCCACCATAATATTTTATTTAATTATAAATTATCTTCCTATTTTTGGGAAAATTACCTTTTAATTTTGATCTTTTATGTTGATGAAATTTCCTTTTTCAGAACTATATCATTGTTGAGAATAATTCCCATCCTCTTTAATGAGGGTTCCCATCTTTGACCATATTTTCATTCCCCAATAATTTTCTCCTTTATAATTGGAAACTTATTTATGGGTTATCTCATGTGACTCACATATTTCACTTGAACTATTTTAAATAAAATTATTTTTGGGTACTCTTTTTAAAATATGCTTTTTCAATAAATATATTTGAAAATATTAGAAAGTTTTTCCATCCTTTCAAAATAAAATGTTTTATCTTCTAAACCACATTTATTTTGATACTATTTATATATTTTCAAGGATATATTATTTTAGTTTAATTTTATAAGGTTAATTATTTCAAAATTTTCACTTCACCTTTTAGAAAATAACTTTTCAAAGTAACCCAAACTTCTTTTTATGATAATATTAAAAATTATTTCTAAAGACTATTTTTAATTTTTCCTTCTATGTGAAAACATACTTTCACTGAATTTTTCATTTTATATGTAACATTACCTCTAAATTTTCATGGTTTCTAATAGAAATTATTTTTCTCTTAGTTTTATAAAATATTTCTTAAAAATTATTTTAAATGATTAAGGATATTTCAAATTTCCAAATTGATTATCCTAAAACTATTAAAAAGTGAATCTCATCTAATTCATGGTCCATTAACATATATTATGCTTGATCGAGGATATTATTCAAAGGATTTCATAAAAAGTATTTCTTTAGATAGCTTATGTAATATTATTTTCTATCAATGTTATGATCCATCACTACATTTATTTTGCCTAATCATCCACCATGAATATGAGTAACTTTTATTCCAATTTACATGATTTGTGGATACCCCATCTTATATTTATTTAATTGAATGATATTTACTGAGATTAATTATATTTATTGATTGTGGAAATTATTAACATAATAGTATACACTTTATCTATATGGTGTAAATACCATATTCTTTGTTATCTAGATTTAATGGTATTTACATTGAATGTTATTGAAAATATTTTCATACCCATTAGTTTTCCAAGGGTTATTATGTTATGTTTCTTGATGGAATCTTTAATTATTTCCTTATGTAAATCCATTTGAAAAAGATATAAAACCCAGTATATTTCTATGAGATTTTTATGATGCGATGAATGATAAACATTTTCTTTCCATGGGTTCTCTATTATTTGAGGAATGAAACCCATTTTTCTTACCATAGTTTCTTTGTGATATGAAGAATGATTGATATAAAGTGGTATACATATGTATAGATGACTGATGAGTGGGGTCCTATATCACCCAACATCGCATTTGTTAAAATATTATATCTCTTAAGATAAGTATTTGTGAGTGTGTTTTAGTTTCTTGTAAGAGTGATCATTGGTGGAATGGATTATAAAAGTAATGTTCCATACAACAATGTTTATTGTATATTTGGAACATATTCTAAATTCTTATATTATTTTCCCATGGATCATGTTTATTGACTCATGTTTCCCGACTCTTACGATTCATGTCTTATTTATGCCAAAACTTATTCCATGTTGTATAGTCTATGTTTTTTTGGGTTTAAGTCTCTCATGTATCTTTATTATAATAAATTATGCATCTTATTCCCACTTTTAATGTTTGATTGTTTTCACATGTGTTTACCCTTAATATGAATTTCAACTCACATCTTTCATATATTTACTTTCCCCTAGGTTATGAAGTTGAGAATAATATATAAGAAGTATATAATGGAGTCTAGTGTGGCTCAATTATGGACAAATTTTCATAAGGGTTGTAAAATAAGTTACTTAATTGACTATTCCTAAAATGCAATAAACCTTATATTATTGAGATTGTGAGATTATTTTTATGAGATATAATATTTACCTTATGGAAATTTTGTAAAATAATGATGTTTTTTCATAGGTTTCTACTATTCAAAACATTATAAATCATAGCTAAATTTATATCCTTCTCCCTCAAACTAATCAACCAAAAAAGGCTCACATCACAGTTTATGCATCGTGACACAATGAATCATATGGATACATAACCAAGGAACTTAATAATGATGAATTCATAGAATAAAAACTCTAATAATGATATAATCAATCACTATGTTAGATTAATCAAAATTATACATAAGATCAAATTAATTATACCTTCCCACCATGATAGGACTCCCCATGCTACAACTGATCCAACATAGGATTAACTTAGATGAATTCATGTAAGATTAACCCATTATAATACCCTTACATAATAAATAAATAATATATACTAAACACCTTAATCTCATTTTATAACACACCATGCATAAAACAACATCCCAATCCATGTTTTTATAATTTTATGAAAAAAAATTTTCCAGTCGAGTGTAACCCCTCCCAAAAATTCAAACCTTATGTGATTGGTTACAATGTATCAAACTAGATTATATATATATAACAAAAATTTCAAATTGTAAACATTAAATTTCAAATTAAAATAACATTATCAAATTTAAAAATTAATAGATAAATATTTATACATTATCCAATTTTCATGTGAAGCCTAATATGGAACCATTGGTGGACGATATCCACACCCCTCCACTGATTCCTAATATGACTAGATCTCTTGGGGACCCAAGGGGAAATAAAATCAATGCTGGTTATGTTGATTCCCTATGTTCTCATCACCAACATATCTCCACTATCAAAATACATAAAGAAAATTCTAGCCCCAATTTTTGTAACTATTCTCAGACCACACATTATCAATCCTTTATAGAACCAAATGCCGATGAATAGTCATAATATAAAAACCAACAAAACTCAAATACAACTGATATAAAATCAAGACACCATCAAACCAACACACCATTAAACTATCCAAATATAGAGATGATCCACCATAAAACCATAAACCCACAAGTGATACAATAACCATAAAAAGAAACTAAAACATATGATCACCATATAATAATGAAAAATACCCCAAAAACATCATAATAAATCAATAGTATCTAAGGAGAAAAAAATTATTTCACCATCACCTAATGTGGGGGAATATAAAGATCCTTATAGTTCTAGATTCACTCATATATTTTCAATAAAAAACCTAGGAAACTAAGCAAACCTATAATGAAATAGAACTTGGTAGAATCAGTCATACCGTGCCTCTATAATAGATAGAATCATCCATCCATAGTAATAGATCACTATTAATGCAAGGAATACACTACAATCATACTAAGGGAAAGGCTTACCAAATCCAAAACAAAATAGAACCATCAAGGCCAGATCTGGGACAACCAGATACAAGAACCACTACTTTTGGATTGAACATTGAATCTTGTTAAGATCCAGTAAAAATGAATATGGGAGAAATAAAAAACAATGAGTGAGTCTATAAATTTAGATAGTACGATAAAATAGAGGAAACCAAGAACATATACATTTATGCAAGTGGAATATAATTGTGAGAACATGGTCAAAGAATAAGAGAGAAGAATGAATAATATTTTAAGGATGAAGTTTTAGGGAATCTAGAGTAGGAAAAAAATATGGAGAGATGTTAGAGTAGGAAACCAAAAATAACCCTAAAAAGATGGATGCAATAATGTGTCACCATCATCATCATTACATAAGTAGAAAAACACCACAAAATAAAAAAATTCTAACTCTCACGACTATAAACCCACACTATAAGACAAACCTCATGTTGTAACACAACACATCATGATGAAATCAATAAATACCCATTATATAGAGATAATATTTATATCATATCTTGAAAACTACACTATAAGATAAAAATAGCACTAAAATCCGATTTTCATGGGGTGATACTTTGAGAAAAAAAATCCAAACTCCTTCCCTCACCCTCAAGATTACCACTAAACACATATTTTCTCACCACTAAACAAACTGAAAAAGAGTTTGAGAAATTATCAGACCTTATATTAGATACCTCTAAAATGATTCTCATCCTAATAAATAAAAATCAAACCCGGAAATGAAATTTAGGTAAAGACCACAAAAAAACACTATGAGATACATCTCAAACATGGATTTCACTATAATAAGAGCACAACCAAATCAATATAAAGTAATGTTACAAAATCACACACATCATCAATATCTAATCAATAAAACAAAGTCCATATATATAATAAAAAAATAATTATTAATCTTACAAGTTAGGATATTGATCATGAATTTTCTACTTATATTCCCAAGCACACTCTTCTAATACACTTTTCCACCACATAACATGAACAAAAGGAATGCCATGCCCTTGAAACACCTTCAATATATAGTCCTAAATTCCAATAGTTCATCCCTTGAATGTTTCATCATCAAAAAAAATTAAACATGCCCCAATCAATTTCATGGGAGTCATAATGAAGTTACTTATGAATCTTTGACACATAAATTTTCATTATCATGATCCATCCATGTATAAGGTGACAATTGATATAAATCTTTATCGACACATTCCAACACTTATAAAGGTCTAAAAAATGAGAGATAAATATTACATACATGACTAAACCCTCCCTTACCATTATAATAATATACCTTTAAAAATATATGATCCCTAATGTCAAAATCTTGAGGCCACATCCTATGATTATTATAGGACTTCTCATGATCCTGAGCTATTTTAATCAACTCTAAAATCACCTACAACTACTTTATGATGCTCTACAACAATTATGGACTATGAATTATTAACTCCCCAACATTGGTCGAACATAAAACATATTTAGATGGTCTTCCATACCAAACTTCAAATGGATTCATACTGATGGGTGAGTGACAACTATTATTATAGTAAAACTAAACTAAGTATTGGTTCTTTACTAACATACCTGCAAAATCTAGAACATATTCATTCTACATTCCTTACAATTTATTGATAGTCTAGTCCATCTAGTTGTCATTCTATGGATGAAAATATCTGTGAGTAATAGTCACGAGCCACAAGTATACTATATACGCTTCCATACATAAGAGGAAAAATTAGGACCACAACTATTGAGGATAATCCTCAAAACCCCACGATGCCTCATAATATTCTCTAATACTACCTCGATAAAACATCCACTAAACTTGACTCCTAAATCACCAAGAAGTTATCCAAGTATGTAAAATAGTCTATGATCACCTCAATAGAATCATATCAACTTGGTGCTCATGGTAAACTGGTCATGACATCCATTTAAATTTCATACCACTTCCACTAAGGGATATACAGTGGTTGAATAATCCCACCTATAACGTGATGTTCAATATTTAAATTTTGGCATACTAACACTAGTATTTGAACACCGAGACTGGCCTTTTATTCTCTAAATAAAAAAATGAGACCATAATTCAGGATAAATTTGATCCACATTAGGATTCACTACTAAGGGAGAGATATGAAAATCATAGATAACCACCTCACACCCCACCATGGGAATGGATATCCTCCCCTTGAACAACACCTAATGATGAAAATGCTTAGACAATCCCTCAGGGGTATCCCCAAAAACAATATGATCCTAACAAAATGCCACCTTAGAATCACCAAATGAGATTCCTCACGTGATTTACCAATGATGACTAAATTTTTATTTGGTGGATACATCCTCAACCATTGACATATTCTATATCGAGATATAATATTATAATATCCTATATCAATATCTATGAATGGAAAAACTAAAAAATAGTATCACCACATGAATTCTAACCTTGAAGGTCAGTAAAAACATTCCCCTTACCTAGTGTATTGTAGATATTAAAGTAATAAATATATAATATTTCTATCCAAAATAACTATCAATAATTGAGATCGCATTGATATGATATATATCTCAAACTCATGTGATCCATGAAGACAAAAAAACATTCACAATATAGATTGTGTATCTAAAACCTCATTTTCAACACAACTGTGATAATATCAAGATCTTGGATAGCATAATTATGTTCATGGGGTAAAAAATATAGAGATCCATAAGTGATGACAGCTTCATACTGCATAAAAAACAACCTAATATAAGGCATGAAGCATCACAGAAAACATAAAACATGAATTCATCCTTTGGTAATTAAATAACTAAATCGCTAACAAACTTATCCTTCTTGCACTCAAAATAATCCTGACACTAGTTGGTCTATACAAAGTCATGATTATTTCTGGATAATTCTATCAGAGGAGTCATAATTTGAGAAAAATCAGGTACAAACCTATTATAATAGAATAAAATACCAAGGATACTCTAAACCACCATATTGTTATTATTTCTATCCACAAAACAAAAATCTAAAACACTTAAGGACACACAACTTCTTCTTGTTAATAATTTAAATTCCTAAATAAATTAACCTAATTGACCCAAAATGTACACTAAGATAGCTTCCCAAGAAACCGACGATGATAAAAAAATTTAAAATAACTCAAAGGTGATTTGAATATTCTTCTTTAGACTTGGAATACATGAGTATGTTGTCATTGAACACAACCATAAACTTACCCAGTAACCCACTAAACACATAGTTCATCCATAACATGAACATGGACGATTCATTCCTTACACTAAAAGGAACTACCGTGAACTCATAGTGCCTATAATTTCTCTTAATTTCATTCATTGGAATATCCCCATCTTTTAACCTCATATGATGTTACCCTAACCAAAAATCAATATTTAATAACTATCCAGATCCCTTTAGTTTATCAAATAGTTTTACAATACATGGAAGGGGATAATGAATTTTCATTATAACCCAATTAAAGAAATGATATTCAATAGAAAATCACTTACTTATACCCTCATTCTTTAGTAATAAGATTGGAGAATGTAGATGAGAAACAATAGATCAAATAAAACCCTTTTGTATAAGATCATAAATTTGAATCCATAGCCTCTTCGACTCATAATGTTCAATAATATAAGGAATCAAAGAAATTGGAGGGGCACATGGATATAATTCTATCCCAAAATCAATTCCATTTCAATTGTGTGACATTAAAACCTATTTAGGGAAAACATTACGGAACTATTATATAACCATTGGAATAACTAATGCATAAAACTCTAATGAACTTGAAATTAGCTTGTCTATCATAAAAGATAAGGCATCCACATGTCTCTGACCCATCCAATAGTATCTCCCACAAATTAATATGGCATACTCACCATCAACATCATAAATATAACTCTCATTATTAATAAATCGTTGATATACTATAATTAATACAAAACATTAAATCCAAGGATGAAATCATTTGTTTATATTTATAAATATAGAAAATATCTCAAATACTGATGCTACCCTAACATTAATGTCACAATATCTATATACATCATACAAGCTAAGTGAACCTCCCACTAGTGTAGAAAACACTAAGGGAACTAGAAATATCTATACCTAAAGTCCTTGATTGTTGACTAGTGAATGTGCAATGAATGAGTGAATATGTCTAGAATCAAAAAAACCATACACCTATGTTGAAAATAGATATATGTTACTTCACATGATGTCCGACTCACTTGGAACTATAAACTCTATACTATGAATCAAACCACATATATCACCATAACTCTGTCAGCCTTGATGATGACCACCTCCATGGAACACTATACTATGTTCCCTTGAGGATGAGGGGAATCATAGGGATATACTCTTCCTTCCCCATATCCTCTATACTAACCAATCTCAGATCACCCTATTAATTCCACTTCCTTGAAGGATACTAATGTAATGGATAAACCTTTAGTGGGCCACATGATCAATGTAGATTGTGGAGGAATATTGGACATAGAGGATTTTGATGGTGATGACCACCAAAAAAAGAAAATAGTTCCCAATCATTCATTATAGGTATAAGAACTTACATCTCTAGTGAAATGAGGTGAGGGTAACTAAATATGACTCCCTATTGTTTAAAAAATTTACTAGATATGAAACTGATAACTTATTCTCACATATATGTTTCTCAATAATTTTAAAAAAAAATCCATCTTATGGTGATTCACTATAAGATTACATTATATAGATAACCTCTAGCTTTTCCAACATCTAAAGAAACATAAATAATGTTAATTGTGTGGCTGAGCACTGGATCTATGGATAAAATGACTCCTTGATATTCCTTTCTTAAGACTCTTTATCTGGAAGAAGATCTAAATCATAATAAAAGAGGTTCTTGAATTAAATTAAAAGGTATTTATACTAGATCTTCCCTAGAGAAGTGAATCATTTCCTACTAACATGTTCGTTTCACAATTTTATGAAAGGAAATTATCTTAGAACAAGTCGCAAATATTATCCCATGAAACTTCTAACTCCTTATAACCACCAAGGAATAAAACCAACCATTAATGAGTATCTCCTCACTTTATACTAAACTAAAAAAAATATAGTGTGTATTTATAGAATAGATCCAACTTAAATAAATCCCCAAATCCTCTAACTATTCCTTGGTCTCTTTATCAGACACAAATACCTCATACTTAAAGAACTCAAACTAAAACTCACATAACATCTTCTTCTAGGAATCATCATCATCAACCTCAACTCTCTAGTGATCTACTATATATCCTACAATAAATCACTAGAATGATCATGAAAGGGAAATATAAAATGATCCATACCAATAGAATAGTAAAATATTAGGGACTCCCTAAACCTATAATATTTAATCCTTAATATCATTTAATACAGAATCATTTTAATTTGAATCACACACCAAATTCAATCATAGATGAAAAATTATGACATATAGTCCTCATATAGTACTCTACCCTACAAGTAGTGTCACTTAACCTATTAAGTTTAGTAAATGTTTGGTTATTGCATAAAATTAGAGGGGGACCTGAGCACCTATTCCCTATCTAGTGTCATTTTCTTATACCACATAGCAAGTTTCACTAATACTATTTCCCTACCAACTCTTGTAATACTCATTATTGATAATCCCTAAATTCCACCATATATCTCAACCAAAATATCTGAAACCACTCTATCATGAACCTTCCCCATTGGTACCCCTCCTATGCCAGTATAGAATATAGAGGAGACTCCCAAATATGACCTCCACTAGGTCACACAATGTTCTCTAGAACCGACAATATATAACACACATATATGGGAGGTATCACCCTCAAAATTTATAGGAAAGATAAAAAATACACTAAATAAATCCATAATAAAAAATACCAATGTAGGTAATCTCATAAAAAGAAATTTTTAAAATATAATTACCAGGATAAACTCCTAGGAAAAATACTCACCCACACCAGAAAACCTTAAACAATCTCCAAAGTCTAGTAAGGTCTAACTCGATCATAAAATCCCTCCTATAGACTTGATATATATATATATATATATAGGGTTGTGAATGTAGTTATAATTAGTGAGATCCTCCCCTGAACCTCTCATGGAAATTTGGTTGAATCATACTAGAGATCTAGTGAATAAATAGTGAAAATTATGTAAATTAGGTTATCTAAGTTCCCTACCATACCGAGACCCACTAACTAAATAGTACACAAAAATATGTAATGGAATACTGAAATCATATATTTGGAAAGGTACCTATATTCGACTTTCCCATTGGAATAGCCTCCCTAAACCTCTATCTCATACAATCTGACACTCCCATCCCCTCCATATGTCATATAGTATATCCATGTAATCACATCATTTGCACATCTATATAATCAAATCCATAACTACACATCACAACTACATCAACAACACATCCCCCTATTCACTTGGTAATAACTGAGGCATGTTATAGAATGTGTAAATACCCACTCAACATTAAGACACACAACTTGTTTATATATACAAATGTGCTAACTATATGCTATTATTGTTTGGATACATGAAAACACTATACTATAAACTTCCAAAACACCCCCATATATATATTAATATATTTTATAACCATGATCCATTACAACTCATATTATTACACATACTATAACCATGATACATCATATCCTAGGTCTGAAAACACACCATACCATTCCTTGAATAGTGAAAGGGGTAGGGGTAGTACTCATCCATCTATATTCTTGATAACCTATATGTTGGAAACACACCTAGAACCCAAGTCCAAATATGGGAATCAACCATGTCACATGATGTGGGTAGAAGATCATTGGAAATAAAAAAACATAACAATTATATAATAAAAAACAACCATTCGATGGGAAACTATAAAATGTAATACTCTAATTATAATACCCTATCACCAATTCTTTATTAACATTAACATTAAAAATCTAAAGATAATGCAATTTTTTTCAACATATTAATATTCAGTTACCACAACCCATTCACATTACTTTCTTTAATGATTATATATTTCACTTAATCATTCACTATGTCATTATTAAAACATCAAAACCTATCTTAATTAATTTTTTAGTTATTTTACAATTCTATAACTCAAGGGTGCTAAAACCTGACTACCCTTCTATAAATAATGGTAATACCATAGATCACCGAAGAAAATAACATCATGAAAAAAATAACCACCACCTATATCTCAACCCAACCATTACAACTCCATGCACAACACATTTACATCCCAACCATACCATACAACTATAAAACACATTAAAATGTTACCACAATAATATCAAAATATGGACAACCATTTCATTTTCAAACCATATGGAATTAGTTATTGATTTAAAACACATCAAGGGATCCAATATTCTAAAATATATAGAAATAAAATCCTAATACCATTAGAAAATAATTTCTATAATCAATCAATATTTCTTCAACCAATGAAAAAAAAACATAAGGTAAACAAGGACTGAACATAGGAAACCACTAATATTAATTCATTTGAATGTTATATTTTCTAACCGTCTTGATGTTATTAACCAATTATGAGTAGGCTAAGTATATATAAAATATATTAATCCCATGACCACTATGATAATTTAATAACAAACAAATATACTTAAAACAAAGATCCAAAATATTAAACAATTCAATAAATTATATTTACAATTAACATTCATATAATCTATATCATTTTCATATTACCATCATTATATTTCTTATTTTTTTGAAATGGTATTCAAATAATAAAATAATAGAAATAAACAACCACAAATGTTTTAAATAATGTAATCCAATAACATGGACATGATCATAATCACATGTGAAACAAAAAAATTCATTTAATTTCACAAAATTTCAGTTCATTAACTTAATTAGATTGATTCATAGTATTCAACCATTGTAAAATAATTTATGTTAATTTGAAACTTACACAAATAAAATAATAGAATTACTGAATCCACTATATTGATATGAAGCTTCAATGGTCACCTAACTAGATGGGACAAAGGATGATGAATACCAACATGAACCCTCATAATGAACCCATGAACCGTAAGGATACCATCATTTATGAAACCACCATCAATCATCAAGTAAGAATCCAAAAAATCAAAAGAATAATAATACTATGGATTGGAATGAAAGAAAAATTGAATAACGTAGAGAAAAAATAAAGAAAAAGGTATACCATATTTCAAAGGTAGTCATTACACAAAGCATAAGCCTGAGGTTCACTCATTAAATCATAGGTTTATCTAAAACACTCCCACAACTACCTAGGGTTTGAGAGAAGAAGGGTGAAATTTAATTAATTCATAATGAAATATAAATTTATAGATAAATATATAAAACATGACGCCATGGTATGAGAAGGATTCATTATGATGCAGTGATCTAAGATTCAGATATCATGAAACAATCCCCCATGCAACCCCCTTTTCCTTTTGGACAAAGACAATTTCTTTGATGAGAATATGGATCTAAATGGTGTTTCCATGTGTATAATTCCATAATAATAAACCCCCAAAACCATGATGAAACTCCCATCCTTATCACTCAACTCAATAAACCCTATAACATGCTAAAAACACACCCTATCCACCATTTTGCAACAACTACTAAAGAGACATAACCAAGGAATATTAAAACTTGCACATCATGACAAAAAACCAATAATCTTGTTAGAAATTATCCTCACATTAGATTAATATAAATACCATATAAGATTCAACAAAATATAATCAGTCCTTAAAACCATGAAAAGACTCTACAAGTAGCAATGTAGCCCATATATGATTATTTTATAGGAATGAATGTAATACTAACTCATGTTAATCACCATATGTAATAATGAACCAGGTTCTCTAAAAACCCTTCACATTATAGCATATCATATCATAAAAAAAACCAAAAATCACATCTAAATAGAGAAAATTCTAAATATTATAGCCTTAATCCCATTCCACAAGAGAAACCTCACGCCAGAACATAACACATCATGAATAAACAAAAAAATCTTTACTAAATAAATAAATTCCTAACTCTCATGGACTTAAATCCATCCAACATGACATACCCCATTTAGTAAGAAAAACTGAATGGGGGTGATATATGAGTGATTAGACATTGAATGAGGAGAATTTTCATTGTTAATATATTTATTATTCATGTGATTCATTATTCATATACACTATTTTTGTGAATTTTACACTTTGAACACCATTTCACATTATGATTGCATGTCCTTAAAATGAAATATTACATGGTACATTTTTGAACACCAAATAAAATTCACACAATATATTTTTTTTATTTTAAAATTTAATTTTCAGGTTTCTTGTTACATTGGGAGAAATTCATACTTTTGGAGTACTTGAAGGTTCACATTTTAAGACCACCAAATTGGGCCTTAAACTAACAAAATTCTTAGTGAAGTGAACTGGATATCAACCCAATTAAACTACTTTATTGGACAATATCCAAGATGAATAATTCTTAAAATTGAACTGAATATATAGGAAATCAAGGGTAAAATTTCATCCAATAGTGAAAAGAGATAATTCGGATGTTTTAATGGAGTTCTATGCGGCCAAAGTTGAATATGATATTTTGGGCCAGATTCTACTGCCTAGAAACACATACCAAATTTTCAATCATATCTCCAAGAAAAAAATTCCATTTGGGATGAAATTTTCTAGGATATTAGGAGACATTCAGGGCTTTATTATATTCTTCTATATCCCACTCCAATTCAGCAATATAGAATGTCATTTCGACAGCTATGTTCGGTGGATGCAAGCTAGATGCCACTTCGGGTCAAGGGTGAAGAAGTCCACTCTCTTTTACTTTCCACCACCATAGGAATATCGTACTCAATTAGGATGATTTTTACTATTGAGAGTTATAAACAGGGATTCAAAAATGCATATTTAAGGCAGTGGTGGTGAATTAGTAGAGAGTCCTTGTTTTATTTTCAAGTGTAACGTTATGCTTCCATTTTGTAATGTCATGTTTCTGCTTCCACATGTAAGTTGTTTTAATTCACCGTAGTTTCTTTATAGAAATTATTATTCTTATCATTTTATAATATTTTTTTCATATCACGTTGATACTGTTGTCTCATGGTGTGAACTTTTTCACACAAAAACCTGTGAAATTCTTCACACAATGGTGGAGTTATTCTTATTTCTCTTATTTTTATTCTTTCTTCAATTCCGCCCTCATGAGTCTTCTTCTCACTTCCATTGAAACCATATAATCAATGGACAGATAACCCAATTGTGGGTTGATCCAAGGGCGTATAAAGGGGATGTATTGGATGTTATTTCTCAATATATAAATTTATAATCACTTATTTTAATTAAGAATTTTGTTTGGATATCTTTAAACTACTTCATCCTTATTGAATTTAAGGCCACACACTTCAAGTTTTAATACAAACCATTACCTTGGAGTTCTCAAAACTTTGATCCTAAAAGTTTATAGGTGATTATTTTTAGGATATGTCGGTATTAAAACAGTAATTAACGATTTTGTTTGATCTCCTTAAATGAATCCATCTCAAATATAAGAAATTTAAATAGTTGAAAAGGAAATTTCACCTAATCCATCCCTTGTAATAACCTCGGATCAACCATTCTCATAACCTGAATTCAATTTGTTCTCTTAGCGTTCATTTAAACCATCTTAAAACAAACCCAAGTTGTCCACTTCATATCTAAAAAACCATCTCTTTAGATTGTGTGTCTATAGGTTCTTCTTAGGTCTCTTAGGATTTGATAACCTAAGTTACACTGTAAGAAACAACTTAACCTTCAGAACATGGGTAAATTTGGGTGACAACAATGAAGAAAACAATCCAAACTCCTTCCTTGACCCTCATGTCTACCACCAAACTTCCCAATATACCTTCAACACCTAAGGAAATAAAAATTAAAGGTTTAGGATAATCTAAGAACTTATAGTAATGAAATAAGTAATATAATATATATTGAATAATGTTGGATGAGTTAAGATAATTGTGGTGTATAAGGTGAAATTTAAATTATAAGTGGGTTTCAATGGATGGGTAGTGCAATTGGAGGAAAAGAATATGTTGAATGGGTATGAAAGGGAAAGAGTGGTTATTTATGGTGTTATAACTCAAATAGAGAATAGAGATAGATATCAAATAAATCTAAAACTTTAATCTCCTACTCTTATTTATTATAATACAAATTTTATTGTTTGCACACACTCTATATCCACTTCTAGATAGTTAGGATCAGTCTCCATTTTGATTTATCATTTTATTTTATAATGAAAAACCCATATATTGATAATTTCCATGTAATGAAACCTAAAATACACCCCAACCATGTTGTTTAGTGGATGTTAGAACTCTAATAACCCTATGTTTCATACTAAAAATTTCATACAGTTTCCCCCATGATAGGGGTTATATCATGGAATGTGGTAAATATGCATTAGAGAAACCAAAAACTAATATAGATATTAATTTTCTATATAATCACATAAATTAAGGATATGAACTTAATTTTGGTGAATGTAATGATATAAAAAAGTGTAATTACACAAACAATGAGTGATAAATATAGATTTTAGTGCATCAGGTTGAGTAAGACTAAGTTTTATTAATCAATTCTTATCCTAGAGAGAAGAATATACTAAATTTAATGAAGAAAAAATGACTAGGGGGGTTTTTTTTAAAAATTTATATGGGGTTTTTCTATTAGATCTATCTTACGGTACTCAAGTGAGGGGGGGGGTGAAATTAAAAAAATAGAAAGCATAATCCAGGAGAGATAGAACACCCATGAACTGAATCATAATTTCATGTTATCATCATGAATTACCTTAAAATTTTTACATACGAATATAGTAATGGACTTAAATATAACCTAAAAAGTATTTTAATTGTATAAAAACGATTCCTTAAAGCCACTTTGAGTGATAATAAACCTATAGATCATAATCAACCCTTTTTTCATGAAACTTAGTGTATTCAAACGACTAATGAACAATGTAATTTTAAGATAGCTAATAATGAAAAAACTCATGATACTCCTCTATATAAAATATTTTCTTTAGATAAGTCACTCATTAAATTTTTTTAGAGGTAAATAATGAATATAATGATGATGCCAGAGGGTAGATAGAGTTTTTGGATGATGGGATGCTTAATAATTAAATGTGTAAGCAATTTAGGTGAAGGGTGAGTATTGTTAGAATCTCAAATTACCACAGTTTCATGACACACCCTTATATCAACTAGAGTTAATGGAATATTCATATTATATAATCAATTTAATTGATCCTTGATAGATAATGAATGGGATAAAATAAATGAGGTCAAATGTGAATGTAAATGGGGACATGGTCACATGAGTTTTTTATGTAGATCAAAGAATATATGAGTATGACACAAAATATAAGGGGAGTGAAATAATTATTTTGAGTGGAATAAAATATAGGGCTGATATGAGATCATGGTTATCTAGGTGATAGAAAAGAGGAAAATTAGTTTAATTAGGTTTATTTTTATCTTCCATATCATTTTATAACTATAAAATATGAAATAACAGGGGATGATATACTTATTTATCCATCATGTAAGGATTTTATTCATAACACCTTTCAAGAAATTAACACTTGTATTAATTTAAAGTGTTTGAGACAAATTTTTAGAATATCATTAGAGATAATAGGATATTATTTAGTTGAATAGGAAAAATCTATTCAATATTCCTTAAGGTAGGTAAAACTAGTTATCTTCCATGAATGTGATTAAATATTGAACTTCCTATGTCAATAAAGTGGTTTGGGATAGATTCCATTTAGAGGGTTTATAAGATTTTAGAATGATAATCATGGTTATGTTAGAGTAGTTCTTAAACTTGCTAAATTTTTTATAATATAAAAAATTATTTTATAAATTCTATATCTATTGGTTCCAAATTAAATATGTGATCACTGAGTAGGGGGGGTGAATTAGGGTGTTTCTTAATAAAACGTTTTCACTTGATCATTTTCTCCCCGTTATTGAATATGGTTCCCTAATTTGAATAAATTCATTCAATTATGCACTTTTGAGGGTGATATCAGAAAAAATTACCCAAATACATAAATTTAATGCTCAAATAACATGTCTATTTTACCTGGTTCAATATATAGAAATACACACAAGGAGAACACACCATGAGTGTTTCTATGTTCCAAAATTCACTATACTCACTTTTGGGGGTTTATAATTTTGGTCATAGTCATTTCCTAACAAGGATCACTACGTTTAAAATATTAGGGTTTGGTCAGTCCTCACCCAATGGAACTCCTTATTCTACTCAATACACTACTTAATAGATGTATTGGTTAGTTTACAGGCTTCAGTTTATCATTAATAGTTTATATACATGAAGGTATTATCCAGATTAGTATATGGAACTGATATTCCTTGTATCCTCATCACCACATGGTTTCTTCTTTAAGCTTTGATTTAACTACACTCTTCCTCTTCAAAACTAGATAAGATCAAATCCAATTAGGAGTGTCCTATTAGTCTAAGGAATAACTCTTTTCCCTCATAATAATAAAAATAGTGACTAAACTCTTCAAGATGAAGATTATCCCATACTGGAATAACCATATTTCAATCTTTATTTTTCTCTTTATTCTCCCCCCTCATACTCCTCCTCTCCCTCTTATATTCACTATAATGTACTAGATATAGTAATAGAAATCATATATTATTTTAATGTAGTAATATGAAAATATATTCTATTTTTTAAAAAAAATATAAAATATTGTTCTTTATTTTATCTTTTATTCTATTAACCAAATTTTGAAATATTTTTCCAGCTCACACTTTTTCAGAACTATTGTAAGAAGTTTTTTATAATATAAAAAAAAAATCTATAACTCCAATACATGGATTTAGATTACTAAATTTTCCTCAGGTCTCTATGATCCTGAAATGTGGCATAATTTCTGAATTAAAATTTGACCTAATCTCTTTAATAATTGAGAAAAAAATTATTATTTTAAATTCAAAACAAATCTTTGTTTTACTACTGATATATTCTTCTTTATAGAATAAGAATCTTGATTATGGTGTGATTCCCCATCTAGTATAACTATTGCAGTGTGGATCCTTTTATTCTAGTGTGACATTTGGTCAAAACTTCTATCTTTTTACTGTAGTTTAATCTCACAATGAATATATAAGTATAATTATAGTATAATTAGTCCAGATCTTTATTTGAAATTCTCCTACAAAACTCTCATATTTATTAAAACAAATCCATCCACTAAATTAACCAGATATCAATAGTCAAGCATCTATTAAAATTTAAATGTTTTTCTCTATAAAAAACTCAATTTAAATATTACACTAAAAATATACATTTAAATATAAACATATATCTTTATTTGATTTTTCATAAAAATATTCATATAGTTCTTCATTTAAATCTTCCTTAAATATTTTCATTAATTTCCATCATTATTTCATTTATGAATATTATTGTGAAATGCCTTCAGATTCTACTATGTGAGTTGTTAAAAATTTTGAGTTAATATTATAGGTATTACATATACTTTTATTTAATTTACTGTGATATGATTTTATTCTTACATAACTTCATATGTCACAGAATAATTTCATGAAACTTTAGTTTTAATTTAATGCATCACTTCAGAAACTCATTGAATTATTATTACATGACTCTTCATTTTTGGATTTAATCACATTTAACATAAATTTAATCCCACAGAGCTTTAAAAACATGGATTTAATCCAATGAATCCATCTTTATATTATGTTAATATCAATCAAACCATAAATCTAGATATAATCTTACCTCAATTCATAAATACATAGATTGATCTTATATAGTGAATTTCTATTCATATTTATCCCTTGAAAAACCTATTTAATATTATATACATAGAAAAAAACTCAGTTATTCATAAATATCCATTATAAAATATGATTAATCATATTAGAACTATTTTTTTATAGTTTTATTTAATTCCTCTATAAATGACTACATACAATATCAAAACTCTTTTAAACATGACCAGATAGACTTGAAGCCTTCAAAAATCTCCATAAACAGTCAATAAGTATTATATGTAGTAAAATTTCTTTTTTCCAACTCCAAATGATTACTTTTATGCATGTATTCCTTCCACTACCATGTTCATCCATATTTATCTCTTTTTTCATGCCTCTTCAGGCCTCATCAATATTTATTTAGTCATTCTCCAACGAAGAAAAAGTTCTTATTTCTTACATTAACATCTTTATTTTCCTCTTAATTCATCACTATAAATTGTTAAAAAAATATAATAACCATTGTGTTATCTAAAACATTTTCTTTCATCATATTCCTTTTTGAAAATACTCTATGAATCCAAATACCCTAATCAATTTTATTTATCCCTATATCACATGGATTCATAGACAACTCTTCACCCCCATTTTCAACAATATAAAAAGTTTTTCTTAATTAAATTTTCATATTTTCCTTTTAATTTACTCCCCATTTAATCACTAAAAAATATATAGGGTTATCTTCAACTTAGATTCTTTCCCTCAAAACTTACACCGAACTTATAGATAATAATATCTCCCTTTGACTCACACGTAATGAATATAGTAAATTAATTAATTTTATTAATTTTATATTTATATCCTCATTTGGTTAAGAATTCATGAATCTTAAGATGATTTATCTAATGGTATAGTTTTATAACTCTCCTTTTTTCTACACAACATCTTGATAACCATTAACTATTATAGAAACATAATTCTTATTTCAATGTCCTAGGATCTTTAAACCACTTATCATAATTTTATAGACTTTATATCCAATTTTTTCATAATCTTATACCCAAATTTATCACCTTATCAATCAATGTTTTAGATTCCTTGATGATGATAATCATTTCCAAGTTGGTTTGACTTTTTATGAAATTTTAAGAGAGTGAAAAAATACAAAGAAAATATATATTAATATATCCACTAATATTACATGATTCAAGGATCTGTGTATAAAATAAGAGAATATATAAATATCTATAATGCTATCCAAGTCACACATTTACTTTTATAAATACATTCAACTTATAATTTTTAATATTTTAATAATACACCATTTTATCTCAATCATGAAACACACTATACAATATTATTTATAAATAATTAATATAAAAAAGGTATTAATAATACTAATTAGAAATGATTCTTAGTTAATATATAAATCATAAAGGAAGATAGATATAATTTCTTTGTAACTACCCTCTTTCAGATCTATAATTTTAGTATACCCATTAAAAATATACTCTATAAGAATTCATAAACAACTTTTCAAGGTGCATTCCTTGCACTGCTTGATATCCTCAACCCGCGCTCCCAATGGGGTATCAATTGATATCACTCCACACACTCCCTCTACAGGTAAACCCAGCACTACCACAAGTTGAGAAGAGATAAAAGAGTGTGTGGCACCCATGTCAAACAACGCACTAGAAAACATAGAAACTAAAAGGATCGTACCTCGAACAGTTGATGGTCCGGCTTCGCCATCACCAGTTGCAAACTGAACTGCCTGAAGCTGACCATCCCCTCTACCTTGGGATCCAGCCTGAGTACTCTGTGATACACTACCCTGCTGGCATGAGAGATCTTTCCCTGGAGTTCCACGTCCACCGCCCCTACCAGTATGGCCCGTGGAGCTCCAACTGCCTGCTTGATACGGGGCAACTGATCCCCTTCCCGTATCCGGTACCTGCTTCCCACCATCATGCTCACCAGTCTACCGAGGGTTCTTATAGAACCTCTGCACATGTCCCATTCTTCCACATGAACGAAACTCGACTAGAGGTCGAGGACACTGACCACGTACATGCCCCGACCTACCGTACTGATAACAAAACACCTGGTTTCCACTCTGAGAGGCTGACCCTCTCTTCTGACCGCCTTGCTGGAAACTTTCCAAACGACGCTTTTGACCTTCGGAAGATGCCTCGCTTGTCCGCATAGCTAACACGACAAGCCTACCACTGAAATCTTCCTTCAGGTTTCCTTCATAGATGAGTGCCTGATCCACCACCTCTGCAAACCTCTTCAAGCGGAAGATATTCACTTGAGACCTGATCTCATGTCTCAACCCATCCTAGAAGCGTCTTGCCACCGCTGCCTCATCCCCTGCTAACATTGGGAAAAAGCGTCTCAAATCAGTGAAGCAACTAGCATAGTCCACCACTGATAGCAAACCCTGAGTCAGGCTCATAAACTCTACAGCCCACTCCTGCCTCAACGTCTCTAGGTATAAATGCTCTAGAAACTTTTCCTGAAAAACCTTCCATGACATTCCCTCAGCCTGCTCGATTTGAGCCTGAATGTCCCACCAACGCCTAGCCTGGCCTCGCAACATATAAGCAGCCAGGTTTACCCGCTTCTCGACAGGGGTCTCCAGATGATCCAGTATCGTCTGGACAGACTCTAACCAGAACTCCGCTACCTTTGGCCCACCCTCTCCGGTGAAGGTCGGAGGGTGCTACAGCTAGAATTCCCTGGTCAACTCAAACATACTCGGCGCAACCCACCCTGGGTCCCAATCCATCATCTGCATAAGGCGAGCCAAGTTCTCCCGGAACTGGTCTTCTCTACCTTCATTAATCATCACATTCTCTCGCTCTTCTACCAGAGGAGTGTTCTCAGCAACACCCTCCCGTTGCCCAACTGGTAACCGACGTCGTGGTGGCATCTCTCTACAGTGTCAAGCACGAGATTTAGAATGCATACCATAGAACTCCACAACTATAACAAAAGCTCTTTACTAGCTACAACCACCCCAACCATCCTTACCGCAGGCTATGGTCCACATGGGGTAAACAACCATGCACTCCCACCAACTCACACAACATTTTACCAAACATTTCCACTTCATTTCAAACCCTTATATTTCGTTAAACATCATTTACCCACTCGTTTCGTTTCATTCTTCTCATTATTTCTTGGTTTCATGAAATGCATAATGCACCGTACTTTCCTGCCTCACACACCCCTCCCATGCGTGTGCCTAATACAATGCATGCCACCTATCTCCCTAGGTGCCTACAATGATGCATGAGTACAAATCCTCATGCCACTAAGGCCACGAGCCAAATATCATAAAACAATCACATCAAACCACATGTGCATCACCCAACGGTGAAATATCATCAACTGTAACAACACACAACCAAGAACAACATTTCCCACCCAGGGTGACTTGGGTTTTCCCCCATACCTGGGTTAACTAATCCCAAGCACGAGCTCATTACCAAGGCCCGACACATCCTAACCCTTGGCTATCAATCCCAAATAACAAGACCTCAGAGAAGGAGAAGAAAGACTTCCTCTGATACCACTTTGTAACGTACTAGACCCGGAAGCCACTAACCGGTGCTCCAAGTCGGGTGGTTACATGACCTTAAGTGTGCCTCCCCGTATGCCAAAGGCTGTCGACTAGCAGCGGGGGTCTATGTAATCAAGTGGGGAGACTATACCCCTTTTTTATCAGATTAAGCTACAACGGAATCAACCAAATAGCAGAAACAATAAACAAGAGACAATGAAACAAGTACAACAACCATTTCCAACAATAAATATGTCATGTCATACTGCAGGGTGTGAGTACAACTTAGTAGGCCACCACTAAGGGTGTAATTTTGGTCCGAAATCCCGACATGCCCGACCTGAAAGCCCGAGTGGCCCGGCCAGGCAAAGCCCGCATCGGGCCAGGCCGGGCTCAGGCCGCAGGTTCAGCGGGTCGGGCCAGGGCCTTTCCAAGCAGGCCCGCGGGCCCGGCTGGGCCGGCCCGAAAAAGCCCAGCTCGCTGGCCCCCCTACCTCAAGCTCCCAAGGCTGCGCCTGCAAATTAATCACAGGTCTATATATATATAGATATATTTATATATATATATGTAGATCTATATATATACATATATGTATATATATATCTCTATATACATATATCTATATATACACACACGTATATATATATATATTTAGATATAGATATATGTATATATCTATATCTATATATATATATATATATATCTATATATATATATATACATATATATATATCTCTATATCTATATACATATATCTCTTTATATATCTGTATATATAAATATCTGTATATATACATACATATATACATACATCTATATATATATCTACCTATATATCTATATATACATGTATATTTATACATTTATATTTATCTATATATGTATCTATATATATGTGTGTGTGTACATATATTTCTATCTATATGTGCATATATCATTATATATTAACAAAAAATGATATTATATATATACATATAATTATTATTATATATAATTATAATGATATTATATATATACAACGATATATAATTATATATATAATAGTGTATATATATAATAGTGTATATATATAAACGAATCCATTAATAATATATATCAATTAAGTGTGGTTTTTAAAAATATATTAATAATGTATATGTATATGTATATGATTTAATAATATATATATATATAAACAAAGCTATTAATATGTATATATATATATATCAATGATTTAATATTATATATATATATATAATAACTTGTTGTATATTAATAAAAAAATAAGTGTGGTTTTTAAAAATCCATTAATAATATATATATATATATATATGTATGTATATGTATATGTATATGTATATGATAGTATATATATATATATATATCAATGATTTAATATAATAGTGTATATATATAAAAAATCCATTAATAATATATATCAATTAAATGTTGTTTTTAAAAATACATTAATAATATATATATATGTGTATATTAGGGGTGTAATTTCTGGCCGGACTTGTCGGGCTTTCGGGCCACCGGGCCAAAATTACACCCTTAATGTATATGTATATGATTTAATATAATATATATATATATAAACAAAGCTATTAATATATATATATATATCAATGATTTAATATTATATATATATAACAACTAATTGTATATTAATAAAAAAATAAGTGTGGTTTTTAAAAATCCATTGATAATATATATATATATGTGTGTGTGTGTATGTATATGTATATGATATAATATAATATATATGTATATAAACAAAGCTATTAATATATATTTATCAATGATTTAATATAATAGTGTATATATATAAACAAATCCATTAATAATATACATCAATTAAGTGTGGATTTTAAAAATCCATTAATAATATATATATATGTATGTATGTATATGTATATGTATATGATTTAATATATACATATATATATATATATATAAACTAAGATATATATATATATATCAATGATTTAATATTATATATATATAATAACTTGTTTTATATTAATAAAAAAATAACACACTCGCCTAATGATGTTCGTGCAAGTCTCTCAACTTCATTATTTTTTTTAAGTATGTTGCAACATGCATAAATTATATATACTATACATATATAAATCTATTTAGAAAAAAAATTAACTCACCCAATGATGTTCGCGCACACCCCCAATATATATATATAAACAAAGCCATTGATATTATATATAAAGGTATTAATAATATATTTCAATTAAGTGTGGCTTTTAAAAATCCATTAATAATATGTGTGTGTGTGTCAATGATTTAATATTATATAATAAATTATTTTATATTAACAAAAAAAAAATAACACACTCACCTAATGATGTTCGTACACGTCCCCCAACCTCATTAATTTTTTAAATATGTTTCAACTTCCATATATTATATATAAATTTATTTAGAAAAAAATTAACCTGCTCACTACAGCGCACCCCCAAACCCCTAATTATTTTTTTACAATTTTCTCATATTATATATATATATATAATAACTTATTATATATTAACAGAAAATAACTACTTACTAAATGATATTCGCACACCCCCAACCTCATTATTTTTTTAAAATATGATAAAACTTTCATATATTATATATACTATATATACATATATACTATATATACATATATAAATCTATTTAGAAAACAATTAACTCACCCACTGCTGCGCACCTGCTAAGGGTGTAATTTCAGTCCAGACAGGGCCGGGTCGTGTCTGCCCTGCAAAAAAATTAAAAAACGTTTAAAAAAATGTTTTAAATTAAATAAACACTAAAAAATACTTTTCATAAATAAGTTAAAAAATAAATGTAAAAAAACTTTTTAAATAAATAATAAAAAACATTTAAATAAAAACACTTTAAACTCACCACTCATTGTTGCGGACCCCTAATAACTCATTATTTTTTTTAATTTGTACATAATATATAAAAATTCACAGACATGTATAAATCTATTTAGAAAAAAATAACATATTCACCCACTGTAAAATGTTTTTACAAAAAATGTGTAAAATGTTTAAAAAAATACATGTAAAAAATATGCGTTCAAAGAAACTTTTTAAATTAAACGTCTAAAAATAAATGTAAAAAACGTTTTAAACAAGTGTTAAAAAATGGTTTAAATAAAAATGTTTAAAAAGTTTTTAAAATAAACATTTAAATTACTTTTTTTTAAAACAAACACTTAAAAAATACTTTTTACATTAAAATGTGAAAAAAGTTAAATGTTTTGAAAAAATACTTGTAAAAAGCATGCATTTAAAAAAATTCAAAAATGTTTTAAATTAATCATTTAAAAATAAATATAAAAAAACGTTTTAAAAAAATGTTAAAAAAACGGTTTAAATAAAAACGTTTAAATAAAAAATACTAACAAAAGCTTAAAAAACTATAAATAAGTTAAAAAAAATAAATGTAAAAAATGTTTTAAATAAATGTTAGAAAAACGTTTAAATAATAAGGCTTTAAACTCACCCACAGCAGCTGCACACCCCTCATTATTTTTTTTACTATTTTCAAATAATATATATATATATATATATATATATATATATATTTAGACAAAAAACATATCCATCCACTGTAAAATGTTAATAAAAAATAAAATAAATGTTTTTACAAAAAACAAGCATTTAAAAATAAATGTAAAGAAACGTTTTAAATAAATTTTATAAAAATGTTTAAATAAAAAAATTAAGAGACAATTATTTTGAAAATAATAAAAGCTCACCACGGCCGGACTTGAAAAAGTCCGGCCCGGCCCGACCTAATGGTTTGGACCGGCCCGAGGCCAGGCTCGGGCCGCCTCATGGGGTTGTTCGGGCCGGCCCGAATAGTGGTCAGCGGCCCGACTCTTTGCATGGCAGGCCCGGCCCGGCCGGGCCGGGCCGGGCCGAAATTAAACCCCTAGCCACCACCAACGGTGTCTACAAAATATCCAGTATAAACAGGTAGTGCATGCAAAAGGAATATGAATGATAAATGCCAAGTAATTAATTAAGGTGCTATTAACTAGTTCAAAGCCAAACCAGTACCACATTCATTACCATTCATTTCACACAAATTATCATCACTTACCATTCCATCACATTCCATGGGTTAATCACATTCATCATATTACATGGGTCTAAGGCCAAGAAACACATGCAAGAGGGTAAACACATCGTTGTCCTATCTCACTAGGACTAACTCCATCATAGCAACCATATCCTCACCTTGAAGCCTCAGTCTGGGTGGATGCAACCGTTAGGATAATAGACCCTCAGTCCCCTTTCCTAACCCGTGCATTTAGGGTAGAGTTTAGAGCCCCGGTCTTCACTTGACCCATGGGCGTAGATCCTCATGTTATACCCCACTCTACGAAGCCTTGTGCACATTCTTATATATAAGTAACCATCAACCTTCCAACCATTTCCCATCAGCAAACATCATTCTCAACAACCCACATGGGAAACCACATCATGACTTGACCCATTAACACATTACCATTTCACATCATTTAACCATTCACCCAATTCCCATGTGTTATGCCTGTCTCACTAAACATTCCATCCTAGACCCATAATCTATCCCATTATGGTCTTTAATCAATTTACACATTAACCCATTTAACCCGTTCATCATTTCCATGAATCAACCATTCATTCCATTTCAAATAACCCTTTGATTTTTTTACCAAGTCTAGGTGCATCACCTAACTTCTATTCCACATTCAACCAATCATTCCAACATATTCATCAAGGGATCTACCATTTACCACAACAATATCACTTGTTTAATAACAATCCCTAAACCCAGGAAAAGCCGGCACACCCCATGGATGACCCTAATTTAGGTCAAGTCAATCCCAACACATCCCACGAGGATCGTGAGGGTTCCCATTTTCCATTTTATACACCATTCTTCTCAAACATTCCAAGGCTATCCAAATATAACCAAGGAAAAGAAAGAACACAATTTAACATGCACAAAACCCTAAATAATCATGGGATATAACTTGTAGACCACCTACCTTGAATTTACGGTTGAACGCACCCTCAATCGAGTCCTTAGACCTCGATTAGACCAACCCTTGGAGCTTCAACCTAGAACTCACCCAAAAGATAGGGTTTTAGGGTTTCGGAACAAGAGGGAGAGAAGACACAAACCCTAAACCAAGAAAAGAACCAAGGAGGAGATTAGCCTTACCCAGAGCTTCAATCTGCAACCAACGACACCAAAAACACCTTAGAATCGAAGGAGTTTGATCTCTTAGAGTCCTTGGGTGGTCTGGTTCGTGCCTAAGGTGAAGAGGGGAAGATGGGAGGAAAATACCGAGTGATGTTTAAAAAGCCCGGAGTGGAAATTTTGTAATTTTTTCCATATTTAAGTGGCCGCACGGTTTAGCCGCACAGTTTGGAAAACCGTGCACAAACCGTGTGCATGCTTCTGTCCAGAGGAGGGAGGGTTGCATGGTTTCAACTGGGCAGGCCGCACGGTTTGGCTGACCGTGCGCTGGCCGTGCGCCTTGGCCTGTCTTGCCCATTTTTCCTTCTTCCGTGCCCCGATCCCCCCGGAACACCACTAAGGCCTCTCAAATTTTTAGGAGACATCCCTTGAAGCCCAAAACAAGGAATTTAACCAAAACATAACGAGAGCATACCTTTCCCAAAAACCGGGATCTTACATAGTCAAGCTTATTGGATACATTGAATGACTGAATATCTTAGGGATTGAATTTTAAAATTATCTGAGTACAGATCTCATACATTCATCACTGTCTAAGACCTTCTTGAGTTTTATTGTTAATTACAATATGAGAAATAATGAGAATTGTCTTTCAGTACTTCTTACTTTAATTCTCCAAGTGGATAAGGACACAGAGCATGATAAACATGTGAACCTTATAGTGAATAAGAAAATGAAGAACAAGGAAAAGGGGCCAAAGACATATAAACAGTCTAAAGTGCATGAGCAACATCCATCTAAGAAGAGGAATATCTAAAGGTAGGTCACAGAAAATGAGGCAGTATGTTTTTCATGTTGCAAGTTAGGACACTAGAATAGGAACTACACCTAGAAGAAAGGGGAATCTAAAGGTGTATTCGTTATTGAGTGTAATATTTCAATATAAAAACATTGGTCATTAAATATAGCTTGTGGGGATCACATGTTTATTCAAATGAATGAACCAAGTAGATTCTGAAATATTTCTAGAGGAGAGGTAGATATAAGTGTTTCCAATGGTGTAAGGCTGGATGCTCTAGACATTAGTGTCTACCACCTTTCATTAACAACAAGAATTATTTTGGGTTTGAAAGATTGTTATTATGTACCTACAGTTACCAAGAACATAATTTCTCTATCATGCCTAGATACATATGGGTTTATTTTCAAGTTTTTAAATCAAAGTTGTTTCTTTTATAAAGATAACATATGTTATAGTATGAAACATTTAAATAATGGTATTTATATATTAAATTGTGAAAACCAAGTGTTGGAAATTAATAATGAATCAGGTTCACACAAATCATATAAAACCCAGATTTGGCATCACCATCTTGGTCATGTAAACAATCAGCATTTGAAAAAGATTTGTCAAGATGGTTATTTAGAATCTTCTGAGCTAAAACCACTTGAAAGTCGTCATGCTTGTTTATAAGAAAAAATGACCAAACCTTTATTTGGTGGACAAGGTTAAAGGGCCATAGATCATCTATTATTGGTACACACTGATGTGCGTGGACTATTTCCAATAGAATCTTGAGGTGTATATTCTTACTTCATAACTTCTACTGATGACTTGTGTAGATATGGATATGTCTACTTGAAGAGGTATAAGTCTAAGTACTTTAAGAAATTCAATAAATTCAAGAATGAAGTATATAATCAACTTGTAAAAAAGATAAATAATATTCAATTGGATTGAGGTGGTGAATATATTAACCAAGAGTTCATCGAATTTCTATGGGAGTTTGGTATTCTATCTCAACTCAATCCACCTTACACACCATAATGGAATGGAGTTAGTGAAAGGAGGAACTGTACCTTATTAGACATGGTAAGGTTGTTGATGAGTCATACAGATCTTTCATTATCCTTTTGGGGATATGAATTACAAACTGGGTTATACACATTAAACCAAGTATCAACTAAAGTAGAAAATGGAATTCCCTTTGAGTTATGGAGTGGAAAGAAACCCATTTTGTCACATACACGTGTATGGGGTTATAAGGATTTTTCAAGGCCTTATCAAGAACAAACTAACACCCCATGTCACAAAGTGTATCCTTATAGGATATCCCATGAAAATAAAGGGATGGTATCTATACAACCCCTCATACAAGAATGTGACTATCGCCAGACAAGACTTATTTCGTGAGAGGGAGAACATCATAGAAATGGATAGTGGGATAAATATTGAATTTGATGAAGTTTATGCTCAAGATACACAAGAGTTAGTACAAGAATAGATTCCATAGGTCCCCATGGAAGAAGTATTTCATGAAACATGAGTACTACATAGGAGCATAAGAGAGGTAAGAGAACCAGAGAGATATAGTTTTCTAGTCACCGAAGATGGTGGCTCATTATTAGTTGGCACTAATGAACCTCTATCCTACAAGGAGGTAGTAGAGAGATCAAAAGATACAATATGGAAAGAATCCATGAATTCTGAAATAGATTCCACGCATCAAAACCAAGTTTGTGTTTTTATCGACGTGCTAGTTGATGTAAATCCCGTTGGGTGAAAATGGGTATTCAATAGGAAACTAGACATGGAAGGTAATGTAAATACCTGTAAAAAATACTAGTGGATAAAGGGTTTAAATAGTGTCAAGTAATTGAATATGATGAAACCTTTTCACCAGTTTCTATGTTTAAATCTATCAAAATTATTATTTCTATAGCATTTTACCATAACTATGAGATTTGGAAGATGGATGTCAAAACTGCATTCCTTAATGGGAACCTTCAGGAAGATGTCTATATGACACAACTTGAAGGGTCTGTGACTCTAGGTGATTCTAAGAATATTTTAAAGTTGCAGAGATCCATTTATGGATTAAAGAAATCATTCAGGTCATGGAACATTAAATTTGATGAATCCATAAAATAATTTGGTTTCATTAAGAATGAACGTGAGTCTTTTTTTAGAAGGGGTTTAGTGGAAATGTAGTCATTATCCTAGTATTATTTGTTAAGGACATATTACTTATTGGAAATGACATTCCAATCTTAAAGTCAGTTAAGGACTAGTTAAACAAGTGCTTCTCCATTAAGGAATTAGGTGAAGTGGCCTATATTCTAAGGATCAAGATAATTTATGATAGATCCAAGAATCTGCTTGGATTAAGTCAAAGTACATATGTTGACTAGATACTAAAGAGATTTAGTATAGAACAATCCAAGAGGAGATTGGTTCTAGTGTCGTATGGTTTAAATCTTTCTAAGAAAATGTGTCCTCAGACACAATAATAGAAACAAATAATGAGCAAGACCCCATACACTTAATCGATAGAATCAATCATGTATGCCATGTTATGTACTAGACTTGATGTTTCCTATGAACTGAGCATAATAGGAAGATATCAAGTAGATACAAGAGAAAAACATTGGTCTATTGTTAAGGATATACTTAAGTATTTGAGAAGAACTAAGGATATTTTCCTGGTGTATGGAGGAGACAAGGATTTGGTTATTAGGGGATATACTGATGTTAGTTTTTAGATAGATCACAATGATCTAAAGTCTCAATCAGGATATTTTTTCTACCTCAATAGAGGAGTTGTGAGCTGGAAGAGGTCAAAGTAACTAGTTGTTGCTGATTCTACAGTGGAGTCCAAGTATATAGCTGCTTCTGATGTATCCAAGAAATCCATTTGGATTTGGAACTTTTTCCAAGATCATGATTTGGTACCTAGTAGTAAAGATCCCATCACATTGTATTATGATAACACTATAGTGATGGCTCTTGAAAAAGAGCCAAGGTCACACCAACATACAAAGCATATACTCCATAAGTATCACCTCTTGATGGATTTTTCATCATAGGGGTGAAGTTTTAGTAATCAGAGTACCCACATAAGAGAATATGGTGGACCAATTGACTAAAGTCCTATCTCATTAGAAGCATGAGAATTATGTGAGAGCTAGCGGACTGCAGGTTGTTAGCAGTTGGATCTTGTATAAGTGAGACTCTATTGGAGTTTGTTCCCTAGAACTAACTTATGTGTACTTTATAATAACATGTATTCATTGGTTTGAATAATAATAAACAACTTATCACATCATGATTATTCTTCTACGTGATATAGTATGTGATAATTTCCTAAGAGTAGCCTTCGCACTAAAAGGTCATAACAGTTCTCCACTATGATGAGAACCCGAAAGTGATATGAAACTATTCTTGATTATATGTTCTATATCCAAATGATATAATTTTAGAGAGAAAAAATAATATAGGCTATCGGGGGTGGATACTTATAGGACATTGAGCTACCTTCTCATGGTGTACGACCTTGGTAATATCTAATAGTATATTATGAGAATGAGACCCACCGGTAGGAAATCCACATTTCTATGTGTCATTGTATATTCCTATTTGCGAACATGTGTGTTGATCCTTAGACTTTATTATTATTATTACTAAATATTATGATTCATTTACTTTGATGTATTGACGAAAACCATGAAAACATTTGTTCGTTGTGAGGTAGGATACGTTGGGTACGTCACGAGTAATATTGCATTAATGAATAATGTAAGAAAGGATTTATCCCTTCTATTTTAATAGAATTTGATATCTTAGGACCATTTATGGAAATGATATAGCCTAAATAAATCCATGTACATGGTGTTCAATAGACAAGTACATTTTCTAAGAAATAAAAGAAAGAGACATCGAGCACTTTGGTTGATGTCACCAGCATGCAACCTGCTTGATTAGAGATATCGTGATAAAAGGATTATATTACACAGTAAGCGTCCATATGAGGTAATATGTCATTGGTGACTAAGTTAGTGATATTTATTTAATAAATAAATATAAATTCTTCATTTTTTTAAATATTATGGAGGAATGATGGATCAGGATTTTAGGTCCGGTGAGAAAATAATAAATATTGAATATTATTTGATTAAATAATATTTAATTTTAATTCTCAAGTTAAGCGCATGTTGAGAAATAATAATAATATTATTATTCTTATTTAAAATGGGGTTTTTGAGAGGATTAAATAAATAATTAAGGTCACTTGTGAAATTATTTTATTTTAACCATAGTGATATATAAACCCTGTTATGTTATTTTCTCAAAAGAGCAATTCATTTGTTTGGATTGTGCAAAATGGAATTAGAGAATTCTCTCAAGACCCTGAGATATATCTTCTCACTAATACAAAACTAGTTTTATCTAGTGGTAGTGTTTTAAGATCACTCACTAAAAGCACTATTAAAACCCCATTTCTCAGTGCTAGAAAAAACATAGCTTAAGGGGGTCTTTAACATTTCTTTTTTTAGCGTTGTTAAATGTAGTCTTTAATAGTGCTAAAAAAGCATTGTTAAAGGGGGATCTTTATCAGTGATTCTAAAAAAGAACTAATAAAAAGGGTGTTATTTATCAGTGATTTTTTATAAGTTATGATAAAGACCCCACTTTATTAACTCTTTTTTACTATCACTAATAAAGGGTATATTTAAAAAACAAATATTCCATTATCGAACACCTGGAGTAGAATTTATTTCCATTTGGAGGCCTTATGGACCTTTTTTTGGACTTAATAGAGGTGATTGAGGGTTTGTTTAGATCATTGAGTTATAGATCTCATCGCAATCTTTGATTTTATATGTGGTAGAGGCAAAAAGGACACCCAGCTAGAAAAAACATTGTTCAAGGATCTATCATGATAACACTTGACGATTCTTTCAGCGACATTTGGAGATTCATGGAACACATGTGGATCACCGCTAGAGGGAATCTACACTTGATTCCTATAATGAAATGATAGTTCATCATAGATGTATTTCTAGATCCACCAATAAAGAAAGAATTCCGTCAAAGTAATTCTTATTTAATTAAATTGATTATAAATAATATGTGGTGATCCTATCTCTATGGTTCTAGCATGATTTATGTTGTCTGTCTTATTTGATTAAATTTTGTTGAACATGATGTTTATCATTATGTAGATCTCAGATTGATCATTGAACATAAATAAAAGCAATGTTGGGCACCGCCCATCTCATGCTTCCACTGCGCCTAGAACCTACAGATCGACGACACCTTCTCTCCTTGGTTCTGCCTCGGTTCGTCCACCACACAGGGGGGGGGGGTTATCTTTTACTCTTTATATCACACACAAGGAGGGGTGGGGGATGGTTTATTGATTTAATTTTTATTAAATTAATAAACCTCCACTTAACACCGCTCCAACAATCGTCCTTGACTGATCACCTTATGCCGATAAATTTTATATCACACCTAGGGTAAAAACCACGTTCCAAACTCAACCAAAGGCTCAAATTTCTGATCCAATACTCGACTATGGAGTTATTTCATGTTTACAAATAAATTTCATGTATATGATAAAATATATTTAATATTTTTAATATCACTTCACCGAGGTTCTTCAAGCCCCATAATCCCACGCCGACTCAGCACCTGGCTTCAGAAATATTTTTAGAAATATTCAAAAGTCTTATGTGTACAAAATAGAGTCACTACACTCTCCCCACCTTATGAATTTTCTCCCCCAAAAAGTGAAATCCTAGGATGTTGGAGAAAAATCGAGCTCTCCACTGGGACTCCCTCACTAGTGAGCTCATCAAAGGGTTCCTATACTACCGACAATAATACACTCCAGGAAACTATGGGGAAAAACCACACCCAAATACCAACTCAAACATGGTCAACATCATGAAACAAATATGGAACATGTCTCCTCTGCTACTATAGGTGAAAATAACCTATCACCATGGTCCATCTTCGGTCATAGGGTCTGTAAGTACACCACCTCTCTAACCTGATGCAGATAATGACATAACCCAGTAGTTCTCATCTGTCCTTGGATGAGCTGTAACATGAAAACATCAAGCATTTAATGTAATAATATAACATGACAACACATAAAATTTTCCAAAACACACTAGTCAAAAGGACTCGTTCACCATACCTCGACACTATCCATTTTGGGTGGCACTAATTATCCCACACAATTTTGTATCATGTCACAAGAATGAATCTTGGTGGGGGAAGCATCCCTATTTATTGTAAGTTTTAATCCACATCAAACAACACCATCACATGGTTCTACTGATGCCTCACATCACATTGGATAAGTCTCAATGAAGAAGTGGAAAGAAAAGACTACCTAACAATAGTGTCTTAAAATAAATACTACAAAAAGTAAAAAAGGACACATAGTATACCTCTAATCATCCTTGGAGCCTTAACATCATAGGCCTTTGCATCTTGCAGCTATACTTTCCACCATCCTCCAATTCCTTGAGGCTAGTGCGGACCACCTAGGGGTAGTGGTGGAAACATATTGAACCGTCTACCACCTCCCACTTCTCTTCCTGCTCCTCCTCCACATCCACTATCATATGGAACTCCATGATACATAACTTGCATCCTATAGGGTTGTATATCGATTTTATCCCTCTCAACAGCATGGAAGGTCATAAAATCTCATAAAAGATGTCCCCATCCATCGCAAGCATAAAACTATCTCTCTTACGGTTGACCAGATCCCTTGTGAAGGAACATGCTTGGAAAAATGGAGAGGCCCTGCTCAGATGTTTATATAGAGACCCTACTCAATGGTCCATGCCTAAAAAAATGGATCTCGAACCATATGTAGGGTACTCTACTGTGAACATGTTATCTTACAGAAGCTATAGAAGCTCCTGGATACACATAGATCTCAACATGGCTAGATAACATTATTCCCTAAAGAGAGAATCAAACTCCATCCAAGTTAGAATCATCTCATCATGGGTCTACGTTATTGGAATCCACCATCTCTTGACTGGGCCCTATAGAATAATTTCCACTAGGACCACCATCTAATTCAAATGTGTCCTTATAAGGCATAAAACATGCATGAATGCCATAAGAAATTCATCTATTTCTTGGGGGTCTGGCTCACCCTGATTTCTTAGAGGTAATTGCCTCTGGAACACATGCAAAAAACTCAACCTATGTGCATCTTCAGCCTGAACTTTTAGCATAACCTACTACTCAATGGGTGGTGACTCAACTAGTAGACCACCTGAAGGTATTTGCTCATGCCTAGTTCTATGCACTAAATCCCCATCACTAGGTGGATCATCATCACAATCCCACTATGGAACCCTATCTGGATATCATCATAGCAGAATCATGAAATAAAAATCAAGATGCACCACATTCAATGAGTATATATGGGGAGATGACTTAAGAAAGACATAGAACTCGAAACCTAGTCCTATATGATGCATGTACCAATATTTTCCTATGACCTGTGACCTAATGCACTGAGTCAACATGTAGGTTATCAGAGTTATGATGAATAGATATGCCGACAAATGTACCAAAACTGGCGTCCTTAGTCTAAAAGCTTAACTCAAAAGACTTTAACACTATCACCGTAAATACCAAATCGACATCATAGGCTTCAGTCCTAAGGAAGGACCTATTTTTATACCACTCTATCATGAACTGACCTACTAGGGCCTGAGTAGCGACTACCCCAAGCCCGCCTCCAATAGTTTAGGGGTTGGCGACCAGTGCTGAGTAGGTATATCACACACATGGGAGGCCTTAGTCTATGGTACCTATATGCACACACCCACATACATCTCCATGAAATAACACAAAGACAAAATCTAGAAACTAAAATTCATGAAAACAACAATCCCATATTCAAAATATAGATGATGTACTAAAAGTATAAAAAGGGAAAAATACAAGCCCACCAAAAATAGTAAAAGTGTCTAACATACTCAGGAGGGGACTGCTGTCAAATGCAACCACCCAAACACACCTCAGTCAAGCACTGAAAAACACCTTGGCCAGTCTAGCTCTTTAAGGTCCACTTGATATAGCTCCTACAGGGACTCCATCTAAAGGTTTATTTTCTGCACAATACATGACATGTATGGGAAAATCATATGTATATGTGAGTATAAAAATACCTAGTTGGCACCCCAAAAAACCAAAATAAAATGGGGAATGAAAGAAAACAGTCTGCTCAACCCAATCCAAAGGGAACCCATATAAGAGAGAAACTCAATCTCAACCACTCCTCAACTAAACATGACTATTCATATCAATCCACATAGTGAGTAAACTAATATACATGATAACACCGCAAGGAATCCCAAAATAAACCTATATATACTCGTCTCAAACTATAAGTCTCATGAGGTCCTGACCTCAAAGACACCCATAGGATTCTACTTGAGGCTCAAAGGAAACATTAATCTAGAATATATCACTCCATGAGCCCCACCATCCCATATGAAACTCATATGAGAGATACACTCCATCGAGAACAATGCTTCCATCCCCGATGTCCCATCTAAGAGAAAAATCTCCATCAGGAATTGTACTATATATTTAACTCTAGTGACCAATACTAGAGGTCCTAAAACTTTTGTCTTTCACCATACACAAGCTCATAGAAACCCAAGTGGAGAGGCTCACCCCTTTCCACTACTCAAAGTCAAGGGATCATTGATCCATACCATGCATCGCATGCATCCTCTCTAAGGAGAGAGCAGAGGGACCAACACCTCACCACTTCCCTATAATTGAGGAATTACTAACTCATAACCATCCCGTGAAACATCCGGAGTACTCGTATAGATAGGCCCACACATCACTACATCGAGGAAGCATTATATTCTAACCATATGTAACACATAACAAGTAGAGAGCCCTGATCCTCACAATTGTTCTCCATAGCTGAGGGACATCCAACTACCATGAAGGACTCACTCCCCACTGCCACTTGAATATGGGGGATTACTACTCCCTAGATAGAGGACCCACACCTTGTGTATAGGGGATTTCCATATATATCGGTATAATCATAATGGGGGACCATCACCCTGACACGATAGGGGAGTACTGAACATAGAATAAAGGACCCAAACCCTGGTATGACATGGGAATACTGACTCTATCTGAACATATCATATAGAGGACCCATGCCCTAGTACAACAGGGGAGTTATGACTCCATGGATAGAGGACTCCACACCCTGGTACAATAGAGGAGTACCAATTATACCAGAACATCATGTATGGAGGACCCACACCCTAGTATGATAGAGGAGTATCGACTCCATGGATAGGGGACCCACACCCTAGACAATAAGTATAGAGGGGCCAAGAACTGATACGATATGGTAACTTTGTCTCGAACTACAAAAACAATATGGGGGACCCACACCCTGGTATGATAGGGGAGTACCGACCCTAGGATAACTACTCTGAAGGTAGAGGACCCACACCCACTGTATGGGGAGTAACACTCCTAGCGTCTCTATAATAAACAGAACTAACCTCCATCATCGATCAAACATATAACGACCCATACTTTACATACATTGTTAATACTTCAAAATTGAAGCACACTTATTATAACATATGACAAAACCACAAAGGACCGTATAGGTATAGTGTCTTTAGAAACTGGGAAACATAAACAACTGGTTCATAAATCTTCTACAGTGTCTCCCATTTATTTCATCATATCGAGGGTCCCTTTTAGCATATTCTACTTAATATCCATCTTCCTGAACTGGGGAAAAGAAAACATAAAAGGGTGAGATCAAATGCTCAGCAAGGGCAAATAAAGGAAATAAAAATCATATCATATCTTTTTGAAAATCAAAACCTGCAAAAGAGATCATAATATCTTAACATGGAATAAATCATAGAAGTGAAAATGAGATCCCCATAATCATAACATGAAACTTGAAACTTTGTGGCATGCACACATAATCATGGAAAATCATTTCTTGTTAGTCATGACTCATTTCCAAGACTATCTTAGTGGACAAAGTCCCTTTCTGAACCGAGTTCACTTCTCGTTTCAGTCCTGTATCACTGAACCGAAATAACCTTCCGTTCCAGCCATGTCTATCTCATGAGATATAAAATATTTACCCAATGCATTGGAGGGAGATATAGGTCCCACCCATCTTATAATGAATCCTTTCTTATGTGTGCCACATAATCATAAACCATACATCATAGCGTAACCCATGTAATAAAAAATGGGATTCTTAAACAACATGACATCATAAAACAATTCATATAAGATAAAGGAATTCATAAAAATATTTCCATCACAACATAATCAAACCAATTTAATAATATGGATAAAAATAGAACCCTTTTATTATCTTAGATGAAAAATAATTTTGATAAAAATACTTGAACTCCATTCCTGAGGAAAATATCCTTTCTATTTCAAAAACATTTTTCCTTTCATAACATGTCATACGACTTTAAAATAAAAGAAGTTGATTAAAAATAAACTTGAAAACTTGTAAAGGAAGTTTCTTGGAAATAATGTTTTAAAAATCCATTCATGCCATATAAGTTAAAAAAAAACATTCTTCATACTTTTGTCGGAAAAGTCAAAAAGTACCTCGTACGAAAAACGACAAAAGATTCCTTTCATACATATTATTAAAAACTCACCGAAGGGTAAAAATAGATTTAAACAATTGTAGGTGGATGGAAATAATATTACATATTGATGAAACATGGATGTGGATGATAAAATACACCCCAGTAAATACTTACAAATAAACAATCTCGGATAAAAATGAGATTGTGATATTTCCCTTACCTTAGGTCCGATTTGCTTTGTACGTGTCCGAAGCTCCTGTATAATGGTTTAAATAATGTTATTGACTTATTCCAGAATCATACATATTGATATGATATCATATATGGTAATATTCTTAGCTTCTTGTTAGTAATATTTCATTGTTACTTGTTACTCGGGTCTTTATTGCCTTTTGTTCTTATGCGTGTTTTGCCGAATACATTCTTATTCTTATTTTAAGGTTATAGATACCTTATATCCAGAATTTTATTAGTGTAACATATATCATATTTATTCATTCAATTCATTTATATAATTACTATGTAATGATGATCATGTAGAACGAGTCGCATCACATCGTGGAGACGGTATTCCGTACGTACGCACGAGTGATGTTATCGTTCCTATGATCGTGGAACTGTATTGGAGTATATATATATTATTTCAGTATCAATATTACTTTATAATAATCATAAATAGTTACTCATTATACCATTATACCCATCCTTGTAAAGTGATGGTGTAAAAATAGATTACACCACGGCGTGGAGACGGTATTCCGTACGTACGCACGTGCGGTGATTTCATATTTCCGTAGGATGGATAGAAGGTGAATTAGGGTTGTTTCATATTTATAATAACATATCAGTATGTAAGTAATACTGATGTTATTACTTTATCATGAAACAACTAAAGAAGAAGAAGTTGAAGAAGAAAGAAATTGAAAAGATCGGTAATGGATATTACCTCTTCTTTGGAACGCCTCTTTGAATCCTCCACTTAGGGAACTAATATTGGTCTTAGAAGAAGACCAGGACCTCTAGGATTATTCTAGGGAAGTGGAGCAGAGAAAATGGCAGGGGTTGGCCGAGCTTGAGTGCTCAAATTGGTGTGAGGAGGAGGGGGAGGAGGTGCCCTTTTATAAGGGAGGAGAGGGGCACCTTAGGAATATCTCAAAATATTATTTTATATTAAAGTCAAAATCGGTTTATAATGGCTCCAAAGGGTCTTATTTCGAAGATAAGGTGGGGAGGGGTCGAAATCATATCAACAAATAGGATTTAGACAAGTTTAGGGTAATATTTTAACCTTATCAATTAGATTTAACTCTAAGTTAAATAATTTAACTTTTACAGTGTCTTTTTGTTTTATTTCACTATATGGTTAATACACTTACTATAACATGCCAAAAGAACCCCAAATTGTTTATTATTAATATATATATCCTTATCTATGTCATTTTGCCGAACCTTAGATTTTTATGAATACAATAACAATTAATAATATAATATTTGATTTAAAAACTATTTTGTGTCAATTTTGACACTATTTGATATATGATTTTTGTGAAAGTCATAAAAGAATTATATGTTCGAACCAAGTTGATTAAATCAACATTAATATATCATAGTAACCTAGAAAATTAGTGGAATTCATAAAAAGTCTTAAATTACATTTATTTTGCTGTTTATAACATCAATTATGTCAATATTTCATTAATAAGATAATTACTGCATCATCATTGTGTCATAAATAAATTAAATTATTTAATGTCTAAAAATTACAAATAAAATACCATCATGTAGGAAATATTTTTATCTTTCTAATGAATATTTATAGTCGAATTTATCTTATGTATAACCCCATATTAAAAATGATTTACTTATTAAACTTTGATTTTAACTATTTTAACCCTTCTTTAAATAAATTAATAATAAATGTCCTAATCTAATCCAAGTGGGCCTAAATGGTCATATTTTATTACTAAGTTTGTTTTTGGTCGAATTACACTTGTCCAATAGAATTAGGACATGTGTTAGGGTAATATTAATATCATATTTACCCTTAGTTACCCTATTTACTATTAACTGTGGTAAAAAAAATAAAAAGTTACTATTCACCAAAAAATTATTTTTATCCCATTGAACCACATTTTACTTACTGATAACAACCGTGTCTGTAGGATTTTCAAAATTCCATTCACAGAAGCGGTAAAAATAAGTTTTATGAAAAATTCAGTTTTTAACCTACCACTTAGTGGTTTCACTATTCATCAAAAATTGAAAGTTTTCAGAAAAATACCAAAATTTCACCCTAGGCTAATTTCGATATTCTGAGTCCAAAAATGAAGTCCATTTTGAAAAATAAAATTTATAAAATTTCAAAAAGTGGTTATTACTATTCATAACGGCTAGTTTTAATAGCATATTGTTGTTTAGTGAAACTCGGTATTGCGTACGACGCAAGCTATCGAGGAAGGTCGCGATTGCATGTAAAGCAAGCCAAGCAAGTGTTGTGTAGAAAAAGATTCCGTTGATGATTTATATAACATAAAAGTCTCGGGTGTTACATTCTACCCCCCTTAAAAAGAATATCGCCCTCGAAATTCGTCACTTTGTAACAAACAGATGAGGATACTTCTCCCACATCATATCCTCAAGCTCCCATGTAGCATCTTCAAGTTGGTGGTTACTCTATAAAACTTTCACCAATCGAGTGGTCTTGTTTCGTAGGACTTTTTCGCTATGATCCAGAATCTCTATCGGCTGTTCTTCATAAGAAAGATCTTGCTCCAGCGGTACAACTTCTGAGCTGAGTACATGTGAAGGATCTGGTATGTACTTTCTCAGGAGAGATACATGGAACACATCGTGAACTTGAGAGAGATTCGGTGGAAGAACCAATCGGTAAGCTACCTTCCCAACACGATCCAGTATTTCGAAAGGACCGATATATATAGGGCTCAACTTCCCCTTCTTTCCAAATTTCATAACCCTCTTCCAGGGAGATATTCGTAAGAACACTTTATCACCCACTTCAAACTCTAGGTCTTTTCTTTGGTTGTCGGCATAACATTTCTATCGACTCTGAGCTGCTCTTATGTGTTGTTGAATAGATCTAACCTTTTCTGCCATTTCATCAACAAGATCAGGTCCTAACAGCTTTCTTTCCCCAACTTCATCCCAGCAAGTTGGAGTCCTGCATTTCTTTCCATAGAGAGCTTCATAAGAAGCCATCTGAATACTGGAGTGAAAGCTATTATTATAAGAAAATTCCACCAAAGGTAGGTGTTGATCCCAACCTCCTTTGAAATCCATAAAGCAAGCTCTCAACATATCTTCTAGGGTTTGAATTGTTCTCTCAGACTGACCGTCTGTCTGGGGATGATAAGCAGTGCTGAAACTCAACTCTGTATCCAGAGTATGCTGAAGACATCACCAGAACTTCGAGGTAAATCTCGGATCCCGATCAGATATAATAGAAAGTGGTACTCCATGCAATCTTACCACTTCCTTTACATATATCCTGGCAAGCTAATCTAGAGAGAAATCCTCTCTAATAGGAATGAAGTGTGCAGACTTTGTAAGACGATCAACTATGACCCAAATAGAATTATTGCCTTTGGATGTTTTAGGAAGTCCTGTGACAAAGTCCATAGTGATGTTTTCCCATTTCCATTCGGGTATGGGTAATGGTTGTAACATCCCCTTAGACTTCTATCTCTCAGCTTTAACTTGTTGACAAACCAAGCATCGAGAGACATATTCAGCAACATCTCTTTTCATGCCATCCCACCAGAAGTACTCTTTCAGGTCCCTATACATCTTCGTGCTTCCAGGATGAATAGAGAATGATGAACTATGAGCCTCATCCAGCAGCTCCTTCTTTAATTCGGGGATGGGAGGAACACAAACCCGATTCCTGAACATTATTATCCCATCACAATCAAGGTTGAATTCAGGAACATTTCTCACCTTCTTTTGTAACTCGACATCTTCTTTCTGTGCCTCCTTAATCTTCACATGTATAGATGGTTGAACATTCATTTGAGAAAGATAAGATTTTTCCCCTTCCATTATAATTCCAAGATCCATCCTTTGTAAATCCATAAATATTGGATCTTTTGTGATCCTCATCATGGATAAACTAGCATGGTCTTGTCGACTTAATGCATCTTCCACCTTGTTTGCTTTCCCAGGGTGGTAATGGATTGAGCAGTCATAATCCTTAATCAGCTCCAACCATCTTCTTTGACGCATATTCAGCTCCTTTTGTGTGAAAATATACTTTAAACTTTTATGATCAGTATAAATATCACACCTTTCACCATAAAGGTAATGCCTCCAAATCTTTAATGCAAAGATTACCACAACCAACTCCAAATCATGTGTTGGGTAATTTTGCTCATGGATTTTCAACTGTCGTGAGGCATAAGCTATCACCATATCATTTTGCATAAGAACACACCCCAATCCCTTCTTGGATGCATCACTGTAGATCTCAAACCTTTCTCCACTACAAGGCAGTGTGAGAACAGGTGCACTGGATAACCTTCTTTTCAACTCCTTGAAATTCTCTTCACATTCCTCTGTCCAGACAAACTTAACTCCTTTCCGAGTCAACTTGGTGAGTGGATTAGATAATCGTGAAAAATCCTTTACAAAACGTCGATAATATCCATCCAAACCAAGAAAACTTCGGATCTCAGTTACTGTTGTTGGTCTCGACCATCTTTCGATAACCTCTGTTTTTGCTGGATCCACAGATATCCCCTCTTTTGAGATTATGTGACCCAAAAATGCAACTTTTTGAAGCCAAAATTCACACTTGGTAAATTTGGCATAAAGCTTCTCCTTTCTCAAGGTCTTCAATATAATTCTCCAGTGATCTTCATGCTCTTCCTTGCTCTTTGAATAGACAAGAATATCGTCTATAAAGACTACCACAAATTGATCAAGATAGTCTCTAAAGACTCTATTCATTAAATCCATGAAGATAGCGGGGGCATTAGTAAGACCAAATGGCATCACTATAAATTCATAGTGTCCATACCTTGTACGGAAAGCCGTCTTTGGTATATCCTCCCTTTTGACCCTTAATTGATGATACCCTGAACGAAGATCAATCTTGGAAAAGTATTGAGCTCCGCGTAGTTGGTCAAATAAGTCATCAATGCATGGGAGAGGATATTTGTTCTTGATAGTGATCTTGTTAAGTTCTCGATAATCAATGCAGAGTCTCATTGATCCATCTTTCTTCTTAACAAATAGAACAGGTGCTCCCCAAGGTGACACACTAGGGCGTATGAATCCCTTATCAAGATTCTCCTGGAGTTGCTTCTTCAATTCCTGCAACTCAATTGGGGCCATTCTATATGGTGTATTTGAAATAGGCAAAGCACCCGGTACGAGTTCTATTGAAAACTCAACTTCACGATTTGGTGGAAGACCCGGTAATTCCTCCGGAAATACATCATCAAACTCCCGTACAATGGGCATATTCTTAATCGTGAGTTTCTCACCAACCATTTGAGATAAATAACCTTCATTTAGTGGAATCAAGACCCATAAGATGGAAGAAATTTCCACTGGAAGGTTATGTTCATCCTTGCATCGATAGACGATCGTAGATTGATCTGGAATATGAAATGTGACTTCCCTTCTTTGGAAATTGATATGAGCTCCATGTAGAGAAAGCCAATCCATGCCAAGAATCATATCAAATTCCACTAAAGGAAGGATCACAAGATTTGCAGGAAGCACTTTCCCACAAACTTCGATCGGAGAAGAATTATAAACTTTTGATGCGACTGTTGTGCCATTAGGTGTTGTCACAGCTAACTCAACATCTAATTGTTGAGGTAGTACGGTGATACCCTTAGAAAATTTTTCAGAAATAAAAGAGTGGGTGGATCCAGAATCAAATAAAACATTTGCTACTTTAGAGTGGATGGTAAGTGTACCTTTCACCACTTCGTTATCGTACTCCACATCGCTGATAGAAATTGCATGTGACTTTCCTTTGTCTTTAGCCTTAAGATTTTGTTGACGTCGACCATCATCATCAACCCTTGGATTTGGGCATTGATTGGCATAATGCCCCATATCCTTGCACTTGAAACATTTAAGTGTAGTAGGTTCATTCTGTGTATCCCTTCCTTTGTTTGCATCATTAGACATCTTCTTCCCATTATCGTGGCATTCAAATGCCCGATGACCTTCCTTTCCACATTTAAAACATTTACTTGTCCCTTTAAGACAACTCCCTCCATGTTTCTTTCCACACTTTGAGCATAAGGGAAAGTTCATCTTCTTTTCAGTGTGCTCTTTAGAGTTTCCTTTGAATTCCATCTTCCTCTTCTTATCAAACCCATGTGACTGATGGGTTACTCCAATCTCCATCTCTACTTTGAGAGCACATCGAACGATTTCCTCATAGCTATTGAAGTCCCTTATGGCTAACGCCCTTCGAAGACTTGGTTTTAAGACACTAAAGAATCGATTGATCTTACTCTCAGGTTGGATAATAATACCAGAAGCGTACCTTTCAAGTCTTGTAAAATTTGCTTCACAGGTACCAACAGATTCATCATCCCTTTGCTTCAGTTCAAGAAACTCTTTCTCCATCTTTTTTCGGAGAATAAGAGGGAAGTACTTATTGAAAAATAAGTTCTTGAACTCGTCCCATTCCATAGACTCAATTTCATCCCTTTGCCTCGTATTATTAATAAGATTCCACCATTGATCAGCATCTCCTTCCAAACGATACACTGCTAGGATGACTTTATCATGTTCAGAACATTGAATAACTGAAAATATCTTTTCAGTAGTACTAATCCATTGTTCAGCAACTAATGGATCAGTAGACCCACTGAAAGAAGGTGGACGCTGCCTCATGAAGGATTCAACAGAATGTTGCTCCTTCCTTTGCTCGTTTGGAAGTCCTGCATGATTCATAGCTTGAGAAAGTTGTGTGAGCATGGCTACAAGATTTTGCATTCCAGCTCCCATATCGTTTGGTTGCTCAGGGGGACAATCATTGCATTGCCCATCTCATTCCGCATTAACACGGTTCCTTCGGGTTCCAGCCATTGACTAAAACCAAGAATAATAGTGTGAGCAACACTAATTATAATAGGAAAACCACATAATTCAAGAATAAAATTTTCATGCTTAAGGTCTTATCCTAGGTTATTCAAGGCCATCTCTAAAACACTAAGATTGTGTTCTATGCTTAGACTTATCCTTAGGGTTCTTACTAAGGCTTTCACATCCTAGTTTCCAAAGGTTGACTATACCTTTCCTCTGATACCAACTATAATGACCCATACTTTACATACATTGTTAATACTTCAAAATTGAAGCACACTTATTACAACATATGACAAAACCAAAAAGGACCGTATAGGTATAGTGTCTTTAGAAACTGGGAAACATAAACAACTGGTTCATAAATCTTCTACAGTGTCTCCCATTTATTTCATCATATCTAGGGTCCCTTTTAGCATATCCTACTTAATATCCATCTTCCTGACCCGGGGAAAAGAAAACATAAAAGGGTGAGCTCAAATGCTCAGCAAGGGCAAATAAAGGAAATAAAAATCATATCATATCTTTTTGAAAATCAAAACCTGCAAAAGAGATCATAATATCTTAACATGGAATAAATCATAGAAGTGAAAATGAGATCCCCATAATCATAACATGAAACTTGAAACTTTGTGGCATGCACACATAATCATGGAAAATCATTTCTTGTTAGTCATGACTCATTGCCAAGACTATCTTAGTGGACAAAGTCCCTTTCTGAACCGAGTTCACTCCTCGTTTCAGTCCTGTATCACTGAACCGAAATAACCTTCCGTTCCAGCCATGTCTATATCATGAGATATAAAATCTTTACCCAATGCATTGGAGGGAGATATAGGTCCCACCCATCTTATAATGAATCCTTTCTTATGTGTGTCACATAATCATAAACCATACATCATAGCGTAACCCATGTAATAAAAAATGGGATTCTTAAACAACATGAAATCATAAAACAATTCATATAAGATAAAGGAATTCATAAAAATATTTCCATCACAACATAATCAAACCAATTTAATAATATGGATAAAAATAGATCCCTTTTATTATCTTAGATGGAATTTTGATAAAAATACTTGAACTCCATTCTTGAGGAAAATATCCTTTCTATTTCAAAAACATTTTTCCTTTCATAACATGTCATACGACTTTAAAATAAAAGAAGTTGATTAAAAATAAACTTGAAAACTTGTAAAGGAAGTTTCTTGGAAATAATGTTTTAAAAATCCATTCATGCCATATAAGTTAAAAAAAACATTCTTCGTACTTTTGTCGGAACAGTCAAAAAGTACCTCGTACGAAAAACGACAAAAGATTCCTTTCATACATATTATTAAAAACTCAACGAAGGGTAAAAATGGATTTAAACAATTGTAGGTGGATGGAAATAATATTAAATATTGATGAAACATGGATGTGGATGATAAAATACACCCCAGTAAATACTTACAAATAAACAATCTCGGATAAAAATGAGATTGTGATATTTCCCTTACCTTAGGTCCGATTTGCTTTGTACGTGTCCGAATATCCTGTATAATGGTTTAAATAATGTTATTGACTTATTCCAGAATCATACATATTGATATGATATCATATATGGTCATATTCTTAGCTTCTTGTTAGTAATATTTCATTGTTACTTGTTACTCGGGTCTTTATTGCCTTTTGTTCTTATGCGTGTTTTGCCGAATACATTCTTATTCTTATTTTAGGGTTATAGATACCTTATATCCAGAATGGTATTAGTGTAACATATATCATATTTATTCATTCAATTCATTTATATAATTACTATGTAATGATGATCATGTAGAACGAGTCGCATCACATCGTGGAGACGGTATTCCGTACGTACGCACGAGTGATGATATCGTTCCTATGATCGTGGAACTGTATTGGAGTATATATATATTATTTCAGTATCAATATTACTTTATAATAATCATAAATAGTTACTCATTACACCATTATACCCATCCTTGTAAAGTGATGGTGGAAAAATAGATTACACCACGGCGTGGAGACGGTATTCCGTACGTACGCACGCGCGGTGATTTCATTTTTCCGTAGGATGGATAGAAGGTGAATTAGGGTTGTTTCACATTTGAAATAACATATCAGTATGTAAGTAATACTGATGTTATTACTTTATCATGAAACAACTAAAGAAGAAGAAGTTTAAGAAGAAAGAAATTGAAAAGATCGGTAATGGATATTACCTCTTCTTTGGAACGCCTCTTTGAATCCTCCACTTAGGGAACTAATATTGGTCTTTGAAGAAGACCAGGACCTCTAGGATTATTCTAGGTAAGTGGAGAGGAGAAAACGGCAGGGGTTGGCCGAGGTTGAGTGCTCAAATTGGTGTGAGGAGGAGGGGGAGGAGGTGCCCTTTTATAAGGGAGGAGAGGGGCACCTTAGGAATATCTCAAAATATTATTTTATATTAAAGTCAAAATCGGTTTATAATGGATCCAAAGGGTCTTATTTCGAAGATAAGGTGGGGATGGGTCTAAATCCTATCAACCAATAGGATTTAGACAAGTTTAGGGTATTATTTTAACCTTATCAATTAGATTTAACTCTAAGTTAAATAATTTAACTTTTACCGTGTCTTTTTGTTTTCTTTCACTATATGGTTAATACACTTACTATAACATGCCAAAAGAACCCCAAATTGTTTATTATTAATATATATATCCTTATCTATGTCATTTGGCCTAACCTTAGATTTTTAAGAATACAATAACAATTAATAATATAATATTTGATTTAAAAACTATTTTGTGTCAATTTTGACACTATTTGATATATGATTTTTGTGAAAGTCATAACAGAATTATATGTTCGAACCAAGTTGATTAAATCAACATTAATATATCATAGTAACCTATAAAATTAGTGTAATTCATAAAAAGTCTTAAATTACATTTATTTTGGTGTTTATAACATCAATTATGTCAATATTTCATTAATAAGATAATTACTGCATCATCATTGTGTCATAAATAAATTAACTTATAAAGGATACCATATCTAACTAAGAATAAAACCACTCAGGATAGGCTACTCGTAGGCCTAAATTTGAGACTCAAAGAAGAAGATACGCCAGGTGGAAGTTCCCAAGAACAATAAATAGCATGTACTGGGGTCCACATGGTATGTGACCCTACCTAAACACCTAGATGAACACTCTACCACACGACTTGGTTGTCCACGTAAACTTGCACGGTGTGTATCACCTCACCAAGGCCCCATCCATGTCCTTCCCCACACATCTTGGCCAATTGTGTCTAAAACACGAAATGTACCCGTAGTACACAACATGACCTGGATAACAAACCTCTTGTCCATTTACTCATCCCATTCCTAAGCAATAAACCTCATGTCTATTTCCCCTAGCCATGTACTCCCACACAACCATGTCCCAAGACACAGTGCCCCTAGTCATATCCCTCGACCACAAGACCTAACATCACTACACGACGTGTAACCCTAGTACACGATGTGTAGTCCCCCAAATACATCTTACCCAAACAGGAATAACACATGGAATGATTCACTTAATTACACACCATGTTATCGTGAATTATAAATGGGAATTCCCTACGAGCTACCAAAAACACTCTGGTTCCCACCAAAACCAATAGATCGACCCTTACAGAGTCTTTAGTAGTCGAAAAAGGGATCTAAAAACCTTGAAAATGAATATAAAGGGATATAAAGATTTAAAACTAAAATAAACATACCTAGTTGAGAAATTCCAAATATTTGGGTGTAGATCCACACTCTGAAGCTGCTACACCATGATTCAGGAGTGATCACCATCAAGATCAAATATTGGAAATTCCTACTCTATTTGGTTCACCCTCGATTTTTCCATCACATGAGGGGGGGGGGGGTTCTACTTCCCTTTGTGATGTGTACACAAGGGTGAAGGGTTTATTGATTTAATTTTTATTAAATAAATAAACCTCCACTTAACACCCCACCAATTCTCACCCCAAACTGAGAACCCAATGCTATAACGCCCCGACTCTAATTACCCAGAGTTGGTGCATTATTACATAATATTGGCATGATCACAAGAGATCAAGTCTCAAAAGACCGATTAGTTTAGTACCCTTTGGAAGTACTAGATACACACTTATGTTTTACATTACATAATGAAATAAAAAACAAAAACATTGTGTCCCCTTTGAACACACTTATATCCCATAGCCTATTCTTGTAGGTTAATTGTAATATAATTATTCACATCCTGTAAAAAATAATACATAAGAAAGGGGTGAGATCAAATGATCAGTAAGGATAACAATATAGCGGAAACCATGATAAACAAGGATAACAATTTAAGGCAATGTATAAGAATAAAACACAATCCTTTTAAGGTTAAACTTCAACATAACATGGAAAAGATAAATCAAATAATTCCATTTACTTATTCACATGGATATTATATTAGTCAAATAATCACATGTAATATCAATAGTCAATTTCATAATGATGGAATGCATAATGTCGGACATCATAACCACATAGTCAAGGCCTTGTGCCAAGAATAAAAATAAGATTTTTTAAAGGCCTTGTTCCAAGACACTAGTTTGTCTCATGATACCTACTAATGCATCGAGGAGCTATAGCGGGCTCCACCCGTCACTCACTAAGTCCAATGCATTCCTCATATGAAAAGGTTGAAACATAAAATAAACATTCGTATGAAAACAAGCATAGGAAATGCTAATACTTTAACCACAAACCATGAATGGTATAAAAATAACACATCCATAGTAAAACATATCACAAAAACCTTCAATACAATATAGAAGATTGTATCATAATTAATCGACTTCAAACAAGTTTAAAATCCATCAAAGGATGTTGACATAGATGAAATCAAAACTATTTGAGAGAAATATCTCTTTCTATTTTGAAATCATTTAAAAGTCACATAATTATAAAATAAAACATTTATTTTGAAAATATTCTTATAATCTTGTAAGGTAAGCTTTGAAGGTGTTATAATGGCATAAAATAGGTGCACTCGCTGTATAAGTTAAAAAAAAAATTCTTTCTTTATTTTTGTCGAAAAGGTCGTAAAGAACCTTGTTTGGAAAATGATGGATATATTACTTTACAAACAATTTATAAAAAGTAAAAAAAGGGTATAAATGACTTTAAACATTAGTCTAGGAAATATTAAAAATGTTTTGAAATACATTTTTAATAAACACAAATGTGGATGATAAAGAGGTCCCAGTAGATACTCACATATAAACAACCTCGGATAATGAAGAGATTGTAGAATTAACCCTTAACTTGTACTTTTCCTTGATAGATGGTACTTTAACCTTCTATATAATAGTTAATTTTTTTTATTAAATTATACAAGAACCAAATACATAAATATGATATCATATATTATCTTCTAATATTTCTTTGTTTATAATATTTCAGTAGTATCATTGTTTCAGGTGTTAACTGATTCATTTTCCTTTATATGTTTTGTTACGTAAGTCATGTTTGTTATGGATAGGATATATTTGATTCATATCCATAATTAAATTAAGTTACTTAAAAATTATTTTTAATCATAAAATGAAAATTATTCTTGAATTATTATGATGGGGAATGAATCTCATCACGTTCGTGGAGACGGTAATCCGTACGTACACAAGAGCGACAATATCATTATATTGATGGGGAAATCATATGTAATTGGATGGTATATAATATATAAAGATTAATCAACATTTTATATTTATTATTTAAATCAATTATACTCATTATTATACCCATCCAAATAATTAAGTGTTGAATAATAAACTATACCACGACGTGGAGACGGTAAGTCGTATGTACGCACATATGGTGACCTTTTCATTCATAGGATGGATAGAATAATGAATATGGTTGTTACATATTTATAATAACATCAAAGCATGTATAAGGTACTGGATTTATAATTTTTTATGGAAACAAAAAATAAAGAGTAAGTAGAAAAAGAAAAGATCTTTGGAAGAGGTGATGAAATTATTACCTCTTCTTCGGGTGCTTCCTTTTGATTTGATCAAAATGGATCCTTAGGTTGAATTATGATAAAATTAAAGAATCTAGGTTGATGTGAGGGTATTTTGGAGGATATATGAGTTGTTTTTGGCCAAGCCAAATGGATTTGGAGGTGATATTTTGAGATAAGGGGAAGTACCCTTTTATAAGAGAGGTGATGGTCACTTTAGGAAAATCTTGAAATATTATTTTATTATACAATAATATTAGGTTTATAATGGCTCCAAAAGGATTTATTTCTAGGATAAGGTGGGGATGGGTCTAAAAACTCTCAAACAATATGTTTTAGATAGGTTTAGGTCACCATATTAACCTTATATTTTATATTTAACTGTTAGTTAAATAGTTTAACTTTTACCATGTATTCTTGTATTATTATAATAAATGGTTAATAAAATTACTATAAAAATACAAGAGAATACCAAGTGGTATATTATTGATATATCTAACCTTATATAAGTCCTTTTTATGAACCTTATATTTTTAGGAATATTATATCAATTAATAATATAGTATTTGTTTTAAAAACTCATTTATGTCAATTTTGACACTATTTAGTATTTGGTTTATGTGAAAATAATAACAACTTTATCACTTAGAAAAAAAATTATTTAATAAACCCTAACATGTCATATTAACCTAAAAAATTCCTGGAATTCATAAAAAGTCTCAATTTACAATTATATTAATATTTATAATATCAATTATTTTAATCTTTCAATAATAAGGCAATTACTGCATCATCATTGCGTCATAAATAAATTTAATTATTTAATGTCAAAAAATTATAAATAAAATACCATTATATAGGAAATAATTTTATATTTCTAATGAATATTTATAGTCAAATTTATATTATGTATAATCCTATATTAAAAATGGTCTAGTTATTAAACTTTAAATTTAACACTTTTAACTCTTCTTTAAATAAAATAATAATAAATGTCCTAATCTGATCCAAGTGGACCAAAATGATCATATTTTATTACTAAGGTTGATTTTTTTCTAAATTAACTTATCTAATAGAATTAGTACATGTGTTAGGGTAATTATAATATCATTTTTACCTTTAATTACCCTATTTACTTTTAACCATGGTAAATAGAATTCAAAAGCTACTATTCAAAAAAATTATTTTCATCCTATTGAACCAAATTTTACTTACTAATGTCAACCATGTCTCTCAGATTTTTGAAATTTAATTCACAGAAGTGGTAAAATTATGTTTTATGCAAATTTTCAAATGTGCATAGAAGGTGGGTAAAAGACGTTAAAAAAGTCAATACAATTTTATATATCTATTATTATTATAAAATGAATCCAATGAATTACATTGAACTAATATAGGTATTATGTATATATTTTTACTTTAAAATAAATTTAAATAAAAATAATAATTATTTAAATAAAATTTGGTTTTAAACAATAATGCAGTGTTGTTCACTATTCATCAAAAATTTAAATTCTTAGAAAAATACCAAAAATTCACCATAATCTTATTTTGATATTCATAATCCAAAAATGAAGTCCATTTTGAAAAATTAAATTCATAAAATTTCAAAAAGTGGGTATTACTATTCATAATGGCTAGTTTGATTGGTCGTGGTGTGCTAGAACTCGAAGTTGCGTACAACGCAAGCTATTGCATTATTCAAAGAGAAACGTACTGTGGAAGCTTGGGGTGTTACATTATTCTCTCAAAATAATTTCATCCTCAAAATTTCTAGAATAATACTGCATAAAAAGATTTGGGTAGTTCTTCATCATATGTTCCCTGGGTTCCCACATTGCCTTTTCCGTCTTATGGTTTCTCTATAGAACTTTTACCAGATGAGTCATCCAATTTCTCAACACTTATTCTCTGGTATCAAGAATCTTGACAGGCTCTTCACAATAAGATAGATCAGGTTCCAGTTCTATTTCTTCATAGGTGAGTACATGCGTCGGGTCAGCCATGTTTTTTCTCAACACTGATACGTGGAACACATCATGAACTTTGGAGATACTTGGAGGCATTTCCAAACGGTAAGCTACAACTCCAATTCGTTCTAGAATTTCTAAAGGTCTGATATACCTGGGACTTAATTTACCTTTCTTACTGAATCGTACAACAACCTTCCATGGATATACCTTCAATAAAACATGATCTCCTACTTGAAATTAAAAATCCTTCCTTCAGTTATTGGCATAGATCATTTTCCTACTTTGAGATACTTTGATGTGGGTTTGGATAATATTCACCTTTTCCATTTTTTCCTCAACAAGTTCTGGGCCTATGAGTTTTCTTTCACCAACATCATCCCAACAAGTTTGTGTGCGACATCTCTTTCTATATAACTTTCCATATGGTGCCATCTGAATACTTGAATGGAAGCTATTATTATTGGAAAATTCTACTAGAGGTAAATATTGATCCCACATACTTTGAAAGTCAAGTGATCTAGATATCAACATGTATTCTAAGGTTTGAATAGTTAATTCTCATTGACCATCAGTTTGAGGGTGGTAGTAAGTGCTCAAACAAAGTTCAGTATCTTGGGCCGTCTGAATACTTTTCTATAATCTTGATGTAAAATGGGGATCATGATCAGAAACAATCGACAAGGGTACTCCTTGAAGTCTTAAAACTTCATTAATATATAGTCGTGCTAAATGTTCAAGTGGTAAATCTTCTCTTATAGTAAGAAAATGTGTAAAATTGCTAAGAAAATCAATAATGACCCATATTGCGTCATTCATTCTAGGAGTATTTGATAGCCCCATGACAAATTCCATCATAATACCATAACATTTACACTATGGTATGAGAAGAGGTTGCATGACTCCTCCAGGATGTTGTATTATAGCCTTAACTTGTTGAAAAACCATAAATCTTGACACATAATCAGAAATCTCTCTCTTCATGTTGTCCCACTAAAAATGTTCTTTCAAATATCTATACATGTTAGTGCTTCCAAGGTGTATAGTGAAATTAGATCTATGAGCATTATCCAATAATTCCCTTTTTAGATCAGGTATATCAGGAACACAAAGTCTCTTCCCAAATTTCAAAATTCCATCTTCATATACGAATTCGATCAATCTCCCATCATTCAAAGCTTTAATTTTCTTTTGAAACTCCTCATCATCAGCTTGAGAACTTTTTATCTTTTCTAGTAAATATTGTTTGGAAACCATTTGAAAAAGTATTGATGTTTCACCTTCCATGATTATTCCCATATCCATCTTTACTATATCCATGAACATAGGATCCCTTTCAACTCTCATATTGTTCAAAACTCCATGATACTTCCTACTCAAAGCATATCCCACCTTATTTTCCTTCCCCGGGTGGTAGTGTATAGTGCAATCATAATCCTTGAGTAGTTCAAGACATCATCTTTGCCTCATGTTGAGTTATTTCTATGAGAAAATATACTTAAATATCTTGTGATCAGTATATATCTCACATTTTTCACCATATAGATAGTGCCTCTATATTTTCAGAGCAAATATTACAACTGCTAACTCAAGATCATGAGTAGGAAATTTTTTCTCAAGAATTTTTAGCTATCATGATGCTTAGGCAATAAATCTATCATTTTGCATAAGGACACAACCAAGTCCTTTATTTGAATCATCACTATAAATAACAAACCCATCATTCCCCTATGGCAGAGTCAAGATAGGATCATTGACTAATCTTATATTCAGTTCTTCAAAAAATTCTTCACACTCTTTTGTCCAAACAAATTTAACCCATTTACATGTGATTTTGGTTAATGGGTTAGCCAATCGGGAAAAATCTTGGACGAAACGCCAATAATAACCTACTAAACCAATAAAACGGTATACCACAATTATACTCATTGGTGTTGGACATTTATATATTTCTCTTGTCATAGAAAGATCAACAGATATTCCATCCTTAGAGACAATATGGCCAAGAAAAGAAATCTCCTGAATCCAAAATACACACTTGTTAAACTTCCCATATAATTCATTTCTTCTAAGAGTATTTATAATATCGCACAAGTGATTTTAATTAACTTCATAGCTTTTGGAGTAAACCAAGATATCATAAATAAATACCACTAAAAATTCATCAAGATATTCCTTGAAAACTCTATTCATTATATCCATGAAGATAGAGGGTGCATTAGTCAATCCAAAAGGCATTACTGTAAACTCGTAATTCCCATACCTCGTACCAAATACTATCTTCAGAATGTCTTCCTTCTTCACACAAAACTGATGATATCTAGATCGAAGGTCAATCTTTGAAAAATATCTAGATTCATTAATTTGATCGAATAAATCATTAGTGCGAGGTAGGAGATACTTTTTCTTTATTGTTATAGAATTGATCTCCCTGTAGTTAATGCACAACCTCATAGATGCATCTTTCTTCTTAACAAAAATAACACGGGCTACCCATGGAGAAACACTAGGGGTGAATAAATCATTTATTACTCAAATCCTCTAGTTGTTTCTTTAGTTCCACTAATTTCACAGTGGCCATTCTATTAGGGGTCTTCGATATGAGCCTTGAACTAGGAATTAAATAAATTGAAAACTAAATTTCTCATTTTGGAGGATGTCTAGGTAAATCCTCTGAAAAAACATCAACATATTATTGAATAATAGGTACATAATCTATTTGAAAATTATTTTCCTCTCCCATAGTTATTTAATTCTCTTACTCCCCAATAATTAAATTTAGTATAACTACTAGGGGTGAATCTAGATAAGAATCAGGTGGTGACGTTTCTGATCTAAAGATAAGGCACTCCTTATCATCATCAAAAATTGTAACCTCATTCTTCTTATAATAAATTTTCTCATCATGGTCCAAAATCCAATCCATACTGAGGATTATGTCAAATTCAATCATGGATATGATGATGAGATCAGCAGATAAAGAAAATTTATATGCCCTAATGGGAACTGATTCACAAAACTTTGTTGTAATAATAATTCCCTTAGGAGTTTTGACTGACAAATCCCTTGTTAAATAAAATTGGAAATATCTAATTTTCTTAGCAAACTGGGAAGATATGAAACAATGTGATGATCTAGAATCAAATAAAGCATTGTCTAAATTTTAGGAAACCATTAAATTACATGGCACCACGTCATTCATAGATTTAACCTTAGCAGTAATGATCACATAAGCTTGGCCTTTCTCCCTTGGCCTTTTCTGAGGTATTTTTACTTGGATATTAGGACGTTCATTTGAATAATTCCCCATTTATCTACAATTGTAGTATTCAAAATTGACATCCTCTTTCTTTCCCTTGCAATCACAAGTTTGGTGGAATTTTTCACCACACTTGTAACAGACTCCCATTCCCTTTAGGCAAGTACCATGGTGTTTCTTACCAAATTTATTGTAGGATGGAAATTCAAATTTCCCCTTCTTCCCCTTATTTCCATTTCCAGATTTTTCAATAGATCTCTTTTCTCCTACTTTGCTTTAATGTCGTAAGACTTAGAGAATTTTTTTCTGTCTTGATAGCTCATGATACAATATCTTCGTAAAATGAGAAGGATTGTGAGACTAATTCTCAATGGATAAATGGTTTTAAACCATTAAATAATTGATTAATATTACTCCTTGGGTTACTTATATAATCTACAACATGCCTTGATAACCTTGTAAAGTTAGCCTCATACTTTGCGACATTCTCATCCTCCTTTTGCCTTAGACTCAGAAACTGTCTTTCCATATCCTCTTGATGGTCATGAAGAAAATATTTTTATAAGAAAATCTTTTTAAACTCCATACATTCCATATTTGATACTTTTTCATCCTCCTTTGTGTTTTGAATTAATGACCACCATTGATCTGTATCTCATGGGATGTAATAAAATGCTATGAAAACCTTTTCCCTTTCGCTACTCCCCAAAGAATGAAATATTTTCTCTAAGGAACTTATCCATTGTTCAACTACAAATGGATCTATAGTCCCATTGAATGTTTGTGGGTTTTTCCTCATGAATCAGTCTAACATTGATCCTCTGATTTGTGGATCAGGGTGCTCCATACGGGTAATGTTATTATTCATAACCTGAGTGAGTTGTCCCAATATGGTTATAAGTTGTTCAGTACCAATTGTATCACTATCTCCACTATAATTATCTTGAGTAGGAGGGAAATCCCTATATGTATTGCATGCATTGATACAATTTCCATTCCTTCCACTAGGCACCATTTCTAAACAATGGCATACACTAATATCAGTTTATGAATCCTAATGCATAATTACAAACTTGTAAAACACTTAACATAAATTGAACAGTTTATGCATATAATCCATAATCATAATTTTTTTTTCTTTGATCAAGTATTTACTCATAAATCCTTCATAATGGTTTGTAAAGAAAATTTTAATTATCCTAAGCATATCCCCCGAGAGTGTCATAACCAAGAGTGCAACAAGACCCATTGTCGTGTACCAGGATACTTTGGGTCAAGTCCGAAACTCCTTGTAAGAGTTTTCACTCCTAGGTACATCTGTTCCAGAGCTGCCTTTACCTGCTCATATCTAGACATGGATTTATTGCTTGGAAAATTCATAAAATCTCTACATTACAAAAATTCTAGGAAGTTCTTCTGTACTAATCCTCAAAGTATATCTTAGGGTAATGTTCTCTAATCAGAGTTTTTCTAAATATAGTTTCCAAGGTTTGTACTAAAATTCCTATGATACCAACTATAACACCTTGACCCTAGTTACCCAGAGTCAGTTAATTATTACATAACATTGGCATGATCACAAGAGATCAAGTCTCGAAAGACCGATTAGTTTAGTATCCTTGGAAGTACTAGATATAGACATAAGTTTTACATTACATCATGAAATAAAAAAACAACAACATCGTATCCCCTTTTAACACACTTATATCCCTTAGCCTATTCCTATGGGTTAATTGTAATATACTTCTTCGCATCTTGGAAAAAATAAAACATAAGAAAGGGGTGAGATTAGATGCTCAGTAAGGATAACAATATAGAGAAAACTATCATAAATAAGCATAAACATTTAAGGTAATGTATAAGACTAAAACACAAGACTTTTAAACTTAAACGTCTGCATAATATGGGAAAGATAAATCAAATAATTCCATTTACTTATACTCATGGATATTCTACTAGTCAAATAATCTCATGTAATATCAATAGCCAATTTCATAATGATGGAATGTATAATGCCGGACATCATAACCACATAGTCAAGGCCTTGTGCCAAGACCATAAATAAGTTTTTTTCAAGGACTTGTTCCAATACACTAGTTTGTCTTATGAAACCTACCGATGCATCAAGGAGCTATAACGGGCTCCACTCGTCACTTACTAAGTCTAATGCATTCCTCATATGAAAAGTTTGAAAAATAACATAAAAATTTGTATTAAAAATAGAATAAAAATGTTAATACTTTAAACATAAACCATGAATGGTATAAAAATAACACATCCATAATCAAACATATCACAAAAACCTTCAATACAATATAGAATATTTTATCATAATAAATCAACTTCAAACAAGTGTAAACTCCATTAAAGGATGTTGACATAGATGAAATCAAAACTATTTGAGAGAAATATCTCTTTCTATTTTGAAATCATTTAAAAGTCACATAATTATAAAAGAAAACATTTATTTTGAAAATATTCTTATAAGATTTCAAGGGAAGCTTCGAAGGTGTTATAACGGTATAAAATTTCCACACTCACCGTATAATTTTAAAAAAACATTCTTTCCTTAATTTTGTCGAAAAGGTCGTAAATGACCTTGTTTGGAAAATAATGGAAAGATTACTTTATAAACATTTTATAAAAAGTAAAAAAAAGGTATAAATGACTTTAAACCATATTCTAGTAAATTGTATTTTTTTTGAAATACACTTTTAAGAAACACAGATGTGGATGATAAAGAGGTCCCAGTAGATACTCACGTATAAACAACCTCAGATAATGAAGATATTGTGGAATTAACCCTTAACTTGTACTTTTCCTTGATCTAGGGTATATTAAAATCATTTATAATAGTTAAATAATTTTTATTAAGTTATACAATAATGACATGAATAAATATGATATCATATATGATCTTTTAATATTGCTTTCATAATAATATTTCAGTAGTATCATTGTTTCGAGTGTTAACTGATTCATTTTCCTTTATATGTTTTGTTATGTAAGTCATGTATGTTATGGAAAAGATGTATTTGATTCATATCCAGAATTATATTAAGTTCTTTAAACATTATTTTTAATCATAAAATGAAAATTATTCTTGAATGACTACGATTGGGAATGAATCTCATCGTGTTCGTGGAGACGGTAATCCGTACGTACGCAAGAGCGAAAATATCATTCTATTAATGATGAAATAGTATGTAATTTGATGGTATATCATATATACCGAATCATTAACATGTTATATTTATTATTTAAATCAATTATACTCATTATTATACCCATCCAAATAATAAAGTGCTGAATAACAAACTACACCACAACATAGAGACGGTAAGCCGTACGTATGCATGTATGGTGACTTTGTCATTCATAGGATGGATAGAATAATGAATATGGTTGTACCATATTTATAATAACATGAAAATAAGTATATGTTACTAGATTTATTATTTTAGTATGGAAACAACAAAGAAAGAGGAACTGGAAGAAGGAAAGAACTTTGGAAGAGGTGATGAAATTATTACCTCTTCTTCGGGTTCTTCCTTTTGATTTGATCAAAATGGATCCTTAGGTTGGATTATGATAAAATTAAGGAATCTAAGTTGAAGTGAGGGTAGTTGGGAGGATATTTTATCAGGGTTTGGATAATCCAAATGACTTTGGAGGTGTGATTTTGAGAGAAGGGGAAGTACCCTTTTATAAGAGAGGTGAGGGTTACTTTTGGAAAAGTTTGAAATATTATTTTATTATACAATCATATTAGGTTTATAATAGCTCAAAAAGGATTTATTTAAAGGCTAAAGTGGTTCTGGGTAGAAAAACTCTCAAACAGTTGGTTTTAGATAGGTCTAGGTCACCATATTAACCTTATCTTTTAGATTTAACTCTTAGTTAAATAGTTTAACGTTTACCATGTATTCTTGTATTATTATAATAAATGGTTAATAAACTTACTATAAAACTCCAAGGGAACCCCAAGTGGTTCATTATTGATATATATAACCTTTTCAAAATCCTTGGCCGAACCTTAGATTTTTAGGAATTTTATATCAATTAATAATATAGCATTTGTTTTAAAAACTCATTTATGTCAATTTTGACACTATTTAGTTTTTTGTTTTTGTAAAAGTCATAACAACTTTACCACCTTGAACAAAATTTATTTAATCAACTTTAACATGTCATATTAACCTATAATTTTTTTGGAATACATCAAAAGTCTCAATTTAAAATTATATTAATATTTATAATATCAATTATTTTAATCTTTCAATAATAAGGTAATTACTGCATTATCATTGTGTCATAAATAAATTTAATTATTTAATGTTTAAAATTATAAATAAAAAACCATTATTTATAAAAACTTTTTTAATTTCTAATTAATATTTATAGTACAATTTATCTTATGCATAACCCTATATAAAAAATAGTTTAGTTATTAAACTTCGAATTTAACACTTTTAACTCTTCTTTAAATAAAATAATAATTAATGTCCTAATCTAATCCAAGTGGACCAAAATGATCATATTTTATTCCTAAGGTTGATTTTGGTCGAAATAAATTTATCCAATAGAATTAGTACATGTTTTAGGGTAATTATAATACCATTTTTACCTTTAATTACCTTATTTACTTTTAACCATGGTAAATAAATTGCAAAAGTTACTATTCACCAAAAATTATTTTCATCTTATTGAACCAAATTTTACTTATTGATTTCAACCGTGTCTCTTGGATTTTTGAAATTCAATTCACAAAAGTGGTAAAATTATGTTTTATGCAAATTTGAAAATGTTCATAGAAGGTGGGTAAAAGACGTTAAAAAATTCAATAAAATTTTATATATGTAATCTTATTATAAAATGATTACAATGAATTAAATTGAACTAATATAGGTATTATATATCTATTTTGACTTTAAAATATATTTAAATAAAATTAAGTTTTAAACAATAACACAATGTTTTTCACTATTCATCAAAAATTGAAAGTTCTCAGAAAAATACCAAAAATTCAACCTAAGCTAATTTTGATATTTCGAATCCAAAAATGAAGTCCATTTTGAAAAATAAAATTTATAAAATTTCAAAAAGTTGGTATTACTATTCATAACAGCAAGTTTTATTGGTCATGGTGTGCTAGAACTTGAAGTTGCGTACAACGCAAGCTATTTCGTTATTCAAAGAGAAACCTACCATGGAGGTTTGGGGTGTTACAAATGCCAAAAACATTTATGTCATTACTAGGGTAAACACCATGTTCTAGACTCAACTTTGGTCTTAGATTTATAATCATAGAATCTACTTGGGATTTATTCCAAGTTTATAAATAAAATGCATGCATGTGATAAAATATATTTAATATCACTGCACCGAGGCTCTTTGGGCCCCAGAATCCCACATCGACATAATGCATGGCTTTAGAAATATTCCTAGAAATATTCCAAAGTCTTTCCTGGTGAAATAATAGTTGATAAATATAACAAGTAACTTATCTAAATGCTTGTGAAATGCTTATGTGATGCTAAAAAAGTAAAAATAATCAATTAAATACATTTCCATTACATAGATGTGAGTAAATATACATATTGAATGAAACTAAAGGTTTATCTTGAACTTGATAAATTTATTTTTATAATGTAAACTTTTTTTAATTTCTAATTATTGGCATAATACAAACACCTCCTTATTTTAATGATATCAAATCCTATTTTTTATGTTTCTAATGAATTTATTCTTTCATGTTATTCAACTACATTCTGGAAAAAATAAACAAAATTGGTTAAGTCTTGATCCACCATTGATATCCACCTTTAGTTAAACAATATACTGCTAGTTAAATTCTATGACTACCAGACACATCTACCGTCAGAAGATGCTACCATATCTTAGTGCTATCCCTAGTTCAAAGGTTTCACCACCATATTTTTATACCGTTCAGTAGATCTATCTCCAGGCTATGATACCTCTAAGATCAATCATTAGAAGCCCGAGAAACTTCCAGAGATCTATCTTAGTTGTTCATAATTAATTTCAATATTAATTATCAAATGGATAGTTTATAGAATTTAATGCAGTCAGGGGAACGTGGATTTAAGAATGATTATTCTAAAACAAATCCATGAATATCTTAAAGACAAAGTCATACCTTTCCAAATATGTTTCTCAGTATGAGGATCCATATTTTTCTATTATTATTCTGCAATGGATAATTAGATTTATGGGAAGGATATAAATTCAAAAGATCTCCCTTGTGCATGAAGTGGGATGTACATGAATGGATATAGAAATATAGACCAATATAATCTGGACTATAGATATTCATTGATATACTTGTGTGTGGATGAACACAGACTAAACAAAAATATTTTTCTAGTTTTCTTCAACACCCTATTTTCTTGCATTTCTATGAAAACTCGGTAGAATCTTCACAAAGATACATTTAAAGACATTTGAGAAACTGAAGATATTCATATTGAGCTATGCCACATATTTGCATCTCACTTTACTTGTTCTTTTTTATTTAGAATACTATTGATCATTGTTTTTGTTTTAATCTGTTTATTTGTAAAATGCAGTATCCTGTACTAAACTAGAGAGTTCTTGACATTCTCTCTCAATTATTTTCATATATACTCCCATGTATAACTATGGAAGAGGTTGTGTGTGACCTGTTATTCTTTTCTCCCTCATAGAATTGTGGAAGAGGCTCTGTTCCTGGATATACTTATGTGCTATTGTTTAAACCCTTTAACCACTATCATTGCTTTATAGATATTTACTTTACATTCCATGTATAGTTTTCTCTTGAATACCAATTTTCACCATATGGTATTTACATTAATTAGCACATCGATCAGAACCCAAACTTAGTTTTGATACAAAAAATCTATTTAAGAATTCATGTATTCTTGTTGTATTGTATCTTCGGAGCTCTCTACCATATCTTTGTAGGAGAGAGTTTCATCATTGTCAACCAATAATGAGTCACCATCTTCAGCAACTATCAAACCATATCTCTTTAGCTCTCTTACCTCTCTAGTTCTTTTATGAATTACTTGTGTTTCAAAAACAACTTCATCTACAGGGACCTATATAATTTGTTCCTATAACAACTCTTGTGTATCTAGAGCATCAACTTCATCGAAGCCAATCTTTCTACCACTATCATTTTTGAGTATGTTCTCTCACTTAAGAAAGATGACCTATCTGGTGATGATCAATTTATTATTTGAGGGGTTATACATGTAGTAACCCTTTGTTTCCTTGGGATACCCTATAAAGATACACCTTGTTCTATGAGGTGCTAGTTTTTTTCCTGATAAGGACTTAATAAATGCCTCTCAACCCTATACACATGTATATGAGAAAACGAGTTTCTTTCCACTCCATAACTCGAAGTGAATTACATTTTTCACTTTATTCAGTACCCAATTTAGTGTGTATGCTATAGTTTTTAATGCATATCCCCAAAAGGATAATGAAAGATATGTATGACTCATCATTAGCCTTACTATGTCTAACAAGGTATGTTTTATCCTTTTAATAACACCATTCCACTATGGTGTTAAAGGTGGAGTGAGTTGAGATAAAATCCCAAACTCCCATAAGTATTCAATAAACTACTGGTTAAGATATTCACCACCTCGATCTAAACAAATCTTATTTATCTTCTTTTTAAGTTGATTCTCTGCTTCATTCTTGAATTCATTGAATTTCTCAAAGTAATTATACTTATACCTTATCAAGTAGACAAAACCATATCTAATCAAGTCATCAGTATAAGTTATAAAATAAGAATACCCACCTATAGATTCTATTAAAAATGGTCCAATATTAAAATCTTCATGGCCCTTTCACCATATCCACCGAATAGTGGTATGGTCATTTTACCTTGTAAATAATCATGACATATTTCAAGTGGGTTTAGCTCAAAATATTCTAAATAAAAATATTGATAGAGATTTTTCAAATAATTATCATTTATATGACCAAGATGGTGATGCCATAACTAGGTGTTATATGGTTGTGTAAACATGATTTTTTATCTATTTACAATACTTGTTTTTTTTAATTTAATACATAAGTACCATAATTTAAATTCACCATACCATAACATATATTGTATCTATCAAATAAAAAACTTTCATTTCTAAACATGAATATAAAACCATATACATATAGGCATAGTAAAAAAATTATGTTCTTGGTTACAGTTGGTACATAATAAAAATATCTTAAAACAAATATCATCCCTGTTGGCAATGAAAGGTGGTAGTCACCAATGGATAAAGCAGCCAGCCTCGCACCACTGGCACCTTGAAAATCCACCTATCCTCTAGAAATATTTCATAATCTACTTGGTTCCTTCATTTGAATATAGATTTGAAAAATCAAAAGCCATATCTAATACCCAATGCGTATATATTGAAAGATTACACTCAATAACTAACACACCTTTAACTTCCCCTTACTTTTGGGTGAAGTTCCACTTCTAGTGGCCTTGCTTTCCACATGAAAAACATACTACCTCCTTTTCCATTCCCTACCTATGTATCTTACTCTTCTTGGAAGGACAATGCTTGGGATATTTATACTTGTTATGAGTCTTTATCCCGTTTTCCTTATTCTTCCTTTTTTTATTCACTATAAATATTGCTGGTTTATCATACCTCATGTCCTTATCTACTTAGAGAATCATAATAATAATTTCTGAAAGACTCTCCTCATTATTTATCATTTTATAATTAATAATAAAACTAGATGAGGTATTGATTATTAAGAAAATTATGATATATATGTGCAACTCATATGAGAATTTAATCCTTAACATGACCAAGTGTTTAATATATCCAATAATCTTGACTACATGAGTCCCAAATGGCATAGAATCTACAAGATTGGTTGTAAGTAGATCATTAGAGATCTTGTATATCTCTTATCTCTCCTTCTTAATAGAGATTGTGAAAATGAGATATCATGATATACACATCCATATCCTCATGTTGCTTCAAAATATCATTGGTCATGGGTGATAACATAAAAAAATTAACATTTTTGGAATAATTAAAATGTTTCTTATAGAGAGATAATTATTCCTCACTATCCTCATTATCAGGCGCATCAAGAATATGTTCTTTAAGAACATAAAATTTCCTTTCATGGTATAGGATAACGTGCAAGCGACTTTGTCACTCTTATAAATTGGTATTAGTGAGAAGGTTATCCTTCTCAAGTATGAATCATAATAATAATTTTAAATTAATTTTTATTGTTGTTTCTATAAATAAGATGAGTGTAGTTTTAAGACTTAAGCTGATAAAATTTATAAAAATAAATAAATAATATATTTATTAATCTCCCACTATTTTATCAATTCCCAATATCCCTTACCATTTGCTTTATAATATCATGTTGCTTGGATATTCTAGTGGAAAGGATTCATATTCCCCTTCTCATCACCCCAAATTTGGCCGGTCAAGAAATTTGAAGGGTTTTAGGTGGGCATTCCAAATACCAACTACATTAACTCATAGTTCCTTGATCTATTGAATGGACTCCCCAATCCTGAAATCCTTAAATTAGATTCCCTAAAAATTTTCCCCTTAGTTACACCAAGTCCTGTATTAGTAGTGAACCCTTGATATGAACTAAGTTAAGTCAAACCAAAACTTCTAGTTAGAATTATCTGATAATTGAAAGCACCCCAACTTTGGATGGTCAAGCACTTTGAACTATGGTTTGGTTTTAACTAAAGTATTGGAAGGATATACCGACTTAATATATATAATTGAGGGATTTTATCTTTATGCATAAATTGACAATTATTATCTTTATTACATCCTTGTTAATATTAAGTGGATTTACTTAAGTGATTAACCACGTCTTAGATAATATTTACACATAATCCAATTAATTTCATTTATATCTTGTATACTTGTTAATTAATTAATTCATGATATCATAACAAAACATTTATAATTAAATAACCATGAAACTTGACAAAAATAAAATAATAAAGTGGAATGATCATGATATTTTACTAATGGTCAGTTTATCTAGCGGATGATAAACCAATCATTGGCCAAGGGGGAAAATACCATGAACCATTTATGGTTTGTATTGAAGCTTTACAATTTTCCATATATTTATCTCTCTTGGATTGGTTTAACCTCATCTCCAAACTTGAACTACCTCCACTAGCTTGGGAGCTCCATCTATTACATATGATTTTACTCACACAGAGGTGAGGGGAACCAAAGGATTGATTAATGGTTTACATAAAAGAAACCATGGGAATAAATGGACTTATATAATGATATTAGAGATGAAATGAAAGAAAACAATTTAATTTAATAATTAATTAAATGAAACCAATCACATATAAAGGTATGTTCTAGGCTCACGATCATCCAAATGTATGAAATGAATTATGCATTTAATAAAATTAATATTAAATTATAATAGTTACTATTTAATATTAATAACACTTGGATAAATTAATTATATTCTTAAATTAATAAATTATTTTATCTTAATTATCATCTAAATTTCCTTCAGATTCTCATCCATTATAATTCTAAACAAATTAAATAAATTTATTTAAAATTGACAATGTATAAAAATGTACCTTGGAGGAAACACAGTGAGTACCCATCTAAAATACCCAATGTGTATTATACTAATATACTTTTTACTCTTATGACATATGACATACACAACTTATCACGTAATATCATGATGTGTACTATCAACTTAATGATCACATAGTTTATATTATTTTTTATGTGGTGTGTAACGCTTCAATGCATGTATAGTAATAATTATAATACAACTTATACATGATATGTAGATCCGAACATTATTCATAAATTAATTAAAAATTTATATATATATATATATATATAAAACCCACCACATGGAATTACCTATCAACTTAATAACCACACACAAGTACATATTTATAAATTTTTCATAGTATAATAAAATAATTTTAATTCTACTTAATTTGGTAAAAGTACACAATGTGTACATTTAAGATACATGATGTGTACATGGGCTGTACGACATGTGGTATTTGAGTTACACGACCACTAGTCATGTAGGCCGTGTAGGAAGATACACAACCCATCTATGACTAAAGGACTACACGTCATGTATGAAAGTTACACGACATGTACTCTAGATGATCATGCACCAGGTTGGACTGATCAATACATGGTGTATAATTAAATTCACCGCATGTAATAAATTCACATGCATTGAATTATTTAGAATTAATTCTTATTTAATTAAACACCAGTACATGACACATTCCACCAGTTTACACGGTGTGTACTCCTATGTTATTCGTCCAAATTCCTCAGCAACTTTAGATGATATCTTTAAATTTATTTCATTCACAAAATTAATTGATTTAATTATATTTACCAGAAACAATGAGGAAGAAAGTAGATATATTAATATGGATTAAATAATGATTAAAATGGAATTGAAAACCAATAATAAATGCATAAATTAATCGACAATCTTTAAATAATTATAAATAATTATGCAACCTCCTCTAACACCACTTAAAGGTTCCGGGTGTAGAAAAAGCGTATGATGGGTCATACTTAACTTTTATTTTTGTCATGATAGATGATTTATCCAATATTTATATGATAATAAACACTGTGATCAACAAAATTGAATCAAAGAATGCAGACAATAATTAAATGGTGGAACCGAAGCACAAGATTGTCACATATTATTTGAAATTAATTTAAGAAATTAAAGAATTACCTTGTATTAAATTCTTTCTTTATTTATGGATCTGACAATGGATAAGCATCATAACATCATTTCGTTGTAGGAATGAATATTATATTCCTTCTAGCAATGATCCACACATGTTCCAAAAATCCTTAAACGTCGCTGTAGGAATCTCTTGGTGCTAGCATGGTAGATCCTATCTCTCTATGCCATTCATCTTTGATCGAACTAAGAATCACTTCCAAAGATTCTCCTTAACATATTTATACTTAAGAGTGGAAGGTGGAGGAATATTGATCTTCATTATTGGGAGCATTCTTGGAGATGGTATCTCTCTAAGCCTTTGCGAGGATTCTATAGATTTTGTTGTGCAGAATAAAATAAATGAATTGGATCTCTTGAAAAGAAATATATAATTGGGTTTATATAACTCTAGGGTTATAAATAAATTATTATACATGTTACCTTCATTAATTATTCAATCCCTACGAAACCTAATGTCTATAATAATAATAATATTATTATTTCTTGACATGCGCTAAAGTCGTGAATTAAATTAAATATTATTTATTCAAATAATATTCATTATATATTATTTCTCCCGAGACCATTAAAATCGGTCCTCTATTTCTCCATAATATTTATCAATCTTTGAATAATGACTATTTATTTAATAAATAAATATCACTTCATTATTATCCAATAAATAAATAAATATTATATTCACTATATTATTAATAAGTATTTATTAAATATTCTTCTCACATAATATTATCTTGAATAATTGGTGATAGAATATATGCGATCAAGTAAAAATGAATAATTATTAAAACACAAACATGAATAACATTTATTCAAATTTTTAAATAATAAATAATAATATACTATTTAACCAAGATTTTGAATACAGTTAGTGTGTGACCCTCTAGTCTTCTTTCTCAGTGGCATTAGGTGAAGTGGGATAAAGTCCAACGTTAGAATATAGAAACATGCCAAGTCACCCTTTGAGATAGATGTTAATGATAAAATGAAATAACACCTCATACAAATGTTTACTGTGTTATATAATCACTTTATCATGATATCTCTAATCCAGCAGGTTGCATGCAGGTGCCATCAACCTATGTGCTCAATATCTCTTTATTTAAATTTATGGAAATCAAACTTACCTATAGAACACCATGGTCATGGATTTATTTAGGATATATCATTTCCATAAAAGGGATTTAGAATTCAACTTCTTTTAAAGAACATAAGGGAAAGATCCCTTCTTTATCTATTCATTAATGAAATATTACTCATGACACACCCAATGTATCTTACCTCACCACAAACATATTTCATTCATTTTCTTGTCAATAAATCAAAGTACATGACTCATAACACTCATTAATAATAATATTAAATTATAAGGACCAATACACATGTCTATAGATAGTAACATCCAATGACACATATAAATGTGGATTTCCTATAGGTGGGTATAGTTCTCATAATATCCTACACTGGATATTACCAAGGGAGTACACCATGAGAAGGCACCTCAAAGTCCTATGAGTCTCCAACCATAATAGTCTATATCATTGGTGTCTCTCAAGTGATATAATCTATATATATAAATTATATTTAAGAATACTAATATATCACTTTTGGGTTCTCATTACAGTAGGGAACTTCTATGACTTTTTAGTGTGACAACTACTTTTAGGACATTATCATATACTATGTTATGAAGAAGAACAATCATGATGTGATAAGGAGTTTACCAATATTCAAAAATACGGATACAAGTTATCATAAAGTATATAGAATTTTTTTATAGGTAACTAACTCCAAAAATATGACAATAGAAGAAATTAGAGAAAATAGTGAAAACATGATGATTCCACCAATGAAGAGACCTACTGTGAGTGCAAAAGAAAACGACACATTAAAGTATATTATCCTAAGTTAAAGTTTGAGAAAAATTATGAGAAAAAATATAAAAGATATAAAAAGGATATAAAATTCACATGGGGTGCCTCTGAGGACATATCAAGTGATTTAGACTCAAACCGAGAAGAGAGAAATGACAAAGCTAAAATGTGTTTCTTGATAAACACATATGAGGTACATAATATTTTTACAACATATCTTTTACATATTTATAATATAACTAAAAATGAAAATGAAGAATAAAATATGTCTAGGGATGATCTATTTGAATACAATGATATGATTTAAGATAAATTTAATGAACTGAAGGATAAATACAAAATTTTAAAGAATCAACATTCCCAATCTGCTCACTTTAAAATTGTTTTTTTCTATAGAAAAATATAAGAATGACCAAATGTTAAAAGATAAAAATGAGGTCAAAATTTATATTGAGTAATTGAATATTGATATATTAATATTTACTAATGTTAGAAAAAATCTAACCCAGATTCTTGGTAAATAAAATGCTTCTAAATATACTACTAGAATGTCTTACCAACCCAAACATATAAAAATCTATAAGAAATTTTTTTTAATAGATATAGTTGTTAGGTCCACAAGGCTGAGTACCCTGAGAGTGGGGGTGAATCAGGGTATGGCTAATTTAAAATTAAAGCCCGTTCTGATCTTGTTTCACTATAAAGAAAAACAATCTTCTCTCTCTTTCTTGTTGCTCAATATAAACAGAAACTAAAGCATGCACATGAAACAACAATTTTTACTTGGTTCACCGCTAAGGGATATGTCCAAGGATAATACACCGATAAGTTGTCGGTCATACCAAATTCCACTAAACTTCACTAGATGTGGATTACAAGGTTCGGGCACATTCACTCTATCCCAGGCTCACCACATTTACAAAGTTTAGGGTCAGCTTACTTCTTTCCCAAGGGTCACTCCCTGTTTCTCTCTCTCTGGATCACTACCGATGGAGAGGATAACCTTCTTCATCTTCCTTTACTCGTTGATCTGGAAAGGATCCACTCACAATTTATAGACTTTTAGGTCTCTTCATTATCTTTAATGAATACATCCTCTGTTGTATTTGGATGCTCTGTTAAAGTACAAATATCATCCGTAGATGAATTAATCGTTGCACCGAAGGTATCGGGCAAACTTCCAGCTTCCACGCAGCCCAAAAACACTACTGGGGAATCAACCTTAATTGGCACGCAGGTCTAACCCGACGCGCAAGTATCGGCGCTCAAGTCACAACTGGCATGCAGATCTGCCTCTACTACCTGCATAGCACAATCTTCTGCAACTCCAAACCTGCGCGACTGAATCCCTTTTATGCCCAAGCCAATATTGGCGTGCAACTACCAACCGGTGTGCAACTTCAAACACAGGTGCGCAAGTCCACCTGCGTGACCACACACCACCTGTGCGACCACCACACTAGCGCGATGTGAGCTATGATTTTTCTAAGTGTTGAACTCTGTTCTAAATGAGGAGGGGTGGTCCTGTATTAATAGGCATTTGGTCAACCTACGCAGCGGCGCGCAGGTCTCCCCTCGGTGTGCAAATCCTGGCGCGCAGGTTTCTTCTCCTGCAAGACACATGCGTGACCCTATTTCCTTTTCCATATTTCGAAAATCTAATCTTAAAAAACATATGGTGCATAACTTTCCAACCCTCCTAGGCTTCGACGCACAGGTCCTTTCCCGGCGCGTAGGTCACCTGCGCGACCACACCAATACCTGCACGACCCTCTTTCCTTTGCCATGTTTTGACCTTCTGATCTTGAAAAATATTAGGCGCGCAAGTTTCCTCTCCTTCAGTTACAGGGCGCGCAAGTCTCTTTTCCAAAACCACTTTTTTCCTTTTGTCGATTTTCAGGCCCAACAATTTGGCAAACACTGGAAAACGGCGCCACCTTGTATCTGTTCTTTTTGTACCACCTCCAGATCATCCATTCCTTTGTCTATGTTCTTGAATCAAACATGGATCGTTGACCATATCTCTTGAACTCAACATTACACCATGAAATCCCTTTTGTCAACAAAATTGTATGTCATGGTTTGCTTTGTCCACAATCACAGCACAAATGTCCACTTTTTCAATAAACACAATCACCTCAAAAATGCTTCAAAGATACCTTGAGGGATTTTTTCCCAACAATAGTTTAGCTAGTTTTTTTTAATAATTCATATTATATTGGATCTAATAAAGTTTTATTTATTAAAGTAAAATGTATTATTATAGGAAAATAGTTAAACAATTATGGATTTATAAATATCTTATTACTAACACTTCTAGACCCAAGAAAACATGGGTACCAAAATCATTTCTTGTTTAAACTTTATTGTACGAAAATTACATAAAGAGTACCTATAAAAACTTATGGTATTTGGATATTGGATGTTATAGAAATATGAATGTGTATTACTATGGCTTCAAGAATATTATCAAAGTTTATAGTATACATGTCCCTTTCGATGACAATGACAAAGAAAAAATAATATATCTCGATAAAATAATTAACTCTAGTACTATTTTAATTTCTAAAGTATTATTTATAGATACAATAAAGTATAATCTTCTTAAAATATCATAGTTATGTTATGATGGTTATCATTTTAAGTTTGAAAATAATTCCTGTAAAGTTTATGATTATAATCATGTTTTATTTTTTATTGATTTGAGGATTTATAATGTATATGATGTTGATTTAAATTCATTATTTTCATAGAATATTCCTTGTTTAAGTGTATTTCCCATAGAATCTTGGATTTTACATAAGAGACTAGGACAATGCAACCTACACTCACTTAATAATATAACTAAGAAAGGTTTATTCAAGACTATTCCTAAAATATAATTTCCAACATAAAAAGTTTTAAATCCTTGTCAAAAAAGAAAGCAGCACAAAATATCATTAAAACCAAATAAATAAGTTTCAACTTCCAAACCTTTAGAATTAGTATATATATACTTGGTTGAACCTTATATATTTTCCAATTAAGTAGGAAAACATTATTTTTTTGTTAAATTGGTTGATTATTCAAGATATATATGGGTATTTTTCCTTTCTCATAAAAGTGAAGCTCTTTAATGTTTTTCTAAATATGATAAATTTGTATATAATATCAGTGGAATTAGTATTAAGACCTTAAGAATTGATCATGAACGTGAGTTTGAAAAATCAATAATTTGATTCATTATGCTCACAATATGGATATACTCACAAATTTTATACTCCTATAACCCCACATAAAAATGGTGTAGTGGAAAGAAGAAATAAAACACTTCAAAAAATATATTGGACGATGATAAAGGATTATAACCTTATTATTTATTTTTGGGAAGAATCTATGAATACAACTTGTTATATAATTAATAAATTTTTAATAATATAACTTTTAAATAAAACCACATATGATTTATGGAGTGGTAGAAAACCAAAAGTTGACTACTTTAGAGTTTTTGGTTGTAAAGTCATTATACTCAATACAATGGAGAATTTAGAAAAGTTTGCATCCAAAAGTGATAAAAGAATTTTCCTTGGATATTCTATATCCAGTAAATCATAAAGGGTATTTAATAAAAGAAATAAGATTTTATAAGAATCTATACATATCAAATTAAATGAAACAAATCCACATGAGCCTAATACCCATTTATAAAAACATGAAGACACCCTTTCTAATTTAGATATCAATGCTAAACCTAGTGATAATTATATCAACACTCCTATAGAAAAATATCATAGTTTTTGAGGAATAGTTTGAACATAAACCTATATATGAAAATAAAGTTTCAAATACTTCAATTCCAAGAGAAGTAAGGACTCATATATATCATCCCTTAGATGCTCCTGTTGGTGACCTAGATAAAGGAACTTAGATTGGAGCTTCTCTTAGAAACCAAGTTGAACATCCAACTTTCTTGTCATAGCTTGAACTTAAAAATATCACATAAGAAATTGATGAAGAATTTTGGGTAATGGAAATACAAGAATAGGTAAATTAGTTTGAGAGAAATAGAGTTTGGGAACTAGTTGAAATACCCAAAGAATACCTAACTATTGGAACAAAATGGGTGTTTAGAAAAAGGGTTGATGAGTCAGGAATTATAATTAGAAATAAAGAAATATTGGTTGCACAAGGGTATAGTTAGGAAGAAGGAATTTAATATATGTAATCCTTTTAACTAGTAGCTAGAGTTGAAACCATCAGAATGTTGCTTTCCTATATAGTACATTTGGATTTCAAATTATATCAAATGTATTTCAAGAGTTCATTATTGAATGTTTATATAGTTGTGGATGTTTTTTTGAACAACACCTATATTTAAAAATAATTACTCTCTAAATCATGTTATTAAATTAAAAAAATCTTTATATGGATTAAAATAAGCTCCTAGAGATTGTTATGATAGGTTCAACTCATTTTTAATTTCGAAATTCTCTAATAAAGGAATATATGACCCTTTTTTATTTATTAATAAAATTTAAAAATATGTTTTAATAGTAAAAATTGATGTTGATGATATTATTTTTTAATCTTCAAAAATTTATTTATGTACTAAATTTTTAAAAAATAACGAGAAATGAATTTGAAATGAGTTTAATGGGTGAGTTAAAATTATTTATTAGTTTTCAAAATTTTCAAAATAAGTAAGGAATTATTTTAAATCAAAGAAAATACACTAAGTGTCTTTTAAAACATTTTGATATGGATAGTACTAAATATAATTATAATACCATGAGTACAGTATATAAAATGGAACTTGATGAAACTGGGAAACCCGTTAATCAAACCAGTAATAGAGGTATGATTATAATCTTACTATAATTAACTGATAGTTTACCTGATATAATGTTTAGTGTGTGTATGTGTGACCATTTTCAACCAAACCCAAAAGTGTCACATTTAATTGTTGTGAAAATAATTTTCAAATACCTAAAAAGTATAAATAATTAAAGAATATTTTACTATAAAAGAAAACAAATTATTTAGAAAGTTATTCCGATGCGAATTTCTGTGGTTACAAGTTAGATAGAAAATTCACCTATGGAACATGTTACTTTTTGGGAAAGTCTCTAGTTTCATGGTATAGTAAAAAACCAAATTCTGTTGCATTATCTACTACTAAATATGATTACATAGCTATAGGTAGTTTTGTACACAAATTTTGTGGATGAAACACACTTTAGTAGACTATAAATATCGATTTCAACATGTTTCTATAAATGATGATAATATAATCGCTATAAAATTTTCCAATAATCCTATGTCATATTCTAAAACAAAGAATATTGATATAATAAATCACTTTTTGGGAGACCATTTCCAAAAGGGTGATATAACTATTGAGTTCATTGGTATTGAACATCATCTTTCTAATAAATTCACAAAGCCTTTGAACTTTGAGATAATAAGTTATATTAGACATGAAATTGAATTGATAAATTCTGTTTAAGTCTTTCTTTCTTTAGTTCATTTTGGTTATGGTAAATAAAAATCACAATTCTAGTACCACTATTACATACTGTTAGAATACACTGTTATGTGATCTACCATTAGTAGGAAACCATGACCAATCTATCGTGGATGATCTACTATGGGTATTTACCATTCAGTGGCTACCATGAAATGATACTGTGATGATTGACCATTTCATACTACCATTATAATATACCATTGTAAGATCTACCATTTCTATGCTACCATATATGATCTACCATGGGGTTAGACCATTCAGTTGGTACTATGGAGTTATACCATGACATAGTACCATTACATGCTACTATGAGACTCTACCATATAACCTACCATTCTTAGTGTTCCAATTTATTTTTTTAATTAAAAAATATATATTATCTATTTTTTTAATTTTCAAATTATAATAATTTAATTTCTAATTTATAAATCCCTAAACGATAAATTTACAGAAAATTTGAGTCTAATGAACCCTTTATCATGTGTGACTCCTTTGAAACCTTTCACCTCCTTTGAAATATCTTGCCTCCTTTGAAACATTTCATCTTCTCTCTTTCTCTCTCGACCCTATATATTTGATCCTCAAACCAATTCGGAAATGGTGTGAGTGAATCATCATACTAAATTTCCTAATGAATCATATCCTTTGTATAAAGATAGAGGAGAATCAAGTTGGCTTATATAAAAGAAAAATTTGAAGCTTGTGTTTCATGTTGTTATACTTAAAAGGGAAATTGATACTTCTTGGTTGTCTTCGAGAAATTCACTCATCTAGAATGCGATTCTAGCACTACTAGAAAAACAGGTATTTACGACGGGATCTCGTCGCAAATGGCCTTTTGCGATGGGGGCCCGTCACAGACATTTTTTGCGACGGGGCCCGTCGCAATTACTATTTTTAAAAAAATTAAAAACTATTAATAAATTATTTTAATGAATATAATAATAATACTATTTGCGACGGGCATAGTATCCCGTTGCAAATACTATAAAAAAAATAAATTATTAACAAATTATTTTAATTAATATAATAATAATCCAATTATAATTCAAAAATAAAAAATAATAAAATATTAATAAATGATTTTAATTAATATAATAATAGAATTATAATTCACAAATAAAAATAATAAATTATTAATAAATTATTTTAATTAATATAATAATAATAGAATTATAATTCAAAAATAAAAAATAATAGAATAATAATAAATGATTTAATTAATATAATAATATTAGAATTATAATTCATAAATAAAAAAATATTAATAAGTTATTTTAATTAATATAAAAATAATAGAATTATTTTACATCCAAATATTAAAATAATTCAAATATTACAAAAAAATATAATTAAATTATAATATTATAAAATTTTAATATATATATAAAATTTAATATTATAAAATATAAATAATATTATTATTCATATTAATATTGTTATTTCAAAATATAATATTATTAATATTTTATAATGAGACAGAAACTACGAATAGAAAAAAATTCATATTTTGATTTAACAAACTTTATAACATAAAAACAAACTCTAATCGGAAGGAGGGGGAGGGGGGATCTGCAGATGCTGGTGGAGGAAACTCCATCCCTAAAGCATGAGTGAGTCAGCGCATGTACTCCATCTGCTCCTGCTGCTGCTGCTGCCACCAACTCATCTGCTCCTCGTACAGCTGCTGCTGGCGTCGACGCTCCTCCTCATGCTGCTGCTGCTGTTGACGCATCTGCTCCTGCTCCTGTTGGAGACTCTCTATCAGTGCAGTCTAAGATCGCAACTGATCCTCATACTATGTAGCAGAATAAGATGCACGAGCTCCTCTCGAGCTGGACGCCGACATCATAGCACTGCCATAATAATCTCCGGGAGTCAGTCGAGAGCTGATACCAACTACCCGGCCCTTCTCGAAGGCATACTGGGTGGCCTACATCCATACCGCCTCATCAAACTGACGGCCAGTGGTCTGATATGATGACTCGGCCTGACTCTCAGGTCGGGTCTGTGACGCTACGGCCTCATATGACTACTGTAGTTGCAATTTAAAATTAAAATTGTGAATATATTTTATGCAGTTAATTTTTAAACTTGAAAACAAATAATACTGACCACGATGTGATGCTGACGATCACCTCTGAGCTCCCCAGTAGCAGGATCACTATACATCCTTCGATATACGTCGTACTCCGTAATATCTGGGTGCTCGACAGCCTATAAGAATAAAAAATAAACTGTTAATATTTATAGTTATATAAAATATTTATAAATAATGTACGTACTAGATGTTGTCTATGAGTACTGAAAGAACGACTCCCAGCTCGATGAGTCACCTCCTGTCTCCCCCGATTCTGCCTCCCCACCGATGATCTCCTCTGAAAGGCACCACTCAACCAGTGCGCACATAATCCATCCCATACATGGGATGAAATGTACTCTGGTCGGTGTGCTCTACATGACTCATCAAAATCTGACACTCCTGCTTTCTTCGTGGCATCTTTTCTTTCATTGTGCAAAAACTGACGAAAGAGATCACGCATGGACACCTCCCATGCCTCGTGGATGGCGTCACGCATGGTATCCTCGATCGGATACCATAAACCCTACAAATAAATCAAAATATCAAGTTAGAAATGAAATAATTTTCAAAATAAAAAATATTTATTTACATACGTACCAACCAATGGACGAACATGTCCTGCTGCACATCAATAGGAATCTGCTCCCATGTGGTCCACGGCTGAGAGAAATAGTTGCGGAAAATTGTGCTACCCTGTCCGACTGCTATATGCGGAAAACTGTAAAAATAATAAACATTTATTATGTGAATAGATTAATGAAATATTAGTCAAATCCACAGGTTATCACACAGGTTATCACACCTCCGTGTGCGTGGATCAAACCCAAGACGTGGACGTCGCTCGGGGACGGGGTCAGGAATCATCAATCGTGCAAGACCGCGCCCCATCCACATACTCCCTAGAGTGCCTGCAGGCTGAGGGTCATCTGCCAGCAACTCATCCGCATCGAATGGCAGGTCAACATCCGCCAACTCACGAAATGTGTCGTCATCCATCTGAAATAGAAAATGTTAATGTTGTTAGCAAATAATTGATAATTACTATTAAATATACATATATATATATATATATATTATGATTGTATATAACTACCATGGAATTCTATCAGTTTTCATCTTCATCATCATCTTCATATATGTCAATGTAATCTTCATATTCCTCCTCAACATCATCGATATCCATTCGAGTTCCAGTTGCTTCATCTCTTACCATTTCAAATTCATATGTGACATCATTAACATCATCGTCATCACCGACTCCTAAATGTGGGGTGTCATCATCGATACTCATGTCTCTTTGTAAAAAAGATTGATTTTGAGTACTCTCTTGAAAAACTTCAATTCTTTGCACATCAGTGAAAGCACATTCAATTTGACTAAACTGATTGTCTCGAATTTTGATTTTTATTACACTCCACCAATCAGTCAAGTCTCTTGATGTAGCACAGTACTTTGCGTAATAAACTTGATGTGCCTGTTGAGCTAATAAGAATGGTTCATTTACTGCGAGAACACTTTTACATTTAATATCGATGATTCTATGAGTCGGATGAACACGCACGCCTCTCTCTGTATCCAACCACCGACATTTGAACATGGTTATGTAATGTTGTCCAAGATAACAGAGTTCAATGATTTCATCAAGTATGCCATAAAAGTCAACTTCATTTTCTCGATGATGAGATCCTCTCAAGATAACTCCACTGTTCATTTTTTTTGATTCCCCATATGCATGTGTGTGAAATCGAAATCCATTCACCACATATTCATTATAAGTTTTAACAAGTTTGGAAGGTGGGTTACTCAATATACACAGCCGTTTGTCAATTTTATCAGCATGTCGAGACACCTGAAAATTTGTGAAATAATTATCAATATAGTAAACTATACATTGAATGAGTTGCTAAAAGATAAAGAATTTATGTTACCAATTTTTGAAACCACTGAGAGAAATTTTTCTTTCGGCGTTCTTCGAGAGCAGCTGCTGTAATTATTGGTAATTATTACTAATTATTACTAATGATTACTAATTATTGGTAGTTATTACTAATTATTGGTAGTTATTACTAATTATTGGTAATTATTACTAATTATTGGTAATTATTACTAATTATTACTAATTATTACTAATTATTACTAATTATTACTAATTATTACTAATTATTACTAATTATTACTAATTATTACTAATTATTACTAATTATTACTAATTATTACTAATTATTACTAATTATTACTAATTATTGGTAATTATTACTAATTATTGGTAATTATTACTAATTATTGGTAATTATTACTAATTACTTGTAATTATTACCAATTATTACTAATTATTACTAATTATTACTAATTATTGGTAATTATTATTAATTATTACTAATTAGTGGTAATTATTGGTAATTATTTCTAATTATTACTAATTATTGGTAGTTATTACTAATTATTGGTAATTATTGGTAATTATTGGTAATTATTACTAATTATGGATAATTATTGGTAATTATTACTAATTATAGATAATTATTGGTAATTATTTCTAACTAATGGTAATTATTGGTAATTATTTCTAATTATTACTAATTATTGGTAATTATTACTAATTATTGGTAATTATTACTAATTATGGATAATTATTGGTAATTAGTAAATTATGACTAATTATTGGTAATTATCGGTAATTATTACTAATTATGGATAATTATTGGTAATTAGTAAATTATTACTAATAATTGATAATTCTTGGTAATTATTGGTAATTATTACTAATTATGGATAATTATTGGTAATTATTACTAATTATGGATAATTATTGGTAATTATTACTAATTATTGGTAATTATTTGTAATTATTACTAATTATTTGTAATTATTACTAATTATTGATAATTATTACTAATTATTGCAAATTATTACTAATTATTGGTAATTATTACTAATTATTACTAATTATTACTAATTATTACTAATTATTACTAATTATTACTAATTATTACTAATTATTGGTAATTATTACTAATTATTCCTATTTATTCCTAATTATTGGTATTTATTACTAATTATTAGTATTTATTCTTAATTATTGATAATTATTACTAATTATTCCTAATTACCATTAACTATGAACAATGAATACTAATAATTTAAATTTATTAAGTAACAAAACAATGTAAATATAATTAAATTACAACTAATTAAGAATAATTGAAACTAATAAAAAATTTAAAATAAATATTAAATTAAAATGAACATAAATACCATTAAAATTGATCTGAGGTTGATCTCTGATCGTTGTTGAAAACTTCAATATCAACTCCGGAAAAAAAATTAAACTTAAGAAACGCTGAACTCTAAAAATAGAGTTTTGAGAGAAGTAGAAGATAGAGTTTGAGAATGAATGAAAAAAAACGGATGGGGGGTATTTATAGGTTAGCCCGCATTTATTACGGTCAACAGTTAAATAGTTATTTGCGACGGGTCCCGTCGCAAATAATAACCTGCTGACATACTATTTGCGACGGGAATATACTCCCGTCGCAAATATCTTTTACCGCCGCCGGTTATTTGCGACGGGCGGTTACCTCCCGTCGCAAATAACTTTCCCGCGATTTGGCGCACAAAGCGCGCCAGTCCTTTTGCGACAGGGAAAGCTAACCCGTCACAAATAACTACTTATTTGCGACGGGCAAATTCCCCCGTCGCAAATAAGTTTCTAACAGGACTATTTGTGACGGGATTTATCCCCGTCGTAAATAACCCGTCGCAAATACCCATTTTTCCCGTAGTGTAGACTAGGTATGGGTCGAATAGTTCTCAAGGAATGATCAAACATTCTACCATATTTTAGTTCATGATTTCTATTGATTTGTATAGTATCAGTTTGCAGAAAAGAAAGATGTTATCAAAATAATGGTGGATGGAATAAAAATAATTTTCTCTTTGAAATAGTGGGATAGATGTATAAAGGTTCCTCACAAAGGTATATATTAGGATTATCAAGGATGGATTACCATAAATCGTTATAATTTTTTGATATAGGATGATATTCTAAGGCTCACTAGAAGTACAACTATTTGAAGGCTAGCTGTAGTGGAGTTAGATGGAGAATTCCAATTACTGTTTAAGTTCATACAACACATGTTATGTCCTATGAATGGGGAATTTAGAATAATTAGGTATCAAGAAATTTTCTTATTATTTCTTATGAAAATAAGAGACCAGATTTACTTATGTAGATATTTAATGGTGCATATGATAAAATTATTTAAGCCTTCATTAAGATCAAATTATATTGAATACCCTAAGATGATCTCTGATATGTTGGAATCTAGAGTTATTCTTCCTAAAGGATAAGAACAAGTGACTAAGTGTGATGGATTTTTCCTTAGTTAGTTCACCTATAAGATAATAAAAGTGAACTAGAACCCTTTGATGAAAATATGAGTAGTGGATAATGATAAGCTGCACGAGAAGTTCAACTAAGTTGAGCATCCTACCTGAGCAAGAGATATGGTTAACCCTAGATTGGATCCAGATGAAGTTGTAGAGTATTATTCAGATGAAGTAGGTGAGGATATTGCTATTACTAGAGTTGAAGTAGAATAATCTACAGATAAAGATGGAGAATATTAACCTATTTTACTGTAATAGGGGAGTGATCCTAATATTTTTAAGAGTCCAAATATTTATTATGGATCTCCTAGTTCTCCTCTTTACACCTCTTCATAGAGAGAGATTCTTAAAAGAAGAAAATGAAATAGAAGAGACTAAAATTTCTAATTGTGATCAGTTTGTGGGATCTTCTTCAGAGATTCTAGAGGATGTGGTTGTGTTATATGATGATTCAGATTATGATGCTGATGGTGGAGATGAGGATGATTAGTCTAACCCCTATCAGACTATCAATGAATCTAGCAGGTCTACTAGTGAATAAAGTAAGGGAATATCTCTATTTTCTTTAGAAATTCAGGAATATACTAATAAATATGAACAAGCTACTTTAAAAGTTTGGGATTATAGAAATCATGTCAATCCATTTTATTTGGATAGAGATGGGGATGAGGCACCATGTAAGGGGTAGAATTACCCAATGTCTACCAAGATTGTGGTAGATTATAATGATTCATATGACGACGAAGACGACGACGACGACGATGATGATGATTATGTTGGTGATGATAAAGATAAGGGTAGACCACCATATCATGGTGGAATTTCTATATTGATTGAACAAAGAGATACTAAGGGATCCCTAGTTGAGATAATTGACCGAGTAGATATTTTTGAAGATTTTTCTTATGAGTTACCTATTATGAAACTTGGTCATGAGGTTGCTACAATGCATAGTCAGGAGAGGACTTCTCCTCATCCTCCATCATCTCCTCTTCATTCCAATTATATAACTCAACCTTATCTTAGTGACTTTAGAACAAATATTAGCAGGATGGTTTGGTCCTCCTCAGTTCAAGAAACAAAGTTAAGTGAAGCTAACATCAAGATGATAGTTTCTTTGATAATTTCACATCACTAACCAAGAATGTTGAACAACATGGAAGATATGGAAATATAGAAAAATATGATAATGGAACAGATGACCACCATTCGGTCTTATTTGGAGGAAATGAGAGCTAGTTTATAGTAGAGAGAGATATCTCTTTTGTAAAGGTTGGAGTCTTTGTCTACTCCTAGAGGTTTTTCTCCTAAAGCTCTAACTCCATCTGCTCCTTCTTCAATTTATGTTGATTTGATCCAATCCATAGTGAAGGAAGATCTAAAAGGTGTGATGAGTGATTTCTCTACTTATCATTAGGATTAGCTTTACCAGATTAAATATCATAGTGTGAAAATTTATAAGGTTGTTATAGAGTGCTTAAATGAAGCTACAAGTTATCGGGAAACAATCACTGAATATTTTAAGTATTATCTCTCAAGTATTGGTACCAAGAATGAGATTAAATACCATTTTAAGTTCTTGGATGGGAATTTTAGAATTACTTCTATGACCAGGTCCTTTAAAGAGAAAGTGATCCAGTTGAATACTTTAGAACCCCTGCTCAAGTTGTTTATAGAATAAAAAACCAACTTATTCAAGGGTATGGAACATGGTGGACATGTGATTACTCAGTTTTTATAGTTGATGGAACTATTTCTATACACCACCAAGACTTCTGTCATTGTACCTATATACATACCTATGACTACCTACCTCTTTGAACCCTTATCAATACTCTTGTAGACCACCTCCATTAAAGTTAGTTCATTTGGACTTACATGGGTTGAGGCAGTGAAATATCTCATACAAGTTATATCCAGAACTCTTGCACCTCCTTCTACTCCCACCCCTCCTTTTACAAGAAAAAGAAAGGACTCGATGGATCCTTCCTCTATTTGAGATGAGGATGCTTCATCAGAATATGATTCTGTTTTGATAGGGAATATTTTTCTTAATCATTTTCTAATGTACTATATTATACTTTGATAATTTATGATAATCCCCAATATTTATTCATATTTATTTCATTTTTTTACTTTTATATCCATTCTATCTTTTTATAATCCAAAAATAGAGAGAAAGAGTGTATGAAATGAGTGAATGAATGAATCATGACTCTTCATTATATAAGAGCTTTGATTGTTAAGAAATTTGTATTTGTTTTATCCATCTATTATTCATCTGTTATTCATATATTAAATATTTTTTACTTTATTATGAATTCCATGATTTGTGATCATCAAAATGGGTAGATTATTGGATTATTCAAAACACATATTTATTTTAATGACATCAAATCATGTTTTTCATGTTTCTATTGAATTTAGTTTTTTATGACAGTGAACTGTATTCTGGAAAAAATAATTTTTTTTGGCTAAGTCTTGATCTACCTTCTCCATCTATACTCATTTCAACAATCTACCACTAGTTTAATTATCTGACTACAAGACACATCTACTGTCAGAAAGATCTACCATCAGATAGATCTACCAACATACACATATACCATTTGATAGTTATACCATCATACAGATCTACTATAAGACATATATTCTGTTAAAACATTTTACTATATCTCAGTGCAACCTCCAGTTCAAAGGTATTGTCATAAAATGTTTCTACTATTCTGTAGAGAAACCACTAGGCTATTTTACCACTAATAGTTATTGTTATAATTTTAATATACTTTTAGAGATTTATACCACCATAGATTTATACCACTAGAGATCTACCATAACTGTATAGAATTAAATTCAAAATTATTTCTCCAACAACTTGTTTAAAGAATTCAATACAGTTAGAGGCATGCAGATTAACTCCATGAATATTTTAAAGAAAAAGTTATACCTTTCCAAATCCATCTCTTAGTATGAGGATATATTTTATTCTATTATTATTTTTATAGTGGATAATTAGACTTATAAGAAGGATATAAATTCACAAGATATCTCTTGTGCGTGAGGTGAGATGTACTTGCATGGATATAAGAACACATACCAATATATACTAGACTACATAGAATCATTGATATACTTATGTATGTAAGAACACAGACTGAAGAAAAGGATTTTTCTAGTTTTCTATTACACTATGTTTTCCATCATATTTGTGCAAACTTGGTGGATGCTACATAAAGAGACATTGAAATATATTTCAGTAACCAAAGCTATTCAGATTGATATACACCACCTATTCACATCTCTCTTTCCTTACTCTTTCAATTTTAGCATAATTTTGTGTTGTGTTTTCATTTTACTCTTTTTATTTGTAAAATTCAGTCTCCTACACTAAACAAGGGATTTATTAACACTCCCTCTCAATTATTTTCATCTTTACACCAACATATAACTATGGAAGAGGTTGTGTGTTATTTTTAAGTTTTTTCTCCCATGTATAACTATTAAAGTGGCTCTATGCTTGGAAAACCTTGTGTTTCAAAACCTAATATAGGTTGTGGATCAATTTATTGTATAATAAACTACTTAGTAGCATGTGACTTCTAAGCGGAGGTGATTAGGTATCGACTTGAGACTAAACCCCTTTTTTTATTTCTGCTGTATGACTCCAAGTTTTGTTTTATTTTTTTTAAAGAAAAAAAGTTTATTTTTTTCTAAAATGAAATAAAAACTTTACTTTTATAGTTGAATTTAAGCTATGTTTTATGTACTATATCTGATAATAGTAGATTAGATTCAAAATTTAAAGTATTTTCAAAGTTATTTTAACTAAGTTGTGATCAATCTTTTGAGAATCTTTTAAAAAGATCAAATTATGTAATTCTACACTTTTAGTTAACTGGGTGTTTTTATCAAATTGGGGGATTTATGTTTTTAAATAATTTTAACAAAAAAAAATTAATTGGTAAATAAATTAAACCCATCTTAGTTTATCAACTCTGACCAACACTAATAATTAAATAATTACCTTAAATTCTTACACAACACCGACTCAGTGCTTGTGAAAGTAGTAAAAAAATAGAGTAAATGATTTTAAAAACCCGAGAAGTAATATTTTTTGGGTGAGTTATAGTATCTCATGATTTTTTAGATAAATATAATTTATTAGAGATGTTTTAAATGTTTATTTTTAATTACATTTTTATATTTATTATCTTAAATTCAATGTAAATGAATAGTTCAAAAAATTACATTAATGATATTTTATAATAAATAATATTTTATTAAATGATTTAAAATTTATAAAAATCATATATTTAGCCAATTTAATGAGATATAGTTTCAAATATCAACCATGGTCCATTTAGGGGTCATTTTTCCCTTTATTTTGACTTTCATGACCCATAAAGAGTAAAAAAAATTGATATCACTATAATTGTCAAAAGGGTTAATAAGGGGTTAAACAAATATATAAGGGTAAAAAAATTATCTAATCTTGTGAATATTTTAATGGATGATATTATTAAGACCCATCCCTATAATATCGTCAAATAATATCAATTTATATCCACTTGAAATTGAAAAATAATTTATATTAATTTAATAATTTATGAAACTCTAAGAATTCCCCTCCCCTCACTTATAAAAGGAAACCCCCTCTCTACTTGTCTACACACTTCAAGTGACTTTTGGTTCAGTAAAAAACTACTCAAATCCATTACTTACATATCTCCCAACATCTTTGATCCCCTGGTTTGATCAAAAAACCAAACTAGAAAGTATTTAGGTATAAACCTAAAGAGGTTGTCTGAAGAAGAGGTATAGTTATTAATCACACATTTTTATTTTATTTATTCTTATAATAATTTAAAAAAATCTTAAAACATGATGAAATAATTACATTATTATATTAAATATAATGATATGTTGTTATGTTAATGTAATAACCTATATACTTCTCCTTGTTCCGTAAAATGGGAAATACAACCATCATTCGTGTATTAACAGACTACCGGCTCATAAACCGATGTAATTCAATTTCCATCACCGCCTCTAAAAACTAGTTATAATGATAGATTTAAAGTATATATATGAAAATAATGACATAATTAAAATTCTATAAATATAATATATCATATATTTTCTTACCTTTCCATCCATTTAAAAATGATAACATCATTTGTGCGTATGTTTGAAATACCACCTTCAAAAAGTGATGCAAGTCGTTTTACATAGCCACATCACATGGATTATATATATAAGAATATTTAAATAAAGAATATTATATTTATGATATAATAATAATTTTGGAAATATAAAATTATACTTACATTTTTTCCACCATGTTCGTTGAAAAATGAAAATGTTACTCATCCGTACTTACAGCCTACCATCTCCATGATTGTAACATAATTAATTTTTCATAACCATATTTAATGTTTTGTTTTAAAATAATAATTAATATTTTAAAATGATAATTATTTCATTATTATTATTTTTTAGATGATGGAATAGTGACCTCTTGGACTATAGTCAACTTACCAAAGTCATTTTGGACATATGAGTTGAATATCATCAAAATATCTCATATTAACTTAATTGATTAAGTATTTTTATATAACAGGTTAATAGATAAAACAAATGGAATAATAAATTTGAAAAATGTTCTTAAGAAAAAAAATAATTAACATAAGTCTATTATTAAATAATACAAGTCACATAAATGACAAGTCAGACTTGAGGTAATAGACACATTACATTTAAAACATTATATTAAATGTTTTCATGATTTATTTTTTAAATATTTTTCTTCCATGTCCATATTATGAAAATTATTTTATGGATGTACTTATATGGACATAAATGAATTATAAAAGATATTTTATGTCACTTTTTTAATTTCTCTCAAAGGTTTTTAAAATAAATCATTTTAAATATTTTATATGAAACTTTTTTAAAAAAATGAAAAATTAATATTATATTTTAATGTATACAACATCAATGGTTTTTCCCACCGATGTAAATTTTATTTGATGTTTGGATTATTTTACAATCTTTCAGTTTTTTTCAAATAAAAATACTCCTTCTCTTGGTTTTCGGTATTTTCAAAAAGGGTTTTAAATAGAATGGATATCTCAATATCCAAAAAATGTTTTCTTATGTGTGCAAAGAATGTTTTTATGAGTATGATAATAGAAATGAAATATTTAATGTATTATGATTATGTAATGGTTCTTGATATTTTTTATGATAATTGGTGTGCACGATATAGATCACAATGATGGGTGAGTCCGATATAGATCATGATGATGAGTGATCCCAATATAGCTCTCCAGTGTATTGGGTAAAGGGATAGAGTTAATGAGTTAGGTTTATACTAAGAAATTATTGGAAATTATTGGGTAGGTTATTCAATTTATAAGAGTGATAATAAGAGTGATATGAAAATGATATACCAAATTACCTATATTATTTATCTATTCTTGTTATTGGTTTTCACAAAAATCTTATGATTTCACAAGTTAAGATAATGAGGTTAAGTTTAAAGGGAACTTTGTTTTAATTCTTAAGGGTGAAATGTATAACTTTTCATGTGTTTTTAATTATTACAAAGAAAAAATTGTGAGTTTTATTTCACATTTAATATTTTTTATAAAATGTTTTATGAAATAATTTGGGCATAGAAGTTGATATCTTGGGTAAGAAAATGTTTATCTAGATCCCAAAGTTTATTTTGAAAAATGATATTTTTTTAGAGTATTAATAGACTAATTAGTTTATTTATTTATTTTTATATTCCCCTTACTGAGATTTTTTGGGCTCTCCCCACATTTTAAAATGTTTTCATAAGGTTTTAAGGATGATTAGGGATAAAGATGAGGTTAATATTAAAATAGTGAAGATATTTTATGAAAAGAAAACTTATTTTATTTTATAAGTTTTATATTGTGAAAAAAAGGATATTGAGTGGCAGTGTCCATTTTTTGATATAATATTTATTTATGTAAGGGTGATGAACTATTTTTATAAAACTCTAAACCTTAAAGATCTTCAGGAATGCAAGGAAATTAATTATTGTCTAAAGAATCAATTTTACTATTTTTTCATGGTCGGGTCCTTATAGTTTGTATCAGAGGAAATTTTTATAAAACTTTAGAGATTAGGATGATTTAATGTGAGGTTAAATTAAGAGTTATGGATAAAATCATGCGATTATAAGTTTAATATTGATCAAATGTTCAAAGTCTTAGTCACCCCTTTTAGGGTTTTAAGTGATGGGGTTTTGAGGTGATTAATGATATTTTGGGAGATGTTTTATTGGGTTGAGGTATATGTAACACTTTGGTTTAATATAAAGGATTATTTATGAAGAAAGAATTATATTTTTGGGGATGTAATCTAAAAAGAATGAGATAACATTTGAGGTTAAAAAATTATTTAATGTTGAATTTATTAAGGTTATTTTAAGGATGCCAATCATTTTTTGGGAATTTTATAGGAATTATATTAATATAGTTTCAGTAAATGGAAAATCCACAAGCCGAGAAACAACCTATCACATATTGCACAACCATGGGGATTAAACCAATTACTTAAGGGTGATAAGGGTGAAACACATACCACTGGCCTACATGATTCCTTGGTTAGCATGAAATTTTTAAATGATTTTACAGATAAATATTAAGTTGATTTTGATAAAATATGTTTTATTATATAGATAAACATGAAATTGAAAAGTGATTTGGTGATTAAGTGATTAATGATATTTCAGAATAATATCAATATAATTTTAGGGAACATTATATTATTATGGTAAACATAATATTATTTGATTTTATTTGATGACTAAATGTTGAATTATCTTTTGGAAGCATGTATAATTTACATGTGGATTTATGGTGACTCAAATTATTTATGGAAATGATTATCATATTTTATAGATTTTATGATTATGTAATATGGATTTTTGGGTATATGGAATCATGAGCAACTAATGCTGATTAGAGATAAATGTTAAATTAATCTTAGAAAAATATATGCGATCAAATACTTTTGTTTTTTGGGTTTATAACTTGGTCTGGAATATTTTTGGAAAAGTTTAAGGTTGGTTATTTATTTAATGATCTATGTTGAACTTTGGGTATTATTATTGATGATTTGGAGATTAATTTTGTATTTCTTCATACGAAGGTTTATTAATTTTTGGAATTATCTTGTGCTAAGAATTTTGGTTTTAGTTAAAATATAAGGATAAGAGGAATAACTTGTTATCTTATTGTGGAATTATGAGATCCATTAGAAGTTGATTTTATTGATCCATGCATAAAAAATTCATCTTTAATACTCATAATTTGGAGAAAAATATGATATTGTGGTGTAAATTGATTAAAGGATGAAATTATAATTTTCATGTAAGTATATTTCCTTATGTTGTTAGTCTTGATGGAAAAATAATTCCTAAAATCATGTAAAAGGGACTTGAAACAAAAATTTTATCCTATTACCTTCATTTTAGATAAATCGATGGTCTTTTCAAACCTCATTGCTTTATAGTTTTTAAGTAATTAATTTTTTCATCATTATTCAATTTCTTGTGATCAATATTATCCATCACTCTCCATAATTATTTGGAAATTAATATTTCTATTATGTCCATATTTTCAATTCTGACTAATGTTCCCCTATTTAGAAACCTAGTATGTTTTATTCAAGTGTACCATTATATTACCATTTCCCTCTTTTCAAAAAGAAGTTTTATTAAAACTTTTTAAGATATGGAATTTCAATAATGGTATTTTAAAATTTTAAACAATTGATTAATAATCCTCGGTTCGAATTGTAAGGATAAAAATTATTTAGTGGGTGGGGGATAATATAATAACCTGAGATTTATAATAATATTATGTTTGATTGTGTATACAATACACAATACTGATCTTAAATGAATCATGATATATTATTATAACCTAGCCATTGAATTGGAGGTTATGAATATGATTAACCCATGTATGATATATATATATATATACATATATATATATATGTATGTATATCCCACTCAATAAAAATGTTTTGATCAATGCTTAGGAAATGAGTACTCATTTTTTAGTAAAATTGTTTATTTCTATAAAAATGCATTTTCTTCAAAAATAGTTTTTATTGCCTTTTGTGAGAGATTATTATGATTAATTTATTCCAATTTTAGAAATTTTATTTTATAGAAGTATATCATTTTTTTAAATCAGAATATCAAAATTAGATTAGGTTTATTTTTTTGGATGTTTCTAAAAAGATTTATTTTTTAGTAAAGAGTGAAAAATACCGATTTTTGTAAAAATATCAATTATTTCATTAAAAAGTATCATTATTATTTTAATTTTATATTAAATTATTATAATTATAATTTATTTTGAAATAATATAATTAATTACATATGAATCGTATTTATAATTTATTTTTAGTATTAGATAATTTTTGGACATAAAAACACATTTTTCTAAAAACTATTTTTCATAGTGTTTTACACATTTAAATTAAAAGTAATTTCTAAAAATTATAGAAATTTAATTTTATAAAATGGTATTAATTTTTTGACTCAAAAATTAAAATTTATCCTAGTATGAAGTTTTGATATTTTTCTAAAGAAGTAAAATTTTTGGTGAATAGTAAAAAAAACAGTTTTTATGAAATACTATACCTTTCAAAATATCACTATGACATAAATATGATATAAATAATTATTAAAACCACGGAATGAATCATGTATGATAATAAACTAAAAATATCATACAAAAATAATTTAAATATATAAATTATAATTTATGTTACGATAAAAATGAAAATCATTTTTAGTTCCAACACAGTGCTTCCACAACATTGGAAAAGTCAAATATGGTTCCCTAAAGATAATATTTGAGAAGGGGGAAATATTTTATCAACTTGGTTAATAAATATTAATTATAATTTTTTATTTTTATTTATATATTTTAATTTTGGAGTTATATAACAAGTAACTTATCCAAATTCTTGTGTAATGCTTGCACAAGGATAGAAATGTCCAAATAACATATTAAATAATTTTTCATAACATATGAATATAAATTTATATGATGACTTTAATTTATTTATTTTTATCATGGAAATTTATTTTTAATTTTTAGTGGTTAAATAATTACCTTAAATGCTTACGCAACCCCAAATCAGTGCTTGTATAAGTAGTTAGAAAATCAAGTAAATGATTTTTAAAGCTCTAAAAGTAATATTTTTGGGTGAGTTATAGTGTTCTCATTTTTTAGATAAATATAATACATTATATACATGGTAATTTTTTATTTTCTGATTAAATTTTTATCTTAATTACATTAAATTCAAAGTAAATGAATAGTTCAAAAAATGATATTAATGATATTTTAAAATAAATAATATTTTATTAAGTGATTTAAAACTCATAAAAATCCTATATTCATCAAAGTGACTGAGATATGGTTTAAAATATGAACTATTTTCCATTTATTTTTCATTTTCCCCATTATATTAACTTTCAGGACCCCTAAAAAGTAAAAAATATTGATATTGCCATAATTTTCCAAAGGGTTAACGGGGTTAAAACAAAGAGATAAGGGTAAATAATAATATAAAATTGTAAAAAAAATATTTTATGAGAGTATTTAAACCCATAATCATCCTATATTTTAATAATATTAATTTTTATCCAATTTAACTTGAAAATTAATTTATATTAATTTAATACTTTATAAAATTATAAGAATGCCCCTCCCCTCACTTATAAAAAGACACCCACAGTCCTCTAATATTCACACTTCAAGATCATTTTTTAGACAATACCTACCCAAATACTTTCCTTACATACATCCCTACTTTATAGATACTTTCAGTTGATCATAAAATCAACCTTGGAACGATTTAAGTCTAAACCTAAAGAGGTTTTCTGAAGAAGAGGTATGGTTCTTAAAATAATTTTTTTGTTTTATTTCATGTTATAACTACTTAAAATATTCTTAAAAAATGTTGAAACAAAAAAACCATTATATTCCATATACTGAGATTTTTTATTTTAATTTCATAATCTATATCCTTCTCTGTATTCCATCAAATGGGGAACGAAACCAGCATTCAGTTATACAGTAGACTACCACCTCACGAACCGATGAAATTCTTCTTCCATCAACACCTCTAACAAATGGTTTTAATGATGTATTTAAAGTATATATATGATATTAATTACATAATTAACATTATTTAAAGTGAATATACCATCTATTTTATTACCTTTCTATCCATTGAAAAATGATAACATCATTCATGTGTATGTGTGGAATACCACCTCCATGAAGCAATGTGATTCATTTTTCATAGACACATAAATTGGATGATATATATTAGTTTATTTAGATAAATAATTCAATATTCATAATATAATAATAATAATGGAAAGTTAAAATGATACTTACCTTCTTCCCATCATGTTCATTAAAAAATGGACTCATGCGTATGTACGACCTACAATATCCATGATTATAAAACAATTCATTTTTCATAACGATATTTCATAATTGATTTTGAAAGAATATTTTTTGTATAAAAATGATAATTATTTCATGATTATTATTATTAATGTGATTTAATAATTATATCCTTGACCATAGTCAACTTAGTAAAGTTATTTTGGACATATGAGCTGAATATCCTCAAAACATTAAATATGAACTTAATTGATTAAGTAATTGTATATAACAGGATAATAGATAAAATAAAAAAGAATAATAAACTTGAAAATTTCTATTAAACAATTAAATAATTATTTTTTTTATTATTCATGAATATAAGGAACATACGAGATGAGTTAGACTCGAGGTAAGGGGAACTTTACTTTTAAAAATTCATTTTAAATGTTTTGAAGATTTATTTTCTAAATATTTTTCTTCCATGTACATATTCTTAAAATTATTTTCAGTATAAATTTATATGTACATAAATGAATAATAAAGGAAATTTTATATCACGTTTTAATTTCTTTTAATGGGTTTTAAAAGGAATATTTTTATGTATTTTATACGGAACTTTTTGACAAGAAGGAAAATGGAATGTTCTATTTTAATGTATACGACATCAAATTTTTTCCCACTACCAAAATGTTATTTTATTATTTTATTACTTTATAATAATTCATTTTTTATTTAAATAGAAACTCTCTTTACCTTTGTTCTAGGTATTTTCAAAAAGGGTTTTAAATTAAATGGTTATTTTAATATCCGAAAATGTTTTCTTATGGGTGAAAATAGTTTTTTATGAGCATGGTAATGGATATGAAATATTTGGCATATTATGAGTATGTTTTGGTTCTTAGGAATTGTATACTATAATGATTGATCCAGATATAATTCATGATTATGGGTGAGACCAATATAGCTCATGATGAAGTGTGATCTTGATATATCTCTCCAATGTATTAGGTAAATAGATGGAGTTAACTGGTTAGGTTTCTCTTAAGATATTATTGGAATTTTCCAGAGGTTATTACATTTTTAAGAGTGATTGTAAGAGCGATATGAAAAATATCTACCAAGTTACCTACATTATTTACCTATGATTTATATGGGTTTTCATAAAAATATTATTTCTTCACAAGGTAAGATAATGCGATTAAGTTTAAATGGAAGTTTATGTTACTTCTTAAGAGTGAAATGTATAAATTTTCCCGAGTTTTTCATGATTGCAAAAAAACCTTTATGAGATTTATTTTTCCTTTAAAATTTATTAAGAATTTTTTCATAAAAATATTTAGGTATATAAGTTGATTGCTTAGGTAATAAATGTTTATCTAGATCCCAAAGTTTTTTTTAAAAAGGAAAATTTTTAAGATTATTCATGGAATAACGAGTTTCTTTATTTTTTTTATGTGTCCCTTGTTGAGTTTTTTGTTCTCACCCCACATTTTATTTTCATAGGGTTTTAAGGATGATTAGGGATAAGTATGAGCTCAAGATGAAAATTTTGAAGATATTTCATGAAAATATTTTTTTTTATTTTAGAAGTATTGTATTGTAGAAAAAATGGATACTAAGTTGTAGTGTCCAATTTTTTATATAATATATATTTATATAAGTGTGATGAAAAAACTAAAAACTTGAAGGATCTCTAGGAATTAAAGGAAATGAAATCTTATATAAATAAACAATTTTATAGATTGTTTAATTTTGGGTACTTATACCATTTAAACATAAAAAATTTATGTGAAAAAACAAGTGAATTAAAAATAATTGAATTATATATCTAATTTTAAGTTGCCTCATAAAAAATTTTATTAGAAAAACTTAGATGGAAAAATCTGATACAAGGAAAATAAAATAAAATATTATAATCCCCTTGATTAAATCATTATAGGCATGATAGTTTTGATATCTTAGTTTTATAAATCAATTTCTCAAAAGATGTCATTGATAATGTCTTTGTGAATATATTTATACTATTATCACATAATCTAATTTTGTGGATATCTATCTCATATTTTTTTAAATCACACATGTAAAAAATAATTATAGGGATATACATTTTATCCTATCACCTTTAATATACCCACCTTTAAACAATGATATACAAGTCACATTATTCTCATGTAAAGTATTGAGGATATTATTCATAATTAATCCACAACTATTCCTAATATAATGGATAACAGATATTGTTTAAACAAATTCTATACTCATATCATGAATCATAATGAACATATAATGGTTTGAGAAATTCACAGTAATGGTTGGTTTTGTAAAACATTATGAAATACTGGTTTCATCATGTATAAATTTTTTTCCAATTTGAGATTTAATTTTATGTGTTCTTATACAAATTCAGTATAACCAAACAATTTTTCTTTTGAATTTTTTAATAAGTAATCATTTATGTCCTTAAAATATTAATGAGTTCAAGAATAATATTACCTTGAATCAAATTTATTTTAACTAATATTATTTTATGGGAACATATTCAAATTTATGCACATATCATTTTAAGAAAAAAAAATTGTGAATTTATATTTAATCTTTTAGAGATAAATAAGTTCTTTATTATCTTTTCTATATGAATCAATTTTTGAAGAAATATATTTAATTATTTATCAAATTAATTTTCATGAATATATAAAATCATTCAAAAAATTAATATTCTATGTTCCAAATTATTAATAAAAAATATAATAATATTCATTATATTTTTATGATCAAACAGTCCAATACTTTAAGAAACTATCTAAAAGTTTTTATGTCATTAAAAACATATGGATAAGTATGATAACCAATTTTTATAAACCATGAGATGATAATTAAGGGAATATTCCCTAAATCCATGTGATAACATATGGTATGGTATAGTATGCCATAGAGAATGATTTACATATAGAAAATTGATTATATTTAAGTCATTTGGTATATCCTATTTTAATATATAAAAATATAATATACAGGATGATTGGGTGTGTCATATTGTAAAATATAGATAAATCATACTACCATGAATCACATGGAATGATTAATTTAGCACTACTGTATATCACCTTATATAGTCAAACATTAAGGAGTTAAAATTCAAATATCCAACACGTTAGTTATCATTGAAACACACGGGAGAGTTAATGTATGGGAATTACATGACATGTAACCATAGTAATTGGTCATATATTTATGAAATATATAAGTAAATTCATGGAACAAGGAGTGTCTCATAGCCTATATAATTTAGTCTTGGACATGTGGATTTGTGTGCAATTCTCTAATAGCCTATGATTGAAATTCTCTCCCTCAAATCCCTCTTACTTTTTTTTACTTCTATGATATTAGCATACCGTGAAGGTCAAATGGTATTTCCCAAACTTTTGAGTGATTTAGTAAAACCCATGAATACACCATGAAGGGAATATCATTTCAAGTTGTTCCTTGGTGGTCTTCATCAAACATAGAAGAAATAAAAGGATATTGCATACTATGATTCAAGGTAGGAATTATTTATTTCCATTTTTATTTGATTTTAGTTTCAAAGTCATGGTTTTATTGGGTTTTGATGTTTTTATATGTTTTTTATTCTTTGATTCATCATCAACCACTCCTTAAAAACTTTTGAGTGGTATTATAACCTTACCATTTATTTTGATTCGTGAAATCTTGATGAAAATAATGTTTTTTAAATCATAAAGTCTTTAATATTCTCTATTGTAAAATAAAATTAAGAAATTTTGTTCTTCCTTATTGAGTCATGAATTATGATATTGTATATTGTATCCAATGAATCAGTAAAAATACCTCAGTTTTATATCATTCATAGCACATGACATTAGGATATCATATTCAGTGATAGCATTATGCTGTGAGTTTCAAAAAAATAAATTTGTATATCCTTATTGGTATCAACGAAAATTATAAAATATGATTGAAATGTAAATCTATAAGTATTAATACATAAAGGTAAAAGTTTGATATGTAAGTTTCACTATCAATATGTGTAAGGGTTACACTATTATATCCTGGAATACATAAATTCCTTGACTTTTCTTGATAAGTTAAAACTGTCATTTGTAAGGGTTGTTTCCTTTATGCGATACTCTATGCATAAGGGTTAATCCACTGTAACTCTTGGTATGTGAAGGTTATATGCATAAGGTTTCCATATTTAAGGGTTTTATCATTTCTTCTATGTGTAACACCCTAAGCTTCCACTGTATGTTTCTCTTTGAATAATACAATAACTTGCGCTATACGCAACTTCAAGCCCCAACACACCACGACCAATCAAACTAGCCATTGTGAATAGTAATACCCAATTTTTAAAATTTTATAAATTTCATTTTTTAAAATTTACTTCATTTTTTTATTCGGAATATCAAAATTATCTTAGGGTGAATTTTTGGTATTTTTCTGAAAACATTCAATTTTTGATGAATAATTAAAAATACTGCTTTATTGTTTAAAACAGACTTTTTATTTAAATAATTAGTTATTTTATTTAAATTTATTTTAGGTCAAAATAGATACATAATACCTATATATGTTCAATTTAATTCATTGGAGTCATTTTATAATAAGATTAGATATATAAAATTTTATTGAACTTTTAACATCTTTTACCCACCTTCTAGGTACATTTGCAAATTTTCATAAAACTTAATTTTACTGCTTCTGTGAATTGAATTTAAAAAATCCAATATACATGGTTTACATCATTAAGTAAAATGTGGTTCAATAGGATGAAAATAATTTTTGGTGAATAGTAACTTTTGAATTTTATTTACCAGAGTTAAAAGTAAATAGGGTAATTAAAGGTAAAAATGATTTTACAATTACCCTAAAAATTATCATAATTCTATTGGATAAGTGAATTTCGATAAAAATTAACCTTAAGAATAAACTATGATCCTTTTGGTCCACTTGAACTAGATTTGGACATTTATTATTATTTTATTTAAAGAAGAGTTAAAAGTGTTAAATTCAAAGTTTAATAACTAAACCATTTTTAATATAGGGTTATACATACGATAAATTAGACTATAAATATTAATTAGAAAGATAAAAATATTTAATACATAATGGTATTTTATTTATAATTTTTAGTCATTAAATAAATAAATTTATTTATGACACAATGATAATGCAGTAATTACCTTATTATTTAAAGATTAAAATAATTGATATTATAAATGTTAATATTATTGTAAATTGAGACTTTTGATGTATTACATGAATTTTATAGATTACTATGACATTTTTAGGGTTGATTATATATATAATTTTAGAAGTGATAAAGTTTTTATGACTTTTACAAAAAACCAAATACTAAATAGTGTCAAAATTGACATAAATGAGTTTTTAAAACAAATACTATATTATTAATTGATATAATATTCCTAAAAATATAAGGTTCAGACAAAGGACTTATATAAGGTTATATATATCAACAATGAACCACTTTGGGTTCTCTTGGATTTTTATGTTAAGTTTATTAACCATTTATTATAATAATACAAGAATACATGGTAAAAGCTAAACTATTTAACTAAGAGTTAAATCTAAAAGATAAGTTTAATATGGTGACCTAAACCTGTCTAAAACCTATTGGTTGAGAGGTTTTTGACCCCGAACCACCTTATCCTAGAAATAAATCCTTTTGGAGCCGTTATAAACTGAATATGATTGTATAATAAAATAATATTTCAAACTTTTCCTAAAGTTACCCTCACCTCTCTTATAAAAGGATACTTCCCTTCTCTCAAAATCAAACCTCCAATGCCATTTGTCTCAGAAAAACCCTACTAAAATATCCTAAAAACTACCCTCAATTCAACTTAGAGGCCTTAATTTGATTATATGCCAACCTAAGGATCCCTTTTGATCAAATCAAAAGGAAGTACCTGAAGAAGAGGTAATAATTTCATCACCTCTTTCAAAGTTCTTTTCTTCTTCCACTTCCACTTTATTTGTTGTTTCCATAAAAAAATAATAACTCCAATAACTTATAATTAATGTTATGTTATTATAAATATGTTACAACCATATTCATTATTCTATCCATCCTATGAATAACAAATTCACCATAAGTGCGTATGTACGACTTACCGTCTCCACGTCGTGGTGTAGTTTGTTATTCAACACTTCATTATTTGGATTGATATAATAATGAGTATAATTTATGTAAATAATAAATATAACATGTTAATGATTATGAATATATGATATACCATCCAATTATATACGATATCACCATCAATATAATGATATTTCCACTTGTGCGTATGTACGAATTACTGTCTCCATGAATGCGATGAGAGTTATTCCCCATCGTAATCATTCAAGAATAATTTTCATTTTATGATTAAAAATAATGTTTAAATAACTTAATATAATTTTGTATATTAATCAAATACATCCTATCCATAAAAAACACGACTTACAAAACAAAACATATAAAGTAAAATGAATCAGTTAACACTTGAAACAACGATACTACTGAAATATTATTAACAAAGCAATATTAGAAGATCTTATATGATATCATATTTATGTATGTGGTTCTTGTATAATTTAATAACAATTATTTAACTATCATACTGGAGGCTAACGTACCCTAAATCAAGGAAAAGTACAAGGTAAGGGTTAATTCTACAATCTCTTCATTATTCAAGGTTGTTTATACGTGAGTATCTATTGGGACCTCTTTATCATCCAAATCTGTGTTTCTTAAAAATGTATTTCAAAACATTTTTACTATTTCCTAGACTATGGGTTAAATTAATATCTATCCTTGTTTGACTTTTTATAAAATGTTTATAAAGTAATATTTCTGTCATTTTCCAAACAAGGTCCTTTACGACGTTTTCGACAAAATTAAGGAAAGAATGTTTTTTAACTTATACAGCGAGTGGGGCTATTTTACTCTGTTATAACACCTTCAAAGCTTCCATAACAAGATTATAATAATATTTTCAAAATAAATGTTTTCTTTTATAATTATGTGACTTTTAAATAATTTCAAAATATAAAAAGATATTTCTCTCAAATAGTTTTGATTTCATCTATGTCAACATCCTTTGATGGGTTTTACACTTATTTAAAGTTGATTTATTATGATACAATATTCTATATTGTATTGAAGGTTTTGTGATATGTTTGATTGTGGATGTGTTATTTTTATAACATTCATGGTTTATGGTTAAAGTATTAACATTTCATATGCTAGTTTTAATACAAATATTTATGTTATGTTTCAACCTTTTCATATGAGGAATGCATTGGTCTTAGTAAGTGAAGGGTGGAGCCCACTATAGCTCCTTGATGCATTGGTATGTCTAATGGTACAAACTAGTGTCTTGAAACAAGGCATTTATGAAATCTTATTTCTAGTCTTGGCATGAGGCTTTGACTATGTGGTTATGATGTCCGGTATTATGCATTCCATCAGTACGAAATTGGATATTGATATTACATGTGATTATTCAACTAGTAGAATATCCATGTGAATAAGTAAATGACATTATTTGGTTTATATTTTCCATATTATGTTGAATTTTAAGTTTAAAAGGCTTGTGTTTTAGTCTTATACATTTCCTTAATTGTTTATGCTTATTTATGATAGTTTTATCTATATTGTTATCCTCAAGGATCACCTGATCTCACCCCTTTCTATGTTTTATTTTTCCCAGGATGTGAAGAATTATATTATAATTAACATGTAGGAATAGGCTAAGGGATATGAGTGTGTTCAAAGAGGACACAATTTTGTTGTTTTTTTCTATTTCATGATATAATGTAAAACTTATGTATGTATCTATCACTTCTAAGGCTACTAAACTAATCGAACTTTCAAGACTTGATCTCTTGTGATCATGCCAATGTTATGTAATAATTCACCGACTATGGGTAACTAGGGTCGGGGCATTATAGTTGGTATCAGAGGAAGTTTAGTACAAACCCTTAAAACTAGATTTAGAAAAAATCTGGTTAGAGAACATTACCCTAAGATAGACTTTGAGGATTAATATAGAAGAACTTCGAAGGATTTTGGTAATGTAGAGATTTTGTGAATTTTACAAGAAATAAATCCCTGTATTGATACAAGTAGGTAGAGGAAAATCTGAAAAAGATGTACCTAGGAGTGAAAACTCTGACAAGGAGTGTTGGGCTTGACCCAGGGTATCCTGGTACATGAAAACGGGCCTTTATGCACTCTTGATTACGACACTCCAAAAAGATATGCTTAGGATAATTCACATTTTCTTTACAAACTATTATGGAGTATTTATGAGTAAATAACTCCTCAAAGAAAACATTTTTTTATGATTATGGATTATATGCATAAACTGATCAATTTATGTTTGGTATTTTACTAGTTTGGAATTATGTATTACTATTCATAAACTAATCTAGTGTATTCCATTGTTTAGAAATGGCACCTAGTGGAAGGAATGGAAACCGTATCAATGCACGCAATCCACATAGGGACTTCCCTCTTACTCAATATAATTATAGTGTAGATGGCGATACAACTGGTGCTGAACAAATTATAACCATCCTGGGACAACTCACTCAGGTTATAAATAATAATCTTACCCATATGGAGCACCCTTATCCACAACATTGAGGATCAATATTAGACCACTTTATGAGGAAACTACCACTAACATTCAATGGGACTACAAATCCATTTGTAGCTAAGAAATGGATAAGTTTCTTAGAGAAAATATTTCATGCTATGGGGAGTAGGGAAAGGGAAAAAGTTTTCATGGAAGTTTATCACCTCACAGGAGATGAAGATCAATTGTGGTAATTATTTCAAAACATAAATAAGGATGAAGAAGTATCAAATATGGAATGGAGGCAGTTTAAAGAACTTTTCTTTGAAAAATAATTTCCTCATGACCATCGAACAGATATGGAAAGACAATTTCTGAGTCTGATGAAAAGAGAGGATGATAATGTCGCAAAGTATGAGGCTAACTTTACAAGGTTAGCAAGGCATGCAAAAAATTATATACATAACCCAAGGAGTAATATTGATTTATTATTTGATGGGTTAAAACAAATTTTCCATTTAGCATTAGTCTCAAAATCCTTCTCATCGTATGAAGATATTTTCTCATGTGCTATCAATACAGAAAAAGAATTATCTGTGTCTTACGACTTTAAAGAAAATCAAGAGGAGAATAGATCTACTTAACACTCTAGAAATAGAAATAATTGGAAGAAGTTTAAATTTGAATTCCCATCCTGTAGTAAATGTGGGAAGAAAAACCCCGGTACTTTCTTGAAGGGAACGAGAGTCTGTTACAAGTGTGGTGAAAAATGCCACCAAGATCATGATTGAAAGGGAAAGAAAGAGGCCGTCAATGTTAAATGCTACAATTGTAGAGAAATGGGGCATTATGCAAATGAATTCCCTAAGCTCCAAGGAAAATTACCTCAGAAAAGGCCAAGGGAGCAAGGACAATCTTATGTGATCACTACTGCTGAGGTTAAAGCTCCTAATGACGTGGTGGCATGTAATTTAATGGTTTCCTTAAATTTATCCAATGATTTATTTGATTCTGGATCATCAAATTGATTCATATCTTACCAGTTTTCTAAGAAAATTAGATAGTTACAATTTGATTTAACAAGGGAGTAGTTAGTCAAAACTCTTAAGGGAAGTATCATTGCAACAAAGTTTTGTGAATCGGTTCCCTTTATGGCATATAAATGTTCTTTATCTACTGATCTCATCATCATACTCATGATGGAATTTTATATAATCCTTGGTATGGATTGGATTTTAGACCATGATGTGAAAATTTATTATAAGAAGAATGAGGTTACAATTTCTGATGATGATAAAAAGTACCTTATCTTTAGAGAAGAAATGTCACCACCTGATTCTAATATAGATCCACCCCCAGTAGCTCTACTAAATTCAATTATTTTGGAAGAAGAGAATGAAATAACTATGGGCGAGGAAAGGAATGTTCAAATAGAGGATGTACCTATTGTGCAAGAATATGTTGATGTGTTTCCATAAGATTTAACTAGACATCCTCCAGAATGAGAAATTGAGTTTTCCATTGATTTTATTCCTGGTTCAAGGCCCATATCGAAGAACCCTTATAGAATGACCACTGTGGAATTAGTGGAACTAAAGAAACAACTAGAGGAATTGAGTAATAAAGAATTTATTTTCCCTAGTGTTTCTCCATGGGGAGCCCCTGTTATTTTTTTAAGAAGAAATATGGATATATAAAGTTGTGCATTGACTATAGGGAGATTAATTCTATAACAATAAAGAACAAGTATCCCCTACCTCAGATTGATGATTTTTTTTATCAACTTCATGAAGCTCAATATTTTTCAAATATTGACCTTTGATCTGGATACCATCAGTTGTGTGTGAAGAAGGAATACATTCCGAAGACAACATTTTGTACTAGGTATGAGAATTACGAGTTTACAGTAATGCATTTTGGACTGACTAATGCACCCTCTATATTCTTGGATCTAATTAATAAATTTTTAAGGAATATATTGATGAATTTTTAGTGGTATTTATTTATGATATCTTGGTTTACTTCAAAATCTATTAAGATCATGAAAATCACTTGCACACTATTCTAAAGACTCTTAGAAGTAATGAATTATATGGGAAGTTTAACAAGAGTGAATTACGGATTCAAGAGATTTATTTTCTTGACCATATTGTCTCTAAGGATAGAATATATCTTGATCCTTCTAAGATAAGAGAAATACAAGAATGGCCAGCACCGACGAGTATAACTGAGGTATGCAATTTTATTGGTTTAGCAGGATATTATCGGCGTTTCATCCAAGATTTTTCCCGATTGGATAACCCATTAACCAAGCTCACACATAAAGGGGTTAAATTTGTTTGGACATAAGAGTGTGAAGAATATTTTAAAGAACTAAAAGGAAGAGTAGTTAATCATTCTATCTTGAATCTACCATTGGAGAATGATGGGTTTGTTATTTACAGTGATGCTTCAAAGAAAGTAATTGGTTTTTTCCTTATGTATAATGATAGAGTTATTGCCTATGCATCAGGACAGCTAAAAATTCATGAAAAAAACTATACCACTCATGATCTTGAGTTAGCAGCTATAATATTTTCTTTGAAGATATGGAGACACTATCTCTATGGTGACAAATGTGAGATATATACTAATCATAAGAGTTTGAAGTATATTTTCTCACAGAAAGAACTCAACATGAGGAAAAGATGATGGCTTGAACTACTCAAGGATTATTATTTCACTATACACAACCACCCAAGGAAGAAAAATAAGGTGACTGATTCTTTGAGAAGAAAGGATCATGGAGGTTTGAACAAGATGAGAGTTGAAAGGGATCATATGTTCATGGATCTAGTAAATATGGATATGAGAATAATCATGGAAGGTGAAACATCAATACTTTTTCAAATGGTTTCCAAACCATATTTACTAGAAAGTACAAAGAGTTATTAGACTGATGATGAGGAGTTTAAAAATAAAAATAAAACTGTGAACGATGGGAGATTGATCGACTTCATATATGAATATGGGATTTTGAAATTTGGGAAGAGACTTTGGGTTCCTGAAATACCTGATCTAAAAAGAGAATTGTTATATGATTCTCATAGCTCCAATTTCTATATACACCCTGGTAGCACTAAGATGTATAGAGATTTGAAGGAACATTTTTGGTGGGACAACATGAAGAGTGAGATTACTGATTATGTTTTAAGATGTACAATTTTTCAATAGGTTAAGGCTGGAAGAAAAAATCTTGTAGGATTCATTGAACCTCTTCCCATACTTGAGTGGAAATGGAATGATATTACAATGGAATTTTTCATGGGGTTACCAAAGACTCCTAGAAGGAATGATGCAATATGGGTCATTATTGATCATCTTACCAAGTCAGTAGATTTTCTTACTATAAGAGAATATTTACCACTTGAACGTTTAGTAAGAATATATATTAATGAAGTTGTAAGACTTCATGGAGTACCCCTATCGATTGTTTCTGATCGTGATCCCCGTTTTACATAAAGATTCTAGAAAATTCTTCAAAAATCCCCAGATACTGAACTTTGTTTGAGCACTGCCTACCACCCTCAAACTATTGGAAAATTAGAACAAACTATTCAAACCTTATAATACATGTTGAGATCTTTCTCACTTGACTTTCAAGGTATGTGAGATCAATATTTACCTATGGTATAATTTTCCTATAACAATAGCTTCCATTCAAGTATTCAGATGGCATATTATGAAGCGTTATATGGAAAGAGATATTGCACACCAACTTGTTGGGATGCTGTTGCTAAAAGAAAACTCATAGGCCCAAAACTAGTTGAGGAAACAATATAAATGGTGAAGATTATCCAAATGCACATCAAAGCAACTCAAAGTAGGAAAAAGAGCTATGTCGATAACCAAAGGAAGGATTTGGAATTTCAAATAGGAGATCATGTTTTCTTGAAGGTATCTCTATGGAAGGGTGTTGTACGATTCGTTAAGTAGGGAAAATTAAGTCCCAGGTACATTGGACCTTTTTAAATTCTAGAACGAATTGGTGTTGTAGCTTACCATTTGGTAATGCCTCCAAGTCTCTCCAAAGTTCATGATGTGTTCCACGTATCACTATTGAGAAAATACTTTCCTGAACTGACGCATGTACTCACCTAAGAAGAATAGAACTAGAACCTGATCTACCTTATTGTGAAGAGCCTATCAATATTCTTGATACCAGAGAACAAGTGTTGAGAAACCGGATGACTCGTCTAGTAAAAGTTCTATGGAGAAACCATCAGATGGAAGAGGCAACGTGGGAACCTGAGGAACTTATGATGAATAACCAATCAAATATTTTTATGCAGTAGTATTCTAGAAATTTTGAGGATGAAATTATTTGAACGAGGGAATAATTTAACACCCCAAGCTTCCATGATATGTTTCTCTTTGAATAATGCAATAGCTTGCGCTGTACGCAACTTCGTGTTCCATCACACCATGACCAATCAAAATAGCCGTTATCAATAGTAATACCCAATTTTTTAATTTTATAAATTTTATTTTTCAAAATGGACTTAATTTATGGATTCATAATATCAAAATTAGCTTAGGGTGAATTTTTGGTATTTTTCTAAAAACATTCAATTTTTGATGAATAGTGAAAAACACTGCGTTATTGTTTAAAACCGACTTTTTATTTAGATAATTAGTTATTTTATTTAAATTTATTTTAGGTCAAAATAGATACATAATACCTATATATTTTCAATGTAATTCATTGGTGTCATTTTATAATAATACTAGATATATAAAATTTTATTGAACTTTTAACGTCTTTTACCCACTTTCTAGGAACATTTGCAAATTTGAATAAAATGTAATTTTATCGCTTCTATGAATTGAATTTTAAAAATCTGAGAGACACAGTTGAAATCATTATGAAAAATTTGGTTCAATAAGATGAAAATAATTTTTGGTGAATAGTTACTTTTGAATTTTATTTACCATGGTTAAAAGTAAATAGGGTAATTAAAGGTAAAAATGATATTATAATTATCCTAACACATGTACTAATTCTATTGGATAAGTGTATTTCGACCAAAATCAACCTTAGGAATAAGATATGATCCTTTTGGTCCACTCGGAGTAGATTAGGACATTTATTAGTATTTTATTTAAAGAAGATTTAAAAGTGTTAAATTCGATGTTTAATAACTAAACCATTTTTAATATAGGGTTAAACATTATATAAATTAGAATATAAATATTAATTAGAAATCTAAAAATATTTCCTACATAATGGTATTTTATTTATAATTTTTAAACATTAAATAATTAAATTTATTTATGATACAATGATGATGTAGTAATTTTCTTATTATTGAAAGATTAAAATAATTGATATTATAAAGATTAATATAATTTTAAATTGAGACTTTTGATGAATTTTAGGAATTTTATAAGTTAATATGATATGTTAGGGTTGATTAAAGAATTTTTTTTGAAGTGATAAAGTTTTTATGACTTTCACAAAAACCAAATACTAAATAGTGTCAAAATTGACATAAATGAGTTTTAAAAAAAAATACTATATTATTAATTGATATAATATTCCTAAAAATCTAAGGTTTGGAAAAAGGACTTAGATATTGTTATATATATCAATAATGAAGCACTTGGGGTTCTCTTGGATTTTTACAGTATGTTTATTAACCATTTATTATAATAATACAAGAATACATGGTAAAAGTTAAACTATTTAACTAACAATTAAATCTAAGAGATACGGTTAATATGATGACCTAAAACTATATAAAACCTATTGTTTGAGAGGTTTTTGACCAATACCTACCTTATCCTAGAAATAAATCCCTTTGGATCCATTATAAACTGAATATGATTGTATAATAAAATAATATTTCAAGCTTTTCCTAAAGTGACCCCCCACCTCTCTTATAAAAGGGTACTTCCCCTTCTCTCAAAATCACACCTCCAAATCCATTTTTATAGTGACCAGAGCCTTTTACATATAACATTTCATGATTTTAAGAATAATTAATCATCAAAGTACAATCCAAAGATCGTTAAGTCTAGTGTCTTGGAAGACAAGGTATATAAAACATAAAACGCGGGGCTAAAAAACACTTCTTTATTTAATCTTCATAATGAGCTCCTAACTTCCTCTGATCCCTTACATATACATAGGGTACCCTGGGGAACACATGAACAAAGGGATGAACTGAAAATCCAAGTAAGGTCATGAACATAAGGATACATCTTAAGCACATGAGTTAGGAGGCATGGCATATTGATATTCAGAACATGGGACACATGAAATAATATCATATAATCATGGGATTATATAAACATGGAATCATATAAATGTGGCAGAATCATAAAAAATTTCTTTAGTACAGGTCAAGGCTAACCGCCAATCTCGTTTCCCATTTCAGTACAGGTCAAGGCTAACCGCCAATCCCGTTTCACATCGCATCTCATGAGACTTAACCTTAACAAATGCATTGGAGCGCTATTTGGGCACACCCGTATCAAAATTTTCATAAATATTCTTTCCACATAAATATTCATACCACATATATAATCATACATAATCAACCATACATAAACATAAGGGTACCCATGGAAATAATTGGGTACCACAATCATGACATAAATCATAACCAATGGGCGTATCATGAAAGTGTCCATGTAAGGAAAGTATTAGAAAATACATGGACGTATATAGGGTAAAATAGTCATATAGAATGGTAAGTGGTGTCAAACATAAGCGACAACATATGAGAAATATATTTTAGAAACATTAGAATCAAAACATTTTTGTGCGGTTTTAAGGAAAATACTATAGAGATTTTCAAATAGAAAATAGGACAATCATTTGTATAAAACCAGAATTTAACCAAGAAGGTTTTCATAATAAAAGGCTGATTTTATAAATACAATTATGTATTACAACATATGATATAGTGATCTTGAAATTGGGTAACCATTCGGGAAGTTCCCCTAAAATAGGTTTGCTTATCGGGAAGTTCTAAGGAGGGAATCTTTTAAAAACATGTATATCAACGAAAGAAAGTGATGAAAGGGAATTGATATAAGAATATTGTAGAACTAACCATAATTCATAATATTCACATAAATAGATAAGATAACAACATTTTGAAAGCAAGATAAGGCAACTCCAAAGAAAAAAGATGGTTCGGGTAGAATTCATTACGGTTTTATCGGCATGGTGTCGGGTGTAACTAAGAGGGCTTGATGAGAGAGAAAAGAGGTTTATCATCACTTATAAATAAATAGGGAAGTATGGGGGGAGGTGTGAAAACATACCCCATCACTTGGTATTACACAAAAAAAGACATATCATAGAGAACAATCTTGATTAAAAGTGAAAAGGAGAGGATCCCTTACCTTAAATCCATTGGTGTTCTCCACTAGTTATTAAAGACATGAATAGAAAAATTTAGGATTATTAATTAGTAATTTCAGAACCTATTATATATTTAATTTATTTATTATAACCCTTTTTAGTTCATTCAAATCCTTTTTGATTAGTTATAAGGTTCAATTTCATTGTTCGGGCTCGTTTGTTTACTTGGTTTTAAAAGATCGGTTCACTTATATTAAAGTAAACATGAAAGATGAAATTGGTTTTCTAGAATTTAAGTTATATTCTATTAGTTCACATCCAGGAGATTAAATAGTTTAAATCTTAATTAGGTTACTTAGAGTGAAGTGGAATTATTTTTTAAAACCATAGTGACAACCGTTTTTGTTAATCAATGACTTTGATTACAAAGAACATGTTTTGTTTTTATAACATAATACCATTTGTACAAAAAGAATACAGAAATAAAAATTGGATATATTAAATATATAATAATATGGTTCAACGATAACTCAAATGGTTTCATGACCAAAATTATATATTATAATAGAAATTGATAAACCGTTGTCCTTGAATGTGCTAAATTAACACATCTCAAATGGTGCTTTCATTTCTTTCAAATAAAAGGGTGGGGAAAGAAGAGAAGATAATGAAATATAACATTAGCATGAAAACATTATAGTACATGTATGTTACTTGATTTATCATACTATTATGGTGAAGTTAGGTGAGGAAAGAAATAAAAAGAAAAGAACTTAAAAGAAAAGAAGAAATTGGGAAGAGGGATTTTACCTCTTGAGACTTTCTCCTTTGAGAACCTCTTAAGGGGAGAGGTCTTGATATTTTTAAGAGGATAGGAGATTTTGGACATGGTTAAGGATCTTGGGGAGATATTTGGGAAGAATAATGGCAAGGAAAAATTCTTGAGAGGAGTGACAAGAAGAGGGAGTGAAGGGGGGTTTTTATAGTGGAGGAGAGTAGGGATTTCATAATATTATAATCATTAATTTATTATTTCTTAAAAAGACAAGGAATAATAGCCATTAAATGAACAAGAATAGTAATTTTATCATGTGATACCAAACCAAGTGGTCTTACATCTGTATAACATCATCAATGAATCAATAAATCCCTTATTTAGCATTTATTGTAAATTTTCATATTTTACTATTCATAAAAAATTCAAGTATTTTAGAAAAATACCAAAAATTCACCCTAACCATTCTTCAACATGTAGAATCCAAAAATGAATTCCATTTTTCAAAAATAATTTTCTAAATATGATTATTTTAATATTTAATTAATATAATAATTTATTATCAAAACCAGTTTTAAAACATTCCTTAACTTATTCTAAAATATAGGTATATCGTACTTCCAACTTGAATATTATTTTTATACTATCATAGGTGAGGTTAATATTCATTAAGGTATATCACTATTCATAAGGGTATGTTACTATTCATTATGGTAGGTTACTATTCACCAAAAATTAAGTTTTCCTTATCGGACTCCAAATAATTTACTGATTACAACCGTGTATGCCATATTTTTGAAATTCCAAACACAGAAGTGAAAAAATTATGTTTAATGGTCACTTAGCACTTAGTAGTTCATTATGTTGTGTTTTCATGTGATTTTATAACAAACTTATGAGAAGGGAATTTCCATTGAAAAACATTGGGTCGTTACATTCTTCCCCCCTTATGAAATTTCACCCTTGAAATTTCATTTTACATTCTAAGCCAAAAATTGTTGTGGGTACTTTTCCTTCATTGATTCCTCCAGTTCCCATGTTGCCTCTTAGTACTTATGGTTTCTCTATAGTACCTTGACCATATGAGTAGTCTTGTTGCATAGAACTTTGTCTCTACGATCCAAGATCTTCACTGGTTTCTCCTCGTAAGAGATATCATCCTCCAACTGTACCACCTCTAAAGAGAGTACATGTGAAGGGTTTGGTATGTAATTATTTAATAGGGATACATGAAAGACATCATGTACTTTCGACATGGTAGGTGGAAGTGCCAGGGGGCTGATGTACCTGGGACTTAACTTCCCTTTCTTCCCAAACCTCATGACCTTCTTCCATGGGGATATGCGTAGAAATACTATGTGTCCAACTTTGATCTCAAGGTCTTGTCGATGGTTATCTGCATAACTCTTCTATCGACTTTGGGCTTCCTTGATATGCTGCTGAATGGTTTTCACCTTCTCCACCATTTCTTCGACCATTTTAGGTCCTAGCAGCTTACGCTCACTGACTTCATCCCAACACACCGGTGTTTTTCACCTTTTCCCATAAAGGGCTTCATATGGTGCCATTCGGATGCTCGAGTGGAAGAAATTGTTGTAGGAGAATTCAAACAGTGAAAGATGTTGGTCCCATCCTCCTTTGAATTCCATTGAACATTTTCTCAACATGTATTCTAGTGTCTGAATAGTTTGCTCAGATTGGCCATCAGTTTGAGGATGATAGGACAAACTGAAGTTCAGTTCAATGCTCAGATCATGCTGGAGACTTTTACAAAACTTCGACGTGAATCTCAGATCATGATCAGATACAATAGATAGTGGTACTCCATACAGCCTTACCACTTATTTGATGTTAATCTGTGCAAGTTGATCCAATGATAAGTCCTCTCGAAACATGATAAAGTGAGCTGTCTTCGTAAGACGATCCACAACGACCCATATAGCATTGTTTTCTGTAGATGTATTTGGAAGTCCAGTGACAAAGTACATGGTAATGTTGTCCCACTTCCATGTTGTTATGGGTAGTGGTTGCATCATCCCCTTATACTTTTGTCTCTCAGCCTTCATTTGCTGACATACGAGGCACTTTGATGTATATTCAGCAATCTCTCTTTTCATATTGTCCCACCAAAAGTTTTCTAGGATATCTCGATACATCTTTGTGCTCCCTGGGTGGATAGATAAGGTTGAGCTATGTGCATCATTAAATAGGTCCTTCTTTATCTCTGTATCTAATGGTACACATAATCGTGTTCCAAATCTTAAAACTCCTTCTTCATCAATTTTGAGATCAGAGGATTTCCCATTTTTAATAGCTTCCACCTTTTTATGAATTTTGACATCCTTTCTTTGAGTGTCCTTTATTTTCTCCAAGAGGGATGGTTGAACAATCATTTGAGAAAGGATTTATGATGTTCCTCCCTTAATGATTCCCATGTATATCCTTTTCAAATCTAAGAATATCAAATCCTTTTCAATTCTCTTCATTGATAAAGATGCATGATCCTTTCTACTTAGAGCATCCACCACCTTGTTTGCCTTACCGGGATGATAGTGGATTGATCAGTCATAATCCTTGATGAGATCTATCCACCTTCTCTGGCGTATATTAAGCTCTTTTTGTGTGAATATATATTTGAGACTTTTGAGGTTAGTATATATCTCACATTTTTCCCATAGAGATAATGCCTCCAGATTTTCAACGCAAAGATCACAGCCGCCAACTCCATATCACGTGTAGGATAGTTTTTCTCATGGATTTTCAGCTTCCTTGAGGCATAAGCTATCACTTTATCATTTTTAATTAGCACACAACCTAAGACTTTCTTAGAAGCATCACTATACACCATAAAGAGTTCTCCACTTGAAGGGAGTGTGAGTAATGGCACGATGATAAGCCTATTTTTCAACTCCTTGAAACAATCTTCACATTCCTCTGTCCGGACAAACTTTACTCCCTTCTGTGTCATCTTGGTCATTAGGTTTGAAAATCACGAAAAGTTCTTCACAAATCGTTGATAATACCTAGCTAGACCCAACAAGCTATAGATCTCCATTATAGAAGTTGGCCTCATCCACTCTTCAATTGCCTTGGTCTTGGGAGGGTCCACAGATATCTCTTTCCCGGTGATAACATGCCCTAGGAATGATACTTCCTCCATCCAGAAGTCAACATTTAATGTATTTTCATACAACTTCTACCTTCGCAAAGTCTTTAACACAATTTTCAAATGATCCTCATGTTCCTCCTTTCTCTTGGAGTATATCAGAATATCATCAATAAAGACCACCACAAATTTGTTGAGGTAATCTCTAAAGAATCTATTCATTAAATCCATGAAAATTGCTGGAGCATTAGTGAGTCTGAAGGGCATCAATATGAACTCATATTGTTCATACCTCGTTTGAAAATCGGTCCTGGGAATATCTTCCTTACTCACCTTTAGTCAGTGATATCCCAACCGAAGGTCCACCGTAGAGAAATAACTGGCCCCACAAAGCTGATCGAACAAGTCATATATCTGTGGAAGGGGATACTTGTTCATTATCGTGATTTTATTGAGCTCACAATAATCAATGCAGAGGTGCGTTGATCCATCCTTCTTCTTGATGAAGAGGACTGGAGCACCCCATAGTGAATCACTCAGGTGTATAAAACCCTTCTCCATATTCTCCTGTAACTGCTTCTTCAGCTCTTCCAGCTCTACGATGGCCATTCTGTAAGGTGTCTTTGATATTGGAAGATATCCAGGGATAAGTTCAATTGAGAACTCAACCTCTCATTCAGGAGGAAGACCAAGAAACTCTTCAGGGAATACATCAGTGCAATCCCTCACGATGGGCATGTCTTCAAGCATGATTCTATCCTTTGTCCTAATCATTTGATCTAGATATGCTTTCTCACAAGGAAGTAGTATCCAAACTTAAGATGAAGATTCTAAAGGAGAATCATTGTAACACCCGAGAATTTTATGAGAAATATTTTGTTTTTATGTTATATAAATCATCAAAGGAATCTTTCGTTACACGCAATCGTGACCTTCCTCGATAGCGTGTGTAGTACGCAATACCGAGTTCCACTAAACAACGATATATTATTATAATATTATAAACTAGCCTTTATGAATAGTATTAAATGAATTTTAAATTTTACAACATTATTATTCATCTTACACATTTTCTAGAACATGGTAAGAGAACAAAATAAATTTTTTTTGGGTAAAATAAGTATTTATCAAAAAATGCAGTTTTGCCGCCTTTTGATGGCGCACCCACATTAAAACTAGTTTTGACACGTTTATAAGTTCAATTTGACAAAATAAAATTCTTATTTTGAATCAGTATATAAAAGTTTACTTTGGATAAATTTTTGATATTTTTCTGATAACTTTCATATTTTGATGAATAGTAAAAATACGCTAATTTTTAATTAAAAACAACTTTTTTCATTGAGATAATTTATATGGTTAAATTATAATATTGAATGGTTTTAAAGTATAAATAGAATATATTTTTATGATTTAATATAATGTATGTCATTACCATTAATTTCACATTGAATTCATAGGTAAAAACATTTCAATCTTTGGCAATGCTTTAACTTCTAAAACCTGTTTTCTTAACAACGGGATTTATTTTAAATTAATTGCTGCGAATTATGTGTTTTGAATTTTGAAAAATAGAATCCATATTTGTAATAAGTGGGTCCAAATTATGTTAATATGATACTTTTTAAATTTGGGCATTATGAATAGTAACTACGGTAAATTTTATTTACCATAGTTAAAGGTAAATCGGGTAATTAAGGGTAAATATAAGATTATAAAATTACCCTAACACCTACCAAAATTCTATTGGATGACTAAAAGTCTACCCATATCACCTAAGGGTCGGATTAGATTCATTTAATGGACTTTTTTCCATGAAAATAATTTAATTATTATTAAAACCAAAGAATGTGACAACATGTCACTTTCTTAAATCTTATAAGTATAATAATTTTAATTTAGTGATAAACTTAATGAAACTTCAAACATGAATAATATACAGAAATATAATACAATTATATACAACATAGGAATTTGTTTAGAATTTTTAGGGATTAAATAATTATCATTAATTATGACACAATAATGATGTTGAAATTATTTTATTAATTAAAATATCAAATAAATGGTTTTAAAAATATTAAACTAAATATATATGCACTATTTAATGTGCTCCAATAAATTTATAGATACATATGACATTTTATTAATCTATTAAAGCTTTTATTTCTAACATATCCTCTGTATATATTTTATTTAAATTCAAATAAATGAATAGTGTCAAAATTGACACTATTGTTATTTTATAAAAATAACATATTATAAAATTGTTTAAAAATCACAAAAATATTTAAAAACTATAAATTAAATTTTATATGTTCGAAAATGTCATAAAGTGTCAAATTATGGAAAATTCACAACACATATGTAATTATTAATAATAATTAAAAATTTAGAATATTATTACCACAAATAAAATTAAATTGATAAATAAGGATAAATCAAGTTGATAATGTTTAAAATAAATTCCTAACATGTCTAAATTTTATTGGTTTATGAGATTACAATCCTATATCATCTAATATTCAGATATGAGTCATTTTGGATTTTTTTAAGTGGGGTTGGGATTTAATATAAACTAATATTTCTTATATTTCCAAAGGCGCCCCTCTCCTCCCTTATAAAAGGGCACCTCCTCCCTCTCCTCCTCACACCAATTTGAGCCTTCAAGATCGGCCAAACCCTGCCCATTTCACTTCCCTACTTCCCTAGAATCATCTTAGAGGTTCTGGTCTTCTTCAAAGACCAACCCTAGTGCCCTAAGAGGAGGTTAAGAAGAGGCGCGTCAAAAAAGAGGTAATATCCATTACTGATCCTTTCCAAATTCTTTCTTCTTCAACTTCTTCTTCTTTAGTTTTTTTAATTATGAAGTAATAACATAAGTATCAATCATATAATTATATGTTATTATAAGTATGAAACAACCCTATTTCACCATCTATCCATCCTACGGAAAACAAAATCACCGCACGTGCGTATATACGGAATACCGTCTCCACGCCGTGGTGTAATCTATTTTCCCCCACCACCTTACTTGGATGGGTATAATGGTGTAAATAATTACTATATATGATTATTTTAAAGTGATATTGATTCTGAAATAGTATACATACACTCCAATACAATTCCACGATCATGGGAATGATATCATCGCACGTGCGCACGTACGGAATACCGTCTCCACGATGTGATGCGATTCGTTCTACATGATCTTCATTGTATAATGATTAGATAAATGAATTTAATGAACAAATATGATATATAGTACATTAATACCATTCTGGAAATGATGTATCTATAACCTAAAGAGAAGAATAACAATTTATTCGACAAAACGAGCATAAGAACAAAAAGTTATAAACACCCAAATAACAAGTAGCAATGAAATGATACTACTAAGAAGCTAGGAATATGACCATATATGATATCATAACAATAATTATGATTCTTGAATAAGTCAATAACATTATTTAAATCATTATACAGGAGTTTCGGACACTTACGAAGCAAATCAGACCTAAGGTAAGGGAAATATCACAATCTCATTTTTATCCGAGATTGTTTATACTTCGAAATTTACTGGGGTGTATTTTATCATCCACATACATGTTTACTCAATATGTAATATTATTTCCATCCACCTACAATTTTTTAAATCCAATTTTACCCTTCGGTGAGTTTTTAGTAAAATATATGAAATGAATCTTTTGTCGTTTTTCGTACGAGGTACTTTTTGACTTTTCCAACAAAAGGATGAGAAGAATGTATTTTTAACTTATACGGAATGAATGGATTTTAAAAAAAATATTTCCAAGAAGCTTCCTTTACAAGTTTTCAAGTTTATTTTTAATAAAATTCTTTTAGTTTAAAATTTTATAACATGTTAAGAAAGGAAACATTTTTTTGAAGTAGAAAGGATATTTTCCTCAAGAATGGAGTTCAAGAGTTTTATCAAAATTATTTTCCATCTAAGATAATATAGGGTTCTGTTTCTATCCCTATTATTACATGGATTTGATTATGTTGTGATGGAAATATTTTTATGAATTCCTTTATCTTATATGAATTGTTTTATGATGTCACGATGTTTAAGATTCCCATTTTTATTACATGGGTTATGCTATGATGTATGGTTTATGATTTTGTGGCACACATAAGAATGGTATCATTATGAGATGGGTGGGACCTATATCTCCCTCCAATGCATTGGGTAAAGATTTTATATCTCATGAGATAGACATGGCTGGAACGGCAGGTTAAACCGGTCCAGTGAAACAGGACTGAAACGAGGAGTGAACTCGGTTCAGAAATGGACTTTGTGAACTAAGATAGTCTTGGAAATTAGTCTTGACTAATAAGAAATGATTCTCTATGATTATGTGTGTATGCCACAAAGTTGCATGTTTTAAGTTATGATTATTCGGATTACATTTCACTACTATGATTTATCCCATGTTATGAAATTATGATTTCTTTTTCAGGTTAAGATTTCCAAAAGTTATGTTCTTATGATGTGATTGATATTTATTTGTTTACCCTTAATGATCATTTGAGCTCACCATTTTGTATGTTTTATTTAACCAGGTTAGGAAGAAGGTTATTAAGTAGGATATTCCAAAAAGGGACTCTAGATATGATGAAATAAATGGGAGAAAAAGTAGATGTTTTATGAACCAGTTGTTTATGTTTCCCAGTTTCTAAAGACTCTATACTTATACGGTCCTTCCATGGTTTTGTTTTATGTTGTAATAAGTATGCTTCAATTTTGAAGTATTAACAATGTATGTAAAGTATGGGTCGTTATAGTTGGTATCAAAGGAAAGGTATAGTCAACCTTTGGAAACTAGGATGTGAAAGCCTTAGTAAGAATCCTAAGGATAAGTCTAAGCATAGAACACAATCTTAGTGTTTTAGAAATGGCCATGAGCAACCTATGATAAGACCTTAAGGGTGAAATTTTATTCTTGATTATGTGGTTTTCCTATTATAATTAGTGTTTCTCACACTATTCTTCTTGGTTTTAGTCAGTGGTTGGAACCCGAAGAAACCGTGTTAATGCAGAATGCGATGGGAAATGCAATGATTGTCCCCCTAAGCAACCAAACGTTATGGGAGCTGGAATGAAAAATATTGTAGCCATGCTCACACAACTTTCTCAAGCTATGAATCATGCAGGACTTCCAAACGAGCAAAGGAAGGAGCAACATTCTGTTGAATCCTTCATGAGGCAGCATACACCTTCATTCAGCGGGTCTACTGATCCATTAGTTGCTGAACAATGGATTAGTACTACTGAAAAGATATTTTCAGTTCTTTAATGTTCTGAACATGATAAATTCATCTTAGCAGTCTATCGTTTGGAAGGTGATGCTGATCAATGGTGGAATCTTATCAAGAATATGAGGCAAAGAGATGAAATTGAGTCCATGGAATGGGATGAGTTCAAGAACTTATTTTTCAATAAGTATTTCCCTCGTATTCTTCGAACAAAGATGTAGAAGGAGTTTCTTGAACTAAAGAAAAAGGATGATGAATCTGTTGGTACCTACAAAGCAAATTATACAAGACTTGCAAGGTACGCTACTGGTATTATTATGCAACCTGAGAGTAAGATCGATCGATTCTTTAGTGGCTTAAAATCAAGTCTTCGAAGGGAGTTATCCATAAGGGACTTCAATAGCAACGAGGAAATTGTTCGATGTGCTCTCAAAGTCAAGATGGAGATTGGAGTAACCCATCAGTCTTATGGGTTTGATAAGAAGAGGAAAATGGAATTCAAAGGAAAATCTAAAGAGAACACTGAAAAGAATATGAGCTTTCCCTTATGCTCAAAGTGTGGAAAGAAACATGGAGGGATTTGTCTTAAAGGGACAAGTAAATGTTTTAAATGTGGAAAGTAAGTTCATCGGGCATTTGAATGCCGCAATGATGGGAAGAAGATGTCTAATGATGCAGACAAAGGAAGGGATACACAGAATGAACCTACTAAACTTCAATGTTTCAAGTGCAAGGGGATGGGGCATTATGCCAATCAATGCCCAAATCCAAGGGTTGATGATGATGGTCGACATCAACAAACTCTTAAGGCTAAAGACAAAAGAAAGTCACATGCAATTTCTATCAGCGATGTGGAGTACGATAACGATGTGGTGAAAGGTACACTTACCATCCACTCTAAAGTAGAAAATGTTTTATTTGATTCTAGATCCACCCACTCCTTTATTTCTGAAGAATTTTATAAATATATCACCGTATTACCTCAACAATTAGATGCTGAGTTAGCTATGACAACCCCTAATGGCAGAATAGTCGCATCAAAAGTTTATAATTCTTCTCTGATTGAAGTTTGTGGGAAAGTGCTTCCTTGAAATCTTGTGATCCTTCCTATAGTGGAATTTGATGTGATTCTTGGCATGGATTGGATTTCTTTATATGGAGCTCATATCAATTTCCAAAGAAGGGAAGTCACATTTCATATTCCAGATCAATCTATGATCGTCTATCGATGCAAGGATGAACATAACCTTCCAGTGGAAATTTCTTCCATCTTATGGGTCTTGATTCCACTAAATGAAGGTTATTTATCTCCAATGGTTGGTGAGAAACTCACGATTAAGAATATTCCCATTGTACAGGAGTTTGACGATGTCTTTCCGGAGGAATTGTCGAGTCTTCCACCAAATAGTTTTCAATAGAACTCATACCGGGTGCTTTGCCTATTTCAAATACACCTTATAGAATGGCCCCAATTGAGTTGCAGGAATTGAAGAAGCAACTCCAAGAGAATCTTGATAAAGGATTCATATGCCCTAGTGCGTCACCTTGGGGAGCACCTGTTCTGTTTGTTAAGAAGAAAGATGGATCAATGAGACTCTGCATTGATTATCAAGAACATAACAAGATCACTATCAAGAACAAATATCCTCTCCCACGCATTGATGACTTATTTGACCAACTACGAGGAGCTCAATACTTTTCCAAGATTGATCTTCGTTCAGGGTATCACCAATTAAGGGTCAAAAGGGAGGATATACCAAAGACGGCTTTCCATACAAGGTATGGACACTATGAATTTATAGTGATGCCATTTGGTCTTACTAATGACCCTTCCATCTTCATGTATCTGATTAATATAGTCTTTAGAGACTATCTTGATCAGTTTATGGTAGTCTTTATAGACGATATTCTTGTATATTCAAAGAGCAAGAAAGAAAATGAAGATCACTTGAGAATTATATTGAAGACCCTGAGAAAGGAGAAGCTTTATGGAAAATTTACCAAGTGTGAATTTTGGCTTCAAAGAGTTTCATTTTTGGGTCACATAATCTCAAAAGAGGGGATATCTGTGGATCCAGCAAAAACAGAGGTTATCGAAAGATAGTCGAGACCAACAACAGTAACTGAGATCCGAAGTTTTCTTGGTTTGGCTGGATATTATCGACGTTTTGTGAAATGTTTTTCATGATTATCTAATCCACTCACCAAGTTGACTCGGAAAGGAGTTAAGTTTTTCTAAATGGAGGTATGTGAAGAGAATTTCAAGGAGTTGAAAAAAGGTTATCCAGTGCACCTGTGCTCACACTGCCTTGTAGTGGAGAAAGGTTTGTGATCTATAGTGATGCATCCAAGAAGGTATTGGGGTGTGTTCTTATGCAAAATGATATGGTGATAGCTTATGCCTCATGACAGTTGAAAATCCATGAGCAAAATTACCCAACTCATGATTTGGAGTTAGCTGCGGTAATATTTGCATTAAATATTTGGAGGCATTACCTTTATGGTGAAAGGTGTGATATTTGTACTGATCATAAAAGTTTAAAGTATATTTTCACACAAAAGGATCTAAATATGCTCCAAAGAAGATTGTTGGAGCTGATTAAGGATTGGAAACTGCTCAATCCATTACCACCCTAGGAAAGCAAACAAGGTGGCAGATGTATTAAGTCGACAAGAACATGCTAGCTTATCCATGATGAGGATAAAAAAAGATCCAATATTTATGGATTTACAAGGGATGGATCTTGGAATTATAATGGAAGGGGAAAATCGTATCTTTCTCAAATGAATGTTCAGCCATCTATATATGTGAAGATTAAAGAGGCACAGAAAGAAAATGTCGAGTTACAAAAGAAGGTGAGAAATGTTCTTGAATTCAACCTTGATTGAGATGGGATAATAAAGTTCAGGAATCGGGTTTGTGTTCCTCCCCTCCCCAAATTAAAGAAGGAGCTGCTGGATAAGGCTCATAGTTCTTCATTCTCTATTCATCCTGGAAGCTCGAAGATGTATAGGGACCTGAAAGAGTACTTTTGGTGGGATGGCATGAAAAGAGATGTTGCTGAATATGTCTCTCAATGCTTGGTTTGTCAGCAAGTTAAAGCTGAGAGACAGAAGTCTAAGGGGATGTTACAACCATTACCCATACTAGAATGGAAATGGGAAAACATTACTATGGACTTTGTCACCGGACTTCCTAAAACATCTAAAGGAAATAATGCTATCTGGGTCATAGTTGATCGTCTTATAAAGTCGGCACACTTCATCGCTATTAGAGAGGATTTCTCTCTCGATCAGCTTGCCAGGATATATGTAAAGGAAGTGGAATGATTTCATGGAGTACCACTTTCTATTATATCTGATCGGGATCCGAGGTTTACCTCAAATTTCTGGCGAAGTCTTCAGCATACTCTGGATACATAGTTGAGTTTCAGCACTGCTTATCATCCTCAGACAGACGGTCAGTCTGAGAGGACAATTCAAACTCTAGAAGATATGTTGAGAGATTGATCTATAGATTTCAAAGGTGGTTGGGATCAACACCTACCTTTGGTGGAATTTTCTTATAATAATAGCTTTCACTCCAGTGTTCAGATGGCTCCTTATGAATCTCTCTGTGGAAAGAAATGCAGGACTACAACTTGCTGGGATGATGTTGGGGAAAGAAAGCTATTAGGACCTGATATTGTTGATGAGATGGCATAAAAGGTCTGATCTATTCAACAAAACATAAGAGAAGCTCAGAGTCGACAGAAAAGTTATGCCGACAAACGAAGAAAAGACCTAGAGTTTGAAGTGGGTGATAAAGCGTTCTTATGAATATCTCCCTGGAAGAGGGTCATGAGATTTGGAAAGAAGGGGAAGTTGAGCCCTAGATATACCGGTCCTTTAGAAATACTGGATCGTGTTGGGAAGGTAGCTTACCGATTGGCGCTTCCACTGAATCTCTCTCAAGTTCACGATGTGTTCCATGTATCTCTCTTGAGAAAGTACATACCTGATCCTTCACATGTACTCAACTCAGAAGTTGTACCGCTGGAGCAAGATCTTTCTTATGAAGAACAACCGATAGAGATTCTGGATCGTAGTGAAAAAGTCCTACGAAACAAGACCACTCGCTTGGTGAAAGTTTTATGGAGGAACCACCAATTAGAAGAAGCTACATGGGAGCTTAAGGATATGATGAGGGAGAAGTATCCTCATTTGTTTGTAACAAAGTGACAAATTTCGAGGGCGAAATTCATTTTAAGGGGGGTAGAATGTAACACCTGAGACTTTTATGAGAAATATTTTGTTTTTATGTTATATAAATCATCAAAGGAATCTTTCGCTACACGCAATCGCGACCTTCCTCGATAGCGTGTGTAGTACGCAATACTGAGTTCCACTAAACAACGATATATTATTATAATATTATAAACTAGCCGTTATGAATAGTATTAACTGAATTTTAAATTTTACAACATTATTATTCATCTTACACATTTTCTAGAACATGGTAAGAGAACAAAATAATTGTTTTTGGGTAAAATAAGTATTTATCAAAAAATAAAGTTTTTCCGCCTTTTGATGGCACACCCAAATTAAATCTAGTTTTTGACATGTTTATAAGTTAAATTTTACGAAATAAAATTCTTCTTTTGAATCAGGATATAAAAATTTACTTTGGATAAATTTTTGATATTTTTCTGATAACTTTAATATTTTGATGAATAGTAAAAATACGCTAATTTTTAATTAAAAACAACTTTTTTCATTGAGATAATTTATATGGTTAAATTATAATATTGAATGGTTTTAAAGTATATCTAGAATATGTTTTTACCATTTAATATAATGTATGTGATTACCATTAATTTCACGTTGAATTCATAGGTAAAAACATTTCATTCTTTGACAATGTTTTAACTTCTAAAACCTGTTTTCTTAACAACGAGGTTTATTTTAAATTAATTACTGCGACTTATATGTTTTGAATTTTGAAAAATGGATTCCATATTTGTAATCAGTGGGTCCAAATTATGTTAATAGGCTACTTTTTAAATTTGGGCATTATGAATAGTAACTATGGTAAATTTTATTTACCATAGTTAAAGGTAAATCAGGTAATTAAGGGTAAATATAAGATTATAAAATTACCCTAAAATCTGCCAAAATCTTATTCGATGACTAAAAGTGGACCCATATCACCTAAGGGTCGGATTAGATTCATTTAATGGAATTTTGTCCATGAAAATAATTTAATTATTATTAAAACCAAAGAATGTGACAACATGTCACTATCTTAAATCTTATAAGTATAATAATTTTAATTTAGTGATAAACTTAATGAAACTTCAAACATGAATAATCTCGAGAAAGCTAATACAATTATCTAAAATATAGGAATTTATTTAGAATTTTTAGGGATTAAATAATTATCATTAATTATGACACAATAGTGATGTTGAAATTATATTATTAATGAAAATATAAAATAAATGGTTTTAAAAATATTAAAATAAATATTATATGCACTATTTAATGTTCTCCACTAATTTTCTAGATACATATGACATTTTATTAATGTATTAAATCTTTTAGTTCTAACATATCCTCTGTATATATTTTATTTAAATTCAAATAAATGAATAGTGTCAAAATTGACACTTGTTATTTTATAAAAATAACATATTATAAAATTGTTTAAAAATCACAAAAATATTTAAAAATTATAAATTACATTTTATATGGTCGACAATGTCATAAAGTGTCAAATTATGGAAAATTAACAACACGTATGTAATTATTAATAACAATTTAAAATTTAGAATATTATTACCACAAATAAAATTAAATTGATAAATAAGGATAAATCAAGTTGATAATGTTTAAAATAAATTCCTAACATGTCTAAATTTTATTTGTTGATGATATTAAAACCCTATCTCATCTAATATTTGGATAGTAGTCATTTTGGAAGTTTTTAAGTGGGGTAGGGATTTAATATAAACTAATATTTCTTATATTTTCAAAGGCGCCCCTCTCCTCCCTTATAAAAGGGCACCTCCTCCTTCTCCTCATCACACCAATTTGAGCCTTCAAGCTCGGCCAAACCCTACCCATTTCACTTCCCTACTTCTCTAGAATCATCCTATAGGTTCTGGTCTTCTTCAAATACCAACCCTAGTGCCCTAAGAGGAGGTTAAGAAGAGGCGTGTCAAAAAAGAGGTAATATCCATTACCAATCCTTTCCAAATTATTTCTTCTTCAACTTCTTCTTATTTAGTTATTTCATTATGAAGTAATAACATCAGTATCACTCATATAATGATATGTTATTATAAGTATGAAACAACCCTATTTCACCGTCTATCCATCCTACGGAAAACGAAATCAGCGCGCATGCGTACGTATGGAATACCGTCTCCACGCCCTGGTGTAATCTATTTTACCCCACCACCATACTTGGATGGGTATAATGGTGTAAATAATTACTATATATGATTATTTTAAAGTGATATTGATTCTGAAATAGTATACATACACTCCAATACAATTCCACAATCATGGGAACGATATCATCGCTCGTGCGTACGTACGGAATACCGTCTCCACGATGTGATGCGATTCGTTCTACATGATCTTCATTGCATAATGATTATATAAATGAATTTAATGAATAAATATGATATATAGAACATTAATACCGTTCTTTAAATGATGTATCTATAACCTAAAGAGAATAATAAGAATTTATTCGACAAAACACGCATAAGAACAAAAAGTTATAAACACCTGAATAACAAGTAGCAATGAAATGTTACTGCTAGGAAGCTAAGAATATGACCATATTTGATATCATAACAATAATTATGATTCTAGAATAAGTCAATAACATTATTTAAATCATTATACAGCAGGTTCGGACACTTACGAAGCAAATCGGACCTAAGGTAAGGGAAATATTACAATCTCATTTTTATCCGAGATTGTTTATACTTTGAAATTTACTGGGGTGTATTTTATCATCCAAATCCATGTTTCCCCAATATTTAATATTATTTCCATCCACCTACAATTTTTTAAATCCAATTTTACCATTCGGTGAGTTTTTAGTAAAATATATGAAAGGAATCTTTTGTCATCTTTCATACGATGTACTTTTTGACTTTTCCGACAAAAGGACGAGAAGAATGTTTTTTTAACTTATATGGCATGAATGTATTTTAAAAAAATTATTTCCAAGAAGCTTCCTTTACAAGTTTTCAAGTTTATTTTTAATCAACTTCTTTTATTTTAAAATTTTATGACATGTTAATATTGGAAAAATGTTTTTGAAGTAGAAAGGATATTTTCCTCAAGAATGGAGTTTAAGAGTTTTATCAAAATTATTTTCCATCTAAGATAATATAGGGTTTTGTTTCTATCCCTATTATTACATGTATTTGATTATGTTGTGATGGAAATATTTTTATGAATTACTTTATCTTATATGAATTGTTTTATGATGTCACGATGTTTAAGATTCCCATTTTTATTACATGGGTTATGCTATGATGTATGGTTTATGATTTTGTGGCACACATAAGAATGGTATCATTATGAGATGGGTGGGACCTATATCTCCCTCAAATACATTGGGTAATGATTTTATATCTCATGAGATAAACATGGCTGGAATGGCAGGTTAAACCGGTCCAGTGAAACAGGACTGAAACGAGGAGTGAACTCGGTTCAAAAATGGACTTTCTCCACTAAGATAGTCTTGGAAATTAGTATTGACTAATAATAAATGATTCTCTATGATTATGTGTATATGCCAAAAAGTTTCATGTTTTAAGTTATGATTATTGGGATTACATTTCACTACTATGATTTATCCCATGTTGTGAAATTATGATTTCTTTTGCAGGTTAAGATTTCCAAAAGTTATGTTCTTATGATGTGATTGATATTTCCTTTGTTTACCCTTACTGAGAATTTGATCTCACCATTTTTTATGTTTTATTTCCCCAGGTCAGGAAGAAGGTCATTAAGTAGGATATTCCAAAAAGGGACTCTAGATATGATGAAATAAATGGGGGGCAAAGTAGATGCTTTATGAACCAGTTGTTTATGTTTCCCAATTTCTAAAGACTCTATTCCTATACGGTCCTTCCATGGTTTTTTATATGTTGTAATAAGTATGTTTCAATTTTGAATTATTAACAATGTATGTAAAGTATGGGTCGTTATAGTTGCTATAAAAGGAAAGGTATAGTCAACCTTTGGAAACTATGATGTGAAAGCCTTAGTAAGAATCCTAAGGATATGTCTATGCATAGAACACAATCTTAGTGTTTTAGAAATATCCATGAACAACCTATGATAAGACCTTAAGTGTGAAATTTTATTCTTGATTATGTGGTTTTCCTATTATAATTAGTGTTTCTCACACTATTATTCTTGGTTTTAGTCAATGGCTGGAACTCGAAGAAACCGTGTTAATGCGGAATGCGATGGGCAATGCAATGATTGTCCCCCTGAGCAACCAAACATTATGGGAGCTAGAATGAAAAATCTTGTAGCCATGCTCACACAACTTTCTCAAGCTATGAATCATGCAGGACTTCCAAACGAGCAAAGGAAGGAGAAACATCCTGTTGAATCCTTGATGAGGCAGTGCCCACCTTCATTCAGCGGGTCTACTGATCCATTAGTTGCTGAACAATGGATTAGTACTACTGAAAAGATATTTTCAGTTCTTCAATATTCTGAACATGATAAATTCATCTTAGCAGTCTATCGTTTGGAAGGTGATTCTGATCAATGGTGGATTCTTATCAAGAATACGAGGCAAAGAGATGAAATTGAGTCCATAGAATGGGACGAGTTCAAGAACTTATTTTTCAATAAGTATTTCCCTCGTATTCTTCGAACAAAGATGGAGAAGGAGTTTCTTGAACTAAAGAAAAAGGATGATGAATCCGTTGGTACCTACGAAGAAAATTTTACAAGACTTGCAAGGTACGCTTCTAGTATTATTATGCAACCTGAGAGTAAGATCGATCGATTCTTTAGTGGCTTAAAACCAAGTCTTCGAAGGGCGTTAGCCATAAGGGGCTTCAATAGCTATGAGGAAATCGTTCGATGTGCTCTCAAAGTCGAGATCGAGATTGGAGTAACCCATCAGTCATATGGGTTTGATAAGAAGAGGAAAATGGAATTCAAAGGAAAATCTAAAGAGCACGCTGAAAATAAGATGAGATTTCCCTTATGCTCAAAGTTGGGAAAGAAACATGGAGGGAGTTGTCTTAAAGGGACAAGTAAATGTTTCAAATGTGGAAAGGAAGGTCATCAGGAATTTTAATGTCACAATGATGGGAAGAAGATGTCTAATGATGCAAACAAAGGAAGGGATACACAGAATGAACCTACTACACTTCAATGTTTCAAGTGAAAGGGGATGGGGAATTATGCCAATCAATGCCCAAATCCAAGGGTTGATGATGATGGTCGACGTCAACAAACTCTTAAGGCTAAAGACAAAAGAAAGTCACATGCAATTTCTATCAGTGATGTGGAGTATGATAACGATGTGGTGAAAGGTACACTTACCATCCACTCTAAAGTAGAAAATGTTTTATTTGATTCTGGATCCACCCACTCCTTTATTTATGAAGAATTTTCTAAAGATATCACTATATTACCTCAACAATTAGATGTTGAGTTAGCTGTGACAACCCCTAATGGCACAACAGTCGCATCAAAAGTTTATAATTCTTCTCTGATTGAAGTTTGTGGGAAAGTGCTTCCTGAAAATCTTGTGATCCTTCATATAGTGGAATTTGATGTGATTCTTGGCATGGATTGGCTTTCTTTATATGGAGATCATATCAATTTCCAATGAATGGAAGTCACATTTCATATTCCAGATCAATCTATGATCGTCTATCGATGCAAGGATGAACATAACCTTCCAGTGGAAATTTCTTCCATCTTATGGGTCTTGATTCCACTAAATGAAGGTTATTTATCTCAAATGGTTGGTGAGAAACTCACGATTAAGAATATGCCCATTTTACGGGAGTTTGACGATGTCTTTCTGGAGGAATTGTCGGGTCTTCCACCAAATCGTGAAGTTGAGTTTTAAATAGAACTCGTACCGGGTGCTTTGCCTATTTCAAAGACACCTTATAGAATGGCCCCAATTGAGTTACAGGAATTGAAGAAGAAACTCCAAGAGAATCTTGATAAAGGATTCATACGCCCTAGTGTGACACCTTGGGGAGCACCTATTCTGTTTGTTAAGAAGAAAGATGGATCAATGAGACTCTGCATTGAATATCGAGAACTTAACAGGATCACTATCAAGAAAAAATATCCTCTCCCACGCATTGATGACTTATTTGACCAACTACGAGGATCTCAATACTTTTCCAAGATTGATCTTCGTTCAGGGTATCACCAATTAAGGGTCAAAAGTGAGGATATACCAAAGAAGGCTTTCCATACAAGGTATGGACACTATAAATTTATAGTGATGCCATTTGGGCTTACTAATGCCCCTGCTATCTTCATGTATCTGATGAATAGAGTCTTTAGAGACTATCTTGATCAGTTTATGGTAGTATTTATAGATGATATTCTTGTATATTCAAAGAGAAAGGAAGAACATGATGATCACTTGAGAATTATATAGAAGACCCTGAGAAAGGAGAAGCTTTATGGAAAATTTACCAAGTGTGAATTTTGGCTTCAAAGTGTTTCATTTTTGGGTTACATAATCTCAAAAGAGGGGGTATCTGTGGATCCAGAAAAAACAGAGGTTATCAAAAGATGGTCGAGACCATCAACAGTAACTGAGATCCGAAGTTTTCTTGGTTTGGATGGATATTATCGATGTTTTGTGAAAGTTTTTTCACGATTATCTAATCCACTCACCAAGTTTACTCGGAAAGGAGTTAAGTTTATCTGGAAGGAGGAATGTGAAGAGAATTTCAAGGAGTTGAAAAAAAGGTTATCCAGTGCACCTGTGCTCACACTGCCTTGTAGTGGAGAAAGGTTTGCGATCTATAGTGATGCATCCAAGAAGGGATTGGGGTGTGTTTCTATGAAAAATGATATGGTGATAGCTTATGCCTCACGACAGTTGAAAATCCATGAGCAAAATTACCCAACTCATGATTTGGAGTTAGATGCGGTAATCTTTGCATTAAAGATTTGGAGGCATTACCTTTATGGTGAAAGGTGTGATATTTATACTGATCATAAAATTTTAAAGTATATTTTCACACAAAAGGAGCTGAATATGTTCCAAAGAAGATGGTTGGAGCTGATTAAGGATTAGAAACTGGTCAATTCATTACCACCCTGGGAAAGAAAACAAGGTGGTAGATGCATTAAGTCGACAAGACCATGCTATCTTATCCATGATGAGGATCACAAAAGATCCAATATTTATAGATTTACAACGGATGGATCTTGGAATTATAATGGAAGGGGAAAATCGTATCTTTCTCAAATGAATGTTCAACCATCTATACATGTGAAGATTAAAGAGGCACAAAAAGAAGATGTCGAGTTACAAAAGAAGGTGAGAAATGTTCCTGAATTCAACCTTGATTGTGATGGGATAATAAACTTCAGGAATCAGGTTTGTGTTCCTCCCCTCCCCGAATTAAAGAAGGAGCTGCTGGATGAGGCTCATAGTTCTTCATTCTCTATTCATCCTGGAAGCACGAAGATGTATAGGGACCTGAAACAGTACTTCTGGTGGGATGGAATGAAAAGAGATGTTGCTGAATATGTCTCTCGATGCTTGGTTTGTCAGCAAGTTAAAGCTGAGAGACAGAAGTCTAAGGGGATGTTACAACCATTACCCATACCAGAATAAAAATAGGAAAACATCACTATGGAATTTGTCACCGGGCTTCCTAAAACATCCAAAGGCAATAATGCTATCTGGCTCATAGTTGATCGCCTTACAAAGTTGGCACACTTCATCACTATTAGACACGATTTCTCTCTGGATCAGCTTTCCAGGATATATGTAAAGGAAGTGGCTTGATTACATGGAGTACCACTTTCTATTATATCTGATCGGGATCCGAGGTTTACCTCAAAGTTCTGGCAAAGTCTTCAGCATACTCTGGATACAGAGTTGAGTTTCAGCACTGCTTATCATCCTCAGACAGACGGTCAGTCTGAGAGGACAATTCAAACTCTAGAAGATATGTTGAGAGCTTGCTCTATAGATTTCAAAGGTGGTTGGGATCAACACCTACATTTGGTGGAATTTTCTTATAATAATAGCTTTCACTCTAGTATTCATATGGCTCCTTATGAAGCTCTCTATGGAAAGAAATGCAGGACTACAACTTGCTGGGATGAAGTTGGGGAAAGAAAGCTATTAGGACCTGATATTGTTGATGAGATGGCAGAAAAGGTCCGATCTATTCAACAACACATAAGAGCAGCTCAGAGTCGACAGAAAAGTTATGCCGACAACCGACGAAAAGACCTAGAGTTTGAAGTGGGTGATAAAGTGTTCTTACGAATATCTCCCTGGAAGAGGGTCATGAGATTTGGAAAGAAGGGGAAGTTGAGCCCTAGATATATCGGTCCTTTAGAAATACTGGATCGTGTTGGGAAGGTAGCTTACCGATTGGCGCTTCCACCGAATCTCTTTCAAGTTCACGATGTGTTCCATGTATCTCCCCTGAGAAAGTACATACCAGATCCTTCACATGTACTCAGCTCAGAAGTTGTACCGCTCGAGCAAGATATTTATTATGAAGAACAACCGATAGAGATTCTGGATCGTAGCGAAAAAGTCCTACGAAACAAGACCACTCTCTTGGTGAAAGTTTTATGGAGGAACCACCAATTAGAAGAAGCTACATGGGAGCTTAAGGAATTGATGAGGGAGAGGTATCCTCATCTGTTTGTTACAAAGTGACGAATTTCGAGGGTGAAATTCATTTTAAGTGGGGTATAATGTAACACCTGAGACTTTTATGAGAAATATTTTGTTTTTATGTTATATAAATCATCAAAGGAATCTTTCTCTACACGCAATTGCGACCTTCCTCGATAGCGTGTGTAGTATGCAATACCGAGTTCCACTAAACAATGATATATTATTATAATATTATAAACTAGCCTTTATGAATAGTGTTAACTGAATTTTAAATTTTACAACATTATTATTCATCTTACACGTTTTCTAGAACATGGTAAGAGAAAAAAAATAATTTTTTTGGGTAAAATAAGTATTTATCAAAAAATGCAGTTTTGCCGCCTTTTGATGGCACACCCAAATTAAATATAGTTTTTGACATGTTTATAAGTTCAATTTGAAAAAATAAAATTCTTCTTTTGAATCAGGATATAAAAATTTACTTTGGATAAATTTTTGATATTTTTCTGATAACTTTCATATTTTGATCAATAGTAAAAATACGCTAATTTTTAATTAAAAACAACTTTTTTCATTGAGATAATTTATATGGTTAAATTATAATATTGAATGGTTTTAAAGTATATATAGAATATGTTTTTACCATTTAATATAATGTATGTCATTACCATTAATTTCACATTGAATTCATAGGTAAAAACATTTCAATCTTTGGCAATGTTTTAACTTCTAAAACCTGTTTTCTTAACAATGAGATTTATTTTAAATTAATTACTACGACTTATTTTTTTTGAATTTTGAAAAATGGATTCCATATTTGTAATCAGTGGGTCCAAATTATGTTAATCAGCTACTTTTTAAATTTGGGCATTATGAATAGTAACTACAGTAAATTTTATTTACCATAGTTAAAGGTAAATCGGGTAATTAAGGGTAAATATAAGATTATAAAATTACCGTAACACCTGCCAAAATTCTATTGGATGACTAAAAGTCGACCCAGATCACCTAAGGGTCGAATTAGATTCATTTAATGGACTTTTTCCCATGAAAATAATTTAATTATTATTAAAACCAAAGAATGTGACAACATGTCACTTTCTTAAATCTTATAAGTAAAATAATTTTAATTTAGTGATAAACTTAATGAAACTTCAAACATGAATAATCTCCAGAAAGATAATACAATTATCTACAACATAGGAATTTATTTAGAATTTTTAGGGATTAAATAATTATCATTAATTATGACACAATAGTGATGTTGAAATTATTTTATTAATTAAAATATCAAATAAATGGTTTGAAAAATATTAAACTAAATATTATATGCAATATTTAATATGCTCCACTAATTTTATAGATACATATGACATTTTATTAATCTATTAAAGCTTTTATTTCTAACATATCATCTGTATATAGTTTATTTAAATTCAAATAAATGAATAGTGTCAAAATTGACACTATTGTCATTTTATAAAAATAACATATTATAAAATTGTTTAAAAAACACAAAAATATTTAAAAATTATAAATTAAATTTTATATGGTCATAATGTCATAAAGTGTCGAATTATGGAAAATTTACAACACATATGTAATTATTAATAATAATTTAAAATTTAGATTATTATTACCACAAATAAAATTAAATTGATAAATAAGGATAAATCAAGTTGATAATGTTTAAAATAAATTCCTAACATGTCTAAATTTTATTGGTTGATGATATTACAACCCTATCTCATCTAATATTTGGATATGAGTCATTTTGTAAGTTTTTAAGTGGGGTTGGGATTTAATATAAACTAATATTTCTTATATTTTCAAATGCACCCCTCTCCTCCCTTATAAAAGGGCACCTCCTACCTCTCCTCCTCACACCAATTTGAGACTTCAAGCTCGGCCAAACCCTACCAATTTCACTTCCCTACTTCCCTAGAATCATCCTAGAGGTTCTGGTCTTCTTCAAAGACCAACCCTTGTGCCCTAAGAGGAGGTTAAGAAGAGGCGCGTCAAAAAGGAGGTAATATCCATTTCCGATCCTTTCCAAATTCTTTCTTCTTCAAATTATTCTTATTTAGTTGTTTCATTATGAAGTAATAACATAAGTATCACTCATATACTGAGATGTTATTATAAGTATGAAACAACCCTATTTCACCATCTATCCATCCTATGGAAAATGAAATCACCGCGCCTGCGTACGTACGAAATACTGTCTCCAGGCCGTGGTGTAATCTATTTTCCCCCATAACCTTACATGGATGGGTATAATGGTGTAAATAATTACTATATATGATTATTGTAAAGTGATATTTATTATGAAATAGTATACATACATTCCAATACAATTCCACGATCATGGGAACGATATCATCGCTCGTGCATACGTACAGAATACCTTCTCCACGATGTGATGTGATTCATTCTACATGATCTTAGTTGCATAATGATTATATAAATGAATTTAATGAATAAATGTGATATATATTACATTAATACCATTCTGGAAATGATGTACCTATAACCTAAAGAGAAGAATAAGAATTTATTCGACAAAACACGCATAAGAACAAAAAGTTATAAACACCCGAATAACAAGTAGCAATGAAACGTTACTACTAAGAAGCTAAGAATATGACCATATTTGATATCATAACAATAATTATGATTCTGGAATAATTCAATCACATTATTTAAATAATTATAAAGGAGGTTCGGACACTTACGAAGCAAATCAGACCTAAGTTAAGGGAAATATCACAATCTCATTTTTATCCGAGATTGTTTATACTTTGAAATTTACTGGGGTGTATTTTATCATCCACATCCATGTTTCCTCAATATGTAATATTATTTCTATCCACCTACAATTTTTTAAATCCAATTTTACCCTTCGGTGAGTTTTTAGTAAAAGATATGAAAGGAATCTTTTGTCGTTTTTCGTACGAGGTACTTTTTGACTTTTCCGAAAAAAGGATGAGAAGAATGTTTTTTTAACTTATACGGCATGAATGGATTTTAAAAAAATTATTTCCAAGAAGCTTCCTTTAAAAGTTTTCAAGTTTATTTTTAATCAACTTCTTTTAGTTTAAAATTTTATGACATGTTAAGAAAGGAAAAATGTTTTTGAAGTAGAAAGGATATTTTCCTCAAGAATGGAGTTCAAGAGTTTTATCAAAATTATTTTCCATATAAGATAATATAGGGTTCTGTTTCTATCCCTATTATTACATGGATTTGATTATGTTGTGATGGAAATATTTTTATGAATTCCTTTATCTTATATGAATTGTTTTATGATGTCACGATGTTTAAGATTCCCATTAATATTACATGGGTTATGCTATGATGTATGGTTTATGATTTTGTGGCACACATAAGAATAGTATCATTATAAGATGGGTGGGACCTATATCTCCCTCCAATGCATTGGGTAAAGATTTTATATCTCATGAGATAGACATGGCTGGAACGACAGGTTAAACCGGTCCAGTGAAACAGGACTGAAACGAGGAGTGAACTCGGTTCAGAAATGGACTTTGTCCACTAAGATAGTCTTGGCAATTAGTCTTGACTAATAATAAATGATTCTCTATGATTATGTGTGTATGCCACAAAGTTTCATGTTTTAAGTTATGATTATTGGGATTACATTTCACTACTATGATTTATCCCATGTTATGAAATTATGCTCTCTTTTGCAGGTTAAGATTTCCAAAAGTTATGTTCTTATGAATATGATGTGAATGATATTTCTTTTGTTTACCCTTACTGAGAATTTGAGCGCACCCTTTCGTATGTTTTCTTTCCCTAGTTCAGGAAGAAGGTTATTAAGTAAGATATTCCAAAAGGGACTATAGATATGATGAAATAAATGGGAGACAATGTAGACAATTTATGAACTGGTTGTTTATGTTTCCCAGTTTCTAAAGACACTATACCTATACGGTCCTTTCGTGGTTTTGTTAAATGTTGTAATAAGTATGCTTTAATTATGATGTAATAAAAATGTATGTAAAGTATGGGTCATTATACTCATCTTCCTCATTACACATGTAAAGAATCAGAGGATGCTTCGGGATGTGAAAAGTGATCTCCATTTACCGAAAATTGATGTTTGCCCTATACAAAGATAGCCAATCCATGCCCAAGATAGTGTCGAACTCCACTAAAGGAAGTATGACGAGATTTTCTAGGAGGTTCAGTCCAAAAACGTTAACCGGGGAGGAGTTATAAACCATGGATGCAATAATTTCCCCATTCGCTATTCTCACAGATAACTGTTCCTCCAAATTTAGAGGTGGTGTTTGAATAGTTATACTAAACTTGCAAGATATTAAAGAATGCGTAGAACCAGAATCAAATAGTACGTTCACTATTCTTGAATGAATAACAAATATACCTTTCACCACATCATTTTCCGGCTCCAACTCAGTAGTAGTGATAGCATAATCCCTTCCTTGTTGCCTTGGAGGTTGTTGCTGATTGCCTCTGACAACCCTAGGCTTAGGGAAATTGTTCACATAATGCCCAATCTCCTTGTAGTTGTAACACTGCACTGTAGGCAGAGTGTTGATATAAACCTTCCTTTCTTCTTCAACATTAGTGGGATTTTTCATATCCCTTTGGCAGTTCTTTGCCAGATGCCCAAACTTTCCGCATTTGAATCAATTCTTGGTTCCCTTGAGATAGTCACCAAGATGCTTCTTCCCACAATTTTTGCAAAGGGAAAAGTGAGTATTCTTTCCATCATGGGATTTGTTTGATGAACCACCGATGTTGTTATCTAGTTTGTTATTCTCGTCACTGGGCCCACGAGACCACTGAGAGTCTCCAATCTCCATTTCAACCTTGAGGGTAAAACAAAAAATCTCCTCATAACTGTAGAAGTCTCAAATTGCCAAAGATTTTTTTAGACTTGACTTTAGTCCGCTAAAGAAGAGATCCAAATTGCTTTTTGTGTTCATGAAAAATCCAAAGGCATACCTTGAAAGCCTTGTAAAGTTCACTTCATATGCCCCGATGGACTCATATTCCTTCTACTTGAGTCCGAGGAACTCGCTTTCCATCTTGAGATGGAGGGTTCGAGGAAAATATTTTTTGAAAAACATCTTCTTGAATTCCTCCCAATCTATGGAATAAATTTCCTCTTGGGACATTTTATTCTTTATTAGTGTCCATCATTGATCAGCTTCCCCATCAAAACGATAGACCTCCAGTACAAATTTCTCTTCTTTCGAGCACTAGAGGACATAGAATATCTTATCAATGGAGTTAATCCATTGTTATGTGAGGAGGGGATCATAAGATCCGCTAAACCTGGGAGGCCTTTTCCACATGAATGATTCTACGACAACTTGCTCTTTACTTGGAGGAGGAGGATGTTCCACCTGATTCAAGTTATTATTTATAACTCAAGCTAGCTGACCAAGTACTTCCATGATGTTTTGAGCACCCGCTTCCATCACATCAATCATATCATTAGGGAAATCATCACATTGCCTATCACATTGGTTGTTGGAACGTGTTCTTCTATTTCCCACCATTAACTAAGAAAAACAATGTATAATTATAGGTCTTTAATACTTATCTATTGAGAATAAAAAAGGAAACTTTTAACATAAAAGTATAAACTTATAAAGAAGAAGTATATCCTGACTTGTGATTCCTTAGGTTTAAATCTAGGTTATCCTCGATCTATTTCTTAACTTATATTCTTATGGACTTCTTTTTGTCCCTTAATAACAGTTTGTACTAAGCTCATGAATCTACCAAAGAATATCCCCCAAGAGTGTCGTAACCAAGAGTGCAGTAAGGCCCGTTGTTGTGCACCGGTTCCCGTTCGAGTCTAGCTCAAAGCGGTGTTTTCGGGGTTTACCCCTAGATACATCTGTGCCAGAGCCGCCCCTTCCTGCTCGTATCTAGACATAGATGTATTTTCTTGATAAACCACTTACTCAATACTCACCAAAATTATGGAATGTTTTCTTATACTTAGTCTCATCCTTAAGGCTCTCACTAAGGTGCTCTATTCCTAATCTCCAAAAATAACTAGATCATCCTCCGATACCAACTATAGTGACCTGAGCCTTTTACATATAACATTTCCTGATTTTAATCATAATTAATCATCTGAGTACAAGCCAAGGATCATTAATTCTAGTTTCTTGGAAGACTAGGTACATAAAACATAAAACATGGGGCTGAAAAAAACTTCTTTATTTAACCTCCATAATGAACTCCTAACCTCCTTTGAGCCCTTACATCTGCATAGGGTACCCTGGGGAACACATGAACAAAGTGATGAGCTAAAAATCCCAGCAAAGGAATGAACATAAGGATACATTTTAAGCACATGAGTTAGGAGGCATGACATATTGATATCCAAAACATGTGACATATGAAATAATATCATATAATCATGGGATCATATAAACATGGAATCATATAAATGTGGAAGAATCATAAAACATTTCTTTAGTACGAGTCAAGGCTAACCACCAATCTCGTTTCCTATTTCATTACGGGTCAAGGCTAACCGCCAATCCTATTTCACATTGCATCACATGAGACTTAACCTTACCCAATGCATTGGAGCGCTATCTGGGGACACCCATCTCAACATTTTCACAAATATTCTTGCCACATAAATAATCTTATCACATATACAATCATACATAATCAACCATACATAAGCATGAGGGTACCCATGGAAAGAATTGGGTACCACAATCATGACATAAATCATAACCAATGGGTGTATCATCAAAGTGTCCATGTAAGTAAATAATTAGAAAATACATGGATGTAAATAGGGTAAAATAGGTATATATAATGGTAAGTGGTGTCAAACATAAGTGACAACATATGATAAATGTATTTTAGAAACATTTGCATCAAAACATTTTTGTGCGGTTTTAAGGAAAATACTATAGAGCTTTTCAAATAGAAAAGAGGAAAATCATTTTTATAAAACCAGAATTTAATCAAGAATGTTTTTATAATAAAATAATGATTTTATAAATACAATTATGTCTTACAATATAGGATATATTGCTCTTGAAATTGGGTAACCATTCGGGAAGTTCCCCTAAAATAGGTTTGCTTATCGCGAAGTTCTAAGGAGGAAATCTTTTAAAAACATGTATATACCCGAAAGAAAGTGATGAAAGGGTATTGATATAATAATCTTGTATAAATAACAAGAATTCATAAGATTAACATAAATAGATAATATAACACCATTTTGAAAGCAAGATAAAGTAACCTGAAAGAACAAAGAAGGTTCGGGTAGATTTCGTTACAGTTTTATCAGCATGGTGTTAGGTGTAACTAAGAGGGCTTGATGAGAGAGAAAAGGGGTTTCTCATAACTTATAAATCAAGAGGACAGTATGGATGAGGTGTGAAAACATAACCCATCACTTGGTATTACACAAAAAAGGCATAGCATAGAGAACAATCTTGATTAAGAGTGAAAAGGAGAGGATCCCTTACCTTAAATCCGTCGGTGTTATCCACGTGTTATTAACGACCTAAATAAAAAAATTTAGGCTTATTAATTAATAAGTCCATAAACTCTTATATATTTAATATATTTATTATAACCCTTTTTACTTCATTTAAATCCTTTTTGATTAGTTATAAGGTTCAATTTCATTGTTCAGGATCGTTTGTTTACTTGGTTTTAAAAGATCGGTTCACTTATATTCAAGTAAACATGAAAGATGAAATTGGTAGTCCAGAATTGAAGTTATATTCTATTAGTGCACATACAGGAGATTACATGGTTTAAATTTTAATTAGGTTACTTAGAGTGAAGTTGAATTATTTTTTAAAACCATAGTGACAACCGTTTTTGTTAATCGATGGGTTTGATTACAAAGAACATATTTTGATTTTATAACTTAATAACATTTGTAAAAAAAGAATACAGAACTAAAAATATGATATATTAAATATATAATAATCTGGTTCAACCATAACGCAAATGGTTTCATGACCAAAATTAAAAATTATAATAGAAATTGATAAATTGTTGTCCTTGAATGTTCTAAATTAGCACATCTCAAACGGTGCTTTCATTTCTTTCAAATAAAAGGGTGGGGAAAGGAGAGAAGAAAATGAAATATAAAATTAGCATGAAATCATTCCAGTACGTGTATGTTACTAGATTTATCATAATATTATGGTAAAGGTAGGTGAGGAAAGAAATAAAAAGAAAATAACTTAAAAGAAAAGAAGAAATTGGGAAGATGGATTTTACCTCTTGAGACTTTCTCCTTTGAGAACTTCTTAAGGAGAGAGGTCTTGGTATTTTGAAGAGGATAGAAGATTTTGGACGTGTGAAAGGATCTTGGGGAGATATTTGGGTAGAATAATGGCAAGGCACAAGGCTTTATAGGAGTGAAGAGAAGAGGGAGTGAAGGGAGGTTTTATAGTGGAGGAGAGGAGGGATTTCATAATATTATAATCATTAATTTTTTATTTCTTCACAAGATAAGGAATAGTAAGAATTCTATGACCAAAAATAGTAATTTTATCATGTGATCCCAAACAAAGTGGGCTTACATCCGCAGAACATCATCAATGACTCAATAAATCCCTTATTTAGGTTTTATTGAAAATTATCGTATTTTACTATTCATAAAAAATTCAACTATTTCAGAAAAATCCCAAAAATTCACCCTAACCATTTTTCAATTTTTAGAATCCAAAAATGAAGTCCATTTTTCAAAAATAATTTTCTAAATGTGATTATTTTAATATTTAATTAAAATAGTAATTTATTATCAAAACCAGTTTTAAAACATTCCTTAACTTATTCTAAAATATAGGTATATCGTACTTCCAACTTGAATATTATTTTTATACTATCATAGGTGAGGTTACTATTCATTAGTGTACATCACTATTCATAAGGGTATGTTAATATTCACCAAAAATTATGTTTTCCTTATCGGACTCCAAATAACTTACTGATTACAACCATGTATGCCGAATTTTCAAAATTCCAAACACCGAAGTGACAAACTTATGTTTAAAGGTCACTTAGCACTTAGTAGTTCATTTTGTTGTGTTTTCATGTGATTTTATGACATACTTATGATAAGGGAATTTCTATTGAAAAACATTGGGTCCTTACAATTTGGATCAGCCAAACCCTGCTCAAATATCTTCCCAAATACCCTAAATTCAACCTAGTGGCATTACTTTTATCAGAAGCCAATCTAAGAAGAACTTTTGATCAAATCAAAAGGAAGCACTCGAAGAAGAGGTAATAATTTTATCACTTCTTTCAAAGTTCTTTTCTTCTTCCACTTCCTCTTTATTTTTGGTTTCTATACCAAAATAATAACTCCAGTAACTTATACTTACTGCGATGTTATTATAAATTTGGTAAAACCATATTCATTATTTTATCCATCCTATGAATGAAAAAGTCACTATACGTGCATACGTACGGCTTACCGTCTCCACGTCGTGGTGTAGTTTGTTATTCAACACTTCATTATTTGGATGGGTATAATAATGAGTATAATTGATGTAAATAATGAATATAACATGTTAATGATTCTTTATATATGATATATCTTCCAATTATATATGATTTCACCATCAATAGAATGATATTGTCGCTCGTGCATACGTACAGATTACCGTCTCGATGAACGCAATGAGACTCATTCCCCATCGTAACCATTCAAGAATAATTTTGATTTTATGATTAAAAATAATGTTTAGAGAACTTAATATCATTCTGTATATGAATCAAATACATCCTATCCATAACAAAAATGACTTACGTAACAAATCATATAAAGGAATATGAATCAGTTAACACCCGAAATAATGATACTACTGAAATATTATTAACAAAGAAATATTATAATATCATATATGTTATCATATTTATGTTTGTGGGTCTTTTATAATTTAATAAAAATTATTTTACTATTGTATAAGAGGTTAACATACCCTCGATCAAGGAAAAGTACAAGGTAAGGGTTAATTCTACAATCTCTTCATTATACAGGGTGGTTTATACGTGAATATCTACCAGGACCTCTTTATCATCCACATCTATTTTTCTTAAAAATGTATTTCAAAGAAAATTTTACTATTTTCTATAATATGGTTTAAATTCATTTATACCCTTGTTCTAATTTTTACAAATTTTTTATAAAGGAATCTTTCCATCATTTTCCAAACAAGGTCCTTTATGACCTTTTTGACAAAATTAAAGAAAGAATTTTTTTAACTTATACATCGAGTGCGGCTATTTTCTGCCATTATAACACATTAGAATCTTCCCTTAAAATATTATAAGAATATTTTCAAAATAAATGTTTTCTTTTATAATTTTGTGACTTTTAAATAATTTCAAAATAGAAAGAGATATTTCTCTCAAATAGTTTTGATTTCATCTATGTCAACATCCTTTGATGGATTTTACACTTGTTTAAAGTTGATTTATTAGGATACAATCTTCCATATTGCATTAAAGGTTTTGTGATATGTTTGACTGTGGATGTGTTATTTTTATACCATTCCTGGTTTATGGTTAAATTATTAACATTTTTTATGCTAGTTTTTTACGAATGTTTAGGTTATGTTTCAACCTTTTCATATGAGGAATGCATTAGAATTAGTAAGTGAAGGGTGGAGCCCACTATAGCTCCTCAATGCATCGATAGGTATCATGAGACAAACTAGTGTCTTGGAAGAAGTCCTTGACAAAATCTTATTTTTAGTCTTGGAACGAGGCCTTGACTATGTGGTTATGATGTCTGGTATTATGCATTCCATCATTATGAAATTGGATATTTATATTAAATGTGATTATTTGACTAGTAGAATATTTATGTGAATAAGTAAATAGAATTATTTGATTTATCTTTTTATGTATTATGATGGAGTTTATGTTTAAAAGGCTTGTGTTTTAGTCTTATACATTAGCTTAAATATTTATGCCTATTTATAATAGTTTCTGCTATATTGTTATCCTTACTGAGCATCTAATATCACCCCTTTCTATGTTTTATTTTTTCCAGGATGTGAAGAAGTATATTACGATTAACCTGTAAGAATAGGCTAAGGGATATTAGTGTGTTCAAAGGGGGAAAAATGTTTTTTTCCCATTTCATGATGTAATGTAAAACTTAGGTATGTATCTATCACTTCCAAGGGTAATAAACTAATTGGTATTTTGAGAATTGATCTCTTATGATTATTCCAATGTTATGTAATAATGCACTGACTATGGGTAACTAGGGTCGGGACGTTATAGTATTTATATCTATAGGTCTTTGCCTTTTCTATAGGAGTATTAGCTACCTATCATAAGTGGTGATAAGACTATCAGTCAAAAAAATACAGATTATTAATCTTAAAATGTTTAAGTGAAACAAAATATTAGTCATGTTATATGATTCATCCTATATTGTTAAAAGATATTTGAATAGGAAACCAGTTTTTCTTAATATTCAATTATGAATTGATTTATAAGGTTTATAAAATGTTTATAAATCATAATAAAAAGTATTTTTATATATTTATTAATTTATAAAGATGTTTATAAATTTATTAATTATAAAAATGTCCATGAAACATTTATTAATAAATATTCCATAATATTAAGTGTTAATATTAAAACACTTTTTCAAAATTTCATAGTATGACTTATAATTTTGATATAAATGTTTCTATAGAAATTATAAGTGCAATTTATAAAGGGTTTCTAATTATAAAAACAAGGACAAATATAAATCGTTTATATTTAAGAAATATGAAATATTTATAATGTTTAATTTGAATCATCCAAATTAAGAGGTCTTATTTTGAAATTATTTAAACCATATCAAAATGAGTTTTGACAAATCATTTGATCAAAGGATTAAATAATAATAAATATGTGATATTTAGATCTTGTAAAACTATTTACATAATATAAATAGAAATATAAAATATTTATATTTCCTGAAATATCATTTATTTAAATTAAATTCCATATAATTAATTATATGAAGGATTTTATATTAGATAATAAATAAAAAGTGTTTATATTTATCTAATTATGGAATGTCCATAGTGACTTATAAAGTGATTATTTTATGAATTGTTCATACATGTTAATATCATGTTAAATTCATGAATTTTTCATTTATTTATTATTCCTCATTTAATTCATATATTCAATTATTATATTATGGATTTTTATGTATTCTTTAGTTTATGTGATAGACTAATTCATATTAAATTATCATAACATGCATTATATTCTAGGTGAGACAACATAATATTTAGTTTTCATTTACCTTGACCTCATTTTATAATTAAAGTTATTAAAATGAAGTTAGTTATTGAATATAGTTTAAAAATTTTAGGTATTAGAGTTAAGATGAATTAGAATTTCTCTTAAGTAAAATATCCTTGGGTAGATGGACTTTAAGTTAGACTCACCACTAGCCTAAAGGATTTTTACTTATTCTATAAAGTTTGGGGTTGGCTATCTGTGTCTCTAGACATACTCATATAGATATTATCAATTTCATATAATTATAAACCTTTACATAAAATGTTCATATACCTTATTCATAATAAGTATTTTGATATGTGTAAATATCTATGGATTTTTTTTTGCACGAGCAACAAAAAACTATGAGTTTTTAAAGAGTTAAAAATTAATATGGTTTGAACATATTAATTTGGTGGATGAAATAGGATTCCAAACTAAATAATTAGAAGCATACATACATAAAAGGGAATAATATGAGATAATATTGTGAGATAAAATCCACTTTAAAATATTAAGTGTCATATTCCTTCTAAAGTGGCACTTGTCAAGACCTCGATCATTCAGTATGGGTAACCTTAACTATTAAGTGCCTATAGATTATCTTGTGTATAGAAATAAAGTAATGAGGTGAAACATGTTCCTAGAATCTTTTATCCCATTCCTTTGTGAGTTTCCAAATACTTAGGTGCATGGGGGAATCTTAAAGGAGGTTTGGCGGAGTTTAAGAGATGAAATCTAGTTACAGGAGGAATTTATGACATAAATTATTATTCATGGAGTAAAGTTGGAGTCCACAAACTGAAAGGGGCAGTTTAAGGGATTTGATTCATGGTGTGAACCATTGGTTCACAATGCAAATAGATGAGAGGTTATGATTTTTGAATCTATCCCTGAACAATTCACAGTGTGAACATGTAGTTCACGATGTGAATTGATATCGGGATTATAGGATCTAGGTGACATGTTTTTTAGAAAGCCTTGACTCGGTCCATTCACAACGTGAATAAAAAATTCACATTATGAATGTGCATTTGGAATAATTCCTATTAATTATTCCAAACTATTAAAATATATCAAAATATTACATTTTCCTCTAAACCCTAAGTGGACAAAGACCCTAGATTCCTAAGACCAATCAGTGGTGATCTAAGGTGAGTGTTCCCTCTTTATATTACGGTTTATTCTATGTTTGTTTTTGTTTTCTATAATTCTATCTTTCCATGCAATAGAGGTTTAACTCCTTCATTTCTTATAGTGTTATTTTTATTCTTTTTGGATAATTCATGGTGTTATGTTTTTAAAGGGTTGTAGATTCCTTGTGGGATAAGTGATCAGAGATTTGTGATTATTGTTCCATTCTTGTTCTAAAAATGTATAATGTCTCAACATAGGGGATTCTTTACTTCTCTTACTTTAAGAAAAAGTGTGTGGTTTCCATTATTTATATCATTAGGTAATGGTAGAATTAACCTTAATAAATATTGCACTAGAATTAATGAATGAATTTTTGTTTTGGGTTGTAGTGATCACATGTATATACGGCATATTAATTATTTGCCTCTTAATTTGTTAGATAACGTGTTATCTATTTTTGATGTTGTGTTTTAGCATGTTTTTTATGATTAGTGGTTAGATAACGTAAATATGGTAATTATTGTTGAACTAAATATTGAGGAATTCTATTTTTTTTATCATCATTCCTTGTAATTGATAGAAATTTGAGTTATTATTAAAGAATGTTTAAATAATTTACAGTTATTTATAGCTGGTGCATTAGGTTTCATGTGGTTGTAACCCATGTTAAATGAATTAGTCAATTCAATATATTAATGAATTGATTTTTTGTTAAAGATAATTTTTTGGGGATGAGCAATCCCTTTTTCTTATATAGGCTTGATGCCTTAGTTCTGGGGCATATATGCCATGTTAACTATTTTATCTTTGCTTGATAAATTTTGTGGCTAATATAGATGTAGAGTCTTACCATGTGACATTATATGAGTCTATGATGTCTGGTGGATTGCTATGAAACGGATGGGGGTTCCCAGGGTTATGGTAGTTATTGACATCAGTGATGGAGGAATGGATGGTGATATTCATAGTGGTGCTGGGGATGGCACTGAGACTGATGGACCAAATTGAATATGGGATTTCCCATTTCTTGATGAATTAAAATATTATTTTCTTGCTTGTTAATGGATTTATTACAATGGAGGCTATATGACCATGTTACTTGATTTCTTTATTACTTTCCCTAGTGCTTAACACAACTAGAAGTTCATGTTCAATGAATCTATAATGACCTGACCCAATGAGGCCCACCTGGCTGGTGTAAGGCTGAGCCTCCACAACCCCAAACCAGCCTCTAATAGGCCAGGGGATAGAGACTAGCGCCAAGTAGTCATATCACACACATGGGTGGCCTTAGTCTATATTACAAATACACATGCATCCACATCCATCTCCATGCAACACTGTATAGATAAAATTAAAACTGAAACAAAAATGCATACATACATCTATATATTACACAACAGAGTATGAAAAAAATATTGGAAAGTGATAAAAAAGAAAAAAATATAAGCCCACAAAAAAAACATCAAAAGAGAATAACTTTCTTAGAAGGGGGGTGGGGGGGTGGGGAGGACTGCTATAAAATTCATGACCGAAACCCTTCTTGATCTGTCCATCCTTGAACTATACTCCACCTACTCCTGGTCCCCCTGGGAAAGATCTAGAATACCTATGGTCTGCACAATTAACAACATATGTAGGTAGATACCATGTAGGGTTGAGTATAAAAATAACCAATAGGCACCCCCAAAAACCCAAAACAAAAGGGAGTAACTAATAGGAATTAGTTAATTTACCCAAAATCTAGAGGAGAAAACCCAAGCGAGAGATAAGACTCTATCTTGAACACTCCAAAGAAACACAAATATAGTCATCTTACCACCCATGGAATATTAACAAAGATAAAAAATACTACAAGGTAGCCTAGAATATCCTAGATATACTCACATTAGTCTCCAAGTTTCATGGTCTATAAGCATAAATCCAACCACAACCACCAACTCGAGGCTCCAATGTATCGCTTGTCTAGTATTACTCTCTCCATGATCCTATCCATCCCAGATGGAATGGAACTAAGAGATATCACACATCGGTCATCTCTAAGATGATCTCACATACCCTACACACAATATAGAACTCATCTGTGAGAACAAACTCATCAAGAATCACTAAACCGATGGCACAAACCTGCCATATCTGGTGGTAACTGTCTGAGATGGATTTCTAATCAGAAATTGCCACAAAGAATTTCACCTAGTGACTCAGTAGATATCCAAATATAGATAGGGGATCACTCCCAGGATCGCTGAGGGACACTAAAAACCCTATATAGAACACATAACACAAAAAAGGGCATCACACTACAACCCAAATCTAGAACAACTTGCTAAGAAGAAAATCGATGCCCATTTAGAGTTGGTCACACCAATTCCACAAACTCCACCTAGGGAAAACATCATAGTTGAAAATTAAAGGAAACTGATGGTATTTATCGTATATACACACTCCATCAAACTAATACTCCATATAAAATATTAGATCTCGATACATAGATAAGGGGTCAGTTCCAAGGCTCACCGAGGGCCCCTCTCCTACTGAAAACATCCTCTTGGGTAGAGGATCAATGCCCATGTAAATATTAGTCACACCAATACTATGGAACCTACTAAGGGAAACATTAAAGGATGTGAGGATATCTCTAATATTCTTGGAGGAATACATGATCCAAGCCATTGAGGCTATAGTCAAAGAGGACTATGACAAGTCACTCCAGAATATGGGAACACACCCACGCTACACAAGATTGGGGAAACCATAGAGGTTTTATGATCCTGTGATGGGGATGTGATGTCACACTAAACCCTTATAGGTATAGACCAAGATAACTCACATGACCACTACTGGTATACACATCGCTAACTGAAGCGCCCTATAACTTCACCTGGTTTTGCATCTCAAATGCTAAAATTGTGGCCACCATAGCCTCCTACATGGAAAACTACCCAAGATAGGCCACCTGTGAGATTCCATCCGAGTCTAGAAGAAGGATATGCATGAGGGATAAAGGTATCCAAGGTATTTTAATAGCGTTTACCAATAGTACATGGTGTTTCTCTCGATACTATCCCATGTCTATGTCCCCTCTTGGTACTTAGCATGTATAAAGGTAAATACATATTATGTACCCCATGCCACACGATGTGTAACCTCATCTAATCTCCTAGGAAGGTCTTTGACCATAAATGAATAACTAGACATGTAACCATACACGATGTGTACCCTTGATATATGATGTGTTCTCCTTGACCATGATTGAGCCCGTGTCCTTTGGTCATACCTGTATAACACAACCTATGCCCATGTTTTCTAGCTATGTGCTTCCACACTGCCATGTCCCTTGATACGACATAATTGGACATGTTTCTTGGCCATATGACCTTGGATTAATTCATGGTGTATACCCCAAGTACACAACGTGTAGTCCCAAAAATATTATCTTCCCTGAATGGGAAGAACACATGACATGTTCCTCTAAACTACACTCTATGTGATTAGAAATTCAGAAGGAATTTTCCCAGAGCTACCTGAAACCCATAATTTTTATAGAAAAACCATATATTTACCCCCATGGGGTCCCTAGTAGTTTTATAAGGGCTTTAAAACCTTAAAAAGACGCACCAAAGGGGTTTGGTATGTAAATATCATAAATCCTCCTACCTCATGGTGAAATGATGAAACTTTGGATCCAAAATAATGTCTGGAACATGCCGATCCATGATCTAGTGATGATCAACCAAAAAAATGGGGCTCGATGGTACCTCCTCTTCTCTACACATCCTCAGTTCATCTATAATGCAAGGGGGTGGTCCTACCTCTCTTCTCTACATGTGAGAACCCAAGGGGGAGGATTTTATTAGTTAAATTTTTATTAAACTAATAAACCTCCATTCAACACCCCTCCAATGATTTCTCTCTACTAGGAACCTAACATTGAAAATTTTTATTCCATTTCTAGGGGGAAAACCACATTCTAAACTCAATCATGCTCTCATATTTCCAATCAGAGTCTCTTCTACAAATTTATTTCTTTTTTTTCTAAAAAATTCATGTTCATGATAAAATATATTTAATATTTTTCGTATCACCGCACCGAGGCTCTCTAGCCCCTAGAATTCCGTGCCAACTCAGTGCATGGATTTATAAATATTCCTTGAAATATTCCAAATTATTACATGGAAAAACATGAATTGAACTCTCCCCACCTTCAAGGATTTTTATCTTGAAAAACAAAATCCAAGGCACAAGGAAGAAAACCGATCTCTAAACTAGATCTCCCACACTAGAAATCTATCAATAAGGTTCCCATGCTATCCAAAACATGAACCTAGGTAAACTAAAAAACCAAAAAGGGTGTTATTATTAACATCTCACAAAATCCACTAGGTAACTCAAAAGAATACTCCACACCTACCATCTAACTCAAACCAGGTCAACAACATGCTACAAAGTGCACACATGTATCCTCAGGTGCCACTGGGGGAAAACACGTAACAACCATCCTAGCTATTGAAAAAGGGTCTAATGGAATGGAACCTTTATAACCTATAAAACAAAAAAATAATGGTTTTTGGAACCTTGGATTAGATTTAAACTTTGTCCAACTCCCTATAACTATTGACGAGATGGAATCTCACCGAACATGAGATCTCATTTTTGAACCCCAAGGTCCCATCATCATTGGTATACGTCAACCCCGAATGAGCCCTAGATTAGCTTACCGACCTCTGAATGGTCTGTGTCTTTCATATACAATACTAGAACCATGACAATATGCAATCTTGAAGCATGTTTTTCAAAACCCAAATGGCTCACTTATCTGGTGCAACCACCCCTCTATTGGGTGTACCACTAAGGGAAAAAAACCTCCTTGGTCCCTTGTCTCACTAGGTGACTAGTTTCATGATCCTGAATTATAAGGTTGAAGTAATAATCACCTTGATAAAATCAATCAAGATCATGTCTAGTGGATATACAGTCACATGAGACCTCACAAATAGAAACTCCAACTAGAAAAAATCTGCACTGACCCCAACCTCAAGGTTCAACTGTAAGTCTCTCTATCACCTCGCTCATTAAAAGAGGACAGAGAACTTGGTTACAAGAATCTTCTACTACACCCATTCCCTTGGGTGACTTATAAAGAACATTTTTATTAAATATTTTACTGATAATAAATGATAAAATTTCTTCACATTGTGTTAAATATGTTTGTTTATAAAATTTTTGGGATTAGATCATTCATTTGAAAATTTGATGGAAATTTCAGTTTTAGCCTTTATAGTGCACTATAGTATTTTGGAGATAAATACTTTATAATTATTATTTGAACTTGAAATTTTGTAACTATGTTTATAACTTAATGAGATAAAACTTTTTTTCAGGACATTGGATCTAAATCTTGTATTTAGTTGGATTAAATGGACCATGAAGTCAAAGGTGTGCTGGACCTACCAGATTGGACATCATTTCTGTATTTGGTCCATAAATTCTTCATCCGTACTTTTATTTGGCCCAAATTTTGAGAGGATATCTCAAAAATATTATACACAAATAATTATTCTGTAATAATATATGGTTCCTGATTTTTGAGGTCAAATGGGTGGTGCAAGTTGGCTTAAAATATTTGGCCGAGATTCCCCATTCACACTTGAGACCACTTTGAACCTAGCCTCCCCTCCACTCTATAAAATGGATTTTTTCTCATTTAGAGGGGTTGGTACATGAATTAAGATATTTAAGAAAGAGGATAATTGGTTTGACTCAAATTATCCAACCATTGTAATAGAGGTAGATCTTGAAGCAAGGTTCCCATCATCAAAGCCTTCTTCTTCTTCTTCATGTTGTAATGTTTTAATTTTCATAATAAGCTTCTTTATTACTATTTTATTTCTTCTCATTTATTATGTTTTATTAAAATTTATTATTCTATTAATCTTCATAATTGGTCTGGAATCAAGAGTAGAAACGAGATTGGGTTCTACCCTCTCTAAACCTTTGCACATGAAAAATGTTTTTACGATGACTACACCACCCATGGAAGAGTAGTTCTTTTTATTAATCGATCTACCTATTACCATATTCATTAATTTATTTTGAATCAATGAGATTAAATAATTAAATTAATATGATACATTAATTGAGTTTTCAATTTAAAGGAAACTAATCAATCAATTGAACAATTGACACAAAAACATGTGAGGCCAAGATTTGTGTAAATTGTGAGAGTGTGATCTTAATCGGTAATACAAGACCACACAAGATAAATTTTTAGAGTTCAAATATAATCCCTAGAATCAATTAATTTTAATTTATGGAGTGGATATGTGCTCTAATTAACCACTAACCATACGCTAACCTAAGAACATCAATCAAAATAGGGTGCTGCAGTTGCATGTTCCGAAGCTAGCCTAGGGTTTAAGTAATTTCATCTTTGTGGTAAAGTTAATTCCCGTTGGGTTAGAGTGTTAAAAAATTAGGGGATTATAATTAAGTGGATGTTAATATAAATGATAATTTTAAATTATTGAGTGAAAACATAGAATTATATCGATTACTCTTTCTAAACATTTTCTAAAAAAACATCTTCTTGCTGTGTCACTTTAACTAAACTTCATTTCAAAAAAAAATAAAATATTCTTCTAGAAAACTTCTTCTAGATTTATAAACATTAAAAAACCCATCATTTTAATTATTTTTCTTATTTTATTTTATTTTATTTTTAAAAAACCTTTAATATGTTGTTAAATTTACTTCCTCCTTTGAGAGACAACCTTAGTCAAACAATCTGCTACACCTAAGTAACCAAAAAATACATATCATTTGAAAGCGCCTATGATAATGCCTTAAAAATTGGCACCGTTTATAGTGAGGTAAGTAATTATTTCAACCAATTATAGCTATTTAATTTATTTTTCATTTTATTCTCTTCTTATCTTCTTTATTCCTTCTTTACCCAATCTAAATTTTTCTTCTTCTTTTGTTTTCTTCTTCTTCCTTTTGGACCATCAACTCAAACTTCTTATTTTTATTTTATTATGGTCCAATTTTCTTCTTTTCATTTTTATTTGATTTATGACACGAACTAAACCCGAATATCACTTAGATATTGACCTTGATATTGAACATAGCCTTAGGGATCGAATCAAACATTCTCAGTCTACGGGAAGTTTCAAAATTCAACCAATTGGAGAATTACTCCATTGTAGTAACATTGAAATTGGAAGTAATTCAAATTCAAACATAAAACAAGAACAAATGGATGAAAAAATAACAATGAAATTAATATAACCATTTGAGAATTGTCTTCACCATACATTAACTATCAACCAAATTGTATTGCATACCAAAATCTTGAACCATACTTTGAACTGAAATCTGGGTTAATTCATCTTCTTCCAAAGTTTCATGGATTATCTGGTGAGGATCCAAACAAACACCTTAAATAATTTAATGTGGTTTGATCCACCCTTAAAACAAGAAATGTATATGAAGATCAAATCAAACTAAGGGCATTCCCATTTTCAATTGATGGAGTTGCAAAAGGATGGATGTATTATTTACAACTTGAAGATGTAACATGTAAAAACAATTTGAAACATCTTTTCTTGTAGATATTTTTTATATCATCAAGGACCACTTCCATTTGTAAGGAGACATCAGGGATCAAGCAAGCCCAATGGGAGTCAATGTATTTTTAATGGGAGTGATTCAAGAAGTTGTGTGCAAGCTTTCCGCATCACCAAATTAGTGAGAAACTCCTCATCCAATACTTATATGAAGGACTCACACCTATAGAGAGGATCATATTGAATTCTGTATCTAGAGGAAAATTGGTCTAAAAAATACCAGCAACTGCACGTGCATTTATTGAAAAGATGGAACAAAACTCCCAACAATTTGGCGATCGAGGTACAACACATGTTAGAGGAGTACATCAGGTAAGTCCTTCCTCTCTTGAAAATCATTTGATTGATACTAAGTTGGAAGAATTTACCACTATGGTAAGGAATATTGATTTGGCTTAAAATACATCCCAACCCCTCCTTCAAGGCCTTATGGAATTTTCACTGAGACAAGCCACCCAACCTACTATTGCCCCAAACTACAAGAAACAGAAGACTATGAAATAGTGTTCCTTGAGAGACCATATCAGCAACAAAAACAGCCACATCCCCAAAATAAGTATGATCCCTTTGTACCAGCATACAACCAAGGGTGGAAGGATAAATCAGACATGAGGTATGGCTCTAGACAACAACAAAGTACCCCTTTTCAACAAAACTTCTAGTAGCATCCACCTTACCAATAGGGATTCCAACAACACCAAAGGAGATTTGAAGCTCAAGAATAAACAAGTAAAAAACAAGGGAATTATCAACCAAAGTAGATTATAATACTGGTGATATTTTGAAACAAATTGTTCTTAATCAATAGAATGAGGTGAAGAGTCAAGGTTCAGAGCTGAGGGAGTTAAAGACTCAAATGAGCTAGATTTCCACTACCCTCCATGAAGTGGTAAGTAATAATTATAGAAATCTACCTTCCCAACCTACTCTAAATACCAAGGGGAATTTTAGTGCCATCACATTGAGAATTGGGAAGCAAAAAAGTGATACATATACACCTATCATTCTACCGAGATTAAACTCATCTCTGAAGAAGCCCCATTCCATACCAATTGAAGAGAAACCAAAGGAGAAAGAAAAAGGTAATAAAAAATTGATGATATTCCTCCTAAAACCGTTACATTTCCAAATAGGGTTGTACAAACCAAGAATATGGCTGAAGAGGTGATGAAAAAAGAGGTTTTAGAAACATTCAAACATGTGAAGATCAACATACATCTACATGAATCCATAAAGAAAATACTTAAGTAAGAAAAATTATTAAAATAACTTTGCTCCAATTGAAGAGGGATCAAAGGAAATGCGAGGATAAATATTGGAAGTAATGTGTCATAACTCATTAAAACAAGTCTATCAATACCAACAAAGTTCAAGGATCCCAGGACATTCACTATCCCATGAACCTTAGGAGAGTTTCACTTTTCTGATGCTCTTTGTGATTTAGGAGATTCCATAAATGTGATGCCTCACTCTGTATTCTCTTCTTTACAGGTTGGTGAGTTGAAACTGATAAGAGTAGTGGTGTAGTTGTCAAATAGAGCAATGACATATTCATCGTGAATCCTTGAGGACGTACTTGTCTAGGTAAGAGACACGATCTTTCCAATAGATTTATACATGCTTAAAATAGGGGAAGATCAGGTAAGTTCACGTGCTCCCATTATCTTAGGCAGTACCTTCCTCAAAACTAATAAAATAGTTATAAATGTCCACGAGGGTACACTTTCCATGGAGTTTGGAGATGCAACTGTCATATTTAATGTTATGGACTCCATGAAGTACCCCTCATAGAACCATTCTGCTTTTTTTATCTCCCATTTTGAACCACCAAGTAAAAACCCCATGGATTTTTATTTTCCTATGATTAGGGAGATTATGAGCATTGGTTCTAGTTTGATGTCAAAGAGTACTTCCACACCTGTTTCTAATGAAAAAAAATCTTTTAGATTTGATTTTGAAATGGATTCATATTTTGATTTTGATCATGTGAACTCTAATTATGACTTGGCTATTGAGTTTGCTAATGGATTTGATGAACTATTATTTGATTTTTATGATGTTTATTCTGGTACTAATTCTATTTGTGCACATATTTCAGTTCATTTGATGTCTCCATCCATACACCACCCCCTAAACTAGAACTCAAGCCATTGCCACCAAATCTCAAATACTCATACTTTTTAAGTGGTGAGAGATTACCTGTTATAATTGCTAATAATATTTCTTTTGAACATGAAGAAAAACTTTTGAATATTTTGAGGGATAACATCAGGGAAATAGGGTGGACCTTGGATGAAATATCAGGTATTATCCCATCCATTTTCATGCATAGGATTCTTTTGGAGGACGAGGATAAATCAGTTAGGCAGCCACAGAGGAGACTGAATCCAACTCTTCTGGAAGTTGTTAAAAAAGAAGTTGAAAAATTGTTCAAGGTAAGAATAATTTATCCCATTTCAGATTCCCAGTGGGTGAGTCCTATTCAGGTTATGCCTAAGAAAAGTGGTGTTACTATTATTAAAAATGAGAAAGATGAGTTAGTTCCAATGAGGGTGAAAAATAGTTGGTGTGTGTGTATTGATTATAGGAAACTAAATCCGTCCACTCGCAAGGACCATTTACTTCTCCCATTTATTGATCAAATGCTTGAGAGACTAGCTGGGAGGACACATTATTTTTTCTTGGATGAATTTTATGGATATTTTCAGGTTCCTATTTCTCTGGAGTATTAGGAGAAAACTACATTCACCCATCCCTTCGGCACATTTTCTTATTGGAGTATTCCATTTGGACTTTGAATTTCCCTAGGTAACTTCCAGAGATGCATGGTGAGTATTTTTATTTTATTTTATTGAGACCTGTATGGAGGTATTTATGGTTGATTTTATAGTCTATGGATCTTGATTTGATTATTGTATCTGTAGTTTGGGAAAGGTGTTGAATCATTGTATTGATAAGAATCTGGTATTGAACTTTGAAAAGTATCATTTCATGGTAGATAATGGCATTGTCTTAGGGAAGGTGGTGTCAAAACATGGAATAGATTTTGATAGATCTAAGGTAGATATTATTTCATCCCTACCATATCCTTCATGTGTACGTGATGTTAGATCTTTCATAGGGAATGCAGGATTTTATCGATGCTTCATCAAAGATTTTAGAAAGATTTCTCTCCTTATGTCACAATTACTTCAAAAGGATTCAGATTTTGTGTTTGATTGTTCTTTCAGGACTTCCTTTGATGAGATAAATAAGTGTCTGACCACTCCACCGATCATACATCCCCCACAATGGGAGGTTCCTTTTGAGCTTATGTGTGATGCCTCCAACTTCACGGTTGGAGCTGTCTTATCTCAGAGGGTGGAGGGATGTTCAAATGTGATCGCCTATGCTTCAAGGACATTGGATTCGGCCCAATCAAACTACACAACCATAGAAAAGAAGTTTTTATGTTATATTTTCTTTAGATAAATTCCATTCATATTTATTAGGCTCTAAAGTAGTTGTTTTTTCTGACCATGCATCTCTAAGGTACCTCATGAAGAATCCAGATGCGAAAGCCAAGATTATTTGATGGATGATTCTTCTTCAAGAATTTGATATTGAGATAAATGAAAAGAAGGGGTCAGAAAACCTAGTGACGGACCACATGAGTAGGATTACTCACACAATAGGGGATGACACCTTGTACCAAGTACCACTTCGGGACACTTTCCCTAATGAGAATATTTATTCCTTCTCAGGTACACATCCTTGGTATGCTGATTTAGTTAGCTACATTGTTGCCTTTGAAATCACTATAAATTTAATGAAACATCAAGTCCAAAAGTTAAATAATGAGTCTATATTTTATGTGTGGGATGATCCCAACTTATGGTACATGTATAGTGATCAAGTTATTTGGAGGTGTGTTCATGATCATGAGTTTGAGTCTGTTTTACATTTTTGTCATACACTTTCTTGTGGTGGACACTTTGGACCCCAATGGACAACTAGGAAAGTCTTAGACTCTGTATTATATTTTCATATATTATCCCATGATTCTCATCTATTTTGTAAGTCGTTCTCTAATTTACAACATATTGGGAACATTTCTAAGAGACACGAGACCCCCCAACAACCCATACTACTCTGTGAGATTTTTGATGTATGAGGCATTGATTTTATGGGTCATTTTAGAAATTCTTTTGGTTACTTGTACATTTTGGTTTTTGTTGATTATGTGAGTAAATTGGTGGAGTCCAAGGCCACTAGGATTGATGATTCTCATGTTGTAGTGGACTTTGTCAAGAAATAGATTTTTTTGTAGGTTTAGAGTACCAAAGGCTATCATCAGTGACCAAGGGACACACTTCTACAATTAGAATTTCTCTTCCCTCCTTCGGAAGTATGGGGTGACACACAAAACATCAACACCATACCACCCCAAAACAAATAGATAGGATAATATTTAAAATCGTGAGTTGAAACAAATTTTGGAGAAAATTGTGCTGCCGAATAGGAAGGATTGGAGCAAGTGCTTGGATGATTCACTATGGGCTTATAGAACAACATACAAGACACCCATCGGTATGTCCCTATTTCGGATTGTTTTTGGGAAAATGTGTTATCTCCCCATGGAAGTTGAGCATCATAATTATTGGGCTATAAAGAAATGAAACATGGATTTGGACCATGCTGGAATTCAAAGGAAGATGCGAATTCAAGAGGTTGAGGAGATTCAATTGTCTTCATATGAGAACTTAAGGCTCTACAAGGAATGATCAAAAGAATCTCATGATATAATGATCCAACAAAGGGAGTTTCATGGAAGAGATAAAGTCATTCTCTACAGTTCATGACTAAAGCTGATGGCTGGTAAATTGCATTATATATGGTTAGGTCCTTATATTGTATCTAATGTTTTTCCTTATAGTGTAGTGGAGATCGCACAAGAGGACACTATAAGGAGCTTTATAGTCAACATGCAATATTTGAAGAAATAAATTGAGGGAATTCCAACTGATGTAGTGGATTTCATCACACTGCATGACCCCATCATCACTTGAGCATATCATGTTGTTCTTAACCCTTTCACTTTTATATTCTTTGTGCTATTTAAAATTATACATTTTATGTGCATATATCATCTCATAGGTTCACATTGGGGACAATGAAATATTTTAAGTGTGGGGGAGGGGACAACATTATGGGGTAGATATCTAGGATTTTTATTTGTGTATTTTGTGTGTATTTTTTGTTAAGTTTTTGGTTAAAATTTTGAAAAAAAAACAAAAAAACAAAAAAACAAAAAAACAAAAAAACAAAAAAATTAATAAAAAAATATACATCATGTAACATTATCATGTGAAACATATGGAAAATTCATGTTTTCAAAATTCGTTAGTAGAATTATAATCATGAGTAATATTTCATCATTCAGGGTTGATTTTTATAAAAATTGAAGTCATTGATGATATGAATGGTTGTGTCATTATAAAAACTTTAAGATGTTGACATCATTATTTGTGATATTTGTTCATGGTAAATTGTTTCATTGATTTCTCCACACAAATTTTCACTCAACCATGACTTGTGAAATATTTCCTACTCAATTGAAGGTATAGTCAAGTTAGGTAAAAAAATCATTGGTTGATCCATATGTTTGTTTCTCTTCCAACCAGTTTCATTACTGTACTGAATTAACCTATGCATGTATACCTATTATCTGACTGCTTTATTCCCTCAAAAACAATATATGGGTTGTGTCTTGGACAGGTCAAAAACCACTCTTCATTGACCTTTTATATTGTTATAAATATTATAATTAGTGTTGTGAGGAGATCAAACATGGGTTGAGAGTTGAGTGTGAGATTTTTTCTAAGTGAAACTTAAAAAAAACAAAAAATAAATAAATGGGGGGAGTGATGAAATGTACAACATATGGGGATATCTAGGTTGGGAGCATAAGCTTTCACTTTTGGGAATATTAAGTAAGTGGGTCTTGAAATTAGATTGTAAAGTAATGTAGAAAAATTTCAATGAATTGAACTAGGTAATAATAATTGTTTTACTTGAGTTTAATATATTGAATAAAGGGTAGATTTATGAGCTTGGAATTTTTTACACACACACATGTGGAGAATTAGTGGCATGGTAGACCTATGACTTGTTTCACTATGATTAGTGTTATGAATCACACTAGATTTTTTTTGAAACAATTTATTAGACAATGAATTTAAAACTTATTGATATTGACTCTTGAATGGATTCCTACTTTGCCTATAAATTTCCTATGGATTGAGAAATATGAATATGCATATCTTGTCATAATTTTTTCGAATACATGATATGAGGTTTTTCCCAGGAGTGCAAAAGAGTAAGTGTGGGAGAGTTGATAAAACAAATTTTTATTGAATATTTTTTTAATAATAAATGATAAAATTTCCTCAAATTGTGTTAAATATTTTTATTTATAAAATATTTGGGATTAAATCATTCATTTGAAAATTTGATGGAAATTCCAGTTTTAGCCTTTATAATGAACAGTAGTATTTCAAAGATGAATTTTTTATATTTATTATATGAACTTGAAATTTCCGAACTATGTTAAAAACTTAATGGGATACAACTTTTGTTCAGGACATTAGAGCTAAATAGTGAATTTGGTTGGACTAAATGGACCATGAAGTCAAAGGTGGGATGGACCCAAGAGATTGGACATCAGTTCTATATTTGGGCCATAACTTCTTCATATGTGCTTGGATTAGGCCCAACATTTGAGAGGATCTCTTCAACCCAATTATACACAAATAATTATTCTATAAGAACATATGGTTCACGAATTTTGGAGGTAAAATGAATAGTGAAAGTTGGATTAAAATATATGGTCGAGATTCCCCATTCACACTTGAAACCACTTTGAACCTAGCCATCCCTCCACTCTATAAATTGGTGTTTTTCTCATTTGGAGGGGTTGGAACGTGTATTAGAAGATTTAAGGTAGAGGATAATTGTTTTAACTCAAATTATATAACCATTTTAATATGGGTATCTCTTGAAGAAAGGATCCCCTCATCAAGGCCTTCTTCTTCTTCTTCTTCATGTTGTAATGTTTGCATTTTCATAATAAACTTATTTATTATTGTTTTATTTATTATATTTTATTCTGTTTTGTTCAAATTTACTCTTTTATTAATATTCATTATTGGTTTGGAATCAAGAGTAGAAATGATATTGGGTTCTACCCTCTCTAAACCTTTGCACATGTAAAATGTTTCTACGATGACTACACTGCCCATGGAAGAGTAGTTCTTTTTAATAATAAATCTACCTATTACCATATTCATTCATTTATTTTGAATTAATGAGCTAATCTAATTCACTTAATATGATCTATTAATTTAGTTTTCAATTTAAATGAAATTAATAAATCTATTTAACAATTGACACAAAAACACGTGAGGTCCGGATTTGTGTAAATTGTGAGAGTGTGATCTTAATCAGTAATACAAGACCACATGGGATAATTTTTTATAGTTAAAATAGAATACCTAAACTCAATTAATTATATTTTCCAAAGCTTATATGTTCTCTAATTAACCACTGACCATAAGCTAACCTAATAACATCAATCAAAGTAGGGTGCTACAATTTCATGTTTTGAAGCTAGCCTAGGGTTTAAATAATTTCATATTTATGGTTAAGTTAACACCCGTAGGGTTCTAGGGTTAAAATATTAGGGGATTATAATTAAGTGGATGTTAATTTAAATGATATTGATAAATAATTGAGTGAATAGGTAGAGTTAGATCAATTATTCCTTTTAAATATTTTCTAAAAAAACATCTTCTTGTTGTGCCATTTTAATCAAGCTTCATTTCAAAAATTGTTTGGTTCACTATGCTAGATACCCTGAGGGGGGGGGGGTGAATCAGGGTATGAAAAATTAAAACAATTACCCTTTTGATCTTGTTTTTTTGTTATAAAAAACTCTCTTTTCTCTCTCCTTTCCATTGCAGAGTATGAATAAACCTTAAAGCACGCACTTGACACAACAATTTTACTTGGTTCACCCTCAATAGGCTACGTCCAAGGAGCATACACCAGTAATGTGTCGATGTACCAAATCTAGTATAAGTGCACTACTGTTTAAAAGTTCTAAGAGAACTCAATGTCCCTCCTGGTTTATAACCACTCACAATTTGAGAACTCACTGCTCTCTCAGCTGAAGTGATCTCAATACTTCTTCAGAAGATCCACTCACAGTTTATGGACTTGTAGGTCTCTTCATTATCACTAATGAATACATACTCCAGTATATATATATGCTCTATTGAATTTAAAAATTCATCCACCGATGAATAACCCTTTGCCTCTGATCATTGGAAAAAACCTTGGGAAATACCTTTGAAAAGCAACGTACTTCGTGAAGCTCCCAATTTCGCGAAGCTCAAACAAGCCTTTGCAAAGTCCCTACCTTTTCGTGAATCACACACCTTCACAGAGCTCGTAGGCTCATGGAGCACACTACTTCATAGAGATCAATCCTCTAAAAAGAGCAAGACTTCACAAATCTTAGGCCACTGTAGAGCTCTAGCCATCAATAAACGACTTCCTTCACGAAGCTCATTGTGCCAACGCAGAACACACCTCTTTTGCGGAGCTAGATTAGCTGCCGTGAAGCTCATTATTTCATAAAGATCACTGCCTCCATGAACCACCTTCGTGATTTGGGAGAAATAAATTTCTCTTGGAAAACTCTCTTCTTCTCTTGATGTGGTCGAGGTCTATTTATAGGCGATTCCACTGACCATCGTACCATCCGTGCGAAGTCGGCGCCACATCAGCTCAAATCGTGAAGCACTGAAATTTCCACCGAAATTATCTCTATATCGTGAATCACCATGTAAATTTTCAGATCACAGAGCTCTTCTTAATCACGGATCATTCCGTCAATTCCTTCATGCCACCACCGAAAAGATTCTCCACAATTATCTTCACCTCTTCTATTCGTGAAGCTTGTCTTAACTGCGAAGAACAACGTCAACATTCTTCATGTATTCACAAAAACCTCATCAAGAAGCCCATATTCGCAAAAATAATGCCTTTTACATATTTTGATGACATCTTCAAGGAAATCCATATTTCGCGAGGTTCACCAAACTCCAAATTTTGGACCCCAAATTTTTTTCAAACACTGTAAAACAGTGCCACCTTATATCTGCTCTTTTTGTACTACCTCCAGATCTTCAATTCCTTTGTCATGGTTCTTTTTCAAAATGAATTTTAAAAAAAATCTCTATAACTTTGCAATTCACCGTGGAAACCTACATTGTAAACAAAAACAACCAACCCCAAAATGTTTCAATGTTACCTTCAGGGATTTTTTCCCAACAATCTACCCCTTTGAATTTGTTGAAAACTATTCTCAGAATTATTTTCTACACTTTGCTACCTCACTGAGTCTCCTTCCATCATCCACCATCCTTCACCTCTTACGATTCAGACAGATACCAAAGATTCACTCACCACATACTCTAAACCCACATGAGTAATGATCAGTGTGAGAAACAAGAGTATTATGAAAATTTCATCAACTAATCACTTCATTGATGACACCAATCATTGATACCATAATGATACCAATTTCTGATCACTGGAAACCTTATAACACCATTCCAATGCCACTATTATGCTTTTATCACAATCCTTAGCTATCATGATATCTATTCATTGATTTATCACTTCTAGCATCGTTAGATTTAATACTCTCCCCGTATCTTATTTCTCCCCCCTATCTCACTGCTCCACCTGTCAGCTTATCCTCGTGTCTTTGACTAAGAAATTTTCTCCCTTCCTTAGCCACAGTTTATCCCCCTTGAGGAGTCACTATTTCCCCCCCTTTCTCAACGAACCCAAATGTCATGCCTCTATGGTTTGAGAAATTAGAAAGAACACATATTATAACAATAGATAAAAACACACCATACCTCGAGAAGGGGGGGGGGGGTCCCACATCTACACTTTCTCAAGTACGGGGAGTCTATTAGAATCCTATATCTAGTCAACGCATCTCAAAAACTTCCTTAGGTAAGGCTTTTGTCAAAATGTATGCAACCTATAGCTCTATAGGCACATACTCCAACTATAAGGACCCAACATTAAACATTACTTATTATTTAATTAAATGAATAATTCACAGAGGAAATTTTCAGGTTTAGAGTTTTAGAGAATTAGGACATAACTATTACATCTCAAAGGTTACAAAGTAGACACATCTACTCAGCTTCCATTTTTTTTTCAAAAAAATAAAAACTCTTGAACAAAAGAGTCATGTATAGTTCCTTGTTTTAGACAGCCTGACATTTCCTTGATCCCATCCTTGACCCTATTCAACTTTATGTCCTGTGAAAAACATTTCAAAAATACTTGGGATGAGCATAAAAAGCTCAGTAAGGGTTATAACAATACGTAAAGAAAAAACTAGTCCATGTATACATAAGAATCAATGAAATTATACTTTACTCATAAAGCATAATCAATTTAACATACCTCATGAAATCATAAGATTTACGAATAAATCATAGAAATCATAAGACCTAAAGGTAACTTGAGGCATTCATAACATTCTTACGTAGGGAGTAACCCTCATGGTTATGTTTGGAATACCCATCACAATATATTCCCTAAATCTCTTCGGAGAAACCTTAATGTTTAACTCCTTCGCATTACCCAATGCATTGGAGAGCTATATCGGGCTCACCCGCCCTTAGTTTATCACAAAACCACCCATCCTCATAAAAAATTCCCAAGAATCATAACATAATCATAACACATAAATTAAGCGTAAATGAAAAATAAAATTCCCACATTGCAATAACAATATAACATTTTAAGATATTGAAGTAATGAATCCATTCAAAAAAATAATTTTCAAAACCATTTAAAACATTTAATAAAGATATTTTTGAATCAAAGTGTCCCATACCACTTTGAAGGTTTTAACATATTGAACCATTAATATCCATATGAATAAATCCTTAAAACCATTTTGAAAACATGGATATTAATGAGAAATATTTATAAGAATAAATCATTAAAACATTTAAAACGATATTTTAGTTAAAGGGTTTTTAAAAAAATGAGAGACACTTGAATACAATAATTGAGGAATAACATTTAATCAGAACTTTATAATATCATGAGAATAAAGGGATTCATGATATAAAATTCCAAAGGATATTATATACACCATATAAGAGTGAATTGGTGTATAACAACAATGAAGTCTCAATAGAAATGTAAGATGAGATGAAATCCCTTATAAAGAAGGTATCCTTAAATTAAGGATAAATCAATCTCATAATTACGTGTGAAAAATATAAATACACCCAATATAAGTGGATATTAAGTTTAAAACAACCTGAGGTCATTCACACATATTCATAGGATGACATATTCAATAACTACATATTGAACCCAAAGAAATCGAAATTGGGTTAAGAAGTTCCCTTGGTAAAATTCGACAACCTAACGACGTCACTTTAAAATTCATAAAATTAATTGATGAGAGAGAAAATGGTATCTCATCACTTGGAAATAAAATTTAAATCAATAAAGATATATAAGAACATATCCCAACATAAAAATATGTAAATTAAAAGACATAACAAAATAAGTATTTTAAAAAGAGGAGTGTGAAAGGTTCCCTTACCGATTTGGGTAACTTTTGAAACGTACACCCCATGAAAGAAGGGTCATACAATGAAGATGTAAATACCCATAAATGAGAATATATTATAAAAATAGTAAAATAATGGGCATTACATACATCATAAAAAAGGAAATAGTAGCCAATGTAGAATGAATCTCACGGGAATAAAAAGTGACATGAAAATCCCCTTATGAAAATTCGGCAGCCTAACGGTGCCACATAAAACCTCAAAAAATGGATTGATGAGATCAAATAGGGTCTCTCATAATATGAACATAAAAATTATAGAATGAGTAATATAAAATAAAATCCCTAAACATAAGAAAGATGAGCTTAAATGAAATGACATAAAAGAGAGTACTTAAAAAGAAAGAGAGTGGTAAGATTCCTTACCTCAAGTCCGACTTGTCTTGTTTATTTCATTATATTCCTGAATAATAAACTTTGGTCAATTTATAATTGCTTAAGGACCTCAGTTAAAGATTATTATTCATTTAATATCACATATTATAATGTTATAATAATTGTTTAATAATGTTAGTTCATATTAGACGTTTTTGCCGATGTTTGGTACATGAGTAAAAAAATGAACTTGTTTGAAAATGATTTCCCATGTAGTTATAAGTAAATAATTTCCAGAATAGTATTAATGATTAAAATATCATATATGTCCAGTAAATATTAATTTTATACTATTCCATAACATTTGGAGATAAAAAATGAAAAGCACCGTTCATGGAGACGGTAGGCCGTACGTACGCATGAACGCTACATTCATTTTTTTTGTCATATTAATGGAATTAAAAATAAATGAGATATATATATATATATATATATTATAATTAAATTATAATATATATGTTATATATGTCACATATGTTTATTAATTTCATTCTTTATACATTCCATGTATTGCATGAACGAGTCACATCACTTGAGGGGGCGGTAGTCCACACTTCCTCATATGAAATTATCGCATTTGCACAACATGAAAAGAATAAAGGTATGTTTTAAATATAAAATACAGAAGCATATAGTAAACATAAATACCATATATATCATATATAGAATATAGTGACATCATAATGTCCACCTTTAAAGGTGTTAAAAGAATATTGAACAATCATCGTTTCGTGAGGCAGAAAATCGCCAACCACAGAAACAGTATGTTCTTTAACCATTAGACGAAGGTGTGTGTAGGTGTAGCTCTAATAATTATCATAAAAAAATCCTAATATATTTAAGATAATGTTGTTTTTACAAAATAAAGGAATAAAAAGAGTTTAGGGGGTTGGAGAAGCAAAATAAAACATAAGAACACAAGAGAAGACACTACCATTAAATCGGGTAACTCCTCTTGGTTTGAACCAAAAGGGTTTCTTGAAGAGAATTATGACAAATGTGAGGCTTCAATGATGAAGAGAAGAATGTGGAGAGATGAAATGGGAAGGGTTTGGCCGAGACAAAGGCTTGAGAGGTGTGGGTAAGGTGGTAGAGGTGGGGGACTTTTATAAGAGGAGAGGAGGGTCACTCTTGGAAAGTCTTGAAAAGTAACATTATTATAAAATTATTTTCGGATTTTAAAGGTCCCAAAATTATATATTTCTAGGATACGGTGATAATAGTTTTAAATACAGACATCCAATAGGTTTTTTACAAATTTAGGTCTTAGATTTTACATCATCTTTTCATTTTATTTAAATCGTTAAATAATGAGGTAATCTCTGCATCATTATGGTGTCATAAATAATTTAATTTATTTAATGTATAAATATTATAAAAAAAATATCATGATGTAGGAAAGTTTTTTAGATTTATAATGAATATTTATATTCAAAAATATTACTTGTATAACCCCATGTAAAAATTGTTTTAGTAAAACAACACATGTTTGTGACATTTTAATTTTAACTTTAAATAAAAAGTTATTGATGTCATTTTCCTACCAAAGTGGCTCCATGGGGTCCCAATGTTGACCCATGGATTGTATTAGTCGTCCATGACTCATAAAATAAGGGTAGGACATGTTTCAAGGTCATTTCATATTATTATAACATTATCTTTACTTTAAATTACACTAATTACCTTTAATCGTGATTAATAAAACTTAGAAGTTACTATTCACCAAAAAAAATTATTTTAATCCCATTGAACCAAATTTTACATCCTAATGACTACCATGTATGTCAGATTTTTGAAATTCAAATCACAGAAGTGGTAAAGTTTCATTTAAACGAAAAATCAGTTTTTAAACTACCACTTAGTGGTTTCACTATTCATCAAAAATTGAAGTTTTTCAGAAAAATACCAAAAATTCACCCTAATCTATATTTGATATTATGAATTCAAAAATGATTTCTATTTTCCAAAATTCAAAACATATAAGTTACATTAATTAATTTAATAATTTATTCCCGCTGTCAGAACAAATAGCGTGTTTTTATGAAACAATATATATCAAAAGATTGACACTAGTTTAAGTCCAATTTTAAAGTGAAATTAATTCCAATTACCACCATTGGATTAAATGGTAAAAATATATTATAATTTCACTTTAAAACCAATTCAAAATATTATATAATAATATAAATAAGTTATATTAAAAAGAGGTTTTGAATAAAAATACAACATTTTCACTTATTCATTAAAAATGAACTTTATCGTAAAAATAAAAAAAAATTACACAAAGTAAATTTTGATGTCCTGATTTTAAATAAGAATTTATTTTGTCAAATATAACACATAAAATTGTCAAAAATTGGATTTAGAAGAGGTTCTCCATCAAAAGGCGGTTAATCGACCTTTTAAAGAATATTAGAATTTTTACGCTTAAAATTGGATTCATTCACATTTCTAATCCTCTAAAATTTATTGTAAAAAGTAAAAATATTTGAAAAACATATATAATCATTTTTTAGTTAGTTCTGTTCATTCCCGTCATTACAACGGCTAGGTGTTAACTACCATTTAAAATAAAATTATTTTATTATTAGAGTGCAACGTAAGATTTCAAAGGAACTCGTTGTTGCGTATTGGGTAAGCCATCGAGCATAGCATTCCCTTTAAATTAATATTAACATTTTATTCAAAAATAGGGATACATATAAAAATGTCATATTCTCTATTTACTTGGGGTGTTACATCCTTCTACCCTTTTGGGAATTGCATCCTCTCAATTTTAAAATTGGGCTCGGAAACATCATTGAATGTCCCACATCAGAACAAGAGTCGGTAAAACAATCACTTTAAAAGAAAGAAAGAGAAGTACAGAGGTCACCTGAGTTAACCCATACTAGGATTCCATGTAGGAAAAAATGGATATGGAAGAAAAAGCAAAGGGTCATGTTCTGAGGGAGAGTGATAGAAAACATGTTTAGGAGAAAGTTAACCACAAGAAAATCACAAACTTATGGTGGGTTAAATGCTATTTGATTCCCCAGAAGGAAAAGTTAATAGACAAAATTTTTTTAAGTTACTTTTAATTGAGGAATTTATTTTTTATCTTAAGGAAACATACTTATTTTTCATGTTGACTTTCAACTTTTACTATATTTCTTACACAAACTCATACTTTCCCCAAATGATGAGTATTTAGGAAGACTTGTTCACATTAAGAGTACTATAATAAACTTCTAGAGAATCACCTAATCCACAAAAGATAACTATATATTTTCCATGTCTTTAGATCTCAACCAAAACCAAACCAAAAAGTTTAGTACGAGATCAGATAATACCCAAAAAAGATATTCTTTTTACAAAAATAAAAACTACTCCAAATCTCCAAAATTTGTCAAACAAAACCCAAAGTTCAATAAAGACAATTCAATAAACATCTATCCATAAAATTTTTCAAAGTAAACCCAACTAAGATTGAAACCCAAATATTTGAAGGATTTAATCACATAGTCTCCCAAGGTACAAATTAGAATTTATCTCCAAATAATATCAGTTGCTCTTAAAGTCTCATACTGAAAAGTAATTAACCTAATCACATATCCTTCATGATAGATTAATAATTTCCATATATAACCCAAAATCAACTTACTCTTGATTCATAAAATCATCCAACTAAAAAAAAATTAGTCAAACTAACCAGGGACTTCACGTAGTCCAGTGGTAGGCGATAAATACCAGTCGCACTTTGGTTGTGGGTTCGATTCCCGTAGCTTTGTCTGACGCGACGGGTTGTCACACGGTCTGTGTGTTGTCCTTTTTCCAAAACTATATAATTCTTAAAACATTCCCCAAAACGAGATAAAATATTAAAAATAACCATAAAATAAATTAACCTCAAGTTTATCTCATGTCGTTCATATTCCATCATAACATATAGTAACCCATAATTACCTCAAAAGTAAGGATCATATAAACCCTAATGGTTACCTTTATAATTATTACCTGAACTTCAATGTAGAGTTGGTTCTCTTGTACATGATGTATTAGAGAAATCACCAAGGTTCAAGTGGTTGATCATGACACCTGATAGTAGGTTTAGAATAACCATGATATTTCTCATCGAATCCCCCACTTCATCCAGTCTCTTAATCAGAGAACCACCACAGTTTCCTTCAAACCCATTGTCACTTTGGTGCCTGCTAGATCCATCCATTTACTAAAACCATAAATGTCAGTGTGAGTATATCAACAAAATCATTATATACTAAAGAGGAAGATAAACACTAAGATATACTTATCCAAGTTATCTCAAACTCATTCCAACCTTCAAAAATAACAATGAATCTATCTAATATAATAACCACTGTGGTTATACACAACTTGTCACTTAACACTATAACCTCTAAACTTATCTAAACCATCTTCTAATACCAACTATAAGGACCCATCCTTAAACATTACTTATTATTGAATTAAATGAATAATTCACATTGAGGATCTTTTCAGGTTTAGAGTTTTAGAGAATTAGGACATAACTATTACATCTCAAAGTTTACAAAGTAGACACATCTACTCAGCTTCCATTTTTCTCACAAAAATAAAAACTCTTGAACAAAAGAGTCATGTCTAGTTCCTTGTTTTAGACAGCCTGACATTTCCTTGATCCCATCCTTGACCCTATTCAACTTTATGTCCTGTGAAAAACATTTCAAAAAGACTTGGGATGAGCATAAAAAGCTCAGTAAGGGTTATAAAAATACGGAAAGAAAACATTATTCCATGTATACATAAGAATAAATGAAATCATACTTTACTCATAAAGCATAAGCAATTTAACATACCTCATGAAATCGTAAGATTTATGAATAACTCATAAAAATAATAAGACCTAAAGGTAACTTGATGCATTCATAACATTCTTATGTAGGGAGTAACCCTCATGGTTATGTTTGGAATACCCATCACAGTATATTCCCTAAATATATTCAGAGAAACCTTAACGTTTAACTCCTTCTCATTACCCAATGCATTTGAGAGCTATATCGGGCTCACCCGCCCTTAGTTTATCACGGAACCAACCGTCTTCATAAAAAATGCCCCAGAACCATAACATAATAATAGAACATAACTTAAGCATAAAGGAAAGATAAAATTACCACATTGCAATAACAATATAACATTTTAAGATATTGAAATAATGAATCCATTCAAAAAAACCATTTTCAAAACCAATTAAAACATTTAATAAATAGATTTTTGAATCAAAGTGTCCCATACCACTTTGAATCTTTTCACATTTTAATCCATTGATATCCATATGAATAAATCCTTAAAACTGTTTTGAATACATGGATATTAATGAGAAATATTGATAAGAATAAATCATTAAAACATTTAAAACGATATTTTAGTTAAAGGGTTTTTAACAAAATGAGAGACACTTGAATACAATAATTGTGGAATAACATTTAATCATAAATTTATAATATCATGAGAATAAAGGGATTCATGATATAATATTCCAAAAGACAGTATATACACCATATAAGAGTGAATTGGTGCATAATAATAATGAAGTCTCAATAGAAATGTAAGATGAGATGAAATCCCTTATAAAGAAGGTATCCTTAAATTAAGGATAAATAAATCTCATAATTACTTGTGAAAAATATAAATACACCCAATATAAGTGGATATTAAGTGTAAAAAAACCTGAGGTCATTCACACATATTCATAGGATTACATATTCAATAACTACATGTTGAACCCAAAGAAATCGAAATTGGGTTAAGAAGTTCCCTTGGTAAAATTCGACAACCTAACATCATCACTTTAAAATTCATAAAATTAGTTTATGGGAGAGAAAATGGTATCTCATAACTTGGAAATAAAATTTACATCAATAAGGATATATAAGAGCATATCCCAACATTAAAATATGTAAATTAAAATACATAACAAAATAAGTATTTTAAAAAGATGAGTGTGAAAGGTTCCCTTACCTATTTGGGAAACTTTTGAAACGTACACCCCATGAAAGAAGGGTCATACAATAAAGATGTAAATACCCATAAATGAAAGTATATTATACAAATAGTAAAATAATGGGCAGTACATACATCATACAAAAGGAAATAGTGGCCAATGTAGAATGAATCTCACGGGAATAAAAAGTGAGATGAAAATCCCCTTATGAAAATTCGGTAGCCTAACGACGCCACATAAAACTTCCAAAAATGGATTGATGAGATCAAATAGTGTATCTAATAATATGAACATAAAAAGTACAGAATGAGGAATATAAAAGGACATCCCTAAACATAAGAAAGATTATCTTAAAAGAAATGATATAAAAGAGAGTACTTAAAAAGAAAGAGAGAGGTAGGATCCCTTACCTCAAGTCCGACTTGTCTTGTTCGTTTCATTATATTCCTGAATAAAAAACTTTGGTCAATTTATAATTACTTAAGGACATCCTTTAAAGATTATTACTCATTTAATATCACATATTATAATGTTATAATAATTGTTTAATAATGTTAGTTCATATCAGACATTTTTACCGATGTTTGGTACATGAGTAAAAAAAATGAACTTGTTTGAAAATGATTGCCCATGTAGTTATAATTAAATCATTTACAGAATAGTATTAATTATTAAAATATCATATATATCCATTACATATTCATTTTATACTATTCCATAACATTTGAAGATAAAAAATGAAAAGCACCGTTCATGGAGACGGTAGGCCGTACGTACGCATGAACGCTACTTTCATTTTTTTGTCATATTAATGGAATTAAAAATAAATGAGATATATCTATATATTATAATTAAAGTATAATATATATGTCATATAGGTCACATATGTTCATTAATTTCATTCTTTGTACATTCCATGTATTGCATGAATGAGTCACATCACTTGAGGGGGCGGTAGTCCACACTTCCTCATATGAAATTACCGCAATTACACAACATGAAAAGAATAAAGGTATGTTTTAAATATAAAATATAGAAGAATATAGTAAACATAAATACAATATATATCAAATATAAAATATAGTGACATCATAATGGCCACCTTTAAAGGTGTTAAAAGAATATTGAACAATCATCGTTTCGTGAGGCAGAAGATCGCCAACCACAGAAACAGTATGTTCTTTAACCATTAGACGAAGGTGTGTGTAGGTGTAGCTCTAATAATTCTCATAACAACATCCTAGTATATTTAAGATACTGGTTTTGTTAAAAAAGAAAGGAATAAAAAGAGTTTAGGGGGTTGCAGAAGCAAAATAAAACATAAGAACACAAGAGAAGACACTACCTTTAAATCGGGTAACTCCTCTTGGTTTGAACCAAAAGGGTTTCTTGAATAGCATTATGCCAAAGGTGAGGCTTAAATGATTAAGAGAGGGATTCTGAGAGATGAAATAGGTAGGGTTTGGCCGAGCCAAAGGCTTGAGAGTTGTGGGTAAGGTGGTAGAGGTGGGGGCCTATTATAAGAGGAGAGGAGGGGCACTCTTGGAAAGTCTTGAAAAGTAACATTATTATAAAATTATTTTCCTATTTTAAAGGTCCCAAAATAATATATTTCTAGGATAAGGTGATAAAAGTTTGAAATCCACACATCCAATAGGTTTTTGACAAGTTTAGGTCTTAGATTTTACATTATCTTTTCATTTTATTTAAATTGTTAAATAATGAGGTAATCACTGCATCATCATGGTGTCATAAATAATTTAATTTATTTAATGTATAAAAATTATGAAACAAATATCATGAGTTAGGAAATATTTTTATCTTTCTAATTAATTTTTATAGTAAAAAATATGACCTGTATAACCCCATGTAAAAATTGTTTTAGTAAAACAACACATGTTTGTGACATTTTAATTTTAACTTTAAATAAAAAGTTATTAATGTCATTTTCCTACCAAAGTGGCTCCATGGGGTCCCCAAGTTGACCCATGTATTTTCGTGGTCGGACATGACTCATCCAATAAGTGTATGACATGTGTCAAGGTCATTTCATATTATTATAACATTATCTTTACTTTAAATTACACTAATTACCTTTAATCGCGATGACTAAAACTTAAAAATTACTATTCACCAAAAAAAATTATTTTAATCCCATTGAACCACATTTTACATCCTAATGACAACCATGTATGTCGCATTTTTGAAATTAAAATCACAAAAGTGGTAAATTTTCATTTAAACGAAAAATCAGTTTTTAAACTACCACTTAGTGGTTTCACTATTCATCAAAAATTGATGTTTTTCAGAAAAATAACAAAAACTTCACCCTAAGATATATTTGATATTCCGAATTTAAAAATGATTTATATTTTAAAAAATTAAAAACATATAAGTTATATTAATTAATTTAATAATTAATTCCCGCTGTCAGAACAAATAGCGTGTTTTTATGAAACAATATATATCAAAAGATTGACACTAGTTTAAGTCCAATTTCAAAGTGAAATTAATTCCAATGACCACCATTGGATTAACTGGTAAAAATATATTATAATTTCACTTTAAAACATATTCAAAAGATGATCTAATCATATAAATAAATTATATTGAAAAGAGGTTTTGAATAAAAATACAAAATTTTTCACTTATTCATTAAAAATGAACTTTATCATAAAAATACCAAAAATTTACACAAAGTAAATTTTGATGTCCCTATTTTAAAGAAGAATTTATTTTGTCAAATATAACACATAAAATTGTCAAAAAGTGGATTTAAAAGAGGTTTTCCATCAAAAGGCGGTTAATCGGCCTTTTAAAGAATATTAGAATGTTTACGCTTAAAATTGGATTCATTCACATTTTTAATCCTCTAACATTTATTGTAAAAAGTAAAAATATTTGAAAAACATATATATTCATTTTTTAGTTAGTTCTGTTCATTCCTGTCATTACAATGGCTAGGTGTTAACCACCATTAAAAATAAAATTATTTTATTATTAGAGTGCAACGTAAGATTTCAAAGGAACTCGTTGTTGCATATTGGGTAAGCCATCAAGCATAGAGTTCCCTTTAAATTAATATTAAAATTTTATTCAAAAATATAGATAAATATAAAAATGTCATATTCTTTATTTACCTGGGGTGTTACACCAACTTCATGATTCTATGCTCAATCTTTTCATTGATAAAATGATAATTTATCTCAATATGCTTTGTCCTTGAGCGATGAACAGGTTTTTTGCTGATATTTATAACACTTGAGTTATTGCACTGAATTCTGATCGAAGACTTCACTTCAACTCCCATATCATCAAGCTGCTGCTTCATCCATAATAACTGTGTGCAAGCTTGAGTGGAGGAAATATACTCAGCTTCTACGATGCACAATGAAATGAAATTTTTCTTAATGATTATCCAAGAAATTCACAAACCAACAATATAAAAATCACCTCTTGATGTTGATTTCCTATCATCTGCTGAACTGGCCCAATCTTCATATGAATATCCCAATAACTCTTGCATAAATTTGTCGTTATACATCAACCCGAAATCCATAGTTCCTTTGATATACCGAAGTATTCTTTTCACTGAAAGCAAGTGGATTTCATTGGGATTACTTTGATATCACGCTGCTTGGCATGTGGAAAAAACAATATTAGGTCTCATCGTTGTCAGGTATAGTAAACTCCCAATAATTTGCTTGTATTATATGATATTAAATGCCTTTCCATTATCATATTTTGATAAATTCATTTGGGTAGCAACCAGAGTCTTCATCTCATTGTAATTTTCCATTCCAAATCTTCTCAGAACCTCCTTGGCAGATTTGGATTGAGAAATGAATGTTTCATTCCTTCCTTGTGTCACCTGTAAACCAAGGAAAAATTCCATCTCACCAATCATAGACATTTCGAACACATGTTTCATGAATTTGGAAAACTGTCTACACTATGCTTCATCTGATCCGCCAAATATCATGTCGTCGACATAAACCAGCACCATCATCCTTTGATTACTATTGTTGTTGAAATAGACATTGTAATCAACTCTACCACAATGAAAACCCAACTTCTTCAAATACTAATCAAGTATTGAGTATCATGCTCTTGGTGCTTGTTTCAACCCATATAATTCCTTCTTTAGTTGAAAAACCTTGTTCTCATCCTCATGAATGAGAAAACCATCTGGCTATTTGATATAAAATTCTTCCTCAAGAATCAAATTCAAGAATGCTGATTTTACATCCATCTAGAACACTTTGAACTTCTATTACACTACAATGTCTAGGAATAATCTAATTGTCTCTAGCCTGGAAACCAGTGAAAATGTCTCATCGAAATCTATTCCCCCTATCTGGGATTATTATTTTCACACTAGTTGTACTTTGTTTTGAATAACAATTCCATATCATTCATCTTGTTATGATATACCCATTCAGTCCTAATGACATTCTTATCAGCTGGACTCAAAAAAATCTCCCACATCTAATTCTTCTAAATCTAATCTAACTCTTCATTCATAGCCTAAAATTAGTTTTCATCTTTAGCTACATCAACAAAGCATTTAGGCTCTACCTAAGATAGGAAAGATATCTGCTGTAGTGATTTCATTATTCTTGTCTAAAATGGAGCTGAATGATCACCAATGATATTCTGCATATCAATTTTAGCTCGAATCCTTGGCTTTTGTGTAGATAAAATTTTTCTTCTTCATGCTCATCATCAGTATCTTCTTCTGAATTAGCATTATCCACTTCTTCTCCTCTTGCGTTGCTTTTATCCTAATTGCTTTCATTAGGAAATTGTTCACTGTGATGTTGAATGCTCTTTTCACTCTCCAATACAGTGACATCATTTCTCTCAATTAATTTTCCCATCCTTTTGTTAAATCATTTGTATGCTTTTCTTTTTCCTAAGTAGCCAAGGAATATCCCCTCATCTCCATGTGACTCAAATTTCCTATGTTTTTCCTTATTGAGAATAAAGCACTTACTTCCAAAGATTTAAAAATATTTCACCGTAGGATTCTTTTTGTACCACATCTCATATGGAGTCTTTACTTCATTTAGACACAACAGAGATCTATTAGAAATGTAGACAAATGTCAACACTGCTTTCTTCTAGAACATTTCTAGTAGGTCTTTTTCTATAAGTATCATTCTATCCATGTTATTGACGATCCAATTTCTCTTCACAACCAATAAATTCTGTTTGGAAGTTCTTACTAAGGAAACTTTATGCCTTATCTTGTGTTTCTCGAGATATTCATCCACCCGACTATTTGTGAATTATGTACCATTGATAGTATGAAACATTAGAATTTTTTTCCAAGCATCGTTTCGCACTCCCTATAGTACTGTTTTAAGCAGCTGAACACATCAGACTTATGGTCAATAAAAAATACCCATTCCATTCTGCTATATTCATCAGTAAAAATAATGTAGTACCTCTTTTTATAAATTTCCCTTGGTGTGATAGGCCCACAAACATCAACATGCACCAATTCAAGCACTCTTTTTGAATTATTTTCCTTTGCCTTATAAGTATTTCTAATGATCTTCCCTTGTTGGCATGCATCACACGTGTGAGTATAATAATGTGATATATTTGGGAGGTCTCTTGCTGCATCACACTTTACTAGATCTTCTAGGGATGGTTGACATAGATGACCAAGTCGTTTATGCCACAACTTGTTTTCTTCTTCTCTAGATAGAAAGCACATATCTTATTCTCCACTTACCAGGTAGTGATTTCCCTTTGTTATTTTTCCCTGTATAACCACTACCCCATCTCTTCCTTTGATGATACACATATTATTTGTAATCCTTATTGAATGTCCTGAGTCACATTGTTGACTAAAGATGAGAAAATTATGACTGAGGCCTTCTACTACTAAGACATCAGCACGTCTCATCTCTTTTACCCCAAACCTGTACTTTACTGATCCAATAATCTTCAGGACTTCATCATTTCAAAACATGAAAAATCCTTCTTTTTTATATTTAATGCCTATAACAAGATCTTTATTACCTGTCATGTGAGATGTGCAACCACTTTCAAGGATCCACACACCAGAACAATCTGATGCTTTAAGGGAAATTTCTGCCACCACTGCCTTCTAATCCTTTTTCTTCTTGGTCCATATTTTTTCCTTTACAATCGGCATAGATTGAGACTTCTTATCTTTCTCAGATTATGATGGACCAAATTCATCTTGAAAAACTACAAATCTATTTCGCATTTCCAACTCACATGTTGGTTCATTGATCTTCTGCTTGGGAACATTTTGATTCTAGTTTGGCACATTCCTCTATATGGTTGATGTACAGTATCTAGCCATGTGAGGAAATCCTCCACACCAAAAATTGTGTCCATCAAAATATATTCTAGAGAACCATTCGCTATTTGGTTTCCACCTCTATTCTTGTGCCCTTCAATATCTCTTCCCTATGGAACATACATATTGTTAATGTACCATCTTTCCACAATAATAACACCTGATATACGGTGCATTCCTTCATGTCACTTCTACACTGCTAGTTTCCCCTTGGGATTTCTGAATATTTAGATTCTTCTTTTTGTCCTAATCAACAATGAATCTCAAAATGGGTTCTTATGGTCTGAATTCAATTTTCACAGATTTTTTTGTTTTTAATCAAGCCCCCCATAGGCCTTAGCACCTGAACATAATTGATGCTTCCTTTCTGCTGAACCACTATGCTCCACTTTTATCTTCTTGGTTTTCTGAGTGATCTGCTTTCCTGATGTCCCAGTAGGAGTCAAGAGTTTTTATTGATCCTCAACATTTTTCCAAAAATAGACAACTACTCCTTAAAGTTCTTCAATATGCTTGATTTTATCTTTCCTTGTGTTTTTCAATCCATCGATCTCCCTTTTCAGTTCTTCAACCTTGAGTTTATATTCATCAACCTTTTCTGAGCTCTCTAGCCTAGAAGACTTAAGGATTTCAATTTCTTTTATTAACTCATACTTATATTCTTCCTACTGTTGCATGTAGAGTTTGGAATCATGTACCACCTTGTTGGATTTATTTGTTTTTTATCTCAAAACATCTATCTCTTCAAGATCTGATTCTAATTCAACTTCCATGTCGACTCTTCCTTCAATTTCTTCTTCTTCTTCATCAGCGTCAATTTCTTCCTTTTTCTGAGAGATACTGACAACTACCACCATATCATTCTATCCTCGATCTATTCAATTCTCTATCTCTTTAACCTCTTTAACCTCAGACTCATATGAACTACCACATTCTTGTGAGAGAATATTCTTTTTCTTAAAGAAATTTATCTTGAATTGTTTATTTCCATTCACATAGGCTGAATTATTCTTCTTGGGAATTTTGATCTCATCCTCCTCATCTTCTTGAAACTTATTAGGGCACCTTGTGGAAAGGTGACCAATTTTTCAACATCTAAAGAAACACTACTAGAAAAACAGGTATTTGCGACGGGTCATTTGCGATTGGATCCCATCGTAAATGGCTTTTTGTGACGGGGGCCCATCGCAAATGGCCCGTTGCTGAAAACGGTGTCGCAACAACACTTATTTGCGACGGGCCCGTCGCTAAAGCTTTTTTTTTTGCGACGGGGATTCTCCCCGTCGCAAATAGTACTCCGTATATTTGTAAAAAACTTTTCAAATAGTAATTGCGACGGGACCCGTCGCAAATACCTGTTGTGACGGGCCCACCGCAAATAGTTTTTGCGACGGGACCCATCGCAAAAACTATTTTTATAAAAATAAAAAAACTATTAATAAATTATTTTAATGCATATAATAATAATACTATTTGCGATGGGCATAGTATCCCGTCACAAATACTATAAAAAAATAAAAAAAATAAATTATTAATAAATTATTTTAATTAATATAATAATAATCCAATTATAATTCAAAAATAAAAAATAATAAAATATTAATAAATGATTTTAATTAATATAATAATAGAATTATAATTCACAAATAAAAATAATAAATTATTAATAAATTATTTTAATTAATATAATAATAATATAATTATAATTCAAAAATAAAAAATAATAGAATATTAATAAATGATTTAATTAATATAATAGTATTAGAATTATAATTCATAAATAAAAAAAAATATTAATAAGTTATTTTAATTAATATAAAAATAATAGAATTATTTTACATTCAAATATTAAAATAATTCAAGTATTACAAAAAAATATTATTAAATTACAATATTATAAAATTTTAATATATATATATAATTTAATATTATAAAATATAAATAATATTATTATTAATATTAATATTGTTATTTCAAAATATAAAATTATTAATATTTTATAATGAGACATAAACTACGAATAGAAAAAAAATCATATTTTGATTTCACAAATTTTATAACATAAAAACAAACTCTAATCTGAAGGAGGGGGGAGGGGTGGGATCTGTAGATGGTGGTGGAGGAAACTCCATCCCTAAAGCATGAGTGAGTCGGCGCATGTACTCCATCTGCTCCTGATGCTGCTGCTGCCACCGACTCGTCTGCTCCTCATACAACTGTTGCTAGCGTCGACGCTCCTCCTCATGCTGCTGACGCATTTGCTCCTGCTCCTTTCAGAGACTCTTTATCAGTGCAGTCTGAGATCACAATTGATCCTCATACTGTGTAGCAGAAGAAGATGCACGAGCTCCTCTTGAGCTAGACGCCAACATCGCAACACTGCCATAATAATCTCTGGGAGTCAGTCGAGAGCTGATACCAACTACCTGGCCCTTCTCGAAGGCATACTGGGTGGCCTGCATCCATGCCGCCTCATCAAAATGACGACCAATGGTCTGATCTGATGACTCGGCCTGACTCTCAGGTCGGGCCTGTGACGCTGCGGCCTCATTTGACTCCTGTAGTTGCAATTTAAAATTAAAATTGTGAATATATTATATGTAGTTAATTTTTAAACTTGAAAACAAATAATACTGATCACGATGTGATGATGATGATCACCTCTGAGCTCCCCAGTAGAAGGATCACTATACATCCTCCTATATACGCCGTACTGCGTAATATCGGGGTGCTCGATAGCCTATAAGAATAAAAAATAAACTATTAATATTTACAGTTATATAAAATATTTATAAAAAATGTACGTACCAGATGCTGTCTATGTGTACTGAAAGAACGACTCCCAGCTCGATGAGTCACCTCCTGTCTCCCCCAATTCTGCCTCCCCACCGATGATCTCCTTTGAAAGGCACCACTCAACCAGTGCACACATAATCCATCACATACATGGGATGAAATGTACTCTGGTCAGTGTGCTCTACATGACTCGTCAAAATATGACACTCCTGCTTTCTTCGTGGAAGCTTTTCTTAAATTGTGCAAAAACTGACGAAGGCGATCACGCATGGCCACCTCCCATGCCTCGTGGATGGCGTCACGCATGGTATCCTCGATCGAATACCATAGACCCTACAAATAAATCAAAATATCAAGTTAGAAATGAAATAATTTTCAAAATAAAAATTATTTATTTACATACGTACCAACCAATGGCCGAACATGGCCTGCTGCACATCAATGGGAATCTTCTCCCATGTGGTCCACGGCTGAGAGAAATAGTTGCGCAAAATAGCGCTTCCCTGTCCGACTTCTATATGCGGAAAACTGTAAAAATAATAAACATTTATTATGTGAATAGATTAATGAAATCTTAGTCAAATCCACAGGTTATCACACAGGTTATCACACCTCCGTGTGCGTGGATCAAACCCAAGACGTGGACGTCGCTTGCGGACAGGGTCAGGAATAATCAATCGTCCAAGACCGCGCCCCCTCCACATACTCCCTGGAGCGCCTGCAGGCTGAGGGTCATCTGCCAGCAACTCATCCGCATCGAAAGGCAGGTCAGCATCCGCCAACTCACGAAATGTGGTGTCGTCCATCTGAAACAAAAAATGTTAATGTTGTTAGAAAATAATTGATAATTACTATTATATATACATATATACATATTATGATTGTATATAAATACCATGGAATTCTATCAGTGTTCATCTTCATCATCATCTTCATATATGTCAATGTCATCTTCATATTCCTCCTCAACATCATCGATATCCATTCAAGTTACAGTTGCTTCATCTCTTACCATTTCAAATTCATATGTGACATCATTAACATCATCATCATCACCGACTCTTAAATGTGGGGTGTCGTCATCGATAATCAAGACTCTTTGTAAAAAAGATTGATTTTGAGTACTCTCTTGAAAAACTACAATTCTTTGCACATCAGTGAAAGCACATTCACTTTGACTAAATTGATTGTCTCGAATTTTGATTTTTATTACACTCCACCAATCAGTCAAGTCTCTTGATGTAGCACAGTACTTTGCGTAATAAACTTGATGTGCCTGCTGAGCCAATAAGAATGGTTCATTTACTACGAGAACACTTTTACATTGAATATCAATGATTCCATGAGTCGGATGAACACACACGCCTCTCTTTGTATCCAACCACCGACATTTGAACATGGTTATGTAATGTTGTCCAAGATAACAGAGTTTAATGATTTCATCAAGTATGCCATAAAAGTCAACTTCATTTTCTCGATGATGAGATCCTCTAAAGCTAACTCCACTGTTCATTGTTTTTTTTTGATTCGCCATATGCATGTGTGTGAAATCGAAATCCATTCACCACATATGCATTATAAGTTTTAACAAGTTTGGAAGGTGGGTTACTCAATACACACAACCGTTTGTCAATTTTATCAGCATGTCGAGACACCTGAAAATTTGTGAAATAATTATCAATATAGTAAACTATACATTGAATGAGTTTCTAAAAGATAAATAATTTATGTTACCAGTTTTTGAAACCACTGAGAGAAATTTTTCAGTCGACATTCTTTGAGAGCTGCTGCTGCAATTTGTGGAATTTGTTTCTTGATATGATTATCATACAACCTATAAAAACCAAATTTATTTACTGTAACATAAATGATAGAATAAGTGATATAAACACTTACAGTACAACTGATGTCATCTCTTCACATTTGATCAGAACATACGTATGAGCTCTATGATGTTCATCATCTAAAAGCCAGCGTTCGTAAACTCCACCAAAACCAAGCTCTGGCTGGTTGAAAACAGATAATTGATTGTCGATTTCATCAATATTCCTCTCATTCCTTCCCATTCGGTTGTGTTTTGAAGGATACTCAGATTCAAAATAATGGGAGCAGAAAAAAGATATTTCCTCTTGCAAATAATCTTTTGCAATAGATCCTTCAATAGATGCTTTGTTACGTACTTTTCTTTTCAATTTTTGCATGAATCTTTCAAATGGGTACATCCATCGAAATTGTAATGGACCTCCACATTTGGATTCATATGGAAAATGTAACATCAAATGTTCCATTGAGTCGAAGAAAGAAGGTGGAAATATTTTTTCCAGTTTACATATAATTACAACATCTTTTTCAAGTTTTCCTAGAGCATCATAATCTGCTGTAGCCGCACAAATTTCCTGAAAAAAATGAGACATGTCTGTTATGGAATCCCAAATCACAGAATTCAACAGACCTATTAATCCAATGGGTAGAAGTCTTTCCATTATAACATGACAATCATGACTTTTTAATCCAGTAATATGACCATTCTTTACACATCTACCCAAATTGGAAGCACATCCATCTGGAAGTCTCAAATCTGCAATCCACTGACAAAATAATAAATGGTTTTCTTTAGACAGTGTATAAGATGCTTTTGGTTTCAGTAACCTTTCTATTATGACATTCTCAAATAGTTCCAATTCTGGATGCCTGCAAATTTGGGCAAGATCTAAACGTGCATTTTCATTGTCTTTTCTCTTTCCTGGCGTATCCAAAACTGTATGAAACAAATTATTAAAACAGTTCTTCTCAATATGCATGACATCTATCATGTGTCGGACCAACAAATCAGACCAATATGGCAAACCCAAAATATGCTACGTTTAATCCAATTATGTTCTTTCCCAAAACCAGAAATTTTCTGTTGGTTTAATGTGGGACCAAAAGTGATGGGAGGTAATGAAAATACAACTGATTTTAACTTCGAACCTGATAGCATTTTTGGAGGTCCATCCCTTTCAACTATTCCCTTTCTGAAATGAGATCTGTTTCTGCGAAAAGGATGATCAGCTGGAAGAAATCTGCGATGACAGTCAAAATAACAAGGTTTCTTTCCATGAATGAGCATAAATGCTTTGTTCTCTCCCATACAGTAAGGACATGATTTCTGACCATGTGTACTCCAGCCAGATAACATCCCATAAGCCGGGAATTCACTAATTGTCCACATCAATGCTGCTCTCAGTATGAAATTCTGTTTCGTTGCAACATCATATGTACTGACACCAGTACTCCACAATAAATTTAATTCATCAATCAATGGTTTCAAATAAACATCAATATTTTTCTTCGGATGTCCTGGAATTAGTAAAGTCAAAAAGATATATGGCTCCTTCATCAACATCCATGGAGGTAAATTGTACGGAGTTAAAAAAATAGGCCAACATGAATATTGACTACCATAAGATCCAAACGGACAGAAACCATCAGTGAAAAGGCCCAGTCGAACATTTCTAGCTTCTAAAGCAAAGGATGGATGCACTCTATCAAAATGTTTCCATGAATCACCATCGGCTGGTTGATTCAAGATTTTATCGGTTGAAATATTCTCTTTATGCCATGACATCATTGTCGTTGTATTCTTAGACATGAATAAACGCTGAAGTCTGGATGTAAGCGGAAAATATCTCAACTGTTTTACAGGAATCAAACCAGACTTCCCATGTTGTCCTTCTTTATATCTCAATTGTCCACATGTGGGACAACTATCCAACGACTCATTTTCCCCAGAATATAAAATGCAGTCATTTGAACAAGCATGAATCTTCTGAAAAGTAAGTCCCAAATTTCGATCCAGCCTCTTACTCTCATAGTAATTTGTAGGAAAAACATTTCCTTCGGGTAATAGTGTTTTAAGAAAAGAAAATATCTAGTCAAAACATGTGTTTGACATTCCGTTATCTGATTTGATAGCCATAAATTTTTCAACTGCTTCTAATTTGCTCATCTTGCAGCCAGGATATAATGCATCCTCAGCAGACCTCAAAAAATCATAAAATTCAAACGGTGCCAACTTAGGATTTGAAGCTGTATCAGCCGGAGTTTCTGTATGTTGAACAGATGAAACTGCAACATCATGTACTAAATCTTGAAACCGGGATGGATCCGAAATCAAGTTGGTATCATCTGCTCTAGAACTGCGTTCACCGTGTTGATACCAAAAAACATAATTTGGTTAAAAACCAAAACGCAAGAGATGTTCCCCCACTTTGTCAAACATGTCAAACGTTCTCAATGCACATTTTCTGCAAGGGCATTTTATTTTTCCTTCTAAAACAAATTCTGGATTTGATGCCGCAAATGATAAAAAAGTCTCCACACCCTCTACATATACTGGATTTAAACTAGAACCGTTTGGATTTCTATGTTGATTTATCCATATGCGGTCACCTAATAATGATTGTTGACGACCTTGTTGTTCCATATTTTTTTATAAAATATAAAATCATTACTGGTTTAGAATAATTTGTTAGAAAAAACACTCAAGCTAGGATAATTATAGATTTTACATCATACACGACTGACACAAACTTTTTATTGAGATAGACCTAAAAATTGACCCTTTAAGAATTAAATATGTTGAGAATAAATCAAAACCTGTTACAAATTATTACTAATTATTGGTAATTATTGGTAATTAATACCAATTATTGGTAATTATTATTAATTATTACTAATTATTGGTAATTATTACTAATTATTGGTAATTATTCCTAATTATTGGTAATTATTACTAATTATTGTTAATTATTACTAATTGTTGGTAATTATTACTAATTATTACTAATTATTACTAATTATTGGTAATTATTACTAATTATTACTAATTATTAATAATTATGGGTAATAATTGGTAATTATTACTAATTATTGGTAATTAATACTAATTATTGGTAATTATTATTAATTATTACTAATTATTACTAATTATTGGTAATTATTACTAATTATTGGTAATTATTACTAATTATTACTAATTATTACTAATTATTACTAATTATTGGTAATTATTACTAATTATTAATAATTATTACTAATTATTAGTAATTATTACTAATTATTACTAATTATTACTAATTATTAGTAATTATTACTAATTATTACTAATTATTGACAATTATTCCTAATTATTACTAATTATTGGTAATTATTACTAATTATTACTAATTATTACTAATTATTTGTAATTATTACTAATTATTACTAATTATTACAAATTATTGGTAATTATTGGTAATTATTACTAATTATTACTAATTATTACTAATTATTGGTAATTATTACTAATTATTGGTAATTATTCCTAATTATTGGTAATTATTACTAATTATTAATAATTATTGGTAATTATTGGTAATTATTACTAATTATTGGTAATTAATACTAATTATTGGTAATTATTATTAATTATTACTAATTATTACTAATTATTGGTAATTATTACTAATTATTGGTAATTATTACTAATTATTACTAATTATTACTAATTATTACTAATTATTGGTAATTATTACTAATTATTAGTAATTATTAGTAATTATTACTAATTATTACTAATTATTACTAATTATTACTAATTATTACTAATTATTACTAATTATTGGTAATTATTCCTAATTATTACTAATTATTGGTAATTATTACTAATTATTGGTAAATATTACTAATTATTACTAATTATTGGTAATTATTACTAGTTATTGGTAATTATCGGTAATTATTGCTAATTATTGGTAATTAATACTAATTATTGGAAATTAATACTAATTATTGGTAATTAATACTAATTATTGGTAATTATCACTAATTATTGTTAATTATTACTAATTATTGGTAATTATTACTAATTATTGGTAATTATTACTAATTATTACTAATTATTGGTAATTAATACTAATTATTACTAATTATTACTAATTATTGGTAATTATTGTTAATTATTATTAATTATTACTAATTATTACTAATTATTGGTAATTATTACTAATTATTGGTAATTATTCCAAATTATTGGTAATTATTACTAATTATTGGTAATTATTACTAATTATTGGTAATTATTACTAATTATTACTAATTATTACTAATTATTGGTAATTATTACTAATTATTACTAATTATTACAAACTATTAGTAATTATTACTAATTATTACTAATTATTGGTAATTATTCCTAATTATTACTAATTATTGGTAATTATTACTAATTATTACTAAATATTACTAAATATTACTATTTACCGGTAATTATTGGTAATTATAGGTAATTATTCCTAATTATTGGTAATTATTACTAATTATTGTTAATTATTACTAATTATTGATAATTATTACTAATTATTACTAATTATTACTAATTATTACTAATTATTGGTAATTATTACCAATTATTACTAATTATTACTAATTATTGGTAATTATTATTAATTATTACTAATTATTACTAATTATTGGTAATTATTACTAATTATTACTAATTATTGGTAAATATTACTAATTATTACTAATTATTGGTAATTATTACTAATTATTGGTAATTATTACTAATTATTGGTAATTATCGGTAATTATTGCTAATTATTGGTAATTATTATTAATTATTGGTAATTATTACTAATTATTGGTAATTATTACTAATTATTAGTAATTATTACAAATTATTGGTAATTATTACTAATTATTAGTAATTATTACTAATTATTGGTAATTATTTCTAATTATTACTAATTATTGGTAATTATTACTAATTATTACTAATTATTGGTAATTATTACTAATTATTACTAATTATTGGTAATTATTGGTAATTATTACTAATTATTCGTAATTAATACTAATTATTGGTAATTATTATTAATTATTACTAATTATTACTAATTATTGGTAATTATTACTAATTATTACTAATTATTACTAATTATTGGTAATTATTACTAATTATTACTAATTATGACTAATTATTACTAATTATTGGTAATTATTACTAATTATTACTTATTATTACTAATTATTACTAATTATCGGTAATTATTACTAATTATTGGTAATTATCGGTAATTATTGCTAATTATTGTTAATTATTGTAATTATTGTTAATTATTGCTAATTATTGTTAATTATTATTAATTATTCTTAATTATTACTAATTATTGGTAATTATTACTAATTATTGGTAATTATTACTAATTATTGGTAATTATTACTAATTATTCCTAATTATTACTAATTATTGGTAATTATTACTAATTATTACTAATTATTACTAATTATTACGAATTATTGGTAATTATTACTAATTATTATTAATTATTACTAGTTATTACGAATTATTACGAATTATTGATAATTATTACTAATTATTACTAATTATTACTAATTATTAGTAATTATTACTAATTATTACTAATTATTACTAATTATTACTAATTATTGGTAATTATTACTAATTATTGGTAATTATTACTAATTATTGCTAATTATTGATAATTATTCTTAATTATTAGTAATTATATAAATAATTACCAATAATTAGAAATAATTACCAATAATTAGGAATAATAACATTATTAGTATATTTTATTATTAATATTAAACTAATATAATTTTCTATATTATATACAATTCTCCTTTCATCTGTGTGTTTTTTGTCTCCACATACAAATAATACATGTGGAGACAGAAAACACACAGATGAAAGGAGAATTGTATATAATATAAAAAATCATATTATTTTAATATTAATAATAAAATATACTAATAATGTAATAATGTTATTATTCTTAATTATTGGTATTTATTACGAATTATTAATATTTATTCTTAATTATTAAAAATTATTACTAATTATTCCTAATTACCATTAACTATGAACAATACTAATAATTTAAATTTATTAATTAACAAAACAATGCAAACATAATTAAATTACAACTAATTAAGAATAATTGAAACTAATAAAAAATTTAAAATAAATATTAAATTAAAATGAACATAAATACCTTGAAAATTGATCTGAGGTTGATCTCTGATTGTTCTTGAAAACTTCAATATCAACTCCGGAGAAAAAAATTAAACTTGAGAAACGCTGAACTCTAGAAATAGAATTTTGAGAGGAGAAAATGGAGTTTGAGAATGAATTGAAAAAAACGGATGGGGCTATTTATAGGTTAGATTATTTGCGACGGGTCCATTTGCGATGGGATACCCGTCGCAAATACCTTAGCCATCATTTATTACGGTCAACGGTTAAATAGTTATTTGCGACGGGTCCCGTCGCAAATAACCACCTGCCGACATACTATTTGCGACGAACGAATAGTCCCGTCGCAAATACCTTTTACCGCCGCGGGGTATTTGCGACGGGCAATAACCGCCCGTCGCAAATATGTTTCCCGCGATTTGGCGCGCAAAGCGCGCAAGTTCTTTTGCGATGGGGAAAGCTATCCCGTCGCAAAAGGCTACTTATTTGCGACGGGCAAATACCCCCGTTGCAAATAAGTTTTTAACGGGGCTATTTGCGACGGGATAAATACCCGGTCGCAAATACCCATTTTTCCCGTAGTGAAAGAAAGCGGAAGTTTCCCTTTGAACTTTACTTTTCCTCTTTGAAGATTCAAGGAAAGGAATGAAATCACCTCATATGTCTCTTCTTCTTCATGAGAATCTTCAACGGTGAGCTTCCTCATGGCCTTGAATTCCACCTCTTTGGATTTCCCCTTTTCCACAACATCATTATCATCATTTCTCATTTCATATGCAATAAGGGTGTTGTGCAGGTTATCCAATGTCAGATCTTTCGGGTCTTTATCTTCCAAAAATGAATCTTTTAGATTGAACCAAGGTGGAAGTTTCCTCTAGATGCACTTCACAATATTTATGCCTTCAATAACTTCTCCATGACCTTTCATGTCTTCCACTAAAACATTTACCCTATCAAAGAATGCATAAACTGACTCATTCAGGTTCATTCTTAAATCTTCATACTTGTTCCACAACACTTGCAGCTTTGCCTCTCTGACATTTTAATATCCTTCATATATGTTCAATAGCTTTTCCCACATAGCATGTGATGTTTTTCATGGAATCACCTTTGTATAGATATCATTGGATAGGGATCCCCCTAAAGTATTGATCCCCTTGGCGTCATCATCTAATTATTTTCGTTCAGCTTCTAATAATTCACCATTGTTAATATCGGAAGTTGTGCCATGCATTTCTGCTGTGAACACATCCATTCCCAAAGATCAGAAGTAGTGTTGAATCCTATTCTTCCAAAGATGAAAATTGTTCACGTCAAATATCAGAATCCCTTTGTTTTTGGTGACCACCATTTGAGAGAGAAACAATGATATCAACCTTTCACTCTAATACCAATTGTTAGGTCCACTAGGCTAGATACCCTGAGAGGGGGGTGAATTAGGGTATGCCAAATTAAAACAATTTCCCCTATTGATCTTGTTTTTTTATTAGACAAAACTCTATTCTCTCTCTCCTTTCCATTGCAGAGTATAAATGAACCTTAAAGCACAGACATGAAACATCAATTTTACTTGGTTCACCCTCACTGGGCCACCTCCATGGAGAATACGCTGGTGATGTGCCGATGTACCAAATCCACTCTAAGTGCACTGCTGTTTACAAGTTTGAAGCGGACTCACTGTCCTTCCTAGTTTATAACCACTCACAATTTGATAACTCAACACTCTCTCAACTGAAGTGAGCTCACTATTTCCTCAGAAGATCCACTCACAGTTTATAGACAAGTAGGTCTTTTTCATTATCACTAATGAATGCATCCTCCACTATATGAAGATGCTCTATTGAAGTCCAAAATTCATCCACTGATGAATACCCCTTTGCCTTTGATCACTGGGAAAAACATTTGGAAATACCTTCGCAAAGCACCGTACTTCAGGATGCTCCCAATTTTATGAAGCTCAAACAAGCCTTTACGAAGTCCCTTCCTTTTCACGAATCACACACCTTCACAGAGCTCACAGCCTCACGGAGCACACTATTTCATAGATATCAAGCCTTTGTAAAGATAAAGATTTTGAAAATATTAGCCCTCCATAGAGCTCAAGCCTTCACAAAGATACTTCCTTCGTGAAGTTCACTGAACCAATGTGGAACACACCTCTTTCACGAAGCTAGAGTAGCCGCTGCAAAGATCCTTCTTTCGCAAAGCTCACTCCCTCCGTGAACCTCCTTCACGATTGGAGAGCAAAAAATTTTTCTTAGAAGCCTCTCTACTTCTCTCGAGGGGGTTGAGGTCTATTTATAGGCAATTCCATTAACCCTCAAACCTTCCGCGTTAATTCAGCGCCATGTCATCTCAAATCATTATGCTCCGAATTTTTTTCTGAAATTCTCTCTATATCACAAAGCACCACAACAATTTTCATATCACAGAGCTCGTTGTAATCTTGGATCTTTCCGTCAATTCCTTCGCGCCACTGCTGCAAAGCTTTACCGCAATGCTATTCACCTCTACTGTTCGCGAATCTCATCTTAATCGCGAAGACCACTGTCAACATTCTTCATGTCTTCATGAAAACCAAATCAAGAAGCCCATCTTTGCGAAACTCATGACTTTTCCATATTTTGATGAGATATTCAAGGAAATCCATATTTCTAGATGCTCACCAAACTCAAAATTTTGAACCCCAAAAATTTGGAAAACACTAGAAAATGGCGCCACCTTGTATCTTCTCTTTTTTACCACCTCCAAATCTTCCATTCATTTGTCATGGTTCTTTGTCAACATGGATTGTCAAAAAAATCTCTGGAACTCGATAATTCACCATGGAAACCTGCATTGTCAACAAACACAACCAACCCAAAAATGCTACAATGTTACCTTCAAGGATTTTTTCCCAACAAAAAAAATACAATATTATTCCATAAAACTTCTTCTTGATTTATAAATGATAAACAACCCCCATACTTTTAATTAGTGTTCTTATTTTCTTTTATTTTATTTTCAAAATACCTTTAATATGTTGTTAAATTTACTTCCTCCTTTGAGAGACGGCCTTGGCCAGCCACTCTGTTGCACCTAAGTACCCAACAATCACATATCATTTGAAAGCACCCACGACAACACCTTTCAGTGACTCAAAATAAAAAACTGACACAACTCTTTCAAAGGTGCACCATCACTTGAGCATTTGAGAACACATCTTAGGGAGTGAACCCTCCAATTCCAGAACTGATACTTCAAGATATTCTTATAAGGCGAGTACTCTCAGAGCATGTACAAAACTATCCTAAAGTGTCTCACATACACAAATATCAATGATGAGCACACTAGGATATCGCTAAACAAGACTACCTAGAAACATCCCAACAAAGGTTAAGGGTCTAGTACATTAGTCTCACAACACCACTAGGGTGTCCAATGATCAAAATTTATCATCATTAACCCAATAAAAACTTCACTCAAACCTGGGTCTAGTCATAACCTGACTTGAGGCTAGACATCAAGAACCATCATACTCCCAACATTTGATAAAGGAAGTCATTGATTCTCAAGTGTGGGTACTCTTCCCCGATAGTCACATGATCCAAGAAACTTCATCCATATCTAGACACAAGAAACCCCTCCTCTTCCTAGGAAAACATAACATGGATGAACAAGTGAAAAAACTAGGTCTTACAAACCCTCACAACACCTATGACTATAACACAACTCACAAAACCCTGTAAAATCATTTTGACTCAAAGTTCAGGGAAAAAGGGTTCCACTAGTGTCACTAGGACTTGAACAAGGGATACACTTAGGAATAAGTGGACCATGACTCTATGAAAAATACAACCAAGGTGTAGTAGTAACCAATCACACCCTAATCCACACTCAATCCTTCAGTATAGAAACCTCTTATGCATGAAGCTCATACCTTCCCATTTTTCCACCTATCCAATCCAATCAAAGCTACACCGACACCTCAACACACCAACCCACCATGAACACACAAGTTAAAGGAACTCATCCACTACACCTCAATGCTATCTGATTTGGGTAGTACTAACTCACCCAAATGGTTTTGTTTTTCATAAAAAGAACATTTCTCAGTGGGGGAATCATCCCTATTTCCTATGATTCTGAATCCAGGACAACAACACCCTCACAATACTCAACCAATGCCCCGTTTCACCCAAAACAAGTATAAAGGAATAAGTGGCAAGGAAAAGGTATCTCACACACATATATAACAATACTACAACATAAGTAGAAAGGATACTAATCATACCTTCAACCTCTCCTGGAGCCTAGGGGTTAAAAACCTCCAACACTTGCAACTACCCATGTGAATTTCCCCTAGATCCCTAAACCCAACCTAGATCACTTAGGGGTAGTAGTGGTGGTGGGAATGGAACAAAGATCCAACTACCTCCTACTACTTCTATGATATGTTCGATGCCCTATGGATCCCCTCATTAAAACTGTTACCCCTCACTTGGTAGTTGATAAACCAGCACTTTTACAGAATCTTGATGAGTAGGAAACTCCTACATGAGATGTCTATACCCCTCACAAGAATAAAAACAACTCAATACCAAAGGAACTATATCTCCCCGATTCATCCTTGAATAAAAGTGCCTCCTGTGTTACATGCCTGCTATCTATGGGTCCTGCTCAACCTAGACCCCGAGATAACCCTAACTTGAAATATCTTGATGCATGCTCAATCCCTACATATCATTGTCCAACACCAAAAAATTCATCCATGTCTTAGTCTAACATGTCACATCCACCTAAACCCTTAAGGGTGGATCTATGCATTGCTTAATGGGTGGAAGATATACCATCTATCCACTCAGAAGAAAACCCACCTTGTGACTAAGCCCCTACATGGAAACCTCATCACTCATCTGGTCATACCTTCAAATGTTTGTGAAAACCCTGAAGGATTTCATCATGGAAATATCTTGAAAGAAGACAAGATGTTCCATGGACTAAAAGTATATATAGGTATTTGACTCAAGAAGAACATAGAAACCACAACCTAGTCCTATATGATGAATGTACAAAAGTTTTCCCTAAAACCAGTGTCTAAATGTTCTGAATCAATAAGTAGGTTAACAGAGTCCTAGTGAATAGATACACTAGCTGCTGCAACACCATTGAGTCCCTGTCCTGAAATCCTAACTCAAAAGACTTTAACACTATTTCCCTAAATCTTAAACCAAGCTCAAAGATAGAAAACCTATATACTATAGTCCTAAAGTGGAACATGCTTTGATACCACTCTATAATGACCTAATCCATTCAGGACCTCCTAGTCGGTAGAAGGTCGAGACACCACTACCCTAAACTTTCCTTTAATAGGATAGGGTTTGGAGACTAGAGTTGAGCATGAATATCACACACATGGGAGGCATTAGTCAATGGTACCTTCACATATGCTTCCACATCCATCTCTATGAAAAAATGTATAGATAAAAATAAAACTTAAACAAAAATGTAAGAATACATCTATTTACCACAAAAGAGTATGCAAAAAGTACTAAAAATTGATAAAAATGAAAAAATACAATCACACCAAAAGAAATGTACAAAAATTCAAACCTACTCAGAAGAAGGGGACTACTATAAAATGTATGAATGTAACCCTCCTCGGTCTGTCTATCCCAAAATCATGCTCCACCTGCTCTTAGACCCCCTGAGACAGAGCTATAATACCAATGGTCTGTACAAGACACAACATGTATGGGAAGAGACCATGCATGGGTGAGTATAAAAATACCTAGTAGGCACCCCAAAAAAACAAAACAAAAGGGAGTAATTGATATGCATCAGTTAAATTGACCAAAATACAGAGGATAAAACCCAAGAGAGAGAGAGATATGACTCTATCTCAACCACTACTCATCTATACAAAGATAGTGAGATCACTACCACCTGGTATGTTAACCAAGATGACACATACCACAAGGATTCCTAGAATATCATAGATTTACTCACAATAGACTCTATGTATCATGGTCCAAAACTATAAATCCAACCATAACCACCAACTTGAGGATCCAACATATCTCTATTCTAGGGTTACACACTCCATGATCCTATCCATCCTAGATAGCACACAACCAAGAGATGTTACACATCAGGAATCTCAAAGCTGATGTCACATCCCTACCATCATAGATGGAACCTATCCAAGAGAACAAACTCATTAGGTATGAATAAACTGATGATACAACCCTTCCATCTATGGTGGAAACTATCTGAGAGGTAATTCTCATTGGACATCACCATAGAGAAAGTTGCCTAGTGATCCAATAAATCTATAAACACAAATGGGGGATCACTCCCAGTACCTCTAGGGGGCACTAAAAACCCTAATAGGAAAATGGAACACAGAAAATGGTATCACACCATAACCCAAATATGAAATAAATCACTAAGAAGAGGATCAATTACCCATAGTTTTGGTCACAAAAATTACAAAAACTCCACCTAGGAAAAAATATCATGGTAGAATGTCGAAGGAAACTAAAGGGTTTCATCTAATATACACACTCCATCAGACTAATACTATTTTGGAACGATTAGAACTTGATACATGGATAGGGGTTTAGTCCCCAAGGATTATTGGGGGTTCCATACGCTACTAGAAACATCCTCCTGGGTAGAGGATTTATCCCCATGTAAATATTGGTCATGATGATACCATAAACCCTACCAAGGGAAACATAAAAGGATGTGTGGATCTATCCCAGCCACTCAGAGAGATACATTCTCTAAGACTTTGAGAATATAAAGTAGATTGAGAAAAATCATTATATAATATGGGAACACACCCACAATGCAAAATCCTGTGGTAGACAAAGAGGGATTATGATCCTATGATGAGGATATGATGCCACACTAAACCCTCAAAGGTATATACCAAGGGAACTCACCCAAACACTGATAGTCTATATGTTTTTAACTGAATAAACCCATAACATCACCCCATTTCATATCTCAAAATCCAAAACCTTGGCCACCATTGCATCCTTTGTGAAAAACTACTCAGGATAGGATACCTGTGGGCCTCCATCTGAGTCTAGAAAAAGGATATGTGTGAGTAAGAAAGATCTCAAAGGGACATACATGGATTGTACCCACAATACATGAATTATATCATGACACCAACCCATATCCACGTCCCCTCATGGTACTCAACATGTTTAAAGTTAAATATATAGTGTGTACCCCATTTCACATGATGTGTGACCTCAACCGATCTTCTGGGTGTGTCTTTTCCCATATATGACCGATTGGCCATGTAACCACACATGGATTGTACCCTTAGTATATGGATTGTTCTCCTTTACTAGTACCAAGATCATTTTCTTTGTCCATTCATATATAACACAACTCATGCCCATTTCTTCTGGTCATGTGCCTCCACATGGCCATTTCCCTTGACATGGTATGGATGGCCATGTGCCTTGGCCACATGACTTGGGATCACTATATTGTGTGCACCCTCAGTACATAGTGTGTAGTCATAAAAATATCATATTCCATGAACAATACTAACACAGGGCATGTTCCATTTAACTACATTCCTTGTGATCAAAAATTCTAATGGGAATTTTCTCTAAGCCACACAAAACCCCCGATTTTTACCTGAAAACCACAGATCGACCCCCACGGGGTTACTAGTAGCCATATAAGGTATATAAAACCTTAAAAAACTACATAAAATGGTATTGTGATGTAGATATTATAAATATATATACCTTATGGAGAAATGATGAATTTTCAGGTCCAAAAAAATGCTCGAAACATGTTTCTCCTCAATCTGGTCATGATCAGTGTCAAAAATGGGGCTCGACGGTACCTCCTTGCCTCTCCATGGCCTTGGTTCACCCATCACACAGGTGGGGGGGGGGGGGGGGGGGTTCCTCCCTCTCTTCTATGCACATGATAACCCAATGGGGAGGGGTTTATTAGTTAAATTTTCATTAAACTAATAAACTTTCATTTAACACCCCATTAATGATCTCCCTCTACTTGGTACCCAATGCTGAAAAATTTTATATTGTTCCTAGGTAAAAACTTTATTATAAACTCAAAAAAATATTATATTTGTAATCCATGTTTCTTCTCATGAAGTATCTCATGTTTCCTAAAAAACTATGTGCAGGTGATAAAATATATTTAATATTTTTCATATCACCGCACTGATGCTCTCTGGTCCCCAAAATACCATGAAGACTCAACAAATGAATTTGCAAATATTCCTAGAAATATTCCAAAGTCTTACATCTAAAGAACCTGAGTCACTATAGAATATTTTATGATAGTTGTGGAAAAGTCATATAGTATTGATAATTATTGAATGGTAATGGATATTAAATGATTTAACCCATGGGGTTGGGATTTTTATGGTTGAATTGAGATGATTGGTTGGTAATTATGTAATATGAAATGTTTAATAGAAATAATTAATTATTTATCTTATGTGTTTATAGTTTATCTAGTCTTTATTGGTGGTAGTTGGTGTCTTGAGAGATGATAACTATAGTTGAGGTTAAGGCTAGGTAGTTTCCCTTAGTACGATCTATGAGTTATACCTATATTCCTTACATTATGTGATTTCATATGCTACCCCACCCATGTCAGTAAGATAATTAACACCCAATGGACTATGGGGTGTGTTTTCTCTAACATATAAGTAGGGGAGGGTGGATGACTAACTACCCCTCTCCCCATTTCTCTTCTCTAAGACTAGTATTATGTGTTGGTATGCACAGGGGTTACCTTGTTGTGTATGTGTGTAGAGGGATGTAATAGATTATAGTTATTTCAAACACTTGTATCACTAGATATACTATCCTAAGGGATATTATAGGTATACTATGTTCGATATGTAATGGATTGAGGTATAATACATGGTGTATGGGCTTTGGTGGATTCAAAAAACTAATCAATTACTATATAGAGGTAGTGATGGTGATGAGATTATTTAATGCACCAGATTCATATTATTATGTTGTTTCTTTTAATGCATGTGACTTATTTATGAGAGATGACCCATGATGTGTGACATTAGGGAGAGTGCAATAAACTAGCAGGGAAGTGGTAGCAGGGTACCTTAAATTTTATACTTATATTAGATATTGTATTATCACATGTATGTTATACTTAGTGAGAGAATCATGGTGAGAATAAAAACCAAGCATACTTGATTAGGTGATGAGTTAGTTTCATTGGTTATTCACTATGATTTAGTATGATTTCTTCACATTTTGACAAGAGTTTTTAGGAAGAATCCTACTAAGTATACCTGTTATGCTCACCCCTGTCTATATAAACTAATTTTCAAGTTGGTAGTAAATGGCTGGTGATTAAGATGGGAATTACTAGCTTATGGAGTTGTTCAGGAGCTGTTTGGGCTTTGAGGTCACTTTTGAAGATTTATTTTGGTACTTGGGGTTTCATTTGGAAGTTTTTTATATTTTTATGACATTAATTGAATGTATCAGGATCATTTATTTATTGCGAGTCTGAGTTGTTTGATGGTATGATAGTATATCTTGTTTCTTATATTCTATTATAGGGTAATGCCTTTCATTTGTGTGTATGATATCCCCTTGGTTCTAGTCACCAACCCATGACCTATTAGAGTTGGGATCCAGGCATCATCATCTCGATTTTTTCTTTAATGGCCGAGGATAGGTACCTTGGGGGGGGTCATGATAGAGTGTTATCAAAGGTATATTAAGGGATAATGTCAATTTTGTAGGTAGATATTGGTGACAATTGCATGGTTTGGTAGCACAATAGTGTCAACTGAGCTTAATGTGCAATGTAAACAAAGGAGACCGACTAGGAAATGAGTATTTGAAGCCTTCTATGATATGATTAAAGGACTTTGAATTTTATTAATCCTACTAAGTGAAGTGAAACTGGTTATGGGGCAGAGACCTAGGAAAGGATCACAAATCATTCATGTTTTCACCTACATTTGAATTGGGTAGACATTGGGGTTAGGTTGAACCTTAATTAATTAATCATAAGTATTCCATATTCCTTGTTTAAGAGTACCTAACAATTTTTTCTTTTACAGGTATGGCTCCATGTCAACATCCCCATAAAGTTCATATTGAATATGTTTAGTAAGATGTGCCAATAAACCATCATAGGGTCTAGTTCAAAGATGAAAACACTTAGAGTAGGACACTCAAAAATTATTAGAACTGGAATCTGCATAAGTTCAAGGGATTCATTTAGATTTAGTGATATAGGACTGTTTGGAGGTGGTGGAGATAACCTTTAGTTTGATTTATGATCAGAAGGAGAATTTGGTATCTTTGGAGGTGACGATGTTGAATGGGGTAGCAAGGAAGTGGTGGTTCCTATTACCTAAGAATCATGAAGAGTTATATGTTTTTTACAAGAAGTTCCGTGATCAGTTATGATATTAGTTTGTTTCTTTGACCATAAAGGTGACCAGTTGGTAAGATTTTCTTACCCTCTGATAGGGAAGTTCCAACATGTTGGAGTTTGGGATCTATTTTAGGAACCTTCTCTGATATGCTTCGAACCTTCTTCTATATGAGGAGGGTAGGGAGAGGCATTTTAAAGAGGCTTTATATCCAAAGGTCTAGTGAAAGATCACTCCATGTATTCTACCATCATATCTCGAGGTAATGGAAATAGTAGAGGTTGTTGAGAGGATGTTGGACAAGACTAGATCATACCTAAAAGAGGGTTGTTAGGATTCTCTATATAGTAGAGTTATAGTTTAGGGTTCTCGGTTTCTATGATATAATGGTTTTTAAATAGATGGTGGTAGGTCCCACCTGTAACATCCCGACCCAAACCATCAGGTATGATCCAGAATGCTACATGACCTCATGCACGCCTCTCCATACACAAGAGGTTCCCGACCAACAATTAGGGTCTCAAGTGAAACCTTGTGGATACTATAACCTTTGTATCATGTCATATAATCGATAATAATTAATAAACCAAATAATAAAATATCTGAGTAAATGAGAAAACAGAATAATGACATACATTTAAGAGATCCCAAAGTGGTAAGACTATCTAGAGTATAAATTAGTAGCAAAATAAAGGATAAAAGTAAATAAACAAATATCTGCAGGGTACTTTGGTATCTATCCCAATCCGCTCCAGCTCCATGCTCCACCACTCAAACGTCTTCCATAAGGCCCTTTCCCTTCACCGAATCTCTGGTCACAAAATCTACAAGCGCACCGAAATTCCCGAGTAGGTTTTGAGTACAAGACTCATTAGGACACCACCAATTTGTACTTACCATATGTGCACAAAATTTATATAATAGTGTATATCATGACATAAGTAAATTCTTAGTAAACATACATGTTCCAAGTGATTGTGTTCTAACCAAGTTTCCACGAATCCCAGCCCCACCTACTTTGGATCGTTTCCAGTTCAGCTCGTTGTCAGTAAGAAATTCAAGAACACACGTACCTCCATCAAGGTCACATATCTCACACCACTCTTCTGGTGGTTGTTACAAGAACATTTTATGTCCTTTCAGGTCTATCTTTGGTCTTCTTATCCTTTTAATCTCCCATGACCCAAGTTCGTAGGAATCCATGATCATAATCGGCCAACAAGCCACTATGCTTTATCCCATACATTGGTATCCATGTCTGCCTTTAAGGATGTTAGGACTGAATCAGAATGGGTAACTGACCACTGGACCATATAACTTCCACCCTCAAGGCTCCTCTTGTGTATCTTAGTATTGGCCAATTATCCACTATGCACTCCCTTCTATAGGGGTAGCCACATCCACCATTAAGGATGTTAGGACTGGGTGAAGATGGGTGACTGACCACTGGAACACATAACTCCCACCCTCAAGGCTCCACCTCTGTATCTTAGTATCCGCCAGCTAACCACTATGATTTCCCCTTTACATGGGTAACCACATCCGCCTTTAAGGATTTTAGGACCTCGTCAGCTTGGGTGACCTCGTACACCCAACCTCAAGGCTCTACCTATGTTTCTTGGTACCTACAATGCAATTCCAAAGGCTATTCAACACACTAACGAATCCTTGAACCATCCCCACTTAAACATTATTTAGAATTATCACTATATTTGATAATTAAAAAACATTTCATTAAATATGAACAAATAAATCCCTCACCATATTCAAAAAAAATATTAAGAATAAATTTATACTCGTTGAGATGAATCCAACCGAACCGACAATATGACAATCCGATCAATATTGAAGAAGAAATTGAGGAGAGAAATTTACAAGAATAAAAATAGAATAGGAGAGAGAGAGAGAGTGAGTGGTATAAAAATAATGGTATTCTTACCCATGCCCTAAGAACCACCCTATATTAAATTTATAATACTTTTTCATCAATCAATTTAGTAACATTTATTAATTTCATCACCTATTTATTACTTTACCCTATTAATTCATTCACCAAAACATCATCATATTGGGAGTTTTGTGGACCTGTACCATGAGACCAAATTAAATATTCAACACTTATCTTGAAATGACTCCCTCAATTTTAGGATCACACTGTCTCTGATGACATGTCAATATGACACCGTACAAAGAAGTTACACAGAAAATGAGACTTTGACAACAACAACAACAACAACAACAATAATTTAATAATATTATTAATATATATTTCAAAAAAACACTATCCATGCCATGCTGGGATCTCCATGTGCGCTGCACCCATTTATAGTTTAATTTATTTAATATGATAACTTTTCATTTATTATGATATTATCAAATAAATGTGATATTAAATCCCCACATCTACAGGTAGTCATGAAGGAGGTATCGCCCCTTCATGTTTTCTGTATGCGTAAACTATCAATAGGTGCCTCTTCATTCCCATTTAATTTATTAACTCCTAATTTTAATAATATTATAACCAATAATAACAACACAACTTTATTATTATTATTATTAAAAACATTAATAATAACACACCATTAAAATATTATCTTTCAAAATTGATAATAATAATAATAACAAAAATTATTATTTTTATTATTAGTTATCTCTAATCACTATCACCATTTACATTTCAACAAAAACTATCATTAAATACTATAAATTTGAAACGCCCGTTTAATCCATGATTCAATGTAAAGTCAATCTCTAAATTCATCCATAAATGGTGTTTCATATTTTAAATGGGTCAATACTGTGTAAATTGAATGTTTGAAAAACATTTGGGGGGAAATAATTGAGTTTTCATCATAAGGTTATAGATGAGTGAAATTACATTCAAATAATTAAATAAAATGAATTATTTAACACAAAAAATTAAATAATACCTAACTCTTATTGTGCATATAATTTTTTCCATGTCTAGGGTAAACCCCCCGTTCTGGATCTAATAATGGCCTCAGATTTCTCAAACGTTGCATCGTTTGAGAGATATAAATTATTTATTATTAATTAATTAATTAAATAATTAATTAAAAACAAAAAGTTTTTTATCTCATGAGATATTTCCAAACAACCAACGTGCATAAATGTTATACCCGATTTAGGGTAAACCCCCCATTTTGGACTTAAATGTGATATTATATTTGTCATATGATGCACCATTTGTGAGATATTAATTATTTAATATTCCAAAAATTGATAAAAAAATAATTAAATATAAAAATGGCTATTTTCATGAGAGATAAATCCAAACGTCCAACACTTACAAATGTTATACCCCACCTAGGGTAAAAACATTATCCCAGACCTATTGATGGTCTTAGATTTTTCATACGACATTCCATTTGGGAGATATTTAATTATTTTCAATAAAATAATATAGTAAATATTATTTAAGAAATTTTCCTCATAAGGAATCCAAACATATGAAAAATTATAATGTTATTCACCTCATAGGATAAACACTACATTTTAAACCCAACAATGATCTCATATTTCTCATACGATGCACCATTTTGGAGTTATTAAATTATTTTTAATAAATTTCATGCCCTTAAAATAATATATTTAATATTTTTATTTAGTCTTCACCAAAGCTTTTAAAGCCTAATAATCCCACACTAACTTGGTGTCTGAATCCAAAAATATTCCATTGAATATTTCAAAGTGTTAACTAGGCCTTCTCTCTTATACATGTCCTTTAACACATTATTAAGTTATTTCATTGACAAATCATTTTTTCCCACTTAGGGCATTAATAATTTATCACAATATGGTTTTATTATCATTGTAAAAATCGAGATATTACAATTCTCCCACTCTATAAACTTCTCATCATCTAGAAGCATCTCTAGTGTTCTTGATCAATTGACTCAGACTACTAAGCTCGAACGTCAGACTCATGTTTTCACATTTTTTCATGGATATGTCCCCTGAAACTAGACTAGTAGAATCATTTTCCCTAGAGTGGTTTCTTACTTATATTTATAATCCACACCGGACATTCATCATAAAACGAAATTGGTTCCAACACAACGTCATTGAAATCTTTAATATGAATATGATTAGACATGTACCTCTAAAGATGAGAAACATGGAACACATCCTACATACCTCGATAGTGAGAAGGGAGGTCCAGATGATACACTACTGCCCCTATCCACTGAGTGAGTCCCTCATCAGTCTCTCACTAAAATAAGAACTGACTATCGTTATATCATATACTAGGTTTTTATGTCATCGTTCAATGACTTATAAGAGGAAGGGAAGTTAGGGAAACAAAACTTTTTTGTTAAGTCAAGTTTAGAAATGGATCCCAGTTATAAGGAAAATAACAGCATTAAAACAATGAAGAAGATCAAATACATGATCTAGTATGTACCTAGTACAATAACAAGTTCATTATCACCATATTTTGGTACTAGATCCATAGTATAGATATGGTATGCCTCATTTCCATGATCTTATTCACGACTTTCCTAAGTCATCATAATCAGTGGAGTCTGTATCCTCCATTGGGTTTATCCACTCCCAGCCTGTCCTGACCTCCTAGAACACCTATAGGAAACCTTTGAGAAAAAATATTAAAGATGGTCAGCCTTTCCACATAGGTGGTAGTCCACTGTTGGCTTCTAAAAAGTGCTTCTATAATACCCTCATATCCCACAATTGTATCACATATATGAAGAAGTCCTATTTTGACCTGATTTTCTATCACTCCACTACTATTGTTATGCCTTTATATTGATACTATCTGTAGGTACTCATATAGTAGTAAGAGAAAACTCATTCACTGGACCACCGTGAGTTAGAAGTAAGAATGCTGCCTCATCCTCCTACAACCCCTACTCAAAGGTTAGAGACTTGCGAAGTACCTGAGAGTATGTCATTAGTTCAAAGCCCCTAACCATATATCTAAGATCTGGTCATAGACATATCTCAAAATTCCAAGTTTTCCATGCCTCATTCTGAGCTAACAAATGAGTAAATAGAAGAATCTTCTTAAAATGTGAAGAGTAAGAAGATACAATCATATAACCTTTCCATAATTCCATAAAATCCTAGGCATAGTCCAACTTCATCATGTTAGGGAAGTAATATTCTAGAAATAGCTTCTTAAAGATCATATATGTAAGACCTTCTCATATCCCAGCTTGATTCATAGTATTCCACCATCTCCTAGAGGGTCCTTGGAACATAAAGGTTTCTAGAATTAGTCTCCCTTCCTCAAAGGTCTGAACTAGCTAAAAAATGACCTCGATATAGTCTAGACAATCCTCTGCATCTTGTGGGACACTAATAACCTGGAATTTGAGAGGATGATAAAGTTGGAAATCCCTATAATGGTCGGTCCTAGTCCTCTAAATAGACCTACCCTTGATAGGAACCAATCAAAAAAGTCTTGATTGAACAGGCTCTACGTATTGGATTACCTGTGCTGGTAGATGATCATGCTGGGGTATATCCTCCTTCACCACAAGTGGTAGCATGGTATAATCCCAAGTTTCCACAGCTGGTGGTTCCATTAAACATCTCTGGGGATGCATCTCTAAAAAAAGGAGAATTAAGAATACAACAAGTTGTAATAGTCTATGGGATCAAACAAGGTTTTCCTAGGAGTATACCCTTAACCCAAGGTATACCCCTCCTAACACTAACCCATGTTTTCATGCCTGAAAGTTAGTCACATTAATCATATATATACCAACACAACAACATGCTCTGTTCAACTAATTAATTCCAAAAAGGATATATCACACAACATGGAAACAGAAATATATCATACAGTGAAACTATCCTGAACAGATAGAATAAATCAAGGAATTTAATTAATGAACTACTATGTAGCACAATAAAAATTATATATATGGAATTTGAACCTATGTTCCTTGTCATGATGCATGAATATATGCAAAATCACATAAATCATATATAACATCATGTGTGTCACTAAAGGTGAATCAATATTAACAATAGAAGATAAATTCCCCACTTTATGGAAACTTGGAGGTCTATTATTTAGTAATGGCCAGGCGCTGTCATAGTTCCCTTGACCGAGTCCCAATTTCCTATCTCTTATCTAACCTATCCCAACCCAACATAAGAGAAGAAACAAGTTAGTGGGTACTGATCCTCTGATTCAATTTTGTAATATCCTGACCTGAACTACTAGGTACAAGAAAGATTGCTACATGACCTCATGCGCACCTCCCCATACGTAAGAGGTTTCTGACCAGCATCAAGGGTCTCAAGTGAAACCTTGGGGAGACTATACCCTTTGTATCATGTCATAGGATTGATAATAATGAATAAACCAAATAATAAACAATCAAAGTAAATGGGGAAAAAATAATGACATACATATAAGATCTCCCAAAGTTGTAAGCCTATCTTGAGTATAAATCAATAGAAAAATAAAAGATAAAATTAAACAAAACAACTATCTGCAGAGTACTCCTGTAACGTCCCATGTTTTGAACCGAACGAAAAAGTGAAGGAAATTTAAATTTCTATTAGCTGGGTAGGCTGGTTTTAAAACCAAGAATCAGAACCTTTTTCTTTATGATAATTTTCACTACGATGTGTCTTTTAAAGAAATTCAATTAAATTAATTAGATTAAAATTAAAATGTAAATAAATTAAATGAAGGGTAATAGCCTTTTTTATCACTTTGAAATATTCTATGAAATATTTTCAGAGTTAGGCACTGAGTCAACATAGGATTTCGAGGCCTTTAGGCCCATGACATTGATAGAATAAAATTAATAAATATATTTATTCATATGCATGTGTGTTTTTTTTTAAAAATGAAATAACTCTCAAACGGTGCGTCATATGAGAAATATGAGACCACATTTAGGCCTAGAACACCGTGTTTACCCTAAGTAGGGTATAACTTTGATACAAGTTGGGTGTTTGACAACCTCACACATGATAATACCCTATTTATTTTTAATTAATTTATTATTCTATTTTTTATATAATAAATGATTATTTTATCATAAATGGTGCGTTGTATGAGAAATCCAAGACCACTGATAGTTCCAAGATGTGGGGTTTACCTTAGGTAAGGTATAACTTTTGTGACATAGACAATTTGTCAGATCACACCCGAAGATAATTTAATTAGGTTATACATATTTGTTTTGGGAAGTTAGAAATAATAATAATAATTTTATTATTAATATTATTATTTCCATTGAAGACAAAAAAATGAAAATGTACTTCCACAATTAATAAATTATGCCGCGGTGTAAATAATAACTGGACAATGTAATAAATGTGATATTATTAATTGTTCCAATTAAATACAAATACACAATCAATACTAATTTAACAACTATTATCCCTTTTTTAATGGTTGTTGTTTTCAAATTGTTAATGGTGTCATTGATGAGTTGTATTAAATAATAATAATTTTAATTATTGTTATTATTATTAGTTTGGGATAAAAAAATTGATATATATATATATAATGTATATATATATGGGGATTAAATATATATATGTAGGTATATATATATGTGCGGGTGTATATATATGCTTATACAGATGTGTGTCTGTATGTCTATATATATATATATATTTAAAACATGTATATATATATATATGGGTGAATATTTATTGTTGGGTAATAAAAAATATTATTAATTGCCCACATAAATACCTGTAACATCTCAGATTAAACCAAAGTGCGGAACATTTAAATTTTTAGTCCAAATTCTTAAAGTGACCCAGGGCACGTGTCTGCACACTTTATTGCAGGTCATGAGAAAATTTTAAAATTAATTAAATAATTTCTCGAGATTTATGTAAAATTCTTATGTCACGCCTAGCACTGCGTTTGGGATAAAAATATTTGGAAAGGTTAAAAATGATTATAAATTTTTTTAAGGAATTTAAATAAAATTAAAGGAGGATAAAAATAAATAATAAAATAAAAATGGTTGGAGAAATATTAAAAAAAATTAAAATGGGGTAAAATCATTTTAATTAATTTTTTCTAATTCCCCACCATTTTTTTAATATTTTATTTCATTTTTTCCTTTTTTATTAATTTTACTTTTTTACTTTTCTTTTTTTCCTTTCCTTTTATTTATTTCTTTTTTTTCTATCCTCCTCTCCTCCCTTTCCCTACGTGTCACCCCTATAGTGACCCCCTAGGTGGTGTGCCTCCTCCCTCCCCTCTCCTTCGGAAGTCCACTGCATTCCCATTTCTCCTCTGTTTTCGATGTAGTCTTGTGCATTATGAAGCTCCTGATAAGGCTAACCTCACACACCAAGAATCATTCAATCTCATTCTAAATCCATTGCACAATATATCATATAAGGATTTTACCCAAAATTTGGGATTTTTTAAAATTTTCTGATTTCTTCTGTTTTAGGTCAAATCAAAGATTTCTACGGAGCGTAGGATCCTATATAAGTACAAGGCAATGAATTTACTCACTTTCCCCTCTTTTCATTCCATAATTTAAATCACACATTGTGCCGCTCGTCGGTGCCTACCAACGATGTTTAATTTTACCTATTCTAAATTAAATAAATGGATTGCTTGATCATTTAACTCTTGTTTGAGATAATCTAACTGATTAAAATTATTTCAACATCATTGGATTCCCCTTTTGATATTCTATCATTCTTGGTCTATTTTCTGTTAGCCTTGAATTAATTTAATTAATTAATTTCATATGTTGTGTGAATCCTGTTGTTGAGTTTTAATTAAAATAAATTATTTAGGATAATTATGAACCATGAACCTTGGGTCTTGTTTGTTAAATTATGCCTAATGATTTTATTCCTTGTTAAGTTATTATTTTTCTGTGCTGTTATAAAAGTGATATGCACATTTTTTCTATATTCACTGATAAATTGTCTTGGTTATAACCACTTGACTAGAATGATCATTAGTGTTTGGCTTTGAATTGGTCATATTTTTTTTTCAATTATAACTACATATCCTGTGATATCTTCTTCCTTGAAAATGAATTAAATTCAGGGCAGTGAGACAATATGTGTTCCATATTAAGGAATACATAAGGACTCTCCATTCATGTCTGATTACACATTATGCCAGGGACACGATGTCTTAGGATTTTCTAGAAGAGGGTTTCCTTGGGTATCTAAAATACCCATGAGTGATATTGGTTACCAAAGAGACATTCAAGGATGGATCTATTGGAAAAGTGGCTATGCTGCCTCGGGTGATACATGACACCTTCTATGCGATACCAGGATGGACTCATGATAAATCTATGCCTCGAGCGATACTTGGTCTTTCGAATGATTTCCTTGTATGATCTCAATGGTATTGGATTAATTGAAGGATATACCGTAGCGATACCTTCGGGATGAGCTCAGACTCTAACTCTACGACTTGAACATAATAATAACAATAATGCATGGAGAGTTTTTATTTATGTAGCCTTTGTTTCCTTTATAGATTGTGACACCTTTTCTGGTGCTTGAAGCACACTTTGTTGACACTTAAACTAGACCCTAAGCTAAAGCACAATCTTGGGATATTGTTCCTTTTTGTCTGCCTTTTTATTTATGTCCTTTTTGTATATATATATTCACCCTGCTTATTACATGTACCTTGTTCAGATTCCCAGCTTGAGTCGAAACAGGTGATATGGGACGGGTGCCATTGAGGACCCAGAACAAGATATATTTATTTTATTATGTTTCATTTGATTGCTTACTTTTATCATATGTTGGCACACAACTATTGTCTACAACACAAAATGAGAAGGTTTAGACACCGTGGGTGTCATCCTACTGAGATTTTATCTCACCCCATACTCGGGAATTGTTTGGTACCTGAGTAGACTTTATGTTCGCAGGTAGGGATAGTGGGAATAATGCTGCTTCTAGTTCTTGAGTGTGGATTTCTACTTAGGATGAATCTTGGGAGAATAGGAACAATATTCTGCTCGTGATTCAGTTGTTTCACTTCGTGTCATTTTTATTACAGATTTGATTGCATGCTTGTATTATTGTTTTTCGTACTCTCATTTTAGCACAAAAATCATTGTGTATCTACTTTATTTATTATCTTATGCACTTATTATATATTTAGTTTGGATTTTTTATTTGGTTCTACTATAGTTTGGTTATTTATATGCTTCCATTATTTATTATAAACTAGTTTTCTTCTACTGTATATTAATTATTACCTATGAGGGCATAGTCTTCCCTGCAGAACATTAAAAAGGCCTTCACTGCTAGTTAGTAGCCTCTGGAATTCAGGAATACATTCTTGAGGTCATGTGACCCACCAGTCTGGCCACTGTCTTAGAGGTGAGTTAGGTTGGGACGTTACAAAGTGGTATTAGAGGTGGTTTATTTTTCCTCTGTCTTACTATTTTGGGTTGGTAGACATGAGACTAGAAATGTGTCGGTGCTTGGTTAATAGTTGTGCCTGGGACTAATCACCCCACATATGTGAAATAACCAAGTGGCCAGGGATGAGAATTAATGTTCATGATTTTCGATATTATAATTGATATGATTTTACATCTAGTGATTGGTGTAATTTCCATTGCTTATGAATTTATGGAGTTTATGGTGTTTTACCCTTGTCCTGTTAAGGAAAGGATGAAGCATTACATGCATCATAATAGGCACATGGGGATTCACATTCCTTGAATATTTCTATGCCATGTAGTTGCATTTTAGGCCGCCTGTTGATATGATTGAGTGCATTTAATTCCATCCCATGCGTTGTATTTATTTAGCATGCCTGTTAGATTTCATGGTTCGGTGATATATTTAGCATGCTATCATATTTCCATGCTTCCTTTTTACTAGCATGTTTTCCTTGTATCATGCTTCTATTCTTATTAGAAAACCTCTACGATTAAAATTTCATTCTTCTGCAATTTTAACATGTTTCTCTCTATTATCTTCTTATAATGACATGCTTGCTTGTTTGATATGTAATTGGTTTCTTTTACTAAAATTTATTTGTTGAAATTAAATGGGAGTGAAATGCCACATGTAAAGTGTATGGGAGATTTATAGATTGGTAGATGGATGGCCATATGACTGTATTGTTGAACGTGTGCATTTTGTAATATGAAATGGTTTAAAATGTAAAGGGCTTTGAAATAGTACATGTAGTGGTGTCCTCTATTTAAGACCCTCATGTAAGAGTAGATAAAGATTCATTGAGTTTCCTTAGAATGGAAGCATGTGTGTTTTCCGTAGGTGCTCTTTCTTTTAGAAATCACTAAGATGATCAACTTTTGAGCCTAATAACTTCTTTTAAGCATGACCCGATGTTAGGTTTGACATTGGTTCTTCGTAAGGGGCTAGCCCATGGTAGGTAGAACAGTTAGGACTTAAAATCCTGGATAATTCCATGATTTTTCTGAATTTTTGGTTTAGTTCACATGCCATTGTACCTAGTAGGACTTTAGATTTCTAAATGACCCCTTGTTCAGACAGGTAGCCATAATATCCTTGAATTTTGTTTCAGACTTGATCATTGAGTAATGATAATATTCAGTAGGTTAGACATTCCTCAAGCATGGTTAGTTGCTTCATAGGTTGTTCGAACCTCTATTCTCCAAAATGATGGATGACTCAGTACGTCGTCATCCGAGTTAAAGTTATCTTGATTTTTTATCACCACAAGGTAGTATGAATTCACATATACTATGCCCATCGAGTGATTAACATTGTTACAAAATGAACGAGTTCAATATAATCATCAAGCCTTGCACTGATAAATACATTTCAGGTCATCTCTGTAGAAGAGTGAATTGTGTGTTAAATAAATCAACTATTTCACAATGCTCATAATGACTTCCCAAGACTTAGATGTTTTCACACACCGGTCGTTTTGGTTGGTTTTTTATGCCCTTTTTTTTTATTTTTTCCTTATTGTAATCTTCTAATCCTCTTAGTGTATTATTCCTTAAGTGGAGTGAATGTCCCCTATCTTGCCTTCGACCTTGATGCACTAAGAGAGCATTTATCTTATGCCACTCTAAAGATTTAAAATTTTTTGGGCTTGTTTAGGGTGGTTTTCTCAGTGTTACATGTTGACATGTGGTTCTTATCAAGGCTTTGGATATTATTAAATGACCCTTATATTTCCATGTAGGAATTCCTTGAATGAACTCTTGCAAACAAGCCATTTCTTTTGACTTTACTATCAGGCTGATGCCACTCTAGGATCGGTCAATGTTATGATATGGGCATCTTTTTCTTATACCAATGTCTCACTCATAAACATAGAGTATATACTACCTTGACTTTGTTCCTTTCACTCCTATTGTTCCAATCCAAGGTTACCCCAGACTTGTTTTCAGGCTCGGTGATGCCTAAATCAAGGAAAGTCACCAGAAGTCAGGTATGAACTTCGATGGACATGTTTGTGGTAAATTTGAGATACCTTTGAATAAGACATCATAGTTTAGTCTGTAAAACATCAGCTGTCTAAGTTAGGCATCTTTTGAAATAGTCATTTTAATTGACTCGACTAGTTATCTCTCTTATTCAATAAAGATGTTAGTAAAGGACCTTTTTATGGCACGTCATTAGGTGAGGCGAGTGTAGTTTGGGTTGGCCATGGATTTTCATGAAAAGATGGCTTGACTTGGTTTTTTACATCAATGGGAATCAACCATTTTATCTATTTCTAAAATCATGAAATAAGCATTGGAAGAATTCTCAAGGGCGTGTTTAGTAGACAATTTTGATGGTGGATGTTGCTGTGACTTAGAATTTTCCCCATTCTAATGTTAAATACTAAGGTGGGAAGTAAATTTGAACATATTTTTAATGAGGCAATTAAATGATCGTTTCTCTAGCTAAACGAGTTTGGATAAGTATTGTCTCAGTGTTTCAGTTGGAAAATGAGCATTGGCTCACATCTTATTGGCTTAGGCGCCACTTTCCTAACAAATGTTTGAATGTACATTGGGTGTTTGGAGAATCAACACGGCCTTTTGTATGAGACTTCATGACCATGTTGATCAAGTGAAAGTTATGTTGTTCCTGAAATCTTCTCGGGGATGAGAATTTCTAATATGGGAAGGTTGTAACATCCCGTGTTTTGAACCAAACAAAAAAGTGAAGGAAATTTAATTTTTCTGTTAGTTAGGTATGCTGGTTTTAAAACCAAGCATTAGAACCTTTTTCTTTCTGATAGTTGACACTACAATGTGTCTTTTAAAGAAATTGAATTAAAATAATTAGATTAAAATTAAAATGGAAATAAATTAAATGAAGGGTAAAAATCTTATTTAGCACTTTGAAATATTCTATGAAATATTTTCAAAGTTAGACGCTGAGTTAGTGCGAGATTACGAGGCCTATAGACCCACGACATTGATAGAATAACAATATTAAATATATTTATTCATATGTGTGTGTTTTCTTCTTCAAAAAAATGAAATAACTCTCAAATGGCGCGTTATATGAGAAATATGAGACCACCGTTAGATCCGGAATGCCATCTTTACCATAGGTAGGGTATAACTTTGATACACGTTGAGTGTTTGACAACCTCAAACGTGATAATACCCTCTTTATTTTTAATTAATTTATTATTCATTTTTTTATATAATAAATAATTATTTTCTCACAAATGGTGTGTTGTATGAGAAATTCGAGAATACTGATAGTTCCGAGACGTGGGGTTTATCTTAGGTAGGGTATAATTTTTGCAAGTGGGACATTTTGTGAGATCACACTCGAAGACAATTTAATTAGGTTATAAATATTTTTTTTGTTGGGAAGTTAGAAATAATAATAATAATTTTATTATTAATATTATTATTTGTGTTGAAGACAAAAAAATGAAAATGTACTTCCACAATTAATAAATTATGTTGCGGTGTAAATAATAATTGGACAATGTAATAAATGTGATATTATTAATTGTTCCAATAAAATACAAATGCACAATAAATATTAATTTAATAACCATTATCCCTTTTTTCAATAGTTGTTTTTAAATTACTAATGGTGTCATTGATGAGTTGTATTAAATAATAATAATTTCAATTATTGTTATTATTATTAGTTTGGGACAAAAACATTGATGTATATATATGTGATGTATATATATATATATGGGGATTAAATTTACATGTAGGTATATATATATACGTGGAGGTGTATATATATGCTTATACAGATGTGTGTATGTCTATATATATATATATAACATGTATATAGATATGAGTGAATATTTATTGTTAGGTTAGATAAAATATTATTAATTGTGCACATAAAGGCTTGTAACACCTCAACTTAAACCAAAGTGTGGACCGTTTAAAATTTTAGGCCAAATTCTTAAAGCGACCCAGGATGCGCACTTGCGCACCCTGTTGTGGGTCATAGACAGCTTTTAAAATTAATTAAATAATTTCTTGATCTTTATGTAAAATTCTTATATCACGCCTAGCACCACGTTCGGGCTAAAAATATTTAAAAGGATTAAAAAGGATTAAAAATAATTTTAAGTAATTTAAAATAAATTAAAGGAGGATAAAAATAAATAATAAAATAAAAATGGTTAGAGAAATATTAAATATAATTAAAATGGGGTAAAATAATTTGAATTGTTAATTTCAATTCTCCCACAATTTTATTATTATTTTATTTTATTTATATTACTTTTTTATTACATTTTCTTTTTTTATTTTCCTTTTTTCCTTTCCTTTCATTTCCTTTCTTTTCTTTTTGTTTTCTTTATTTATTTTTCTTTTTTTCTCTCCTCCTCTCCTCCCTCTACCTGTATGTCACCCCTGTAGCACCCCTAGGTGGTGCGTCTCCTACCTTACCTCTCTTTCAGAAGCCTACTATAGACTCATTTCTCATCCATTTTCAACGTTTTCTAGTGCACTAGGAAGCTCTTGGTAATGCCAACCTCACGCACAAAGAATTGTTCGATCTTGTTCTAAATCCATCGTGAAATATTTCACTGAAGGATTTTACCCGAAATTGGGATTTTTCTAAAATTGTCCGATTTCTTCCATTTTTTGTCAAATCAAAGATCTCCAAGGAGTATAGGATCTTATACAAGTATAAGGTTGGGTGTCTACTCTCTTTTCCCTCATTTTGTTTCATAGTTTAAATTTCATGTTATGCTGCTCGTCGATGCCTACCGACGATGTTTAATTTTACCAATTCTAAATTAAATAAATGGATTTCTTGACTGTTTCACCCGTGTTTGAGATAATCTAAGCTATTAAAATTATTGAAACATCATTTTATTCCCCTTTGGGTATGCCAACATTCTTGGCCTATTTTCCATTAGCCCTGAATTAATTTAATTAATTAAATTCTTATGTCGTGTGAACCCTGTTATTGAGTTTTAATTAAAACAAATTATTTAGGATAAGTGTAAACCATGAACCTTGGGCCGTGTTGGTTCAATTGTTCCTAATGATTTTATTCATTATTAAGTTATTATTCTTCTGTGCCATTATAAAGGTGATATGTGCATTTTTTCTCTATTCGCCGATAAATTATCTTGACTCTGATTGCTTTACTAGAATGATCATTAATGTTTGTCTTTGAGTTTCTCATATTTGTTTTTCAATTATAAATTCATATCCTGTGATATATGATTACATGAAAATTAATTAAATTTAGGGTGGTGAGACAATGTTCGTTTCGTATTAAATACTATACAAAGACTCCCCATTCCTGACCTGTTTCACATTACGCCAGAGACACGATGTCTTAGAATTTTCCAGAAAAGGGTTTCACTGGGTTTATAAAATACTCAAGAGCGATACTAGTTCCCAAAGGGATATTTAGGGACATACCCATTGGAAAAGTGGCTACGCCATTCCTCAGGTTATACTTGAACCCTTCTATGTGATACCGGGATGAACTCAAGATAAATCCATGTCTCGAGCAATACTTGGTTTCTAAAAAGATTTTCTTGGATGAGATAAATGGTATTGGATTAATTGAAGGATGTACCATAGAGATACCTTCAGGATGGACTCAAACTCCTACTCTACAACTTGAACATAATAATAACAACGATGTGTGGAAATTGTTTATTTATGCAGCCTTTATTTCCATTGTAGATTGTGACACCTTTCTGGTGGTTGTAGCGCACTTTGTTGACACATAAACTAGACCCCAAGCTAAAGTACACGCTTGGGGTATTTTTACTTTTTTTCCTGCCTTTTTATTTCTAGACTTTTTGTACATATATATGCACCTTTATTATTATAGGCACCTTGTTCAGATTCCTGGCGTGGGCCAAAGCAGGTGATATGGGATGGATTCCGTTGAGGACCTGAACCAAGATATATTTATTTTATTATGTTCTATTTTATTGCTTACTTTTATCACATGTTGTCACACTACTACTATATACAACACAAAATGGAATGGTTTAGACACCGTCGGTGTCAGATTATTGGGATTTTATCTCACCCCCTACTTGGGTGTTGTTTGGTACCCGAGTATACTTTATGTTCGTAGATAGGGATAATGGTAGGCATGCTACTTCTGGTTCTAGAGTGTGGATTGCTACTTATAATGGATCTTGGGGGAAGAGGAACAAGCTTTTGTTCATTATGCAGTTCTTGCACTTTGTATTATTTTTATTACAAATTTGATTTTATGATTGTCTTCCGATTTCCGTACTCTCATTTTAGCACAACCATCATTGTGTATCAGGTTTATTTATCTGATTCCTCACTTATTATATATTTAGTTGGGGTTTTTTTATTTTCTTATACTATATTTTGGTTATTCATATGCTTTTAATATTTATTATAAACTAGTTTTTGTAGAGACCCAGAGCTTGATGTACATGGAAATTACATTACTTTTGCAGAATAATTAATACATAACAAACACAGACACACAAGGACTGTAATAGTTTAGTGTCTTTGGAAACTCGGAATTTAATCTTCTAATCGTGGTGAAAGATCTTCAACTTCTCCCATAAAGATATTCCCCTTTTATTTTCTTACCTAAAACCTTTCTTTATATCTTGGGGAAAATAAAACATAAAAAGGGAGAGCTTAAATTCTCAGTAAGGGTAAGCATAGAGAACATAAAACAATCCATAAAAATTTGAATGAAAAAGCTTGAACATAAAATCTAAACATCAAAATCTTGAGAAAAGACATAAATCTTGGAAGTACGTAAGGCATTTATCATAAAGGAACATCAATCTTGATAAAATAGCATGGGAATAAATCATGTAATTGTGGAAACCATTCATCACTTGTTATGATTTCCATAGTATCCAAGGCATTGCTGCCAAGACCATCTTAGTGGACAAAGTCCCTTTCTGAATCGAGTTCACTCCTCGTTCTAGTCCTATATCACTGAACTGGATTAACTTACTATTCCAGCCATGTCTATCTCATGAGATATAAATCTTTACCCAATGCATTGGATGGAGATTTAGGTCCCACACATCTCATAATGAAATCATTCTTTCATGTGACACAAAATCATAAATCATACATCATAGCATAACCCATGTAATAGGATGGGATTATTAAACATCATTCCATCATAACATAATCCATATAAAAAAATAGATATCATTTCATCATAAGAAGAATCAAACCATGTAAATAATGGAGGAATTATACTTGAAACATAAACATATTAAATAATGTCATGTTTATATGGAAAATAGTTTTGATAAAACACTTGAAATGAATTCTTGAGGAAAATATCCTTTCTTCTTCAAAATCATTTTCTTTTCACAAAATTCCATGCAATCTTAAAAGAAAATTGTTTTGTTGAAAATAATCACAAAATCTTGTAGAGTAAGATTCATGAAAATGAGTAGTTATGAAAACTTAAAAATCCGTTCACGCCGTATAAGTTAAAAATAACATTCTCCTCGTACTTTTGTCGGAAAAGTCAAAAAGTTCCTCATATGGTAAAAAAAGGAAAGATTCCTTCCATACTATGTGGTAAAAGTCAAATAAGGGTAAAAATGACTTAAAAAATACATGGATGAAAAGTAAAAATTTTATGAAAACATTTTGAGAACATATGAACATGGATAAAAAACATAACCCTAATAAATACTTACGAATAAACAATCTCGGGTAAGAATGAGATTGGAATAATTATCCCTTACCTTAGGTCCGATATGATTTGTTCAGATTTGAACCTCCTGTATAATGATTTAAATAATGTCATTGACTTATTACAGAATCATATTCATTGTTATGATATTATATATGGTTCACTTATGACTTTATATTACCCGTTCTTTTGTAAATTCCATGTTAAAGCAACATTTTGGGTAAAATTGTTTCATTTATCGTAGGTGTTTTGACTTTTTGTTCTTGATATTATTACTTATATACTGATTTAAATAATTCCAGAATGTAAAACATGATTTATATATAATATATATTCATCATATACATATATATATGATAGATTGATAAATGGAATGAAATACATCGTTCATGAAGACGGTAGGCCGTACGTACGCATGAACGCTGTTTTCGTTTCCTTATTGAATTGAATGGAATTAAGTAGATGACATAGATATATATATACATAAATCCAGTATCATTATTATCTCATATATTTCATTATTATTCATTATATATACTTTATAATCATTCATCGATGGTTAACATGGAGAATGAATCTCATCGCGTCGTGGAGACGGTAGTCCGTACGTACGCACAAGCGATGATATCATTACCATGATCGTGGAATTGTATTGAAATTTATGTATAATATTTCAGAATCAATATCACTTTACAATAATAATATATAGTTATTTATTTACACCATCATACCCATCCAAGTAAGGTGGTGGTCGAAAACAGATTACACCACGGCGTGGAGACGGTATTCCGTACGTACGCACGCCCGGTGATTTCATTTTCCGTAGGATGGATAGAAGGTGAAATATGTTTGTTTAATATTTATAATAACATATCAATATATGAGTGATACTAATGTTATTACTTCATAATGAAACAACTAAAGAAGAAGAAGTAGAAGAAGAAATAAAGTTGAAAGAATCGGTAACGAACATTACCTCTTCTTTGAAGCGCCTCTTCTTAACCTCCTATTTGGGCACTAAATATGGTCTTTGAAGAAGACCAGAACCTCTATAATGTTTATAGGGAAGTGGATAAGAGAAATTGTCAGGGTTTGGCCGAGATTGAAGGATCAAAAGTGTGTGAAGAGAATAGGGAAGGGGTGCCCTTTTTATAAGGGAGGAGAGGGGCACCTTTGAAAAAACTTAAAATATTATTTTATTATAAAGTCATATTCAGTTTTTAATAGATCCAAATTGATTTATTTAGAATCTAAGGTGGGGATGGGTCTAAATCCTTTCAAAAAATATATTTTAGACAGGTTTGGGTCATTATATTAACCTTATCTTTTAGTTTTAACTCTTAGTTAATTAGATTGACATTTACCATGTCACTTTGTAGTTTTATATTATATAGTTAATAAACTTACCATATACATCCAAGAGACCCCCAAGTGGTCCATTAATGATAAAACTATCATGATATAAGTATCTTGGCCGAAAATTAGATTTTTAGGAATATAATAACAATTAATAATATAATATTTGTTTTAAAAACTATTTTGTTCCAATTTAGACACTATTTGGTAATTGATTTTTGTGAAAATCATAACAGCATTATTAGTTCGAAAAATGTTAATTAAATCAATAATAACATGTAATTTTAACCTATAAAATAAGTGGAATTCATAAAAAGTTTCAAATTACATTTATTTGTGTATTTATAACATCAATTCTGTTAATATTTCATTAATAAGATAATTACTGCATCATCATTGTGTCATAAATAAATTAAATTATTTAAGGTATAAAAATTATAAATAAAATACCATTATGTACTAAATCTTCTTATATTTCTAATTAATATTTATAGTCTAATTTATCTTATGTATAACCCTATATTAAAAATGATTTATTTATTAAACTTTGATTTTAACTATTTTAACCCTTCTTTAAATAAATTAATAATAAATGTCCTAATCTAATTCAAGTGGACCTAAATGGTCATATTTTATTCCTAAGGTTTTTTTGCCGAATTACACTTATCCAATAGAATTAGGACATGTGTTAGGGTAATAATAATATCATTTTTACCCTTAATTACCCTATTTACTTTTAACCATGGTAAATAAAAGTAAAAAGTTGCTATTCACCAAAAAATATTTTCATCTCATTGAACCACATTTTCGTCCTTGATATTAACCATGTCTCTTGGATTTTCTAAATCCCATGCACAGAATTGGTAAAATTAAGTTTTATGTAAGTTTTCAAAAAGCTCATAGGAGGTGGGTAAAAGACGGTGAAAAGTTTAATAAAATTTTTATATATCTAAAATTATTATAAAATGACTCCAATGAATTACATTTAACTTATATAGGTATTATGTATCAATTTTTACCTAAAATAAATTTAAATAAAATAAATAATTATTTAAATAAAATGTCAGTTTTTAAATAGTAACCGAGTGTTTTCACTATTCATCAAAAATTTAAAATTTTCAGAATAATACTAAAATTTCACCCAAGTCTAATTTCAATATTCCAAATCCAAAAATGAAGTCCATTTTGAAAAATAAAATTTCAAAAAGTGGGTATTACTATTCATAACAGCTAGTTTATATAACATATCATTGTTTAGTGAAACTCGGTATTGCGTACAACATACGCTGTCGTGGAAGGTCGCGATTGCGTGAAATGCAAGCCAAGTCAGGGATGCATGTAGCGCAAGCTCCTTTTGGTGTATCATACAACACAAGACATCAATGAAATTAAAAAGAATATTTTTCATAAAATCTCGGGGTGTTACATTCTACCCCCCTTAAAATGAATTTCACCCTCGAAATTCGTCAGGGTTATAAATGGTTTACTATTTGAAAGTTTCTTTAATAGAAACCCACATCGTAAAAAGGAATACCAAAACTTATCTTTAAAAACTAAAGTATGAAAGGTAACGGTTACCCAAATTAGCTAATCACTGGGTTTCCACGTAGGAGAACATAGGTGAAAATATGGATATGAAAGAGAAATCTAACCGTCATATTCTGATGAAGAGTGGTAGAGAACATGGCTATGAAAAAGCCAACAATCACAAATCCATAAATTTGTGATGATCTGGGGTACCATATGATTCATCGGATATAAGGGAACTTGGACAACATTTTTGGTTTTCAAGATCATTTCCCTACAGTTGAAGAATTTGAATTTGAAGAAATACTTACATTATTTTGGTAAAATCTCACCGTTGTTCGTGCCTTGAACAATTTCCACTTCATATCTTTAAGAAATGAAGTTGAATTTGTCTTTAATGATGTTTTATCAGATCATGCGATAGAATTATAGGTCATTCCATCTATCTCAAACATAAGTTAGCAAAAGTTATATACATAAGTCCATCTATGGTGAGATTAATCAGATATGGTTCCAAAATGGACTTATACTTCATCTATCATCCTGCATAATAAAATAAAACCAGTTTCTACTAACCAGGGGATTCCTGTAGGACAGTGGTAGGAAATAAAGGCCTGTCGCACTTCGGTTGTGGGTTCGATTCCCACAGCCTTGTCCGACATGACGGGTTGTCGCCCGTCCTGTAGGTTATCCTTTTTTTCTAAAAATACATTATTATAAATTTCCATCAATAATATCGAAAAAGTTCTAGCCTTAAACAATACTAACTTATGTCCAACATAATACATTCCAATCTTTAGGATTATCCAAAATACTGCTTTCCAATCTCATATTATAGTGAAAACGATTACCAGAGATTTCATATAACAAGCATGTTAATACCATCATTGATCCCCATATATCATAAGATATGTCTTGTTGGTCACATTCCAAACATTCGAAAGACTTAATCATGTATTCTCTTGAAAAATGAATACCCATTTAACCTTAGTGAAAACATGAGTGCTGTCAAAAGTGAACTCTTTCCACATACCAATATCCCAAAATCATGTATACTCAAACCATGATATCACTTAGTCCTTATAACAATCATGAGCTCATGAATACTATCAAACATATTATTTCCTCCTTATCCATTCATTATGTGCATATCATCTTCTTTCCAAAAATATCTAAATAACCTTTCATGGTTTTCAGTACCATTCTACATATACTTTCAAATACTTTAGGAAAAAACAATAGTGTAACAATCCTTAGATTTTTCTTTATTCCATAGTACCATTAAATTACCTATACAACATAACTCTTGATAAACATACAATAATTCCACTACCTTCTTAAACCATTAACCAGGCTTTAAAACTTCTTTCATCTCATATATCATTTGTAGTCTCCTCATCATCATCCACATAAATAATACCCATATGACCATGTTGATTCTCTTCATGAAATTTTCCCTTAGGGAATTGGTTTGCATAATGCCCATACATTCCACATTTAAAACATCTAATCATTGTTGATGTCGTAGCAATACCATTATCCTTATCCATGGTGTTAACTAAACCTTTTCCTTTGCACTTACTTGATTTGTGTCCTTATATTCCGCACCCAAAGAATCTTCTAGTTCCTTTGAAACATTCTCCTTGATGCCTCTTCCCTCATGATTTACATGATAGAAATTGAACTTTCCTTCTTCTATGATCATCATGAAACTCCATCTTTCTCTTATTAGATGATTCGGGAAACTTACCAAAGTTGAGATTATTGATCATATTATGAGATTGCTGATTAGGAATAATAATGATATGTGGACCTCCAGATCCATTTTCATTCGGTTTCTCATGAAGAATATCATTCCATTGTCCATTATATCCTCCATTATCGTGAATCTTCTCATTCCCAGCCATTTTCTAAAACCCATAAAGAATAGTGTGAGAGGCCAAACTCATAATCAAGGGGGATTACCTTCAATATCTAACATATTAGGTTAAATTATAAGATTTTTACCATAATTATAGGACTATAACACATACTTATACTTAACCTTAGGGAAATCCCTAGACATACCTTAGAAATATCTCTAGGGATCTCACTAAAGTTCTCGTATCCTAGTTTCCAAAGGTTGACTAAACCTTTCCTCTAATACCAACTGTAGAGACCCAGAGCTTTACATACATGGACATTACATTACTTTTTTGGAATACCTAATAAATAACAAACACAGACACACAAGGACCGTAATAGTTTAGTGTCTTTGGAAACTCGGAATTTAATCTTCTAATAGTGGTGAAAGATCTTCAAATTCTCCAATAAAGATCTTCCCCTTTTATTTTCTGACCTAAAACCTTTATTTATATCCTGGGGAAAAGAAAACATAAAAAGGGTGAGCTCAAATTCTCAGTAAGGGTAAGCATAGAGAACATAAAACAATCTATAAACATTTGAATGAAAAATCTTGAACATAAAATCTAAACATCAAAATCTTGAGCAAAGGCATAAATCTTGGAAGTACGTAAGGAATATATCATAACAGAACATCAATATTGATAAAATAGCATGGGAATAAATCATGTAATTGTGGAAACCATTCATCACTTGTTATGATTTCCATAGTAGCCAAGGCATTGCTTCCAAGACCATCTTAGTGGACAATGTCCCTTTCTGAATCGAGTTCACTCCTCGTTCCAGTCCTGTATCACTGAACCGGATTAACTTATCATTCCAGACATGTCTATATCATGAGATATAAATCTTTACCCAATGAATTTGAGGGAGATATAGGTCCCACCCATCTCATAATGAAATCATTCTTTCGTGTTCCACAAAATCATAAATCATACATCATAGCATAACCCATGTAATAGAATGAGATTCTTAAACATCATGCCATCATAACATAATCCATATAAAAAATAGATATAATTTCATCATAAGAAGAATAAAACCATGTAAATAATGGAGACATTATACTTGAAACATAAACATATTAAATAATTTCATTTTTATATGGAAACTAGTTTTGATAAAAACACTTGAAATGAATTCTTGAGGAAAATATCCTTTCTTCTTCAAAATCATTTTCTTTTCACAAAATGCCATGAAATCTTAAAATAAAATGGTTTTGTTGAAAATAATCATGAAATATTGTATAGGAAGATTCATGAAAATGAGGCGTTATGAAACCGTAAAAATCCATTCACGCCGTATAAGTTAAAAATAACATTCTCCTCGTATTTTTGTCGGAAAAGTCAAAACAGTCCTCGTATGGTAAACAAAAGAAAGATTCCTTCCATACGATGTGGGAAAAGTCAAAGAAGGGTAAAAATGACTTAAAATACATGGATGAAAATTAAACATTTATGAAAACATTTTGAGTACATATGGACATGGATAATAAACATAACCCCAGTAAATACTTACGAATAAACAATCTCGGGTAAGAATGAGATTGGAATAATTATCCCTTACCTTAGGACCGATATGATTTGTATGTATCTGAAACTCCTGTATAATGATTTAAATAATGTCATTGACTTATTAAGGAATCATATTCATTGTTATGATATCATATATGGTTCACTTATGACTTTATATTACCCGTTTTTTGTAAATTCCATGTTAAAGCAGCATTTTGGGTAAAATCGTTTCATTTATCGTACGTGTTTCAACTTGTTGTTCTTGAAATTATTACTTATATACTAATTTAAATAATTCCAGAATGTAAAACATGATTTATATATAATATATATTCATCATATACATATATATATATATGATATATTGATAAATGGAATGAAATACACTGTTCATGGAGACGGTAGGCCGTATGTACGCATGAAAACTATTTTCATTTCCTTATTGAATTGAATGGAATTAAGTGGATGACATACATATATATATACATAAATATAGTATAATTATTATTTCATATATTTCATTATTATTCATTATATATACTTTATAATCATTCATGAATGGTTAACATGGAAAATGAATCTCATCGCGTCGTGGAGACGGTAGTCCGTACGTACGCACGAGCGATGATATCATTCCCATGATCACGAAATTGTATTGAAGTGTATGTATAATATTTCATAATAAATATAACTTTACAATAATCATATATAGTTATTTATTGATACCATTATACCCATCAAAGTAAGGTGGTGGTCGAAAACAGATTACACCGCGGCGTGGAGACGGTATTCCATACGTACGCACACCCGGTGATTTATTTTTCCGTAGGATGGATAGAAAGTGAAATAGGGTTGTTTAATATTTATAATGACATATAAGTATATGAGTGATACTGATGTTATTACTTCATAATTAAACAACTAAAGAAGAAGTATAAGAAGAAATAAATTTGAAAGAATCGGTAACAGGCATTACTTCTTCTTTGAAGCGCCTCTTCTTAACCTTCTCTTTGGGCACTAAAGATGGTCTTTGAAGAAGACACGAACCTCTAGGATGTTTCTATGGAAGTGGAGAAGATAAATTTTCAGGGTTTGGCCGAGCTTGAAGGCTCAAAAGGGTGTGAAGAGAAGAGGTAAGGGGTTCCCTTTTTATAAGGGAGGAGAGGGGCACCTTTGGAAAAACTTAAAATATTATTTTATTATAAAGTCATATTCGGTTTTTAATAGCACAAAATTGATTTATTTATAAGATGAGGTGGGTATGGGTCTAAATCCTTTCAACCAATAGATTTTAGACATGTTTGGGTCATTATATTAAACTTATCTTCTAGTTTTAACTCTTAGTTAATTAGATTGACATTTACCATGTCACTTTGTAGTTTTATATTATATAGTTAACAAACTTACCATATACATCAAAGTGACCCCCAAGTGGTCCATTAATGATACAAATATCATGATATAAGTATCTTGGCTGATACTTAGATTTTTAGAAATATAATAACAATTAATAATATAATATTTGTTTTAAAAACTATTTTATGCCAATTTAGACACTATTTGGTAATTTATTTTTGTGAAAATCATAACAGCATGATTAGTTCAAAAAAATTTAATTAAATCAATACTAACATGTCATTGTAACCTATAAAATTACTTTAATTCATAAAAAGTCTCAAATTACATTTATTTGTGTATTTATAACATCAATTCTGTTAATATTTCATTAATAAAATAATTACTGCATCATCATTGTGTCATAAATAAATTAAATTATTTAATGTATAAAAATTATAAATAAAATACCATTATGTACGAAATATTCTTATCTTTCCAATGAATATTTATAGTCTAATTTATCTTATGTATAAACCTATATTAAAAATGATTTATTTATTAAACTTTGATTTTTAATATTTTAACCCTTGTTTAAATAAATTAATAATAAATGTCCTAATCTAATCCAAGTGGACTTAAAAGGTCATATTTTATTCCAAAAGTTTTTTTGGTCAAATTACACATATCCAATAGAATTAGGACATATGTTAGGGTAATAATAATATCATTTTTACCCTTAATTACCCTATTTACTTTTAACCATTGTAAATAAAAGTAAAAAGTTACTATTTAACAAAAATTATTTTCATCTCCTTGAACCACATTTTAGTCCTTGATATTAACCATGTCTCTCAGATTTTCGAAATTCCACCCACAGAAGTGGTAAAATTACGTTTTATGTAAGTTTTCAAAAAGCTCCTAGGAGGTGGGGAAAAGGCGGTGAAAAGTTCAATAAAATTTTTATATATCTAAAATTATTATAAAATGACTCTAATAAACTACATTGAACTTATATAGGTATTATGTATCAATTTTGACCTAAAAGAAATTTAAATAAAATAAATAATTATTTAAATAAAAAGTCGGTTTTTAAATAGTAACCCAGTGTTTTCACTATTCATAAAAAATTTAAAGTTTTCAGAAAAATACCAAAATTTCACCCTAGTCTAATTTCGATATTCCGAATCTAAAAATGAAGTCCATTTTTAAAAATAAAATTTTAAAAAGTGGGTATTACTATTCATAATGGCTAGTTTATATAACATATCGTTGTTTAGTGAAACTCGATATTGCATACAACATACGCTATCGTGGAAGGTCGCGATTGCATGTAATGCAAGCCAAGTCAGGGATGCGTGTAGCGCAAGATCCTTTTGGTGTAGCGTACAACAAAAGATATCAATGAAATTAAAAATAATATTTTTCAAAAAATCTTGGGGTGTTACAGTTTTCTTCTACTGTATATTAATTATTACCTTTGAGGGAATAGTCTTCCTAGAAGACACATTAAAAATGCCCTTGCTGCAATTTGGCAGCCTCTGGTATTCAGGAAGATGTGCTTGAGGTCATGTGACCCACTGGTCCAACCACAGTCTTAGAGGTGATCCGGGTTGGGTCGTTAAAACTCTGGTATCTGTCCCAGTCCACTCCAGCTCCATGCTCCACCACTCAACCTTCGGCCATAGGTCCCTTTCCCTTTTCTAGATCTCTAGTCATGAAATCTATAAGTGCACCGAAATGCATGAGTAGGGTGTGAGTACAAGACTCAGTAGTACACCACCAATGATTCCTTAGCATAAGTACAAATTATATATAACAGTGTATATCATGGCATAAGTAAATTCTCAGTAAACATACATGTTCTAAGTCATTGTTCATTGACTAAGATTCCATGAATCCCGGCCCCACCTACTTTATCTCATTGCCGGTAAGAAAGTTAAGAACACAAGTACCTCCATCAAGGTCACATAGCTCACCCACCCTTCTATTTGTTGTTACATGAACACCGTACATTATTTTGGGTCTATATTTGTTTTACTTATCCTCTTAACCACCCACGACCCAAGTTCATAGAAAGCCATGACCAGAATCCACCAACAAACCACTATGCTTTCCCCTCTATAGGGGTAGCCACATCAACCTTTAAGGACGTTAGGACTTTGTCAGAATGGTTAACCAGCCACTAGAATACATAACTCCTACCCTCAAAGCTCCCCCTGTGTATCTTAGTGTCCGCCAATTTTCCACTATGATCTCCCCTGTACTGGGGTATCCATGTGCACCATTAAGTATGTTAGGACTGCAGAAGGATGGGTAACCAGCCACCAAACCATATAAATCTCACCCTCAATGCACCACCTGTGTATATTAGTATCCGCCAGCTAGCCACTGTGATTTTCCCCCTACAGGGGTATCCACATCCGTCTTTAAGGGCATTAAAACCACATCTGGTTGGGTAACCTCATACACTGAACCTCAAGGCTCCACCTGAGTATCTTGGTACCTGAAAAACAATCCCATAGGCTACACAACACACTAACAAAACACATAATAGTAAGGAATGATAAGTCTCATGAAGATCAAATTCAGGATAATCACACATAAACAAGTACGCCCATGACTACTCACACACCCACATGAAATTCAATACAAGAATGGGTTAGTCCAACACAAACATAAAATCATGATAAAATCATATATATATGGCCCAAAATGGAAAGGAACCTCCTACCTCATAGTTTTCCAAGTATATGTTGAGGTTTTCAAAGGTTATCGTCACATGAACCACGCTCAAACCTAATCAGAAGAAGTTTGCACGCCAACGAATCATTGAAACATCTCCGCTTCAATTTTTTTTGAATTATCACTATCTTTGATAATTAAAAAATATTTAATTAAATCTTAAAAAATACCTTACTGCCTTCAAAAACAACCTTGGGAATAAATTTCTACTCATAGAGATGAATCTAACGGAAGTGACGACATGTCAATCTGATCAATATCGAAGAAGATATTGGGGAGCGAAATTTAGAAGAATAAAAATAAAATAAGAGAGAGATAGAGAGAGTAATAGAGAGGGGAGTGGAATGAAAAATAATGGGATTCCTACCCATGCCATGCCCACCTCACCATATCAAATTTATAATACATTTTCATCAATCAGTTTAGTAACATTTATTAATTGTATCACCTATTTATTAATTTCTCTTATTAATTAAATGTGCCAAACAATCATCATATTGGGTGTTTTATGGACATGTATCATGAGACTAAATTAAATATTCAACATTGGACTTGAAATGAATTCCTCAATTTTAGGATCACGCTGCCGCTAACGGCGTGTCAATTCGACACTGTAAAACGAAGTTAGAGTGAAAATGAGATTTTGACAACAAAAACAACAACAACAACAATTTAATAATAATATTAATATATATTTTTATAAAAAAACACTATCTATGAAAATATAGGGTCTCTATGTGTGCTACACCCATTTACAATTTAATTTATTTAATATTATCACTTTTAATTTATTATGATATTATCAAATAAATGGGATATTAAATCCCTACATATCCAGACAGTTATGAAGGAGGTGGAACCCCTTCATGTTTATTGTTTGTGAAAACTATCTCTATGTGCCTCTTCATTCCCATTTAATTTATTAACATATAATTTTATTAATATTATAAACAATAATAATAACACAAATTTGTTATTATTATTAAAAATAATAATAATAACACACCATTAAAATATTATCTTTTATAATTAATAATAACAAAAATAAAAATTATTATTTTTATCATTACTTATCTATAATCATTGTCGTCATTTACATTTCAACAAAAACTGTCATTAAATACTATAACTTTAAAACATCCGTTTAATCCATGATTCAATATAAAGCCAATGATAGAGTGTCTAAATTCATCCATAAACGGCATTGCATATTTTAAATTGGTCAACAATGGTGTAAATTGAAGGTTTGAAAAACTATTGATGGAAAAAATGGAATTTTTAGCATACGGTTAGAGATGAGTGAAATTCCTTTTAAATAAAAAATAAAATTAATTATTTAACAAAAAAATTATATAATACCTAACACCTCTTGTGCATAGAAGTTATGCCCCATCTAGGGTAAAACCCATGTTTCGGACCTAACAATGGTCTTAGATTTATCAAATTATGCAGCGTTTGAGAGATATTAGTTATTTATTATTTAAAAAACTGATTAAATTATTAATTAAAAATAAAAAGTTTTTTATCGCGTGTGACGTTGTTAAACAGTTGACGTACATAAAAGTTATACCCCACCTAGGGTAAACCCCCGATTTTGGATCTAATAGTATCCTCATATTTTTTATATGATATACAAGTTGTGAGATATTAATTATTTAATATTCAAAAAATGGATAAAATATTAATTAAATATAAAAATGACTATTTTCATGAGCGAGACATCCAAACGTCCAATGAGTACAAATATTATAGCCCATCTTGGGTAAAAACCACATCCCGAACCTATCGGTGGTCTCAGATTTTATATACAATGCATCATTTGAGATATATTTAATTATTTCAATAAAATAATATATTAAATATTATTTAATAACTTTATCTCACGAGCGATGCATCCAAATGTCTAACACCTTTGAATGCTATGATCCTAATAGGGTAAACACTGCGTTTCGGACCTAACGGTGGTCTCATATTTCTCATACGATACAACATTTTGGAGTTATTAAATTATTTTGAATAAATTGTGTGTGATTAAAATAATATATTTAATAATTTTATTTAGTCTTCACTGAAGCTTTGGGGTCCTCAGAATCTCACACTAACTCAGCGTCTAACTCCAAAAATATTCTATTGAATATTTCAAAGTGTTAACTAATCTTTTTATCTTATGAATAGACTTTAGCACATTATTAATTTATTTCACAGATAAATCATTTTTCCCACTTAAGGTATTAATAATTTATCACAAGAGGGTTTTTATTATCATTTTAAAAATTAGGATATTACAATTCTCCACCTCTATCGACTTCTATTACTTGAGAAGCATCTCTAGTGGTCTTGATCAATCAACTTAGACAATTACGATCGAACATTAGACTCATGTTTTCACATCTCTTCCTGGATTTGTCCACTGAAACCGAACTAGTAGTATAATTTTCACTAGAGTCATTTCTCACTCCTATTTGTAATCCACATAGGAAACTCATCCTAAAATGTAATAGATTCCAAATCAACATCCTTTTAATATTTATATGCATAGGATCAGACATGTACCTCTAAATTTGATAAATGAGGAACACATCATGCATACCTCAATAGCGAGAAGGGAGGTCCAGATGATACGCTACTGCCCTTATCAACTGAGTGAGTCCCTCATCAATTTCTCACAAAAATAATCCCCAACTATCACTCTCTCATATACTAGGGTTTTATGTCATCATTCAATGACATATTATAAAAAGTCAATTTATGGAAACATAACTCTTTTCTTAAGTCAAGTCTAGACTTGGATCAAAACTATAAGGAACAGAACTACATTAAAACAATGTAAAAGATCAAAGATGTGCTATAATACGTACCTTTTATAGTAACAAGTTGATTATAACCATCTGCTGGTGCTAGATCTATAACATAGATATGGTCTGCCTCAGCTCTATGGTTATATTTGTGACTTTCCCGAGTCATCGTCATCAGGAGAGTCTGTATCCTTTCCTGGGTTTATCCACTCCTAGCCTATCCTTACCTTCTAGAACTCCTCTGATAAACCTTTGAGCAAAACCATTGAATATGTCCATCCTTTCCAAAATGGTGGAAGTCCACTGTTGTCTTCCTAAAAGTGATGCTATAATTCCCTTATAGACTACAATTGTAGCACATGTCAAAAGAAGTTCTATTTTGACCTGATTTTTTATTACTCTGCTGGTCTTGGTTTTACTTTCTCTTCCTACTATCTAAAAGGACTCCTATAGTAGTAAGGGAAAACTCATTCACTATCTTGTTGTGAGTCAGAAGTAATCCTATTGCCTTATCCTCCTCCAGCCCCTCCTCAAATGTTAGGGCCTTACGAAGCACCTGATTGTATGTCATTAGGTCAAAGACCCTAACCATATGTTGAGGATATGTTCATAGAACTATCTCAATCTTCCAAGCTTTATATGCCTCATTCCAAGCTAACATAAGAGAAAAGTGAAGAAACTTTGTAAAACATGAAGAGTAAGCAGAGACAATCGTATAACCTTATCTTAATTCCATGAACTCCTAGGATTGGTATAACTTAATAATGTTAGTGAAATACTGTTCTAGAAAAAACTCTTTGAAGGTCATCTATTTAGGACCTTCTCATCTAACATATTGATTCATATTAGTCCCCCATCTCCTGGAGGGTCCTTGGAATATAAAGGTTTCCAGAATTACTTGTCCTTTCTGAAGGGTCTAGAATACCTCAAAAATGCTCTCAATATAGTCTAGACAATCCTTTGTATCTTGTGGGCCACCAATACCCTAAAAAATTAGACGAAACTGAAGCTATAAATACCTAGAATGGTTGGGCATAGTCATCTAAATAGTCCCTCCCTAGATAGGAACAAATGAAAAAAGTCTCGATTAAGCTGGATTTGCATCCTGGATTACATGTGTCGGTACATGATCATACTTGTGTATATCTCCCTGTACCATAGGTTGTGGCAGAAGAACATCCTAGGTTTCCACAACTAGTGGTTCTATAAAATGAATCTAAGGAGGAATCTTTGTAACAAAAGGATAATTAATAAGATAACAAGTCCTATCAGTATATGGGATCAAATAAGGTTTTCCTAGGAGTTTACCCTTAATCCAAGGTATACCCCTTCTAGCACAAACCCATATTTTTATCCCTACACATTAGTCATAGTCATAATATATATACTAACACAACTTCATGATGTGTTCAACTAATTAATGACAAAAAGTATATATCACACAACATGGAAACACAAATATATCATTCAGAGACACTATCCTGAACATATATCATAAATCAAGGCATTTAATTAATGAACTACTATACAACACAATGGTAGGTATATATATGGAATCTGAACCTATGTTCCTAGTCACGATGCATGAACATACAAAAAATCTCATAAATCACATATAACATCATGTGCGTCACTAAAGGTGAATCAATAGTAACAATAGAAGATAAACCCCCCACTTTATAGAAACTAGGATGTCCACTATTTAGTGTTGGCCAGACACTATCATAGTTTCCATCCCTGAGTCCCAATTTCCTATCTCCTATCTAACCTATCCCAACCCAACATATGATAAGAAACTAGTTAGTGGGTTCTGATCTTATGATAACATTTTGTGACATCCTAACCCAAACCACTGGGTCCGAGATGGAATGCTACATGACCTCATGCATGCCTCCCCGTACATAGGAGGTTGCCTACCAGTAGTGAGGGTCTCAAGTGAAACCTTGGGGAGACTATAACCTTTGTATCATGTAATAGGATCAATAACAATGAATAAAAATAATAATAAACAATAAGAGTAAATTGTGGAAACAAAATAATGACATACATATAAGATCTCCCAAAGTGGCAAGCCTATCCAGAGTAAAAAACAGTAGAAAAATAAAAGATAAAATTAAATAATCAACTCTCTACAGGGTACTTTGGTATCTGTCTCAGTCCATCCCAGATCCATGATCCCCCACTCAACTATATGCCATAGGGCCCTTTCTATTCATTGAATCTATGGTCACAAAATCTAAAAGTGCACCGAAATTCCTGGGTAGGGTGTGAGTACAAGACTCAGTAGGACACCACCAATGTGTCCTTACCATACGTGCACAAAATATATACAATAGTCTATATAATGACTTAAATAAATGCTTAGTAAACACACATGTTCAGAGTCATCATGTGCTGACCAAACTACCATGAATCCTAGACCCACCTGCTTCATCTCGTTGCTGGTAAGAAAGTCAAGAACACACGTACCTCCATTAAGGTCAAATAGATCACCCCACCCTTCTGGTGGTTGATACATGAACATTGTATGTTCTTTCAGGTCTATATTTGGGTTTCTTACCCTTTTAATCACCCACAAACCATGTTTTTAGGAGGCCGTGACCAACATCCGCTAGTAATCCACTATGATTTCCCCTCTATAGGGGGTGTCCATGTCTACCTTTAAGGATGTTAGGACTGCATCATAATGGGTAACTGACCACTGGACCACGTAGCTCCCACCCTCAAGGCTCATCCTATGTATCTTACTATCCTACAGCTAGCCACTGTGCTCTCCCCTCTACAGGAGTATCCACACCCGTCTTTAAGGACATTAAGTCTACATCAAGATAGGTAACAGGCCAATAGACCGCAAAACTCCCACCCACAAGGCTCCACCTATGTATCTTAGTATCTACCAGCTAGCCACTATGATTTTCCTTCTATAGGGGTATCCACATCCACCTTTAAGGATGTTAGGACCGTGTCAAGTTTGGTAACCTCTTACACCCAACCTCAATGATCTACCTAAGTATCTTGGTACCTACAAACCAATTCTATAGGCTAGGAAACACACTAAAAAAATGTGTCGTAGAAAGGAATGTTAAGTCACACCAAGATCAAAGTGAGGATAATCACACATAGACAAGTAAATCCATGGCTACTCACACACCCACATGCAATTCATCACAACAATGAGTTAGTCCAACACAAACATCACATCATGATATCATCATATATATATGGCCCCAAATGGGAAGGAACCTCCTACCCCACTATTTTCCAAGTCGATGTCAAGGTTTTAAAAGGTTTTCATCACCTGAACCACACTAGCACATAACCAAAAGATGATAAAATACCAAAGAATCCTTGAACCATCCCAACTTAAATATTATATAGAATTATCAATATCTTTGATAATTAAAAAATATTTAATTAAATAAGAAAAAAATACCTCACTGCCTTCTAAAACAATATTATAAATAAATTTATACTCGTCGAGATGAATCCAATGGAACCAAAGGTGTGTCAATCCAATCAATATCGAAGAAGAAATTGAGGAGAGAAATTTACAATAATAAAAATATAATAGGAGAGAGAGAGAGAGTAAGAGAGAGGGGAGTGTCCTGAAAAAATGGGATTCCTACCCATTCTATGCACACCTCCCCAAATCCAATTTATAATACTTTTTCATCAATCATTTTTGTAACATTTATTAATTGCATCACCTATTTATTAATTTCTATTATTAATTCCATTCACCAACCCATCATCATATTGGGAGTTTTGTGGAACTTTACCATGAGACTGAATTAAATATTCAACACTAGTCTTGAAATGACTGCCTCGATTTTAGGATCATGCTACGTGTGTAAATCCGACATCGTACAAAGAAGTTATAGTGAAAATGGGATTTTGACAAAAACAATAACAACAATAACAACAATAACAACAACAATAACAACAATAACAACAACAATAATTTTATAATATTATTAATAAATATTTAAGAAAACATCAACCATGCCACAATCTCCATGTGCGCTACACCCATTTATAGTTTAATTTATTTAATATTATCACTTTTTATTTATTTTGATGTTATCAAATAAATGGGATATTAAATCCCCACATATCCAGGCAGTTATGAGGGAGGTGGTGCCCCTTCATGTTTTTTGTATGCGCAAACTATCTCCAGATGCCTCTTTATTCTCATTTAATTTATTTACTCTTAATTTTATTTATATTATATACAATAATAATAACACAACTTTAATAATAATAATAATAATAATAATAATAACACACCATTAAAATATTATCTTTCAGAATTAATAATAATAATAACAACAACAACTATTTTTTTATTAGTTATCTCTAATCATTTCCATCATCTGTATTTCAAAAAAAATGTCATCAAATACTATAAATTTAAAATGCCTTTTTAATATATGATTCAATAAAAGTAAATTATATAGTTCCTAAATTCATCCATAAATGGTGTTGCATATCTTAAATTGGTAAAAAATGGCGTAAATTGAAGGTTTGAAATCTTTTTGGTGGGAAATAATGGAGTTTGCAGCATAAGGTTAGTAATGATTGAAATTCCTTACAAATAATTAAATAAAATTAATTATTTAACACAAAAAATAAATAATACCTAACACCTGTTGTGATAAGAAGTTATGAACCATCTAGGGTAAACCCCCTGTTCTGAACCTAACAGTGGTCTCATATATCTCAAATGATGCATCATTTGAGAGATATTAATTATTTATTATTTCAAAAATGGATTAAATAATTAATTAAAAATCAAAAGTGTTTTATTGCGTGTGATGTTTCCAACACCCAACACACATAAAAGTTATACCACATCTAGGATAACCCCCTATTCCAAACCTAAATGTGGTCTAATATTTTTCATAAAAATCACCATTTGTGAGATATTAATTATTTAATATTCAAAAATTGGATAAAAAATTAATTAAATATAAAAATGGTTATTTTCACGAGGGAAACATCAACTTATCCGACATATACAAATGTTATACCCCGCCTAGGGTAAACACCATGCCCTGGACCTATTGGTGGTCTCATATTTCTCATACAACATTCCATTTGGGAGATATTTAATTATTTTCAATAAACTATTATATTAAATATTATTTAATAAATTTATCTCACGAGTGATGCATCCAAATGTCCAACGCCTTCGAATGTTGTGATCCTCATAGGATAAACACCATGTTTCAGACATAATGGTGATATTATATTTCTCATACGATGCACCCATTTGGAGTTATTCAATTATTTTGAATAAATTTTGTGGGATTAAAATAATATATTTAATATTTTTATTCAGTCTTGGACAAAACTTTGTGGGCATCATAATCTCACACTAACTCAGTGTTTGACTCCAAAAATATTCCATTGAATATTTCAACATGTTAACTAGGATTTTTCTCTTATTCATAGACAATTAACACATTATTAAGTTATTTCAATGATAAATCATTTTTCCCACTTAAGGTATTAATAATTTATCATAACCAGGTTTTTATTATCATTGTAAAAATCGGGACATTACCCCATCCCTCTGCATCTCATTTCATCGGGTTTGGAAGCTCTTAGGCCCCTGCCAAAGGAGAAAAAATTTGTTTTTATTATAGAGGATATGGTCATCAATGATGAGAGTGCCCAAACTTTCTAAGAATATAACATATGGTTAGTGGTCCTCTTCATGTTTTTTCATTATAATAATATCATCTAAGGTAATAATATCATGGTGCTTTAGCCTATGATTAGTAGAGGGGTGATGAGATAGATATTGGAAAACCCCATTATTCTCTTCATCCTCAGTGAGTGGACCACAACCATGATGTTGGTTTTCATTAGGTCTAGAGGGGGTGTGGAGATATTCCTGGTCAGATTCATGCTATAGAGTTTCCATCTCTAAGTGATTTGGATGTAATTTGAGCTACCATTTTGTTGTTTTCTACTTGGGTTCATGCCTTGTTTGATTTGAAGGCCACACACTCCTTCATTTCATACAATCCAATCCATGATTTGGAACTTGAGGTTGATAGTGTAAAGACCCTAACTCTAGTAACTGAGTGCCAATGTCTACTTTATTACATTTTTATAGGATATAAGTTAATGTATCCCAAAGGATTTCTTAGTTTACCTGTCTTGGAAAATTAGATTCATATATGAATCATATATTATATTTGAAAACATAAAATGAAACAAAGTATTTTCTTTGATAACATTATTATTATCTCTATCATATACCTACATATCATTCATAGAACACTTCTCGATATCCCAGGGAAAGGAAACATAAAAAAGGGGTGAGATCAAATTCTCATTAAAGTAATTTACAAAGTGGAAGACAAATAAGACATGAATAATTTGATAGGAATAAATAATGATCAAATAATTCAATATAAACTATAATTTGATCTTGAACCTCATTCATGGAAATCATAACTATTCAAATAATCACATGTATATCAATAATTTATTTTATAATGATGGAAATCATAATTCTATACATCTTAAACTTACCATCAAGGTCTTATTCCAAGACATCATAAATATACCATTAAGGATTCATGACAAAAAATCTTACATAAATTGGTAATACCTCATCCAAATACCTAGTCTATTTTGTCTCATGAGAATTACCGATGCATCAAAGGGCTATATAATTCTGGGCCCCACTTATCACTTAATATTTCTAATAAATTCATCACATGAATAAAAAACACAACTTTACCAAAATTCCTTAATAATTAATAACTATCAGTATTAGAAGAACTTGAATACTAAATGTTAATACTTTCCCCAGTAAAACTAATCATAATCCATCCAAATAAATATGGTGGCTATTATAATTAGAATTTATCCTCAAAAAAACATAATATCTATCATAGGATGTTGACATATATGGAAATACTTCAAAATATCACTGGAATATTTCTTTTGGAAAATACCCTTTTCATTTTGAAATAACTTATTTAAAATCAAAAAAATTCAAAAATATTAGGAAAAATATTTTATTTGGAAATAACCATGGAATAGTTTAAAGGAATATTTAAAACATTGAGTGATCTCGGTGATGGGAAATTCTATCCATGTCATGTACATTAAAACAACGATTATTTTCATATTTTTGATAAAAAGTCAAAACTTCCTCATTTAAAAAATGGTACTATTATTTGAAAATTCCACAAATAACTATAGAAGAAGAAAAATTAAAGGGATTTACTAGATAATAACCATATAATTTCCTCAATTTAAATTCAATCATAAAAAAGTTGGACTAAAATGGGATTGAAACAAGAATTCCTTACCAAAAGTATCATATTGGTTTATACATATTTAAAACTAATTTATAATAAATATTTATTTATTATATATCTATCCAGGAACCATATTCATACATATCATACTATATATGATTTACTTATAAAATTTTATCACCCATTCATTAACAAGTCTTTATTAAAATCAATGTTATGGGAGATAACTATTTAGTTTTCCACGCATGTTTTGACTCGGTGATTCCAATACTTGTAATTTGATCATGGTTCTTGTAATGTCCTAGATTTTATAAATGATATTTTATTCTTTAAATAATTTCATATTATATTAGATTATAAATATTATACATATACAATACATAGAGAAACTAACATGAATTTATTTTATTATTTAAAATCATTACATTAGTCAATGAATAAACCAAATAGAATGAAAAATATTACAATTGGGAAAAAATATAAAATATAAAAGATAAAATGGGAAAATATGGAACAAGCCAATCTGCTAGAATAATCCCTCCCATGAACAACACTACAGAAAAGGAATAGAATAATAGTAAACCAATCAACAATATAAAAAATGGAAATATAAAACCTCGATAGGAATTGAGGTGAATAATGAATGAAAAAATGAAGAAATATTTATAGTAAGTAATGTGATCATTGGAATGTTAATGTGGATGTTGGAATAGCAACCCAACCATTAATAATAGTAACCTTACTATTGAGAATAGTAACACCACCGTTGAAATAGTAATTTAACCTCAAAATGATAAATTGTGATATAAATAATATTTACCATGAGTAATATAAGTTAATACAAATATTATAATGTTAAAAATTAATATCATGATTAAAAAAACTCAAAAGAAAATGTAGGCACATTTTTAATAAACTATATTTTAAATCATTTTGTCAAAATCATAATTTTTATATTAAAAATAAAAATTACCTATTTAAAAAATTTATTTTGATTATTATTTTTGAAATAATTGCATCAAAAATATCTACGAGTGAGTTTTTTAGTAATTTTATGAAATACATCAATTTTTCAAGGAATAATAAAAATACAATTTTTAAATAACTTGTATATCTTAATTTACATCATTCATGATATAATAATGAACTAATAATTTATAAAACATTATGTTTATAAATGATAAATTTAATTTCATAAATTATTTGTTAAAATAAAATAAACTTAAATTATAAACCTGAAAACCACTTTCCAAAACTTAAAGTCAAAAGTGATCCCTTAAAATAACAAAATTTCTTTCTTTCCACTTTCATTTTTAATAAACTAATTAATTATAATTATAATGAGTTTTAAAGACTTAAAAGCTATTATATTATATTTATATAATATTTATTTTGTAAAAAATTCATTATTACAAGTTTTACCTTTGACATAATATTTTATCTAATATTTTATTCTAACAATACCCCTCTTCTCAAGAATAAAAAACCCCACTCACTCCCCTCAGAAAAGCACTCATCCACCACTTTACAAAGCCTAAACTCTACCAAAAATAATTCCTCTCAAGCCCCATATAATCCTTAGGTATTTTATGGAGTAATACACCTCTAAACATCAAGGTATTTTTAGCGTCATACAAGAGAAGCTACAATGAGGATTAAGTAAGTTTCGATTTACTCTTCTCTTTTTATTCTTCTTATCTTTATTTTTTCTCCATCGATTTCAAAAATAAACCTTATAATATAAATTATGTAGTAATTTAATATTATATTAATGATTTTAACCTACTATAATAATCATATTTACTATATATATAAACTTTAAAAGTCTCTTTCCTACTCTTTCGACAATGTCCCGTCAAAGGTCGGTTAACTACTTATAGAGACATTTCCAAGTAAATTATTATAACCACATTCATGGATGTAAATTATGAATTATATATAATATATAAACATGTAATTACTTGTATTATAAGCTTCTGGAATTAATAATACTCTTGTATAAAAACTTTGGACTATATTTGCAAAATCGAAACAAAGTAGTAAAATTTAATGAATCCATGATATCAAAACATTTCATGTTTAAAAATGGATGCCATAAAATATAATCCAAAAATTATAATGGATAAATAATGTTACAAATGAACATAATACACTTATGAAACTATGTTTTAATAATCATATTTTTATTATTCAAGAGGTGTAAACATGACAAAATAAAGCAGGAATTAAGGTGAGGGGATTCTTGAACCCAATTCCTTTCTTTGGGTTATCCTTTCTTCCATAGTATGAATGTTCATATAATGTACATAAAATTAAATTTCCCTTTTCTTTCAGGGTTATACATGTTCCCAAAATTTAAAATTGTTTCTAAGAAAATCCTTTTTCATGTGACTTTATTTTCCAAAACATCATATTTTACTCCTCTAGAAATGCTTCTTGTCCACTCAAGAATAATAATGTTTTATATCCAGGTATGATTTATCTTATTCATTTAGGAACCAAAAGGTTTATTCTTGAAATTAAGATTAAAAAAATTATGAAACCAATTATATTACTTTGGTTTATTTCTTAACTATTATTATTATACATTCTTTGTGGTATGTATGATTATGAGAATTTATGATGTGATGGGTGGGACCCGAATTATACAGCCCTCCAATGCATTGAGTAATGTGATTTATATCATGATAAAATGTGTATTATGCATGAAAATGATGCTATATTTATTAAAAATGATGATTTTATTATTATTATTATATTTTATGAATGGATATAATTCTAGCTTTATTCACAACTATGTGTGTTATTTGACTAATAAGACATGATGTTTCGTTTTATTCATATTCCACATTCCATGCCTTTATCTAATATTACCTCATGATTATGATGATGATGATGATTTTCTTAACCATGTTATATTGATACATGTACCTTATTCATCCTCTTATTAGGATTTTAACTCACCCCTTTCTTTGATGTATATCCTTAGGTGACTATACGTACTAAGAAGAATGTGAAATTTTATAAGGATAAAGAAGAAGTATGTAAATAAATTTTTAAGTTTTCTTATGTACAATTGATGTATGAAAATTATTTTCCTAATACACTAAACCTTTGGATCATATATTTTAATTAAATTATGTTTTTTATCTTAGAAATTTTGAAATAGTCATGTGAGAAAAAGGAAAGGTCACTATCGTTGGTATCAGAGAATGATTTAGTTAATTTAGTAATTAGGATTAGAAAAAAAGTGAAAACCATAAGTATAAGTCTATTTATAGGTAAAACATACTATAATAATTATTTTATAAAAGTAATAACATAGGGATCCCATAATATATGACTTTAGATTTAATTTCAGAAATGAATAATTTATTTATTTATTCTTTTTTGACTTTAAAACCTTTTCTATTTTAAAAAATGGTGGGATCCAGGATAAACCAGGCCAACAACCTATTTGAGGGACAATACAACGATTGTCCGAAAGACATCCCTAATGAAATGGGAGGTGGGGTTCAAATATTTATGAATTTATTACCCAACTATCTTAGCCTATGAGAAATAACTTGAACCACATGGAATATGGTATCTCAACTTTTAATACATAACTTCTCATTTACATTGTAAAAAATAGAGGATCTTTTAAAGTTTAGTTTCTTAGAAAAAAGGTACATAATATATGAAAACATAAAATATTATTATAATACACCTTAAAGGATTCATCAAAGGTTAATACTGAGTAAATTTACTACATCTCATAACCTGGGGACATACAACAAGGGAAAGGGTGAACATAAGGATCAGTATGGGAAATCAAGGAAAACAGTTTACATGTGGTCATGAGAAATATCAATAAGAACTTGAGGAATATAATAAAGGCATGAAAAAATAAGAAATGGGAATATCATAATAAAAATAACTTTAATTATAACATGGAAATGTGTATACAACATTTAAATGATACATTCATAAGAATATCACCATCATTTTTCACCAAGGTGTTATTAAAATTTCTAGGGTTATTCACCAAGGTATCATAAAACATGTCATATCTAGAGATTAAATTATTTACCCAATTAATTGGTTTTTTATCATGGAAAACCTTTAATATTTATTAATTTATTTTATTCACATAGATCATAATAAAAAATTTCATAAATAACCCATGGAGAATAAAATAAACGGGTTTCATATAAAAATCATGATGTTTTAAAAAGAGTTTAAAGAATAGATATTTATGTCATTTATAACCCACAAAAAGGGAATAAGGGTTTTATATATGTCAATTATATAATATAATAAATAATTATTATAACTTATTTAATAAACCTATAAAATAAAGAGGTTTGGTTTTTCATATAAATAAAATTAAAGGGGTTTTCTTGAGAAAAAGAGAGAAATTTTGAGAAGTAAAATCGACAGTATAATAGGTGTAAAAAATGGTTTTAGAAAAGGGTAAAAAGATAGGGGAAATTGTTATCACATTCATAAAATAATATTAATACATTAAATGGATACAATAAATTTTATAGAAGAACTTAGTTTGTAAAATTTAAATACATACCACATAAAAAAGGGATATTTAAAGAAAAGAGAAGTTGGGATTTCCCTTACCTTAAATAGTAGTTCCTTAAATTTGAGGATCAGGAACTTGGGGGATTGAGGAAACCTTAGGAGGTAAAAATATTATAGATTCGTGTAGGATGAAATGAAAGTGATAGGAAATGGAGAAATGGGTGAGTATTTCTAGAAACATTGGGGGATTTGTTTATTAATTTCTAAATAAAGGCACTGAACACCTAGGTTGTGGCAGATGAAAAACCATGGGATTTACCATTGTATTTTCCCATGTTATTGGACAATAGGGACACCTTTTATGTTATTTTAATCCAAAATAGTTAACCATTATATTATATTATTTATTTTTTCAAGGGAAATTAAAGTTTTCACAAAATAATATTTTTAAAGTTAATGTTGCCATTTTAAAATTTGGAAAGTAAATTATATATTTGGAAATTGATTAAAATATATTAAAATACATGATATTAATAAAATAAAATATTTTAAGTTTTTTATTTTGGTTAATTAGTTATTAAATAACTATAAAATAATTATTATGTCATCAATCATACTGAAAAACTCAAATGTATTTTTACTATTCATAAAAAAATGAAGTATTTTAGAAAATTCTTATAAATTAACCCTAACATAATTTTTATGTGATGATTGAATAAAGGATATTTATTTTATCATAATAATTCTCTAAATATAATAATTTTAACTTTTAAATATAAAAATCCTTATTTATTAAAAATAATAGCCGATTGAAAATGCAAAGTAAATTTTTTGACACTTGAAAAGAATAAAATTATTTTATCATTTATTTTTATATAAGAGTGTTTTAATAATATTATTTATTTAAAATAAACATTATTCATAATACATTAGTTTATTATAATATTTATATCTTTTATGAAAAGTACAATTTCTGAACAAAAAATCAATTTATCAAATTCCATCTCAATTTTATTAAGAAAAAATATTCTTAACATGGAAATGATAGAACAAAAATTTTCTTTATAAAAATGGATTACACTTTAAGAAACTAGGGCCTCAACACATAACCCCTTATAACACCCACAAATGACCTAAGGGTTAAGTGTACAATGGTGATATACTCATGGGGAGTCTCGACTAACATCGCCCGAGTGGTAATTTCCACTAAATCGAACTTCTCCAATAAGTGATTTCCTTCATGCCTCACTTGTTGAAGTTAGGATTGGGATTAGTCAATAGTGAAGTCTAGTGATGCTACCTCCCTCCCAAGTTCTAACAAATGGTCTTCTTATGACATGAATCTATTGTTTAAGGCCATTGTTTCTTCTTTATACATTAATTATCCTTTTCATTTCTACTTATAAACACTAATTATAACATTAAAATTATTATCAAGAGCATAGTTTCGAATGTTCATATTTACCAATGGTCATAATTGATCAACGATCATATAACAGTCGAAACCCAATGGTCACATTTCAATTTATACTCACTTTATTTTGATACATATAAAATAACATAACACACATTTTTTGGAAACAATTATCCTTAAAAAAGATCAGGTCATTACATTCTTCCCCCTTTAGCAATTTCATCCCCGAAATTTCAACTCATTCCCTTAGTTGAGAAAAGGTGTGGATACTTCTTCCTCATTGTTTCATTTGGTTTCCACATCACTTCTTCATATTTGTGGTTCCTACAAAAAACTTTGATGAGGTGGGTTGTATTGTTTCACATAACCTTATCTCTATGATCCAAGATATCCACCAACTAGTCCTTATAAGAGAGGTCATGTTCCAGTTGTACCACCTTAGGATTCAGTACATGGGAAGGGTTATGTATGTACTTTCTTAAGAGAGATACACGGAATACATCATGAACATGAGATAGATTTGGAGGGAGTGAAAACTGATAGGACATTTATCCTACGAGATCAAGGATTTCATAGGGGCCAATGTACCTGGGGAAAAATTTCCCTTCTTACCAAACCAGATGACTCTCTTCCATGGTGAAATTTAGAGAAAGAATTGATCGCCGAAATCAAAATCGAAGTCCCTTCCAAGGTTATCAACATAGAGATTATACCAACTTTGAGAAACCTTTATGTGTTGCTGGATGTGATGAACCTTTTTTGTCATCTCTTGCACAAGATCATACCCAAGAAGATTTCTCTCACCATCTTTATCCCAATAAGTAGGAGCTATACATCACATCCCATATAGAGCTTCATAGGGTTCCATTTGAATACTTGAATGAAACGTGTTGTTTTACGAGAACTAATATAATGGGATATGTTGATCCCATCCACCTTTAAATTCCATTGAGTATGTTATCAGTATGTCCTCAAGTGTATGAATAGTCCTTTCAGATTGTACATTAGTTTGGTTGTGATAGTCCATATTGAAATTCAATTTGGTACTCAGAGAATGTTGAATAATTCTCCAGAATTCTGATGTGAACCTTGAATCATGATCAAATAATATAGATAGTGGTACCCCATGCAATCTTACCACTTATTTCATGAATATCTTGGAATGTCTTTCAGGAGAGAGACCTTCCAGAATTGAGATAAAATGGGCATTCTTGGTGAGACGGTCCACTATAACCCATATCACATTGTTTCCTTTGAATGTTTTCAGGAGAATAGTGACAAATCCCATAGTGATATTATCCCACTTCCATGTTGGTATGGGTTGTGGTTTCAATATGAATTTAGATAGTTTTATCTTTTCCTTTACTTGTTGACACACCAGGCACCTTGTATTATAGACATAAATCTTTCTTTTCATGTTATCTCATCAATAATGATCACGAAGGTCCCTATATATTTTATTACCTCTAGTATGTATAGATAATTTAGACCTAAGAGCTTCATCCATCATATCATTATTTATTTCTATAATAGATGGAACACATAACCTTGTACAATATTTCAGTATACCTTTTTGATCAATATTGAAATTAGGAACCTTCCTATTCTTCACATCCTACATCTTCTTCTAAAAAAAGGATATTCTCTTTGATATTTATTGATCTTCTCTAATTATGATGGTTTATAAATCATTTAGGATAAGGTTGATGATGTCCCTTCATTTATGATTCCCATGTACAGTTTTAGTAGGTCTTTGATCAAAGTATCACCTTGAATCCTTATCATTTATAGAACAATCAGGTATTTCCTACTTAATGCATCATGATATTTGTTTGCTCTTATAGGGTGATAATGAATTAAATAATAATATTATTTAAGAAGTTCCAACCATCTCCTATTTCTAATTTTCAATTAATTTTGTGTGAAAATATATTTCAAAATTTGGTGGTCTATGTATATATCACATTTATCCCCATAAATATAGTGCCTCCATATCTTCAGAGAAAAAACAATCACAGCTAGGTCTAGATCATGCATAGTGCTGGTCGGAGTGGACACTCAAGAGGGGGGAGGGGTGAATTGAGTTCCAATTAAAATTTCGGTTAAAAATATTTTCTATTAAATTCCCCCAATGTATAAAACAAGTTAAACTGTAGTGAATTTGTAAAACTGTAAGGGTTTAATTAGATTATCAAAAGATTGATTAGTTCTCAGTTAATCTAATCAGAAGATTAAATTATCTTTTGAAACTAACCTACAGAATTACAATAGATACAAACACTTTCTAGATTAACTATCAAAGTAACTTTAAAACAGATTTGTATTTCAAAGTAATAAGCAGCGGAATATAAATCAGATATTGTAGTTTGAACTTAAACTAACAAATTCACAGTAGATATAACCAATAGGTTCAGTATCAAGACGAGACTTAGTCCTCTCAAATATATATATATATATATATAAATTTTATCCACACCCTGGATCGGGGTTAAAAACAGTACACGACTGTCCAGGACACATAGGGACCTCTACCAATGTTCTTCGTGGGAAAATAAAATAAAGACCAGGCCACACAAGGACCTCTTCCACAATTGTCGTGGGTAAACAAGAGTAAGGAGTTTTGGTGTGAGGATTGTGATATCCTCCAGTTCAGCACAGAAGACAGTGTGTGTGTAAAATAAATAGGATACACACACTGTTTGAAAATAGATAATAAATCACTTAGAGATAGTATATGAAGGTTAATAAAGGTCTAGTGATTGGTAGTGCAGCTATAGACTCGTTAGATTCAACAGAAATGCTTCTGAGTCCTTCTTTGGTTTTTCTATTGAAAAACACAGTTTCGTAGTTCAGATTTTGTTTCTTTAGGAGAGAAGATGTTATCTTGACTCCAGAGTACTTCGTGTGTTCTTCATTAATGTATAATTTCATGTATGGAACTTCTTTGAGGATCATGCAATGTGTTCTTCACAGTTGTGCTCAGGATTGTTCTTCAGTTCAGAACAGAGCTCGTGTGTATTGTAGTATGAGTGTCGAGACATGTCAAGCACTAGCGTCCTTTTTTACTGCAGCTCAGGATTCTTTATATTCCACGAGCTCCGGAAATAGGAATGATTTACTTTTCATAGGTACGAGGTACGGTTTCCTGACAGACCAAGAACTATCATTAAATAACATTAATTTCATTAAAAACATCATATATGACCGTTAGTATTATTTAAATAATATTGACAAAAAGGTTAAGAAATGGTGTCACAGTAGTTGTGCAAACGGTGTCTCTTTAAACCTGTGTCTCCTTCACGATATGTGATTCATGGTGTGTCCATGTCATGGTGTCTAGCTCACGGTGTCTGAGTCACAGTGTGTCTATCATGATGTCTGGGTCACGGTGTCTGAGTCACGTTGTGTCCTTCACGGTGTCTGGGTCATGGTGTCTGAGTCACGGTGTGTCCTTCACGGTGTCTGGGTCACGGTGTGTCCTTCACCGTGGCAGGATTACTGTCACGGTATATTGAAGTCACGGTGTCTCACTGGTCATGGTGTCTAAGACATAGACTTCACGGTGTCTTAATACTTAGACAAATATCTGTATTCAAACTTAAATAGTAATATTCATAAAATGAATTATGCTTAACCATTATAAGATAAATACATAGGTTTGATATAATAAGTGAGATTTATGATCATGCATAAGATTTGTAAATAATGAAGAGATTAATTGATAGTAATAAGATTTTCTATCATTAAAACATAATTAAAACATGATGTGAAATTATTATTGAGATGTGAGATCATTAACAAGATGTGCAATTATGATGGAGATTAATTGATAGTAATAAGATTTTCTATCATTAAAACATAATTAAAACATGATGTGAAATTATTATTGAGATGTGAGATCATTAACAAGATGTGCAATTATGATGGAGATTAATTGACAGTAATAAGATTTGTGATCATTAAAACATAATTAATACATGAGGATTCCAACAATATACCCCTTTTTGATGATCAAAAATCATGTATAGGCAGAATATAAATGAAATGAAACATTAGAGAAAATAACATATAGAATAATAGAAATTAACACATATAATACTTGTACTTTTTCTACCCCTTTTGGGATTATCAAAAAGTGAAACAGAAATAATGGGGTGAAACAATGTATTTGTCATTAAAAAACGTCTAGAACACATGATACAAAAAAGGACAGACATCCCATCAAAAAGAGAGTAGTCACTGGAATCGTCAGGGATCGACCTTTTCCTTTCCTTTATCAACAACAGGAGCTGGTGCTGATGTCGAAGAAGTCATGGAGGTAGTAGACAACGATGGTAAAGGTAGACCCTCAAAAATGGAGGGAGCCAAGGTAGGAGCTGTAGAAGATCAAGTCTGTGGTTGATCAGGAATGACTAGTCTGATCTGAGATAGGGCTTGGCTGACTGACATAGCAGTTGAGGCTAGGGCAGGTAAACCAGGTCTAAGGGGTGCATCAACTAGAGAAACGATAACAGTACTCTTCACATGAAGATATAACTTCAAAATATTGATGAAATCAGTAATGATTTCTCCACCATATTGCATAGCCTTTTCAAAATCGTCCTTATTCTCCATGAACTTTTCGAACAATCTGGTGAACTCTGTAAGCTTCTAAACTTGAGCTTTAAAATCTTGAGTCACTGGAGGGATTTTCAAATTCTCCATAAGATATTTAAAGTGATTTTTCATGTCACTTTTAGGGAAAATCCGAGTGAGATAAAAGTCTATCTTCTTGGTGATCTCCTATTGAGCATCATTGGAAATCTTGGAATGAATCTGAATAAGATCAAGTGCTCTATCACTTTTCTTCACAAATTCAGATAAAGGAGACAAATCAAATCCACTAAAAGCATTATGAATTTCTTCCTTGATTATGGATCTAAGCACAGAATCATCCAAAGAGGGAACAAAAGTCTGACTAGAGAGAGGACAATCCTTTACAACTATGTTTAGAACTTTGAGTTGTTTCAAAACTTTTCGTAGACATCCAGTGTACTCATCTGTGAGCTTATTCAGATTTTCTACAAGCTCTCTCATGCGTTGCAGCATCTTTGTGTGTCTTGTTTGAATCTTCTCATAAAAAGATAACAGATAAGGATGCACTTGAGACACAATCTCTCTAGAAAGGTTGGAAACATCTGGTTCATGAGAAGCAGCAACAGGTGCAAGAGCAGAAACAAGAGCATGCTATGATCTTCAAGACAATTCTATTTGCAGGTTTTCCACCAAACCTTTAAAATTTGCAACATTAGAACTAAGAAACTTATTTCCAACTCTGACTTCTTGTATTTCTCAGATCATCCTTGGTTTAATATGTAGAATGATGTTTTCCAAAATAATCGATGCATCTTCTTGACTTATTTGAGTCACTAGATGAGGTTGAGAGGATATAATCTTCTCAACTCCAGCCAGGATAGTCTCTCTAAATACTTTCAAGTCATCCTTAGTTACATATTATTGTTGGTTAGGTAAGAGAGTAGGTGAAGGAATAGGGACAGGTTCTGATGCAGATTTTGGTTGCAGTTCAGAATTAGTTTCAGTTTTAGATTCAGATTGAGGTTGAGGTTGAGGCTCTGGTTCTGGTTCTAGTTCTGGGTGATCTACTGACCTCAGTTGAAACAAAGAAGAGAGATCGATACCAGTTGCAGTCACTTGATGTGATTCACTCACATCATAAAAACTTGGAAACTCATACCGAGTGTACACAGAATATGTGACAGTTGGTTGAGAGGTTTCAGCAGGTCTAGATTCATCAATCTCAAGGTTTTGAGGTTCCTCCCCCTCGAAATGTGCTTCCATTTCAGATTCTTGAGGCTCAGGAATTGGGTTAAGATCCACAGGATCAGTTCTAATCTCTTCAGAAAATTTTTGCCTTGCCAGCTGAAAGGAAATTTCCATACTCTCTTCAGCAGAGGGTAAGTGCTCAGGAACCGACTGTTCCACTGGTTGTGCTTCCAGAGTTTCTTCTTTTCCAACAGGGAGATCTTCTTCAACAGGATCTGTCTCTTCCATGGCTTGCTGCTCTAAAACAGGGAAAACCAATTCTCTTGCATCCTTAGTATGTGTTTCTTGATTTGAATTATCTCTAGAAGCAGGAGCGTCTTCCTCTCCAAGAACAACAAGATATTCTTCTTCTCTAAAAACATCAAAAACTCCCTCTCTAAGAGGTATTTCGGCCTCTTCTTCTTCTTCTTCTTCTGGGTACTCAACCACTTCATCTGGTTCCAAACCAGGATCGGTTATATTCTTTGGAATTCTTGGATAATCAACAGGATTATAATTCTTATAATGTTGATCATTATCCTCAACCCACTGCTTCTTCCAAGGGATCCAATTAATATTCATTCTTCTGATGATATGATTGGATAAACAGAAATCAAAATCCTCTAGCTTTTCTTCATTCGGTCCAACCAATCCTTTGGCAACTAACATGGCTGAAATCATCCTTGAGTAAAACAAGGAGGTGGATTTGGAAGTGACTTTAATCAACTCACATATATGGTTACTGAAATATTTGCAAAGATTTATCTTATGGACATTCTTCAACAAGTGAATCAGGAACACATCCTAATACTTCATCACAACAAAATCTCCTTTTCTTGGACTAATCAAATTCTGAACAAATTTGAACAACAGTCTTGTCTCCCCATCCAATTCAGCTGCTATGGCCCTTCGCTTGGTGCCCTTTCCAGTCAGGATTTCCAAAGCATTCTCCAGGTCAAATATGTTAGTTGAAGGAGGAGGGTCTCTCTGGTAATCATCACACACTCCTTCATGTGGAATCCCCAGACATGCATCCCATAACCTTGAAGAAAATGAACACTTTTGTCCATTGACACAGCTTGTTACCATATAGCTTTCTCCAACATCAAAGGAAAACTTTACAAACTAGTAAAATTGAGATACCAACATCGGATAAATTGGTCTATCTTGTATAGAGAACCATTCTATCCATCTTTGTTCTCTTAAGATTTTCAGAACCAAAGACTTGCTAGACAGCAGCCACTCAGGGCAAATCTCTTTTTCAGGTACTACGGTACGACTTACAAGGTTCGGATTCTGGGGTCCTTCGGGTGCTATCCTCGGTGCTCTTTTCTGTTTCTTCATGCGGCGCTTCTCAGATGAGGGTGAAGATGGATGCTTCATCCTGAGCATCCACTGAAGATTTGAGCAAGAGAGAAGGAGAAAAGGTTTTCAAGATAAAGAGGGTTCGAGAGAGAGAGAGAGAGAGCAGGAGAGAGCTCAGGTAAGGAATCAAGTGAAAACCCTTATGTTTTATCATTTGGGAATGTCAAACGTCATAAAAACAAAAACGCGGGAAAGTAAACAGTGGTGAAAAAAAAATTACCACGACGTGGGTTAAAATAAATATATAAAGAATCTTCACGGTGAGACCATGAATAGCCGTTACGGTGTGATGAGAAACATTCTTCACGGTGAGATAGTTGATGGTCGTCACAGTGAGACAGTGAGTGAACAGTTCTGTCACGATGAGACAGTTAAGTGACAGACCGTGAACACAAGGTGTTAACTGTGAGACCGTAAGCATGGAACAGTATCTGAGAAACAGTGAACATGAAACCGTAAAGTAAAATATAGCAAAATAGTAAACAGTGAGATCTGTAAGATGTCTATTTGTGATTAATCATACCAAGATCAGGTATGATGTAGTCTAATCTCTCAGAATTTAATGGTTTAGTGAATATATCAGAAAGTTGATAATCAGTACCAATTAATTCCCAAGTGATATCAACTTTTTGATAACGATCCCTCAAAAAGTGATGTCTTACATAAATATGCTTTGTCCTAGAATGTGAAACATGATTCTTTGAAATGTTAATAACACTTGTTTTATCACAATTTATTGGTACATGTCTGAATTGATATCCATAGTCTAGTAAAGTGTGTTTCATCCACAAAATTTGTGCACAACAACTGCCAGCAGCTATGTATTCAACTTCTGCACTAGATAATGCAATAGAATTTTGTTTCTTACTACACCATGATACTAGTGACTTTCCTAAAAAGTGACATGTTCTATGTAACACCAGAGATTTTTATAAGAAATATTTTTTTTATGTTATATAAATCATCAAAAGAATATTTCAATACACACAACACTAGCTTGGCTTTCTTTACACGCAACTGCGACCTTCCTTGATAGCTTGCATTGTATGCAATACCGAGTTTCACTAAACAACGATATGCTATTCAAATATTATTAAAACTAGCCGTTATGAATAGTAATACCCACTTTTTGAAATTTTATAAATTTTATCTTTAAAAATGGACTTCATTTTTGGATTCAGAATATTGAAATTGTCCTAGGGTGAAATTTGGGTATTTTTCTGAAAACTTTCAATTTTTGATGAATAGTGAAAACACTGGGTTACTATTTAAAAACCGAATTTTTATTTAAATAATTATTTATTTTATTTAAATTTATTTTAGGTCAAAATTGATACATAATTCCTAAATAAGTTCAAAGTAATTCATTGGAGTCATTTTATAATAATTTTAGATATATAAAAATTTTATTGAACTTTTCACAGTCTTTTACCCACCTCCTAAGAGAATTTGGAAATTCACCTAAAACTTAATTTTACTGCTTCTGTGAGTGGAATTTCAAAAATCCAAGAGACACAGTTAATATCAAGGACTAAAATGTGGCTCAATGAGATGAAAATATTTTTTGGTGAATAGTAACTTTTTATTTTTATTTACCACGGTTAAAAGTAAATAGGGTAGTTAAGGGTAAAAATGATATTATTATTACCCTAAAACATGTCCTAATTATATTGGATATGTGTAATTTGACCAAAAACAACCTTAGGAATAAAATATGACAATTTAGGTCCACTTGTATTAGATTAGGACATTTATTATTAATTTATTAAAATAGTTAAAATCAAATTTTAATAACTAAATCATTTTAAATATAGGGTTATAGATAAGATAAATTCGACTATAAATATTCATTAGAAAGCTAAAAATATTTAATACATAATGGTATTTTATTTATAATTTTTAGAGATTAAATAATTTAATTTATTAATGACACAATGATGATGTAGTAATTATCTTATTAATGAAATATTAACATAATTGATGTTATAAATACTGAAATAAATATAATTTGAGACTTTTTATGAATTACACTAATTTTTTAGGTTAATATGACATATTATTATTGATTTAATTAACTTTTTTTGAACTAATCATGCTGTTATGATATTCTAAAAAATCAATTACCAAATAGTTTCAAAATTGACATAAAATAGTTTTTAAAACAAATACTATATTATTAATTATTATTATATTCCTAAAAATCTAATGTTCAGCTAAGATACTTATATCATGATAGATGTATCATTAATGGACCACTTGGGGGTCTCTTGGATGTATATGGTAAGTTTATTAACTATATAATATAAAAATACAAAGTGACATGGTAAATGTCAATCTAATTAACTAAGAGTTAAAACTAAAAGATAAGGTTAATATAATGACCTAAACTTGTCTAAAATATATTGTTTGAGAGGATTGAGACCCAATCCCACTTTATATTCGAAATAAATCAATTCGGAGCTATTAAAAACTGAAGATGACTTTATAATAAAATAATTGTTTTAGTTTTTCCAAAGGTGCCCCTCTCCTCCCTTATAAAAGGGCACCTCCTTCCTCTCTTCCTCACACCACTTTGAGCCTTCAATATCGTCCAAACCCTTCCAATAACTCTTCTCCACTTCCATAGAAACATTCTAGAGGTCCTGGTCTTCTTCAAATACCATCTTTAGTGCCCTAAGAGGAGGTTAAGAAGAGGCGCTTCAAAGAAGAGGTAATGTCCGTTGCCAATTCTTTCAACTTTATTTCTTCTTCTACTTATTCTTCTTTAGTTGTTTCATTATTAAGTAATAACAAAAGTATCAATAATATACTGATATTTTATTATAATTATGAATCAACCCTATTTCACCATCTATCCATCCTACAGAAAATGAAATCACCACGCGTGCGTACGTACGGAATACCGTCTCCACGCCATGGTGTAATCTATTTTCCACCACCACCTTACTTGGATGGGTATAATGGTGTAGAGAATAACTATATATAATTATTTTAAAGTGATATTGATTCTGAAATAGTATACATACACTTTAGTACAATTCCACGATCATGGGAACGGTACCATCGCTCGTGCGTACGTACGACCTACTGTCTCCATGATGTGATGCGACTCGTTCTACATGATCTTCATTAAATAATGATTATATTAATGAATTTAATGAATAAATACGATATATATTACACTAATACCATTCTGTAAATGAGGTATCTATAACCAAAAAAGAAGAATAAGAATTTATTCGACAAAACACGCATAAGAATAAAAAAACAATAAACACCCGAATAACAAGTAACAATGAAATATTACTAATAAGAAGCTAAGAATATGACCATATATGATATCATAACAATGAGTACGATTCTGGAATAGTTCAATAACATTATTTAAATCATTATACAGGAGGTTCAGACATGTACGAAGCAAATTGGACCTAAGGTAAGGGAAAATCTCGCAATCTCATTTTTATCTGAGATTATTTATACTTCAGAATTTACTAGGGAATATATATCATCCAAATCCATGTTTCCTCAATATTTAATATTATTTATATCCTCCTACAATTGTTTAATTCCAATTTTACTCTTCGGTGAGTTTTTAGTAAAAGATATAAAAGGAATATTTTGTCGTTTTTAGTACGAGGTGCTTTTTGACTTTTTCGGCCAAAGTACGAGAAGAATGTTTTTTAACTTATAAGTCATGAATGGACTTTTAGAAAATTATTTCCATGAATATTACTTTACAAGTTTTCAAGTTTATTTTTAATCAAATTATTTTAGTTTAAAATTATATGACATTTTAAGAAAGGAAATTTTTTTTGAAGTAGAAAGGATATTTTCCTCAAGAACAGAGTTTAAGTGTTTTATCAAAATTATTTTCCTTCTAAGATAATATAGGGTTCTATTTCTATACATATTTTTAAATTGATTTTATTATTTTATGATGGAATTATTTTTGTGATTTTCTTTTATCTTATACGGATTATGTTATGATGGCATGATGTTTAAGAATCCCATTTTTATTACATGGGTTATGCTATGATATATGATTTATGATTTTGTGGCACACATAAAAATGGTATAATTATGAGATGGGTGGGACCTATATCTACCTCCAATTAATTGGGTAAAGATTTATATCTCATGAGATAGACATAGCTGGAATGGAATGTTAATCCGGTTCAGTGAAACAAGACTGAAATGAGGAGTGAACTCGGTTCAGAAATGGAATTTGTCCGCTAAGATAGTCTTGGGAATGAGTCTTGACTACTAAGAAATGATTCTCTCTGATTATGTGTGTATGATACAAAGTTTCATGTTTTAATTTATGATTATTGGGATTACATTTCACTACTATGATTTATCCCATGTTATGAAATTATGATCTCTTTTGCAGGTTAAGATTTCCAAAATATTATGTTCTTATGAATATGATGTGATTGATATTTCTTTTGTTTACCCTTACTGATCATTTGAGCCCACCATTTTGTATGTTTTATTTCCCCAGGTTAGGAAGAAGGTTATTAAGTAAGATATTCCAAAAGGGACTCTAGATATGATAAAATAAAAGGGAGACAATGTAGATGATTTATGAACCAGTCGTTAATGTTTCCCAGTTTCTAAAGACACTATACCTATACGGTCCTTTCATGGTTTTGTTATATGTTGTAATAAGTGTTCTTCAATTTTGAAGAAATAACAATGAATGTAAATTTTGGGTCGTTATATTTGGTATCAAAGGAAAGGTTTAGTTAACCCTTGGAAACTAGGATTTGAAAACTTTAGTGAGATCCCTAGAGATATTTCTAAGGTATGTCTAGGGATGTCCCTAAGGTTAATTATAAGTATAGGTTATAATCCTAGAATTATGGTAACGATCTTATACTTAAACCTAAGATGTTAGATGTTGAATGTACTCCCCCTTTATTATGTTTTTTCCCTAGAATGATTTTTTCCTCTCACAATATTATTTTTGGGTTTTAGATGATGGCTAGAACCCGAAGGAACCGTGTTGTTCAATGTACTGGACAATGAAATTATTGTCCTCCTTAAAAAACCAATGTTATGGGAGATGGAGTGAAAAATCTTATTACTATACTTACACAAGCTATGAATCATTATGGACTTCCAAATGAGCAGATAAGGGAACAATATTCTATTGAGTCCTTTATGAGGCAATGTCCACCTTCTTTCAGCGGGTCTTCTGATCCACTTGTTGCTGAACAATGGATCAGTACCACTGAAAGGATATTTTCAGTTCTTCAATGTTCTAAACATGATAAAGTCGTATTAGCAGTATATCGTTTGGAAGGTGAATCTGATCAATGGTGGAATCTTATCAAGAATACGAGGCCAAGAGATGAAATTGAGTCCATGGAATGGGATGAGTTCAAAAACTTATTTTTCAATAAGTACTTCCCTCGTATTCTTCGAACAAAGATGGAGAAGGAGTTTCTTGAACTAAAGCAAAAGGATGATGAATATCTTGGTATATACGAAGCGAATTTTACAAGGCTTGCAAGGTATTCATCTGGCTTTATCATCCAACCTAAAAGTAAAGTTAATCGATTCTTCAGTGGCTTAAAACCAAGTCTTCAAAGGGCATTAACTATAAGTGACTTCAGTAGATATGAAGAAATTGTGCGTTGTGCTATCAAGGTAGAAATAGAAGTTGGTGTTACATATCGATCTCATGGTTTTGACAAGAAACGAAAGATGGAGTTCAAGAAGAAATCTCAGAATAATGGTGAAAAGAAGATGAATGTTTCCTTATTCTCAAAGTGTGAAAATAAGCATGGTGGAGATTGTCTTAAAGGTACTAAAAAATGTTTTAAGTGTGGAAAAGAAGGTCATCGAGTAGCTGAGTGTCGAAGTAATGGAGAAAGGGTTTCTAATGATGTGAATAAAGAAAGGACTGCATAGAATGCACCACCAACACTTCAATGCTTCAAGTGAAATGAAATGGGGAATTATGCTAATCAATTCCCTAATCCAAGGGCTGTTGATGATGATCGACGTCAACAAACTCTTAAGGATAGATACAAAATAAAGCCACATGCAATTTCTATCAGCGATATGGAGTACGATAACAAAGTGGTGAAAGGTACACTTACCATCCACTCTAAAGTAGAAAATGTTTTATTTGATTCTAGATCCACCCACTATTTTATTTCTGAAGAATTTTCTAAGGGTATCTCCGTATTACATCAACAATTAGATGTTGAGTTAGCTGTGACAACCCCTAACGGCACAACAGTCGCATCAAAAGTTTATAATTCTTCTCTGATTGAAGTTCGTGGGAAAGTGATTCCTGCAAATCTTGTGATCCTTCTTATACTGGAATTTGATGCGATTCTTGGCATGGGTTGGATTTCTTTATATGGAGCTCATATCAATTTCCAAAGAAGAGAAGTCACATTTCATATTCCAGACCAATCTATGATCGTCTATTGATGCAAGGATGAACATAACCTTCCAGTGGAAATTTCTTCCATCTTATGGGTCTTGATTCCACTAAATGAAGGTTATTTATCTCAAATGGTTGGAGAGAAACTCACAATTAAGAATATGCCCATTGTACGGGAGTTTGATGATGTCTATCCAGAGGAATTTCCTGGTCTTCCACCAAAATGTGAAGTTGTGTTTTCAATAGAATTCGTACCGGGTGCTTTACCTATTTCAAAGACACCTTATAGAATGGACCCAATTGAATTGTAGGAATTGAAGAAGTAACTCCAAGAGAATCTTGATAAAGGATTCATATGCCCTAGTGCATCACCTTGGGGAGTACCTGTTCTGTTTGTTAAGAAGAAAGATGGATCAATGATACTCTGAATTGATTATCAAGAACTTAACAAGATCACGATCAAGAACAAATATCCTCTCCTGCGCATTGATGACTTATTTGACCAACTACGTGGAGCTCAATACTTTTCCAAGATTGATCTTCATTCAGGGTATCATCAATTAAGGGTCAAAAGGGAGGATATACCAAAGACAGCTTTCCATACAAGGTATGGACACTATGAATTTATAGTGATGCCATTTGGTCTTACTAATGCCCCTGCTATCTTCATGGATCTGATGAATAGGGTCTTTAGAGACTATCTTGATCTGTTTGTGGTAGTCTTTATAGAAGATATTCTTGTCTATTCAAATAGAAAGTAAGAACGTAAATATCACTTGAGAATTGTATTGAAGACCCTGAGAAAGGATAAGCTTTATGCCAAATTTACCAAGAGTGAATTTTGGTTTCAAAAAGTTGCATTTTTGGGTCACATAATTTCAAAAGAGGGGATATCTGTGGATCCATAAAAAACAAAGGTTATCGAAAGATGGTCGAGACCAAAAAAAGTAACTGAGATCCGAAGTTTTCTTGGGTTTTCTGGATATTATCGACGTTTTGTGAAAGATTTTTCATGATTATCTAACCCACTCACCAAATTGACTCGGAAAGGAGTTAAGTTTTTTTGGACAGAGGAATTTGAAGAGAATTTCAAGGATTTAAAAAGACGGTTATCCAGTGCACCTGTGCTCACACTGCCTTATAGTGGAGAGAGGTTTGTGATCTACAGTGATGCATCCAAGAAGGGATTGGGGTGTGTTCTCATGAAAAACGATATGGTGATAGATTATGACTCACGACAGTTGAAAATCCATGAGCAAAATTACCCAACTCATGATTTGTAGTTAGCTACGGTAATCTTTGCATTAAAGATTTGGAGGCATTTTCTTTATGGAGAAAGGTGTGATATTTATACTAATCATAAATGTTTAAAGTATATTTTCACACAAAAGGAGCTGAATATGTGCCAAAGAAGATGGTTGGAGATGATTAAGGATTATGACTTCTCAATTCATTACCACCCTGGGAAAGCAAACAAGGTGGCAGATGCATTAAGTCGACAATACCATGTTAGTTTATCCATGATGAGGATCACAAAAGATCCAATATTTATGGATTTACAAAGGATGGATCCTGGAATTATAATGGAAGGGGAAAATCGTATCTTTCTAAAATTAATGGTCAACCATCTATACATGTGAAGATTAAAGAGGCACAGAAAGAAGATGAAGAGTTACAAAAGAAGGTGAGAAATGTTCCTGAATTCAACATTGATTGTGATGGGATAATAAGGTTCAGGAATCGGGTTTGGGTTCCTCCCATCCCAGAATTAAAGAAGGAGTTGCTGGATGAGGCTCATAGTTCTTCATTCTCTATTCATCATGTAAGCACGAAGATGTATAGGGACCTGAAAGAGTACTTCTGGTGGGATGACATGAAAAGAGATTTTGCTGAATATGTCTCTCGATGTTTGGTTTGTCAGAAAGTTAAAGCTGAGAGATAGAAGTCTAAGGGGATGTTACAACCATTACCCATACCCGAATGGAAATGGGAAAACATCACTATGGACTTTGTCACCAGACTTCCTAAAACATCGAAAGGAAATAATGCTATCCGGGTCATAGTTGATCGTCTTACAAAGTTGGCTTAATTCATTGCTATTAGATAGGATTTATCTCTCGATCAGCTTGCTAGGATATATGTAAAAGAAGTGCTAAGATTTCATGGAGTACCACTTTCCATTATATCTAATTGGGATCTGAGGTTTACCTCAAAGTTCTAGCAAAGTCTTCAGCATACTCTGGATACAGAGTTGAGTTTCAACACTGCTTATCATCCTCAGACAGATGGTCAGTCTGAGAGAACAATTCAAACTCTATAAGATGTGTTAAGAGCTTTCTATATGGATTTCAAAGGTGGTTCGGATCAACACCTACCTTTGGTGGAATTTTATTATAATAATAGCTTTCAATCCAGTATTCAAATGGCTCCTTATAAAGCTCTCTATGGAAATAAATACAGGACTCCAACATGCTGGGATGAAGATGGGGAAAGAAAGCTATTAGGACATGATCTTGTTGATGAGATGGTAAAAAAGGTCAGATCTATTCAAAAACACACAAGAGTAGCTCAGAGTTGACAAAACATTTATGCCGATAACCGAAGAGAAGACCTAGAGTATGAAATGGGTGATAAAGTGTTCTTAGGAATATCTCCTTGGAAAAGAGTAATGAGATTTGGAAAGAAGGGAAAGCTGAGCCCTAGGTATATCGGTCCTTTCGAAATACTAGATCGTGTTGGGAAGGTAGCTTACTAATTGGCGCTTCCACCGAATCTCCCTCAAGTTCACGATGTGATCCATGTATATCTCCTAAGAAAGTACATACCCGATCCTTCACATGTACTCAGCTCAGAAGTTGTACCGCTGGAGCAAGATCTTTCTTATGAAGAACCGCCGATAAAGATTCTGGATCATAGAGAAAAAGTCCTATGGAACAAGACCACTCGCTTGGTGAAAGTTTTATGGAGGAACCACCAATTATAATAAGCTACATGTGAAATTGAATATATGATGAGGGAGAGGTATCCTCATCTGTTTGTTACAAAGTGACGAATTTCGAGGGCGAAATTCATTTTAAGGGGGGTAGAATGTAACACCCAGGATTTTTTTGAGAAATATTTTGTTTTTATGTTATATAAATCATCAAAGGAATCTTTAACTACACATAACAATAGCTTGGCTTGCTTTACACACAACCAAGGCCTTCCTCGATAGCTTGCATTGTACGAAATACCGAGTTTCACTAAACAACGATATGATATTAAAATATTATTAAAACTAGTTGTTATGAATAGTAATACCCACTCTTTTGAAATTTTATAAATTTTATCTTTCAAAATGGACTTCATTTTTGGATTCGGAATATAAAAATTAGCATAGGAGGAAATTTTGGTATTTTTATGAAAACTTTCAATTTTTGATGAATAGTGAAAACACTGGGTTACTATTTAAAAACCGACTTTTTATTTAAATAATTATTTATTTTATTTTAATTTATTTTAGTTCAAGATTGATACATAATACCTATATAAGTTCAAAGTAATTCATTGGAGTCATTTTATAATAATTTTAGATATATAAAAATTTAATTGAACTTTTCACCATCTTTTACCCACCTCCTAGGAGAATTTGGAAATTCACATAAAACTTAATTTTACCGCTTCTGTGAGTGGAATTTGAAAAATCCGAGAGAAACGGTTAATAACAAGGACTAAAATGTGGTTCAATGAGATGAAAATAATTTTTGGTGAATAGTATCTTTTTACTTTTATTTACCACAGTTAAAAGTAAATAGGGTAATTAAGGGTAAAAATGATATTATTATTATCCTAACACATGTCTTAATTCTATTGGATAAGTGTAATTCGACCAAAAACAACCTTAGGAATAAAATATGACCATTTAGGTCCACTTGGATTAGATTAGAACATTTATTATTAATTTATTAAAATAGTTAAAATCAAAGTTTAATAACTAAATAATTTTTAATATAGGGTTATACATAAGATAAATTCGACTATAAATATTCATTAGAAAAAAAAAAACGATTTCCTACATAATGGTATTTTATTTATAATTTTTAGACATTAAATAATTTTATTTATTTATGACACAATGATGATGCAGTAATTATCTTATTAATGAAATATTAACATAATTGATGTTATAAATACTCAAATAAATGTAATTTGAGACTTTTTATGAATTAAACTAATTTTCTAGGTTAATATGACATATTAGTATTGATTTAATTAACTTTTTTTGAACTAATCTTGCTGTAATGATTTTCACAAAAATCAATTACCAAATAGTGTCAAAATTGACATAAAATAGTTTTTAAAATAAATATTATATTATTAATTGTTATTATATTCCTAAAAATATAAGTTTCAGCCAAGATACTTATATCGTCATAGGTGTATCATTAATGGACCACTTGGGGGTCGCTTGGATGTATATGGTAAGTTTATTAACTATATAATATAAAAATACAAAGTGACATGGTAAATGTCAATCTAATTAACTAAGAGTTAAACCTAAAAGATAAGGTTAATATAATAACCTAAAATTGTCTAAAATATATTGGTTGAGGGGATTTATACCCATACTCACCTTAGATTTGAAATAAATCAATTTGGAGCTATTAAAAACCGAATATGACTTTATAATAAAATAATAGTTTTAGTTTTTCCAAAGGTGCCCCTCTCCTCCCTTATAAAAGGGCACCTAATCTCTCCCGTCCTCACACCACTTTGAGCCTTAAAGCTCGGCCAAAAAATGCCAATTTCTCTTCTACACTTCCCTAGAAACATCCTAGAGGTCATGGTCTTCTTCAAAGACCATCTTTAGTGCCCTAAGAGGATGTTAAGAAGAGGCACTTCAATGAAGAGGTAATGTCTGTTACCGATTCTTTCAACTTTATTTCTTCTTCTACTTCTTCTTCTTTAGTTATTTCATTATAAAGTAATAAAATCAGTATCACTAATATAGTAATATGTTATTATAAGTATGAAACAACCCTATTTCACCATCTATCCATCCTACGGAAAATGAAATCACCGCACGTGCGTACATACAGAATACTGTCTCCACGTCGTGGTGTAATATATTTTCCACCACCACCTTACTTGGATGGGTATAATGGTGTAGAGAATAACTATATATGATTTTTGTAAAGTGATATTGATTCTTAAATAGTATACATACACTTAAATACAATTCCATGATCATGGGAACGATATCATCTCTCGTGCGTACATACGACCTACCATCTCCACGATGTGATGCGACTCGTTCTACATGATCTTCATTACATAATGATTATACAAATGAGTTTCATGAATAAATATGATATATATTACAATAATAAAATTCTTTAAATGAGGTATCTATAACCTAAAAATAAGAATAAAAATTTATTCGACAAAACACGCATAAGAACTAAAAAAGCAATAAACACCCGAATAACAAGTAATAATGAAATATTACTAATAAGAAGCTAAGAATATGACCATATATGATATCATAACAATTATTACGATTCTGGAATAGGTCAATAACATTATTTAGAACATTATACAGGAGGTTCAGACACGTACGAAGCAAATCGGACCTAAGGTAAGGGAAAATCTCACAATCTCATTTTTATCTTAGATTATTTATACTTTAGAATTTACTGGGAATATTTATCATCCACATCAATTTTTCCTCAATATGTAATATTATTTATATCTTCCTACAATTTTTTAAATCCAATTTTACCCTTCGGTGAGTTTTTAGTAAAAGATATGAAAGGAATCTTTTGTCGTTTTTAGTACTAGGTACTTTTTGACTTTTTCGGACAAAGTACGAGAAGAATGTTTTTTAACTTATACGGCCTGAATGGACTTTTAGAACATTATTTTCATGGATATTCCTTTACAAGTTCTCAAGTTTATTTTTAATCAACTTATTTTAGTTTAAAATTATATGAAATTTTAATAAAGGAAAATGTTTTTGAAGTAGAAAGGATATTTTCCTCAAGAACGAAGTTCAAGTATTTTATCAAAATTATTTTCCATCTAAGATAATATAGGGTTCTGTTTCTATCCCTATTTTTACATTGATTTGATTATGTTATGATGGAATTATTTTTATGATGTCCTTTTATCATATATGGATTATGTTATTATGGCATGCTGTTTAAGAATCCCATTTTTATTACATGGGTTATGCTATGATATATGATTTATGTTTTTGTTGCAGACATAAGAATGGTATCATTATGAGATGGGTGGGACCAATATCTCCCTCCAATTAATTGGGTAAAGATTTATATCTCATGAGATAGACATGGCTGGAACGACAGGTTAATCCGGTTAAGTGAAACAGGACTGAAACAAGGAGTGAACTCAGTTCAGAAATGGACTTTGTCCGCTAAGATAGTCTTGGCAATGAGTCTTGAATACTAAGAAATGATTCTCTATGATTATATGTGTATGACACAAAGTTTTATGTTTTAAGTTATGATTATTGGGATTACATTTCACTTCTATGATTTATCCCATGTTATGAAATTATGATCTCTTTTGCAGGTTAAGATTTCCAAAATGTTATGTTCTTATGAATATGATGTGATTGATATTTATTTTGTTTACCCTTACTGAGCATTTGAGCTCACCCTTTTTTATGTTTTCTTTCCCCAGGTCAGGAAGAAGGTTATTAAGTAAAATATGCCAAAAGGGACTCTAGATATGATAAAATAAAAGGGAGACAATGTAGATGATTTATGAACCAGTTGTTTATTTTTCATAGTTTCTAAAGACACTATACCTATACAGTCCTTTCATGGTTTTTTATACGTTGTAATAAGTGTGCTTCAATTTTTAAGCAATAAAAATGTATGTAAAGTTTGGGTCCTTATATTCTATAGGTTATTTTTCTATCTAACTTACATCCAGCAAAATCAGCATCAGAATAACTAACTAGTTAAAAATATTTTCCTTTTGAATAGAACAGTCCTAAATTGGGAGTATTCTTGAGGTATTTGAAAATTATCTTTAAAAAATTTAAATGTGACTCTTTAGGGTTTTCTTGAAAACGAGTACACATACACACACTAAACATAATATTAGGACGACTAGCAGTCAAGTAGAGTAGACTTCCAATGATTCCTCTATAAGTGGTTTGATTAACAGATTTTCCATCTTCATCAAGATCCAACTTACAGGTGGTACTCATGGGAGTGTCACTACTTTTAGTGCTATCCAATCCAAAAAGTTTTAAAATATCTCTAGTATATTTACTTTGAGTTAAAATAATTCCATCATTGTTTTGAAAGATTTGAAATCCAAGAAAGAATTTATGTTCACACATTAAACTCATTTAAAATTTGTTTTGCATCATTTTAGAAAAATCATAACATAAAGAAGCTTTTGAAGATCCAAAAATAATATCATCTACATAAATTTGTATAACTAAAATATCCTTAGAAATTCATTTTATAAAAAGATAAGGATCAACTATTCCTTTTGTAAAACCTTTAGAAATTAGAAAAATACTTAATCTATCATACTGAGCTCTTGGAGATTGTTTTAAACCATATAAATATTTTGATAATTTGAAAATATGATTTGGAAAATGAGGGTATGTAAATCCAGGTGGTTTTTCAACAAAAACATCCTCAGCAATATATCCATTTAAGAGTGCACTCCTGACATCCATTCGATATAGTTTGAAATTTAGATGTGCAGCATAAGAATGTAAGATCATAATGGCTTCTAGTCTGGCTACTAGAGCAAAAGTCTCCTCATAGTCAATTCCTTCCTCTTGACTATAGCCTTGTGTAACTAACCTGGCTTTGTTTCTAACTATATTTCCAGCTTCATCTACTTTATTTATAAACACCCATTTAGTGCCTATGGTGAAAGTGCCCTTAGGTCTTTCTACTAGTTTCCAAACATTATTCCTTTCAAACTGATTAAGTTCTTCTTGCATAAAAATTACACAAAATTCATCATTAATAGCATCATCAATGTTTTTAGGTTCAATCTTTGATAAAAGGTCTTGATGTTCAACCTGATTTCTGAGAGAAGCTCTAGTCTGTGTCCCTCTATCAAGATTACCAACAACAGCATCTAAAAGATGATTCTTTATAATCCTAGTTGATCTAGTAATGGTAAGGCTAGAGATTTCAGGTTCTTCTCTAGATTCGGGGTCATTAGGAGCAGATTCTGAAATATTTCCAGAACTAGTTGTCTTTATAACAGGTTCATTGATTTTATCATTAAGGATTAGAACAGATAAATATTCTTCAATATTTTCAAGAGATGACTTAGGTTCATGTGGATCAGTTTCATCAAATTTGATGTGAACAGATTATTCCACACACTTGGTTCCCTTATTGAAAACTCTATAGGCTTTGCTTGTTATAGAATATCCTAAAAATATTCCTTCATCACTCTTAGAAGCAAACTTATCCAGATTATCCATGGTATTAAGAATAAAGACTTTACAGCCAAAAACTTTAAAGTAATTGACCTTAGGCTTTCTATTATTCCATAGTTCATAAGGGGTCTTCTTAAGAACAGGTCTGACTAAGACTCTATTGATGATATAACAAGCTGTATTTACAGCTTCATCCAAAAAATAAATAGGCTGGTCATACTCATTAAGCACAGTTCTTGCTATTTCTTGAAGGGTTCTATTCCTTATTTATACTACACCATTCTACTGAGGTGTCCTAGGCGCATAAAAGTTGTGACTATAGCCATTGTGTGAGAAATAAGATTCAAATTCTTGATTTTCAAACTCACGACCATGATCACTTCTCAAGGTTTTGATCTTAAGTCCACTAAGGTTTTCTACAGACTTGGAGTATTTAACAAAGTAAGAGCAAGCTTCACTTTTGTGGGCTAAGAAATATACCCAAGTATATCTAGAAAATTCATCCACTAAGACTTAGACATAATGCTTTCCATTTAATCTAGAAACTCTAGATGGTCCAAACAAGTCCATGTGAACCAACTTGAGAGGTTGAGAAGTTGAAACTTATTTCTTTGATTTGAAAGAGATTTTGTGTGGCTTTCCCTTTTTATAGGGATTACAAACCTTTTCATTTGGAAACTCAAGTATTGGTAAGTCTCTAACTAAGTTCTTCCTAGTTAGTTTTCTAAGTGAGTGTATATTGAAGTGTCCTAATCTCTTATGCCATAACCAAGACTCTTTATGAAAATCATTTAAACAAGTAACATTTTTCTTAGATAAAGAATTTAAATCAACATCATAAACATTTTAATTTCTCAAAGCAGAAAATATTAAAACATTCTTAGAATTAAAAACATTATAGGAATCATTTTCAAATTTAAAATTAAAGCCATCATCACATAATTGAGAAATACTTAACAGATTATATTTTAGTCCATAAACAAATATAACTTTAGAAATTAGAACTGAATCAGTGTTACCAATTTGTCCTAGGCCGATGATTTTTCCCTTAGAATTATCACCAAAGGTGACATGGCCTCCATCAATCTTGATTAGGCTCTTGAAGCATGAGTAATCTCCAGACATATGTCTTGAACATCCACTGTCCAAATACCATGTCTTCTTGTGGGAACTCTTCAAACAGGTTTCCTACAAAACAAATTTAGATTGGAAATTAATTTGGTACCCAGATCTTCTTGGGGTCAGACAGGTTAGCAATCAATGATTTTGGTACCCAAATTTTTCTTATGGGTCTCATATAATCTACAGAATCAATAGATTTTTAAAGATAAAATTTATTTGACCCATAACCATATGAATAACTTGTTGAAGCATACAAACTTCCAGAATTGGAACTAGCAGAATTTTGTCCAGATTTAGGAATAAATCTAGTTTTAGTGAATTGTCTTTTTCCAGGTTAGTATCCCAAACCAGTAGTGTATTTTTGTGCAACTTGCTTTCCTAAAATTTGAGTAAGTGTATCTTTTCCATTTGTGAATTTTTCTATGTCCTTTCTAAGTTTCTCATTAGAAATTTTCAATTCTGTATTTTCCTTTAAAAGTTGAGCATTATTTTCTTTTTCTATATCAAGGGAATATTTAACATTGGAAGTAAGAGTATGCTGTTTATTTAATGACTTATATTTGTCCTTAAGTTCATTACATGTTTCCTCCAGCATGTTATAGTATTCAAATAATTTAGCTTTAGACATATCTCCAGAATCAGAATTAGATTCTACATCAACTCTAGAATAATAGGAATTTAAAACAGGAGTATCTAAGGTTACCTCGGATGTGTTGGTCATGAAACACATGTTGGCACGATTCTTTTCAAAATCAGAAATTTCATATTCACCTGTGCTGTCTTCTGAAGAACTCCAAGTAGCTTTCATAGCTTTCTTGTACTTCTTGTCCTTATAATCATGTTTCTTTTTGAATTTTAATTTTGGATAGTTATCCTTGATGTGTCCTTTCCTTTTTCATTCATAGCAGACTATATCATCTTCCTTATCAGAATTCTTCCAATCCTTTTTCCAGTGACCTTTGTTGTCATATTTACCTTTGTAGTTTGTTTTTCTGAAAAATTTATTATTCCTATAGAACTTCTTAAATCTCCTGGATTTTTGATCAATCTCAGCATCATTGTCTGAATCCGAATCTTTACTGGTTGAACTTTCCGTAGGTACATGTATTTTTTCCTTGTCTTTTCTCTTTGAAGCAGTAGACTTGAAAGCCACAGATTTTCTCTTGGGTTCATCATCATCTTCATTATTTACCTTAAGTTCTTCCTCATACATCATTAATTTACCAATACACTCTTTGATAGGCAGAGCCCCAATTTCACATGATTCTCTGATTGAAACAGAAGTGACTCTCCATTTATCTGGAAAACATCTCAGTATCCTCACGATTTGTTCCTTTACTAGAACAACCTTTCCAAGTGAACTCATTATGTTGACTATCTCATTGAACCTGAGATACATATCAAAAATAGGTTCATCAGTCTTCATTTTAAAATTATCATATTTAATAGTATAATTATTTAATCTCATTTATTTAACATTAGTTGTTCCCTCATGATAAACACCTAAAGTATCCCAAATTTCATAAGATTTTTTACAAGCAGATATTCTATTGAACTCCTCATCTCCTAAATCACCGTCTAAAGAATTCATATCTTTACAATTATTATTGTAACCAATTTTTGTAGGTTCATCCCAAGTTGTTCTTTCAGTTTCTGGAATTTTATATTGAGATTCTATAGCAGTCTAGATATCAAAACCCATGCTTTCTAAATGATTTTTCATCTTAAGATTCCATTGGGAATAGTTTGTACCATTGAAGGATGGTGGCCGGTTGGTAGCATCACCCTCTAGTCTATTGTCCATAGCTAGATTTTAGAAAGGATATTTAAATAGATGAAATTTAGAGCTAACAGAAATTTATGATCTTTAAAGATGCAACTAAAATCCCATTTGAAATTTTTTTTTTGAAAACTTGTATTAATAAAAAAAACAACTTTCCTCTGACACCAAATGTTGGTCGGAGTGGACACTCAAGAGGGGGGGGGGGTGAATTGAGTTCCAATTAAAATTTCTATTAAATTATTTTCTATTAAATTCCACCAATTTATAAAACAAGTTAAATTGTAGTGAATTTTTAAAAATATAAAGGTTCAATTAGATTCTCAAAATATTGATTAGTTCTCAATTAATAAAATCAGATAATTAAATTAGATTTTGAAACTAACCTACTTATTTACAATAGATACAAACACTTGCTAGATTAACTATCAAAGTAAATTTAAAACCGATTTGTATTTCAAAGTAATAAGCAACGAAATATAAATTAGATATTGTAGTTTGAACTTAAACTAACAAATGTATAGCAGATATAACCAAGTGGTTGAATCTCAAGATGAGACTTATTCCTCTCAAATATATATATATAAACTTGATCCACACCCTGGATCAGGGTTAACAATAGTACACGACTGTCCAGGCCACGTAGGGACCTCTACCACTATTATTCGTGGGAAACAAAAACAAAGACCAGGCCACAAAAGGACCTCTTCCACAGTTGTCGTGGGTAAACAATAGTAATGAGGTTTGGTGTGAGGATTGTGATATCCTCCAGTTCAGCACATGAGACAGTGTGTGTGTAAAATAAACAGGATACACACACTGCTCGAAAATAGATAATAAATCACTTATAGATAGTATATGAAGGTTAAGAAAGCTCTAGTGATTGGTATTGAAGCTCTGGACTCGTTGGATTCATCAGAAATGATTATGAGTCCTTCTCTGGTTTTTCTATTGAAAAACAGAGTGTCCTAGTTCATATTTGGTTTCTTCAGGAGAGAAGATGTTCTCTTGACTCCAGAGTACTTCATGTGTTCTTCAGTAATGTATAATTGCATGTATGGAACTTATTTTAGGATCGTGCAATGTGTTATTCACATTTGTGCTCAGGATTGTTCTTCGGTTCAGTACAGAGCTCGTGTGTATTGTAGTATGAGTGTCGAGATGTGTCAAGTGCGAGCGTCCTTTTTTACTGCAACTCAAGCTTCTTTATATTCCACGAGCTCAGGTAATAGGAATGATTTCATTTCCATAGCTATGAGGTACGGTTTCCTGACAGACCAAAAAATATCATTAAATAACATTAATTTCATTAAAAACATCAAATATGACCGTTAGTATTATTTAAATAATATTGACAAAAAGGTTAAAAAATGGTGTCACAGTAGTTGTGAAAATAGTGTCTCTTTGAACTGGTGTTTCCTTCATGGTATGTGCTTCACGGTGTGTCCATGTCATGGTGTCTAGATCATGGTGTCTGAGTCACGGTGTGTCTGTCACAGTGTGTCTGTCACGGTGTCTAGGTCATGGTGTCTGAGTCACGATGCGTCCTTCACAGTGTCTGGGTCACGGTGTCTGAGTCACGGTGTGTCCTTCATGGTGTCTAGGTCACAGTGTATCCTTCACAGTGGCAGGCTTACTGTCACGGTTTGTTGAAGTCACGGTGTTTCACTGGTCACAGTGTCTGAGACTTAGACTTCACTGTGTCTTAATACTTAGACAAATATCTGTATTCAAACTTAAATAGTAACATGCATAAAATGAATTAAGCTTAACCATTATAAGATAAATATAGAGGTTTGATATAATAAGTGAGATTTATGATCATGCATAAGATTTGTAAATAATAAAGATATTAATTAATAGTAATAATATTTTCTATCATTAAAACATAATTAAAACATGATGTGCAATTGTTATTGAGATTTGAGATCATTAACAAGATGTGCAATTATGATGGAGATTAATTGACAGTAATAAGATTTGCTATCATTAAAACATAATTAAAACATGATGTGCAATTATTATTGAGATGTGAGATCATTAACATGATGTGCAATTATGATGGAGATTAATTGACAGTAATAAGATTTGTGATCATTAAAAAATAATTAATACATGAGGAGTCCAACACATAGGATAATTATACTCCTGAGGTTTCTACTATATAGATGAATAAAAAATCACCTTTTCATTTTTCAAGATGAAAAACCCAATCCATTTTAGTGATGTATCTATAAAAATAAATAATCCTTCTTTGATAGAGGGTATAGTTAACACAGGTGTAGTAACCAATCTCTTTTTCAGCTCTGGGAAACTTTCTTCACACTCCTTTGTCCAGATGAACTTTTCCCTCTTTCGAGTTAACTTGGTTAGTAGATTATAAATCTATAAAACGTTTTTCATGAACCTCCTATAATATCCTAATAAACCAAGGAAACTAAAAATATCAATTAATTTTTTAGGATTATATCACTCACCCACCACCATTGTCTTGGTAGGGTTAACTAAGATTCCTTAATTGGTTATAATGTTCCCCAAAAAGAAACTTTTTGTAACCATAATTCAAATTTTATGAACTTTCCAAATATCCTCTCCTCCCTCAGAGTTTTCAATATAACCCTTATATAATCCTCATGATCCTAATGACTTTTAGAATATATTAGAATGTCATTATTAAAAATTACAAAAAATTTATCAAGGTAGTACTTAAAGAATCTATTCATCAAATACATAAATATTTCAGGATCATTAGTCAATCCCAATGAAATAACAACAAACTCATAATGCCCATACCTTGACTGGAAGGTAGTATTTGTAATATCTTCTTTCTTCACCCTCAGTTGATGATAACAAGATTTAAGATCAATATTGGAGAAGAATTGATCCCCATGATACTGGTCAAATAAATAATTAATCATTGGAAGATGGTACTTGTTCTTTACTATGATACCATTAAGTTCTCTATAATCAATGCATAACCACATTTATCAATCATTATTTACGAAAAGAACAAGTTATCCATAAGGAGACACACTTTCTTAGATAAAACCCTTCTCCAAAAGATATTGGATTTATTTCTTTAATTCCTATAGATCTACGTTTTCCTATTTATATGGGGTATTTGATATCATCTTGGATCTATGAATGAGTTCAATAGAGAAATCTACCTCCCTTTTTGGAGGAGGTCTAGGTAACTCCTCAGAAAATAAATCAATGTATTCTTGAATTATAGAGACATTCTCAATTCGTATAAATTCATTTCCTTATTCATTTTCACTGATAATCTCCATAAATAAGGCTATGAGTGGTGGTTCTAGACAATAATTAGGTTGATATATCTCTTCTTTGAAAATAACTGTAGGTTTTCCATTAAGGTCCACTAATATTTCCTTGCTTTTTTTAGTTGATCTTAGCATTATGCCTTGAGAAACAATCCATCCCTAGTTTAATATCAAATTATAACATGGAAATGACTGCTAGATTTTTGATGATATTATTCTCACCAATGTTAGTACTAGAGTTTCTATACATAGTTGATTCTTGGATAATCCCTCTAGGAGTCTTGACTGATAACTCTACTATTATTAGTTCTATTATTGACTCTATATTCTCTGAAAACTTAGATTAAATAAAGAAATGCGTAGAACCATAGTAAAAAAAATTTCATTCTATATTTGAGAGAAAAAAGATAATATCTTACACCACATCATTTGAAGCTTCTACTTCAGTTGTTGTGATAGAAAAAGCCTTATCTTGCTCCATTGGCCTTTAATAAGTTTGATGGTGATTACCATCCATTAACGTCGGATTTGGACAATGATTGGTAAAGTGACCAAGTTGTCCACACATGAAGCATTGGAATTAACGCTGGACTTTCACAATATTACCTTTGTTGTTAGTGTTGAGAAGTTGAGGCATAACCTCACTATGATAGTTCCGATACATATGGAAATCTCTTCGAAACTTGTAACATTTTCTACTCTCAAGAATGCAGTTCCCCAAATGATTCTTCCCACATTTGTTTCATGGGGAAAGTTATACTTTCTTTTATCCTCTTTTATGATCAAAGTTACTCCCCAATATTGGATCCATTGATCTATTATTTTCATTAGATCTATGGGACCACTGCATCTCTCTAAACTCTAGTTCAACCTTCATAACACTTCGAACTATCTCTTTGTAGTTGTCATAGTCTCGATTGGCAAGATTCTTCCATATATGGGGTCATAGTCCACTGAATAATCTTTCAAACTTTCTATTAGGATCCATGAAAAATATATAGGTGTAGTGATAAAGCATTGTAATGTTTATCTCATAGCTTTCTATAGATTCATTTTCCCTCTGATTCAACTATAAAAATTCCTTCTCCATTTTTGTTCACATCAAATGGGGGAAATATTTTTTGATGAAGGTTCCCCTGAACTCTTCCTACACCATAGATTCAATCTCCCTTCTTGGATTAATTTTTTAACCATTTTCCACCACTGATCAGATTCTCTCTCTAAGTGGTACACATAGCAAGTTACTTTCTCTTTATCTGAACAACAGAGTATAGAAAATATATTTTCTTTAGAGATTATCCATTTTCGGTAATCAATGGGTCGGTAGATCCACTATAATAAGATGGTATTTAACATATAAATGACTCAATATAAAGTTACTTCCTTCCAAGTGAATCTAGTATCTTATATTGATTCAAGTTATTGTTTATAACTCAAGTCAGTTGATTCATCATTCTCATGAATTTTTATTTTTTAGATTCTATTGTAGGGTCATCAACGCTTAGTCTATTTCAATCAACATTTAAATGGTTCCACTTTTTTCACACCATTTTCCAAAATAATAAAAACTTAATGATAAAAATGTTTCTTTTAATAATCTTATAATTCTAAAAGAATTTTATGTCTTAAAACACCATGCTTAAATATGTTATTCTTTAAATATAATTACATTTTCTATAAATCCTTCATAATGGTTTATAAAAAATCATATGATTAACCAAAAATATCCCTCAAAAGTATCAAAAAAAGTGTGTAGTAAGACCCATTAATGTGTACCAAGTTATGACAAGTTAGGCCTAACACACATTGTCAGAGTTGTTACCCCTAGGCACATTTGTGGTAGAACCACATCAACTTGTTCAAATCTAGACATATATTTCTTTGCTCAAGAACCACTTATATAATATTTCACCAAAACACCTAGATATTTTCATATATTTTAAATTTTCCATAATTTTGTTAATAAGTTTTCGAATATAAATTTCAATGAATAACTAAATTGTTCTTTGATGCCAACTATAACATCCAAACTTTTTAATGCACAACTTTTCGTTTACATTTTACAAAACAGAAGATCTTTTAAAGATTAGTTTCTTGGAAACAAGGTATATGATACATAAAAACATAAAAAATTATTCTAATACACTTAAAAGGATTAATCATAGGTTCATACTAATTAAATTTAACACAAATCATATCCTAGGGACATGCATCAAAGGAAATGGTGAGCAAAATCCCCAGTAAGGGAAATCAAGGGAAAATGTTTACATGGGATCTTGATAAATATCAATAAGAACTTGAGGAATATAATAAAGGAATAAAAAAAGAAAAAGGGGAATATCATAATAAAAATAAATTGAATAATAATATAGGAATGTAGATAAAACATTTAAATGATATATTCATAATCATATCACTAAGGTTTGTCACCGAGGTTTCATAAAAATTACTAGGGTAATTCACCAAGGTATCGTAAAACATGTCATCTCTAGAGATTAAATTATTTAACCAATGCATTGAAGAACTATCAGATAACACCCTTAATATTTCATAATTAATGTGATCCACATATATCATAATAAAATATTTCATAAATAACCTATGGAGAATAAAATAAACTGGTTTCATATAAAAATCAAGGCGTTTTAAAAAAGCATGTACTTAAAGACAAGATATTTATGTCATTTATAACCCATGAAAAGATAAAGAGGGTTTTATGTATGTAAATTATAGAAAAAAATTAATAATTTTTATATATTATTGAAGAACCATGTAAAATAATGAGGTTTTAGTATTCAAATAAAGAAAATAAAAGGTAATTTCTTGAAGGGAAGAGATAAATTTTGAGAAGTAAAATTGGAAGCATAACAGGTATAAAACATGATTTTAGAAAAGGGTAAAAAGAGAGGGGAAATGGGTATAAAATTAATAAAATAATATTAATAAAGTAATAGGATAAAATAAATTGGATAGAATAAATTAGTTTGGAAATTTGAAATACATAACACATAAAAAGGGATGTTGAAAGGAAAAGATAAGTTGAGATTTTTCTTACCATGAAGAGTAGTTCCTAAAACTCGAGGATCGGGACATCGGGGGATTGATGAAAACTTGAGAGGAATCCTTAGGAGTTAAAAATATCATATATCTATGGAGGATGAAATGAGAGTTAACTAAAATGTATAAATGGGAGGGTATTTATAGAAAAAGTGGGTGATTTATTTATTAATTTCTAAATAAAGGCATTATGAACCTAGGTAGTCATAAATGAAAAACCATGGGCTTTACCATGGAAAATTCCCATGGTATTGGACACTTGGGAAACATTTTATGTTATTTTAATCCAAAATATTCAACCATAATTTTATATTACTTATTTTGGTAATGAAAATTAATTTTTTCACAAAATAACATTTTTAAAGGTTAAGTTTCCATTTTAAAATTTGGAAGGTAAAGTATATATTTTGAAATTGATTAAAGTATATTAAAATAATTTATATAAATAAAATAAAATGTTTTAAGTCATGGATTATTGTTGATTTTTTTTAAAAGGTAATGCTTTGGTCAAGGACCAAAGCACAAATTATTATTAAAAAAGACAGGAAAGTTACAAGAGTCTGAAATAGGGGATTTTTTTACAATCTCTATCAAAGAGTTCAAATAAATCAGCGGGCAGGGAGTCCATCCAAGTCATCTGCTGGTGAACTCCTTTATTGTCAAGAGCATCAGCGACAGAGTTCGCCTCACTGTAAGTATGGGTGGCGATAAAATCAATCTTGTGGAGCAAGGTAAGGCAGTTCATCCAACGAGAAGTGTGCTTCCAGGCCAGATGAGTGCTGCCATTCCAAATGGCATGAATGACGGTGGATGAATCACTCTCAATCCATAATTTCTTCCAGCCTCTTTGAAGAGAAAAATCAACAGCATGGATGACACCCAGCAGTTCTGCCTCCAGCGATGACGAGTGACCGCATCCAACAAAGAAACAGCCCTGGCACTGTCCAGCAGAATCTCTGAAAATAGCACCGCAACTGGCAGGACCTGGATTTCCTTTTGATGCACCATCAACATTAACTTTGATCCAACCCTGCAGAGGAGCCTGCCAGAAAACCTCTAAGGTGCGTTTGGGCTTTGGATAATTTCCAGGAACACGAAGATGACGAAGGATCTCAAAATCTCCAACTGAGTTGTTGCAACAATCTTTTTGAATAAAAGCAGCCTCTTGGATTGCCACAAGGATCCGAGATTTTCCTGCATTGAGGTTAAAAGAACGATTATTATGAATAAGATCATTTCTAACATACCATATTTCATGAATGAGCTCCGCCACTGCCGCCAACCAGATGTTGTTGATCTGCAAAGAAAAGTCAGATCTAGTGCAGTTTATTAGAAACATAGAAATAGATTCAGTAAAAGAGCATCTGAAATTGAAAAGGTCAGAGACAAAATGCCATAATGCAGTGGCTGTCGCACAAGATAGGAAAAGATGATCCGCATCCTCCCTGTGTTGGTTACATAAGCGGCATTTAGAACAAAGATGGATCCCAAAATTTTGGAGAATAATATCATTAGGCAATCTATTATGGGAAATACGCCATATAAGGGTAAGCCTGGAGGGTTTAATCCAAGGTTTATTGAAATGACTTACCCAACTATAACTAGAATCAAAGTGAGAGAAATTCTGCTTATAAAAGCCTTTGGAGTCTAGGACACCATTAGGGGCAAGTTCCCAAACCAAGAAATCACCATCGGGAGAGAAAGAATGATTATCAAAGATTTCCATAATATTATCCGGGAGATCATGACGATGGAAATGAAGAACATCTTTTATAGATTGATTAGTGTCCACCGGAGTATGACTAGAAGGTAACAAAGTTATCAAGGGGTTATCATACCATTTACCACACCAAAAGTTAATAGAAGAGTTAACACTAACCATCCATCTAGAATTTTCCATGATCTTATGATAAGAGTCCCTGATAGATGGCCAGATGGAAGAATTAATGAAATTGAGATTCCCATTTAAAAGTTTAGAAAGAAATCTGTGATACAAAAAGTTAGTGGCTTTAGAAGGGGAATTAATAATATGCCAAGTAAGATGAGCTTGGAGAGCGTCATTGAAAAGCTTTAAATTTTTTATGCCAATCCCACCTTTATCAATAGGTCTACAACAAGAATTCCAAGGAATGGTGACAAGCTTCCTTTCAAGAAGACTTCCAGTCCAGATAAAATTTTTTATAAGGGTGTTAATTTTCTTGAAAATGCCAGCAGGCCATTTATAAATCATGAGGGAGTAAACCATTTTAGAAACAATGGTTGATTTGACCAAGAAAATTCTCCCCGCCATGGAAAGAGATTTCCCTTTCCAATTGGAGAGTTGTTTAGTAATCTGATCAATAACATTAGCAAAATAACTGACTTTGGGTCTTCCCCAGAAAATAGGAACACCTAAGTAGGTAAAGGGAATTCGACCTTCTTTAATACCTAGATAATTGGTGATATTATTTTTTCTACTGATAGGAAAATTTTTACCAAAAAAGATGGAAGATTTATTCCAAGAGATCACTTGACCGGAGACCTCCTCATAATGAGCAATGGCACCCTTAAGAGTCTGAATATTCTTTTGGTCCCCTTTTAAAAAAAGGATAATGTCATCAGAATATAAGAGATGAGTGGGGGCATTAATATTTCTAGCGACCTGTATAGGTTTAAGCTTACTTTGATCAGCCAAACTGCTGAGGAGTCTACTAAGATAATCCTCAGCAATGACAAAAAGGATAGCGGAAAGAGGGTCACCCAGTCGAACACCTTTAGAGCAGGTAAAGAACCCTCTAGGAGTTCCATTAATAAGGACAGAGATGTGAGCTGAAAGAAATAAGATCCTAATTATGTCAATGAAAAGGTCTTGAAAACCAAAGCTTTTTAGCACTTTAAAGATAAAGTTCCAATCAATAGTGTCAAAAGCTTTTTTAATATCCAGTTTAATAGCCACACATCCGCCTCTATTTTTTTTATTTAAATTATTAAAGCATTCAGAGGCAAGGAAAATACAATCTTGAATGGATCTACCTTTGATAAAACCAAACTGGTTCCAAGAAACAATTTTATTGCAAATAGGAGCAAGTCTATTTGCAATGATTTTAGTTATGATTTTGAAAATCGTGTTAATGAGAGCAATCGGTCTGAATTGATGGATCTCAGTTTCATTTTCCACCTTAGGAATCAATGTTAAAAATTGCGCATTGATTCCATGTGGGAGAAGACCATAGGTGAAAAAGTTTTTAACAAGGTTACAAACATCAATGTGAATTATGTCCCAATGCTTTTGGAAAAAACCATTGTTAAATCCATCAGGGTCAGGAGCACTATCAGGATTGAGGCCAAAAACAGTGTCTTTGATTTCATGATCAAGAGGAATGCTCAAAAGCAGGTTGTTATCCTTATTATCCACCAATAAAGGAATAAGATCAAGATTAAGGTTAGTGATAGAATCAGGACCATTAAAGAGATTATAAAAGTAAGAAGTAACATGATCCGAGATGGCCTCTTCAGAATCAGTGATCACACCATCAATAGTAAGTTTAGAAAGAGGACTATTTATCTTTCGAATTCTTTGAAGACAATTGTATAATTTGGTATTACGATCACCATCAGTGAGCCATTTGGTCCTAAACATATTTTTACGCAAGTTATCTTTGAAAGTAAGCAAGGAGTTAAGTTTGACAGAGATATTCACTTCTAATTGAGGATCCAGAATAAAATCAGAGTTGGTGTTTTGTGATTGAAAACTACTAAGCTCTTTCTCAAGTAAGGAAATATCCAGATCAATTTGAGAAATTGAGGATTTACACCAACCTTTGAGGGCATGTTTAAGAGTTTTCAACTTATATAAACAGGCAGAAGGATCTTGTTGGTGTTTTATGGAATTCCAGATGTTTTGAATGAAATCAACACAATCAGGATTCGAAGACCAAGCATTATTAAATTTAAAAGGAAAGACATATTTCTTTTCTTGTGTGAGAAGGCTAACAAGAATAGGATGATGATCGGAATTGAGCCTAGGGAGAGTAACACTAGAAATATTATCCCAGCTATCCAGAATCTTCATGTTAACGAAAGCCCTATCAAGCTTACTAGCAACTTTGTTATTATGGTGATTTCTGTACCAAGTAAATTTAGCCCCAGAAAGAGTGATTTCTAAAAGATTAGAATCTTCAATAGCCGCTCTGAATTCCCTGGAGGATATGGAAAGGTGGGAGGGCCCAATTTTTTCACATGGACTAAGGATGGCATTAAAATCACCCATGACCATCCAAGGAGATTGAATGCATTTATCCAAATCAATAAGATCATTCCAAAGGTCTCTTCTATCTTGATATCTATTCTTGGCATAAACCATAGTACAAAAAATATGTGAAAGTAACTTTGGGCTCAGAAATAGCAAAAAGCAGAGGTTTGTGATTATTTAAAAACCTCCTAAGAGTGATGGAGGTGTCTTGATTAGCCACACCTTGACAGTTCCAAAATAGAATATTCATTATAAATTAGGATTTTGGGTAGGAACCTTCTGTTTTTTAAAATCCCCAGCACCTTTAGTCCCTTGAGACCTTGTGACCATTGAAGAGGGTGGGAGTTTTTTTTTGGTATCCAGTTTAGACTCTTGGTCAGAGTCCTGCAAGTCATTAGCTCTCATAATAGAGCTAGGAATCATGATAGGAGGAAGAGGGTTCTTGAAAACAGACCTGTCCAGAGGCTGTTCTCGCGAGGCGCCATGTACAGGTAACTGATTATGAGAAAAATCTGACACATCCAGATCAACTGGAGTGGCCTTGTCAGAAAGGGAAGAAGGACTGGATATGGTAACAGCTGCGTGAGCAGAAGAATGCTCAGGGGGAGGATGTGTCATGTGCTCTACCAAGGCAGAATCAGAATAGGGAGAAGAAAAAGAGTTGTTCAGACTCGCAGGAATCTGAGGAGCAGAAAAGGAAGTGGGTTTCTGTTCTCCAGAAGAAAGACAAGATTCCCCCCTGCGAACCAAATGGGAGACATCATCTTGAGATGTAACCGGAACAGGAACAGAAGCTTTAGCAAGTGAAAGAGCTACAGATTTATCATTTCCAGCAAGCATATTTGAGAAAGTAGCAGTATGTGAATCAGCCAAAATCATGGAGATTTCTAAGTTAGCAGAGACAATAATATGCTGTGCATCAGTGCCAGAAACACATGCAGAATTATGAACAATTTTAGAATCCCCAGTATTAGCAGTAGAAGAGTATTGCAGTAAAATAGGAAAATCAGAATTGGGGATTACAAGGTTAGCAGCAGATGTCTCATGAACAGGGTTACCTGGGTCTGGGATTATCCCTTTCTCACCATGTGATTTTGAGAAAATAGTAGGAGAACCTTCCTGGACCATAGGAGGAGAGACCTCCAAGGCCTTAATGTCATTTTCCTGAAAAGTTACAGCTCCAGAAATACTAGCAGAAGCAGAAATGTTGGGGATAGTGAGAGGAATTTTTTCATTAGCAACTTCCCCAGTGACTATGGCCTCTAAACCCAAAGCAGTAGAATCATTTTTATGAGAGGCTTCTTCTTCATCAACTATAACACTCCAAGTTTTACCTTCTAAAGAAGCAGGAGCATTAAGCTTTTTAACCCAAACGTTTTGCTTTTTTTTAGTGTGCTCAGAGTTATCAGAAATATATTTTCCTTTTTTATCATAGGAAACCTCTTTCCAATCGTTGTTCATAGGGGGGTCCATCTGTTTTCTAGCCACCTTGCATGTGGAAAAATTATGCCCAATCATTTTGCACACATCACAGAAAGGGGGAAACTTTTCATACTCAATGTTGATTTCAATTCTATGAGTAGGAGTATTGAAACCAATACTAGTTGGTAAAATGTTGGCTAGGTTGACCTCCACCATTAGTCTAGCATATAAACCAAGGTCACCATTTAGGGTTCTATGATCTATTTTGATGGGAGAACCTATGCAGGAAGCTATATCATTCAAAATTTTTGGGTGCCAATAAAACCAATTAAGACCATGAATCCTAACCCAGACATGTGCCATCGAGTTTTTGTGAGTAAAAGGATTAAAATCAGCATCCCAATCTGAAATCCTAAAATATCCAGGCTTAAGATGCAAATGGCCAAATTTCCATACCTGATCAAGATCAACTTGTGAGCTAAATAGAATGTGATAATACCCTTTACCTATAGGGACCATCTTCCATTTAGAGAAGCCCCAGCAATGTGCAATCCGGCTTTTTAGATCAAGCAGAGACCAAGGCCGATCTCCTGAATTGTATGAGATACTGCCAATAATGGAGAATTTGCATAGCTGTTCCCTTTGAACAAGGGCTTCCGGATCTGCATCAACTAAAAAACTTCCATCCTCAAGCTTTCTGAAAAGAGGTTGTTTACATACCTTTGCATTGCTTGGATCCACTCCTTTCAAAGCATCGCGAAAGGAGATAGGTAAAGTGCGAAAAGGGGTTTCCGAGGATCCGACTTCAGTTTTCTTGGAATCATGATCTAGAGAGACAGTGGCAGTGGGAGGAGCATTCTCCCAAGTCGGATCGAAGCCAGCCATCAAAGATCAAAGACAGATCAGAGAAGCACGATAGGGTTTGTCGACCGTTGCAGCGCGCTTCGAGAGCTCCCCCGAGAATCCCCTCATTCTCCCTCTATTAGTGTTATATATTAGTTTTGATCCTCCGATTATTGTTGATTATTTATTAAATCATTATGATATAATTATGATGTAATTAAACATACTGAAAAACTCAAACAACATTTTTACTAATCGTAAAAAAATAATGTATTTTAAAAAATTATCATAAATTCCCCTAACCTAATTTTTACATGATTATTCAACAAATGATATTTATTTTATCATAATAATTCTCTAAATATGAGAATTTTAACTTTTAAATACAAAAGTTCTTATTTATTAAAAATATTAATGGATTGAAAATGCCTAGTAAAATATCTGACACTTGAAAAAAATAAAATTATTTTAACATTTATTTTAATATAAGAGTGTTTTAATCATATTATTTATTTAAAATAAAAATTATTAATAATACCTTAGTTTATTATAAGAATTATATATTTTTTGAAAAGTACAATTTTTTACTAAAAAATAAATTTATCAAATTCCATCTCAATTTTATTATGCAAATATAATCTTAAAGTTGAAATGATGGAATACAAATTTTATTTATAAAAATGGATTACACTTTAAGTAACTATGTCCTTGACACATAACCCCTTATAACACTTTCATACAACCTAAGGGTGAGGTGCGCAATGGTGATAGACTCATGGGGCGGCTTGGTTAATATCGCTTGAGTGGAAATTTCCACTAACTTGAACATCTCCCATAAGTGATTTCATTCAAGACTCACTTGTTGAAGCTTAGACTAGACTTGGTCAAGAGAAAATCCCATTGATACTAACTCCCTCCCGAGTTATGAGAAATGGACTTTGTACGACATGAATCTACTGGTTGAGGTCATCATATCTCATTTCTGCAATAATTATCCTTTGTCTTTTCTACTTATAAACACTAATTATAAAAATAAAAATATTATCAGAAGTATAGTTTTCAATAGTCATATTGAAAAACTATCATAATTAACCAAAATTCATATAACAGTCAAAACCTTATGGTCATATTTCAATTTATAATCACTTCTTTTCTTGTGTATAAAATAATATGACACACATCTTCAGGAAATATTTAGCTTTAAAAATGTTTGGGTTATTACATAGAATGTCTAGTTTAACCCAAGAGGGAGAAACCATTACTTGATTCCTTTATACAGCAATGACCATCGTCATTTAGGGGATATTATGATCCACATATTGTGGAACAATGGGTTAACTGAATAGAGAAGATACTTTATGTTCTGCATTGTTTTGAGAAGAAGAAGGTCACTCTGGATGTCTAGAATTTTTATGGAGAGGATGATCAATGATGGATGCTGATAAAGAATACTAACCCAAAGGATGAAATGGATGAAATGGAGTGTGATTAATTTAATAAGTTATTTATTAATAAGTATTTATCTTTATCCCTTCAAAAAAATAAGCAGAGAGAGTTATTGGAGCTTAAAAAAAGGATGGTGAATCTGTCACAGCTTATGAGGAAAATTTTACAAGGCATGCATGATATGCCTCAGGTTTTGTTTAAAAAAATGATAGAACAATTTATTGATTCTTTAGTGTTTTAAAACAAACCTCTAAAAGGATATAACTATTTGAGACTTTGGGAATTATGAAGAGGTTATCCAATGTGCTCTCAAAGTAGAGATAGAGTTTGGAGAATGGACCGATGACCATAGAGACAATAAATTAATGATAGAGTTTCAAGCTGAAGGATCTAATTAAAATTGTGGAAATAATTATCAACCACCCACATGTCAAAAATGTGGGAATAAGCATCATGAGAATAGACTCAAAGGAATATAGAAATTATATAAGTGTGGGAGAGAATGCCACAAATCCCATGAATGTTGAAGAGACATGAAAAAGCTATCCGATGTGATGGAGGAATAGAGGAAATAAAGGAACCTCCTAATGAACCACCCATGGTTTAATACTTCAACTGTTGGGAGAAAGGTCACTATTCAATCCAGTTCAATAAAACACATCTTCTTGAGGGTAATCAACATTAACAACCACCAAATCATTAGAAGAAGGGTAAATCTTATGCTATCACCACTAATGAGGTGGAGCATGGAAATGAAGTCATACATGGTACACTTCCTACTCACACAGTCATAGAAATAGTTTTATTTGATTTTGTTTCTACACACACCTTTATATCCTACAATTTTTTAGAACTATTTAATCACACACCCAATACCTTGAAGTAGAGATATCTATAAATACACCAAGTGGTTCAATCAATGCAACCCAAGTGTTGAACTATTCTCCTATTTTCATATGTGGAAATATTCTTCCAGTGAATCTCATTATCCTTACCTTGGTAGAGTTTGACACTATACTGGGAATGGATTGTCTCTCATTATATATAGCACACAAAAAATTTTAGGAAAAATAAATATATTTCTATATTAGGAACTTCCCATGCTCATGTACAAATGTAAGGAAGATCACAAATCTCCTTGGGAAAATGCTTCAATGGTGTGGGTGATGATACCCTATAAATAATCACACCTTTCCCAAATGGTTGATTTAAACAAAAGTACAAACCTTGAAGAAGTTCCCATTTTTATGGAATATAATGATATATTTCCTGAAGAGTTACCTAGAATTCCAACAAATAAGGAGGTAGAGTTATCAATATAACTTATACTCAGAGCCACTCCTATCTAAAAATTCCCCTATAGAATAGACCCAATCAAACTAGAGTCATTAAAGAAGCATCATTAAGAGCATTTAAATAATGGTTTCATACACCATAGTGTTTCACCTTTGGGTGTGCTAGTACTAATTGTCAAGAATAAGGATGGATCAATGTATTTGTGTTTTAATTATCGAGTCATCAACAAGATCACCATAAAGAACAAGTATCCTCTGCCAAAGATTCATGAATTGTTCGATCAACTTTGAGGAGCTTAGTTTTCTCAATGGAAGATATTTGTTCTAGATATCATCAACTGAAGGTAAATAAGGAATATATTTATAATTTATTCTTATTTACATGGTATGGAAACTATGAGTTCATAGTTATGACCTTAAGACTTACTAATTCCCATGTAATATTCATGGAGTTGATGAATAGAGTCTTTTGATACTATCTTGAAAAATGTGTGGCAGTCTTTATTGATGATATTCTCATATATCCCAAGAGTAAGGAGGAATATAAAGAACATGTAAGGATTGAGTTGGTGATATTAAAGAAGTATGAAATGTATGATAAGTTCATAAAGTGTGATTTTTGGATGAATAAATTCACTTTCTTGGGGCACTCGATCACAAGTGAGAAAATTTCTGTGGACCCTTAAAAAACAAAGGCAATTGATGAATGACCTAGACCCACTAGTGTCATAGAAATATATAGTTTTCATGGATTATCTGGGTACTAATGATGTTTTATAAGGAATTTATCATGATTTTATAGCTTCCTAACTAAGTTAATAAGAAAAGGGGAAAAGTATGTCTGGATGGAAGAATGTGAGGAAAGCTTAAAGGAGCTCAAGAAGAGTCTAATAACAATAACTTTACTCTCACTACCAACATGTAAATAAGGTTTTGTGATACATAGTAATGATTCAAATAAATTATTGGGTTGCATACTCATGAATAATGATAAAGTGATCACCTTTGTCTTATAATAGTTGAAGATCCATGAGAAGAACTACCCAACACATGACATGGAGTTATCAACTATGGTCTTTTCCTTGAATATTTGAAAGAAATACCTCTATGGTGAAAATGTGATATATATACTTATCATAAAAATCTAAAGTATATATTCATATATAAGGAGATCAACATTCATCAACTAATATGGTTAGATATGATCAAAGACTTTAATTTCTCTATTCACTACCATACTGAAAAGGCGAATAAGGTAGATGATGCTCTTAGAAGAAAATAACCCGCTACACTAACTATGATGAAGATTGGGAAAGACCCTATATTTTTGGATATGTAAATGATTGATTTGGAAATCATAATGGAAGGGAATACATCCTACCTTTCCCAAATGATTTCACAATCCTATATCCAAGATAAGATCAAGGAGGCACCAGGGGAATAATTGGATATTCAAAATAAGGTGAAAGAAATAAAGGAAGGAAATCTTGATGAGTTCCACATTGACGAGGATTGTGTCATACAATTTAGAACTGAAATTTATGTGCCTATATCACTAGAGATATATAAAAATCTTGTGCAATTCACATAGATCATCTTCGTCCATCCATATTGGAAGAACCAAGACATACCATAATATTCGATAGAACTTTTGATGAAACCAAATGAGGAAGTAGATTGCTGAGTAAACCTCAACATGATTGGTGTGTCAGAAAGTAAAGCCAGAGTGAAATAAATATAAGGGGATGATACAACCATTTCCCATACCCACATGGAAATGAGATAATATCACCATGTAATTTTTTACTGGTTTCCCAAAGACATCTAAATGAAACAATGTGATATGGGTTGTGGTGGATCCACTTCCAAAGACTACCACTTAATCCCAAATCAAGAATATTTCTCTCTAGAACAAATTTCTAAGATACATGTAATGGAATTGGTGCGACTGCATGGGGTTCCACTTTCAATAATTTCTGATCATGATCCAAGGTTCACATCAAAACACTAGATATTCCTTAAAAATTATTTGAGTATTGAATTTAATTTAAGTATGGCCCATCACCCCAAAATGATGGCCAATCCAAAGGATTATTCAGATGCTTGAGGACATGCTGAGTGCCTATTCAATGGAATTCAAAGTAGGATGAGATCATTATCTTCAATTATTAGAGTTCTCATAAAACAATAGTTTTTACTCAAGTATTAAAATGGGTCTATTTGAATCTCTTTATGGGAAGAAATATATAACTTGAATTTCTAATAATAAGTTGGTGAATGAAAGATACTTGGACCTGACCTTGGGTAAGAGTTGGTAGAGAATATTTAATCCATCTGAAAATATATAAATCTAATTAGATTCAGAAAAAGAGCTATGCTGACAACCATAGAAGGGACTTGGAATTTGAAGTTGCATACATATTTTTCATTAGAATATCACCATGAAAGATAAATCATGTGGTTTGGAAAGAAATGGAAACTTATACCAAGGTACATTGTCCCCTTTGAGATCCTTGATTTCATAGGAGTAGTGGCCTATTGGCTAGTAATTCCACCAAGTATGTCTCAAGTTATTGATTTATTCCATGTACCACACAGAATAAAGTACTTACATAATCCCTCACATGTACTGAATCCAGAGGTGGTATAACTAGATAATTAAATCTCTTATGAGGGGGAGATGATAAAGATATTGGAACATAGAGAAAAAGTTATATGCAACAAGAATACTCACCTTGTCAAAGTGTTATAAAGGAATCATAAATATAAAGAGGTGACATGGGAACCATAGGAAATAATAAAAAATACCCTCACTTATCCTCAAATAAGAATATGAGTTGAAATTTAGGGGATACAATTTCTAAATGGGGGAATAATGTAATGAGCTAGAGTTTATAAATGATATTTTCTTCTAGAAATAAATGTGTATTATATTATACATTATTATATGAATATAATACATATAGAAAAAATAAGACTTTATTTCATTAATTAAAATCATTATATTAGTCATTGACTAAATGCAATAAAATGAAAAATGTTACAAGGGGATAAAAAATTCAAAATATAAAATCTAAAATGGGAAAATAAGAATCACCCAAATCTACTAGAATCATCCATCCCACAAACAACATTATAGAAAAGAAATATAATATTAGTAAAACAATCTACATTATAAAAATGGAAATATAGAACCTTGAGTATAATTGATGTGAATAATGAATTAATGAATGAATAAGTATTTATAGGAGGTAATGTGAATGTTAGAATAGTAATTTGACCATTGGAATAGTAACCTGACCGTTGGTAATAATAACCCAACTATTGGAATAGTAATTTAACCTCAAAATAATAAATCATGACATGAATAATATTTACCATGATAAATAAAATTAAATATAAATATTATAATGAAAAAAATTAATATCATGATTTAAGAAAACATAAAGAAAATATAGGAATATTTTTAATAAATTGTATTTTAAAGTATTTCATGAAAATCATAATTTTTATATTAAAAATTAATGTTACCTAGATTATTATTTTATTTTGATAAAATAAATATAATTTTTTAAATCATCAAGTTGAAATTATACAAGGTTTATTTTTTTGGTAATTTTCTGAAATAATTTAATTTTTTAGTGAATAGTAAAAATACATTTTTTTCACACAACCGATGTATCTTAAATCACATAATTCATGATGTATTAATGAAATAATACTTTATATAATTTGAGTTTCTTCCATGATATATTTAATTTAATAAATGAGTCATTAAAATAAAATAAACTTAAATTCAGAACCTAAAAAATATTTTCCAAAACCTAAAGTCAAAAGTGATCCCTTAAAACAATTATTCTTCCTTTCCATTTCTTTTAATAAACTAATGAATTAGAATTATAAAGAGGTTAAAAGTCTTAAAATAAATTATATTATATTTATATATGATTTATATTGTCCAAAATTCACTATTATAAGTTTTACCTTCGATATAATAATTTATTTAAGATTTTATTCTAAAATACCCCTCTCCTCACGTATAAATAACCCCGCTACCTCCCATTTGAAAACCCCTCTTACCTCAATTTCCAAAGTCTAATATCTTCCAAAATATTTCCTCTTAATACCAATATAATCATTAGGGGGTTTTTGGAGTAATCCAACTCCAAACATCAAGGAAGTTTTAGTGTCATACAAGAGAAGCAACATCGAGGATTAAGTAAGTTTCGATTAACTATTCCTTTTTCCCTTCTTCTCCTTATTTTTTCTATACCCCTTTTAAAATAAAACTTTATAATATTAATTAGGAACTAATTAAATATTATATTAATCATATTAACCTAATTTAAGTGTTATATTTACTATATATCTATAAATTTCAAGATTCTCTTTCCCACTCTTTCAACAATGTTCTGTCAAAGGTCGGTTAACCTTCTATGGATAAATTTCCAAGTAAATGATTATAAACACCTTCATGAATAGAAAGTAAGAATTATATATAATATATAAACATGTAATTACATTTATTATATTTTTCTAGAATTAATTATACTCATGTATAATGACTTTGAAAAAAATTAGCGAAATCGAAAAAAATGGGAAAATTTAATAAAAACACGATATCAAAACAATTCATGTTCAAAAAATGATATGATAAAATAGAATGAAATAATTATAATTTATAAACAGTGAAAAAAGTAACATTATTAACATCTGTAACTATGTTTTAATAATCTTATGTTTATTATTCAGGAGGTGAAAAACGACAAAATAAAGCTAGAATTATGGTAAGGGGATTCTCAAATCCATTTCCTTTCTTTGGGTTATCCTATATTACATAGTATGAATGTTTATATTATGTCCATAAAATATCATGTCTATTAACTTTATGAGATATAAATTTTCCTACCATGTAAAATGTTTTCTATGTAAATCCTTTTTTCAAAGTGACTTCAATTTCTAAAAACTCACATTTTACTCCTCTTGAAATGCTTCTTGTCTAATAAAGAATAATGATGTTTTATATCCAAATATCACTTAACTTATTCATTCAGGAAAAAAAATTATTAATGAACATATTATTATAAAATCTTTATGAAACCCATTCTCTCCCTTGGGTTTATTTTATAACTATGATTGTTATACTTTCTATATGGCATGCATGATCATGAATGTTTATGATGTGATGGGTGGTCCTAGAATTATATATCCATACAATTAATTGGGTAATGTTATGAATCTAATGATATATTGTGTATTATGTGTGAACATGACGCTATCTTTGCTCAAAATGATGATGTTATGATTGTACAAATATGTTATGCATGAACACGATGCCATCTTTGTTCAAAACTATGTGTAATGTTTGAACACTAATACATGATATTTCATTTTATGTATATGACACATTACATGAATTTATCAAATATTTCTCCCCTTATTATGATTATGATCCTATTATTATTATCTGATGATGACGATTATGATACCAATGTTATATTGATTTATGTCTATTATTCATCCTCTTACTAGACTATTAGCTCACTCTTTTCTATGATGTATATCCTTAGGTGACTACATGTACAATGGATAATGAGAAATTTTATAAGGACAAATAAGAATTATTTAAACAAATATTTATGTTTTATTATTTCCAATTGATGTATGAGCCTAATTTTCTTATGACACTAAACCTTTGGATCCTAGATTGTAATGCTATTATATTGTTTATCTTATAAATGATGTAATAATCATGTAAAAAATAGGTAGGTTAAATATAATTTCATCATATAAATAATTTTAATGCAGTCATAATTATCATATATAATCATTATTTACACTTTTATAACCATTTATATAAAACAATGTTGAAAAATAAATTACATCACTTTGTGGAGAAGGTAGTCTGTACCTATGCATGAGTGATTTTTCCATTTATCGATTATTGGAATGGAATAAAGTTAAATAATAATTTCACTTTAAATAATCATTAATATACCATAAATATAATATATATTTATTAAATATATCCATATTACTATTCATGTAAAGTGAAAATGAAAAATGAATCACATCGTTTCATGGAGGTGGTAATCCAAGCGTAAGAACGGGCGATGTTATCATTTTATATAAGATGGAAATGTAATAATTTAAATGATATATTATAATTATAAGACCATAATTACATCATAAATATCATAGACATTCACTATTTTTATGTCCATAACCATCCAAGTAAAATGGTGATGAAAAATTAATTACACCGCTTTGCGGAGACAACATGCCATGTGTACGTATGAGCAATGTTTTCGCTTTATGTAGGATGGAAAAAGATATAAAACAGATATAACAAAATAATAATAATAATATATATGTATATTTATGATACTATATTTATTATTTTAGGATGGTTATAACAGATTTAGATGAATTATAAGAAGAAATAAATTTGAAAGAGTCAACAAAAACGATTACCTCCTTATTGGTAGACCTACACTAGATCAATTAGTAATGAAAATTGGAATGGTATTTTAAGAATAAAATCACTTATAATTATTTTATAGGGAAGTTTATAACATTAATGGGTAGGTTTTGGTTGATATAGACAGTTTAAGGTTGTATAAAGAAGAGATAAGAGGGGTGTCCTTTTATATTAGAGGCAAGGGACACACATGGAATTATTTAAAATATTAAATAATTAAAAAATCATAATCTTGTATAGCAGAAAAAAGTCATCCAAAATTATAAAATAAGATGTTATAGGGTTAAAATAAACTCAACCAATCACATTCATACAAGTTTTGGACACATTTTAAGCCTTATCTTCTAGTTAAACAACTTTGAACCCATTTTAACCTTAACCGTGACAACTTAATTTTTTACCATGATAACATAATTATATGACCAAAAATAAAAGGGTAATTATAACCAAAATTTTAATCCATTTTTTATATTCAATTTCTATAGTTTTTGAAAATTAATTTTAATATAAGAACACAAAATGCATGAAAAACAATTTTTAGGAAAATACCAGATTTAAGAGTAAAAAACATTTTAACTTCAAATTAAGTAATAAGTTGGTTTCCATGAATTTTTTTGTGAAAAAATAAAACAAATTTTTTTATAATTTTTAATTAATTGGGAATTTAATTTAATATTCCAACCATTCTATTAAATGTAGATATTGAAAAATAGGTTTCAATTTAAATAAAATATAACTGATCTTCTCAAAAGTAAAGATCAGGTTCCCAAATTCAAAGTATTGTTTGAAATCAAATTATTTAAATACTTAAATAGATATTTGGTAAATAAACACTTATAAATTATGATAAAGGTAATTTTTATAAATATTTTAAAGCTCTAACTCATAGTTTTAACTGAGTTTCACATGATTTATCCTTACCAAGGTGAAAAATGTTTACCACGATTACTATTCATAATGAAAACAATAAGTTAAAATTATTAAATAATATTAATTTTTATGATTAAAAATATAAAATTTATTTAACAATATTCAATTAATATATTTTGTGAAATTAATTTTAATATAAGTGTGTAAAATGCAACCAAAACCGTTTTTAGAGTAATGTATGTTTAAGCCAAAAAACAAACTTATACTAAAACATGGTATAAATATGATTAACATGTGACTAATTAGATTATTTATAAATAAATCAGGCATATTTTAATTTATTATCACATTCCAATCGTTATTTGACCTTTTCAATGAAAGGAAATGACCGTTTTACAAAAAACAGTATTTTTCACTATTCATTGTAAAATCAATATCTTTTTTGAAAAATCCCAAAATTTCACCTTAATATAATTTTTATATGATTATTTCAAAAATTATATAATTTTTATCAAATTAAATCTAAAAAATGAGAATAAATTAGTAGTAATATTTTCTAACAAAAAACAAAAAAAATATTTTTTGAAGAAAATGTTTTTTGTAGCATAAAATGATTTTACTGAAAATTGAGTGCTTATTTCCTAAGAGTTAGGAAATAAATTTGTATCAAGTATGAACATTATACATATATTTCATAATTCAATTAATCATATTCATACCTTCCAATTCAATGGCTATATTATAATCATCACATTTAAATAATAATATTTTTATAATATATATGAGTTCTATTAAAGCTCAGTGTTGTGTGTTAAGTATGCTATAAAGGATATTATTATTCTAATCTAAATTTTTGAGGTGTTAAATTGCACCACATGAAAATAAATTTCACCCTCTAAAATTTACAATGGTCATCAAAGGTTAAATATTTGAAAATAACTTTTTTGAAAACCCACATCGTACATAGGGATAATAATACTTCCTTTAAAAGAGGGATGTTGGAAATATATGGATATCAGATGTAACACATAATAAAGTTCCTAAATAAGGATAAAATTATTTTTAAGTGAAAATATGGATACATAGGAGAAATAATAACATCAAAGTAATAATAGATAGTGATAGATAACATGATCATGAGAGTGTTAATGAATACAAAACCATAAATCAACAAGGGATAAAGAAGACCAGCAATTCCTCAAAAATTAACGTAAAAAGAATTTTTTTATTTCAAGATATTTTTCCTATATTATTTTATTCATCACCTAATAATTATTAAATCTTAAATACTAGAAAAATCCTAAAACCAGGATTATTTTAAATCCAAAAATAAGTATAATAACCTTGTTTGAAACTAGGGAATAACTATTCACCTTAATATAAACAGCTTGATAACCTAATTCCTACTTGGTTTCTTGATTGATAATTATTTACTCAGAGTTTCAATGGATTATTATATGTAACACCCAAATATTTCACAGAAAGTTATTTTCTTTAAAGTAATTCAATAGCTTGCGTTACACACAACACCGAGTTTGAGAGCACCACGACTTACCAAACAAGCCATTCATAAAGAAATTATGAATATTATTAAATTAATTTTTAATTATATATACTCCATATAATTTTAGAATCCATATTATGTGTTTTTTAGACATGATATAAGAAAAAATTCAAATTTTCTGATAAAAGAAGTATTTTTCAAAAAAATGAAATTTTACCGCATTTTAGTGGAAAACCCTCTTTAAATAAAATATTTGAAACTTTTTTTTATATTAAATTTTACAAAATAATCTTCTTATTTATAATAGGGACATACAAATTTAGTTTGGATAGAATTTTGTTGTTTTTCTGATAACTTTCATATTTTGAAAAATAATGAAAAATACTAAATTTTAATTGAAAACAACTTTTTCAATTAAAAAAAATTATAGTGTTTAATTATTCTTTTGAATGGTTTTGAAGTATAATTATATTATATTTTAAAATTTAATCTAATTTTGGTCATTATATGTAATTTCACGTTAAAATTGGATACAAACAAGTGCCAATCTTTTGATAGTTACTATTTCTTAAAAAATGCTCTTTGTTTTGACAACATGAATTAATTTTAAATTAATTTCTTACAATTATGTGTTTTGAATTTGAAAAAATGGATTACATATTTGGAATCAGTAGTTACAAATTGTGTAAATAGGTTACTTTTATTTTTAGACATTATGAATATTTACTTCAGTAAATATTTTATTTATCGTGGTTAAAGGGGTAAATCCAGTAAATAAGGGTAAAAAAATAATATAATAATAATATTAAATTACCCTAACATGTGTCCTATACCAATTGTTTTATAAATATCCGACCATTTTCATCATTGGGGAGATTTTGGGACCCCATGGATCCACTTTAGAGTAATAGTGACACTTTATATTAATTATTTTAAAGTAAAGACAAAAATGACATAACCATATATCTTTTAGTAAAACAATTTTTACATGAGGTTATATAAGTTATCTTTTCTACTATAAATATTCATTTAAAATATAAAAGGATTTAATACATCATGGTATTTGTTTTTATAATTTTTAGACATCAAGTAAATAAAATTATTTATGACACATTAATGATGCGGCGTTTACCACAATAATAAATGATTTAAATAAATAAGATTATAAAAATTAAAACAATATCTGAAACCTATAAAATTATTATTGGATGATTTTATTTCAAACATGAGTCATCTTATCTTATAATTTAATTAGTTTTTTACCTTTATAAACTGAATGGAATTATATAATAAAATAATATTTTTAAACATTCCTAAAGAGCCCCTCCTCCCCCTTATAAAAAGCCATCACTTCTAACCCATATCTCACACCTGTCGAGCCCCTTGTATCATCCAAACTCTGCCTAAATAAGATCATTACATCCCTCTCTTCCTATTATAAGCCTTACCTTAGGCAGAAGTCACTTCAAGGAAGCCTTTTGGTTCAAACCAAAGGGAGTTACTCGATTTAAAGGTAACATCCCCTCTTAAGTTATTTTATTTTATTTTACTTCTCCAACCACCTAAAATAGATTTACTCCTTTATTTTATAAAAAAACCATAATACTCAATATACATGGTTGTTTTTATGAGAATTATTTGAACTACACTTACACACACCTCCATATAATGGGTATAGAATATAATGTTTCTGTGGACAACGAACTACTGCCTCACGAAACGATGATTGTTCAATCTTCTACTACCACCTCTTATGGTAGCCATTATTATGGAACTTTAATTATATATGATATATATGATATCTATTTTATCTATAGGCTTCTGTAATTCTATTTTATAGCATACCCTTATTCTTTTCATGTTTTATATATACGATAATTTCATTTAAGGAAGTGCGGACTACCGCCCCCTCAAAGTGATATGACTAATTCATACCAAACATGGAATGTATAAAGGACGGTGTTGATGAACTTAAATAACATATATAAAATATTATATTATAATGTAATAATAATATACCTATGTATCATTTGGTTTTCTTTCCTTTTAAAATAAAAAATGGAAGTAGCGTTCATGAGTACATACGGATTACCGTCTCCACGAATGCGATGAGATTCATTCCCCATCATAACCATTCAAGAATAATTTTCATTTGATTATTAAAAAAAATATTTAATAACGTAATATCTTTCCGGATATGAATCTAATGCATCCTATCCATAAAAAACATATGAATTAAAACAAATCTATTAACACCAAAAACAATGATACTACTATAATATTATTTATAAAGAAATATTAGAAGATCATATATGATATCATATTTATGTATGTAGTTCTTCTATAATTTAGTAACAATGATTTAACTATTATACAGGTGGTTTACATTCCATCAACCAAGGAAAAGTACATGGTAAGGGGTTTTCTTATCTCAATTTTAATTCCGTGAGATTTCCATTGTTCACCACTTATTTATTGCATTTGGTATATCATGTACTTCCATTTGATGTATATTATCATGATTCAATTTATATTCATGGTATTATATGATTCATTTGGTGGGTTTTAACTTTTGGTCTTACAAATCGATTGATTACAACGCCGTAATGGGTTTTCATCTCACTTCTTATTCCCTTGAGATTCATGCTATATTGCCACAATTTCCTTTTGTGTGGTGTATGTACTTCCCATGATTTTATTCTTTGTGTAATATACTTTAATTTATCGGTATTTACATCTTCATTGTATGATAATTACTTCAAGGGGTGTATGTTTCATAAGTTACCAAATCGGTAAGTGTTAATTCTTCAATCTCATTATTATTCGAGATTGTTTATGGGTAAGTTTTTTCGGGGACATATTTATTATCCATATCTATGTTTCATAAAAGAGTTTTCAAAGGAATTCATTTTAAGGGAATGTTTTATTAAAACATCATTTTAAATGTTTTAAATATTTTTTCTTCTAAATCATTCTCATTAATTTCCATGTTTTCAAAATGGTGTCTTAAGTATTTATTTATATGAGCATGAATGTTTTTAAAATGTTAATTCCATTCAAAAGTTTCAAAGTGGTATGGTAAACTTTGATTCAAAAATGTTTTTAAATGCATTCCTTTCTAAATTTTGTGACTTTTAAATGTTTTCATGAAAAAGGGATACTTCTCTAAAATATTTTTTTCAAATCATTTTCATCTATGTCAACATCCTTTGATAGATTTTAAACTTGTTTGAAGTTTATTTATTATGTTACAAATCTTCCATATTGTATTAAAGGTTTTGTGATATGTTTAAGTATGGATGTGTTATTTTTATACCATTCATGGTTTATAGATAAATTATTGACATTTCATATGCTAGTTTTAATATGAATGTTATGTTATGTTTCAACCTTTTCATATGAGAAATTTATTATACAGAGTAAGTGACAGGTGGAGCCTGCTATAGCTCCTCGATGCATCTGTAGGTCTCATGAGACAATTTTATGTGGAATTGGAAAAGGACTTTCCCAATTTTTGAAACATAGTTTTGGCTGAGGCCTTAATCATTTTTAGACATCTTGGCCGAGGCCCTGAAAAAATGTTTCTGAATGTCTGGAATTATGCATTCCCTCATTTTGAAAATAATATTGATGGATCATGTGGTTATTCGTCTAGTAGAATACCCATGACTATGTTTTTTATGGCATTATTTACTTGGCTCATATTCCTGCCATAAAGTGTTCATGTTTATTATTTGTAAAGGCATGTGTTTTGAATTATTCACCATGCTTAATGTTTATGTTATCTTCTGTTATATTTATTACCCTTATCGAGCATTTTATCTCACCCCTTTCTTGTGTTTAATTTTCCCAGGATATGAAGAAGTTAGTTATGGTGACTTGCAGGCATAATCTAGGTGTCTTGGATGTTTCTAATGGAATAAATTAGTTTTTTATTTCTTTTCAAGTTGTAATATAGAACTTATGTATGTATCTTGTTTCCAAGAATACTAAATTGATCGGTCCTTCGAGACTTGATTCCTTGTAATCATGCCAATATTATGAAATAAATCACCGACTCTGGGTAACTGGGGTCGGGGCGTTACAGTTGGTATTAGAGGAAGTTTAGTACAAACCATGGAAACCAAATTTAGATAAACTCTAATTAGTGAACACTACCCTAAGATAGAAATTGTGGATTAATATCTAAGAACATAAAAAAATGTTGGTAATGTAAATATTATGTGGGTTTTCTAAGAAATATATCCCTGTCTGGATATGAGCAGGCAGAGGAGGCTTTGGCACAGATGTACCTAGGAGTGAAAACTCTAACAAGGGGTTTCGGGCTTGACCTGGGGTATCCTGGTACATGATAATGAGCCTTGATTCACTCTTGGTTACGACACTCCCGAGAGTTATGCTTAAGATAATTCACATTTTCTTTGTAGACCGATTTGAAGAATTTTAATATAATATGAGAATAAATAACCTTGGTTAATTATAAGGTGTTTCAGATTGAAAATAAGGTGTTGTGATATTCTCTAAATAATTTTATGACTCACACTATGCTTTCTTGTGTTTTTCAATGGCTAGATTCCAAGGAAGTCATAGTAACATTGAACATGATGTACAAGGTGGGCACAATGGTGGAAATGAGAAATGGAATGGAATGATGATAGGTGTAAAATATATCGTGTTCATGCCGAATCATTTTTCAAAAAATATGGTCAAAAACATATATATTATCCAACTCCCAGACTCAAAAAAGAAGAGAAAGCTGGTGAATGATAAGAGCTCCAGCAGTGGAGACCTTGGATGAAAGAAATCTCAATTTCCATTATGTAGGAAATGTTGAAGGAGACACCTAGGGAAGTGTCTCAACGTAACAAATAAATGCTTTATGTGTGGGAAAGAAGGAGATAAAGTAAATAATTGGTTAGGAAAAATAAAGAGTACTATGGGAGAAAATAAAAATGATCCCAAGAATCCATTTATAGTCATTTTCTATATATATAGGGGACCTGGACATTACCCGAGTGAATTCCCTATTCTAAAGAATAACCTCTTAGTTAAGGAAGAATCTATGTGGAAATAAATGGATGGTGAAATGTTTAAAAGTATCCGTGCTCTTTGTTGATGGGATTACTTTGGAATATTTTTCTCTTTTATGTGTAACCCTATAGTTTATTACATGAAAATTCTATGTTTGGAAGAATTATCTTTTCTATTGTTGATATAGTTATAAATAACCATTTGGGTTTATCTGATCCTTGAATTTGAGGCAATTACTTGTTATTAAATTTTGGGATGAAAATGCGAGGTATGAGATAACATTTGTGGTGAAATTATGTTATTTTTATTTTTAGGATTTTATCTCATTTTTGGAATGTTATAAAATATATTTTTTTTAAAAAGGACAACACACAGACCATGTGATAACTCGTCACGTCGGACAAAACTATTGGAATCGAACCCACAACCAGAGTGCAGTTGGGATTTATCGCCTACCACTAGACTACATGAAGTCCCTGGTTAGTATGCCTAATTATTTTTAGTTAAATGATTTTATTGATCAACAATAGGTTTATTTGGGATCTTATGTATTATCAAATGGATATCCTTAGTATAGGAAAATTATTTGGTGATAAAGTGATAAATGTTATTTTGGAAGAAGTTCGCTCTGTTGGGAACACTATATGCCTAAAGAAAATAAAATACTATGGGGTTTAATTTGAGGAGTAATGGTGGAATTATATCTATGTTTTTATTATATATTTATAGCAATTTGGGTTATTTATACAAATTATTAACCTATCATAGAGAATATGTGATTAGGTTAATTACTTTTATGTGTGTGACTTTAAGAGTATTCGATGTTATTTAGAGATATAATTTTACCTGGAAGACTATGTAATAAAATTCTTCTATGTTTAGGGTTCCAATACTAGTTTGGATTATATTGAAGGATTTTAAGGACAATTTTTTATTGAATGGTATTTATGGAACTTTGGGTATTGTTGGTTTAATTTTAGAAATTAAGATTAGTATTTATTTCTCCAAAGGATTATCCTTTTTGGGGATCATCTGATCTTGAACTAACCATTTTGGTTTTGGTTAATCTCTAAAGATATGGAAAATATATAGTTTATCCTTTGTGGATCATATGATTCTCTAGAAGTTGATTCTAGCACTTCAGGTGTGACCAAGCCATCTTGAATACTCATCGTTTGAAAAATAAAGATGATCTAGTGATAGAAATTTATTAAAGGATGAAACTCTACTTAAAAAGTAAGTATATCACTTTATGTTCCTAGTCAATATCATAAATAAATTCCTTAAATTTATAAAATGGTACTTAAAACAAAAAAAAATTGTCCGTTTACTTTTCCTTCTGGGAAACTAATGACTATTTATCCCATCACATGTTTGTAGTTTTTTTGTTGTTAACTTTCTTCTGATCATGTTTTATATCACTCTCCATCAGAACTTGATACTTATTTTATCTTTAACATCCATGTTTTCTTACATGGAATCCTAGTATGGGTTATCTCGGGTGGCCTTTGTACTTATCTTTCTTTCTTTTAAAGTGATTGTTTTATTGAATCTTATTATAATGTGGGACTTTCAATGAAGTTCCCAAGCCCAATTTTAAAAATTGCAAGGATGCAATTTCCAAAAGGGGAGAATAATGTAACACTATAAGATTTCATATTAAGTTATTTTCTTTAAAGTAATTTAATAGCTTGCGGTACACAAAACACCGAATTTGAGCGCACCACAACTTACCAAACTAGCCGTTCAAAAAGAGGTTATGAATAGTACTAACTGGATTTTTAATTTTATATACTCCATATAATTTTAGAATCCATATTATTTATTTTTAGACATAATATATATACAAACTCAATTTCTCAGATAAAAGAAGTATTTTTTAAAAAATGAAATTTTACCACATTTTAATGGAAAACCCTTTTCAAATACAACATTTGACACTTTTTTATATTCAATTTGACAACATAAACTTCTTCTTTAGAATCGGGACATACAACTTTAGTTTGGATAAATTTTTTCTATTTTTCTGATAACTTTCATATTTTGATGAATAGTGGAAAATACTAAATTTTAATTGATTTTTTGAATTAAAATAATTTATAGTGTTAAATTATACTTTTGAATGGTTTTGAAGTATAATTAGATTATATTTTTACCATTTAATCTAATTTTGTAGTCCCATTATAAGATAAATGTTTCTTCCTTATAAAGCATTCCAAAATTAATGAATCATGTTGTGAAGTAATAAGTTGTTCCATAGAAGCAAGGTTATTGTTCATAATCTGATTCAACTATCTAAATATAGTCATAATCTTCCCAGGACCAATACTATTCATGTTAATTTTCTCACAAGGTAAATCCCTAAATTTATTTTGGTTTTTGACATGTTTTCTATTCTTTCCTTTAAGAACCATTTCTAAATATTGGAATACACTTTATTATATTATTACATTATAAATCATAATATATAAATAAAAAAATGGTGATGAACATAACATAAATTTAAATTTTAAGCATATATAATCTTAGAATCACAATATTAGTATCTTTTTGAATATAATGAAATCATAATAATATTTTTAAATATTTTATAATGGTTTGTAAATAAAATTTAAATTAATCCAAGCATATGCCTCGAGAGTGTCAAACCAGTTGCATAGTAAGGTCCCATCACCGTGCACCAGAATGATGACCAATATATACTCAACCAACTCTTTTTAAGGATATTTCCCCTAGCTACATCTTTTAAAAAACCATATCCACTTTTAGTATATATATAGTGATGTATTTCATGAAAAACCATATAACCTCCACCTTACCAAAATCCTTAATGATATTATATTATAATTAGATAAATCATCAATGTTTTTCATATTGTTACGTTCCCTAATCTATGTTTCCTTAAATCTAGTTCCCAAGGTTTCTAATAAAATTTATCTAATTCTAAATATAAATAACCTGACTCCAATAACATATAGTAGGTTTCTATTTTATTACATTGGGACTTGATTTAAGTGAACACATCCCAATGGATAAATTAGTTTAACAGTCTTGGAAAACTAGATACGTACTTGAATCTATCATTGCGTTTGATAAAATAAAATACAGTATATTATTTTCTTTAAGATCATAATTATTTTATCTATAATATCCTTAAATATCATTCATAGTACACTTATTATAATACAGGAAAAAAATAAAAAAGGAGTGAGCTCAGATGCTCAATAAGGGAATTCATACAACATAAGCTAAATAAGGCAGTATAATATGGAAGGAATAAATAATGATCAAATAATTCAATATAAATAATCAGAGCTTGAAATATATCCATTGATATAATAATTAATAAAATAATTACATCAAAATAAATAACTAATTTCATAAATATGGAATTTATTTTTCTGGAAATCTTGAACTTACCATCGAGGCCTCATGTCGAGACATCATAAACATACCATCAAGGCCTCATGGAAAGACATGTTACATTAATGGGAAATGCCTAAACTGAATACCCAACTTATTTAGTCTCATGAGACATACTAGTGAATCAAGGGGATATATAATTCTAGGCACAAACCATCACTTAATATGTCCAATGCATTCATTATATGAATAAATAATACAACTTAATCAATATCCCTTACTATTCATTAAATGTTTGTATTGGAGGAACTAGAATATGAAATGTAAATACTTTCCATAGTTAAAATGATCATAAGTCACCCATAGAAATAATGTGGATGGTATAATTATATTATATCCTCATTAAAGAATATGATTCATCAAAGTATGTGGACATAAATGAAAATAATTTAAAAATATCAATGGAATATTTCTTGTGGAAAATACCATTTTCATTTTGAATTCATTTAATGAAAATATAAAAAATTTACAAAATATTGGAAAAATATTTCTTTGTAAAGAACTGTGGAAATTTATAAAGTAATAATTAAAAAATTGAGTGGTTATAAATATAGGAGATTCTTTAAATGCCATGTATGTTAAAAATATATTCATTTCACATTTTTGGTAAAAATACTAAACTACCTTGTTCAAAAAATGAATAGAATATTAATTTAATTTTTTCTATATAAATTAAAAAATATTTAAAAATGAATTTAAAAAAAATATATAATATTAAAAACATTATTTAAAATATTTTAAGTAAAATATGGACATGGATGTAAAATCTTCCTTACTAAAGAGGAAATAAAGTTTATTTTTCTTAAAAACATTTTACCAAAAATTTTAAATACCAAAGAGAGGAAAATGGTACCATTACTTGAAAATTCCATGAATAACCATATTAGACGAAACATTAAATGAATTTATGAAAAATTAATGATATAATTTCCACAATTGAAATTAAACCCTAAAAAATCCTGATTGAGATGGGATTGAAACAAAAATATCTGACCTCAAGTATTAAATTATTAATATGAATTCGAAAATAATATATAATAAATATATATTTATTATAAATCTATTATAGAACCATATTTATACATTTTATACCATATATAATTTACTTATAACAACTTATTTCTTATTTATTAACAAGTTTTTATTAAAATCATTAATCTGGGTGATAACTGCTCTGTTTTTAATGCATGTTTTGAATCAGAATATTATATCCTTATTCTTTGATCATGATTTTACAAAATTAATAATGTTAATAATTTAATAATTATAATATTTAATTATTATGTACAATGTTATGAGCATTCATATAAAGTGATGATGAAAAATAAATTACATCACTTCGTGGAGACGGTAGTCCGTATGTACAGATGAGTGATGTTCCCACTTTATGAAATCATTATTATATTATAAATATCATATATATATTTATAAATCTTATATTCATTACCATCCTTGTAAAGATAATATTAAAATGAATCACATTACATCATGGATGTAGTAGTCTACACATATGCACAAGCTTTGTTATCATTTTCCAACAGATATAAAGGTAAGAAGGTAAACGACATATTATATTTAAATTAATATAATTATTTCATAAATATAATATATAATCATTACTTACTTATTTATAACCATCTATGTAAAATATAAATGAAAAACAATTACAATACTATGTGGAGATGATAATCCATACACACACATGAGCAATGTTCTAACTTTCTATAGTATAGAAAAGAGATGGAAATTTTTTCCCAAAATCATAATAATATATACAGATATTTATGATACTTTACGCATTATTTTAGGGTGGTTATAAAATATTTATAGGAATCAAAAGAATAAATAAATTTTAAAGATTCAGTAAAAATGATTACCTCCTCATCGGTAAACCTCCTTTAGATCCCTTTATAATAACCCTTGTAATATTATTTTAAGAAGAAAGAAATTAAAATACATGGATATAAAATTTTATTATAGAAATGGGTAGGTATTGGTCAATATAAATGTTTCAAAGTGGTGTAATAAATAGAAAGTAATGATGTCCTTTTATAAGGGAGAGAAGAGACACACTTTGAATTATTTAAAAGATTAAATAATATAAAAATAATAATCTTGTCAATTTGAACCAAGGAAACCAAAATTAGAATATAAGATGTGATAAGGTTGAAATAAAATCAAAAAATCACATATAGAGAAGTTTTTTTTCACATTTAAATACTCATCCCTTATTTAAAATGCTTAACACCCATTTTAACTATAATCATGAAAACTCAACTTTTTACTCGGATAACTTAATTATATTTTCAAAAATAAAAGGGGAATTATAAAAAAATTTGTACAAGAAAATTAAAAAAATTAGAATCCATTTTTTCAGACTAAATTTCTATAGTTGGAAGAAATTAATTTTAATATTAGAACACAAAACGAATGAAAATAGTTTTTAAGAAAATACTATATTTAATAGTAAAAATCATTTACCTTGAAATTAAGTAATAAGTTGGTTTATAATTTTTTTGGTTAAAGAATAAAATTAATAATTTTTTTTATACTTTTTAAGAAATCCTAAACCGAATGTAATCTTCCAACCATGCCACTATATGAAAATACCAAAAAATAGTTTTTAATTTGAATAAAATATAACTTATCTTCTCAAAAGTCAATATTAGGTTCCCAAATTCAAAATAATGTTTTAAAATAAATTATTTAACACCTTAAAAAGATATTTTTTGAAAAACCACTCATCCAATCAGATAAATACAAGTTTTGTAGATATTTTAAAGCTTCACCCCATAGTTTTAACCTAGTTTTACTTGATTTACCCTTACCGAGGTGTCAAATATTTACCATAGTTACTATTCATAATGAAAATAATTAAGTTGATATTATTACCTAATATTAATTATTTTGTTATAAATATTTATTTCTTTTAACAAGATTAAATTTTTATAATTGGTAAAAATAAATTTTAATATAAGTGTGTAAAACGCAATGAAAAATGGTTTTTAGAGTAATGTGTTTTTAAGCCTAAAAATGAACTTATAACAAAATAAAGTATAAATCGTATTACTATGTAATTAATTATATATTTTCTAAAGAAATTTTTATTATTTTAATTTAGGATCACATTCAAAGTATTTTGGGACTTTTTCAATGATAGGATATGACAGTTTTACAAAAAATAGTATTTTTCAATATTCATTGTAAAATCAATATTTTCAGAAAAATCCTAAACTTTTAACCTAATATAATTTTGATATGTTGATTTAAAAAATTATAAAATTTTTATCTAATAAAATTTATAAATTTTTCATAAATTAATTATAATATTTTATCACAAAAAGTAATAAAAATTGTTTTTCGAAGAAATGTATTTTTATAGCATAAAATGATTTTACCAAAAATTGAGTTTTTATTTCCTAAAAATTAATCAAAACAATTTTATTAATTTAGAAAATTATAAATATATTTGATAATATAGTTTCTTATATTCATACTATATGATTTAATGATAATGTTATGATTTTCACATTTAAATAATAATATTTTTATAATATATATGAATTTTCATAATTCTCGGTGTTGTGTGTTAAGAAATCTATCAAGATTATTATTATTTTAAAATAAATTTTCAGGGTGTTATAGATAGGTTTCTAGTTCCCTTGTAATTTAGTATGAAAATTATTGTCTGAACTAATCTTTGTGAAGTTTTTAGAGAAAGTGAGCTAGTGATATGACAACAATTCTCTTGAGGAGATTTCTTATGTTTATGGATACAACTCTGAAACATCGTCATCAGTATTTCCTGGTTGTATTCAGTGTAGGATATTGTGGATTACTTTAGGATGATTATTGTTTTATATGGTGATTATGGAAAATATTATATGTTTTTTGGTGACCAAGACACTTATATGGGTTGGTGGCATGCCTATTCATTTTATTCCTTGATAGTTGAATTGATGTTGAGTTATTAGAGGTTCAACCCAAATTTTTTCCTAGGGCTGTGGAGGAGTACCTTGATGTATTTACTAAATATTTTATAGAACTACTCCATCTATGAGATACCAAGTTTGGTATATATATATACAACCAGTGGCTTCTATGATTTCTATGTCTCTGTATAGGATGATGACTTCTGAGTTGTGGGAGATTTGGATGCAGATCAATGATCTCTTACAATGAGGTTTTATTCGACCAAGCATGTCACCTTAGGGTACTTCAACTCTATTGAAAATGATTTTTGATGAACTCTACATCTATATATTGATTTTCATCACTTTTATCAGGTGATAGTGAAGAATATCTACCTAATTCCATGGATTGCTGATTTATTTGATCATATGAAGGGTGATAGTTAGTTCTTTAAGATTGACCTATGATCAGAATATTCTTAGATGCAGGTGAAGGATAAATATATTTCAAAAACTACTTTCCAATATATTTATGGATATTATGATTCCATTATAATGCAATTCTGTGTGATGAATGTCCTATAAATATTTATGGGATCAATGAATATAGTGTTCTGATAATTTTAGACTGGTTCTTGGTGTTTTTTCTTACTGAAATCCTTATGTACTATGTGTCTAAGGAGGATCATGAAAAGAATATACTATCCATTTTAAGAGTTTTTCATTTTATGTAGCTATTTGGGAAGCTATTAAAGTGTGAGTTTTGTGATTTTTAAGTTCACTTATTGGAAAATTTCATGTCCCAATGTGGAGTATCCATGAATCCTTCAAAGATTAGGGAAGTCATTTCTTGGGAAGCCCCTAATAATGTTGAAGAGATGTGAAGTTTCCTCAGTACTGCATGATATTATAGGATGTTCATACCCAACTTCTCTCATATTGTGACTCCTCTAATAACCTTAACTAGAAAATAATAAGCGTTCTTATATATTGATAGGTTCCAGGATACTTTCTAATATCTAAAAGATAAGTTTTTTAGTGCTCTAGTTCTTTTTTTTATAGGTGTGGGAGTTAAATGTGAGGTTTAATATGACACTTCAAATATTAGTTGGGTAGTGTCTTGATGTAGTGAAGAATAATTTTTTTATGGGTATCAACTATTATGAAACCCTGAACATTACTATGCCACCAATGATCTCAAGTTATTAGTGGTCATGTTTTCCTTAAAGTTTTAGTGGCACTATCTTATTAGCAAATGATTTTTGGTTTTCACTGATCACAAAATCTAGAGGTATATCATCTCCTATCATGAAATGAACTTTAAAAAATGATGGTGGATGGAATTATTATAGGATTATAACTTCAATAATTCTTATACATAGGGAAATGTTAATGTTGTAGCTAATTCTATAAGAAAGAAGTTACACAGTGGTTCTGTGTGCGAGTCTTGAGATTCTTGGACGGTGATGGATGAGCTCTCCTTGATGCATATTGATATGGGAAATCAAGTTAAAGAGGATACCTTTATCATATAATAGTGTAATCATATTTAGTGAAATAAGTTTAATATTCCCAACTAGGGGATTATTAAGTGAACGTTTTGTGATATTTAGCTATATATGATGATACATCTGATGGACAATATATGGATGATCAACACTAGATGTTGTTTCAGGGGAGTCTCTTCATTCCTTTAGTGATGTGTAAAGTGGGTCTTTGTGAGTTACACATATCTCCCTTAGCGGTACATCCTATAATGAAAAGGATGTACCATTTTCCAAGTGTTCAGTTTTGGTGGCCTAGTTTGAAGAATTCTGTTGTAGATTTTGTATCATTATATTTAGTTTGATATTAGGTTAAGGCTATACACCATGTTTCTAATGGTTTACTCAAGACATTAGATGTACCTCAGTGGAAGTGTGAAAACATTTCAATGGACTTATTCACCAATATACCTTAAGTCCATGGAGTATATGATGATATATGGGTAATTGTGGACTTTTTGAAAAAATCTACTCACTTATTAAAAATCAGTGAGTTGATCTCAGTATAAGTTTTGTCAAGGTAGTACCTGGAGGTGGTAGTGATGTTTCATGGATTCCCTTGGAAGAACATCTATGATCATGAGACTATTTTCAACTATAGTGTGTGGAGAGTTCTTCATCATGATTTTTTATCTCATTTTTTCCTCATTACTTTTTTTCTAATATAGACTGATGGCCAGATAGAGTGGACCATCCAGACTCTTGAAGGAATATTTTGTTCTTATGTCCTGTATTTTTAGAGGTTCATGGGTAAATCACCCACCGTTTGTGGTTTTTTATTAAAAAATAGTTTCCAATTCACTCTTTGTATGAAACCATTTGAATATTTTTATATACTAACTTATCATTATCTGTTTTGATAGAATTGGGTCAATGATTAAATAAATCACAAGACAAAAATAATGCAGAGAATGATATAAATGGTTCAAGTGATTCATGAGAAGATGATGGCATAATAGGATCATCAAAATTCCTATGCTGACCATATTAGGAGGCCTATGGAGTTTGAATTTGGAGATATTCATTCTTGAAGGTGACTCCTCATTGTGGGTAGTGATGGTTTGGTCGTGGGAGTAAGCTATCTCCCCAGTTTGTTGGGATTTTTGAGGTGTTGGTTCATGTAAAAGCTATCATGTACTAGTTAGAACTCCCCCTATAGATGATATAGATTCATGGTTCATTTCATGTTACATAGCTTTTATATTATCTTCATAATTATTCTCATGTCATTAATTAGGGAAGGATTGATGGTAATGATGATACAAACTTCAAAGAGTGACCTGTGGTGATCTAGAATTTCCATGAGAAGGTCTTTCATGGGCAGTCTATTCACTTAGTTCATGTATTTTCATGACATAGTCATTTGGAGAAGAAAACTTGGGTATACGAGTCAAAGACATAGGCTCAGTATCCTAATGTTTTTGATTCTGGATTTTTCTTCCTTTATGATGATGTTTTTATGATATTGACATTTACATGGATTTTTAGATATTCATATATTCCTTGATTCCCTATTTATGGTCTTGCTCATGTTTGAGAGGTATCACCCCCAGGAGAGTGTTTGGAAGTTGGTAGATAGAATTTCACTATTTTTACCTTGTCCCTCAATCTGAGGTGGTTGTATACCTATGATGAAAGTATTCTTGAGAGGTATCTCGAGGGACGTTTTTTTGGATGACCTTTTTCCATTCCCCTCTCCCCATGTTTGTTTTTAATTCTTGAAGATGAGAATTATGTGAGATGTATTTTAGAATGCTTATTACTCTTATAAAGAGTTTAAATAACATAAATATGGAAATTATTGTAGAACTAAATAAATAGGCATGTTAATTTGACACCGTCCATCCATTTAATTGATGGAAAATAGAGTTATGCTTGAAGCATGTTTAAATAATTTATAGCTGTTGTTAACTAATTCATTAAGTAACCTATGTTCTTTTAATTAGTTAATTCAAGATGATAAAAAATCAATTTTTTTAAATATAATTGTTTGGGGTTTAGTGATTCTATTTTTCTTATGAAGGTTGGATTCCTTGGTTCTAGGGATTAGATGCTCTGTTAACTATTTGTTGTTTTATTGATGTCGTGTGTGATTTATTTGGATATTGATTTTTTCTATATAACCTGATGTGATACTGGGATGACTGGTGAACTATCATTAAATTGGTGTATTTTTCTAGGTTTCTATAAATAGTTAGAGCTGGTGATAGCGGGATGGATGGGTATATGTATATCGGTTTCAGAGATCGTGATTGATGGGGTGGCTTAAAAATGATATTTCCTGTTGTTTGAAGAATTTATATATGGTTTACTTTCATTTTAATGAATTTATTACATTAGAGTCTAGATAGATGGGTTTCTTTATTTTTTTCATTCCTTTACCACTACTTAATAAAAAAGGATGTGCTTAGTTTATGCATCTTTTATGGAAGATTATGACAAGTCCTAGAGCACCTTTAATTATATAATGGTAATGAATATTAAATTATTTAAACCATGGGGTTGGGAGATCAATTGTTGAATAGGTATAATTGGATTGTAATTATGTAATTTTAAATGTTTAACATAAATATTTATTTGTGTGACTCGTGTGCTAATAGGTTATCTAGTACTTAGTGGTGGCAACTAAGCGTCTTATGAAAATATTACTGTAGTTAAAGTTAAGGATATGTTGTATCCATTAGTGTGGTTTGTGTTCTATGCATATATTCCATACATTTTGTGATTTAATATGGTACCCCACGCTTGTTATTAGGGAAACCTACACCCAGTGGAATTGGGGGGTGGGGGTGTTTTCCCTAACAGCATGGTTGGCGAGGATGGACGTCTGACTATCCCCTTTTCTTTCTCTATTCTTTGAGAGTAGTATATATGATGGTATGTGTGGGGGTTAACATACTGTATATGTGTATATATGGTTGTAATGGATTTTGGTTATTTTACATACATTTATATCCATATATAGTATCCTAAGGGTTATTATAGGTTTACTATGAATACGTTATGATGGCTTGAGGTGTAGTACATGGTGTATGGGCTATGGTAACATCTAGATAACAATATAGTTACTATCTAGTGGTGGTGGTGGTGATGATATTATGTGAGAAATAAGTTATGAATTGTTATATAGTTTCATTTTATGAATGTATATTATTATATTTTGATAGAACAAGATGTGCAAAGTTGGGGTGAGAACAGAAAACTAGTGGGAAAGTTGTAGTGGGGTACCTTCACTTTTATACTTATGCTAGATTTTATATTATCACTCGCATGAGACACTTAGTGAGAGATCCATGGTGAGTATGGGAACTTATCATACCTGATTTGGTGAAAAGTTAGTTTGATTAGTTATTCACTAGGTTTTAGTATGCTTTCTTCATATTTTCACAAGAGGTTTCAATGAGGATGCTACCAGGTATACCTGTTATGATCACCCCTACCAATATAAACTATTTTTTAGGTCTATAGGAACTAACTGACAATTGGGTTGGGAATTACTATATTGTGGAGTTATTTAGGAGATTTTTGGGCTTTGAGGTCACTATAGAGGATTTTTTTGGTACTTGTGGTTTATTAGAGTTGTTTTAGTTTGTATAACATTACATGAAAATATTGAAATCTTTTATTTATTTTGAGAATATTTGTTTAATTGTCAAATCTTATCTCTTATTTCTCGTATTCTATTAGAGGGTAATGCATCCCATTTTCATGTATGATACCCCCTTAGTGCCAGTCACCAACCCATGGATTATTGGAGAAAGGATTTGGGTGTCATCATACAAATTCCTTAATTATCGACCATATTTGGATACCTTTGGGTGGGGGAGGGGGTCTTGAAATGTGAACCTAACCATTAGGTGCCATTTTATTGGTTTTTTTCTTTAGATTAAACTTGTTTAAGAAACACTAACTATTCGGATACCATAGGAATCAAGTTGAGTGAATCCACATGATAGATTTTGGTAAAGAGTTATCCACTAAGCTATCCAATAATAATATATTATATGATTGATAATATTTTTATTCAAAATATAACCATGTTTTATTCACATGAAACCAAATGTAAATCATAGTGAGGCATATATATTTTCCTACTAATGGGTGTGATGAATTTAAAGGGGTCATCATTTTATTGGGAGAACATTTAATAAAATTCTTTATTAAATGAATATAAAATTGATACTCATATGATAAAATGTTATTATATATATATATATGAAATAATCATATTTTATATTAACCTTTAGATCTATATTGGATAAGGAAAAATATAACATTTTTAGTTTCCTTGTTCGGTACAATAATATAATATTTTTTCTTAAGAAATAAGGAAAATTTTATATATCGAAGATACCCCTTCCCAATTAGCCAACTAGTGAATGTATTCAACAAAAGGATATAGATTCCAATGAAATATATCTGAATTATTAAATAAAATTATCTAAACTCATTCTTTTGACCACAGAACCCAATTTGAAAAAAAGAATATGGATTATTCTTAGATGATAGACATCCTTAAAAGGCTCTATTAGGAATAAGGCATGAAAGGCATGAGGTGTCAAAGGTTGTTTTTCATTACAATATGGCATAAGGAACTTCAAACTCTACTCACGTACTCAATATTATTAGGTATTTTAATGAATTAGAGAGATCAAGTTCATATCATAGGCTTGATCTGGCCATGAAATTCAATCTATAACCACTATTGAAAAGGTTTTGAGAGTTGTTTTAAACTACAACATAAATGAGTTTAATAAAAATTTACCTGATCTTCCCAATATGTTGAGGATTGCTGGAAAATATATGCGAGGTCTAGACTCAAGTTTCATCTTGATGGTCCAAAAGGATATGGGTAAAATTCATCACCAAATAGATAATAAAATAGTATGTGGAGATTCTATTATGCTGAATAAACTATAGAAAAATAAATAGGGACTATTCTACCATTGTTTAAAAAAAATTCCATTTGAGAAGAAACTGCCCAAAATACATAAAGGGTTACAGGAAACCTCATGGAGAGTCTACCCCATTATTAATGTTATAATATTTAGTTCTTTAATTATGAATGGAATATAATAACAACTATTTGTTTTATAAGTGTTATAAATATATAGGAGTTTAGAAGTGATAAAAGAGTCGAAGATGAAAGCTTAAAGATTGAATTAAACTAGTGGAGAAATGGGTTTCCACATCAAGGTGTTGAACGAAATGGATAATTTAAGATTTTCTAGATCAGAAAAAGGATTTTTTTTATTTTTATCTCTTTTACTTTTTATATTATATGATGTATTGCTGTAAATAATTTGTTATTATCAATAAAATGCAATAATTGATTTGATACACATTGCTGTGAATGATCCAAATTCTATAACATGCTTGAAAAATAGATAGGTATAAAAGTAGTTTTTTTCTAGGATAAAGTGTTTATCCAATAATATGAGGGAATCTGATTCCACCACCAATAGTTTTATATGTGATAATGTCTTATTTTTTTGGATACTTCAAACGCATATAATACCATATATAATATGGAAATTTTAGTTTATTTTTTTGTATTATCACAAAATTAAATAAGTGTGTTTTCCTTAAACACAAAGTGTTTGTGTATCATAACATGATATTCTAAAAATAACATAGTTAGTAAGATACTAGTAGAATTATGTTTTGAATGTTGATTTTTAAAATTTTTACAAATAAAATATTATTCCATCGAAAATGAATGTTACTTAATATCCTACAAGAGTTTAGGGTATGATGGTAAAAGTTTAAATATTTAAATTTAGTTACCCTAACAAAGTGAAAATCCAAAATATTTTTAGGATATACTAGTAAAGTAATAATGTAAATAGTTACATTATTTACTAATATATTTTAATGTTTTTTTGGAAATTATTCCAAGAATAATAATAGTGCACTTATAAGAGTTCTAAGTATATATCACAAGCAATTAATATTATAACATTGGATGTTGTACGGTTAAGAAGTTTTAATGTGTTTATAGAATTAAACTTTAGTATTATGATTCCTAAGTCTCAACATTATTCAAACTATATTTATTTAAAGACTTTACTCACTAACAGTCTTATTTGGATGGTTTTATCAGGTGGTCACATAAGGATGTGGCATGAATTACATAGAGATACAATAAGGTTAATAAAACCCCTAAAAGTGTAGAAAACATAAAGTCAATACAGAAGTCTATCATATATAATATGTCAGGATGATGCTTCTATATGATTTTGTTAAAATATTCTTGAAGAGTTTAAGAATATATAAAGTATCATGTAATATAAAAAACAATCTCCACTTTATCGTTATTTCACGTTGGCTATATATATATATTGATATAAATTTTGTGAATTTTAATGGTAATTTACCTCTCAAAGTATGATTTTGGGTTATCCCTAATTTATTTTTATCATAGATTATTATAGGTTGTGATTAAATTTTAACATTAACATGAGTACAATTCTTATATTAGGATATATAATATGATCATGATGCATAAAATGGGTTTTATGCACTGGATAAACCATGATTTATACCATGTGGAGTATCATACACAATGTATTTGGTATACTAGGGGTTCATGGTTTATATTTGGAGTACCCATTACCAAAGGTTGGTGAGATACATACTATGATAAACTTCATAAAATGATACCTTTAATACATAATCCTTGGGGAAAACAAATTGGGGGTGCTTCAGTATGTTGCTGAACATGTTATTGATTGGATCTCAAAAAATATGTTACTTTATTATTTAATGATAAGTTTGAATTTTGGGTACTCAATTGAGATAGACCCATAAAATTTATATCCATACTTAGATAAGGCATTTTATGTTCTTATCTACTTCGATGAGAGACATATATTGTGCTTATCTTTTAGATGAAGGACACATGATGTATTTATCTACATGGTTAGTCTATACTCAAGGAATCGATAATGTATGAGGGTGAAATATATTATTGACACACTCTGTGTAAAATTGTCACACACCAACCTTTGAAATTAATTTATTTTATTATTTTCTTGGTTTTGGAAATTCTTGTTGGTGTTCAGGTTGAGTCTCGATTTTAATTTTTGAGTTTTTTTATTGAAAAAAGAGTGTTTTGGACTTGGCGGTATCTGGAGCACGAGCATAGCACGTTTTAGAAACCATACAGCTTCCCCCAGGTCACCATGCTGCCTTCCCGGTGTTAAAAATAAATAAATAAATAAAAATTAAATGAATATTAAAATTAAATTAAAATGAAATAAGAAAAGTAAAATGAAATTAAGAAAATTGTTTTAATGATAATAGTAATGATAATAATATTATTAAGATTATTATTATTATTTTTATTAGTAATAGTTTATGATTATTTTAATTTATTTAGGGTTTTCCCTCTCACCTCCCCCCTCCTTTCAGGCAGTGCCCCTTCCCCCTTTACTGTCCCGCTCGTGCAACACCCCATCGGCCGATGGCTCCTCTGACACGCCTCCATACCTCCTCCAATGGATCCTCTTCGCATGGCTGGTATCCCCTCTGATAAATTCTCATCACATGGCCACACCCCCCTCTTCCTCTTCTCCTTTACGTATGGCTGAACCCCCCTCCTTCCTGCTCACATGCAATGCCGCTCGAAGGGTTTCATACCACCCAACACTCCTTCTCTCCCTCTACCGTGGGTGAATCCTACTTATGGTAAGCCTCTTCCTCATTCTATGTTTTTATTTCTTTTTCATGGGGTTCAATTTAGGGTTAGTTCTGAATGAATAGGGTTTGATCTTTTTTTTTTCTTGGTCGAATCTTTCCTTCTTAGGGTTTGTTTGAGGTGCGGTTGAGGTGCAGTTGATGTTTCAAAAATCTTTCTAGCAATTTCTTCACCCCAAGGTATAATATTCCATTCTTAAACATTGTTGGTAGATTTATTATTCTTTGTTGTGATTTTTTTCATTTTTTATGTATTATATTCATTGTGTGAAACTAGTTTTAGAAATTATTCATTATTCATTTGGTTTTAAAATGAACTTTTTTCATGTGAAATTAAGTGTGTTTCATGTATAAACCCTTGTTGTGCATCTTGGAAGCATTTTATTAATTATTTAAATGATTTATTAAATAGTTAGTGTGATTAAAATCATATTTTTGGATTGTTTTGGTGTTCTTTTGGTTTAAAAAGTGGATTTTGAGTGTGTTTTGGGTGTAAAGACTTGTGGTGCTTCTTGTAATCAATTTATAATTTTTTTGAATGATTTATTAAATTATGTAAGTGAAGAAAATCATGATTTTTTTTGTGGTTTCAATGTGCATTAGATTTTTAAAGAGAAGTTTGAGTGTGCAAGTGGTGTCTTGTGTTGTGAAATGCATTGTTTGGCTGATGAAACATGGATGTGGTGTGTTATGTGACATAAGAAACTTGTTTGAGCACAAAGGGAAGCCTAAGTGTCTAGGTGGGATGACTAGGACTAGTATTATTGTGATTTAAAAGCAGCTACGACCCAGTTTCACTTAACGAGATTGATGATGACAAAACTAACTAAATACAGATGATGATTTGAGACCACTATAATTTTAGATGTTGATCCTCTCTAGTGGATAGTTTATGGGAATTCTATTGGTCATGGTTTCTATCCCACATCTCACTGAGATAAGAGGTACCTAGTGTACTATTGTTAGCTAGTGCCTTGGGGTATTTCCCATCACTAGTGATCATTGATTATATTGTACTTACCATCGACACACAGTATGTTTGGTTGGTAATTTCAAAATAAAGTGCATTTTTTTGTCTTTAAAATTATTTTTCATTTAATGTATGTTTCTTTAAAATGGGTTTTAGTTTAAAGTTTCTTCCCTTAAGATTATTACTAGAATTTCCTTTTTTAAAAAACTTTCAAGTTATTTATCTAATAATGTTTAGAGCATGAAATAATTCTTTAGGGTGTAATCCTTATAGGATTTGGCTCACACCCTGTATACACCCTTGGGTGTATGTAGATCTTGTTGTATGTTTGTTCTAGGTAAAGGAAAGGTGTGTTTTGTGGATGGTTTGGGGTTCTTAGTTCTATCAACTTCTAGTTCTTAGTAGTGGTGGATTGATGATCTTGTTCCTCTTTTCTCTTAGAGTTTCAGGGTAATTTTTTCATTTAGCTTTTTATCGTATGTCTTTTGGTCTTGGTTAAGAGTGTAAAAGTGATTTTGGAAAATTGTTCATGCCTTGTTTAGTTGTCTATTCTATGATTTGTCTTATTTTTATTATTGGTTGTTTATGTTTATGAAGATGGGTAAAACATTCCCTAAGCATATCATCGATACCCTGGCACTAGTTCCTAGCCCACGAGGATCTGGAACTCCCTTAGGCCCTTGCTACAGACCTATTTAAAATCCATTTTAAATGATGAATCAACTTGGCCTGTGAAAAAATGTTATTAGAGCAGGTCAAACTCCTTTTGGTATTGTTTCTTAGGGAAGAGAATGGGTAGACCAGTGCTAGGATCATTGGAACTTGACATTCTGGTTATGAGTAAGGTTCCTAGATAGCACACCCCATGATGGGATTCAAGTCACCAGGGGAAGTCAGGTTTTATTTGAGTTCTTTAGTTCTTGTGGTTTCTTGTTATTTGGGAAATTAAATAGGAGTTGGGTCAATGGTCTGAGTGAGATCGTAGGGCCTGGAAAGACATGTGGATCCAAGAAATGTTTCTTATAAAAATCTCCATGACAATGGTGCGACTGTAATATGGCCACTAACCATATGTCTAGGACAGCCATCGACACCAGTTTCCTCTTGCATAATCCTATGTCTCTTTGGGTTTTGAATAAAAGTCATTTTTAAAAATCCCTTATTTTTGAATCATGGAAACATGATTTCTTTTAAAGTAAAAATTATTTGGTTTTGGGAAGATGGAAAATGAGTTTTCAGAATTTACTAAAAGAAAGTTTTGGAAATGTGAACTTTTTAGAAATGATTTTGAGTAAATGGGATGAGATTATTGAGGGTGGATTTTTATGAATAATGTTTATGGTTTATTGAAAGATGGTTGTTTGGAAGAAGGGAAAATTATTTTTGAAAAGGTTTTGTAAACTTTTTTTTTAAAATGAGAATAGTTGAGTTTTTAATTAAATGGTGATTGATGAAGTGGAGTTTTTTGTGGAACCAGAGGTGTTTTTAAATAGAATTGAATGTTTTTAAATTGATGTTTAAGGTTTGAAAATGAGTTTTTATTTGAATGTTTGTGTTTTTTATGAAAATGTTTTGAGAAACTTGAAATAGGTTTTAATTGTTTTGGATAGTAGGTTATAAAAAGAGGCTTTAGTGAATTTTCAAAAATGAATAGTGAGTTGAATGTTTATTTTGGAAAGAGGAAGTGTTTTTCTTTAACCTTGGGCATTCTGTGAGTGATCACATGCATACGACGTGTGTGGGAAGTGAATGGATACCCAATTTGGCACAAGAAAAATGAATATGAGAGTCTCTATGGGATTCCATTGGTGAATGTTCAATCCACCAATCCTATTTTATTTTCAGATGAACTTCTAAAATAAAATGTAATATTTTGATAACTGGTGATTTCATGGTGTGTCTTCATGTATTTTGAAAACGTTTTATACAATGATTTTTGTGATTGAGAATTCATGATAGTCGACTCACATTTCAAATTCTAGTTCTTCTTAGTGAGTAATTATTGGGATAATGGTTAATGGTTCCTTTTTTGGCAGTTTTTCGGAAACCCTTTATAATGACTCCCTTTGCTTGTTCAGAGTCTATTGTGGCATGTATTTACCAGTGGGTTATTTTATTTGGACCCTTTTTTTCTTCTATTGGCTAGAGTATTCCCCTGTAAAGAATTAATGCACATTTTGAAGGGTGGACATATGTGATTAGCTATTGGTATAACATCCAGTTGATCAATGTCAGAAATTTTCTCTTGATCTTTTGAAATTGAGTCTCCCTCTCCTCTATTTCAGTCAAGTAGATCCTCTTGCAGCGGGAGAGTGGATGTGGAAGGTTTAAAGAGACCTTAGTTTCTTAATTTTTCTAAGTCATCGAATGTGAAGTTTTATATTATTGTTTCTGAAGGTCCTTTCGGGTAGTGGTGAAGGGAATCCCAGTAAGGAGAGGTGGAAGCATACTGGGGTTGTTAATACTGGCCACTATCTTGAAGGGCCTTTGGACTATTCATCATGCTCTTCTAAGTTAGGGATCGTGCTAAGCCACCGATGTGGAAAACTTGATCATAAGGTATTGTTGTAGTCACTTGTAGAAATATCATGCTGTTTGGGACTCAGTTTAAGGCTCTTATTCCTATAATGATTTTATCGGTTGCAAGAGTCACATTTGGTGAAAATTCATAGTTTCCTTCCCTCTTTTAAGTTCAAAGTAGATGTTGTAGAACACTTTTTGAGCCCCTATTTTAATAGAAGCATATTTTTCCTTTGGGAAATTAAAAGATTTTCTATTTTAGGTGGAATCCCTTTTCGTGTGTTTTCCCTTTTGAAGTTTCTCATTCTAAGTAGAATGGGGTGATGCATATGCATCTTATAAGCTCATATCTTGGTGAAAGTATTATGTGGGAGTAAGCAGATTTTGGGGTGTGCTGTGTCTATTGGTGCTATGCAAAATCACGGTAGGGTTTCTTGTGGAACCAGATGAAGGAGTTTCATTCAGGGGTCCTCAATTCTTGATTGCGAGGTAGAAGATGTTTCAATCATTATAGCTTTAGCCATAGGTCCTAAAGTGAAGCTGGAATATAGTTAGTATCTCCTAGGGGTGTAAAGGATATTGGTTAAACTTCCATATCTAGTGTGGGAGATGGATGTAGTTTGAGGTTCTAGTGTCGATGATATTCTTTAATGGTCCCATTTAGTGAAAGTGACATGGGGGCTTATCGACATGTCAGGGCATATGCGGGTGGAAGGATTCCTATTTGGTTAGAAAGAGATGTAGGTTTATCGTTTCCTCGAACCTCGTTGCTTATTCCCTTGTGGATGGGATATTTTTGTTGTGTTCCATGTATGGAAAACCTCGTGAGTCGATATTAGTTTCAGTTTGGACTCATCTGAGGATAGTAATGCCCGTAAAATTAGTGAATCATGTGTGGTTTTCCGTTTGGTTCGAATTTATTTTTGATTCACCCCTTGCATTAGGGGTTTGGTCTGTGTTATGTCTCCTACGTCAGTTTGTGCTGGTGGGTGTGGAAAGTTCATAAGATTACTGATGATGGGTTTTCTTATAAGTTTGTGCTAGTTGGTTAAGATAGTTTCTTCTCATGGTTATGAGACCCACCATGTTTCTCAGTGAAATTTCTTTGTGATAAATTAATGCTGGCCTATTCCTTGGTGGGGAGTCTATTTACTCCTCTCGTGTGGGTAACCTGGTTGTGTTTCTAATGTTGACATGGCAATGGGTGATCTTTTTCAGAGATATCTCATTTCAATTTAATTCCTTGAGTAAACGTTGGGATTATAGTGCACCCAAAGGTTTTGTTGAATTAAAATAATGGGAGTACTCCTCAAGTTGTGGTTTGATTTTTTTCTCATTTTCGGCTTGCGGCATAAGTCCCATTTAGTGATTTCTAGGGTGTTTGACTTAAGAGGCTGGATTGTGCATTGTGGGAAGTTATTTTCCTTTGATCGATCAACTTGATGTATTTTCACTATTGGGGGCAGGTGACACATTGTGAGGAGTCCATTTTGGTATACTTAGTTCGATTTGTGTGTCTCTTCTTCCATTGATAGTGTTCTAGTTTCCTTCTCATTTGACATTCGTCAGAAATATCCTTAAGTTGTGAAGGAGAGTCAGTTTTCAGTTTTGGGTTAAACCTTAGAATGAATTTTTGGGGGCATAAATAATCATGGTGGGGATAATTGTAACATAATGACATTTGAAATTAATTTTTTTAGCTTTAGATATTATTTTTGAGGTTTGGGTTGAGTCCGGGTTTGAATTTTTGAGTTTTTATGAAAAAAGTAGCATTTTGGGCTTGCCATCATCTGGTGCACAGGAAGATCACAGTTTAGAAACCGTACAACTTTGCCCAGGTCACCATGCGACCAACCCAATGTTAAAAAAATAAATAATAAGATGAAAATAAAACAAAATAAGAAAAGTAAAATGAAATTAAGAAAATTATTTTAATAATAATAATAATAATAATAATAATAATATTATTATTATTAGGTTATTATTATTTTTATTTCATTAGGGTTTCCCCTCTCCCCTTCTCCCTCCTTTCACGACGCGCCCCTCTTCTCCCCTTCCCTATCCCGCTTGTGCAACCCCCCATGGGCCAGTGGCTCCTCTGATGCACCTCTATCCCTCCTCTGGCACACCTCCATCCATCATGTAGTGGCTCCTCCTCATGTGGATGATATCCCTTCTGATGGATTCTCTTCGTGAGGCTTCCCCCTTCTTCCTCTCCTTCTTGCCGTGTAGTTTACCCCTCCCCCTTCTTCCTTCTCACATGCAACGCCGCCCAGAGGGTTTCTAACCACTCGCCTCTCCTTCTCTCCCTCTTCCACGGGTGTGACCTACTCCGGGTAAGCCTCTTCCAGATTCTAGGGGTTTATTTATTTTTCATGGGGTTCAATTTAGGGTTAGTTCTTGATGAACAGGGTTTGATATTTTTGTTCTTGGATGAATATTTCCTTCTTAGGGTTTGTTTGAGGTGCGATTGAGGTTTTGCACAATTTTTTGGAAATTTCTTCACAAAAAGGTAGGTGATTATGTGATTAATCATCTTTGGAAAATTGATTATGATTTCTTGTAAATTTTGGCATGTTTTATGGATTATATTCATGGTGATAAAATATTTTTATAAAGTATTAATTATACATTTAGTTTTAAAATGAATTGTTTTCATGTGAATCTGATTCATTTCATGTATAAAACTTTATTGTGCATTTTGGAAGTATTTTATTAATTATGTAAATGATTTATTAAATTTTTAGTGTGATGTGAATCATATTTTGGGATGTTTTTGTTGTGTGTTTGGTTTAAAAATAGGTTTTTGAGTGTGTTTTTTGTGTAACTCCTTGTGATGCTTCTTGGAATTGATTTATAAGGTTTCTAAATGATTTATTAAATTATATAAGTGATGAAAATCGTGATTTTAAATGGTTTGGATGTGTGTTTTATTTTTAAATAGGAATTTTTGTGTGAAAGTGGTGGATTGTGTTGTGAATGCCTTGTTTGTTTGATGAAACATGGATGTGGTGTGTTTTGTGACATGTGAAAATTGTTTGAGCATAATGGGAAGCCAAGGTATCTAGGTGGGCAGACTAGGACTAGTATACTAGTGATTTGTAAGTGGATACGTACCGGTTTCACTTAATAGGATTGATGATGACAACACTAACTGAATAAAGATGATGATTTTAGAGCACTATAATTTTGGATGTTTCTCATATCTAGTAGATCATGTACGAGAGAATTGTTGGTTGTGGTTTATATTCCACATTTTTCTAATATACGAGGTACCTAGTGTCCCATTGTTATTTAGTGCCTAGGGTTATTTCCTGTGACCAGTTCTCATTGATTATATTTCACTTACCATCAGTATATGGTACGTTTGGCTGGAAATTTGAAAAATAAAGTTCATTTTCTTTAAAGGTGATGTCTTTAAAATTGTTTTTTATTTAAATTTTATTTCTTACATTTTTTTTCATTTAATGTTTCTTCCCTTAAAATTGTTACTGGAATTTAATTTTTTGTAAAAACATGCAAGTTATTTATCTTATAATGTTTATTGCATGGAATCCTTCTTTCGGGTGGAATACTACTGAGATTTGGCTCATACACTACATACACCCTTGGGTGTATGTAGATCTTATTGTATGTTTATTCCAGGTAAAGGAAAGGTGCGCCGTGTGGATGGTTTGTGCTTCCCAGTGGTATCTCATTGTGGATCTTGGTGGTGGTGGCTTGAGGATTTTTTTCCTCTTATTTATTTGAGGTTTGAGGTAATTTTTTCATTTAGCTTTTAGTTTTAGCTCTTTTGGTATTTCTTAAAAGTGTAAAAATGATTTTGTAAAATTGTTCATGCCTTGTTTGGTTGTCTATTATAAGATTTGGTTTATTTTTACTATTGGTCATTTATTTGTTTTAAAATGGGTAAATCATTCTCTAAGTATATCATTGATACCCAGGAACTAGTTTCCAACCTGTGGGGATCAAGAATGCTATTCGGGCCTTGCCACAGACGGGGTTAGGTACCGGTTCGGATGATGACCTGACTTGGTTCATGACACCCATGGTCTCTTGATGTCCTGAAAAAAGGTAATATATGAAAATTCACACTTATATATGACATAAATTGTGGAAAAGGGTATAAATATATATGTGTTTGATGGAGATCATACCACAGACTTTTGTATCTTGATTACGGTTGAAGATTTTATAGAGAATTTTATTTGATTATAATTATAGACTTGTTAATTTGTTTTTTTGTTTATGGTATAAAGGACCTTGAGGTCACACTTTATAGTTAAGAGAATGGGTATTGATTTTGACTCATAAAGATTCTCTAAAAGTGTTTTAGAGTTTAATCCAAAAAAGAGTTTTAAGTTGGGGTTTCACGTGGTATTTTATACGATATAATAAAATGTGAAGTTATTTATATCTTTATAGAAGTGTTTTAAAAGATATCCAAAATGTGTTTTGGATATGATTCCCAAGTTATTTTAAATGATATGATATAAGGTGAAATGATAGAAAATGTCCATTAGACTTTAGTGAAAGCTGAAGATTGAAGGGAATATACCCTAAATCCACGTGATATCATATGGTATGATATGGTATATTGTAAAGTATATCCTATATATTGTAAATGGATTATATTTAAGCCTTTTTATATATAAAATTTTACAATGTAAATATATCATATGCAGATTCCTGGGTGTGCAATATTATAAGACATAGATCAATTATAGTTCCATGAATCATGTAAAACTATTCTTTTGTCCCTTCTATGGATCACCTAATCCATCTTAACATTAAGGGGTTAATGTTTTAATCCCCTACACATTAGCTATTACTGAAATGCATGATAGATTTAATGGTCGAGGGTTACATGAGATGTAATTGTAAGAATTACTCATACATTTATGAAATCGATGAGAAAATACATGGATTAAGGAGCATCCTCAGAGCCTATGTAAAGGATTCTTGGAAATTAGATATATATTTGTGATTATGAAATATAATTTTGATAAAATTACCCCTAAATATCTATTCCTCATTCATTATTTTCTTATGAGATACTAGCATATCATGAAGGTCAAAGGGTCCTGCCCAAATTGATTGGAGATTTAGTATAATCTACGGATACAACCTGGAAAGAAAAATCCTTTTGGTTATTCATTGGTCTTCTTTATCAAGAATATAATAAAGGAAATAGATTTTACATATTATGGTGTAATTATGTGTTCTTTATTTCCAATTTTCTTCATCTTTATTTTCAAAGGCAAGGTAATATTAGGTTTAAAGATTTATATAAATTTTCTCTAATTTGATTAATTATTAATCACTCCCTATAAAACTTTTAAATAAAATCAGTTTTATATTTTTCTCTCTATGAATATTTATTACATTGGTTTTATCACATATGCATTATTCAGTTTAACTCATATAATAATTTATCTAATTGGTTAAAGTTTCTATAATTTTTAATTATGCTTTAATAACCTTGAACCCCTCATGGATATATATATAGATGTTATAATTAATTTTAGTGTATAGATAAACATTGAAACCATAAATTAGGCATAATCTAAATTTACATATAGTAAAATTCATAAGGAAGAATATTTTTTTAATAATTCGATTGGTATTTAATTTTATTAGTTTGAAAACTAATACAAAACATCACAAGTTAAACATAACACATATTACTTCAATTATTTTTGGATTTTTTTTTAATTTCAACATCTTTAAAAATCCATTATCATCAAGATGTTTTGAAATTATTTAAAAAATTGAAATATATTATCCACAACAACTAATTATATCTTATAATTTATGTAGTACCAATTTATCTTTTGGGATAATATCTAAAATGATATATTGTTATTGATATATTTGAATTTATTATCAGGGGATAAATTTATTTATTTATTTATATTCATGATGAATTATGATTTTATATAATAAGTTCCTTTCTAGTGTGTATAATAAATATAATAGGCTACTAAATTTTAACAATTTATAACTAAATCATTCATATAAGTATTGTGAACTACTTAAAAATAGTCATGTTAGTCTATTTTATATAAGGTATATACTTCCCAATATATATTTTAACCAACATATAAAGCATAGGATATATAGACAATGTAAAATAACAATACATGTGATTATTTCAAATATTCATCTTTCATAAAACATTTATATGGTTCATATGGTATGTGGGTGAACCCATATATTTATATATTAAATGACTGATGTCTTATATAAATATTGGATGCAGTGAGTTATTTCTTGGTGTAATTTCTCCATATCATTATTTGTATAACCCAATATAGAGATTTATATACCTCAAGCATACCTCCACGTACACCATAGGCTACTAACTAGAAACTGGGGTACAATAATATCACATGGTGGAGACGATGTGTAAAAACACGACCCATATAATTAAATGGTTCCAATCCACGCTGCTACAAAATAAAAAATGAACCTATTGATTGCTATATATTGGTGTAAATATTGAGAGATAATGTCAATACTATTGGGTGATGATTTAAACTTTTTGATACCTATCCAATTGATGAGTAATAAACATGAATTAATGCTTAAATTTCAGCATGAACAATGGGATTGAAGGATGTAAAGGATCTGAATCTGAGTGTCCACTAAGGGACCCTCATACACACACATCTAATCAACACATGGTATGAGAACTATATGAAGATGCATACATATCATAACATATACTAAAAACACCCATAAAATATTTACAATGGTGAAACTAGGGAATAATTCCAATATGTATAAAGTGTGTCACCCAAATACTCCCTTAGGTACTTAAAATATGGATTCCCAAGGTGACCACTTCCATGTGAAGTAATGCAGATAGTTCCGCTGCATTACCCTGTATATCCACTAGAACCTCCAAAATGGTCCATGAAAGCTCCACACCCATAAGAAGTGAATAACCATTCTCTAATATGCCTAAATCTCTTATGCTAACACTTTTCCTTTACATGGCTCATGAAAAATAGGGCCTATATGCATCTATATGTGAACGCATACATGGTGTGAATAAAACATACCCTATGGAAGTCATCACTTGACCTCAACTTGTTTTTCATAAATTAAAGTATGTAATGAAATAATATAAAGTAGGTAGGTAACAACAAAATATGATACTTAATCTACCAAAACTATAGCTGACAAGTAACCATGGTAAACAAATAGACATGTTATTCAATTAATAAATTAAATAAGAGCATGTTTTAGTGTTACTTTAACTATTTTCAACTTCATCATTCAAACCTTCTTTCATCCCTGCCTGGAATCTGAGTAAGGTACCTATCCACATATGGTATTTTACTATCAAGGATTTCCATCAAAACACATCATTTTTTGGATCTAGTGTGTATATATATATATATATATGTATATATATATATATATGTGTGTGTGTGTCTATAATCATTATATAAGGGAGGTATCTCATCTCCTCATAGGAAGGTACTACACATACATATAGAATATCCTCCTTGAAGGCACTCTTCTTCTCAAAAGAAGGAACATATACATATAAACACACACACACACACACACATATCCATAATTATATATGTATACATGATCCTTACTTTTTATGAGGAATACCTCCTCATTAATACAAACATATCATATATATATGTGTGTGTGTATATATCCCCATGTGTAAGCAATACACATGTCATAGTTGGTACCTACAAACAAACTCTGAATAGCTATACAGGCAATAGAGAGCAATAAAAATCTATATATTTGAACATCATCAAAGAATCCTTTAAAAATCACGATCGTGTGAGAACATAAAATATGAGAGTATGATTATATATATTCTTGATCATTATTTCATGAAAAAATCATAATGAAAGGAAATTTTGGCATAAACATTCTAAAACACCATGCTTGGAATCATAGGGAGGCACACAAACTTTCTTTGTTCAAATGAATCCCTAATCATGTAATATAAGGCATGGGTTTCACTTTAAATTCTATGCCAAGGCCCATCTCATGGGAAATTAGTAGGGAAACCCATAATCATTGTTAACTTGTTCATAACATGTGTCTATCTGGGCCAAATCATATTCTAAAAATTTCATAGACATGGTTATATATCATGTCATCCCTCAAACATGTTATAAAATAATTAAATACATGAAAAGCAACAAATATCATTGAATACATTTCATTAATACATTTGAACATAAGTATGGAAGCTCACACATGGAATAAAGTGTCAAGGACCATAAAGGGACATCCAATTTAGATTATGTTTATCAAATAATTTTTATTTGTGATATTTTTAGTATATGATAGTTATCCCGTTATCCCTCACTCTACCCCATGCCCTTACAATCACATTGGGCTTGTATGAGAAAAAGAGAAGAGGTAACCCACACAAGCCCATGAGAAAGAAAAAACCTATGATCAAAATCCATATATGACACTATTAGGACACCATTTATGACCTTACATAGAATGCAATGAGGATTTACATCACTACCAACATAGGTAAGGGAACTTGAAAAGAAAAAAATGATAATCCTTTTAATTTACCTTTGCATAACTCCTACAATATATAGGGATGGAGAAAACCAATGGAATCAGAAGATTTTAAAAACCCAAAATTATATTAAAATGTGAATAATATTACTATCAATAAAGAACAAATAATAACTATGTAATGAAAGGAGGAATGACTATCCTCCAACAGTAGATGAATTCTTTCGACATCCAAGAAATAGATCCAGACCACACTTAAAGGAGGGTTGGATTGAGAGTCAAGGAAGACCTTGAGTCATCTATAAGGGAAGTATAATTAGTTGAGATAAATGAAATAACCTGAAAATGTGGTTTTAGGGATAAAATATAAGGTTTTAAAAGACCAAAAAAACTATCTTTTAAGGGATTTTCCATTTGTCTTTTGAGTACCCAATACAAGGCCATCACGTACCTAGTGGATCCTTAATAGAACTACTTATAACATTTAATTCCCACTTAGTACCCACTCCACTTACATTAGGTACCCACTCTATAATCAAACCATTCTATTTTTATATACCTCATTCAGTCCCCCTTCAAGTCCCTCCTCATCCCCTCAACTTAAACCACACCCATGGGGATATTAAAGAACCGAATCTTGGATGAAATCAAGTAAATAAAATAAGATTAAAAAAAATCCACAAATCACCTTTCTATATAATACATAAAATTTCCTTATGACATACTTTAAGAATCAAAAATAAAGAGGAAGAATTAGTCCGGAAAATGGGAGTCATTTATACATCCCCACAATTATCCTTTTCATAATTGAGAAGTATATTAGGACATTCATATTGAAACATACCAATAAACAATGATACCTATTCAAAACAACATAAGAAATAAATCCTTTATGACAAAATAGGATGGTGTCTCCCTACCATCAAGGAATATTATATATGAAATACCCCACAAATACTCATCAACCACCTAAATAAGAATGATAAATGCTAAAGTGATTTGAATAACCACTTAATAGACAATAAGAAATTGGAACTTTATATTACAACCATCCCTAAAATTTACCAATGAGAAAAATATATGAATATGGAATCCATTTTTATTGAAAATACAACCATATAGATCAGTAATCATGTCACCATTGATTATACCTTTAACCAATAGTTATTTTTTTTGGTGATTCATTATTTTTTCAAGACATATGGTAGAAAAAAAATTCTTAGAAAAAATAAGGAAATAATCAAACTTTATGATTTCCAAAAACTAGATTATAGGTATTACTATCATTTATAAAAACAAAATAGTTAGTTATATACGTGATGTGATTAGTAAACATGCATATACTTAAAATAAATTGTTCGTAACATGACTATTAAATGATGATTTATAATTTAATAAGAAAAATAATTATGAAATTAGCTTCTCATTAAATATACATCCTTTGAAAAAACATTTAATTATGATCAGGAAAAAATGTCACTTTAACTTAACATATGTTATTTGAAACCATTATAAGAAAATAAATAAGGCAAGGTAGTTTAAAGTACAAAAAAACTATAATCACTTTAAATGACCCCAATGGTTTTATGTCACAACATTTAATACTTTTAAACACACAAGATCAATATTTATTCAAAAAATTATCAAAAAAGTTTGAGAGAATTTGTTTCCCTTTAAAAAATTTGATAAATCATAACAAAAAATGTCAACCTAAAATTAAAGGTTGAAATCTCAAAACATACATAATTTGAAACAATTCAACCTCACCTAAGGAGGATATAATGGTTTGTTGGTCAGAGTGAGTAATTCAAGAGTGGGGTGAATTCAGTACCCAATAAATATTTTTGTTCAAAGGTGATTAAAAATATTATCCCTATTAAGTTAAAAATGACATAGTTAACCAAAATAGAAGATCATTATAAGATCAAAATTTTAAAATATTTCTTAAATATTGATTAGTTATCGAGAAAGTAATATACAATATTACTTAGTCATTTGAAATCAATTTAATCAATTAAAAACTTATAAAAACACTAATTAAGGTTAACTATCAAAGTATATTTGTTTATAGATTAAGAAAATTTTCAGTTCTAAAGAAAAAATTCAAAGAAAAACAAAATAAAACACACAACAAAATTTTTAATACAAGAGGATCAATCTCAAGTCGAGACTTAGTTTCTCAACTTGGTTATCACCTCAGTCCAAGTAGTGTATATAAATAGAAATATTGATCCACAACCTGGATCAGGTTTTACAATAGTTTACAACTATCTAGGTCACACATGATCTCTTCTGCAGTTATACATGGAAGTATAAATGAAACATGCCACACATGGACCTCTACCATTGTTTTTTTGGGAAAACAGCTAAAATGGGTTTGAGAATATATCAAGTATCTTCAAGTTTTTAGTGGGAGATAATGTTCTTGTTATAATATAGAGTATACACACACACACTATTAAAAATGTAAAAAAACGTAAATAGAACAAAGCAACTAATATTGTAAAGGAATAAAAGTGCTTGGTCTATATGCAGTGACTTTCATGGATCCTTGAAAGTATTTTGAAATGCAGCTCAAGTCAGGTTCTCTTGAGAAATTATTTATAATAGAGTGTTTTAGACTCTTGTTCTTGACTGTAGGAAGGATATTTATGTAATGATGTAACTTAGCTTCCCAATCGAGAGTATGTACTTCATTTCGTTGCAATATTATTCAGATATATCATGTACGGGTAAATCATTTTTTTCACATGGGTTTCTTCCTTCTATTATATTTTATGAGGGAGTCCTCTTTTTTTTTATGAGTAGAAATCATGAATAATATCTATATCCAGATATCCTGCTTCCTCATACAAAATTCTTTACATGTTCTTCAATGAACTTTGTCAATCATTTAAGAGACAATCATTAAAATATATTTGGAATTAAAATCCATAATATAACCATTAGAATAATTTAATTCAAAAGGTTAAGGGTAGAAATAGTGGTGATGAATTATGGTCTGGTGGTGTCTCATTGGTGGTGAATCAATTTTATGGTGTCTTAGAGTCTGGTTGTGTCTCCTTACAATAGTGACACAAAGCTGGTGGTGTCTTGTACTTAGCCAAAATGTTACTTCACTGAGAGTGTCTTAGCTGGTGGTAGATCATCATTATAGTGGTGAATCCTATGATGGTAGGTCAGGATGGAGGTGTCTTAGCTAGTGGAATCTCATTCTTTTAGCGGTGAATCCTCTGGAGGTATATCAGGCCAACCATGTCTCATACTTTTCTAATTTTTTTTCTGGTAAAATGAAATCCTTGATGGTGATTCATTCCACACTTTACCGATTTTTCACACTGGTGGTGAATCATGTGATGATGAGTCATTTTAGGACATTTTCAATATTCATGATGACATTGGGATATGTCTGGTGGTGTGTCAGCTCGATGGAGTCTTAACCATAATGATGACTAATACTTATGAAAATTTCATCACCTATCTCAAAGTATAAGAAACTTATAGAAAACATGAAGCTCATTAATATTATAATAATCATGATTTTGTGATCATTAAAATAAGTATGTAAAAAAATCCCCCGTTTTGATGATCACAAATCATGGAATCAAAGGTAATATCAATCTAGTAGAGAATGGTATAAAAGGTAGCATAAATCATGATATCAAAGGTGAAATACAAACAAAGAAAGACAAATCATCCAGATTATTTTGAAGAGAAATAATGCCAGTATTTTATCAAAAATAAATATTCCATAATAAGTCTCCCCCTTTTGTGATTATAAAAAAGGAATACATTAGAATAATAAAAAGAGTAAATATAGTAATAAAATATGAAGCGGAGAGAAATATTCATGAATAATGTTAATCAAAGGTAATTCAGAAAGTGTTAGCCAAAAATTCCTTAAAAAACAATAATCCCAAAAAATTAGAATGTCTAATCCAATATCATGATCAAGGTTTGGGTGAAGGATCCATCAATTATTTTCGTTTTAACTTGTATTTTTTTGGATCTAAGGCAGTAGGTTCAGTTTGAGTTGGATTTGAGGGAACACCAATTGGAATTCTACTAATTGACTGAGGAGGCCAAGGATCTATGATGATAATTGGCTTGATCTTTCTCATAGCTTCTAAAAGAGGAAGAGGGAAAGGTTAAAACTGGGCATGTAGAGGTTCAATTTGATCTCTTGTAATTCCTGGCCTAAAATATTCTTCTATGATAATGGGAATGGATTCCTAAGCCACTATAGTTGTTCCATGAACATGAAGAAATTGATTCATCAGGTTTATGAATTATATAATGATTTGGGAACCTATTTCCATTAAAATAAATAATTATCCTTTTCTTCCATAAATATATTTAACACTTGGGTCATCTCCTTAGACTACCTAACTTGTTCTTTGAAGGCAAGAGTAAAATGGGGAATCCTCATATTTTCTTCCAATAACATTAAATTAACATCCATTGAATTCTTTGTATAGATCCTTGAGAGATAATATTTTATGGATTTAGTTATTGTTTCTCTGTCTGAATTTATATCCTTGGTATAACTCCTTATCATCTTGTGATCATTCTTAGTACTCTACTAAAACTTTCTCAGAATCTCCAACAGTATGACATATTCTCCACCAATAGGAATACATGAAGCAGTAATAACCTCTTCTCTAATAATAGTTTGGATCTGATCCACATAAACTATAGAATGTAAAATAGTGGAGGTAGATATTTTTGGGGACACATTTTCAAGACTTTTCAGAATTTCATCCAAAGAGGTAGTAAAAGTTGACTTTATGTATTCAATCATAGACTTTACAGATCCCGATTCACTACATATCCTATTATGATCAATCTAAATATCTTGGATGCGATGCATCATTTTAGGTTTAATGACAATAATAACCAATTCAAACTAGTACCAAGCATCATTTTCACTTATCTTTGTGAGAAGGGGTGCTTGAATCTTCAAATGCTAATTAAAATATGAAAGCAATTTCTTACTAGAATAATCCAAGTAACTTCTTATAACTATATCAATAGGGATAGCTGGAGGAACAATAAGAGAAGTGGGTTCCAGTTTTATAATAGAGGTAAACTTTTCTAATAGGCCAACACCATCAATTTTATAGACCATAGACCACTCATGATATATTTTATCCTGAATATCATGTCCACCATCCTTTAGTGGACTCAAAACATCACTTGAAAACTTACCCCATTCTTTTAAAATATGGTCAATCCATCTCATTAGAATTTCAACAACATTAGGTGAAATGAAATGAGGTACCACAACAGTCGGTAAAACATACATCTCATCACTTTTCTATCCATATGAACTCTGGGAATCTATAAAGTGTTCAACTCTAGCAGGTTCAGATTCTATCTATTTACCAACAATAGGTGATTCTATCATTTGAACGCCCTCTTTATGAACATAAAAAGTTGATTCACCTCTATATTCCATTCTAAAGGAGGATAATGAGCTACCAACCACCAAATAGTTCATTAACATATTCTTCCTCAACAAGATTCCTCTTCATCTGTTCAGCTATATGTTGTTCAACAAAAACAATCACAAACATCTGTTCAACCATAGAAAAGTTAGAAATACTCTGATCATCACCAATAGAACTATATTCAAATCCACAAACAACTAGAGTTTCTTGAATGATTTCCATTGGTGGGGATTTATCCCCCTCCACAATTACACCCTTCTCTTTATGATAAGGCTCCACTTCTACAGAAAAATATTGTTTCTCTATAGATTCACCAGGTGAATCAAGATTTTAGAAAGGTATCTCCACTTATATTCTTTGATTTGGCCAAGCGAACCATTAGGTTCAAAATCATCATTATTAGAATCACTTCCATTTCAATTTACATTTTCATCTTTTTATTCTTCATCCTCATCATCATCCTCTTCATCATCAGACTTTGAGTTTCTTTTAAACTATTATTCCCTAAAAAAATCTATTTCTTCTTCATCAATATTCACTAAATTTTCCCTTTTCAGAAGCCTCCTAGGTGGTCTAGGAGATCCATAAGTAATTGGTGGTGATTGAGGTGACATATTTGGGTCACTAACTTTTTTAGAATAGGGTTTCTTTTCTACTTATTCTTCTGAAATAGATTCTTTTACATCATATGAGTACATAACAACCACATCATTCTCCAATACAGGGTCAACGACATCCCTCATTCTTGTGGGATGATCCACCGGTCTAAACTCAATATAATGTTTATCATTATCAGCTACCCATTTCTTCTTCCATGGGTTCCAGCTGATCTTTATCCTTAAAAAAATTTCCTTTTAAATAAAAAAAAATTTCCTTATCATCTGAAACTAACTTTTTTTCTTTTAACATAGTATAGATCATATTGGGATATATCAAGGAATTGGATCTAGATGAATGCTTGATCATTTCAGAAAAAATAAACTACAATATACCGACACTGATTAATCTTAAGTCCCCTTTTTATCAGACTAATAAAGTATACAACATGATACCTTAGAGTAGAGAAATGACCCTTTCTTTGTAAAATCATATGTTAAGTAAATTTCAACAATAATATCCACTCTTCATTATGTTTTGAAGCTATTGTCCTTCTAGATATCCCATCACCAGTAAAATCTTCATGGGATTTTTCATAAATAAAAAGTTCACTGTCCTCAGTAATAGTTACTTGATAGTCATTATAAACACCTTCATGTGGAACTCATAATCATTTGTCCCACTGTTTTAAGGAAAAGATTATACTATGACCATTAACTCTTTTTTGGAATCCAATATTATTCCTCATCATTAAAATCAAACTCCACATGTTGGAAAAGCTCATAAAAAAGATTAGGATAAAATGATCTCTTATTCAAAGATAACCACTATAACTAGCCATGACATTGAATTAATTTGAGCATCAAATACTTACATGACAACTACCACTTCACTTAAAATAAATTTTCAAGTAAAATGATCCTCTTTGAAAGTTATGCGTTCATTGGTGCAACCATAGTCGGAACACTTGGTTCACCTTTTTTGCTTCTTAGATAATTACGATTATGATGGTGAAGACTCAAAAGCATGCTTCATTCTTAGCATGAAAATCATCATGGTTTTCTTAGGTGAAGGAAAAGGGAGGTGAATTTTGGGAGAAGAGAGCTTGCACTGGGCTTGAGAGAGAAAAGTGAGAGATTATAGGTGTAACGACCCAAGTATTTAAAGAATAATACATTTTCATATCTATTAATATTTATGAATAAGATATTAATTTTATGTTAAATAGGACACTTTTTTTGATAGCATACTCGATACGCAACAACATGTTTCTTCGAAATCTTGTATTTCACACAACTTTGAGTTATACCAAAAATAAAATAATAATAATATTATTATTGTAAATGTTAGTTAATTTCTAGCCATTGTATTGGTTGGAATGAAAAGAACTAAAAAAATATTATTATACATGTTTGTTAATTTTTTTTTTCATTTATCCAATAAATATTAGAGTCTTAAGATGATTATGAATCCCATTTTAAGCATAAAATACTCTAATATGTTTAAAAGTTTGTTTTACCATCTTTTAATAGAGAAACCTTTTTAAATATAGTTTTTTTTGGTTTTATATGTTCTATTTGAAAAAATAAACATATTATTTAGAATCTGGACGTCAATATTTATTTGGTAAAAATTTTGGTATTTTTCTAACGAAATTCATATTTTAATGAATAGTGAAAAACACTGAATTTTAATTCAAAACGGCCTTTTCATCAAATTTATTTACATAATTAGATTATTTTTAATTGGTTTTAATGTTAAATTGGATTATGTTTTTATAATTTAATAAAATTTTTGTCATTGAATATAATTTCACTTTTAAATTGGAAATGAACACATGTCAATCTTTTGATAGTTTTTACTTCTTAAAAACCCACTTTCTAGTTTTGACAACATGAATTATTTTTAAATTAATTAATGAAACTTCTATGTTTTAAATTTGGAAGAATGGATTTCATATTTGGAATCATAAGGTCAAAATTGTGTAAATATTTACCATTTTATTTTTGGACATTATGAACAGTAATTTTAGTAATTTTTTTTATTTACCATGGTTAAAGGGTAAATCAGGTAAATAAGGGTAAAATATAATATTATAATAATATAAAACTACCCTAAAACGTGTACTAATCCTATTTCATGGGATATTACCTACCATTATCATCCTTTTTTTGATTTTATGACCCCATGGAGCCACATGGTTGTGATAATGACCTTTTATAATATTTATTTTAAAGAAAAAGGAAATATGACATAAACATGTATCTCATAACTAAATAAATTTTAATTTATTTTATATTAATTATATTTTAGACTATAAATATTCATTATAAATCTAAAAATATTTCATATATCATGGAATGTTTTTTAGATATTAGATAAATTAATTTATTTATCACACAATGATGATGAAATGATTACCATGTTAATGAAATATTTAATTAAATGATATTATAAATATTAAAATAAATGTAATTTGAACATTTTTATGCCATGAAGTATTTTTTCGAATGATTATTACATGTTTTATTTGATTTATGCCTCTTTTATAAGGAATCAAGTTGTGATAACATTAAAAAAAATCAATTTCTAAATATTGTCAAAATTGACATAAATGAGTTTTTAAAACAATAACTATTTTATTAAATGATATAATATTCATAAAAATATAAGATTCAGAAAAATGACTAATATAATGTTAAAATTTTCATTGATGTTCCACTTTTGGTTCTCTTGGAATTTTATAGTAACTATAGTAATCATATATTATGAAAATACAAGAAGACATGGTAAGAGTTAATGTTTTCAACTAAGGGTTAATGCTAAATGATAAGGTTAATTTTATGGCCCAAACTTGTCTAAAACCAATTGTATAATAGGATTGTGACCCATTATCATCGTATCCTTGAACTATATCACTTTTTAACTGTTATAATTCTAAAATATATTTATAATAAAATAATATTTCAAGACTGCCTAAAGTGACCCTCCTCCCTTTTATAAAAATACACCACCTATATACACTTAATTACATCTATAAAATCCCTTGGATCATCCAAATTATACTCAAATAATCTCCCAACATCCCTACCTTCCTCATAGAGTCCTTAAATTATGCATAATTCAATTCAAGAAATCCTTTTTTCTCAAATCAAAAGAAGTTACCGGATTTAGCAGTAACGTCTTCTCTCAATTTTATTTTTTTATTTTACTTATCCAATCCCTATTCTCTTCTTATTATATGATTACATAACAAAATAAGTATCCTAAAAATAATATTATGTTTTTATGAGAATTATTCTAACTACAATTACACACACCTCCATCTAATGGATACAAACATACTATTTTTATGTACGACGAACTACTGCCTCATGAAATGATGATTGTTCAATTTTCTCCTACCACCTCTCATGATGTCTATTATGATGGAATTTTATTTATATATGATATATATTATTTTTATTTAATCTTTATTATTATTTAATTATTATTTACAGCATAATTTTATGATTTTCATAATGTGTAAATACGTTAATTTCATTTGAGAAAGTGTCGACTACCGCCCCCTCAAAGTGACATGACTCATTCATGCCATACATAAAACATATAAAGGATGGAGTAAATTAACTTATGTAACATATATAACATAGATATTATTATCGAATTATAATATACCCTTGTATCATTTAGTTTTCATTCCTTTAATATGACAAAGAAATGAAAGTAGCGTTCATGCGTACATACGACCTATCATCTCCATGAACAGTGCATTTAATTTATTATCTTTAAAAGTTATGGACTATTATAAATACATATATACTGAATATATATGATATTTAAATCATGAATAATATTCTAGATATAATTTTCTTTTGAACACATGGATAATTTTTATCAAAAAAAGTTCATTTTTGACTCAAGTTCCGAACATCTAAAAAACATCTGATATTAACTCAAATAAATAAATAATTGCTATAAAATGATAATAAGTGATATAAAATGAATAATAAAATTTACAAAGGTTATAAATAAAGTATAAATTAACCTAAGTTTATTATTTAGGAAATTAAAGAATGAAGGAGACAATTTGGACTTGAGGAAAGTGAATTTTTAAACTCAATTTCCACTCATTGGGTTTTATGCATACTTCATTGATTATATGATGCCAAGATTATGTGTAGAATCACTATTTATTTATTTATGTTTTAATTTAAACTTCCCTCTATGTGGATATAATATTTATACACATAATCACCCCATTGATAAATTCTTATGTCATTTATAATAACTTTTTAAGGGAAATCTTAACTTAATCTCTATTCATTGAGTTAAATATCCATGTCATTGGTTTTGTTTTTCCAAGAATATGTGTGAATCAACTCTACTTTTTTTACACTAAATATCCACTCATATGGGTTTTTTTCCATGTTATTGGTTTTCTCATGATATTATATTTTTTGTTTAATTTTATTCAATAATTATTTATATTCAATTATTTTCTCAAGTGGTAAGGGACTCGTTAACTAAAACATTGTTTTAAATGTTTTAAAGATTTAATCTTCTAAATCCTTATCTTTCATGTCCATGTTTTAAAATGATTTTAAGGACTTATTTATATGGACAAGAATGTTTTTAAGATGTTAAATCCTTTCAAATGTTTCAAAGTGGTGTGGGACACTTTGATCCAAATATCATATTTTAAAATGTTTTAATTATGTTTTAAAAATGGATTTATTATGTCAATAGTTTGAAATTATATCTTTTCCTTACAATGTGGACATGTTATTTTTCCTTATTCATGTTAATGTGTTATGATTATGTTATGGTTATTTAAAATTTTTTATTTATACGGGTGGTTTCATGATTAACCTGGGGTGTGTGAGCCCGAGATATCTCTCCAATGCATTGGCTAACGTGATGGAGGTAAATGTTAAGGTTTATCCTAATAGATTTAGGAAATATACTATGATGGGTATTCCAAACATAACCACGAAGGTTACTCCCTATGTATCTATGAAATCTACAATGTAAGTATGTTATAGATTCCACAAGTTACCTTTATGATTTATTATTTCTATGAGTTATTCATAAATATTATGATTTCATGAGGTATGCAAAGAAATTAAGTTTTATGAGTAAAAGTATGATTTTATTTATTTGTAAGTATTCATGGACTAATGTTTTATTTCCTTATTTTATATCCCTTAATGAGATTTTTATGCTCATCCCATGTTTTTGAAATATTTTTCATAGGGTATAAGGATGGGTAAGAGAAATGAAGAATTCAATAATATTTTTATCAAGAAAATAATACATGTTTTATTTAAGGAGTTTTTTTATTTTGAAAAAAATTGGATACATTAGAAGTGTATAATTTATAATATTTGAGATGTAATATATTAATAGTCATGGAATAATTCTTTAAAACTCTAAAACGAAAAGGATCTTCAATGTGAATTCTTGACTAAACTCAAGATTATGTACTATTTAAGACTGAGGCCTTATAAGATGTGTGTTGGAAATAGAAAAGTTTTTTTTATCATTTTGTATTTTAGATATTCTAAAATTGAAATCAAAATTGAATTTACTATCACAAAAATATACATATCAGGTCATAAAAATATTATAAACTGGAAGAAAATAAACTAGGTGGTTTAAAATATTAGAAGCATAGAAAATTTAGAAAGGCATGAAAAACCAATGGTGTGATAGATCAATGGTGTGACATTCAAAATGGTGAGTCAATCACAACAATGATACAAACATAATGGTGATAAAAACATAATTGTGATTCAAACACAACAGTGTGTCAACCACAACAGTGTGTCAACCACAATGGTTTGACAACCACAATAGTGTGTCCAATACAATGGTGTGTTAATCACAATAGTGTGTCAATAACAATAGTGTTCCAATCACAACAGTGTGTCAATAAAAATGCTGTGTCAACCAAAAATTAAACTTAATCAAAATTAATCATTCCTAACTCATGGTTGTTATTGATTATTCTCTTGGAATTTAAAGTTTTAGTATAAATATCAGCTAACAGATGTTCTATACCAATAATTTTAAGAGTGATGTCAAATTTTTGAAAATGATCCCTCAAAAAGTGATGTATTATATTAATGTACTTTGTTATATAATGTGATACTAGATTATTATAAATATTTATAGCAATATCTATATCACAGTTTATGGTGACATTTAAAAATTAATATCCATAGTCTAATAAAGTGTGTTTCATCCACAACATTTGTGCACAACAATTACTTGTAGCTTTGTATTCAACTTCAACACTAGACAATGAAACCTAATTTTGTTTCTTACTACACCATGAAACTAAAGAATGGCCCAAAAAGTGACATGTTCAAGAGGTGAATTTTCTATCTAACTTACATCCATCAAAATCAACAGTTGAATAACTAACTAGATCAAATTCTTATTCTTTAGGATAAAACAATTCTAAAATTTTTATATACTTGAGGCATTTAAAAATTATTTTAACATAATTATGTGTGACTATTTTGGATTTTCTTGAAAAAAATCACACATACACACACTAAACATTATATTTAGTTAGATACCAGTCAAGTAGAGAAGAATTCCAATAATACCTCTGTAATTTTTTTGATCCACCGGTTTCCCAGCTTAATCAAGATCCAATTTATGGGTGGTACTCATAGGAGTATCACTAAACTTTTTTCTATCAAGGTTAAAACTTTTTTGAAATATTATTTGAATATTTTTTTGATTTAAAATAATTCCATCTGTTTTTTTGAAATATTTTAAATCCAAAAAAGAAGTTGAGTTCACCCATCAAACTCATTTCAAATTAATTTTTCATCATTTTAGAAAAATATGTGCAAAGATAATTTCTTTAATATCAAATAATAATATCATCAACACAGATTTTTAATACTAATGAATCTTTTGAAATTTGTTTTATGAAAATGGTAGGATCAGCTATTCTTTTTGAAATCCTTTTGAAATAATGAAATTATTGAGCCCATCATTCTAATATCTAGTAGATTTTTAAACCATAAAAAGACTTAGTAAATTTAAAAACTTTATTAAGAAAATGAGAATTTTGAATACTATGGGGTTGCTAAAATACATCATCCACTATAAAACCATTGAGAAATTCACTCTTGACACCCATTCAATAAATTTTGAAATATATATGTGCGGCATAGACAAGAAGGATTATTATGGATTCAAGTCTAGAAACTGGTATAAAGGTTTCCTCATAGTATATTCCTTCTTCTTTACTATTACCTTGTGAAAAAATTATTTCTTATTTATAACTATTATGCATGACTCATCTACAATATTCCTAAACACCCATTTAGTGCCTATAGTCAAGGTGTCCTTGGGTCTATCTACAAGATCCCAAACATTGTTTCTTTCAATTTTGTTTTAATTTTTATTGCATTTACATTACTGAAACTTCATCATTAATAGATTTATTGATGTTCTTAGGATCAAGATGAGACAAGAATGCTTGATGTTCAACCTTTTTTCTAATAGATTCTATTATCTATGTACCTCTATTTATGTATCATAAAGCAACATCTAAGGGGTGATACTTAAGGTTTTTAATAGATTTAGAAAAATTAGGTATTGTTACTTCTGGTTGTTCAACAAATTTTGGTTCAGAAAGTTCTAGAAAAGATTTAGTACTAAATGTTTTTTCTGAATTTTTAATATCATAATCATAAGGTTTAGAATTTAATTTCAAGGAATAAAAATCAACCTATAGGAATTTTAAGGAGTTCTTGGGTTCATGTAGATTTATTTCCTCAAATTTTAAATGAACAGATTCTTCTACAGTCTTGTTCCTTTTATTAAAAACTCTATAGAATTTACTTGAAATTAAATAGAAAATGAAAATTCCTTCATTACGTATGGAATAAAACTTTTCAATATTATCCTTAGTGTTAAAAATAAATATTTTCAACCAAAAACTCAAAAATAATTAACCTTAGATTTTATATTATTCCAAATCTCATAAGGTTTCTTCTTCAAAATTGGTCTAATTAAAACTCTATTTATAATGTTTCTCGATGTGTTGAAATCCTCTACCAAAAAATAAATAAGTAGGTCATACTCATTTAACATGGTATGATCTATCTCTTGTAAAGTTATATTTATCCTTTCAACAACTCATTTTTTTTGAAGGGTCGTAAGAGTAGAGAAGTTATAAAAATATCTATTTTGTGAGAAAAAAGTTTCAAAATATTTACTTTCAAACTCATGACTATGGTAACTTATTAGTGTCTTAATTATAAGTCCACTTATATTTTCTATATATTTGAGATACTTTGTGAAATTAGATAATTAGTCACTTTTGTTAGCTAGAAAGAATACCCAAGTATATCTAGAAAAATCATCTACTAAAACATAGATATAGTTATTCTAGTTTAAACTAGAAACTCTAGTAGGTACAAATAAATCTATATGAACCAAATAAAAGGGATGATAAATTGACACTTATTTATTTAATTTAAAAGAAACTTTGTGATTCTTTCATTTTTGACAAAGGTTTTAGAATTTATCAGTTGGTAACTCTAGCTTAGGTAGATCCCTGAATAAACCTTTCATAGTAAGCTTCCTAAGTAAGTGAATATTTCAGTAGCCTAGTCTCCAATTCAAAAGACAAGATTCTTTTTGAAAAGCACTTAAAAAATTAAATAATTTGAATCAATAACATAAACATTATCATTATTTAAGGCAGTAAAAATTAAATAATTTTTTGGAATAAAACTTTTTTAGGAATAATTCTTAAATTTAACATAAAAACCATCATCACATATTTGTGATATTCTAAATAGGTTTTATGTTACACCATCACCAAATAATACTTTAGAAATAAAAACTAATTTTTATACCAATTTGGACAAGGCCGATGATTTTTCTTATAAAATTGTCACCAAAGGTGACATAAACACCATCAGACTTAATAAGGCTCTTGAAGCATGAATAATATCCTAAAATAGGTGTTGAACATCTACTGTCCAAGTACCGTGGAATATTACAAGAGGTCTTCAAATAGTTTTCCTACAAAACAAAATTTATGCAAGAAATGACTTTGGTATCCAAATTTTTTTGGGTCTAAAGATGTTATTAATTAAATATTTAGTAACCCAAATTTTAATAATGGGTTTCATATAAATAGATTGAATAATTATTAAAAGAAAAACTTCGTTAGGTCCTATAGAAAAATAGCTTGCAGAAGAAATTTCTTGTATGGGCTTAGGAACAAAAGTGATTTTTGTTACACTCCTCTATCCAGGTTGGTATCCTATTAAAGTAACTTATTGTGGTGTAACTTTCTTAGCTAACATCTGAGAAATATTTTCTCTACTATTTGTAAAAAAAAATAAGCCTTTATTTAACTAATAATTTGAAAACTTATGTTCTGTATTTTATTTGTAGAGTGGGAATTTTTATTATTTTTAATTTATAGTTCATATTTTATATTTTCAGCTAGATCATGTTTTCTTTTGAGAGTTTTATATTTGGATCTTAGTTCATTAAAAACATATTATAAAATTTTACAGTATTCAAACATTTCATCCCGAGACCTTTCATCATCAGCAAGTTCATTTTCGAAAACAATTGAGATATAATCATTATACACAAGCGAGGTATTAATAGGTAAAACAGATACAATAGGTAACTTAGAAATGTTAGTAATAAAGAACCTATTTTCTCTATCTTATTTCTTCTCATAGATTTACAAGCACTCCATGTGTCTTTCATTTTCTTCTTATAAATTCTTCCCTTGTCATCATATCTCTTTTTTTACTTTAACTTTGGATAGTCATGTTTGACATGTACTTTACTTTTACACTCATAACATGTGATCTCCTTTGAAACATAACATCTCTTCCATTATTTATTCCAATTTCCTTTAGTATCATTTTTCCCTTTAGGATTGGGATTTTTGAAACAAATTCTTTTTTCTGTAAAATTTCCTAAATCTTCTGGCTAGATGAGCTATCTCCTCATCACTATCTGGTGGTGATTCAGTATCACTAGAACTTATAGCTTGTAATTTATCCTTTTCTTTTTCTTTCTCTTTTTATATATATGTAATAGTCTTAAATGATACTAATTTCTTCTTAGTATCTTCATCATATTCTTGATTTACCTTTAACTGTTCTTTATACATCATAAGATTACCAATAAGCTTCTTAACAAGTAGCTTTATTATATCCCAAGACTCTCTAATGGAGACAGATGTGCCTCTCCATCTTTATGTTAGACATATTAACAACTATATGATCCAGTACTTATCAGATACATGATTCCCAATTGAGCTAATTGTGTTGAAAATTTCATAGAACCTTAGATATAAATCAGAAATAGTTTAATAAGGTCATATGTTAAAGTCATCATATTTAATATTTTAAGTATTTATTATCATCTCCATGAAACTAGAATTTCCTTCATGAGAAATAGAAAAAGTATCTCAAATATCATAAACAGTTTTTCATACCGAAATTATATTAAACAGACCATCTCCTAGTGAATATTATAGGGAATTCATTGCTTTATAATTTTTATTATAAGATAACTTTTTAGAATCATACCAAGTAATTATATCTTCCTGAGGTAGTTCATATTTATCTTCTATTTTAGTATAGATTTTAAATCCCATACTCTGAATGTGCATTTTAATCTTGATTTTCCATTGAGCGTAATTGTTAACATTGAAAAAGGGATGACTGTTAGTAGTAGAACCTAATTTTCTAGAATCCATTTAAAGAACTAAATTTAGAAATAATAGGAATTTAAGATCTTTAAAGTAAAACTAAAATCACAGTTAAAATGTTTTTTAAAAATTTAATAGCAAAGAAAATAACCTATGGCACCAAATATTGGTCGAATTGAGTAACTCAAGTGGGGGTGAATTGAGTACCCAATAAAAATTTCTCTTCGAAATGGATTAAAAATATTCCCCTAATTGAGTTAAAAACTGTCCAATTAACCAAAATAGCAGATCATTATAAGATCTGATTTTTCAAAATATTTCTTAAAGATTGTTTAGTTCTCAGGAAAGTAATATAAAATATTTATTAGTCCTTTAATATAAATTTACTCAATTTAAAACTTATAAAAAAAATAATTAAGTTTAACTATAAAAGTATATATATTTTTACAGATTAAGACAATTTTCAGTTCTAAATAATAAATTCAAACAATAAAATAAAAAATACAATATAATTTTGAATACAATAGGTTCAGTCACAGTCCAGACTTAGTCCTCCCCCCTTGGTGATCACATGTTACTAAGTAGTTTATATAAATAATCAGATTTATCCACAACCTAGATTGAGTTTTACAACAGTTTACAACTCTCCAGGTCACACACAATCTCTTCCATAGTTATTCATGAGAATATAAAAGAAACATGTCACATAGGGGCCTATACTAAAATTTTCATGGGATAACAGATAAAAACTTTTTGTGAAGATATCAAGTATATTCTAGTTTTTAGTAGGAGATAGTGTTCATGTGATAAAATAGAGTTTGCACACACATTTCTCTAAATGTATGAGAATGTAAACAACATAGAGAAAATAAGAGTGTAAAGGAATAGAAGTTCTCGGTCTGTATGCAGTGCGGCTCATGAATCCTTGAAAGTATTTTTAAATGAAGATATAGTCCGTTTCTCTTGAAAAGTTTAGTAGAATAGAGTTTCGTAGACTCTTGTTCTTGACAATAGAAAGGATCTTGATGTAATGATGTAATTTGTCTTCCTAGTTGAGTGTAATCACTTCATGTTCTTATAATATGGTTTAGATCTATCATTAATGGGTAAATAATTTTTTTGCACGTAAGTTTATTACTTATATTATTTTTCCAAAGGGTGTATGCTCCTCTCTTTATCAGTATCATGTGGGAAGAATATCCACATGCATTTGTATATCCTGCTTCCTTGAACAACATGTCTGACATGTTCTTAAATGCACTCTGTTGACCATTTAAAATAAAATCATTAAAATATTTTTGGCATTATAATACACAATATATACATTAGAGTAATTTAATTAAAAAGGTTAAGGATAGAAATAGTTGTGGTGTCTTATGGTTTGGTGGAGTGTCATTAGCAATGACTTGATCTGACAGTGTCTCCTTACAATAGTGAATCAAAGCTATCAGTGTCTTGTAATTTTTCCAAAAATTTCTTCACTGGTGTTGTCTCCTATAGTGGTAGGTCATCCTTCTAGTAGTGGATCCTTTGATGGTAGGTTAGGTTTAAAATGTCTCATACTTTTCCAAAATTTATTTCTAGTGGCATGAAATCGTTGGCGATGAGTCATTCCATACTTTACTAATTTTTCACACTGGTGGTTACTCATGTGACAGTGAATCATTTTAGGACTTTATCAATTTTCATGTTGATTATGAGATATGCCTAGAAATGTGTCAGCTTGACGATGTCTTAGCCACAACAGTGACTCATACTTAGGAAACATTCAACACCTATCTCAACATATAATATACTTATAGAAATCATGAAACTCATTAATATTATAATAATAATTATTTTGGGATAATTAAAAAAGTTTTCTAACAATGTTTAAATTATTATGAAAGTATCCGTGTATCAATTCATTCTTGTTTAATTAAAACAATATCCACTTTCTTTTAAAAGAATCAATTTTATTTCATAATCTGGATTTTGTATCCCAACATTCCAAGTTGAAACATTTAAAAACCCTCTCTATTTTAATAAAAAACACATTAAGTTCATCATTATGACTATATCCTAATTTTTTTAATACTTAACTTCACTAGAAACCTAAAAAACCATTATATAAGTAACTCATGAAAGAATTGAAAATTTTTAAATTTTTCAAAAGTGTGGTTTTTCAAAACTTTTAAAATCGAATTATTGAGATTGAGTTGTTAGAAAATAACCACATAAAGATTCTCATGTTTTAACCAAAACCACACCCCTAATCCATTTAAGTGAATTTATAAAACAAAACCATTATCACTGAAAAGAAAATTATTGATTAAATCCTTCATTTTCTTCCAAAAAACATTCAATGTAATTATCAATAAAAATATCATTTCAAAATAGAGACATTCAACATTGAAAAATATTTTTAAATGATTTTAAAGTAATATTATTTATTTTATTATAGTGACCCAATTTTTTCCTTGTAAAACATTGAAATATTCCTATATATATTTCCCGAGATATACGCTAAGACGACATATGATTCCGATGCTCGGTGTTCCCACAGTTAATTTTATAAAAGTATTAAATATATTTTATATTACATAAACATGGATCCTTAAAGAAAACTAGATAACTCTTAAATAGAATCTCAAATTAGAAATCTAAGATAATGGTATAGTTTGAAATGCATTTTTTACCCTAGGTGTGACCAAGAATTGGTCGGTGTGGGGAATTAGACACATTTACCATTAGTGGTATGCTCAATAGATTAATTAATTTTAATGCAATTAAATTTCAATAAATAAACTTCCATGGATAATCTTTCAAGGTTAGCCACATAAAATCAGAGAGGATTCCAGAGCTTCTCATTCCACTTTCCATTGGCGGATCACCTCATGCGATGACTAAATGCCGAATCGAAGAATACCAGAGCACAATGAACACAAAAATTTTCTCCAACCATTGGAGAGTGCGTTCTTTGATAACAAACAATCCAATATCCAGGTACGACTCTTTATTTTTTGTTTTATGACCTTATTGATTAAATTGTTTGATCAGATCAGTCCCTTCTATTGATCTACTCTAATTATATCCTTATCATGTTCCTACATATCAGATAAATTTGATTATTTCAATTTTTTTCCATCCCCAGATCGCTGTTCTTGATCATTGGCCAAGAATTCTTGGAAAAAATCATTAAAACCTTTTTTTATTGTGCCTTTCCCCTTGATTTTTTCGTTTTCTTCACTGGTTGTACCCCAGGGTCCCAGTTCGACATTTTTAGGTAGTACCAAACCTGATCAGACCCCTGAAACCATGATAGAATCACGTTCAAGGAGTGGATCAAAAAATATAGCACAAATCTAGGATTATTATTGGTTCTTTACGACAGTTTCAATGATTGGAGGGTGTATCTTCAATGATATAAGGTTTGGGACATGTAGTGGTGTATGAGTTCTCATGAACTTAACTAGATTTGAGTTTTCAGCCATAGGAGGGCCTAAATCATCCGACTAATTCTAGATCCACTATTCTTTAGCTGAGATAAGGCTATATTTGAAGCAGATAGGTCAAATTGGGTGTAGATCCTGAATATATATTTCTATGAAAACCCAACTACATGCAATGTATAAGGATGAACACAAGGCATGTAGATCCTTAACGATGGAGGCTAGGGTTTTGGGAAATCATAAGGATGACATGATGTGTATCCCTCCTACACACGGTGTACCTTGTACCTAGGAGGACGAGCCATGTGATGAGTCACATGGACGGGACTCTATATGGGGGTACACGACCAGACAAACACAACCATGTACCAAATTACAAAGACATGGGGTCATGCACACAGGAGGCACCATGTGTGGAGAAACATTCTATATACCAAAGTACATAGACATGTGGTCAAGTACATGGACATGACCAGAAGGACATAGCCTAGTCCTAGTCAGTCTAAATATGCCGTGTAGTCCACCTGCACAATGTATACTACTAAATGGGTTGGGATCTGTGTATAAACTAGGGAAACAACTAGGTGGTGGAGTGAGACCATACAACGTCTAGGTTACCTTAGACACTGAAAATCCCTTTTTTCCATTTTAGGAAACTTCATGGTTCTGTATCTCCATCATTTGGACTCAGATTTTGGCACACAAGTAGCCTATAATTAGTGTTTTTTCCATGTAGAACATGATGGTGACCTCAATTGTGGATTTAGAGATATTATGTGAAATGTTCTAGAAATTATCCTTATTGAGGTGAAATCCGATGATGGTAATGATCATACAAGATCATCAGAGGCTTCTTATAGAGTGAAACACCACATCATCATGGGCATGGATCCTCTATAGGTACCTTCTGAGTGGAACACCCTTCACACACTAGGTAATAGGTCCTCGATGACTATAATGGAAATCCCCTATCACACAAGGGAACAGGTTATAGAATATTAGATCAGAACCCCTCATCATCATGGTTGTGGGTCCTCTACAACTACATTTTGAGTGGAACCCCCCCAATCAGTATAGGGCGTGGGTCCTCGTGATAGAAGAGTGGAACCCCCATTAGAATGGGAATGGGTCCTTTAAGGATACTATCAAAGCGGAACCCCTTAACATACTAGGGAGTGGCTCCACTACTTAGATTTTGTACCCAATCTACTGTGAGACATAGTGATGAGGTGTGGTTTTACCTGCATGGTTACTTCTTGGTAGATGTATGAGATGTTGGGTATCATTGATGGATTTTTGGAACTATTGGATACAATTTTTCTTAGGCTATGTTGTGACATGTAGATTCCCTTTACATCTCATTTGGGTTTATTTTAGCTGATAATTTAAAAATATATTCTTCTATATCTATACCCTTGGATTTGGTTACTCTCCTTTCATGATAGGCAAAGACATGCAGGGTATGCCACGTGATTTATGTGTTTATCTTATCATGGATGGATGAGTCTACTCTCTTTCCCTATGTGGCAAAGAATCAATGTGTAGTTCATCTACTCACTGTATTGATCCCCTTTTACTTGGATGAGGTTACTCTCTCTTGGTTTAGGTAGATCTATTCTCTTTGATTGTATCTTGCGTATACTATCTTTCTTTCCTATTGTATCTCTTACTGCTCCCCCTTTATCTTATTGGGAATCCTACTAGGTATGTATATACTAACCCGTACATGGGATTTTCAGACACAATTCATGTATTATGAAGATTACAGATAGATCAACAGTGACTTCAGTGAAGCTTAGTGATACCTGGTACTTTGGACCACATATGATGGTCGGAGCTTGGGATTTAGGAGATGGGCTCTCTCAAGAGTTTTCTTTTCTAGTTTTTTCGGGTTGAGATATATTTTTGGTTGGGCATGTATTTTACCCCTTTAATTTTAATTTTATACTGTAGTAATCTTGTACACCCCAGAGGTTTTGCATCCTAGGTTTACTTCCTAACTGTGTTGAATCTTTTATTCTTTCCCTCTGCACTTTTTCTTGAAGATGGCTATGTGTGTGCGTACAAGTACTTAGGAAAAGGACTACCTAGGTTATACATTCCTGTAGTAATGGTCACCACCACTATCCTATGGAGGTAAGATTAGGGCAGTTGTAGCTCGAGCCTCGACTTGGGTCGGGTCGTAACTGATAGGTATCAAAAATTTCATTCCTTGGGATGTTGTTTGGACTAGTCCTCGTACAAGGATTTGGTTGGGATTAGGGAACGAATATCAAATTGTCTCAAGTGTAGCTCCCAGGATAGGGAGTCTAATGATAGTGAGGGTGGCCAATGTATCCATTCACCAGGACCTTGACTACATACTTGTCAACTCAGCATACTGAGACATTGGTTGTAGGGTTTAATGGTACATGCATTATATTGGACTGAGTCTTTGACTATCCTTCTTAAGTTAGATATCCATTATTGTTATATATATATATATACATACATGATCAAATGACCATGGTATTCCTCGAACACATTCAAGATGACCATGTGAAGATATCCAATTAGGATACCAATTTGGAATTGTGATGATGATCTGATGAGTGATGAGCCCTCAATTCAAGGTCTATCCCATGAGATTCTTCCTCTAGGTGGGAAGGTAGAAAAACCTCCACCTATTGATAATTATACCATCATAGAAGAGAATTATGGGGATTCACGTAGGATTAACGTACCCCATGAGTTCCAAAACTAGTGGCCTCTAAGGTTTTGTGAAGGACTAGTTTCCCAGACAGTAGTGGTTTGGCTTCAGTCAGTGATAAGTGTTTTCAGACTTAGGTATATCTTGATCAATTAGATGGTTTCACTCATAACTTGTGATCTTCGTAGATAATTAGTTGGTTCCAATGGTACCAGAATATGAAAAACCAATGCTAACCGTGCATTGTGGGTTTCAAAGATAGGGATCACCTAGTTTTTGTGTTGTGATAGACTCCCTTATTAGGTAGTTAAATTCAGGTCTGATCCTATGGTTTGTATATCTCTCTTAGTTAGGATCCCTTTATATGATGATAATCATGGTGATACCTATCCAGGATTATGTTGGGAATCGATAGAGTCCTATAATGGATATGTTTTAGTGTGACATCAAACATACAAGGAATAAGTACACTTCCCCCACTGATATGCATCCCTGTGATGCAATTTAAAACTCTGTGGGTGAGCTTATTTTGTCCCAAAGAGGATAGTATTGAGGTGTGGTGGGGGAGTTCCATTGAATTTCATTTTTAGGATGTGTGGATGTGATGAGTTGTTGGAGCAAGCCTTGGTTGATGAGATCAGGTAGATAGGGGAAATGATGATTTCTTGGAAGATGGGGATTTTGTCAAGGAGGCTCAAGTATGGTTTGGGGTATGACCAAGTTCACTGACTATTTCATCTATAGTTGTTAGCACAGAGTTGGAATCCTCATTTCCCTATATTTATACCATGTTCAATACCTAGAGATATTAGAGGATGACCTTTTTATCAACCCTTGGGTTAGAGACCCCTACATATAGGATCAGTGGTTTCACATTCTTACAGATAGGGTGATCTTACTCTGTGAGGAGAGAAAGAGAGAGAGCCTCACTCCAGATCTTTCCATACTGGTAGTGAGACCCTATGATGTTTTCCTCAATAGGGACTGGTCTTCAACCATCCATGATCAAATGTTTTCTACCAGTGAGTAGAAGTGCTTCCAGGTTGAGGGATAGAGTTTCCCCCTTATGGAGGAGTGATCGTTGGCTAGAACAGAATGATCTTGTTCGGAAGAGGTTTCAACCAATTTTTTTTATTGGCTAGTACTACCATTGGAATGATGGATGTTACAAGCTCTCATCTTCCTCCAAAAATGTTGGGGTGTGATGACATATTAAGTTTAACTCTCTACCATAAGATGTAACTCTATATAGGATTTCACCAGGGATTACCCGATGCTTTCATTAGCACATCAGATAACCCCTTTGGGATTCGAGAGCCATTGGTGCAGTTAGAGGGTATACAGAGGTAGGGATTCATAAGACCCAATATGTTAACTTGGGAAGCCCTATATTTTTCATGGAAAAAATATGGATGGGGGATTATCTCTTTTCATAGATTATCATCTCTTGAATGAGTCCATGATAAAGAACAAGTACCCCATTCCAAGGGTTGATGACCTCTTCAACTAGTTGTGAGGCATGATATGGTTCTTGAAGATTTATCTTTAGTCTTATTACCATCGGTTGTGGGTTCATGAGATTGATAATCCAAAACTGGCAATCCAATTTCAATATGAACACTATGAGTTCCTAGTGATTCACTTTGGTGTGATGAATTCCTCCATCGTGTTTATGGATTTAATGAAAAATGTTTTCTAGCCGCACTTAGTCCAATTTGTAGTTTTCTTCATCGACAACATACTCATATACTCTTTATCATAGGAGGAGCATGCATAGCACTTGATCTTAGTTCAAGATTTTTTTTGATATAACCATCCTTATGGAAAGATATATAAGTGTTAGTTCAAGATTTTTGAGGTTTAATTTTTGGGAAATGTCATTTATGATCATGGTTTAGCCATGGAACCAACAAATATTGATGCATTGATTTCTTGGGATCCACCAAAGAGCATGTCAGTGTAGTAGATATTTCCGATCATGGAGGGGTACTCTAAAAGTTGTTTTGTAGACTTCTCCAAAATTGTAGGGTTTTTGACCACCTTGATGAAGAATAAGAAATAATTTACTTGGTTTGAGTAGTGGTAGATGGACTTTTAGGAGTTAAGGATGAGGAAGACGAGTGATCCAGTGTTGAGACTACTAGAGGAAGGCATGGAGATCATAATGTATTGATATGCCTTAAGAGATAGGATCAACTACGTGTTGATGTAGTGGCATGAAGTTATCACATAAGGGTTGAGGTGTTTGAGGCCCCATGAGAAGAACTACATGCTCTACTAGAAATTTGTTCTATAGCCACGGTTTCAAATAATGGAAATAATCCCAAGAACCGTGGATGGTATTGGCGTGGAAATAGGCCTTGGCCTATAACCATAGTTTCAAACCATGGATAAAACCATATATCCATGGTTTCAACTATGGATAAAAGCCTATAGGCATGGTTTGAATCGTGGATAAAGTTTTCTAGACATAGTTTCAAACCATGTTAGAATCTCATGCTACACATTGACAATATTCACGTTTTGGAATCGTGGCTCTAGGTATTTATCTAGGGTTCAAACCGTGGCTATAGGGATTTATCCACAGTTTGAAACTGTGGCTATATCCCTTCCCATTTCATAAAAACCCCCCACCCCCCCTTTCCCTGCCCCAACCCCCACCCCCTTGCAGCAACCCTCATCTCCCCTTCTTGGATAGCCCCCCCTACTCCCCTTACAGCATCCCCCACCCCCTTACAGCAGCCCACCACTCCCCCTCCTGGACAACCCCCCCACACCCCCTTGCAGTTTCCCCCCAACCCACTTGCATCATCCCACCACTCCCCTTCCAGGACATCCCCCACACACTCCCCTTACTGCAGCCCCCCCTCAGACACCCCCTTGGACACCCCCACTGGACACCCCCTGCCCCCCCTGGACACCCCCTTGACACCCTCCACTGGACCCCTGGACCCCTCGGACACCCCCTCCCCCTAGAAACCCCCACTAGACACCCCTTGACCCCCCAAGACACCCACTGGACCCCCTCCCTACCTAGACACCCCCCTCTGGACATCCTCTCCCCCTAGAATCCCTCCTAGACACCCCCACTGGACCCCCCCCCCCACCCCCCCGAACACCCCCCTCCGGACACCCCCCACTCGACACCCCCTAGACCCCCTAGACCCCCCCTCCCCCGAAGACCCCCCTGGACTCCCCCCACCAGACACCCCTGGACACTAAACTTCAGTGACCTATTAAACAACAATATTATGTAGATAATCCTAACTGCTCAAATAACCTGACTCGATGGGATTCATATGTTAGGATAATACCTTACAGAATCATAAAACTAGACCAATAGATATTTGGAATACATTCTATACTATATATCTCAAATCACTACATGTTGGAAATAAAAAAAATAATCTACAGAACATATTTTATCAAAGACTATACTCCACTGGGTAATATCCCTAATCAAATGCTAATATATATACACAAAATGATATTATTGGACTATAATTATCATATAGCGGAATTGGATGACTTGTCACCCACCATTGGGGAGAACCATCAAGTTTACCTCCTAGGAGTATCAATTTTCATGCATATACTCACTGGATACCATTATAATAGAAATCAAGATCCCTAGAAATTGATAAAGTGGGAGAGTAGGGGTTTACAGATGGTGAGGAACCCCACCCAGATAGCCCCCCTGGACAGCCTGCTCCCCCTGCACCCCACACCCCCTACCCCCTCCCCATGCATCTGCACAGCCCCTGCACACTGCCCCCCCCCCCCCCCCCATCTCCCTTCACCCCTCCCCCCTGCAGACCCCCTTACACCCCTCTTGGACAACCCCACACCCTCCTGGATAACCCCCTCCCCCCTGAATAACCCCTCCCTTCTGGACAGCCCCCTACCGGACAACCACCCTGGACCCCCCCCCAAATCCCAAAAAATCCCCCAAACTAGAAGAGAATGAAAAGATGGAACCAAAATAGTAAGGTAAAAAAGAAGGATTTAAATAGTATAATTCCTCTAAAAAGTAAAAATATTAATCCATTTTGAAAGAAAATTCAATGTGCACATGCATTAATTCGTGATTTCTAGTCAAACACGCAGAACAACATGTAAAGAAACTCTTTTGAGCAGGATAAGAGACAAATACAATGAACACTTAACATTAAAATCACCATGAAAATAGTTTTTATATTACAACTCTAACCTAATTAATAAATATTTAACATATTTTCAACAAAAAAATCATGAAATATAAATTTCACAATAAACATCATCATACATTAATACTCAACACTCCGCATGTGTTACCATAATCAAGAATATTTTCAATAACCATCATAAACAGATTCAGGTCAATAACATCAGCATGAAATGTATTCAATAGTTTAAGCACAAACCCTAAACAAGCATAACATCCTAAAATCAATAATTTCAAAATAGTTCCAATAAGTGGTAGCTTGAATGAATTGTTCTAAACAAGTAAAAACCAAATTAAGTACCCCCTATAATTATATGATACAATTTCATTCTTTTTAATGAGCCAAACATTATCTTACATTTTTCACTCAACCTGGATATTCTCATTGAAGTCCCTAAAAAGAAACATAATCAACTTCAGATTCAATCATTAAAGTTCAACAAAAATAAAACAAGGTCTATGGTGAGAAAGGAGTGGCCATGAAAAACGATATTTCCATTGAATAATTCCAAATAATTTGAATTTTGAAATATTATGGTTTATCCATAGTAACCGATGATGAGGAGACCCCCTGGACACCCCCTCCCCACTAGAAAGCCCCCCATGCACCCCCACACCCCCTGCCCCCACACCCCCTGCCCCCCTCACCCCCTCTTGGATAGCCCCCCTGCCCCCTCCCCCTGCACCCCCACCCCCTGCACACTTCCCCCATCCCCCTTCACCCCTCCCCGTGAAAACCCCCATTGCACCCCTCCTGGACAGACCCAACCCCCCTGAATAGTCCCCCCTCCTAGACAACCCTCTATTATACATCCCCTAGACCCCCCAAAAATTCCAAAATATCCCCCAAATCAGAAAAGAATGAAAATATGGGACCAAAACATTAAGGTAAAAAGATTGTGGAAAATAGTATCATTACTCTAAAAAGTAACAATATTCATCCTTTTTGAAAGAAAATTTAGTGTGCACATGCATTAATTCATGATTTCCAGTCAAACAAGTAGAACAACATGTAATGAAACTCTTTTCAACAGGATAAGAGACAAATATAGTGAACATTTAACATTAAAATCACCATGAAAACAGTTTTTATATTACCACTCTACCCTCATTAATTAATATTTAACATATTTTCAACAATCAAATCATGAAATATAAATTTCACAATAAACATCCTCATACATTAAAACTCAACACTCAACATGTTTTACCATAAGCAAGAATATTTTCAATAACCATCATAAATAGATTCAGGTCAATAACATCATCATGAAAAGAATTCAACAGTTTAAGCACAGACACTCAATAAGCATAACATCCTAAAATAAAGAATTTCAAAAGAGTTCTAATAAGTGATATCATGAATGAATTGTTCTAAACAAGTAAAAACCAAATTAATTACTCCCCTTTAATGATATGATGTAATTTTATTCTTTTTAATGATCCAACCATCCTCATATATTTTTCATTCAACTTGGATATTCACATTTAATTACCTAAAAAGAAACAAAATAAACTTTAGATTCAATCATTTAAGTTCAAAAAAAATAAAACAAGGTCTACGGTGAGAAAAGAGTGGCTGTGATGCTCCAATTCAAAGGTGTTTGTTCTAGTGCACTATGGTGTGAAATGAGTGGCCATGAAAAACTATATTTCCATTGAATCATTCCAAATAATATAAATTTTGAAATATTAGGGTTTATCCATAGTTACTTTTTTTGGTTTAAACTTCCATTAAGTAAATGGAAGGCCACTTATAGAAACATATTAAATGTACAAAAAATCATGTTATGAAATAATATCATAAAATATTCATTAAATGGACAATTTAACTAAGTTGCATGACATAACATGTTTTGAAATAATATCATAAAATAAATTGAGTACAATTAATAAAGTATTTTTTATTACACATATAAAATGTAAGAAACTTACTGTTTTTATGAAATTAAAATATATAAATACAATTTCTCCTAATGTATGAAGATACATACCTTGTCCTTAAACTTGAACAGCCTTTATAAAATCCATTTATTCTAGAAGGTAATATTTAGTGCAAACCATTGATGTTTCACTAGGTCTCTTAGAGCCATAGATGTGGCAGATCAATGCTTGCAAGCATTCAGTAACTTCTGAAAGCAACATTTGTAAGCATTCAGTATCTTCTGAAAAAAACACATGGATATAGAAGAATAAAAATTTAAAAGGAACCAATGATTTTAACCTATTTCTATTTAAAATATAAACTAACTTCAAAATAAAAGGAAAACCATCATGCATTTGTACTCATCATAAACCACACAATACAAAAAGACAACCATAAATCATGAAAATACCAAATGCTACTAAATAAACATTGTTAAGTCCCAAAGAAAGTTATTATTCCTAAAAAAATCACCCACAAACATAAATCACATAAATATATTTATATGTGGTAACATTAGAATACTTAGAAAAAGAATAACATTAATAACTCACCTGCCACACAATCAGAACCAATCCAACAACAAAATGAAAGGCATAGATGTTGGAATGGCCAAGAAGAGAGTTAAGCAAGACAACATTGATTCTTATGCCACATACAATGTCAAATCCTACAAATAGTTCACTAACACCAATAAAAAATAAGATTGATTCAAAATCAAAACCAACCATGTGGGATAAGAAAATAGAAAATAACACGTCAACTAGAGCACTAATTGTGAGGGATAATGCAAGAACCTTGGTTGTTGTAGAGAAAATTCATGCTCAATGTCTGGATTCTTTGACTTGATGTCCCTGAAAGACTTTAACATGGTATTGAGCCTGGTTCAACTTCTATAGAAAACACAGAAACAAAATACAAAATATAAGGGTGATTGCAACAAAACAAAGGGGAAGTCAACAAGATGAAACCTGGGATGGCGTGTCATCGAAGTGATGGGTATGAACACCCCTCCCGCCCTCCCCCCTGAACACATCCCTACACACCCACACCCCCTACACACACACACCCTTCCCCCTTCACACCCCCCTGCACACCCCATACCCCTACCCCCTTCACACCCATATACTAGACCCTTCCCTACCCCTACCCCCTGCCCCCTCCCCTGAACACCCCTCCCCTTGTCACACTCCCCCTTCCCCCTACCCCCTCCCCTACACACCCCCTTCCCCCTCCCCTACACCCCCTACCCCTACCACCAACACACTACTCTGCCCCCTGCACACCCCCTAAACACCGACACCCCTTCCCGCTTCACAGCCCCTACACACCTCCTTCCCCAACCCCCTATAAACCCCACAGTGCCCCCTGGCCTAGCCCCTCCCCTACACACCCCCTCCCCCTCCCCCTGCCCCCAGCGCACCCCCTACCCCTGCACACTCCCTCTGCCCCTACTACCCCCGCCCCCTCCCTCTGTCCCCGCACCCCCTGCACACCTACACACCCCTTTCACCCTAAATCAATATACACCACAACATTTACCAAACACTAACATCATTATATGGTAGAATTAAATGTATAAACCAAGAATAAAATTTACATCTAAAATGTACCTCAATATCAATATCACCAAAACCATCATGACCTTCATCATCTCCTTCAAAAACACCATCATCATTATCTCCTCCTCTTAAACCACCACTATCATCAACATCTGCATTGGCATATGCACCTAAATAAATGGCAGGAGTAGAAGAATCCTCATAAACCAAAAAAACAAATGAGAACACATTTAATTAATCAAAACATAAAATGGTTACCAATAAAATCAAAAAATCAATACAGATTTATTTTAATCATAGAAAATCATACAAAATGTGAAAATATAATAATTCCAAGGATTTTAATGGAATTTGAGGAAATAAAACAATGAATTGTATATAAAAATTTATGAAATTTCTAGTTCGATCACTCCCCCACACTTAGTTTCTTGAACTCCAAGGAAATTCATTATCTATTGGACTTCCTAAAAATGAGAAATACCTCATGAATATGAAGCTCATAGACCTATCATCTCATCCAAAAAAAAATTCAGAGAGATTAAATTTTATAAACCTACACCGTCATTTGGCTATAACAATTCCTATTAATATAGATATTATAGTCAACTACTCTCATAAACCTCAACAAAATTGAAAATTTTCAAGCCTTGAGTTCCATGCTTCGTGTACTTGTTTTAAGCAAAAAAATCATTATTAAAAATGAAAAATTTATTATCATCATCATTTATTTGAAATCCACATAGTTGACCAATTTAAACTTCCTTAAAAAAACTCCAATGAAAAAATAATACTTTTTATTATATATATTAGATATACCTTGATATTCTCTATATAACGATGGTAAATAAAAATTTTATAACCTTAATAAAATCAATTTGTGAAAATATTTTATCTACAACCACCCTATCAATTAATGAATACCCCTTTCACAAAATTTTGACTATGAATTTTATAACTTCTCCATTTTCATTACGCATATTTTTGAATACTTTTTTAGTGAATATGATATTTTCATCTATTGTTTGTGGAAAAAATTTCTATGTGTCATTATTTTCTGTCTAATTTAACTCCCCATTCATATCTTTAATCCAATTTTCATAATTTTATTCTTAATAAAATATTTTTTACGAAAATAAATATACGAGGGAATTTTTTTAATTATATACATCCTCATAGTTTATATTACAACAAAAGTTTCTCCAAAAATGTTCTCTTCATCTATATGTTAAGTTCTAGTAAATCAAATACTTCCACAACAATAAAAAATTTCTATATATCATAAAATTCAATCAGTAATCATCAACATATATGAATAACATAAATTCATGTTCTGATCATATGATTCACCTATTTTAAATTAAATTACATTGGTTTAATTAGTTATTTTGATTATGTTAATCCATGTGATCCTCTTAATAAAGAAGAATTATTACTAATTACACAATTTAAAATAATAATAATAGATAATTTTTTAATCCATTAACTCAAATGATGCTTCAAAAAATCGCAGTATGAGAGCAAGGAATGAAGAATGGTCACACTGCTAAAAACATGAAGATACTTATAATATGTACAAAAAAAATCTTTTTGACTAAAAAACCTAAAAAAACCAAATGATAAGGAATCCAAATACCATATAATCCCTAAAAAGATAAAATAAGAAGGAATAGAGAATAAAAGTAGAGGGAATCACCTTTGATCTCAATGAGATTGATCACTTTAAGCTTACAAATAAAGAGGAGGGTCTTAGATCGGGGGGGGGGGGGGGGTGGAGGTGGAGGGTGCCGCCATGAGAGGAGGGTCAAGGATCAGGGGAGGATGGAGTATGAGGGATTCGTCATGAGAGTAGGGTCGCGGATTGAGAGGAGGGTCATCGTGGGAGGAGAGTCTTCGTGAGGAGGGTCACCGTGAGGAGGGTCACTGTGATGAGGGTCGCCATGAGGAGGGCGCCACTGTGAGAGGAGGGTCTCCGTGAGAGGAGGGTCGCTATGAGGAGGATCTCCATCGGGGGAGGAGGATGTAGGAGGAGCACGACGTGGGAAGAGGGTCGACACAAGGGGGGGGGGGGTGGAGGATGATCCAGGGAAGCCCGATAGATTTTCTAAAAAAACTAAGGAAAAATTTTAGCCACAATTTTTTAATTAATATGTGGCTAAAAACAAGATATAGATACATACCTATATAACTGTGGGTATTGGTTCATTGATATAGATCAAATTTCTAGTAGTGGTGACTCATGACCTAGAGTTGACAGTGGTGGTATTCTTCCTAAGGACGTGGAGACAAAACCTTTTGGGGGACCACATTATGGTTTAATCAGACCATCAGAGTCTCAGGTACTTCTTAAAATAGAGATACTTAAACCTGAGAAATCAAAACCAGTTGTAGTTTTAGTAGGAATTTGAATTAGAGGTACTCTATACTCTAGGAAATGGAAATGCAGTAGAAAATTCCTATAGTAGGAAGTACCAGGCTCACTTGGTGTAGAAGGCATCTGAGTAGTTGGACTTACTACAATTGAACCCAGTGGAGCCGGAGGGTACAACATTTCTACTGTCGATAGTGTTGACTCCTCCTCTTCTCGATCATGTGATAGTATCCTATCTAGGATAAATTTAATGTGAGTTCTTACATGACCAAATATCTATAAGATATTTACTATATGTGTATTATGAAAGAGGGAATCATGTCATCTTTTTATAGGGATAGATGGTGGTTCCGATCACAATTCCAGAGGAGGTGATGTGATAGTTCCATGTTTCTCCTCTATCTGTACATCCCAATATGGGGAATATGTACAAATAACTTTAGTGGTAGTTTTTTTAGTCCAACACGAGATGTAGAGTAGTTGAGTTTATCTCTCAGTGTATCACTTGTCAGTAGGTGAATGCTGGGTACCAAGTCCTAGCATGTTTGTTGCAGCCTCTTTAGATCCCAAAATGAAAGCGGGATGACTTATCCATGGACTTTGTCACAGGGATTCCATGCATAGATAAGTTGCATTACACCATTTAGATTATAGTAGATGAATCTCTAAGTTGAAACACTTCCTTTTTATAAGGAAATAGAGTTCAATGGAGAGTTTTGGGAAACTTTACATTAGGGATATCATTTGCCTTTATGGGGCTCCCTTGAAAATTATCCCCAATCATGATGTGATGTTTATTTCATGATTGTAGAGAGGCCAGTAGGATGTTTTCAAGACCCAAATGAGGATGAGTACATCCTTTCACCCTCATACCAATGGGTAGACCAAGAATACTATCTAAGTGTTGGAGGATTTGTTGAGGGATTGCTTTTTTGACTTCAGTTAGATCTAGGAGGATCACTTTCCCTTTGTATAGTTTGTATATAACAACACCTACCACTCTACCATCAACGTGGAACCTTTTGAGTCCCTATATGGTAGACCGTGTGGGTCACATTTGTGCTGGACAATGATCGGTGAGACATCTCTTGTGGGACCATAGATGGTGAAGGTGATGAAGGAGAAGGTATAGGTCATCCATGAGAGGATGAGGATGGCCCAAAGTAGACAAAAATATTACAAAAAATCACCATCATAGGACCTTAGAGTTTTAGAAGGGATCCATGTTTTCCTAAGAGTCTCACCACAAAGGGGATTGAGGAGGTTTTTCTAGGGAGGCAAGCTATCCATGAGGTTCATCGGGCTGTTTTAGATTGTGTAGAGGGTTGGTGAGGTTGTTTACCACCTTTCCCTACCACCACAGCTGGAGCGGGTACACAACATCTTCCACATGTTGTAGCTGAGGAGATAAATGCATGACCCCAAACACATAATCGACTATGGAAATTTGGTCATTGGGGATGGATTCACCTTTTCAGATCCCCAAGTTTTGATCGAGGATTGGTAGGAGAGGTCCCTGTATGGATGTACCATCCCCTTGGTTCATGTGATATGGCAGTACGAGAACATGTAAGAGAGTTCCTAGGAGTGGGAGATCTAAGTATGGGCCCAGTATCCTGAGTTTTTTATTTAGTTTTACTTTTTTGGGATGAAAATATTAAAGTTTTTAATGATTTAGAGACTCGGTTTTTTTGTTTTAATACTTTGAAATATTTATATATATATATATCTTTAGAGTTAGGTGCTGAGACAAAGTGCGATTTTAAGGCCATATGTGCATGTAATTATTTTTTAAAAAGTTTTAAATATATTTTATATTGTGAGTGGAAGATTTCTAAAATAGAATATGATAAATATTAAAAATAATCTCAAATCAGAAATCCAATACTTTGTTTGAGTCTAAAACACATTTTTTACCCTAGCCACAACCAAAAATAAGTTAGAGTGGGGTGTTCAAACAACTTTCCTTTTGGAGGTACGTTAAGTGGATTAATTAAATAATTAATACATTTTAACACAGTGAAACAGATAAAAATAAAATACCATGGTGAATCCTCTAGGTTTACTCGTATAAACCCTGATAGGATTCCTAAGTTTCTTCTTCCTACTTTCTTTGGCAGATCACATTTGATGATGAAGAAACATCAAATTGATGTAGATCAGAGCACAAAAAATACAATAACATCCTTCAATAATTAGCAAGAACATTATTCGATGATGAATGATCTAATATATAATACGGTATCATCAATTTTTGGTTTAAACCCTTATTGATTAAATGGTTTGACAAGATAAATCCCTTCTATTGATCCGTGTAAATTGTGGCTTCAAATTCTCCTATGTGTCAAATAAATTTGATTATTTCAATTTTTTTCTATCTCCAGACACCCTTTCTTCATATTTGGACAAGAAAACCTTGAAAAAATAATTAAAACATTTTTATTGTGACTTTACCCCTTTATTTCTTCACGTTCTTCACCAATTGGACCCCGTGGTCATGGTTCAACATTGTCGGGTGGTACCGAGCCCTATAGGACCCACAAAACTGTAATTGAATCTTTTGTGAGGTGAAGATATATTAATCTAGCACAGATATGGGATGATTATGGGTTGTGGATGATAATTTAAATTATCAGAGGCCATATCTTCAAAAATGGAAGGTTTGGGATGTGCAACGGTTTAATTGTTCACATAAAATCAACCAGACTTGATTTTTTTCCACTGTAGATAAGGAATCAACTTACTGATGCTAGATCCACTATTATGAAAATGAGATAGGGTAAAATTTGATGTTGTGAGGCTGGATTTGGGCCTCATATCATCAATATGGATTTATGTGGAAACCCTAGAACATGTCATGTATAAGGATGAAAACACGGCGTGTATACCCTTAATTAAATTGACTAAGGTTTTGGAGAATCATAATAATGAGACGATGTGTATCCCTCCTACATGACGTGTAATTAATCCTTGGGAGGACATGCCATGTGATGAGTCACACAGGCATGAATCTATGCAGGAGTACATGGCTAGGCACATGACTGTGTACCAAAGTGCAGGGACACAAGGTCATGTACACGAGCAGAACCCTGTGTGGAGAGACACATAGTGTAACAAAGTACACAGACACATGTTCATGTTTATAGATAAAACTAGAAGGACATGGCCCAATCTGGGTTAGTTTGAATATGTCATGTAGTCCAACTACACCATATGTACTACTACATGGGTTAGGATCCATGTACTATTAAAGGTAACATATGGGTAGTGGAGTGGGACCACATTCCGGGTGGGTCCCCTCAGATGCCATGTATCCCTTTTTATATTTTAATGAAACTTCATGGTTCCGTATCTCTTTTATTTGGACTTGTATTTTGGACCATGAGTAGCCTTTCCTAAGTGTTTTCCATGTAGAATGTGATGGTTCCCTAGGTTATGGATTTTTAGATAAGATGTGAAAATTTATAGGAATGGTGCTTATTGAGGTGATAACCAATGATGTAAGTGGTCACACAGGATCATCAAAGGCTTCTTATAGAGTGAAACCCCCCATCGACATGGGAATGGGTCCTCTCTAGATACCTTTTGAATGGAACCACCCTAATGAACTAGGGTGTTTTTACTCAATGAATAGAGTGGAACCCCATGTCACACTAGGGTGTGGGTCCTCAACTACTAGAGTGGAACCCCCATCAGTATGGGTGTGGGTCCTCTACAGTTACATTCCGATTGGAAGCCCCCTTTTTGCAGAGTGTGTGGGTCATCATGACACAATAATGGAACCCCATATCATCATGGGCATGAGAACTCTATGAATACTATCATAGCATAACCCACCAGACATACTAGGGCGTAGGTCCTCTACTTCGAGTTTGATCCCACTTGACTATGCGACACAGTGATGAGGAATGGGTTGACTTAAAAAGTTGCTTCTTGGTTGACGTGTGAGATGCCGGAATTATTGATGTACTTTTGGAACTGTTGGATACTCTTCTTCTTTAGATCAGCTATGAGACGAAGATCCCATTTTTCTAACATTGGGGTTTCTTGTGACTTAACACACACACAAAAACACACATATATATATATTCTTATGTATACATACCATTGGATTTTGTTACTCTTCTTCCATGAGAGGCGAAGACACATGTGGTATGACATGTGATTTCTGTGTTTATATTCTCATGGTTGGATGAGTATACTATCCCACTATATGTAGAAAAGACTCGATGTGTAGTTCATCTACTCACTATATCGGGGCCACAACGCTTGGAAAATGTTACTCTCTACTGGGTTGAGTTGAGCTATTCTATTTGACTATATCTTTCATCCACTGTCTTTATTTCATGTTGTATCTCATAATTTTCCCCTTCATATTTTGGGTAATCCTACTGGGTATGTATATAATCACCCATGTATGGGATTTTCCTACAAGTGTCATGTCTTATGACAATGACAGGCAGGTTGACGGTGAATTCAGAGGAGCTTAGGGATACCTGGTAATTTGGACCACATAATATGGTTGTATCTTATCATTCATGATTTGGGATATCTCAAAAGTTTATTTTAACCTATTTTATCAGGTTGGGACAGATTTTAGGTTGGGCGTGTATTTTCCCATTTACTTTTCATTTTTCATAGTAATACTCTTGTACACCTAAGAGGTTATGCATTATTGGTTTATTTCATAGATTTTTTGAATCATTTAATATTTATATATGTACTTATACATCGAGATGGATGTGTGTGTTCATGCAATTACTTAGGAAAAGGCCTCCCTGGGTTAGATATGCCTTTGGTGTTGGTCTCCACCCCCTGTCCTATAGAGGTGGGATTGAGGTATTTGCAGCTCTAGCCTCAGATTGGGTCGGATCATGAAAAATATTATATATATTTATTTCTAAATAAACATCCTATAAAATAGAGTTTAGGTTTTACCACACCGATATGGAAGTATTCATCGAAGGTTTTTTTGCATAGATTATCAACATGTTTAAATTAAAGTTAGAAAATAAGAAATTATAATTTATATTATTAGTAAACACCACTCTTTTAAATATCTTACTCAAATTATAAATACAATAATTCTATTCATGATAACTATTATTCTCATAAGGAAAAAATTGTTTTCCTAGTGAGATATTTTGAATAGTTCTAGATGGGGGGTGAATAAACCATTTAAAACATTAAAAAAATAAATTAAATAGTGATCAATATCAGAGTTAAATATAATTTTAAAATTAATTTTAATAAAATAGATAATATAGAAATATGAAAAATGAAATGAAATGAAAAAAATAAATTTAATAAACACTAATTTTATAATAGTTTTAATGAATGTGATCCTACATATACTCTTTACTCCTCTCTTCTCCATAAGAGAAATGATACCCATAGAAACAAAAATTACTTTTGAAAGTATGTGATAAGATTTTATAGACACTTCCTTTTTCACACCTAGAGGGAAAAACGAAAAATCCAAACCTAACTTTATATAGAAAAATTAAAAACTAGAGAACAATATGAATTTTAATGAGACTCATAACCCAATAAACATACCATTTTTGTATAAGGTATAACTGAAAAAAATTATTTTTACAAGGTAAATGAATAATCTAAAAAATAAATAAAAATCATGAACGAATAAGAAAAATAAAACTTTAAAACCAAATTTTAAAAGAAGAAAATAAAAATTTCATTAAATTTTGATTACTTTAGTAATAATATTTCATGTTTAAGCTGATCGAAATAGTAGTATAACAGTCATAGTAGCAGACATTTTGACACTTTTAAATCTATTGTGAATGTATCACATATCATCTTTAATATTTATCCAATTCCTTTGAATAGATTATATAAATAATTCTCGACAATTAGTTCATAATATCCATGATTATCTTAATGCGAATATTCCCATATTTTGATCCAATCACTGGATATTTAAAAGAGTTTCCTAAAATATCTATAATCCATGCAAGAAAATAATAGAGACTCAAAATATATATATATAAAAAATAAAATTAAATAAAAACAATATTTTCATAAGATACACTTTTTTAAGATATAAAAATGTGTAACAATTATTTTTATAAGATAAAAAATCTTTGTGATATAAAGGTTCATATTTGTAACAACCCAAAATTTTATAAATAATATTCCATTTGTGATTGAATTAAATGCCCTATTATGTATTACAGCTATAGAAAACACATAAAATTATTTGGTTTTATTAAATGCCATCATATTTAAAAGAAAATTAAGAATCATAACCATTGATAATATATCCATTTAAAAATTCTCATATTATTAGTATAAATATAGGTTTTTGATGAATCCAATCAACACAAACAACGGAAGTGATGGCCTCGACCAGTAGGATCATACCCTATCAAGCCCATTTATTGAGCTTACAAGGGAGATAGAAACATTTTTATTTTATCTTGACTAAGTCTAAGATGATATCCAATAACTAAATCATGATAGAAATAATTTATGAGAGAAGTTCAAGATCATTGATATCACCACCCAAACCATGTATGCCAAACCACCACATGAAAATATCACCATTGGACACCTTACACTTATGGATTTTTATAATGTAATAAAGGGCTATATATCAAGATCATAATGATATGAATATTTATATTATATATAATAATAAATATATTTACCTCTTATTATCATTACTTTATAAAGGTTTTTTTTATTTTGATGTAATAAAAAAAGTAGTATTTTTTGTAATATGAAATTTCAACTATGATATTACTTTTTGAAGAATTTATGAATTTTAAAAATAAATGATTTATTAATTATTTAATATAATTAAATAATAATTATTTAATATAAATGATAATATAATTTTAATGATGTTAAATGTAAATTGTTATAAGGGTTCAAAAATTGTTATTGTCGAAAAAACCAACACTTCTTAATAAATGTCGATTCTTGTTTTAACAGTGAAAATTCACAAAGTTAGAAAATTATTTTAATACAATAAATATTATTTTTGGAATAATCATATTGAAATTATCCAACAGTTAATTTTTTATAATTTTATGAGAATGCCCAATTTTGTGGGTTAAATTTAAATACGTTATAAATAAACGGTGTGTTATAACATCATAATGACCCAAAAGTGATGTAATAATTGTTATAAATTGTATCCATGAACAAATAATGGTTTCCAATTTAAATCAATATATTTTTAGGTTATTTTATTATTTCTATAAATCCCTTATGAATCCTCCAAAACCTATATTATATCTTAAGATTTTAAAATCAATTCTTTGTAAACATTACTCACTTCCACATCACTAAGGGTAATATTTTCTTAATATCAATCTTTTTCTTTATAAAATATTTTAAAACACTCATATTTTATAGAAACCATGTTAGAAAAACATGGGAAAGTTTGTGTTTTTGATTAATTTATTATATAGTGTCTAAAACCTAAGTTTGGGAAATAATAAAGAACTACCTTCTCTTTTCCAATATAAATCAACCCATGATACCATTAATATTCACTCAAAAACTTTTATAATTTTCCTAATCTATGATCACATATATATATTCATCCCAAGGTTCCCCCAAGATCTCAAGAATCTTATCCCAAGCTTTTTGGATCACTTTATCAAGGTAAGTAAACACTCTCTTTTCTTTTCAATTTAAGCACGTTCTTTATATTTAGCCTTTTGAATCTCAATTAGTTATGTTTTTATACCTTTATAAATATAAATATAATTTCAAATTTATTCCCTAATAATTATAGATCATTTATAAACTCTCATTATAGAATTTACCTAAACTAGTACTTTGCTGAAATTTAGTAAGGGACCTCTCTCTCTCCATTTCAATTCAATCACCTTATTTGAATTTACCCATTTGAATCTCAATTGGTTATGTTTTCAAGAATTTATAAATATATCTAAACTATCCAATTGTTTTCATAATAATTAGATATCATATATCACCTCTCACTATAGCATTTACCTAATCCGTTACTATGTTGAAATATAGTAAGGGACCTCTCTCTCTCTTCTTTTCAATTCTAGCACCTTATTTGTATTTAACCTTTTGAAAATCAATTGGTTGTGTTTTAATGAATTTATAAATATCCCTATACTATCAAATTTATATCCTAATATTGAGAGATAATTTATCCCCACTCATTATAGTATTTACCTAAGTCGTTACTATGCCGAAAATTAGTAAGGGACCTCTATCTCTTCTTTTCAATTCAAAAACCATATTTGTATCTAGCCTTTTGAATACCAATAGGTTTTTTTGTCATAAGTTTTTAAATATCCATATACTATCCAATTTTTTCCCTAATAATAAGATACAATTTATCCCCTCTCATTATAGTATTTACCTAAGTCATTACTATGTCAAAATTTTGTAAGGGATCCTTTCCTTATCCTCTTTATTCAAGCTTTTTCTTCATTTTATTCATTTTATTTCCAATTCTTAATATTGGGATATGTTTTTAAAAAATAAAATTACTTCCATTTTTATTTCAAGATGGAAATAGAGCCATTTAAATCTCATTAAACCATTTTATGAATCTTTAAATACTTCTGTTATGCTGTCGAAATTTAACTGTGATTTTTCTATGTCAAACCATTGTATTGTGAATTCCATTGCTATTTACATTCAAGGGTATTCACCTATACATACCTATAGTTATTTTATTTTTTAATTATGTGTATTTATTACAAAATCATTTGTTATTAAATTAAATGCGATGAAATATGATCCTTTTAGGAATGATCTATGTGGCACACTTATGCATGTATATGATATGAAAGTGATAGGTGTGCCCAGAATTATTTAGAACTCCAATGTATTGGGTAATGTTTTAGTCACATGAGGAATAATTTATGGGATTAGGGAGTGTAACTAATCCATTATGTAACTTTTTAAATCATGTTATGATGTCTTGGAAGTCATCCTTAACCCATGTTTATGATGTCACGTTTAAAATTGTTTCCACTTTCCCATATTGACTTCATGTTATCATGCAATATCTAGCCTATTTATTCATGTTTATGATTATAAATCCTTTAATTTCCCATTTAAATTATTATTGTATAAATTTTAATACTTTATTCATGTTATGTTTTGTTTATTCCATTAATGGGATTTATATCTCACCACTTTCTTATGTATATCCCTAGGATATATTATGCAGTTTTAAAAATGATGAAGAATTTTGAGCATGTTAAAGAAGTTTTCAATAATTTTAATGTACCCCTATTTTAAGTTGTTATGTAATGTACCTAATTACTTATATATACAATAATTTTCTATATTTTGGGTTTTATTATGTCTATTTTTATGTAATAAATCATGAATTAATGTCTAATAAAGAAAAGGGATTTCATAGTAAGATGCAATTTTTAGTGTAAATTTGTATTTTGAAAGTGTATGAATTTTTATTTGGAAGATTATACCTTATTTCATAAGTTTAATTTTAATTTAATATGGGTATACCTTATTTTGGAATGTTAATTTTAATTTTGGAAGGGTTTACCTTTCTTATCTAGAAAGGTAATCAGACTGTTTGGAAGGTTGATCAATTAGTTTTTGAATGTAAACCAATAATTCATAAAAGTAACATATAAGTTTTTAAGAGTAAAAAATCAGTTCATAAGTGTAAGTTACAATGAAAAACATTGAAAAAATATTTCATAAAAGAAAATATAAATGTTATAAAAGTAAACTTATAGTTTAGAAGAGACATTTAAAAACTCTCGAAGAGTAACAAAATATTTTATAAAAGTAAAATTCTTTTCAAAAAATATAAAAAAATAATAAACCAATATTAAACTACAAATACTAAAAACAAGAAATACCTAAATAATAAAAAAAATACAATATTCAACAATGCTATGATATATTATAATTGTGAAATTTTGATATTATGATTTATTATAAACATTTGTGGTATTGTAATATTCCAAACATGAAAATAAAAAATCAAATAAACTTAAATAATAAAAAACCCCATTACTCAAATTTATAATTAACACAAAACAAAACTAATTAATCCGTAGGATAACTTTAAAAATTATTCCACCAAGTTTTAACCGAAAGGGTTTCACTTAAACCATGGTGGGATCATTTAACCATGGAGGAATCATAAGATATGGGGTGGTTTTAACATGACATGGTTAATCTATACCCTAAATCCCCAAGATAAGATTAATGATATAAGAAGAACAACACCGCAATAGGGACAAGATAATATAAGGAGGTTTACCCTAGTTCCAATGGTTAAAAATCACCTTGGAAACCCTACTTAATTGAACCAAGGCAAAGATAGGGGAGGGAAAAAATTTCTTATCTTAACTAATAACTATAGAAAATTTGGTTTAGAGATAACCCCAAATTGGTTCAATAGATATGAAGGGGAAAAAATACTATATACTTCTATTTGGGGGAACAATAAATACTAACTTAATCATAATGTGGTGGGACAATGGTGAAACCCCTCACTAGTGTGTTTATCATGTTAAACATTCATTTCACCATTATTTTATATTTTATTTCATTTTATTTTATGGTATTTTAAATTTTTAAAAATTTTGGTTCTGTATTTTTAAATAATGTAAATTTATTTATATTGTATAGTTATCAAGAATATTCGAGGGGGGGGGTCATCTAATGAAACTTATGATGACATAAACAAAAGGAAATTTATATCTCATTTTGTTATTTCATAGTTTAGTATGCTTTATTGGTACACAGGTTGGGTATAAACCTTGTTAAATCCAAAAGATACTGTATAAGTCTCTTTTAATATTGGAGTGTTAGTGAATGGATTGAACTGAGTTAGTATAAACTCTACGGGTGACTATAGACCAACGCTCTAGTATTTAGCAACAAAATATTTCATGGCGTGTGCATAGTTTGGCAAATTGTGTGAGTGTGTTTTTATTTTCCAATGTTATTTTCATGGTTAGAGAATAATTTACCTAACCATTGATCCTAACTAGGCGAGTTTCCCAAAATTACTTAAAAGTGGTTTTCTATATTTTTCTTTCTTGGTTTATAAGGATTTACCCCATCTCTTTCTTATCCTATTCAGATGACCCCATATGTTATGGGAGTTATCCCGCCCTTATTCCTCCATTTTATATCCTCATGCATGCTAATTACAAGTATTTTATTCTAGGTAATCCATCCATTCCAATTTTTTATCTCTTATCTATTCTCCTACAGCCATTTATATTTAATTTTGTTTTCTCATGTAAACCCTAGGGGATTTCTTGTCTGATATTAGGGTTCAGGGTGGGTTATAAATTTAGTTTTTGATGTCTAGGGCTTATAGATGGAATTTACTTACTTTTTAAATCCTTAGAAGGTGAAGAGTTTGCAATTGTTGTGGCTTGGTTAAACTTTACTGGTGGTAGTTTTTTTTTAATTTCCCTTAATTTATATATCTTTTAATTATTTTTGGTTTTAAATACCTTATTTTGTTTAATTAAATCAATATTTGGAAGTTATTATGGGTTCCTAAAATGTTCTGAGGACTTTAACCCTTGTCATAATGGAGTTTAATAGTTTTTCATAGATTTCTGAAGAGTTATTTTAATTCAAAGATCCTTGTAAATGTTAATAAGGTTTGTTAAAAATTCATTGGATAATTTTGTAATTAGACCATATTTTGGTTTATAATTCAGTGAAAATATGGTTTTCATGAAATTATTTAAAATGTATTAATGTGTTTTGTGTTATCAAATGGTTCAAAATATGATTTTTAATGGTTGGTTTCAAAGAATTTTTTACAAAGAGATTTTAAATTTATGAAACCATGACTGATAATACCAAGTTAGTTTCTAAATAAAAACTTATTTTCATCTTCATTAAAATGAGATTGTTTGAAATTATGATTCACTCATTTTTTGAGCCCCATGTTTTGTATTTTCTTGTATAGACTTTTTCCCAATGTGGGATTTTTCTTATTATTTATGCTCATGTTTTAATGAAATTAAAGGGGATTGTTTCTTGAAAGGATATAAGAGGTGAGATGATGTTTATTTAATATTATTCTAAATTGTTTTATGTGATGATATCACGATATTTTGTTATCTCACCTCTATTGATTGATGTCATATAAATCCTAGGAAGATAGTGGATGATTAGTATGAGTGATAAATCCTAGTTTAGATTATGTTCCAGGTAAGGGTAAGAATCATGGAAGCTACATTCTCATGGATGGATTATTCCCCATATTTTCTTCACATAGTTGGGATGATTATAAATCCTAACTAGTTCTATGAGACTATAGGGATTGAATTTTTTTATAGGATTTCCTAGGTTTCATGTCAATAGTTCAGGACTATATTACTAGAGCCTTATGAAGTTTCCAAATTCACTTAACTCTTATTAAGGATTACATAGGGGATTTCATTACACATTTTGTTTATATCCCCTAGTACGGATTGATTTAATTGAACAATTACTGATTTTTTATGCCTCATTGATATCCTTGGTTCTTGGTCATGTTCATATTAATTTCAATTTTTTGTTTTTTATTGTTAAAATTTATTTGAAAAATGGTTTGGAAACCTATCAAATAATTTTAATTCTAAATAATAAATGCACAACCCAAAAAGAAAATTTAAAAAAGGGTCTCAAAATAAAAACTTCATGAGATACCTCACAAACATGGATCTTGAATTAATAAGAGAACAACCAAATCATTATAATTTAATGTTATAGAATCAAAAATAATCATAAAAATTTCATCAATCATCCCAAGGTCATACATATCATATAAAAAACAATATTATAAACCAATTTTGGATATTGATCATGCATATGTTACTCAGATTCCTATACACATTCTTCTAAGATATTGTTACACCATATGAAAAAAACTTAGGGAATAACATTCCTTAGAAACAAAATTTTATTATAGTTTTGAATCCCAACATTCCATTCCTCAAATTTCGTGTCATCCCCAACTTTTAGATCACCCCAGTCAATGTCACAAGATTCATCATGAAGATTCCAATGAAGTTTCAACTTGTAGAAAACAAAATTGATTTAATCTATCCATGGAAGAAATTAAAATCAATATAAAGCTTCACTAAAACGATCTATCACATTGAAAGTTTTAAATATTAGGGATAAATATTAATCCTATGACCAAAAATTTACTTTTCATGATGAAGAGATACATTCAAGGACACATTATATCTAATTTCAAACTCAAAAGGCCACATCCTATAATTATCATTAGGCTTATGATGATTCTAAATTGACTTCATCAACTCATGAACCACCTTCACATTTTTTATAATACCATGCACTAATTTTATTCTAATAAATACTGACTCTCAAATGTAGAACAACCAAAAAAATATCTATAAGTTGTTCCATATAATTATTCAAAGTGAGAAATAAAAATAGTTGACTGATACCTATTACAATTCAAAAACGAAAATACGGGTATGTGATTCACTCACATACCTCAAAAATATTGAACCAATTCATGCAAGAAGTCTTCCAATTTCTGGATAGTTATCTCTATATAACCATCTATATGTGGATGAATTACTATACTAAGGCATAATAGAGATCCAAAAGTATACTAGAGACCCTTCTATAACTATTAGGTTAAATGAGGATTAAGACCATAGATGAGCATACTCATAACCCTATAGAGCCTCAAAATATCGTCCATTTATTTCCTCAAGATAACATCTATTAGGCTCAAATACTTAATCATCAATAAGTGTCTTGAATTCCTAAAAAAAATACATGATCACATAGATAGAATAAAACCCACCCCTATTTTTTGGTAATCCAGTTATGAAATCCATCAAAATGTTGGTTCACTTCCATTGAGGGGTATTCAGTCATTAAGGCTACCCACTAGAAACATGATATTCATCATTCACCTTTTGGAAGAATAAAAATTATAATTTAAACAATGAGACTAAAATATTCATTCCTATACATTAAATCCAAACCCTCCGGGAATGATATATTTTAGCCGAACTAAGATGCATCATCAAGTTCGATCTATAAAACTCATGGAGAACCACCTCATGCACTATTGATGGAATAAAGATCCTCCACTAGAACGACACTTAATGATGACCACCCTTAGACTATCCATTAGGGGTATCCCTACAAAAAACATGACCCTACCAAACATCCACCTCAGAATACTAACTAAGATTCTTCTACTTACAACACCAAGTATGATTACACTATCATTTGGTAGATACACCATATACTATAAACTTATTACATACCAAGACACAATGGGGAGAGATCCTCTATCACTCTCCAGACATCCCAAACCTCAATAAAAATTATACTAGGTAACATAATAATCATCTCTTTTGTAAAAAAATATCACTCTACCGGTGTATTGGAAATATTGAATCCATAATATAGCAATAATTCCATCCACCATAACTATCACAAATTTAAATCATGTTGAGAGAGAATATACCTAAAAATATTATGATTTTTGAAAACCATATAATTATCATCGATGATATAGTGTCTCCACAATATCAATGAAAATAGATCCATGACAATATTGAGGTCATGGGTAGTATATTTATGTTAATGGGGTTATAAATTTCCATACACATAGGAGATGACTACTCTTTCCTATATAAAAACACAATCCATGATAAGGTGCGAATCATAATATAAATCCTCAAATATGGATTCTTCTTATGGTAAGTAAAGAACTAGATCATTAACTATGTTCTACTTCAGATACTTAAAATAATCCTCACACTAGTTGGTCCACATTAAGGCTCGATCTTTTCTAGTTAAGTCATTTAGATGAGTAAAATTATGATAAAAATAAAAAATAAAATACAAACCACCTATAGTGTCCTATGAGACTAATTAAACTCTGATCCCTGATAAAATTATTAGGGAATATATAAGAAAACAAATCCTTAACTTTGAAGGATATATAACCACTCCTTGTTAAACCATGACATTCCCCAATAAATTCATCTCATGTTTCAAAAAATGTACACTTAGATAGCTTCCAATACAACTAATGATGTTGAAGAACACTGAAAATAGTTCATAATTACCATGAAAATGATTGGTATTTTCATGAAACCAAAAGGAATTACCATAAACTCATAGTTCCCATAACAACATCTACAGGAAATGTTTTGAATATTCTCATCTTTCAGCCTCATCTGATGACACCTTGAACACAAATTGATATTTGAGAACCAGCTATATCTCTTTAGTTAATTGAATAGATCATGAATCTATGAAAGGAGATAAAATTTATTCACTATAAACAGATACAAGTGATGATACTTAATACACAATTAAAAATTAACATTTGTATTCTTTGGGAATAATATTAGATCATCCAAGTGATACACTATATCAAAAGAAATCATTCTATAAAAGATCATATACCTAAATCCACAATGCTAATAACTTAGAAGGTTTTATCCTATATAGAAAACAAAAATAAAAGGGAACCCCTAAAATAATTCCATCCTAAACATGATTTCATGTCAAAGAAGTAACATTATATCCATGTTAGTAAAAACATAAGGTTACTCTTCTAAAATGATTGGAATTACCTTTTAGTGACCCTCTACTAAACTCAATATCCTATTGGTCATCATAGAAGATGAAGGTTCAATATGTATTTGGAAAATTTGATCGTCCAAACAACTAGTGAACATGATATACTCACCATTAAAATAAATGAATATAACTATCCTCTTAAACCAATCAAATATGGCATATAAAAAATATTATCATTCTACGCAAAGGAAGAAATTATATGACTGTATTCAAAAACATATGAAATCCCCTAAAGGATGATGCTTTCCTAATATCATATCATAATCTCTATATACATAATACATGCTAATTCAACATCCAAATGGAGTAGTAAACACTAAAGGAACTAGAAATATATCCACCACATTTCCTAGATCTTGTACTAAGGTTGGTGCAATGATGGAGTGCATAGCTCAAAAATCAAAAAAATCATACCCCATGTATAAAATAGATAGATGGAAATTCAGAAGATTACAGGATAACATAGAACTAGAAACACTATCATGTGCATCTGACTAAATCCTTCTATATAACCCCACTTGAACTGATGTCAAACACCTCTATAATTTTACACTACCATTTATCTCAGAGGATGAGGGGCATCATAAGGCTACCCTCTATCGATATAGTCTTCAATATACTAACCAAATCTTATAGAACCCTACTGATACTACTTCCTCAGATGAAACTACTATAATGGATTAATCTAAAGTGGGTTATTGACTCCATTTTGACTATTGAGGATGGTTAAATTCTAAATCTTCAGATAGATATTACCTCTAAAATAAAGGGAAATAATTTTTAATCTCCTAATAGTGGTCCAAGAACTGAAAAATCTATTGAAATGTGATTAGGGTAACTGAATCCGACTCTCTCTTATTTGAAACATTGATTGAATTGGTACTTTAAAACTTATTCTCACATCACTAATCCTTGGGAAGTTTGGAGGAGTTCAATAATATGCAAAATCAGTTTGATATTTCATCTTCTAAATAACCTTTGTCATTTCCAACACATTATCAAATATTGGTAACATATATTTGGTGGCCTAACACTATATCTATAGATTCAATGCCTCCTTGAATTTCGTAATATTCTTCATCTAAAATGAGTTTTTATTCATATAAAATGAATTTCTTGGTTTAAATTCCAATCAACCATATGCCAAAACATCCCTAGATAAGAGAAGTCATCTCCTACCAACATGCATCCAGTATAGTTAGGAAATAAAATGAGCATAAATTTAATATTATATCTTTTCCCATAGAACTTATCACTCATCAAAACCACCAAGTAATAAAACCCACCATCGATGACTATATCCTCACAAAATACCAGCATCCAATAGAATAAAGTTATCCATCATAGAACTGATCAAACTAAAATAGATTTCCACTTCCTCCAACTGCACCTCAATGTCCTGATCTAAAATAGATCCCTCATAAATCTATATTCTATAACACACAAACTCATGTATCATATTACTCTTGGAATAATCCTCGTCTACCTCAAACCACTTTCAATTTTATTGTGAATTCTCTTATATGTGACTAGAATAAAATGGATGGGGAAGATAAATATGAAAAATCCCTGAAAAATAGAAAAATATTTAGGACTTCATAAACTAGGAATATTGAATCCTTATAATAATTATTATTGATTTATCCTAATTACCATAATCTACCTTATTTAATCCTAGGAATAAAAAATTATGATGATTGATTCTTACCTAGGTCTATACCCTGTAAGTAACATCACATTGCCTATTATGTTAAGTAAAATTAAGATCCATTCATTAGATCACAGGGGGACATAATCACCAATATCATAGGAAATCTACCTTGCCAGCATCATGTACTAAGTTAAACTAATACTATTTCCATAACAAATCATTCCATCCTCACCAGTACATATCCCCATACACTATCCTATATCACAAACCAAAGAATTGATAACACTCTATCACTATCCACCCCCACTAGTACCCCTCCTAGGGTAGCATATATGACATGGGTGTCCCCCAAAATTGACCTCTAATAGGCAACAGGTTGGTGACTAGCATTGGTGGTATAAAATACCAAATATGGGAGTTATTAAACTAAAAATTACCATTAAAGAAACTGAATCTCATAAAAATCTCCAAAATAAAAAAAACTAATCCTAATGTAGGTATTTTCTTATAAATAAATACTAAAAAGTGTAATACTAGGATAAATTCCTACTATAGTGACTCACAGACACCAACAAACATTAAATAACCTCCATGAGATACTAAATTCCATCTCAATCACTAATCCCTCCCATGAGAAATATATATATATATAAATTTATATTGATCGTGGGACTAAATGTACAATCAGTAGGATCATCCCTAAAGCCTCTTGTAAGAATATGTGAGAAGAATATTAAATACCTAGTGAATAAAAAACAAAACTACCAAAATTAGTGTATCTATGTTCCTAACCACACCATGTCTCACATACCAAATATCACAAAAAGTTATATAATGGTTTGTTAAAGATATATATCTTCCAATGGCCTGAAGGCCTTCATTTTTTATTGATTATGATAATCCACCATTCATGGGGTGAGGTGGAACCCTTAAACGACCCGTAGGGGTAAGTATTACATGACCCATAGGACTTAGAGGAATTCATTGCTCGTAGGCTTCAAACATTACATACAACCTAGACTAACTACTTAGAACTGCTCCTCCCTAGCATATTCAGCATGAAATCAGCTCACCACCTTTTCATGGTTGTTCTGCTAGGCTTTCCCATGCATGCACATGCTTCTCCCAATGGAAGGTTCCATACCGTCTCATTCTTGTAATCCGTTTAACTTCTTATATGGTGAAAGATCCTTGCTCCTCCTCCTTCTGAAGCTTGATCCTTGTAGGTTCTCTAGTTTTCATCTGCACTTAAGGTGACCCAAAGGCCTTGAGGAGGCCTAAAGACCTTACAGGCCCAAAGGCCTGGGTGGCCCGAAGGCCTTAAAGGAATCGAGGAACAAATCGGTGGCCCGAAGGCCCAAACAGGGGAATATTCCCGGCTGCTACCTTGCCAAACAATGCCTGCTACAGTTCCCACTACTATACCTGCTACAGTTATGCACAGTTCCAGCTACAGTACTTCTATAATACATGTTACAATACTGATACAGTAACCCGGAAATTAGCCTCCGCATGGATTTGATCCCAAGTCTCCTGGATGCACTTAAGAAGTCCTCACCAACTGGGATGAGGCTCATGTGCTATTGAAAACATATATATAGTAGGGTAACCATATTAAACATTCCCACTAGATTGGACTTCCTAAAGCATGATTTCACAAGTCCTGGTGTTCACATCCCCTATATATGTTATACCATACTTCCATGTAAGCACATCACCACCATATACACATAATCACATCTATAACCACACATCATAACCACACTAACATTATGTACCCATAATCACAAATTAAAAAATGAGGCCCATTACAACCTGTGTAAATACAGACTATACATTAATCCATTAAAAACTTTGTATACATAATCATGTGATAAACCATAATCCATTATAACCTAGATACAAACACACAATATATGTCATAATTGTGACCATTACATCCCATATGAGTACACATCCTATTATCTTAATCCATCACACCCTAGATATGCACACACAATATACCATATATAGATGAAAGTGCATATTAGGCATAGCAGTCATCGATCTATATCCTAAACAACTTAGATGTTGGAAAAAATCCTGGAACCCAAGGATATGTTTGGGGCCCATAGAATTAACCAAATAAGGGGGTGGAATGAATGAAATAACAAATCCTAATAATTATATTATAAAAAAAACTATTTTAAGGGAAACTATCCAACCTTTAAATAAAATAATAATATTACAACATTAATTCTATATTAATATTCAAATAAAAATATAAATCCAAGGTTCTTTTATTCAAAATATGAATCTTTAGTCACCAAAACCCTGGATCATTACTTCCTTTAATGTTCAACTGGTTCACTTAATCATTTACTAGGTCATTCTTAAACTATCATAATATATACTCATTAGCTAATTTTTTAATTTTTTACCATTCTATAATTCTTTGGTGCTAATATATAGATACCTTATTATAAATAAAGTTAACATCACAGATAAACCCAGAAAATAAAATCCATAAAATAAGAAAAATGTTTTTAACCACCACCAATATATCTATACAAACACTACAACTTCATCCCCAACTCATTTCAATGATAACCATACCATCCCATTAGCATCCACATTAATATAGCACAAAAAATATCAAAACAACTCATCCCTCACCTTTTCAACCCACTCAAAATTCTGTTTTGATTTAAAACATAGTAAGGGGTATAATATTGTAAAATATATGGTATAAAAATCATAATACCTTCAGTAAAAAATTTCAATAAATAATAAACACTAATTTGAAAAATAAAAACAATATTAAGGAAAATAAGGATGGAATATAGGCAACCACTAATATTTATTACATCAAATATAACCTTTTGTTACCCTATTTAGGTTATTAATTTATTATGAATATTTTTAGAAACCATCAAATATGTTAATCCAATGAACTCTAGTAGTGTTTAAAATATAAACAAAATCTAATCCAAGATATAACATATTTAATAAGTCTAAGAAATTACATTGAAAATTGATAATCACATGATAAATAACCCTTTCATCTAATCAATTTTAAGTTACATAAAAATTTAGATATAATATTTAATTAATAAAATATAAACAAAAAACTCCCACAAAATCCATGAAATAACATAATCCAATTACATAAAAATGATTATAATCTCATGAAAAGAATAAATATCTATTTAATTAGATAATTTTTTGGTTAATTATATTCATTATATTTATTCCTAATCTTCACCCATTAGAAAAACAAAGAATGATAATACAAAAATCACATATAATAAAATAACATACATATAGAATTCCATGCCTCAATATGAAGCCTCAATGATCACCTAACATGATGGTATTAAAAAGGAGAATAATAATATAAATCTTCATGGGGAATCCATGAACCCTAAGGTTATCATCCTTAATGTAACATTCATCAATAATCGTGTAGTAATATGAAAAATATATATAATAAGACTACCATGGCTTGGTGAAAAATAATTAGAGAAAAATAAAGAGAAAAGAAAAATAAAAAAAGAGATACATTGGATAAAAGGTAGTCATTTCATAAATGTTTGATTAAAAAAGTCATAAGAGAATTTAAAATTCAATCACAAATACCAAGGCTCAAGAGAAGGATAAAATTGAATGAATTTTATAGGAACCCTAAATTAATAGTTAAATCATGAAAACACTATTCCAAAACAAGATAATGATTCTATATGCTCAAAAAATCCTAGATCAGAAGATTTTAGTTCAATCTCCCCACATATCACCCCTTTTAATCAAATACAATAACTATTTTTCGAAGAGAATAAAGAGGTTCACAACATGTACATATTGATCACACCGCAAAGCTCATGTAACAACTTGAGATTTCACAATTTATTTTCCTTAAATAAACATTGTGTTTGATAACTTTCATCACATGAAACACTGAACCTATAAAAAACCACAAAACATTATATAACTATTGAAATATACACGTTCAATTGGATGGTAAATATAAAAGGAACTAAATTATGAAATATATATAAAAACAAAAATAAATGTAAATTTTTGATAATAATAATTTTATAAAATTAAATTAGTATAGATAAATAAAAAATAATATCATGTTATGCATAAAATATAGTTTCTTGAAAAATTTCCCTTTCATGCACTATGAAGTTAATTATATCATTGTTAAATTGTGGTTTAAATAGAAAATATTGATAATATATGAAATAAAATAGGTTAATATCCATCCAATAATTATTACTAGAATTGGGTTTAGTGAATATATATATTATTTTTATGATGATTTATATTTTATAAATATAAATTATTCATTTTATAAGTAATATTAGTAATAATAAATCATTGTAAAACTAACTACCTAAAACAGACATACCAAAAGGGAAACAAATTATCTATTAGTGAGAAATTATTTTTTATTATCCATTTACTTATAACTCATCATAATTTTGATTCATAACCTTAATAACATCTAAATAATTTCATTTTACTTTTATGATAGTGATATAATTGAAAAATAATATATTCTATAGCCATACTCATACATAGATTATAGCATGTTATTTTTGGGTTGGTCTAACAACCTACATGAAAAATTATATAAATTTATATAAATAATGGATTTGAAAACATAATATTGGATATTAATAATTAATTTCGTTTGTTTTTAAGGGTAATATAAACATTTACCTCATCAATTACTACAGCACCACCCGTTCATTATAAATTATCGAAACAATCTCGTCACCAACCTCATCATCGCAAATAATAAATAAAATAATTAACAAATAAAATTATAAAATTATAAATAATTATAAATAATAAATTTTATTATCTTTTATGAAATAGGAATTATGAACTTCTGGATAATAATGAATAAAAACACTGTGATTATGAAACTAATTAAAAATTACAAAAATTACTCACAACCGATACTGAAAATAGATAATAACTAACTAATATAAATGCATTGAAACATTATAAATTAAGCTTATACAAGTTTACAAATATGAATAATTTTATAAAATATACGATTAAGATAACTATTTTTGTTATATAGTAGATTCAAGTTCTTTATAGGAATTCAAGAAATAAGGAAAAAGTTTTTTGTCTCAAAATTTCACCCTTTGAGAAATATTTATTATTATACACCATGTTTTTTTGGAAGGTTATATATAATAAACCATTAATATTTTTTTATAAATATCCTATAATTATTAATCATATTTAATGATTTATTTTGAATCATATCATTGAAGGGTTTTTGGATCAAATGTTTCTAAGGATGTAATGGGTTTGTTGTCTCAAATTTAAATTCCTTGAGACATGTTTGTTATTGCACACCATATTTTCCTTTTATTATGTATCCACAACCCTACTTACTTAAATTATAATGAATATATTTCAACATATGATTATTGAATGTAAATTTCATTTTATTTCACTATCATGTTGTTTTTATTCTTAAGTTACCATTATAGTAAGGATTTTTGTTAACTCAACTCTCTTTATTGAGTTAAAATGATTTTTCTTGAACTTATTCATTACAATATTGGTTTCATCCACCATAATATTTAATTTAATTATAAATTATCTTCCTATTTTTTGGAAAATTACCTTTTAATTTTGATCTTTTGTGTTGATGAAATTTCCTTTTTCAGAACTATATCATTGTTGAGAATAATTCCCATCCTCTTTAATGAGGGTTCCCATCTTTGACCATATTTTCATTCCCCAATAATTTTCTCCTTTATAATTGGAAACTTATTTATGGGTTATCTCATGTGACTCACATATTTCACTTGAACTATTTTAAATAAAATTATTTTTTGTTACTCTTTTTAAAATATGGTTTTTCAATAAATATATTTGAAAATATTAGAAAGTTTTTACATCCTTTCAAAATCAAATGTTTTATCTTCTAAACCACATTTATTTTGATACTATTTATATATTTTCAAGGATATATTATTTTAGTTTCATTTTATAAGGTTAATTATTCCAAAATTTTCACTTCACCTTTTAGAAAATAACTTTTCAAAGTAACCCAAACTTCTTTTTATGATAATATTAAAAATTATTTCTAAAGACTATTTTTAATTTTTTCTTCTATGTGAAAACATAATTTCACTGAATTTTTCATTTTATATGTAACATTACCTCTAAATTTTCATGGTTTCTAATAGAAATTATTTTTATCTTAGTTTTATAAAATATTTCTTAAAAAATTATTTTAAATGATTAAGGATATTTCAAATTTCCAAAGTGATTATCCTAAAACTATTAAAAAGTGCTTCTCATCTAATTCATGGTCCATTAACATATATTATGCTTGATCGAGGATATTATTCAAAGGATTTCATAAAAAATATTTCTTTAGATAGCTTATGTAATATTATTTTCTATCAATGTTATGATCCATCACTACATTTATTTTGCATAATCATCCACCATGAATATGAGTAACGTTTATTCCAATTTACATGATTTTTGGATACCCCATCTTATATTTATTTAATTGAATGATATTTACTGAGATTAATTATATTTATTGATTGTGGAAATTATTAACATAATAGTATACACTTTATCTATATGGTGTAAATACCCTATTCTTTGTTATCTAGATTTAATGGTATTTACATTGAATGTTATTGAAAATATTTTCATACCCATTAGTTTTCCAAGGGTTATTATGTTATATTTCTTGATGGAATCTTTAATTATTTCCTTATGTAAATCCATTTGAAAAATATATAAAACCAATTATATTTCTATGAAATTTTTATGATGCGATGAATGATACACATTTTCTTTCCATGGGTTCTCTATTATTTGAGGAATGAAACCCATTTTTATTACCATAGTTTCTTTGTGATATGAAGAATGATTGATTTAATGTGGTATACATATGTATAGATGACTGATGAGTGGGGTCCTATATCACCCAAAATTGCATTTGTTAAAATATTATATCTCTTAAGATAAGTATTTGTGAGTGTGTTTTAGTTTCTTGTAAGAGTGAGCATTGGTGGAATGGATTATAAAAGTAATGTTCCCTACAACAATGTTTATTGAATATTTGGAACATATTCTACATTATTATATTATGTTCCCATGGATCATGATTATTGACTCATGTTTCCCCACTCTTACGATTCGTGTCTTATTTATGCCAAAACTTATTCCATGTTGTATAGTCTATGTTTTTTTTTGGGTTTAAGTCTCTCATGTATCTTGATTATAATAAATTATGCATATTATTCCCACTTTTAATGTTTGATTGTTTTCACATGTGTTTACCCTTAATATGAATTTGAACTCACCTCTTTCATATATTTACTTTCCCCTAGGTTATGAAGTTGAGAAAAATATATAAGAAGTATATAATGGAGTCTAGTGTGGCTCAATTATGGAAAAATTTTCATAAGGGTTGTAAAATAAGTTACTTAATTGACAATTCCTAAAATGCAATAAACCTTATATTATTGAGATTGTGAGATTATTTTTATGAGATATAATATTTACCTTATGGAAATTTTGTAAAATAATGATGTTTTTTCATAGGTTTCTACTGTTCAAAACATTATAAATCATAGCTAAATTTATATCCTTCTCCCTCAAACTAATCAACCAAAAAAGGCTCACATCACAGTTTATGCATCGCGACACAATGAATCATATGGATACATAACCAAGGAACTTAATAATGATGAATTCATAGAATAAAAACTATAATAATGATATAATCAATCACTATGTTAGATTAATCAAAATTATACATAAGATCAAAATAATTATACCTTCCCATCGTGATAGGACTCCCCATGCTACAACTGATCCAACATAGGATTAACTTAGATGAATTCATGTAAGATTACCCCATTAGAATACCCTTACATAATAAATAAATAATATATACTAAACACCTTAATCTCATTTTATAACACACCATGCATCAAACAACATCCCAATCCATGTTTTTATAATTTTATGAAAAAACTTTTTCCAGTCGAGTGTGACCGCTCCCAAAAATTCAAACCTTATGTGATTGGTTACAATGTATCAAACTAGTTTATATATATAAAACAAAAATCTCAAATTGTAAACATTAAATTTCAAATTAAAATCACATTATCAAATTTAAAAATTAATAGATAAATATTGATACATTATCCAATTTTCATGTGAAGCCTAATATGGAACCATTGGTGGACGATAGCCACACCCCTCCACTGATTCCTAATATGACTAGATCTCTTGGGGACCCATGGGGAAATAAAATCAATGCTGGTTATGTTGATTCCCTATGTTCTCATCACCAACATATCTCCACCATCAAAATACATAAAGAAAATTCTAGCCCCAATTTTTGTAACTATTCTCAGACCACACATTATCAATCCTTTATAGAACCAAATGCCGATGAATAGTCATAACATAAAAACCAACAAAACTCAAATCCAACTACTATAAAATCAAGACACCATCAAACCAAAACACCATTAAACTATCCAAATATAGAGATGATCCACCATAAAACCATAAATCCACAAGTGATACAATAACCATAAAAAGAAACTAAAACATATGATCACCATATAATAATGAAAAATACCCCAAAAACATCATAATAAATCAATAGTATCTAAGGAGAAACAAAATAATTCACCATCACCTAATGTGGGGGAATATAAAGATCCTTATAGTTCTAGATTCACTCATATATTTTCAATAAAAAACCTAGGAAACTAAACAAACCTATAATGAAATAGAACTTGGTAGAATTAGTCATACCGTGCCTCTATAATAGATAGCATCATCCATCCATAGTACTAGATCACTATTGATGCAAGGAATACACTACAATCATACTAAGGGAAAGGCTTACCAAATCCAAAACAAAATAGAACCATCAAGGTCAGATCTGGGACAACCAGATACAAGAACCACTACTTTTGGATTGAACATTGAATCTTGTTAAGATCCAGTAAAAATGAATATGAGAGAAATAAAAAACAATGAGTGAGTCTATAAATTTAGATAGTACGAGAAAATAGAGGAAACCAAGAACATATACATTTATGCAAGTGGAATATAATTGTGAGAACATGGTAAAAGAATAAGAGAGAAAAATGAATAATATTTTAAGGATAAAGTTTTAGGGAATCTAGAGTAGGAAAAAAAATATGGAGAGATGTTAGAGTAGGAAACCAAAAATCGCCCTAAAAAGATGGATGCAATAATGTGTCACCATCATCATCATTACATAAGTAGAAAAACACCACAAAATAAAAAAAATTCTAACTCTCACGACTATAAACCCACACTATAAGACAAACCTCATGCTATAACACAACACATCATGATGAAATCAATAAATACCCATTATATAGAGATAATATTTATATCATATCCTGAAAACTACACTATAAGATAAAAATAGCACTAAAATCCAATTTTCATGGGGTGATACTTTGAGAAAAAAAACCAAACTCCTTCCCTAACCCTCAAGATTACCACTAAACACATATTTTCTCACCACTAAACAAACTGAAAAAGAGTTTGAGAAATTATCAGACCTTATATTAGATACCTCTAAAATGATTCTCATCCTAATAAATAAAAATCAAACCCAGAAAGGAAATTTAGGTAAAGACCACAAAAAAACACTATGAGATACATCTCAAACATGGATTTCACTATAATAAGAGCACAAACAAATCAATATAAAGTAATGTTACAAAATCACACACATCATCAATATCTAATAAATAAAACAAAGTCCATATATATAATACAAAAATAATTATTAATCGTACAAGTTAGGATATTGATCTTGCATTTTCTACTTATATTCCCAAGCACACTCTTCTAAGACACTTTTCCACCACATAACATGAACAAAAGTAAGGCCATGCCCTTGAAACACCTTCAATATGTAGTCCTAAATTCCAATAGTTCATCCCTTCAATGTTTCATCATCAAAAAAAATTAAACATACCCCAATCAATTTCATGGGAGTCATAATGAAGTTACTTATGAATCTTTGACACATAAATTTTCATTATCATGATCCATCCATGTATAAGGTGACAATTGATATAAATCTTTATCGACACATTCCAACACATATAAAGGTCTAAAAAATGAGAGATAAATATTACATACATGACTAAACCCTCCCTTACCATTATAATAATATACCTTTAAAAATATATGATCCCTAATGTCAAAATCTTGAGGCCACATCCTATGATTATTATAGGACTTCTCATGATCCTGAGCTATTTTAATCAACTCTAAAATCACCTACAGCTACTTTATGATGCTCTACACCAATTATGGACTATGAATTATTAACTCCCCAACATTGGTCGAACATAAAACATATTTACATGGTCTTCCATACCAAACTTCAAATGGATTCATACTGCTGGGTGAGTGACAACTATTATTATAGTAAAACTAAACTATGTATTGGTTCTTTACTAACATACCTGCAAAATCTAGAACATATTCATTCTACATTCCATACAATTTATTGATAGTCTAGTCCATCTAGTTGTCATTCTATGGATGAAAATATCTGTGAGTAATAGTCACGAGACACAAGTATACTATATACCCTTCCATACATAAGAGGAAACATTAGGACCACAACTATTGAGGATAATCCTCAAAACCCCACAATGCCTCATAATATTCTCTAATACTACCTCGATAAAACATCCACTAAACTTGACTCATAAATAACCAAGAAGTTATCCAAGTATGTAAAATAGTCTATGATCACCTCAATAGAATCATATCAACTTGGTGCTCATGGTAAACCGGGCATGACATCCATTTAAATTTCATACCACTTCCACTAATGGATATACAGTGGTTGAATAATCCCACCTATAACGTGATGTTCAATATTTAAATTTTGGAATACTAACAATAGTATTTGAACATCGAGACTGGCCTTTTATTCGCTAAATAAAAAAATGAGACCTTAAGTCAGGATAAATTTGATCCACATTAGGATTCACTACTAAGGGAGAGATATGAAAATCATAGATAACCACCTCACACCCCACCATGGGAATGGATATCCTCCCCTTGAACAACACCTAATGATGAAAATTCTTAGACAATCCCTCAGGGGTAACCCGAAAAACAATATGATCCTAACAAAATGCCACCTTAGAATCACCAAATGAGATTCCTCACGTGCTTTACCAATGATGACTAAATTTTTATTTGGGGGATACATCCTCAACCATTGACATATTCTATATCGAGATATAATATTATAATATCCTATATCAATATCTATGAATGGACAAACTAAAAAATAGTATCACCACATGAATTCTAACCTTGAAGGTCAGTAAAAACATTCCCCTTACCTAGTGTATTGTAGATATTAAAGTAATAAATATATAATATTTCTATCCAAAATAACTATCAATAATTGAGATCACATTGATATGATATATATCTCAAACTCATGTGATCCATGAAGACAAAAAAACATTCACAACATAGATTGTGTATCTAAAACCTCATTTTCAACACAACTGTGATAATATCAAGATCATGGATAGCATAATTATGTTCATGGGGTCAAAAATATAGAGATCCATAAGTGATGACTGCTTCATACTGCATAAAAAAACCTAATATAAGGCATGAAGCATCACAGAAAACATAAAACATGAATTCATCCTTTGGTAATTAAATAACTAAATCGCTAACAAACTTATCCTTATTGCACTCAAAATAATCCTGACACTAGTTGGTCTATACAAAGTCATGATTATTTCTGGATAATTCTACCAGTGGAGTCATAATTTGAGAAAAATCAGGTACAAACCAATTATAATAGAATAAAATACCAAGGATACTCTAAACCACCATATTATTATTATTTCTATCCACAAAACAAAAATCTAAAACACTTAAGGAAACACAACTTCTCCTTGTTAATACTTTAAATTCCTAAATAAATTAACCTAATTGACCCAAAATGTACACTAAGATAGCTTCCCAAGAAACCGACGATGATAAAAAAATTTAAAATAACTCAAAGGTGATTTGAATATTCTTCTTTAGACTTGGAATACATGAGTATGTTGTCATTGAACACAACCATAAACTTACCCAGTAACCCACTAAACACATAGTTCATCCATAACATGAACATGGACGATTCATTCCTTACACTAAAAGGACCTACCGTGAACTCATAGTGCCTATAATGTCTCTTAATTGCATTCATTGGAATATCCTCATCTTTTAACCTCATATGATGTTACCCTAACCAAAAATCAATATTTAATAACTATCTACCTCCCTTTAGTTTATCAAATAGTTTTACAATACATGGAAGGGGATAATGAATTTTCATTATAACCCAATTAAAGAAATGATATTCAATAGAAAATCACTTACTTATACCCTCATTCTTTAGTAATAAGACTGGAGAATGTAGATGAGAAACAATAGATCAAATAAAACCCTTTTGTATAAGATCATAAATTTGAATCCATAGCCTCTTCGACTCATAATGTTCAATAATATAAGGAATCAAAGAAATTAGAGGGGCACATGGATATAATTCTATCCCAAAATCAATTCCATGTCAATTGTGTGACATTAAAACCTATTTAGGAAAAACATTATGGAACTATTATATAACCATTGGAATAACTAATGCATAAAACTCTAATGAACTTGAAATTAGCTTGTCCATCATAAAAGATAAGGCATCCACATGTCTCTGAACCATCCAATTGTATCTCCCACAAATTAATATGGCATACTCACCATCAACATCATAAATATAACTCTCATTATTAATAAATCGTTGATATACTATAATTAATACAAAACATTAAATCCAAGGATGAAATCATCTGTTTATATTTATAAATATAGAAAATATCTCAAATACTAATGCTACCCTAACATTAATGTCACAATATCTTTATACACCATACAAGCTAAGTGAACCTCCCACTAGTGTAGAAAACACTAAGGGAACAAGAAATATCTATACCTAAAGTCCTTGATTGTTGACTAATGAATGTGCAATGAATGAGTGAATATGTCTAGAATCAAAAAAACCATACACCTATGTTGAAAATAGATATATGTTACTTCACATGATGTCCGACTCACTTGGAACTATAAACTCTATACTATGCATCAAACCACATCTATCACCATAACTCTGTCAGCCTTGATGATGACCACCTCCATGGAACACTCTACTATGTTCCCTTGAGGATGAGGGAAATCATAGGGATATACTCTTCCTTCCCCATATCCTCTATACTAACCAATCTCAGATCACCCTATTAATTCCACTTCCTTGAAGGACACTAATGTAATGGATAAACCTTTAGTGGGCCACATGATCAATGTAGATTGTGGAGGAATATTGGACATAGAGGATTTTGATGGTGATGACTACCAAAAAACGAAAATATTCCCAATCTTTCATTATAGGTATAAGAACTTACATCTCTAGTGAAATGAGGTGAGGGTAACTAAATATGACTCCCTATTGTTTAAAAAATTTACTAGATATGAAACTGATAACTTATTCTCACATATATGTTTCTCAATAATATCAAAAAAAATCCATCTTATGGTGATTCACTATAAGATTACATTATATAGATAACCTCTAGCTTTTCCAACATCTAAATAAATATAAATAATGTTAATTGGGTGGCCGAGCACTGGATCTATGGATAAAATGACTCCTTGATATTCCTTTCTTAAGACTCTTTATCTGGAAGAAGATCTAAATCATAATAAAAGAGGTTCTTGAATTAAATTAAAAAGTATTTATACTAGAGCTTCCCTGGAGAAGTGAATCATTTCCTACTAACATGTTCTCTTCACAATTTTAAGAAAGGAAATAATCTTAGAACAAGTCACAAATATTATCCCATGAAACTTCTAACTCCTTATAACCACCAAGGAATAAAACAAACCATTAATGAGTATCTCCTCACTTTATACTAAACTCAAAAAATATAGTGTGTATTTATAGAATAGATCCAACTTAAATAAATCCCCAAATCCTCTAACTATTCCTTGGTCTCTTTATCAGACACAAATACCTCATACTTAAAGAACTCAAACTAAAACTCACATAACATCTTCTTCTAGGAATCATCATCATCAACCTCAAATCTCTAGTGATCTACTATATATCCTACAATAAATCACTAGCATGATCATGAAAGGGAAATATAAAATGAGCCATACCAATAGAATAGTAAAATATTAGGGACTCCCTAAACCTATAATATTTAATCCTTAATATCATTTAATACAGAATCATTTTAATTTTGAATCACACACCAAATTCAATCATAGCTGAAAAATTATGACATATAGTCCTCATATAGGACTCTACCCTACAAGTAGTGTCACTTAACCTGTTAAGTTTAGTAAATGTTTGGTTATTTCATAAAATTTGAGGGGGACCTGAGCACCTATTCCCTATCTTGTGTCATTTTCTTATACCACATAGCAAGTTTCACTAATACTATTTCCCTACCAACTCTTGTAATACTCATTATTGATAATCCCTAAATTCCACCATATATCTCAACCAAAATATCTGAAACCACTCTATCATGACCCTTCCCCATTGGTACCCCTCCTATTCCAGTATAGAATATAGAGGAGACTCCCAAATATGACCTCCACTAGGTCACACAATGTTCTCTAGAACCGACAATATATAACACACATATATGGGAGGTATCACCCTCAAAATTTATAGGAAACATAAAAAATACACTAAATAAATCCATAATAAAAAATACCAATGTAGGTAATCTCATAAAAAGAAATTTTTAAAATATAATTACCAGGATAAACTCCTAGGAAAAATACTCACCCACACCAGAAAACCTTAAACAATCTCCAAAGTCTAGTAAGGTCTAACTCGATCATAAAATCCCTCCTACAGACTTGATATATATATATATAGGGTTGTGAATGTAGTTATAATTAGTGAGATCCTTCCCTGAACCTATCATGGAAATTTTGTTGAATCATACTAGAGATCTAGTGAATAAATAGTGAAAATTATGTAAATTAGGTTATCTATGTTCCCTACCATACCGAGACCCACTAACTAAATAGTACACAAAAATCTGTAATGGAATACTGAAATCATATATTTGGAAAGGTACCTATATTCGACTTTCCCATTGGAATAGCCTCCCTAAACCTCTATCTCATACAATCTGACACTCCCATCCCCTCCATATGTCATATAGTATATCCATGTAATCACATCATTTCCACATCTATATAATCAAATCCATAACTACACATCACAACTACATCAACAACACATCCCCCTATTCACTTGGTAATAATTGAGGCATGTTATAGAATGTGTAAATACCCACTCAACATTAAGACACACAACTTGTTTATATATACAAATGTGCTAACCATATGCTATTATTGTTTGGATACATGAAAACACTATACTATAAACTTCCAAAACATCCCCATATATATATTAATATATTTTATAACCATGAGGCATTACAACTCATATTATTACACATACTATAACCATGATACATCATATCCTAGGTCTGAAAACACACCATACCATTCCTTGAATAGTGAAAGGGGTAGGGGTAGTACTCATCCATCTATATTCTTGATAACCTATATGTTGGAAACACACCTAGAACCCAAGGCCAAATATGGGAATCAACAGTGTCACATGATGAGGGTAGAAGATCATTGGAAATAAAAAAACATAACAATTATATAATAAAAAACAACCATTCTATGGGAAACTATAAAATGTAATACTCTAATTATAATACCCTATCACCAATTCTTTATTATCATTAACATTAAAAATCTAAAGATAATGCAATTTTTTTCAACATATTAATATTCAGTTACCACAACCCATCACATTACTTTCTTTAATGATTATATATTTCACTTAATCATTCACTATGTCATTATTAAAACATCAAAACCTATCTTAATTAATTTTTTAGTTATTTTACAATTCTATAACTCAAGGGTGCTAAAACCGGACTACCCTTCTATAAATAATGGTAATACCATAGATCACTGAAGAAAATAACATCATGAAAAAAATAACCACAACCTATATCTCAACCCAACCATTACAACTCCATGCACAACACATTTACATCCCAACCATACCATACAACTATAAAACACAATAAAATGTTACCACAATAATATCAAAATATGGACAACCATTTCATTTTCAAACCATATGGAATTAGGTATTGATTTAAAACACATCAAGGGATCCAATATTCTAAAATATATAGAAATAAAATCCTAATACCATTAGAAAATAATTTCTATAATTAATCAATATTTCTTCAACCAATGAAAAAAAACATAAGGTAAACAAGGACTGAACATAGGAAACCACTAATATTAATTCATTTGAATGTTATATTTTCTAACTATCTTGATGTTATTAACCAATTATGAGTAGGTTAAGTATATATAAAATATATTAATCCCATGACCACTATGATAATTTAATAACAAACAAATATACTTAAAACAAAGATCCAAAATATTAAAAAATTCAACAAATTATATTTACAATTAACATTTATATAATCTATATCATTTTCATATTACCATCATTATATTTCTTATTTTTTTGAAATGGTATTAAAATAAAAAAATAATAGAAATAAAAAACCACAAATGTTTTAAATAATGTAATCCAATAACATAGACATGATCATAATCACATGTGAAACAAAAAATTTCATTTAATTTCACAAAATTTCAGTTCATTAACTTAATTAGGTTGATTCCTAGTATTCAACCATTGTAAAATAATTTATGTTAATTTGAAACTTACACAAATAAAATAATAGAATTACTAAATCCACTATATTGATATGAAGCTTCAATGGTCACCTAACTAGATGGGACAAAGGATGATGAATACCAACATGAACCCTCATAATGAACCCATGAACTGTAAGGATACCATCATTTATGAAACCACCATCAATCATCAAGTAAGAATCCAAAAAATCAAAAGAATAATAATACTATGGATTGGAATGAAAGAAAAATTGAATAACGTAGAGAACAAATAAAGAAAAAGGTATACCATATTTCAAAGGTAGTCATTACACAAAGCATAAGCCTGAGGTTCAGTCATTAAATAATAGGTTTATCTAAAACACTCCCACAACTACCTAGGGTTTGAGAGAAGAAGGGTGAAATTTAATTAATTCATAATGAAATATAAATTTATAGATAAATATATAAAACATGACGCCATGGTATGAGAAGGATTCATTATGATGCAGTGATCTAAGATTCAGATATCATGAAACAATCCCCCATGCAACCCCCTTTTCCTTTTGGACAATGAAAATTTCTTTGATGAGAATATGGATCTAAATGGTGTTTCCATGTGTATAATTCCATAATGATAAACCCCCAAAACCATGATGAAACTCCCATCCTTCTCACTCAACTCAATAAACCCTATAACATGCTAAAAACACACCCTATCCACCATTTTGCAACAACTACTAAATAGACATAACCAAGTAATATTAAAACTTGCACATCATGACAAAAAAACAATAATCATGTTAGAAATTATCCTCACATTAGATTAATATAAATACCATATAAGATTCAAAAAAATATAATCAGTTCTTAAAACCATGAAAAGACTCTACAAGTAGCAATGTAGCCCATATATGATTATTTTATAGGAATTAATGTAATACTAACTCATGTTAATCCCCATATGTAAGAATGAACCAGGTTCTCTAAAAACCCTTCATATTATAGCATATCACATCATAAAAAAAACCAAAAATCACATCTAAACAGAGAAAATTCTAAATCTTATAGCCTTAATCCCATTCCACAAGAGAAACCTCACGCCAGAACATAACACGTCATGAATAAACAAAAAAATATCTACTAAATAAATAAATTCCTAACTCTCATGGACTTAAATCCATCCAACATGACATACCTCATTTAGTAAGAAAAACTGAATGGGGGTGATATATGAGTGATTAGACATCGAATGAGGAGAAATTTCATTGTTAATATATTTAGTATTCATGTGATTCATTATTCATATACACTATTTTTGTGAATTTTACACTTTGAACACCATTTCACATTATGATTACATGTCCTTAAAATGAACTATTACATGGTACATTTTTGAACACCAAATAAAATTCACACAATTTTTTTTATTTTAAAATTTAGTTTTCAGGTTTCTTGTTACATTGGGAACAATTCATACTTTTGGAGTACTTGAAGGTTCACATTTTAAGACCACCAAATTGGGCCTCGAACTAACAAAATTCTTAGTGAAGTGAACTGGATATCAACCCAATTAAACTACTTTATTGGACAATATCCAAGATGAATAATTATTAAAATTGAACTGAATATATAGGAAATCAAGGGTAAAATTTCATCCAATAGTGAAAAGAGATAATTCGGATGTTTTAATGGAGTTATATGCGGCCAAAGTTGAATATGATATTTTGGGCAAGATTCTGCTGCCTAGAAACACATACCAAATTATCAATCATATCTCCAAGAAAAAAATTCCATTTGGGATGAAATTTTCTAGGCTATTAGGAGACATTAAGGGCTTTATTATATTATTTTATATCCCACTCCAATTCAGCAATATAGATGGTCATTTTGACAGCTATGTTCGGTGGATGCAAGCTAGATGCCACTTCGGGTCAAGGGTGAAGAAGTCCACTCTCTTTTACTTTCCACCACCATAAGAATATTGTACTCAATTAGGATGATTTTTACTATTGAGAGTTATAAACAGGGATTCAAAAATGCATATTTAAGTCAGTGGTGGTGAATTAGTAGAGAGTCCTTGATTTATTTTCAAGTGTAACGTTATGCTTCCATTTTGTATTGTCATGTTTCTTCTTCCACATGTAAGTTGTTTTAATTCACCATAGTTTCTTTATAGAAATTATTATTCTTATCATTTTATAATATTTTTTTCATATCACGTTGATACTGTTGTCTCATGGTGTGAAAATTTTCACACAAAAACCTGTGAAATTCTTCACATAATGGTGGAGTTATTCTTATTTCTCTTATTTTTATTCTTTCTTCAATTCCGCCCTCCTGAGTCTTCTTCTCACTTCCATTGAAACCAAAGAATCAATGGACAGATAACCCAATTGTGGGTTGATCCAAGGGCATATAAAGGGGATGTATTGGATGTTATTTCTCAATATATAAATTTATAATCACTTATTTTAATTAAGAATTTTGTTTGGATATCTTTAAACTACTTCATCCTTATTGAATTTAAGGCCACACACTTCAAGTTTTATTACAAACCTTTACCTTGGAGTTCTCAAAACTTTGATCCTCAAAGTTTATAGGTGATTATGTTTAGGATATGTCGGTATTAAAACAGTAATTTACGATTTTTTTTGATCTCCTTAAATGAATCCATCTCAAATATAAGAAATTTAAATAGTTGAAAAGGAAATTTCGCCTAATCCATCCCTTGTAATAACCTCGGATCAACCATTCTCACAACCTGAATTCAATTTGTTCTCTTAGAGTTCATTTAAACCATCTTAAAACAAAACCAAGTTGTCCACTTCATATCTAAAAAACCATCTCTTTAGATTGTGTGTCTATAGGTTCTTCTTAGGTCTCTCAGGATTTGATAACCTAAGTTACACTGTAAGCAACAACTTAACATTCAAAACATGGGTAAATTTGGGTGACAAAAATGAGGAAAACAATCCAAACTCCTTCCTTGACCCTCATGTCTACCACCAAACTTCCCAATATACCTTCAACACCTAAGGAAATAAAAATTGAAGGTTTAGGATAATCTAAGAACTTATAGTAATGAAGTAAGTAATAAAATATATATTGAATAATGTGGGATGAGTTAAGATAATTGTGGTGTATAAGGTGAAATTTAAATTATAAGTGGATGTCAATGGATGGGTAGTGAAATTGGAGGAAAAGAATATGTTGAATGGGTATGAAAGGGAAAGAGTGGTTATTTATGGTGTTATAACTCAAATAGAGAATAGAGATAGATATCAAATAAATCTAAAACATTAATCTCCTACTCTTATTTATTATAATACAAATTTTATTGTTTACACACACTCTATATCCACTTCTAGATAGTTAGGATCAGTCTCCATTTTGATTTATCATTGTCTTTTATAATGAAAAACCCATATATTGATAATTTCCATGTAATGAAACCTAAAATACACCCCTACCATGTTGTTTAGTGGATGTTAGAACTCTAATAACCCTATGTTTCATACTAAATATTTCATACAGTTTCCCCCATGATAGGGGTTATATCATGGAATGTGGTAAATATGCATTAGGGAAACCAAAAACTAATATATATATATTAATTTTCTATATAATCACATAAATTAAGGATATGAACTTAATTTTGGTGAATGTAATGATATACAAAAGTGTAATTAGACAAACAATGAGTGATAAATATAGATTTTAGTGCATCAGGTTGAGTAAGACTAAGTTTTATTAATCAATTCTTATCCTAGAGAGAAGAATATACTAAATTTAATGAAGAAAAAATGACTAGGGTTTTTTTTTAAAATTTATACGGGGTTTTTCTATTAGATCTATCTTACGGTACTCAAGTGAGGGGGGATGAAATTAAAAAAATAGAAAGCATAATCTAGGAGAGATAGAACACCCATGAACTGAATCATAATTTCATGTTATCATCATGAATTACCTTAAATGTTTCACATACGAATATAGTAATGGACTTAAATATAACCTAAAAAAGCATTTTAATTGTATAAAAACGATTCCTTAAAGCCACTTTGAGTGATAATAAACCTATAGATCATAATCAACCCTTTTTTCATGAAACTTAGTTCATTAAAACGACTAATGAACAATGGAATTTTAAGATAGCTAATAATGAAAAAACTCTTGACACTCCTCTATATAAAATATTTTCTTTAGATAAGTCACTCATTAAAATTTTTGAGAGGTAAATAATGAATATAATGATGATGCCAGAGGGTAGATAGAGTTTTTGGATGATGGGATGCTTAATAATTAAATGTGTAAGCAATTTAGGTGAAGGGTGAGTATTGTTAGAATCTCAAATTACCACAGTTTCATGACACACCCTTATATCAACTAGAGTTAATGGAATATTCATATTATATAATCAATTTAATTGATCCTTGATAGATAATGAATGGGATAAAATAAATGAGGTCAAATGTGAATGTAAATGGGGACATGGTCACATGAGTTGTTTATGTAGATCAAAGAATATATGAGTATGACACAAAATATAAGGGGAGTGAAATAATTATTTTGAGTGGAATAAAATATAGGGCTGATATGAGATCAGGGTTATCTAGGTGATAGAAAAGAGGAAAATTAATTTAATTAGGTTTATTTTTATCTTCCATATCATTTTATAACTATAAAATATGAAATAATATGGGATCATATACTTATCTATCCATCATGTAAGGATTTTATTCATAACACCTTTCAAGAAATTAACACTTGTATTAATTTAAAGTGTTTGAGACAAATTTTTAGAATATCATTATAGATAATAGTATCTTATTTAGTTGAATAGAAAAAATCTATTCAATATTACTTAAGGTAGGTAAAACTAGTTATCTTCCATGAATGTGATTAAATATTGAACTTCATATGTCAATAAAGTGGTTTGGGATAGATTCCATTTAGAGGGTTTATAAGATTTTAGAATGATAATCATGGTTATGTTAGAGTAATTCTTAACCTTGCTAAATTTTTTATAATATAAAAAATTATTTTATAAATTCTATATCTATTGGTTCCAAATTAAATATGTGATCACTGAGTAGGGGGGTGAATTAGGGTGTTTCTTAATAAAACGTTTTCACTTGATCATTTTCTCACCGTTATTGAATATGGTTCCCTAATTTGAATAAATTCATTCAATTATGCACTTTTGAGGGTGATATCAGAAAAACTTACCCAAATACATAAATCTAATGCTCAAATAACATGTCTATTTTAGCTGGTTCAATATATAGAAATACACACAAGGAGAACACACCATGAGTGTTTATATGTTCCAAAATTCACTATACTCACTTTTGGGGGTTTATAATTTTGGTCATAGTCATTTCCTAACAAGGATCACTACGTTTAAAATATTAGGGTTTGGTCAGTCCTCACCCAATGGAACTCATTCTTCTACTCCATACACTACTTAATAGATGTATTGGTTAGTTTACAAGCTTCAGTTTATCATTAATAGTTTATATACATGAAGGTATTATCCAGATTAGTATATGGAACTGATATTCCTTGTATCCTCATCACTACATGGTTTCTTCTTTAAGCTTTGATTTAACTACACTCTTCCTCTTCAAAACTAGATAAGATCAAATCCAATTAGGAGTGTCCTATTAGTCTAAGGAATAACTCTTTTCCCTCATAATAATAAAAATAGTGACTAAACTCTTCAAGATGAAGATTATCCCATACTGGAATAACCATATTTCAATCATTATTTTTCTCTTTATTCTCCCCCCCTCATACTCCTCCTCTCCCTCTTATATTCACTATAATGTACTAGATATAGTAATCGAAATCATATATTATTTTAATGTAGTAATATGAAAATATATTCTATTTTTAAAAAAAATATATAAAATATTGTTCTTTATTTTATCTTTTATTCTATTAACCAAATTTTGAAATATTTTTCCAGATCACCCTTTTTCAGAACTATTGTAAGAAGTTTTTTATAATATATAAAAAAATCTATAACTCTAATACATGGATTTAGATTACTAAATTTTCCTCGGGTCTCTATGATCCTGAAATGTGGCATAATTTCTGAATTAAAATCTGATCCAATCTCTTTAATACTTGATAAAAAAAATTATTATTTTAAATTCCAAACAAATCTGTGTTTTACTACTGATATATTCTTCTTTATAGAATAAGAATCTTGATTATGGTGTGATTCCCCATCTAGTATAACAATTGCAGTGTGGATCCTTTTATTCTAGTGTGACATTTGGTCAAAACTTCTATCTTTTTACTGTAGTTTAATATCACAATGAATATATAAGTATAATTATAGTAAAATTAGTCCAGATCTTTATTTGAAATTCTCCTACAAAACTCTCATATTTATTAAAACAAATCCATCCACTAAATTAACCAGATATCCCGAGTCAAGCATCTATTAAAATTTAAATGTTTTTCTCTATAAAAAACTCAATTTAAATATTACACTAAAAATATACATTTAAATATAAACATATATCTTTATTTTATTTTTTATAAAAATATTCATATAGTTCCTCATTTAAATATTCCTTAAATATTTTCATTAATTCCCATCATTATTTGATTTATGAATATTATTGTGAAATGCCTTCAGATTCTACTATGTGAGTTGTTAAAAATTTTGAGTTAATATTACAGGTATTACATATACTTTTATTTAATCTACTGTGATATGATTTTATTCTTACATAACTTCATATGTCACAGCATAATTTCATGAAACTTTAGTTTTAATTTAATGCATCACTTCAGAAACTCATTGAATTATTATTACATAACTCTTTATTTTTGGATTTAATCACATTTAACATAAATTTAATCCCACAAAGCTTTAAAAACATGGATTTAATCCAATGAATCCATCTTTATATTATGTTAATATCAATCAAACCATAAATCTAGATATAATCTTACCTCAATTCATAAATACATAGATTGATCTTATATAGTGAATTTCTATTCATATTTATCCCTTGAAAAACCTATTTAATATTATATACATAGAAAAAAACTCAGTTATTCATAAATATCCATTATAAAATATGATTAATCATATTAGAACTATTTTTTTATAGTTTTCTTTAATTCCTCTATAAATGACTACATACAATATCAAAACTCTTTTAAACATGACCAGATAGACTTGAAGCCTTCAAAAATCTCCATAAATAGTCAATAAGTATTATATGTAGTAAAATTTTTTTTATCCAACTCCAAATGATTAATTTTATGCATGTATTCCTTCCACTACCATGTTCATCCATATTTATCCCTTTTTTCATGCCTCTTTAGGCCTCATCAATATTTATTTAGTCATTCTCCAACGAAGAAAAAGTTCTTATTTCTTACATTAACCTATTTATTTTCCTCTTAATTCATCATCATAAATTGTTAAAAAAATATAATAACCATTGTGTTATCTAAAACATTTTCTTTCATCATATTCTTTTTTGAAAATACTCTATGAATCAAAATACCCTAATCAATTTTATTTATCCCTATATCACATGGATTCATAGACAACTCTTCACCCCCATTTTCAACAATATAAAAAGTTTTTCTTAATTAAATTTTCATATTTTCCTTTTAATTTACTCCCCATTTAATCACTAAAAAATATATAGGGTTATCTTCAACTTAGATTCTTTCCCTCAAAACTTACACCGAACTTATAGATAATAATATCTCCCTTTGACTCACACATAATGAATATAGTAAATTAATTAATTTTATTAATTTTATATTTATATCCTCATTTGGTTAAGAATTCATGAATCTTAAGATGATTTATCTAATGGTATAGTTTTATAACTCTCCTTTTTTTCTACACAACTTCTTGATAACCATTAACTATTATAGAAACATAATTCTTATTTCAATGTCCTAGGCTCTTTAAAACACTTATCATAATTTTATAGACTTTATATCCAATTTTTTCATAATCTTATACCCAAATTTATCACCTTATCAATCAATGTTTTAGATTCCTTGATGATGATAATCATTTCCAAGTTGGTTTGAATTTTTATGAAATTTTAAGAGAGTGAAAAAATACATAGAAAATATATATTAATATATCCACTAATATTACATGATTCAAGGATCTGTGTATAAAATAAGAGAATATATAAATATCTATAATTATATCCAAGTCACACATTTACTTTTATAAATACATTCAACTTATAATTTTCAATCTTTTAATAATACACCATTTTATCTCAATCATGAAACACACTATACAATATTATTTATAAATAATTAATATAAAAAAGGTATTAATAATACTAATTAGAAATGATTCTTAGTTAATATATAAATCATAAAGGTAGATAGATATAATTTCTTTGTAACTACCCTCTTTCAGATCTATAATTTTAGTATACCCATTAAAAAGATACTCTATAAGAATTCATAAACAAATTTTCAAGAACATCCATCAACTAGGGTTCTAATTTCTTAAATAGTATATTAATATCCAATAATAATTTATGATTTAAAAATATAAATAATCATATAAATCATTAAAAACATATTATGATCACCAAAAATCTATGTTGCAACTACTATAATTCTTCCATTAAGAGATATCCTTATTCTTGTTTAAGGACTAATACCCCTTGGAATATGAATTGATACAATTTATTGCTACTTTAATTTAGGTTTACACTTCATCAAAAATGATATAGGGATTTTATCTCAATTTAATTTCATATGAGGATATAAATCACTTGTACATATCCATCTCAAAATGAAATTATTGATTTAGATTTAATATTCAAAGTGTTTTCTTAACACTATTTATTGATTCATATTAGTCCTTGATACCATTGGCTATTATTCAATGAATTTAATTTTATCTTGTTAAACCCATATATCTTACCTCATTTTTAATCTTGTACCACTTCATCAATAGTTATAAACAATAAATAACATGGGGTGAGGGGTACTAATTAAACACCTAGAAGTAGAGGAATGTAGTTGGTTATGGTGAACCAACCCTTTGCTTTCATTTTGATTCTAATAATTATTAGTTTTTTCCTTAAAACACAACTTGTATGATCTTAAATTTGAATATTTTCCTGAGAATTATCTATCTTATTTGTCTTAGGATTCAATTACATTGTGGGATCAATCCCACTTGTACTTATTTCTTCCTTTTATTCTTCATCACTACATCATTTATCAAGCTTCTTATACCACATTTTTTCTATTATATAAAACTTCACCTCTTTATTTATGGAATAATTAGTCATAACACTTATGAATGATTTATATATCTACATATTTATAAAAATTATAGTCACCTAAGGCTTATTTATCCTTGATGAATATTTATTCAAGCGCTAATCATCCTTTTATTTAATGAAAAAAACTTCCTTCTTTATCATCTTCTATATTTGATTTATTTCTTTACTATATGTAAACTATGAATAATAATTTTTTGTGATTTATTAATCCTTTATTTCATTATATAATTTCAGTAATTTAAAATGGAAAACTTGTTTTTCATTATAAAATATATTTCTACCATTTTTATTTTCTTCATGCATTATATGAGAATGTGGGGTCTTCTCTTGATTTTTATTTCTTTTATCGTAATTAAATTTCTTTCCTTATGTATATAGTTTGAACAAATGAAACATATAATTATAAAAACACGAATCATGAAGTTATTCCCTAGTTTATATGTCATTATAACAAATCTTTCTCTATTTTTTACCCATCTAAATTCCACTCAAACACTCATAGTGTCCTGCATTCATCCACAATAGTGGATTTATAATTAAACCTTTCTATATGTGTTTATTATATATTATTTATTAATAATCTTATTTTTACTATATTATTATATATTGGTAACATTTAATAACCTAATTTTTAATGCTTCCATGTGATTTATTCTTTTAATTTATTTAGTGGAGTTTAACATCTCTTCATCATTATTTATATATATTTTTTTCTATATCCTTCAATTTAGAATCCATTTATTTTAAACTTAATACCACATATTTTATATATTGTATCCCCAATTGATGTTGTATTTGGGTATGGATAATTCTTTATTTTAGATCATTATCATTTTCTATTTATACTCCCACATCATGTGAATGTTCTTCAAGAAGATTTATTTGGTCCTTCACCATTAAACCCATTTTCATAATGTCTTTATACAAGGAAACTTGTACTTTCCTTAATCATATATTATCTATGAAAAAATATTCTATGAATTTATATTACAATTCATGAACAATCACTAGTTGATCCACCATTTCATGTAATTCTTAAGTATCATCTCATTTATTGTACGAATGTCCTCTATATTGAAAATTAGTAATAATTGTTTCTTTTTCAATAATATCAACACTAATTTTCAACTCCATGGGGGTATCCAAAATTTTATATTTTTAAAAAAAATTGAAAAAAAGTTAGAAACATATCTAACATTATTATCAATCACACTTACTTATGTGGTATTGTTCTTCTTCTTGAGAGTTTTATTCTTCGTCCTCATCCTCATTCCTTTTTATATAAGGTAGTATTCATTAGATATTTTGTATGATATCCCAATATCTATTGATTCCACTGATTTTCCATACATAATATCAAATGTTTTATAAATTTTAAAATTATATGCTCAATGAGTGGTTTTCTCATATACATCCTCTTCAAATGATCATTCCAAGATTAAATTTCTCCTCACGTCACCAATTATTTTAACGTACAAAATAAAAATTAGTATCTCATCATATATATTGAAACAATTCCTTACTAAAACGCTATATGAAAACAATGGCCTTCATTTTCCAGCAATCATACATAATTTCATTAAAAATAGGAGGCCTACCCATGGATTTAATATTTAAAACAAATCTAAAAATATATTTTTTATATTGAGTACTAAGCTGACACTTAATGCTCAAATACCACTAGTTGAGAAAAATTTGAATATGTGCATCTTGAGAGGGTAGAGAGATCAAGGTGTTTCTTTATTAAAAATTATACCTTTATCTTATTTTAAAATTTATTATATATTTTTCCCTCATTTGAAGTAACTTATTCAATATTTCACACTTGATAGAACTCTTATATAAATAAAAAAATATATACAAATATAGAGCTCCAAGAACCTGAGGATTTTACTTGGTTCATCACAAAGGGATACATATAAGGAGTAAACATTGATAATGTTTTAAAGTATAACAATAAAATATAATAATTTTTTGTGGATTATAATTTTGTTCGTTCTCACTACACAACAAGGCCCACTTAATTTAAAAGGTTTGGGGTTGTATTAGTCCCCACCCAAATGGAATTCAATATCCTTCCACTATTTTCACTATATTATGGATGGATTTGTTATTTTATAGTTGTTATGGTCTCCTAAATAACTAATAGGAATTAATGAGTTATCCAAATTAGTATAAAGAAAATTTTTGCCTTCCATCCTCACCACTAAGTAGATGATTCATTAAGATCCACATTGACTATAATCTTAGTTTTCAAAAGATGGATGAAATAAAATCCTTTTAATGGTTTAAATCTAGGTAGTTAAATTCAAATACTATATGAGAGTTTCCTCTTAGTGTGAGTGAAAAATAATTGTCTTCAGAATTATCATGGTATTGAAAAAACTCTTCCAGATGATGGTTATCTCATACTGGAATAACCTTATTGAAATATTTACTCTTTTAAATATATTATTATTATTATTATTCTAATATACTAGATATAACAATAGTAATAATATATTCTTATAATATACTAGATATGATAATTTATTATTATTTTTAAGACTATATATGAAATATTGTTATATTTTTTTTCTTTTCTTATCTCAACAAGATTATTCAATATTATTCCAACCCCCCCTTTCTAAAACCACTATAAGTAGTTTTTTGTAAAGTCCTCAAAATCCTACATAATTTATTTAGGTATTTGGATCTATTACATTCTGATAAAGATTCAATGATCATTATATGTTTCATAGTACATGAATTTCAATCAAAGTCAATCTTCTAAATACATGATCCAAAACATCCCATTTTAAATTTAAACAAAATCTTTAATTAATTAATGAAATATTTTTCTTCATGGAGTAATAATATTGATTCCATTTTGATTACCTTTCAATTATTTATATTGTAACATTTATCCTTTGATTATAGATTTATATCTAATGAAAATATCTATTTTTTGTTGTATTTGAATATCTCCCAGAATATAGAAATATTATTTCCATTAAATCCAGCTAGATTTTGTTTTAATTTTTTTTATAAAACTCTCATATTTATTGAAACTAATCAAAAAATTAAATTAACTTAATAACAATAGTCAATAATATCTGTAATTTTTCATGTTTCAATCTATGAAAATTCCTTTTAAACCTTATATAAAATATCTAAATTTAAATATCCACATGTATCTCTATGTAATTCTTCATGGAAATCTATATATAGCTTCTCTATTTAATTATCTATTTAAATAATCATTGAATATTTCAGATAATTTCCAAAACTACTCCACACAAATATTTCACATCATAACGCCTTCATATTATCCTATATGTGTTTTTGAAAACATTGAATTAATATTACATGGTCTATAGATACATGGATTTAATATGACATTAAACTAATCTATTCTAATGAAACTTCAAATATCAATGAATAATATCATTAAACTTTAGTTTTAATCTTAATAACCAATTTATAAACACCTGGATTTCATCTTACATGACATTTTATGTTTTTATTTAATCTTACATGAATTCTATTTAATCTTACAAATTTTCAAAAATAGAATCTAAACTCATGTAACATTCTTTTCATAGAGTTAATATCACACATACCCAGAGAATCTTGAGTTAATATTATTTAGATTTTGAAACACATTAATTAATCTTACATTTTTTGTTTCTACTCCTATGAAATACCTATTTCATCTTACGCACATATAGAAGAACATATTTACTCATACATGTACACAGAAAAAACATTTTAATCCCACACAAAACCATATTTTTCTATATTATATTAAATATTATCCAATTTACATTTTTCCATATCTAAAATCTTTGAAACATGATTCGATCAACTTCATACCTTTAAATATATTCATAAACAACAATGAAAAATCCAAAAGAGTCAAATTTCATCTATCCAACTCCAAATGATTCCTCTCAATCTTGTATTAATTCCACATCCATATTAAATGAGATTCATATCCTTCCTTATGGATATTTGTTAATCACCATGCTTCATTAGGACGATATATAACTAAGACTAAGTTGTTTTTCATCCTTCAACCTTTATATTTTTCTCCTATATCATCACCATTAATTGTTAAGAAATATAACAACCACTACCTTGGTTTCAAAACTATCTTTCATTGGGTGATTAATATAGTGTATAGTGTATCATTTTGGTTTAAAGGTCAATTGTTTCTATATTTAGGGTTTAATGGTTATAGGTTTTAGTTTCTTTAAATACCTCAAAGATAATAGTCTCTTGTTCTTTCAAAATACCACTAACATGAAGTTGAATGGTAACATAGTTGGAATATTGTATAGGATTAACTATCAAGGGGGAATGATCCTTAAAATAGGTTTTTATATTACTATTATTCTCATATATGTGATGTTATTAGACTTTTGTTACTACATAGAAGAGTGTGATTTTAACCGTAAGTGTTTACATGTTGATCAGATAAATCAATATAAAATATATGGTTTGATTTTTTATATTTTATATGGTTTTATTTCTATTTAAAATGGAAAATTTATGTTTATATAAGATAAAAAACATAATAAAGTAACATTTTAATCATTTATAGAAGATTTGAAATGAGGGTATAAAATATGATGTAAAGATACATTACATGTTATTATGGATTAATACTTATGGAAATGGTAATTTTTTATTTGGAATTATTTTACCTGTTATATTGATTATTTACATTCTTTTTTGGAAGAAAACACACATTAGATATCAAACATTGAATGCCACACCATGTAAGGATACCATTGTGTACTGTAAAAGTCATTTTTCATAGGTGATGTGTTGAAACTAATTTTTTATAGAATAAAAAAAGCATGATTTAATTTAACATTATTTTATTGGATAAGGAAAATATTAAAATATTAATAAAACATGGAGGATATCATTTCATACAACTACAGATAAGAATATTAGTATTTAAGATAAAAATAAATTGCCTTGTTTTAATTCCAAATGGCATGTTTTATATAATTATGAACATAAATCTAAGATAAATAGGAATATTTTAGGGATATGTCATTGATTGGAGAATAAATTGGGGATATTATGAATAAATATATAAAAAACCTATTATTAAAATGTTATGAAATGATATTTTTATAGATTTATTTTTTTAAAATTAAAGGAATTTAGTTGAGAGAGAGATAGAGATAAAAATATTTAGAGGATACATGTGACATAGACCGACCTACTAGGACCCTAACTAGGCTGAAAATAATCCAAGCAAACCACCCTATGTTTTCCTAAAATTTTCTAGGTGTTGAAAACTTACACCAATATGGCATATCACACACATGAATGCCTTAACCTAATAATCTTCCACACACCCATATGTCTAAAAAAAATTATAATAGTTCAACATAAGATATTATAATGAACTATAATATAAAATTCATATGACACATGATAAACATCCATAATAATAAAACAATTCTATACCAGGATGTAGGAGGAAAATATAAGGGTTCAACATATTAAAATAAAGATATACCTAGAATAATTAGAAAAGGTAAAAATCTACATAACAAAAACTTTTGACATAGCTACCAACAATAAAATTTACTACCAAAGTCCACTATGCTTCAACTCCACCAGCTCAAGATCCATATAGATTATCTCCACAATGATCACATACTATGAGAAACCTATAATACTATGAATATCATAGGACTTGATTTAGAAAAACTACCTAACTTCTATAAATTTCATACCACCTCTTTGGAATTATATTAGGGGACCCATTCCTTTTTGAGTCATGCATGTTACTCTATGGGGGTACATAACCCTATAGAGTATACACACCTCATTAAGTTGAATATTCATCATCTTATTTAATAACCTACTAAATGTGTGGAGGAATCATTTCCCTCATAAAGGGATCCCACCTAATCCACTAAGTATATAAAGGTCCCATTAATTTGTATTATTGTGTCCATTGGGGGTTAATAACCACATGTCAGTTATGAATTCATTATATGTAACCAATATTCATATTTTGGTAGATTAATAATTCAAAATTACAAAAAAAACCATAGAAATTTGATCCAGTAGTGAGGAGAAAAACACCAACATGTTCAGTGTGAAAAATGATCAACATGGACTAGTCACTTGTAATATTTTGACACCCAAGGAATAATATTTTCAAAAACTATGAAACATAGACCACACTACAAATGATACAATAAACATAGTGTGTGGGCCTCAATAAGATGCATGGAATGTTCTAAAATTACATAGTTATATTGGTCCAACTCCTATGGAAATCCCTTAAGGTGATATAATATATGGGACGAATGGGCTTTTTAGGAATATAATTTTAGGATCCCAAGTCATGTCACCTTTAGACATGACATTTTTACTATTCCATATGGTGTGTGTAGAAAAAGCGATAGTCAAGCATGTACTCCAATAAATTTTGAGATACATAGACTAACATGAAAGATGTGTGAACTAAAATTTAACATTGTGTGATATTTAATTCCACCCACAAACCATAGTCACTATCGACGTCAATCACAATGTGTAACCCAATGATTACATGATATTTGATCACATATTTAACCTTAATAAACCATAGAGTCACAAAATTTTGGTTACCACTACCATTATTTTCACTTCCACTCATGCCAGAAGCATCTTATCATAACATCCTCTACTCCAATGGATGTATATGATAACAAAATTATAGATATTTCACTTAATAAAAACCATCTTTAATGATATTCCATTCCGAGAAAAACCCATTCCCAATCCATCACCAAGGACCATTATTTATGATTCAGCCATATTTATACCACACCGATGATTATTGTACTCCACATAAATTCTTGATCCAAATATTTCCTTAACTGTCATTGACCATATCATTATAGAGAGATTCCATCATTGAAACTATATCTAAAGAAATATCTTTAAGAGAATTTAGACCAAGGGTTCATGCACCCTAGTGTATCACCTTTGGGTGTGCTGGTTCTCATTGTCAAGAAGAAGGATGGATCAATACAGTTGTGTATCGATTATTGAGACATCAATAAGATCACCATAAAGAACAAGTATCCTTTAAAAAGTATTCAGGACTTATTCGATCAACTTTGAGTAACTTAGTATTCAGGACTTGTTCGATCATCTTCTTTCTGCATATCATCAACTAGAGGTGAATAAAGAAGATATTTTTAATTTATCCTTCTGTACAAGGTATGGAAACTATGAATTCACTGTTATGACCTTAAAACATACTAATTCCCAAGTAATATTCATGGATTTAATGAATAGAGTCTTTAGATACAATTTTGAAAAATTTGAGGTAGTATTTATTGATGATATTCTCTTCTACACCAAGATAAATGAGGAACATGAAGAACATATAAGGATTGAGTTGGAGATATTAAGGAGGGATAAAATGTATGGTAAGTTCATAAAGTATTACTTTTTGATGCAACAATTCACTTTCTTGGGGCACATGATCATAAGCGATGGAATTTATGTGGACCCTTAAAAAACATAGGATATTGAAGAAATAACCTAGACCCACTAGTGTCATAAAAATCTGTAGTTTTCATGAATTATCTAGGTACTAATGATGTTTTGTTTGAGGAATTTATCATTATTTTCTAGCCTGATAACTAAGTTAACAAGAAAAGTGGAAAAGTATGTTTGGATGGAAGAATGTGAGGAAATATTTAAGGATCATAAGAAGAGTCTAATGACAACACCTGCACTCACACTTCTAACATGTAGATAAGGTTTTGTGATATAGAGTGATGATCTAAAGAATGGATTAAGTTGCTTACTCATGCATAATTATTAAGTGATGTCCTATGCCTCATAATAGTTGATGATCTACAAGAAGAACTACCCAACACATGACCTGGAGTTATCAACTATGCTCTTCACCCTGAATATTTGAATGAACCACCTCTATGGTGAAAAGTGTGATATATATACTTATCACAAGAATCTAAAGTATATATTCACATATAAGGAGATCAACATTCATCAACAAAGATGGTTAAAGATGATCAAGGACTATAATTTATCTATTCAACAGCATACTGGAAAGGAAAATAAGGTAGAAGATGTTCTTAGGAGAAAAATAAACTACTACGATATCTATGATGTAGATTGAGAAAGATCCTATATTATTGGATATGTAAAGGTTGTATTTGGAAATCATAATGGCATGGAATACATCCTAACTTTCCCAAATGACTGCACAAGTGTATATCCAAGGTAAGATCAAGGAGGCATAAAGGGAATAATTAAATCTTCAAAATAAGGTGAAAGTAGTGAAGGAAGGAAATATTTATGTGTTTCACATCAAAAATGATTGTTTCATTCAATTTAGAACTGATATTTGTGTTCCTATATCACCATAGATTAAGAAAGATCTAGTACAATGCACATATATCATATTTCTCCATCCATCCTTGATGAATAATGATGTACCATGATATTCAAGATAACCTTTGGTGAGATAACATGATGAAGCAGATCACTGATTACACCTCAACTTGATTGGTGTGTCAGCAAATAAGACCAGAGTGAAATAAATATAAGGGGATGATGCAACCATTTAAAATACCCACATGGAAATAAGAGAAAATCACCTGGATCGTTTTCACTAGTATCCCAAATAAATCTAAAGGAAACAATATGATATGTGTTGTGGTAGATCTAATCACCAAGGTTGTACACTTAATCCCTAATCAGGAATATTTCTCACTTTAACAACTTACTACGATACTTGTAAAAGAAGCGGTGAGGCTGCATGAGGTTACACTTTCAATAATTTCTGATCATGATCCAAGGATCACATCAAAATTCTTGGGGATCCTTCAACATTATTTTAATATTGAATTGAATAATTTTTTTGAATATCTCCCACAAAATGATGGCCAATCCAAAGGATTATTCAGATGATTGAGGACATGCTAAGTGCCTACTCAATGAAATTCATAGGAGGATGAGATCATCGTCTTGCATTATTCGATTTCTCATACAAAAATAGCTTCTACTAAAGTATTCAAATTATTAAATATGAAGCTCTGTATGGGAAGAAATATAGAACTTGAATTTTATGGGAATAATTTGGTTAATGAAAGCTACTTAGACCCAACCTTGTGTAAGATATGGTAAATAAGATTCAAGCCATCTGAAAATATATAATAGCTGCTCAGAGTCGAAAAAATAGCTATGCTGACAACATTTGAGGGGACTTGAACTTTGAATTTAGAGACATATTTTTCCTTCGAATATCACCATGGAAGAGAATCATAGGGACTATAAATAAAAGGAAACATATACCAAGATACATTAGCCCATTTAAGATCCTTGATTTTATAGGAGTAGTGTCCCTTTTTCTTGTACTTCCACCAAGTATGTCTCAAGTTCCCAATGTATTCTATGTATCACCCATAAGAAATTACATACCTAATCCCTCACATGTACTAAATCCAGAACTGGTATAACTAGAGAATGAAATCTTTTATGAGTACGAGATGATGAAGATCTTGGAACACAGAGACAAAGTTATATGCAATAATAATACTCACCTTGTCAAAGTGTTATGGCAGAATCATAAATATAAATATGTAACATGGGAATGAGATGAAATTATAAAAAAAATTACCCTAACATATTATCAACCAAGATTATGAGTTGAAATTTTGGGGATAAAATTTCTAAATTGGTGAATAATGTAATGAATGAGATTTTATAAATGATATTTTATTCTTGGAATAAATGTTTATTATATTATACATTATTATATGAATACAGTATATAGAGAAACTGATAAGACTTTATTTAATTAATGAAAATAATTATATTAGTTAATGAATAAATGTAATAAAATGAAAAATATGACAATGGGATAAAAAATGTAAAATGTAAAATCTAAAATAGGGAAATAAGAATCACCCCAATCTACTAGAATCATTCCTCCTACAAACAAAATTATAGAAATGAAATAGAATGTTAGTAAAACAACCAACATTATAAAAAATGGAAATACAGAACCTTGAGTATAATTGAGGTGAATAATGAATCAAGGAATGAATAAGTATTTATAGGAGGTAATGTGACTACTAGAATCGTAATTTGACCATTGGAATAGTAACAGGACCATTGGGAATAGTAACCTAACCATTGGGAATAGTAACATAACCGTTGTAATAATAATCCAACCTCAAAATAATAAATTGTGATATAAATAATATTTACCATGATTAATATAAGTAAATATAAATATTTTAATGAAGAAATTAATATCTTGATTTTAAAAAACATAAAGAAAATATATGAATATTTTTAATAAACTCTATGTGAAAGTATTTCATAAAAATCATAATTTTTATATTAAAAATTAAAATTACCTATATTAGAATTTTATTTTGATTAAATAAATATAATTTTTGAAATAATCTTATTGAAATTATCCAAGGTTTGTTTTGAGGTAATTTTCTGAAATACATCAATTTTTCGATGAATAGTAAAAATACAATTTTTCACATAACCAGTATATATTAAATCACATCGTTCATGATGTATTAATGAACTAATACTTTCTAGAAATTGAGGTTCTCCCATTATATATTTAATTTTATAAATGAGTCATTAAAATAAAATAAACTTTAATTCAAAACCTAAAAAACATTTTCCAAAACCTAAAATAAAAAATGATCTCTTAGAAAACAGCTTTTCTTCCTTTACAATATTTTTAATAAAATAATGAATTAGAATTATAAAGATTTTTAATGTATTAAAAACCACTATATTATATTTATATATGATTTATATTGTCAAAAATTTACTATTACATGTTTTTCTTTTGATATAATATTTTATTTAATATTTTATTCCAAAATACCCCTCTACTCAAGTATAAATAACCCAGCTACCAACCATTTGAAAACCACTCTTCACCCAATTTTTAAAGCCAAATATCTTCCAAAATCCTTCCTCTAAATCCCATTATAATAATTAGAGATGTTTTGGAGTAATCCAACTCCAAACATCAATGGATTTTTAGTGTCATACAAGAGAAGCAACCTCGAGGATTAAGTAAGTTTCATTAAATCTTCATTTTACCTTATAATCATTATTGTTTCTCAATACATTTCAAAATAAAAAATTATATTATTAATTATAAATTAATTTAATATTATATTAATTATATTAACCTACTGTAAGTATTATATTTACTATATATATATATTTTAAATTTATCTTTCTTGCTGTTTTGACAATGTCTCGTCAAAGGTCGGTTAACCACCTATGGAGACATTTACAAGTCCATGATTATAATCACATTAATGAATGAATATTATAAATTATATATAATACATAAACATTTAATTAAATTTATTATAATATTCTAGAATTAATTATACTCATGTATAATGAATTTGAAAAAAAAGTAAAATCGAAACCAAATGGGAAAATTTAATAAAAACAAGATATGAATAAAATTAATGTTTAAAAAATGATATTATAAAATAGAATGAAATAATTATAATGTATAAATATTGGAAGAAATTAACATAATTCACTTTAACTATGATTTAATAATCATATGTTTATTATTCACGAGGTGAAAAAATGAAAAAATAAAGCGGGAATTAATGTAAGGGGATTCTAGAATCCATTTCCTTTATTTGGGTTATCCTTTATTCCATAGTATTAATGTTGATATTATGTCCTTAAAATTTTATTTCACTTAAATTTATGATATATAAATTTTCCTATAATGTAAAACATTTTCTAAGAAAATACTTTTTTCAAAGTGACTTCAATTTCGAAAACATCACATTTTACTCCTCTTAAAATAACTCTTATCCAATCAAGAATAATTATGTTTTATATCCTAGTACGATTTGAATTATTTATTTTGGAGACAAAAAATTTATTAATGAGCATATTATTTATGAAATATTTATGAAACTCATTCTCCCCCTTGGGTTTATTTTTTAACTATGATTGTTATAAATTCTATATGGCATGCATGATTGTGAGTGTTTATGATGTGACGGGTGGGCCTAGAATTATCTAGCCATCCAATTAATTGGGTAATGTGATAAATCTCCTGTGATAGTGTGTATTATGTTTTAATATGATTCTATCTTTGTTAAAAATGACGATGTTATGATTATACACATATGTTATGCGTGAACATGTTTCCATATTTGTTCAAAACTATGTGTGGTGTTTTACCACTAATACATGATATTTCATTTTATGTATATGACACATTATATGTGTTAGGTCCAATAGGCTAGATACCCTGAGAGGGGGGGGGGGGGTGAATTTGGGTATGACAGATTAAAACAACTACCCCTTCTGATCTTTTTTTCTGTTAGAAAAAACACTCTTCTCTCTCTTTCCCCATGAAGAGTATGAATAAAACTCAAGACATGCACATGAAACATCGATTTTTACTTGGTTCACCCTCACTGAGATACGTCCAAGGAGAATACACTAGTAGTATACTGATGCACCAATTTCACTATAAAACGCACTGCTGTTTACAAGTTCGGAGTAGACTAACTGTCCCTCCTGGTTTACAACCACCCAGAATATGAAAGCTCACTGTTCTCTTAACTGAAGTGTGCTCACTGCTTCTTCAGAAGATCCACTAACAATTTATAGACCTGTAGGTCTCTTCATTTTCATGAAAGAATGCATCCTAAACTATTGATATATTCTCTTTCGAAGTTCAATGTTCATCCACTGATGAATACCTCTTTACCACATATGTTCTGGGAAAATTATAACTTTCACGCAACCCTAGGGTGACTTGTGCCCCCCTTAAACCAGTGCACAGCCTTTGCCTTCATTGTGGAAAAACCAACCTGTGCGCCAAAACCTATGCGCCAAAACCTGCGCACCAAAAATTGCATGCCAAAACCTACGTGCAAAAACCTGCATGTGAAAACCTATGCACCGAAACCTGCATGCCAAAACCTACACGCCAAAACCTGCGCGCAAAAACCTGCGCGCCAAAACCTGCGCCCCAAAACCTGTATGGAAAAACTTTCACTTATGCGTTCAGAGATTGGATTTTTTCTAAGTGTTGAGCTCATTGAGAAATTATGAGGTTAGTCATCAATTTATAATCATTTTGAGGACTTGCGTACCAAAACCTGCGCACCAAAACCTGCGCGCCAACACCTGCGCGCCAAAACCTGCGCACTAAAACCCGCGCGCCGCCTTTCATTTTCCAAATTTTTGATGTTCTGAAATTTAAAAAATTCCTAGCGTATAACATTCAAAACCTCATTTACACAAGAGAACAATTCCATTTTCCAAAAACACTTTTCCCCATTCTCCAAGAAAACTCCTTTTGTCAATAGTTTTAGTCATTGAGACTCACTTTGTCAACAAACACAACCTGGAGCCCTTCATTGTCAATAAACACAATCATCTCAAAAATGCTTCAATGATACCTTGAGATATTTTTTCCCAAAAATCTCCCCCTTTGGGTTTGTTGACAACTCTTCTCAAAAAAATTCTCCATTCTTTGATACCTCATTAAGGCTTCATTCATCTTTATCCACCATTCGCCTCTTGCGATATAGATAGCGATCAAATATTTACTCAACACATACTCTAAGACCACATGAGCAATGATCGGCATGATAAAAAAGAGTATCATGAAAATTTCATCTATGAGTCACTTCGTTTCGGACACCACTATTGATAAAAACCTAATGCCAACTGAAATTTTCATACCAACCTGATATCAACCAAACTTATGCTTTTATCATGCTCCTAAGTTGTCGTGATATCTATTCATTGATCGATCATGTATAACATCGTCTGATTTAATTTTCTCCCCCTATCTCGCTGCTCCACCAGCTTCTCCCCATATCATTCAGGATTTATCAAGTAGCCACACTGTCTCCCTTTTGAACAATCACTTGTCTCCCCCTTGAACAATCACTGTTTGTCAACCCCTTTTTCAACGAACCCAAAGAGCACTCTTTTGCGGTCTGTAACAGGGTAAAAAGGCATATTAGTGCATTAGGTAAAACACAACATACATTGGGGAGAGGGGAGAGGTCCCACATTCACACTTTTCAAATACGAGGAGTCAACTGGACTCCTAGAGCTAATCGATGCCTCTCAAAAGCTTCTTTGGGTATGGCCTTTGTCAGAATATCTGCAACCTATAGCTCTGTAGACACACACTCCAAATTCACAAGCCCTTGCTCCACCTTCTCCTTGATAAAATGATATTTGATCTCAATGTGCTTTGTCCTTGAGTGATGAAATGGATTTTTTCTATGATTGATAGCACTTGAGTTATCACACTGGATTCTGATCGGAGAATTCACTTCAACTCCCATATCTTTTTTTTTGATAAAATCATATAACATTATTGACAAAGATCATAAGAAGTACATGTGCAAATCCACAAAGGGAAATTGTCCAACCAGAACTGGCTAGTATCAAATGGGCCTGTGGCCTCCAGCTGATGGACGACGTTGTTTCCTTCCCTTTTGGTGAATGATAAGGTGCAAAATGAGAAGCATTGGCGAAGTGAGAGAATTTTTCTGATGATGATGCCAAAAGATTGGAGTCCACCTTCGTTGTGATTAATAGCATCGATTATGGTAAGACAGTCAGACTCAATGATGATATCACCCCATCCACCTTCTCTAGTGAGCATCATACCAGCAAGGATGGCTGTGGATTCAGCAACTACCGGTTCCTAGAATGCCTGATGTGGTTCATATTTAGTAGCAAGGGTTTTCCCTAGACGATTTTAGGCAAGGAGGCCATGGGAAACAACCCCATATTTTGGAAGAGATGCGTCCATATTAATCTTGAGAATCCATTCCTTTGGTGGATTCCAATGAGCAGGATGGGAGGGGGAAACACCCGGCATAAAATGCCCGTTGTGGCCTTTCCAACCCTCAATCAAAGAAGTGGCCCGATCAATCCAGAATTTGGGGGGTCTATGAGCTTGATGAAAAACAACATCATTATGTCAGTCCCAAATAATTCAAGCCAAAGTGCAAAGTGAACCAACATCTGCTGAGGAGAGAGAGGAGCACCAATGCATCAGAATATCGGGAAGGTCAGAGGCCAATGCCAGCAAAGAAACTGAAGCTGGGCCCCATTGATTCCAAATTTCATTTTCTCCCGGGCAGTAAATGATAGAGTGCAGAGGAGTTTTAGGATTGTTCCAACGGAAAGGGAAAAAAGTTGTACTAGACATATGTCGATAAAAGAGAAGTCTCATTGTTGGGAGAGTTCCCATAAAAACCTACCACAAAAATTGATGAATTTTAGGGGGGGACATTGAGTGACCAAATTGATTTCCATGGTCCCTCATCCTAGCTGACTAAGTGGATTCCAAGAGAAAGTCTGTAGCCAGATCTTACCGTGTAGTCGCCCGAGATGTCATTGATCCAAAAATTATAGTCAGGGCCTGGGTTTGGTACCCAAGGAATGATAAGGATAATTTTTTTTATCTCTTTATTTAAACTATTCAATGATCTTATCCAAACACCATCCCTATCCCTAGTAAAAAGGAGGAAGATGGCATTGGTGTCTTCAAGACCCGGTTGATTGGGGGATGTAGCCTGTAAACCATCCTTATCAATAAGCCATGGATCAGTCCAAATTTGGACAGATGATCCAGTCCCAATACCCCAACCCAATCCTTTATCCCAGAGCTTTTTATCCCCCCAAATGCTTCTCCAGAGGAAGATAGGATGAGGACCAAGAGAGGAAGCATGAAAGTCCGTGTGGGGAAAGTACTTAGCTTGTAGAACTCGCGCACATAGAGATGATGGACGGTTAATAAGGCACCATCCTTTCTTGGACAATAGCTTGTCTTTGAAATACACATTCTACCAAGATAGAATGCACCTCCTGACGTTGATTTTTTGTCATATGCTGATCCAGCCCAATCTGCATCTATATATCCCAATAACTCTGATAGAGATTTTTCATTATACATTAGACCGAAATCCACAATGCCTTTGATATACTGAAGTATTATTTTTTACTGCGAGCATGCAGATTTCCTTTTATTGCTTTGGTAACATGTTGCTTGGCATGTGGAAAAAACAATATCAGGTCTTGTTGCTATTAGGTACAGTAAACTGCCAATAATCTGCCTGTATTTAGTGATATTTAATTCCCTACCACTGTAATCTTTTGATAATTTCATCCAGGTAGCAACCAGAGTCTTCATCTCCTTGGAATTATCCATTCCAAACCCTCTCAGAATCTCCTTGGCGTATTTGTATTGAGAAATGAAAGTGCCATTACTTCCTTGTGTCACTTGTAAACCAAGGAAAAATGTTAGCTCACCAATCATTGACATTTCAAATTCACTTTTCATAAATTCAGAAAACTGTTTTCACTGAGCTTCATCTGATCCACCAAATATTATGTCATCGACATAAACCAGCACCATCTTCCTTTGATTACTGCTATTGTTGAAGTATAGATTGTAATCAACTCTACCACATTAAAATCCAAGATTCTTCAAATACTAATCCATCCTTATGTACCATTCTCTTGGTGCTTGTTTCAACCCATATAATGCTTTCTTCAACCGAAAAACTTTATTCTCATCTTCAGGAATGAGAAATCCATCTGGCTGCTCAATGTACACCTATTCTTCCAGAACCCCATTTAGAAATGCAGATTTGATGTCTATCTAGAAAAATTTGAACTTTATTTGCACTGCTATGGCTAAAAATAATCAGATTGTCTCCAGCCTTGAAACCAGTGAAAATGTATCATCAACATCAATACCCTCTATTTGGGAGTATCCTTTTCACACCAGTCGTTCTTTGTTTCGAATCAAAGTGCCATATTCGTTCATCTTGTTACGATAGACCCATTTAGTCCCGATGACACTCTTATCAGCTGTCCTTAAAAAAATCTCCCACGTCTGATTCTTCTCAATATGATCTAGCTCTTCATTCATTACCTGAATCCAATTTTCATCTTTAGCTTCATCAACAAAGCATTTCGGCTCAACCTGTGATAGTAAAGATGTATGCTGCAGTGATTTCATTCTTCTTGTTTGAACTGGAGCTGAATGATCACCAATGTTATTCTTCCTATCAATTTCAGCTCGACTCGTTGGATTTTGTGCATATACAGATTTAACTTCCTCATGCTCATCATCATTATCTTCTTCTGAATCAACATCATCCACTTCTGCTCCCCTTGCGTTGCTTTCTTCCTCATCATTGTCATCAAGAAATTGTTCACCGTGCTATTGAATGATCTCCTCAATCTCTACTATAGTGACATCATTACTCTCAACTACTTTTCCCAGCCTTTTGTTAAATCATTTATATGCCTTACTTTTTCCTGAGTAGGCAAGGAATATCCCTTTATCTCCTCGTGACTCATATTTCCTATGTTTTTTCTTGTTGAGGATAAAGCACTTACTTCCAAATATTATTAAGTATTTCACCATTGGTTTCTTTCCATACCACATCTCGTAAAGAGTCTTTCCTTCCTTCAGACACAACAAAGCCCTGTTAGAAATGTATACTTATGTCAAAAATGCTTCCTTCCAAAAAATTTCTGGTAGGTCTTTTTCAATGAGCATTGTTCGGGCCATGTTTTTGATGATATGATTTCTCCTTTCAACCAATCCATTCTATTGGGGAGTTCTTACTGAGGAAACTTGATTCCTTATCCCATGTTTCTTGAGATAGCCTTTCACCTGACTATTTGTGAATTCCATACCATTGTCAGTACGAAGCTTCAAAATTTTATGTCCAAGCATCCTTTCACACTCCCTATGGTACTGTTTTAAGCAGTTGAGCACATCTAACTTATGGGTAATAAAAAATAACCATGTCATTCTTCTATAGTAATCAATGAAAAGAACATAGTACCTCTTTCCGTAAATTTATCTTGGTGTGATAGGACCACAAACATCAGCATGCACCAATTTGAGCACTCTTGTTGACTTATTTTGATTTTCCTTATACGTCTTTCTAATAAGCTTACCTTATTGGAATGTATCGCATGTGTGAGTACAATCACGTGATATCTTAGGGAGGTCACTTGCTACATCACACTTCACCAGATCTTCCAAGGATAGTTGGAAAAGATGACCAAGTCGTTTATGCCACAACTTGTTTTCTTCCTCTCTGGACAGAAAACACATATCTTCTTCTCCAATTACCAGGAAGAGATTTCCATTTGTTATTTTTCCCTATAGAACTACTGCCCTGTATCTTCCTTTGACGATACACATCTTCTTAGTAAACCTTATAGAATTTCCTGAGTCACATAGTTGACTTACACTGAGCAAATTGTGACTGAGTCCTTCTACTACTAAGACATCAGCACATCTCATCTATTTTCCCCCAAACTTGGCCTTTCATGAGCCAATAATCTTAAGGCCTTCATAATTTACAAACTTGATAACTCCTTATTTGTCATATTTTACGCCTATAACAAGATCCTTATTACCTATAATGTGAGATGTGCAACCACTATCAAGGATCCACACACCAGAGCAATCTGATGCTTTAAGGGCAATTGCTTCCACCACTACCTTCTCATCCTTTCTCTTCTTGGTCCATATTTTTTCCTTCATACTTGACATGGATTGAGACATCTAATCTTTCTCAGAGTATGATGGACCTGCTTCAGCTTACAAGGCTGCAAATCTGTTTTGCATTTTCAACTCACCTATTGGTTCATTGATTTGCTACTTGTGGACATTTTGATTCTCCTTCGGCACATTCCCCTATAGGGTCGAAGTGAAGTACCTAGCCATGTTCCCAAGTCCTTCGCACCAAAAACAGTGTACTTCAAAATATATTCTAGAGAACCGTTCTCTGTTTGGCTACCACCTTTGTTCTTGTGACCTTTGATATCTCTTATATATGGAACACACATACTGTGAATGTCCCATATTTCCACAAAAATAACCCCTGATGTAAGGTGCATTCCTTTGAGTGACTTCTGCACTATGAGTTCCACCTTGTGATCTCTGAATATTCTGATTCTACCTTGTTCCCAAATCAACAATCAATCTTAGAGTGGATGCTTTCTATCTGACCTCAATTTTTATAGCTTTTTGTTTTTGGTGAAGCCCTGAATTAGCTTTAACATCTGAGCTCAATTTTTGCTTCTTTCCTACAGAACTACTAGGCTCCTCTTTCATCTTTTTAGTCTTCGGAATGACCTGCTCTCCCAAGAATGTGTTGGGAATCAATGATTTTTCCTAGTCTTTAACTTTACTCTGTGGACTGACAACATCCTCTTTAAGCTCTTAGATATACTTGACGTGATCCTTCCTTGTTCTTTTCAAGCCATCGATCTCCCTTTTCCGTTCTTCAATATTGATTTTATACTGACTAACTGATTATGAGTTCTTCAGTGTTGATGACTTGAGTTTCTCAATTTCATCCATCAACTTAGACTTCTCTTCTTCCTACTGTTATATATAGAGTTTGGAATAATGAATAACTTTGTTAGCTTTCTTTTTTTTGGCTTTCCAAACATCTATCTCCTCAAGAGAAGCTTCTAACTCAGCTTGTAAATCAACTCTTCCTTCAACTTCTTCTTCATCAATGTCAGTTTCTTCCTTCTTCAGAGAACTACCGACAACTGCCACCACATCATTTTCCCCACAATCTTTGTAGTTTTTAATCTATTTATCCTCTTCATCCTTAGACTCATCTGAACGTTCAAATTCATGTGAAAGAAGATTCTTCTTCTTGAAGAAATTTCTATTGAATTGTTTCTTCCCTTTCACAAACGCTGAATATTTCTTCTTGGGAATTTCTACTTCATCATCATCATTATCATTATCTTGAAACTTCTTGGGGCACCTTGCTGCAAGATGACCAACCTTTCCACATATAAAGCATGCTAGTGGAAGTTTCCCATTAATCTTTACTTTCCCTCTTTTCTGATTTGAAGAAAGGAATGACATCACCTCATCTATCTCATCTTCTTCTTGAGAATCTTTAACGGTGAGATTTTTCATGGCCTTGAATGCCACTTCTTTTGATTTCCCCTTTTCCACAACATCATTATCATCATTTCTCAATTCATATGCAACAAGTGTGTTGTGCAGGTTATCCATTTTCATCTCTTTCGGGTCTTTATCTTCCAAAACTGAAACTTTCAGATTGAATCGAGGTGGAAGTTTCCTCAAGATACGATTTACAATCATTATATCTTCAAAAACTTCGCCGAGACCCCTCATGTCCTCTACAACAACATTTACCCTGTCAAATAATGCATCAACAGATTCATTCGGGTTCATCCTCAGATCTTCATACTTGTTCCAGAAAACTTGCACCTTTGCTTCTCTGACCTTTGTATCACCTTCATATATGTTCAACATCTTTTCCCACAAAGCATGTGATGTTTTTCATGAAATCACCTTTTTATAAATAAAATTGGATAGGGATCCCCCTAGAGCATTGATTCCCTTTGCATCAGCATCCAATTCTCTTCCCTCAGCTTTTGATAAAGAACCACTATTAATATCAACTGTGATACTATGCATTGAAGCTGTAAACATATCCATTCCCAAAGATCGGAAGTAGTGTTGCATCTGATTATTCCATAGTTGAAAATTGTTCCCATCGAAGATTGGAATCCCTTTATGATTAGTGACCTCCATTTGAGAGAGAAACACTGATATAAACCTGCCTCTGATACCAATTGTTAGGTCCAATAGGTTAGATACCCTGAGAGGGGGGGGGGGGTGAATCAACATATGAAAGATTAAAACAATTTCCCCTACTGATCTTGTTTTTTTGTTAGACAAAACTATCTTCTCTCCCCTTCCTGATGCAGAGTATGAATAAAACTTAAAGTATTCACAAGACACAACGATTTTTACTTGGTTCACCCTTACTAGGCTATGTCTAAGGAGAATACACCAGCAGTATGTCGATGCACCAATTTCACAATAAAGCGCACTGCTGTTTACAAGTTCGGAGCGGACTCACTATCCCTTCTAGTTTAGAAACACTCACAATATGAAAGCTCATTGCTCTCTCAACTGATGTTTGCTCACTACTTCTTCAGAATATCCAATCACAGTTTATAGACCTGTATGTCTTTTCATTTGCATGAAATAATGAATCCTCAACTGTTGATAGATGCTCTGTTGAAGTTCAATATTCATCCACTGATGAATAACTCTTTACCACATATGTTCTGGGAAGATTCTAACTTTCACGCAACCCTAGGGTGACTTGTGTGCCCCTTTAACCAGTGCACATCCTCTGCCTTCATTGCGTAAAAACCAACCTACACGCCAAAACCTGCGTGCCAAAACCTGCGCGAGAAAACCTGTGCGCCAAAACCTGCGTGCCAAAACCTGTGCATGAAAACCTATGGGCCAAAACCTATGCGCCAAAACCTACGCACCAAAACTCGTGCACCAAAATCTGCACGCGAAAACCTACATGCCAAAACCTTTATTCCAAAACTTGCGCGCAAAAACCTGCGCGCAAAAACCTGCGTGCCAAAACCTGCACGCCAAAACTTGCACTTACGCGCTCAGAGCTCTGATTTTATCTAAGTGTTGAGATCATTTAGAGATGAGGAGGGTAGTCTTCTATTTATAGGCATTTTGAGGACTTGCATTCCAAAACCTGCATGCCAAAACCTGCACGCCAAAACCTACGCGCCAAAATCTGTGCGCCACTTTTGGACTTGCGTGCCAAATTTCCTTTTCCAAATTAACTTGCACTTGCGCGCTTAGAGCTCAGATTTTATCTAAGTGTTGAGCTCATTGAGAAATGACGAGGATAGTCGTCTATTTATAGGCATTTTGAGGACTTGCACACCAAAACCTACGTGCCAAAATCTACACGCCAAAACCTGCGCGCCACTTTTGGACTTGCGCGCCACCTTTCCTTGGCCAAATTTTTTATTTTCTGAATTTGAAAAAATTCCTGGCGTACAAAATTAGAAACCTCCTTAACACAAGATCACAATTCCCTTTCACAAAAACCCTTTTCCCCATTCCCCAAGAAAACTCTCTTTCTCAACAGTTTGAGTCATTGAGACTCGCTTTGTCAACAAACACAACATGGAGCCCTGCATTGTCAAAAAACACAATCATCTCAAAAATGTTTCAATGATACCTTGAGGGATTTTTTTTCAAACAAATGAATTTATATAATATTTTCCTCATTATTTCTATGATGATCCTATTCTTATTATCCTAAAATAATGATTATGCTACCAATATTATATTGATTTATGTATATTATTCATTCTCTTAATGGACTATTAGGTCACTCCTTTGTTTGATGTATATACTCAGGTGACTACATGTACTCAAGATAATGAAAGATTTTATAAGGATATAGAAGAATTATTTAAACAAATATTTATGTTTTCTTATTTCTAATTGATGCATGAGCCTAATTTTTGCAAGAGACTAAACCATTGGATCATTGATTCTAATGCTATAATATTTTTTATCTTATAAATGATGTAATAATCATGTAAGAAAAAGGTTGAGTCACTATTGTTCTATAATATAAATATTGATAATCAGGTAATAATTATCATATATAATCATTATTTTCACTTTTATAACCCTTCATATAAAGCGAAGATGAAAAATAAATTACATCACTTTATGGAGATGGTAGTCTGTACCAACACACAAGTTATGTTTCCACTTTTCAATGATTGGAATGGAACAAAGTTATATAATAATTCCTCTTTGAAGAATCATTAATATATCATAAATACCATATATATTTGTTAAATATATCATTATTACCATTCATGTAAAGCGAAAATGAAAATTGAATCGCATCCCTTCATGGAGTGTGTTATCCATACGTATGAACGAGCGATGTTATCATTTTATAGAATATGGAAATTTAAAAAGGTAAATGATATATTATAATTAAAATACCATAGGTTTATCATAAATATCATATATATTCAATATTTTCATATTCATAACCATCCAAGTAAAATGGTGATGAAAAATGAATTACACCGCTTTGTGGAGATGATAAGCCATGTGTACGTATGGGAAATATTTTCACTTTCCGTAGGATGGAAAAAGAAATAAAATGGATATACAATAATAATAATAACATATATGTATACTTATGATAATTTATTTATAATTTTATCATGGGTACAATAGATTTAGATGATTTAGAAGAAGAAATATATTTGAAAGAGTTAGTAAAAATGATTACCTCCTCATCGGTAGACCTACACTAGATCCATTATTAAGGACCATTGGAATGATATTTTAAGAATAAAAGAACCTATAATTAGTGGATAGGGAAGTTTATAAGATTAATGGGTATTTTTGGTTCGATATATATAGCTTAAGATTGTATAAATAAGAGACAATAGGGGTGTCCTTTTATATAGGAGGGAAGGGACACACTCGGAATTATTTAAAAGATTAAATAATATAAACATCATAACAATGTATAGTGAAAATGAGGCACCCAAATTTATTAAATAAGATGTTATAGGGTTGAAATAATCTCAACCAATCACATTCATATAAGTTTATGACACATTTTAATCCTTATCTCCTAGTTAAACAACTTTAAACCCATTTAAACCTTAACTATGACAACTTAGTATTTTACCATGATAACATAACTATATGACCACAAATAAAAGGGTAATTATAACCAAATTTTTAATACATTTTTTTTATATTAAATTTATATTGTTTTCAAAAATTACTTTTAATATAAGAACAAAAAATGCAAGAAAAGTAGTTTTTTGGAAAACACTAGATTTTAGAGTAAAAACCATTTACCTTGAAATTAAATAATATGTTGGTTTCTATGAATTTTATGATTAAATAATAGATTTTTTTTATAATTATTAATTAATAGATAACTGAATTTAATCTTCCAACTATTCCATTAAATACAATGATTGAAAAATATTTTTTAATTTTAATAAAATATAACTGATCTTCTCAAAAGTAAAGATTGGGTTCCCAAATTCAATGTTTATTTTTAAATGAATTATTTAACTTCTTAAATACATAAATCGTGAAACACCACATATAATGTAAGATAAAGGTAGTTTTTATAAATATTTTAAAGCTCTAACCCATAGTTTTAACCAGGTTTTACCTGATTTATCCTTACCGAGGTGAAATATATTTACCATGATTAATATTCATAATGAATAAAATTAATATGAAATTATTAAATAATATTAATTATTTTGATTTTAAATATTCAATTAATTTAAAAATATTCAATTTATATAATTGTGAGAAGTTAATTTTAATATAAGTCTGTAAAATGCAAAAAAGGCATTTTTTTATAGTCATGTATTTTTATGCCAAAAAAATAAACTTATACTAAATAATAGTATAAATATGATTACTATGTAATTAATTATATTATGTATAAATAAATTAATATTATTTTAATTTATTATCACTATAAAATCATTATGGTACCTTTTCAATTAAAGGAAATGACTGTTTTTCAAAAATATGTATTTTTCACTATTCACTATAAAATCCATATTTTTAAGAAAAATCCCAAAATTTCACCTTAAGATAATCTTAATATAATTATTTAAAAAGTTATATCATTTTTATAAAATGAAAATTTTAAAATTAGAAGAAATTATTTGAAATGTGTTTTCTTAAAAAACAATAAAAAATATTTTTTGAAGAAAATATGTTTTGTAGCATGAAATGATTTTACTGAAAATTGAGTGCTTATTTACTAAGAGTTAAGAAATAAATTTGTATCGAGTATGAATATTATACATATATTTCATAATTCCGTTACTCATATTCATACCTTCCAATTGAATGGATATGTTATAATAGCCAAATTTAAATAATAATATTTTTATAATATATCTGAGTTCTATTAAAGCTCAGTGTTGTGTGTTAAGTATACTATACAGATTATTATAATTTTAAAATAAATTTTTGAGGTGTTACATTATACCATCTTAAAAGAAATATCACCCAATAAATTTTACATTGATCATCAAAGGTTAGATATTTGAAAATACATTTTTTGAAAACCCACATTGTACACAGGAATAATAAAACTTCCTTTGAAAGATGAAATTTGTAAATATATGGTCATCCGATGTAACACATTTTAGGTTCCTAGATAAGGATAAAATTATTGGGAATCAAAAATATGTATATAGAGGAGAAATAATAACATCAAAAAAATAATAGAGAGTGATATAAAACTTGATCATGATAATGTTAATGACCTCAAAACCATAAATCAGTAAGGGATAAAGAAGACGATCAATTCATCATAAATTAATGTAAAAGGGCAAATTTTTTATTTCAATATATTTTTACTCTATTATTTTTTACATCATATTCTAATTATTAAATACTAATGATTAAATAAATCCTAAAACCCCAGATTATTTTAAATCCAAACATAATTATAATAATCATGTTTGTTACTGGTGAATAACTATTTAACTTAATATAAACTGTTTGATAAACTGATTTCTACTTTGTGTCTTGATTGATAATTATTTCTATACAATTTCAAGGGATGATTATATATCCATGAAAACTATAAATGAGTGTATATATTTGGAACCAAATAAATAATTATTTTACAATCAAAGTAACCATTATCATAACTTATGGTATTTCAACATTAGCAATAGTAATTGAATATGATTGAACTTTCTCCCTTATCCTTTATTGAGATAAATTCTCTTGATGCTTGGATAATTCATTTTTATAGTTCTGCTTCTCCTTACAAATGAAACACTCTACATTGGTAGCTTCTTTCTTTCCCTCACATTCAAGTGCCTGATGTCCTTTCTCTCCACACATGAATCAAACTTCCTTTCCATTCAACCAAGTACTAGGGGGTTTATTTCCACAATTATCACATGTGGTAATTTACACACTTAAATTAATTTTATTCAATCATTTATTTTGTCTTAGTTCCCAATCATCCTATTATTCTCTTTATTTCCATTGAAAATATATGACTTGGTTAATTCTTTCTCTATTCTTATAAAACTTGATAACATATCATCATATGATGAATTTTTTTGAGAGACTAGTTCCCTTAGAAATATTTGTTTAAGCCCATCAAAGTAACAATAAATATTATTTTTTGGATTGAATATGTATTCTATATCATGCCTTTCTAATATTGTAAGGTTTTCCTAATACTCAACAACACTTTCCTCTTCCTTCTTTCTTTGACTGAGGAATTTTATTTCCATATTAGCTCATTACTCATAAGGAAAGTATTTTTTAAAGAATATAACTATAAAAATAACTTATTAAATTAACTCTATATATTAACACTACTTATTTTGAATCAATTATAATCATTGATCAGAATCCACCTTTAAACAACACACTACCATAATAATCTTATCTCTTACATTACTTCTCAAAGAGAGAAATATATTTTTCAGTGACTTGATCCACTGTTCAACTATCAATGGATTTTTATTTACATTATAGGATATAGGTTTCTTATATATAAATCATCCAGATATTAATGAATCTTTTTGTGAAGTAATAAATTGGTTCATATGAGCAAGGTTATTGTTTATAACATGATTCAACTGTCTCAATATAGTCATAATCTTCCCAGGTCCAATACTATTCATGTTAATTTTCACACAAGGTAAATCCCTAAATTTATTATGGGTGTTGATATGTTTTCCATTAATTCCATCAGGAAACATTTCTAAATAATGGAAAATACTTTATTAGGTCATTATATTATAATTCATAATCTATAATTCAAAAAAATGGTGAAACAAATAACATAAATTAAAAGTTTATGCATAGATAATCTTAAAAACCCAAGCTTAGTATCTTTTTGAATATCTTAAATTCATAAAAATATTTTCAAATATTTCATAATGGTTTGTAAGTAAAATTTAAATTAATCCAATCATATTCCTCTTGAGTGTCAAACTAGGTGCATAGTAAGGGCCCATTCACCGTGCACCAGAATAATGATCGATATATACTCGACTAACTTTTTTAGGGATATTAACCCTAGATGAAACTTTTATAAAACCAAATCCTCTTGTAGTATCCATATAGGTATGTATTTCAAGAAAAACCATATATCCCCCACCTTACCAAAATCCTTAAATATATTATCCTATGATTAGATATATCCTTGATTTTTTCATGGGGTTACATTCCTTAATCTATGTTTCCCTAAACCTAGTTCCGAAGGTTTCTAATAAAATTTATCTAATTACAAATATAAATAACCCAACTCCAATATCCTATATTATGTTTCTACTTTATTACATTGTCAATAGATATATATTAATAGATCCCAATAGATAGATTAGTTTAGCATGCTTGGAAAACTAGATATGAACTTGAATCTCTCATTAAATTTGATAAAATAAAATAAAATATTTTCTTTTCTTTCAGATCATAATTATTTTCTCTATAATATCCTTACATATCATTCATAATACAGTTATTTGCATCCTGGTGAAAAAAATAAGAAAGGAGTGAGCTCAGATGCTCAGTAATGGAACACTTTCAACAAATTCTAAATAAGGCATGAATAATTTGGAAGGAATAAATAATGATCAAATAATTCCATATAAATAATCAAAGAATGAAAATTATCCATGGATATAATGACTATTAAAATAATCAAATAGAAATCAATAACTAATTTCATAATTATGGAATTCATTTTTTGGACATCTTAAACTTACCATCGAGGCCTCATGCCAAGACATCATAAACATACCCTCAAAGCCTCATGGAAAGACATGTTACATAAACAGGTATAACCTCAACTAAGTACCCAACTTATTTAGTCTCATAAAACCTACTAATGAATCAAGGGGATATATAATTCTAGGAACCACCCATCACTTAATAAGTCCAATTAATTCATCATATGAATAAACAATACAACTTAATCAATATCCTTTAATAATCAATAAATGTTTTTATTGGAGGAACAAGAATATGAAATGTAAATACTTTCCATAGTCAAACTAATCATAAGTCACCGAAATAAATAAGGTGGATGATATCATTATATTATATCCTCATTAAAGAATTTGAATAATCAAAGGATGTTGACATAAATTAAAAAAATTTAAAAAAATCAATAGAATATTTCTTGTAGAAAATAACTTATTCATTTTGAAGTCATTTATAGAAAATATAAAAATTTTAAAAAATGTTAGAAAAAATATTATTTGGAAATATCCATGGAAATTTATAAAGTAATATTTAAAACATTTATTGTCCATGAAGATAATAAATTATTTTAATACCATATATGTTAAAATAAATAGTTTTTTTATATTTTTGGTAAAAATACAAAACTTCCTAATTAAAAAAAATAAAATTAGATAACTCTAATTTTTTATATAAATTCAAATATGGTTAAAAATTAATTTAAAAATTCAAATGATAATATTAAAAAAATTCTTGTAAATATTTTAAGTAAAACATAGATATGGATGAAAAAGATTCCTAATTAAAGAGAAAATAAAGTTTGTTTTTCTTAAAAATATTTTACTAATAATTTTATGTACCAAAGAGAAGAAAATGGTACCATTGCATGAATATTACATGAATAAATAGAGTAGATGAAAAATTAAATGGATTTATCAGAAAAGGATGACATAATTTCCTCAATTGAAATTGAATTATAAACAATCCTAATTAAAATGGGATAGAAACCTAAATATCTTAACTCAACTATAAAATTATTTATATGGATTTATAAATACTATATAATAAATTTATATTTATTATAAATCTATTATATAACCATATTTATACATATCATACAATTTATAATTTACTTATAACATCTTATTTCCTTTTTATTAACAAATATTTGTTAAAATCATTGTTCTGGGTGGTAACTGTTCTGTATTTCATGTACATTTTGAATCCGTATATTATATCCTTATTCTTTGATAATGGTTTAATAATATTCATAATGTTAATAATTTCATAATTATCATATTTAATCATTATGTACAATTTTATGAGCATTGATATAAAGTGATGATGAAAAATAATTTACATCACTTCATGGAGATGGTAGTCCATATATATAGACAAGGGATTTTTCCACTTTATAAAATCATTATTATATCATAAATATCATATATATTTATTTAATGTATCTTTATTACCATCCCTGTGATGAAAAAATAAAAATGAATCACATTGCATCATGGAGGTGGTATTCCACACGTATGAACAAGCTTCATTATCATTTTCTAATAGATAGAAAGGTAATAAGGTAAATGAGATATTATATTTAAAGTAATATAATTATTTTATAAATATCATATATATTCATTACTTACTTCTTCAAAAATATCCAAGTAAAATGTTGATGGAAAACAAATTTCATCGCTATGAGGTGATGGTAAGCCATACATACGCATGAGCGATGTTTTCACTTTCAATTGTGTAAAAAAGAGATGGAAAATTGTTTTCACATAATAATAATAATAATAATATATTCGTCTATTTATGATATTTTAATTATTATTTTTGGATGGTTACAAAATATTTATATGAATTTGAAGAAGAAATAAATTTTAATGATTTGGTAAAAATGATTACCTCTTCATCGGTAAACCTAATTCATATCCCTTTATGATAACCCTTATAATGTTATTTTAAGAAAAATAAAACTATAATACATGGATAAAAAAATTTAGAATTAAAATGGGTAGGTATTGGTCATGAAAAATGGCTCAAAGTGGTGTAATAAATAGAAAGTAATGGTGTCCTTTTATAAGGTAGAGAAGAGACACACTTGTAATTATTTAAAAAATTAAATAATATAAACATAATATTCTTATCAAGATGAATTAGGGAACCAAAAATCAGAATATTATGTGTGATAATTTTGAAATAAACTCAAAAAATCACATTTATAAAAGTCTTTTCACATTCAAATCCTTATCCCATAGTTTAAACAGTTTAAACCCATTTTAACTGTAATAATGAAAACAAAAATTTTAACCTGGATAACTTAATTTTATATTAAAAAAGGGAATTATAAAATAAATTACATGACAATTAAAAATTTATAATCCATTTTTTTCATGTTAAATCTATATAGTTGGAATAAATTACTTTTAATATAGAAGACAAAATTAATGAAGAACAATTTTTTAAAAAAATAACCGATTTAAGAGTAAAAATAATTAACCTTGAAATTAAGTAATAAGTTGTTTTATACAATTTTTTTGGTTAGAAAATTAAAATAAAAACGTTTTTATACTTTTTTAGAAATATTAAATCGAATAGAATCTTCCAAACATGACACTGAATGCAAAGACACAAGAATATTTTTTAATTTGAATAAAATATAACATATCTTCTAAAAAGTCAATCTTGGTTTCCCAAATTCACCATAATGTTTTAAATATATTATTTAACTTCATAAATAGATATCTTTTTAAACACCACTCATCCAATATGATCAAAAAAATTTCTATAGATATTTTAAAGCTTCACCCCATAGTTTTAACTCAGTTTTACTTGATTTACCCTTAATGAGGTGTCAAATATTTACCATATTTACTATTCATAATGACAAAAAATTAAGTTGATATTATTAAATAATAATAATTAATGTTATTATAAATATTTAATTCTTTATAAAATATTGTATTTTTATAATTGGTTGAAATAAATTTAATATAAGTGCGTAAAATGAAATGGAAACTGGTTTTTAGGGAAATGTGTTTTTAACCATAAAAATGAACTTATAACAAAATTAAGTATAAAAAATATTGATATGTAATTAATTATATCATTTATAAAAAACTCTTTTTATTTTAATTTTGGATCGCATTCAAAGCATTATGGTACTTTTTCAATGAAAGGATATAACAGTTTTACCAAAATCAGTATTTTTTTGTGTATTCACTGTAATATCAATCTTTTCAGAAAAATCATGAAATTTTAACCTAATATAATTTGGATATGTTGATTTAAAAAATTATATAATTTTTATCTAATGAAATTTATAAAATTGGTATAAATTATTTATAGTATTTTATCATAAAAATGAATAAAAATTTATTTCAAAGAAAATGTATTTTTATAGCATAAAATGATTTTAATGAAAATTGAGTTCCTATTTACGAAAAATTAATCGAAACAATTTTATTAATTAAGAGAATTATAAATATATTTGATAATTTTGTTTCTCATATTCATAATATATAATTTAATGAAAATGTCATAATGTTCACATTTAAATAATAATATTTATATAATATATCTCAATTTTCATAAATCTCGGTGTTGTGTGTTAATAAATCTACCAAGATTATTATTATTTTAAAATAATTTTTTGGGGTGTTATATATAGGTTTCTAGTTCCCTTGGAATTGACTTTGATAATTGTAGGATGAACTAATCTTTGTGAAGTTTGTAGAGATAGTGAGCTGTTGATATGACAACACTGCCCTAGTGGAGATTTCTTATGTTTATGGATACAACCTTGAAACATCATCATCAGTATTGCCTGATTGTATTCAGTGTAAGATATTATGGATTACTTTAATAGAAGGATTTTTTTATAATATGTTTATGGATATTATTCTATTTTTTTGGTTACTAATTCACTTAGACGGGTTGGAAGCATGCCTAGTTATTGTATTTCTTGATAGTCGAATTGATGTTGAGTTATTAGAGGTCCTAGAGACAATTTTCAATAGGGCTATGGAGGAGTTCCTTTATGTATTTCCTAAAAAGGTTGTAGAATTACCTCATTGATGAGATACCAAGTCTGGTATAGATCTAAAACTGGGTGCTTCTCTGATTTATATGTCTCTATAAAGGATGGTGCCTTCAACATTGCGGGAGATGTTGATGCTGATCAACGATCTCTTACAATGAGGTTTTATTTGGCCAAGCATGTCACCTTGGGGTACTCTATTTCTATTCACAAGGATTAATGATGGAACTCTACATCTATATATTTATTATCACCACTTTAACCAGGTGATAGTGAAGAGCCTATAGCTAATTCCATGTATTTCTGATTTATTTGATCATATGAAGGGTTCTAGTTGGCACTTTAAGATTCACCTATGATCGAGATATCCTCAGATGCAGGTGAGGGATGAAAATATATCAAAAAATACATTCCAATATCTTTATGTCTATTATGAGTTAATTTCAATGTTATTATTTATTATGAATTCACCATAAATATTTATAGTATTGATGAATATAGTGTTCTAAGAATTTTTGGACTAGTTCTTGGTGTTTGTTCTTGATGAAATCCTTATGTACTCTGTGTCTAAAGAGGATCCTGAAAAGTATCTACAAACCATTTTAAGAGTTTTTCATTCTATGAATATATTTGGGAAGATATCGAAGTGTGAGTTTTGTGATTTTTAAGTTCACTTATTAGGTAATTTCATGTCATAATGTGAAGTTTCCATGGATCCTTCAATGATTAGGGAAGATATTTCTTGGAAGGCCCCTAAGAATGTTGTAGAGGTGTGATGTTTCCTTAGTACTGCAGGATATTATTGGAGGTTCATACCCAAGTTATATGATATTGTAACTCATCTAATATCCTTAACCAGAAAGGATAATGTGTTCTTATATATTTAAGGGTTCTAGGATACTTTCCAAATTCTAAATGATAATTTGTTTAGTTCTCCAGTTCATTGTTTTCTAGAATATGGAGTTCAATCTGAGGTTTACCATGACACTTCACATATTAGTTTTGGTAGTGTCTTAATATAGTGAAGAATATTTATTTGTTTTGGGTATCAATAATTATGGACACATGAACATAACTATTCCACCCATGATCTAGAGTTAGTTTTGGTCATGTTTTCTTTGATGTTGTGGGGGCACTATCTTATCAAAAAATGCTTCGTGGTTTTCACTAATCACAAAATCCAGAGGTATATCATCTCTTATCATGAAATGAGCTTGAAAAAACAATGGTTATTGGAATTATAATAGTATTTTAACATTGATAATTCATATACATAGGGAAAGAGTAATGTTGTAGCTAATTATATAATAAATAAGTCACACAATGGTTCTATGTAAGAGCCTTGAGATTCTTGGAGGGTGATTTAAGAGCTCTCCTTAATGAATCTTGATATGTGAAAGGTTAGTGTAAGAGGATACCTTTATCATATAATAATTCAATCATATTTAGTGAAATAGGTTTAATATTCCCAACTAGGGTATTATTAAGTGATATTTTAGTGAGATTGAGCTATCTATGATGATGCATTTGATGGATGGTATGAGGATGATCAAGAATGGGTGTTGTTTCAGGGGAGTCTCTTCATTATTTTAGTGATTTAAAAGGTGGTTCTTTATGAGTTCCATAGATGTAACTTATTGGTGCTTCCTAGAATAAAAAAGATGTATCATTCTCCAAGTGGTCAGTTTTGGTGTCCTAGTTTGAGGCGTTCATTTTTATAATTTGTATCCTGATGTTTAGTCTGATAGTAGGTGAAGGTTACACACTATGTTTCTTATGGATTACTCAAGAAATTAGATGTCCCTTAGTGAATGTGTGAGGAAATTTATATGGAATTATTCACTAGTATACCTCAATTACATGGACTTTATGATGATATATGTGTAATTTTGGACTATTTGAAAAAATCTAATCACTTATTAAAAATCAGAGAGTTGATCTCAGTAGAAGTAATGTTAAGGTAGTACTTGGAGGAGGTAGTGAGCCTTAAGGGATTCCCTTATATGGGCATCTATGATCATGATCCTTATTTCAACTATAGTATGTGGAGAGTTCTTCATCATGATTTTATATCACATTTTTTCCTCATTACTTATTTTCATCTATAGACAGACGGTCAGATAGATCAGACCGTCCAGACTATTTAAAGAATATTATGTTTTTGTGTCCTGGATTTTTAGAGGTTCCTGGGTAAATTGCCCACCCTTGGTGGAGTTTTCTTAAAAATATTTTCGAATTCACTATTGGTATGAAACCATTTGAATATTTTTATATAGTAACTTATTGTTCTCTATTGTGATATACTGGGGTTAGTGATTCAACAAATCATAAGACAAAACTACTGCAAAGAATGATATAAATTGTGTAATTTTCCATGAGTAGATGAAGATAGAATATTATAATCAAAAGTCTTATGCGGACCATAAGATGAGGCCTATGGAGATTGAATTTGGAGATATACCTTCTTGAAGGTGACTCCTCATCATGGGTAGTGATGTTTTTTTTGTGGGAGTAAGTTATCTCCCAAGTTTTTTGGGCCTTTTTAGGTGTTGGTGCATGTAGGAGCTATCTTATACAAGTTATAACTCCCCCTATATATAATCTAGATTCGTGATTCATTTCATTTTCCATTGCTTCTCTACTATATTTATAAGTATTTTCATGTAATTAATTAGCTAAAGATCAATGTTAATGATGATACTTCCTTCAAAGAGTGGCCTATGGAGATCCAGGATTTCCATGAGAAGGGGTTGTACCAGCATGCTATTCACGTAGTTCATGTATTTTGGTGACATATTCTCTTGGAGGAGAGAACCTAGGTATAGGAGTCATAGATACATGCTCAGTATCTTGAGGTTTTGGATTCTTTATGTTTAATGTTTTATAATGATGTTTTGATGCTATTGACCAATATATGGATTATGAGATATTCATATATTCCTTGATTCCCTATTTACATTCTTTATCCGGTTTGAGAGGTATTACCCCTAAGAGAGTGTTTGGGAGTTGGTTGAGAGCATTTCAAAGTTCTCCACCTTGTACCTCTAAGTGATGCAGTTATACTCCTATGATGAAAATATTCTTGAGAGGTATCTTGATGGAAGGTTTTTTTGGATGACCCTTTTCTATTCCCTTCTCCCCGTGTTTGGTTTTAATTCTCAAAGATGAGAATTATGTGAGAGGTATTTGATGTAAGTTCCTAAACCCTTATAGATAATTACTTTGTGGGTTTTCTATGTCTTTGGTTTATAGGGGAATCTTGGCGGAGGTTTGGAGAAGTTTGGGAGATGAAATATATTTTAAAGAGAAATTTATGATGGTATGTGTTGTTAATGGTTTGAATTTGGTGTTTATGGCCTAAAAGTGGTTAGTTCACATGGTGGGATTTTCAGTATGAACCATCAGTTCCCAATGAGTAGAGATGATGGGTCATATTTGGTGAATATATCCCCAAAAAATTCATTGTGTGAACTTGTAGTTCATTAAGTGAATTAATAACAATATTATAAGATATAGTTGACACATTTTTTGGAAATACACAGACTCAATCCGTTAATGACATGAAATACCCATTAATTCCGTGAATGTACATTTAGTAGAATACCTATAAATTTTCCCACACCATTGAATGCTCTCAAATCCATCTGTTTTATGAAAAACCCCATGTATCTAAGGGTTATTTTACAAATTTATTTGAATCCCTTTTAATTGGGATTGATTCCTGGGTTCTCAAGATCAATCCATGGTGATCCGAGATTAATTCCCTCTTTATCTTATGGCTTCTTCTCTATTTCATTTTGTTTTATCTCATTATATATTACCATTATATGAAGTTTTATCTCCATCACTTCCCATTTATTTATTTTTATTATTGTTAGCACATTTGTGGCATGGAATCCTTAAGGGAGATGTAAATTCCTTTTGGGAGTGATGACGATAGATATTCTCTTACTGTTTCATTATTATTCGATGAACATTGAAATTATGAAGGTAGGGGACTCATTATTTCTATTACTTTAAGTGAAAGTGTGAAGTTACCATGATTTATATCAATAGTTAATTATGGAATTAACCTTAAATAATATTATATAATAATTAAAGAATGGATTTTGGTTTTGGGTTGTAGCGATTACATGTGCTTATGCTCTGTTAACAATTTGCCTCTTGATTTTCTAGAGAGTGTGGTATATTTTATTTATTCCATGGTTTAGAATTTTAATTACTCTTATAAATTGGTTAAATATAATAAATATGGTAATTATTCTAGAACTAAATAAATAGTCATGTTAATTACACACTACCCTTGTAATTTATTGAAAATAGAGTTATACTTGAAGCAGATTTAAATAATTTATTGTTGTTGTTATCTAATGAATTAATTAACCCATGGTTTTAACCTGTGTTAAATGAATCAGTTAATTAAAGATGATAAAAAATTAGTTGTATGTTAAAGATATTTTTTTGGGGTTGAGTGATTCTATTTTTCTTATGAAGGCCAAATTCCTTGGTTTTAGGGCTTGGATGCTTTGTTAACTATTTGTTTTCTTGTTGATGTCATGTGTGATTTGTTTGGATGTGGATAATTTCTATATGACATGATGTGATCTTGGGATCACTGGTAAAATAGAGTTAAATTGGTTTGGTTTTCTTGGGTTATATAAATAGTTAGCGTTGGTGATGATAGGATGGATGGGGATATGCATATTGGTGTCAGGGATGGAATCGAGACTAATAGAGTGGGTTGAACGTGAGATTTTATATTATTTGAAGAATTTAAAATTGTCTAATTAAATTTTAATGGATATATTACATTAGAGTCCATATGGATGGGTTGTGTTTTTTCATTCCTTTCCCCACGACTTAACGCAATAGGAAGTTCTTAGTTTATGCATCTTTTATGGAAGATTGGGAAAAGTCCTAGAGTACCTTTAATTATATAATGGTAATGAATATTAAATTATTTAAACTATGGATTTGGTAGTTCAACTATTGAATAGGTCTAACTGGTTGGTAATTATGTAATTTTAAATGTTCAATAGAAATAATTAATTGTGTCAATCATGTACTTATAGGTTATCTAGTCCATATTGGTGTCGACCGAGTGTCTTAAGAGAAGATAAGTGTAGTTGATGTTAAGGATATGTTGTCTCCCTTATTGTGGTTTGTGTTATATAAATCTATTCCTTATGTTATGTGATTTCATATGGTACCCCACCCATGTCGGTAGGGAAAACTACAACCAGTGGAATGGGGGGGGGGTGAGTTTTCTCCAACATCAAGGTTGGTGAGGGCGGATGTCTGACTATCCCCTATTCTTTCCTTATTTTTTGAGAGTAGTATATATGATGATATGTGTGGGGTTTAACTTGTTTTATATTTTTGTAGAGGTTTTTAATGGATTTTGGTTATTTTATATACATTTATCTCCATATATAGTATCCTAAGGGTTATTATAGGTATACTACCAATAAGTTGGGATGGATTGAGGTGTAGTACATGGTGTACGAGTTTGGTAACTTTTGAAAATAAATCTGGTTACTATCTAGTTGAATTTATAGTGATGATATTATGTGACACATAAATTATGAATTATTATATAGTTTAATTTGATGCATGTATCTTATTAGAGAGAGTTAGACCAAGACGTGCGAAGTTAGGATGAGAGAAAAAAACTAGTGGGGAAGTGGTAGCGGGGTAACTTCACTTTTATACTTATGTTGGATATTATATTCTCACCTACATAAGACACTTTGTGAGAGATACATGGTGAGTATGGGAACTTATCATACCTGATTTGGTTACAAGTTAGTTTCATTAGTTATCCACTGGGTTTCAGTATGCTTTCTTCATATTTTCACAAGTGGTTTGAATGAGGATGCTACTAGGTATATCTGTTATGCTCACCCTATCAATATAAACTATTTTTAGTTCTATAGTAACTAGCTGGTGATTGGGTTGGGAATTAATATCTTTTAGAGTTATTCAGAAGATTTTTTAGCATTGAGGTTACTACATGGGAATTGTTTTGGTACTTGTGGCTTCATTTTGTAGTTGTTTTAGTTTGTATGACATTACATGCATATATTGAGATATTTTATTTATTGTTAGAAATATTTGTTTTATGGTCACATATTATCTCTTATTTATCATATTCTGTTAGATGTTAATGCCTCCCATTTTCATGTATGATATCCCATCGATGCTAGTCACCAACCCATGGACTATTAGAGATAGGATTTGGGTGTCATCACACCTCTTCCTTGATTACTAACCCAATATGGGTATCTTTGGGTGGGGGATGGGTTGTGACATGTAAAACTAACCATTATGTTCCTTTTTATTGGTTTTTTACTTGGGTTAAACATGGTTAGGAAACCCAAACTATTAATATACAATAAGAGTCAAGTTGAGTGAATCCACATGATAGATTTGGGTAACGAGTTATCCACTAAGATATCCAAGAATCATATATTATATGATTGATAATATTTTTCTACTAGATATAACCACGGATTATTTACATGACACCTAATATAAATCATAGATAAGCATGGATATTGTCCTAATAATGTGTGTGATGAATTTAAAGTGGGTCATCATTTTAGTGGAGGAACATTTAATAAAATTCCTTATTACGTGAATATAAAAATGATACTCCTCTAAAAAAAGGTTATTTTATATATAATAAAATCATTATACTTGAGATTAACCATGAGATATATATTGGATAAGGAAAAAAATAACATTATTCATTTCCTTGACTGGTACCATAATATAAGAATTTTTCTTATGCAAGAAGGACACATTTATGTGTTTGAGAAACCCCTTCCCGAGTAGCCATCCAACGAATCTATTCAACCAATGGAAACATATTCTTATGAAATACATATGAAGTATTAAATATATGTATCTACACTCATTCTTGTGACCACAAACACAAGTTGAAAAATAAACAAAAGAATATGGATTCTTATGAGATGATAGAAAACCTTAAAATGTTCTATTAAGAATAATAAAGGCATGAAGTGAATGAGGTTTCAAAGACTATTTTCAATACTAGATAGAATAAGGAAATTAAAACACTACTCATTTACTCAATATGATTAGGTATTTCAATAAATTAGAGAGATCAAGTTCATGTCACAGGATTGATCTGGCCATGAACTTCATTCTATAACCACTATTGAAAAGGTTGTAAGAGTTCATTGTGAACTACAACATAAATGAGTTTAATAAAAATTTACATGATGTTCTCAATATGTTGAGGATAACTGGACAAGATATGGGAGTTTCGGACTCAAGCTCCATCATGATTTTCCAAAAGAGTAAGGGAAAAAGTATTTTCCAAAGAGATAATACAATAGGATGTGAAGAGTCCATTATACGACTAAAATATAGAAAAAGAATGAAGTACTATGCTCCCATTGAGAAAACATAGCCATTGGAGAAGGAACTGCCCAAATACTTAGAGGGATATAGGAACCCTCCTGTAGAGTCTACCACATTATTAATGTTATAATATTTAATTCTTTAACTATGAATAGAATATAACAAAAATAGTATGTTTTAAAAGTTTTCTAAATATATATAAATTTAGAAGTGATGTAAGAGTCAAAGATGGAAGCATAAAGTGTGCATTAAACTAGTGGGGAAATGGGTTTCCACATAAAGGTGTTGAATGAAATGGATAATTTAAGATTTTCTAGATCATAAAATGTATTTTTCTATTCTCATATCTTTTAATTTTTATATGATATGAAGTATTGTTGTAAATATTTTTTTATTATCAATAAAATGTGATAATTGATTTGATACACATTGTTGTGAATGATCCTAATTTTATAAAATGATTTAAAAAGAGATTGGTATAAAATTAGTTTTATCTAGGATAAAGTATTTATCCAGTAATATGAGGGAATATGATTCCACTGTAAATAGTTTATTATATGATAATGTATTATTTTTTGTGGATACTTCATGCACATATAATACCATATATAATATGTAAATTGTAGTTTATTTTTTTATATATTATAAAAAAATTAAATAATTGTGGTTTCCATAAACAAAAAGCGTTTGTGTATCATAGAATTATATTCTAAAAAGAATATAGTTTCTAAGATAATAGTGGGATTATGTTTTGAATGTTGATTTTTTTCAAATTTTAAAAATAAAATATGATTCCATACAAAAATGAAAGTCACTTAATATCCTAAATGAGTTAAGAGTATGATGGTTAAAGTGTAAATAATTAAAATTAGTTACCATAAAAAGTGAAAATCCAAAATATTTTTAGGATATACTCGTAAAGTATTAATATAAATAGTTACATTAGTTACCAATATATTTAAATGATTTCTTTGAAAGTATTCCAAGAATGATAATGATGCACTTAGAATAGTTATATATAGAGATCACAATAAATTAATATCAGAACATTTTATGATGTAGATTTAGAAGTTTTAATGTGTTTATAGAGTTTTACATTAGTATTAGGATTCCTAAGTCTCACCATTATTCAAACTAGATTTATTTATATAAATGAATCACTAATATGATTAGTGGGATGTTTTTATCTGGTGATCACATGGGGATTTTAGAAGAATTAAATATAGATGAAATAAGTTTAATAAAACCCCTAAAAGTGTGGAAAATATAAGTTCAATATGGAATTCTATCATATATAATATGTCAAGCTGATACTTCGGTATGATTTTCTTAAAATTTTCTTGAAGAGTTTATGAATATATAAAGTATCATGTAATATAAAAAAACAATATTCAATTAATAATTATTTCACATTGGATATATATATATATATATTGATATAAATTTCATGAATTTTAATGATAATTTACCTCTCAAAGTATGATTTTGGGTTATACCTGACTTATTTTTATCATGGAGTATTATAGGGTTTGATTAAATATTAATCCTAACATTTGTAAAATTCTTATATTGGGATATATAATATTCTCACGATGCACAAAATGGGTTTTATGCACTGGATAAACCATAAAGTATACAACATGAAGTATTATACACTATGTCTTTGGTATACTCGGAGTTCATGGTTTATATTTGGAGTCCCCATTACCAAAGGTTAGTGAGATAGATACTATGAGAAATTTCATACATTGATTCCTTTGATACATAATCCGTGAGGAGAAATTAATCAAGGGTGATTGGGTATGTTGCTGATCATGTTTTTGGTTGGATCTCAACAAAGATATTATTTTACGATTTCATGATAAGTTTGAAATTTGGGAACCTCATCGAGATAGACCCACAAAATTTATATCTATAGATAGATAACTCATTGGATGTGCTTATCTACTTAGATGAGAGACATGTGTTGTGCTTATCTTTTGATGAATGACACATGATGTATTCATCTACTTGGTTAGTCTATACTTGGAGAATCGATAATGTATGAGATATATATATATTATTGACACACTCTGTATCCCATTATCACACCCTGACCTTTAAAATTAATCTATTTTATTATTTTCTTGGTTTTGGATATTCTTTTTGGGTTCGTGTTGATTCATGGTTTGAATTTTTAAGTTTTTATTGAAAAATGTGCGTTTTGGACTTGGAAGTATCTGGTGCACAGGCATGGGACATTTTGGAAACCATGGGGATTTATCTAGGTCCCAATGCAGCCTTCCCAGTGTTAAAAATAAATAAATAAATAAATTAAATGAATAATAAAATTAAAACAAAATAAAATATAAAATATAAAATAAAATTAAGAAAATTGGTTTAATAATAATAGTAATGATAATGATAATAATAATAATAATATTATTATTATTATTAGGTTATTATTATTATTTTTTCATTAGTGTTTTCCCTCCCCTTCCCCCTCCTTTAACTATGTTCTCTGTTCCCCCTTCATTGTCCTGCTCATTCGACCCCCACCAGCTGATGGCTTCTCCAACACACCTACCTTCCTCCTCTAGAGGCTCCTACTTTTGTGGCCTATCTCTCCTCTGAAAGATCCTCCTCATTCTGCCACACCCCCTTTTCCTCTACTCCTTTCCACATGGCTGACCCTCCCCATTCTTCTTGCTCATGTGCGATGCCGCCCGGATGGTTTGCAGTCGCCTATCACTCCTTCTCTCCCTTTTCCACGGTTATAACCTACTTCGGCTAAGCCTCTCCCCCATTATATTTTGTTTCTTTTTTATGGGGTATGATTTAGGGTTTTTTCTTGATGAATAGGGTTTTACCTTATTGTTCTTAGAAAAAATTTATCTTCTTATGGTTTTTTCAAGGTGTGGTTGAGGTGTGGTTAAGGTTTCACACCATTTTCTAGCAATATCTTCACCCGAAGGTAGGTGATTCCATGCTTAAACATTGTTGGTAAATTGATTATTATTTCATGTAAATTTTGGCATGTTTTGTGGATTATATTCATAGTGACAAACAAGTTTTAGAAAGGATTAGTTATGGATTTGGTATTAAAAGGATTTTCTTTCAAGTGAAATTTGGTGTGTTTCATATATAAACCCTTGTTGTGCATTTAGGAAGTGTTTTATTTATTATGTAAATGATTTATTAAATTTTGTGTGTGATGTGAATCATATTTTGGGAAGGTTTTGGTGTGATTTTGGTTTAAAAATAGGGTTTTGAGTGTGTTTATGGTGTAAAGCCTTATGGTGCTTCTTAGAATAAATTTATATATATATTTGAATTATTTATTAAATTATATAAGCGATGAAAATTATGACTTGAAATGGTTTTTGTGTGAATTTTATTTTTAAAAAACAATTTGGGTGTGCAAGTGGTGTCATGCGGTGTCAAATTCCTTATTTGGATAATTAAACATGGATGTATTGTGTTATGTGACATGTGAAACATGTTCGAGGAAAAATGGAATCTTGAGTATCTAGGTGGGTGGACTAGGACTAGTAGTCTAGTGACTCAGATGTGGCTATGACCTTGTTTCAATTAATGGGATTGAATATGCAACACTAATTAAATACAAATGATGATTTGAGACTGCTAGAATTTTTAATGTTGCTCCTCTCTAGTGGCTCGTTCAGAGTAACACTCCTCGTTTTGGTTTCTATTCCATATTTCACCGAGATATGTGGAACTTAATGTACCATTGTTATCTAGTGCCTAGTGGTACTTCCTGTGACTAGTGCTCATTGATTATATTTCACTTACCATCAGAATATGGTATGTTTGGTAGGTAATTTCAAAATAAAGCATGTTTTATTTAAAGTTCCTGTATTTAAAATTGTTTTCATTTAAAGTTGGTTTCTTTAAATTTTTTTAATTTAAATTTTCTTCTCATAAAATTGTTACCAGAATTTACATTTTTAAAAAAAAATCAAGTTATTTATCTTATATTGTTTATATCATGAAATACTTTTTTAGGGTCGCATCCTACTGGGCTTTGGATCACACCCTATATAAACCCTTGGGTGTATATAGATCTTGTTGTATATTTGTTCTAGGTAAAGAAAAGGTGAATTGTGTGAATGGTTTGGGGATCCTATTGGTATCTCCTTGTGGTTATTGGTTGCAATGGATTAAGGATGTTTTTCATCTTGTCACTTGGAGGTTCAGGGTAAATATTTCATTTAAATTTTTATTGTATCTATGTTGGTCTTTCTTAAGAGTGTAAAATTAATTCTGTAAAATTGTTCATGCCTTGTTTGTTTTTCTATTCTATGATTTGGATTATTTGTCTTGTTGGTTTTTTATGTTTATGAAAATGGGTAAATCGTTCCCTAAGAAAATCATTGACACCCATGCACTAGTTTCCAGCCCATGGGGGTCAGGAATAACCTTAGGGCCTTTCCATAGATTGGGTTGGGTGGCAGTTCAGATGATAACCCGACTTGGTTCGTGACAAAATTGTATCAGATCAGGGAACAATCATTTGGGTCTTGTTCATTGGGGAAGAGTATGGGTAGACATAAGCTAGGGTTATCGGGACTTAACATTCTGGTTATGAGTAAGGTGGTTGGCTAGCACACCTCATGACATGATTCAAGTAACCAAGGGATGTTGGGTTTTATCTGAGTTCTTTGGTCCTTGTGGTTTCTTGTTTTTTGGGAAATGAAATGAGAGTTGGGTTAATGATCTAAGTGAGCTCGCAGGGCATGGAAATCTATGTGGATATAGGTAAATTGTTCTAGAACACTCTATGTGATGGTGGTGTGACTAAAATATAGCCACCAACCATATGTTCGGGCCACCCATCAACACTAGTTTCCTATTACATCATGATATGTCTCTTTGGGTTTAAAAAAAATTAATTTTAAAAAGACCATATTTTTGAATCATGGAAACTTTATTTGATTTAAACTAAAAATGATTTGGTTTTGGGAAGATGGAAAATGAGTTTTCAGAATTTAATAAAAGGAGGTTTTTGAAATCTAAACTTTTGTAAAATGATTTTTACTAAATGGGATGAGTTTATTAAGGGAGGATTTTTATGAATAATGTTTTTTGTTTATCAAAAGTTTGTTGTTTGGAAAAAAGGAAAATTATTTTCAAAAATGTTTTGAAAACTTATTTTAAAATGAGAAGAATTTAGTTTTTAATTAAATCGTTATTGATGAAGTGGAGTTTGTTGTGTAACCATATGTCTTTTGAAATGGAATGAAATGTTTTGAAATTGATGTTTGAGGTTTGAAAATTAGTTTTTATTAAAATGGTTTGTGTTTTTCTAAAAACGTTTTGTGAAACATGAAATGGGTTTTCATTTTGGTGGGTACCATGTTATGAAAAGAGTCTGTAGTGAATTTTTGAAATGGAAAAGTGTTTTGAGTGTTTTTTTGGAAATTAGAATAGTTTTTCTTTAACCTTTTGCATTTCTATGATTTATCACATGCATATGGTGTTGTGGGAAGTGAATGGGTGCCCATTTCAACACAAGAAAATGCATCTTAGAGTCTCCATGGGATACCATTGGGGAATGTGCAACCCACTAATACTATTATATCTTCAAATTAACTTCTAATAAAAAATGTAATATTTGGATAACTGGTGATTTCATATTGTGTCTTCTTGTATTTTGGAAATTTTTTCTGTAAGGTGTTTTGAGACTGAAAATTCATCCTAGTCGACTCACATTCCAAATTTGAGTTCGTCTTGGTGAGTTAGTATTGGTATAATAGTAAATGGTTCTTTTTTCAGAAGTGTTTCATAAAGCCTTTACAATGAATCCCATTGCATGTTTGGAGTCTGTTGTGGCATGTCTTTACCAGTGGGTTATTTTATTTGGACCCTCTGTTTCTTCTATTGGCTCATGTATGACCCCATAAAAAATTAATGCATGTTTGAAGTGCGACCATAAGTGATTAACTGTTTTCAGACCCTCCAGTTTCTAAACATAATGAATTCCCTCTTGAGATTCAGAAATTGAGTCTACCTATCCTCTCTTTTAGTCAAGTGGACCCTCTTGCAGTGGGAGAGTGGATGTGGAAGGTCAAAAAAGTCCTTAGTTTCTTAAGTTTCTTGATTTATCGAATGTGAAGTTTGACACTATTGTGTTTGAAGGTCCTATCTGGGAGTAGTGAAGGGAATCCTAGTAAGAAGAATCAGTCTGGTTTTGTTAGTGCTGGCCATCATCTTGAATGACATTTGGACTATTCATCATATTATTCTAAGTGAGGGATCATGCTAAGCCACCAGTGTGAAGAACTTGATCATTGGGGGTTCTTGTGGACACTTACAGAAATATCATGCTATTCGAGACTCAGTTTAAGGTCCCTATTTATGTAATGATTCTATAAGTTGCAAGAGTCATGCTTGGTGATAATTCGTAGCGTAGTGCTATCTTTTTTGTGCAAAGTAGATGTTGCAGAACCCTTCACAAGCCTCTATTTTAATAGAAACATATATTTCCTTCGGTAAATTCTGAGATTTTCTTTTTTATGTGGAATCCCATTTCATGTGTCATTCCTTCCAAATTTTCTCACTCTTAGTAGAAAGGGGTGATACGTATGCACCTTATAAGCTACTATCTTGGTGAAATTTTCATGTGTGAGTAAGTAGATTTCGGGGTATGCTATGTCTTATGAAGTTATCTGAAATCACGGTATGGTTTCCATTCAGACCAGAAGAGGGAGTTTCATTCAGGGGTCCTCGATGCTTGATTGTGAGGTAGAATATCCATCAATCATCAGAGCTCTAGTCGTAGGTCCCAAAGTGAAGTCGATACATAGTTAGGAGCCCCTAAGGGTGTAAAGTATATTGGTTTAACTTCCATCTATGGGGTGGGAGATAGAGGTAGTTTGAGGTTCCAGTGTGGATGATCTTCTTTAATGGACCCATTTAGTTGAAAGAGACATGGGGGATTATATCACCTATGTGGGAGGAAGGATTCCTATTTGGTTATAAAGATATGTAGTTTTCTTGTTTTCTAGAACCTCAATGCTTATTCCCTTGTGTATGGGGATCATTGTGTAGTTTTCGGTGTATGGACAACCTTGTGAGTTGATCTTAGTTTCAGTTTGGGATCATCTGAGGATGGTAATGCCCCCTAAAATTAGTTAACCATGTGAGGTTTTCTATTTGGTTTGAATTCTTTTTTGATTCACCCCTTGCTGTAGGGGTTTAGTTAGTGTTGGGTCTTCTGCGTCAGTTTTTGTTGGCGGGTGTGGAAGGTTCCTAAGATGACCCATGACATATTTTCTTATCAGTTTGTGAAAATTTTTTAAGCTAGTTGGTTCTCATGGTGGGGATACCCACTACGGGTCTCACTGAAATTATTTTGTGATAAATTAATTTTTTCTTATTCCATGGTGGGGATTCTGTTTGGGCTTCCCATGTAGGTAACCCGATTGCATTTTCGATGTTGACTTGGAAATGAGTGATCTTATTTTGAGCTTTCTCATTTCAAGTTCATTCCTTGAGTAACCCTTGAGATTAGAGAGTACCCAAAGGTTTCGTTGAAGAAATATCATTAGAGTACTCCTTGGGTTGTGGTTTGATTTTTCTTGCCTGTTTTGGCTCATGACATAAGTCTCATTTAGGGATGTATTGGGTGTTTGAATCAAGAGGTTGGATTATGAATTGTGGGAAGATATTTTACATTAATAGATCAACTGGAGGTGTTTTCACTGTTTGAGATAGGTTTCACATAGTGAGGATTCCATTTTTGTCTACTAAGTTAGATTTGTGAGTCTCTTTTTCTATTGATAGTGTTCTAGTTTTCTTCTCATTCAATGTGCATCCAGAATATCCATAATCTGTGAAGGAAATTCAATTTTCGCTTTTGGTTTAAACCATGGAATGACTTATTGGGGGTAGAAAGCTTCATGGTGTGGATAATTTTCACATCTTAACCTTTGAAATTAATTTATTTTATTATTTTCTTGGATTTGGATATTCTTTTCAAGGTTCATCTTGAGTCCCATTTTTATTTTTTTGAGTTTTTATTGAAAAATGAGTGTTTTGGTCTTGGAAGCATCTGGTGAATGGGTAGAGCATGATTTGGAAACCATGAGGATCCTCTCGTGTCACCATGAAACCTCCTCAAATTTCATAAAAAATTAAACGAATAATAAAATGAAAATAAAATAAATAATAAAATTAAAATGAAATTAAGAAAATTGTTTTAATAATAATAACAATGATAATAATATTAGTAAGATTATTATTATTTATATTATTAGGTTTGTTTTTATTTATTAGGGTTCTCCCTCTTCCCTTACCCCTCTTTTTATGCAGTACCCCTTCTCTCCCTCCCCTGTCCTGCTCACGTGACCCGTCACAGACTGACGGATCCTCCGGCACACCACCCTCCCTCCTCCAGCATGCCTCCCTCTCTCCCCGGATGTCTCCTACTCCTGCGGATGGTCTCCCATTCAATGACACTACTTGTGTGGCTGCAACCCCCCCCCCCCTCTTCCTCTCCTCCTTACTTCATGACATACCCCTCCCCCTTCTTCCTGCTCGTATGTGATGCTGCCCGGTGGGTTTCTAGTCACCCGCCTCTCCTTCTCTCCCTCTGCTGTGGGTGTAGCCTACTTTGGGTAAGCCTCTCCCCCATTCTAGGGTTTTTTAAATTTTCATGGGGTTTTATCTAGGGTTAGTTCTTGATTAATAGGGTTTTATATTGTTGTTCTTGGTTTAATATTTCCTTCTTAGGGTTTATTCCAAGTGCGGTTGAGGTTTCACACCATTTTATGAAAATTGCTTCACCCCAAGGTTGGTAATTCAGTGCTTAAATATTTTTGGTAAATTTATTATGTTTTCTTGTGAATTTTGGAATATCTTATGGATTATATGCGTGATGTGAAACAATTTTTAGTAGTAATTCATTATGCATTTGGTTTTAAAATGAAGTTTTTTTCATGTGAAATTGGGTGTTTTTCATGTATAAATCCTTGTTGGGCATCTTGCAAAAGATTTAATAATCATGTAAATGATTTATTAAATTTTTATTGCAATGAGAATCATATTTTGGGAAGGTTTTTGCGTTTTTATGGTTTAAAAAGATTATTTTTAGCATGTTTTTGGTGTAAAACCTTGTGGTGCTTCTTGGAATTGATTTATAATGTTTTTGAATGATTTATTAAATTATGTAAGTGATAAAATCATGATTTGAAATAGTTTCATTGTGTGTTTGATATTTAAAGAGGAGTTTTAGTGTGCAAGTGGTGGATTGTGTTGTGAAGTTCTTTTTTGGGTTGATGAAACATGGATGTGGTTTGTTACGTGGCATGTGAAACTTTTTTGAGCATAAAGGGAATCTTGGGTGTCTAGGTGGGAGGACTAGGACTAGTATGCTAGTGATTTTGAAGTGGCTATGGTAGAGTTTCACTTTTTAGGATTAATGATGACAACAATAACTAAATACGTATGATTATTTGAGATAACTTATATTTTGGATGTTGCTTCTCTCTAAGATATTGTGCCCAAGAACGTTGTTGGTCATGGTTTCCATACACATTTCACTACGAAATGACATACCTAGTGTCCCATTATTAGATAGTTCCTAGAGGAATTTCTTGTGACTAGTGATCATTGATTATAATACAAATACCTTCATTATATGGTATGTTTGGTTGGTAATTTTAAAATAAAGTATGTTTTATTTAATATTTCCCTCATTAAAATTGTTTTTCATTTAAATTTAATTTCTTTAGAATTGATTTTCATTTAAAATTTCTTCCCTTAAAACTGTTACTAGAATTTAATTTTTGTAAAAACTTGTAGGGTATTTATCTTATAAATTTTTTAGCATGGAATCCTTTTTTCGGGTGGAATCTTATCGAGCTTTGTCTCACACACTACATACACCCTTGGGTGTGTATAAATCTTGTTTTTTGTTTATTCCAGGTAAAGACAAGGTACATTGTGTGGATAGTTTGGGGTTCCCAGTGGTATCTTCTTATGGATATTTTTGGTGGTGGCTTGAGGATGTTGTTCCTATTTTCTCTTAGAGGTTCAGGATAAATTTTTAATTTCCATTTTTTGTAGCTCTTTTAGCCTTTCTAAAGAGTGTAAAATTGATTCTAGAAAATTTGTCATTCATTGTTTGGTTGTTTATTCTATGCTTTGGTTTATTTGTATTGTTGGATTTTTATGTTTATGCAAACGGGTAAATACTTCCCTAAGTATAACATTGATAACCAAACACTAGTTTCCAGCCCATGGGGATTGGTAATTCCCTTTGGGCTTTGCCACATATGGGGTTGGGTACTGCTTCGGATGATGACCCAACATGATTCATGACACCCATGGTCTCTTAATGTCTTGAAAAAAAGGTAATATATGAAGGATCACACTTATATAAGATTAAGATGGTGGAAAAATGTATAAATACATATATTATTTATGGATATCATGCCACATCCTTTTGTATCTTGATTAGCATTGAAGATTTTCTATATAATGTTATTTTATTATAATTAAAGACTTTTTAATTAATTTTTTTGTCAATGATATAAAGGAACTTAGGGTCACACTTTATGATCAACAGAATGGGGATCGAGTTTGAACCATAGAACTGCTCTAAAAGTTTTTTAGATTTTAATCCAAAAATAATTTTTTGATTGGGGTTTCACATGGTATTTTATACGATATAATAAAAGGTGAAGTTAGTTATATCCTTAAAAAAATATTTTAAAATATATCTAAAATGTTTTTTGGATATGATTCCACAAGTTATTGTAAATGATATGATATAAGGTGAAATGATAAAAAATGTCCATTAGACTTTATTTAAAGTGGGATATTAAAGGGAATATTCCCTAAATCCACATGATATCGTATGGTATGATACAATATATTATAAATCATGACATATATATTGTAAATAGATTATATTTAATCCCTTTTATTTATAAAATTTTACAATATAAAGATATATTATGCATGATGCTTGGGTGTGTCGTATTATATGACATAGATCAATTATAGTTCCCTGAATCATGTAAAACTATTCATTTGGCCCTACTATGGATCGTCCAAGCCACCCGAACATCAAGGGGTTAATGATTTAATCCCATACACATTATATATTATTGAAATGCATGAGAGATTTAATGCTAGAGGGTTAAATGAGATGTAATTGTAGGAATTAGTCATACATTTATGAAATCTATAAGAAAATACATGGATTGAGGAGAATACTTAGACATTATACAAAGGATTCTTGGAAATTAGATATATGTGTGTGATTATGAAATATAATTTTGATAACATTCACCCCAAATATCTCTTCCTTATTCATTCCTTGCTTATGAGATACTATAATATCAAGAATTTGAAAGGGTAATGCCCAAAATGTATAGATATTTGGTACAATCCATGGATACAACATGGAGGGAAAACCATTTTGTCTATTCATTGGTGTTATTTATCAAGAATATAATTAATGAAGAGGAATTTATATATTATGGTGTAATTATGTTTTCTTTATTTCCAATTTTATTCATATTTATTTTTAATAGGCATGATGTTCTTGGGTTTTAAGATTTATATATGTTTTGGCTAATTTGATTCATTATTAAACACTCCTTAGAAACCTTTTCTATAAAATAAATTTATATTTTTCTCTCTAGGAATATTTATTACATTGGTTATATCACATATGAATTATTCAATTTAAGTCATATAATAATTTATCTTATTGGTTAAAGTTTATATAATTTTTAAATATTATTTAATCACCTTGAAACCCTCATGGATTTATATATAGATGTTTTAATTAATGTTACCATATATATAAACATTGAAACAACCAATTAGGCATAATCTAAATTTACATATTGTAAAATTCATAAGGAAGAGAATTTTTATAATAATTCATTTTGTATTTAATTTTATCAGTTTGGAAAACTAATAAAAAACATGATAAGTTGAACGTAACACATATTAATTCAATTATTTTTGGAAAATTATTTTAATTTAAGAATATTTTAAAATCCATTATTATCAATCAGTTTTGAAAGTATTTAAAAAATTGAAATATATTATCCACAAAAACAAATGAGATCTTATAATTTATCTGGTACTAATTTCACTTTTGGGATAATATCTAAAATGGTATATTACTATTGATATATTTATTTTTCTTTTCAAGGGATTGGTTTATTTATTTCTTTATACACATGATGAATAATGATTTTATGTAATAATTTTAACCTCCTTTCTACTGTGTATAAAAAATATAATAGGCTACGGGCTTTTAACACTTTATAACTAAGCCATTCATATAAGTATTGTGAGCTACTTAAAAATAGTTATGTTAGTCCATTTTATATAAGTTATATAATTATCAATATATATTTTAACAAATATATAATACATAGGATATATAAGCACTGAAAAATAACAATAGATGTGATTATTTCATATATTCATATTTTATAAAACATTTATATAGTTCATATGGTATGTGGGTGCACCCACATATATATATATTATAGAAATGAAATTTTATATAAATATTTGATGGAGTGTGGGATTTCATTGTGTAAATTCCCCATCTCATTATTTTTGTAACCCAAGATGGAGAGTTACATACCTCAATCATACCTCCCCATACACCATAAGCTGCTAACTAGAAACTAGTGTGTAATAAACCCACATGGTGGAGACTATATGTAACAACCTATCCCAGATACATAATTGGTCCCAATCCAGACTGCTACATAATAACAAGTGCACCTATTGATTGTGGGAGGTTGGTGTAAATGTTGAGGGATAATCTCAATACTATTCGGTGATGATTTAAACTCTTTGATACCTAACCAATTGATGAGTAATAAAAATGAATTCAAGTTGAAATTTCATCATGAACAAAGGGATAAAAGGATGTAAAGGAATCAAATCCGAGTTTCCACTTAGGGGCCCTCATACACACACATCTAGTCAACACATTGTATGATAACTATATGAACATGCATATATATCATAACACATACTAAAAACATCCATATAATATTTACAAGGATGAAACTAGGGAATATTTCTAATATGTATAAAGTGTGTCACCCAAATACTCACTTAGGTGCTTAAAATATGGATTCCCAAGGTGACCACTTCTATGTGAAGTAATGTTGATAGTCCCACTGCATCACCCTATATATACACCAGAACCTCCAAAATGGTCCATACAAGCTCCACACCCCATAATAAGTGAATAACCATGCTCTAGTATGCCTAAATCTATTATTAAAGCACTTTTCCTTTACATGGTTTATAAAAAATAGGGTCTATATGCATATACATGTGAACACATGCATGGTGTGAGTAAAACATACCCTATGGAAGTCATCACTTGACCTCATCTTGTCTGTCATAAATTAAAGTGTGTAATGAAGTAGTCTAAAGTAGGTAGGTAACAACAAAATATGACACTTAATCTACCAAAACTCTAGTTGACAAGTAACCATGGTAAACAAATAGACATGTTATTCGATTAATACAATAACTAAGAGCATGATTGAGTGATACATTAGCAATTTTCAAATGCATCATTCAAACATTGTTTATGTCTTGCTTGGAATCTGAGTAAGGTACTTATCCATATATGGTATTTTATTATCAATGATTTACATCGAAAAACATAATATTCCGGAGGCAGTGTAAATATATATATGCGTGTCTATAATCATCCTCATAGGGATGTATCTCATCTCCTCATAGGGAGGAACTACACATATATATAGAATATCCTCCTCGAAGGCACTCTTCTTCTCAAAAGAAGGAACATATACATATAATCACACACACACACACATATCCATAATTATATATATATATATATACATGATCCTTCCTTTGTATAAGGCATCTCTTCTAATTAAGATGAACATATCATATATATATATATGTGTGTGTGTGTGTGCGTGTGTATCCCCATGTGTAACCAATACACATGTCATGGTGGGTACCTCCAAAAAATGTCTGAATAGCTACATAGGGAATACAAAGCAGTAATAAGATATATATATATATATATGAAATATCATCAAAAAATATTTTAGAATCATGATCATGTCAGAACATAAAACATGAGAGTATGATTATATAAATACGAGATCATTATTTCAATAAATAATCATAGAGAAAGAAAATTTGGGAATACATTCTAAAATACCATGCTTGGCATCATAGGGAGGCACACACACTTTCTTGGTTCAAATTAATCTCAAATCATGTAATATTAGGCATGTATTTCATATTAAATTATACTACTGGGACCATATCATGGAAAATTAATAGGTAAACCCCTAATCAGGATTTACTTGTTCCTAACATGTGTCTATAATGGCCAAATGATATTCAAACAATGTTATATACAAGGTTATATGACATTTAATCCCTCAAACATGTTATAAAAAAATTAAATACATTCAAAACAAAAAATATCATGGAATACATTTCATTAATACATGTGAACATAAACATGGGAGCTCACACATGGAACAACCTATCAATAACCATAAAGGGACATCCATTTTATTTTAGTTTTGTCAAAATAATTTTTATTAAAGATATTTTTAATATAAAATAGTTATCTAGTTATCCATCACTCTACCCCATGGCCTTATAATCACATTGGGATTACATGAGAGAAATAGAAGAGGTAACTCACCCTAGACCATGAAAAAGAAAAAACATACGATCAAAATCCATATATGACACTAATAATAAACCTTTTATGACCTTACATAGAATGAAATGATGATTTATGTCACTACCAACCTAGGAAAGGGAAATTGAAAATAAAAACAGTGAAAATAATTTTAATTTAACTTTTTGGAACTCCTACAGTAGCTAGAGAAGGAGAAATCCAAAGGAATTAGAAGTTTTTACAAACCCTAAATTATAATAACATGTGAATAATATTACTATCAATAAAAAACATAGAACAACTGTGTAATGGAAGGAGTAATGACTATCCTTTAGCAGTAGATAAATTCTCGTGACATCAAAGAAAGAGCTCCAAGCGACACTTAAAGGAGGGCTGTCTTGAGAGTTAATGAAGACCATGAGGCATCTATAAGGGAATTAGAATCAGCTGGTATAAATGAAATATCATGACAATGGGGTTTTAGGGATAAAATATAAGGTTTTAAAAGACAATAATAGATATATTTTAAGGGATTTTCCCACGTGTCTATTGGGTACCCAATGTGAGACCATCAAGTGCCTAAAGGATCCTTAATAGAACTAACTACAACATTTAATTCCCATAGAGTAACCACTACACTGCCATAATGTACCCACTCTAGAACCAAGCCTCTCTATTTTTTTATACTGCATCCAGTCCGCCTTCAAGTCCCTTCGGCCCCCCTCAACTTAAAACCACACCCATGGGGATATTAAAGAACTGAATCTTCGATGGAATCATGTAAATGAAATAAAGTTAAAAATATCTACAAATAACCTTTCCATATTATACATAAAATTCCATTAAGACACACCTGAAGAACCAAAAAAAAAGAAAAAAAACTCAGGCCTGAAAATTGCGGTTATTTTCACCTCCCCAAAATTATCCTTTTCTTCATTGAGAAGTATATTGGGACATTCATATTGAAATATACCAATAACCAATGATACCTCTTCAAACCAACTTTAGAAATAAAAAATTTAAGAATAAACAGGATGGTGTCTCCCCACCATCATGGAATATTATATTTGAAACACCCAACAAATACTCATCAACCACCAAAATAAGAATGATAAATGCTGAGGTGATCTGAATAACCACCTACTGGACAATAAGAAACTAGAACTTTATAGTACACACATCCCTCACATTTACAACTAAAAAAATATATGAATATAGAATTCATTTTTATTACAAATATAACCATATAGATCAGTAATCATATCACCACTGATTCAACCTTTAACCAATGGTTAAATGTTCTTTGGTTATTCAGGATTCATTTATGCCATATGGTAGAAGAAAATATTATTTAAAAAATTAATGAAATAATCTAACTATATGATTTTCAAAAGCTAGATTACATTTATTAATATCATTTTTATAAAACAAAATAGTTATTTTTCTATGTGATGTGATTGGTAAACATTCATACACCTAAACTAAATTGTTCATAACATGACTTCTAAATGATGATTTATAATTTAATAAATAAAATAATTATGAAATTACCTTCCCATTAAATATTCTTCCTTTGAAAAAAAAATTATGTATAACAAACAAAAATTGTTACTTTATCTAAACATATGTTATTTGAAACCATTATATGAAAATAAATAAGGCAAAGTAATTTAAAGTACACAAAAACTATAATCACTTTAAATGACTCTAATGGTTTACTGTAAAAACATTTAATACTTTTAAACACTCAAGATCAATATTTATTCAAAAATAATTATTAAAAAAGTTCAAAATATTTTTTCCCTTTAAAAAATTTAGTAAATAATAACAACAAATATCATCCAAAAATTGAAGGTTTAAATATCAAAACATCCATCATTTGAAACAATTATACCTCACCTAAGGAGGATATAATGGTTTGTTGGTTAGAGTGAGTAATGCAATAGGGGAGTGAATTAAGTACCCAATAAAAATTTCTATTCAAAATGGATTAAAAAGATTCCCCCAATTAAGATGAAAATGGCCTAGTCATCCAAAATAGAAGATCATTATAAGATCCAATTTTTCAAAATATTTCTTAAATATTGATTAGTTTTCGTGGAATTAATATACAATATTACATAGTACTTTGAAATAAATTTACTCAATTGAAAACTTACAAGAACACTAATTAAGGTTAACTATCAAATTATATATTTTTTTATAGATTAAGAAAAATTTTAGTGTTAAATAATAAATTAAAAAAACAAAACAAAACACACAACATAATTTTGTATATAAGAGATTTAGTGTCAAGTTGAGACTTAATCATATAAACTTAGTTATCACCCAACACCAAGAAATTTATATAAATAAAAATATTGATCCACAACCTGCATCAGGTTTTACAACAGTTTACAACTGTCTAGATTACACACAACGTCTTCCACAGTTATACATGGGAGTATAAAATAAAAAGGTCAAACATGGACCTCTACCACTTTTTTTGTGCGAAAATAGATAAAATGGGTTTGATAATATATCAAGTATCTTACAGTTTGAAGTAGGAGACAGTGTTCATGTTATATTACAGAGTATACAAACACACTACTCAAAATGTACAATAATGTAAACATAGGAGAGAGTGAGCTTCCCAGTCAAGTGTTAGCTCTTCGTGTCCTTGCAATATTGTTCAGATCTATCGTGTATGGATAAAGACTTTTTTTGCACAAAGGTGTGTTCCTTCTATTCTATTTCCTGTGGGAGTCTTCTTCTCTTTTTATTGGCATCATGCATGAAGAATATCCATGTGCATCTGGATATCCTACTTCCTCATAAAACATGTCTGACACTTTCTTCAATGCACTCCATCAATCATTTAAGAGACAATGAATAAAAAATGTTTGGAATTAAAATACACAATATAACCATTAGAATAATTTAATTCAAAAGGTTAATGACAGAAATATTGGTAGTGTATTATGATATTTTAGTGTCTCATAGGTGGTGAATCGATCAGATGGTATCTCAGAGTCTAGTGGTGTCTCTTTAAAAAAAGTGACACAAATATGGTAGTGTCTTATACTTAGCCAAAATTTTACTTCAATGGAAGTGTCTCAACTAGTGTTAGATTGTTCTTCTAGTGGTGAATCCTATGATGGTAGGTCAGGATGATGGTGTATCATCTGGTGGTAGCTCATCCTTCTGGTAATGAATCCTCTGATGGTAGGCTAGGCTTGTGGTGTCTCATACTTTTCTAAATTTTTGTTTTAGAAGCATGAAATCCTTGATGCTGAATCATTCCACACTAACAATTTTTCACACTAGTAGTTACTCATGTGATGATGAGTCATTTCTGGACATTATCAATTTTCATGATGACAGTGAGATATGTCTGGTGGGGTTTCAGCTCGATAGATACTTAACCAAAATAAGGATTCATACTTAAGAAAATTTAATTACCTATCTTAGAGTATAAGATACTTAAATAAAACCTGAAACTCATTAATATTATAATAATCATGATTTTGTGATCATTAAAACATGGAGGTCAAAAATATCCACATTTTTGTTGATTACAAATTATGGAATCAAAGGTATGATAAATCAAGTAGATAAAGGTATCAAAGGTAACACAAATCATTATATCAAAGGTAAAATCAAAACAAAGCAAGACAAAATCATCCAGATGATTTCAAAGAGAAATAATTCCAATATGTTCTCCAAAATAAATGTTCCACAAAAAGTCTCCCCATTTTGTGATTATCAAAAATTAAGACATTAGAAGAATAAAAATAGTAAATTCTGTAATAAAATATGATTAACATAGAAATATTCATGAATAAAGTTAATCAAAGGCAATTCAAAAAGTGTCCACCAAAATGTTATTACAAAATAGTAATCCCATTAAATCCAAATGCTTAATCCTACATCATGATCAAGGATTGGGTGAAGTATCCATCATTTCTTTTTCTTTTCCTATGGATTTTTCCTTTTCTAAGGTATGAGGATCAATTTGAGGTAGATTTGAGGGAAAACAGTTGGAATTATAGTAATGGATTGAGGAGGCTGAGGCACTATGATGATAATTGGCCAGATCTATCTCATTTATTATGAAAGAGTAAGAGGGAAAGGTTAGAACTAGGCAATAAGAGGTTTAGTTGGATATCTTTTTTTTAAAGGTTGGGGCTGAAGCCTCATTTTTATTATTGAAACAAAGCAAAGACCTCTTTAACTGGGTAGAGGGAGACCCATTACATAGCCCGAAGGCCCAGTGGGCATTTAGCCCTTTACATAGCCCGTAGGCCCAATTTTTTGGCCCTAAGCCCATTCTGTGAATAGTACTGCTACAGTACCCGCTATGCTACAGTACCCGCCACCGCTACAGTGCCCCTGCCGCCGCTACAGTGCCACCGTTGCAACAGTATATCGGATGCTACAGTAGCGCTACAGTGCTGCTACAGTACCTGCGCCCAATGGGTTTTGAACCCCCATTTTCCATGTAGAATTATGGGGTGCTTACCACTAAGCCAAACCCCAACTACTTCAGTTGGATATCTTGTAACTCATAGCCTAAAATAATCTCCTATAGTAATGGGAATGGATTCCTGATCAACTATAGTTTTTCCATGAACATGAAAAATGGCTTCATTAGGTTTATGAAATCTATAATTATTTGTCCAACTCTTTCCAGTGAACTAAAGAAGTATCATTGTTTCCTTCAAAATTCTATTTAACACTGGATTCATCTCCTTCAACTACCTGAATTTTTCTTTGAATTCAAGAGTATCAGGGGGAATCCTCATATTTTCTACCAAGAACACTAAACTGGAATCCATGGAATGATTTTTTTAGATCCTTGAGAGATAATATTTTATGGATTTAGTTATTGTTTCTCTATCTAAATTTAAATCCTTTGAATAACTAATTATCATCATGTGATCATTCTTAGTACTATACTCAAACTTTCTCAAAATATCCAACAGTATGATAGGTTCTCCACTTGCAGGACCACTTAGATCAACAACAACCTCTTCTTTAACAATAGTTTGGATATGATAAACATCAACTATAGGATGTCAAACAATGGTGGTGGAAGTTTTTAAGGAAACATTTTCAATACTTTTCAATGTTTCATCCAAAGAGGTAGTAAAAGTTGACTGTAAGTATTCAATCATAGAATTTAAAAATCCTAATTCACTACAAATACTATTTTTCTCAATCTAAATATCTTGGATGTGATGCATCATTTTAGGTTGAATGTGGTGAATGACTAATTAAAACGGGTACCATGCATCATTTTCACTTATCTTTGTAAGAAGGGGTGCTTGACTCTTCAAATGGTGATTAAAATATGAAATTAATTTCTTACTAGAAGGATCCAAGTTACTTATTGTGACTACATCAATAGGGATAACTAGAGGAACAATATGAGGAGTGGGTGATGGTTCTCTAATAGAGGTAAACTTCTCTAATAGGACAACAACATTAATTTTTTGGACCATATACACCACATGAACTCATTTATCTTGGATATCATCTCCACCATCCTTTGGTGGACTCACAAATTCACTAGAGAACTTACCCAATTCTTCTAACATAGTGTTGATTAATATCTCTAAAATCTCAACAACAAAAGGTGCAATGGAAGGAGGTAACAGAACAGTAGGTACAATATAAGACTCATTAATTTTCTATCCATATGAACTCTATGCATCTTAATGTGTTCAACAATGGTAGACTCAACATCTATATGTTTACTAAGAATAAGTTCTTATATCATTTGAAAATCCTCTTTCTAAACATCAAAAGTTAATTCACCTTCCACATTCCTATCTAAAGGAGGCTAATGAGATACTAATCACCAAACTGTTTATTTCCATCTTCTTTCTCAACAAGATAATTTTCATGTGTTTATTTATATGATGCTTAACAATAATAATCACAAACATTAGTTCAACCATAGAAAAGTTAGAAATAGTCTGATAATCCCCAACAGAACTGGCTTCAACTCCACCAACAGCTAGAGTTTCATGAAAAATTTCCACAGGTGGGGATTTCTCCCCATCTGGAATTACATCATTGTTCTTAATATCAGGCTCCACTTATACCGAAAAATATTGTTTCTATATAGATTCACCAAGAGAATAAATATGTTCGGAATGTATCTCCACTTCTCTCCTTTTTATTTGGAAAATTGAACCATTAGGTTCAAAATCATCATTATCAGAATCACATCCATTTCCATTTCCATCTTCATCTTCTTATTCCTCATCCTCATCCTCTTCATCATCAGACTTTGAGAGGATTTTAAAATATTATTCCTTTAATACCTCTATTTCTTATTCATTAATATCCATAAAATTTTCTCTTTTTGGAAGCCTCCTATGTGGGTTAGAAGATCCATAAGTAATTGGTAGTGATGGAGGTGACAAATCTGGGTCACTAACTTCATCATCAAAAGGTTATTTTTCCACCTATTATTCTATAATAGATTATTTTACATCATCAGTGTACTAAAAAACATTATCTAGTTCCAAGATATGGTCAAGTACATACCTCATCCTTATGGGATGATCCACCGAGTTAAACTCACTATAATGTTTTTCATTATCAGCTACCCATTTCTTCTTCCAGGGGTTCCAGCTGATCTTCATACTTAAAAAAATTACTTTGGAAAAGAAAAAACCACCATAATGAATAAATATTTCCTCATCATCTTAAACTAATTTTTTTTTCTTTTAACATACTAGAGATCATATTTGGATAAATCAGTGAATTGGATCTAGATGAAGGTTTGACCATTTTAGAAAAATGAACCATAATATACCTACACGGATTGATCTTAATTCCACTATTCATAATACTAAGAAAGTAAACATCCTAATACCTTAGAGTAGAAAAATCACCATTTCTTGGGAAAAGCATATGTTATGTAAATTTTAACAACAATCTCTACTCTCCATAAAGTTTTGAAGCTACTAGCCTTTTAGCTATCCCATAACTAGTCAGATATTTAAGGGATTTTCATAAATAAAAAAGTCATTATCCCTATGAATTGTTCCGTGGTAGTCATAATAAACATCTGCATGTGTAACTCATAATCATTTGTCCCAATATTTTAAGGAAAATATTTTTCTGTGACCATTAACTATTGTTCTAATCTAATATTCTTCCACATCATTAAAAAAACTCAACATATTGGACAAAATTTTAAACAAGATTAAGATAAAATATTCTCTTATTTGAAGATAAACACTCTAACCAGCCTTGATATTGATGTAATTTGAGCACTAACGACTTACTTGACAACATCCACTTTACATAAAATTCCTTTTCAAGTAAAATAACCCTCTTTGAAAGTAATGGGTTCATCGGTGCAACCATAGAAGTAACACTCGGTTCACCTTTTCATTTATTATTTGATCACATACTATATGGTGAAGAATTAGAAGGATGATTCATTATTGGGATGAAAATTGGTTCGGTTTTCTTAGGTGAAGGAAAAGGGAGGTGAATTTTGGGATAAGAGAGGTCGCACTTGGCTAGAGAGAGAAAGGCGGGAGAGTATAGGTGTGTTGGAAATAAACAAAGTGTGGTTTTTGTTATTTGGGATTTTAGGTATTCTAAAATTGAAATCAAAATTGAATTTATTATCATACAAATAAACATATCATGTAATGAAAATAGCATAAACTAAAAGAAAATAAACTGGGTGGTTTAAAATATTAAAAGCATATAAAATTTACAAAGTCATGAAAAACCAATGAGGTGATAGATCAATGGTGTGAGGTTCACAATGGTTAGTCAATCACAATAGTGACACAAAATAATGGTGATATAAACAAAACAATGAGTCAAACACAATGGTGTGTCAACCAAAATGGTTTGACAACCACAACCGAGTTTCAACTAAAATGGAGTGTCAATCACAATTGTGTGTCAATTAAAACAGTGTTTCAATCACAATAGTGTTTCAATCACAGTGGCGTGTCAACCAAAAATTAAACTTAATCAAAATTAATCATTCCTAACTCAGGGTTTATATAGTTTATTCTCTTGGAATTTAAAGGTTTAATAAAAATATCTGATAACATATGTTTTGTACTAATAAATTCAAGAGTGATATCACTTTTTTGAAAATGATCTCTCCACAAAGGATGTCTTATATAAATTTACTTTGATATAGAATGTGATACTGGATTATGAGAAATATTTATAACACTAGTATTATCACAATTTATGGGGATATATCAAAATTGATATCCATAGTCTAGTATCAAGTGTTTCATCCAAAACATTTATGCACATCAACAACTAGTAGCTTTATATTCAGCTTCAACAGTATAAAATGCAACATAATTATATTTCTTACTACACCATGAAACTAAAGACTAGCCTGAAAAGTGACATGTTCAAGAGGTGATTTTTCAATCTATCTTATATCAATCAGAATCAGCATCTGAATAACTAAATAGATCAAATGATTATTCTTTATTATAAAACTATCTTAAATTTGTTTTATACCTGAAAAAATCAAAAATTATTTTTACAGCATTTATGTGATACTCTTTTGGATTTTATTGAAACCAATCACACATACACACACTAAACGTTATATTTGGTTGGATAGAATTCAAGTGGAGAAGACTTCCAATTATACCTCTATAATTGGTTTGATCCACTAGTTTCTTTACTTCATAAAAATCCAATTTACAGGTGGTACTTATAAGAGTATCACTACACTTTGTGATATCCAAGTGAAAAGTTTTTTAAATGTATTTTGAATATTTACTTTGATTTAGAATAATTCCATATTTATTTTTAAATATAAGAAATCTAAGAAAGAATTTGAGTTCACCCATCAAACTCATTTCAAATTCATTCTATATCATTTTAGAAAAATATGTGCCAAGATAATTTTTAAAGATAAAAAAATAGTATCATCAATATAGATTTTTACTAATAATTCATATTTTGAAATTTGTTTTATAAAAAGGTTAGGATCATCCATTCCTTTTGAAAATCCTTTTGAAATAATGAAACTGTTGATCTTATCATTGTAAACTCTATGATCTTATTTTAAACCATATTAATATTTACTTAATTTTAAAATTTGATTTGGTAAATGAGGATTTGGAAAACCAAGGGGTGGTTCAACAAAAACATTCTCAACTATGAAACCAATCAGAAATTCAATATTTACATCTATTCGATAATGTTTGAAATCTAGATGTTTTGTATTGGCAAGAGGGATTCTTATGGATACAAGTCTAGAAAATGGTACAAGGGTTTCCTCACAGTCTATTCCTTCTTCTTGACTATAACCCTGTGCAAAAAGTGTTCCCTTATTTCTAACTTTTATGACCAAATCATCTAAATTATTCATAAAAACCCATTTAGTGCCTATAGTCAAGGTGTCCTTGGGTCTATATATAAGTTCATGTACGTTGTTTCTTTCAAATTGATTTAATTCTCCTTGCATCGACATTACCCAAAATTATCCATTAATAGCTTCATTTATTTTCTTAGGTTCAAGCTGAGACAATAATTATTGATGTTTAAACTAATTTCTAAGATAATATATTATCTATGTACCTATATTTAGGTATCCTAAAACATCATCTAAGGGGTGAAACTTAAGATTTATAATAGCTCTAGAAAAATTAGGGCTGGTTACATCTAGTTGTTATATAGATTTGGGTTCAGGAAGTTCTAGAAATTCTTCAGAACTAGATGTTTTTTTGAGTTTATAATAGAAAAATTTGAAGCTTTGGAATTTTAGTTCAAGGAATAAAAATCATCATCAAGATTCTCTAAGGAGGTTTTGGGATCATGTGGATTTGTTTCATCAAATTTGACATGAAAAAATTCTTCTACAGTCTTGTTCCTTTTATTCAAAACTCTATAAAAGTTACTATAATTTAAACAACCTAGGAAAATTCCTTCATTACTTTTGGAATAACACTTGTTAAGATTATCCTTAATGTTATGAATAAAGAATTTACAACCAAAAAAACTAATGTAATTAACCCTCAATTTTCTATTATTCGAAATCTCATAAGGGTTATTATTCAAAATTGGTCGAACTAAAACTATATTTATGATATAGCAAGCTATATTGACATCTTGTTAAAAAAAATGTAGTTCATACTCATTTAACATGGTCTGAGATATCTCTTGTAAATTTATATTTCACATTTCAACAACTCCATTATACTGAGGGGTCCATGGAGTAGATAACTTTTGAAAATATCCATTTTCTGAGAAAAAAGATTCAAAATATTTATATTCAAACTCATGACCACAATCACATATTAGGATATTAATTCTAAGTCCACTTATATTTTCTACATAGTTAGGATACTTTACAAAATATATAATGATTTACTTTTGTGAGATAGAAAGAATACTGAAGTATATCTAGAAAAATCATTGACTTATACAAAGATATAGTGATTCCGATTTAAACTAGAAATTCTATAAGTTCCAAATAAACCCATATAAACCAACTCAAAAGGCTGAGAAATTGAAACTACTTTCTTTAATTTAAAAGATTTTTTTTTTCTGATTTCCTTTTTGACATGGGTTATAGACTTTATCAGTTGGGAACTCAAGATTAGGTAGATCCCTAAATAAACCTTTCATAGTAAGCTTCATAAGTGGGTGAATATTGAAGTGGCCTAGTCTCTTATTCTCCTCCAATAGCCTGAATGCCATCATTTTTTATTGATTTTTGATAATCCACCTTTCAAGGGGTGAGGTGGAACCCTTAAAAGCCCCATAGGAATAAGTATTACATGGACCATAGGACTTATAAGAATTCATTTCCCGTAGGCTTCAAACATTACATACAACACAGACTAACTACTTGGAACTGCTCCTCCCCAGCATCTTCATTGTGAAATCAGCTCTCCACCTTCGGATGGCTATTCAGCTAGACTTTTTGGTGCATGAACAGGCTTGTCTCGATGGAAGGTGCAATACCCTCTCATTTTTTCAATGCATTTAGCTTCTGCTATGGTGAAAGCTTCTTGTTCATCCTCGCCCTAGAGATGGTTTCCTTTGTAGGTTATTTGGTTTGCATCTGCACTTAAAGTGGCCCGAAGGCCTTGAGATGGCACGAAGGCCTTACTAAATCGAAGTCCTGGGTGGCTCGAAGGCCTTAAAGGACTCGAAGACCAAATCAGTGGCCCGAATGCCCCCACGGGGGAATAGTCCCGACTGCTATAGTGCCAAACAGTACCTGCTACAGTTCCCGCTACAGTACCTGCTACAGTACCTACTATAGTACCCCTAGAAATATTCCTAGTCTCTTATTCTAAAGATAATATTCTTTGTGAAAAACACTCAAGGGGGAAACATTTTTAAAAAATTAAAGAATTTAAATCAACGACATAAACATTATTATTTTTTAAGGAAGTAAAAATTAAATCATTTTTGAAATAAAAAATATTGTAGGTATAATTATAAAATTTATCATAAAAACCCTCATCATATAACTATGATATGCTAAGTAGGTTATATTTTGAACCATCACCAAATAATACTTTAGAAATTAAAACTGAATTTTTATTACCAATTTGGCCAAGACCGATCATTTTTTCTTTTAGCATTATCAACAATGGTGACATGAACACCATCGACCTTAATAAGGATATTGAAACATGAATAATATCCTACCATAGGTCTCTAAAATCTACTTTACAAGTACCACAGAGTCTTACAGGAGGTATTCAAAATGTTTTCCTATAGAACAAAAGGTATGAAGGAAATGAATTTGGTACCCAATTTTTTTGGGTCTAAAGATGTTAGTAGTTAAAGATATAGGAACCAACATTTTATTAATGGGTTTAATATAAATATATTGAATACCTTTTTAAATAAAACTTCATTAGGTCCTCTAAGAAAATATCTGGTGGAATAAATTTCTCTTCTGGGCATAGGAACAAATGTTCCTTTTGTTACTATCCTCTATCCAGGTTAGTATCCTATTCTAGTAACATATTTTGGTGCAACTTGCATACCTAAAATCTGAGTAATATTTTATCTACTATTTGTAAACTTTTTGAGGTCTTTCGTTAATAGATCGCTATAAAATTTATGTTCTATATTTTATTTTAACAATTGATAATTTTTATCCTTTTTAACTGATTGTTCCTATTTTCCATTTTCTGTTAGAGAATGATGTATTTTGAGAGTTTTATATTGGTCTATTAGTTCATTAAATGTGTCTTATTGAATTTTACCATATTCAAACATTTCATCCTAAGACTTTTTATCATCATCATGTTCGTTTTTAGAAACATTATAGATATAATCATTGTGCATATGTGAGGTAGTAGTAGGTAAAATAGATACAACTGGTAAGTTAGAAATGTTGTTTATAAAGAACATGTTTTCTATATCTTATTTATACTCATGTAATGTATTTGAATCACTTGTGCTATCTTCAGAAGCACTCCATGTATCTTTCCTTTCTTTCTTATACCTTCCTCCGTTTTCATCATATTTCTTTTTGTACTTTAACTTTGGATAGTCACATTCGACATGTCCATTCCTTCTACACTCATAACTTATGATCTCTTTTGAATCATAATATATCTTATAGTATTTCATCCAATTTCCTTTAGTTTCATATTTCCATTTATAATTGTGATTTCTAAAAAAATTCTTTTTCCTATAAAATTTATTGAATATTCTAGCTAGATGAGCCATATCCTCCTCACTATTTGGTGGAGATTCAGTATCACTAGAACATAGAGCTTGGAATTTCTTTTTTTATTTTTATTTCCCTTTTCATATAGATATAGTAGTCTTAAATGATACTAATTTACTCTTAGTTTCCTCATCATCTTCTTGATTTACCTTTAACTCTTACTCATACATCATAATATTACCAATCAGCTCCTTGACAGGTAGCCAGATGATATCATATGAATCTCTAATGGAGACAGATGTGCCTCTCCATCTTTATGAAAAAAATATTAACAGTTGTAGGATCTGATCCGTATGAGATACATGATTCCCAAGTGATATAATTAAGTTAAAAATTTCACAGAACCAAAGATACATGTCAGAAATAGTTTCATGAGGTCTCATGTTAAAGTTACCATATTTAACAGTATAAGTATTTAATCTCATCTCCATGACACCAGAAGTTCCATCATGAAAAATGGAGAAATAATATCCAATATCACAATTAGTTTTCCTTGTAGAAATTATATTAAAATCATCATCTCCTAGATCATAGCATAGGGAATTCATTGATTTATAATTGTAATTGTAATATAAATTTTTGTAACCATCCCAAGTAATTCCATCTTTCTTAGGCAATTCATATTTATCTTCTATTTCAGTATATATTTAAAACCACATACTATCAAGGTGAATTTTCATCTTGATTTTCCATTGATCGTAATTGTTACCATTGAAAAAGGGATGAGGGATAGTAGAGGAACATTATTTTATAGAATCCCTTTAAAGAACTAAATTTAGAAATAACCTGAATTTAAGATATTTAAAGTAAAACTAAAATCATAGTTAAAATGATTTTAAAAAATTTAATAGGAAATAAAATTACTTATGACACCAAATGTTGGTCAGATTGAGTAACTCAAGAGGGGGTTAATTCAATACCCAATAAAAATTTCTCTTCAAAATGGATTAAAAAGATTCCCCCAATTAAGTTAAAAACTATCCAATTAACTAGAATAGAATATCATTATAAGATCCAATTTTTCAAAATATTTCTTAAATAATGATTATTTGTCTTGAAAGTAATATAAAATATTACTTAGTCCTTTAAAATCAATTTACTAAATTAAAAACATATAAAAACCCTAATTATAGTTAACTATAAAATTATATATTTAGTTTTCAGATTGAGATAATTTTCAGTGGTAATGAATAAATTCAAAGAAATATAAAATAAAACATAGAAAATAATTTTGAATACAAGAGGTTCCGTCTCAAGACAATACTTAGTCCTCTTTACTTGGTGATAACCTACCACTAAAAATTTTATATAAATAATCATATTTATCCACAACCTAGATTGGGTTTTTCAACTGTTTATAACTATCTGGGTCACACATGACCTCTTCCATAGTCATACGTTAGAGTATAATATAAAAATGTCACACATGGAACTCTACCAAAATTTTCAAGGGATAATAGATAAAAGGGTTTTGTGAAGATATCAAGTACCTTATAAATTTTAGAAGGATATAGTGTGAGTGTGATAAAATTGAGTATGCACACACAATACTCGAAATGTAAAAGAATGTTAAAAGAACCTAACGACTAAGAGTGTAAAAAAATAAAAGTGATCAGTCTGTATGGAGTGAAACTTGAGACCCCTTGAAAGTATTATGAAATTTAGATCGAGCCAGGTGCTATTGAAAACTTTAGTAAAATAGAGTTTTTTTGACTATTGTTCTTGAATATAGAAATACTCTTGATGTAATGATGTAATTTGGCACCCTAGTCTAGTGTAAGCTCTTCATGTTCTTGAAATATGGTTTAGATCTATCATGTATGGGGGAATAATATTTTTTCACATATTTTTATTCCTTATATTATTTTACAAAGGGGTGTATGCTTCTCTTTTTATCAGCAACATGTGGGAAGAATATCCACGTGCATCTGGATATCCTGCTTCCTCATACTTCATGTCTGACATGTTCTTCAATTCACTATATCAATCATTTTAGAGACAATCATTAAAATAATTTTGGAATTATAATCCATAATATAGATGTTATAATATTTTAATTCAAAAGGATAAGGATAGAAATAGTAGTAATGTCTTATGTCTTGGAAGTGTCTCATTGGTGGTGAATCGATCTGATAGTGTCTCAGAGTTTGGCAGTGTCTCCTTACAATAGTGACAAAAATCTAGAGATGTCTTATACTTAGCCAAAATTTTAATTCGTTGGAAGTGTCTCAGCTAGCTGTAAGTCATACTTTTGGTGGTGACTCCTCTATCAGTAGGTCCGGCTGGCAGTCTCTCATACTTTTCCAAATTTTCGTTCTGGCAGCATCACATCCTTGACAGTGAGTCATTCTATACTTTACTAACTTTTCACAATGAAGATGACTCATTTTATGGTGAGTAATTTTAGGAATTTTTCAATTTTCTTTCTGATGATGAGATATGCCTAGTGGTGCGTCAGATCGATAGTATCTTAACCCCAATAGTGACTTATACTCTAGAAAATTTCATCACCTATCTCAAGGTATAAGATACTTATAGAAATCATGAAACTCATTAATATTATAATAATAATGATATTGGAATCATTAAATGAAGGAGTCCAACAAGGCTTAAATTATTATGAAAGTATTTTTCTATCAATTCATTCTTAATTAATTTGTAAAGTATACACTCTCTTTTCAACCCATCATTTTTCTTTCAAAGTATTGATTTTTATCCCGAAATTCCAAGTTGAAACATTTCCAAACCCACTCTATTTTACTAAAAATAACTTTAAGTTAATCAGTATGACTAACTCCCAATTGTTCTAAAACTTAACTTCATTGGAAACATAAAAAACTATTAGCTATGTAACTCATGAAATAATTGAAAACTTTTAAAAATTTTCAACAGTGTGTTTGTTCAAAAAATTTAAAATAGAATTATTAAGATAGAGTTCTTGGAAAATAAGCACATAAAGATTATTATTTTTAAAAAAAAAACCACACCCATAACCCCTTGAAGTGAAATTAGAAAACAAAACCATTAATAGTGAAAAGAAAATTATTGATTAAATCCTTCCTTTTCTACAAAAAATATTCATGGTGATTATCAATAAAAATATAATTTCAAAATATTGACATTATACTTTGAAAAATATTTTAAAAGTATTTTAAATGAATATTGTTTACACTATTGTGGAGACCCGATTGTTTCTTTATAAGACATTGAAATATTCCTGTATATATTTCCGGAGCTAGACGCTAAGACAATATATGATTCCGAGGTCCGATGTGCCAAAAATTAATTTTATAAAAATATTAAATATATATTATATTTCGTGAACATGGTTTCTTAAAGAAAACTAGATAACTCCTAAATGGAAACTCATATTAGAAATATGAGACAATAGATGAGTTTGAAATTCATTTTTTACCCTAGGTGCAACCAAAAATTGGTTGGTGTCGGGAAATCATACACGTCTCTTGTTGGTGGTAAACTCAATGGATTAATTAATTAATTAATTAATTTTAATGTAATGAAATTTATAAAAACAAAATAACATGGTGAATCCTTAGGATTTATCCACATAAACTCTGGGAGGATTCCAAATCTTCTTATTTCTCATTCGGTCGACGAATCACCTCTGTTGGGAAAAAATCCCTCAAGGCATCATTGAAGCATTTTTGAGGTGATTGTGTTTGTGGAAAAAGTGGACATCAATGATGTGATTGTTGACAAAGAAAACCATTACATACAAATTTGTTGACAAAGGGGATTTCATGGTGGAATGCCAAGTTCATGAGCTGTGGGTAATGATCAATGTTTCATTCAAGAACGTCGACAAAGAGATGGATGATCTGGAGGTGGTACAAAAAGAACAGATACAAGGTGGCGCCATTTTCCAGTGTTTGCCAAATTTTTGGGCCTGAAAATCAACAAATGAGGAAAAGTGGTTTTTGGAAAAGGGACTTGCGCGCTGTGTACATGAAGGCTTGGAAACTTGCGCGCCATATGTTTTTCATGATCAGATCATCAAAATATGGCAAAGGGATAAGGTTCGCGCAAGTTTTGGTGAGGTCGCGTAGGTGACTTCCGCGTCGTGAAAGATACTTGTGCGTCGATGCCTTGGAATCTTGAGAACTTGCGCGCCTATGGTTTTTCAAGATCATAAGATCAAAATATGGTAAAGGAAAGAGGTTCACGCAAGTTGGAAATTGGGTCACGCAAGTGACTTACAAGGGAAGAGACCTACGCGCCGAGACTTGCACGCCGAGGAGAGACCTCCACGCCGTCGCGCAGGGTGGTCAATTTGCCTATAAATACTGGACCACCCCTCTTCATTCCACACTGGAGTTCAACACTTTTAGAAATAAGAGCTCCCATCGCGCAGTTGTGGTGGTCGCGCAGGTGGTGTGTGGTCGCGCAGGTGAAGTTGCGCGCCAGTGTGAGAAGTTACGCTCTGGTTGGCAGTTGCGCGCCAATATTGGTTTGGGCGTAAAAGGAAGTGTGTCGTGCAAGTTTGGAGTTGAGGAAGCTTGAGTCGCACAAGTTTATAAGGAGGACTTGCATGCCCGTTGTGACTTGCGCGCCGATACTTGCGCGCCAAGTAAGGTTTATATCCAGTAGTGATTTTCGGGCTGCGTGGAAGTTGGATGTTTGCCCGATACCTTCAGTGCAAAGAGAGATTCATCTACGGGTGAAAATTGGGCTTCAACAGAGCATCTAATTACATAGGAAGATGCATTCCTTCATGCAAACGAAGAGACCTATAGTTCTAAAAACTTTGAGTGGATTCCTTCCAAGAGCAGTGAGCAAAGGAAGAGAAAGAAGGTGATCCTCTCCACCGGCAGTGAGCCAGAGAGAGAGAAATAGGGAGTGACCCTTGGGAAAGCAGTGAGTTGACCCTAAAACCTTGTAAAGGTAGTGATCCTGGGACAGAGTTACTGTGCCCGAAATTTGTAATCCACAGCTAGTGAAGTATAGTGGAATTTGGTACGACCGACAACCTTTCAGCGTATGCTCCTTGGATGTAGCCCTTAGCGGTGAACCAAGTAAAATTACTATGTCCTGTGCTTTGTTTAATTTATGTTTATATTGTGCAACAGGAAAGAGAGAGAATAGTGTTCTTATTAACAGTGAAACAAGATCAGAACGGGCTTTAATTTTAAATTAGTCATACCCTGATTCACCCCCCCTCTCAGGGTATTCATCCTTGTGGACCTAAAAATTGGTATCAGAGCGAGGTTTGAAATTTGTTATTCTCTCAATGGAGGTCACTAATCATAGAGGGATTCCGATATTCGACGGATGTAAATTTCAGATATGGAAGAATTGAATGCAACACTATTTCTGATCTTTGGGAATGGATGTGTTTTCAGCTGCTGTGCATGGAATCACAGCTGATATTACTAGTGGTGAATTATCAGAAGCTGAGCATAATGAGTTGGATGCTGATGCCAAAGCAATCAATGCCTTATGGAGAGCCCTTTCCAATACCATCTATACAAAGGTTATGTCATGAAAAACTTCAGAGGCCATGTGGGAAAAGCTTTTGAATATTTATGAAGGGGATACAAAAGTCAGAGAGGCAAAGATAAAAGTGTTGTGGAGCAAGTATGAAGATCTAATAATGAACCCGAATGAGTCTGTTGATGTATTATTTGACAGGGTAAATGCTATGGTAGAAGACATGCGAGGTCTTGGTGAGATTATCAAAGACATTAAAATTGTAAAGCGCATATTGAGAAAACTTCCACCTCGGTTCAATCTGAAAGTTTCTGTTTTGGAAGATAAAGATCCAAAAGAGCTGACATTGGATAACCTGCACATCACTATTGTTGCATATGAAATGAGAATTGATGATAACGACGCTATGGAAATGGTGAAATCTAATGAGGTGGCATTTAAGTCCATGAAGAATCTCACTATTGAAGATTCTCAGGAGGAAGAAGAGACAGATGAGGTGATGTCATTCCTTTCTTCAAATCTGCAAATAGGGAAAGAAACATTTAAAGGGAAACTTCCACTAGCATGCTTTAGATGTGGAAAGGTTGGTCATCTTTCTGCAAGATGCCCCAAAAAGTTTCAAGAAGAAAATGATGAAGATGAAGTTGAAATTCCAACGAAGAAATCTTCAGCCTATGTGAAAGGGAAGAAGCAGTTCAAGAGAAATTTCTTCAAGAGGAAGAATCTTCTTTCACAAGAAATAGACAGTTCAGATGAGTCTGAGGATGAAGAGGTTGAGGAGTTTGAAAATTGTAAATATCATAGAAAAAATTCGATGGTAGCAGTCGTCGGTAGTTCTCAGGAAAAGGAAGAAACTGACGTTGGAGAAGAGGAAGAAGAAGTTGAAGGAAGAGTTGATATGTAAGCCGAATTGGAAGAAGCTCTTGAGGATATAGATGTTTGGAGAGCAAAAACAAAGAAAGACAATAAAGTTGTTTGTGATGCCAAACTCTATATGCAGCAGCAGGAAGATGAGAAATCTGAATTAATGGATGAAATTGAAAAACTCAAGTTATCAACACCAGTGAACTCAAAATCAGTTAGGGAGTATATGCTCAAGATTGAAGAATAGAAAAGGGAGGTCTATGGATTGAACATAAAAGTGAAATATCACGTCAAGCATATCGAAGAGCTTGAAGAAGAAGTTGTCGGTCTACGGAGAAAAGTTAAATACCAGGAAAAGCCTTTGATTCCCAATACATTCTTGGGAAAGCAGATCATTCCAAAGACTGAAAAGATGAAAGAGGTTCCCAATAGTTCAGCAGGAAAGAAGCAGAAATTTAGCTCAATTGTTAAGGCTGATTCAGGGCTTGATCATAAAGAAAAATCTGTGGCAATTGAAGTCAGACCGCAAACACCCATCCCGAGATTGAAGATTGATTTGGGAACAAAGAAAAATCATAATATTCAGAGATCCCAAGGGGAAACTCGGAGTGCTGAAGTGTCACGAAGAAATGCACCATATATCAGGTGTTATTATTGTGGGAACATGGGACATTCACAGTATGTGTGTTCCATAGCCAAGAGATATCAAAGGGAACAAGAACAGTGGTGGCAGCCAAACAGAGAATGGTTTTCCAGAACATATTTCGAAGGACATTGTTTTTGGTGTGGAGGATTTGGACACATGGCTAGGAATTGTACTTCAACCATTCAGAGAAATGTTCCAAAGCAGAATCAAAACGTTCGCAAGCAGCAGATCAATAAACCGACAGGTGAGTTAAAAATGCAGAATAGATTTGCGGCGTTGCAAGATGTGGTTGGTCCATCATACTCTGAGAAAGAACAGAAGTCTCAATCCATGCCAAGTGTCAAAGAAAAAGTATGGACCAAGAAGAAGAAAAATAAGAAGGTTGTGGTGGAGGAGATTGACCTTAAAGCATCAGATCGATCTGGTGTGTGGATCCTTGACAGTGGTTTCACATCCCACATGACGGGTAATAAGGATCTTGTAACAGGCATAAAATATGACAAAGAAGGATTTTTCAAATTTGGAAATGATGAAGGCCCGAAGATTGTTGGCTCAAGGAAAGCCAAGTTTGGGGGAAACAAAATGAGACGTGCTGATGTCTTGGTAGTAGAGGGTCTTAGTCATAACTTACTCAGTATCAGTCAACTATGTGACTCTGGGCACTCTATCTGATTTACCAAGAAGATGTGGGTTTGTGAAAGGAAAAGATGGAGCTGTTGTTCTGCAAGGAAAAGGACAAAGGAAAATCTCCACCTTGTAGGTGGGGAAGAAGATACCTGCCTTTTATCCAGAGAGGAAGAAAACCAGCTGTGGGATAAGCAACTTGGTCATCTATGTCAACCATATATGGAGGATCTCATAAAGTGTGATCCTACTAGATACCTTACCAAACTATTACGTGATCACACTTATATGTGTGATTCTTGCCAACAAGGGAAGATCATCAGAAAGTCATACATGCCAAAGGAACAGAAATCAACTAGAGTGCTCGAATTGGTTCATGCTGATGTATGTGGACCTATCTCACCATGAGCTATAAATGGGAAAAGGTACTATGTTCTTTTCATTGATGATTATAGCATAATGGCCTGGGTATTTTTCATTACCCATAAGACAGAGGTGTTCAGTTGCATAACATAGTACAGGAGAGAATCAGAAAGGATGCTTGGGCAGAAAATTTTGAAGTTCCGTACAGATAACGGTACAGAATTCACAAACAGTCAAGTGGAAGAATATCTCGAGAAACACGGGATAAGGCATCAAGTTTCATTAGTGAGAACTCCCCAAAAAAATTGAGTGGTTGAAAGGAGAAATCGGATCATCAACAACATGGCCAGAACGATGCTTATTGATAAAGACCTACCAGAGAAATTTTGGAAGGAAGAAGTTTTGACATCGATCTATGTTTCGAACAGGTCTCTATTGTGTCTGAAGTAAGGGAAGAATCCGTATGAACTATGGTACGGAAAGAATACAACATTGAAATACTTATGAATATTTGGAAGTAAGTGTTTCATTCTCAACAAAAAAAATCACAGGAAGTTTGAGGCACGAGGAGATGAGGGGATATTCCTTGGCTACTCAGGGAAAAGTAAAGCATATAAATGCTTCAACAAAATTCTTGGAAAAATTGTTGAGAGAAATGATGTCACTATAGTAAAAAATGAACAGAATGCTCAACGACCTAATGAGCAGTTTTTGGATGAAAGTGATGATGAGGTAAGTGAAACAGGGGGAGTGGAAGTGGGAGAGGCTGACTCCGAAGAAGATACTGCTGATGAACAAGAAATTTTCAAGTCTATGTCTGCAAAGAAGCCAAAGAGTCGAGCTGAAATTGATAGGCAAAATATCATTGGTGATCATATAGCTCCAGTTCAGACTCGAAGAATTAATTCATTACAGCAAACATCGTTTTTCTCTCAGGTGGAGCCGAAATGCTTTTCCGATGCAGCGGAAGATAAAAACTGGGTTTAGGCTATGAATGAAGAGCTTGATCTGATAGAGAAGAACCAAACATGGGAGATTGTTTTGAGGCCAGAAGACAAGAATGTCATCAGGACTAAATGGGTCTATTGCAACAAGATGAATGAAGATGGAACAGTGATTCAGAACAAAGCACGACTAGTGCGTGATGCACCCAATTTGTGTATACATTTTCCATATATATAATTGAAGATAAAAACATGTTTTCATCAAATATCTGTTGTTTTCTGAACATATTCTTTCATTTTGGTGATTCTATTTACTTTCACGAGCTTTCTGGCTAAATACACGAATCAAGGGATGCATGTGAAAATTTTGAAACTACACGGCGTGTACTTTTATACATGTCGTGTACATCTAGACAGGGACACAGAATAAAGGAGGGAGTACATGCCCATGTCACTAGGCAGAATATACACGCCGTGTGTGGCGGTGCTACATGCCGTGTACTACTTTCTAGAAGTGGTGGTTGCCAAAGAAAAGTCCACATGCCCATGTGGTCGTTGATGAAGACACGACGTGTTTGAACTTTTACACGCCATGTCTGCTGTTCTAGAAGGGGATGGCGGCCAAACTTTTGATACTACATGCCATGTATGGCGGTGCTATATTCCATGTACACTCAACTTGCAGGAGGCACCGCGTTCAATAGTCAAAAACGGCGTGCTCGGCCACCTGCCAGCAGAGAAAATGGCGCCAAAATGCGTTGACGAAAAGTACACGGCGTGTACTTTCTATACACACCGTGTACTTTAGTTTTCTATAAAACGAGGCCTAGGCCTACGGATTTTGAAAGTTCAGAACCATTGAGAGGAAATAGAAGATCTACTATCACTATTCCCGAAGCTACTATCGTCACTCCGCCATTCCACCTTCCGATACTCTACCTCAATTCCTACACGATGAATCCGTCAGGTATCACGTGTGATGTTTCTATCCTAAATTCTATGTGTAACTAAACCCCTCGTATTGGGGCTATGGATGATGGGATCATAATTTGTATATTGTTTTATATTGTTGTGTTTGAATCGTTGTAATTCATCTTACTCTTCTTAAACCATTGTCTAATATAACTGAGAATTCTTAACTGGACCAAGGGAAGGATTTACAGCGATACAAAAGAAAAGTAACGGTTAAAACATCCATGACCATTGGAAGGTTTTCACCGGTTCAAATAATGGACTGGACATAATAAAGAATTAAGGACATTGACTACTGGACCAAGGAGTCATCTTCTCTAATTCCAAACAAGAGGAACCGGACCAAGGAAATCTTGTAAAAAAATGAAATCTTGAATGATTGAATTATTATGAATAACAAAACCATTTAAACAATCTGTATAAGATCTCCTTATTCACCACATCCCCGACACGTCTTTTCTTTACATTTCTAATAACTCTTTAAATTTACCCGTTGTTTTCTTTCAAACTATATCCATTCTTCAAAGTAAATCAATTTAGTTTCAATCCAAACCCAAAATCAACCCAATAATTTATAAATTTTGCATACTTCACCTAAATTAAGTATAAACTCAATTGAATACATGCACGCCACGGTTCCCTGTGGATCGACCCCGAACTTATGCTATACTAAAGTTTTAAGAATGGGTAATTAATTTGGGACGCATATAACTTCAATAAACGACAAGCGAGACAAAATTTTAGCGCCATTGCCGGGGACCCCGTTTGGTTTTAGTGATAAGATTTAAATTGTGTTAATAATTGATTTAAGTGAGAATAAAATAATCAAAAATTATCAATAATATCTTTTCTAATCCCATTTCAAATTTTCTTTTTTTTTTATTTTCTTCCCTTTGACACCTGGTTTTCATTTTTCTGTTGTGTAGAGCTTGTAGTGTATGTTTCGACATTTTACACGATCCAGAAGTGTCGAGTCTTCGGAATTAGTTCCGCTTGACCTGGAAATCGAACGGACCTTGCTTCATCATCGGCGTACACTGATAGAAACTCACAACCATCAACCAAAACCAATGGAAAACAAGGAAAAGGGAGCACCAGCCATAGATGTTGCGACTGAGCATCAGTACCAGGATCAGTAGCCTCCCGCTGCTAGTCTACCAGAGCAACCTCCTGGAGCCTTCATGGAATTCCTCCCAAGGGATTACCAATGGCCACCACATAAAATCTTCACACGGCCATACTTTGCCCCTCAGGAGTAGTTTATGCAAGATCCACCCCATCATCAACAACCTCCAAGACGTACCCTTATGGAGTACGGACTTCCATCAATTCACGGAGCTGATATGGGCATCGTTCGTCCTCCGATCCAGGCCCATCACTTTGAGATCAAGCCTGCTATCATGCAGCTGATCCAGAACACAGTCCAATTTGGAGGCCTGGCCAGTGAGGACCCGAACGCCCATCTCTCCTTCTTTCTGGAGATCTGCGATAACTTTCGGTTCCATGGCGTGTCTGAGGACGCCATCCGTCTTCGCCTATTACCCTTTTATCTACGGGATAAGGTGAAGAACTGGATCAAGGGGTTTCCACAATGATCTATCCTCACCCGGGAGGAGCTATCCCAGGCGTTCCTATCCAAATACTTCCCACCATCCAAGACGGTGACACTCCGGAATGAGATTAATAACTTCCAGCAGCACGACTCTGAGTTGTTGTACGAGTCTTGGGAATGCTTCAAGGAAACGTTACGAAAATTCCCGCATCATGGACTCCCACTCTGGATGCAAGTCCAGACCTTCTATGGAGGACTTACCACGAATACCAAGTCCATGGTGGATGCTGCTGCTGGAGGTACGGTGATGCAGAAGTCCCCCGAAGAACTATTCGAACTACTGGAAGACATGTCAGCCAATAGCTTCCAGTGGCACTCCGAGCGGGGGACTGAAAGCGAGGTATTCACAACATTGATGATACCACTATGTTAGCTGCTCAGTTGGACGTTGTGTCCAAGAAAATCAACGCATTGAACCTCAAAGGAGCATCTCAAGTTCATGCGGCGAACCATCCATCATGTGGCGACTATGGTGATAACCACATCATGGGAGAATGTTCGGGTTCGGCTGGAGGCCCCTCGACGAGCGAGATGAGTTATGTTGCCCAAAATCGAGGTCCCAACCAGTACCAGCAGTACCAGAACCTGGCATGGCGAGATCAACAGACCACATGCTGGGGCCAACAACAGCAGAATCCTCCGCCCCAGTGACCGCCCAACTACAACCAGCCTCCATATCAGAACCAATTCCAAAGGCTACAACAACCCCAGTAGGGTCCTTATCAGCAACAAGGGTATCAAAACCCTCGTCCACAACAGCCACGACATCCACCACCTCCACCGGCTCAACAACCACCTCAGCAGGAGAACACCTCAAGGTTAGTGGATCTGATGACTAAATTCATATCTACTACTGAGACTCGGTTCCAGAATCAGGAAGCTTCGATTAGAGGCTTGGAGAATCAGATTGGCCATCTGGCAAATCAAATCTCAGGGAGGTAGCCCGGTACATTACCGGGGAACACCGAAAAGAACCCAATGGAGGAGGCCAATGCTATCATACTCCAGAGTGGAAAAGAGTTCCACCAGAACCAATCAGCACAGCAAGGTGCATCCACACCCACTGTCGACGAAAAAGGTACCAATTCCGAAACCTCCTCATCCAAAAGCCCACAGAAGGAGGCTTTAAAAAATAAATAAAAGGAAGTAATACAACCATTCAAGACTGCCTTACCCTTTCCGGAAAGATTGAAGCAGAGGAATCTGGACCATCAATTCAGCAAATTCATAGATGTCTTCAAGAAGCTACATATCAACATACCATTTGCAGAGGCCCTGACACAAATGCCAACATACACCAAATTCATGAAATAAATCCTCTCGAATAAGAGGAAGATGTAGGATTTGGGCGTTATTGCACTAAGAAAGGAGTGCTCCGCGTTGGTTCAATATTCTATTCCTCCCAAACTCCAAGATCCAGGTAGTTTCACCATTCCTTGTACCATTGGATCCTGTGAGTTTGGGCAGGCCCTCTGCGACTTAGGAGATAGCGTGAACCTCATGCCCCTTGGAGTTTTCAAGAAGTTGGGACTCCACGAGCTCAAGCCTACCCGCATCACCCTTCAACTTGCTGATCGATCCATCAAGCACCCGAAGGGACTACTAGAGGATGTACTGATCAAGGTGGGTAGGCTAATTCTCCCTGCTTATTTCATCATCCTCAACATGGGGGATGACCAGGAAGAACCTCTTATACTTCGAAGACCTTTCTTAGAAACTAGGAAGTTATTGATCGATGTGCACCAAGGGGAGCTTATTTTTCGGGTAGGTGATGAAAGAGTTTCCTATAACGTCCTCAAAGCCGTTAAACATGATTACTTGTTAGAGCATGAGGACTATTATGCAGTGTCCACCATGGTTAATCATTTTAGCGACAAAGGGGATGAACTGGTATGTTATCTTATTTCGAATAATTTAACTGATCCAGATATTCAATTAGAAGAAGCGCCAGAAGACTTGCAATTCATAGAAGGACAGGGCGGCCACTATTGGAGGCGTGCAGTTGTTCCTGATAGTTTGGAACGGGACAAGGTGCTTCCACTTGTGCCTTCGATTTTAAAGGAACCTGAACTCGAACTGAAGCCTCTTCCATCTTCTCTCAAGTATGGGTATTTAGGACCCAATCAAACTTTGTCTGTTATACTTAATGAAGAACTATCACAGGAGCAAGAAGATTCACTTCTGCAAGTTCTCAAATAGCGGAAGCATGCTATTGGGTGGACAGTCGTTGATCTGAAGGGCATCAGCACTACCATTTGCACTCACAAGGTGCTACATGAATAGGGTGCCAAGCAATCTCAGCAACCACAACGAAGCTTGAATCTTCCCATGAAGGAAGTTGTGAAGAAGGAGGTGATCAAATTATTGGATGCATGCATCATCTATCCCATCTCGGATAGTCCGTCGGTGAGTCCTCTCCAAGTGGAACCCAAAAAGGGGGGTATCAATGTGATCTCAAATGAAAAGAACGATCTCATCCCTACACACACTATCACGGGCTGGCGAGTCTGTGTGGATTAGCGGAAGTTAAACGATGCAACAAGAAAGGATCACTTCCCCTTTCCATTCATGGATCAAATTCTAGAGAGGCTAGCAGGGCACAACTTCTATTGCTTCCGCGACGGTTTTTCGGTTACAACCAATTCTCCATTACTCCAGAGGATCAGGAAAATAGCACGTTCACTTGCCCCTACAGAACATTTTCTTATTGAAGGATGTCTTTCAGCATGTGTAATGCCCTTGCCACCTTCCAGATCTGTATACTGGCCATCTTCCACGACATGGCGGAACGAATCCTGGAGGTATTCATGGATGATTTTTCCGTTTATGGAAAATCATTTACCAATTGTTTACGACACCTAGAGCTTGTTTTGGAAAGATGTGAGCACACTAACCTAGTATTCAACTAGGAAAAGTGTCATTTCATGGTGAAAAGTGGCATAGTCCTTGGCCACAGAATTTCAGCGATGGGGATAGAGGTAGACCCGACGAAGATTGAATTCATTTCCCGACTACCAATACCGACTTCCATCCACGCCATCCGCATCTTCCTGGGGCATTCAGGATTTTACAGGCAGTTTGACCACGACTTCTCCAAAATAGCCCAACCCCTCACCAATATTCTAACCAAGGATGCCATATTTGAGTTCGATGACCATTGTGTCAGATCTTTTGAGAAACTAAAGCAGTGCCTTGTTGAAGCTCCAATTTTGATTTCTCCCAACTTGGAGGAACAATTTGAGGTGATGTGGGATGCAAGCGACTATGGAGTGGGAGCAGTCTTGGGCCAGCGACTTGACCGGATTTTCCGACCTATCTATTATGCCAGCAGGACGCTCAACGAGGCACAAATTAACTACACCACCACAGAAAAGGAGATGCTTGCAGTAGTTTTTTCATTTGACATGTTTCGTTCTTACTTAGTGTTGTCTAAAGTTATTGATTATACTGACCGTGCAGCACTAAAGTACCTACTCAAAAAGAAAGACGCAAACCCTCGATTGATCCGTTGGGTACTCCTCCTACAAGAATTTTATCTCGAGATCCGGGATAAGAAAGTGAGTGAGAACTTCATTATTGACCATCTCTCCCGCCTCGAGCTTCCTCACTTGGAGAAGGAAGAAGATCGGGAGATCAGGGAGGATTTTCCTGATGAGCACCTCTTTTCGATCAGTGAAACACCTCGACCATGGTATGCTAATATCGCTAATTTTCTAGTTACAGGTGTCATTCAACCCAACCTCTCCTTCCAGCAAAGGAAAAGATTTTTCTCTGATGTCAAAAGGTATTTCTAGGAGGATCCTATGCTATTTAGATCCTGTGCAGATGGAGTGATCCGTCGTTGCATCCCAAAGAGTGAAGTTCACGGTGTCCTGGAGTTCTATCACGCCTCACTAGTAGGAGGACATCATGGGCCGGACTGTACCATAGCTAAGATCATGCAGTCTGGATTTTTCTGGCCCACCATGCATAGAGATGCCCAGGCCTTTGTTTCCTGTTGGGATCGGTGCCAGAGGACAGGTAATGTGGGACATAGAGCTGAGATGCCTCAGCACCCCATCCTGGAGGTCAAGATTTTCGATGTCTGGGGCATAGATTTCATGGGTCCTTTTCCCTCATCTTTTGGGAACACTTACATCCTGGTCTGTGTTGACTACATCTCCAAATGGGTGGAAGCTACTGCTACAGCTCACGACACAGCCAAGGTAGTCATAAATTTCTTGAAGAAAAATATTTTTAGCAGGTTTGGAGTTCCACGAGTACTGATCAGCGATAGAGGGACCCACTTTGACAACACACTGATGAGAGAAATATTGTCGAAGTATGGAGTAAAGCATCAGATGAGGACACCATATCATCCCTAGTCCAGTGGACAGTTATAGATCTCCAATCGTGAGCTCAAGAAGATCCTGGAGAAAATAGTGAACACTTCACGGAAGGACTGGTCCATGAAGTTAGATTATACCTTGTGGGCATATCAAAGTGTTTTCAAAACACCACTCGGAATGTCCCCATTCCGCCTCGTCTATGGAAAGCCCTAGAATTTTCCAGTAGAATTGGAACACAAAGCCTACTGGGCCGTCAAAGCCCTGAATTTTGATCTAAAGTCAGCTGATGAGAAATGGAAGTTCCAACTGTTGGACCTAGATGAGATCCGGTTAGAGGCATACGAGAACTCCAAGTTGTACAAGGAGAAGACAAGAGCCATTCACGACCGGATGATATCACGAAAATCTTTCCAACCCGGTGATCAGGTACTTATCTTTAATTCTCATCTTCACTTATTTCCAGGGAAGTTACAGTTATTCTAGTCGGGACCATTCCACGTTATCCGCATATTCCATCACAGAGCGGTAGAAATTTCTGGAGAATATGGTCAACCATTCAAGGTAAATGGGCAGTGATTGAAAGGTTACCATTCTATAGATAACATGGTTGGAACGTTGTCCACTATACTCCTCAGGTAAGAAAGGTATGTAGGTCGAGCCAATGACCTAAAACAATGGTGCTTCCTAGGAGGCAACCCAGAGGTTACACGTCATGTCCCCCTTTTATACACGGCGTGTACTTATCTTTTTAATTTGTAAACTTAATAGTATAAATCTATAGAATAACAAATAAAAAACCAGGGATGATGCCGATGCCCATGGAAAAGTCACTGGAGTTTATTCGAGCCATCCTCGGTACGAATCCTCCTGACCTACCTTCGGCACGAGGTTCCTCCTTTTAATTACACGACGTGTGTGGTATTTTCAATCTATATATATATAAATGTGTTTAATAAAACCCATGGTGGGGATGTACTAGTTGGATAGAATCGTAATCCAGTTTCAAAAGACCAGGGTTCAAATCTAGAAAACCATCCCATTTCCATCATTCATTCTTTTAATAAAACCACACGACGTGTACTCCGATATACTCCGTGTGCGCCATGATTTTTCAAATATAAATGGAATCCGTTTTAAAAATAATAAATGACATGCGGGTGAAGTTGGTGGATTGGAAAAGTCTCGACACCAGTTTCAAAAGACCCGGTTTCGAATCACGATAATCTCCCCGCTTCACCCCCATCCTTTCCTAAATAAAAACCACACGTCGTGATTTTCTTTCTTTTCGTGTGTATAGGATGTATAGAATAAATATATATATAAAATAAATTTGAACAGTAGAACAACATTTTCTCCAGTGGGTGAGGGCGTCCGTTCAAATCGGCCGATCGCCGGTTCGAATCCCGCCCCAAGCACCAGACCAAAGGTTGTACTACTCTTTTTCCTATTTTAAAATACACGGCGTGTATTTCCCGATATACGTCATGTATAGGTTTATGTATAATAGAATTTTTAGATATATCTATTTTTAATTATTAATAATAATTATTATATAGTTTACTATAATAATTATATTTATTTATCTAAGCCACACAAAAAAACTTGGGATACACGGCGTGTATGGAAACTACACGCCATGTACCGCGACTATATAAGCAGCGGGGTACCCGGCTTGAGGTCGTATCACACGACCTTCCCAATTTCCTCCCCTCTTCCCGTTTCTTCTCCCAAATGCCACTCGAACCCCCCCCCCCCCTTTCCAGATCCGTCAATTTTGGGCATTTCACCTTCTGATTATTCTCACATTGTGATCCTCAGTCCAGGTACGCCATTCTGCACCCTCTATTTCAAGTTTTTAGAAGCGTTTAGGGTGTTAATCGGATCGGTCGACCATTCGGCTACCGCTTGTACATGGCCACGATATGAGGAACACATGCCGTGTACATCTGTACGTGGCCACACACAAAATATTTCGAAATTTGAATGTACACGGTGTGTATGTTCAGTACACACCGTGTAGACCATTTCCTTTGGCCCCTTCATGTGTGGCGCATAACACGGCCAGTCACCCCATGTTCCAGAACATGGCGTGTATGTTCGGTACATGTCGTGTCCTTTATATCTGTAGTCGGCCCGTGTCTCCCCCTCTACACGGCCATGTTCTTCATGTGCATTACACACCGTGGACTGTACTTACACATAGTGTATTGTTTTCTTAGAACTGATAGCAACATGGTCATGTCATTTTTATTACACGACCACCTGCACTTTGATGTGAACATGGCGTGTATGTTTGGTACATGCTGTGTCCTATTACATGGTCTCTTTCCACCCTCGACGTGTCTTTCTAGAGAACATGGGATACTCTCTATTTCTGACTACACGCCGTGTCCTCTATAGTACACGCCGTGTACTTTTATTTTCCAGTTTTCTAACATTTTCTTTGTTTTTCTTTTTCTTTTCTTTTGTTTTATTTTTCTTTCTATTTCTGGATATGGCAGATCATGATCCTTCCCGTGGGAAGCGGCCATCCTCCGCCACCAAGGGCGAGGGGCCCAGCTATCATCGGGTCTGACTCCGACCACCTACGCAGCCGGACCCCGACGCTCCGGTCTTTGAGCTCCCTCCGTTGGCCATTCTACCACCAATCACTCCCTCAGATGAGTCTAGGCCTACTTCTGCTGCACCAGATGCCACTTTCCTTGTACCCTCATCCTGAGCAGCTGGTCCCTCTTTGAGCACACCTTCCACCGAGCAACCTTCTTCTTTGGCGGATCCACCTCCAGAGCCAGATGTTGCTGCTGCACCGACACCTGGGCCGGGACCTGTAGGTGCTCCCTATCCCTGCACGGTATTCCCAGTCACCAACCTCGCATACGATAGGATCTGAAGCTTCTCTCGTCGGCCGATTCATTGAGCGGCCGGTACCTTGACAACAACATTCCGCAGCAGCTCGGTATTTGGGAGGAGTTAGAGGTACTTCTCGGGCACACCGCACTCCTCGAGATTTTCCAGGTCAGTACTCCTGTGTTACGAGATTTATTTTTGAAGTTTGTAGCCTCCTTTGAGTTCAATGGAGCAGAGTACCGGGAGACACCTGGCGAGTGGTGCCAGTAGTTCGATTCCGACTAGGCGGCCGACGTTTTTCTCTGACGATGACAGAGTTTGGTCGAGGGTGCGGCTTCTACCCCCATCCTATCACACCACCCCCCATTTCTGACTTGACCCGGCCCGAGCACTCTGACCTTATTGCTATGTGGAGGGAGATCGTTGGGCCTGACCACCGGTACTCCCCCACTTCCCATAAGAGCACTCTTATAGCCGACCCTATCCTTCGCTTCACCCACTGGTGCTTCAACACCATCCTTTTTCCCCTCCATGAGGATATGGGGGTTGTGACTGGACATGACATGGAGCTTCTTACCTGTGTCATCCAGCATGCCTACCCGGACCTCCCCTATCCTGCCGCCTCCTATTTCCACTCCATGTTTACCAGCCGTCAAGGCAACCTGAACGGTAGGTTTTACACCACCCGTCTTGCCCACCACATGGGGGTATTCGAGCCCTCATTACCTCATGACTTGATATGTTCACCCCAGTGGATGGACTTCCTCATGCTCATTCTCATGGGATTGGTCCTGAAGCAGGGGGTGCCTACATCCTTGCCCAGGCTCGAGACCCACCACCGGCTGACCCTACCCCACCTACTGACCCTGCCCCACCTGTTGACCCTTCCCCAGCTGCTGACCCCGCTCCTCCTTCCCCACCCCCTCCAGCTTCTCCACCTCACCCACCTCCTACTGACCCCACTTCTTCTGAGCTTACTTCTTATGTACCATCCCCCTTCCCACCTACCCCCGCACCCTCGGTCGATCCGACCCTTTCCCACCGCCTAGCCATGATGGAGCAAAAGTTAGCTCGTATCCTCAGCCTCCAGGACACCATTGCATGCCATTTGATTCATCTGGACGGCCTCCAGGACCGAATGGAGCATCTGTTGGTGCATATTGCAAAGCATCTTGGTGTTCCACTACCTCAGACACCAGCCTCTGCCTCTGTTTCTGGTCCTTCTGCTGCTACTCCACCGCCGTCTCCTACGCTGGCCACTGATTCGGTTTTGATGACTACAGTGAGCTCTGCTGCTTCCACTTCTGTCAGGCCAGGGCCTACTGCTGAGCTTCCGATCCCGATTCTAGCACCTGGGGCTCCTACTTCTTCAGCTACCCTTCCTGATGTCGTGTCAGAGCCTCACCCTTCCATGCCTCCCGCGTCGTCTCTACCGGACGATTCTGTTCCGGATGATGCCTCCCCTGAGGCGACCCCATGATAGTGACATTTTCCTTTATCTTATATATCTCTTCTGTCATTTTCTGTGTTGTGTTGTTATGCATGTTTGTAGTTTTCTTTTTTCTCGCCAGTCACAGGTACGGACATGGAGCGCCTTGGGCATCACTTTTCACGAGGGGAGTATTTTTCCATTTCTATTTTCTTTCTTTTTGGATTTACTTCTTCCCCTACTTTCCCTCATTTTTCCCCCATTTCTCCCCATTTCCCACCCTTTCCCTTACTGTTTCACTTGGTGGACCATGTGCAGTATTAAGTGTGGGGGAACATCTATATCTTTCACCTTAGTCTTTGCCCTTAAACTAACCTAGGAGACATCATTATTAGACTCTATATTTGAAAATGTAAAGAAATTTTGGTTAATCAATCTTATAAATGCTAGAAATATCAGTATGAAATTTTGGAAAGGTTACATGATTTTTAGTTTTTAAGTATTTTAAAATGTTTGCTGATATAGTTTCAATTGCAACCTTTCATCCTTGATTAAATTACATTGATTAGGCTAATAATTTATATGCATGTCATGACCTAATTGTCCCTTTATTATTTTTCCACTCCTGAGAGGTATTCTAAACCATTTTTAGTATTTCTTTTCTAATACGCTCTTTCTTGAGAGATTCTTAGGATATGCATCACTACTAGAATTTGCAAGTTTTTCTTTTCGAAACATGAAGAAATTTTTGAATTACTTTATCATGATTGAGGCATTTGACTGTTTCAACCCCTTTATCTTGAGATCTACCCTACATTTAATCTTAGTTAAGCCCATAAAAGCCATGAACAACTTTTATAGGAATCCACATTACAAGACTATTTCCCTTCCTACCCTATTTCTTTTTAAACTTTGCATGATTATTCATTTAAGCTTTAAAGAAGGAGTTGGCAATACATGGAATATTTTTGTGTAAAGCAATGAAATAAAGTGTGGGAGAGTGCCTCTTGATTATTTGGGGCATAATGGGTTCCAAACATCTATTCATTGTATTCATAAGGGATTCCCTTGTGTTTTGTTGTTTAAAAAAACAACAACAAACAAACAAACAACAAGTGGATGTTATGCTTATTTTCCCATAAACCATACTTTCCTAAGGAAGTTGGTGACGATTACAAAAGCATTTTACTGAGCTTTTGAAGGATGTATTTTCAGTGATCTTTACATTGAATATCATGCAATGTTGTTTAAAGGAATTAGCCATCCTTTTTCAAACCTCAAAATTTATTTTCACATCTGAACCCACCAACCCTTAGCCACAGAAACATCTGAACCTTATCGATAAAGCCCTCAAGATTTTTGTAATTAAATTTTTCTGAAGTAGAGAACAAGATATCTTGAAAACCTATGGATAGAGTGTATATGCCTTGGATTGAGCATAACTTTGATCAAAAACATCTTGAGAGTGGAGTGTGATTTTAACTGGTAAGGTAAATCAACAAGTGTCATGTTTATTTTTGAAAGGTTAGAAAATGTGTTGAAAGAGGATGAGAGTAGTTAATTACATTATATATGAGGCGTGATTTTAATATCTTATGTATTGAATTTGTTTGTGCCTTTCAGAGTTTTTCCTCAATAAATTTATTAGTTATACGTTTGATTAATTAAATGCCTTCCTTTTAAAGTATAGGATCTCTTAATTAGATGTTGAGATTTTTCTTGAGGGCAAGCAAAAGACTAAGTTTGGGAGAATTTGATGCACCCAATTTGTGTATACATTTTCCATATATATAATTGAAGATCAAAACATGTTTTCATCAAATATCTGTTGTTTTATGAACATATTGTTTGATTTTTGTGATTCTGTTTACTTTCAGGAGCTTTCTAGATAAATACACGAATCAAGGGATGCATGTGAAAATTTTGAAACTACACGGCGTGTACTTTTATACATGCCGTGTACATCCAGTTAGGGACACGGACCAAAGGAGGGAGTACACGCTGATGTCAGTAGGCAGAAGATACACGCTGTGTGTGGCGGCGCTACACGCTGTGTACTACTTTCTAGAAGCGGTGCTTGCCGAAGAAAAGTCCACACGCCCATGTGGCCGTTGATGAAGACACGGCGTGTTTGAACTTTTACACGCTGTGTCTACTATTCTAGAAGGGGCTGGAGGCCAAACTTTTGATACTACACACCATGTCTGGTGGCGCTACATGCCATGTACACTCAACTTTCAGGCGGTGCTGGGTTCAAAAGTCAAAAACGGTGTGCTCAGCCACCTGCCAGTGGAGAAAATGGCGCCAAAACACGTTGACAAAAAGTACACGGCGTGTACTTTCTATACACTCCGTGTACTTTATTTTTCTATAAAATGAGGCATTGGCTTACGGATTTTGAAATTTTAGAACCATTGAGAGGAAAGAGAAGCTCTGCTATCACCATTCCCAAAGCTACTGTCGTAACTCTGCCATTCCACATTCCGATACTCTACCTCAACGCCTACACGATGAATCCGTCAGGTATCACGTGTGTCGTTTCTCTCCTAAATTCTATATTTAACTAAACCCCTGGTGTTGGGGTTGTGGATTATGGGATCATAATTTGTATATTTTTTATATTGTTGTGTTTGAATCATTGTAATTCATCTTACTCTTCTTAAACCATTGTCTAATATAACTGAGAATTATTAACCGGACCAAGGGAAGGATTCTCAGCGATACAAAAGCAAAGTAACGGTGAAAACATCCATGACCATTGGAAGGTTTTCACCAATTCAAATAATGGAATGGACGTAATAAAGAATTAAGGACATTGACTATCAGACCAAGGAGTCAGCTGCTCTAATTCCAAACAAGAGGAACCGGACCAAGGAAATCTTGTAACAAAATGAAATCCTGAATGATTGAATTATTATGAATAACACAACCATTTAAACAATCTGCATAAGAACTCCTTATTCACCATAGACCCAACATGTCTTTTCTTTCCATTTCTAAGAACTCTTTAAATTTACCCGTTGTTTTCTTTCAAACTGTATCCATTCTTCAAAGTAAATCAATTTAGTTTCAGTCAAAACCCAAAATCAACCCAATCGTTTCTAAATTTTGCAAACTTCACCTAAATTAAGTATTAACTCAATTGAATTCATGCACACCACGGTTCCCTGTGGATCAACCCCGAACTTATGCTATACTAAATTCTAAGAACATGTAATTAATTTGGGATGCATATAACTTCAATCAACGATAATCGAGACTAGTGTGCAAGGGATACTCCCAGATTGAGGGTATAGATGTTGATGAGACATTTGCACCCATTTCAAGGCTGGAGACAATCAGATTATTTTTGTCCATTGTAGTGCAAAGAAAGGTCAAAGTGTTCCAGATGGATGTCAAATCCGCATTCTTGAATGGTTTTCTGGAAGAGGAGGTGTATACTGAACAACCAGATGGTTTTATCATTCACGAGGATGAGAACAAAGTTTGTAGGCTGAAGAAGGCATTGTATGGGCTGAAACAAGCACTAAGAGCATGGTACTCAAGGCTTGATCAGTACTTGAAGAAGCTTGCTTTCCATCATGGTAGAGTTGATTAAAATATCTATTTCAACAACAATAGTAATCAAAGGATGATGGTGCTGGTCTATGTCGATGACATAATATTTGGAGGATCAGATGAAACTCAGTGCAGACAGTTTTCTGAATTCATGAAAAATGAGTTCGAAATGTCAATGATTGGAGAGCTAACATTTTTCCTTGGCTTACAGGTGACACAAGGAAGTAATGGAACATTCATTTCTAAATCCAAATATTCCAAGGAGGTTTTGAGAAGGTTTGGAATATAGAATTCCAAGGAGATGAAGATACCGGTTGCTACCCGGATGAAATTATCAAAAGACGAGGATGGTAAGGTAGTTAATATCATAGAATATAGGAAAATTATTGGAAGTTTGTTGTACTTGACCGTGACAAGGCCTGATATTGTTTTCGCCACATGCCAAGCAGCGAGATATCAGAGTAATCTCAAAGAAATCCATATGCTTTTAGTAAAAAAGAATACTTCGTTATATCCAGGGCATAGTGGATTTCAGCTTGACATATAATGACAAATCTCAGACAGAGTTATTGGGATAAACAGATGCAGACTGGGCCGGTTCAGCGGATGAAAGAAAGTCAATGTCAGGAGGTGCATTCTATCTTGGTGGACTATGTATTTCTTGGTTAATTATGAAGCATTATTGTATTTCCTTGAGCACCGCAGAAGTTGAATATATTGCAGACACTCATGCATGCACACAGTTATTGTGGATGAAGTAGTAGCTTGACGATATGGTAGTTGAAGTGAAGTCTCCGATTAAAATCCAGTGTGATAACTCAAGTGATATCAATCTTAGAAAAAATCCAGTTCATCACTCAAGTACAAAGCACATTGAGATCAAATATCATTTTATCACGGAGAAAGTGGAGTAAGGGATTGTGAAGTTGGAGTATGTGCCTACAGAGTTACAGGTTGCATATATTCTGACAAAGGCCTTACCCAAGGAAGCATTTGAAAGGCATCGACTGGCTCTGGGAGTTCAGTCGATTCCCCACACTTAAAAGTGTGTGGATGCGACAACACCTCCCCCCTCTTCAAGGTATGATGTGTTTTCCCTAATGTGTTGGTAGGTGTTCTCTACTCTGTTACAGACTGCAAACGAGTGACCTTTGGGTTCGTTGACAAAGGGGGAGAAAATAGTGATTGTTCTAGGGGGTGACAGTGTGGAAATTTGATAAATCATGGTTGATACGGGGAGAAGCTAACCAGTGGATCATCCAGAAATGGGGAGAAATGAGAAAGGGGGAGATTTTTAAATCTGATGATGCTAGAAGTGATCGATCAAAGAATAGATATCACGCCAGCTGCGGATCGTGATAAAAGCAGAAGAGTAGTGTTGGAGAGTGGTAAGAATATTTCCAAACCAAACATTGGTCTTCCAATAAGTCCTTCAACAATTGGTATCAGTTTAGTAAAAATTGGTATCAGTTTGGTCTCAACAGTGGGTGTTAGAGATGAAGTGATTCATTGATGAACTTTTCATTTACTCTTGTTTCTCACGTCGAGCATTTCTCATGTGGGCTTAGAGTATGTGTTGAGTAAATCCTTGATTTCTATCAAAATCAAAAAAGGCAAATGGTTGCTGAAGAATCAATGATGTATCTTTTTATGAAAGAGTTTTCAACAAACCCAAAGGGGGATATTGTTGGGAAAAAATCCCTCAGGGCATCATTGAAGCATTTCTGAGGTGATTGTGTTTGTTGACAAAGTGTACATCAGTGATGTGATTGTTGACAAAGCAAACCGTGACATAAAAATTTGCCGAAAATGGGGATTTCATGGTGGAATGTTGAGTTCATGAGATGTGGGTGATGATCAATGTTTGATTCAAGAACGTCGACAAAGAGTTGGATGATCTGGAGGCCGTACAAAAAGAACAGATACAAGGTGGCACCATTTTCCAGTGTTTGAGAACTTGTGCACCTATGATTTTTCAAGATCATAAGATCAAAATATGTCAAAGGAAAGAGGTTTGTGAAATTTTGGAATTGGGTCGCTCAAGTGACTTGCAGGGGAAGAGACCTGCGCGCCGAGACTTCCGCGCCGAGGAGAGACTTGTGCGTCATCACGCAGGGTGGTCAATTTGCCTATAAATACTAGACCACCCCTCCTCATTCCACACCAGAGTTAAACACTTTGAGAAATAATAGATCTTGTCGCGCAGGTGGTGTGTGTTCGTATAGGTGAAGTTGCACGCCAGTGTGAGAAGTTGCGCGCCGATTGGCAGTTGCGCACCAATATTGGTTTGGGTGTAAAAGGAAGTGTGTCGCGCAAGTTTGGATTTGAGGAATCTTGAGTTGCGCAAGTGTCTGAGGAGGACTTGTGTTCCCGTTGTGACTTGCGCACCGATACATGCGCGCCAAGTAAGGTTTATTTCCATCAGTGATTTTCGGGCTGCGTGGAAGATAGAAGTTTGCCCGATACCTTCGGCGCAAAAAGAGATTCATCTACAGGTGAAAATTGGGCTTCAACAGAGCATCTACTTATAGAGGAAGATGCATTCCTTCATGAAAATGAAGAGACCTACAGGTCTATAAACTGTAAGTGGATTCCTTCCAAGAGCAGTGAGCAAAAGAAGAGAAAGAAGGTGATCCTCTCCACCAGCAGTGAGCCAGAGAGAGAAATAGGGAGTGACCCTTGGGAAAGTAGCGAGTTGACCCTAAAACCTTGTAAAGGCAGTGAGCCTGGGATAGAGTGACTGTGCTCGAACTTTGTAATCCACAAATAGTGAATTATAGTGGAATTTGGTACGACCGGAAACCTGTCAGCGTATGCTCCTTGGACGTAGCCCTTAGCGATGAACCAAGTAAAATTGTTGTGTCATGTGATTGCTTTACTTTCTGTTTATATTGTGCAATAGGAAAGAGAGAGAAGAGTGTTTTGCTTAACAGCAAAACAAGATCAGAACGGGCTTTAATTTTAAATTAGTCATACCCTGATTCACCCCCCCCCCTCTCAGGGTATTCAGCCTTGTGGACCTAACAATTTGTATCAGAGCGAGGTTTGATATTTTCTCATATCTCAATGGAGGTCACTAATAATAGAGGGATTCGGATCTTCGACGGATGTAATTTTCAGATATTGAAGAATCAAATGCAACACTATTTCCGATCATTGGGAATGGATGCGTTTTCAGCAGCTATGCATGGTATCACAGCTGATATTACTAGTGGTGCATTATTAGAAGCTGAGCATAAAGAGTTGGATGTTGATTCCAAAGCAATCAATTCCTTATGGGGAGCCCCTTCCAATACCATCTATACAAAGGTGATGTCATGAAAAACGTCACATGCCATGTGGGAAAAGCTTTTGAATATTTATGAAGGGGATACAAAAGTCAGAGAGGAAAAGCTGCAAGTGTTGTGGAACAAGTATGAAGATCTAAGAATGAACCCGAATGAGTTTGTTGATGCATTCTTAGACATGGTAAATTATGTGGTAAAAGACATGTGAGGTATTGTTTAGATTATCGAAGACATTAAATTTTTAAAGCACATCTTGAGAAAACTTCCACCTCAGTTCAATCCGAAAGTTTCTGTTTTGGAAAATAAAGATCTGAAAGAGCTGACATTGGATAACCTGCACAACACTCTTGTTGCATATGAAATGAGAAATGATGATAACGATGCTGTGGAAAAGGGGAAATCTAAAGAGGTGGCATTTAAGGCCATGAAAAAGCTAACTATTGAAGATTCTCAGGAGGAAGAAGAGACAGATGAGGTGATGTCATTCCTTTCTTCAAATCTGCAAAGAGGAAAAGGAAAGTTTAAAGGGAAACTTCCAGTAGCATGCTTTCTATGTGGAAAGTTTGGTCATATTGCCGCAAGATGCCCAAAAAAGTTTGAAGAAGAAAATGATGAAGATGAAGTTGAAATTCCAAAGAAGAAATATTCAGCCTATGTGAAAGGGAAGAAGCAGTTCAAGAGAAATTTCTTCAAGAGGAAAATCTTCTTTCACAAGAAATAGACAGTTCAGATGAGTCTGAGGATGAAGAGGTTGAGGAGTTTGAAAATTGTAAAGATCATAGATAGAATGCTGTGGTAGCGGTTGTCGGTAGTTCTCAGGAAAAGGAAGAAACTGACGTTGGAGAAGAGGAAGAATAATTTGAAGGAAGAGTTGATATGGAAGCCAAATTGGAAGCAGCTCTTGAGGAGATAGATGTTTGGAGAGAAAAAACAAAGAAAGCCAATCAAGTTGTTCATGATGCCAAACTCTATATGCAACAGCAGGAAGATGAGAAATCTGAATTGATGGAAGAAATTGAAAAACTCAAGTTATCAACACCAGAGAACTCAAAATCAATTAGTGAGTATATGATCAATATTGAAGAACAGAAAAGGGAGATCGATGGCTTGAATAGAAAAGTGAATGATCATGTCAAGCATATCGAAGAGATTGAAGAATAAGTTGTCAGTATACAAAGAAAAGTTAAAGACCAGGAAAAACATTTGATTTCCAATACATTCTTGGGAAAGTAGATCATTCTGAAGACTGAAAAGATGAAAGAGGCGCCCAATAGTTCAGTAGGAAAGAAGCATCAATTTAGCTAAATTGTTATGGCTGATTTAGGGCTTGATCATAAAGAAAAATCTGTGGCAATTGAAGTCAGACCGCAAACACCCATCCCAAGATTGAAGATTGATTTGGGCAAAAATTAAAATCAGAATATTCAGAGATCCCAAGGGGAAACTCAGAGTGCTGAAGTGTCAGGAAGAAATGCACCATATATCAGGTGTTATTGTTGTGGGAAGATGGGACATTCACAGTATATGTGTTCCATAGCCAAAAGATATCAAAGGGAACAAGAACAGTGGTGGAAGCCAAATAGAGAACGGTTTTCAAGAACATATTTTGAAGGACACTATTTTTGGTGCGGAGGATTTGGACACATGGCTAGGTACTGTACTTCAACCATTCAGAGAAATGTGACAAAGCAAAATCAAAACATTCGCAAGCAGCAAATCAATAAACCGGCAGGTGAGTTAAAAATGAAGAATAGATTTGCGGCGTTGCAATATGAGGCTGGTCTATCAAACTGTGAGAAAGAACAGAAGTCTCAATCCATGCCGACTGTGAAAGAAAAAGTATGGACCAAGAAGTAGAAAAATGAGAAGGTCGTGGTGGAAGAGATTTCCCTTAAAGCATCATATCGATCTGGTGTGTGGATCCTTGACAGTGGTTGCACATCCCACATGACAGGTAATAAGGATCTTGTTACAGGCATAAAATATGAAAAAGAAGGAGTTGTCAAATTTGGAAATGATGAAGGCCTGAAGATTGTTGGATCAGTGAAAGCCAAGTTTGGGGGCAACGAAATGAGACGTGCTGATGTCTTGGTAGTAGAGGGTCTTAGTCATAACTTACTCAGTGTCAGTCAACTATGTGACTCTGGGCACTCTATCCGATTTACCAAGAAGATGTGTGTTGTGAAAGGAAAATATGGAGCAGTTGTTCTGCATGGAAAAAGGACAAAGGGAAATCTCTACTGTGTAGGTGGGGAAGAAGATACATGCCTTTTATTCAGAGAGGAAGAAAACTAGTTGTGGCATAAGCGACATGGTCATCTATTCCAACCATCTATGGAGGATCTTGTAAAGTGTGATGCTGCTAGAGACCTTCCCAAACTATCACGTGATCGCACTCATACGTGTGATTTCCAACAAGGTAAGATCATCAGAAAGACATACATGCCAAAGGAACAGAAATCAACTAGAGTGCTCAAATTGGATCATACTGATGTATGTGGACCTATCTCACCATGAGCTATAAATGGGAAAAGGTACTATATTCTATTAATTGATGATTATAGCAGAATGGCCTGGGTATTTGTTATTAACCATAAGACAGAGGTGTTCAGTTGCATAACACAGTACAAGAGAGAATCAGAAAGGATGCTTGGGCAGAAAATTTGAAGTTCCGTACAGATAACGGTAAAGAATTCACAAACAGTCAAGTGGAAGAATATCTCGATAAACACGGGATAAGGCATCAAGGTTCATCAGTGAGAACTCCCCAATAGAATGGAGTGGTTGAATGGATAAATTGGATGATCAACAACATGGCCAGAACAATGCTTATTTAAAAAGACCTACCAGAGAAATTTTGGAAGGAAGCAGTTTTGACATCGGTCTATGTTTCAAACATGTCTCTATTGTGTCCGAAGAAAGGGAAGACTCTATAACGACCCATACTTTACATACTTTGTTAATACTTCAAAATTGAAGCACACTTATTACAACATATGACAAAACCACAAAGGACCGTATAGGTATAGTGTCTTTAGAAACTGGGAAACATAAACAACTGGTTCATAAATCTTCTACAGTGTCTCCCATTTATTTCATCATATCTAGGGTCCCTTTTAGCATATTCTACTTAATATCCATATTCCAGACCTGGGGAAAATAAAAGATAAAAGGGTGAGCTCAAATGCTCAACAAGGGCAAATAAAGGAAATAAAAATCATATCATATCTTTTTGAAAATCATAACCTGCAAAAGAGATCATAAAATTCTTAACATGGAATAAATCATAGAAGTGAAAATGAGATCACCATAATCATAACATGAAACTTGAAACTTTGTGGCATGCACACATAATCATGGAAAATCATTTCTTATTAGTCATGACTCATTGCCAAGACTATCTTAGTGGACAAAGTCCCTTTCTGAATCGAGTAACCCTCGTTTCAGTCCTGTTTCACTGAACCGGTATAACCTACCGTTCCAGCCCTGTCTATCTCATGAGATATAAAATCTTTATCCAATGCATTGGAGGGAGATATAGGTCCCACCCATCTTATAATGAATCCTTTCTTATGTGTCCCACATAATCATAAAACATACATCATCGCATAACACATGTAACAAAAATGGGATTCTTGAAACATCATGACATCATAAATAAATTCATATAAGATAGAGGAATTAATAAAAATAATTCCATCACAACATGATAAAATCAATGTAATAATTGGGATAAAAACAGAACCCTTTACTATCTTAGATGGAAAATAATTTTGATAAAACACTTGAACTCCATTCTTGAGGAAAATATCCTTTCTTCTTCAAAAACACTTTTCTTATCTTAACATGTCATACAATTATAAACTAAAAGAAGTTGATTAAAAATAAAATTGAAAACTTTTAAAGGAAGCTTCTTTGGAATAATGTTTTAAAAATCCATTCATGCCGTATAAGTTAAAAAAAACATTCTTCGTACTTTTGTCGGAAAAGTCAAAAAGTACCTCGTACGAAAAACGACAAAAGATTCCTTTCTTATTCTTTACTAAAAACTCACCGAATGGTAAAAATGGATTTAAACAATTGTAGGTGGATGGAAATAATATTACATATTGATGAAACATGGATGTGGATGATAAAATACACCCCAGTAAATACTTACGAATAAACAATCTCGGATAAAAATGAGTTTGTGATATTTTCCCTTACCTTAGGTCTGATTTGCTTTGTACGTGTCCGAAGCTCCTGTATAATGGTTTAAATAATGTTATTGACATATTCCAGAATCATACATATTGATATGATATCATATATGGTCATATTCTTAGCTTCTTGTTAGTAATATTTCATTGTTACTTGTTACTCGGGTCTTTATTGCCTTTTGTTCTTATGCGTGTTTTGCCGAATAAATTCTTATTCTTCTTTTAAGGTTATAGATACCTTATATCCAGAATGGTATTACTGTAAAATATATCATATTTATTCATTCAATTCATTTATATAATTATTATGTAATGATGATCATGTAGAACGAGTCGCTTCACATCGTGGAGACGGTATTCCGTACGTACGCACGAGTGATGATATCGTTCCTATGATCGTGGAATTGTATTGGAGTACATATATATATTATTTCAGTATCAATATTACTTTATAATAATCATAAACAGTTACTCATTACACCATTATACCCATCCTTGTAAAGTGATGGTGGAAAATAGATTACACCATGGCGTGGAGACGGTATTCCGTACGTACGCACGCGCGGTGATTTCATTTTTCCGTAGGATGGATAGAAGGTGAATTAGGGTTGTTTCATATTGATAATAACATATCAGTATGTAAGTAATACTGATGTTATTACTTTATCATGAAACAACTAAAGTTGAAGAAGTTGAAGAAGAAAGAAATTGAAAAGATCGGTAATGGATATTACCTCTACTTTGGAACGCTTCTTTGAATCCTCCACTTAGGGAACTAATATTGGTCTTTGAAGAAGACCAGGACCTCTAGAATTATTCTAGGGAAGTGGAGAGGAGAAAATGGAAGGGGTTGGGCGAGCTTGAGTGCTCAATTTGGTGTGAGGAGGAGGGGGAGGAGGTGCTCTTTTATAAGGGAGGAGAGGGGCACCTTAGAAATATCTCAAAATATTATTTTATATTAAAGTCAAAATCGGTTTATAATGGTTCCAAAGGGTCTTATTTCGAAGCTAAAGTGGGGAAGGGTAGAAATCCTATCAACCAATAGGATTTATACAAGTTTAGGGTATTATTGTAACCTTATCAATTAGATTTAACTCTAAGTTAAATAATTTAACTTTTACCATGTCTTTTTTTTTCTTTCATTATATGGTTAATAAACTTACTATAACATGCCAAAAGAACCCCAAATTGTTTATTATTAATATATATATCCTTATCTAAGTCATTTGGCCGAACCATAGATTTTTATGAATAAAATAACAATTAGTAATATAATATTTGATTTAAAAACTATTTTGTGTCAATTTTTACACTATTGGATATATGATTTTTGTGAAAGTCATAACAGGATTATATGTTCGAACCAAGTTAATTAAATCAACACTAATATATCATAGTAACCTATAAAATTAGTGGAATTCATAAAAAGTCTCAAATTACATTTATTTTGGTGTTTATAACATCAATTATGTCAATATTTCATTAATAAGATAATTACTGCATCATCATTGTGTCATAAATAAATTAAATTATTTAATGTCGAAAAATTACAAATAAAATACCATCATGTAGGAAATCTGTCTACCTTTCTAATGAATATTTATAGTCGAATTTATCTTATGTATAACCCCATATTAAAAATGATTTACTTATTAAACTTTGATTTTAACTATTTTAACCCTTCTTTAAATAAAATAATATTAAATGTCATAATCTAATCCAAGTAGACCTAAATGGTCATATTTTATTCCTAAGGTTGTTTTTGGTCTAATTACACTTATCCAATAGAATTAGGACTTGTGTTAGGGTAATAGTAATATCATATTTACCCTTAGTTACCCTATTTACTATTAACCGCGGTAAAAAAACGTAAAAAGTTACTATTCACCAAAAAAATATTTTCATCTCATTGAACCACATTTTAGTCCTTGATATTAACCGTGTCTCTCGGATTTTCGAAATTCCATTCACAGAAGCAGTAAAATTAAGTTTTATGCAAAATTCAGTTTTTTAACCTACCACTTAGTGGTTTCACTATTCATCAAAAATTGAAAGTTTTCAGAAACATACCAAAATTTCACCCTAGGCTAATTTCGGTATTCCGAATCCAAAAATGAAGTCCATTTTGAAAAATAAAAGTTATAAATTTTCAAAAAGTGGTTATTACTATTCATAACGGCTAGTTTTAATAATATTTTAATAGCTTATCGTTGTTTAGTGAAACTCGGTATTGCGTACGACGCAAGCTATCGAGGAAGGTCGTGATTGCGTGTAAAGTAAGCCAAGCAAGTGTGTAGTGAAAGATTCCTTTGATGATATAAAAACAAAATATTACTCATAAAAATCTCGGGTGTTACATTCTACCCCCCTTAAAAATAATTTCGCCCTCGAAATTCGTCACTTTGTAACAAATAGATGAGGATACTTCTCCCTCATCATATCCTCAAGCTCCCATGTAGCTTCTTCAAGTTGGTGGTTCCTCCATAAAACTTTCACCAATCGAGTGGTCTTGTTTCGTAGGACTTTTTCGCTACGATCCAGAATCTCTACCGGTTGTTCTTCATAAGAAAGATCTTGCTCCAGCGGTACAACTTCTGAGCTGAGTACATGTGAAGGATCAGGTGTGTACTTTCTCAGGAGAGATACATGGAACACATCGTGAACTTGAGAGAGATTCGGTGGAAGCGCCAATCGGTAAGCTACCTTCCCAACACGATCCAGTATTTCGAAAGGACCGATATATCTAGGGCTCAACTTCCCCTTCTTTCCAAATCTCATAACCCTCTTCCAGGGAGATATTCGTAAGAACACTTTATCACCCACTTCAAACTCTAGGTCTTTTCTTCGGTTATCGGCATAAATTTTCTGTCGACTCTGAGCTGCGCTTATGTGTTGTTGAATAGATCTGACCTTTTCTGCCATTTCATCAACGAGATCAGGTCCTAATAGCTTTCTTTCCCCAACTTCATCCCAGCAAGTTGTAGTCCTACATTTCTTTCCATAGAGAGCTTCATAAAGATCCATCTGAATACTGGAGTGAAAGCTATTATTAGAAGAAAATTCCACCAAAGGAAGGTGTTGATCCCAACCTCCTTTGAAATCCATAGAGCAAGCTCTCAACATATCTTCTAGGGTTTGAATTGTTCTCTCAGACTGACCGTCTGTCTGAGGATAATAAGCAGTGGTGAAACTCAACTCTGTATCCAGAGTATGCTGAAGACTTCGCCAGAACTTCGAGGTAAATCTCGGATCCCGATCAGATATAATAGAAAGTGGTACTCCATGCAATCTTACCACTTCCTTTACATATATCCTGGCAAGCTGATCTAGAGAGAAATCCTCTCTAATAGCAATGAAGTGTGCAGACTTTGTAAGACGATCAACTATGACCCAGATAGCATTATTGCCTTTGGATGTTTTAGGAAGTCCTGTGACAAAGTCCATAGTGATGTTTTCCCATTTCCATTCGGGTATGGGTAATGGTTGTAACATCCCCTTAGACTTCTGTCTCTCAGTTTTAACTTGTTGACAATCCAAGCATCGAGAGACATATTCAGCAACATCTCTTTTCATGCCATCCCACCAGAAGTACTCTTTCAGTTCCCTATACATCTTCGTGCTTCCAGGATGAATAGAGAATGAAGAACTATGAGCCTCATCCAGCAGCTCCTTCTTTAATTCGGGGATGGAAGGAACACAAACCCGATTCCTGAACTTTATTATCCCATCACAATCAAGGTTGAATTCAGGAACATTTCTCACCTTCTTTTGTAACTCGACATCTTCTTTCTGTGCCTCTTTAATCTTCACATGTATAGATGGTTGAACATTCATTTGAGAAAGATAAGATTTTTCCCCTTCCATTATAATTTCAAGATCCATCCTTTGTAAATCCATAAATATTGGATCCTTTGTGATCCTCGTCATGGATAAACTAGCATGTTCTTGTCGACTTAATGCATCTGCCACCTTGTTTGCTTTCCCAGGGTGGTAATGGATTGAGCAGTCATAATCCTTAATCAGCTCCAACCATCTTCTTTGACACATATTCAGCTCCTTTTGTGTGAAAATATACTTTAAACTTTTATGATCAGTATAAATATCACACCTTTCACCATAAAGGTAATGCCTCCAAATCTTTAATGCAAAGATTACCGCAGCCAACTCCAAATCTTGTGTTGGGTAATTTTGCTCATGGATTTTCAATTGTCGTGAGGCATAAGCTATCACCATATCATTTTGCATAAGAACACACCCCAATCCCTTCTTGGATGCATCACTGTAGATCACAAACCTTTCTCCACTACAAGGCAGTGTGAGCACAGGTGCACTGGATAACCTTCTTTTCAAATCCTTGAAATTCTCTTCACATTCTTCCGTCCAGACAAACTTAACTCCTTTCTGGGTCAACTTGGTGAGTGGATTAGATAATCGTGAAAAATCCTTTACAAAAAGTCGATAATATCCAGCCAAAGCAAGAAAACTTCGGATCTCAGTTACTGTTGTTGGTCTTTACCATCTTTCGATAACCTCTGTTTTTGCTGGATCCACAGATATCCCCTCTTTTGAGATTATGTGACCCAAAAATGCAAATTTTTGAAGCCAAAATTCACACTTGGTAAATTTGGCATAAAGCTTCTCCTTTCTTAGGGTCTTCAATATAATTCTCAAGTGATCTTCATGCTCTTCCTTGCCCTTTGAATAGACAAGAATATCATCTATAAAGACTACCACAAATTGATCAAGATAGTCTCTAAAGACTCTATTCATTAGATCCATGAAGATAGCAGGGGCATTAGTAAGACCAAATGGCATCACTATAAATTCATAGTGTCCATACCTTTTACGGAAAGCCGTCTTTGGTATATCCTCCCTTTTGACCCTTAATTGATGATACCCTGAATGAAGATCAATCTTGGAAAAGTATTGAGCTCCGCGTAGTTGGTCAAATAAGTCATCAATGCGTGGGAGAGGATATTTGTTCTTGATAGTGATCTTGTTAAGTTCTCGATAATCAATGCAGAGTCTCATTGATCCATCTTTCTTCTCAACAAATAGAACAGGTGCTCCCCAAGGTGATGCACTAGGGCGTATGAATCCCTTATCAAGATTCTCTTGGAGTTGCTTCTTCAATTCCTGCAACTCAATTGGGGCCATTCTATAAGGTGTCTTTGAAATAGGCAAAGCACCCGGTACGAGTTCTATTGAAAACTAAACTTCACGATTTGGTGGAAGACCTGGTAATTCCTCCGGAAAGACATCATCAAACTCCCGTACAATGCGAATATTCTTAATCGTGAGTTTCTCACCAACCATTTGAGATAAATAACCTTCATTTAGTGGAATAAATACCCATAAGATGGAAGAAATTTCCACTGGAAGATTATGTTCATCCTCGCATTTATATACGATCGTAGATTGATCTGGAATATGAAATGTGACATCCCTTCTTTGGAAATTGATATGAGCTCCATGTAGAGAAAGCCAATCCATGCCAAGAATCACATCAAATTCCACTAAAGGAAGGATCACAAGATTTGCAGGAAGCACTTTCCCACAAACTTCGATCAGAGAAGAATTATAAACTTTTGATGCGACTGTTGTGCCATTAGGTGTTGTCACAGCTAACTAAACATCTAATTGTTGAGGTAGTACGGTGATACCCTTAGAAAATTTTTCAGAAATAAAAGAGTGGGTGGATCCAGAATCAAATAAAACATTTGCTACTTTAGAGTGGATGGTAAGTGTACCTTTCACCACTTCGTTATCGTACTCCACATCGCTGATAGAAATTGCATACGACTTTCCTTTGTCTTTAGCCTTAAGATTTTGTTGACGTCGACCATCATCATCAACCCTTGGATTTGGGCATTGATTGGCATAATGCCCCATCTCCTTGCACTTGAAACATTGAAGTGTAATAGGTTCGTTCTGTGTATCCCTTCCTTTGTTTGCATCATTAGACATCTTCTTCCCATTATCATGGCATTCAAATGCCCGATGACCTTCCTTTCCACATTTAAAACATTTACTTGTCCCTTTAAGACACCTCCCTCCATGTTTCTTTCCACACTTTGAGCATAAGGGAAAGTTCATCTTCTTTTCAGTGTGCTCTTTAGATTTTCCTTTGAATTCCATCTTCCTCTTCTTATCAAACCCATGTGACTGATGGGTTACTCCAATCTCCATCTCGACTTTGAGAGCACATCGATCGATTTCCTCGTAGCTATTGAAGTCCCTTATGGATAACGCCCTTCGAAGACTTGGTTTTAATCCACTAAAGAATCGATCGATCTTACTCTCAGGTTGGATAATAATACCAGAAGCGTACCTTACAAGTCTTGTAAAATTTGCTTCATAGGTACCAACAGATTCATCATCCCTTTGCTTCAGTTCAAGAAACTCTTTCTCCATCTTTGTTCGGAGAATACGAGGGAAGTACTTATTAAAAAATAAGTTCTTGAACTCGTCCCATTCCATAGACTCAATTTCATCCCTTTGCCTCGTATTCTTAATAAGATTCCACCATTGATCAGCATCTCCTTCTAAACGATACACTGCTAGGATGACTTTATCATGTTCAGAACATTGAAGAACTGAAAATATCTTTTCAGTAGTACTAATCCATTGTTCAGCAACTAATGGATCAGTAGACCCACTGAAAGAAGGCGGACGCTGCCTCATGAAGGATTCAACAGAATGTTTCTCCTTCCTTTGCTCGTTTGGAAGTCCTGCATGATTCATAGCTTGTGAAATTTGTGTGAGCATGGCTACAAGATTTTGCATTCTAGCTCCCATATCGTTTGGTTGCTCAGGGGGACAATCATTGCATTGCCCATCGCATTCCGCATTAACACGGTTCCTTCGGGTTCCAGCCATTGACTAAAACCAAGAAGAATAGTGTGAGCAACACTAATTATAATAGGAAAATCACATAATCAAGGATAAAATTTCACACTTAAGGTCTTATCCTAGGGTATTCATGGCCATTTCTAAAACACTAAGATTGTGTTCTATTCTTAGACTTATCCTTAGGGTTCTTACTAAGGCTTTCACATCCTAGTTTCCAAAGGTTGACTATAACCTCCCTCTAATACCAACTATAACGACCCATACTTTACATACATTGTTAATACTTCAAAATTGAAGCACACTTATTACAACATATGAAAAAACCACAAAGGACCGTATAGGTATAGTGTCCTTAGAAACTGGGAAACAAAAACAACTGGTTCATAAATCTTCTACAGTGTCTCCCATTTATTTCATCATATCTAGGGTCCCTTTTAGCATATTCTACTTAATATCCATCTTCCTGACCTGGGGAAAAGAAAACATAAAAGGGTGAGCTCAAATGCTCAGCAAGGGCGAATAAAGGAAATAAAAATCATATCATATCTTTTTGAAAATCATAACCTGCCAAAGAGATCATAAAATTCTTAACATGGAATAAATAATAGAAGTGAAAATGAGATCACCATAATCCTAACATGAAACTTCAAACTTTGTGGCATGCACACATAATCATGGAAAATCATTTCTTGTTAGTCATGCCTCATTTCCAAGACTATCTTAGTGGACAAAGTCCATTTCTGAATCGAGTAACCCTCGTTTCAGTCCTGTTTCACTGAACCGGTATAACCTACCGTTCCAGCCCTGTCTATCTCATGAGATATAAAATCTTTACCCAATGCATTGGAGGGAGATATAGGTCCCACCCATCTCATAATGAATCCTTTCTTATGTGTGCCACATAATCATAAAACATACATCATCGCATAACACATGTAACAAAAATGGGATTCTTGAAACATCATGACATCATAAATAAATTCATATAAGATAAAGGAATTCATAAAAATAATTCCATCACAACGTGATCAAATCAATGTAATAATAGGGATAAAAACAGAACCCTTTACCATCTTATATGGAAAATAATTTTGATAAAACACTTGAACTCCATTCTTGAGGAAAATATCCTTTCTTCTTCAAAAACAATTTTCTTTTCTTAACATGTCATACAATTTTAAACTAAAAGAAGTTGACTAAAAATAAACTTGAAAACTTGTAAAGGAAGCTTTTTGGGAATAATGTTTTAAAAATCCATTCATGCCGTATTAGTTAAAAAAAACATTCTTCGTACTTTTGTCGGAAAAGTCAAAAAGTACCTCGTACGAAAAACGACAAAAGATTCCTTTCTTATTCTTTACTAAAAACTAAACGAAGGGTAAAAATGGATTTAAACAATTGTAGGTGGATGGAAATAATATTACATATTGATGAAACATGTATGTGGATGATAAAATACACCCTAGTAAATACTTACGAATAAACAATCTCGGATAAAAATGAGATTGTGATATTTTCCCTTACCTTAGGTCCGATTTGCTTTGTACGTGTCCGAAGCTCCTGTATAATGGTTTAAATAATGTTATTGACTTATTACAGAATCATACATATTGATATGATATCATATATGGTCATATTCTTAGCTTCTTGTTAGTAATATTTCATTGTTACTTGTTACTCGGGTCTTTATTGCCTTTTGTTCTTATGCGTGTTTTGCCGAATAAATTCTTATTCTTATTTTAAGGTTATAGATACCTTATATCCAGAATGGTATTATTGTATCATATATCATATTTATTCATTCAATTAATTTATATAATTATTATGTAATGATGATCATGTAGAACGAGTCGCTTCACATCGTGGAGACGGTATTCCGTACGTACGCACGAGTGATGATATCGTTCCTATGATCGTGGAATTGTATTGGAGTACATATATATATTATTTCAGTATCAATATTACTTTATAATAATCATAAATAGTTACTCATTACACCATTATACCCATCCTTGTAAAGTGATGGTGGAAAATAGATTACACCACGACGTGGAGACGGTATTCCGTACGTACGCACGCGCGGTGATTTCATTTTTCCGTAGGATGGATAAAAGGTGAATTAGGGTTGTTTCATATTTATAATAACATATCAGTATGTAAGTAATACTGATGTTATTACTTTATCATGAAACAACTAAAGGAGAAGAAGTTGAAGAAGAAAGAAATTGAAAAGATCGGTAATGGATATTACCTCTTCTTTGGAACGCTTCTTTGAATCCTCCACATAGGGAACTAATATTGGTCTTTGAAGAAGACCAGGACCTCTAGAATTATTCTAGGGAAGTGGAGAGGAGAAAATGGCAGGGGTTGGCCGAGCTTGAGTGCTCAATTTGGTGTGAGGAGGAGGGGGAGGAGGTGCCCTTTTATAAGGGAGGAGAGGGGCACCTTAGGAATATCTCAAAATATTATTTTATATTAAAGTCAAAATCGGTTTATAATGGTTCCAAAGGGTCTTATTTCGAAGCTAAAGTGGGGAAGGGTCGAAATACTATCAACCAATAGGATTTATACAAGTTTAGGGTATTATTTTAACCTTATCAATTAGATTTAACTCTAAGTTAAATAATTTAACTTTTACCATGTATTTTTGTTTTCTTTCACTATATGGTTAATACACTTACTATAACATGCCAAACGAACCCCAAATTTTTTATTATTAATATATATATCCTTATCTAAGTCATTTGGCCGAACTTTAGATTTTTAGGAATAAAATAACAATTAGTAATATAATATTTGATTTAAAAACTATTTTGTGTCAATTTTGGCACTATTTGATATATGATTTTTGTAAAAGTCATAACAGGATTATATGTTCGAACCAAGTTGATTAAATCAACACTAATATATCATAGTAACCTATCAAATTAGTGTAATTCATAAAAAGTCTCATATTACATTTATTTTGGTGTTTATAACATCAATTATGTCAATATTTCATTAATAAGATAATTACTGCATCATCATTGTGTCATAAATAAATTAAATTATTTAATGTCTAAAAATTGCAAATAAAATATCATCATGTAGGAAATCTTTTTATCTTTATAATGAATATTTATAGTCGAATTTATCTTATGTATAACCCCATATTAAAAATGATTTACTTATTAAACTTTGATTTTAACTATTTTAACCCTTCTTTAAATAAAATAATATTAAATGTCATAATCTAATCCAAGTGGACCTAAATGGTCATATTTTATTCATAAGGTTGTTTTTGGTCGAATTACACTTATCCAATAGAATTAGGAAATGTGTTAGGGTAATAGTAATATCATATTTACCTTTAGTTACCCTATTTACTATTAACCGAGGTAAAAAAAAGTAAAAAGTTACTATTCACCAAAAAATTATTTTCCTCTCATTGAACCACATTTTAGTCCTTGATATTAACCGTGTCTCTCGGATTTTCGAAATTCCATTCACAGAAGCGGTAAAATTAAGTTTTATGCAAAATTCAGTTTTTTAACCTACCACTTAGTGGTTTCACTATTCATCAAAAATTGAAAGTTTTCAGAAACATACCAAAATTTCACCCTAGGCTAATTTCGGTATTACGAATCCAAAAATGAAGTCCATTTTGAAAAATAAAAGTTATAAAATTTCAAAAAGTGGTTATTACTATTCATAACGTCTAGTTTTAATAATATTTTAATAGCATATCGTTGTTTAGTGAAACTCGGTATTGCGTACGACGCAAGCTATTGAGGAAGGTCGTGATTGCGTGTAAAGTAAGCCAAGCAAGTGTGTAGTGAACGATTCCTTTGATGATATAAAAACAAAATATTACTCATAAAAATCTCGGGTGTTACAGACTCCGTATGAACTGTGGTACGGAAAGAAGCCAACATTGAAATACTTTCTAATATTTGGAAGTAAGTGTTTCATTCTCAACAAAGAAAATCACAGGATGTTTGAGGCACGAGGAGATGAGGGGATATTCCTTGGCTACTCAGGGAAAAGTAAAGCATATAAATGCTTCAACAAAAGGCTGGAAATTTTTTTGAGATCAATGATGTCACTATAGTTGAAAATGAACAGAATTCTCAACGACCTAGTGAACAGTTTTTGGATGACAGTGATGATGAGGTAAGTGAAACAGGGGGAGTAGAAGTGGAAGAGGCTGACTCAGAAGAAGATACTGATGATGAACAAGAAAGTGTCAAGTCTGTGTCTGTAAGGAAGCCAAAGAGTCGAGCTGAAATTGATAGGAAAAATATCATTGGTGATCAGACAACTCCAGTTCAGACTCGAAGAATGAAATCATTACAGCAAACATCGTTTTTGTCTCAGGTGGAGCCGAAATGTTTTTCCGATGCAGCTGAAGATGAAAACTGGTTTCAGGCTATGAATGAAGAGCTTGATCAGATAGAGAAGAACCAAACATGGGAGATTGTATCGAGGCCAGCAGACAAGAATGTCATCAGGACTAAATGGGTCTATCGCAACAAGATAAATGAAGATGGCACAGTGATTCGGAACAAAGCACAGCTAGTGTGCATGGGATACTCCCAGATTGAGGGTATAGATGTTGATGAGACATTTGCACCGGTTGCAAGGCTGGAGACAATCAGATTATTTTTTGCCATTGCAGTGCAAAGAAAGTTCAAAGTGTTTCAGATGGATGTAAAATCCACATTCTTGAATGGTGTTCTAGAAGAGGAGGTGTATATTGAACAGCCAGATGGTTTTCTCATTCATGAGGATGAGAACAAATTTTGTAGGCTGAAGAAGGCGTTGTATGGGCTGAAACAAGCACCAAGAGCATGGTACTCAAGGCTTGATCAGTACTTGAAGAAGCTTGGTTTCCAGCGTGGTGGATTTGATTAAAATATCTATTTCAACAACAATAGTAATAAAAGGATGATGGTGCTGGTCTATGTCGATGACATAATATTTGGTGGATCAGATGAAACTCAGTGTAGACAGTTTTCTGAATTCATGAAAAATGAGTTTGAAATGTCAATGATTGGAGAGCTAACATTTTTCCTTGGCTTACAGGTGACACAAGGAAGTAATGGAACATTCATTTCTCAATCCAAATACACCAAGGATGTTTTGAGAAGGTTTGGAATGTATAATTCCAAGGGTATGAAGACTCCGGTTGCTACCTGGATGAAATTATCAAAAGACGAGGATGGTAAGGCAATTAATATCACAGAATACAGGCAAATTATTGGAAGATTGTTGTACTTGACCGCGACAAGGCCTGATATTGTTTTCTCCACATGCCAAGCAGCGAGATATCAGAGTAATCCCAAAGAAAGACATATTCTTGCAGTAAAAATAATACTTCATTATATCCAAGGCACATTGGTTTTCGGCTTGACATATAACAACAAATCTCAGATAGAGTTATTGGGATACACAGATGCAGACGGGCCCGGTTCAGCGGATGACAGAAAATAAATGTCTGGAGGTGCATTCTATCTTGGTGTACTATGTATTGCTTGGTTAAGTAAGAATTAGGATTTTATTTCATTGAGCACCATAGAAGTTGAATATATTGTGGCCACTCAAGCATGCACACAGTTATTGTGGATGAAGCAGCAGCTTGAAGATATGGGAGTTGAAGTGAAGTCTCTGATCAAAATCCAGTGTGATAACTCAAGTGCTATCAATATTAGCAAAAATCCAGTTCATCACTCAAGGACAAAGCACATTGAGATCAAATATCATTTTATCAAGGATAAAGTGGATAAAGGGCTTGTGAAGTTGGAGTATGTGCCTACAGAGTAACAGGTTGCAAATATTCTGACAAAGGCCTTACCCAAGGAAGAATTCGAAAGGCACAGACTGGCTCTGGGAGTTCAGTCGATTCAACGCACTTAAAAGTGTGTGGATGTGACAACACCCCCCCCCCCTCTACGAGGTATGATGTGTTTTTTCATAATGTGTTGGTAGGTGTTCTCTACTCTGTTACAGACTGCAAAGGAGTGACCTTTGGGTTTGTTGACAAAGGGGGAGAAAATTGTGATTGTTCTAGGGGGAGACAGTGTGGAAATTTGATAAATCATGATTGATACGGGGAGAAGCTGACCAGTGGATCATCCAGATAGGGGGATAAATGAGAAAGGGGGAGATTTTTAAATCTGATGATGCTAGAAGTGATGGATCAAAGAATAAATATCACACCAGCTGCAGATCGTGATAAAAGCAGAAGAGTAGTGTTGGAGAGTGGTAAGAATATTTCCAAACCAAACATTGGTCTTCCAATAAGTCCTTCAACAATTGGTATCAGTTTAGTACAAATTGGTATTAGTTTGGTGTCAACAGTGGGTGTTATAGATGAAGTGATTCATTGATGAACTTTTCATTTACTCTTGTTTCTCACGCCGAGCATTGCTCATGTGGGTTTAGAGTATGTGTTGAGTAAATCCTTGATCGCTATCAGAATCGCAAAAGGTGAATGGTGGATGAAGAATCAATGATGTATATTTTTATGAAAGAGTTTTCAACAAACACAAAGGGGGAGATTGTTGGGCAAAAATCCCTCAAGGCATCATTGAAGCATTTTTGAGGTGATTGTGTTTGTTGACAAAGTGGACATCAGTGATGTGATTGTTGACAAAGCAAACCGTGACATACAAATTTCTTGACAAAGGGGATTTCATGGTGGAATTTTGAGTTCATGAGCTGTGGGTAATGATCAATGTTTGATTCAAGAACGTCGATAAAGAGATGGATGTTCTGGAGGCGGTAAAAAAAGAACAGATATAAGGTGGCGCCGTTTTCCAGTGTTTTCCAAATTTTTGGGCCTGAAAATCTACAAATGAAGAAAAGTGGTTTTTGGCAAAGGGACTTGGGCGCTGTTTACATGATGGCTTGGAAACTTGAGTGCCATATGTTTTTCATGATGAGATCATCAAAATATGGAAAAGGGATAAGGGTCGCGCAAGTTTTGGTGGGGTCGCGTAGGTGACTTACGCGCCGTGAAAGATACTTGCGTGCCGATGCCTTGGAAGCTTGAGAACTTGTGCGGCTATGGTTTTTCAAGATCTGAAGATCAAAATATGGAAAAGTAAAGAGGTTCGCACAAGTTTTGAATTGGGTCGCGCAAGTGACTTGCAGGGGAAGAGACCTGCGCGCCAAGACTTGCGCGATGAGGAGAGACTTGCGTGCCGTTGTGCAGGGTGGTCAATTTGCCTAAAAATACTGGACCACCCCTCCTCATTCCACACCGGAGTTCAAAACTTTGAGAAATCAGAGATCCCGTTGCACAGGTGTGGTGGTCGCGCAGGTGGTTTGTGGTCGCGCAGGTGAAATTGCGCACCAGTGTGACAAGTTGCATGTCGGTTGGCAGTTGCACGCCAATATTGGTTTGGGTGTAAAAGGAAGTGTGTCGTGCATGTTTGGAGTTGAGGAAGCTTGAGTTGCACAAGTGTCTGAGGAGGAATTGCGCACCCGTTGTGACTTGCGTGCCAATACTTGTGCGCTGAGATAGACTTGCGCACCAAGTAAGGTTTATTTCCAGCAGTGATTTTCGGGCTGCGTGGAAGCTGGAAGTTTTCCCGATACCTTCGGTGCAAAGATAGATTCATCTACGGGTGAAAATTGGGCTTCAATGGAGCATCTACTTACAGAGGAATATGCATTCCTTCATGCAAATGAAGAGACCTACAGGTCTATAAACTGTGAGTGGATTCCTTCCATGAGCAGTGAGCAAAGGAAGAGAAAGAAGGTGATCCTCTCCATCTGCAGTGATCCAGAGAGAGGGAAATAGGGATTGACCCTTGAGAAAGCAGTGAGCTGACCCTAAAACCTTGTAAAGGCAGTGACCCTAGGACAGAGTGACTGTTCCCGAACTTTGTAATCCATAGCTAGTGAAGTATAGTGGAATTTGGTACGACCGGAAACCTGTCGGCGTATGCTCCTTGGACGTAGCCCTTAGCGGTGAACCAAGTAAAATTGTTGTGTCCTGTGCTTGCTTTACTTTCTATTTATATTGTGCAACAGGAAAGAGAGAGAAGAGTGTTTTTCTTAAAAGTGAAACAAGATCAGAATGGGATTTAATTTTAAATTAGTTATATCTTGATTCACCTCCCCCCTCTCAGGGTATTCATCCTTGTGGACCTAACAAACTCAGATGACGATTAAATGCCAGATTAGAGAAGGCCAAAGCACAATGAACATAGAAAAACACTCCAATCATTGGTGAGTGCGTTCTTTGATAATAAACAATCCAATATCTTGGTAGGACTCTTAATTTTCTGGTTTACTCCCTTGTTTATTAAATGGTTTGACTATATCGATACCTTATATTGATATACTCCTATTGTAGCCTTAGCATGCTCCTACATATCGAATAAATTTGATCACATCAATTTTTTTCTAACCCCATATACATATTCTTGATAATTAGCCAATAATTATTGGAACGATCATTAAAACCTATTTTATTTTTCATTTCCCTCTTAATTTGTTTTTGTTCATCACTGGTTGTACCCCACTATACCAGTTCGACATTTCTGGGAGGTATCAAGCCCGATCAGACCCATGAAACAATGAATTAATCATGTGTGGGGAGTGGATTGACAAATATAGCACAAATATAGGATTATTATAGGTTCTATATGATAATTTCAATTATTGGAGGACGAATACTCAATGATAGAAGGTTTAAGACATACAGTGGTGTACGGGTTCGCATGAACTCAACTAAATTTGAGTTTCCAGCCATCGGAGGGTCGAAATCATCCGACCAATGCTAGATCCACTATTCTTCAGTGAAGATAGGGAATATTTTAAGAAGAGAGGTCAAAATGGGTGTAGATCATGGATCAAGATTTCTATGAAAAATCAAACTACACATCATGTATAAGGACGAACACAAGGCATGTATCCCCTTAAGTGTGGAGGCTAGGGTTTTGAGAAATCATATGGGCGACACACCATGAAGTCCTCCTATACACCTGGTACCTTTTGCACAGGTGGACGAGCCAAGCATGAGTCACATGGGAAAGACTCTATATAGGAGTACACAGCCAGACACACAACTGTGTACCAAAGTGCATAGACATCAGGTCATGTACACAAGAAGCACCATGTGTAGAGAAACATTCTGTATAAAAAAGTACATAGATACATCTTAAAGTACATGAACATGAACATAAGGACACGACCTAGTCCCGGTTAGTCTGGATACGCCATGTAGTCCACTTACATGATGTATACTACTACATAGGTTGGGATATGTGTATTAAATAGGGACATGACTTGGTGGTGGAGTGGGACCATACATAGTGTGGGTCACCTTAGACACCGCATATCCCTTGGTTCAATTTTAGTAAACTTCATGGTTCTATATCTCTTTCATTTGGACTCAAATTTTGGCACATGAGTATCCTATACTTAGTGTTTTTTCCATGTAGAACACGATGGAGCCCTCAGTTGTAGATTTTGAGACATGACATGAAATGTTCTTGGAATGACACTTATTGAGGTGAAATATGATTATGGAAGTGATCATAGGAGATCATCAGAGGATTCTTATAGTGTGGAACACCCCACCATCATGGGCATGGGTCCTCTATAGCTACCTTCCAAGTGGAACCCCCTTGACACACTAGGGAATTGTTCCTCAATGACTAGAATGTAAACCCTCTATCACACCAGGGAATAGGTACTAGACAACAATATTGGAACCCCCATAAGAATGGATGTAGGTCCTCCATATCTACCTTCCAAGTGGAACCCCCAAATCATCATAGGGTGTGGGTCCACGTGACACTAGAGTAGAACCCACCATCAACATGGGAGTGGGTCCTATAAGGATACTATCAGAGTGGAACCCCTTTACGTACTAGGGAATGGGTCCCCTACTTAGATTGTTTTCTGAATCAACTATGAGACATAGTGATGAGGTGTGGGTTTATGGCATGGTTTCTTCTAGGTAGATTCATGAGATGTTGGGTATCATTTATGGAATTTTTGAGCTATTGGATACTCTTCTTCTTAGGTTGTGCTATGAGATGAAAATACCCTTTGTATCTCATTTTGGGTCTCTTTAAACTGATCATATAAATATATATTCTTCTCTATCTATACCCTTGGATTTGTTTACTCTCTTTATATGATAGGAAAATACATAAAGGGTATGCCACATGCTTTATGTGTTTATTTTATCATGGTTAGATGAGTCTACACTCTTACTACAGAAGGTGAAGAACCAATGTGTAGTTCATCTACTCGCCGTGTCGAGCCACTTTTACTTGGATGAGGTTACTCTCTCTTGGTTTGGGTTGAACTATTCTATTTGACTATATCTTGCATGTACTATCTTTCTTTCCTATTGTATCTCTTACTGCTACCCCTTTATCTTCTAGGGAATCCTACTAGGTATGTATATACTCACCCCTACATGGGATTTTCTCACACATGTCATGTATTATGAAGATGATGGATAGTTTTATGGTGACTTCAGAGGAGCTTAGAGACACCTATTAATTTTGACCGCATACGGTGGTCGCATATTGGGATTTAGAAGCTAGGCTCTCTCAAGAGTTTACTTTTACATTTTTTAGGTTGGGAAGTATTTATAGTTGGGAATTTATTTCACCCCTTTACTTTTTAGTTTATACTGTTGTAATCTAGTACACCCTAGAGGTTATGCATGCTTGGTTTACTTACTAGATGTATTTCATCTTTTACTCATTCCCTCTACAATTGTTCATGAATATGGTTGTGTGTGTGCATACAAGTACTTAGGAAAAGGACTACCCATGGTAGTGATTACTTCAGTACTGGTGATCACCCTTATCCTATGGAGGTGAGCTTGGGGTAGTTGCATCTTGAGCCTCGGCTTGGGTCAGGATGTGAAAGATTGGTATATGAGAAGTTCATTCCTTGGGATGTTGTTTGGACTAGTCCCCTTACAAGGATTTGGTTTGGCTTAGGGAAATAATGTCAAAGTGTCTCGTGTGAAACTATCAGGTTAGGGAGTCTAGTGATAGTGAGGGCAGCCAATGTATCCATTCACCAGGACCTTGACTACCTACTTGTCAACTCGGCATACTCAGACATTGGTTGCATGGTTTATTAGTACATGCATTACATTGGATTGAGTCTTTGATTGTACTTATTAAGTTATATCTCCATTATATATATGCTCAAATGACTTTGGTATGCCTCAAACACTTTCAGGATGACTCTATGAAGAGATCCATCTAGGATACCAATTTCGAGTTGTGATGAAGATCCGATGAGTAATGAGGCCTCAGTTCAGGATCTATCCCCCGAGCTTCTTCCTCTAGGTGGATAGGTATTAGTAACTCCACCTATCAAGCATTATATCATCCTTGAAGAGTAGGATGAGGATGATTGTAGGATTAGTGCACCCCATAAGTTCCATAACTAGAGGGAACTAAGGTTCTATGATGAGCTAGTTCCCTAGAGAGTAGAGGTTTGTCTTTAGTTGTTGATCAGAGTTTTTAGAATTGGGAAGATCTTAATCAATTAGATGGTTTCACTCATAACCAATGCTCTTCGTAGAGAAGTAGTTGTTTCCAATGGTACCCACAAATGAAAATCATTTGCTAAGGTGCATTGTGGGTTTTGAAGATAGGGATCCCCAAGGTTTAATGTTGTTACAAAATTACTTCTTAGGTATTTGAGGTTATGTCAGATCCTGTGGTTGGGATATCCCTCTTAGTTAGTATCCCTTTCTATGGTGATTCTCATGGTGAGACCTCTCCAAGACAATGCTAGTAATTGATCGAGTCCTACGATGGAGATGTTTTAGTGTGACACGAGATATACATGGAATATGGAAACTTCCCCCACTAATACGCATCCTTGTGATGCAATTTAAATTTGTTAGGGCGATTATATGATATCCCAAAGAGCATAGTATCGAGGTGTGGTAGAGGAGTTCCATTGAATTGCATTTTCAGGATGTGTAGATGTGATGGGCTTTTGGAGAAAACCCTGGTTGAGGAGATCAAGTAGACAGGGGAAATGATGAGCTATTGGTAGACAAGGATTCTATCCAAGAGGCTTGAGTATAGTTTGGGGTATGACCAATGTCACTAACTATTTTAGTTGTAGTTTTTATAATAGAGTCTAAATCCACATTTCCCTGTATGTATCTCTTATTCAATACCTAGTGATAATAGAGGATGACCTTTTTCTAAACCTGTAACGTCCCGGCCCTGGGTGCCACGCAATGGGTGCCCCAAGCTTGGTTCGCCACGTGACCTCAATCGAATTTCCCCAAATGCCAGAGGCTGCTGACTAGCAGCGAGGGCCCAGGTCTGATAGTGGGGAAACTATGCCCTCATTTGTCAAAGTTTAGCGCAACAGAATACCAAAATAACCATACAACAACAGCGGAAGCAGTAAACACACCCAAAAGAAAATAACTACAGCAGTGGATATAACCAACAACATATAAGTTATGATGCTACATGTTTCAAATTATACGAAAACAGCTAGAACATGTTATACATCACTATGATACAACCAAAAGCAAAGTACAACAAAACGAGTAAACAGCTGGCAGCGGCATCGCGAGCCTAGGCTTGATCCCATGCCATCCTACTCCTCAGCAATAGTCAAGTACCTGTATAGAGACTCTTTCCCCTATCCACACCTGCAGAAACATAACCTATTTGGGCCGAAAAGCATGACCTAAACAGGGTGTGAGAAATATATCTCAGTAGGCACCCACCAAAGGCCCGTGCCCAACTGCTTGTAAGAATGCATCAACAGTGTGCAATAGTAAAATTCAATAAGGTAAGCAGTACTAAACAGTAACTAAATTAACAATTAAATTTCCATTTTATTATTCATTTAAATTATTTAATTTAGTATCATTCTATGCTCAACAGCACCACGCCCTCAGGCCAACCAGTATCTCTCCCTCAGGCTAATATAGTGAACCACACCCTCAGGCTATACAGAATCTCTCCCTTAGGCGTTGTAATAGAATTCTCGCCCTTAGGCATATGAAGTGTCACCCTCAGGCATAGAAGTCAAGCCCTCAGGCACGAAAGGTTTCCCTCAGGTGGAATAACGACAGCCCTCGGGCTAATACAGTCACGCCCTCAGGCTAATATAGTCACGCCCTCGGGCTAATATAGTAACACCCTCAGGATAATATAGTCATGCCCTCAGGATAATATAGGTAATCGGGTCATGCCCAACAGATAAACAAGTAGTAACAAGTAATTCCTCTCAAGTCAATTCTACAATTAATACTTTAAAGGCATACCCTCGGGTATCCTGGCCAAACGGATAAACAGTGAAACACACCCCGGGGGTGGTTCCGGATCCAAACAACGATCCCAAAACACATTTTATTAACAAAATTAAATACCTAATCAATTCTTGGTATTAAATATAGAAACAAACTCAGCCACACGACACCCCAACATGGGTTTGTGGCACAAAAACGCACAAAACACATAGCAGTTGGAAAAATAAACACCAAGCCACCTACCTCAACCGCCAACGAACGCTATCCCCAAACGACGAATCCAGAAACGCCCAAGAACAATATAGATATGACAAAGAAAAAAAACCATTCAAACGTAAATAACTTACGTTAGGAGAAGAATTGGAAAGAACGGTACCAGGAGAGGATAGGGCTTACCCATGCGGTTCCAACGAGATCCTCCGAAGACGAATCGGATTCCAGACGAACTCCCATCGGATCTTCAAAGGCCCGGCCCTCCTACTTGGCTCCAAAAAGGCTCAAACGCCTCCTCTACCAAATGAGGAGGCTACTGCCTGTTTTAAGCCCAAAAAACAAAGTACACGGTGTGTACTCCTTTCATTTAACTGTTCATTTGGCGGCACTGCCACACTGTTCATCTGCCGACAAGAGTACACGACATGTACTCCCAAGTACACGGCGTGTACTACCGCCCAGCTGGCGGAGACTCCACCGCCTTACTTTTTAACCTACCGACTGACTACACGACGTGTAAAGGACCACTACACGGCATGTAGTTGGCTCCTACACCCTTTGTCGCCGGTGAGGCCACACGTCTTGTGTACTTATCCCAACACGGCCAAAAGTACACGGTGTGTGGAAAAATACACGGTGTGTAGTTTCAAAATTTAGCATTCTTTTCAAATTTCCATATTTTCTCAAAAACACTTAAGGAAAAGGAAAAAGAAGAAACCCGTACCTCAAAGATAAGAACCTGGTTCTTACAAACTTCCCCCCTTATAGCAATTCATCCCTGAATTGCCTTTTCCAGGGTGGAAAAGATAAAGCTCAGAACAACTCTGGCCATTGAGCATGTACATCGGCCTCCCGCTCCCAGGTCTCGTCCTGCACTCGGCCATGCTGCCATAGCACTCATATGAGAGGAACTAACCGGCCTCGGATAACCTTCATGCTCCTGTCAATGAAACGGATCGGATGCTCCTCAAAGGATGCATCATGATGAAGCTCAAACTCCTTAGGATGAAAGACGTGAGATAGGTCTGAATGATAGCGACGCAACTGAGACACGTGGAAGACGTCGTGCATGGATCAGTACTGCTGTGGTAACTGCAACCAATAGGGAACCAGCCCGACTCTCTCCAGAATCTCGAATGGTCCCACATACCTTGGTGAAAGCTTACCCTATCTCTGGATCCGCTTGTGTCCCAGCCTTGGCGAAACACGCAAGAAAACCTGATCCCCGACCACGAACTCCAAAGGTCGTCTGTGGCGATCAGCATAAGACTTCTTACGAGACTGCGTGGTAGACATCCACTCCTGAATCAACTGGACCTGCTCAGATGTTTCCTGCATGAGCTGTGGCCTCAGTAAAGCTACCTCACCTGCCTCTAACCAGCACAAAGGTGATCGACATGTCCTACCATATAAAGCCTCGTATGGTGCCATCTCAATAGTTGCCTGAAAGCTATTATTATAGGCAAACTCGACTAAGGGTATATGCTTCTCCCAAGAGCCCCCATAGTCTAGGACGCATGCACGCATCATGTCCTCAAGCACCTGTATCATCCGCTCAGACTAGCCATCTGTCTGAGGGTGGTATGTTGTGCTCAGAAGCACCTGTGTACCCAGCGCCCTCTGAAAACTCTGCCAGAAATAAGATGTGATGCGGGCATCCCTATCTAAAATGATAGAACGAGGGACCCCATGAAGACGTACGATCTCTCGGATATACAGCCTTCCGAGCTCGTCCACACCAAAGGTCTCCCTGATCGGCAAGAAGTGATCTACCTTCGTGAGTCTGTCCACAACAACCCACACTGCGTCATTGCCTCGAGGTGACCTCGGAAAACCCGTCACGAAATCCATCGCGACATCATCCCATTTCCACTTTGTAATGGGCAACTGCTGTAACAACCCAGCTGGTCTCTGATGCTCTACCTTCACCTGCTGACAGGTGGAACATCTCGTAACAAAACCAGCTATCTCTCTCTCTCATACCCGACCACCAGTACTGACGGCTCAAGTCTCGGTACATCATGGTAACCTCGGGATGAACTGCCCAAGCTGAATAATGAAACTCCCCAATCAGCTCCTCGCATATATCCCCTAGAACCCATACATGTCCATGGAAACGCAAAACCTCATCGTCACCTATCGCCCAACCGGGAGGAGGGTCCTCACTTGCCACTGATTCCCGTAGAACTAGGCCTTCTGAATAAGATAGCTGCCTCATCCTCACTCTATCCAAGAGGGTAGAAGTCACAGCTAACGAGGAAAGATAAGTCTTCCCCTGACTGTCATGAACCTCCAGATGCATCTCAGAGAACAAAGCCATAAGCTGCCACTCACCACTGGCCTCTTGCACTGCTGGTATCTGAGTCTTCCAGCTTAGTGCATCGGCTACTGCATTACCTTTACCAGGTGTATAGGCAAGCTCAAAATCGAAGGACTGTAGGTACTCTACCCACCTTCTCTGCCTCAGATTCAGGTCACACTGAGTAAAGATATACTTGAGGCTTTTGTGGTCGGTGAAAACCACAAAATGCTCTCCCAACAGATAATGTCTCTAACAGCACAACACATGCACAACTACAGCCAACTCGAGATCGTGCGTCGGGTAATTCCACTCATGTGGCCTCAACTTCCGAGACCCATACGCAACAACTTGGTTGCCCTGCATCAAAACGGCTCTCAGCCCAATCCCTGACACATCACAGTAAACTGTATAGCTCTTCCCCTGCTCTAGGAGTATCAGGAACGGTGCTGATGTCAGCCTTCCCTTCAGGTCCTGAAAAGCTGTCTCACAAGCTTCTGACCAAACGAACTTCACACCCTTCTTAGTCAGACCCGTCAATGGTGCTGCTAAGTGGGAGAAGTCCTGTATGAAGCGCCTGTAGTAACCAGCCAGACCTAAGAAACTCCATATTTCAAACACATTCTTAGAATGATCCCAGGAAACTACTGCTCTCACCTTCTCTGGGTCTACTGAAACTCCTACCTCTGATATGATATGACCCAGGAAGTGAATCTGATCCATCCAAAAGTGTCACTTAGAGAGCTTAGCATATAACAGATGCTCTCTCAGTGTACTCAATACGATCTCAAGATGGGTGGCATGGTCGTGTCAAGTGTGTGAGTACACCAAGATGTCATCCACGAATACTACCACAAAAGAATCAAGATACGGATGGAACACACGACTCATCAGAGCCATGAAAACTGATGGCACGTTCTTGAGTTCGAACGGCATAACCGTATACTCATATAGACCGTACCTACTCTTGAAAGCAGTGAGAGGTATATCAGATGGCCTAACGCGCAACTGATGATATTCGGATCTCAGGTCAATCTTCAAGAACACTCGTGCTCTACGAAGCTGATCAAACAGATCATCAATCCTCGGCAAGGGATATCAGTTCTTAACCGTCAACTGATTCATCTTTCGATAATCCACAAAAAGCCTAAGGGTACCATCCGCCTTCTTCGAAAAAAGTACTAGAGAACCCCAAGGAGAAGTACTAGGTCAGATAAAACCCTTCGCATGTAGCTCCTCTAACTGCCTCTTGAGCTCCTGCAACTCAGGAATGGCCATCCTATAAGGAGGAATGGACCCTGGTGCCACTCCAAGCATAAGCTTGATAGAGAAATCCCCCTCACGCACCGGAGGTAGACCTGAAAATTCGTCCGGGAAGACATCCCTGAAACGATTTACAACTGGAGGGAAATCCATCTGACAAGTCCCCCAGTCATCCAGATATAAGCTCGCAATCTGGGCTGTGACTCCACCTCGCCCACGATGCTCTGGTCCAGCTCAACTTGCCTGAACATCCCACTCTCCCTTGTATAGAAACTCCCCGCCCTCTGGTGACGTGAAACGCACCCTGCGACAATAGCAGTCTACAAAGGATCGATAGGGAACCAACCAGTCCATCCTGATAATGACGTCATAGCTCGTCATCTCTAAGACATAGAGGTCCAAAAGTATGTGACACCCTCCAACCTCAAGGGGGAACTCCTTGCACTGACGCACACCAGTCGTTCTCATCCCCAATGGAGTGTCTAGTGTCAAGATATCGGAAGAAGTAGAAACACAGAGCCCAAGGCTCTCCATCATGGGTACAGATATAAAACTATGTGTAGCACCTATATAAAAAAGTACTGAAGACAAGACAGAAGCTTCTAGAATAGTACCTCTAACTGTCGAAGGTCATGGATCCTGCTCCTGCTGGGTCTGTTGCACTGCATATGCTTGCCCAGTGCTGCGGCCCTACGACACAACCTGGCTACCCTGAGCTGTCTCGCCCTGCTGCCTCTGTGATCCTGGTGTCTAGCTACCATGACCACGAACACCATCTCTGCCTGCATGCCCTAACACATTCTAGTTTCCTGATTGGTAAGAAGCCACTGGTCCTTCTCCCGCACATGGAGTCTGTGCAGAACCCCTCTCACTAGCCATTGGTGGATACGCCCTAGAAAAGCATTGCAGGTGACCCATCTTGCCACAACCTCGGCACTCCACTGGGTATCATGGACACTGCGACCTCTTGTGCCCCTCTCTGCCACACTGGAACCACCTGATCTGGCCACCTGAAGAGACTGCCTGGCTGGTACTTCCACCCTGAGAGAAGTCCATCTGTCTCTTCCTCTTGCCAGTAGAAATAGTACCAGTAACTGGTGTCGAACCACCCTGGCCCACACCACCAGATTCTCGTAGGTTCCTTTCTGTAATCAATGTCGGGTTCATAATCACGTGTATAGTAGGTAACCTGAAAACATTCACCAGCACTCGGATTTCATACCGAAGACCATCCTCAAAACGTCTGGCTCTCAGCGTCTCATCACCCACCAGCACGGGTGCAAAGCAATGATGCTCTGTAAAACGAGAAGAATAGTCCATCATTGACATGGCGCCCTGCTGCAGATTCATGAACTCTCGAGCTCTATCTTCCCTCAGTGTCTCAGGGAAGAAGAATTCATAGAAGACTGCCTGAAAATCCTCCCACGCCATGTCACTGTGATGCTCTGACTGGGTGGTAACATCCCACCACCTCTTGGCGGAATCACATAGCATGTAAGTTGCGAGCTTGACCCTCCACCCCGGAGGCGTATCAAGATGATCGAAAATAGTCTGCATCGATCCTAGCCAAGACTCGGCAGCTTGTGGTCCGCCATCCCCTGAAAACGTAGGTGGATGCTGCTGCTGAAAGATACGCATCAGCTCGGCCATAGATGTGGCAGCCTGCGATGCTCCCTGAAAGGTCTTCATGAACCGCAATAAGCCTTCACGGAACTGCGCCTCCACACCCGTGTCCGATATAACAGCTGGTGCCACATCTGGCTCTGCTGGTGGATCAACTGGTAGCCCATGGACCACCATCTCCGGAGTATAATGGGTGCCTCTCTCTTGGCGAAAAAATCGTGGTCGTCTAGGTGGCATGACACTACAAGGTCAAAAGCACGCCTCAGATTCAAGATTATTAATACTGAAAGCGAAGGAACCACAAAGGGAACAAGAGGAATAAGGTATTCAAAATTGGCAAAACAAGACTACACGGCGTGTACAATGACTTCAAGGCGTGTACAATGACTACACAGCGTGTAATTGACTTCCCTTCCCCTGCTCAGGTTCTTCTACACGGCTAAGCCACAGGGATTCTGTTCAACAAAACTACACGGCGTGTACGGTGTTATTTTCCAACTGTCTGTGTCATCTGTGACAGGGACGACTATTCGGCTTTACTCCACACGGTTTGTCCCCAGACAAGACTACACGGCGTGTCCTCCAAAGGCACATGGCGTGTTCAAGGAATGGTGACACCGACCTGTATTTGTTAGTCACACGGCCGAGTCCCCAGGTTTCTCTACACGACGTGTTCATTATTTCCACGACGTGTCTTACCCAAGCCTTTCCCTACCCCGGGTCACCATCCACACGGTTTGTAACACGGGATGAGGCTACACGACGTGTACTCCTAATACACGGCGTGTACTCAAAAAGTTCATTTTCCTTCCTGAACAGAAGAACATACACGACGTGTATAAAAATACTACACGGCGTGTATATTGGGTTTCCAGACAGTATTCCTTGAAAACTTCTTTGAAACCCAGAAAACACTGAAAAACAACACCTAAGTGTCAAATTCCTACCCGTGAGGGCCCATACACCCCACGAATCAACGTTTGACTTCTTAATTGTGTTTTAACCAATAATCAGTCAATGATCCACCAAATTCCGGTCAATGGGGGCCTATACTCCCCAAAAACCAAAGTTTGGCGTCCATTCTATAAACAAGCTCAAACAAAAATACCATATCACAAGGCAGGTATTTATCAAGCAGCTATCACAACAACATGCTTTTCTAGCACAACAACTATCACAACAACATGCAAATTCTAATGCACCTACATGGCATGGAAACTATGCATGGCATGTGATATCTAGGATGTGCCTATATGATGCATGATATGGCATACCCTCATCTCATCGGGTTGAAACTAAAAAGAACCCATAGATAAATATAACAGCACAATACAAGTGCGTCACCCAACGGTGAAAACATAACAACCGTAAAATTTCAAACTCAGAAGAATTGAAAAATACGAGGCAAACTGGCTTTTCCCTATACACGGGTTAGCTACGCCCTGGCACAAGTTATTACCAACTACCTTTCGTCCTATCCCTGACTACGTCTCCAAACAGTTAGTCAAAGAAAAGAAACCCCTTTGATACCACTTTGTAACGTCCCGACCCTGGGTGCCACGCAACGGGTGCCCCGAGCCCAGTTCGCCACGTGACCTCAAGTGCATTTCCCCAAACGCCAGAGGCTGCCGACTAGCAGCGAGGGCCCAGGTCTGATATTGGGGAAACTATGCCCTCATTTGTCAAAGTGTAGCGCAGCGGAATACCAAAATAAACATACAACAACAGCAGAAGAAGTAAACACACCCAACTGAAATAACTACAATAGTGGATATAACCAACAATATATAAGTGATGATACATGTTTCAAATTATAAGAAAACATCCAGAACATGTTATACATCACTATGATACAACCAAAAGAAAAGTACAAAAAAACGATTAAACAGCTGGCAGCGGCATCACGAGCCTAGGATCGGTCCCATGCCCTCCTACTCCTCAGCAATAGTCAAGTACCTGTATAAGGTCTCTTTCCCCTATCCACACCTGTAGAAACGTAATCTATTTGGGCCAAAAAGCATGACCCAAACAGGGTGTGAGAAATATATCTCAGTAGGCACCCACCAAAGGCATGTGCCCAACTGCGAGTAAGCATGCATCAACAGCGTGCAATAGTAAAATGAAATAAGGTAAGCAGTACTAAACAGTAACTAACTTAAAAATTAAATTTCCATTTTATTATTCATTTAAATTATTTAATTTATTATTGTTCTGTGCTCAACAGCACCACGCCCTCAGGCCAACCAGTATCTTTCCCTCAGGCTAATATAGTGAACCACGCCCTCAGGAATTGTAACAGAATTCTCGCCCTCAGGCATACGAAGTGTCGCCCTCAGGCATACGAAGTGTCGCCCTCAGGCACAGAAGTCAAGCCCTCAGGCACGAAAGGTTTCCCTCAGGCGGAATAACGACATCCCTCGGGCTAATACAGTCACGCCCTCAGGCTAATATAGTCACACCCTCAGGCTAATATAGTCACGCCCTCAGGCTAATATAGTCACGCCCTCAGGCTAATATAGGTAACCGGGCCATGCCCAACAGGTGAACAAGTAGTAACAAGTAATTCCTCTCAAGTCAATTCTATAATTACAACTTTAAATTCATACCCTCGGGTATCCTGGCCAAACGGGTAAACAGTGAAACACACCCCGGGGGTGGTTCCAGATCCAAACAACGATCCCAACCAGCATTTTATCATCAAAATTAAATACATAATCAATTCCAGGTATTAAATATACCAACGACCTCAGCCAAACGACACCCCAACATGGGTTCGTGGCACAAAAACGCACAAAACACACAGCAGTTGGAAAACTAAACACCAAGCCACCTACCTCAACCGCCAACGAACGCTATCCCTGAACGCCGACTCCAGAAACGCCCAAGAACGGAGTAGATCTGACGAAGAACAAAAACCATTCAAACGTAAATAACATACGTTAGGAGAAGAATTGGAAAGAACGGTACCAGGAGAGGAGAGGGCTTACCCGTGCGGTTCCAACGTGATCGTCCGAAGCCGAATCAGATTCCAGATGAACTCCCAGCGGATCTTCAAAGGTCTGGCCATCCTCCTTGGCTCCAAAAAGGCTCAAATGCATCCTCTACCAAATGAGGAGGCTACTACCTATTTTAAGCCTGAAAAATAATGTACACGAAGTGTACTCCTTTCATTTAACTGTTAATTTGGCGGCACCGCCACACTATTCATCTGCCAACAAGAGTACACTGCATGTACTCCCAAGTACATGGCATGTACTGCCACCCAGCTAGCGGCGACTCCACCGCCTTACTTTTTAACCTGCCGACTGACTACACGGCGTGTAAAGGACCACTACACGACATGTAGTCAGTTCCTACACCCTTTGTCTCCGGCGAGGCCACACGCCCTGTGTACTTATCCCAACACGGCCAAAAGTACACGACATGTGGAAAAATACATGGCGTGTAGTTTCAAAATTTAGCATTCTTTTCCATTTTCCATATTTTCTCAAAAACACTTAAGGATAAAGTAAAATAATAAACCCATACCTCAAAGATAAGAACCGGGTTCTTAAAAAAACCCCTATGTTGGAGGCCCCCATAGATAGGATCAATGGTTTCATATTCTCACTAATGGGGTGACCTTACTCTTTGGGGGGGGGGGGAGAGCCTCACACCAGATATTTCCATAGCGATAGTGAGACCTTATGATGTTTTCCTTAGTAGGGATTGGATGAAAACCATCCATGATAATATGTTTGGTACCAGTTATTAGAAGTTATTCTAGGTTGTGGGATGGAGTTTCCCCCTTGTGAAGGAGTGATCTTTGGATAGAGTAGGATGATCTCATTCACAGGAGGTTACATCCAATTTTTTTGTTGGCTAGTATTACCCTTAGAATTATGGATGTCACAAGCTCTCATATTCCGCCAAAAATGTTGGGGTGTGATAACATATTAGGTTTACCTCTTAACTATAAGAAAGACCTCTATATTGACTTTCACTAAGGATGATCTGATGTTTTCATTAGCACATCAGATGACCCCATAGGTCTTTGAGAGTTAGTGGTGCTGTTAGATGGTATACAAAGGTAGGTATACATAAGAACCAGTATGCTAACATGGGAATCCCTATGTTGTTCGTGAAAAAAGTGGATAGGATATTAAAACCTGTCATGGATTATTGTATCATAATCCAGGCCATGATAAAGAACAAGTACCCCTTGCCAAGGATTGCTGACCTCTTCAACCAGTTGTGAGGAACGAGATGGTTCTTAAAGATTTATGCCTAGTTCGACTACCATCGGTTGAGGGTTCATGATGACGATATTCCAAAGCTGGTATTCCAATTTCACTAAAGAAACTATGAGTTCCTAGAAATTCTCTTTGTTGTGATGAATTCCCCCACTCTGTTTATGGATTTGATGAAAATGTTTTTCTAGTCATACATAGTCCAGTTTGTCATTATCTTCATTGATGACATGCTCATCTAATATATATCATTGGAGGATCATGCAGAGAACTTGAGTTTAGTTCAAGATTTTATTTGAGAGAACCATACTTATGGAAAGATCTGTAAGTGTCAGTTCTAGATTTGTGAGGCTTATTTTTTGGGTACTGCCATTTATGATCAAGGTTTTTCCTTGGACCTAGGAAAAATTAATGCAACTATTTCTTTGGATCCACCAAAGAGCACATTAGTGGTGTAGATATTTCTTGGTGTATAGGGGTACTATATGAGTTTTGTGGTATAATTCTCCAAAATTTCATCCCGTTTGACCACATTGATGTGTAAAAGGCAACCATTTACTTGGTCTGAGTAGTTCTAGAGGGACACTAGGGAGTTGAGGATGAGGATGATGAGTGATCCCCTATTGAGACTACCAGAGGAAGGAAATGAGTTCATAGTGTATTGTGATGCCTTAGGTGATAGGATTGACTACATTTTGATGTAGTGTTAGGCTATTATCACATACTATTTGAGGCTATTGAGACCCCATGAGAAGAACTACCTAAATCATGACATAGAGCTAAAAATTATAGTATTCTACCTAATTATGTGGAGGCACAACCTTTTGGGGGTTCACTCTATGGTTTAATCAGACCATCAGAGTCTCAGGTACGTCTTCACATAGAGATACTTAAACTTGGGAAATATAAACTAGTTGGATTTTCAGTAGGACTATGAGTTCATGTTGTCAATACTATAAGGAATAAAAATTTAGTTGTAGATTCCCTTAGTAGGTTGTATCAGTCTTTCTTGGTGTAGGAGGAATCAGGTCAGTTCTAATCCCTGTAGCTGACCCTGATAGACCATGAGGGTACAACATTTCTACACTCGATGGTGTTGACTACTCCGATTCTCAAGTGTGTGAGAGATTATTATCTAGGATACATCAACTATGAGGTATTAAATGCCCATATATCCATAGTTTATTTAATTTAGAGATATTTTTAAGGAGGGAATCATGTTATCTTTTTCTAGGGATGGATGGTGGTTCTAGTCACCATCTGTGAGGAGGTGATCTGATAATTCCATGATTCTCACCTATTTGAACTTCCTGATAGAGGGAATATGTATGGATACCATTAGTGGTAGTTTTTGTTGTTTTACATGATATGTATCATAGTTGAGTTTATCTATCAGTGTCTCACTTGTCAGCAGGTGAAGGCTGAGCACCAATTTTCGACATGTTTTTTGTAGCTAATTGAGATCCTAGAGCGGAAGAGGGATGGATTATCCATGGACTTTATGATAGGGATTCCATGCACAGTGAAGGTACTTGAGCCATCTGGATGATAGTTAACAGACTCAGGAAGTTGGCGCACTTCCTTTCTATAAGGGAGTAGAGTTTGATGGAGAGTTTACGGTAGCTTTATGTACGGGATATCATTTTCCTTCATGGGGTTCCCTTGAAAATTGTCTCTGACTATGATGTGTGGTTTATTTCATGACTTTATAGAGGTATTCAAGAGGAATTTGAGACCAAAACGAGGATGAGTATATCCTTTGAACCTCATACCAATGGGTAGACCGAGCGTACTATCCATGAGTTGGAGGATATACTCAGGGCTTTCATTTTAGACATCGACTAGAGGTAGGAGGATCAATTTCCCTTAGAAGAGTATGTTTATAACCACATCTACTACTCTACCATAGAAATGGAACCTTTTGAGGCCCTATATGGGTGACAATGTAGGTCACCTTTGTGTTTGATAGTGATCTATTAGACATCTATTCTTGGCCCATAGATGGTGGAGGTGATAATAGGGAAGGTCCATGTCATCCATGAGCATATGAGGATAGCCTAGAGCAGACAAATATCTTACATAGATCACCATCTTAGGAATTTGGAGTTCAAAAAAGGAGATCAAGTTTTCCTAAGAGTCTCACCATGAAGAGGATTGAGAAGGTTTATCTAGGGAGGTAATATATCCTCAAGGTTCATCAGACCATTCGAGATCACACAGAGTGTTGTTAAGGTTTCTTAACACCTTCACCAACCCCCACAGCTGGAACGGGTTCACAATGTCTTCCACATGTTGCAGTTGAGGAGATATGTGCATGGCCAAAGACACATGATTGACTAGGAAAATCTAGACATTGATGATGGATGAACCTTTGCAGAGCACCCAGTACTAATCGTGGATCGGTAGGTGAGGACCCTGCATGGATGAATCGTTCCCTTGGTTCACGTGTTGTGGAAGTATTGGAAAATGAAAGAGAGTTCTTAGGAGTGGGAGAGAAATGTTTGGGCTTAGTATCCTGATTTTTTTATTTAGTTTTACTTTTTGTGGATGAATATATTAAATGGGTGAATGATGTAGAGACATGGTTATTTCATTGTAATACTTTGAAATAGTTCTATATAGATTTCCAGAGTTAGGCACTGAGACGACATGTGATTCTAAGGCCATATGTGTATGGAATTAATTTTAAAAATGTATTAAAAATATTTTATATTGTGAATGCATGATTTCTAAAAGAAAACATTAAAAATATAAAAAGGAATCTCAGATCAAAAATTCGAGACCACAATTGAGTCCAAAACACATTGTTTTACACTAGCCATGACAAAAAAATAGGTCAGTGTGGGGTGTTTAGACACCTTTCTCATTTTAGGTACTTTAACTGTATTAATTAATTAATTAATCAATTTTCACACAAAGAAATGGCTACAAATAAACTAGCATGGAGAATCCTCCAGGGTTAGTCGAATAAACCCTCAGAGGATTCCTGAGCTTCTCCTTCTAACTTTCATTGGAAAACCAACTTGGACAATAACAAAACACCAAATCGAAGTAGATCAGAGCACAACAAACACAATGACACCCTTCATTCATTGGAGAGCACGTTCTTTGAAGATGAATGATTTAATCTCCAAAAGTCCCCATCAATTTATGGTTTACACCCTTATTGATTAAATGGTTTAAGAGGATCAATCCCTTCTATTGATCGGTGATAATTTTGGCCTTCTAATTCTTCTACATATAATATAAATTTTATTATTTTCAGTGTATTTTATCTTCGGATCCCCTTTCATGATCTTTGGCCAAGAACACCTTGAAATGATAATTCTAACCATTTTTATTGTGTATTTACCCCTTTATTTCTTCATGCTATTCACCAATTGGATCTCATTGTCCGGGTTCAACATTTCTTGGTGGTACCGTGCCCAATAGGAACCAAAAACCCACAATAGAATCTTTTTTTAGGAATAGATTGATGAATATAGAAAAAATCTGGGATGATTATGGGATGTGGATTTTAATCTCAATTATCGGAGGCCATATCTTCAACAACATAAGGTTTGGGACATGCAATGTTTTATAGGTTCACACAAACTCAAGTAGAAATGATTTTTCAGGAACTGGAGGGAATGAATCAAATAAACGATGCTAGATACCCTATTCTTAGGAGGATATATAGTCATATTTGATATTTCAAGGAGGATTTGGAGAGTAAATGATAGATATGGATTTCTGTGAAAAACCTAACTACAAGTCATGTACCTGAATGAACACACGACATGTATCTCTTTAAGTAAAGTGACTATGGTTTTGGGTAATCATATGAATGACACAATGTGTATCCCTCCTAATTGATGTTTACTTCATACCTAGGTGGATGAGCCATGTGATGAGTCACACTGGTAAGAATCTACATGGGAGTACATGGCTAGGCACATGACTGTGTACCAAAGTGAATAGACATGTGGTCCTGTACACGGGCAAAACCCAGTGTAGAGAAACACAAAGTGTAACAAAGTACACAGACACAAGGTGAAGTTCATAGAAACAACTAGAAGTATGTGGCCTGATCTGGGTTAGTCTGAATATGCCGTGTATTCCAACTACATGGAGTGTACTACTACATGGGTTGGGAGCCATGTACTAGTTAGGGGCACAAATGGGCAGTGGAGTGGGAACACACACCTTGTGGATCCCCTCACATGATGTGTATCCCTTGTTTTCTTTTAAGTAAACTTCAAGGTTATGTATCTCCTTTTTTTGGACTAGTATTTTGTCCCATGAGTAGCCTATCCAGAGTGTTTCCCTGTAGAACATGATAATTCTCTTGGTTAGGGATTTTTTGATAAGATGTGAATTTTTTTGGGAATGGACCTTATTGAGGAAATAATTGACGATGCAGGTGATCTGATAAGATCATCAAATACTTATAATAGAGTAAACCCCCCCCCATCAACATGGGCATTAGTCCTCTATAAATACCTCCATAGTGGAACCCCCAAATGAACTAGGTTATGGGTCCTCGATGACTAGAGTGGAACCCCCTATCACACTATGGTGTGGGTCTACAACTACTAGAGTGGAACCCCCATCAGTATGGGTGTGTGCCATCTATAGATACCTTCTGAGTGGAACCCCCCATTCATCATAGTGCATGGATCCTCGTTACACTAGAGTATAATCCCCCATCAACATGGTCACAAGACCTCTACAGATACTACCATAGTGGAAACCCTTAACATACTAGGGCTCGGGTCCTTTACTTCATGTTTGTTCCCACTTGACTGTGTGACATAGTGATGAGGCTTGGTTTGACTTTAATAGTTACTTCTTGGTAGACATGTGAGATTTTGGGAATCATTTATGGAATTTTGGAACTGTTGGTTATTCTTCTTCTTCAGTTGAGCTGGGAGCTGGATATCCCCTTTATAATTTCAGTTTCTTTTGACTTAGCATATATATATTCTTCTATATACATACCCTTGGATTTGGTTACTATTGTTCCATGAGAGGATAAGACACATGAGGTATGACACATGATTTATATGTTTATATTATCATGGTTGGATTAGTATAATCGAGTTTTATATGTGTAAAAGACTCGATATGTAGTTCATCTAATTACTAAATCTAGTCCCCTATGCTTAGAAAATGTTACTCACTCTTGGTTTAGGTTGAGTTGTTCTCTTTGAATATATCTTGAATCCACTGTATTTATTTCATGTATCATATCATACTCCACCACTTCATATTTTTTTTCATCATACTAAGTATGTATATACTCACCCCTATATGGGATTTTCCTACAGGTGTCGTGTCTTATGAAGATGTCGGACAGGTTGGCGGTGACTTTAGAGGTGCTTAGGGATAACTGGTACTTTGGACCATGTAAGATGGTTGTAGCTTAAGATTACTAAGATGGGATGTATCAGAAGTTTAATTTTCCTATTTTATTAGGTTGGTATGGATTTTGGGTTGGGTATGTAATTTTCCCCTTTACTTTTCAGTTTTCACTGTCGTAATCTTGTACATATGAGAGGTTATGCATTCTTGGTTTACTTCCTATATTTTTTGTATCTTTTAATATTTCTCTCTGTACTTATAATTTGAGATGGATGTGTGTTTTTAGGAAATTAATTAGGAAAAGGCCTCCTCATGTTAGATATTCTTTCGGTGCTGGTCTCCACCCCCTGGCCTATGGAGACGGGCTTGGGGTAGATGCGCCTCTCGCCCCGGATTGGGTCAGGTCCTAACAACTATTATATATATTTATTTCCAAATAAACATCCCATAAAATAGATTTCAGGATTTACCGCATCGATATGGAAGTATTCACTGGAGGAGTTTTTGCGTAAATACTCAACATGTTTAAATTAAAGTTAGAAAAAAAGAAATTATAATTTATATTATTAGTAAACACCATTCCTTTAAAACTCTCACCCAAATTATAAATACAGAGAACCTATTCTTGAAAACTATTATTCTCATAAATAATTTTCCCCCATAGTGATATTTAAAATAGGTTTAGATGGGGGGACGGTGAAAAAACCATTTATGACATTAAAAAAATAAATTAAATAGTGTTCAATATCAGAGTTAAATATAATTTTAAAATCAATGTTCATAAAATAGATAATATAGAAGTATGAACAGCAAAAAGAAATGAAAAAATAAAAATAATAAAAACCATATTTATATAATAGTTTTAATCAATGTGATCGTACATCTACTCTTCACTCCAATATTCTCTATAAGAGAAATGATACCCATTGAAACAAAAATAACTTTTGAAAGGTTGTGATAACCTTTTATAGATACTAACTTCTTCCCACATGGAGGGAAAAATTAAAAATCCAAACCTAACTTTATACAGACCAATGAACAACTGCAGAACATTATGAAATTTAATGAGAGTCCCAACTCAATAAACAGACCATTTTTTTGTAAGGTATAAATGAAAAAAATCATTTTTTGATGGTAAAAGAATAATCTAACAAATGAATAAAAATCATGAATGAATAAGAAAAATACAACTATGAAACCAAATTTTAAAATAATAACATCAAATTTTCATTTCATTTTGATCACTCTAGTAATAGTATTGTATGTTGAATCTGATCACAATAGTTGTATAATAGTCATAGTGGTAGACTTTTAGACACTTTTGAATCTCATGTGAATGTATCAAATATCATCTTGAATATTTATCCAATTCCATTGAGTTGATTTTTTAAAAAAATTCTCAAAAATTATATTATGATCTACATGATCGTATTAATGTGGATATTCCAATATTTTGATCCACTCATTGGATATTTGAAAGAGTTTCCTAAAATCACTATAATTCGTGTAAGAAAATAACAAAGGATCAAAATAAATATATATAACAAATAAAATAAAATAAAATAAAAAATATATTTTCATAAGATAAACTTTTTTAAGATAAAAAAATGTGTAAGAATAATTTTTATAAGATAAAAAATCTTGGTGTTATAATGGTTCATAAGTGTAACAACCCAAAATTTTATAAATAAAATACCATTTATGATTGAATTAAATGCCATATTATATATTGTGGTTATAGAAAACACATGAACTTATTTGGTATTTTTATATTCCATCAGGTTTGAAAGACCATTAAGCATCATAACCATTGATTATATATCCATTGAACAATGATCATATGATTATTATAAATATAGGTTTTTAATGAATCCAATTAACACAGAAAAAGGAAGTGATGGCCTCGACCAGTAGGATCATACCCTATGAAGCCCATTTATTAGAGGTTACATGTTAGAAAGAAACATTTGTATTTTCCCTTGACCAAGTCCAAGATGAGATATAATAACTAAAATATGATCGAAATCATTTATGGGATAAGTTCGAGCTCATCGACATCACCAACACAACCATGTATGCTGAACCACCGCACGAAAATCTCACCATTGCACACCTTACACTCATGGATTTTACATGTGTAATAAAGGGATATGTATCAAGACCCTAAAAAAATGAATATGTATATTATATAGAATAATAAATATATTTACTTCTTATTATCACTACTTTATAAATTATTTTTTATTTTGATGTGATAAAAAAATTGTATTTTTTCCATATAAAATTTCAACTAAGATATTCCTTTTTGTTGAATTCTTGAATTTTAAAAATAATTGATTTATTAATAATTTAATTTAATTAAATAATAATTATTAAATATAAAATATAATATTATTTTTATGAAGTTAAACATAAATTCTTATAAGGGTTCGAAAACTCTTATTATCGAAAAAAAGAGCACTTCTTAATAAATATTGATTCTTATACTAATAGTGAAAACTGCCAAATCTAGAAAATTATTTTGATAAAATAAATATTATTTTAGGAATAATCATATTGAAATTACCTAATGGTTAATTTTTCATAATTTAATGAGTCTTCCCAGTTTTATGGGATAAAATTAAATACGGTATAAATATACAGTGTGTATTATAACATCATAATGACCCAAAAGTGATGTAATAAATGTTATAAACCTTATCCATGAACAAATAGATGTTTTAAATTTAAATTATTCTATTTTAGGTTATTTTATTCATTCTATAAAGCCCTTATTAATCCTCGAAAACCTATATTATATCTTGCTATTTTAAAATCAATTCTTTATAAACACGACTCTCTTCAACATCAATAAGGGTAATATTTTCTTAATTTCAGTCATTTCCTTCTTAAAATAATGAAAAAAATCCTAGTTTTCAGAAAACATTGTAAAAAAACATGGTAATGTTTATTCTTATTGGTTAATTTATTATATAGAGTCTAAAACCTACGTTTGGTAAATAATAAAGAACCACCCTCTTTTTTCCAGTATAAATCAACCCAAGATACCATTAATACTCACTCAAAAACCTTTTATAATTTCCTTAATATACTATAAAATCTATATATTCATCCCAAGATTCCCCCTAGATCTCAATAATCTTCTCCCAAGCTTTTTAGATCACTCTATCAAGGTGAGGGACCACTCTCTCTTCTTTTCAATTTAAGAAACTTATTTGTATTTAGCATTTTGAATCTCAATTAGTAATGCTGTATGGAATTTATAAATAAAAATATATTTTCAAATTTATTCCTTAATAATTATATATCATTTATAACCTCTCATTATATCATTTACCTAAACTGTTAATATGCTGAAATTTAGTAAAGCACCTCTCTCTCTTATTTTCAATTCAAGACCCGTATTTATATTTAGCCATTTGAATCTCAATTGGTCTTATTTTCAAGAATTTATAAATATATATAAACTATCCAACTTATTTCATAATAATGATAGATAATTTATCACTTGTCATTTTAGAATTTACCAAATCCGTTACTATGATTAAATATAGTAAGGGAACTCTCTCTCTTCTTTTTAGTTCAAGCACCTTATTTGTATTTAACCTTTTTAATATCAATTGGTTATGTTATCATGACTTTATAAATATCCACATACTATCCAATTTATTTCATAATAATGAGGTATAATTTATCCTCACTCATTAGAGTATTTACCTAAGTCTTTACTATGCTAAAATTTAATAAGGGACCTCTCTCTCTTCTTTTCAATTCAAGAACCCTATTTGTATATAGCCTTTTTAATATAAATTGGTTAGGTTGCAATGAATTAATAAATACCCATATACTATCCTCTATTTTCCCTAATAATGAGAAATACTTTATCCCATATTATTATGGTATTTACCTAAGTTGTTACTATGTCAAAATTTAGTAAGGGATCCTCTCCTTCTCCTATTTATTCAAATATATTCATCATTTTATGTATTTTATTTCCATTTCCTAACATTGAGATATGTTTTAAAAAATTAAAATTACTTAAATTATTATTTTGGAAATGATTAGAGACCCATTAAACTCCCATTAAACCATTTTATGAATCTTTAAGTACTTTCATTATGATGTCAAAATTCCACTGTGATTTTTCATGTCAAACTTTTATATTGTTAATTCCTTCACTATTTACATTCAAGGGGAGTCATCTAGGCATACCTATAATTATTTTATTTTGTATATACAAGTATTTATTCTCAAATAATTGATTATTTAATTAAATGTGATGAAATATGATCCTTTTTGGAATGATGTATGTGACACACTTATGCATGTATATGATATGAAAGTGATGGGTGTGCCTGGAATTATATAGAACTACAATGTATTGGGTAATGTTTTAGTCTCAGGAGGAATCATGTAGGAGAGTAGGGATTTTACCTAATCCATTGTGGAAATTTTTACACCATGTTATGATGTCTTGGTGGTAAGCCTTGACGCACATTTATGATGTCACATTTAAAGTTGTTTTCACTTTCCTATATTGTATTTAGGTTAACATGCTATATCATGACTATTTATTCATTTTTATGATTCTAACCCCTTTTATGTCCCATTTAAATGGCTATTTTATAACTTTCAATAATTTATTCATGTTATATTTTGTTTATTCCATTACTGGGATCTATAGCTCACCACTTTCTTATATATGTCCCCAGGATATCCCATGAATTTTTAAGAATGATGAAGAATTATGATCATATTAAGGATGTTTTCAATAATTTTTATATACCCCTATTTTAACTTGTTGTGAAATGTACCTAATTACACAAATATACCAGAATTATCTATATTTTGGGTTGTATTATGTGTATTATTATATAGTAAATCATGAATTGATGTGTAATAAAGACAAGGGATTTCATTGTCATATACAATTTTTATAGGTTAAACTTGAATTTCTAAAGGGTATAACATTTTATTTGGAAGCTTATACCATATTTAATAATGTTAATTTGAATTTGGGATGGTTATACCTTGTTTTGGAAAGGTAATTGGAATTTTGGAAGGGTTTACGTTTTTTATCTAGAAAGGTAATCACACTATTCAGAAGAGTGAACAATTAGTTTTTAAAAATAAACCAAAACTTCATAAAAATTATATATAGGTTTGTAAGAGTAAAAAATAATTTCATAAGAGCAAATTAAAAGGGAAAAAATTTAAAAATATTTCATAAAAGAAAATATAAATTTTATAAAAATAAACTTATATTTCGAAAGAGTCATTTAAACACATTGTAAGAGTAAAGAAAATATTTTATAAAATTAAAATACTTTTCAAAAAATTTAAAAACATTATTAAAAAAAATATACTAAAAATATTAAAAACAATAAATACATAAATAACAAAAAATAAATGATTCCATAATGTTAATATATTTTATAATTATAAAATATTGAGATTATTATTTATTATAAACATTAGAGGTATTAAAATATTCCAAACATGAAAATAGACAGTCAAATAAACTTCAATACCAAAAATATCCCCATCAATTAAATTTATCATTAACACAAAACATAACTATGTTATCCATATGATAACTTTAAAAATGAGTCCACCAAGTTTTAACCCTAAGGGTTTCACTTAAACCATAGAGGGATAATTTAACCCAAATAATAATGAATCATAAGCTATGAGGTGGTTTTCACATGCCATGGTGAAGATATACCCTGAATCCCCAAGATAAGATTGAAGATATAAGAAGAAAAAAACTACAACTAGGACACAATAATATAAGGAGCATTACCTTAGTTCCAATGGTTAAAAACCTCATTGGAAACCCTACTTAATTGAACCAATAAAAATATAGGGGAGGGGAAAATTTTCTCATCTTGATTAATAGCTAGAGAAAATTAGGTTTAGAGATAATCCCCCAATGGTTTCAATTGATATAAATGAAAAAATATTATTTCATTCTTTTTGGGAGAAAAAGAAAGACTCACTCAATCACCATGTGGTAGGATAATGGGGGAACCTCTCATGGATGTGTTTATCATGAGAAACTTTTATGTCACCATTATTTTATATTTATATTTTATTTTATCTTATTTTTGGGTATTTTGAAATTTTGAAATTTTTGGGTTTGAATTTTTAAATTATGGAAATTTATTTATATTGTATATTTATCAATAATAGTTAGTGGAAATCATGTAATGAACCTTATGATGACACATAAAAAGAGAAATTTATAGTTCATTTTTTTATTTCATAGTTTATTACGAATTAGTGGTACATGGGTTGGGTAAAAACCATATGAAATCCAAAATAAATTGTGTGGGTATCTTTTAATATTGGAGTGTAAGTGTATGTATTTCACTTAGTTAGAAGAAACTCTATACATGACCATGGACCAATGCTCCAGTATTTAGCAGCACAATTTTTCATAGTTGGTGTATAGTTTGGTAAACCGTGTGACTGTGTTTTTATTTTCCAATGTGAGTTTCATGGTTATAGAATAGTTTAAATAACTATTCATCCTAACTAGTTGTGTTTCCCAATTTTACTTAAAATTGGTTTTCTATATTTTTTCTCTTGGTTTATAGGTATTTCCCCCTTCTCTTCTATATCCTATTAGGATGACCCCCATGTCATTTGATGGGAGTTATCCATCCATTCCTCCTCAATTTTATAGCCTCATCCAGGCTAATTGAAAGTATTTTTTTTCTTGTTAATACATCCATTCTTATTTTTTATCTCTTCTATATTCTCTTACACCCATTTCTCTTTTGTTTTTTACCTCTTTTAAACCCTATGGGATTCTTTGGAAGATATTAGGGTTCAAGGTGGGTTATAATTTTAGTTTTTTTGTGTGCAGGTCTTATAGAGGGAATGTACTTGTGAAATACTTTAAAGGTGAATAGTTTCCAATTGTCATGGCTTGGATAAACATGGTTGGAGGTAGGTTTTTTTTTTAAATTTCTTTTAACTTATATATCTTTTAATGGTTAATGTTATAAATACCTTATTTTGTTTAATTAAATATATATATGGAAGTTATTTTGGGTTCTATAAATATTTTAAAGACATTAACCCTTGTCATAATGGTCTTTAATAGTTTTTAATAGCTTTCATAAGAGTTATTTTAATTAAAAGTGCCCTAAAAATGTATAGGAGGTTTGTTAAAATTTCATTGGATAATTCTAGAATTTTACCCTATTTGGGTTGTGAATTAAGTGAAAATATGTTTTCTATGAAATTATTTAAAATGTATTAAAGTGTTTTTGGTTATGAAATGGTGTTAAATATGAATTTTAATTATTGGTTTCAAATAATGTTTTATAAATAGATTTTAAATTTATGAAAACATGAATTTTAATCCAAGGTCAGTTTCTAAATAAAATCTTATTTTAATCTTTTTTGAAATGAGATGTTTTGAAATTATTATTCCATCATTTATTGGGCCCCATTTTTTTTATTTTCCTTTATAGACATGTTCCCAATGTGGGATTTTTTATTATTATTTATTCTCATGTTTGAATGAAATGAAAAGGGGATGTTTTTTGTGACAGTATAAGAGGTAAGATAAGTTTTATTTAAAATTCTTTTAAATTTTTTTATTTGGTGATATCATGATATTTTGTTTTCTCACATCCATTTATTAATGTCATGGGAATCCTAGGAATGTAGTAGATGAAATGTATGACTGATAAATCCCAGTTCATATTATGTTCTAGATAAGGGTAGGAATCATGGATGTTAACTTCTCCAGGATGGTTTGTTCCCCACAGTAACTTTACATTGTTGGGTTGATTATAAAGCCTAACTAGTTCTATGAGAATGTAGGGATGGAAATTTTTTTATATGATTTACTAGGTTTCATGTCACTAGTTCAGGTCTAAATTACTTGATCCTTAGGGAGTTTCCCAAGTCACTTAACTCTTATTAATGATAAAATAGAGGATTTTATTATACATGTTGTTTATATCCCCTGGTATAGATATATTTCATTGAATAATTACTAATTGTTTATTTTTTTATGCCTCATTGATATCCTTGATTCTTGATCATTTTCGTGTTCATATTCATTTCTATTTTTGTTTTGTTTATTGTTAAAATTAATTTGAAAAATGGTTTGGAAACCTATCAAATAATTTTCATCTTTAAGAATAAATACCAAACCCATAAAGAAATTTTTTAAAAGGGCCTAAAAAAACAATTCCTGAGATACCTCACAAACATGGATCTTCCATTAATAAGAACACACAAAAAATCATTATATGGGAATGTTATTGAATCACAAATAATCAACAAAATCTCATTAATCTACCCAAGTTCATACATATCATCTCAAAACACCATCATAAAATAATTTTGGATATTGAGCATGCCTATATTACTCAAATTCCTATACACATTCTTCTAAGCAATTGTTCCACCATATGAAAAACAACTAAGGGAATATCATGACTTAGAAAAACATTTTCATTGTAGTATTGAATTCCAACATTTAATTCCTCAAATTTCACATCATCCCAAACATCCAACTCACCCCAGTCAATGACACAAGATTCAACATGAAGATTACAATGAAGTTTCAACTTGTTGGAAACAACATTGATCTAATATATCCATGGAATAAAATAATATCAATATGAAACTTCACCAACATGATCTAAAACATTGAAAGGTTAAAGAATTAGGGAAAAATATTAATCCCATGAACAAAAATTTACTTCCCACGATGAGGATATACCTTCAAGGATACATGATATCTAATTTCAAACACCAAAGTCCAAATCCTATAATTATTATTAGACTTATGATGATCTTTAATTTCCTTCATCCACTCATTAACCCCTTCACATTCTTTATCATACCCAGCATTAATTTTATTTCAATTAATACTATATCCGCAATATAGAACCACCACAAAATATATCAGTAAGATCTTCCATATAATTATTCAAAGGGAGACATACCAATGGTTTAGTGATACCTATTACTATTCAACTACTAAACTAAAGGTATGTGATTCACTCAGATACCTTAAAAATATTGAACCAATTAATGAAAAAATTCTTTCAATTTATGGATATTTCTCTCCATATATCCATCTATATGTGGAAGAATAACTATACTAAGTCATAGTAGAGCCAAACGTATACTGGAGACCCTTCCACTAATAATAGATTAAATAGGGATCATGACCAGAGATAATCATATTCATAACCCTATATAGCCTCAAAATATCCTCTATATATTTCCTCTAGAGAACATCCATTAGGCTCAACTTATTAATCCTTAATAAGTGCATTGAATTCATAAAACAATACAAGATCACCTGGATAAAATAAAACCCACCCATATTTTCTGGTAATCCAGTAATGAAATCCATCAAAATTTTGTTTCACTTGTATTGAGGGGAAGTAAGTCATTAAGGCTACCCACTAGGAACATGATATTCATAATCCACCTTATGGAAGACTAAAAATTATAATTTAAACTTTGATACCGACCATTTCATCCCTAGACATTAAAATTCGACCCTTAAGGAATGATACATTTTAGCCGAAGTAGGATGCATCCTCATGTGTGATCTATGAAACTAATGGAGAAAAACTTTGTACACTATTGATGAAATAAATATCCTCCACTAGAACAACACTTAATGCTGACCATCCTTAGACCATCCTTCAGGGACATCCCCACAAAAAACATGATCCTACCAAATATCCACCTTAGAATCCCAACTTAGATTCTTCTACTTACAACACAAAGTATGACTGTAGTATCATTTGGTAGATACACCTTACACTATCGACTAACTACATGTAAAGATACAATGGTGATAGATTCTCTATCACTATCCACACAACCCCATAATCAATAACAATACCACCATGTGACTTAATAATCATCACTTTATTAAAAAAATACCCCACTACTGGTGTATATGAAATATTGAATCCATAATCCTATAATAATTCCATCCACCATAATAATCAAAAATTTAAATCATATTGTGAAAGGATATACCTCAAACTGTTAAGATTTTTTTAAACCATATAATTCTCACAGATGACATAGTTTCTCCACAATATCAAGGAAAACTGATCCATGAAAATATTGAGGTCATGAGTAGCATAGTTATGTTCATGGGGTTGTAAATTTTAAAAGACATAGGATATGACCACTCTTTGATAAATAAAAACATAATACATGCTAATTAATGAAGCATCCAAGAAATCCTCAAATATGTCTTCTTCTTCTGGTAAATAATGAATTAGATCATTAACTAGATTCTACATCAGATACATAAAAGAATACTAACATTGGTTGGTCCACATGAGGAATAAAACATTTCTAGTTAAGTCATTCAGATGAGTGAAAATATGATAAAAATAAACAAATAAAACAAAATCCACCTTTAGTATCCCATGAGAATAATAAAACTCTGATCCTTGATAAAATTATTAAGGGATTCATTTGAAACAAAATCCTTAACTTTGAAGGATCTATAACAACTCCTTTTGAAACTGTTAAATTCCCCCAAGAAATTCACCTAATGTTGCCAAAATACACTTAGATAACCTCCCAAACAAGTAATGATGTCACGAACTATCCCTCAATGCCCGTGCTGTGACTACCCCAAGCACGCATTCCATAGGCCAGAGATTGGTGACTAGCACCAAAAGGCGTACTCAAAAAATGGGATGAAATTTCCTTTAAACTTGTACAAACACACAATCCAAGAACAAAACAAGAAGAAACCATGATGTAAACTATTGTAGTAAAAAGTGTATTGAATGTAAGGGGCCAGAATACAAATCCAACTGAAAAGTACAAGTACAATTGAATTCAGAAAATAGCTCCTAGATTGTCCACTGAGGATCCCACCGAAGGGTAGGTACAGATCGTCTCTACAACACTCCACGTCAACCAGTCTCCTCCGTGTACTGCCTGGTCCTAACTCCTTCAAGTCTCAGCCCATATGTTCATCGTCTGCACAAGACACAATGAGGTGCGAATGAAGCCCGTGCAAGGGTGAGTATAACAATATTCAGTAGGGACCCCGAGACCCCCAAAGGTCTCCTTGAGTTCCACAAATGAAAAACCAAAAATCAAGACCTTAATCAGAAACCATGAAGAAATAGTCATCTCACACCAGTTATACCACTTAGTGATCAGGAATAAAGATGATTAGTCTTATGCTGTGTCATTTTATCCCATTAGGAAGTTCCAAAACTGAACCATGAAGAAGTTATTCCATTTTCGACCCACACAGGTTCGTGTGTCACTGATCCATGATGAGACGCTCTAAGGCTAGTCCTCAAAGGGTTGTGCACTGTTGATCCACATAGGGTAACTAGAATGCTGATCCACACATGGTCGCTATAGTGTTGATCCACACAGGGCCGCTATACTACCAGTCTACACATGGTCTCTATACTTCCGATCCACATAGGGTCGCTATAGTGATGATCCACACAGAGCCACTATAATGTTGATCCACATAAGGTCTCTATAATTCTGATCCACATAGGGTCACTATAAGGATGATCCACACATGGTCGTTATAATGCTGATACACACTGGTTTTCTATAATGCTGATCCACACAGGGTCCCTATAATGCTGATCCACAGAGGGTCTCTATAATGATGATCCACACAGGGACGCTATAATTCTGATCCACACAAGGTCTCTATAATGTTGATCCACACATTGTCTCTATAATGCTTATCCACACAAGGCCATTATAAAACTCACAACCACCCATAGAATTCATGCTCTATTCCCACTTGATTCTGGGAGAACTTCTCCTCAAGACATCAGTTGTATTTAAACTGGTACAAAGTCCCGCAAAAATAATACCCAAGGAACATTCCCGTCATAGGGGTCCCAACGTGACAGATGGCACATCAATCAGACACACAATCTATAAGATTTGGGCACTTTTGTAAAAAGGCCCTAGTAAGATTCAAGTTTGATCCCACATAGGTCATATATCAAACTCTGTCAAAACCCACTTAGTGTATTTGCAAAGGACCTCCTTGTAGCAAGGTTCCTTATGCCACAGACGATGTGTCGATCGGACACCCGGTCTATTAGTTACACCCCCTTTTGGGAAACTAAGGTGTTCACACCTCGGTTTGGCCCAGCTCGGTCGGGCCCACTAGATTATTCCAAAGGGACTGATTCTCATAAGGGGTCCCAACACCACTATTGACCTATCAAATGGAAACCCAGTTCGTCGGTTACAATCATTTCTTTATTCGGGGACTCGTTGGGTTTGGGCCCAGTCCGACTCGGTCAGACCGGCCCGACGCAACGGGTCCCGGGGTTTACATGACCCCGCCCGGGTCCGAACCGTTAAGGGGTGGCCCGTTTCACTGGGTCCGGCCCATCGGGGTCGGACCGATTTGGTTCGTGGGCCCAGGATGCGGTTATCCCGGCCCACCGGGTGGGGCTCGGGCCACCCTCTCTGGCCCGCTGGGCTGCAATTCCAGCCCGGCCCGTTGGGCGGGTCCGGTCCGCTCGGGTGGCATGCATCCAGCTCGTTGTGCTAGAAGGTATACCACTTTCTTCCACTGGCCCCATGGTTGTGGGGCTGTTTCGCCCAGCCAGTGGGGCGCTGCCCCTCCGCGAGAAACGGTCGGCCATTTGGCCGACCAGCTTCTGCTAAAGTGGAACGTTGTGGGGCCGCGACGACCTTCTAGCCACGGCTGTTGTATCCAGTAGTGGTTGTGGGCACCGCCCTGGTTTCGCATGGCCAACTTGGGCCAGCCGCCTTCGGCCACCGCGGCGCGCCATCACCCGCCACATTCCACCGCTGGTGGCCGGTTTCTGCATGTCTCCTCCTGCCACCTCTAGCCACAGCCAACATGGAGCACTGACGGTTTCTTTTGCAGGTCACCAAATGTGCTTCGATGTCCGTTCTTGGTACCATCTACGCCTACGGCTCTCTCGTGTTGTCGCCATCATAGAGTAACCCACTACTTCACATTACTATCAATATGAGGGAACTGTCCCCAAAGAACTGAGCATGAGCGAAGCATCGGAGGGTCTGGGCCTTGTTCGTTTGGGCCACGCCCTCCATGTTAATGTGATTGCAAGCAGGAGATGATTTAATTCACCGAAAAAAATATAAATAAACCCCCTACCTGTAAGAGACATTCTCTAACGACGATCGATGAAACTCCTTCGTTGTTTTCATTAGTCTTTGATTCGGTGGCGCTCATCAACTCTCACTGAAACCGGTCTCATTCTCCAAGTGGTTGGCATCATGGTAATTTTTGAGAGCTTAATCGCTTAGTGAAGCTGTGCCAACACCCCTCCCCATGCCCTATATAAATAGGAGAGGGGGAGGGTGAGTAACGCACATGGAATTAATGTGGTTCATTTAATTAATGAACCTTACAAATTCCAATGGTACGGTTTCAAGAATAAAGAGGATTCAATACATTTAATGGATTGACGGGTCATTGGTCTCGCCAACGCCGCTCATTTTTTGGAGAAAAGAAACATAAAATAACAATAAAATTTTATTTTATTATTTTTCTAAAAAGGTCAAAAAACTAAATTTTCTCCCAACAAACTGCGGTCAAAGTGAAGCATCCCTTAATAGAATCCCAGCGCTACGGATTCAACGGTTCTCTCGGATTTTTGATCTGAGAACGGAGTAAAAAGATAGAAAATTCCACCCGCATGTTTACTAAATGTACTAGAAAAAATGTTCATAAAATTATTAACAGTCACCCTCGACCCACACCGGTCGAGGTTAGGCTCTGCCTAAAAGGAACACTACCTCACAAGCTTAAAGTTACACTTGTATTTTCAATCCAAGTTACCATTTATAAGTTAATAATTTTACAATAAAATAATTACCACTTAATTATTTTATTTACGGTAAAAAAAACTTACACTAGTAGCCCGCGTCGACCAATGTTAGTATCAACCTTAGGAAAGAATACCCTCATGAGTTCAATGATGCTATCAGATTTTTATTCCGAGTTACCATTTGTGAGTTTATATCATTTGAAAAATAAAATAATTTTATTTAATTATTTTATTTACGGTTATTCCATTTTTGGGGTTTCCCACTGGAGGCCTGTTATGAACAAGCGTAAGTCACACCTCGGGTAAACCCACCATCCTGAACGTAACTCTGCCCTCAGATTTCTGATCTGGGCACCCATTTATGATTTATTCCTCTTTTTAATGAAAACCACTCATGCGTGCTATTTTAAACTTAACATCTTTTGATGGATCATTCCAGGCACTCCGGGTCTCAGAATTATGCATCGTCATATTTCGCAGTCTCTAAATAATTCCATAAAATAAAAAAAAATATACAGAAATTATGGTACATTACATTCTCCCCACCTTAGGGATTTACAACCCCGAATGCCAAAACAAGGAAAAACAAAAAAGAGGGTAATGAGCACGAATCTGAGCCTCTCACTCCCATGTGCTCTCCTGGAGGTTCCTGTACTACCACCAAACTCTCACCAGAGGGATCCACTATCCATGAAGGACTCACTCCTTTTGATCCTCTATCTTCACCGGGAACTCGGTAAAAGTCGCCCCATCATCAAAGTCTAACTCACCCTAGTCGATAACGTGTGGTGGATCATGAATGTATGTTTTCAGCTGGGATATGTGGAAGATGTCATGCACCCTTCCAACTGTGGTGGTAGTGACAAGTGGTACGCCACCTTGCCAATCCTTTGAAGTATTAGGAATGGTCCAATAAACCTCGATGAGAGTTTTACACCACAGCCAAAACTCTATAGTCCTCGTTGAGGGGAGACTTGCAAGAATATGTGGTCCCCCTCCTAGAACTCAAGTGGTCTTATTAACCTATCAACATAGGACTTATATCGGCTCAGATATGTTTTTATCCACTCTTGGATGACCTGCACCTTCTCTCATAGTGACACTGGTACAACTGTACGCCCTCAGAAAAGGATAGCGTGATCCCCACCTTCAGAATATCCATCGGGTGCATGGCCTGAGGATATCAGTGAACGTGTAGACTTGCAGCTTCTATCTCATATCTGTATATGTAGGATATCTAAAGCGAGTCTAACTACTCTAAAGGCTCATTCAGTAGCTGTGAACTCAATCCCCGACTAAGTGCATCTTCCACTATGTTTCTCTTCACTGGTGTATAGACTATCTCAAGTCATAATACTAAGAGAAATCTAGCCAACGTCACTGTCTCAGATTTTGATCTTTGTATGTGAAGATATATCTGAGACTCTTATGGTATGAGTAAACAATGAACCAGTCTCCCATCAAGTAGTGTCACTATATCTTCAGTGCGAAGACTACTACTGCCAACTCCACGTTGTGAGTTGAATTATTATGCTCATGAGCCCTCATTTGTCATGAGACATATGCCATCACTGCATCATCTTGTATCAGGACACAACTGAGTCTGGTCCCTGATGCATCACAGTAAACCATATAGTTCGTTACTTCCTAAGGAAACCTCAGGATGAGGGCTGGTCAAGCTTTGCCTCAGCCATTGAAAGCTCTACTGGCATGTCTCTGACCACAGGAAAGATTTCCCTTTCTTTTTCAATTAATTCATAGGTGCTTCTACTCTCATGAAATCAGGTACAAAACTCTAATAGTATCCTGCTAATCTAGGGAATATCCTACCTTAGTAACACTCATGGGTGGATCCCAAGAAAGTACTGCTTTGATCTTTGCTGGATCCACTTCGCTCCTTACAACTAATCAAACAGATCATCAATCCTTGAAAGTGGGTACTTGTTCTTCATGGTCACCTAGTTCAGGTGCTGATAATCCAAAAATAGCCTCAAACTCCCTTCTTCCTTCTTTGCAAACAAAATCAGGGAAGCCCATGGAGAAACACTGGGCCTTATGAACCCCTTCCTCTGCAAGTCCTCCACCTGTACCCGTAACTCACAAAACTCCACAGGAGCTATCCGATATGATGGTGTAGATATCAGTGTCATCCCAGGGTATAGGTCGATGTAGAAGCCAACCACTCTATGATAGGAAAGTCTCAGAACATCATCAGGGAAGCAATCGACATACTGGTTCACCACTACAGGATAGCTCGGACTCTCAACATCAACTACTCCGAGGGTATGACTAGAAAACTGATGTGTGATCAGCTGCAACCTCCTCCGGGTAAGTCCATCCTATGCTGTAAAGGTTCCCTTCTCACCAGTGAAGGAAAACCAGGTCCCATCCTCACGGACACGCCACACATTGCGCCTAATACTGTCAGTAAGAGAATGGACTGTGGATAACCAGTCCATACCCAATATGACATCGTAAGGCCTCGATGCCGCTACTAGAAGATCCCAACTGAAGCTCTATTCTACTAGAGAAAGCTGACACTACCCACACCAGTGTGTAATCGTCGAATATTCTACTGTAGGAGTCTCTAATATCAAGGATCGAGCCAACGACTCCACCAGAATCTCTGATCTCCAAACAAGAGCCATGGCAATGAAAGAGTGACTAGAACCTATGTCTATAAGTACTTCAGCTAAGGTGGAGTAGCCACAGATCATACCTTGAATCCTCTATGGAGTTCCGTGGTCGTAGGCCTCTGCTGCGTGAAGCTGAGCTCATCCCTGTCCACCTGCTCCTTGTGGTCGGGGTGGACCACTTGGAGGTGGTGGCGGTAGAACCTCAAACTGTCATCCACCACCAACTGCACAACCTTCTCCTCTGTCACGACCTCTACCCTATGGACCTCCTCACTCAAATCATTATCTTTGCCTCAGTGGTACCTCAACTGTCTGCTAGTCCTTATTGCAGCTGGTAGGGATTTCACGAGCCATGTGACCCTGCCCGCCGCATGTGAAGCATTGTCTGCTCCTCGAGTGGCCTACTCTACCTCATGAGCCTTTCACCATTGACCTTACATCTCAGGATCATCCAACATAAGGTATGGTCTACCTGGACCTCTGTATCATATGCCTACTACCATATGGAGAGTAATCAATTATGTGTCACCCGATGGTGTGTCTTGTTGTCGGTGTCTACTATGCAAAGAAGATCTCCACCAAGAGTGCTCTCTCCAACACTTCAGCATGAGTCAGAATGATGAGAGATACCATTGAAGGTATGATATCCCTTTAGATTCCCCACTCAAAGGTCCAGTATTTAAAGAAATGGCCCCACACCATGTCTGTAGTGTAGCACGAGAGGTTAGTAAATCTTTCCTAGTACTGAGCCACAGTCTGACTACCCTACTATAGATGCAACAAATCCTGAATACGCACAAAGCGTAGTTTCACTGGCATGAACTCTGCCCTGAAGAGGCTCTCAAATCCCGTCTAGGTGAGGGTCTTATCCTCATGCACCTAGAGATTCGAGTTCCACCATCATTCTGTCGAGCCCTGAAGGAGGTTAGCGGCCAAGATTGCCATCTTCTCGGCGGGTGTCTCTACTAAACAAAAGACCCGCCAAACCACCTCAAGCCAGTCCTCTACTACCTGGGGTCTGTATCACCTGGAAACCTCATAGGCCTCTGCCTCTAAAACTTATGAAACATGCTCAAACGACGTGCATGATCCAATGGTAGCATCTTCTGCTCAATGGGTGGTGGTTCTGCTGGTATACCACATAAAGGCGCCATCACTGTGAGTGATCCCTAAACTAATGCATCATCACTCAATGGGCCACTGTCATGATCTCTAACTGGAATCCTAGCTGGTTTTCTTTATGGATGCATCCTATAAGAAATAGATTCACCATGACTAACAAGTTATACCTAGTGAGATGACTCAGGAATGATCATGAAAACTTTTCAAAACACATGAAACTACTGTTTTTGTGTACTGAGTAAAAAACAGAATTCATGGTCCTGGAGAATGGATACGACAACCACCACACCAAAACTGGACTCCTTAAATTGAAACCTGAACTCCAGACACTTAACACTATTACTCCATTGAAAACATAGACTCTTAGTTAATCTGGTAGAATCGATCGTCGTTTGATACCACTTTGTCACGACTCATCCCCCCCGAGGCCCGTGCTATGACTACCCCAAGCCAGCCTTCCATAGGCTAGGGGTTAGCGACTAGAACCAAAAGGTGTATCCCTAAAACGGGAATACATTTCCTTTAAACCTGTACAAACTCACAATCCAAGAACACTACAAGAAGCAACCACAAAGTAAACTACTGTAGTAAAAAGGGTACTGAAAGTAAAGGGGTCAGAATAAAATCCCAACTGAAAAGTACAAGTACAAATCAAAAGATAAAATAGCTCCGGGATCATCTAATAGGGATCCTTCCAAAGGGTAGGTACATATCATCTCCACAACACTCCACATCAACCCATCTTCTTTGTGAACCGCCCAGTCCTGTCTCCCTTAAGTCTCAACCCAACTACTCATTTCCTACATAAGACACAACAAGTTGTGGGTGAAGCCTGTGCAGGGGTGAGTATAACAATACTTAGTAGGGAACCTAAGACCCCATGAAGGTATCCTAGAGTTCCACAAAGGAAAAACCACCATGAAAGACAGCAATCACAAAGCACAAAGAAATAGTCGTCTCACACGAGGTATACATCTCATTGATCTGGAATATATATGATTAGTCTTAAACTATATTATTTATCCCATAAGTAAGTTCTACAATTGAACCATGAATAATTTGTTCCATTTTCGATCAACATAGGGTCGTGTGTCACTAATCGACGAAGGGCCGCTCTAAGGCTATTCCTCACCAGGTGGCGCACTGCTAATCCATAGAGGGTTTCTAGAATGTTGATCCACATAGGGTCACTATAGTGTCGATCCACACTGGGTCACTATACTGATGATCCAAACATGGTCGCTATAATGATGATCCACACAGTTTCACTATAATGCTGATCCACACAGGGTCTCTATAATTTTGATCCCCACAGGGTCACTATAATACTGATCCAAAAAGGGTTACTATAATACTGATCCACACAGGGTCTCTATAATGTTGATCCACACATGATCGCTATAATGCTGATCCACACAGGGTCGCTATAATGCTGATCCACATAGGGTCACTATAATGCTGATCCACATAGGGTCTCAATAATGCTGATTCATAGAGGGTCACTATAATTATAACCCACACAGGGTCTCTATAATTCTGATCCATAAAGGGTAACTATAATGTTGATCCAAATAGGGTTGTTATACAATTTACAGCCAACCACAGGATTCTCGCTCTATTCGTTCTTGATTCTGGGAGAACTGCACCTCAATCCATCAGTTTTATTTCAACCGATAAGAAGTCTCGCAAAAATAACACACAAGGAACCGCCCCATCATAGGTGTTTCAACATGACAGATGACGCGTCGATCGGACCCCCAGACTGTGAGAGTTGGGCACTTGTATAAAAAGGGACTAGTTGGATTCAATTATGATCCTACCTACATCATATATCAAACTATTTAAAATCTCAATTAGAGTATCTCCAAAGGGCTGCCTTGTATCAAGTGTCCTTGAGCCATAGACGGCGCGTCGATCGGATGCCCGGTCTGTTACTTACACCCCTTTCTATTATAAGGGGGGGTGTTTGCACCTCGGTCCAACATGACTTAGTTGGCCCCACAGGATTATGCCAAAGGGGTCCCAAAACCATTGATAGAGTGTAAAATAGACACCATGTTCATCAGTTATAGACATTTCTTTATTTGGGGACTGGTTGGGTCTTGGCCTGGTCCGACCCGGTCCGACCGGCTCGACTCTGTCAGACCGAGCCTACACAACGGGTCTCGGGGTCTACCTGACCCCATCTGGTTCTGGAACATCAAGGGTCAGCCCAGTTCACTGGGTCCAACCCGTTGAGGTCGGCCCAGTTCGTTTCATGGGCCTGAGATGCGGTTGGCCCAGCCCGCTGTGTGGGCGTGGGCCCGCAATTCCTGCCCGACCCACTGGGTGGGTCACGCCTTCCAGAAGACAGACCGTTTTATTCCACTGGATCCGTAGTTGTGAGGCCATTTTGCCCAGCCGTTGTGGTTCTGCCCCACCACAAAAAACGATCAGTTGTTTGGCCGACCGTCTTCTGCCAACACGGTGTGGGGCCGCGCCACACACTCCTTCCATGGCATGCGGACCGCGGTTGCTTCCGCCAACGACGCCTGGAAGGGCCGCCATTGTCCATCACAACCGGATTGAGCTGGCCGCCTTCGACCACCACGGTGCGCTGTAGCACGTCGCCTTTCAACACCTGCAGCCAGTTGTCACGGGTCTCCTCCAGCCACCGTCGGCCGCCGCCGACATGACACGCCGACAGTCTCCTCTACGGGTCACCGAACATGCTCTGATGTCCGTTATTTGTGCCTCTTGTGGCTATGGCTCTCCCGCACTTCCTCCATCATTACGTGACCTTCTATTTCTCATTTCCGTAAATCTAAGGAAACCATCCCCAAATAATGGAGCCTGAGCGAAGCGGCAGAGGGTTCGGGCCTTGTTCGTTTGGCCCATGCCCTCTACGTTAATGTGATAGTAAGTGGGAGGGGATTTAATTCACCAAGGAAAACATTGAAATAAAGCCCCTACCTGGAAGAGACGTTGGATGAGGATGATCGACGAAACTCCTTTGTCGTTGTCATCGGTTCATGATTCGGTTTCACTCATCACCACTCGCTGAAACTGGTTTTATTCTTCAATTGGTTGGCATCATGGCACTTTTCCAGAGCTTCATCACTTGGTGAAGCCATTCCAATACCCCTCTCAAGCTCTATATAAAAAGGGGAGGGGGAGGGTGAGTAGCGCACATGGAATTAATAGGGTTCATTTAATTAATGAATCTTCCAAATTCCAATGGTTCGGTTACAATAATAAAGGGGAGTCAAGTCAATTGATGGATTGACATGTCATTGGTCCCACCAACGTCGTTCATCCGTTGGAGAAAAGAAAGATAAAATAAAAATAAAATTGTTATTTTATTATTCTTTAAAATGGTCCAAAAACTAACTTCTTCTCCCAAAAAACTACGATCGAAGTGAAGCATCCCTTAAGTGAATCCCAGTTCCGCGGATTCAACGGTGCTCTCAAAATTTTGATCTTAGAAATGAGTTAAAAGATAAAAAACGTCACCCACATATTTATTGAATGTACCAGAAAAAATTTTCAGAAAATTATTAACAGTCACCCTCGACTCGTGACAGTTGAGGTTAGGCTCCAACTAAGGGGAAAATGACCTCAAAATATAAATGGCACTCTCAGATTTTCAAGTTACCATTTAGAAGTTAAGGTTTTTACAATAAAATAATTGTCACTTTATTATTTTATTTATGTCCAAAAACTAACTTCCACGGGTGGCCTGAGCTGGCCACTGTTAGTATCAGACTAAGGAAAGCATACCCTCATGAGTTAAGCGGTGGTCTCAGATTTTTAATCCGAGTCACCATTCGTGAGTTATAAGCATTTTAAAAATAAAATAATTTTATTTAATTATTTTATTTACGGTTTTTCCATTTTCAGGTTTTCCCACTGGAGGCCTGTGCTGACCAAACTTAAATCATGGCTAGGGTAAACTTGCCATCCTGAAGACAACGGTGCTCTAATATTTCTAATCTGGGAACCCGTTTAAGGGTTATTTATCTTTTTCATGAGAACCACTCACACATGCTATTTTGAACTTAACATCTTTCGACGGATCATTCTAGGCACTCTGGGCCTCAGAATTACGCACCGTCAGATTTCACGGTCTCGAAATAATTCCATATAATAAAAACATTATACTGAAATGTCGGGACATTACAAATGATTCTAAAGTACATTAAAAATAGTTCATAATTTCCATGATAATGATTGGTATTTTCATTACACCGAAAGGCATTACCATATACTTATAATGCCCATAACAACATCTTAATGATTTTTTTGAATATTCTAATCTTTCACCATCATATGATAATACCTTGAACACAAATTGATATTTGAGAACCATCTATATCTCTTTTTTCTAATTGAAGAGATCATGAATCCATGAAAGGGGTTTACATTTATTCACTATTATTAGATACAAGTTATGATAATAAATAAATAGTTGAAAATTAACATTTTTATTCTTTGGGAATAATATTGAATCACCCATGGTGATACACTATATCAAATGAAATCCTTATTTAAAATATTATATACCTAAATCCACAATTCCAATAACTTAAAAGGTTCTATCCTATATAGAAAATCAAAATCGGAGGGACACCCTAAAATAATTCTATCCTAAACAGATTTCATGTCAAAGTGGTAAAATTATATCCACATTAGAAAAAACAAAAATTTACTCTTCTATAAACATTGGAAGCACCTTTTAGCAATCCTCTACTGAACTCAATATCAACTTGGTCCTCATAGAAGATGAGGGTTCAATATCTCTTTTGATAATTTTATATTATAACTAACTAAGGAACATGATATACTCACCATTAACATAAATGAATATAACTATCCTCCTAATCCAATAAAATATATCCTATAAAAAATATAACCCTTCTATGAAAAGGAAGAAATTGTATAACTGTATTAAAAGTTATGAATTATCCCAAAGAATTATTCTACCCAAATATCATATCATAATCACTATATACATCATAAATGATAATTCAACCTCCAAATGGAGTAGTAAACACTAAGTTAACTGGATGTATCTATACCTAATTTCCTAGATCCTAAACTATGGTTGGAGGAGGGATGGAGTGCATAAATCCAGAATCAAAAAAACCATACCCCATGTATAAAATAGATGGATGAAAATTCAGATGATTCTAGGATCACCTAGAACTAGAAACTCTATCATGTGCATATGAATAAATACTTCTCTATCACCCCACTAGACCCGATGTCAACCACCTCTATAATTTCACACTACCATTTATCCCAAAGGATGAGGGGCCTCACAATGCTACCCTTTACCCATATAATCTTCTCTATATTGGTCAAATTTTATAGAACCTACTACTGCTACTGCCTCAGATGATAGTGCTACAATGGATGAACCTAAAGTGTGTTGCTAACTCCATGTTGACTATTGAGGATAATCAAAAACTAAATATTCTGATGGAGATGACCTCAAAAATAAAAGGAAATAATTTTTTATCTCCTAATAGAGGTCCTAGAACTAATAAGTCTAGTGAAATTTGACTAGGGTAACTAAATCTAACTCTCTATTATTTGAAACTTTGAATTACTTGGTACTTGAGAACCTATTCTCACATCACTACTCCTTGGGATTTTTGGAGAAGTTCAATCCCATGGAAAATTGATTTGATCATTCATATTCCATTTTTTTGTCATTTCCAACACATTATCAAACATGAATAACATAAATTTGGTGGCCTAAAACTGGATCTATAGATGCAATGCCTCCTTGAATTTCCATGCTCTATATTCTTCATCTGAAATTTGTTTTTATGCATATAAAATGTAGTTCTTGAGTTAAATTCAATGCCACAATATTCCAAAACTTCCATAGAGAATAGAAAGTATCTCCTACTAACATTCCTCCATCATAGTTAGGAAATGAACATAGCATGGAATTAATTGTACATATTTTCTCATATAACTTATAACACATCACAACCACCAGGGAATAAAACCCACCATTGATGAGTATATCCTCACAAGATACTAAAATCTAATAGAATAATGCGAACCTTCTTAGAACTGTTCAAACTAAAATAGATCTCCACCTCATCAAACCATGACTCAATGTCCTGATTTGAAACAGATCCCTCATAATTCTATATTCCCTAATAGTAAAACTCACCTTGCATCTTACTCATGGAATCATCCTCATATAACTCAAACCTCTATCAATTTTGTAGTGTATTATCTTGTATGTAACTAGACACAACTTGAATGGGATAATAAATATGTGGAATACATGAAAAACAAAAAAATATGTGGGACTTATTATACTAGGAATATTAAATACATATAATTATTTATTATTTATTTATCCTAATTACCATAATCTACCTAATTCAATCCGAGGAATAAAAAATTACGATGCTTGATCCTTACCTAGGTCTATAACTTGTATGTACCATCACTTTTCCTATTATGTTACGTAAAGATAATATCCATTCATCAGATCGCATGGGGGACTAATCCCCAATATCATAGGCGATATACCTTGATTATATCATGTACTAAGATCAAATGATACCAATCCCATACCAACTCATTCCATACTCACCAATACCAATCCCCATACTCAATCCTATATCACAAACCAAAGATTTGATACCACTCTATCACTATACACCCCCACTAGTACCCCGCCTAGGGTAGTATAGAAGGCAATGGTGACCGCCTAAGACAACCTCTTATAGGAAATTGGTTTGTGAGAAGCATTGATGGTATAAAAACCAAAAATGAGAGGCATTACACAAAAAATTACCAGTAAAGAAATAGAATCTCCCAATAATGTCCAAAATAAAAATAAACCAATCCTAACGTAGGTATTTTCTTATAAAGAAATACTAAAAACTGGAATACTAGGATAAATTCCTACCATAGTGACTCACAAGCACCAACATACCTTAAATAACATCCATGAACTACTAAATCCCATATCGATCACCAATCACTCCCATGATCCTGATATATATATATATATATAAAGGGGGTGGGACTGCATCTATAAATAGTAGGATCATCTCTAAAGCCTCTTATTGGAATGTACGAGAAGAATACTAAATCACTAGTGGGTAAAAACAACCAAAATTAGTCTATCTATGTTCATGAGAACACCAAGTCTTACACACCCAAAATTACAGATAGATATATAATGTAATTCCCTGACCCTAGATACCTAGATTCGGTGCATTATTAAATAATATTGGCATGATCACAAGAAAGATCAAGTCTCGAAAGACCGATTAGTTTAGTAGTCTTGGAATAACTAGATACATTAATAAAGTTTACATTACATCATAAAATGAAAACTACAACAATATAGTCTCCATATTCCACACTCTTATCCCCTCATACTATCCCTACAGGTCATTCATAAGTTACTTATTCACATCCTGGGTAAAATAAAACATAGAAAAGGGGTGAGCTCAAATTCCCAGTAAGGATAACAATATAGCAGAAACTTTCATAAATAAGAATAAACATTTAAGGAAATGTATAACTAAAACAAAAGCCTTTTAAACTTAAACTTCAACATAGTATGACAAAAATAAAATGAAATAATTCCATTTACTTATTCACATGGATATTCTAATAATCAAATAATCACATGCAATATCAATAACCACTTTCATAATGATGGAATGCATAATGCCAGACTATCATAACCACATAGCCAAGGCCTCGTGCCAAGACTACAAATAAGATTTTGTCAAGGCCTTGTTCCAAGACACTAGTTTGTCTCGTGAGACATACCGATGCATCGAGGAGCTATAGCGGGCTCCACCTGTCACCTATTAATTCCAATGCATTCCTCATATGAATAGGTTTAAACATAACATAAACATTTGTATTAAAACTAGCATACGAAATGTCAATAATTTCTCTATAAATCATGAATGGTATAAAAATAACATATCCATAGTAAAACATATCACAAAACCTTCAATAAAATATGGTAGTTTTGTATCATAATAAATCAACTTCAAATAAGCTTAAAATCCATCAAAGGATGTTGACATATATGAAATCAAAACTATTTGAGAGAAATATCTATTTTTTTTTGAAATCATTTAAAAATCACATTATTATAAAATAAAACATTTACATTGAAAATATATTTATAATATTGTAAGGGAATCTTCTAAGATTTTATAATGGCGGAAAATAGCCTCACCCGCCGTATAAGTTAAAAAAAAGACATTCTTACCTTAATTCTATCGAAAAGGTTAAAAAGGACCTTCTTTGGAAAATGACAGAAAGATTCCATTATAAACTTCTTATAAAAAGTGAAACAAAGGTATAATTTACTTTAACCCATATTCTATAAAATAGTAAGAATGTTTTGAAACACATTTTTAAGAAACATGGATGTGGATGACAAAGAGGTCCCAGTAGATACTTACGTATAAACAACCTCGGATAATGAAGAGATTGTGAAATAAACCCTTACCTTGTAATTTTCCTTGGTTGAGTGTAGGTTAACCTCCTTTATAATGGTGAAATTATTTTTATTAAATTATAAAAGAATCATATACATTAATATGATATCATATATTATCTTTTAACATTGATTTGCTAATAATATCTTAGAATTATCGTCGTTTTGGGTGTTAAGTTACTCATTTTATTTTATATGTTTTGTTACATAAGCCATGTTTGTTATGGATAGGTTTTATATTATTAATATCCAGAATTATATCAAGTCCTTAAACATTATTTTTAATTATAAAATTAGAATTATACTTGAATGGATATGATGGAGAATGAATCTCATCGCGTTCGTGGAGACGGTAGTCCGTATGTACGCACGAGCGACAATATCATTATTTTGATATTAAATTAATATATAATTGGATGTTATATCATATATAAATAATAATTATCATGTTATATTTATTATTTACATGAATTACACATCATTATTATACCCATCCAAATAATAATTTATTCAATAACAATTGCACCACGACGTGGAGACGGTATGTCGTACGTACACACGTATGGTGACATGTCATTCAAAGGATGGATAGAATAATGAATATTGTTGTACCATATTTATAATAACATCATAGTATATATAATATACTGGAGTTATTATTTAAGAATGGGAATAAAAAAGAAAGAAGAAGTTGAAGAAGAAAGGAACTTGAAAGAGGGTGGTGAAAACATTACCTCTTCTTCGTGTTCTTCCTTTTGATTTGATCAAAAGGGATCCTTAGGTTGGATTTATGATCAAAATAAGGCCTCTAGGTTGAAGTGAGGGATGTTGAGAGAGTATTTGGGAAGGTTTTGGCTAATCCAAAAGGATTTGAATGTGTGAATTAGTGAGAAGGGTGAGTGCCCTTTTATAAGAGGGGTGAGGGGCACCTTTAAAAAAGATAGAAATATTATTTTATAATAAATTCATATTTGGTTTATAATGGCTCAAAAGTGGATTATTTAAAGGTTAAGGTGGGTATGGGTCTAAAACCACTCATCCAATAGAATTTAGATAGGTTTGGGTTATTATATTAACCTTATCTTTTAGTTTTAACTCTTAGTTAATTCGTTTGACACTTACCATGTCACTTTGTATTTTTATATTATATAGTTAATAAACTTACTATATACTTCCAAGAGACCCCCAAGTGGTCCATTAATGATACAAATATCATGATATAATTCTCTTTTCTGAACCTTAGATTTTTAGGAATTCAATATCAATTAATAATATAATATTTGTTTTTAAAACTCTTTTATGTCAATTTTGACACTATTTGAAAAATTGATTTTTGTGAAAATCATAACATAATGATTACTTCGAAAAAAGTTATTTAAATCAATACTAAAATGTCATATTATCCTAGAAAATTATTTTAATTCATAAAAAGGCTAAAATTAAATTTATTTTGATATTTATAATATCAATTATTTTAATATTTCATTAATTAGGTAATTACTTCATCACCATTGTGTTATAAATAAATTAAATTAGTTAATGTCTAAAAATTATAAATAAAATACCATTATGTAATAAATCTTTTTATCTTCCTAATAAATATTTACAATCTAATTTATCTTATGTATAACCCTATATTTAAAATGTTTTAGTTAATAAACTTTGATTTTAACACTTTTAACTCTTCTTGAATTGAATAATAATAAATGTCCCAAACTAATCCAAGTGGACCTAAATGATAATATTTTATTCCTAAGGTTTTTTTGGGTCAAATTAAGCTTATCCAATATAATTAGGACGTGTGTTAGGGTAATATTAATATCATTTTTACCCTTAATTACCCTATTTACTTTTAACCGTGGTAAATAAAATTTAAAAGTTACTATTCACAAAAAATTATTTTCATCTCATTGAACCACATTTTACTCTTTGATATTAACCTTGTCTTCAGATTTTCGAAATTCCACTCACAGAAGCGGTAAAATTAAGTTTTATTAAAAATTCATTTTTTAACTACCACTTAGTGGTTTCACTATTCATCAAAAAATGAAGTTTTTTAGAAAAATACCAAAAATTAACCCTAGGATAATTTTGATATTCCGAATCCCAAAATGAAGTCCATTTTGAAAAATAAAATTTATAAATTTCAAAAAGTGGGTATTACTATTCATAACAACTAGTTTGATGGGTTGTGGTGTGTTAGAACTCAATGTTGCGTACAACACACGCTATTGCATTATTCAAAGAGAAGCGTACCATAGAATATTAGGGTGGTATATTCTCCCCTCCTTCAAATAATTTTATCCTTGAAATTTCTAGAATACTACCGCATGAAAAGACTCGGGTGGGTCTTCATCATAAGTTCCTCGGGTTCCCACGTTGCCTCTTCCATCTTATGGTTTCTTTACAAGACATTTACCAGACGAGTCGTCCGGTTTCTCAGTACTTGATCTCTTGTATCAAGAATCTTGACGGGATTTTCACAATAAGACAGATCGGGTTCCAGTTCTAATTCCTCCTAGGTGAGTACATGCGTTGGGTCAGGCATGTATTTCCTCAACAGATATACGTGGAACACATCGTGAACTTTGGAGAGACATGGAGGCATTTCCAATCGGTAAGCTACAGCCCCAATTCGTTCTATAATTTCGAACGGTCCAATGTACCTGGGACTCAATTTACCATTCTTTCCAAAACTTATGACTCCCTTCCATGGAGATACCTTCAGGAAAACATGATCACCAACTTGAAATTCCAAATCCTTCCTTTAATTATTGGCATAGCTCTTCTGCCTACTTTGAGCTGCTTTGATATGGTTTTGGATTACATTCACCTTTTCCATTGTTTCCTCCACCAGTTCTGGGCCTACAAGTTTTCTTTCACCAACTTCATCCCAACAGGTTGGTGTACGACATCTCTTTCCATATAACGCTTCATATGGTGCCATCTGAATACTCAAATGGAAGCTATTGTTATAGGAAAATTCTACCAGAGGTAAATATTGATCCCACATACCCTGAAAGTCAAGTGAGCTGGATCTCAACATGTATTCTAAGGTTTGAATAGTTCACTCTGATTGCCGATCTTTTTGAGGGTGGTAGGCAGTGCTCAAATGAAGTTCAGTATCCAAGGCTTTCTGAAGATTTTTCAAGAATCTTGAAGTAAAACGGGGATCACGATCAGAAACAATTGATAGGGGTACTCCATGAAGTCTTATAACTTCATCAATATATAGTCTTTCTAGACGTTCCAGTGGTAGATCTTCTCTTATAGCAAGAAAATGTGCTGACTTGGTAAGATGATAAAAAATAACCCATATTGCATCGTTCCTTCTAGGAGTCTTTGGTAGTCCCATGAAAAAGTCCATCGTGATATTATCCCATTTCCACTCAGGTATGGGAAGAGGTTTCAATACTCCACCAGGTTGTTGCCTTCCAGCTTTCACTTGTTGACAAACCATACATCTTGACAAAAAATCAGCATTCTCCCTCTTGATGTTGTCCCACCAAAAATGTTCCTTCAAATCTATATACATTTTTGTGCTCCTAGGGTGTATAGAGAAATTGGAACTATGAGCATCATCCAACAATTCCCTATTTAGATCAGGTATATCGGGAAAACAAAGTCTCTTCCCGAATTTCAAAATTCCTTCTTCATACACAAAGTCTCTCAATCTCCCATCATTCATATCTTTAATCTTCTTTTGAAATTCTTCATCATCGGTCTGAGAACTCTTAATCCTTTCTAGTAATAATGGTTTGGAAACCATTTGAAAAGGCATTGATGTGTCACCTTCCCTGGTTATTCCCATGTCCATCTTCACTAGATCCATGAAAATTGGATCCCTTTCAATTCTCATTTTGTTCAAAACTCCATGATCTTTTCTGCTCAAATCATCTTCCACCTTGTTTGCTTTCCCCGGGTGGTAGTGTATCGTACAATCATAATCCTTGAGTAATTCAAGCCATCTCCTTTCCGTCATGTTGAGTTCTTTTTGTGAGAAAATATACTTCAAACTCTTATGATCAGTATAAATCTCATATTTTTCAATATAGAGGTAGTGCCTCCATATCTTCAAAGCAAAGATCACAACTGCTAACTCGAGATCATGAGTAGGATAGTTTTGTTCATGAATTTTCAACTGTCGTGATGCATAGGCAATAACCCTATCATTCTGCATAAGGACACAACCAAGTCGTTTCTTCGATGCATCAATATTAATAACAAACCCATCATTCCCCGATGGTAGAGTCAACATAGGAGCATTGACTAATCTTCTCTTCAGTTCTTAGAAAAATTCTTCACACTCTTTTGTCCAAACAAATTTAACTCCTTTACGTGTGAGCTTTATTAATGGGTTAGCCAACCGGGAAAAATTCTGGGCGAAACTTCGATAATAACCTGCTAAACCAATAAAACTATGTACCTCAGTTATACTTGTTGGTGTAGGCCATTCTTGGATTGCCTTGGTCTTAGAAGGATCAACAAAGATTCCATCTTTAGAGACAATATGTCCAAGAAAAGAAATCTACTGAAGCCAGAATTCACACTTACTAAACTTCCCATATAATTCATGTCTTCTCAGAGTCTTCAGGATAATGCGCAAGTGATTTTCATGATCTTCATAGCTTTTGGAGTATACCAAGATATCATCAATAAATACCACCACAAATTCATCGAGATATTCTTTGAAAACTCTATTCACCAGATCCATTAATACAGAGGGTGCATTAGTCAATCCAAAAGGAATTATTGTAAACTCGTAATGCCCGTACCTGGTTCGAAATGCTGTCTTCTAAATGTCTTCCTTCTTCACACACAACTGATGGTATCCAGATCGAAGGTCAATCTTTGAAAAGTATTGAGCTCCATGCAGTTGGTCAAATAAATCATCAATGTGAGGTATGGGATACTTGTTCTTTATTGTTATAGCATTGACCTCCATGTAGTCGATACATAACATCATAGATCCATCTTTCTTTTTAACAAAAAGAACAGGGGCTCCCCATGGAGAAACACTAGGGAGAATAAATCCCTTATTACTCAATTCCTCTAGTTGTTTCTATAGTTCAACTAATTCTATAGTGGCCATTCTATACGGGGTCTTCGATATAGGCCTTGATCCAGGAATTAAATCAAGGGAAAACTCAACTTCTCGTTCTGGAGGATGTCCAGGTAAATCTTCCGGAAACACATCTACATATTCTTTCACAATAGGCGCATCCTCTATTTGAACATTAATTTACTCACCCATTGTAATTTCATTCTCTTCCACCCCAATTATTGAATTTAGTTGAGCTACTGGGGGTAGATCTAGATAAGAATTAGGTGGTGACGATTCTTCTCTAATGATAAGGTGTTCCTTATCATCATCATCAAAAATTATAACCTCCTTCTTTTTACAATAAATATTTTGATCCTGGTCTGAAAGCCAATCCATACCAAGGATTATATCAAACTCAATCATAGGTATGATGATGAGGTCAGTAGATAAAGAACATTTCTGTGCTCTAATGGGGACTGATTCACAAAACTTTTTTGCAATGATACTTCCCTGATGAGTTTTAACTGACAAATCCCATGTTAAATCAAATTGGAAATATCTAATTTTCTTAGCAAACTGGGAAGATATGAAACAATGCAATGATACAGAATCAAATAATGCATTTTCTAAACTTGAGGAAACCATTAAATTACCTGCCACCATGTCTTTTGGAGCTTCTACCCCAGCAGTAGTGATAGCATAAGCTTGGCCTTGATCCCTTGGACTTTTCTGAGGTAAGTTCCACTGACGCATAGGAAATTAATTTGCATAATTTCCCATCTCCCTACAATTGTAGCATTGGACATCAGTAGCTTCCTTCTTCCACTTTCAATCATGATCTTTGTGGCCTTTTTCACCACACTTGTAACAGACTCCCATTCCCTTCGAGAAAGTACCAGGGTGTTTTTTCCCACATTTACTACAGGATGGATATTTAACTTTTCTCTTCTTCCCCTTATTTCCATTCCCAGATTGATCAGTAGATCTCTTCTTCTCATTCTTTTCTTTAAAGTCATAAGACTTAAAGAACCCCTTTTCTATCTTGATAGCACATGAGACAATGTCTTCGTATGACGAGAAGGATTGTGAGACTAATTCTCGACGGAGAAATGGTTTTAACCCATCAAAGAAATGATCAGTCTTACTTCTTGGTTTACATATATAATCTCTAGCATACCTTGCTAACCTCGAAAATTTAGCCTCATACTTTGCGACATTCTCATCCTCATTTTGTCTCAGACTCAGAAATTGCCTTTACATATCTGCTCGATGGTCACGAGGAAAGTATTTTTCTAAAAATAGATCTTTGAACTCCCTCCATTCCATATTTGATACTTCATCATCTTCCTTCACGTTTTGAATCAATGAACACAATTGATCAGCATCTCCAGTGAGGTGGTAAACTGCCATGATAACCTTTTACCTTTCACTACTCCCCAAAGCCTAAAATATTTTCTCTAGGAAATATATCCATTGCTCAGCTACTAAGTGATTTGTACTCCCATTGAACGTTGGTGGTTGTTTCCTCATGAAGCAATCTAACATTGATCCTCCACTCTGCAGATCGTGGTGCTCCATACGGTTAAGGTTATTATTCATAACCTGAGTGAGTTGTCGAAGTATGGTGATTAGTTGATCAACACCAGTTGCATCACCAGCTCTACTATAATTATCTTAAGCAGGAGGGCAATCCCTACATGGAGTGTGTGCATTGATACTGTTTCCATTTCTTCCACTAGGTGCCATTTCAAAATAATGGCATAAACTAGATCAGTTTATGAATAAAAATACATAATTCCATATTTATAAAACACTTAACATAAATTGAACTATTTATGGATATAATCCATAATCATAAAAATGTTTTCTTTAAGGAAGTATATACTCATAAACCCTTCATAATGATTTGTAAATAAAATGAGAGTTATCCTAAGCATATCCCTCAGGAGTGTCGTAACTAAGAGTGCAGCAAGGCCAGTTGTCGTGCACCAGTTCCCATTCGAGTCTAGCTCAAAGTGGTGTTTTCGGATTTTACCCTTAGGTACATCTGTGCCAGAGCCACCTCTACCTGCTCGTATCCAGAAAGGGATGTATTGCTCAGAAAACTCAAAAAATCTCTACAATACCAAAATTTTAGGAAGTTCTTCTATACTAATCCTCAAAGTCCATCTTAAATCTATGTGCTCTAATCAGAGTTTATCTAAATCTAGCTTCCAAGGTTCATACTAAACTTCCTCTGATACAAAATGTAACTCTCCGACCCTAGATACCCAGAGTCGGTGCATTATTACATAACATTAGAATGATCACAAGAAAGATCAAGTCTCGAAAGACCGATTAGTTTAGTAGCCTTGGAATAACTAGATACAATAATAAAGTTTACATTACATCATAAAATGAAAACTACAACAATATAGTCTCCATAGTCCACACTCTTATCCCCTCATACTATCCCTACAGGTCATTCATGAGTTACTTATTCACATCCTGGGAAAAATAAAACATATAAAAGCGGTGAGCTCAAATGTATAGTAAGGATAACAATATAGTGGAAAATTTCAAAAATAAGAATAAAAATTTAGGGAAATGTATAACTAAAACAAAAGCCTTTTAAACTTGAACTTCAACATAGTATGGATAAAATAAAATGAAATAATTCCATTTACTTATTCACATGGATATTCTACTAATCGAATAATCACATGCAATATCAATAACCACTTTCATAATGATGGAATGCATAATGCCAGACTATCATAACCACAAAGCCAAGGACTCGTGCCAAGACTACAAATAAGATTTTGTCAAGGCCTTGTTCCAAGACACTAGTTTGTCTCATGAGACCTACCGATGCATCTAGGAGCTATAGAGGGCTCCACCCGTCACTTATTAAGTCTAATGCATTCCTCATATTAACAGGTTTAAACATAACATAAATATTCATATTAAAACTAGCATACAAAATGTCAATACTTTCTCCATAAACCATGAATGGTATAAAAATAACACATCCACAGTCAAAAATATCACAAAACCTTCAATAAAATATGGTAGTTTTGTATCATAATAAATCAACTTCAAATAAGCTTAAAATCCATCAAAGGATGTTGACATAGATGAAATCGAAACTATTTGAGAGAAATATCTATTTTTTTTAAATCATTTAAAAGTCACATTATTATAAAATAAAACATTTACTTTGAAAATATCCTTATAAGCTTGTAATATAAGATTCTAAGATTTTATAACGGCAGAAAATATCAGCACCCTCCATATAAGTTAAAAAAAGACTTTCTTACCTTAATTCTGTTGAAAAGGTTAAAAAGGACCTTTTTTGAAAAAATGACGGAAAGATTACTTTATAAACATCTTATAAAAGGTCAAAAAAGGGTATAAATGACTTTAACCCATATTCTGTAAAATATTAAGAATGTTTTGAAACACATTTTTAAGAAACGTGGATTTGGATTATAAAGAGGTCCGAGTAGATTATTACGTATCAACAACCTCAGATAATGAAGAGATTGTGAAATAAACCCTTAACTTGTACTTTTCCTTGGTTGAGGGTAGGTTAACCTCCTGTATAATGGTAAAATAATTGTTATTAAATTATTTAAGAATCATATACATTAATATGATATCATACATGATCTTTTAACATTGCTTTGTTAATAATATCTTAGAATTATCGTCGTTTTGGGTGTTAACTTACTCATTTTCTTTTATATGTTTTGTTACGTAAGACATGTTTGTTAAAGATAGGTTGTATATTATTCATATCCATAATTATATCAAGTTCTTAAACATTATTTTTAATCAGAAAATGAGAATTATACTTGAATGGATACGATGGAGAATGAATCTCATCGCGTTCGTGGAGACCGTAGTCCATACGTATGCACAAGCGACAATATCATTCTTTTGATATTAAAATAATATATAATTGAATTGTATATCATATATAAAGAATCATTATCATGTTATATTTATTATTTACATGAATTACACATCATTATTATACCCATCCAAATAATAATTTATTGAATAACAATTACACCACGACGTGGAGACGGTAAGCCGTACGTACGCACGTATGGTGACATGTCATTAAAAGGATGGATAGAATACTGAATATGGTTGTACCATAATTATAATAACATCATAGTATATATAAGATGATGGATTTATTATTTTATAATGGGAATAACAAATAAAGAATAAGTTGAAAAAGAAAGGAACTTGAAAGAGGGTGGTGAAAACATTACCTCTTCTTTGGGTTCTCCCTTTTGATTTGATCAAAAGGGCTCCTTAGGTAGGCTTTCTGATCAAACAAAGGCCTCTGTGTTGAATTAAGGGAAGTCGAGAGAGTATTTGGGAAGGTTTTGTCCGAGCCAAAATGCTTTGAATGTGTGAATTAGTGATAAGGGGGAGTTCCTTTTTATAAGAGGGGTGAGGGGCACCTTTGGAAAAACTAGAAATATTATTTTATAATAAATTAATATTCGGTTTATAATGGCTCCAAAGTGGATTATTTAAAGTTTAAGGTGGGTATGGGTCAAAAACCACTCATCCAATATAATTTAGATAGGTTTGGGTTATTATATTAACCTTATCTTTTATTTTTAACTCTTAGTTAATTAGTTTGACACTTACCATGTCACTTTGTATTTTTATATTATATAGTTAATAAACTTACTATATACCTCCAAGAGACCCCCAAGTGGTCCATTAATGATACACCTATCATGATATAAGTATCTTGGCCGAAACTTTGATTTTTAGGAATTGAATATCAATTAATAATATAATTTGTGTTTTAAAAACTCTTTTATGTCAATTTTGACACTATTTGGAAAATTGATTTTTGTGAAAATCATAACAGAATGATTACTTCCAGAAAAGTTAATTAAATCAAACCTAACTTGTCATATTAACCTATATAATTAGTTTAATTCATAAATATTCTCAAATTACATTTATTTTGATATTTATAATATCAATTATTTTAATATTTCATTAATTAGGTAATTACTGCATCACCATTGTGTCATAAATAAATTAAATTATTTAATGTCCAAAAATTATAAATAAAATACCATTATGTAGGTAATATTTTTATATTTATAATTAATATTTAAAATCTAATTTATCTTATGTATAACCCTATATTAAAAATGTTTTAGTAAATGAACTTTGATTTCAACTCTTTTAACTCTTCTTTGAATTAAATAATAATAAATGTCCTAATATAATCCAAGTGGACCTAAATGATAATATTTTATTCCTAAGGTTTTTTTGGTCGAATTAAGCTTATAAAATAGAATTAGGACATGTGTTAGGGTAATATTAATATCATGTTTACCCTTAATTACCCTATTTACTTTTAACCGTGGTAAATAAAAGCAAAAAAATACTATTCACCAAAAAATTATGTTCATCTCATTGAACCAAATTTTACTCCTTGATATTAACTGTGTCTCTCGAATTTTTGAAATTTCAGTCACATAAGTGGTAAAAGTATGTTTTATGAAAAATTCAGTTTTTTAACTACGACTTAGTGGTTTCACTATTCATCAAAAAAATGAAGTTCTTCAGAAAAATACCAAAAATTCACCCTAGTCTAATTTCGATATTCTGAATCCAAAAATGAAGTCCATTTTGAAAAATAAAATTTATATATTTCAAAAAGTGGCTATTAATAATCATAACGGTTAGTTTGATTGGTTGTGGTGTGTTAGAACTTGATGTTGTGTACAACACAATCTATTGCATTATTCAAAGAGAAGCGTACCGTAGAAGCTTGGGGTGTTACATATAATGGATTGTTGAAAAAATATATATTCTAGGGTAACCACCTTCAACATTACCACTAGACTAGACTTCCTAAACCTTGATTCTAAAAGTCCTAGTGCTCCCATTACCTTCATACCATACATCCATTTAAGCACATCACCACCATATACACATAATAACTTATATAACCACACATCATAGCCACACTACCATCATGTCCCCATAATCAAAAATTAAAAAATGAGGCCCATTACATCCCGTGTTAATACAGACTATACATTAATTCATTAAAAACTATGTATATATAATCATGTGATAAACCGTAATCTATTACAGCCTTAAACATGCACACAGTATAACTTTAGCTACCACAACCCATATATATATATTTATGTCATAATTGTGAGCCATTACATCCCGTATGAGTACACATCCTCTAATCGTAATCCATCACACCCTAAAGATACACACACAAAATACCATGTATATATAAAAGAGAATAGTATGGTTAATTTTCATCCATCTATATCCTCAACAAATTATATGTTGAGAAAACTCCCGAAACCCAAGGATATGTTTTGGTGCCCATATAATTACCCGACTAAGGGGGTGTATTGGAAGAAATAACAAAAATAAGGATTATATGATCATAATAAACTATTCTAGGGGAAAATAACCAACCTTTGAATCAAATAATAATATTACACAATTAATTATATATTAATATTCAAATAAAAATATAAATACAAGTTTCTTTTATTCAAAATATGAATATTTAGGCACCACAATATTGGATAATTACTTCCTTTTAATGTTTATGTGGTTCACTTAATCATTTAATAGAACATTTTTAAAATATCATAACATATCCCCATTAGCTATTTTTTAAGTTATTTTATTGTTCTATAAATATTTGGTGCTAAGAAAGAGTTACCTAATTATAAATAAAGTTAATATCATGGATCTCCCAAGAAACAATAATTAATAAAATAAGAAAAAATATACAAACCACCACCACTATATCAATCCAACCTACACAACTTCATACACATAACATTTCAATGCCAACCATAACATCCCACTATAAACCAAATTAAACCGGCACCAAAAAATATCAAAACAACTCATCTGTCACCTTTTAAACCCAGTCAAAATTTGGTTTTGATTTAAAACATATTAAGGGGTCAAATATTCTAAAATATATGGTATAAAAATCATAATACCATCAATAAAAATATTAAATGAACACTTATTTGAGCAATTAAGACAATCTTAAGGAAAATAAGGATGGAATATAACAACCCACTAATATATATTACATCAAATATAACCTTTTATTACCATCTTTATGTTATTAATTTACTATGATTTTTTAGAAACAATAAAATATAGTAATCCAACGAACACTATTAGTGTTTAAAATATAATCAAATATAAAAAAAGATCTAACATATTTAATAATTATAAGAAGTTACATTGAAAATTAACAATCACATGATCAATAACCCTTTCATCTAACCATTTAATGTTACTTAAAATTTTATATACAATATTTAATTAATAAAATCAAAACCAAAAAAATACCATGAAATCCATGAAATAATATAATACAATTAGATAAAAATGATAATAATCTCATGCAAAGAATAAATCTCTATTTAATTTGATATTTTCTGGTTAATTATCTTTATTATATTGATTGCTAGTCTTCACCCATTTAAAAACCAAATAATGATAATACCAAACTCACATATAATAAAATAAGATAATTATAGAATCTTCTTCCTCAATGGGGAGCCTCAATGATCACCTAACGTGATGAGATGAAAGAAGATGAATAATAATAGAAATCCTCATGGTGAATCCATGAACCCTAAGGTTATCATCATTCATGTTACCTTCATAAATCATCATGTAATAATAAAAATAATATAGAATAAGACTACAATATCTTATAGAAAAATAATTGGATAAAAATAAATAGAATAAAAGAAAAAAGGGATACCTATGATCAATGGTGGTCGTTTCCAAAAGGTTTGATGAAAAAATCATAAGATCATTTAAAATTCTATTACAACTGACAAGGTTCAATAGAAGGAGGAAATTTAATTAATTTTATAGGAAACCTAAATTAATAGATAAATCATGAAAAAACTATTACACAACTTGATAATTATTCTTCATGGTGAAACAAGCCTAGATTTGAATATCATGGTTCAATCTCCTTACACAACAACCCTTTTACTCAAATCCAATCACTATTTTTTTGAAGAGGATAAAAAGGATCACAACATGGACATGTTGATCACACCGCAAATCTTATGTAACGACTAGAGATTTCATAATGTATTTTTCTCAAATAAATATTGTGTTTGATACCTTTCACCACATGAAAAAATGAACCCCCAAAAAAACCAAAAAAATATTATATAACTATTGAAATATATATGTTGAATTAGAAGGAAAATATAGAAGGAACATAATTATAAAATGTATATAGAAACAAAAATAAACATAATTTTTTTAATACTAATGATTTGATTAAATTAAATAATTATAACAAACTAAAAAATCATGTTATGTATAAAATATATTTTCTTGAAAATTTATTTTTCATGCACTATGAAGTTAATTATATCATGGTTAAACTATTGTTTAAATAGAAAATAATGATAAAATATGAAATGAAATAGGTCAACATACTTCCAATTATTATTAATATAATTAGGTTTAATGAATATATATATCATTTTTATGATTATTTATATTCTATAAATACAAATTATTCATTTTATAAGTAATATTATAAATATGAAATCATTGTAAAACTAACTAGAAAATACAAAAGTACCATGAGGCGAAAAATTATTTATAAGTGATAGATTCTTTTTCATTTTTCATTTATTTATAACTCATTATAATTTGTATTCATAAACTTAATGACATCCAAATAATTTCATTATACGTTTATGATAAAGATATAATAGAAAAATAATCTATTCTATAGCTATAGTCACACATAGATTATAACATGTTATTGTTGGGTTGGTGTAACCACATAAATGAAAAATGATATAAATTTATATTAGGAAAGGATTTAGAAACCTAATATTGGATATTAATAAGTAAAAAGTGTTTTACAATGGAAATATAAACATTTACCTCAAAAATTAATACAAAACTGTCCACTCATTATAAATTACTGAAACAAGCTCTTCATCAACTTCATCATCATGAATAATTACTAAAATTATTATAAAATTATGAATTTTATTACCTTTTATGATCTAGTGATGATGAACTTTGTAGAATAATGAATAACAACACCGTGATTATGAAACTAGTTCAAAATGATAAAAATTACTCCCAATCGATATTGAAAATAGTTAATAACTAAGAAATATAAATGTATATAAAAATTATAAATTAATTTTATAAAAGTTTATAAATATGAATGATTTAATAAAACAGATTATTAATATAGATATATTTTACATAGAATATTCATGTTCTTTATACGAATTATGGAATTAAGGCAAGGGTTTTTTGTCTCAAAATTTCTCCCCTTAAGACATATTTATTATTATACACCATGTTTTCTTTAGAATGGTATATCTAAAAACCCTTTAATATTTTTTCCACTATCGTATCATTATTAATGATATTTAATTATTTATTTGGAATCATATCCTTCAAGGGTTTTTGTCTCAAATGTTTCTATGGATGTAATGGGTTCGTTGTCTCAAATTTAAATTTCTTGAGACATGTATGATATTACACACCATAATTTAATTTTATGGCATATCCACTACACTAATTCCTTAATTTATAACTAATATATTTCTTCATATGATACTTGAATTTCAATTTAATGGTATCTCACTCTCATGTTGTTTTTATTATTATGTTACCATTATAATATAGATCTTTGTTAACTCAACTCTCTATTGAGTTAAAATGATTTTTCTTGAACTTATTCATTCCAAGAATGGTTTAATCCACCCTAATATTTTATTTAATTATAAATTGTCGTTATATTTTTTTTGGGAAATTAACTTTTAATTTAAATATTTTATCTTGATAAAATTTCTTTTTCTGAACTATATCATTGTTGATAATAATTCCCATCCTCTTTGATGATGGTTTCCCTCCTGGCCAATATTTTCATTACCCACTAATCTCCTACATTATAATTGGAAACCTAATTATGGGATATCTCATGTGAGACACATGTTTCACTTAAAATATTTTAAATAAAATTATTTTTTTTACTCTTTTTAGGATATGATTTTTCTATAAAGATATTTGAAAATATTACAAAGGTTTTCTATCCTTTCAAAATACGATTTTTATATTCTAACCCACATTTAGTTTGATAATATTTATATATTTTCATGGATCTATTATTGTAGTTTCATTTTAAATGGTGAATTATTTCAAAAAAAATTCACTTCGGATTTTAGAAAATAACTTTTCAAAGTTACCCATACATATTTTTATAATAATATTAAAAACAATTTCTAAAGACTCTTTTTAATATTTTCGTCTTTCTGAACACATCATTCATCTGAATTATCCATTTTATATGAAACAATACCTCTAAATTTTCATGTTTTCTAATAGAAATTATTTTTTTCTTAGTTTTATAAAATATTTCTAAAAAATTATATCAAATGATTAAGGATATTTCTTATTTCCAAAGTGATTATCCTAAAACTCCTAAATAGTGTTTCTAATCTAATTCATGATCCTCTAACACATATTATGCTTGATCAGGGATATTATTAAAAGGGTACCAATTAAATTATTTATTAAGATAGATTATGTAACATTATTGTTTATCAATGGTATGATCCATCACTACCTTTATTTTGATTAATCATCCACTATGATTATTAATAAATTTTATTACAATTCCCATGATTTGTGAATACCATATCTTTTATTTATTTAATTGAATTATATACACCTATATTACTTTATTGATTGATTATGGGAATTATTAACATACTAGTATGCACCTTTTCTATTTGGTGTAAATACCATATTCTTTGTTAACTAGATTCAATAGTATTTACATAGAATTTTACTGAATATATTTGCATACCCATTTATTTTCAAATGGTTATTATGTTATGTTTATTTATGGAATCATGATTTATTTCCTTATGTAAACCCATTTTAAAAGTATACTAAACCCATTTTATTTTCATGAATAATTTATGACGTGACGAATGATATACATTTTCTTTCCATAGGTTCTCTATTATGTGAGTAATGAAAGACATTTTTGTTTCCATATTTTCATTGGGATATGATTTAATGTGCTATAATTATGTGTATATGATTGATGAGTGTGGTAATATTTCACCAAAAATTGCATTTTTTAAAATATTATATCTCATGAGATAAGAATTTGTGAGTATGTTTTAGTTTATTGTAAGAGTTGGAATTTATGGCATGTCTTATGAAAATAATGTTATATATAATAATGTTTATTCTATAATTGAAACATATTATTCATTGTTATATTATGTTCTCATGGATCAGGTTTATTGACTCATGTTTCCCCAATCTTATGATTGTAGTATTATTTAAGACAAAACTTATGCCATGTCGTATGATCTATGATTTTTTTGGTATAAGTTACTCATGTGTCTTGATTATAAAAATTTCATCATCTTATTCCCACCTTTGATCTTTGATTTTTGACACTTATGTTTACCCTTAATATGAATTTACACTCACATTTTTCATATGTTTCCATTTCCCTAGGTTACAAAAATGAGAATAATTTATAAGAAGTATAGAATGAAGTCTAGATGTGGCTCAACTATGGAGAAATGTTCACACGTGTTGTAAAATAATTTACTTATGTGACTATTCTTCAATGACACTAAACTTTATATTCTTGGGATTCTGAGATTATTTTCGTGAGATATAATATTTACCTTATGGAAATTTTATAAAACAATGATGTTTTTTATAGGTTGATTTGGTTCAAACCAGTAGAAATCATAGAAAAATTTATATCATTATCTCACAAACCAATCAACCCAAAACAAGGTTCACATCACAGTCTATGCGTCATGACACAACGACTCATATGGAGACATAACCAAGGATCTTAATAATGATGTATTCAATGAATACTAGGTATAATCATGATATAATTAATCACCATGTGAGATTAATAAAAATCACACATATGATCAAAATAATTTTACCTTCACACTGTGATAAGACTCTCCATGCCACAATTTATCCCACATAAGATTAAATTAGACTAATTCATGTAAGATTAACTTATGAGAATACCTGTACGTAATAATAAAAGAAGATAACTAAACACCTTTAGTTCTGTTTATAACAAACTATGCCTCGAACAATAACCCAATCTATGTTTTTAGAATTTTATGAAAACAAAATTTCTAGTCGAGTGTGAACTATCCCATAAATTTCATACTTATGTGATTGGTTATAAAAAATCAAACCAGATTATACATAGAAAATAATAATTTCAAATTGGAAACTTTAAATTTTAAATTAAAATCACATTATTTAATTTAAAAATTAATAGATAAATATTGATACTAATGTGACCTTATCCAATTACACATAGAATTACATGATTTTATGCATAATTAAACATCAGAGTACAAGCAAAGGATTGTGAAGTCTAGTGTCTTTGAAGACTAGGTACATAAATTATAGAACATGGGACTAAACAAAATCTTCTTTATTTAATCTTCATAAAGATCTCCTAACATTATTTGAGCCCTTACATCTACATAGGGTACCCTGGGGTTCACGTGAACAAAGGGATGAGCTAAAATCTTAGTAAGGGATTAACATAAGAATAAAGATTTAGCACAAGGGTTAGATATCATGACTGAATGATATAAAATAGAATATAGGATGATAACATATAAACCTAGGATCATATAAAAATGAATTAATAGTATTGTGGAAGTAACATAAATCATGAATTTTGTATGATTCATGGATTGTTTCACATATAGGAGGACAAGTCAAGGTTAACCACCCAGATCGTTGCACATGGTAGCACGAGTCAAGGATAACCGCCAAGATCGTTGCACATAACGTCTCATGATACTAAAATTTACCCAATGCATTGGAGATTTATATGGGATCACCCATATTAACATGTTATTTAAGATTACTTCCACATAAATAATCATACATAATCAATAATACATAAACATAAGGGAACCCATAGAGAGAAATGGGTATCACATTCATGTCATAAAGCATAATGAATGGGCGTATCATAAAAGTATACATGTGAGAAAATAATTAAAAAATACAAGGAAATTAATAAGGTCATATAGGCACATATCATGGTTAGTGATGTAAAACATAAGTGACAAAATGTAAGAAAAGTATTTAGGAAATTCTAAGCATTAAAAAATATTTTAGTGCATTTTTATGGAAAATACTAAAAGAGAATTTAAAATTGAAAGTGGAATTATCTTTTATATAAAACCCAATTTTAAAAAATATGGTTTTCATAATAAAAATAATTATTTTATAACAGTAATGGTGGATTTTAAAAAATGGTATAGTTCACTTGAAATTGGTTAAAAAATTCGGGAAGTTCCCTTAAAATGAGTTTGCTTATTGGGAAGTATCGAGGATGGAATCACTTAAAAGCATGTATATCCTCGAAAGTGAATGAGGGATGGATCTTGAAACATGAGTTTGGATAATATAAAAATTATGTATAATTTTTACATAAAAATAAAATACAACTTCATTTTGGTAAAAATAAAGATAGAGAAACCCGAAGGAATAAAGGCGGTTCAGGTAGAATCCCTTACAGAATACCGGAATGGTATCAGATGTAATTAATAGTTATTAATGAGAGATAAATGGATTTATAATATTTTATATATCATTCGTTAATTATGGGTAAGGTGATAAATCATACCCCATCATTAGGAATTATATGTAAAAGGTCATAACAAAGAGGAGATTCTTGAATAAATTTGAGAAAGAGAGGATCCCTTACCTTAAGTCCGATGGTGTTCTCCCATTGATATTAATGACCTGAATAATAAAATTAGGTTCATTAATTAATAATTAACGAAACAATTTTACATTTAAATTATTTATTATAACCTTTTCTATTTCATTCATAACCTTTTAAATTGGTTATGAGGTTCAATTTCAATGTTCGGGTCTGTTTGTTTCATATTTAGTTTACTTATATACGTGAATAGAAAAAACAATTATGGTTATAGTGGTTGTACATAATTGATTTTATATGAAATTAGAGAACATAGAGATGATTATATGGCTGTATTTTTAATTTTCTTACTTTGGGTGAAGTTGAATCATTATATAAAACATTAATGATAAACTCTTGGATTAATGTGGCGATTTTTTTCACAATTAACTTCTTTTGTATTATTATTTTACATCATGAATTTATAATGATTTAAGAACATTAAATAAGATAAAATGAATATATTATGATCTGGTTCAACCATTTAAATGGTTTCATGACCAGTCTAGAAGATGGTAAAACAAATTGAAAACCCATTGTCCTTGAATGTGATAAATTAACACATCTCAGGCAATATTTTCATTAATAGAATAAAAGGATGGGGAGGGAGAGATTATGATAAAATATAACATTATTATAATATCATTACATTAAATTTATGTTACTAGAGTTATCATACCATTTGGGTTTATGGAGGCGAGGAAAGAAACAAGAAAAGAAAATAACTTGAAAGAAAATAAAATAATCAGAAAGAGGAATTTACCTCTTGAGTTTATCTCATTTTAGAGCCTTGTAGGGGGAGAGGATTTAAACTTTTGAGGATACCAAGGGCTGTTGGACATGGGGGACGCTCTTGGGGAGTGATTTGGGTAGAACAAATACAAGTAATAAGTCTTGAGAGGGGTGAAGAGAAGAGGGGAGTGTGGGTGATTTATATAGTGGAGGAGAGGAGTGAATTTTGAATATTTAATTCATTATTTAATTATTTTTATCAAGAAAATTAATATTTTTTTTGATTCTTGTGACCCAAAATATTAATAGGTGCATGTGATTTTGAACCAATATCCATTTACATAATCCATGACTCATTCAAGATGCATAAATTCAGGTTTTGGCATTTATTGTGAATTATCGTATTTTTCTATTCAGAAAAAAATTCAAGTATTTTAGAAAAATATCAAAACTTCATCCTTAATTTTTTTTAAATTTGTAGAATCCAAAAATGAAATACATTTTTTAAAAATAATTTTCTAAATATGATTAATTTAAATTAAAAAAATCAAAATTTATTCGAATAAAAAACAATAAAACATCAACTCATTTAATAACACCTTGAAAAACTAATCAAGGTCCCATACAATTTCATTATAACCATATGAAAATAAAATATAAATTTATGATTAAATTTTATGAAAAAAATTTTCCATTTTAAATTATTAAATTAATCACAAAATGATAATAAAAATATTTATGACATAAAAAATACCAATACTTATACTATGACCGTTTTCATTTATAAGATGTCTAAATTGTATTGGTACATTCATGGGAGAAGTTTCTATATCTTTGTCCAACTTACTATTCATTACTATTCATAGTGGTATGTTACTATTCACAAGGGTATGTTACTATTTGTCAAAAACAGAGTTGATTCTATCATTCTCTAAATATCTTACTAAACGAAACCGTGTATTTCTGATTTTCAAAATTTAATACACATAAGTGAAAATATTATGTTTAAAGGTCACATAGTAATAAGTATTTCATTTTGTTGTGATTTGATGTGATTATATGACACAATTATAAGAAGGTATTTTCCTTTGCATAAACATTAGGTCATTACATTATTCCCCCTTATGGAATTTCACCCTTGAAATTTTGTTTTACATTCTACGTCAAAAATAGGTGAGGGTAATTTTCGTTCATTGACTTCTCCAGTTCTCATGTTACCTCTTCGTACTTATGGTTCCACCACTATACATTGAATATGTGAGTAGTCTTCTTATTTATAACTTTATCTATACGATACAAGATCTTCACTGGCTTCTCCTCATAAGAAATATCTTTCTCCAAATGTACCACCTCAGAAGAGAGTACATTTGAACAGTCCAGTATGTACCTTCTTAAGAGGGATACATGGAATACATCGTGTAATTTGGCTATAGTAGGTGGAAGTAATAGTCTATAGGTCACAACTCTAACCTGATCAAGAATCTCGAAGGGGCCAATGTACCTGGGACTTATCTTTCATTTCTTCACAAACCTCATAACCTTCTTCCTTGTAGATATGCATAGAAATACCGTGTCTCTGACTTTGAACTCAAGGTCGCGTCGATGATTGTATCCATAAATCTTGTGTCGACTTTGGGTGTGTTGATGTGTTGTTGAATTATTTTCACATTCTCCACTATTTCTTCAACTAGTTCAGGTCCTAGTATCTTATGCTCACTAACTTCATCGCAACATGTTGGTGTTCAACACCTTTTCCGATAAATGGCTTCATATAGTTCCGTTTGGATGCTCGAGTGGAAACTATTTTTGAATGAAAATTGAACTAGTGGAAGATGTTGGTACCATCCTCATTTAAAGTCCATAGAACATGATCTCAACATATATTCTAGTGTATGAATAGTTCGATCAGATTGGACATCAGTTTGAGGATGATAGGACATACTGAAGTTTAGTTCAGTGCTTAGTGCATGTTGGATAAATTTCCAGAACTTTTAGGTGAATCTCTGATCTAGATCAGATATAATAGATAATTGTAGTCCATACATCCTTACCACCTCTTTGATATATATCCATGAAATTTTATCAAATGATAATTCCTCTCGAATTGAAATAAATATAGACATCTTTGTAAGAGGATCCACAATGACCCATATAGAATTGTTTCCTCTGGATGTCCTTTGAAGTCGAGTGAAAAAGTCCATTGTTATTTTTTCCAACTTACATGTTGGTATGGGTAGTGCTTGCATCATCCCCTTAGTCTTATGTCTTTCTGCCCTTAATTTTTGACACACTAGGTAGTTTTATTTATATTCGACAATCTCATTATTCATATTATCCTACCAAAAGTTCTCTCGGATATCTCAATACATATTTGTTATCCTTGGGTGGTTAGAGAAGGTTGATCTATGTGCGTCATTTAGATGATCAATATTTATATCTAGATTGGATGGTACACATAATTGTGATCCAAATATGACAACTCCTTCCTCATTAATAATAAACTCTATGGATTTCCCATTTCTGATAGATTCCACCCTTTTCAAAATTTCCACATATTTTCTTTAAGAATCCTTTATTTTCTCCCTGAGGAATGGTTGAGAAATCATTTGAGAAAGAATTTATAATGTTCCTCCCTTAATGATTCCCATGTACATCCTCTGAAATTCAATGAAGATCTAATCCTTTTCAATTCTCATCATTGATAAATATGCAAGATCCTTTTTACTTAGAGTATCTCTCACCTTATTTTCCTTACTGGGATGGTAGTGGATTGACCTGTCATAATCCTTGATGAGCTTTATCCATCTTTGTTGGTGTATATTTTTCTCTTTTTGTGTAAATATATATAAGAATATTGTGATCACTATATATCTCATGCTTCTCCCCATACAGATAATTCCACAATATTTTTAACGCAAACATCACAACTGCCAACTCCAGATCATGCATAGTATAGTTTTTCTCATGGATTTTCATCTTCCTTGAGGCATATTCTACCACTTTATCATTTTTCATTAGCACATAGCCTAAGAACTTCTTTGAAGAATCATTGTACACCACAAAGAGTTCTCCACTTGTTGGGAGTGTGAGTACTAGCATAGTGATATGCCTCTTTTTCACCTCCTTAAAATAGTCTTCAAATTCATAAGTGCTGAAAAACTTTACTCCCTTCTGTGTTAGCTTGGTCATTGGGTTTGATAGTCATGAATTTTTTTTCATTAATAGTCAATAATACCTAGCTAGACCCAGAATGCTATGGATCTCTATTACAGATATTGGCATGGCTACTCTTTAATCACATTTGTCTTGGAAGGGTCTAAAGATATCCCAATTCTAGTGATAACATTCCCCAATAATGATACTTCCTCCACCTAGAACTCACATTTAATGTAATTTTCATACAATTTCTGCCTTCTAAAAATCATTAACATAGTATTCAAATTTTTTGCATGTTCCTCCTTGCTCTTGGTGTTTAACAGAATATTGTCGATAAATACTACCCTAAATTTTCAAGGTAATCTATAAAGACTATATTCATTAAATCCATGAATATTTCTGGATCATTAGTGAGCCTGAGGGGCATCGCAATGAACCGAAAGTGTCTATACCTCATTAGAAATGTATCCTTAATAATATCTGCCTTCCTCACATTTAATTGGTGACATCTCGACTAAAGATCCACCTTAGAGAAATAACTGGCCCCATAAAGCTAATCAAAATAGTAATCTATCCATGGAAGGGGATACTTGTTATTTATCATGATTTTCCTGCACTCATGATAATAAATGTAGAGGTTCATTGATCCATTATTATTCTTGATGAAGAGGACTGGCGCACCCCATGATAAAGCACTTGGGCATAAATAACCATTTTCCAGATTCTCTTGTAACCACTTCTTCATCACTTCTATATATACAGTGTTCATTCTATAAGGTGTCTTTGAAATAGTTATATATCCAGGAATAAGTTCAATTGAGAACTCAACCTCTTGTTGAAGAGGAAGACTAGGAAGCTCTTTAGGGAATACATCAGTGTGATCCCTCACAATAGGAATATCTTCAAGCATGATTCTCTCATTTGTCACAATCATTTGAGCTAGAAATGCTTTCTCATAAGGAATTAATATCCAAACTAAAGACACCAATTTTAAATGAGATTCATATTCCTCTTTACACTTTTAATGAATTGGATGATGCTTCGGGATGTGAAGAGTGATCCTCCTTTCCCAACAATTGATGTTAGATTTGTATACAGATATCCAATCCATGCCCAAGATAGTGTAAAACTCCACTAAAGGAAGTATGACGATATTTACAGGGAGGTTAATTCCATGAAGGTTAACTGTGGAGGAGTTATAAACCATGGATGAAATAATTTCTCCATTCACTGTTATCATAGATAACTTATCCTCTAAATTTTGAGGTGGTTCTTGAATAGTTCTACAAAACTTGCAAGATATGAAAGAAAGCGTAGAACCAGAATAAAATAGTATGTTCACTATCTTGAATGAATAACTAGAATAACTATAACCACATCATTGTCCAACTACACCTTATTAGCAGTGATAACATAAGACATTCCTTGTTTCCTTGGAGGTTGTTATTAATTTCCTCTGAAAACCCACAGATTAGGGAAATTGTTCACATAATTCTATTGATCATTGAAGTTGTAAAACTACACTATAGACTGAGTTTTGATCTGAAACTTCCTTTATTATTCCACATTATCAAGTCTATTCATATACCATTAGAAATATTTATCCAGATGTCCCAACTTTACACATCAGAATCAATTCATGGTTCCCTTTAGACAGTTCCCAAGATTCTTCTTTCCATAATTCTTACACATGGTATTATAGATATTATTCCCATCATGGAATTTATTTGTTGAACTACACACAATGGATTCCATTTTCCTCTTCTTTTCACCGGGCCCACGATACCACTGAGAGTCTTCGATCTCTATTTCAACTTTGAGGGCACAAGGTACAATCTATTCATGGCTGTCAAAGTCTCGAATCACCATCACATTTCATAGAATCATCTTTATTCCGCTAAAGAAGTGATCCAACTTGATTTAAATGTTCATGAAAAAGCCAGAGGCATACCTTACAAGCCTTATAAAGTTTTCTTCATATGACCCAATTGACTAATCTTCCATCTTCTTGATTTTGAGTAACAATTTTTCCATATTGATATGGAGGGTCTGAGGAAAATTTTATTGAAAAACATTGTATTTAATTCCTCCCATTCAATGGAATAAATTTACTCATGCGGCTTCATATTCTAGATCAATGTCCACCACTGATCATATTTCCCATCAAAATGATAGAATACCAGTACGATTTTCTTTTCCTTAGAGGATTGGAGGACAAAGAATATCATTTGAATGGAGTTAATCTACTATTCTGCGAGGAGGGGATTAGATGATCCACTAAACATGGGAGGACTTTTCCTCATGAAGGATTCAACGATAACTTGCTCTATCCTTGGATGAAGAGGATGTTCCATATGATTCAAGTTATTATTCATAACTTGATCGATATGAGAAAGTACTTTCATGAAGTTTTGAGTAACTGTTCCCATCATATCATGAATATCATTAGGGAAATAATCACATTCCCTATCACATTGATTTATGGAACGTGTTCTTATATTTACCACCATTAACTAAGAAAAAGAACGTAAAATTAGAGGGATTAAATAATAGCTATTGAGCATAAAAAATGAAACTTTTAACATAGGAGGATAAACTTATAAAGGAGAAGTATATCCTAAATTGTGATTACATAGATTTCAATCTAGGTTATCCTTGATCTATTTTGTAGCCTATATTCTTATGGGATCTTTTTTTATACAATTAATAATAGTTTGTACTAAGCTCATGAATTTACCAAAGAATATCCCCCAGGAGTGTCAAACCAAGAGTGCAGTAAGGCCCGTTTTCATGCACCAGTTCCCATTCGAGTCTATCTCAATACAGTGTTTTTAGAGTTTTACCCCTATATACATTTTTTTAGAGCCACCTCTACCTGTCTGTATCTAGATGGGGATGCATTTTCTTGATAAACCATTTACTCTATACTTATCAAACTTTATGGGAGTTTTCTAATACATTGTCTCATCCTTAAGGTTCTTACTAAAGTACTCTATTACAAATCTCCAAAAATAACTATACCATCCTCTTATACCAAATATAGTGACCCTATCCTTTTACACATATCATTAAATTATTTTTATCATAATTCTACATTAGAGTACAAGCTAAGGATCGTGAAGTCTAGTGTCTTTGAAGACTAGGTGCTTAAAACATAGAATATAGGACTAAAAAAATTATTTATTTAATCTTAATAAAGAGATCCTAACTTCCTTTAAGACATTACATCTTCATAGGGTACCCTGGGTATCAAATGAACAAATGGACGAGCTAAAATACCAGTAAGGGATTAAACATAAGAATAAGGATTTAGCACAAGGGTTAGAGATCATGAAATAATAATATAAAATGGCATATTGGATCATAACAGATAAACATGAGATTAAATAAACATGAATTCACAGTATTGTGGCAGAAACATAAATCTATAATTTAGTATGATTCAGGGCTCATTGCACATAGAGGAGCACAAGTAAAGGTTAACCACCAAGACTGTTGCACATGGTAGAATGAGTCAAGGCTAACCGCCAAGACCATTGCACATGACGTCTCATGAGACTAAATTTGACCCAATAAATTGAAGAAATATCTTGCTGCACCCCTATTAACATGTTAATTAATATTCTCTCCACATAAATAATCATAAATAATCAACCATACATAAACATAAGGGAACCCATGGAGAGAAATGGGTATCACATTCATGTCAAAAAGCATAATGAATGGGCATATCATAAAAGTGTCCATGATAGAAAGTAATTAAAATAAACATGGACATTAATAAGCTAAAATAGTCATATATCATGTTAAGTTATGTAAAAAATAAGTTACAACATGTAATAAAACTATTTAGAAAATTCATAGCATTAAAACATTTTAGGGCGGTTTTTAGGAAAATAATAAAGAGCGTTTAAAATATAAAAGGGAATAATATTTTATATAAAACCAGTGGTGAAATAAGAAGGTTTTCATAATAAAATAATGATTTTATAACAACAAATTTGGCTTAAAAAAAGGTAGAGGTCACTTGAAATTGGGTAAAAATTTTGGGAAGTTCCCCTAATATGAGTTTGCTTATTGGGAAGTATCGAGAAGTGAATCACTTAAAAGCATGTATATTCCAAATGAAATTGAGTGATGGATCTTAAAAAACGATTTAGGAGAATATAAAAATTATTTATAAGTTATAAATAAAAATAATAGACAATGTAATTTGGGTAGAAAGAACGATAGAGAAACTTGATGGAATAAAGGCGGTTCAGGTAGAATCACTTTCAAAATATCTGCATTGTTTCAGGTGTACTTTGGAGGTATTAATGAGATATAAATGGATTTATCATCTTTTATAAATCATTATGTTAGTATGGGGAAGCATAGAAATCATACCCCATCATTAATAATTATACGTAAAAGGGAATAACCTGGAGGATATTATTGAATATATGTGAGAAAGAGAGGATGCCCAAGCTTAAGTCCGACGATGTTATCCCCTTGATATTAATGACCTAAACAATCAAATTAGGTTCATTAATTAATAATTACCAAACATATATTACATTTAAATGATTTAGTATAAACTTTTTGAGTTCATTCATAACCTTTTCGATTGGTTACGAGGTTCAATTTCATTATTCATGTCTGTTTGTTTCATGTTTTGTTTACTTATATACATGAACGAATAAACTTGTATAGTGAGAGTGGTTGTATAGAATAAAATTTATATGAAATAAGTGAAAATACAGAATATTATATTGTTTTAAATTTAATTTACTTACTTGTAGTGAAGGTGAGTCATTATATAAAACATTAATGATAAACTCTTGGATTAATGTGGCGATTTTGCACACAATTGACTTGTTTTGTATTATTATTTTACATCATAAATTTATAAGTATTACATAACATTAAATATGATTAAATAAATATATTATGATCTATTTCAACCATTAAAATTTTTTCAGGACCTGTTTATAAGACGGTAAGGAAAATTTTAAACCCATCATCCTTAAATGTGATAAATCAACACATCTCCGACAATATTTTCGTATATTGAATAAAAAAGGGGGTGGGAGAGATTATGATAAAAGACACATTTTTCTAATATAATTATAGTAAATTTATGTTATAGGAGTTATTATACCATTTGGGTTTAGGTAAATGATGAAAGAAACAAGAAAACAAAATAACATGAAAGTAAATAAAAGAATCGAAAAGAGCAATTTACCTCTTGAGTTTATCTCCTTTGAGAGCTTTTTAAGGGGAGAAGATTTGGTATTTTGAGGAGACCAAGTGATGTTGGACGTGGGGGAGGTTCTTGCGGAGTGATTTGGGCAGGACTTAGACAAGGCACATGGCTTGAGTGGAGTTAAGAGAAGAGGGTATTGTGGGTGTTTTTATAGTGTAGGGGAGGAGTGAATTGTAAATATTTAATTCATTATTTAATTATTTTTCTCAAGAAAAGAATTTTTTTTAATTATTGTGACCAAAAATAGTAATAAGTGCATGGTATTTCGAACCAATGTCTATTTACATCATCCATGACTCATGCATGATGTAGAAATTTTATTTTTAGCATTTATTGCGAGTTATCGTATTTTACTATTCAAAAACAATTCTAGTATTTTAAAAAATTCCCAAAAATTCACCCTAACCATTTTTGGACGTTTAGAATCCAATAATGAACTCCATTTTTCAAAAATATTTTTCTAAATATGATTAATTTAATTTTTAAATAAAATCATAATTTATTCGAAAAAACAACATTTAAACTATAACTCGTTTTATAAAACCATGAAAAATTAACCAAGGTCCCCTAATTGTATCTTATAACCCTAAGAAAATAAAATAAAAATTTATGATAACATTTTATGAAAATAATTTTCAATTTTAAATTATTAAATTAATCATATAACTGTAATTAAAATATTTATGACATACAAAAATACCAGTACTTATACTATGATTTTTTTTACTTATAATATGTCTAAATTGTATTTGTACATTAATGGTTGAAGTTTCTATTTCTTTTTCTATATTACTGTTAATAACTATTAATTACTCTTCATAAGGGTATGTAACTATTCACAAGAGTATGTTACAATTCTTCAGAAACACCGTTGATTCTATCAGACTATAAATATCTTACTTAACGCAACTGTGTATGTCAGATTTTCGAAATTCAAAACACAGAAGTGGTAATATTATGATTAAAGGTCACATAGAACATAGTAGTTCATTGTGTTGGGATTTCATGTGATTATATGACATAATTTTAAGAAGGTATTTTCCACTGATAAAACATTGGGTCATTATAGCTACATTATCAAATTTTCATGTGAAGCCTAAGATAGAACCATGGGTGGATGATAGCCATGCCCCACCAATGATTCCCAATAAGACCTAATATCATGATGAACAATGGGAAATAAAATTGATGCAGGTCATGTTGATTCCCTATATTCCCATCACCAATATATCACCACCATCAAAATACATCATGAAAATTCTAATGACAATTTTTCTAACTGTTCTCAGACCACACATTATCGATCATTTATAGAACCAAATACTGATTAATAGTCATAACATAAAAACCACCAAACCTAAATATTGACTGATATAATAGAAAAAAACAATCAAAACAACACACCACTAAACAATCCACCTACAGAGAAGATTAACCATAGAATCATAAACCTACATGAGAGAAAATAACCATAAAAAATGAAAACATATGATAACTATATAATAATAAAAAAATACACCAAAAACCATCACAATAAATCAATAGTATCTAAAGAGAAACAAAATATCTCACCATCACTAGATGTGGGGGACTATAAAGAAACACATAGTTCTAGCCTCACTTTTATATTTTGAATCAAAAACCTAGGAAACTAAACAAACCTATAATGAAATAGAACATGGTAGAATCAATCATACCATGCCTCTACAAGAGATAGCATTAGCCATCTAGTTTACTCGGTCACCATTGATGAAAGGAATATACTACAATCCTACATAGGGAAAGGTTTACTGAAACCAAAACAAAAGAGAACCATCAAGGTCAGATTTTGGACAAACATATATAAGAACCACTACTTTTTTATTGAACATTGAGTCTTGTTAAGATCCAAGAAAAACAGAATATGGGAGACTCAAAAAACAATGGGTGAATATGTAATTGTATATAGGTTAAGAAAATATATCCAACTAAGAACAAATACATTTAGTAAAGGGGAATCTAATCATGAGCACATGGTAAAATAGTAAGATAGAAAAATGAATAATATCTTAAGGATGATGTTTTATGGAATATATAGTAGGAAAAAACATAAAATATGGAGAAATTTTAGAATAGGAAACCATAAATCACCCTAATAATATGGATGAGAGAATGTGACACCATCATCATCATTTATCAAAGATAAACGTACCACAAAATAAAAAAATTTCTAACTCTCACAAATCTAACCCAAACTGAAAGACAAAGCTCATGCTGTAACACCCCACATCATGATGAAACCAATGAATCCCCACTACATAGAGGAACTCCACAATATCATAGACTTAAAACCACACTATAAGATAAAATCACACTAAAACCCAATTTTCATGGTGTGATACTTTGATAAAATTAGCCAAACACCTTCTGTCACCGTCATGATTACCACTAAACACAGATTTCCTCAATAATAAAAAAATTAAAAAGTTAGAGTTCAAGAAAATATCAGACCTTATATTAGATTCCTCTCAAATTATTCCCATCCTCATAAATAAAAATCACACTTGGAAAATAAATTTAAGTAATGGTCACAAAAAAACACCCTATGAGATACCTCTCAAATATGGATATCGTTATAATAAGAGCACAACCAAATCATTGTAAAGTAATGTTAGAAAATCACACACATCATAAATATATCTTCAATCAAACCAAGTGAATATATATAATCCCAAAAAAACTAGTCATCAAATAAGTCAGGATATTGATCATGCATATTCTATATAGATTCCCAAGAATACTCTTCTAATACACTTTTACCACCACATAACATGAAAAAATGGAATGATGTGCCCTTGAAACACCTTGTACATATATTTCTAAATTCCAATAGGCCATACCTCAAATGCCGCATCATCAAAAACATTTAAAATTCCCCAATAAATGTCATGGGAGTCCTAATGAAGTTACTTATGAATCTTCAACACTTAGAAATCAACATTAACATGATCCATCCATTTAGAAGTTAAAAATTGATATGAAACTTTATCGACACACTCCAACACTTTAAATAGTCTGAAAAATTAGAGATAAATCTTACATACATGACCAAACATTCACTTCCCATGAGAAGAATATACCTTTAAGAATACATGATCCCAAATGTTAAACTCTAGAGGCCACATCTTATGATTTGTACAGAACTTATGATGATATTGAGCTATTTTAATACACTCTCAAATCGCATACACCTTATTTATGATTCTATACACCAATTCTAGTATATGAATTATTGACTCCCCAACATTGGTCCAGCATAAAAAATATTTAGTTGGCCTTCTATACTGAACTTTAAATGGATACATACTGATGGGTGAGTTATAACTATTATTATAGTAAAAATAAATTAGTGTTGTTTCATTAATAACATACCTCCAAATCTAGATCATATCATTCTACCTTCATTCAAATTTATTGATAGTTTAGTCCATCTAGATATCATTATATGGATGAAAATATGTGTGAGGCATAGTTGTGAGCCACAAGTAGACTGTATACCCTTCCATAAATAAATGAAAAAAATAAGGACCGCCACAAAAGAGGATCATCCTCAAAACCTCATGGGGCCTCGTAATATTATCTAAAAACCACCTCAATAAAACATACAATTCACTTGAATCCTAAATAACCAAGAAGTCATCCAAGTATGTAAAATAGTCTACGATCACCCTAGTAGAATCATATCCACTAGTTTCTCATGGTAAATCGGTCAAGAAATCCATTGAAATTTCATGCCACTTACACTAAGGGATATACGGGGGTTAAAGAATCCCACATAGAACATGATGTTAAGTCTTTAACGTTTAGAATGCTAAAAAATTGTATTTGAACTCTAAGACTAGCCTTTTTATCCATAAATAAAAAAATGACACCTTAAGTCATGATAAATTTGAGCCACATTAGGAGTCACTTCTAAGGGAGAGATATGCAACTCATAGAGAACCACCTCACACACCACCAAGGGAATGATTATCCTCCCCTTGAACAACAACTAATGATAACCATCCTTAGACAATCCCTCAGGAGTATCCCAAAAAACAACATGATCCTAAAAAACATCCACCTTAGAATTCCCAAATGAGATTCCTCAATGTGCTTCCCCAATGATGACTATATTTTTATTTGGTGGAGACATCCTTAACCATTGACTTCTTCTGTATCATGATATAATATTAAAACATCCTATATCAATCTTCGTGAACCCCCAGACTAAAAAATAATATCACCCCATGAATTCAAACATAAAACATGAGTAAAAACATTCCCCTTCCTTGGTGTATAGTAAATCATAAATTCGTAAATATAAAATATTTCTATCCCACTTAACTATCACTAGTTGAAATAAAATTGATAGGATATATATCTCAAACTCTTGTGATCCATGATGATAAAAAATCATTCACAAATGAGATTGTGTATATAAAACCTCTTGTACTACACAATTGTGATAATATCAAAATCGTCGATAGCATAATTTTGTTCATGGGGTAACAACTATAGAGATCCATAAGAGATGAATGCTCTATTATATATAAAAAACAATCCAATACAAGGCATGAAGCATCACAAAAAACATAAAACATGAATTAATACATTGGTAATTGAATTACCAAATCACTAACCAACTTATCCTTAAAGCATTCAAAAATAATCCTGACACTAGTTAGTCTACACAAAGTCCTGATAATTTCTAGATAAGTTTATCAAAGGAGTCATAATTTGAGAAAACTTAGGTACAAACCTATTATAATAGCTTATGATACTAAGGATACTCTAAAACATCATAGTATTCTTATTTATACCCACAAAAAACCTCAAATACTAAAGGAAACACAACTTCTCCTCATTAATACTTGACATTCCTAAACAAATTCACCTTACTGACCCAAAATTTAAACTAATATAGCTTCCCAAGAAACTGAGGATGATAAAAATTTAAAATATCTTAGAGGCGATTTTTATATTCTTCCTTAGACTTGGAATACAAGAGGATGTTGTCATTAAAGACCACCATAAACTTACCCAACAACACATCAATCACATAGTTTATCCATCCCAAGAACATGGACGATTCATTAATTACATTAAAATGAACTACAATGAACACATAGTGTATATACAGTTTCTTAAAGGAAGTCATTGGAATATCTTCATCCTTTATCCTCATCTGACGTTACCCTAACCATAAATGAATCTTTTAAAACTATCTAACTCCATTTATTTTATAAAATAGATTAAAAATCCATGGAAGGGGATAATGATTTTTCATTGTAACCTAATTAAATAAATGAAAATCAATAGAAAATCATGAACTTATATCCCCCTTCTTTAGTAATAAGACTAGAGAATGTGAATAAGAAACAATAGATCGAATGAAACCCTTTTATAGAAGATCATAAATTTTAATCCATAGTCTCTTCAACTCATAAGTTATATTACTATATCAAATCATATAAATTGGAGGGGAACATGGCTATAATTATATCCCAAATTCTATTCCATGTCAATTGTGTAACATTACAACCTATTTAGGGAAAACATCGTGGCACTCTTCTATAACCATTGGAATAACCAATGGATAAAACTTTAATGAACTAGAAATTAGCTTTTCTATTATAAAAGATAAGGGATTATTATGTATTTTAACCATCCAATAGTATCACCCACTAATAAATATGGCATACTCACCCTTAAAATCATAGAAGATAACTCCAATCCTTAAGAAATTACTTATATCCTATAATCAATAAAAAACATTCAAGCCAAGGATTACATAATATGTCTATATCTATAAATATAGAAAATACCTCAAATGTTGATGCTACCCTAACATCAATGTCACAATATCTATATACATCATACAAGATAACTAAACCTCCAACTGGTGTACAAAACAATAATGGAACTAGAAATCTTTACACCTCATGTCCAAGAGCCTTGACTAAGGCATGTGAAATGAATGAGCGAATATGTCTAAAATAAAAAAAGCATACACCTATGTTGAAAATAGATAGATGTTACTTCACATGATGTATGAATCACTTGGTACTAGAAAATCTATATTTTGAATCAAACCACATCTATCTCCATACCCCTACTAGTCTTGATGCTGACCCCCTCCAGGGCCATTCTCTACCATGTGCCCTTGAAGATGAGGGACATCATAAGGATATTATTTTACATCACCATATCTTATATACTAACCAAATCCCGGACCACCCTATTAATTCCACTACATTGAAGGATACTAATGTACAATATAAACCTAATGTATGAAACATGATCTATCTTGATTGTGGAGGAATATTGGACACTAAGTCTTATAATATTTATGAACACCACAAAAAAGAAAATAATTCCCAATATATCATTATAGGATTACGAAATTACATCTCTAGTGAAATGAGGTGAGGGTAACAAAATATAACTCCCTATTTTTTAAAATATTTATTAGATATGAAACTAATAACTTCTTATCACATATATTTTTCTCAATTATTTAAAAAATCTTCCATTCTATGGTGATTTAGTCTAATATTACATCGTCTCGATAACCGATACCATTTCCATCACCTAAAGGAATATCAAAAAATTTAATTGGGTGGTCGGGCACTTGATCTATGGATGAAATTAATCCTTGAATTTTTTTTATTAAGACTCTTTATCTAGAAGGGTATTTGAAGCATAACAAAGGAGGTTCTTGAATTAAATTAAAAACTTCATTATACTATATTTTACATGGAGAAGTGAAATCATTTCCTACTGACATATTCCCTTCTCAATTTTAAGAAAGGAACCAAGATTAGAATTGGTCAAAAATATTACCCCATGAAACTTCTAACTCCTTACAACCACAAAGAACTAAAACCAAACATTAATGAGTATCTTCACACTAGATACTAAAATCTAAAAAAATCAAGTGTTACATTATAGAATAGATAAAGCTTAAATAAATCTCCACATCCTCTAACTATTCCTTGGTCTCTTAAATAGACAGAAATCCCCCATACTTAATTAACTGAAACTAAAACTCGTATAACAGATTCTTTTAGGAATCATTCTCATCAACCTCAAATCTCTATTGATCTACTGTGTATCGTACCATAATTCACTAGCATGAGTCTGACAGGGACATTAAAAATGATCCATCCCAATAGAATAGTAAAATATTAGGGACTCCCTAGACCTAGAATATGAATTATTAATATTATTTAATAAATAATCATTATAATTCCCATCAAACACCAAATTCAATAATAGATGAAAAATTATGATAGATGGTCCAATTATATAGGACTCTACCCTACTAGTAGCATCACTTCACCTATTATGTTTAGTAAATTTATGGTTATTACATCAAATTAGAGGGGGCCCTGAGCACCTATTCATTATCTAGTCTCATTTTCTTATACCACACAATAGGTTTAACTGATATTATTTCCCTACAAACTCTTGTAAGAATCATTAGTGATAATCCCTAAATTACATCATATCTCTCAACTAAAATCTCCAAAACCACTCTATGATGACCCTACCCCATTGAAACCCCTCCTATTCCAATATGGAATATATAGGAGACTCCCAATGGTGAACTCTAATAGTTAACACAATTTTCTCTAGAACTGATGATATATAAAATAGATAATGGGAGGTATCACCCCCAAAATTTATAGTAAAAATAAGCAATCCACTAAATAACTCCACAATAAAAATAAAACAATCCTGTAGGTATTTTCAAAAAAAGAATCATTTAAAAAGGATTTAACATAATAATTTATTAGTAAAAATACTCACCAACACTATAAAACATTGAACAATCTACAAAATCTAGTACGGTCGAACTCAATCACAAACTCTCTTATAGACTTGATATATATATATATAGGGGTGAACCTGTAGTTATAATCAGTATGATCCTTGACAGAGAAAATTTACATGCATATTTTTGATCAAATAATGAGTATTTTTTACAGTTTTCCAATGATAAACCACACGTATATACATGTTTGATAAAAATAATGGGTAATTTGAATTTTATAATGAAAATGAGCTTAATTGAGAAAAGTGCATAATTCTGGATTTTGGACAGATTTTGACCACAAGGGTATTTTTGTCATTTCACATAAAATGTATGTCTAAATTTTGTGATTAAAATTGTTTTAGAATCCTGATTTTATTTCCTACAATTTTATCTTCTGAAGTAGGAGCTAAGTCGGCCATCTAAAGGGCCTAAAAAGTCATTGAAGTTCGGACTTTTTCTGGGCGGACAGCATGGACCCCACCACTCTAACGGAACACAAACTCAGTATACACATATCCAAATGAGGTTCTTCCACATAGGATAGAAGTAGGAGAGATAGGGCCGACTCAACACCAAATTTTATGAAGTTTTAAAGTCATTAAAGAGTCCATTGAATGAAATACATTTGGAGGAACCTTCCCAGATGCTTCGTCCAAAAACAAAATCCTTCAATGAAAAATCCATAACTCCTTCATACGGGGTTCAAATGTACTCCAATTTGGAGGGTGAACGACAAACACATTTATGAAAAACATCTAATAAGGGGTCCATGTGTGAATCGGCCATTTATGTGTCCAACAACGAGAAACATTTCGGGGGAAGGAAATCTGTCTATAAAAGGAGGCCCTCTGCTCCTCAAATCATCAGCTCGACACCCAAATACAAGGAGAGATCCCACCAGGGAACGGGCCGCTTCTGATACTTTATTCCCCCCTCATTTATTTTTTTTATTTTATTTTTAGTTTTTTTTAGTTTTAAATTTAAATTGTAATTTTAATTTCTTTTCAAATTAATCCATGCATTTTTATTGTGGTTTCCACCATATAATTTATTCTATAATTATAATAATAATAATAATAATAATAATTAAAAACTATTATTATTATTATTAATATTATTATAATAATTATATATAATATCTCAATCTTAATTTCAAATTATTTTACTTTCTTTCTCTCTCTTTTTTTGAAAACTATTTTCTTAAGTAATAATAATAATAAGTTATATTATTATTATTATTATTTTCACTTTCATTATAAATTATTCAATCTTACTCTATCCCTCTATCCTATATCTATTTCTCTCTCTCTCCTCATCCATCCACCATTGTGATCTACAACTCTTGGAAATGAGAGGCTGACCCTGAGGCTTGGCTCGGGGGGAGGTCTAGAAGTTCATGAGTTTTCATTAATGTTTATTTTAAATTTGTGATAGACTTGCGTTTTATTATTGGGTGAGGTGAATGTACCCAATTGGGTGACGGTCCCCAATGACATGAAACTGAAGATATTTCTATTCTGGAAAAGAATAGTGATTCAAACATGATATTTCATGTTTGAGTTATCAAACTAGAATCAAACATATGAAGGAGAATAATGATTGAATCCCTGGCTGAACCCCAAACCAAGTACTTTCTTCCTAAATTAATTTTTTTATACTTTCATCTTAGTATAAATTTAGAATTATTTTTAAACAAGTCATTGTTTTAAATAGTTAAAAAACCACAAAAGAGATAGTTTAGTTGAGTTAGAATAAAGTAAGTAAACCACAATAAAAGGCTCCTCAAGAGAGAAGACCCTAGTTAGCCACTGTGCTTCACTAAGAAAAATATAATTGTTTTTTTCCACGCCCCATGACAGGCATGCGTCAAAACTGGCACCATTGCTGGGGAGATAATCGGTTGTTCACTTTACTTTTTCTATTTCAAAAATTTAGATAGTTTTTAATATTAAAAAAATATGCAAAAAAAACTTTTTCCATGATGAATTCCAATTACAATTATTATGCATGGAATAATTAAGCACAGGTGCAGGAAGAAGAAACTGACTACACTGCGGAGGCCCTTCAATGAAGGGCTGATGCTCTAATGATAAGTTTCAAACAGAAGGAAAGAGGACTTGAAACATAGATCTCACTTGAAGATTTCATATCCATGGCTAATGAACTCAAAACTGACATTGAAAGATTCAATTCTAAGAAGAAATTTCCATAGGTCTTCCCTAATTTCACTGAAGAAATCCATAAATTTGAATCCAAACATGAGGTGCATCAGCATGACTACCTACCTCTATCAAGCGATAATCAACTCTAAGAGGTACTTTCAAATCAAGAAGAGATTCAATCTGAACTAACTCAGGGAGATAATACATTCTTGAACTCAAATTCTTTTAATTTTTTTAAATGAATGTGAGTATTACTCCCGATTGTTTTGAATTTTCATAATCATATGACTCCTATTATTCCCTGTAGAATGAAGAGACAAAAGAATATGCACCTACTGAGGAATAACTGGAGCTCCTGGAAGTCATGGAATATCGACTAGAGGATCCCCATCAAGAGATCCAAGTAGTTGAGCCTAGGAAAATCATTCAAGAGTCTTCTCTTCATGCATCCCCCATGAAGCCAGCACTGTAATATAAGAAGGTTGCACAAGTAGCAACCATGGAAGAGGATGGTCAATACTTCATCCTACCCCCACCATGCAAGCTATACCTCATTGTGAAGTGGGGGATATGGTGTACTCTATCCATGGATCACCCCTCAAGAACAATGATGAAGAAAAATATATGAATATCTACATGTGGTAGTTCAAATCAAAGAATATTTATCCACTGACATATTATGGATAAAAGCTGGTACTTCCCTCTAGAGGCAGTAAAAGATTCTATGGCCCACTTTGGGGATCATACAAAGATTTATCTTTACATGATTTCTAGTAATTTAATTTTCAAATTCAGTATTAGGAAATAGTCTAGCATGTGCCCCCCTCCCTCTTTTCATTTTGATGTTAAATGAAATGATACTTGTGATTAATTGATTAATTTTTCATTTTTAGGATCATGAAGGAAGAAGGAATCCCCAAGAATTAGAAGAAGAGGACAAAATCATTATTTCAAAAGGGATATCACTTTTTATGATTATCATTTAAACTCCTTTCATTTTTTGGTCCAAAACATATTTTGAGCTTCAATGAATATTCTTATCACTTTTCACACATAAATTGATTTTGAAAGAGTTGAAATTATTTTTGAAATAATGGATTTTAAATGATTGTTGATATGAATTCTTTTCCCTTGAAATGGATTTTCAAGCATTTTAATGAGTTTGTCTGATTTTTGAAATCCATGCCCATGAAACACTGACTCAAAATATTTTTCTAATTATGTGAGGTATTCTAAACCACTTTTACATATTCTTCCTAGTACCCACACTTTCTTGAGGGAAACTTGAATTTTGTGTGAGAACCAGAATTTGTTAATATTCTCTTTCGCAGATTTGCATTTCATGGAATGTATTTGAAGGGATTGAGGCATATCTTTGGCTAGCCACATTTTATCTTGAGACCCACCTTTAAATTTATCCTTTGTAAGCCCTTAGATGCCAAGAATTTCCTTATAGGTTTAAGCCACATTACAAGCTGATTTTTCCTTACCTACCCGCACTTTTAGTATTTTTGCATGGATATTTCTAGTTTGAGTGTGGGGGAATGGACTTTCAGGTGCTTTCATTGGGATTTGTATCATTTATTGGTGATGCGAGGTGTGTGTCAATACTTTGGGTAGTGGACAATAAGAGAATTGGGTATGTGTCATCATTTCATTGTGCTTTATTTGTTTCATCAATTTATCCTTCACAAAAATGGAGATGAGCTTGAATTACTCATTGTACATTCTTTTATGACTCATTTCCCTCCCAAAAATCAAGGGCATGAATTGTCATTCATTCATTATATTCAATTTTCATCTCATCCTCCATGAAAAAAGAAAAAGAAAATAAAGTTGTGCCTTTCTGGAGCTTTGAAAAAAAGGAGAACATAGATGATATCATTAATTATAATAAATTCTTGGATCATTTCCCATATCATTAAAATGGGGTGGTGTTTTGTTTCACATTTTCAAGTGGGATTGAGTGAGTAATTTCTTGTTTTTTCACTTGATTTAATCATGCATTGTACTTGAAAGTCCAACCTCCTCTTTCTAGTGTGGAACTTTTTTTTCAATAATTTTCCCACCAACCCTGATCCACAGAATCATTTGAAACTTTAATTAAAGTACTCATGATTGAATTCAATTTCATGTTTCATGCTGTGGAGAAATGAGAAATTTCACAAACCTATGGTGATACATGCGATTTCCAAGTTTGAGTATAACTCTAGAATCAATTTCTCTTGAGTGAAGAGTGACATAAAATTCAATGTGAGGTAGGTTGTGATTGGGAAATGGATTGATTTATGAGGTTGAAAAAATTTTAATTATTGAAATGAAAATAATATAGAATTATTATTCATATATGAGACATGATAGAATACTATTTTGGATACGATCATTGATATTCTCTCATTTTTTGATTGTTGTGTGGAAATTGATTTGGATGTATGATGATTGCCCAGGAGTGCAATGTTTAAGTTTGGGGGAGTGATGAAGCTTACATTTTCCTATATTTTATACTGTAAATAATTGTTTATAATCCCACCATAGTGTTATTGAATGGGTAATTGCCACATTTTTAGGTTTTAGTGTTATTTTGTGCATAAATGTGAAAAATGACTAATTCTGGATTTTTGACAGATTTTTACGTCAAGGGTATTTTGGTCATTTACTGAAAAATATAATTCCAAATTTTCTGATTCAATTTTTTTTATAATACTTATTTTATTTCCTTCATTTTTGTCTTCTGGACCAGGAGCTTATTCGGCCATCTACAGGGTTTGAAAATTCATTGAAGATGGACATTGTTTCGGGCGGACAGCGTGGACACCACCAATGTAACGGAAGCCAAACGCGGACTACACAAATCCAAATGAGGTGTTTCTACCTTTAATTGTACTAGTACATCTCGGAACGACCATAAAAGAAAATTGGGGATGTTTTGAAGTCATTAAGATGTCAATTAAATGACATACTTTTGGAGGAACCATCTTGGAAGCTTCGTCCAGAAACAGAAACTGAGAATCAAAAATTCCTAACTCCCTAATCCGGTTTCATAATTAGCTGACATTTGGAGGAGAGACGGAAAATCTATTTATGAACAATATTCATTAAGTTTGGAACACGTGAATAGGTTAATTATGTGGTATACAATGCGCAAGATTTCGGGGATCGAATTCTGCCTATAAAAGGAGGTCCTCACATCCTTCCCAAAGCATCACATTCTCCATCCATTCCTTCAAGGCACCAAGGAGGAGATATCCACCAAGAAAGGCCAGCTACAAATCTTCCCCATTTAATTTTTATTTATTTCTTTTATTTATTCTTGTTTTAGTTCTCAAATTTAATTTATATTTTTAATAAAATTCATGAATTGTTTTTATTTCTGTGTCAACCCATCCACCTTGTTTTACTCTTTATCTTTTCTCCTTATTTTCTTCTTTTATTCTTATCATATTATCCACTGTGACCTATTACCCTCAAATATGAGGGGTTAACCCGAGACTTGTCCAAGGGGAGGTATGTGGAAATTTCATTTATTCTGTGCTTAATTTTTTACATTTTATTAAGTTTGTGATGAGCAAGAGTGATGTGCACGGGTGTGGTGATCGTCCACCACGACAATGATCTCAAACTCATTTCTATTCTTTTATTAAATATGTTCCCTACCTTAGACTGGATACAAGATCTTCATGCGATGAGGTTGATCCATTCAGTGGTTGAAATGGCATACGATGGAGCCAGGTCTTGGAAGATGTCACACTCTCGATCGAGGTGTGCCATCAACCATGATTGTAGGAGGAGGTGAAGTTAAGATTGCTAAATGCATTCAAGATTTCACACCAATAAATAAAAGAATAGTAATTCACAAATGATATCTTATAATTTAATTATCAAACGTAATTTAAATACCAACAAGGAGAATGATGAAACCCACAAACCAACCCATAAAGGCCAAGTTCTTTCTTCATTAATTTCTTTCTTGACGCACGCCTGTCACAGGGCATGGAAAAAAACAATTTTATTTTTTCTAGTGCAGCGCAGTGGCTGACCAGGGTCGTCTCTCTTGGAGAGCCTTTCAGTTTGGTTCACTTACTTTATTCTAATTCACCTAAACTATCTTTTTTGTGGTTTTTTAAGTATTTAAAACAATGATATGCAATGTAAGAATTCTAAATTTATACTTAGATGCAAGTCTAAACAGAATGAAGTTAGGAAGAAATTACTTGGTTTGGGGTTCATCCAGTGATTGAATCATTATTCTCCTTTATATTTATTATCCTATTTTGATAACTCAAACATGAAATCTCATATTTTACTTACTATTCTTTTCCAGAATAGAAATAGCTTGTGTTGCATGTCGTTGGGGATGGTCACCCAATAGGGGACATTCACCTCACACAAGAATACAACTCAAGTCTATCACAAATTTAGAATAAACATTAAAAAAACGCATGAACTTCTTGACCTCCCCCCGATCCAAACCTCGGGGTCAGCCTCTCTCTCTCTCTCTCTCTCCTCATCCATCCACCATTATGATCTCCAACTCTCAGAAATGAGAGGCTGAACTCGAGGCTTGGCTTGAGGGGAGGTCAAGAAGTTAATGAGTTTTCTTTAATGTTTATTTTAAATTTTTGATAGACTTGAGTTTTATTCTTGGGCGAGGCGAATGTCCTCGATTGGGTGACGGTCCCTAACGACATGAAAATCAAGCAATTTCTATTCTGGAAAAGAATAGTGATTGAAACATGAGATTTCATGTTTGTGTTAACAAACTATAATCAAACATATAAAAGAGAATAATGATTGAATCCCTGGATGAACCCCAAACCATGTACTTTCTTCCTAAATTCATTTTTTTAGACTTGCATCTTAGTAAAAATTTAGAATTATTGTTTAACAAGTAATTGTTTTAAATAATTAAAAAATAAAAAAAAAGATATTTTAGGTGAATTAGAATAAAGTAAGTGAACCACACCGAAAGGCTCCTCAAGAGAGACGACCCTGGTCAGCCACTGTGCTGCACTAGGAAAAATATAATTGGTTTTTTCCATGTCCCGCGACAGGCGTGCGTCAAAACTGGCACCATTTCCAGGGAGCTAATCGGTTATTTACTTTACTTTTTCTATTTCAAAAGTTTATATAGTTTTTATTATTAAAAAAATCTTCAAAAAAAAAAACATTTTCCATGATCCATTAAAATTACAATTATTATGCATGGAATAATTACTCACAGGTGTAGGAAGAAGAAACCAAAAACACTGAGGAGGCCCTCCAACAAAGGGCCGATGCTCTAATGATAAGGTTCAAATAGAAGGAAATAGGACTTCAAACATGCATCTCACTTGAAGATTTGATATCCATGGATAATGAACTCAAAACTGACATTGAAAGATTCAATGCTAAGAAGAAATTGCCACAAGTATTCCCTAATTTCACTGAACAAATCCATGAAGTTGAATCCAAAATCTAGGTGGAGGAGCATGACTACCTACCTCCGTCAAGCGATAAGAAACTCCAAGAGGCGCTTTCAAATCAGGAAGATATTTAAGCTGAAAAAACTCAGGGGGATGATACATTCTTGAACTCAAATTCTTTTAATTTTGTTGAAATGAATATGAGTATAACTCCCAATTATTTTGAATTTTTAGATCAGATGAATCCTATTATGCCCTAGAGAATGAAGAGACAAAAGAATATGCACCTGTTGAGGAACAAATGGAGCTCTTGGAAGTCATGGAATATCTACTGGATGAGCCCCATCAAGAGATCTAGGTAGATGAGCCTAATAAAATCAGTCAAGAGGCTTCTCTTCATGCATCCTCCATGAATCCAGCACTATAATATAAGAAGGTTTCACAAGTAGCAACCAAGGAAGAGGATGGTCCAAACTTCATCCTACCCCCACCATGCAAGTTATACCTCATTGTGAAGCAGGAGGATATGGTGTACTTTATCCATAGATTATCCCTCAAGAACAACGATGAAGCACAAGCTAGTAAGAGCCACATGTGGTGGTTCAAATAAAAGAAGCTTCATCCACCGACAGATTATGGATAAAAGCTGGTACTGCCCTCTGGAGGCTAAAGGATTCCAGGGCCCACTTGGAGGATCATACCAAGATTTATCTTTACATACTTTCTAGTAATTTAAATTTCAAATTCAGTATTAGGAAATAGTCTAGCATGTGGCCCCCTCCCTCTTTTCATTTTGATCTTAAATGAAATTATCCTTGTGATTAATTGAGTAATTTTTCATTTTTAGGATCATGAAGGAAGAATGAATCCTCGAGAATTAGAAGAAGAGGACCAAATATTTATTTCAAAAGGGAGATAACTTTTTATGATTATAATTTAAACTCATTTGATTTTTTGGTCCAAAACATATTTTGAGCTTTAATGAATATTCTTATCAATTTTCACACATCAATTGATTTTTAAAGAGTTGAAATGATATTTGAAATAATGGATTTTAAATGATTGTTGATATAAATTCTTTTCCCTTGAAGTGGATTTTCAAGCATTTTAATGAGTTTGACTGATTTTTGAAATCCATGCCTATGAAACACTGACTCAAAATATTTTTCCAATCCTGTGAGGTATTCTAAACCACTTTTACATATTATTCATAGTACCCACACTTTCTTGAGGGAAACTTGAATTTTGGGTGAGAACCAGAATTTGTGAATATTCTCTTTCGAAGCTTTGGATTTCATGGAATGTATTTGAAGTGATTGAGGCATCTCTTTGGCTAGAAACATTTTATCTTGAGACCCACCTTTACATTTTTCCTTTATAATCCCTTAGATGCCATTAATTTCCTTATAGGTTTAAGCCACATTACAAGCCAATTTTTCCTTACCTACCTACACTTTTAGTATTTTTCATGGATATTTCAAGTTTGTGTGTAGTAGAAGGGCCTTTCGTGTGCGTTCATTGGGATGTGTATCATTTATTGGTAATTTGAGGTGTGTTTCAATACTTTGGGTAGTGGACAATAAGAGAATTGGGAATGTGTCATCATTTCATTGTGCTTTATTTGTTTCATCCATTTCTCCTTCAAAAAAATGCAGATGAGCTTGAATTCCTCATTGTACATTATTTTATGGCTCATTTCCCTCCCAAAAATCAAGGGCATGAATTTTCATTCATTTATTGTATTAAATTTTCATCTCATCCTCCCCGAAAAAAAGAAAAAGAAAATAAATTTGTGCCTTTCTGGAGCTTTGAAAAAAAAAGAACTTATATGATATCATTCATTATATTAACTTCTTGTCACATGTACCATATCATTAAAATGGGGGTGGTGTTTTGTTTCACATTTTCAACAGGGATTGAGTGAGGAATTTCCTATGTTTTCACTTGATTTAATCATGCATTGTACTTAAAAGTCCAACCTCCTCTTTCTAGACTAGCACTTTTGTTTCAATAATTTTCTCACCAACCCTAAGCCACAGAATCATTTGAACCTTTAATTAAAGTCCTCATGATTGAATTCAATTTCATGTTTCACGCTGTGGAGAAATGAGAATTTTCATAAACCTATGGTGATACATGCAATTTCCAAGTATGAGCATAACTCTAGAATCAATTTCTCTTGAGTGAAGAGTGACATAAAATTCAAAGTGAGGTAGTTTGTGATTGGGACATGGATTGATTTATGAGGTTGAAAAAATTTTAATGATTTAAATGAAAATAATATAGAATTATTATTCAAATATGAGACATGATATAATTCTATTTTGGATAAGATCATTGATATTTTCTCATTTTTGATTGTTGTGTGGAAATTGATTTGGATATATGATGATTGCCTAGGAGTGCAATGTTTAAGTTTGGGGGAGTGATGAAGCTTACATTTTACTATATTTTATACTATAAATCATTTTTTATAATCCCACTATAGTGTTATTGAATGGGTAATTGTCACGTTTGGAGGTTTTAGTGTTATTTTGAGCAGAAATGTGAAAAATGACTAATTCTGGATTTTTGACAGATTTTTACATCAAGGGTATTTTGGTCATTTACTGAAAAATATAATTCCAAATTTTCTGATTCAAATTTTTTTTTAGAATCTGTATTTTATTTACTTTATTTTTTTCTTCTAAACCAGGAGTTGATTCGGCCATCTAGAGGGTTTCAAAATTCATTGAAGTTGGACATTTTTTCGGGTGGACAGCGTAGACACCACCAATGTAATGGAACCTAAACGCGACCTACACATATCCAAATTAGGTTTTTACACATTTTATGGGACTAGGAAATCCAATAAGGACCATAAAAGAAAATTTGGGAAGTTTGGAAGTCATTAAGGTGGCATTTAAACGAAATACTTTTGAAGAAACCATCCTGGAAGCTTTTCCGAGAAACAGAAACCGAGAATTAAAAATTCATAAATCCATCCTATTTCCATATTAGCTGAAATTTGGAGGAGAGACATCCAAGATATTTATGAACAGCATTAATTAATGGTGGAACGCATGAAGAGTTCATTTATGGGTTCTACAATGCGCAAACGTTCAGGGGTTGAATTCTGCCTATAAAAGGAGGCTCTCACCTCCTTCCCAAAGCATCCCATTCTCCATCCATTCCTTCAAGGCACCAAGGAGGAGATATCTACCGAGGTAGACCGGACAAAAATCTTCTGCATTTAATTTTTATTTATTTCTTTTCTTTATTCTTGTTTTATTTTTCAATTGTAATTTAGATTTTTAATAAAATTCATGCATTGTTTTTATTTCTGTATCAACCCATCCACCTTGTTTTACTCTTTATCTTTTCTCCTTCTTTTCTTCTTTTATTCTTATCATATTATCCACCATGACCTATTACCCTCAAATATGAGGGGTTAACCTGATACTCGGCCTGGGGGAGGTATGTGGAAATTTCATTTATTCTATGCTTAAATTTTGATGTTTTATTAAGTTTGTGATGAGCAAGAGTGATGTGCACGGGTGTGGCGATCGTCCACCACTACACTGATCTCAAACACATTTCTATTCTTTTATTAAATATTTTCCCTCCCTTATACTGGATACACGATCTTCATATGATGGAGTTGATCCATTTAGTGGTTGAAATAACATACGATGGAGCCAGGTCTTGGAAGATGTCACACTCTCAATCGAGGTGTGCCATCAACCTTGATTATAGGAGGAGGTGATGTTAAGATTGCTAAATGCATTCAAGATTTCACACCAATAAATAAAATAATAGTAATTCATGAATGAGATATCATAATTGAATTATCAAACTTAATTTAAATACAAAAAAGGAGAATGATGGAACCCACAAACCAACCCAAAAAGGCCAAGTTCTTTCTTCATTAATTGCATTCTTGACGCATGCCTGTCGCCGGGCGTGGACAAAAACAATTATATTTTTCCTAGTGCAGCACAGTGGCTGACCGGGGTTATCTCTCTTGAAGAGCCTTTCAGTTTGGTTCACTTACGTTATTCTAATTCACCTAAAATATATCTTTTTGTGGGTTTTTATGTATTTAGAACAATGAAATGCAATGTAATAATTATAAATTTATAATTAGATCCAAGTCTAAACAGAATGAAGTTAGGAAGAAAGTACTTAGTCTAGGGTTCAGCCAAGGATTAAATCATTATTATCCTTTATATTTTTTATTCTATTTTGATAACTGAAACATGAAATCTCATTATTTGAATTAATATTCTTTTCCAGAATAGAAAAATCTTGTGTTTCATGTCATTGGGTATCGTCACCCAATCGATGACATTCACCTCGCCCAAGAATACAACTCAAGTATATCACAAATCTAGAATAAAAATTAAAGAAAACTCATGATCTTCTTGACCTACCCCCAATCCAAGCCCCGGGGTCAGCCTCTCATTTCTGAGAGTTAGAGATCACAATAGTGGATGGATGAGGAGAGAGAGAGAGAGAGAGAGGAGAGTGGGGGATTAAATAATTTATAATGAAAGTGAAAACAATATATTATTATTATTATTAATATGTTCACTTTCATTATAAATTATTTAATCCCCCTCTCTCCTCTCTCTCTCTCCTCATCCATCCATCATTATGAACTCCAACTCTCAGAAATGAGAGGCTGACCCCAAGGCTTGGCTCAGGGGGAGGTCAAGAAGTTCAGGAGTTTTCTTTAATGTTTATTCTAAATTTGTGATAGAGTTGAGTTGTGTTCTTGGGTGAGGCGAATGTCCCCGATTGGGTGACGGTCCCCAACGACATGCAACACAAGCTATTTCTATTCTGGAAAATAATTGTAATTCAAACATGAGATTTCGTGTTTAAGTTATCAAAATAGAATCAAACATATAAAGGAGAATAATGATTGAATCCCAGGCTGAACCACAAACCAGGTACTTTCTTCCTAACTTCATTCTGTTCTAACTTGCATCTAAGTACAAATTTAGAATTCTTACATTGCATTTCATTGTTCTGAATACTTAAAAAACCACAAAAAAAGATAGTTTAGGTGAATTAGAATAAAGTAAGTGAACCAAACTGAAAGGCTTATCAAGAAAGACGACCCTTCTCAGCCACTGTGTTGTACTAGGAAAAATATAATTGTTTTTGTCCACGCCCCGCAATAGGCATGCATCAAAACTGGTACCGTTTCTGGGGAGTTCAAGGTGTTCTTGAATTTTCCTTTATGTGTTTGAATTTATTTTGATAATCCAAACATGAAATCTCGTGTTTGAATCACTTCTCTTTTCCAGAATAGAAATAGTTTAAGTTACATTTCATTGGGGGCCGTCACCCAATCAGGGATTCGCCTCACCAATGGTGGATGGATGAGGAGAGAGAGAGAAAGAGAGAGAGTAGAGAGGGACATTAAATAATTTATAATGAAAGTAAAAATAAGAATAATAATAATAATAATACTTATTATTACTTAAGAAAATGGTTTTCGAAAAAGGAGAGAGAATGAAAGTAAAATAATTTAAAATTAAGATTGAAATATTATAAATAATGATTATAATAATATTAATAATAGTAATAATATTTTTTAATTATTATTATTTTTAGTATTATAATTATAGAAGAAATTAAATGGTGGAAACCAAAATAAAAATGGATGGATTAATTAAAAAGAAATTCAAATTACAAATGAAAATTAAAATTAAAATTAAAATAAAATAAGAACAAAATTAAAAGAAGAAATGAGGGGGGAAGGGAGGAGAAGCAGCGGCCTGTGCCTCGGTGGGATCCCTCCTTGGATTTGGGTGTCGAGCTGATGATTTTGGAAGGAGGGGAGAGCCTCCGTTTATAGGCAGCATTCTGTCCTCAGAAATCTTGCACATTTTTGACCCAATAAATGGCTGCTTCACTCATGGAACCCTTCTTCAATTTTTTTCATAAATATGGTTTCCATTCACCCTAAAACTTTCAGAGCATTTGGACACTGGATGAAGGAGTTATGAATTTTTTATTGAAGGATTCTATTTCTGGATGAAGCATCCAAGAAGGTTACTCCAACGGTATGTCATTCCATAGCCGCCTTAATGACTTCAAAACTACACAAAATTTGATGTAGATCCGGCCGTCTCTGTACTAGTTCTATCCCAGGTGGAATCACCTCAATTGGAGATGTGTAGGCCATGTTTTGTTTCCGTTACAGTGGGGTGGGCCACCCTGTCCACCCAGAAAAATGTCAAACTTCAATGAATTTTTAGGACCAATAGATGGATGAATCAGCTCCTTCTCCAGAAGAAAAAGACGAAGGAAAGAAAATCAGGATCCTAACAAAACTAGATTAACTGAATTTGAAATTATATTGTTTATGAAATGATAAAAATACCCTTGTGTTAAAAATCTGTCCAAAAATCCAGAATTGTGCACTTTTCACAATTTTGCACATTTTCATTCTAAAATTCAAATTACCCATTATTTTAATAAAACAATAAAATAAATGGGTTTTATCATTGAAAAACATTAAAAAATACTCATTATTTGATCAAAAATATGAATGTAAATTTGCTCTGTCAAATAATTCAAGAACACCTTGACCTCCCCCCGAGCCAATTCTTGGGGTTAGCCTTTCATTTCTGAGAGTTGGAGATCACAATAGTGGATGGATGAGGAGAGAGAGAGAAATAGAGAGAGTAGAGAGGGAGATTAAATAATTTATAATGAAAGTGAAAAAAACGACAACAATAATAATACTTATTATTATTATTATTACTTAAGAAAATAGTTTTCAAAAAAGGAGAGAGAATGAAAGTAAAATAATTTGAAATTAAGATTGAGATCATATAAATAATGATTATAATAATATTAATAATAATAATAATAGTTTTTAATTATTATTATAGAAGAAATTAAATGGTGGAAACCAAAATAAAAATGCATGGATTAATTGAAAATAAATTCAAATTAAAAATGAAAATTAAAACTAAAATAAAAATAAAATAAGAATAAAATAAAAAGAAGAAATGAGGGGAGAAGAGAGGAGCAGCAGCGGCCTATTCCCTGGTGGGATCCCTCCTTGGCTTTGGGTGTCGAGCTGATGATTTTGGAAGGAGGGGAGGGCCCCCTTTTATAGGAAGCATTCTGTACTCCGAACGTTTGCACGTTGTTGACAAATAAACAGCTGATTCACACGTGGACCCCTTCTTTATTGTTGTTCATAAATTTGTTGGCCATTTACCCTAAAAATGTCAGAGAATTTGGACACCGGATGAAGGAGTTATGAATTTGTTATTGAAGGCTTCTGTTTCTGGATGAAGCATCCATGAAGGTTCCTCCAAAATTATGTCATTCTATAGTCTCCTTAATGACTTAAAAACTCAATAAAATTTTGTGTAGATCCAGACCTCTCTTTCCTAGTTCTATCCCAAGTAGAATCACCTCATTTGGATATGTCTAGGCCGAGTTTTGGTTCCGTTATAGTGGGGTGGTCCACGATGTCCACCCGGAAAAATGTCAAATTCAATGAATTTTTAGGACCACTAGATGGCTGAATTAGCTCCTATTCCAGAAGAAAAAGATGAAGGAAATAAAATCAAGATTATAAAAAAATTATATTCACTGAATTTGAAATTATATTTTTTATGAAATTACAAAAATACTCTTGTGTTAAAAATCTGTCCAAAAATCCTGAATTGTGCACTTTTCACAATTTTGCACATTTTCATTCTAAAATTCAAATTACACATTATTTTAATAAAACAACGAAATACATGGGTTATATCATTGAAAACATTAAAAAATAATCATTATTTCATCAAAAATATGCACGTAAATTTGCTCTGTCAAATACCCCCACACTTAAACTATGCTTGTCCTCAAGCATAAAATCTCAACATGGAAATCAAAGGACACATATGATACTAATATTCAAATTTCAATGCAATAAAATCAAACGATTTTCAATATAAAATCAAACATTCAAAAATATTCATAAAATATCAATTTAATTTCCCATTTTTCAAAGAAACAAATAATTCACATAATTTAATTTTCCCCTTTGAAAATTGATGGAACTTATCCCTTCATTCATTCAAGCTCCATGATTAATTATTATTAAACATTCCATGTCATGATTTTAACTCATATTTTATATTTTTTCTCTCATAATTCATGATACAATTCAAGTTGAGTTATGCTCATATCATGAGAACATGATCTTTATCCATAGGCTTGAAAATGAACTACTTTCTCCACTTTGTAAAGACAAAAGACACATAAAATCATGAGGACTTGCAATAAAGGTTCAAATGATTCTGAGGCTTAAGGTTGGTAGGATTTGATGCTTTAAAAATCAAGGCTCAAGGAGGATGCTAATCTCTGAAGTAAAATGCATGATATTAAAAGTAAAAGTGTAAAGAAATTATCCCCTTCGAAAATAACAACATGCACTTCCCAAAACTCAAATAAAAGGTTATGATCATGTAAGTATAATGGATGATTTGTCCACCCTCTTGATTTTTTTATTTAGTACTTTTTTTCATTTTTCGAATTTTATGATTAGATCAAACCTCACATCCATCACCTAAACACATACAATCATAAGATCGTAGGTCTGGAAAATGGTGATTTTTGGTTCTCCAAAATCAAAACCCATTTTTCTATATTTTTTTATTTTTGTCAATTTTTTTCATTTTTTTAATTCTAGAGGGGCAAAGAATAGAGTATAATTAATGATTTCACACCCTTTTACAACTCCCTTAATAACACCCCCACACTTCTTACTCACAATGTGTATCATCCCATCCACCATGATTCCCTTTACCCCCACACTATAACTTTAAAATATCATGCAAATACCAAGAGTAGGGTTGGAATGGATAAAAATGGCTTGAAACATGGCTCATCCATATAAAGGTCATTCATGGTCTCTATGGGCTAAAAGAAGGATTGATGTAGTGGTGGTATTCTAAGGATAAGTGGATTTTTAATGGATTCCTCAATCATTTTAAATGTGTTTTTGAATAGTCATAGCTTTGAAAAGTTTCTATACAAGTTCTGGTCGGTTACATGTCCCAAGATCACTCAAGAAATATTCTCAAGAATAAATATGAAGTAATTGGTATAGAAATACTCTCGAGAATGAGAAATATAATATTGGAAAATCACTCATGGAATGACTAATAATAAAAAATCAATTCACATAAATTTCAAAAATTCAAAGCATGAAAGATGGTATGAAAATTTCATTTACATGAATCAGTTAATTACTTCAAATCACGAGTCATAATTTCAATATTCTTACTTCCTTTTAAAAATTCAATTCTTAATTTCAATCATTTAATCATATCAACATTGAAATAAAAAGCATGGCATCACTGGGTTCCTAAGAAACTCATGTCTCCTAGATAAGCCGAGTAAAACATTAATTCAAGTGTGGGCATGAAATTTTATCTTTAAAGCTCAAAAAAAGTTGTGGACTAAAATGTGGAGAGTTTAAAAGATAAAACACTAAAATTGAACTCCATTTTTTCCATGAAACTTGGTCTTTCCCCTTCAATGTCTGGGGATTCCTTCCAACATTATGAACCTATAAAAGAAAACAGCCCAATTAAACATAAGGATCATGTCATTTAAGCTCAAAAAATATAGAAGGGAGGGGGATACATGCTGCACTGCATCTAGGAAAAGAAAAGAAATTGAAATATATATTCCTAGAAAGCATTTAAAAATAAATCTTGGTATGATCCCCCAAGTGGGACCTGGCTTCTTTTACTACCTTCAGAGGGCAGTACCAGCTATTATCCAAAGTCTGATGGTGGTTGGGGCTTCTTTGACATGAACCACCACATGTGATTTTTCCCAGAATCCACTTTTTCTTTCTTGTTGAGGAGGAATCCATGGATAGAGTATGCTAGATCCTACCCCTTCGCGATATGTTACAACTTGGAAGGTGGGGGTAGGATGAATTATGGAACATCCTCTTTTTTGGTTGCTACTTGTGAAACCTTCTTATCTTCTAGTAATGGCTTCATGGGGGATGCATGAAGAGAAGACTCTTGTCTGATTTTCTTAGGCTCAGCTACCTGGATCTCTTGATGGGGATACTCCAATGTGTGTTCATTGAAATTAGGGAGCTCCATGTGTTCCTCAATAGATGCATGTCCACTGTATTCTCCAACTTCTTCCAAGGCATTGGAAAGAATGTATGATTCTGAATAATCAAAACAAGAGGGAGTTATATACAAATTTGTTTCAATAAAATCAGAAGAGATGTGGTTAAAGAAAGGTTCCACTCCCTGAGTTGGTTTAGCTTTACTCTCTGCCTCAGTGGTAAGTGCCTCTTGGAGTATGATGGCGGAATATGAAGGTAGGTAGGCGAGCTCCTCCACCTCAAGTTTGGCCTCATTTTCATGGATGTCTTCTTTGAAATCCAGGAAGATAAGTGGAACTTCCTTCTTGGCCTCAAATCTTTTTAAGTCAGCTTGGATTTCATCGACCATGGCCATCAAATCTTCTAGTGAGATCCATGTTTCTATGCCTCTTTATTTTTTCTTGAACATTATCATCAATGCATCAGCTCTTTGTTGGAGGGCCTCCTCAGTGTACTCTTGTTCTTGCACCTGTGAGTAATTTTTAGTCCATGTCGAAAAATAATCATTTGAATTCATCATGAAAAGATTTTTTTTGTTTTTTTTATTTTTATAGAAAGAAATGAAATATAACTAAGATGTGAAAATAGAAAAAGTAAATGAATAACTGATTGGATCCTCGTAAATGGTGCCAGTTTTGAAGCAATCCCATCACGGGGCTTGAACAAAAACAATTATATTTTCCTAGTGCAGCAAAGTGGCTGACCAGGGTCATTTTTTTAGGACCATTTCAGCGTGGTTCACTTACATTATTCTAATTCACCTAAATTATCTTTTTGTGGTTTTTTAATTATTTAAAACAATGACTTGTTAGACAATAATTCTAAATTTTTACTAAGATGCAAGTCTAAAAAAATGAATTTAGGAAGAAAGTACTTGGTTTGGGTTTTAGCCGGGGATTCAATCATTATTCTCCTTTATATGTTTGATTATAGTTTGATAACTCAAACATGAAATATCATGTTTGAATCACTATTATTTTCCAGAATAGAAATAGCTTGAGTTGCATGTTTTTGGGGACAGTCACCCAATCTGGGACATTCTCCTCACCCAAGAATACAACTCAAGTCTATAACAAATTTGAAATAAACATTAAAGAAAACTCATGAACTTCTTGACCTCCCCCCGAGCCAATCCTCGGGGTCAGCCTCTAGTTTCCGAGAGTTGGAGATCACAATGGTGGATGGATGAGGAGAGAGTGAGAAATAGATAGAGGAGAGAGGGATAGAGGAAGATTAACTAATTTATAATGAAAGTGAAGATAATAATAATAATAATAATATAACTTATTATTATTATTATTACTTTAAAAAATAGTTTTCAAAAAAAGAGAGAGAAATACTGTAAAATAATTTAAAATTAAGATTGATATATTATAAATAATGATTATAATAATATTAATAATAATAATAATATTTTTTTTAATTATTATTATTATTATTATTATTATATATGAAATTAAATTGTGGAAACCACAATAAAAATTCATGGATTAATTTGAAAAGAAATTCAAATTACAATTTAAATTTAAAACTAAAACAAAACTAAAAAGAAAATAAAATAAAAAAAGAAATGAGGGAGGAATAGAGGGGAACAAGCACCCCGTGCCATGGTGGGATCCCTCCTTGGATTTGGGTGTTGGGCTGATGATTTGAGAAGGAACAGATGGCCTCCTTTTATAGACATATTTCTATCCCCCGAACGTTTTCTCATTGTTGGACCCTTAAATGAACGATTCACACGTGGACCCCTTCTTCGATGTTTTTCCTAAATGTGTTTTCCGTTCACCCTCCAAATTTTAGTGCATTTGGACACCGGATTAAGGACTTATGAATTTTTCATTGAAGGATTATGTTTGTGGACGAAGCTTCTAGGAAGGTTCCTCCAAAGATATGTTGTTCAATGGACTCCTTAATGACTTAAAAACTCCACAAAAATATGTTTTAGAGTCGGAAATATCTGTCCTCCTTCTAAACTAGGTGGAATCACCTCATTTGGATATGTGTAGGTTGAGTTTGAGTTCCATTACAGTGGTAGTGTCCACGCTGTCTTCCAGGAAAAAGTCCGAAATTCAATGAATTTTTAGGCCCTTTAGATGGGAGAATTAGCTCCTTCTCCTGTAGACAGAATTGTAGTAAATACAATCAGGATTATAACAAAATTTTAATCACAAATTTTGGACATATATTTTATGTGAAATGAAAAAAATACCCTTGTGGTCAAAATCTGTCCAAAATCCAGAATTGTGCACTTTTTTCAATTATGCTCATTTTCATTATAAAATTCAAATTACCCATTATTTTAATAAAACATGTAAATACATGGGGTTTATCATTGAAAAATAGTAAAAAAAATACTCTTTATTTGATCCAAAATATTCATGTAAATTTGCTCTGTCAAATACCCCCAAACATAAACCATGCTTGTCCTCAAGCATAAAATCTCAACATGGAAATTAGAGGACACCAATGTTACCAATATTCAAATTTAAATGAAATAAAATCAAACAAATTTCAATGTAAAATAAAACTTTCAAAAATCTGCATAAAATATCAATTTAACTTCCCTTTTTTCAAAGAAACAAATAATTCACACATTTTACTTTCTCCCTTTGAAGATTGATGGAACTTATCCTTTCATTCATTCAAGCTCCTTGATTCATTATTATTAAACAAGCCATGTCATGATTTACACCACTTTTGATTTTTTTCTCTCACCACTCATGATACAATTCAAGTAGAGTTATTCTCATATCATGAGAACATGCTTCGTATCCATAGGCTTGTAAATGAACTACTTTCTCACTTTGTAAAGACAAAAAACACATAAAATCATGAGAACTTGCAATAAAGGTTCAAATGACTCTGAGGCTTAAGGTTGGTAGTATTTGATGCATTAAAAATTAAGGCTCAAGGAGGATACTAATCTCTTAAGTACAATTCATGATATCAAAATTAAAATTGTAATGAAATTATCCCCTTCAATGTTGCAATACCCACTTCCAAAAACTCAAAGAAAGGTTATGGTCAAATTATGAATAATGAATGATTTGTAGACCCTCTTGAATATTTTTTATCTTCTCTTTTTTTTCATTTTTCGAATGTTTTGTTTAGATAAAACCTCACATCCATCACCTAACCACATACGATCATAAGATCATCGGTCTGAAAAATGGTGATTTTTTGTTCTCCCAAATCAAAACCCATTTTTCTATGTTTTTGGATTTTTTTGTCATTTTTTTCATTTTTTTAATTCAAGAGGGGAAAACAATAGAGTATAATGAATGATTTCATAGACTTTTACAATTACCACAATAAAACCCCCACAGTTCTTTCTTACAATGTGTATCATCTCATCCACCGTGATTCCCTTTACCCCCACACTTCAACTTTAAAATATCATGCAAATACCAAGAGTAGGGTTGGAATGGATAAAAATGGATTGAAACATGGCTCATCCCTATAAAAGTCATTCATGGTCTCTCTGGGATAAAATAAGGATTGATGTAAAAGTGGTATTTTAAGGATAAGTGTATTTTTAAAGGATTCCTCAATCATTTTAAATGTGTTTTTTTACAGCCATAGCTTTGACATGTTTAAATACAAGTTCTGGTCGGTTACATGTCCCAAGATCACTCAAGAAATATGCTCAAGAATAAATAGGAAGTACATGGTCTAGAAATCCTCTTGGGAATGATAAATATGAAATTGGACAATCACTCATGGCATGACTAATAATAATAAATCAATTCACATAAATTTTTGAAATTAAAAGCATGAAAGATGGTAAGGAAATTTAATTTACATGAATCAATTAATTTTTTCAAATCATGAGTCATTATTTAAATATCCTTGCTTCATATTTAAAAATTCAATTTTTCATTTCAATAATTTAATCATATAAACATTGAAATAGGAAATATGGCATCACTGGGTTCCTAAGAAACTCATGTCTCCTAGATAAGTTGAGTAAAACACGAATTCAAGTGTGGGCATGCGATTTTATCTTTAAAGATCAAAACATTTTTCAGACCAAAATATGCAGAGTTTAAAAGATAAAACACTAAAAATGAACTCCCGTTTTTCCATGAAACTTGGTCCTTCCCCTTCAATGTCTGGGGCATCTTCCTTCCATTATGAACCTATAAAATAGAATTACACAATTAAGCATAAGGATCGTGTCTTTTAAGCTCAAAAATATAGGAGGTAGGGGTCTGCATGCTACAATACATCTAGGAAAATAAATTGACATCTAATTTCCTTGAAAGAAGGTAAAGATAAATCTTGGTACGATCCCACAAGTGGGACCTGAATTTTTACTACTTCCAGAGGGCAGTACCAGCTGTTATCCAAAATCTGATGGAGGATTAAGCTTCTTTGATTTGAACCACCACATGTGGATTTTACCATCCTATGCTTCATCCTAATGGGTGATGAATGATCCATGGATAGAGTACACCAGATCCTCCCCCTTCACAATGATGTAGAGCTTGAATGTTGGGGGTAGGATGAAGTATGAATCATCCTCCTTCTTGGTTGCTTCTTGTGCAACCTCTTCTTCCTTATCCAGTGTTTTCTCAAGGTATTCTGCATCAAAATAATAGTCAATGGGAATGTCAGAGTGTAATTTTATTTGAATAAAATTTAAACATGAAGTATTAAGATAAAATTATTCCCCATCAAAGTAAGCAGATTTTTTCATGGTCTCGTCAGGGAAATCCACTAGAATATCTTCATGATCTTTATTCAATAAATATTCAACTCATCCAGATAGCTCTATATGTTCCTCAGAAGGTGCACATATAGCCTTATCTTCTTACTCCAAGGAATAATAGAGATTGTCTGATTCTGTATAATCATAATCACAAGGAGTGATGTAGAATTCGGATTCAATAAAATTAGAAGAGATAGAGTCAAAGAATGGTTCAACTCCCTGAGTCAGTTCAGTTTCAATCTCTGACTCAGTGGTAAGTGCCTCTTGGAGTAGACTCTCTGAGGATGGAGGTAGGTAGTTGGGATCCTCCATCTTAACTTCAAATTCCACCATTTGGGTGTTTTCTTCCTTTAGTGGTGTTGCCTCTTCTTCTTTGTATTGTAAGGGGAGATCAGGCAGTTCCTCACATTTAATCAAGAATTCATCGAATCTTTGTCGATCTGCAACATGTAGCTCAGCAGGCAAGTCTTCCTCCTTCTCCACCTCAGGTTCTTGATCATTCTCAGGGTTTGGTTTCTCCATTAATGCACGAACATAGTCAAATGATCTTTCAACTTTTCTCATCAGTTGTTAAATGCTTTCTCTAAGTTCTTTCACGTGAGCCCTTCTAATATCTTCTTCTTATTCTTGTTTTTGCTGCACCTGTGAGTAATTATCAGTCCATGCAGAATAATAATCATAGAAATTCATCATGGAAAGAATTTTTTTTTGTTTTTTTTTATTTTATAAAAATAAATGAAATCTATCTAAGATGTGAAAGTAGAAAAAGAAAATGGACTAATGATCGGCTCCCAGGAAACGACGCCAGTTTTGATGCACGCCTGTCGTAGGGAGTGGAAAAAACAATTTAATTTTTCTAGTGCAGCATAGAGGCTGACCATGGTCATCTCACTTGAAACGCTTTCTCAATCGTTCACTCACTTAATCTAATTCACCTAAACTACTTCTTTTTGGGTATTTTTGTTTTATGAAATAAATGGAATTTTGTAAAATAAAAAAATTCATAAATCATAAGAAACTAAAATTTAATTCTAAATTACCGTGTAATGCTAAACAGAATGTAATTAGAGAAGAAAAGAAGTTCTCCCGAGAGAACTTTTAGGGAGAACCTTCATTTCCCAGCTTAAAATATTCTTAGTGAACACACTCCATCATATGTATGCACACCTTAGTCTACCCCGGTTATGAATGATAAGTATACTTAGCGATCGCCAAGCACACCCTCCATCCACCTCCTCAATCGAGGGAAAATGGTTGTAGATTAAGAAGTTAACCTTTAGAAAACCACAGTGAGGATTTCACCTTCTATAAATTATCCTTATAATTATCTCAAAGAATATTAAAAAATGGTCCTAGGTTCAAGAACCTGATTAATCCCTCAGAATATTCCTCAGATTAGTACTCAGGATCATGAATATTATAGTTCACGATGGTAAGAAAAGAGAATGAAATGAGGGTGGATGGCTGGACACAATAATACAAACAATGTATGAATTTATTTGAAATCTAAATTACAATTAAAAAATAAAACAAAAATAAAAAAACAAATAAATAAAAATTAAATGGGAAAGATTTGTGGTCGGCCTTCCTCGTTGGATATCTCCTCCTTGGTGCCTTGAAGGAATGGAATGGAGAATGTGATGCTTTGGGAAGGAGGTGAGGGCCTCCTTTTATAGGCAGAATTTGATCCCCGAAAGTTTGCGCATTGTAGGCCCCATAAATGACCTCTTCACGCATTCCACCCTTAATGAATGTTGTTAATAAATATCATTTACATCTCTCCTCCAAAGTTCAGATAATCTGAAAACCGAATGAAAGAGTTATTAATTTTTAATTCACGGTTTCTGTTTCTGGATGAAGCTTCCAGGATGGTTCCTCCAAAAGTATGTCATTTAACTGACGCCTAAATTACTTTCAAACTTCCCCAAATTTCTTTTATGGTCGGTCCTAGATGTCCTAGACCCATACCAGGTGGTAACAACTCATTTGGATGTGTGTAGGCCACTTTTGGGTTCTCTTACATTGGTGGTGTCCACGCTATCCGCCAGAAAAAATGTCCAACTACAATGAATTTTCAAACCCTCTAGATGGCCGAATCAGATCCTGGTCCATAAGACAAAAATGAAGTAAATACAACAAGGATTTTAAGAAAATTTTATTCAGAAAATGTGAAATTATAATTTTCAGTAAATGACCAAAATACCCTTGATGTAAAAATCTGTCAAAAATCCAGAATTAGTCATTTTTCACATTTATGCTCAAAATAACACTAAAACATAAAAATGTGACAATTACCCATTCAATAACACTATGGTAGGATTATAAAAAATGATTTACATTATAAAATATAGGAAAATTTAAGCTTCATCATTCCTCCTATGAAACTCTCATGAAAATGTGGTAGAAGCATAATAGAGACCTAGTTAATAAATAGTAAAAATTACATAAATTATGTTATCTAAGTTCCCTACTATAATGAGACCCACTCACTAAATATAACACAAAAATATATAATGGAATATTGAAATCATATATATGTAAAGGTACCCATATTAGACTTTCCAATTGGACTAGTATCCCTAAACCTCGATGTCATACATTCTAACACTCTGATCCCTTGCATATGTCATACCATACATCAGTGTAATCATATCATATCCACATCTATATAATCAAATCCATAACTGCACATAAAATCTACATTGACATCACATCCCCATATTCACATGGTAATAATTGAGGTATGTTATAGAATTTGTAAATACCCACTCTACATTAGGGAATAAAACTTGTTTATATATACAACTTTTTTAACCATATTCTATTATAGTTTGGATACATGAAAACACTATACTTTAAACTGAAAACAATACCCCCCCCCACACACACATATATATATATATATATGAATATATGTTATAACTATAATCCACTAAAAAACATATTATTACACATACTATAGCCATGATACATCATTTCCAAGGTATGAAAATAGACCATATCATTAATTGAATAGAGTAAGGGGTAGAGGGAGTAATCAGGGATACTGTAAAGCATATTACTCTAACTATAATGCCCTATCACTAATTCTTTATTAATATTCACACACAAAATCTAATTATAAGGCAATTTTGTTCAACATATTAATATTTAGTTACCCCAACCCATTCTCATTACTTTATTTAATTCTTATATATTTCACTTAATCATTCACTATGTCATTATGAAAACATCATAACCCATCTTAATTAATTTTTGTTGTTATTTTACAAATTCATAACTCAAGGGTGCTAAGACCTGATTAACCTTCTATAAGTAATGATAACACCATATATCAACCAATAAAATAACATCAAGAATATAATAAAACAAAAACTAACCACTACATTTATCTCTATCCTACCACCACAAATCCATCCAAAACACACTTACATGCCAACCATACCATACCACTATAAAACACATTAAGTTGTTACCACAGTGATATTGAAATCTGCACCACCATTTCCTTTTAAACCCATATAGATTTAGGTATTTATTTAAATCACATAAATTACTCAAATATTATAAAATATATTGAAATAAAATCCTAATAATAGTATAAAAATTTTCAACAATCAATAAATACTTCTTCAACCAAAGAACAAAATGTAAGGTAAATAAATATTGGACATACAAAACCATTAATATTAATTCATTTGAATGTTCCCTTCTGTTATCATCTTGATGTTATTAACCAATTATTAGTTGGTTTAGTATTTATAAAATATAGTAATCCCATGACCACTATGATAATTTAACATCCAAAAAATATACTTAAAACAAGGATCCAAAATATTAAACAATTACAAGAAATTATATTGACAATTAACAATCACATAATCCATATCATTTTAATATTAACATAAATTTGTTTCTTTTTTTTTGAAATATTATTCAAATAATAAAATAATAAAAATAAATAGCCACAAATATATTAAATAATATAATCCAATAACATATACAAGATCATAATCACATGTGAAACCAAAATTTCCTTGTAATTTCACAAATTTTCAGTTCATTAACATAATTAGGTTGATTCCTAGTATTCAGCCATTGTAAAATAATGTATGTTAATTTAAAACTGACACAAATAAAATAATATAATTCTTATATCTTATACCTTGATATGAAGCTTCAATGATCACTGAACTAGATGGGATAAAGGATGATGAACACTAACATGAACTGTCCTAATGAACCCATGAATCCTAAGGACACCATCCTTTATGATACCACAATCAATCATTAGATAAGAATCCAAGAATTCAAAATATTAATATTAATATGGATTGAAAAGAAAGAAATATTGAATTACATAGGGAAGAAATAACAAAAAATGGATACCATAGATCCAAGGTAGTCATTTCACAAAGCATAGGCCCAAGGTTCACTCATTGAATAATAGGTTCATCTAAAACATTCCCAAAACTACCTAGGGTTTGAGATAAGAAGTATCAAATTTAATTAATTCATAATGAAATGTAAATTTATAGATAAATTTTTAAAACATGATGTCATGGTGTGAGAAGGATACATTACGATGGAGTGAGCCATGATTCGAATATCATGAAACAATCTCCCCATGCAACCCCCTTTTCCTTTTGATCAATGATCATTTCACTTTTGAGAATGCAGAGATAAATGGTGTTTCCATGTGTATAATCCCATAATTATAAACCCCCAAAACCATGATGAAACTCACATCCTTGTCACTCAACTAAATCAACCCTATAACATGCTCACAACACAACCTATTCACTATTTTGCAATAACTACTAGAGAGACATAACCAGGGAACATGAAAAATATGAAGTCATGAAAAAAACAATAATAATGTCACAATTGATCCTCACATGAGATTAATCTAAATCCTAGGAAAGATTCAATAAAATATAATCAGTCCTTCACAGCAGGATAATATTCTACAGGAAATAGTGGATCCCATATATGATTATTTTAGAAGAATTCATGTAATAATTACACCTTTTAACCCCCCTTTGAAAAAATTAACCAATTTCTATAGAAAAACATCATATTGTATTATATCACATCATAAAATAGCCAAAAATCCTAACTAAATAGAAAAAATTATATATCTTAAGGTCTTAATCCCATTCCATAAAAGAAACCTCACACCACAACATAACACATCACGAAGAATCCAACAACGCTCCGCTAAATAAAAAAATCTATAACTCTCATGGACTTAAATAAATTCAACAAGACATACCTGATGTAGTAAGAAAACCTTCATGGGGTGATATACGAGGAAAAAAATCCATACTCTTTCCTTGAACCTCATGAGTATAACCAAATATCACAAGATTCCCTCAAGACCTAAGGAACTACAAAGTAAGGATTTTGGATAATCTGAGAATTCATAGTAATGAAATAAGGGATATAATATATATTTAATAATGTAGGATGATTAAATATAATTGTTTTTTATAAGGTAAAATTTCAATTATAAGTGGGTGTCAATGGATAGGTAGTAAAATTAGAGGCCAATACTACACTAAAGGGGTATGCAAGGGAAATGGTGGATATATATGGTCTTATAACTCAAATAGAGAATATAGATAAATATCACCTAAATCTAAAACTTTATCCTCCTAATCATACTTATTATAAAAAAATTCTTATTTTTTACACACACTCTATATCCACTTATAGATAGTTAGTATCAGTATCCTTTTAGATTTACCATTGCCTATTATAATGAAAAAACCATATATTGATAATTTCCATGTAATAAAACCTATTATACACCCCCTAACATATTGTTTAGTGTATGTAGAACTCTAATAACCCTTTGTTTCATACTAGAAACTTCATATAGTTTCCCCCATGATAGGGGTTATATCATGGAATGCAGTAAAGATGCACTAGGAAAACCAGGAATTAATATTGACAGGAATTGTCTATATTATCACATACACGAAGGATATGAAATTAATTTTTATAAATCTAAATATATGAATAGATATAATTACACACATAATGAGTGATCAATATAGATTATAGTGCATCATGTTGAGTAAGACCTAGTTTAGTTAATCAATTATTATCATAGAAAAAAGAATATAATAAATTTAATGAAGAAAAAATGACTAGAGGAATATTATTAACATGTATATGGGGTTTTTATATTAGATATATCTTAGGTTATCATGTTAGGGGGGGTGAAATTAGAAAAATAGAAAGCATAAGCCATATGAAATAGAACACCCATGAACTGAATCATAATTTCCTATTAACTTCATGAATTACCTTCAAATTTCCACATAATAATGTATTAATGGACGTCATTAGAACCTAAAAAATTATTTTGATGGTTTAAAGACGATTCCTTAAAGCCTCTTTGAGTGATAATGCACCAATAGATCACACTCAACACTTTTTTCAGGAAACTTATTGTAATAAAACAACTGATGAACCATGGTGTTTTAAGATGGCTAATAATGAAACAACTCATGATACTCTTCTCTATAAAATATTTTTATAGATAATTCACTAATTAAAATTTTATGGAGGTAAATAACGAAGATAATGATTATTATAGAGGTTAGATAGAGTTTTAGGGTGATGGGATGCTTAATAATTACATGTGTAAGAAATTTAGGTGAAGTGTGAGTATTTTTAGAATCTCAAATTACCATAGTTTCATGAAACAAACTTATTTCAACTAGAGTAAATGGAATATTCATACTATATAATCAATTTAGTTGATAATTCATAGATAATTAATGGGATAAAGTAAATTAGGTTAAATATGAATGTAAATGGGTACATGGTCACATGATTTTTTATGGATATTAAGGAATCTATGAGTATGACACAAAATATGATGGGAGTGAAATAATTATTTGGAGTGGAATAATATATAGGGATGATATGAGATAATGGTTATATAGGTGACATAAAAGAGTAAATTTAGTTTAAGTTGGTTTCTTTTTATCTTCTGTAAAATTTTATGACTATAAAATATGAAATAATTGGGCGATGATATACCTATCTATCCATAACGTAAGGATTTTATTCAAAACTCCTCTCGATAAATTAACCCATGTATTAATTTGAAGTGTTTTAGACCAATTTTTGGTAGATAATTAGAGATAATAGAATCTTATTTAGTTGAATAAGGAAACTCTATTAAATTTTCCTTAAGGTATATAAAACTAGTTATATTCCTTGAATGTGATTAAATTTTGAATTTCATATATTGATAAAGTAGTTTGGGAGAGATTCCATTTACAGGTTCATAGGATTTAAAATGATAATCTTGTTTATGCTAGAGTTATTCTTAACCTTTCTAAAATTTTCATACTATAAACAATTATTTTATAAATTCTATATATATTGGTTACAAATTGAGTATGTGAACACTAAGTGGGGGGGGGGGGGGGTGAATTAGGGTGTTTATTTATTAAAAGTTTTCACACAATCATTTTCTCCCCTTTATTGAATGTGGTTCCCTAATTTGAATAAATTCATTCAATTATTCACTTTTGATGGTTCTATTAGAAAAACATACCCAAATACATAAATCTAATGCTCAAAAAACATTGTTATTTCACAAAGTTCACTCTATATGAATACACCCAAGGATTACACACCACTAGTGTTTATATGTACTAAAATACACTATACACATGTTTGGGGGATTATAATTTCAGTCATAGTTATTTCCCAACAAGTATCACTAAATTTAAAATATTAGGGTTCGGTCAGTCCTCACTCAAGGGAACTCCTTATTCTACTCCATACATTACTTCATGGATGGATTGTTTAGTTTATAAGCTTTAGCTAATCATTAATTGTTTATATAAGTGAAGGTATTACCGAGATTAGTTTAAGGAAACGATGTTCCTTACATCCTCAACACCACGTGGTTTCCCCTTTAAGATCTGATTTCACTACCCTCTTCCTCTTAAAAACTAGATAAGATAAAATCCAATTTTGAGTGTCTTATTATACTAAGGAATAACTATTTTTTCTCATAATAATAAAAATAGTGTCTAAAATATTCAAGATAATATTATCCCATGCTGGACTAACCTTATTTCAATATATCTTATTCTCTCCCTCCTCTTCCTCCTCCTCTTCTACTTCCTCTAATGTGATGATGTAGTTACAGAACTCTTATATTCTTTTAATGTTCCAAATTTGAAAATTTATTCATTTTTTAGAAAAAAATATTAAATATTATTATTTATTTTATATTTTATTCTATCAACCAAATTTTGAAATATTTTTTCAGCCCACCATTTTTCAGAATTACTATAAAAAGTTTTTTATAATCTATAAAAAACTTATAACTTAAATCCATGGATTGAGATCATTGGATTTTCCTCTAGACTCTATGATCATGAAATGTGCTATTTTTTATTTAAATTTGACCAAATCTCTTTAATACTCAATACAAAAATTATTATTTTTAATTAAAAACAAATATTTATTTTACTACTACTATATTTATCTTTATATAATAAGAATCTTGATTATGGTGTGATTCCTCCTCCTTAATAGCTGTTACAGTGTGGATACTTTGATTATAGTGTGATATTTAGTCAAAACTTCCATCTTTTTACGATAGTGGAATATCAAAAATAATATAGAGATATAATATTAGTAAAATCAGTCTAGATATTTATTTAAAATTCTTTTACAAAACTGTCATATTTATTAGAATTAATCCAACCACTAAATTCACCAGATATCACAAGTAAAATATCTATTTAAATTTCCATGTTTGTATCTATAAAAAACTCAATTTAAATATTTCACTAAAAATATAAATTTAAATATGAAAATATATCTCTGTTAATTCTTCATAAAAATATTCATATAGTTCTTCATTTAAATATACTAAAATTATTTTAATTAATTTACATCATTATTTCATTAATAACACTCACTGTGAAACTCCTTTAGATTTTACTATGTGATTTTTTGAAAACTATGGGTTAATATTAAATTTATTATAGATTCTTGTAATTAATCCACTTTGAGCGGATTTTGTTATTACATAACTTCATATGTCCCAGAAAAATCTCATGTAACTTTTTTTAATTTAATGCATCACTTCTGAAACTCATAGAATTATTCTTATATACATCGTTATTTTTGTATTTAATACAATTTAATATCCATTTAATCCTACATAGATTAAAAAACATGGATATAATCCAATCCTTCCCTCTTTATACTATGTTAATATCACTCAACATTTTGAAATCTAGATTTCATCTTAACCAAATTCATAAATACCTACTCATACTTATCCCTTTAAAAACATATTTAATTTTATGGGATAGAGAAAAACTATGTTATTCATACATAATCACAAAAAAATATGATTAATCCTACTAGAACAAGTTTTTTTATAGTTTTCTTCCGGTCCTCTCTAAATAACTACATGTAATATCCAAACTCTTTCAAACATGACCAAGTAAACATAAAGCCTTAAAATATCTCCGTACACAGTAAAAAAGTATTATATGTAGTAAAATATCTTTTATCCAACTTCAAATGATTGAATTTATGCATGTATTCCTTCCACTACAATGTTCATCCAAATTTATCTCTTTATTCATACCTCTTTAGGCCACATCAATATTTATGTAGTTATTCTCCAACCAAGGGAAAGTTCTTATTTCTTCCACGGACCTTTGTATTTTACCCTTAATTTATCACCATTAATTGTTAAAAAATATAATAACTATTTCTTTATTTAAAACATATTCAACCTTCAGTTTTTTGGAAAATACTCTCTAAATCCAAGTATCATAATCAATTGCATTTATTGCTCGATCATAAGGATTCATAGACAACTCTTCACCACCATTTACCACAAAAAAAATGTTTTATTCATCATATTTTTATATTTTCCTTTTAATTTACTTTTAATTTTATCACTAATAAATCAATAGGGTTATCTTTAACTTGGTATGATTCCCACAAAACATACACCATATTTATAGATACTAAGAACCCCTTTGACTCACATGTATTAAATATAATAAATTAATGTTTTTCATTAATTTTATCTTTATCTCTTCATTTGGTTAATAATTAATGGTTCTTAAGATAATTCATCTTATGGTTCAGTTTTAGAACTCTTCTTTTTTCTACACAACTTCTTGATATACATTAACTATTATAAAAACATACTTCTTATTTTAATGTTGATGTCTATTTAAACCACTATTTATCCTTTTATAGAAATTATTTCCAATATTTCCATAAATCTATACCACTACTTACCACCTTATGAATCAATAATTCAGATTACCTGATGATGATAATGATTTCCAAGATGGTTATAATTTCTATTAAATTTTAAGAGAGTGAACCAACACTTAGAAAATATATATTAATATATCCCCTATTATTACATGATTCAAGGATCAGTGTAGAAAATAAGAGAAAACATAAATAAAAATAATTCTATCCAGGTCACACACTCACTTCTATAAATACATGCACCTTATACTTATCAATATTTTAACAATACACCTTATTATCTCAATCATGAAACACATTATAAAATATTATTAGAAAATAATTAATATAAAAAATGTATGATTAATACCACATTAAAATTACTCTTATGTAATATATAAACCATAAAGTTAGAGAGATCCAATTTTTTGCAAAATACCCTATTTCAGATGAATAATTTTAGCAAACCCCCATAAAAATACACTTTATAAGAATTCATAAATAGTTTTTCAAGATAATCCATCAATTAGGGTTCTCATTTCTCAAATAGGATATTAATATCCAATAATAATTTATGAGATCAAAATATAAAGAATCATATACTATAAGGCCCTGGCCTTAAACCTTACTTAATATTGAATTAAATGAATAATTCTCATTGAGGATATTTCCAGGTTTAGAGTTTTAGAGAATTAGGACATAACTATTACATCTCAAATATTAAAAAGTAGGCACATCTACTCAGATTCCATTTTTTTCACAAAATAAAAACTCTTGAACACAAGAGTCATGTCTAGTTCTATGCTTTATATATCATGACTTTCCCTTGATCCCATCCTTGACCCTACTCCACATTAAGTCCTGTGAAAAACATTTCAAAAAAAAAACATTGGGTGAGCATAAATAGCTCAGTAAGGGATAAACAAAGAAGGAAAACTGTTAGTTTTTCAAAACAACCAGTAAACCAATAATACTTTTTCAAAGTAATACATTTCACCTTTATGAAGAATAAAATACTCTTCATTGAATAAAATATCATTAATTACCCTTTTGTAACCAAAATATTACCATAAAACCCATATAACAAACACATAACATATAAAGTTAACTTGGGACATAAACATACTTAAATGGAATAACCATACGGTCGACTTCCACGCATACTTAATGGAATATCCATACGACCGACTTCCATACCCAATGCATTGGAGGTTATAACGTAACCACCCGTCCTGGTATTCATGGCACCACCCATCATATGGTTTATCACGTAACCACCCGTAAAATGCCCAAGTACTATCATTACACATAAAATATTGAAAATATAAACATTTCAATAACAACATTTCGTTTACAATCACAATAAGTAATTCCAAGATATTGAATTAATCAATCCATTTTCAAAAACCATTTAAAATAGATTTTTGAATAAAAGTGTCCCATACCACTTTAAAGCTTTTAATGGAATTATTATTTTAAAACATTAATGTCCATATAAATAAATACTGAAAACCATTTTAAAAATATGGACATTAAAGATAAATATTTAGAATAATAAATCTTTATTACATTTAAAACAATATTTTTGTTAGAGAGTTTTTAAAAAAATGAGAGACTCTTGAATACAACTAATTGCAGAATAACATTTAATCAGAAATTTATAATATCATGAGAATAAATGGATTCATGATATAATATGTCAAAGGATAGTATACACACCATATAAGAGTGAATTGGTGCATAAAAACAATAAAGACACAATGGAAATGTAAATTGATATGAAATCCATTATAAAGATGGTATCCTTACATTAAAGATAAATCTATCACATAATTTTGTGTGAGAAATATAAATACACCCAATATAAGTGGATATTAAGTGTGAAACAATCAGAGGTAATTCACACATATTCATAGGATTACATGTTCAATAAGTACAAGTTGAACCCAAAGAAATCGAATTTGGGTTAAGACGTTCCCTTGCAAAAATTCGACAGCCTAACGGCATCACTCCAAAATTCAGAAAATTAGTCGATGAGAGAGAGAATGGTATATCATCACTTGGACATAAACTTTACATAAATAAGTATATATAAGAACATATCCCAATATAATAAGATGTTAATTAAAAGACATAACAAAATAAGTCTTTTAAAAAGAGGAGGGTGAAAGGTCCCCTTACCGACTTGGGTAACTTTCGAAACGTACACCCCATGAAAGAAGGACAATAAAACATTGATGTAAATACTCATAAAAACAGTATATTACAAAAATATTAGAATAATGGGAATTACATACACCACTCAAAGTAAATGGTGGCAAATGTATCATAAATCTCACGAGAATAAAAGTGAGATGAAAAATCCCTTACGAAAACTCGGCAGCCTAACGGCGCCACATAAAACTTCCAAAAATGGATTTATGAGATCAATTAGGGTCTCTCGTAATATGAAAAAAAAATTTATAGAATTATTAATATAAAATAACATCCCCAAACATAATAAAGATTATCTTAAAAGAAATTAAATAAAAGATAGTACTTAAAAAGAAAGAAAGAGGTAGGATCCCTTACCTCAAGTCTGACTTGTCTTGTTCGTTTCTTTATATTCTTGAATAATAAACTTTGGTCAATTTATAATTTCTTAAGGACCTACTTTAAAGATTATTATTAAGTTCATATAACATATTATAATGTTATAATAATTGTTTAATAATGTTAGTTCATATCAGACGTTTTTGCCGATGTTTGGTACATGAGTCAAAAATGAACTTGTTTGAAAATGATTGTCCATGTAGTTATAAGTAAATCATATCCAGAATAGTATTAATGATTTAAAATATAATATATATCCAGTAAATATTCATTTTATACTATTCCATAACATTTGGAGATAAAAAATGAAAAGCACCGTTCATGGAGACGGTAGGCCGTACGTACGCATGAACGCTACTTTCATTTTTTTGTCATATTAATGGAATTAAAACTAAATGAGATATATATATATTATAATTCCATAATTATATACATAATTTAGATTTAATATATGAAATATATATCCATTATATATATGTACTTATAATATTACATAACATTTGGAGATAAGAAATAAAATGTACCGTTCATGGAGACGGTAAGCTGTACGTACCCATGAATGCTACTTTAATTTCTTTGGCACATTAATGGAATTAAAACTAGATGAGAGATATATAAATATTATAATTCCAGTATAATATATATGTTATATAGATCACATAATTTCATCAATTTGATTCTTTATACGTTCCATGTATTGCATGAACGAGTCACATCACTTGAGGGGGCGGTAGTACACTTCCTCAAATGAAATTATCGCATTTGCACAACATGAAAAGAATAAAGGTATTTATTAATTATAAAATAAAGAAGCATAGAGAGGAAATAAATATAATATATATCATAAATAAATATATTTCCGTCATAATGGCCACCATGAGAGGTGGTATGAGAAGATAGAACAATCATAGTTTCGTGAGGAAGAAATTCACCATCCACAGAAACAATATGTTCTTTAACCATTAGACGGAGGTGTGTGTTAGTGTAGCTCGAATACTCCTCATAACAACATCCTAGTATATTGAAGATACTGTTTTTGTTACAAAAGAAATAAATAAAAATATTTTAGGGGGTTGGAGAAGCAAAACAAAACAGAAGAACACTAGGGAAGACATTACCTTTAAATCGGGCAACTCTTTTTGATTTGTGCTCAAAGGCTTCCTTGGAATGGATTATGCCCAAAGTGAGGGTTATAGGAGTAAGAGATGGATGTGGAGAGACAAAATGGGCAGAGTTTGGCCAAGCCAATGGCTTGAAAGGTGTGGGTAAAGTGGTAGAGGTGGGGGCCTTTTATAAGAAGAGAGGAGGGGCACTCTTGGAAAGTTATAAAATATTACTTTATTATAAAATTATTTTCGGATATAAAAGGTCCCACAGTTATATATTTCGAGGATACGGTGATAATGGTTCTAAATACACCCATAAAATAGGTTTTTGACAAGTTTAAGTCTTATATTTTACCTTATCTTCTCATTTTATTTAAATCGTTTATTAATGAGGTAATCGCTGCATCATCTTGGTGTCATAAATAAATTAATTTATTTAAGGTATAAAAATTAAAAAAAATTACTATGATGTAGGAAATAGTTTTACCTTTCTAATGAATATTTATAGTAAAAAATATGACTTGTATAACCCCATGTAAAAATTGTTTTAGTAAAACAATACATGTTTGTGACATTTTAATTTTAACTTTAAATAAAAAGGTATTAATGTCATTTTCCTACCAAAGTGGCTCCATGGGGTCCCCAAGTTGACCCATGGATTGTATTGGTCGGACATGAATCATCCAATAAGGGTAGGAAATGTTTCAAGGTCATTTAATATTATTAAAACATTATTTTTACCTTAAATTACACTAATTACCTCTAATCGTGATTAAAACTTAAAAGTTACTATTCACCAAAAAATTATTTTAATCCAATTGAACCACATTTTACATACTAATGAAAACCATGTATGTCGGATATATGAAATTCAAATCAGAGAAGTGGTAAAGTTTCATTTAAACGAAAAATCAGTTTTTAAACTACCACTTAGTGGTTTCACTATTCATCAAAAATTGAAGTTTTTCAGAAAAATATCACAAATTCACCCTAAGATATATTTGATATTCCGAATTAAAAAATGATATCTATTTTAAAAAATTCAAAACATATATATTTCATTTAATAATTTAATAATTAATTCCCGCTGTCAAAACAAATATCGTGTTTTTAAGAAACAATATCTTTTAAAAGATTGACACTAGTTTAAGTCGAATTTCAAAGTAAAATTAATTCCAATGACAACCATTGGATTAAATGGTAAAAATAAATTCTCAATAAACTTTAATCTAAATTAAAAATATAATCTATCCATATAAATAAATCAGATTAAAAGGAGGATTTGAATTAAAATGCAACATTTTCACTAAAAATGATCTTTATCGGAAAAATAACAAAAATTTACACAAAGTAAATTTTGATGTCCAGATTCTAAAGAAGGATTTTATTTTTTCAAATAGAACATATAAAATTGTCAAAAGTATATTTAAAAATTGTTCTCTATCAAAAGGCAGTTAATCGACCTTTTAAAGAATATTAGAATGTTTATGCTTAAAATTAGATTCATTCACATTTTTAATCCTCTAACATTCAATATAAGAAGTAAAAATATTTGACAAACATATATAATCATTTTGTAGTTAGTTCTATTAATTACTATCATTACAATGGCTAGGTGTTAACTACCATTTAAAATAAAATTATTTTATTATTAGAGTGCAACGTAAGATTTCAAAGGAACTCATTGTTGCGTATTGGGTACGCCATCAAGCATAGAATTCCCTTTAAATTAATATTAATATTTTATTCAAAAATATGGATAAATATAAAAATGTCATATTCTTCATTTACCTGGGGTGTTACATCCTTCCCCCCTTTTGGGAATTGCGTCCTCGTAATTTTAAAATTGGGCTCGGAAACTTCATTGAAAGCCCCACATCAGAAAAGGAGTAAATTAAACTATAACTCTAAAAGAAAGAAAGGGAAGTAAAAAGGTCACCCGAGTTAACCCATAATAGTATTCCATGTATGAAAACATGGATATGGAAGAAAAAACAAAGGGTCATGTTCTAAGGGACTGTGATAGAAAACATGTTTAGGAGAAAGTTAACCACCCGAAAATCACAAACTTGTGATGGGTTAAACGGTATTTGATTCCCCGGTACGAAAAGTTAACAGACAACATTTTTGTTTTAAGTTACTATTAATTGAGGAATTTATTTTTGAGCTTAACTAAAACATAAGGAAACATACTTACTTGTCATTTTCACTTTCAACTTTTACTAGATTTATTACACGAACTCATATTTTCTCCAAAAGAGGAGTATTTAGGATGACTTGTTTACATTAAGAGAGCTATAATCAACTTCTAGAGAATCACCTAATCCAAAAAATAGAACTATATACTTCCCATGTATCTAGACCTTAACCAAAACTAAAATAAAAAAGGTTAGTATGAGATCAGATAATACCCCAAAAGGATAATCCTTAATAAAAAACTCTATTCTTAATCTCCAAAATTTTTCCAACAAAACCCAAATTTCAACGAAGACCATTCGATAAACAATTTTTCCATAAAATTCTTTAAAGTAACCCAAACTAAGATTGAGACCCAAATATTTTAAGGATTTAATCACATAGTATTCCAAGGTTCAAATTAACACTTATCTCCAAATAACATAAGTTACTCTTAAAGTCTCATATTGAAAAGTATTTAACCTAATCACATATCCTCTATGATATGTTAATTATTTCCATAGATAACCCAAAATGAACTTACTATTGATTCCTAAAATCATCTAACTATAAATAATTAGTCAAACTAACTAGGGACTTCACGTAGTCCAGTGGTAGGCGATAAATACCAGTCGCACTTTGGTTGTGGGTTCGATTCCCACAGCTTTGTCCGACACGACGGGTTGTCACACGGTCCGCGTCTTGTCCTTTTTCCAAACTATATAATTCTTATAACATTCCCCGAAAAATGATAAAATCTTCAAAAATAAAAATAACATAATTTAACCTCAAGTTTATCTCATGACTTTAACATTCCATCATAACATATAATAACCCATAATTACCTCAAAAATAAGGAACATATAAACCGTAATGGTTAGCTTTATAATTATTACCTGAACTTCCACATCGAGTTAGTCATATCATACATGATGCGTTAGAGAAATCACCAAGGTTCAAGTGGTTGATCATGACTCCTTGATAGTTGGTTTAGAACAACTATGAGATTCCTCATTGAAACCCCCATTTCATCTAGTCTCTTAATCAGAGAACCACCAAAGTTTCCTTCAAACCCATTGTCACATTGGTGCCTGCTATATTCATCCATTTACTAAAAATAGAAATGTTAGTGTGAGTATATCAAAAAAACCATCATGTACTAATGAGGAAGATAAACACGAAGATATACTTACTCATTCACTTTATCTAAAACTAGGACTCTTTCTGAAATTCTAACCATTATGGTAATGTCACTTATGCTTAGAGAATACCCTAACCTCTAAAGTTATCTAAACCGACCTCTGATACCAACTATAAGACCCCGACCTTAAACCTTAATTAATATTGAATTAAATGAATAATTCACATTGGGGATCTTTTCAGGTTTAGAGTTTTAGAGAATTAGGACATAAATATTACATCTCAAAGATTACAAAGTAGGCACATCTACTCAGCTTCCATTTTTTTCACAAAATAAAAACTCTTGAACACAAGAGTCATGTCTAGTTCCATGCTTTATATAGCATGAATTTCCCTTGATCCCATCCTTGACCCTACTCCCCATTAAGTCCTGTGAAAAACATTTCAAAAAAAAACTTGGGGTGAGCATAAATAGATTAGTAAGGGATACACAAATATAGAAAACTGTTAGTTTTTCAAAACAACCAGTAAACCGGGAATACTTTATCAAAGTAATACTTTTCACCTTTATGAAGAAGAAAATACTATTCATTGAATAAAATATCATTAATTACACTTTTGAAACAAAAAGATTACCATAAAACCCATATAAAGAACACATAACATATACAGGTAACTTGGGACATAAACATACTTAAACGGAATAACCATACGGTCAACTTCCACACATACTTAATGGAATAGCCATACGGCCAACTTCCACACCCAATGCATTGGAGGTTATAACGTAACCACCTGTCCTAGTATTCACAACACCACCCGTCATATGGTTTATCACGTCACCACCCGTAAAATACCCATGTACCATCATTACACATAAAATATTGAAAATATAAATATTTCAATAACAACATTTCATTTGCAATCACAATAAGTAATTCCATGATATTGAATTAATCAATCCATTTTCAAAAACCATTTAAAAGAGATTTTTGATTCAAAGTGTCCCATACCACTTTGATTCTTTTAATGGAATTATAATTTTATAACATTAATTTCCATATAAATAAATACTGAAAACCATTTTGAAAACATGGACATTAAAGATAAAGATTTAGAATAATAAATCTTTAAAACATTTAAAACGATATTTTTGTTAAAGTGTTTTTAACAAAATGAGAGACTCTTGAATACAAATAATTGTGGAATAACATTTAATCAGAAATTTATAATATCATGAGAATAAATGGATTCATGATATAATATGTCAAAGGATAGTATACACACCATATAAGAGTGAATTGGTGCATAACAATAATTAAGACTGAATGGAAATGTAAATTGAGATGAAATCCATTATAAAGATAGTATCCTTAAATTAAGGATAAATATATCACATAATTATGTGTGAGAAATATAAATACACCCAATATATGTAGATATTAAGTGTGAAACAATAAGAGGTCATTCACACATATTCATAGGATGACATGTTCAAGAAGTACAAGTTTAACCCAAAGAAATCGAATTTGGGTTAAGACGTTCCCTTGTAAAAATTCGACAGCCTAACGACGTCACTTCAAAATTCAGAAAATTAGTCGATGAGAGAGAGAATGGTATCTCATCACTTGGAAATAAACTTTAAATAAATAAGGATATATAAGAACATATCCCAACAAAATAATATGTTAATTAAAAGACATAACAAAATAAGTATTTTAAAAAGAGGAGGGTGAAAGGTTCCCTTACCGACTTGGGTAACTTTCAAAACGTACACCCCATGAAATAAGGACTATAAAACATTGATTTAAATAATCATAAACAAAATTATATTACACAAAGATTAGAATAATGGGCATTACATACACCACTCAAAGGAAATGGTGGCAAATGTTGCATAAATCTCACTTGAATAAAAGTGAGATGAAAAATCCCTTACGAAAACTCGGCAGCCTAACGATGCCACTTAAAACTTCCAAAAATGGATTTATGATATCAAATAGGGTCTCTCGTAATATGAACATAAAAATTAAAGAATGTGTAATATAAAATAACATCCACAAACATAATAAATATGATCTTAAAAGAAATGAAATAAAAGATTGTACTTAAAAAGAAAGAAATAGGTAGGATCCCTTACCTCAAGTCTGACTTGTCTTTTTCGTTTCTTTATATTCATGAATAATAAACTGTGGTCAATTTATAATTGCTTAAGGACCTCCTTTAAAGATTATTATTCATTTCATATCACATATTATAATGTTATAATAATTTTTTTAATAATGTTAGTTCATATCAGACGTTTTTGCCGATGTTTGGTACATGAGTCAAAAATGAACTTGTTTGAAAATGATTGTCCATGTAGTTATAATTAAATAATCTACAGAATAGTATTAATGATTTAAAATATCATATATATCTAGTACATATTAATTTTATACTATTCCATAACATTTGGAGATAAAAAATGAAAAGCATCGTTCATGGAGACGGTAGGTCGTACGTACGCATGAACGCTACTTTCATTTGTTTGTAATATTAATGGAATTAAAACTAAATGAGATAAATATATATTATAATTTAATATTGATATACATCATTTATAATTAATATTTGACATATATATCCATTATATATATGTAATTATAATAGTTCATAACATTTGGAGATAAGAAATGAAATGTACTGTTCATAGAGATGGTAAGTCGTACGTACGCATGAATGCTACTTTAATTTTTTTGGCACATTAATGGAATTAAAAATAGATGAGAGATATGTAAATATTTAAATTCCAGTATAATATATATGTTATATAGATCACATAATTTCATCAATTTCATTCTTTATACATTCCATGTATTGCATGAACGAGTCACATCACTTGAGGGGGCGGTAGTCCACACTTCCTCAAATGAAATTATCGCATTTGCACAACATGAAAAGCATAAAGGTATGTAATAATTATAAAATAAAGAAGCATAGAGAGGAAATAAATATAATATATATCATAAATAAATATAGTTCTGTCATAATGGCCACCATGAGAGGTGGTATGATAAGATAGAACAATCATCGTTTCGTGAGGAAGAAATTCTCCATCCACAGAAATAGTATGTTCTTTAACCATTAGACGGAGGTGTGTGTTAGTGTAGCTGAAATAATCCTCATAAAAAAATCCTATTATATCGAAGATACTGGTTTTGTTACAGAAAAAATAAATAAAAAGAGTTTAGGGGGTTGGAGAAGCAAAATAAAACAAAAGAACACTAGGGAAGACATTACCTTTAAATCGGGTAACTCTTTTTGATTTGTGCTCAAAGGCTTCCTTGGAAAGGATTCTGCCCAAAGTGAGGCTTCTAGGAGTAAGATATGGATGTGTAGAGACAAAATGGGAATGGTTTGTCCAAGAAAAAGGCTTTAGAGGTGTGGGTAATGTGGTAGAGGTGGGGGCCTTTTTAAGAGGAGAGGAGGTGCACTCTTGGAAGGTTATAAAATATTACTTTATTATAAAATGATTTTTGGATATAAAAGGTCCCAAAATTATATATTTCTAGGATAAGGTCATAAGGGTTAGAAATACACCCACACAATAGGTTTTTGACAAGTTTTAGTCTTATATTTTACCTTATCTTCTCATTTTATTTAAATCGTTTATTAATGAGGTAATCGTTGCATCATCATGGTGTCATAAATAAATTAATTTATTTATTGTCTAAAAATTATAAAAAATACTATGATGTAGGAAATCGTTTTAAATTTCTAATGAATATTAATAGTAAAAAATATGACTTGTATAACCCCATGTAAAAATTGTTTTAGTAAAACAATACATGTTTGTGACATTTTAATTTTAACTTTAAATAAAAAGGTATTAATGTCAATTTCCTAAAAAAGTGGCTCCATGGGGTCTCCAAGTTGACCCATGGATTTTCTTGGTCAGACATGACTCATCCAATAAGGGTAGCACATGTTTCAAGGTCATTTAATATTATTAAAACATTATTTTTACCATAAATTACACTAATTACTTCTAATCGCGATTAAAACTTAAAAGTTACTATTCACCAAAAAATTATTTTAATCCCATTGAACCACATTTTACATCCTATTGAAAACCATGTGTGTCATATTTTTGAAATTAAAATCACAGAAGTGGTAAAGTTTCATTTAAATGAAAAATCAGTTTTTAAACTATTACTTAGTGGTTTCACTATTCATCAAAAATTGAAGTTTTTCCAAAAAATACCAAAAATTCACCCGAAGATATATTTGATATTCCGAATTCAAAAATGATGTCTATTTTACAAAATTAAAAACATATAAGTTGCATTAATTAATTTAATAATTAATTCCTGTTATCAAAACAAATAGTGTGTTTTTAAGAAACAATATCTATTAAAAGATTGACACTAGTTTAAGTCCAATTTCAAAGTAAAATTAATTCCAATGACCAACATTGGATTAAATGGTAAAAATATATTCTAAATAAACTTTAATATCAATTAAAAATATAATCTATCCATATAAATAAATTAGATTAAAAGGAGGTTTTGAATTAAAATGCAACATTTTCACTAAAAATGATCTTTATCGGAAAAATAACAAAAATCTACAGAAAGTAAATTTTGATGTCCAGATTATAAAGAAGGATTTTATTTTTTCAAATACAACATATAAAATTGTCAAAAGTATATTTAAAAAGTGTTCTCCATCAAAAGGAAGTTAATCGACCTTTTAAAGAATATTAGAATGTTTACGCTTAAAATTGGATTCATTCTCATTTTTAATCCTCTTACATTCATTATAATAAGTAAAAATATTTGACAAACATATATAATCATTTTTTAGTTAGTTCTGTTCATTCCTGTCAATACAACGGCTAGGTGTTAACTACCATTTAAAATAAAATTATTTTATTATTAGAGTGCAGTGTAAGATTTCAAAGGAACTCATTGTTGCGTATTGGGTACGCCATCGAGCATAGAATTCCCTTTAAATTAATATTAATATTTTATTCAAAAATATGGATAAATATAAAAATGTCATATTCTTCATTTACCTGGGGTGTTACAAATACATCATGAATATCATATAAATATCTCCCAAACTCCATGTTGAAACTACTATCATTCTGCCATCGAGAAATATCATTATTATTATTTAATGAATAATACCACTTGGAATATAAATTGATACCATTTATTGGTACTTTAATTCAGGTTTATATTTCACCAAAACTCTTATAAAAATTTTATCTCACATTAATTTCATATGAGTCTCTAAATCACTTGTACTTATTCATCTTAAAATGAAGTTCTGGATTAATATTTGATATTCATAGTGTTTTCTTAACACTAATTATTGATTCATATTAGGCCTTGATACCATTGGTTCTTGTTCCATGAATTTTATTATATCATTTAAAACCCATAGATCTTATCTCACTATTAATCCTATACCACATCATCAATACTTTTAAACAATAATAAACCGGGGGTGAGGAGTACTTATTAATCATCCTGAAGTAGAGGAATGTGGTTGATAATAGTGAACCAACCCTTTCATTTCAATTTGATTATAATACTTATTCGTTTTTTCCTTAAAACTCCACTTTTAATATCTTAAATTTTAATATTTTCTAAAGAATTATCTATCTTATTTGTCTTGGGATTCAATTCCATGGTGGGATAAACCCCACTTATGCTTGTTGCTTCTTTTTATTCTTCATTACTACAACCTTTAGCAAGTTTCTTGTGGCATATTTTTTCTCTTATACCAAAATTCACCACATTATTTATGGAATAATTAGTGAGACCACTTATGAATTCTTCATATATCTCCATGTTTGTAACCATTAGATTCACATGATACTTATTTATCCTTGATGAATATGTATTCATGAAATGATCCTCCTTTTATTTATTGGAAACAAATCCCTTCTTCTTCATCTTCTATATTTGATTTATTTCTTTATTTTATGGATGCTATGAATAATCAATTATTTGTGATTTATTAATACTAAATTTCATTATATCTCTGCATTATTTTAAGCTGGTGAATATGTTTTTCATTATAAAATATATTTATACCATTTGTATTTTCCCCACACATTATATGAGAATGAGGGGTTCTATATTGATTTTTATTTATTTTATCATAATTAAATTTCATTACATATGACTATGGATTGAAAAAAATAAAAATATCTATTTCTAAAAACATGCATCATATAGTTTTTCCCTAGTTTATATGTCATAAAAACAAATCATTATTTTTTGTTGAACCATTTAGATTCCACACAAACACTCATAGTTTCCTGTATTCATCCATAATAGTAAATTTATAATTACATCATTGTCTATGAGTTTCTTCAATATGATTTATCAAGAATCTTCTTTTTACTAAATTAATATAGATTAGGAACATTGAATAACCTTAATGTTAATGCTTCCATGTAATTGATTCTTTTCTTTTCTTTAGGGGGTTTTCAAATATCCTCATGATTCTTTATATTTTTTTTTCATATCCTTCAATTTAGAAGACATTTATTTTAACCATGATCCAACTAATTTTCCATATTGTATCCCCAATTCATGTTTTATTTTGGTAGGGATAATTTTGTTAAGTCAAAAGTCCTCTTTTGACTTTTATGTCTTTTTATTTGGAAATCACAAATATCTTTTTACTCATTTCTAAAATAAAGTATTTAATTTGAATATGATTTCTATGTCAATCATACTGAATCTGTCTATCGTACTAACTCTGTCAATCGTACTGACTCTGTCTATCATACTGAATCAGTCAAACTTACAGACTTTGTCTATCGTACTAACATTGTCAATTCTACTGACTCTGTCTATTATACTGACTTTGTTTATCACCCTGACTCTGTCTACCATACTAACTATGTTCATCATAACCACATTGTTCATCGTACTCACTTTGCATCATATCAATGCATTTTACTAAGTAATATTAATTGTACTCAGGTTTCACTTTTATCTCATTCATGATTTTATTCTTGTTCCATATAAATCATACTCATGTTATAATTTTCATATATCTTTTGTTTTTAATCAAAAAATTTTCATGTTTTTTGTTTCAATATGACCGTTACAATGATAGGTGCCCAAGTCTGTCCATATTTTTTTGGATAAATATGACCGTTGCAGAAAATATGACTGTTGGGACCAGAGGCCTATAAATAAGATGTAATTTTAAACAGAGATGTGACTCTGATCAATGTTTTATTCTATCAAGTTCTAGAGAGAGACGCTGTGACTTATATCTTACTTCATGCAAAAGTCTTGGAATAACAAAACATGAATGAATGGTTATTATATTTTGTATTTTAGTAAGTTATTGGTTTTTCCTTGTGTGATCTATTAGGTGGTAATGATTGAGGGATTCCATGGATAAGAAGACATGCTACTGATCATCATATCAAGGGCCTTCAATTTGTTGAGGGATAAAGGTTCAGATTACCTTCTTAATCAAGAACTTTTGGGGATAGGAAGAAAGTTATACTGATCATCGTATTAAGGGCTTACCAAGGTGTTGGTAAGGCATACCTTCTATCCAAGGTGAAATGATACCCTTCTCTTTGTGTTAAAATAATTGTTATACTTTTACATTTCCAGTGTTATTTTTATTAGAAAGGGAATTGTTTTTTCCACCTTTCTTTTCACATTCAATTCAATTATAATTGTTTCAATTAAAATTCTTTTGATACATATTGTATTAATAGATTCTATACGCTATATGGTGGAATCTTTCTCATTTGTATTACTCTAACCATTTTATTCAATTAGAATATGATTATTTTACATAACTTATAGTGTTACATAAAATCATATCTATTAAATCCAAGACCATTGAAGAAAATTGTAATGATTATGAATTTTATTAGTTTAAGATTTCTTAAACTAAGTTATTTATTAAGTGTTTAAATAATTTTTTTTAAACTTACAATTCACCCCCTCTTATATTGTACCGTCTAATATACCTATACATCTATATTATGATCCAACAATAGGTATCAAAAGATTTTCCCACAAATTTTTATTATGTTCTTTATTTCTTTTTACAATAAAATTGTATTTCTATTACAATTTTTTTTATAATTACTTACTACACTAACGTATGGAGTGGAAAATTACTATTTTATAAGATGGAAGGAATGAATATTGGGTCAATTGAAAACCTAAATCCAACTAGACCAAGTTTTTTATGGGAATGATTATGATTACTGCAGATATCTAATGAATACATTAGTTATTAATACTGGACTAGACAAATTTATTGTGCTTACACAAGGTTACAAAATCTCTGACAAGGAAGTCAGTACTTTCACCAATCAAGAGAAGAAATAATATGAACTAAATTACAAGTTACGCAATACTTTTTTATGTACCATGACTAGAAATATATATAATCAGATATCATCATGTGAACCAGCCAATTATATCTGGAAGAAATTGTAAGTCACACATTTTGGTACATCTAAAGTTATAGAAACAAGAAGAGCAATGCTTCGAGCAAAATATCATGGGTTTATTTTTCCTTATAGAGAACCAGTATGTAAGGTGCAACAAAGATTTATGACAATCATCAATAGTTTACAATCTATGGGTGAAAATTTTCTTGATGATGAAGCACTTGTGGACAAGATAATTGATATAATTACAAATTAATGGGTATCTAAAAGGACAGATATTGATGAAAACATGAAAGTTACTCAAATCACTCTTGATTAGTTATTTGTAACTCTTCTTCATCATGAAACTAGAATGAAAAGAGATGATTATTTCAAAAAGAACAATAATGGTAATTGAAGAGTATATTTTACTACTACATCCAAAGATGAGGCACTAAAAAGGGTGACAATATCCAAAGCAAAGAAAGCTGTTATATCTGAATCAAGTGATAGTGAACAATATGAGAATGAGTTATCCAATCTTTCTTTAAGGATGAAAAAGATTGTGGGAATGAAATATTTTCATTATAGATTCAAAAATAAATATAGGAAGGATAAGAAATATTTGGAAGTAAAATGTTATGAATGAAAAATCACATGTTATATTAGGACAAATTATCATTTTCTTAAAAGGAAATATAGGAAGGAAAATATTCTGAAATAAACAAGAAAAAGTATTACAACTAAAATAAAAATAAATTATTTAAGGAAAATGATACTTTGAGTGTTAGTGTTGGTGATTCATTAGTTAATTCTTCAGAATATAAATCTTCTAGAAAAAGAAATATTAGACTTATAACTAAACTACCTATTAAAAATCATTGTTTCATGGCTAAGGTAGAAAATACTGAATCTCATAGAAATGTTTCTTTAAACGCTAATTATTCCAATAAAAAACATTATTACTCTTCAGATGAATAATCTTCCTCAGTAAAAGAAAATTTACCTTCTTTTGAAGATGCATCCAGATTTTCCAAATTACATGGGAATGAAAATTAAAAACTCAAGAAAATGTTTTATAAAGAAAATTCCAAAATAACTATTGTTATTAAAGAAATATCAGATATTTTAGAGTATCTTGATAAGAAAATTTTTGATTTTGAAAATATTTCAAAAAATCTTATGGAAGAAAATTTTGAGAAGGATAAAATTTATATTGATTTTGAAAAACTTTTTTTTAAATAAAACAATTTTAGAAATCAAAATATTAAAAATAAATTTCTTGTGAGAATGATAATTTAGTCATTAGACTAAAATATGAAATCTTATCTCTAAAGAAAAATTTATCTAAATTCGCCATGGGAGAAAAAGAATTTGATAAAATGTATTATCTAATTCGTCATCTTAAGAACCATTCTTGAATTGGTTACACTCACTCAAAACCTTTTTTTAGTCATGAATATTTTGTTCCACAAATTGCCCCATTCTGTACTAAATGTCAATGTGGTGGAAATTAGGAAATAAATTGTTCTCTTAATAGAACTCAGTCATTGGGTTTTTATAAATCTTGTTTTTCAAAACAAATTTTGATACCCAAAATTCTTTTATCTAACATTTTCGGATAAAAACATGTTTAGGTTCTGAAAAACTAATTGTTTCTTTTTTAGGAAAACAATAAGTGTACCAAAAAATAACATTTGGTACATTGATAGTGGTTGTTCTCAAAACATGAGCGGAAACAAAAATTTCTTTGAAAATATTGTTGAAACAAAAGGTGGAAGTGTTACCTTTTGAGACAATGCTGAAGGAAATATTGTTGGTATAGGTAATATTGTTTTCCTCGGTAAAGTTTTAATTTCATTTTTTTGTTTTTAAAAGTTCTTAAGCACAGCCTTATTAGCATATGTCAATTATGTGATGAACGATACCTTGTGAATTTTAGGAATGATAAGTGTTTAGTTCACAATTCCAAGGATTAATTAATTCCTTCTTCCCATAGGCATGAGAATGTATACACAATTAACGTAAAAGACCTTATGATCCAAGACTTACCTTTCTTATGTGCAATGGAAGACCAATATTGTTTATAGAATAGAAGGTTATGACACTATAACCTTAGAAACCTTTGTAAAATTTAAAAGAAAAAACTTGTTAAGGATCTAATGGATCGTAGGTATGATTCTTAAAAAGTTTTGGATCCTTGTCAATATAGAAAGAAACATAAAGCTAGCTCTAAATCAATCATTGATGTTTCAACTTCTAATTCGTTATAGTTAGTGTACATGGATCTTTTTGGTCCTACACAAACTTGATGCATTAGAAGCAAATACTATGTATTTTTTTTAGTTGATGACTACACTAGATTTACATGGGTATATTTTCTAGAAAATAAATCTGAAGCCTTTTTCTATTTCAAAACATTCATAGCCCTAGTTAAAATTGAGAAAAACATACCACTTATAACTATTCATAGTGACCATAGAGGTGAATTTAAAATTTTGGATTTTGAGACTTTTTGTAGTAAGAAAGGTATTACTCACAACTTTTCAGCTCCAAGAACCCCTCCTCAAAATGGTGATGTTGAGAGAATAAATCATATTCTTTAGGAAATTACAAGAACCATGTTTAGTGAATACTCAATTGTTAATAATATTTGAGATGAAGCTATTAGTATTGCATGTTATACTATAAATCGTGTTTTAATTATACCATTTCTTAATAAAACACCGTATGAATTGTGGACTATCCAAATACCTAAAGTTTCATACTTTAGAGTATTTGGATGAAAAGTATTCACATTGAATAAAAAAGATAATTTACATAAATTCGCACCCAAATTTTATGAAGAAATATTTCAAGGTTATTCCATAACTTCTAAGGATTATATAGTTTTAAAAAAAACTCTTGTACTATTGAATAAATAGTGTGTGTTAAATTTGATGAAACTGACCCCTTTGTTTTTAAAAAATCCTTACCTACCTCAACTAATGTAGTTTAACAAACTAATTATCAACCTATGATTTAATAATCTTCTGATAAGGGGAATACTCAGGAAAGTGTTTCTAAAACATTTACCCCTGAATAATTTCTATCTTATATTGATGAACATGTTTTATAAAACCCAAATCAATTGTTTCTTAGAAATCATCCCTGTGATAATATCATTGGTGATGTAAATCAACCTATAAGGACTAGAAATTCCTTGAGAAATGAAACAGAATATATTGTTTTTTATCTCAATTTGAACCTAAAACTCTAAGTGAAGACTTAGGTGATGAATATTGAATTAAAGCAATGCAAGATGAACTAAATGAATTTTAAAGGAATAAAGTCTAGACTTTGTTTGAAAGACCTAAAGAAACAACTGTAATTAGTGTAAATGGGTTTTCAAAAACAAATATGATGAAAATGGAGTCATTGTAAGAAATAAAGAAAGGCTTGTTGCTACGGGATATAATCAATAATAGGGAATAGAATATGAAGAAAATTTTGATTTGGTATCTGGACTTGAATCTATTCATATTCTAGTAGCCTTTGTAGGATATTTTAATTTCAAACTATTTCAAATGTATGTGAAATGTTCTTTTCTTAATGGTTTTGTACAAGAAGTTTTTGTAGAAAACCCTCCTAGTTTTGTAGATTCAAAACATCCTGACCATGTTTTTAAACATAGCAATGATTTATATAGCCTTAAACAAGCTCCTTGATCTTTGTATGATAAACTTATAGGATTTATTTTACAAAACAGTTATGCAAAAGGTACGGCAGATCAAACTCATTTTATAAAAATGGAAAACAATGAAGTTTTTATTGTTTAAATTTATGTTGATGACATTATATTCAGATCAACTCGGCAATATCAAACTTATTATTTTGGGAATCTAATGAAATATGAGTTTGAAATGAGTATGATGGGTGAGTTAACATTCTTTTTAGGGTTTTAAATCTATTAAAAACTAGAAGAAACCTATATATATCAACATAAGTATATCAAATACTTACTCAAAAAGTATGGACATGACAACACTAAAAGTATTAGCATTATAATCAGTACCTCAAATACACTTGACCTTGATGAATCGGGGAAACCAGTGGATCAAACAACATTTAGAGGTATGATAAGCAGTTTTTTATACTAGAAATCTAGTCATCCAGACTTAATGTATTTGGTATATGTAACACCTGAGATTTTTATGAGAAATATTTTGTTTTTATGTTATATACATCATAAAAGGAATCTTTCACTACACACAACACTATCTTTGGTTTCGTTACATGCAATCACGACCTTCCTCGATAGCTTGCGTTGTACGCAATACCGAGTTTCACTAAACAACGATATGCTATTAAAATATTATTAAAACTAGCCATTATGAATAGTAATACCCACTTTTTGAAATTTTATAAATTTTTTCATTCAAAATGGACTTCATTTTTGGATTCGGAATATCGAAATTAGCCTAGGGTGAAATTTTGGTATTTTTCTGAAAACTTTCAATTTTTGATGAATAGTGAAAACACTAGGTTACTATTTAAAAACCGATTTTTTATTTAAATAACTATTTATTTTATTTAAATTTATGTTAGGTCAAAATTGATACATAATACCTATATAAGTTCAATGTAATTCATTAGAGTCATTTTATAATAATTTAAGATATATAAAAATTTTATTGAACTTTTCACCGTTTTTTACCCACCTCATAGGAGAGTTTGAAAATTTATATAAAACTTAATTTTACCGCTTCTGTGAGTGGAATTTCAAAAATCCGAGAGACACAATTAATATCAAGGACTGAAATGTGGTTCAATGAGATGAAAATAATTTTTGGTGAATAGTAACTTTTTACTTTTATTTACCACAGTTAAAAGTAAATAGGGTAATTAAGGGTAAAAATGATATTATTATTACCCTAACACATGTCCTAATTCTATTGGATAAGTGTAATTCGACCTGAAACAACCTTAGTAATAAAATATGACCATTTAGGTCCACTTGGATTAGATTAGGACATTTATTATTAATTTATTTAAAGAAGGGTTAAAATAGTTAAAATCAAAGTTAAATAACTAATTCATTTTTAATATAGGGTTATACATACAATAAATTCGACTATAAATATTAAATAGAAAGATAAAAAGATTTCCTAAATAATTGTATTTTATTTATAATTTTTAGACATTAAATAATTTAATTTATTTATGACACAATGATGATGCATTAATTATCTTATTAAGGAAATATTAACATAATTGATGTTATAAATACCCAAATAAATGTAATTTGAGACTTTTTATGAATTAAAATTATTATATAGGTTAATATGACATGTTATTAGTGATTTAATTAACTTTTTTAGAACTAACAATGCTGTTATGATTTCCACAAAAATCAATTACCAAATTGTGTCAAAATTTACATAAAATAGTTTTTAAAACAAATATTATATTATTAATTGTTAATTTATTCTAAAAAATCTAAGGATCGGCAAAATAACTTAGATATAGTTATATATATTACTAATTAACAACTTGGAGTTCGTTTGGATTGTTATAATAAGTTTACTAACCATATAATGTAAGAAAACAAGAAGACACGATAAAAGTTAAATTATTTAACTTAGAGTTAAATGTAAATGATAAGGTTAAAATAGTAACCTAAACTTGTCTAAAATCTATTGGATGAGAGTATTTTGACCCATCCCAACCTTATCTTCTAAATAAATCAATTTAGAGCTATTAAAAACTGAATATGACTTTATAATAAAATAATATTTTAATTTGTTTCTAAGGTGCCCCTCTCCTCCCTTATAAAAGGGCACATCCTCCCTCTCCTCCTCACACCACTTTGAGCCTTTATCTCGGCCAACCCCTGCAAATTTATCTTCTCCACTTCCCTAGAAACATCATAGAGGTCCTGATCTTCAAAGAACATCTTTAGTGCCCTAAGAGAAGGTTAAGAAGAGGCGCTTCAAAGAAGAGGCGCTTCAAAGAAGAGGTAATGTCCTTTACTGATTCTTTAAACTTTATTTCTTCTTCTACTTATTCTTCTTTAGTTATTTCATTATGAAGTAATAAAATCAGTATCACTCATATACTGATATGTTATTATAAATATGAAACAACCCTATTTCACCTTCTATCCATCCTATGGAAAACGAAATCACCGCGCGTGCGTACATACGAAATACCGTCTCTACCCCGTGGTGTAATCTGTTTTCCACCACCACCATACTTGGATGGGTATAATGGTGTAAAGAATAACTATATATGATTATTTTAAAGTAATATTAATTATAAAATAATATACATACACTTCAATACAATTCCACGATCATGTTAACGATATCATCGCTCGTGCGTACGTACGGCCTACTATCTCCACGATGTGATGCGACTCGTTCTACATGATCTTCATTGAATAATGATTATATAAATGAATTGAATTAATAAATATGATATATATTACACTAATACCATTCTGGAAATGAGGTATCTTTCACCTAAAATAAGAATTAGAATTTATACAACAAAACACGCATAAGAACAAAAAGCAATAAACACCCAAATAACAAGTAACAATGAAATATTACTAATAAGAAGCTAAGAATATGACCATATATGATATCATAAAAATCAGTATTATTCTGGAATAATTAAATAACATTATTTAAATCATTATACAGGAGGTTCAGACACATACGAAGCAAATCGGACCTAGGGTAAGGGAAAATCTCACAATCTCATTTTTATCCGAGATTGTTTACACTTCAGAATTTACTGGGGCATATTTATCATCCACATCCATGTTTTCTCAATATGTAATATTATTTCTATCATTCTACAATTGTTTAAATCCAATTTTACCCTTTGGTGAGTTTTTAGTAAAAAATATTAAAGGAATATTTTGTCGTTTTTTGTACGAGGTACTTTTTGACTTTTCCGTCCAAAGTTCAAGAAGAATGTTTTTTTAACTTATAAAGAATGAATGGATTTTTAGAACATTATTTACATGAATATTCCTTTACAATTTTTCATGTTTATTTTTAATCAAATTCTTTTAGTTTAATATTCTATGACATTTTAAGAAAGGAAAAAAATTGAAGTAGAAAGGATATTTTCCTCAAGAATAGAGTTCAAGTGTTTTATAAAAATTATTTTCCATATAAGATAATATAGGGTTCTGTTTCTATCCCTAATTTTAAATTTATTTGATTATGTTATGATGGAATTATTTTTATGAAGTCCTTTTATCTTATATGGATTATGTTATGATGGCACGATGTTTAAGAATCCCATTTTATTACATTGGTTATGCTATGATGTATGATTTATGATTTTGTGGCACATATAAGAATGGTTTCATTATGAGATTGGTGGGACCTATATCTCCCTCCAATGCAATGGGTAATGATTTATATCTCATGAGATAGACATGGCTAGAACGATAGGTTAATCCGGTTCAGTGAAACAGGACTGAAATGAGGAGTGAACTCAGTTCAGAAATGGACTTTGTCTGCTAAGATAGTCTTGTAAATGAGTCTAGAGTACTAAGAAATGATTTTCTATGATTATGTGTGTATTCCGCAAAGTTTCATGTTTTAAGTTATGATTCTTGAGATTACATGCCACTACTATGATTTATCCCATGTTATGAAATTATGATCACTTTTGCAGGTTAAGATTTCCAAAATGTCATGTTATTATGAATATGATGTGATTGATATTTCTTTTGTTTACCCTTACTGAGAATTTGAGATCACCCTTTTGTATGTTTTCTTTTCCCTAGGCCAGGAAGAAGTATATTAAGTAAGATATTCCAAAAGGGACTCTAGATATGATAAAATAAAAGGGAGACAGTGTAGATGATTTATTAACCAGTTGTTTATGTTTCCCAGTTTCTAAAGACACTATACCTATACAGTCCTTTCATGGTTTTGTTATATGTTGTAAGAAGTGTGCTTCAATTCTGAGGTAATAAAAATGTATGTAAAGTATGGGTCGTTATAGTTGGTATCAGAGGGAGGTTATAGTCAACCTTTGGAAACGAGGATGTGAAAGCCTTAGTAAAAACCCTAAGGATAAGTCTAAGCATAGAACACAACCTTAGTGTTTTAAAAATGGCCATGAAAAACCTATCATAAGACCTTAAGTGTGAAATTTTATTCTTGATTATGTGGTTTTCCTATTATAATTAGTGTTTCTCACACTATTCTTCTTGGTTTTAGTCAATGGCTGGAACCCGAAGGAACCATGTTAATGCGGAATGTGACGGGCAATGCAATGTTTGTTGCCCTGAGCAACCAAACGTTATGGGAGCTAGAATACAAAATCTTGTAGTCGGGCTCACACAACTTTCTCAAGCTATGAATCATGCAGGACTTCCAAATGAGCAAAGTAAGGATCAACATTCTGTTTAATCCTTCATGAGGTAGCGTCCACCCTCATTCAGCGGGTCTACTGATCCATTAGTGGCTGAACAATGGATCAGTACCACTGAAAAGATATTTTTAGTTCTTCAATGTTCTGAACATGATAAAGTCATCTTGGCAGTATATCGTTTGGAAGGTGAAGCTAATCAATGGTGGAATCTTATCAAGAATATGAGGCCGAGAGATGAAATTGAGTCCATGGAATGGGATAAGTTCAAGAACTTATTTTTCAATAAGTACTTCCCTCGTATTATTTTAAAAAAGATGGAGAAGTAGTTTCTTGAACTAAAGAAAAATGATGATGAATCTGTTGGTACCTACGAAGAAAATTTTACAAGACTTGCAAGGTATGTTTCTAGGATTATTATCCAACTTGAGAGTAAGATCGGGCGATTCTTTAGTGGCTTAAAACAAAGTCTTCGAAGGGAGTTAGACATAAGGGACTTCAATTGCTATGAGGAAATCGTTCGATGTGCTCTCATATTTGAGATGGCAATTGGAGTAACCCATCAGTCATATGCATTTGATAAGAAGAGGAAAATGGAATTCAATGGAAAATATAAAAAGCACACTGAAACGAATATGAGTTTTCCCTTATGCTCAAAGTATGGAAAAAAATGGAGGGATTTGTCTTAATGGGACAAGTAAATGTTTCAAATGTGGAAAAGAAAGTCATCGGGCATTTGAATTCCACAATGATGGGAAGAAGATGTCTAGTGATGCGAACAAAGAAAAGTCTACACAGAGTTCACCTACTACACTTCAATGTTACAAGTGAATGGAAATGGGGAATTATGCTAATCAATGCCCTAATCCAAGGGTTGTTGATGATGATCGACATCAACAAAATATTAAGGCTAAATAAAAAGGAAAGTCACATGCAATTTCTATCAGCGATGTGGAGTACGATAATGAAGTGGTGAAAGGTACACTTACCATCCACTCTAAAGTAGAAAATGTTTTATTTGATTCTGGATCCACAAAATCTTTTATTATCTGAAGAATTTTCTAAGGGTATATCCATATTATATCAAAAATTACATGTTGAGTTAGCTGTGAGAACCCCTAATGGCACAACAGTCGCATCAAAAGTTTATAATTCTTCTCCTATTGAAGTTTGTGGGAAATTACTTCCTGCAAATATTGTGATTCTTCCTATAGTGGAATTTGATGTGATTCTTGGTATATATTGGATTTCTTTATATGGAGCTTATATAAATTTCCAAATAAGGGAAGTCACATTTCATATTACAGAACAATCTATGATTGTCTATCGATGCAAGGATGAACATAACCTTCCAGTATAAATTTCTTCCATCTTATGGGTCTTGATTCCACTAAATGAAGTTTATTTATCTCAAATGGTTGGAGAGAAACTCAGGATTAAGAATATGCCCATTGTACGGAATTTTGATGATGTCTTTCCAGAGGAATTGTCGGGTCTTCCACCAAATCGTAATATTGAGTTTTCAATAGAACTCGTACCAGGTGCTTTGCCTATTTCAAAGACACCTTATAGAATGGACCCAATTGAGTTGCAGGAATTGAAGAAGAAACTCCAAGAGAATCTTGATAAGGAATTCATATGCCCTAGTGCGTCACCTTGGGGAGCACCTGTTCTGTTTGTTAAGAAGAAATATGGATCAATGAGACTCTGTATTGATTATTGATAAATTAACAAGATCACTATCAAGAACAAATATCCTCTCCCATGCATTGATGACTTATTTGACCAACTACACGGAGCTCAATACTTTTCCAAGATTGATCTTCATTCAGGGTATCATCAATTAAGGGTCAAAAGGGAGGATATACCAAAGACGTCTTTCCGTACAATGTATGGACACTATGAATTTATAGTGATGTGGTATTACTAATGCCCCTAATATATTCATAGATATGATGAATAGAGTCTTTAGAGACTATCTTGATCAGTTTGTGGTAGTCTTTATGGATGATATTCTTGTCTATTCAAAGATCAAGGAAGAACAGGAAGATCACTTGATAATTGTATTAAAGACCCTGAGAAAGGATAAGCTTTATGCCAAATTTACCAAGTGTGAATTTTGGCTTCAAAAAGTTGCATTTTTGGGTCACATAATCTCAAAAGAGGGGATATCTGTGGATCCAGCAAAAACAGATGTTATCGAAAGATGGTCGAGACCAACAACAGTAACTGAGATCCGAAGTTTTCTTGGTTTGGATGGATATTATCGATGTTTTGTGAAAGATTTTTCACGATTATCTAATCAACTCACTAGGTTGACTCGAAAAGGAGCTATGTTCGTGTGGATGGAGAAATGTGAAGAGAATTTCAAGGAGTTGAAAAGAAGGTTATCCAGTGCACCTGTGATCACACTTCCTTGTAGTGGAGAAAGGTTTGTGATCTACAGTGATGCATCCAAGAAGGGGTTGGGGTGTGTTCTCATGAAAAATAATATGGTGATAGCTTATGCCTCATGATATTTGAAAATCCATGAGCAAAATTACCCAACTCATTATTTGGAGTTAGTAGTGGTAATCTTTGCATTAAATATTTGGAGGCATTATCTTTATGGTGAAAGGTGTGATATTTATACTAATAATAAAAGTTTAAAGTATATTTTCACAAAAAATGAGATGAATATGTGCCAAAGAATATGGTTGGAGTTGATTAAGGATTATGACTGCTCAATTCATTACCACCCTGGGAAAGCAAACAAGGTGGAAGATGCATTAAGTCAGCAAGACCATGCTAGCTTATCTATGATGAGGATCACAAAATATCCAATATTTATGGATTTACAAAGGATGGATCTTGGAATTATAATCGAAGGGGAAAAATCATATCTTTCTCAAATTAATGTTCAACCATCTATACATGTGAAGATTAAAGAGGCCCAGAAAGAAGATGTAGAATTACAAAAGAAGGTGAGAAATGTTCCTGAATTCAACCTTGATTATGATGGGATAATACAGTTTAGGAATCGGGTTTGTGTTCCTCCCATCCCATAATTAAAGAAGGAGCTACTGGATGAGTCTCATAGTTCTTCATTATCTATTCATCCTAGAAGCACAAAGATGTATAGGGACCTGAAAGAGTACTTCTGGTGGGGTGTCATGAAAAGAGATGTTGCTGAATATGTTTCTTGATGCTTGGTTTGTCAGCAAGTTAAAGCTGAGAGACAGAAGTCTAAGGGGATGTTACAACCATTACCCATACCCGAATGGAAATGGGAAAACATTACTATGGACTTTTTCACCGGACTTTCTAAAACATCCAAAGGTAATAATGCTATCTGGGTCATAGTTGATCGTCTTACAAATTCGGCACACTTCATTGATATTAGAGAGGATTTCTCTCTAGATCAGCTTGCCATGATATATGTGAAGGAAGTAGTAAGATTGAATGGAGTACCACTTTACATTATATCAGATCGGGATCTGAGGATTACCTCAATGTTCTGGAGAAGTCTTCAGTATACTCTGGATACAGAGTTGAGTTTCAGCACTACTTATCATCCTCAGACAGATGGTCAGTCTGAGAGAACAATTCAAACTCTAGAAGATATGTTAAGAGCTTTCTCTATGTATTACAAAGGTGGTTGGGATCAAAACCTACCTTTGGTGGAATTTTCTTATAATAATAGCTTTCACTCCAGTATTCAGACGGCTCCTTATGAAGCTCTCTATGGAAAGAAATGTAGGACTCCAACTTGCTGGGATGAATTTGGGGAACGAAAGCTATTAGGACTTGATCTTGTTGATGAGATGGCAGAAAATGTCCGATCTATTCAACAACACATAAGAGAAGCTCAGAGTCGACAAAAAAGTTATGCCGATAACTGAAGAGAATACCTAGAATTTGAAGTGGGTGATAAAGTGTTCTTACGAATATCTCCTTGGAAGAGTGTAATGACATTTGGAAAGAAGGGAAAGCTGAGCCCAAGGTATATATGTCCTTTCGAAATACTGGATCGTGTTGGGAAGGTAGATTACCGATTGGCACTTCCATAGAATCTCTCTCAAGTTCATGATGTGTTTCATGTATCTCTCCAGAGAAATACATACCCGATCATTCACATGTACTCAGCTCAGAAGTTGTACCGCTGGAGCAAGATCTTTCTTATGAAGAACATCAGATAGAGATTCTGGATCGTAGTGAAAAATTCCTATGGAATAAGACCACTCGCTTGGTGAAAGTTTTATGGAGGAACAACCAATTAGAAGAAGCTACATGGCAGCTTGAGGATATGATGAGAGAGAGGTATCCTCATCTGTTTGTTACGAAGTGAAGAATTTCGAGGGAGAAAATCATTTTAATGGGGGTAGAATGTAACACCTGAGATTTTTATGAGAAATATTTTGTTTTTATGTTATATACATCATAAAAGGAATCTTCCACTACACACAACACTAGCTTGGCTTGCTTTACATGCATTCACAACCTTCCTCGATAGCTTGCGTTGTACGCAATACCGAGTTTCACTAAACAACGACATGCTATTAAAATAATATTAAAACTAGCCGTTATGAATTGTAATACCCACTTTTTGAAATTTTATCAATTTTATCTTTCAAAATGGACTTCATTTTTGGATTTGTAATATTGAAATTATCCTAGGGTGAAATTTTGGTATTTTTCTGAAAACTTTCAATTTTTGATGAATAGTGAAAATACTGGGTTACTATTTAAAAACCGACTTTTTATTTAAATAATTATTTGTTATATTTAAATTTATTTTAGGTCAAAGTTGATACATAATACATATATAAGTTCAATATAATTCATTAGAGTCATTTTATAATAATTTTAGACATATAAAAATTTTATTGAACTTTTTACCGTCTTTTACCCACCTCCTAGGAGAGTTTGAAAATTTATATAAAACATAATTTTACCGTTTCTGTGAGTGGGATTTCTAAAATCCGAGAGACACAGTTAATATCAATGACTAAAGAGTGGTTCAATGAGATGAAAATAATTTTTGGTGAATAGTAACCTTTTACTTTTATTTACCACGGTTAAAAGTAAATAGGGTAATTAAGGGTAAAAATGATATTATTATTACCCTAACACATGTTCTAATTCTATTGGATAAGTTTAATTCGACCAAAAACAACCTTAGTAATAAAATATGACCATTTAGGCCCACTTGGATTAGATTAGGACATTTATTATTAATTTATTTAAAGAAGGGTTAAAATAGTGAAAATCAAAGTTTAATAAATAAAACATTTTTAATATAAGGATATACATAAGATAAATTCGACTATAAATATTCCCTATAAATCTAACAAGATTTCCTAAATAATGGTATTTTATTTATAATTTTTAGACATTAAATAATTTAATTTATTTATGACACAATGATGATGCAGTAATTATATTATTAATGAAATATTAACATAATTGATGTTTTAAATACCCAAATAAATGTAACATGAGACTTTTTATGAATTCCAATAATTTTCTAGGTTAATATGACATGTTGGTATTGATTTTATTAAATTTTTGAGAACTAATAATTCTGTTATGAGTTTCACAAAAATCAATTACCAAATAGTGTCAAAATTGGCATAAAATAGTTTTTAAAATAAATATTATATTATTAATTGTTATTTTATTCCTAAAAATCTAAGGATCAGAAATATGACTTAGATAAGGTTATATATATTAATAATTAACAACTTGGGGTTCGTTTGGCTTGTTATAGTAAGTTTAATAACCACATAATGTAAGAAAACAAGAAGACACGATAAAAGTTAAATTATTTAACTTAGAGTTAAATCTAAATGATAAGGTTAAAATAGTAACCTAAACTTGTCCAAAATCTATTGGATGAGAGGATTTCGACCCATCCCCAACTTATCGTCTAAATAAATAAACTTTGAGATATTAAAAACCGAATATTACTTTATAATGAAATAATATTTTAAGTTTTTCCTAAGGTGTCCCTCTCCTCCCTTATAAAAGGGCACCTCCTCCCTCTCCTTCTCACACCACTTTGAGCCTTTAAGATTTTCCAAACCCTACCAATTTCTCTTCTCCACTTCCGTAGAAACATCCTAGAGGTTCTGGTCTTCTTCAAATACCATATTTAGTGCCCTAAGAGAAGGTTAGGAAGAGGCGCTTCAAAGAAGAGGTGCTTCAAAGAAGAGGCGCTTCAAAGAAGAGGTAATGCCCGTTACTGATTCTTTCAACTTTATTTATTCTTCTACTTATTATTCTTTAGTTGTTTCATTATGATGTAATAATATCAGTATCACTAATATACTGGTATGTTATTATAAATATGAAACAACCTTATTTCACCTTCTATCCATCCTATGAAAAACGAAATCACCGCGTGTGCGTATGTACGGAATACCGTCTCCATGCCGTGGTGTAATATGTTTTCCACCACCACGATACATGGATGGGTATAATGGTTTAAAGAATAACTATATATTATTATTTTAAAGTGATATTAATTCTGAAATAGTATACATACACTTCAATACAATTTCACGATCATGGGAAAGATATCATCGCTCGTGCGTACGTACGACCTACCGTCTCCATGATGTGATGCTACTCGTTCTACATGATCTTCATTGAATAATTATTATATAAATGAATTGAATGAAACAAATATGATATATATTACACTAATACCATTCTGTAAATGAGGTATCTATAACCTAAAAGAAGAATAAGAATTTATTCGACAAAACACGCATAAGAACAAAAAGCAATAAACACCCGAATAACAAGTAATAATGAAATATTACTAATAAGAAGCTAAGAATATGACCATATATGATATCATAAAAATGATTAAGATTCTATAATAAGTCAATAACATTATTTAAATCATTATACAGGAGGTTCAGACAAATACAAAGCAAATCGGACCTAAGGTAAGGGAAAATCTCACAATTTCATTTTTATCCGAGATTGTTTATACTTCAGAATTTATTAGGGCATATTTATAATCCACATCCATGTTTCCTCAATATGTAACATTATTTCTATCCTCCTACAACTATTTAATTCCAATTTTACCCTTCGGTGAGTTTTTAGTATAAAATATGAAAGTAATCTTTTGTCGTTTTTCGTACGAGGTACTTTTTGACTTATTCGGCCAAAGTACGAGAAGAATGTTTTATTAACTTATACGGAATGAATGGATTTTTAGAACATTATTTCCATGAATGTTAATTTATAGGTTTTCAAGTTTATTTTTAATCAACTTATCTTAGTTTAATTTTATATGACATTTTATGAAAGAAAATGTTTTTGAAGTAGAAAGGATATTTTCCTTAAGAATGGAGTTCAGGCGTTTTATCAAAATTATTTTCCATCTAAGATAATATAGGGTTCTATTTATATCCCTATTTTTACATTGATTTGATTATGTTATGATGGATTTATTTTTATGAAGTCATTTTATCTTATATGGATTATGTTATGATGACACGATGTTTAAGAATCCCATTTTATTACATGGGTTATGCTATGATGTATGGTTTATGATTTTGTGGAACACATAATAATGGTTTCATTATGAGATGGGTGCGACCTATATCTCCCTCAAATTCATTGGGTAATGATTTATATGTCATGATATAGACATGGATGGAATGGTAGGTTAATCCAGTTCAGTGAAACAGGACAGAAATGGGGAGTGAACTCGGTTCAGAAATGGACTTTGTCCACTAAGATAGTCTTGGCAATGAGTCTTGACTACTATGAAATGATTTTCTATGATTATATGTGTATGCCACAAAGTTTCATGTTTTAAGTTATGATTATTGGGATTACATTTCACTACTATGATTTATCCCATGTTAGGAAATTATGATCTCTTTTGCAGCTTTAGATATCCATAATGATATGTTATTATGAATATGATGTGATTGATATTTCTTTTGTTTACCCTTACTGAGCATTTGAGCTCACCCTTTTGTATGTTTTATTTTCCCCAGGTCAGGAAGAAGGGTATTAAGTAAGATATTCCAAAAGGGACTTTAGATATGTTAAAATAAAAGGGAGATAGTGTAGATGATTTATGAACCAGTTGTTTATGTTTCCCAGTTTCTAAAGACACTATACCTATACAGTCCTTTCATGGTTTTGTTACATGTTGTAATAAGTGTGCTTCAATTCTGAAGTAATAAAAATGTATGTAAAGTATGGGTCATTATAGTATTATTATGTGCAAGATATCAATCAAATACAAAATAACCCCATTTAAAATCTGTGAAAAGGCTTTTCCAGTATTTAAAAGGATCTTTAGATTTTGGCCTTTTTTATTGTTCTGGAAATTATTTTGTTTTGAAATGTTTTTAAGATGCTGAATTTGGTGGTTTTAGAATTCATAGAAATAGTACATATAAAACATGTCATTTCTTAGTATATTCTCTAGTTTCTTGGTCATGTAAGAAACAACATTTAGTAGCCTTTTTCATTTCTAAAGCAGAATATATAGTAGCTAGAAGTTTTTGTTCTCAAGTGTTGTGGATTCAATACTAACTCACTAACTATGGCATGAGTTTTTACAAAACTCAAATAATATGTGATAATACTAGTACCATAGCTTTTAGTAAAAACCTAGCACATCACTCTCAAGAAAAACACATAGATATTATGAATCATTTTCTTACGGATCACACACAAAAAGGAGTTATTATTTTACGATTCATCAAAAAAAAGAACAAGTTGCGGATAGTTTTACAAAACCTTTACTTTCTGATAGATTTTAATTTATTAAACAGAAACTAGAAATTATTACACTAAAATTATTATTCACATATACTTTTTTTTACATTTATTATTACATTAAAACGCTTCTTTTCCTAAAAGAGAACATTTGTATTTTTCAATTTTTTTTTGATTTATTTTGAATTATTTTGTTTCATATATTATATTTTATTTTATCTTAATTATATAAGATTAGTTATATTTTTTTATTTGTTTCTTAGTTATGTCATTCAGATTCATTTTCATTTCGATAATCTCTTTTTTATTTCTCTTTTTGACATTCTGTTAATCGGTCTGATAGAATCTTTTCTATTGTCTTGACAACCAATGGTAACAAATTGTTTTTCTAGAAGATTGACAATCTATGGTAATGACTTCGTTTTCCATCGGCTTGAAAACCAATGGTAAATAATTTGTTTTCCATCCTCTTGAAAACCAATGGTAATGAATTTTTTTTCCAACCGCTTGACAACCAATGGTAATGAATTTGCTTTCCATCGGCTTAAAAACCAATAGTAACGACTTTGTCTTCCATCATCTTCACAATCTGTGGAAATATTTTTTTTTCATATTCTTGACAACCAATAGTAATGACTTTGTTTTCCATCGGTCATAAAACTGATCGTATTCACTTTCTTTTACATCGGGTGGATGTTTGATTGTATTCTCATTTCATTATTTCAATTATTTCTTTTTTGTATTGTATTATGTCTTTACTTTCATAATACTTTGAAACCAAAAACTTACTTGAAATCTCTGATAGGTACACTCTCCTTTTTGGTATTTCCTTTCTTTCATGTTATTGTTTCTTTGTTTTTGATATTTTTTATAAAATGCGTCTTTTATTCTTCACCATTGTATTATTTATTTAATAATCTTAACAATATAATACCAACAGTTATCAAAATTCGCCTACAAATAGAGGACCCCCTCCTCAAACCCACACCAGTTTTTCAGATTTCATGGTGAAGATCTGCCTCTCCTCATTAAGACTCGACACAATATTTTCTTCTTCCAATCATCTTTATGACTCATTCTTATGCCAAAACTCTTCCTAAAATGACTTCAAAGACTTTCTCAGAGAATTATTTCTTTAGATAAAGGTTAGTTTCTTGATTTTTTTTGAAATTTATGACTCAAAAAAGAGGATTATTTTATTCCAAGGATGGGAACATCTTTGTGTTGAGAAAACCATATCTCAAGACCTGATTTTTATTGAAGAGGTTAGGCAATTCTACAATCTGTTGTCTTTTGATAAGAATATGATGATTAACTTTGCTGTGTAAGATAGAAAATTTTCAATGTCTGTAAAACAAACAGTACATTTCCTAACTGTTCCTATGGAAGGTGACTCTTTTTGTCCTTCTTATAAACTACCCGAGGATGTTGGTACATTTAATAACGAAAGAGATGAAAAATAATTATTTCTTATAATTGAGGAGAAAATGAAAGTACCTCATTTATCTCCACAAAACATGTTTGTCTTCCTTTGGATGTAAGGTTTTCTAATTCCAAGGAAAGGATATAGAGATACTCTTAATGTTTCTAACATTTTTTTGCTAGATTATCTTGTAAACATGAGAAAGGTAAATCTCATTTGTTAAATTTTCAAAACTATCAAGAATGTGACATCTGGAGAAATAATATCTCATCTTATCATGTATCCATATATTATCACAAAGTTCATTATTGAAAGTTTTATGTTTTGTAATATTCACTTGAAAGGGGAATTGAAAGAGTTGAAGCCTTCTTGGATAAGTAAGATTACATTAAATAAATTGTATGTTTGTTTTTATGAAGAATCAAAAATCTTTTTCAAATATGTAGAAGTATAATCAGCACCAAATCAATCGACACCAATTATAATAAAATTAGCTCCAATAGTTGTTGCTTCTCCAAAGTCAGATCCTTAAATCAGAGAAAATATGAAGAAGAAAACCAAATACATTAAAGATGTTGTAGCCATGTGGAGAAAATAGAAAGGAAAAAGAAATGAATGTGATCCTAAATTTGGTCTTGACCCAGCTGAAGCTCTAGCCGATAAGATAAGAATAGATGATACTCTATGGGCTGAGAAGAAGGAAATTATTTAAAAATAAAATCTCAATATTTTGATGTTTCCAAAATCTTAAAAAGTGTTGATTTAGCAAGTGCCCAACTGACAGAAGAATTTCAACAAGAACCAGTTGTATAGAATTTTTCAGAGAATGAAAAAGGGAAAAAAATAGTGAAAGAATTTTTAAAATAAACCTCACAACATGAAGGTGGAAAATATGAAGAAGACATTATTTTGGAGTATCGTAAGAATTATAAAAAGATTAGAGAATAATATTCTCTTCAAAAATAAAGTGAAGGAATATAGAAAAATATCCTAATTCCGATCAAGCACCAGTTCAATATTTTAAAAACCATTCAGAAAGAATTCCATCCCCACTAAAGTAAGGGGCTCAAAGTTCCCATTCTAAAAAGTAATTGTTATCAGTGATAAATTTAAAGAACAAAGAGCTGAAAAAGAATTCTAAAGGGTGGATAAGGAAAAATAGAAATGAAAAGGAAAACAGCCTATGGAAGACTCTATCCAATCAAATGAACTAGAATCATACGATGATGATACTGATTCAGAATACACAATTTGTTTGAAGAAAAGTGATTACATTGTTCGTGTTTTGAGAAGAATTGAATAGGTCATTCCTTATTTTCCTAGAATTGAACTAAAAATTTATTTCATTACTGATAATCAAAGGAAGAAATTGGTTTCAATAAGAGATCTCATAAAGAGAGTAATGTCAATAGAAGCTGATTTAAAAGTTTTGAGTGATAGTTCTATTTCTCATAAGAAGGCTTGCAATAAGATGACTAAGTGGTCATACAAAATAGAAAGCTTAGTGAATTAACATGTGGAATAAATTGAAGACTTAAGGATAATTTCAAATTATCTATCAATTTATTTTAGTAATCTTGATAAAGAAACTATTGACAGGTTGAATCAGATTTCAAAAACCCATGGAACTGATATTCCTTTAGTAAAAGAGTTTCAAGAAAGGATGAATGATTTTCGGTCAGATTTTTTGAAGGATTCGTCTTTCACTGATGAAATATTTTTGTTAAAGAAACAAAATACTATGTTGAATCAAGAGAATAAGACTATGAAAGTAAAAATTTATACTCTTGCAGAAGTAATCAGAGTTCAAGAAGAGACTATCAAAAACCAGGATCAACAATTTTCAGACCAAAAAGAGCTTCTAAAATCTCAGGGTGATTATATTTTAGAAGACAAGAAATAGATAAATAAGATGAAGCATGTTCTTTATGATTTGATCAAGAAAGAGAAATAAAGAGAAAACAAATTAATGTTTTCTTGTATCTTTCCTTGTTTTTCTTTACAGTTGTTAATATTTTAAGATTCAATGAACCGTGTGTTTACATATATATTTTTTTGAATTTTGTTTCTATATAACATTTTCTAGAAACTCAAGATTACCCCATTATTTTTGTAAATCACCAAGGGGGAGAATTTTTTACAAAAGGGTATAATGTTTTATAAAATGAGAGAAAGTTTCACAAAGGGGGAGAATGTTTTATAAAAGGAGGTAAAGTTTCACGAATGGGGTGAAATGTTTATTGTAATATATCTAAATCTAGGAAAATATTGGAATAAAATCTTTATGAAAGTTTATACATAAGGGGGAGTTAGTTTTATTCAATTTCATTTTCAGAAGAGTTTTCATAACTCTAGGGGAGATAAGTATTTATTTTTTGCTTTACTTTTTTTGTGCTTTCCAAAAAGGGGGAGATTGTTAAGTCAAAATTATTCTTTTGACTTTTATGTCTTTTTTTGGAAATCTCAAATCTCTTTTTACCCATTTCTCAAATAAAGGATTTACTTTGAATATTATTTCTATGTCAATACTATTGACTCTATCTATCATACTGACTCTGTCAATCATATTGACTCTATCTATTGTACTGACTCTTTCAATCATACTGACTATGTCTATCATACTGACTATGTCAGTAAAACTAAATATGTCTATAGTACTGACTTCATCTATCGTATTGACTCTGTCTACCATACTGACTATGTTCATCATATACACATTGTGAATCATACTCACCTTGAATTAAATCAATACATTGCATTGGTAATATTAATCATACTCATGTTTTACTTTTACCTCATTCATGCTTTTATTCTTATTTCATATCAACCATACTCATGTTTTAATTTTCATATATATATTTTTAATCAAAACGGTGTCATGTTTTATATTTCAATATAACCGTTACAATGCCAGGTTTCAAAGTCCCTCTTAGATTTTTTGGATAAATATGACTGTTGGAGAAAATATGATCATTTGACCATAAGGCCTATAAATAAGAGGTCATTTACAATAGAGATGTAAATCTAATCAAATTTTTCTTATATCAAGTTATAGAGAGAGACACTATGTATTCTCTTTTTCTTCTTGCGAATGACTTAGAATAACAAAAAGTAAATGACTCATTCTTAGATTTCATATTTTAGTAAGTTATTTGTTTTTCCTTGTGCCACCGATCATGTGATAACAATCGAGGGCTTCCGTGGATAATAAGACACGCTACCGATAATCGTATCGAGGGCCTTCAATTGCTTGAAGGATAGTGGTGTCGATTACCTTCTTAATCAAGGTCTTATGAGGATAAGAAGACAATTGTACCAATCATCATATCGAGGGCTTTCCAAGGTGTTGGTAAGACAGATCTTCTATCCTAGGTGAATGGATACCCTTCTCTTTGGGTTAAAATAATTGTAATACTTTTACATTTCCGATGATATTTGTATAAGAATGGGAATTTTATTTGTTTTCTCCTTTCTTTTCATATTCAATTGAATTGTAATTGTTTTAATTACGATTATTTTGATACATATTGTATTAATAGATTCTATATGTTGTATGGTAGAATATTTTTCACTAGTATTACTATGATCATTGTATTCAATTAGAATATGATTGTTTTACATTACTTATAGGATTTCATCATATCATATCTATTAGATCCAAGACCATTGTGGTAAATTTTATTGATTGTGGATTGTATTAGTTTATGACCTCTTAAACTATGTTCTTTCTTAAGTGTTTAAATACAATGTTTTTAAACTAACAATTCACCCCCTATAGTATTGTTCCTTTTAATATACATATACATTTATATTACGATCCAAAAAATTATTTGACTTATATTATTCTCTATTTCAATTTGTTCTCCAAATTCATTTGCACGTTCTGGAGGAATCTTTCTTTGGTCATTCCCCATTGAACCCATTTTTATAATGTCTTCATTAAAGGAAACCTATACTTTCCTTAATCATATATTTTATAAGAAAAAATATTTTATGAATGCATATTACACTTTATGAACAATCACTAGTTTATCCACTATTTCATGTAAGGCGTAAGTATCATCTCATTTATTGTATGAATGTCCTCTATTTTTAAAATTAGTAATCATGTTTTCTTTTTCAATAGAATCACTACTTATTTTCAACTCCATGGGAGTATCCAATATTTAATATTTTTAAAAACTTTTGAAAAAAATTAGAAACATATCTAACATTATTCTCAATATTGCTTACTTATGTGGGTGTTTTCTTCTTCTCAAGAGTTTCATTCATATTCCTCATCTTTATTCTTTTTTATATAAGGTAGTCTTCCTTAGATATTGTGTATGATACCCTAACCTCTATTTATTTAATCGATTTTCCTTGTATAATATCAAATATTTTCTAAATTCTAAAATTAGAATCTCAATGATAGGATTTCCCATACACCTCATCTGAAAATTATGTTCCCAAGATTAACTTTATCATTTTATCAAAAATTATATTACTATGATAATTCAAATTAGAATCCCATAATATATAATGAAAGATATCCTTACCATAACCTCATATGAAAAACTTCACCTTCATTTTCAAGCATTATACTTAATTTCATTAAAAATAGGATGCCTCCTCATGGAATTAAAATATAAAAGAAATTCAAAAATATATTTTGAATATTATTCACTAAAGAGAAACTTACAACTCAAATACCACAAGTTGAGAATAAAGTTGAATATGGAATCTTGAGAGGGAAGAGTGATCAAGGTGTTTCTTGATTAAAAATTATCCCTTTTTCTTATTTTCTTATTTATTATATATTTTTTCACTCATTCAAAGTAAATCATTCAATATTTCACTCTTGATAAAACTCTTATAAAAACAAAAAAATGTAGAAATATATAGCTCAAAGAAAATGATGACTTTACTTGGTTCACCACAAAGGGATACATATAATGAGTAAACATCGACAATGTTTTTAAGTATAAAAATAAAATATAATCATTTTTGGTGGATTATAATTTGTTTATGCTCTGTTTCACATCCATTGGAATGTGTGTTCTCATTTGGAATAAGTACTTCCATTCCATTTCAATTGGATTTATTTATGGAATGGGAAACATCCAATGGTTATTTATCCAAAGGGACCTACTTTTTGAAGGCAGGAATTCATTAAGTTTTAACTTATGATACTTAAGAACAATAATTGGTTGATAGGATGGGAGGTTGGACTCATCACACCCTTTTGGGGGGGATTATTTCCTACTTCAGGACTCTCTTATAGATTTGAGTTATTTTCAAGAATCCTTATTAATTAACCAAGTATAACATAGATTTCCCTTGGAATTTGAAATCAATTATTATAAAGTGTGAAATTTATAATCATATGTATGAATTAGAGGTTCTTCATTAATGGAGACATCCATATGTATTCGAGGTTCTCCATCAATGGAATCATCTCATATACTATTTAGATATTATTTTAACAATCGTTATGATAATACTGGTCTTTTAATCCACTAAGTGGGGAACTCGCAAAATTATTGTCATCCAAGGAGACAAAGTTTTTTTTTGATGTTGAGATGATACCCATTAATGGGACACCTATGTATCCTTCTGAAAGGAATTAGAACCCTCGAAGTTCGATGCTGCTTAATGGACCACATCATACCTTGTAAAGTCATGTGATAAGGACTTATCCATATAGTTTAATATTATTTGGTAAGGAAATCTAAGAGAAAGGTTCTTAGTCAATGTTTGGTGTGGGACTTATTTATTAGCAGCCCAAGGAACATGGGAAGAATGTGTGTTTCCATGTTTGATTATACCCTGTTGAGAATATGGACTTGGAAGAACATGGTTGATTTGAAGTGTTGGGTTTGACCCTCAGAGAGGCTTCCTACTTATCCCATTTGGATGGGAATCAAATCCCACATAGTTCAGTGATTCTCATAGGATAGTGTAGTCCTTTGATAGAAATGAGTTTGGACTTACATCCTGAAAAGGATGCCTTTTTGATTTGAGGGATAAATTTGGGCTTACTCTTAAGGAGGATACCCATTTATAGATGAAATTAGATGGATCTCGGGCCTTAGTAAGGATTCCTACATACCCCAGTTTTAATGGGAATTATAGTTCTCATAGTTCATTCAATCACACAGTGGTGTATGACCCTTTGAAATAAATTGGTTGTGGATTACTCCTAAGGAGGATGCACTGATTTAGGGAATTTGGGTTGGATTCATAAAGAGGATATCCAATGAGCTTGGGCCCTGATGAAGGTTTACTACATATCCCAACTATAATAGGAATAACAGTTCTCATATTTCAAGAGAGTTTCAGTGTTTGTGAATATATTGTGATCATGAAAAATCTATAAGCCCACATGATTCATGCTCGGTGTGAGAAACAACAGGATGTAAAAGATTCAACAAAGGTGCAAACACTCTCTTTTGCTAATGGGAGAGGGTGGGCCTACGTTTAAAGAAGTCAAGGAAACCATTGAAGAGGGCGTAGAGTAATGAACCCTTCAATGTGGGATAACATTGGGGGTCATGTGGCTCGACCCTTGTAAAATTAGGGACTTACCCCCTGGGAGTGACCTGTTTAGGATTGTCTTGAGCTTACATTTAAGGAGGATTCCCATTTGATATTTGTTGGAGCTTACTCCTATAGGGGATGCCCATTTGATATTTAAACTGGTATAGGAGGTTGGTGACGAGGTTTGAGGAGTTTATTGAGGAGTGTATTGACTCAAGGTACTTGAGGAATCCATAAGGAGAGTCTAAGATCATAACATGTGAAAGGAAACAAGAGAAGTAAGTAGACTAAAGGAACTTCATTGAGTGTGATGAAGTGTCTCAAATCATGGTATTACATGTGTTCTATACCCTTATGGGACTTTGAACCACTTTCCCCCATTTAATTATCTCTTATCTCATGTTTCATAGAATTACATGAGAGTTATTGAGAACCTGTGCAGTGGATCTACACAACGAGAGCTTTGAGAGTTATTCCAACATTTTCTGCTTATGAAATGGGGAGACAAATTATCCTATTTATGGGGAGAGAGGGTAACTGGTCGAAGGGAAGTTGTCTGTGAAGGTCCTCTGTGTAGCCCCCCCACATAGGTCCTCTGCGTAGGTCCCTTTGTAAAATTTATCCATCTTTTGAGTCCATAACGTTTGATTTGTAAGTCTGTTTGGGCTCCGCAACCAGTCAGATCAAAATTCTTGAAGAGATATACTCTTCTTGAAATGGTAAACACACAATTTATTCTCTAAAGAAACAAGTAAATTGAAATTTAATCAATTGACACCTTTTCATCGTCGATCTTGGAAATCCACATCCAACTTTCTGAGGGGGGGGGGGTCTTTCCACTTATCCCTAATTTTGGAGAAGTATTTTGGAATATATAAATCAAAAATTAATTTTCCTCCTTCATGGTGAAATATATTTACTCATAATTGATTTTTTTGTCTATGTTGGAATCAAATCATCAAATTTTCAGAGAAGTGCAATAGACAAATTCTGTGGTGTCAACATTCTCACTACACAATAAGGCCCACTGCTATTAAAAGGTTTGGGGTTCTATCATTCACCACCCAAATGGAATTAAATATCTTTACACTATGTGCTCTGTATTATGGATGTATTGGTTAGTTTATAATTGTGAGGTACTCTTAAATAACTTATAGGAAATAATGAGTGATCCAGATTAGTATAAAAAAAAATTTGTTCCTTTCATCCTCATCACTTAGTATATGATTAATTAAGATCCACATTCATTTCAATCTTTCTCTTCAAAACTTGAAGAAATAAAATCATTTTAATGGTTTAAATATATGTCTTCAAATTCTAATACTAGATGAGAGTGTCCTCTTAGTGTGAGTGAAAAATATTTATCTTAAGAATTATCCTAGTAGTGAAAAACACTTCTAGATAAAGATTATATCATACTGGAATAACCTTATTGATATATCTGTTATTATCCATATATTATTCTTATTCTTATAATGTACTAGGTATAAAAATAGTACTCATATTTTTTATAATATACTAGACAGGATAATTTATTATTATTTTTAAGACTATATATGAAATATAGTTATACATTTTTTCTTTTCTTCTCTAAACAAGATTCTTCAATATTATTCCATCTTTCACTTTTCTAAAAAAACAATAAGTAGTTTTTAATATAGCCATAAAAGTCCTACATAATTGATTTAGGTATTGATATCAATTCCATTTTGATAAATATTTAATGATCATTCCATGTCTCATAGTACACGTATTTTAATCCAAGTCAATCTCTTGAATACTTGATCCAAAACATCCCATTTTAACATTAAACCAAATCATTAATTAATTGTTGAAACATTATTATTCATGGAATAAGAATATTGCTTTCATTGTGATTACCTTTCCATTATTTTATATTTTAATATTTATCCTTCAATTATTGAATTATATCTAGTCAAAACATCTATTTATTATTTTATTTGAATATGACCAAGAATATATAAATATTATTTCCATTAAATATGGCTAGATATTTTTTTTTAAAAAACTTGTCTACAAAAATATCATCTTTATTAAAAATAATCCATGAATTAAATTAACTTAATAACATGATTCAATAATATCTTTAAATTTTAATGTTTTTATCTATGATAAATCATTTTAAACCTTCTATATCTGAATTTAAATATCAATATATCTCTATATTTAATTCTTCCTTCAAATCAATATAAAACTTCTATATTTAATTATCTATTTAATTCATCACTAAATATTTCATATAATTTCCAAAAACTACTTCACACAAATATTTCACAGACACAATCCTTCATATAATCCTATATGTGTTTTTAAAAACATTTAATTAATCTTACGTGGTCTATCAATAAATGGATTTAATCTGACATGAAACCGTTTTATTCTAATGAAACATTATATATCAATGAATATTCTCATGAAACATTAGTTTTAATCTTAATAAGTGATTCATACACATGTATTTAATCATTCATGACTTTGGATGTGTGGATTTAATCTTACACATTATCAAAAACACAATATACACTCATGTAACAATATTTTCATCAACTTAATATCACACATACCATGAAAATATTTATTTAATATTACATAGATTTAGAAACACATTAATTAATATTAAATTATTTATTTATACTCTTATGAATCCCTTTAAAAAACCTATTTATTCTTAAGCACATAGATAACAACATTGTTAATCATACATATACACTGAAAAAAATCATTTAATCCGATAAGAAACCGTATTTTTTTAGATTATATTCAATATTATCCAGTTTAGTTTTTTTAAGATCTAAACTCTTTGAAACATGATTAGACCAACTTCAAACATTAAAATATCTTCATAAACAACAATTAAAAATCCAAAATAGTCAAAAAATTTCTATCTAACTCCAAATTTTCAATTAAAGATTGTATTACTTCCACTTCCATGTTAAGTGAGATTCATCTCCTTCCTTATGGATATTTATTACTTTGCATGCTTCATTATTCCAATCTATAACTAAGACTAAGTTATTTTTTCTTCCTTAAACCTTTAAATTTTTCTCATAGATCATCACCATTAATTTTTAATAAATACAATAATCATTACCTTGGTTTCAACACCATAATTCATTGGGTGATTAATATAGTGGATAGTGGATGATTTTTGTTTAAAGCTCTAATTTATATTTTTTAATTTTTTAGTTTGGTATATTCAGTGTTTCTTCCTTCAAAATTTATATATTTTAATATTATTGTGTTTGGTATATCATTTCATATAACTATAGATAATAATATTAGTATTTAAGATAAAAAACATGCCATGTTTTTATTCCAAATGGAATGTTTTATATATCTACGAATTTAAATGGAAGATAAATAAGAAAATGTTAGGGATATGTAAGTACATGACCTTAAAACATTACTTAATCATGATATTTAGTCAAGAACATACATTATTAAAAATTTAGGATCTTTTCATGTATAAAGTTTTAGAGAATCCGGATACCATTCAAAAATAACATACCACATCATACAAGAGGATACTACTAAAAACATTATCAATTTTTTTCACAATATAAAACATTAAATATTTAAACATGATTTCATTGAATAATAATAAAAAATTTAACATTCATTACATATTGGTCTTAAACATCCTTATAACCTATGAAAATAATTTAGAAATTATGGATGAGCACAAAAGCTCAGTATGGGAATAAAAATAAGGAAAGAATACATTAGTCGATGAACACTTGTAACGTATGGAATCATTTTCAAAAGACACACTTGTACCCAATATATACTTACATTGTGAAAGAATAGTTTTAAAAATGATCCACACAAAACATAAGAACATACGTAGAGCCATAAAGGCATCATGGGGCATTAGTTACATAATATTGTAACCCTCTCGGCTACCTTATAATTTTTAACCCTCAAGACTACCATACAATTTGTGTAACCATCGCAATTACACTTGGATTAACTATACCAACGACCTCCAACATACATATACCCAATGAATTGGAGGGAAATATAGGTGCCAACCTTCATAAAAAATAATTCCCAAGATCCAGAACGTAATCATACAACATGAATAATAGCATAAAAACATTGCTTTTGAATTTTGTAAAATAGAATTTTAAAAGAAGATTTTAAAAGGAAATTCCCTTATAAATATCATAGAGTTAATGTGAGAATTAATAGAGTGGATGGAATATGTATATAATAGGTAAATAAACATAATTAAACATAATATAATAACAATTCATCACACAAACAATTTAAATACCACATAAATAATGAAGTAGAATGTAAACCCAAATAATGAAAATCGGGTTAAGAATTCCCTTACCTTGGATTTGTATTACTTCCAACTAGTTTAAACATCATATATAATGGTTAAAGGTTTTTTTATTAATATCTTAATGAAAAATATCTATCTTTATAATACCTTATATGATCATTTAATTACATCATTTCATCAGTTAATTGTTATAATTTTGTTCCCTGCACTGTTTTGGGTGATTTCTTTTCATGATTTGCATGATCGGTTCATGGTGGATTGTTCATGTCAATTGGAAGTGAAAATACATAATTATAATGGAGTAGTATTAAAATATTTCCATAACCATAAATTATAATATTTATCATTTTTTATTCTTACATGAGGATGATTCATAAGGTAAAACATTATTGATATTTGTTTAGGTTATTTTTGTGATTCTTCTATCATAAAGATCTCATTGTGGTTCATAAATTAAAACCATGTGTACAAAAGAGTTACAGAACCTTGGAGGAGACATAATATATATATTATAACCTGTTTAAACCATAAAAGTGGTTTCATTATCATACTTGAAGGAATTAACAAAAAATTAAAATTACATCATCCATAATGTCGGTTATTCAAAACATCAAGGAAAATGTTTTTATTCTTTGAATAAGTGGGAGAGGAGAAAAATATTGATGAGGAATTATCCATGAACATGATAACATCCATAATATACAAGATTTATTTATCTTTCATGCCCCTTTTATAAGAGTAGTTGAGTAAAGAATAAGAAAATAATGGAACTCAAAATAAAAGAAAAACTGAGAAATCTCACACGAAAAATCCGCAGCCTAATGGCGTTGCATAAAATTTCATAAAATAGTTGGATGAGAGAAAGGGGGTATCTAATTAGTATTTCATAATAAAGTCAATAAGGTAAATAAAAATTAAATATCCCAAAATAATCCAAAGGGAATGAATAATAATAGCATAAAATGAAAGGAAAGAAATAAAATAAAACAGGATGTTTACCTCTTGATCTCTTCTCCTTGAGATCCTTCTTAAGGCCTTCGGTTTTGGCCTTCTAGTTATAACAACAGATATAGGATGTGGGTAAGATCCATTTTAAGATATTTAGGATCAACTTAGGTGAGGATAAAGGCTTGAGATATGTAGGAGGAAGAGGGAAATGAGGGTAGTATTTATAGTGAAGGAGAGGGGGTATTTTTCATTATTTTAATCATTATTATAATATTTTTTCTCATGATTGTGAATAATATTAATTTATGTGACCATAAATAGTAACAATAGAATTTTAGTTCGAACCAAGTGGGATTACATCACTTATTATCTCATACATAGTGTATTTAACTCATAATCTAAATATATGGATTTTTACTCTATTTTAATATTCATGGAAAATTCATGGATTTCATAAAAATCCCAAAAATTAACCATTAAAATTTATAGAAATATAGAATTAAAAAATGAACACCATTTTTTAAAAATAATTTTCCAAATATTTTTGATTTAATTTTTAAATAATATCATACTTAGTTCAAAAATTAACAATTTAAAAACTATAACTGCTTTTATTTCACATTGAAAAATTAACATAGATATCATTATCTAAAATACTTAATAAAATAGAATATTAATACAATTTACTATTAATTAGGGTCATATTAATATTCATATTACTTTTCATAAGGTTATGTTACTATTAACCAAAAATCATGTTGGTTCTATTAGACTCCAAACAACTTACTGAACACAATTGTAGATGACCATTATTCAAAATTCAAAACATAGAAGTGACAAAATTATTTTTGAAGGATAGTTATAAATATATACATAAAAAAATTTCCATACATTTCAATTTATTTTTTTTTAAAAACATGGGGTGTTACATTATCCCCACCTTCTGAAAATTACGTCCTCGCAATTTTATTTTCCTATTAAACAAGTGAGGGTACCTTGATCATAGTGTCCACATTGTTTCAACATCATCTTACTCACGTAAATAGTTTGTCCATGCATTGAAAAAATTATTTGGAGATCCTTAAAAATCATTTCCTTACTTTATCCAAATACACCTTTTACAACATGGGTCATATGAGTGTTCATAGAAAAATAGTTTTGGAAAATAATCATGTTTGACATATAATTTCAAAACATATGATAAAACATAATTTTTATAAAATAGTCGGACCGAGTTTGGGTTGAAAATTTCAATAAATGGTACTTTAAAAATACCATAAGTATGTGATAAAAGATTATATTGTAAAAGAAAATATAAATAGGTTGCGCTAGAGTCTCTTTCTCGAGCACCTTTTTCAAAATCATTATATGCTTCCAAATCTTATGATAAGGTAAAATATTTTAAAATTCCTTGATAATATTTTCCTTTCATGAAAATATTAGAATATTGAGACAATAGGATTTGATTAAATACAACCCATGATATACGATGGTATCTAGGTCTAGTGGAGGTATTTGATATCTCAAACAATTTCTTGCAAGTGAGTTATATGTTAGAAAATGTTTCAGAGTCAGCTGGACATGAATTTTCAATAATTATTGCAAGCAAGTCATCTGGAAGAGATAGGAATGTAATTTGAGATCCCCCTCCTTAGATTTTTTACTGAATTTAATTGATATAAAATGTTATAAAATAAGGATTTAACATAAATAATAGACATATATAATAACCATATGTTTAATGAAAACTCATAATCCCAAAATTTATCTAAACCATCCTTTGATACCAATTGTAAGGAATCGGCCTTAAAAAATTAATCAATCTTGAAATTTAGTCAAGAACATACATTACTACACATTTTAGGATCTTTTCAGGTTTTTATTTTTTGATAATTATGATACTTTTCATACATAACATACCACATTCATACAATAGGATACTACTAAAAACAATATCCATTTTTTTGTTCAAAATATAAAATATTAAATCCTAAAACATAATTTATTTGAGTAATCATAAAACGTTTAACTTGGATTCCTTATTTTTCTTACACGTCCTTATAATCTGTGAAAGTAATTTAAAAACTTTCTCTAAGCACAATATCTCAGTAAGGGATATAAAAAGATGAAAATAAAACATTAGTCCTTGAACACTTGTAACGTATGAAATCATTTTGAAAAGACATACTAGTCACCCATATATACTTACATTGGGAAACATGATATTTAAAACAGATCCAAAAAAACATAAGAACATAAGTATAATCATAAAGGTATCTTTGGTCATTACTTATTTAATCTTGTAACCCTCTCGTCTACCTTATAATTTGTTACTCTCATGGCTACCTTACAATTTGTGTAACCATCGAAGTTACACTGGGAGTAACCATACGACCGAACTCCAAATTACATATAACCAATGAACTGGAGGGAAATAATTTTCCCACCCTTCATCATAAAAAATTCCCAAGATCTATAACATAATCATACAACATTAATAATATCATAAAAACATAGCTTTTGAATTTTGTAAAATAGAATTTTAAAAGAATATTTTAAAAGAAAAGTCCCTTATAAATATCATATAATTGAAGTGATACTTAATATAGTGGATAAAATATGTATATACTATGTAAATAAAAATAATTCAAAATAATATAATCATAACTAATCACACATACAATTCAAATACCACATATATAATTAAGTAGAAGGTTAACCCAAAGAATGGAAATCAAGTTAAGAATTACCTTACCTAGAGGTTTCCATACTTCAAAATCATTTAAACCTCTTGTATAATGGTTAAAAATGTTTTATTAATATCTTAATGAAACATATACATATTTATAGTACCTTATATGATCATTTCATTAAATAATTTCATACTTTAACTGTAATTATTCTGTTCCTTTCACTTTTCTGGGTGAGTTCTTTACATGATTTTCATGATCAGTCCATGATGGATTGTTCTTGTCGATTGGAAGAGAAACTCCAGAATTGGAATGGATTAGAATTTAAATATTTCCATGACTATAAATTATACCATTTATCAATTTTAATTCTTACATGAGGATGATTTATAAGTTAAAACATTTTTTATATTTGTTTAGGTTATTTTGGCGATTCTTCAACCATAGGGATCACATTTTGTTTAATAAATTAAAACCATGTGTAAAAAATAATTCTAGAACCATGGAGGATAAATAATAAATATATTATAACCTGGTTCAACCATAAAAATGGCTTCATGACCATACTTTATGGAATTAATGAAAATTTAAATGAAATTTTCCACGGTGTCGGTTATTCCACACATCACGAACAATGATTTTATTCCTTGAATAAGTGGGAGAGGAGAAGAATATTGATGAGGAATTTTCCATGAACATTATAAAATCCATAATATTCACGATTTATTTAGATTTCATGATGCTTTTATAAGATGAGGTGAGTAAAGAATAATAAAATAATGGAACTCAAAATAATTGAAAAATTGAGAAATCTCTCACGAAAAAATCGGTAGCCTAACGACGTCACTTAATATTTCATAAAATAGTTTTATGAATGAAAGGGGGGATCCCATAACTCTTACATAATATGGTTTTTAAGGTTAATATGAATAAAATATCCCAACACAATCCAAAGGGGAAGAAAAATAATAACATAAAATGAAAGAAAAGAAGGAAAATAAAAGAGGATGTTTACTTCTTGATCTCTTCTCCTTGAGATCCTTCTTAAAACATCTATATCTTTTTGATATGGAAAATTAAGGAAATTAATTATAGGGATGGATATTTTATTTTGTGGGAAAGTTATAATAACACATTACTAGTTATCAGGCATTCCTTGACCCATATTTTATTCCCTTTTGTGTGGATCATTTTTAAGGGTTCTTCGGGTGGGTTTTAAAAAAATGGATGTTTTCTAGGATATGCAAGGTTGGTGAAAGGTTTTACCAAACCGTGCACCCTTTCAATGAATAATGTGAAACCCTGGAAAGTGGGGGATTATAAAGAAATAATACGGTTTGAATAAACATGCAATCACTTAGTAGAAACTATACACTCTAGTGTAGGGACACATAATTAGTACACACATTGTTTCTAACCATACAACCTTGTCCATATAACCATGCATACGAGACTTCTTTATTCAGAAAATTTATAAAAAATTATCCTAAACCACCATTTAAGTCCCCAATGAACCCTAACTCATCGTAAAATAATTTTCTAGGATTTGGAGGCTCTCGGGATTTGATTTTGTCACCTCTAAAGCCATTCCTTGGCATATCAAAGTGTAACAGATCTCGTTCGATCTCCTCAAGGTATGTGAATATATTCTCCATGTTTTCTCCTACTCCTTATTTATATAATCCTTATAAATTATTATATCATCTTGTATTTCATTTATCTAAACTTTATTTTAACGGATCTTGATTCTATGTATGGTTTCTCGATCTCCATTACAGTTGTTCTTTGTTGGTGTTCACCATTGAGGGCGTTGTGCATTTTGATTCCATGATTAAAAGTAGGTGGTCCCATTTTAGATTGTGAAATATAGTTCAAATATGATTTCATTGATTTTTTTAAATATATACTAGTTGATTTATGAAAACCCAAATTGATATTATTTTGAATTGAAATTTCATTTAGCATAGATTTTGGGTAAAACCTTTAATTCCAATGAAATTGGAATTTGGGGCATATTTTGATATTTGATGGAATTTTGCAAAATGATTTGAGAATTGATTTTAGAAAATTACATAAATTTAATTAATGAAAAACTATGATTGGTTTTGTATTTAAAATGTATGAAATGATTAAAAACCCATGTTTTGTTTTTGAATTTGATTTGGAATATTGAAATAGAAAATTGGGAAATTGAATTGTAAGGATGATTTGATTTGAAATGAGGTGATTTATTTACATTATTGACTAATTTATTGAACACATTAATCTTTGAGTAGTTAGTGGGTTATTAGGGACACACATTCTAGGATGGTAATTCCCTAGAAACAAAATGTTGGTGACAACTCTAAAAAAACATAGTTAGGTAGATCTTATTCCTGATGGGATTTTCAGGAGTTATATTTAGCTCATGCCTAAGGTATGTGTGGAAAAATATTTCCATGATCACAGATATGAAATATGTGAGGATCCTCTAACTAGGAATTATCAAACATCATGGTAGATGACCATGCTGCTTATTATGATAATTTTGATGTATATGCCCTTGATTAAAGAAAATTTTTATTCATGTTAGTTTATTTATATAATTTATTTATATAAAATATTTATTTAAGAGATGTTTGATATGTTTTATATCATTTTAAAATGAAATCATGTTTTTGTTTTAAATAATAAATTTTAATGACATTCCCTATGTTAGTGTTATCTCATGTATTAGAGTACTAGGGTATCGGGGACTGTTCTTGACACAAAATATATTAAAAATATTATTATTAAATACTATATAATGTAATATTAGGGTTAGGGGTCATCAAACAAGAATATTTTGGTAAACTCTAAAAATGTTTCTTATCTCGGAACCCCAAACTTGCATAAATTGAATATCAAACCTGGGGAAAACCCAAGATAGAAACCCACATTTCAAACAAAACTGAAGAGTATAAATTAATATTTGGGTTTCCATTTAAAATATATTAATTAATTTACATGTTCACATTAATAATATAAAAAATCATATTATTAAAAAATATTAATTAATTTTTGAGTGTCTGTGACTAACAAAAACCAAATTGAACTAATGAAATATTGATTAAATTTCATTAAAAATATTTAAAAAGACCTAATAAAAATTTTGGGTAACTATATCCTCCAAAAATTCAATAATTTCATCCCTAAAAGCATACCTCACTCAATTAGATGAGCATAATGAACTCATATATGAATCTGATAATGTTCAAACTCTGCTATAATTCCTCATATTATAGTTAGATTCACCCCAATGGAATCCCTCATAACTAATGGGACTTATACAAAAGATCCTTGATCACCCTTGGGTAATCTATAATGGTGGTTTCATCCTAGATTAATAGAGCACACTAGTCTATAATGTGTGATGTATTATGCATATATTGCCTCGCCGACAACATGTGGAAGAAAATGTAAACCCGATTCAACCATTTATGTGTCACTCAGAGATAAGAAACCTCACATACCCTATTTAAAATCTATAGAGTCATTATTAACCTCATATATTTACTTCTTATAAACTAAATATCCTCAAAACATGTATGAAATTACAATTATAAAAAATGATCTACCTCCTCAAATTCTATGGAACTATATCTTATTTTTTTGAAGGTATTATAATAAATTTTAAACTATCTAGATATTCTATTAGATCACATAAATCATCACCCCTGTAAATGAAACCAACTCATACCCTATGAGTTATGAGTTAGTAGTCTCTATATAATAAAGGGGTAACCAAAAATGTCACCCATATAAGGACTCAAAATATGTCATTCAGATAGTTGAGTGGTAACTATTTTTATATGTAAATTCAATTAATGGTTTATAACCAACCCAAATTTTTTTAAAATAAAGCATGAAATACAGTGATATATAATTGAGAACCTAAATGTCCATCTCATTCTGGGTATCTATTTGGGTGTGTGACATTGTACTCAATTGTAATTATGTTACAAAATCCTTCAAAAAATCCTTTATAAGTAGGGAATGAATATAGCATTATAGACAGTTTAAATCCATGAGGGAACCTCGTGTAACTTCATAACCACATTCATATATAGTGGTACTAATATCTCTATCAAACACTACTTTCAGATAATGGAAATTGAGATGACTTAAACAACTATTCAGAGATAACCCAGAAAATTCCACATTCCTTCACAAAAAATGGATGTATAATCAGAAAATAATTTGATATAGTGTTCCACTAATACTCCACCACCATAATGGGTTTACCCAAATTATTGGGAACCTTGTACCCATCCTCCCCTATTAATAGGTGTGGCACCATGATATAAACATAGAGACACTCTATTTATTTCCGGGAAAACAAAACTAGTGCTTGAGATCTTGAAATATCTTTATCATACTTTATTGAACTACTAGAAGGGAAGTATTAAAATCCTTTAAAATCACTACATAAAATATTTGTAAAATCATTACTCTCCCATGGATGATATTAAGGTCCCCCCAACTTTTTAGAATCCTTCAATTGCATCATTAATGTATAAATAACCTCATAATATCTCTCAATAAATTTCTCCAGCATAGGCCTCCCTCTAATGGTGAAGAAGTGTGGCGGAAACCACCATAAATCATAGATAATAAAAATTCCTAAATTCTAAAAATATTAGGTTTATTTACTATAACAACTTAGATACCTCCCCCTTTAGTTGAGAAGTAAATTTTATACTAAATGAATAATATGTCATGTTTATTTTCCCTATAAAATAAACAATCACAGAGTTTTAATATTTCAGAAACTTTATAAGAATCCTCTACCCAAGGATTATATCTTTTTTTAAATATGTTATATCTAATAATATTTTTATCTTTTAAGATATAAAATTTCATTGTTATAAGATAATGTTTTAAAATATTCACATAAACACTACAATTATAAGATCCAAATAATGGTTCACAAAGTTCTACTTATGATATATCACGTTTGTGGACCTATAAGTGTTCCCGAATCACATATACATAAGAAAACAATAAAACATAAACATGGAAGCATAATAAATAACCTTATACTCTAAAACTAACTTTGTAAAGAAAAAAATTAAAGCACTGGTCGACCTCGTTTTCATCTTCTCGAATGAATTTTAATAATAATTAAAAAATAATAAGGGATACCCAATTCGGGTGAGGTAATTCAAGAGAAATATAATCTTATATAATTATAACATGAATTTATGGAAATATAATGAAATTATAACGAAACTATAAACCTTAAAAAAATATTGGGTTGCTATAAATACATCAAAACTGGTGGGAAAAAATCCCTCACGGTAACATTGCAATGTTTTTGTTTTGATTGTGTATGTTGATAAAGAATGTTTTACAGTGCTAGTTTTGGAGTTGCAAAGATATTTTTGACAAGATATGATGAAAAATAACTAATAAAATGGAATTATTGATCCAGAGGTAGTAAAAAAAGTATGTTTAGAATATGGAACCATTTCCCATTATTTTCAAGATTTTGGATTCCAAGATTTGGAGAATGGAGAAATTTTTTTTTAGAAAAGGATGTTTTGAAAAAAGATTATGGTGATTCCTAAGATTGTGAAAAAGTCAAGATTTAGGACCATATCATCAAAATATGGAAAAATAAATAATCATGTGAAATATCTAAAATTTCATGAAAGACATAATTACATGAAACAGGTCGAGTAATGCACACCCATGAGGTAAAGATGTTGTGATCTATGTGAAATATAGTTACACATTGAATGTGATGTCAAAAATATTATTCTACGCTTGGGGAAATATTGCATTAAAAGTGGTTAGAAGGTGAGAAAATGGCATGCAGGGACAGAAAAAATCTATAAATTAGTGGCTACCTCCTCAGTTCTGTAGCTCAACCCTTAGAGAAAATAAGGGCTCTGAATTATGTAAGAGTATTCCACAAGGGGAGTTTCACATAAAGATAGTTTCCTAAGAATAATAAAAGTTTCATCAAATAGGTTATTCCTAAATAATGCACAGAGTTTGAGCGTTCTTCACCTAAACACTATTTTTTTGCACAAAGTGTTAAATTTGTGCAGAATATAGAAAAAGGTTAAGTGAAGGATAGAAGTTTACAAACAATTATTTGGTAAAGGGGTATTCATAAAGTAGATAAAATTGGAACTTAATTATTCAATAAATGATTCGTAAAACATATTTATTCATGGGACCAAAGAATTTTATTCTGAAAGATCAATAAGAACACTTCAGTTGAGAGAGTATCGAGCTTTCAATTTGTGATTGGTTATAAACCATGAGGGATAGTGAGTCCAATCCAAACTCTATAAAAAAGTGTGCTTTTATTGGATTTGGTACATTGGAACATTTCATTTTTATTCTCCTTATATGTATCCAATTTAGGATGAACCAAGTAAAATTGTTATTTCTATGAATGATCTCATTTTGGATTATACATTGCTATGGGAAAGAGATAGAAGATGGTTTTTTTAACAATGACACAAGATCTGAAGGTTAAATTGTTTTAATTATTTATACCCTGATTCACACCCTCTTAGTGTTTTTAACATAGTTTGGAGAACAAAAAGCATGATATTTATAGGAAAAAATTAAACTCTTCCATCTGAGATGGAATTTCCTAGGTAATGAACCTCTTGAATCTAGAACTTTGACTTTAAGATATTTCTATATAGAAGGTTACTAGATAGTATATTTAGTATGATCCTTAACTACTCAATAGGATCCTGCTCTATCATGGAATATATAAGGTTGGAAATGATAAAACTCATCTTGAACTAGATCAAAAATGGTTGGGTGATCCAGTTTATAAGTCTTATGAAGTGAACTAAGGCATTAATCACTCTGATTGAAATCACTAGGAATACATTGTGACAACAATAACACTAAAATGAAATCTCTGGGATATTATCCTCAAGAATATCAAGTTAAAATTTAAATAATTAAGACTGAACTTTAAGAACATAGTCACTGTATTCAATTATTTCAAGAGACCATTGATCCTCAGAGGATGGTATTTATTATTTAATATCATATGATTTAGGTGGTGATAGTAAATATAAATCTTCAATATCATGTCCACCTTCTTAGATAATAAATTTCTACCTTCTCATGGGGACATACAGGGTCTGATGAAACCTTTCTCCAAAGGCCCTCTAACTATATATTCAAATATTAAGCCTATATAGGGTTATCTAATATGTGTTTTAAGAAATCAACCTGATACTATGGTGAAAAGTGATGTTTATGTAAAAATCTTAATGAGAAAAAATACTGGGATGAATTATTTAAAAATTTCCTTGTACTTATCCACTACTAAAGGTAAAAAATCATACATAAAATCTATAGTGAAAAAAGATAGTTTTTTCTAATAGATAGGAAATTAGATTCAACTTCTTGAGGGTTATCTATACTATTCCTATTTAAGGGTTCCATTAACCTATGAATATGAATGTTAACCTATTTACTTGATGGAATATCACCATACAATGATTGAAATATACCTGATCCTGGTTTGAAAACAATAACTCCATACAAATGATGGTTTCATAATGTCTCATCTATATGATTATGAGATCCCCATACAACCTTTATTTATAGTGTGTAACATCTGATTGATGAAATATATTGGAGGGATGGTGAACACCACAAGTTGGAGTATATGGCCTAGAGTTTCGGCCAGGGACTCTACATGAATATGTAACTCCAAGACACATGATATTATAAGAAAATAATATATTGTGACCTTGTGGATATGTATGGGTGATAATGTAAAGAATACACAAATCATAACTTGAACCATTTTATACACAACCTAGTTGAAGCCCTCTAATTCATGTATATAACATCAGTCATAACCTAAAACACCCTGATCATAAAATAGACCACCTAAATGTTGTAGTGGTGGAATTGGATCAATGATATATACAAACCTAACCCATCCTACTCCACAAACTCCTATTTTGTAGTAGCCTATGGGATGGTCACCTTATCCACATTGAGTATTCCCTTTCTCTATGTACTATCTTTAATGTGGATGCTTATCTATCAAGAAACCCTAGATATTCTCCACTGCCAACCCAGTGGAAGAAATGTGGTCCAAGTTTCTTATACCACTACATGAATATCATACTCTATCTCCATTCTAGTTAGAATATGTGTGGGATCCCTTTACCACAAACACCAGAGATTGGGGCTGTGAATTCACCTGGATTAGATAATTATACCCCATCAACTATTATATTTTAGCCTTAAATGAAAACTCATGCATAAGAAAACTTTCTCTTGATTTGGTACTATACTAAATTTGACCCAATATTATCATTATCAAAAAGTCCCAGTTAAGAAATACAATTGTCTTGGGGCACTAATTAGTGGCACCTGGGGATGTGATGATATAAAGTGGTATTAGAGATTCTTTTTTCCCTTTTTTCTTACTGTTTGAGTATTAGATAGTTTACTAGGATGTATCATAATTTGGCCATGATCATGTTCCTCGGAGTAACTAACACACATACAAGGGAACCCCAAATTACATAGGATATATTATTATTGTTATTGGATTGTTCATGTTACAATTGTACCGATTTCACCATTGGGTGAAACACATGTTTTTTGATGATATAAATTTTTGATATTAATATTATGGACTTATTTTCTATAGATTGGTACAACAAGGAGGTAGTCTTTCATTATACTAGGCACCGACGGGTTCACATATCATGCATTATTCCATGACATATTTATATTATTGCGTGCGTTTCTTATGTTACTTGTGATTGTTAGGAGTGACTTTATTTTTCTATACTAAAAAGTGAAACCATTTCTTATTGGGATAAAAAAAATTATTGATGAAAGTGATTACATAAATCTAAATGGTGTTTTACTACATAGATTGAAGACGACACCTTAATTAACCAATTATGACATGTTTGATCGATGAAATTTTGGTTATATAGACTGATAGTTAATTTGATTGATGAATACCAATTTTAATTTTAGAAGAATTTAATTCTATAAATTGGTAATTGTAGTTCATTCAATAAAATCATTATACATAAATTGTTACATCCTGATACCAGACATAAAGTTCAGTTCACAGTTACTTGATGTACTAATTTCAATTTATAAAGATTGTGCGCCTTTATAAATTGGGAATGGTGGTGAATTTTACTGGATTGATATATCTAAATCTATTTAAATAAGAATGATCTTCGATAAATTATAGTTTTAAAATTAAAGGGTTACCACTAAATGTGGATTCCAATTAATAAGTAAATGGTGTTTTCCTTAATACATTGAAATTGAAACTCTATATAATGGAAACTATTCTATGTTATATGAGACATTGACCATGACATGACCTTTGTTGTGGATAGTAGGAAGTGTCTCTATTGGTTCATCATGATCTTTCATATCACATAGTCTGAGATTTAGGAGAAGGGAGAGAGGTGTGATTTTTTATAGGAGAGTTGTGCACCTATCCTTTCAGTATTTCTCTTTTACTATATGCAATTAAATCTTATATGAGGAATGTTTTTGGAAATTGTAGATCTATTGCACCATGAATTCCTCGAGTCATATTCTAGAAAGGTGGAAACAACCATGCTTCAAATATTGTGGGTCGTAAGCCTCCAGTTAAAGGTCCCGAGACCACACTACCGGAATCAAGAATTATAAATGCTATGTATATTTTTTTATAAAGGTTAAATAGAAATACACATAGAATATACATTTCTAGGAACACTTACTTGTATAGGTTCTGGATAATTAGATACAATTATTACATATCATCAAAATTGTAGAAAATGAAATTAACTAAATATAAAGGACTTCAGTGTGCTGCCTCCTCATCTAAATCCCATAAAACATAATTCTATTAATCATGTGAATATATATTTAAACATAGGGTGATAATTTAATATACCTAGTAAGGGGTTTTCAAAACATTGATAAAAAAAATTTAAATGTTTTATTGAAATAAGCCCATATATATATATATATATAGAATAAAAATTAAGCCTTTTAAAACATTTAATTCCATATATCTAAATTCGTAAAATAATTATACTTAAAGGATCACTTATATTTCTCCTTTGAAAATAATAATTTATGCACATATGATACTTGGAAAAGCATTATAAAACTGTGAGGCCACTAGAAACAACTCATATAGAACAAGTCCCCTTAATATATATGGGTTCTCTCTGTATAACATACTTAACATTCATTATACTAGTGTTAATTTTTAGAAAACACTTTTAATGGACCTTACATTCTCAATCATAAACTAAAACATTTCAAAAATACATACATAAAATTATTTTCTTTAAAATATAATAACCATTCATATTAAATGTCAGGTACATATTCTTGAGAGTTTCTAAAACCATTATTAGTAGAATCCAATGTTAAAATATTTATATAATTTTAAATGTTTTTATTAAAATACATAAAATATATGTGTACACATGTTTTTATAAATTCATAGAATGTCACTTACTTGTTAGATAGTGGACATACTTAATTATGCATGACATACGAAGGGGTGCAGATACAACTTTGCACATGAAAAAATATATTTTTTGGTATTTTCCCATAAAATGATAAAAAATATCATTTATAAAAACAATTACACATAAAATATAAACCATAAAATTATAGACTATAAAAAAGTTCAAACCATTGCATAGAGAATTTAAAATAAATGTTTAATCCCTTTTATTTCTTAAAATAAATCGATATACATTATATATAAATATATAGATAAATAATTATATATAAAATTACAGAATGAAAATTTAATCTAACCATTTGATAAAAATAAATGATCCCCTTTCCAAACATAGACTTTCAAACAAAAACCCATATCCTACAAATTCTGAAAAACAAAACAATTATATATATATATATATCATTGTGAACAACATAATATGCTTAAAAGAAAATAAACCATTAAAACCCAAAATATTTAGAAATAAAATTTAAAAGAAAAACCCTTATCTCGTATATATTGAAAATCGATAGTTATATATGTGTATATATGCATATATACACACACATACATGCAATCCTTTATAAAAATACCATAATTTGATGAACCCTTACCTATTTTTCGGAACAAATGAGTGATTGAGGCTTGAGAATAAAACAATGGAGAACATTGGAGGTTGAAGATTGGGTATTCATGGGAGAGGTTGGGGGGTTTAAATAATGCATATAGATTAACCATTATGAGATAAATAAAATGAATGAAAAATACTATGCATTTTGAGAGTCAAATATGAAAGAATAATTTTATCATATGTTTACATAGTTTCAATATAATATATTTAAACTATTATTCAGATTTTAAAAAGTAAAAATAATTATATTAAAATTGTGGCTTCATTCGGAAGCCATTGATGTATATACAAATTTGGTTTAAAAATAAAACTATTTGTGTCGTTGATATGGAAAAAAGAAAACAAGCTAGGTCCATGGTGGGAGAAGGACTTCAAAGGTGGGAATAAATGGGGGAAGGGACTACGACGTTGAATCACTTGTGTGGTAAGACCTAGTATCCAATGGATAGAACAACCAAGGCTTGAAGGTGAGGTTAAAATTACACCGGGAAAAAACAGAAGGATGAGATTAGATATGCAAGAGAAAAAGGAGAAAACAGATTTAGAAATGGAGGGGATGGTTTAGATCATCTGACTGGAAAAAAATGGATGATATGAATCCCTAGAATGTTTAATAGAGGCCTGATCGGTTAAGGTAAGGGGGTGGTCTAGATGAAATGGAGTTTGATTGGACGACTGAAAATACACCCATAGATCTCCTTCTCAGCGCATCACGACACCCCTCCCTCCAAACACGAGACTCATTCTTCTTCTTTTTAACAAGAAATAGTATTTTAATACAATTTCCATATTATTATGTATATATAATTTCATATAATATGTAATTTCAATATTTTATCCAAATAGTTATAATATACAATCATAGTTTTATAATACAGAATTTATAATTGTACTAATTGTATAATAAAGTCATAATTTATAATCAAAAAATAGTAATTATAAATTCACAGAAATATATATATAAAGAATAAAATATTACATTTCATATAAAAACATAAATTATTTAGATATAATATATTATAAGTTTTGTTTAAAATAGTAGTTAATGTTTTATAATAAAGTATTCTTTTAACCAAAATAATAAATCATATTTAAAAAATTATTTTTTTATAGTTTTAGAATATTAATTATAATTTAAATGTTAATAATATAATTTTTAGCAATATTTGAAATCTCTATATATATATATATAATAAAAAAAGTAATTTTTTAATCATGTATTTTTTTAATGATATATTTGAAAAAATAAATAAAAATAAAAAATCATCATTTAGATTAAATGAAATCACATAATTTTTATAAAATTTAGTTCCAAATGTTATTTATTTAAATTAGAATTAATTAATTAATTATATAATATTTTTGGAATGTTATATTCTGCCCACCTTAAAAATAATTTCACCCTTACAATTCATGCATATAAAAACAATTATGAGTTTATGTTTCCAGAATTATGAAAACTAGGACTGATAAAATACTATAATTTTCCACTTAAAAACATCTAATCTCCAAATTTATCTTGGCCACTACTCTAATACCAAATTAAAGTTCCAGATCCCACATTACCAGACTCAACACTTATAAATTCTTTGTATATGTTGGTTGTAAAGGTTAAATAAAAATACACATAACATTTACATTTCTATGAACTTTTACATGTCTAGGGTTTTGGAGAAATAGACCCAATTATTACATTTTATTAAAATTTTACAAAATAAAATTAACTAAATAAGAAAGTCTTCAGTGTGTTTCCTCCTCATCAAACTCACGTCTCAAATAAATCTATTAAACTTTTGAAAATATTTTTAAATGTAGCTTAAGATTTTAACATTAGAAGTAATGGGTTTTAAAAATGTTAATAATATATTTTAAAATGGTTCCTTAAAATAAAAAATATATATATACTTAAAATTGGATTTCTAAATCATTGTTTCCCTATAAATAAATTTATAAAATAATTATATTTCAATTATCCTGGGGATTTCTCCTATGAAAATAAAATTTTTAGTAGGCCACATATGATACTTGGAATACAATTATAAAACCGTAAGGCCACTAGACATAACTCATAGGGAACAATTCCCCATAATATATATGGGTTCACTCCCCATAAAATACTTAACATTCATTATACTCGTTCAAATTTTGAGAAATTTTTTTAATGGACCTGCATTTCTCAATCACAACCCAATACATTTCAAAAATACATACATAAAATTATTTTCTTTAAAATAAAATAACGTTTCATATGTAATGTCATCAAATTTTTCATGAGAGTTTCAAAAACCATTTTTGAGATAATCCTATGAATAAAAATTTCTACACTTATTTAAAAGGTATGAATATAATTAACAAAAAAAATATGTGTACAAATGTTTTTAGAAATTTATGGAATAACATCGACTAGTCAGATAATGACCATACTTAATTATGAATGAAATACAAAGGGGGTACAAATACAATTCTCACATTAAATAGTAGATTTCCTTGGATTATTAGATAAAATGATAATAAATATCATTTATAAACCAAAGTAACATAGAAAATATAAATTATAAAATGAATGACTAAGAACAATTTTAAACCTCTTCATATAGAATTGAAAAATAATGTTTAATAACTTTTATTTCTTAAAATAAATAAATATATATATATATATACATTTGTAAATCATTATTCATAAAATGATAGAATAATAATATAATCAATCCCTTTGATAAAAATAAATGACCCCCTTTAAAAACATAAAATTTAAAACAAAAACCCGTATTATATAAACACTGAAAAATTGAACAATTTTTTAGATAGGTATCAATAGACTTATATATATATATATATATATATATCTCTTTGTAAACAACATAATATAATTATAAGAGAGCTATTTGATTTAGAAATATAATTTTAAAAAAACTATTATCGCCTATATATTGAAAATAGATAGTTATATGTGTGTATATATACATATATATACACATATATATGTAATCCTTTGTAAAGTGAGAATAATTTGAAGAAGCCTTACTTTTTTTTGGATCAAACAAGGGATTGAGGCTTGAGAAGAATAGAATGGGGAATATAGGAGGTTGAGGACCAGGTATTCTTGGGTGAGATTGGGCATTTAAATAACGCAGATTCATTAAGCATTCTTGGATAAAGAAAATGAATGAAAAATACTATGCTTTTTGAGAGTCAAGTTTGAAGGATTAATTTGATTAGATGTTTACAAAGATTCAATAATATATATATATAAACCATTATTTGGATTTTAAAAAGTAAAACTAATTATACAAAAATCATGGATTCCTTTTGAATCCATTGAATGAGATAAAGATTTAATTAAAATGAAAACTCTTTGTGTCATTTTTATGGAAAAAAGAAAACAAGATGGGGCCATGGTGGGATATAGAATTTGATAGTGAGAAGAAATGGATGAAGGGGACACGATGCCGACTCAATTGCGCGGTGTGGCATGGTATGAAATAGAGAAGACAAAAAAGGATAGAGGTGGTGGTTAAGATCACACCTGGACAAAAAGGAGGGATGAGATTAAATCTGTGAGAGTAAAAGGGGGAAATTGATTCAGAAATGGTGGGGATGGTTCAAATCATTGGACTTGGATCATAGGGTTTAGATTAAACCCTATCATTTTTAATAGGAGGCCCGATTAGAGAAGAGATGGGAATGGTTTGGATCAAACAAAGTTCAATCAAACAACAAAAAATACACCCGCAAACCTCCTTCTATATGTGTCGCAACACCCCCTCAGCACATGATTTATTCTTCTTTTTTAACCAGAAATTGGATTTTAATAAAATTATCATATTATATATATATATATAATTTCAAATAATATATAATTTTAACATTTTATCAAAATATTTCTAATATAAAATCATAGTTTAATAATACAAAATTTAAAATAGTACAATTTTGTAATATAGTAAAAATTTATCCAAAACTAATAATTATAAATTTACACACACTTAAACATATATATATATATATATAAAGAATTTTATATTAATTTTCATTTAAAATAATAATTTCTTTAGTTATAAATTAATATAAGTTTTATTTAAAAAAACTATTTAATATTTTATAATAAATTACTCTTTTAATCAGAATAATACCTCATATTTGAAAAATGTATTTATTTATAATTTCAGAATATTAATTAGAATTTAAATATTATTATAATAAATTTTTAAAATATTTGCGAAATAAATATATGTATATTATATAAAATCACAAATATTTTTTATTAATCATTTAATTTTAAAAAATATGATATCTTTGAAAAAAATTCAAACTAAATAGATTTGGTTTTGATTAAATGAAATTACATAGTTTTTATAAAATTTATTTCAATACTTTATTTATTTAAATTATAATTCATTTATTAATTACATAAAATTTCTGGGATGTTACAACTGGTATTACCTCCTATAGTGCCCCCAAGGAACCTCCTATTTATCTTCCACTTAGTGTTCATTCCAATTTTTTAGATAGCCTCTTGGGCTTCATACAATCTATAAAGGGAGCTAAAAAACCTTATACTTCAATGGAAAAATTCATTTAGGATTTCTAGTAGTAGAATACTCCCACCTTCTCAGGGTATGGCGGTTCTCAGGATACTGAGTCTTGGCTAGAGGCAACATTGTCAATATTCGAGCATCTAGAGACCCATCTAAAGAGGAGGGTCAATATTTATACATATATAATCCATGACTCTACTAAAAATTGGTATGATATTATCTCCTTGGTTGGTCATCATCTGGGTACACTTTGGGATGACTTCCTGACATCATTCTATGACTAGTTCTTTCTACATACACTACGATCATACTACACAATAGAGTTTATAAACCTTTATCAGGGTTCTATGTTAGTGATTATATATTCAAATCACTTCACTAAGCTTCACCATTTTTCATTGAACTTGATCGTTGATGAGTTTATTACTACAAAAAAAATTTGAGGATGGGTTTGCGTATTCCATCCATCACAGTTTCACTTTTTCTGGTCAAAAAAATTATACGATAGTGAACCAATCCATCATCACTTATTTAAAGCTAAGAGAAGATGGATTTTTTGGATAGAGATTTTCAGCTTTGAGGTTGTGAGATGTTTTTATAGTGGTACGAAGCATTATTTCAAGAGTGCATGCGGGTGAAATTATAGCCAGTTGAAATGAACCCACAATAATGTGGTGTGCCACCAATGTGGCAGGACTAGCCACAAGAAACCCATGTTTATGGGTAACTCAATTGAGTGTCAAGCTTGTGGCAGGATGGGTCACCGTCAAAATTTTTGCTGAACATTACCTCCTCCACCTAGTGTGAGGTTATTTGTTTTGACACTATATTTGGGTATGAGATCCATATTTCCCTATTATACTTGGTGTATTTCTAATACTTTCCAACCATATTGGGGAGGTGGTCATGGTCGAGGTATTCATACCTCATAGGTTCAGTTCTAGCAGAGTGGGCCTACATAGTTTAGTCAAGTTGCATCTGATGACTAAACATTGTGCCATATTTATGTAGTGAAGACTACAGTTAAGGATAATTTCCTAGTTCCTTATATATTATGATTTATTATTTAAGTTTCCTCTACTTTAGTTTCCATCTAGTTTGATGAAGGTGCTTCACATTATTTTATATATGTGAAATTTATAGAAATTATGGGCTTAGAGATAGAGTAATTCGATGGGATGATGACACCTGAAACATTATTAGGGTCTTGATCAGAGAGTATATGATTGTGAAATGATTATACCCTTGATATAGGTGGGTATAGATTATTTTGAAATTTCTCTTCCCATGAGATGACCGATTTCAACACCATTTTCGGTATGGACTGACTTGTGCCTTATTGTGGCTATGTTGATTTCTATCACTAGAGGGGTTTTTTTACATCACCTAAGTGAAGCATGAATATTCATATGGGTGAATGGGAAATCCAAGAGAGTTAAGTTTGACTCGATCATGATGGGATATGTAGGGTGACAAACCATACAACTAGTATTTTTATGAGTGATCTGGGAATGCGGTTTTTGGAATTCTCTCTTATGGTGAATCGCTTTAGGATTTTTTCGCTAAATAGTTATCTTCATTACCTCTTATAAGATATGTGGAGTTTAAAATTGATTTAGTGAAAATAGTAGAACCAATGTACATTCCTCTTTATAGGATGGAACCTACTAAAGTCTAATAGATCATGAAGCAATTGGAAGACTTACAGGACAAAGGTTTTATATGGTCTGATACTTCACTAGGGGGTCCACCTGTCCTTTTTATCAATAAGGTGGATGGTAACCTCTTGTGATGCATTTATTACCATTATTTGAACCTTATTATAGTTAAGAACCAGTATCCACTACCACATAAAGAAGAAATTCTTTACCAGCTCTGAGGAGAGATAGTTTTCTTAAAAATGGATTTGAGGTAAGCTAATAATCTAGTACATGTGAGGCCTTAAAAAATAAAACATAAATAATTTTTGAGTAGATTCATCTTGTATGATTATCTGGTTATGATGTTTGGCCTTACAAAGTCTCTAACAGTCATTATTTCTCCGATGAATCAGGTTTTCCAGCAATACCTGGATTTATTTATGGTAGTCTTTATGGTCGATATCTGGTGTATTCTCATACTATAAATGACCATGCCAACCACCTTGATATCATATTGAATTCAATGATAAAGATCCAACTGTATTCTAAGATTAGAAAATTACACTTTTTGATCAATAAGGTTCAATTGTTGGGTTATATCATTTCATAGGTAGGAGTATCTATTGAACTAGAGATGTTGAGTGTTGTTATCTCCTAGGATCTTACAAATAATTTCTTTGACATACATAGTTTATTGGTACTGGCTAGTTATTATAGTTTATTCATTCAGGACTTCTCATGAATAAATTCACCTCTTACATTATTCACTAAAAAGGGTCTGAAGGTATTTCGATCCAAATCTTGTGAGACAAAATTTCAGGTGTGGAAAGAGAGACTAACTTTAGCACATATATTGATTCTTTCATAGCTAGGAAAAAGATAGACTATTCAATATAATGAATTAGGTATTGAATTTGGATAAATTATTATACAGATATATCGAGTTGTAGAATATATGTCAAAACCCACTGAGACCTCACGAGAAAAATTATCCCACACATGACTCTAATCTAGAATCTATGGTTCATGCCTTATGCTGTTAGAGAAACTATATTTTTGGATTGTCAGCTCGTTGTTTACATGGATAAAAAATTTCTGAAATACTTCTCCACAAAACATAAATTAAATATAAGTCAGTGCAATTAGGTAGAATAACTTTAGTCATTCATCTTTGAGCTTGTTTACAGACCTTGGAAAGGTAAGTGTAGTAGCTGAATCCCTCAGCTGAAATTATAATGCCCCAACCTTAAACAATACATAATCTTGAATTAAGTTAATAATTCAAATTAAGGATCTTTTCAAGATTAGAGTTTTAGAGAATTAGTCCACAAATATTACATTGCTTCTCAAATATTACAAAGTAGATACTTCTACTCAGCATACATTTTTCCATAAAATTAAATCTCTTAAAATAAAAAAACAATTCTTTTATTGATATAAATCTTCTTTAATTCTTCCTTTCTCTTACCCTTCCTTATACTATGTGAAAAGTAATTCAAAAATTTGGGATGAGCATAAAAATATCAGTAAGGATTATAAAAAAAATAAGGAAAACATGATTCCATCAATACATACAAAACATAATCTATTTAACATGCCTCATGAAATCATAATATTTATGAATAACACATAGTAATCATGAATCATAATGGTAACTTGTGGCAACTAGAAGATACATATACTGTGGCTATAACAACTACATAGATAGTTACGTTTGGAATACCCATCACGATATATTCCCTAAATATAATAGGAGAAATATTAACCTTTACCTATGTCACGTTACCCAAAGCATTAGAGAGCTATCTTGGGATCACCCGCCCTAGGTTTATCATGGAACCACCCATATATGTAAACAATGCCCAAGAACCATACCATATTCATAACACAAAAAAGAAAAAAAGGAAAGATAAAATTTCCATATTTCAATCACAATATATCATTTATATATAATTACATGACCAATACTTTATAAAAACCATTTTCAATACCAAAATACATAAAAGATTATATGGTAATTACATTCCTTTTAAAATCACTACGACTTGTTAAGGAAGCCAAATATCAAATAACACTCGTGGTGGCGGAAAGGTTGTTGTCACCAAATACGTTAAAAAGAAACATTTCCATTTCTATTTAGTAAAACTATACGAAGAAAAAGATTCCCTTTGAATGAAATGAAAAGTCAAAGGGGTTTATACACCGATTAAATGAAGGTTGTGTATAAATTAAAATATTCCTCAATGAAAGGAGATTGAGATGAAGTCCCTTAAAAAGATAAGTTTTTAAATAAAATATATTGATTATGTGTATTCTCTATAAGACGATATAAATAAAGTAAAAATACAAGATAATATATCCAAATTCATTTCTCACATAATCATAGCATGGAATAAAAAAGAAGTAGAAGATCAACTAGAATAATGGAAATTGGGTTAAGAAGTTCCCTTACCTCCTGTCCGACTTGAATCGTTCATTATTTAATATCCTGGATACTATAATAAAGTAAATTTATACTTTCTTCATAACCCTTTTCAAGGTTATTATTCATTTGATAACACTTATTACCACGTTATAAACATTACACAATCATTTATGTTAATAATGGTCGTTGTGTTGATATTTGGTACTTCAGTCAAAAATGAACTTATTATAATTACAAGTTGTCCATGTGGTAAAAATTACATTATCTATAGAATAATATTCATGATTTAGATATCATATATATCATATATATCCAGTATATATATGTATTTATAACAGTACATAACATTTGGAGATAAGAAATGAAATAAACTATTCATGGAGACGGTAAGCCATACATTAGCATGAACACTACTTTCATTTCTATTTCGTATATATTTTAATGAAAAAATAATGATATGTAGGTATAATATAATTATTGTATAATATAATATATTATTTCATTAATTATATCCTTTATACATTCCATGTATGGCATGAAAGAGTCATATCACTTTGAGGGGGCGGTAGTCCGCACTTCCTCAAATGAAATTATCATATTTATCCATTATGGAAACCATAAAAGAATGATATAACTGAAAAATAAATAATAATTTAGATGATATAAATATAAATATAGTTCCATCATAATGGCCAACATGAGAGGCAGTAGGAGATAATTGAAAAATTATAGTTTAGTGAGGTAGTAGTTCACTGTCCACAGAAATAGTATGTTCATATCACTTAGATGGAGGTGTGGGGAAGTGTAGTTCGAATAATTATCATAAAAAATAATTTTATATATAATATACAGTTATTTTAAAAAAAAAGGAATAAATAGTGTTTAGGAAGTTGCATAAGGAAAATAAAATAAAATAACTTGAGAGAAGACAGTACCATTAAATAGGGTAACTCCCTTTGGTTTGAACTAAAAGGCTTTATTGAATTTCCTTCTTCCCAAATTAAGGATTCTAGGTAGCATATATGTATTTTGGGATATTCTTGTAGATGTTTTTGGATGATCCAAGGGGCTTGAGAGCTGTGTGTAATGGGTTAGAGTTGGTGGCCTTTTATAAGAGGGAGGAGGGGCTCTTTAGGAATGTTTGAAATTATTATTTTATTATAAAATGATTTTCCATTTCAGAAGGTACACAACTCATTAAATTATAATATAATATGAATATAAGTCTAAATAAAACCATCAAATAAGAATCGGACAGGTTTTTGATATTTTTTAATCCTTATCTTTTTTATTTAACACTTTGTTAACTTATTTAACTTTTACCATGTCTTCTTGTATATTCAAACTATATGGAAAATATATTTACTATAAAAATAAATGAGACACAAAATGGATCATTAATGAAATTTTTAACCTAATATATGTCATTTGGACGAATCTTTGATTTTAGAACTATTCTATCATTTCATAAAAAATTAATTGATTTAAAAACTCATTTTTGTCAATTTTTATACTAGTCATATCATGACTTTTTAGAAATCCATAAAAACTCAATGAATTATAAAAAAACATCATTAATTAAAATATAAAAAGAAATAATCATCCATAAAATTCATGTTTGGAATAAAAATCTTCAAACTAAATTTATTTTAATATTTATAATATCATTTATTGAAAACATTCATTAATGTGGTAATCATTACATCATTATTGTGTCATAACTAAATTTATTTATATGATGTCTAAAAATTATAAATAAAATATCATGATATAGGAAATCATGTTAAATTTTTAATTACTATTTATAGTGGAAAATATCATTTACATAACCCCATAAAAAACTGTTTTACTAAAAGATATATGTTTATGTTAAGTTTTCCTTAACATTAAATTAATTTTTATAATTTTTCATTTTCACTTAAAAGTGGCTCCATGGGCTCCCAAAATTGACCCAATGATTCTTATGGTTAGACATGTTTCATAAAATAGTGTTATTTCACATGTTAGGGTAATTTAATATTATTATAATAGTATGTTTTACAGTTATTTTCCAGATTTACCCTTTAACCATGGTAAATAAAATATTTACTGAAGTTACTATTCATATTGTCTAAAAATAAAAGTTACCTTTTTACAAAATTTGGACCTCTTGATCCCAAATATGGAATCAATTTTTCCAAATTCAAAACACATAATTTCTAGAAATTAATTTAAAATTAATTACCATTGTCAAAACAAATAAAAAGTGTTTTTAAGAAATAATAACTATGAAAATATTGACATGTGTTTATGTCTAATTAAAAAGTGAAATTAATTCCAATAACCAAAATAGGATTAAATTATAAAAATATAACATAATTATAATTTAAAACAAATTAAAATTATAGTCTAATCATATAAATAAATTATATTTAAAAGTAGTTTTGAATTAAAATGCGTATTTTTCAGTATTTATCAAAAAATAATCTTTATCTGAAAATTACCAAAATTTTACCCAATGTAAATTTCTATATCCTACTTCTAAAGAAGAATTTTATTTTTTCAAATACAATATATAAAATTTAAAAAACTATATTTAGAAGAGGTTCTCTATTAAAATTTGGTAAAACTACCTTTTAAAAATATTAGAGTATTTGCGCTTAAAATCAGATTCTTTCTCATTTTAAGCCTCTAAATTTTATTAGATAAATGTAAAGACATTTAACAAACATGTATAATAATATTGTCGTTAGTTCTGTGGATTCCAGACAATATAATGTCTAAGAATTAACTACCATTTAAAATAATAATAATATTATATTATTTTTCAGTATAACTCAATGTTGTATACAATATGAGATTTCAAAGAAAACTATTGTTGCGTGTTGAGTAATCAATCGAAAAAAGAGTCAAATTTAACATTAAATTAATATCATATTCATAATTAATAATATATATGAAAAATTATTATTCTTTAAATACCTGGGTCATTACATCCTTCACCCCTTTTGGAAATTGCGTCCTCACAATTTTAAAATTGGGCTTGAAAACTTCATTGAAAGTCCCAAATTGGAAAAAGAGTCAATAAAACTATCACTTTAAAATAAATAAAGAGATGTAAAAAAGTCACTTGAGATAGTCCATACTAGGATTACATGTAGGAAAACATGGATATGGAGGAAAAACTAAGTGTCATGTTCTGATGGAGAGTGATAGAAAACATGATTTAGAGAAAATTATCCACCAGAAAATCACAAACTTGTGATGGGTTAAATGGTCTTTGATCCCCCAAAAGAAAAAAGAGATTATTTTTTTGTTTTATTTCCCATTTCACAAAGTTGGAGAATTTTATTTATGATATTGACTAAATACATAAGGAAATATACTTACTTTTCAAGTAGAGTTTCATCCTTTCATAACTTTATACCAAAAAATAATTTTTTCTCCAAAAGATGAGTTTTCAAGATGACATGGTCACACCTGAAGTGCTGGAATCAACTTATAGAGGATCACATAATCCAAAAATTATGAACTATATATTTCCCCTATCTTTATACATTAAACATAACCAAAATGGTTAGTACAATATCAGATAATCCCAAAAAGGATAATCTTTTATAAAAAGAAATATTACTCTTAATCTCCAAAATTTGACATACAATACCGATAGTTCAACAAAGACCATTCAATACTCAATTGTCCTTAAAATTATTAAAAATAATCCAAACTACGTTTGAACCCCAAAATTCATAAGGATTTGATCACATAGTCTTTCACAAAAATCTTAACATTTATCTCCAAATAACATCAGCTACTCTTAAAGTCCTATATTGAAAAGTAATTAACATAATCACATATTCTCTAGGATAGGTTAATCATTTCCATAAATAACCCAAATATCTAAATGTCCATAACAAAATCATATATTATTCCAAAAATAAAATTCGTCCATTACTCGTTAATTGAAATATCATAGTATTGTATTTTCTTTATGCATACAGTATTTCCCCAAAAGAGAGAATGCCTTCCAAAATAACCATTATCATTTAATCACCAAATCATTTTCATACAATAAGGATATAAATTTTATAAAATATAAGTTCCCAAAATCACCTTATTATTGATCCATAAAATCATTTAATTTAAAAGAATAAGTCATACTAACCAGCGGCTTCACGTAGGCTAGTTGTAGGAGATCCACCCTAGTCTCCCTTCGGTTGTGGGGTCAATTCCTGCAGCCTTGCCAGACGTGACAGGTTTTCACCCATCATGCATGTTGTCCCTTTTTATAAAACTTGAAAATAATGCTATCATGATTTAACCTCAATGGTTTTTTTATAACTCTATTTTTCTTCCAAAAACATTATTACCTCAATATCTTAATTCATGAAATGTTATATATAAATATTGACATTTTTACCTCCATAAATAACACTATTCCCAAAGGAAGAACATCGTACCTTGGTCATGGTTCCCACGTGGTTTCATCGTCATCTTGTTCACGTAGATAGATGGTCCATGCATTACAAAAATTATTTAGAGACCCTTCAGAATCATCTGTTTCCATTCTCCAAATACACCTCATACATCATGGGTCATATGGGTGTTTATAAAAAAATAGTTTCATAAAATTATCATGTATGACATATAATTTTAAAACATCCACTAAAACTTGATTATTATAAAATAGTCGAACCTAGTATGAATTGAATATTTCAATCAATGGTCCTTTTAAAATACTATAAGTATGTGCTGAAAGAATATAATTTAAAAGAAAATATAAATAGGTTGCACAAGGGTCTCCTTCTTATGCACCTTTTTCAAAATCATAATATGCTTAAAAATCTTGTGATAAGGTAAAATATTTGTAAAGGTCTTGATAATATTTTCCTTTTTTAAAAATATGAGAATATTGAAAAAATTGGATTTGATTAAACAAAACCCATGACCCAGGATGATGTCGAGGTATAATGGAGGTGTTTGATATCTCCAAAAATTACTTGCAAGTGATTTTTATGTTAGAAAAATGTATTTGAATCATCTAGACATGACTTTTCAATAAATACTGCAAGAAAGTCATTAGGAAGAGATAGGAATGTCGTTTGAGATCATCCTCCTTCCATTTGTAATAGGATTTACATGATATGAAAAAGTTACAAAATAAGGATTTAACTTAAATAATAGTATACATGGATACTAACCATGTGTCTAACAAAAACTCTTAATCCCTAAATTTGTCTGAACCGACCTCTAATACCAACTATAAGGACACATGCTTAAACATTACATAATCTTAAATTAAGTTAATAATTCACATTGAGGATATTTTTTGGATTAGAGTTTTATAGAATTAGGTCGTAACTATTACATTACATCTCAAATAAGATAAAGTAAATACTTCTACCCAGTATCCATTATTTTCATAAAATAAAAACTCTTAAAATAAGACAAGAACTCTTTTCTTGATATAAATTTTCTTGAATTCTTCCTTTCTCTTACCCTTCCTTATGTCCTATGAAAAACATTTCAAAAACATTGGATGGGAATAAAAATCTCAGTAAGGGTTGTAAAATAACGAAGGAAAACTTGAGTCCTTCAATACATACAAAACATAAGCTCTTTAACATACCTCATGAAATTATAATATTAATGAATAACACATAGTAATCAAAAATCCTAAATATAACTTATGGAATTCATAACATACTTACATTTTAGCTTTCACAGCTACATAGGGAGTTACGTTTGGAATAATCATCACGGTATATTCCTTAAATCTCTTAGGAGAAACATTAAAATTTACCTATATCACATTACCCAATTCATTGGAGAGCTATCTTGGGCTCACCTAGACTAGGTTTATCAAGGAACCACCCATATACATAAACAATGCCCAAGAACAATAATGTATTCATAACACATAAAACAAACATAAAGGAAAGATAAAAATATACACATTATAATCACAATATATAATTTAAATATATTGAAATAACCAATCCATTATCAAAACCATTTCAATACCAAAATGCATAAAAGAGTATATGATATTTATGTTTCATTTAAAAACATTACGTCTTATTAAGGAAGCCAAATATCAAATAACGCTCGTGGTGGAGAAAAGGTCATTGTAACCACATACATTAAGAAGAAAAAGTCCTTTTGTATTTTAGTGAAATTCTATGTTGAAAAATAATCCCTTTGAATGAAATGAAAAGTAAAAGGTGTTCCTAAAAAATATAAAAGATTGTCTTGTATAAATCATAATATGCCTCAATGTGAGGAGATTGAGACAAAGTCCCTTACAAAGATAATTTTTTAAATAAAATAGATCAATTTTGTGTATTCACTATATACACAAATAAAGAAAGTAAAAATACAATACAAGATATAAAAATTCATTTCTCACATAATCATAGCATGGAATAAAAAAGAAGTAGAAGATCAACCCAAAAAATGGAAATTGGGTTTAGAAGTTCCCTTACCTCATGTCTGACTTGACTCGTTATTTCTTTAACATCATGAATAAAAAACTAAAGTTAATTTATACTTTCTTCAGAATATTTTTCAAGTTGATTATTCATTTTATATCACTTATTACCACGTTATAAACATTACATAATCATTTATGTTTATAACATTTGTTTTGTCGATATTTGCTACTTGATTCAAAAATGAACTTATTATAATTACATGTTTTACATGTGTTAAAAAGTTCATTGACTACAAAATGATATTCCTGATTTAGATATCATATATATCATATATATCCATTATATATATGTATTGATAACAGTACATAACATTTGGTGATAATAAATGAAATGCACCGTTCATGGAGATGGTAAACCATACATACACATGGATGCTACTTTCATTTATATTGCATAAATAATTGAATTGAAAAATCATGATGCGTAGGTATATTATAATTATAGTATAATATCATATATAATTCCATTAACTCTATCCTTTATACGTTCCAAGTATGGCGTGAATGATTCATAGCACTTTGAGGGGGTGGTAGTCCGCACTTCCTCAAAAGAAATTATCATATTTACCCATTATGGAAACCAAAAAGGTATGATATAAAGAAAAAAAATAAAGAATCAAAGAAATGATATAAATATAAATACATTTCCATCATAATGGACACCATGTTAGGTGGTAGGAGATAATTGAATAATCATCGTTTCATGAGGCAGCAGTTCACCGTCCACAAAAATAGTATGTTCTTATCCATTAGATGGAGCTGTGTAGAAGTGTAGTTCACATATTTCTCATAACAACATCCTAGTATATTTAAGATACTGGTGTTTTTATAAAAAAAATGTAATAAAGAGAGTTTAAGGTGTTGGAGAAGGAAAATAAAATAAAATAACTTTAGAGAAGATGTTAGCTTTATATCAGGTAACTCACTTTGGTTTGAACCAAAAGGATTTATTGAATTGCCTTATTCCTAAAGTAAGGATTCTAGGTAGAATATAAGGATGTTGGGAGATTATTGGAGTAGATCTCTGATGAGCCAAATTTATTGAGAGGTGTGTGTAATTGGTTAGAGTTGGTGACCTTTTATAAGAGGAAGGAGGGGCTCTTTAGGAAAGTTTGAAAGTATTATTTTATTATAAAATTCTTTTAGGTTTAAAAATTTACACAACTCATTAAATTTGAAGATAAGATGTATATAAGTTGACATTAAATCATCCAATAAGAATTGGACCAGTTTCAGTTATTTTTGAATCCTTATCTTTTGTATTTAACCCTTTATTAACTTATTTAACTTTTACCCTATTGGTGTAATTTGATATGTGATGTTCCCACTTTCTCCTCAAAGTGGATTTTATGAAAAAAATGATTTGGAGGATATTCTAGTATATTAATACTATATAGTTAATATATTTACTATAAAATGACAAGCAACCCAAAATGGACCATTAATGACATATTTAACATCATATATGTTATTTGGATGAATATTATATTTTTAGGACTATTTTATCATTTAATAAAATATTAGTTCATTTTAAAACTCATTTATGTCAATTTATATATTATCCATATCATGAATTTTTAAAAAACCATAATAACTTGATCAATTTTAGAAAACATCATTAATTAAAATATAACAAGTCATAATCATCCATAGAATTATTGGATGGCATAAGAAGTTTCAAAATAAATCTATTTTAATATTTATAATCTCATTTATTTAAAACATTCATTAATGAGGTAATCATTACATAATCATTTTTTATACATAAATTTATTTATCTGATGTATAAAAAATATAAATAAAATATTATGACATAGGAAATATTGTTAGAATTCTAATGACTATTTATAGCCTAAAATTTCATTTAAAAAACCCAATATAAAAATTATTTACTAAAAGATATATGTTTTTGTAACATTTTCCTTAACGTTAAATTAATTTTTATAAAGTGACATTTTCACTTAAAAGTAGCTCCATGGGGTCCCAAAATCAACCCAAGGATGCCCATTTTCGGATATGTTTCAGCCAATAGGGTTAGGACATGTGTTTGGGTAATTTAATATTATTTTATTATTATATTTTACCCTTATTTACCAGATTTACCATTTAACCATGGTAAATAAAAAATTTACTGATGTTACTATTCATAATGTCTAAAAATAAAAGTTACCTATTTAAACAATTTGGACCTCCTGATTCAAAATATGGAATCAATTTTTCCAAATTGAAAGTAAAAAATTTGCATAAATTAATTTTAAATTAATTCCCACTGTCAAAACTAAAAAGCATGTTTTTAATAAAAAATAACTATGAAAAAAGTGACATGTGTTTATATCTAATTAAAAATTGAAATTAATTCCAATGACCAACTTTAGATTAAATGATTAAAATATAATCTAACTAAAATTTAAAACTAATTAATAGGATAGCCTAATCATATAAATAAATTATATATAAAGGCTGTTGGGATTAAAATGTAGTATTTTTCACTATTCATCAAGAAATAAACTTTATTAGAAAATACCAGAAATTTACCCAAAGTAATTTTTGATATCCCACTCTTAAATAATAATTGTATTTTTTTCAAATTCAACATAACAAATTCATAAAAACAATATTTAAAAAAGGTTCTCCATCAAAAGGCACTAAAACTACCTTTTAAAAATATTAGAATATTTATTCTTAAAACCAGATTCATCATCATTTTGAGCCTCTTGGTTTTATTGGATAAATGTAAAGACATTTTACAAACAAGTATAATCATATTTTAGTTAGTTCAGTTTATTCATGCCAATATATTGTCTAGGTATAAACTACTATTTAAAATAATAATAATATTATATTATTTTTCAGTATAACTCAAAGTTGGGTGCAACATATGATTTCAAAGAAACCTATTATTGTGTTTTGAGTATGCTATCAGACAAAGTGTTCTCTTTAAAATAAAATCAATATCTTATTCATAAATATTAATAGATGTCAAAAAGTATTATTCTATAAATACCTGGGTCGTTACAAGAATACACATATATATTCAATCTAAGAATCCAATAGTGAGTGGTAGTTGATGGATCTATTTTTTGAGATGAACCTTGAGGTTTAGGAATTTCATGGGTAACCTGTTCTTATATATGTAGCAATGAGATCCTCTCTTTTAGAATGAGTGTGGATGAGAAAGCTATTAGATCCCAAGGACCTCATCCTAAGAGAGTGTGTATCGGGTTATCTCCTACATTCTATTTTGGTTATCGATGAGAACCAGATCCTGTAACTTCATAGGTGTATCTAGGTTCCTGCAAACATATGGTAAGAGTTGATAAGGGAATATCATGCCTATATTTGGGAATTTCACCCTATTCCTTCAAGGATGTACTAAGACATATGTCTTTAGTATTTGTGTCCAGGTATGAAGAGGGATATTGTAGGTTTTTTCATTTGGTGCTCCACCTTTTAACTGGTGATTTATGAGAACTAGCGAACTGACATACTTATATAGAATCTATCCATTCCATATTGGAAATGGAATGATTCCACCATAGATTTCATGATGGTATTTACGATATCTCCTTGAGGAAGTGATGAAATATTAGTGATCATCGATAGGTAGACCAAGGTTTAAAATTTTCTACATATTCGAGAGACCTTATTAGTAAAGGAATTTAAGAGGATTTATATTCATTAGTTTTTGAGACTTCATAGTGTTCCATGTTATATCATATTAGACTAAGATGCCCAGTTTACATCACAGTTCTGGATGGGTTGAATAAGGAAATGGGTTGATGGGTTCTCTTAAGTACAACATGTGACCCTCTGACTGATAAGAAGTTTGAGTGTACCATTCGGGTCTAAGAGGAAATTATTTGGGCATGAATACTTGATTTTGGAGGTTCATGGGAGAGGCATATACCTATTTTTATTATTAACATACAATAATATATTTTAGGAAATGATTTATATGGATCCCTATGATTAATTTTATAGTAGGCCAGGACATTCACATGTATGATGGTTAGAGGTAGGTGAGGTAGTGCTACTAGGTCGTTATCTTGTTCAAGATACTTTAGAGAGAGTACAGTTGATTCATAATTGTATTGATATAGCCTAGTATAGTAAGAAGTTTTATACTAATAATCACCATAAAACTCTAGAGTTTGAGATGGGGCATCGAGTCTTTATTTGAGTTTCACATAGATTTAGTCATATATAGATATAGATATAGGTCAATATGTCACCTTATTGTATTGATCCTTTTGAGATCATGGAGAGAGTCGAGCTGGTAGGCTATCGTTTTCAGTTACCTTAGAGGTACTATTCCATATATAGCATCTTCAACATATCACAACTTTTTCTGTATCATTATGACCCATATCATTCATTTGACTTTGAGGATATTAAGGTGGAGGTATTTGATTCCATTGAGGATGGTCCAATATATATCATTGATTGAATAATTAAGAATATCTGAGGAAGTATAGTTACATTAGTATGAGTACTATGGTAGCAAGATCATGTACATGACGAGACCTAGGAGAGAGAGTCCGATGTATGTGCCTAGTTGCTGGATGTTTTCATAGATGAAATTTTAACCCCCAAGGAAGGGAAACTCAGGGATGAGTTGTTTTAAGGAGGGGAGGTTGTAAAGTTATGAATTTTTTGAATGTTATGATTTATTTTAGTTTTGGTTAAAAATGGAAAATATGCCTAAGGGGGTGTTCACTTGTTACAGTAAGAAGGTTTTAGGAGGTATGAAACCTAGCTACAGAACAAGTATAAAACTTTTATTAGATGAAAAATATGTATTTTTCTATATATACCTCATTCACGATGTGTATATGTTTTTACCTTGGAAGGAGAAACTGAGAATTACACGATGTGTAATGCATCTACATGCCATATAAATACCAGGTATAGTTTTTAACAAATAGGGTAGAGCCTATTAGTTTTTGAATAGTCTCATTTCCTCCACCTCTAGAAGGTGCAACACATGAGATCCCCCTCGGATGCCTCACCTAGGTTCTTCCATTCCTCTTTCATTCGAAGTCTATTTTCTTCAACGCCCGTTAAATTGAATCTGCAATGGTAAAATCCCTAATTCTTTTCATTCCATTCATTTTTTGTGTTTCTATATACTATGCAATTTTTGTTTGATCTCATATACCCTATTTTTATGTTTTTGGTTATTTATTATGATTTATCCCATTCTTGATCGATTAAGGTCCTGACACTAGATGAGGAGAGTGCTATGAGATTAAGGTAGGTGGTTTAGTCCCTTACCATAAGTCCCATTGCATTTATATTATGAATCACTACGCCACACATCAAAATTATCTGGGGAAACCTCTAAAATTTTAAATAAAATTAAATTTAATGGTTTTCATGCTTAATTTTGTCCTAGATTATGGTGAATCAACACCATTGGTTGATCACCTTTACCTGAGCCACACCATGGTTCTTCCATTCCTTAGATACCTATAGGCATATTGGTCTAAAGTTGTTAAACAACCTTTCAAGGCATGTTTACCTTGTAATAAATACTTTAGAATGTTCAATTATTTAATGAAATATTATTAGTCATTTTTAGGCCCTTATTCTTATTTACATATTTTAATTACATGAATTAGATAATAAGGAATGATTTATTAATGTATCATGACTGTAATTCCTTATTGTTTATCCAAGAGTGATACCCATGATTCTATTTATGTATTATCATGGAAGGTATGATTGTTCTTTATAATTTATAATTTTTTGATGAATGTTAAATACATCAGTAGAGATACTTGGTATGTCTAGGATGGGATCACCGTGAGGATTATCTACTGCCTTAATAGAAATACCATTTTCTTAAGGGAGAAATGGGGGAAATGATTAGTGGATATATGGTTATACTAGGCCTCAGGTGATACTCAATATCCTATATGAGATACTAGTAATGGACTCATAAAATTTTGTATTTACACCATACCGAGAGATATTATTGAAATTCCATTTATGGATCACCTTGGATAGATTCTTACAATATTGGTATTTATTATTCCCTTGGAGTGATACTTGGGATTCCTTCAGATCACCATGGAAAAGATTATAGTGACTCTTAATAAATACCAATGATCACTTAAATGTTAAATAAAAATGTTTATTAGATGTTATCTATGTACTCATTCACTAGGATAAATAATATTCCTTAGTTCAGTCCGTCCTTGGTATTTATTAAATGATAACCAATATCATATCAATATCAGTTTGCTTTTGTTCATAGAAATCTGGATTAGGCCAATGAAGTTAGTGTCAGACATATATCCGATGGGGAAACAAGTATAATTTATTTATTTAATTATTTACAATAATTTACTAATATTGAAACACTGCTCATTTTATATGCACATACTAGATTGATATAGACACTATTGGTGTTGTCCTACTGGGTATATCACACACCCGGTGCAGGAAACCCTTTGTACTTGAGGATACATCATGATTTTAGGTTTTGATGAAGATAAGTGTCCAACTTTTGATTCTTGGTTTCTAGTACTAGGATGGATTATGAGAGTAGAGGGTTGAGCCTATACCCGTGTTTCTAGTGGAGGACACTTTTGGATTTTTTTTATTTTTTTAAATTATGTGGTATATTACTGTTTCCCTTGTATCCCATGTACATAATTTTGGTATAGATACAAGGAATGATCATCACCATTTTTTATCTATTTATTATTCATATTCCATCTTTTTTCATGTTTCATAATTTATTGTTCTTATTCAACTTCTTCTTGTTTATTACCACATAAACTATTTCCCATTTATTATTTACTTATTTGCTACACTCTGACTTAGGAGGTAATTATATCCCCAAAAATACACCCTAGGACCTCACTACTAGTTGACAGCCTCTAGAATGCATGAAGGCACATTTGAGTTTTTTTTTCCAACCGTCTTCAGGGAATCACTTAGTGGCTCCCAAGGTGAGAAGCTACACTAGGAACCAAAATAGATTTTTGGAGTTGTAAGTTAACTCATCATTATAAGACTATATAAGGAGATGTAGATCCATTTTCTATCTTTCTTGGGTTTCTTTTGAACATATGTTATATTGGGTATTTTATCCCCTTACGTATGTGTTGAGTTAACTATTTCTATTTAAATTGCACTACTTATGGTTTTTGGGGTGTCCTACTTGGTATGTATATACTAACCCCTTCATGGGATTCACCCAAAAGTGTTATGTTATACGAATACTACAGGCATATTATCAATTATTTTAGAGAATAAAAGTAGTAATTTGAGTCTTTGGTCATGTTTAGTTGTAGATTTTGGAGATTTAATGTTCATCTCTCTTCAATCTTCCCCCTTTTCCCATTAGTTTTCTGATTAGGATCTCATTTATGAATGGACATATATTTTTACCATTTGTAAATTTTATAATATGTTGTTGTACATTGATGTTTTCTTAGATTTTTTTTCATGAATGCTTTATAATCTAGATATTCCTATATTTTTTATATATATTCACTATTTTATGGAGCTCGTTATTTTCCCGCACACAAGTACCTTAGGCTATAGACTCTCATTTATATTTTATACATACTCAATGTGTATCTCCTCCCTCTAGCCTATTGGAGGAATACTTGGGGTGTCACACTCACCTTACCCCAATCTAGGCGGGTCCCATTTTTCTGAGTCACGACATATAATGAGATTATAAATCTTACAATATGATTTAGGCTAAATTATTAAAATATTAAAATTTTCCAAAAAGGAATTATCTTTATATAGGGGAGAATGAATCTTACACAAGGGAAGGTTACTCTTATGAATTCAAAATTAGAAAAGTGGAGTACATTTTAACATGGAAAAATGTTAATTTTAAAAAAGGGGAGGAAAAGACACTTATGTATTTTGATAAGACCCTTATGTACTGATGGAAAAAACTCGTACATTCACACTAATGAATATTAAACATCATATATTACCAAAAAATCACTTTTAAATATAGATACACGGCTTCGAATCTTATGTATTAACTATATATACTTACATATTAAAAATTTAGAGAACTCCTCAATATGTAAGGATCATTTACATTGTAAAATTCAATATGTAAGGGTCATTTTCATGATAAAGGTTACATGTAAGGGCCAATCTTGGTGATACATAAGGATTATTCTTTGTGAGATAGGAATATATAAAGGTAACTCTTAAATTTTCAAAACATGAGAAAAAAACCCAAATATAAATATTTAAATAAAAATTAAATTAAAACCAACATTGAAATTCCAAAACCTCTAAAAAATACTAGGAAACACTACTAGATTACTTAAAAACATGGAAACTAAAGAAGGGTTTTGGAAAATCTAATCTCGTACAATAGATACCTATCAAAAGATTCTCTTCCTAAAAAATAAAATCTAATCATAAGAAGAAAAATATAAAAGGAATAATAAGACACTATATAATATGCCTTTAAAATAAAGACCTAACTATAATATAAGCACAACCAACATAAAATAAGAAGAGGTATAAAAACCCCTATATCATTAAACACAATTTAAATCTATATTAGTTCTTATATATAATTTTAAAAAAAATCAATCATAAAAAAACACAAGATAATGATCATGAAGTTTAAAATCATGTTCCAAAGTACACTCTTTTAAACCTCCATTTTTATAATGGAGAAGAACCAATATAACACCACAAAAATAATCAACCAATAATTATGAGTTTAATCATAAGGGTTGAACATTATTACATTTGAATCATAGTTTAGGATTATGGTTTAAGGAAATTAGGAAAAATATTACATTAAATAGGGAACATTGATACATAGTGCCCATTTTCTTCCAAAAAAAGGATTCTTAAATTCACCATCTGATTTCAATCATGTCATAATTTCTTTATTTAAGGAAAATTTCCCTTATTTAGTTATAGACTTTATAACAGTTCATAATCACATTTTTTTCGTATGAAAAACATTTGAAAATATTGGATGTGGAAAAAAATCCTCATTAAGGGATATAAAAAGAAAGGAAACTCAATAGTCGATTTGAAAATTCATGAAAACTATAAGAAAAATTTTATTTTTGGTAATAAAATGCGGGATTAAATAATATTTTAATTATTGACAAAATAAATTTGTTTACCCTATTTTTTCATAAAACATCTCACATGAAATTATAAATGGGATATCATAATCTATAGATTTTCTTTAAAAACATGAAAACCATTCATTAAAAAAAATTATCTAAATATATTATAATCTTTTTAAAAAAACATAATATTATTTTCTTACCTTTTTACATAAAAATATTTCCCTAAAAACCCATTTTCAAGCATAAAAAACCACATATATATATATATATATCTTGGAAAATCATACTTTTTTCATGGGATAACCTAAACAGGATGACCCCAATATTCTCTTAAGTGTAAATTCTGTCAATTTAACTCTATTTTCGCTTATTATTTACTTATATTTAGTAAAATCCATAGTAATTTTATGTTTAAATTATATCCAATTAACTCTATCCCATTACCCAATGCATTGGAGAGTTATAACAGGCATATCTGTTATCATGAGCTATATCGGGCTCACCCACTATCATGATCTCTATCAATATCACCTCTCATCATGACATATATTGGGTTCACCCTTCATCATAATAAATTTCCAAGAACCACATAATGAATAAAATGTAAAGTATATTATATTTCCATCAAAAGAACTCTAAGAATATTCTTTTGAACAAATATGTAAAAAACATTTGTTCATCAATTAAAAACATAGGGAAATACATTTTTTCATTGAAAACTCTTAAAATGAAATATTTATAGAAGAAGAGACAATAATATTTCCTTTATAAAAACCTTTAAAACAATTAGAGGAATATTATTAAATATTAAGGGGGAAAACATGAATAATCATTAATCATGTAAATTTTAAAAAAACCTTTTTTACTTTTTTAAAAAGAGTTAAAATATACCCATGATGAGAAAATATAAAAGATTCATTTTTAAATCCTTTTTAAAAATCCTAAAGACATTCAAAAAGTTAGTTTAAAAATATATAAAAGAAAAATAATAAATATTTGAAACATTACAATGAACATGGACATGAAAGATAAATATTTGAATAGAATACTTTAAAACATAGCCTTTCATAAAACTGCATTACCAATTTGGTGATGTTGGGGTCCAGCCTAGTGGTAATGGCACCACATCATCTTGAATATAATTCCAAGTTCAAATCATGGAAGCATACCATTAATATATGGTGGGTGATTTATTCAACGCGGGTTAGTCCCATAGTGGTCGAGTTTCAGGTGGTGTTTTGCAGGAGTTGATGTCGAGTAACAAAATGGTCGGTAGAGGTTTGGGAAATCCTCCCACAAGACTATACATGAGTCTACATAGATATATAATGGAATTAAACTTCAATAAACTCAATAGTATTGGGATGATAAAGGATTGGAAGTCCTCCGGTGATGATGGCGACCTTCCATGCTGACGTAGATAGAAGTAGAAGTCTGTGGGATTCGACACCGAGTAACAGTCAAGTGCAGATTTTATTGCCTCAGTGGAAGTGGGATGAAGAAAGTGATATATTGGTGATTTGTCATTAAAATCACGGTGGTGCTGATTGATGAACCCATCATTAGTCATGATAAAAGAATATAGAAAAATAAGGGGGAAGTAATTAGGGTTAGATACTTAGGTGTAGTCTTAGATGAGGTCAGAGTTGGAAGCATACACCAATAATGAAATTCATATTGAAAGAATTAGAGGGTATTTATTTTACATTGTCACCAGGACATATTCTATTCTACATGGGGATTGTTTTCTGAGTAGTATTTTAGGTTGGACACTTTGGTGCATAAAAAATTAAGCATCAACTGAGTGGGACTTCAGTTTGGTGTCTAGTATTTGGGCTCTAAATAGGAAATGTATTATTCCTTGTGAATTGGGAATATGGTTCATTAAAGGTGAACACTCAACCCAATTAAAAATTTGATTGGCCAAAAAAATTTAAAAAATATGTTATTCGAGCTTTTAGGTAGACACTACCACTTTGGTAAATTTTTAATAACAAGATAACAAAAGGATAGAACATGAAAAATATTCTAAAAGAAGTTTCCTTTAAACAAATGAATGATATAAAGAATCCATATGTAATTATATACACCACACAAATAAAATGGGGATTGAACATGGAATTAGTCTCAATGAAAGGAAATTGAGATGAGAAATACATTACCTTAAATAAAGTTTTGTGTCATATGTTGTTTAGCTCCTAAATAATAAAATTATATTAGTAATTTACATTATTAAGAACCTTTTTCATAGTAATTCCATTATAATTTTCCCCTTTTTTTCATTTATTACCTTGTTTTATTTAGTTACTTAAACAGTCAAGTTTATATTGGATGTTTTGAGGACTTGCATTTCGTAAACTAAAAATAGTTTATATGGTTTGACCATAGTGAAAGTGGTCATTTTTCAATTATCCATAGAATATTATTAATTAAATTAATATTATATTTATATATTAAATATACTTTTAAAATCAGCCATGTAAGGTGGTGGTAAGGGAAAATGGGTCACGTCTCTTCTTTCAGGTAGTAATCCATATGTACACATAAAAATGTTATAATTTTTCAAAGGATGTAAAGTAATAAAATAAGTGACATATTATAATTAATGAATGATAATTATGTAATGAATGTAATATATATATATATATTAAATACATTATTATAAACATCCAAGGGAGGCAGTTATGGAAAATAATACCCATCGCTTCATGGGGGTGGTTGTCCACATGTACGTACGAATGCTGTTTTCATTATCTATAGTATGAAAAAGAATTGGAAAATGGTTGTAACATAATCATAATAATATATAATTATATTTGTGATAATGTAACAAATATTCTTGAATGGTTACAATATATTTTGATTAATAAGAATAATAAATAAACTCTAATTAAGTCGGGTAAGACGATTACCTCTTATTTGAGCCTTTGGATTACATCCTAGGCTTAATTAGGATAGTCATAGGGGAAGATTGGATCCTATAGGAACAATTTAATAAATATAATAATGTATTAATTTTTATATTTTCTAAGATATTTTTCTCAATATTTTTTAATATAGGAGAAGTGGAGGTTCTCTTTTACAAGAGAGGGAAATGACACACTTGGAATTATGTAAAATATTTAAATAAAATATATATCATAATCATGTAATGTGACACAAAATGGGAAAACATTAAAATAGAGAACATGATAATCTCTAAATATAATCAAATAATTGAATTTATAACTGTTTAAGTTTCGTTATAAACCATATATTTTGGGTTAACCCCCTTGTTAACCATTTTTAATACAACTTGTATTAACATGATTTTCAATATTTATGGGTCTGAAATTTATTTATAAGGTGAAACATGGATAAAAAATGGTCAATGGATGAAATTTTATACCATTTAAAATTCAAAAAATCCACTTTACATATTTTTTTTTGTTTTTTAATCGTTTAATAAAATATTATTTAACAAAAAATATCAATAATATCATTTTTTGGGACTTTTAATTTAATTTGAATTTAAATTCATAAAGATAATAATGTATTTAGTATATAAACACATTTAAAATAAACTAAAAATTATTAATGATAATAAAACTTATTTTAAAACACCAATTATTCCAAATTATATTTCTTTTAATGTTTTTAAAATCATTTTCTTTGAATTTTATACATCTTGAGAAAGCACTTCGTTAGCATTTTGTAAGTGTTTATGGTAATTATACCATCCCAAAAATTTAAAAATAAATTACGAGGATAAAAATAGTTTATTTATATTCAATATAAACCTTTATATTCATTCATAACTTATTTTTACTAATATGAAAACATATAAAAGAAATTAAAATCAAGAGAGTGAAATTTTGAATTTATCCTTTTCTTAAATGTTATAATCAAGGAATGTTGCATGAAATTTCCATATTTTTATATATATAATTTTTTTGATTGAAAAAACTCATAAAATATGATAAATGGAAGTATTATAGATATTTTAAAACCATATCCCACAAATTAACCCAGTTTTAACTGCTTTACCCTTTCTGAGGTGACAAATAATTATCATGATTACTATTCATAAAGATAAAAAATAAATGGGAACTATTTACCAAATTTGAACATCCCAATTCCAAATATGAACTTTATTTTTTAATATGAAATATATATAATTTTTAGAAATAAATTTTTATATAAATTCCTAAAACACAAAGAAACAAATTCAGAAAAAATCATTTTTAAACCCCAAATGATCTTTTACCAAAATAAAGTATAATGATTATTAATATGTAATTAATTAGATAATTTATAATTAAATATGACTTAAATTAATTTAACAAAAAATAAAATAGAAAATTTTACTTTTAAATTACTTTATTTAATTAAAATAAATGTCATTTTTATAGAAATCAAATGGTTTAACTATTCAAATTAAAATATATGTCTTTTGAAAAATCCAAAAATTTCACACCAAGATATTATTTACATTCTGATTTCAAAAATTATATTCAGTTACTCAAATAAAATTTGAATAAATTGTATGAATAAATTATAATTTTTATACTCAAAAGGAAATATAAACTATTTTTGAAGAAAACATATTTTTGATCTATAAAATGAATTTACAAAATATTGAGTACCTATTTATTAGGAATTAATAAAGAAAATTTCATTATATAAAACTTTTATTCACATTATTTATAATGTAGTTATTCCTATTTATAATACTAATTTAATGTCTAGGTTACAATGTACAGATTTAAATAATAATTTTTTTTTATTATATCACAATTTTCTAAAATCTTGATGTTGGGTACTAAGAGAGTAATCAAGAATAATATTATTTTAAACTAAATTGAATTATTCCCTATAAATATTTATCTTGGAAATCAAGGGTTTGATATCAGAAAATAATTTTTTTGAAAACCCACATCGTATAAAGAAATAATAAAACCTCCTTTGATATGGGTAAGTGGGAAGCATAATGGTTACTAGAAATAACACATAAGTAGATTTCCAAATTAGGAGAACATTAATAAGAATTGAAAATATGGAATTAAGGGTAAATATAATGTCTAAATAATAATAGAGTGTGATAGAGAACATGGTCATGATAATATTAAGGACCAAAAAATCCTACATCAATGAGGGGTGAAAATGACCATCAATTCTTCAAAACTAATTATAAAAATGTAATAATTTTCATTTTAAATACAATTTTTCCTATAGATGTGTAATTAATTTAATATCAAGATGGATAACTCTAAAAATAATAATTACTTGATTTCTTTCCATTTTATAATAATAATTTCTTCCTTTGTTGTGCTTCGATGAATTTCTTCTTGGATCTCATATTCCAATCTAATAAAATAATGTTCAACATTAATTTCTCATGAATGGATCACTAAAATTAAATTTTAACGGATCAAAAGATCCATATATGGGTAAACAATTATTCCTCATATCCTTATACATTAATGAAAACCAAAGTGGATAGTAGACCATAAGACAATTTTCAATATGAATAAATTTTCATTCTTTAGTTTATAAAATTTCAATAATAACACTAAAAGTTCTATATAAATAATTAAATAAATATATTAACTTAAAAATATTAATAATATTCTTAAATAAGACTGGAACCCAAATATTTGAATGATTTTATCTCATATTCTTCCATGATAAACATTACAATTAGGTCTAAATAATATGAGTCACACATGAAGCCTCATAATTAAAATTTATATTCCTTGATCATATATTCTAAAAAATATACTAATAATTTCCAAAATTCAATTCACAATAAAATAATAAATTCTACTAAAATTTAACTCAATATCTATTAATTAAATAATATCAAACATAAAATACCATATTTTCAAATAAAATTCATTTTACCTTAATCCTACAATGTTCCCAAAAATATTATGAACATCTTCAAAAATAACTATAGTCACTTTTCAATCCCATGGATATATTTTTAATAAAATATTTGTTCACAAAATTTAATAACCCTTATATCCCAATTAAACATAATTACATCAACATTAAAGATAATATTAATCATAAAGACTATTAAAATATTTCAACTTATATCTATAATATAAAATCATTATTTCTAAAATAAACTTTTAAAATGTTAGGATTAAGAGTTACATAAACATAAAAAAACTATTAAAAATACATAAGTGTCTCCCAAAGTATTCCATGAAATTAAAAATTAAAATGGGTATCTATACCTTTAAACATATGATCATCCTTGTAGTTGTCAACCTATAAAACATGAAGTTTATCCCATATCACTATGTATTCTCTTTATATTCCATAAGTCATATCCTCTCATTTTTTATAATGGTTCATATAGATAATGTGAATTAACCAAAGCATTGTCCCTCAATATTCTCAAACCTGGTGTGTAGTTAGGTCACATTATCTTAAAGCTCATGAATTTCAAGTTTATACTCAACCATCCTTTTTAGGTTTATTACCCCTAGATGCATCAATGCTATTGATTACTTCTACTTGTTTTTATCCTGATAGGGGTTTCATTTCTAGGAAACCACACAATTTATTTCTCATAAAAACTCTAGTATGTTATCTTATAATTTTAATTATCTCCATTATTTTAACTATATTTTTATAATCTTAATATCTAAAGTTATATAAACCTTTTCTTTAATACTGACTATAATTATAAAAACCTAATCAATACATTATTATGATGTTAACGTTAAGTGTTTCAATTTATTACATTCTTATACTATTTTATATTTATAGTTTTATAGAATTAGGGAAAACATTATGTTACATAGGGAAAACTAACACACAAAGTACATTTTTCCCAAAAAATTGGATTATTAACTCACATTACTCTTTCACCCATGATATAATTAATTCATTAATGAATAATTTAATTTATCAAGGGATATAATTCAGAATATTTTATAATCATCATAATTCCCCCTGAGAAAAACTTTAAAACTTAGTGTGCACACAAAATATTAGTAATGGATATAAAAAGAAAGAAGTTCCATTAATCCATATAAAAAATCAAGAAAACCATAAGAAAAATTTCCATATTCATAATAAACATAGAGGTTAAATAATCATTTTCTTACCCATGAAATAATATTTTTTTTCAATGTTTTTATAAAACATCTCAAAAGAAAAAAAATAACAAAGGAAAAATCTTAATCATAAGGGTTTCTTAAAAAACCTGAAAACCATTCCTTGAAAAATAATATTTTTATCAAAAAGGTAAATAACATTTGTGAAAATGGTAAGATATCTTTAATACAATTTTAAAAAAAATTCTATAAAAAGAATTTTTAATCATAGAAAAACCAAGATGGTATCTTGTAACATCATATATTCCTTTTGGAATCACCTAAGTAGGATAATTACAACATTATTTTAGGAGTAACTTCTATCTAGTCAAATCTATTTTCTCATATGAGTTACTTATATTTAGTAAACTCAATAATGCCTTAGTATTAACTCAATATATTTAACTCCATCAGATTACCAAATGCATTGGATACCTATGTTGGGCTCACCCACCATCATGAGTTATATTGATTAATTCATTATCATGCTCAACTGCGATCATGATCTATATTGGGATCACCCATCATCATAAATTTTTTTCAAGAACTATATCATCTATAAACCACATAAAATATTTCATTTAAAACATAAAAACTTAAATTTTTTTTTAAACACATATAGAAAAGAAATTTTTGTAATCATATAAGAATAGGGTGAAACAACCTTTTCTTTAAAAAATCTTAAAATGAAAAACACCCAAAAAAATAGAATTTTTTTTTTGGAAAAACATTGATTTTTTTTAAATTTATCATACTAAATATTTATGGATATGATGGTGGGAAAATTAATTTATGTCTTAAACATTAAAAAAAATCTTTTTTTACTTTGCTAAAAATAGTCAAAAGTGAACCATTTTGAAAATTTTAGAAGATTATATTTAAAAAACCTTGAAAAAGGACAAGGATAAATAGAAATTTCATTTAAAACTATTTTAAATACAAATATGATAATTATTGAAACATTTTAATGAATATGGACATGGAATAAAAGGATTTGAAAGGAATACTTTAACACACAGTTTTAATGAAAATTCACTTTCCAGTTTGATAACTTTTGAAGCAAAATACTATTAATGTTGATAACATTAAATGGATTTATAAAAAAATTAATTTAATTAAATTAATTATATAAGAAATCCATATGTAAGTATATTCACCACATCAAGAAAATATGGGAATAACATGGCATGAGTCTCAATGAAAGGAAATTAAGACAAGGAATCTCTTACCTTCAACAATGTCAATCGTCGTACATTATATACCTCCTCAATAAAAAAATTATATTAGTTATTTACTTATCTAATAACCATTTTCATTTTAATTACTTTGTTAATATTAATTTTTTTAATATTTTACCATGACTTATTTAGTTACTCAATCAGTTAAGTTTACATCAGAGGCTTTGAGGACATCAGATTCATAACCCAAAAATTGCCTTAGTAGGTTGACCATAGTCAATTGAATCATTGATATATTTTCTCCAAAATATTAATAATGAAATAAATATTATATTTATATTTTAAATATTCTTTTAAAACCACACGTGTAATTTTTCAAGTAAAAACTAGTCACATTGTAACACCCCGAGATTTTATGAGAAGTATTATTTTTAATTTATTTTATGTCTTGTGTTGTATGCTACATCAAGATTATCTAGCGCTATACGCAACACCGTTTAAGCTTGTAGTATACACAACACTATTCTTGGATCGTGTTACACACAATTTAAAGTTTGTTTGAAGTTATTGTACTCAACATTGAGTGTATAAATATATATATATATTCAATGTATAAATTCAATACGGTTGGATTCTATTATACGCAACAACAAAAGAATCTTGCACTACACGCAACCCTGACTTGGCTTGCATTACACGCAATCCTGACCTTCCCCGATAGAGTGTGTTTTACGCAATACTGAGTTTCATTAAACAACGATATGTTATATAAACTAGCTGTTATGAATAGTAATACCCACTTTTTGAAATTTTATTGTTCAAAATGGACTTCATTTTTGGATTTGGAATATCGAAATTAGCCTAGGGTGAACTTTTGGTATTTTTCTGAAAACTTTCAATTTTTGATGAATAGTGAAAACACTGGGTTACTATTTAAAAAGAGACTTTTTTATTTAAATAATTATTTATTTAATTTAAATTTATTTTAGGTCATAATTGATACATAATACCTATATAAGTTCAATTTAATTAATTGGAGTCATTTTATAATAATTTTAGATATATAAAAAATTTATTGAAATTTTCACCGTCTTTTACCCACCTCCTAGTAGAATTTGGAAATTCACATAAAACTTAATTTTACCGCTTCTGTGAGTGGAATTTCAAAAATCCGAGAGACACAGTTAATATAAGTACTAAAATGTGGTTCAATGAGATGAAAATAATTTTTGGTGAATAGTAACTTTTTACTTTTATTTACCACGATTAAAAGTAAATAGCGTAATTAAGGGTAAAAATGATATTATTATTACCCTAAAAAATGTACTAATTCTATTGGATAAGTTTAATTAGACCAAAAACAACCTTAGGAATAAAATATGACCATTTAGGTCCACTTGGATTAAATTAGGACATTTATTATTAATTTATTTTAAGAAGGGTTAAAATAGTTAAAATCAATGTTTAATAACTAAATAATTTTTAATATAGGGTTATACATAAGATAAATTCGACTATAAATATTCATTATAAATTTAAAAATATTTCCTACCTAATGGTATTTTATTTATAATTTTTTAGACATTAAATAATTTAATTTATTTATGACACAATGATGATGCAGTAATTATCTTATTAATGAAATATTAATATAATTGATTTTATAAATACCCAAATAAATGTAATTTGAGACTTTTTATGAATTTCACTAATTTTATAGGTTAATATGACATGTTAGTATTGATTTAAGTAACTTTTTTTGAACTAATAATGCTGTTATGATTTTCAGAAAAATCAATTACCAAAGAGTGTCTAAATTGACATAAAATAGTTTTTAAAATAAATATTATATTATTAATTGTTATTATATTCCTAAAAATCTAAGGTTCTACCAAGATACTTATATCATGATACGTGTATCATTAATGGACCATTTGGGGGTCACTTGGATGTATATGGTATGCTTATTAACTATATAATATAAAAATACAAAGTGACATGGTAAATGTCAATCTAATTATATAAGAGTTAAAACAAAAAGATAAGGTTAATATAATGACCCAAACCTATATAAAATCTATTGGTTGAGATTATCTCGACCCATCCCTACTTTATCTTCGAAATAAATCAATTTGGAGCTATTAAAAACCGAATATGACTTTATTATGAAATAATATTTTAAGTTTTTTCAAAGGTGCCCCTCTCCTCCCTTATAAAAAGGGAACCCCTTCCCTCTTCTCTTCACACCCTTTTGAGCCTTGAAGCTCGGCCAACCCCTGCCCATTTCTATTCTCCACTTCCCTAGAATCATTCTGGAGGTTCTGGTCTTCTGAAAAGACCAACTCTACTTCCTTAAGAGAAGGCTTAAAGGAGGTGCGTCGAAGAATAGGTAATCACTTCTTCCGATTCTATCAAGTTTCTTTCTTCTTCTACTTATTCTTCTTTAGTGGTCTCATTATAAAGTAATAAAATAAGTATTACTTATATACTGATATGTTATTATAAATATGAAATAACCCTATTTCACCTTCTATCCATCCTACGGAAAACGAAATCAGCGCGCGTGCGTACGTACGGAATACCATCAACACACCGTGGTGTAATCTGTTTTCAACCACCACCTTACTTGGATGGGTATAATGGTGTAAATAAATAACTATATATGATTATTTTAAAGTGATATTTATTATAAAATATTATACACACACTTCAATAAAATTCCACGATCATGGGAATGATATCATCGCTCATGCGTACGTATAGACTACCGTATCCACGACACGATGAGATTCATTCTCCATGTTGACCATTAATGAATGATTATAAAGTATATATAATGAATAATAATGAAATATATGACATAATAAAGATACTGTATTTATGTATGTCATCTACTTAATTCCATTCAATTCAATAAGGAAATGAAAACAGCGTTCATGCGTATGTACGGCCTACCGTCTCCATGAACGGTGTATTTCATTCCATTTATCGACTTATCATATATATATCTGTATATGATGAATATATATTATATATAAATCATGTTTTACATTCTGTAATTAAGTAAATCAGGATATGAGTAATATTATTAAGAACAACAAGTCGAAACACGTACGATAAATGAAACGATTTTACCCAAAATGCTGCTTTAACATGGAATTTACAAAAGAATGGGTAATATAAAGTCATAAGTGGACCATATATGATATCATAACAATGAATATGATTCTGTAATAAGTAAATGACATTATTTAAATCATTATTCCAGAGGTTTGGATACATAAGAATCATATTGTACTCAAGTTAAGGGATAACTTTTCCAATCTCGTTTTTATCCGAGATTGTTTATTCGTAAGTATTCACTAGGGTTATATTTATCATCAATGTCCCTATTTTCTAAAAATGGTTTCATGTATGTTTAAAGTCCTTTTTACCCATTTTTGACTTTTACTACATGGTATGTAAGGAATCTTTCTTCTTTTTACGTTACGAGGTTCTTTTTTGACTTTTCTGGCAAAAGTATGAGAAAAATGTTTTTTTAACTTATATGGCATGAAAGGATTTTTACGGTTTTATAAAGCCTTATTTTCAGGAAGCTTCATCCAAAAGATTTCATGAATATTTTCAACAAAATCTATTTCTTTTAAAATTTCATGGCATTTTGTGAGAAGAAAATGATTTTGAATAAAAAGGATATTTTCCTGAAGAATTTATTTTAAGTGTTTTATCAAAACCATTTTCCATCTAAGATAACATTATCTCATATGTGTATGTTTCATGTATAATGTCTCTATGATTTACATGGTTTAACTTCTCTTATGATGAAATGATATCCATTTGTTTTATATGGATTAGGTTATGATGGAATGATGTTTATAAAACCCATTTTATTCTTTGGGTTATGATGAATGATTTAAGTTTATGTTGTGGAACACGTAAGAATGAATTCATTATGAGATGGGTGGGACCTATATATCCATCCAATTCATTGGGTAAAGATTTATATATCATGGGATAGACATGGATGGAACTTTAAGTTAATACGGTTCAGTAATACAGGACTGGAACGAGGAGTGAACTCGATTCAGAAAGGGACTTTGTCCACTAAGTTTGTCTTGGCAGCAATGCCTTGGATACTATGGAAATCATATCATGTGCTTAATGGTTTCCTCAATTACATGTTTTATTCCCATGAAATTATATCAGGATTAATGTTTCTTTATGATCTATGCCTTACGTATTACCATGTTTTATGTCATTGCTCAAGATCTTGATGTTTAAACATTGTGTTCATGTTTTTTTAGTTCAAATATATATGGTTTGTTTTATTTTCTCCATGCTTACCCTTACTGAGAATTTGAGCTCACCCTTTATATGTTTTCTTTTCCCCAAGATATAAAGAAAGGTTTTTAGGAAAGAAAACAAAAAGGGGAAGATCTTTATGGGAGATGTTGAAGATCTTTCACCATGATTGGAAGATTATGTTCCGAGTTTCCAAAGAAACTAAACTATTACGGTCCTTGTGTGTCTTTTTTTGCTATGTATTAATTATTCCGCAAAAGTAATGTAATTTACATGTACTTCAAGCTTCGAGTCTCTATAGTTGGTATCAGAGGTTCGGTTTAGTCACCCTTTGGAAACTATGATGCGAGAACTTTATTGAGATCCCTAGAGATATTTATAAGGTATGTCTAGGGATGTCCCTAAGGTTAAGTATAAGTATAGGTTATAGTACTAGAATTACAGTAAAGATCTTAGAATTTAACCTAAGATGTTAGATATTTATGGTACTCCCCATTTATTATGTTTTTTTCCCTATCATTATTTTTTCCTCTCACACTGTTTTTTTGGGTTTTAGAAAATGGCTGGAAATATGAAGATTCACGATAATGGAGGATATGATGGAAAATGGAATGATATTCCTCATGAGAAACCAGATGAAATTGGGTATGGAATTCCACATATTGTTTTTATTCCTAATCAGCAATCTCATAATATGATCAATAATCTCAACTTTGGTATGTTTCCCAACTTAGCTAATAAGAGAAAGATGGAGTTTAATGATGATCATAGAGGAAAGAAAGTTCAATTTACCTCATGTAAATCATGTGGGAAGAGGCATCAGGGAGAATGTTTCAAAGGAACTAGAAGATGCTTTGGGTGTGGAAAAGAGGGACACAAATCTAGTAATTGTAAAGGAAAAGGTTCAGTTAAAACCATGAACAAGGATAATGGTATTGCTAAGACAACAACAACAACGGTTAAGTGTTTTAAATGTGGAATGTACGGGCATTATGCAAACCAATGCCCTAAGGGAAAATCTCATAAAGAGAATCAGCATGGTCATATAGGTAGTATTTATGTGGATGATGATGAAGAGAATACAAATGATACATGAGATGGAAGAAATGATGAAGCTTAGTCAGTGGTTTAAGAAGGTAATGTAATGATTGTATGTTTATCAAGAATAATGTATGATACTATGGAATATAGAAAAATATAAGGATTGTTACACTATTGCCTTTGCTGGAGTTTTGAAAGTAAATTTTGAATTGTATCGGTAACCATGAAAGGTTATTCAGATATTTTTGGAAAGCACCTAATATGCGCATAAAGAAGGGATAAAGAGATAATTAAATGTTGTATAGTATTAATGATCTCATGAATGATATAAAGACTAAGTGATATAATGGTTTGAGTATATATAATTTTTAGGATTTTGGTATGTGGAAAGAGTTAACTTTTGACAGAACTCATGTTTTCACTAAGGTTCTATGGTAATTCATGTTTCAAAAGAATACATATTTGGAATGCAATGAAAAAGATATATCTTATGATATATGGGGGATAAATGGTGGAATTCACATGCTTGGTTAATGACATTTCTAGTAATTGTTTTTTTTATACAATGAGATTAGACAGATGTATTTTGGATAAGTCTAAAGACTGGAATGGATTATGTCAGACATCAGATAGTATTGTTTAAGGTTATAACTTTTTTTCGATATTATTTATGAAATGTTATAATAATGTAGTTTTAGAAAAAAGGACAACCCATAGGACGGGCGACAACCCGTCGCATCGGACAAGGCTATAGGAATCGAACCCACAACTGAAGTGCGGCCAACCTTTATTGCCTACCACTAGCCTACAGGAAGTCCCTGGTTAGTAGAAACTAGTTTTATTATTAAGCGGTATGATATATGAATTATAAGTCCAATCTTGGATCCATATACATTTAATATCGCCATATATGGACTTATGTATATTGAATAACTTTCTCTAACCTTTCGTTTGAGAAAGATGGATTGACCTGCCATTCTATCACATAATCTGTTAACACTTCACGTAAGACCAATTAAACTTCATTTCTTTAAGAGACTAAGTGGAAATTGTTCAAGGCACAAACAACGGTAAGATTGTACCAAAAATCAAGTAAGTATTTCTTTTAATTCAACAATTCTTCAACTTTAGGGAAATGATCTTAAAAACCAAAAATGTTGTCCTAGTGCCCTTATATCCGATGAATCAGATGGTACCTTAGATCATCACAAATTTATGGCGTTGTGATTGTTGGCTTTTTCATAGCCAAGTTCTCTACCACTCTCCAACAGAACTTGATGGTTAGATTTCTCTTCCATATCCATATTTTCACCTATGTTCTCCTTTGTGGAAACCCTGTTATTAGTTAATTTGGGTAACCTTTATGTTTCATAATTTAGTTTTTAAAGATAAGTTTTGGTATTCCTTTTTATTATGTGGGTTTCTATTAAAACTTTCAAGTAGTTAACCATTTATAACCCCGACAAATTTCGTGGGCGAAATTCATTTTAAGGGGGTAGAATGTAATACCCCAAGATTTTATGAGAAGTATTATTTTTAATTTATTTGTTGTCTTGTGTTGTATGCTACACCAAGATTATCTTGCGCTATACGCAACACCATTTTAGCTTGCATTATACGCAACACTATTCTTGGATCGTGTTACACACAATTTCAAGTTCGTTTGAAGTTATTGTACGCAACATTGAGTGTGTATATATATATATATATATTCAATGTATAAATTCAATACGGTTGGATTATATTATACGCAACAACAAAATAATCTTTCACTACACGCAACCCTATCTTGGCTTGCATTACACCCAATCGCGACCTTCCCTGATAGCGTGTGTTGTACGCAATACCAAGTTTCATTAAACAACGATATGTTATATAAACTAGCCATTATGAATAGTAATACCCACTTTTTAAAATTTTATTTTTCAAAATGGACTTCATTTTTGGATTCGGAATTTCAAAATTAGCCTAGGGTGAATTTTTGGTATTTTTCTGAAAACTTTCAATTTTTGATGAATAGTGAAAACACGGGGTTACTATTTAAAAACCGAATTTTTATTTAAATAATTATTTATTTTATTTAAATTTATTTTAGTTCAAAATTTATACATAATACCTATATAAGTTCAATGTAATTAATTGGAGTCATTTTATAATAATTTTAAATATATAAAAAATTTATTGAACTTTTCACCGCCTTTTACCCACCTCCTAGGAGAATTTAGAAATTCACATAAAACATAATTTTACCACTTCTGTGAGTGGAATCTTGAAAATACAAGAGACACGGTTAATATCCAGGACTAAAATGTGGTTCAATGAGATGAAAATAATTTGTGGTAAATAGTAACTTTTTACTTTTATTTGCCACGGTTAAAAGTAAATAGGGTAATTAAGGGTAAAAATGATATTATTATTACCCTAACACATGTCCTAATTCTATTGGATAAGTTTAATTCGACCAAAAACAACTGTAGGAATAAAATATGACCATTTAGGTCCACTTGGATTAGATTAGGACATTTATTATTAATTTATTTAAGGAAGGGTTAAAATAGTTAAAATCTATGTTTAATAACTAAATCATTTTTAATATAGGGTTATACATAAGATAAGTTAGACTATAAATATTCATTAGAAAGTTAAAAATATTTCCTACCTAATCGTATTTTATATATAATTTTTTAGACATTAAATAATTTAATTTATTGATGAAACAATGATGATGCAGTAATTATCTTATTAATGAAATATTAACATAATTGATATTATAAATAACCAAATAAATGTAATTTGAGACTTTTTATGAATTCCAGTATGTTTATAGGTTAATATAACATTTTATTATTGATTTAATTAACTTTTTTAGAACTAATAATGCTTTTATGATTTTCACAAAAATCAATTACCAAAGAGTGTCTAAATTGACATAAAATAGTTTTTAAAACAAATATTATATTATTAATTGTTATTATATAACAAAAAATCTAAGGTTCGGCCAAGATACTTATAACATGATCGGTGTATCGTTAATGGACCATTTGGGGGTCTCTTGGATGTATATTGTATGTTTATTAACTATATAATATATAAATACAAAGTGACATGGTAAATGTCAATCTAATTAACTAAGAGTTAAAACTAAAAGATAAGGTTAATATAATGACCCAAACTTGTCTAAAATATATTTGTTGAGAGGCGTTCGATCCATCCCCACCTTATCTTTGAAATAAATTAATTTGGAGCTACTAAAAACCGAATATGACTTTATTATAAAATAATATTTTAAGTTTTTCCAAAGGTGCCCCACTCCTCCCTTATAAAAAGGGCACCCCTTCCCTCTTCTCTTAACACCCTTTTGAGTCGTTAAGCTCAAACAAAACCTGACCATTTATCTTCTCCAATTACCTAGAAACATTCTGGAGGTTATGGTCTTCTCAAAAGACCAACTCTACTTCCGTAAGAGAAGGATTAAAGGAGGTGCGTCGAAGAAGAGGTAATCACTTCTTCTGATTCTCTCAAGTTTCTTTCTTCTTCTACATATTCTTCTTTAGTGGTATCATTATAAAGTAATAACATCAGTATTAATTATATATTGATATGTTATTATAAATATTAAAAAACCCTATTTCACCTTCTATCCATCCTACGGAAAAATAAATCATCGCGTGTGCGTACATACGGAATACCGTCTCCACACCGTGGTGTAATATGTTTTCAACCACCACCTTACTTGGATGGGTATAATGGTGTAAATAAATAACTATATATGATTATTTTAATGATATATTTATTCTGAAATATTATACACACACTTCAATACAATTCCATGATCATGGGAATGATATCATCGCTCGTGCGTACGTACGGACTACCGTCTCCACGACGCGATGAGATTCATTATCCATGTTAACCATTCATGAATTATTATAAAGTATATATAATGAATAATAATGTAATATATGACATAATAATGATACTATATTTATGTATGTCATCTACTTAATTCCATTCAATTCAATAAGGAAATGAAAACAGTGTTCATGCGTACGTACGACCTACCGTCTCCATGAACGGTGTATTTCATTCCATTTATCGATCTATAATATATATATATATATATATATGTATATGATGAATATATATTATATATAAATCATGTTTTACATTCTGGAATTAAGAAAATCAGTATATAAGTAATAATATCAAGAACAACAAGTCGAAACACGTACGATAAATGAAACAATTTTACCCAAAATGCTGCTTTAACATGGAATTTACAAAAGAACGGGTAATATAAAGTCATAAGTGGACCATATATGATATCATAACAATGAATATGATTCTTTAATAAGTAAATGACATTATTTAAATCATTATACAGGAGTTTCGGATACATACGAAGCATATCGGACGTAAGGTAAGGGATATCTTTTCCAATCTCATTTTTATCCGAGATTGTTTATTCATAAGTATTCACTGGGGTTATATTTATCATCCATGTACCTGTTTTCTAAAAATGGTTTCATGTATGTTTAAAGTACCTTTTACCCATTTTTGACTTTTACTACATTGTATGTAAGGAATCTTCTTTTTGTTTACGTTACGAGGTACTTTTTTTACTCTTCTGGCAAAAGTACGAGAAAAATGTTTTTTTTAACTTATACGGCATGAGAGGATTTTTATAGTTTTATAATGCCTTATTTTCATGAAGCTTATTCCAAAATATTTCATGACTATTTTCAACAAAATATATTTCTTTTAAAATTTCATGTCATTTTGTGAAAAAAAATGATTTTGAATAAGAAAGGTTATTTTCCTCAAGAATTTATTCCAAGTGTTTTATCCAAACCATTTTACATCTAAGATGACATTATCTCATATGTGCATGTTTCAAGTATAATGTCTCTATGATTTACATGGTTTCACTTCTCTTATTATGAAATGATATCCATTTTTTTATATGGATTATGTTATGATTTAATGATGTTTATGAAACCCATTTTATTCTATGGGTTATAATGAATGATTTATGTTTATGTTGTGGCACACGTAAGAATGATTTCATTATGAGATGGGTGGGACCTATATCTCCATACAATGCATTGGGTAACGATTTATATCTCATGAGATAAACATGGTTGGAATGGTAAGTTAATCCGGTTCAGTAATACAGGACTGGAATGAGGAGTGAACTCGATTAAGAATGGGACTTTGTCCACTAAGATGGTTTTGGAAGCAATTCCTTGGATACTATGGAAATAATATCTTGTGCTTAATGGTTTCCACAATTACATGCTTTATTCCCATGATATTTTATCAGGATTTATGTTGCTTTATGATCTATGCCTTACGTATTTCCATGTTTTATGTCATTTCTCAAGATCTTTATGTTTAAACATTGTGTTCATGTTTTTTAAGTTCAAATGTATATGGTTTGTTTTATTTTCTCCATGATTACCCTTACTGAGAATTTGAGCTCACCCTTTATATGTTTTCTTTTCCCCGGGATATAAAGAAATGTTTTTTAGGTAAGAAAACAAAATGGGGAAGATATTTATGGGAGATGTTGAAGATCTTTCACCATGATTAGAAGATTATGTTCCGAGTTTCCAAAGACACTAAACTATTATGGTCCTTGTGTGTCTGTTTTTGCTATGTATTAAGTATTCCCAAAAAGTAACGTAATGTTCATGTACGTCAAGCTTCGGGTCTTTACACACATCACTTTGAGAAGGATGTAATCCAAACATTGAAACAAACATTGTTATCAATTTTGAATAGATGGAAATGTAAAAATATAGAAGATATATTTTATTTATATAATGATAATTATTTGATAAATAATATATATATATATATATATATATATCTTAAATCTATCATTATTACCATCCATGATAGGTGGTGATGGAAAATGAAAGATATCGCTTTGTGATGTGGTAGTCCACACAAATGCAATAACAATGTTTTTATTCCCCATAAGATGAAAAAGAGGTGTAAAATAGTTGTAAAATTATAATAATAAAATAAAAAAATATTTATGATACTAGAATAATTATTTTATCATGTATAAATATTATTTATAGGAATAATAATAAGAAATAATCTTTGATAGTGTGGGGTAAGATGATTACCTCTTCTTTAAGAGGCCTCATTTGGCCTACACCTTAATACTTATTAGGATAGTATTAGAGGAAGGACTGAAGATTTAGAAAAATGGAATGAATATAGGATGGTATTATTAGAGTTATTGGATGATAAAAATATTTCCAATATTGTGATTAAACGATAAGAGGAGGTTCTCTTTTATAAGCATGGTAAATGACACAATTAGAATTATTTAGTTTTTTAAAATATAATATAAATCATAATCATGTCAAGTGGAGCCAAATGGCCATAATATAAAATTTAGGACATTATAATATAAAAATAATTTAAAATAATAAAATATATAGTTGTTTAATTTTTCTAAATATTATTTTTTCTTTGACCCCCTTATTAACGTTCTAAAACCTTATCCATGATAAGATATTTTTTTATCCTTTAAGGGTTATAATATACTTATATGGTGACTTGTACCTAATTGATTTTCCATGGATGAAATTTTAGATCATTTTACATTCCACCTATACTATTGTATGTTTTTTATGCTTTTTAAATCATTTAATTAAATATCATTTAATATAAAATATCTTTAAAGTGATTTTTCAGACTATTCTTTTATGTGGAATTTAAATTTATCTAGATTACAATGGATTTCTAATATAAAATCTTTTATAATAAATAATACATTATTATTAACCAGAAAATTCATGGAACACCATAATTTATCCAAAGAATATTTCTTTTAATGTTTTTAAAATCATTTAGATTGATTTTTATACAAATTTCACAAACATAGTTTCGATGTTGCATAGGAATTTATGGTAATTATACCAACATAAAAGTTAAAAATAAATTATCCTAATAAAATTAATTAATTTATGTTCTATATAAAATTTCATATTCATTCATAACATCTTTTTTTACCCTATGAAAAATTATACGAGAAATCAAAATAAAGAGTGACATTTTATATTTATCCTTTTCTTAAATGATATAATACTAGGAAACTGGAAATAAGTTTCTATATTTAAGTATCGGGGGATATATTTAGTTTAAATAAACTCATACAATAGGATAATCTGATGTTTTAGAGATATTTTAAAACCATACCCCAATGTTTTAATCCAGTTTTTCCAGTTTTACCCTTATCGAGGGGACACATATTTACCATGGTTACTATTCATAATGACTAAAAATAAAAGAGAACTATTTACCAAATTTGAAACTAATAATTCCAATTATGGAATCTATTATTAAAGATATTTTTTTTATAAGTGGAATAAATGAATTTTTATATAAATGCATAAAATAGATCAAAAACTGTTTTTTGAAAAATCCATTTTTAAGCTTAAAATGAACTTATCCTAAAATAAAAAATAATGTATATTTTTGTGTAATTAAATATATTAATTATAATTAAATGAAAATTATTTTAAATTAAAATAAAATTAAAAATGTAATTTAATTTTAAATTACTTTATTTAAAAAAAATAAATGACTTTTCTTAAAAAATAGCATTTTTCACTATTCACATAAAAATAAATGTTTTTAAAAAATTCCCAAAATTTAGCCCGAGATAATATTGAAAATATAATTTTAATAATGAAATTATTTATATAAAATTAAATTTGTAAAAAATGGTAGACATTGTTCATAATTTCCACACCAAAATAACAATAAATCCATTTTTATAAGAAAACATATTTTTGAAAAATAAAATGAATTACTAAAAATTCAGTGATTATTTATTATGAATTAAATGATAATTTTATATTATATAAAACCTTTATACGTACTTTCATAATGTTGTTATTTTTATTCATACTTGAAATGTGAAAAACTGGTTATAATGATCACATTTAAATAAAAATACTTTTATACTATATCACAATTCTCATAAAGATCATTGTTACATGTTAATAAACATATTGAGAAAAGTAGTCTTTTAAACTAAATTTTTAGGGAGTTATAACCAATGGAATAAAATATTTATGAAAAAACATTCAAATGGTATTTAATCTCAATAAGTTGTTCCACAAGTGTCACGTATTATTTTAGCTTTTACCAAACAAGTTCATTACAAGGGAATCATCATGAAGATATCGATGAAGACGCAAAAAATGGAAAATGATATAGATGTAGTTCAAATATGAGGATAGTGAAAAATAATAAAAAACATCACTGACTTGATCAAACACTTTGAAAGTCCTAACAAATTTTAGAGAAATATTACTTCCATTACCGAATTGTAATACCTAATTTCTATATAGAGGTTGAAATTCTTGAGGGGTTTTCAATTTTTTATTCCGATGGACGGTTAGTTTAATAAATTGTTTTAAAATAAATAACATGGGACTTAAAACATCCAAATATTTTTTTATATGCATTTTGAGGCCTGGGCGGTGACATGGGTGATATGTAGAACATGATCTCTTTTCATTTTTACCCCTGATTTTTGGAAAACTACAAAAAAATTATAGTAAACTATGTGAGGTGACTTGGATCTGGGGCTTGGAACCCGATTTGCACATGGTTGTAGACAACACTGAAAATTGTTATACAGTGTTGTAGAGATGAATAATAGAGTTGGTTCACTATTTTTAAACCATTCTAACTAACCATATGATCAATGGTACTGTAATGAAGTTCCGGGTTCATGGTTGAGGCACGGTTTGGAAAACCATGTGGTGAATCTTTTTTCCCCGTAGAAATTGAAAATTTCTAAAAATTCACTAATGAAATCCACAATCTTAAAACAAATTTTTATCCATTTTTGGACCTAGACCACAATTTTAAAAACCCCATTCCTTCTCCCCTTTTCCATGGTGGATACCCCTTATTCATTTTCTATTTTTTTCTTCATCACTTGGGGTGTAGATTTTTAGGTGATTCTACCCTTCCTATTCCCTCTATTTTATTTTACTTTAATTATCATGTCGTGTTCCATTATTTTTCACTAATATGTTCTATTTCTAGGGTGTTTTCTACTTTTACAATTTTTTATGATTCAAGCTAAACCAATGGTCAATAATCTACATGTGATCTTGTCTATATATAAGGTTGGGGGACCCTAAGCCTAACCCATAATGTCACTTACTTATTTACGTGTATAGTTTTTTAGTCATTCTAGTTATCGGGTGTTGGATTGGAGTTATTTATATTATACTACCCTTAGTTTTTCCTTAAATATTTTTTCGAATTTTGATATATGGACTTATATTGGGTGGTTATTATTTAATATCAATGAAATGTTTCAACTGTCCCAAGTGGGATGGTTTTGAAATTGGTGACTATGAAATATAATTTCACAGTAATTTGATGGATGTGAAATTTATTTTCCTTTGAGATAGGCCTAAATAATGAAATTATTTTTTTTAGAAAATTGGTATGGTTTTGGGTTTTACCATGAAATAAATGAAATGGAATTATGTTTTTAAAAATTTATGAAATATGATTGTCTAAAAATTTAGTTTTTTAATATGAAAGAAAATAGTTTCCTTGAATAACTGGTTTCATTCGACAATGTTTTATAAAATGAAATGGGGGATTTGTGATATGTATTGGTTATGTGTTTTTATAAAGGTTATTTTATAAAAATGGGTGGACTCGCATGAAAATGTTTTGAGTGAGTATAAGTGGTTGGAAATATGTTTTAGACATCACACCCTCGACGTTGCCAAGAGACCGCTTTCGCTGAGGAAGAAAACATCACATTGGTCCTCATTTACTTCCAGTATTGCGGGATTTTTGTTGGTGTGTTTCCAAATATTCTTGAGATCGAAGATCATGATTCGGATCCGGTGTGGAGCGATTTTTTCCGCAGCTTCGGCCACGGATCCTCCTCAGCGGCGGTTTCTTCCTCAGCTTCTGACAAGGTGACGATGCAGGTCTGGTGGCTTCAGCTTCGGTCTCCTCTTTATAGCTGCACAAGCAACCCTGGCAAAGGCAGAAGATCTAGGTTTCCAATGTTGGACGCGATGCTTCTGCGTGTGAGAGGAGTCTAGGGCTTCTTGTTGGTGTTTGACATCTATACTGGACCAGATCTGGTCGGATTTGGCGGTTGGAGGGTTGAACGTGTCTCGGTTTACCCTTGGTGGTCCTGTCAACGATGGGCTACGGTTTATGGCAATGTGACAGGTGGAAATCGGTGGCGGGGGCATCTGGCTGTGGTGAGTATCTCGAACAATGATGGGATTAGGCATCGTTCCCATCTAAGGTTTTGATTTGGCTGTGGCAGATGGTTTCCTAGGGTCCTAGGTGGGATCGCCGGACTTCTGTGCAGATGTGAACTACTGGGGGTGGCTCGAGCAGTAGTTGTGGATTCTTCTGTAGCTTCGGTATTGGTCTGCAGCAGTGATGGATTCTCCAGCTATTGGCTTGGTGGTGGCTGTGATGGCAACGCCGGCTCGTGGTGGCCCTTCGTGGCTGGTATGCCGGACGCCATGGCAGCGGCTAGCGTTTCACTTTGGTATTTGTTTTTTTTTGGGCCATAGCCATTTGGAATTGATTTGATGGGTTTTTTTGTTTTTATTTTGAACCGTGTATTTATAGACTTTTGTCTCTTGATCCTATAGCTATTTTCCTCCGGTCTTCGGGCATGTGATGGGTTACCCTCTCTCAGTTAAAAAGGGCTCTTTTCTTTTCTTTTAATAAATAGGGCTCTGCACTTTCCAAAAAAAATAGAAGCTGTATGGCCTATTTAATTAATATTGATGTAATATATTTGATATTTTTTAAATAAAATGAGTTATCTATAGGATTTGTTTATACTTCAAAAACCGAGGGTGAACCCATCCCCAGGGTGGACTTGGTTATGCTGGATGGACTCAGGGTGAACCCGACACCCATGGTGGTTTGGATGTGCTTGGTGGTTAATCCTAGGGTGAACACCCCCCAAGTGATTGATGGTTGATGGTTAAAGATGTGGTGTATCTATTCCCTTGGATGAATGATGGTTGATTGTTAAACTTGTGTTTAATATGGCCCCTTGAGTGGACACCAGACCCCCAGGGATGGGTATATGACCCATGCGTTCTTGTTTCTTGATTAGGGATTCATATATTACCCCTAATGCGAGATGGGTTGAAATTATCACCATGATGTTCATAGAGAGACCCCAACACTAGCCAAAGCTAGTATATACTATTATCATGGTGAATATGGTCCAAGTGTTCATTTTTATTTTATGTATTTATTTTTAAATGTTTTAAAGGTTGTATTTGAAAATGTTTAGCATGAAAACTACTGTATGTAGTTGGCACATGGGCTGGTTATTTTAGGGATTCCATATGTGGTGGCCTACAGAGTTGTACTCACACCATACTCAGAATTCCATGAAACCTGGGTACTCGAGAAGATGTCAATATTTTTTTTATAGAGTATTTGTTTAGGGAAGCGGCCCATTTCATGAGTTTTTTCATGGAATTCTATGAGAGTGTAAACTAGAAAAACTAGGTTGCACTCAAGATCACTTTGGGGATGAGCATTTGATCTATATTGATTTTGGTTTATATATTATTGTTAGTGTATGATATACCCTTGGGGGATGCTTTTTTACATGTATAACATAATCCATCTGTTGTAGTGTTGTGACATTTAGTTTATTTTATCATAAATTTCCCTATTTAATTTAGGGTGTGTTTTTGTCATGGGTAACATGTTTATATTATTCCTTCTAATATTTTTACTCCGATTAGAGGGTATAGTTTCCCCATAGTATACTCATAGAACCTTTATGTTAGTCAGTAGCCTATGTAATACAAGGAGGTGTGACTGAGGTATTACAGCATCCCACCAGTTTGGGAATTGGTTAGTGGTCCACGGTTTCAGGTCATTACAAAGTTTTATCAGATCATATTTTCCTTGTATTAATATTTGGGATTGGTATGAAGGAGATTGTGAATGTTCCAAAATATAATGAGATCATTCTTGAGAGTGATCAACCCGCTCATGTGGGGAGAACCAAAGTTTCTACAGATTTGACTTGTTTTCTTATTTTTCACTTATTATGATTTTATTTTATTTCCTCCTGGAGTGAGACACATAGTTTGTGATGTTACTAGTTGATGGGTTTTTACGATTGTGATAAGCTATGATGAGTAGTGATGACTTTTCATGACTTATTGTTTATATTTGGATTAGGAGTGGGTAATATTAGTTGGTTCTAGGATTATGTTTGGGGACCCTGGACTAGTGTCATGGAATGTTATATTCCATCTAACATTTATACGAGAGCAAGTGTTATCTTGTGAGATATGGGTTCAGTGAGACATTGGTTGCTAGACTAGGGGAAGGACCCAATGTCCTTTTTTATGTGACTCAATATTTTTAGTGAGCCCTTTACTATAGATATATATGGTATCCTGTGATAGTGTGAACCATTCTTATGAATGCCTTTAGATATGTAAGTCATGGGTCGATGCTTCAACTTATACGATTAGTGCATGTCTAGTGTTGTTGAGTGAAGATGTGGTTATAGTTAAGTTCCCACACTAATAATTCATTATGTCTAGGACAGTTTTAGAGGGTATGATAGTTACGATTACTAACCTTGCCTGTTGTGAATTAACCTTGGTATGCAGTGGTAGTGTCAATAAATGACTGAATCCTTGAAATGGTAATGGAAATGATGGTTGGTTGTGTACCAAGTTGTGACACCTATATGGAATTTGAATTTTTATAATAGGGAACCTAGAATTCCATTGGGTTTTTGAAGATATATTTTGTAAGTGGGGTTTTCTTCTTAAATTGGATTGAGGTCCTAGGGTTGTTGGTGCTTGACTCTCAAGATGATAAGCCAGGTTCTAAAAATTGGTTGTAGTGGAACATGTAACCCCTAGTGTCCAATAAGATCTAGAGACATGAGAGTGAGAACCGTTTTTTATATGGTATTGAGGTGATTCATTGAGCTTTTATTAGTGAGTATGAAGATTGTGTGGGTGTATAACATTGGTGAGGTGATACCCTGGAAAGATTTTAATGAACAATCCCCAATGGACCTTGTTCTTGATATCAAGATTTGTGGTATATGATAGGAATGTTCTGATTCCTAGCCCTAGTTTGTGATCCACTTATAGAAGCTTGGGATACTGAGGATATATTCCTGTTGTTTTGGTGTGATACCTATTAGGGGGGTGGTCGTGTGTTGGGCCATGACATGAGTAATGTGCCTATTTCAAAGATGAGTAGTGAGTGTACTCCTAGTAAAGAAAAAGATGACCCATCCTAAGGTATTATTCACTTTCTAAGGTGTTCATTCTTAGTTTTATATGTGGTAATACTCACAGGAGTATGATTTAGGATATGTGATCAGTTATAGAAGAAGATTACTCCCATTTAGGTTCAATGGATCAATGCAGTGTGTCTTGGTAAGTCTGGTGCCTCTCAGAATAATGTATCCGCAAGTCACTAGGTAAGAGTTAGTGCCAATGGACTTGATGTGGAATTATAACAATAATTTCCTGAGGTTTTGATAAAAAATGGAATAAACCGTGGTAAATAGGGAGGAAATAATTTTGGATAGATATGTAGTGACATAGTCAATATGAGAATGACCCTGATGCTAGGGTCAATTGTTTAATTCATGGTTAATGATCAGAAGGAGTGACATGCTTGTTCTGAAGGTATGATCTATTAAGGTTGTTATCAAATATTTTAATAATGATAGTTATATATTGGGGATCCCTCCATACAACATGGTATGGTGTGACCCTCTATTGAGTGTGTTATGAGGATTACCGAGGATGGTGTTCCATGAGTTGATAATTAGATGTTATTGATGTCTAGAGTAGAAGTTGGGTTTAAGTAAGTTTTTTATGTTCAAAAATCTTGTTTAGTTAAATATAGGTTATGGAATTTGATATTGGGGTTCTAACCTAATGAAACAACAACAAGTAAATTCCTATGGTTGGGAGAGTCATGTCAGTCATGGGCATGTGATCCTTGTGCAAGAAGGGTTATTAGTGTATGAGATTGTTGTTTGGATGATCATGATTGAACTGAATGCTGGTTCAAAAGTGTTTTGAATGAAATATTTATTTCTTTGGTAATTCCTGACGTATGTTTTTGTGTGATTATAGTTGGAATTTGAGTAGTCATATCAGGATCAGGATGAAATGATGTGTCCCAAGAATGGTTTGACTTGGCGGAACACTAGTGCTCGGGGATGGTCAGGCTGAATTGTATTGGTGGTTTTTTATTTGATGATGGAATTTCAACCCAATGTTAAGGTAAAGTTTATACATGTACTTTGGGTAGTTTTGGGATGCCTATAGTGTTAAAGGTATTATGATTCAGTGGTTAACAGTGTATCAAAGGTGGAAAACTGAAATTTCAAGATCGATAAACTAAAGGATGTATGACTATTTTTATTGTGAATGGTTAGATGTGGTGAAATTAAATGCATCAGGTATTTAATTTTTTTTATTTTTGGGTATTATCTAGGGGTTCCACAATATTTTTGGGGAGAATCCAGCTTGATTAGTTTGTTCCTAGATGATAGGGGCATGGAGATTTGGGATTGGTTTTGGATATAAATATGAGAAAAGGTGGTAGACTAGGGTAATCATGAGAAATAAAGTGAATTGTTTTGGAAAAAAAATTGGGTGAATTGTTAAAATAGTTTAATGGTTCTTTGGTAAATAATTATATCAGTGGGAGGCACCATAAAGTAAAACTTTTTCTGTGATAAATGTTGTATAGTTGGGAACCCCAATGACATGGTGCATAATTACATGGAAAATTTAATATTTATTAATGCACACAATCTAAAGTGAAAATTGTGTCTATGTTTTTAAATTCAATGAAGGTTTTGGCTTAAATTATACTAAATAGATTACTTGGTTTGGGAGTTGTGCTTTGGAAATGCATTGGGAATTCAGGAATGGAGCATGACCACTTAAAATTAATTAGATAAATAATATAGGTCAGATGATTTAGTTTGATGACAATAGGAACTTATTAGGTATGACAAGTGTTATGGTGCGGAGTTTTTAATACCATATACCCATATAAGGTTAAAATTACTAATGGGGTTTCAATTTTTTATTATGATGGATGGTTTGTCTGAGAACCAAATTTAAAATCAATAATATAAGAGTTTGAGCATCCCAGGAGAGTGATTTTGGATGTGGTTTGAGGTTTGAGAGGTTAATTGGGTGTTTGGAAAAATCTTGGAGATTTGGGATGAAATTTGGAGGTTATTAGTGATTTTTATCATATGTTGAAATATTAGTGTGCATGGTTTTAGGGAAACCCTGAAAAAACCTTAAGGTAGAGCACTTTTTGGTTCAAATTTCACTTTGAATGGTTGATTTTTATGGTCAAAACACATTTTAGGATAAACCATTCATAATTCAATGTAATCCTTGTGAGGTGGAACAAATCTGGTGCTTGGTGCACAATTTGTGCATGGTTACAGGAAAATAGTGAAAATTATTACAAAGGGTTTCAGTTGCGAATTGCACAGTTGGTGTACAGTTTGAAAAAAGTGTGACCAAACTGTACACCCATTTTGAAAGTGAAAATCTAAAATAATTTCCTTTATAACCCCATAACATAAAACCATATTTTCCCCCCATTCTTGGCTAGGACCGCTACATGCAACACCCACTTCTCCTTCTCATACTACATGGTGGTTATCCCTTGTTCCTTGTTTGTTTTAGGCACCATCACTTCAATTAGAGAGCTTAAGTTGATTATAAAACTCATCTTCCCTAAAATTTAATTTCCAATTATTATCAAGTGATTTTCCATTAGTGTTCACTAATATTTCCTATTCCTAGGTATTTTGGATTATTTTACAAGTTTTCTCTATTTAGGATGAACTAACTTCCGATACTTGATGTGTGGGATTGTCTAAGAATAAGATAGATGGAAATAAAGACTCATCCATATTCTCACTTAGTTTGTATATGTTCATGTGTTGTTTGATCATGACAACTATTGGGTGTTGACCAATAGTTATTTAAATTATAATTACCATGGGTTTTCCTTAATTGTTTTACCCAATTTAGATAGATGACCTTGTCTTAGATAGTTTATATTAAATGTATAGGAAATGATACAATTATAAAAGGTTGGATTATTTTGAAATTTGTGATTATAAAATGTAATTTCACAATCCTTGATAGATGTGAAATATATTTTCCTTTGAGATAGGCTGATTGAATGAGGTTTTTTATGGAAAATGGTGATGTTTTGTGGGTTTTGGATTGGAATAAATGAAATCGAATTCTGTTTTTCCAAATTTATTTTGAATTTTTTAAAAATTATGTTTTTCATTATGAAAGTAAATAACAACGTGGAAAAAATAGTGTATTACAATAATGTTTTATGAAATGAAATGGGTGATTTGTGTTGGGTTTTAGTTATGTGTTGTTGAAAATTTTGTTTTATGAAAATGGGTGGAATACCAGGATACGATTTTGTGAAACTTTAATTGGTTGGAAGCTGTTTTAGAATTGTAATTTTTTATGTAAACTATAATGTATTCCATATTTCTAGTTTTATTAAGATTGATGATATGTATTTTATTTGATTTTATGTAAATGAATTAACTCTTGGATTTAGTTTTTTGTGTTAAACCTAGGTCTAAGACGACCTCCGGGTGGACTTGGTTGTGATTTACAGACTTGGGGTGAACCTTACCCCTGTAGTGTCTTGGTTATTCTTGATAGTTAAACTTGAGGTGAATAGGGTCCGAAAATGGATGAAGGTTAATGGTTAATACAAAGTCGAATCAAAACTGTGGGTGGATACTTGTTGATGGTGAGACCTAGGGTGAATCCGGCCCATGGGTGGAAACTAGGACCCTAGGGGTGGGTATATTACCCCTCGGTTCTATTTATTCGACTAGGGATGGGTATATTACCCCCAATGGGATATGGGTTGGAATAGTTATCATGACATACTTAGAGACACCCTAGAAATGGTTGAAGAAGGTATGTACCATTTCAAGGGTGAATCTAGCCCCAGGTTCTGTGTGTGTTTTATTTATTTATATTTAAATGTTTTAAATGTTTTATTTATAATTATTTATATTGATAACTATTAAATGAACATGTAACATGGACTAATTATTTTAGGGAATCCATTTGTGGTGTTATAATGAGTTGTGATCAAATCCTTATCAGGATTCCCTGGAACATTGGTACCCAATTATATTTAATTATTTCTTCACAGAATACAGGTTAAGGGAAATGGGCCACTGTATGTGGTTTTACAAGACATTATTGGAGGGAGTAAAAGTGGAATACTGGTTAAAAATCACTATGTGTCTGGGGATAGGAATTTGGTTCAAATTGATTTGAGTTCATTTCATATTTTTTTATGATCCACCATTTGGGGATCTGTTAATAGATGTATAACATACTCCATCTATTTCAACATTTTGAGGTTTTGTTTATTTTATTAGAACATTCCTTATTTAATTTATGGCGTGTCTTTGTAATGAGTTACATGTTTCAATTATTTATAATACTATTTATACTTTTATTGGAGGTTATAATCTCTCAAAAATATCGTTGTAGACCATCTCCACCATTCGTAACCATTTATTATATAGGGAGGCGCACCCGAGGTATTGTAGTGTTCCATCAATCAAGGCACCTATCAATTGTCAAGGGAAGTGAGGAATTATATGGAACTTCACTTCTTATGATGAGGAGGTTCCTTAAAGAACATGTGATCCCCAATATCAAACTCTAGAGGACTCCTCCTATTACCCACATTGGATTTTTAAGGATCCTTGTCGATATTCATCCACCATTTAATTTCCTCAAACTTTTATTTCATTATTTAAAACAATTATAGTGTGATAATTTCAAACTGTCTAACCTCAATTCAACACAGTTGTGATCTGAAAGATCATACATAATTTAATTCAAATGGTTCCATACTAATAGTAAAGTTATACTTGTGTTTATATAAAAACACTACCATGTGTTAGTGTGTTACCCACAAACCTCCATAATAAAAAATGAAAGAATACAATATATCCTTCAAAGACTATCTATTTTTCTATGTAGGATCATCTATCTCTGGATGAAAAGTGGTTTTAAGGCATAACTAAGAGCTAAAATCACACTGGAGTCCTCTTCACTCCTAGTAGGTAAAAGAAATATCACAATTAGAGATGTTCATGTTTATAAATCCACAAAGCCTCACAACGAACTCCTAATACTTCCTCTTCAAGGATTCAAATGAGCTAAACTCTATAATAATGAGTAAGTGAGGAAAATTAATCAAGATATCTATAATAATCAATATATAATATTATCAACCTAGGTTATTATGAAAATCGGAAAATAAATCCATTTAAATGTACTCCCACTTTCACTGGGGAAAATCCCAATGTTGAAACGAACTACTAATAGACCAATTAACAAAAATTACCTTCTGGTTGACCAAACACTTGGATATGAACTCATTAACAACCTATTAATTCTTGACCATAATAATTTTCCCTTAAAATTATAGTAAATAAATTGTAAACTAGGATATAATATAAATGGTGAGTTGTGAAAGAATAAAATTATCACCAATAAGATAGCTAAAGGAATGAATAGCCTCCCCTATAAAAAACACACAATTCATATCATCCTCTAACAATAATATGGGGAATCACCTAAAATAATTCCATCTTACCAAACCACTACCTCTAAATCCCCCAAATAATATTATTACACCAACCAAACTAATAAATACTACACAATCATTTGATTGATACGTCCTCTACCATAAACTTACCTCTTATCATGCTTTAATGCTGAAAGATATTTGATCACTCTATAAGAATATATAGACACTCAAACAACATCTCCACAGGACTTCCTAATCGACCCAAAAACTTCACAATTTCCTTTACTGGAAGTATATGAAATATCAAAGTCATAGTACTATAATAAATCCATCTTCCATCATTGTTTAAAGTTCAAATCACTCTTAGGGAAGATATATCTCGATGATATATGACACATAAAGACTAAAAATAGATAAAAAAAGTGATAGTGTTTCAAAAAATTCAATAAAATCAATATCCCAATATGATTGATATCATGGATTGATCAACATCTTGGATAACATTTTTACATTCACGAGGACATAATTTACAGGACACAAAGAAGATTAATTATACTTATTGTAATAGAATGTAACACAATCTAAGGCATAAATAACCACAATAAACATAAACATTACTTCATATAAAATAAGAATGACTTAGTATTTGACCAAATTTTATTTAAAATACTCAAAAGTATCTTGGCACTTTGCATTCCACAAATAGTTTTGATATTTACAGGTCTAAGGTCATAGAGGTGTTGTAATTCGAGAAACTTTAGTCATAAATATCTTATAATATCCTGAAAGACCAAAGAACCCAAGAAACTATGGATCATCCTTATGAGCTACCCAAAAAACAAAAAACTAAATATTATATGGATGCAAAACTACTCATGAAAAAGGCAATAAATTTCCCATGAAATTCACCCCAGAGGCCTAAAAGCACACTTTGACAACTTTCTGAATAGTTGATAACACTGAAGAATATATATAAAAACACTCAAATGCACTCTATGGTCTTCCATGAACTCATATTGCACCAATATTTCATCAATTAACACCACTAAAAATTGGTGTTGGAACTCATAAAAGATATAGTTTGCAAGTCCCATGAACATGGATGGTGTGTTCAAGACACTAAAGGGAATTATCATGGACTCATAGTGTCTATAATGACATATAAATGATGACTTGGGATTATACTCATCCTTCACACACATATAATGATATCCAAACCACAAAATATACATTGAAGAACCAAATAAATACTTTCTGCATATCAAATATGTCATCAATCCATGTAAGTAGATTATAGTTTATCACTATCACTTGGTTCAATTGAGAATAAATGATACACATGCATAGATTTCCATACTCATTAAATAATAAGAAAATATCTCCCCAAGGATACACATCGGGCCAAATACAATCACTCTACAATAGATCATCAATATAGATCCTTATCTCTCATAGATCATATGGGACCATCATACACGAGGACATCATTATAGAGAGCCACTTGAATATAATTGTATCTTTGAATTGATCTAACATTAAGAAGGTAGAATCATAATCCTTTCAGAAAATACATTTGGGTACTCTTCTACAACCCTAAGAAACACTAAAAGATGAACCTATACTGTAATTAGAATCAAATCATCCATCATGTAGGATAGTGACTCAGTATGCCTCTGACCCATTCACTGATCTCACTTCTTGATGAACACAACATGCTCATTGTCATCATCATTTAATGGAATTTTACTTAATAAGCATCCAACAGTCTCTTTCACTGATTATAACCTATACATGAAAAAGATAATATTATATAAATATATCAATAATCATAGAAAATTCACTGAAGTGTGATGTTTCATGAACATCATATCAAAACATATACATACATCATACAAGCTAACTCAACCTCCAACTGGCATAATCATCAACAAAGGCACTGGAAGTCTCTCTACTTGTAGTCTTTGATCCTTGACTATGGATGGTGTAATGATGGAGTACGTAGTTCCTAAATCAATTAATTCATACACCTTGAAATAATTAAAATCAATGATATGTAACATAATTTATATATCATCTTGACCTGGAAACCTAATCACATGAATCTAACCACACCTTACTCTATTCAATATCTTATCCTAATGTAGACCACTTCCATGAATGCTCTATTATCTCTAAAGATAAAGGGAATTTTGTGGCAGTTTTTACCCACCTTTTCTAATTACTGCTTACTTATTCCTTGAGAAACCAATTAATAATACTTCGGTGGAAAATTCTATAATGGTTGATCCTAGAGTGAGGTTACTGCTTCACACTAACTTGCAAGGGAGGTAATAAATTATATCTTTTAAAGGATATGAACTCCATAGAAAAATTTATAACCACTTGGTTGGGTTCCTTGAACTATCTAATTCAGTGAAGAAAGATAAATAAAGATGAAAATAACTCTGTAATATTTAAGGATTAAACTAGAAAGTAAAATGAAAACATTTGGATATATCAGTACTCTAAAGAGATTCTTCAAAAATCTCATCCTTTGATAGCCAGGTATGATCCGATAACCTATATATATCCTATGACTTCTACAACACATTGAAAAATATTGGAAACATGAATGAGTTCACTCAGTACTAGATCTATGAATATAGAGCCTCCTAAAAATGACACACTCTGGACTCCTCATGAGGTAAAATAATTTAATAATATCAAAAAACGTTCTTAAAGTTAATAATGAACCCACTAATGCATTAATTCCATTGGTAGAGGGAATGAATAACCTTCAAACACACTACCTGCATGGTTAAATAATGAAAATAATAATAAAACCTATTGAGGAACTTCTCACATGATATATCTACTCTTTTTGATCACTAAGGAATAAAACACACCACTAATAGGATGCTTTCTAGAATATAATAAGGGATAATGAAATCTAGTGCTCTCCATTGCCCTAAGTTAGGATGAATACAATCTTTATCTCCTCCAACCGATGCTCAATATCTAGATTAGAACAAAACCCCTACTACTTTTTATTGAATGAATGATAAAACTCAAAAATCCACTTCCTCCAAGAATTATCTTCATTGTCATTAACTATGAAGTGACCTGATGGTTATTGAACATCTCTAGCATGAAAAAAATTGGGATGAAAACCTGGATCTGTGTCTAAAAAAATTCTTAGGGTCTTCATAATCTCATAGTATAGAATACATATTATTAATTAAATAAGGTTCACACTAATTCCAATTATCCACCAAAAAAATATAGGCATGAATAATCCTGATGCATGATCCTTACTATGTATCAACTATGAAATCTATATCAGTATTTTTTTATATTTACTAAACATAATCTATGTACATCATATCGCATGGTTCCCTAAAATCCCATGTCTTAGTTTTTATCCCTTACTAACATAAAGAACTATGTCCAGTTGATACTATTTCCCTACCAACCCATGTAATCCTCACCAATTCATATCTCTAAGATCTATACTATATCATAACCAAAAAATATCACGCTAATGTTTCACAAAACACCCCCACCAGTTCCCCCTCTTTGGCCAATAGTGAAGATGAGAGTGTCCCTCTAATCCCACCTTCAATAGGCCATGGGAAGAAGACTGGAATCAAGGTTTTAGATTACACTCATATGGGAGGAATTCCTCTTATGTTCCAAGTAATATATAAATAAACCATAATAAAATATAAAATATATATAAATAATACCAATCCTAATAAATGATGTGCTATATAATAAAATTGAGAAGGTAGAAATAAGTCACGGACCACTCCTATAGATGTTTCCATGAACACTCACAACTCACAAACAATGTCCTCCGGCTAATAATATCCAACTCGATCATAAAATATCCCCCACATACGTGATAAATTGATATATATATATATATATATATATCTATATGAGCATAAAATTACACTCAGTAGGATCCTTTTTAATATCTATTAGGAAAATATAGACTAATCATGATAACTCCTTAGTGAATAACTTGATAAATAAAATTTTCACCAAAATTAGTTTACTATATTCCCATCCTCACTAAGGGACACTCAGACAAATAATACACAGTATAAATAAAAAAATGAATTATGTTTACAAGTTAGGTACACTACTACAACTTTCCCACTTAACTCGTCACCCAATATCCTAATGTCTTATATCCTGCATCTCCTATCCCATTCATAAGTCATATTATTCACTGGTTAAAATATATCACAACAAATATATATAATCATAACATCATGTTGTTACATCCTATAAAAATATCATAAGTTCAAGATACATCACAACCTTTATACCTTAAGTCATTACGTCCCATTCATAATTAAAAATATAATAACCATATCGATAATAGAAAATATATGTATATATTATAACCTTAATCCACCATATCCTACATATACATGTATATCATAATCGAGAGCCATTATAGTCTATATGAGTACATACCCTCTAATAGTATAACACCATAGTAGGTATTTTGATATATAAAATCTATGTCTAGAAGAGAGAGTGGCGTAGGAGAGTATTTCTCCCTCTGTAACATCAAAAAATTGAATGTTGGGAATACACATAGAACCTAAAGTCAAATATTTGATTAGACCATTGATTGGTGGAGAATACGAAATAAAAAAACATGAATATATTTATAGTACACAACTTATCTAGAGAAAATTACCTAAACTGGGAAGCATTTTATAGATATCACCCCAAATGAAATCCTAGTTTTCATTACTAGGGACTTGGAAACTAATTCCTTAACATCCAATCATCAAGTTAACCATTCACTTATACTGAACTATTAATCATCCAACGTTCATTTAATACTGTTCAATGATTTATTAATATATAGATACTTAAATCTTCAAAATCTGTGGTTCCTTTTGAATTATAATTCCCTATATTCATTTATTTATATTCAATTATGTTATCATTATCATTAATCATCACAAAAATTTCCCACTCACTTATTTTGTCAATTAATTATTATCCATAATTATAGAATCTAAGACTGTATTCTTATAACAAGAAAAAATAAACATAGAGGGGATAATTATTTAACATAATGTGTATGGAAATCAATAAAATATGCAATAAAATTAATAATTAAATAAATATCTCTTCACGAGACATCCATCCAACAAATCATCTGCACCATTCACATTATCCATGAAATTCCATCACTGAACTCATCAAACACCAACATAAAATAAAATAAATCATCTTATTACCATTCCCAACAATAATAGGTTTTTAATATAGCACAAAAAAGGTTTAAATATTTAAATTTATCAGTGGAAACAAACAATAATAATTTAATGGTAATAAAAATTAGAGGCAAGAAATATTTCATCAATAAATCATGTAGCTATCAATATGAAATGTTTGAATACATTGATACATTTCAATTAATCCATAAAAATTTAGTTTAGTTTATTAACGTATGTAAAATAATTATTTTGGAGAATATTTCATTAAGAAAAATCATTATAAACTTAAATAATGTAGTGTTAAGTACATTAATATTATTCTCAATAAGTGATTAAATTGTTTAAGTAGTTATGAAGAAAAAATAGCCCAAATATATTCGTAATCAACATTATCTGAACAATTTATATTTTTATATTATTTTAAATCCATTATAAATTCTTTAGTTCATACATAAATCATAAAATATCAATAACATAGTATCTATAAAATAACATGTAATGAAATATAGAATAAAAATTCACATATCTCCATCACATACCTTCATTAAAAAAATTAAAATTATTATGTTATTAAGGATTATATCAACCATTTATTCATAAGAAATGCAGTCATGATAAAATTACACTTAAAGAAAATAAAATAAATTAATGATCTCATACCCGGTGAGAAGTTGGTGTGAGTCGCTGCATAGAAGTAGAAGGAATGAGAGAGTTGGCAGAGCCTGAACTCACATGGAATCTCAACATGGTCATTGTATATGATCTAAGATGAATCCTAGGGATGGAAATCACTCAAAGAAACTCACTATATCTGAAGGATGATTTTAGGACCTTTGAGGATGAGTGGAATAGTAAGGTTATACTGAAGAAGTGGGAATCTAGATTTAAGAATTTAGTTGCATTAATTAAATTAACTAACTACACAATTAATTTTCATAAAAAATGAGGGATGTCATGGTCCCTTATTTATTAATATGTTTTTCCATTTTAATAATTTAAATCACAACACCATACAAATTTTAAGCACCTGGTGGATGGAATAGAATTGAAATTCCTTAAATTTAGTTCTATTTTAAAAATAAAGTCAATACTTATTAAATTCATTCAAATATTGGATGATAATCATTATTAAATAAAAATATTTAAATTATACAAAAATATTATCACAAATATTGAAAATTTCAAATTACTTCTTTCTATATCCCAAAATCACTAATTTGAGGATTTTATGATTTATAATGGGATTATAAACAATAACATATGATTTAGTCTAAACAAGTAAAATATGGATTTTTTAAAAATGGAATTACTATTACACAATGGAGAATGACTCTTATATAGGGGAAGGATAATATTACACATTAAAAATAAACAAAAGAGATTACCTTTAGGCATGTGGAAATGTTAATTTTATATAGAGGACAAAACAGATCTTTTATATTCTAATAATACTCTCATACACAAAAGTAAATGAATTTTATATTTGGGACAATGAATCGTATATATCATATTTTAAAAATAAAAGAATTTTAGGTATGGAAATATGACTATTATTTATTAACTATTGACTATTAAATATTTAAAATTTAAAAAATACTCAATATATAAGGGCCAGTTCCATGGGAATGGTCAATACATAAGGATCATTTTCATGATAAATGGGTTATGTAAGGGTCACTAAGGGTGACCCACAAGTGTCATTCCAAAAAATATAATAATAAATAAAGGTAACTATATAGTTTTTCAAAATTTAGACCAAAACCCAAAAACAAATTTAATTCAAAATTCAATTAAAATCGACAAAGACCTTCCAAAACCTACAAAAATACCAAGAAACAATCCCAAACTACATCATAAATAAAAAAATGACAAAGTGTTCAATAATATATAGTCCCCTTTAATAAAAAACCTCTCAAATGAATCTCATCATCAAGAATATAACGTAATCCCAGTATGAGAAATAGAAAAGGAACAATAAGATACCACATAGTATGCCTCTCAAATAGATATATCACTATATTATAAGAATAACCAACATAACATAATAATATGAAAAAACAATTAACATCATAAACCATCATATCAATCAAGATTAGGTCTTTTATATAATCCTAAAATAAAATACATCACTAATATTTAGATATTGACCACATTTATGACTCTTGTTAGTATCTATACTCTTCAAAACATTGTGTTTCCAAAAGAAACAATGTTATAAAATGACTTGCCTATAAAACACTTTCATCTAAAGGCCCTAAAGCTCAATAGGTTGTTCCTCAAAAGTAAAATCTTCTTTAACTTAAATTTCAACCCAGTAAATGATATGGAAATAGTAATAATTATATTGTGAAAGATGCAACACATGGAAAATTCCATGAATCTGATTTATCTATGACATTATTACAACCGATGAAACTGCACTAACATGATCCAACACCTCAAAAGGAAAAAAAATTGTAGGAGAAATATTACTCCCCTAATTTAACTCCAAATGAATTAATACCTACAAGAAAATTGATCTCTAACATCGAAATCTAGATGCTAACTATTATGATAAATATAGAACTTCTCCAAATCCTTGTCTATATTTATCTACTTGGGAATTACTAGTAGCTTCTCAGTCATTCTATAATCCAATTCTGGACTAAAAATTACTGACACTCTGGCATTGGTTTAATACAAAATAGATCTAAATGGTTGTTCAAAAAATTATTCAAATTGATTCATATTAATTGTAACGTGATAGCCGTTTCAACAATAAAATTGACAAAGGGAAAGTTATTCACCCACAAAACACAAAACTCTAAATTCAAGAACCCAAAAAGTCTTCCAATGTTTTGATTTTCAATTCTGTCCAACATTTTTTCTTTGAATAGAAAGCATTCATAAGTCATAAAGAGTTTCAAAATCACATTAGAGACCTCTCCACACCTATAAGGTAAAATGGGGACTATTATCCTAGTTTGCTTTCATTAGAACTCCATGAAGCCAAAAAATATCATCATATTCTTCCTATCCCAGACTTCAACTGATATCAACTACTTAATCTCCATGAAGTTATAATACTTATTCAAGTGGTCCAGAATCACCTTGATGACATAATATATTCATAAGGATGGAGAAATACATCAAATAAATTATTCAAAATGTCATCCCACTTCTACCTGAGTACATTCAGATGAAATATAGACCCACTATGAAGATGATGCTCAAATATTACCTGATAGTTGATGAAACAATGATATTTGAACTCGGTAATTTACATCTTCATTCTTGATTACCAAAACTTGCCATTAAAATGAACAGTATATATTTTTAACACTTTAATGTACTATCAATGGTGAACTATAAAACTCACAAATTATCAACTCATGTAAGTACAACAGATAAAATATCTTACCTTAGAATAATTACTGATTCTGGTCATACCCTAACCATCCCTTGATGGCATCACCAAAAAAAACTCATTCCTACCAAAACTCCATCGTAGAATTCCCCAACTATGATTCTTCCACCTGAATAACCATGGATGACTACACAATCATCTGATAAAGATATAATATCCCTTCAACTTACCCTATACCAAGTTATAACATTTTAATCTTTTCTATCACTCTCCAATCATTCTTGGAATCTATAACAACATATCTACCCTAATTTATACTGAGCATTTCAGTAATGAAATTTACTCTCTCATATGTATAAGAAATCTAGACGTCTTTATACTATAATTCTATATACCTTAATTTACATTTGTTCAAATCATTCTGAGAGATAATATATCTTAAACTATTGTGATCTATGAAGACAAAAAATTGTCCACCAATGAGACAATTTCTCCTCAACTTCAAATAAATCGCAACTATAATACATTCTATATAATGGGGTAATAGGGTTATATTCATGAGGTCATGACTACTGAGACCCATAAGATATTAATTCTCTCTATTATAGTATAATGAAACCCAATCTAAGGTAAAAATTACTAAAATAAACCTTAATAATAATGTCTTACTCTAGAATATTATGGTTAACAACATTTACCAACATCTTATTTAAATAATTGAAAGAGACATTACACTCATTAGTTGACATAAAGGAATGAATATTCTTGGTAATGTCTTCAAAAAGTTTCTATAATCTTAGAAAACTCATCCATAATCCATCTATAATATAATTATATATAAGGGAAGATTCATACCTTTAAAAACCTCTTGGGGGTATTCCCAAGAAACAACATTCATGATATTTTACTGATCCATACTTAATTCCCACTAATATATTACATTCCCTAAGAAATTAACATGATGGTACATGAATATACACTTCAAAAAAATACCAAATAACTGGTGATGATAAAGAACCTCTAGAATGGGTTTTATATAGTCCAAATTCACTTTTCTGTACTTAAAATACACTGGGATGTCATCATTGAATGCCATTAAAAAATATTCCAAGATAACATATAAGACAGAGTTCTTGATTACAATGAAAATGGCTAGTGAATTCATGACACCAATGGTAATTACCAAGAACACGTAGTGTTTACAATGTTATTAAAAGAAAATCTTCAAAATATCTTTATCCGTCATCCACATATTATGATATACTGATCAAAAATTGGTCTTTGAGAACCTACTAGCTACTTCAAATAGACTGAATATGTCGTCAATCCATATTATTAGAGAGGCACCCAAAGATGACACCCAATGTTGAATAAAACCTCTCTTTAACTAATAATAAATCTGGATCTATAGCTTTCATAGCTCAAAAGGTTCCATCCAATATTGCAACAATAATATTAGAGAGGAACCCAAATATAACTCAATCTACAACATGGTCTCACATTAAGTGTGTATCATCGAAACCACATCAGGAAATACATTAGGGTCTATTACACAACCCTTAGAAACACCCCTGAATCAACCTCTATGGAACTTAGAATAAGCTTAATAATCATGTAAGATAAAGGCTAGGAATACCTCTAACCCATTCAATAATATCATGCATCAAAAATCATGAAATTATCACCATCATCATCATAGAACAAAATTATCCGTTATGATAAATCAATATCCACATAAATTGAGAACATTAAACCCATGGCAAAGATAAGATCAGTTGGATGTATTAAAAAATAGAAAAAACCTTCTGAAAAGAGATATTTTCCAAAAAATTGCACATAGAATCTATATACATTATACAGGCTAACAGAACCTCTAAATAGAGTAATATACACCAAGGGATATTTCTCTCAACTCATTATCATATACACCTAACTATAGGGGGAATAATAAAGGAGTTGATTACCCTTAACTCAAAAAATTAATACACCAGGGTGGAATATAAATAGATGGTACCTAAAACATCATCTAACTCCTCTGGAATTCGAAACCCAAGAACATGAATATAACCAATCCCTACTCAATGTTCCCTATGTATTTGATGTATACCACATCCATCTCCGCACTCAGAACTCTAAGGATGCAAGGCATCTGATGGATATCCTCTTCTCACTCCATATCCTCAATGCGGACCTATACAAGGGGCACCCTACTTCGATTACCTCAAAAGATACTACTGTAACAGTCGAACCTAAAGTAAACCTCTAGCTCTAGGCTGACTAGAAATAAAGGTCATAAATTCTATCTTCCAATGTCCATGATGTCTATAGGGAAAAAATAATCTAATCACACAATAGGGGTTTGAGAATAACTAAATTTCGTGAAAAAAGATAAATAAGGATAAACATAACTCCCTATAATCTGTAACATTGACTACCTAGTAAAATGATAAACTCTTGTCATAGATTCACTCTCTAGGGAGTCATAACTACAATATTATCATAATGGTTTGATAAGAGCGAACATCCTCTCTATAACATTTAAATTTTCTAAATCCTTGTGAAATGTTACAAACATAAACATGGAAGCCGAGTATTGGATCTTTAGATACAAATCCTCCCCAAAATTTCTCACTATGGCCTCCATAATAGGTATAATATCTAAAGGATATCAGATAAATTTCCTGAATAGAATAGTGATATGTTAGATGCTATAATTTCCTTGGTGGAGGGAAGTGATCTCCTACTATAATGTCACTGTTGCGGTTATAGGGAGAAACTTATCATAAAAACCATCATGCAACATCTACCATGAAACATCTACTTCCTCAATATCACCACAATATACAATCCACCATTGATGGGTTGGTCTAGGAAATATATTAAGGGACAAAAGAATACAACGCTATCTCATAGAATGGTTTGGGATAAATTAAATATCTACCTCCCCCAACCAATAATTTGCCTCTAGATAAGAAAAATAACCATAAAACATTCATTGGATCTACTATAAAAAATTACAAATCATATTCCTCCATGTAAAAACATCCTAAAATTCAACTATGAAACGATATACCAAAATATCCTAAAAAATATATTTTGGTTGATCTTGTTAAGGATGATGACCTGTGGCTATATCATTGAAGAAAAATCTATTAGGGGCTTCATAAAATTAAAATAAAAAATAATAATTTTTAATTATTTATGTTTTTTCATAAATAGAATTATCTATATAATTCAAAAATAGAAAAAAATATCCTGATACGTAGTCCTTACCTTGGTCTCTACCATACAAGGAGAAATAATTAAATTTGTACATTGATTAATCCTAATGTCCATTAATTAGATAAAGGGCCCCTAAAATCTAGTGCCCTAGTTAGTCTCAGTTTCTTCCATCATGTACATAGTTCATTTAGAACTCTTTCCCAACAACCACATTCAATTCTCAGAAGTGCCTCTTTGAAATATCCATATTATCTATCAACAATAATATATGTTACAAAATTTTATGACCCAAAACCAATTGTAGCCCTCTTTGGATGATAGTCAAGATTGGAGTGACCACTGAGTCCCACCTACTATAAACATTGGGTTGTTGTGTAGCACGTAGGGTGCATATTACACTCATATAATAGGAATTAATATCATTTTCTATAGAAAATATAAAGAAACACCAATAAAATCTATATTATATAAAAAAATTCAAATCCCAATACAGGATGTTCCATAAAATGAAAAATAAAAAAATGAAAATAAACCATGAACCACTCATTTTTTAGTGAACATGAACACCCAAAGATCACAAACAACCTTATAAATATAATAAAATCTAAGTTGATCAATGAATCCTTACTACGAACATAAAAAATATATATACACTTAGGGGTGAGAATACATATATACTTAGTAGGATCATCTCAGAAACCTCATATGAAAATGAGGAAGATTCAAGCTAAAGCCTTAATGAATAAATAAATAAAATAAACTCATCGCATAAATAGGTAAACTATATTCCAGTACTAAAAAAGGATATACCAAAAAATAATACAAAAAATTATGAACATACTATGGAATAATGTTATTGGGTAAAGGATTCCATTTCTACCTAAGGACTAGGACATTGGTTTAATATCTTTCCTATGTGAATAGTAATTTTCATAGTGTGACACAAACTGGTGGTGCCATGACACTTCATCTTGAGCCCTCATAGAGCGAGGAGTAGTTACATGATCACACACACACACAGAGATATATATATATATATATATATATATATATATATCATATTGTAACTATCAAAAAATAGTATTAATTCTTCACTGATCAACTGTGAGGCATAGGGGGAAAAAGATTTCTGGTAACGACCTAGAGAAGATAAAATATTATATGGAAGATTGTTGGGTCTACGCGTATGGTATCAAAGATAGGAATGATATTTAACTTCTTGGTTAATGTTGAGGTGGAAAATATTGGATACATGATACTATTTATCTTTTATATTAATGAAATGCGTTTGACTACCCTCCCATGATATTTTTGGGAATTGTAGCGTGACAGTAACCGATTGCAAAATGATGCTGTATCCTGATCACCAAATCAGGAATGGGGGAGTTCCATACTCACACACACACACACATATATAATATGGTAACTATAAACACATAATATTCCTTTTCCAATATTGGTAAGTGATCCCTATGAGAAATAAAGTTGTCAGTCAACGAGATAGAGAATATAATATCTTGTATAGTGGGATAAAATTTTTATGCGTTTGATTATTAACAAATATACCTTGAAAAATTGTGGGGCTATGTTTATCTACAATGGTGTGTGTGATGGGAATTTAAAAGGTTATTACTTGATGATGGAATCACTTGATGAAGTTTTGTAAGGACATATTCTCACTCTATCTATAGAATAGTGTTCACAATACGATGATCTATAAGGTTCTATGTAAGAGTGTTTCTAAAAAAGTGACCAAGGAATGGAATTATCTAATAACCATAAAAAAAATTATGTAAGTTTCATTCCAAAAGTATTATTTCATAAGATTCATTTATTTTTTTATGGGATAAAAGTATTAGTCTTTTCATGGTATCACTGGCCACACCACGACCTGCCTATGATAGTGGAGAAGATTTCAAGTGGGTGGATTTTTGGGGATGAATGTATTGAGAAAGGATACTTTGATTTTTAAGCCTCAAGATGATTTTATGGTCACACTTTGGACTCTAGAATCATATCATGAAGTATGATTCATAAAAATAACAAGGTTTATTAGAACTACATTAGGATGATCATGGAAATCGATAAGGTTGATATCATTTTCTATTGTATAAAAGAGGATGTGTCTGCATCGTGAAGGTATTGGCCATTTTGTGAAGGTGGTCAAAGTGGATTTAGATGGAACAATGAATATAATATAAAAATATTGGATGGAATCACCACACCATTAAATTCATATTTTTAGGTTTTTATGTTTTTGGTGCATTGCTGTCTACACCATGGGTAGGTTATTCATGCTGCAACTAGATCTGGGAAGATTTTAGTGGTTCTTTTTAGGTATAGTTCATACCATGAAGAAAAGGGTCACACCATGAATTTTTAAAGGATTAAAATGGATTTTATGTAACACTAAATGATTTTCAAGGAGTTAAGTATGATAAATTGAGTGGACTATATAGATATAGTTTTTGAATAGATGTTTATCTCTGATGGTAAATCCCGCAGTGTGATAATGTTAAGGAAACTTGGATGCTGCATTAAATATCATAATGTCAAGAGGAATTTCAATGAATTTAAGAGGGGTTATTGACTAGAAATTAGTGATATAATTTTAATGTTTTTACTAATTTATCATAAGTGGATGAAGAACCCTATACCCACACTTCCAGATCTGGTACAGAAAACACAATTTTTAAAAAGCGGATTTGATACCAACTGAAGAGACCCGAACACAAATATCAATAAATATATCATGAATAAAAAAAATTAGCCACTTATACACCTAATAAAATTTATGTTTAATGTTTTATAGAATCAGGAAAGACCTTTAACTAAAAAAACCACAACTTTTCCACAAAATGGATAATTTTTATATTAAAAAAGTATTCGTTCTTTTATGAAAAGTCTTAAATATCACCCAAAAAAGTAACCCCAAATGATGCCAATTTAAAAATGAAATTAATAATAATATTATTTATAATTTATGGAAATTGAAACATAATAATGGTGATCTCAAGTTATTAGTAAGGGAAGATATAAGAAATAATAATAAAATCTCATAATTTTGGAAAGAACTAACATGTGGTCATGATAAATAATAGAGGTTAAATTATATAAAATAAAATAATCATACACAATAAAATTGGATCATATGCCATGAATCATTCTTAAAAATTTTGGCATATAAATTATTTATAACAGGACCATGACATCTTAATAATTGTTCAAAACCAAAAAACATGATATCGTAAGAATAAGACAAGGTTCACTTCCAAGAAAACATGAAATTGTGAAAAAATTCCCATAATGGATTGGGTTTACTCCATACTCATATACATGTAATATTATGATATTTAAAACATTATCCAATTCATTATAGGGATGTATAATTATAGGTCCACCCATCACATCATAATATATACATGTATATATGTTTTGAAAAATAAAAAGTTCATAATTTTATCAAATCATAGATAACCTATTTAAAGAAATGATTTAAAAAAACCACTAAAAATATCATATTCCATCTAGAGAAATAAGATAGAGGGTGTCATTAGAACATAACCCTAGGGATGTATAATAATTATTATAGGATGTTGAGATATATAAAAACACTTTTATTTGAAGATTGGTTAATTAACACTTTCAGATGGTATCACATAAGAATATATTAAGAATTTGATTGTTTGGTATTGAAAGTTTAATCACTATAGTAATGAATACTTTTAATATATAAATAGTATATCTTATTTGATGAATATTCAAATAAATAACAATATTTTCCATTCCATAATCGTATAGAATTAGTGTCCTTGGAAGCATCGATAGAGAAATAACTTTTTTATAAGATATCTACAAAATATACCAATAAGATCTTCCCATATATTACTCCTATAAAACATAACCAACTTAAAACCTTTCTTCAGAACCTGGGAAAAGAAACATAAGAAAGGGTGATGTAAAATGTACTATAAGGTTAAATAACAGATATATCATTGGCCACTTAAGAAAACATGAGCATAAGGGTCAACGAACCTGAGATTAACACATGAAAATCATACTTAGAATATCTCAGAACATACTCTTGAATCATGAAAAAATTATTGGTAGTTTATAAGACAACAATTTTAAAGGAATCAAATAATATGAGCCTTAAGAGAATACCATTGGCATAAGACATGTGTTTTTGGCATACATATACACTACTGCAAATATGGCCATTATTAGCACTAGAAATTTCCATTTAAAGTGAAAAAAAGTGATGTTAATCTCTGTGAAGATAAATGGGTGTCCCTTTTATCAGCATTAAAAAAAGAGCTAATAAAGACCCCTTTTATTAGTGATAAAAAATCACTGATGAATGGTTCCTTTTTCAGCCCTTTTTTAGCATTGATAAAAGCTAAAAAACATAAAAAAAGATAAAAAAATATTTATGAAAATCAGAGAGGGGCTTCCATAGCACTTAAAACCCCCTTCAATAGTGCCCCCACCCCATACACCTCAGCCACCTCCAACCATTAACAGCACTGACCCCCACAATTTAACAGCTCTAGCCCTTATTCCACCCACGCGCGCGATCTTCCTCTCCTTGAATTCAAACTCGGGACCTGTTGCTTGCGCACCTAAGCCTCTACCACTCCACCATATTGCTTTGGTCTTCATTTATTAATATATATATATATATGGTTATATTTACTTGTATATTAATTTATATTTATGTTAAAAAATACATATATTTATATTAATATATATATATATATAGTTATATTAATATATATCCTTATATTAATATATATAGTTATATTAATATATAAATATATTTATTCATATATTAATATATATTTATAAGATCAATTTTAAATACATTTATAAAATATGATTTTTGTGTGTGATTATAAATAAATAAATACAGAAACACACAAACACAAATACACACACACATATATATTATATGTGTACATGTACGTATAATTATACATATTTATATATATTTAAAAATATTATATACTAATATGTATATACATATGTTTATAATATATAGATAATATATATCAGTTTTCTAATACAGATGCACACACATGAATAAATATACATGTACACATTATATAGGTATATAAATATTCAAATATTTGTATTTTAAATAAAATATATATTAGTATTTTATTAAGATAAGGCTTATATATGGGAAATATATTTTATATGTAAATATGTTTAATTATTAATTTATAAAATTAAATATTTACGTGTGAATATATAAAAAAATATATATATTATTATATATTTGATTATAAATAATAGTATATAATGAAAATGATAACAAGACCTGAAAACCTAAAAATAGGTAAAAAATAGGGAAGCTGTTAAAACCCGTGAATACATTCAAAAATTCAAATAAACCCTAAAATTAGGGTAACAATAAAAAATTTTGATCCAAGAGTCTGTTCTACCTCCGTGACCAGTAAAATTAATTATCATCTAACAAAATTTGATATTATAGGTTATGGTGGCTAAACAGACATGCAGATCACAAGTTACAACTATTAGAAAAAATAGCAGACAAGACAAAAGTGCTAGAAATGGGGGCTTGAAAAACCTAACAAACCAATGATTCCCTGAAACGACCCTAAGTTATAATATGGGTGTTCGTTTTAGCTTCGTGACTAGTAAAACCATAGACCATGGAATGAAATACAATATAAGAGGTTTCTGAGGCCAAACATACACACATATATGGAGTTATTACCGTTTTAAGAAAAATTTGAGAGGGCAACAGACACGGAAACCAAGTTTTGGGGTCCTTTTGATAAGTTTTTGGGGTTTTAGGGTTTGGGAAAATACTAGAAATTTCATTAATTCAGAATTCTGTTTAGATATATTTTCATCCTTCGATTTGATATGCGGTAGAGCTAAAATAGACACTTAGAGGAAAAGTTATGGCCGTTTGAAGTTGATGTTTTTTAGAGTGGTATAAAAGATATATATTCTATTTCATTGATCTACCTAGGGTTTTTATTGGAACTGGTCCTCCCTTGTTTCACAATATATTATTTGACTGGTCACGGTGCTCAAATGCACTCCCGGAGTAGATGTTATGGCTGTTTTAGTGAGTTACCACTTTCTTATGTTTTTAGGCGCTAGGAGGTTTGCTCAATTTCAAATAATCATAACTTCTGCTCTAGGTGTCTGTTTTTTCTCTACCACATATAAAATATAATCTTAATAAAACTATTTACACTTTTTTGACCACTGAAACTTCTTCTCACGTTCTTCATGGTCAAAAAATTGCATAATTCCTCCCAATGGTCATAAGTTCTGCTCCAGGTGTCAATTTTTTCCATAACGTCTACTCAATGTGCCCATTTTTGCCTCTACCACATATCAAATTGAAGCATTAGAATAAAAATATAATTTAGTGACCAGTAGAAAACCTTATCATATTCTTCAGGGCGCAAAAATATCTTTAATTCTTCCAAACGACCATAACTTCTGCTCCGGGTGTCTGTTTTGCATCCACCATATATCAAATCGATCTATAACATATTTAAAAATATAAATGATATTTTTACCGATATAAATATAGTTATTTATCAATATATTATTTTTTATGAAATAATAATTTTTTAAAATTTACACTTTATCAGATCTTGGAAAAAAAGTGCTGATAAAGCCCCATAATCAGCACTACAAAAAAGGGCTGATAAAGGGGTCCCCTTTAATAGCTCTAAAAAAGCACTGATAAATGTGGTGCCTTTATCAGAGCCTTTTTTAGCACTGATAAATTTATGCCCATTAATAGTACTTTTTTTAACGTTGTTAAACGGTGGCATTGTAGAAACCCAATTTTTTGGTAGTGATAAACATAAAAAAAATTTCCTTGGGTAAGGATGATTACCAATACTATCTTTGTGGACAAGTTTGATAGCAGATTCCATCATATCATTAGTCAAGGTTCACTCAAATTACTATCATAGTGGAAACATTCACCTCTTGAACTATAGTCAATTACTATTCCAGTCCTTATTTTCTCATGAGAAATCCATCTTAAACCAATTAGTTCAAGGGATTTATAATTCTAGGTCCACCCATCACATAATCACAACCCATTCATATGCATTCTATAAGATCTTAAAACATTCATCATATATCATAAATTGTGGAAAAGAAATATTATTTTTGAATATTTTAACAATTCATCATATCATAATGTCACACCCAGATCTATATATTATTTTTATTTTAATAATTTCTTTGGTTTTAATATTTTTTTGTTGAGGATCGTGTTGAAACCCGAACAATATTTTTATGTTTGGTTAAAAAATGTGTGTTGTTTTTTATTAATATCGTTGGGCACACAGGCAGAGTGAATTTGGGAAACCCCGTGCGGCATTGCCCAGGCAACAAAACGATCCGCTAGCTTTCAAAAAATTAAAATGAGAAACTTTTCTAATTTATAGTGTTATTTAAATTTTTATTAATGTGAATGGTTTTATTATTAATATTAAACTGAGCTGGGTATTATTATTAAAATTATTTTTATCGCTATAATTATTAATGTTAATATTAGTATTCTTATTAATAAGGCTTTATTGTTATTATCATTATTGTAATTAAGGAATTATTATTATTTTTATTATTGTTAAAAGGTTCCATTAATGTTATTATAACTATTCAAGAATTGTTGTGGTTAAAATTATTATTATTATTTTGGTTTTTTTTAACATTTATAGTTTTTTATTAGAGTTGTTTTATTGTTATTATTTATATTATTATTATTATTATTGATGTAAATATTATTAATATTATTATTATCTTTTATTTTTTTTTCTTTTCTTTTTTTATTTGTTTCCATTTTTTCCCTCTAACCCTAGCCGCCACTTTTCTCTCCCTCTCTCTCATATTCTCGCTTCCCCTCCCCACACTCCGTCCTCTCCTTCTCCATGTTGCTGCGACGTAGTGCCCCCTATGGAACCCTCCTTCTCCATTTAGTGCGCCAGCAGACCAGCCTCCCGACGCCTCCCGCCAGACCTGCACTGCGTGCCCCGACGCCCTCTTGCTGCCCAGCCCGCAGGTTCCCTCTCACAGTTTCCCTCTTCCCGCTTCGCCGACCTCCACCTCCCGACACCAGCGTGCCTCCCACATCCCTCCACCCTTTATTCTCTCCCAGCCGCCGCACAAGCTAGCCACTCCATAGGTCACCGACCTTTCATCACGCCCTAGCCGTCCTCGCCTCACCCTCGTCATCCTGCTAGCTTTCGCGCAAGACCCTATATCCTCTCCAGCCTGCATCACACTCCCTGCTCGAACCTGCAGCACCCCACTCCCCTTCAACCTCTACGCACCAGATGACCGACACCCACCAGCCACCTTGCATGGGTCCAGCAGCCACCCTCCTTATTTCCGCCTCCTACCTGCAACCTCTAGCACTCCACACACAACCCTCGCCTGACCTCCCTTCTCCGACGACTAGCAGGGTGAACTCCCTTGTCTGGTTGTTTTATTTTCCTCTCCGGCTACCCCCGACACAAACTGCAACCCCCGTGGTCTCTTGTTTAGCATGCACCGTCCCTAAATCACGACCTATGGCAAGCTTCTCTTTTCCAGTGTCACCCCCTCACCGGCGTCGCCCCCTTGTCGGTTCCCTATCCCTCCGACGATGGACTACCCCTTCGGTAAGGGTTCGTGGCTAGTTTTTTCATTGAAGATGTTTTAATTTTTTCTAAAACCCTATGTGTTGGGTTTCAATATTATTTGAACAGGGTTTAATTATGCTTCTAGAGCATACTATTGAAGTGCGAATGTGATCGCGCACCAGTCTTGGGGGTGCGTTGCCATTATGCCTTGGGTTGAGGTATAACCCCCTTTGTGTGTTACCTTTAAATTTATTATTTCATTGAACTCTTATTTTATCGCTACCCTCAGTTGTTACTTAGTATTTTGGTATATTTGGTATAGTCATTATTTGTGGTATGCGGTGTTTGGGTTCTGTTTCATGATCATTTGGCGTAAATTTTTAAGTAGTTCACTCCCTTTTCATTTAAAAATTCGCTGGTTGGTTTTTCAAGTGATTGTTAATTCTTTTTTTTTGAAACATGTTTTGGTCATAGAAGTATAAATGTGATGTTTAGTTTGGTGATTGAACATCCTTGAGTGGAATTTTGGATTACAGTTTAAAAAGTGGTGTGCATGTGGTTTCAAAATGGATTTTGACATGTGGTGTATTTTTATTATGTTGTGAAATTAGTTTATTCAACCAGTAAAGTTGTGTGTTTTCTATTAGGCTATGTTGGGGATCTAAAATTGATCATAAAAGTGGTTTGGAATATGTTTTGGATGTGTAATGTTTTGGGTTTCTCTTTAGAGATGTGTAATATAATTTAAACTGGTTTTTAAAATAGTGCCAATGGTGTGATTTGTGTGTTAAAAACATGTTGAGGTGGTGTTTGCATAGTTTTTTTGGTTGGATTGTTTTATGTCTGGGTTTATGTACCTTTGTTGTTATGCGTTTATTGTAGTGCGTTGCCGGGGTATCCCTGCAATACCGTGATCATTGGTTTGTGCGAGCTTGTGCACCGGTACGAGGCGTGTCACATTTCGGTTATTAAGCGGTAAATTCAGGTAGGCCCCCCACTGAACATAACTTTAAATTAATAATTTATCAATTTCTTGATATTTTATTAATTTTAATAAATGGAAAATAATATAAGATATTTATTCTTTTTTAAAATGATTATTTGGTGTTAAAAGCACCCTTTATTTTATACACGACACCTGAAATATTTTCTTGATGAACAGATAACAAGTAGTGAATGAATGACCATTTAAACATTAAAAATAATTTAGTGAATTTCTAATATAGTTCTGGTTTATTGATATTTTATTTCTTTTGATGTACGAACAAGTGTTTTGGTTCTCTTGAGAAATGAGGATCTTCTTTAAAATTTGTGAAGGCCAGTTTGGCACTTCAATAAAATAAATTATTTTGGAAAACAATCTTTGGGGTGACTCAGGGGTGACCTTTGGTGTACGTTGACTGAATGAGTTGTGTGTGATGTTTTTTCTGCTTTATTGACTTTGTTGACTCATCTATTTTCTTTTTATTACACGTGTTGACATGATAACCTGGCATAGTGAGTGAATCCTCTAAGAATGATTGCTGCACTAGTTTAGATTACGCACTGGCTAGTGGCCCTTAGTATGGATTATACTTTTCTTGGGGATTGGCCCCCTCTGTTAATCCATATAGGGAAACACCGGGAGTTAGGTAATTATGACATCATTGAGAGTTTTCATGACTTCGGGATTAGTCACATGTATGGTATGTTCTGGATTGTTAACGAGATCCTAGGTTCGACCCATGTTTCCTTTAGTGTTTATTTGTATGTGGAGGACGATTGAGAGGTCTAGTTCAGTTACTGGCCCCTGTGCACCACTTTTTTTCCATTACCCTTAGTGTGTGTTGTGTGTGGTTTTACCTTTCAATAATAACTAAAATTTAGATTTTTAAATTGTATGGAAAATGTGTTTTTAAATGAAATGAACCTTCTCCTTTCTAGCAATAAACTTGTTTTTTTAAATTAAATAGGTAAATAAACCATTACTTTTTTTTAGAAATGAAAATGTTTGTGTGGAAACCCATATTTTATATAATTAATTTCAAACCTGGAATTAGTGAACTCTTTATTTAATGGTTTGTGGATTGGTAATAGAAATAATCGGGCTTACGTACTGAGTTTTAATACTCATGCCTATAGTCTTTTCCAATTTTTAGTATCTATTGCTAGTTTTAATCGAGCTTGCTTGCCACAGGTGAGAGTTGGTTATGGTTTGGTGAGAGACTTTCAGAGTCACAAGGAGTTTTGGTCGTGGTTAGGTTAGTTTTCTTGTGTTTACTGTTCTTTATTTTTCATGTTATTTATTCACTTTGTGTTGTTCTATTTTCTTTCCGCTACTTTGCTTGCTTTCCTTGGGAAAAGCATTCACTCTTTCTCTGGTTTGATGCCCTGGCACTTGTCTCCATCCCGAGAGGATCGGGAACGACTCTCTGGCCATGTCGCGGACCATCTTGGGTGACCGGTTTAGGGTCAACCTGGGTTGGTTCGTGAAAAAATGGTACCAGAGCAGGTCGACTCCTGAGCGGACCGTGTTTTTCAGAGCGCCCATTGTTATTTGGGGTTGTCATGGTAGAAGGAGTATAATTGTCGGGACTTGGGGCATATGGGCGAGAAGGACGTCATGAACCCTTGCTCGTTCCGATCCTCGAGTTACTAAGGGATGTCCGTGCATGTTGGTGTCCTTCGATTATTGTGAATTTTTTTATGCTGGGAAATGAAAAGGGAGTTGGGAAAGTATCCCCGTGAGCTCTCAGGGCCTGGTAAGCCATGTGGAGCCAGGGAATTTACCACAAAATGATCTCAGTAATGGTGGTGTGACTGGAATATGGCCACCAACCATATGTCCGAGTCACCCATCGACACTCGTTCCCCCTGATGAATTGTTTGGGTCTTCCTTAATTCTAAACATTGTATGTAAAGTTTTATTTAGGAATTGTAGGAATGTCAAATTGGAAAAGGAAATGACCATGTTTTGATCATTCTCCTTGTTTTATTATTCTTTAGTGTTCACCAACACAATGTTTTCATGGATGACCAAGGTGAAGCTTTGGGTGGTGCATAGATTACGTACTTGAGTTTTAGAAGTTGAACCCTCCTCTCTTTTATGGACAAGTAGATCCCCTTGAGGCAGTGAAGTGGTTGCAGAAGATTGGGAGGATGTTTAGTTTCATTGGGTTGCCTGAGTCATTGAAGGTGAAGTTGGCTAACATTATGCTTGAGGGTCCAACCTGGAAATGGTGGAAGTTCATGTCTCAAAGAAAGCCTCAAGAAGACCTCACATGGGAGTTCGTCAATTCATTATTCTTCCGACAATACATCTCTGAGGTGATGAAGCTGAGGAAGGGGATGAAGTTGTGTTGTATTCAGTGGGGCATTGAACCAGTCCTAGAATTCTTTCAACATTTCATAGACCTAGTTCCGTACGACCAATGGTTTGTTGAAAATGATCCCAGGAAGGCTCGATAATATGAGTTTGAACTCCGACCTGAACTGCGATTAGAAGTGGAAGAGCTCAACCTAACCACCTTCTCAAATGTGGTGGGGAAAGATTTTCTTGCTGAAGCTGAGCTGTTAGGAGGACTTGATGTGGCGAATCCTCCCCAGCCTTCGGAATCAGTGTGGTAGACAGTGATAAGAAGAATGGGAAGCAACCGGATTTGGGGGAACTGGTTGAGGAATATAGATGCCTTTAGACCTTCAGTCATCTTCCTCCCAATGAAATGACCTGATCTATCACCTGTGTGGAAAGAGGGGGCATAAGAGGCTGATGTGCCTGAATGATATAAGAAACTGCCACACTTGTGGGTGCCTGGGTCACATGCAATGATTCTGTCGAGGTGTTTCCAAGAAGTGATCTGAAGCCAGACCTGGCTCGTCGAATGTCAGCTCCTCCCTTTACCAGGAGTAGGAGGATTGTTGTGGATCAGTTTGTAATTTTTCTATTTGTAGTGTTCCTTGGATATAGTGGTCGTCTCTTATACTATTTTGTGGTGTTTATTTTCCTTCAGTTGTAAGAGTTTTTATTGTTGATCAACTTTGATAATTTTATTTTATTGGAAGTGTGCTTGGTGAAATTCTAGTTCATGTGTTATGATTGGGAATTTATGAATCCTGACATCAAGGCAAGAGATTCTTGAATCATCGGTGCTCCAACCATAGGTCCTGGAGTGAAGCTGGCACATAGTCAAGAGAACCCCAATAGTGAAAAAAGGACCTTGGTTTAACCTTCATCCTTAATGTAGCATGGTTTGGGTTTTTTCCTAGGGGGTGACATTGTTTATGGGGAGAAAAAAATTATTTTGATGCTCTATCAGTCGGGACCTTCCCTTCACCACCTCATGGTGGTGGTTTCTGGTCAGTGTGGAAGTTTTTACATTTGTTTAATATCGTCAGTTATTATGGTGGGGAGACCCACAAAGGTTCTTGAAAATTAACCCCTGAAGTAATTTAGAGTTAGCCGAATCCTTATGGGGGAGTCCATTTGGATCTACCTTTGTCAGTATTATAGTTTCTTTTCATGTATCATTTGGTGGTAGGTGGTCTCGTGCAGAACCACCTAATCCTATGTATGTCCTCTTGAGTTAACGTTGATATTGAATTACACCCAATGGTTTTGCTGGAAGAGGATTATAAAAATAAGTGTCAGGGGTGACCTTTGGTGTACGTTGACTACATGACTTGTGTGTGATGTTTGTGCTACTTGATTGAATTTGTTGACTCACCCCTTTCCTTTTTATTACATGTGTGGACATGAGAACCTGGCATAGTATGTGAATCTTATGAGAACAATTTCTACACTAGTTTAGATTATGCACTGGCTAGTGGCCCTTAGTATGGATTATACTTTTCTAGGGGATTGGGCCCCTCAGTTAGGCCATGTAGGGAAACACAGGATGTTAGGGAATTATGATGTCATCAAGAGTAGGAATTCTGTTAGGATGAGTCACATGTATGGTACGTTCTGGATTGTTCACGAGCTCCTAGGTTTGACCCATGTTTCCTTTAGTATTTATTTATTTGTGGCAGACGATTAAGAGGCCTAGTTCGGTTGTTTTCCCCTGTGCGCCCCTTTTTTTCCATTTCCCTTAGTGTGTCATTTGTATTGTGTGTGGTTTTCCCTTTCTCTAATAAATAAAATTTTGATTTTTAAATTTTTTTTAAAATGCGTTTTAAAATGAAATGCACCTTCTCCTTTCGAGCATTAAAATTGTTTTTTTAAATTAAATAGGGTAATGGACTGTTACTTGTTTTAGAAATGAATGTGTGTGTGTGGAAACCCATATTTTATATAATTTAGTTCAAACCTGGAATTAGTGAATTAATTATTTAATGGTATGTTCATTGGGAATAGAATTAGTCGGGCCTACCTACAGAGTTTTAATACTCATGCCTATAGTGTTTTCTAATATTTAGTTTCTATTGCAGGTTTGACTTGAGCTTGCTCGCCATAGGTGATGTCTGGTTGTGGTTTGGTGAGAAACTCTCGGAGTCGTGAGGAGTTTTGGTCATGGCCAGGTTAGTTTGTTTGTGTTGATCGTTCCTACTTTTTCGTGTTGTTTATTAACTTTGTGTTGTTCTATTTTATTTCTGTTGCTGTGTTTGTTTTCATTGTGAAAAATTATTCCCTCTTTCTCTTGTTTAATTCCCTAGAACTTGTCGCCAGCCCGGGAGGATTGGGAATGACTCTTGGGCCATGTCGCAGACCGACTTGGGTGACCGGTTCAGGGTCGACCCTGGTTGGTTCGTGACAAAATGGTATCAGAGCAGGTCGGCTCCTGAGCGAATCTTGTTTTTCAGAGCGCCCATTGTTATTTGGGGTTGTCATGTTAGTAGGAGTATAATTTTAAGGACTCGGGGCATATGGGTGAGAAGGACGTCATGAACCCTTGCTCATTCCAATCCTCGAGTTACCATGGGATGTCTGGGAATGTTGGTGTCATTTGATTGTTGTGAATTGTTTTATGTTGTGAAATGAAAAGGGAGTTGGAAGAGTAGCCCTGTGATCTCACAGGTCCTGGAAAGCCATGTGGATCTGGGGACTTTACCCTAAAAGGCTCTCATTAATGGTGGAATGAGTGGCGTATGGCCGCCAACCATATGTCCGAGTCACCCATCGACACTAGTTTCCCCTGGTAAATTGTTTGGGTCTTCTTTAATTATAAAACCTATTTATAAAGTTTTGTTTTGGAATTTGTGGAAAGTCAAATTTGAAATGGCAATGACCATTTTTTGATACTACTCCTTGTTTTCTTGTTCCTTAGTGTTCGCCCCCATGATGGTTCGATGGATGCCCAAGGTGCAGCTTCAGGTGGGGTAAAGATTACATCCTTGAGTTTCAGAAGATGAACGCTCTTCTCTTTTATGGACCAGTAGAGCCACTTGAGGTAGAGGAGTGGTTGTGGAAGATTTAGAGGAACTTCAGATTTATTGGGTTCCCTGAGTCATTGAAGGTGTAGTTGGCTACCTTTATTCTTGAAGGTCCAACTTGTAAATGGTGGAAGTCCGTGTCTCGATTCAAGCCTCGAGAAGATCTCACATGGGGGTTTTTCAAGTCATAGTTCATCCAAAAACACTTCTCTGAGTTGACAAAGCTGAGGAAGAGGATGGAGTTGTGTTTTCTTCAGTGGAGCATTGAATCAGCCCTAGAATTCTGTCGAAATTTCATAGACCTAGTTCTGTACGACCAATGGTTTGTTGCAAATGATATCGGGAAGTCACAACAATTTGAGTCTGGACATCGACCGAAACTGCGATCGAAAGTGGAAGTGATCAACCTAACCACCTTCTCGGATGTTGTGGGGTAATCCTATCTTGCTGAAGTTGAGCTGACAGGAGGTCTTGATGTGGAGAATCCTTCCCTGACCTTCAGAATTAGTGCGGTAGATAGTGATAAGAAGACTGGGAAGCAACCTGATACTGGGGGAACTGGTTTGAGGAATCAAGAGGCCTTCAGACCATCAATCATCTTCATCCCAGCGAAATTCCTTGATCTGTCACTAGTGCGGTAAGTGGGGGCACAAGAGGATGATGAGCCTGAATGATCCAAGACTTTGCAATGACTGTAGGGGCCTGGGTCACATGCATCAATTTTTTGAGCTATTTCCAAGAAGTATGATGAAGCTAGACCTGGCTCGTCGAAGGTCACCTCCTACCGTTAGCAGTAGTAGGGGGTTGGTTGTGGACCAGTTTGATGTTTTTCTCTTTGTAGTGTTCCTTGGATGTAGTAGTCGTCTCTTGTACCGTTTAATGGTGTTTATTTTCCTTCAGTTGTAAGAGTGGTTATTTTTTATCCTATTTGAGACTTTTATTTTATTAGAAGTGTGCTTGGTGAAATTCTAGGTCATGTGTTATTTTTTGGAATTTCTTGAATCCTGATTTCAAGGCAGGAGATGCTTGAATCTTCGGTGCTCCAACCATAGTTCTCGAAGTGAAGCTGGCGCGTAGTCAAGAGAACCCCAACATTGAAAAGGGGCCTTGGTTTAACCTTTGTCCTTAATGTCGCATGGTTTTTGTTTTTATAAGGGTACGATGTTGTTGATGGGGAGACAACAATAGTTTTGATGCTATATCTGTAAGAACCTTCCCTTCTCCCCCCTCATTGTGGGGGTTTCTGGTCCTCGCGGAAGGTTTTTAAGTTCATTTAATATCATCAGTTCATATGTTGGGGAGACCCACAACGGGTCTTTCAAAGTTACACCTGAAGTAATTTAGAGTTATCCAAATCCTTATGGTGGGTAGTATATTTAGGCCGCCCTATGTCAGTATCAAAGTTTTTTTTCATGTATCATTTGGTGGTAGGTGGTCTCATATGGATCCACCTAATACTGGGTACCTCCTCTTGAGTAAATGTTGAGATTTGAGTATACCCAATGGTTTCCTTGGACTAGGATTATAAGAATAAGTGTTTGAGGTGGTTTAAGTTCATTCATCCCTCAGTTGAAATGGAGGGTTTGAGTTCTATTTGGTGATGGTTAAGGTGATTGTGTTTTAAGGATCAGTTGTGTGCCATGGGTTTTCAGTGTCTGTTTGGATCGATCAATTGGAGGCGCTTAAACTTTTATAGGTGGGTGTCACTTGATAAGTTTTATCATTGGGTCTAGATCTTGTTTGGGATTTCCGTGGGAAAAAATCATTATGGTGGGAAGAAATGTCACACCCCGATCTGTCTATTATTTTTATTTTAATAATTTCTTTGGTTTTAAAATTTTTCGTTGAGGTTTGGGTTGAAAACCGAACAAGATTTTTATGTTTGGTTAAAAAACACACATTTTTTAGTTGAAATCATTATGCGCACAAGCAGAGTGTGTTTTGGAAACCCCATGCAGCTTCACCAAGGCAACAACACGATCCGCCTGCCTTCAGAAAATTAAAGTGAGAAACTTTTCTAATTTATTGTGTTATTTTAAATTTTATTAATGTTAATGGTTTTATTATTAATATTAAAGTGATATTGATATTCTTATTAATTATATTTTTATAGGTATAATTATTAAGGTTTATATTAATATTTTTATCAATAAGGCTTTATTATTATTATTATTATTGTAATTAAGGAATTATTATTATTATTGTTAAAAGTTCTATTAATGTTATTAGGACTATTAAAGAAATGTTGTGGAAAAAATTATTATTATAATTTTTTATCATTTCTAGTTTTTTATTAGAGTAGTTTTATTATTATTGATGTAAATATTATTACTATTATAATTATCATTTTTTTCTTTTTTAATTTCCTTTTTTCCTCTAACCCCTGCCGCCAATTTTCTCTCCCTCTCTCTCATATTCTCTCTTCCTCTTGCCGCACGCCATCCTCTCCTTCTCCCTACTATAGTGCCATAACACCCCCATGGAACCCTCTTTCTCCCTTCAGCATGCCAGCACACCAGACTCCCAACACCTCTCACATGTCCTGCACCGCGTGCCCTGACGTCCTCCAGCCGCCCAACCCGCAGGTTCCCTCTCCCTGTTCTCCCTCTCCCTGCACCACCAACCTCCGCCTCTCAACACTAGCATTCCTCTCGCATGCCTCCACCTTTACTTCTCTCCTAGCCACTGCACAAGACAACCGCTCCCCAGGTTGCCGCCCTCACCTCATGCCCCGTCCAGCCTCGCCTCACCCTCTTCATCCTGCTGCCTTCCGCACAAGACCCCAGATACTCCCTTTCCTGTATCTCACTCCCCACTCAAACCTGCAACACCCCTCTCCCCATCAACCTCTCTGCACCAGCCACACGACACCCTCGATCCACCTTCCACGGGTCCAGCACCCACCCTCTGCGTTTCCGCCTCCAACACGCAACCTCCAGCACACCACACCCAACCCTCACCCGACCTCCCTTCTCTCGTGACCAGATGGGTGACCTACCCTAACCAATTGTTTTCTTTTCCACTCCGACTACCCTCGACACAACCCAAACCCCCCATGGTACACTATTTATCATGCACCATCCCTCACTCGCGACCTCCAAAGAGATTCTCTTTTCCGGCGTTTCCCCCTCGCAAGCGTCGTCCCCTTGACGGCGCCCTCTCCCTCCAATGATGGCCTTCCCCTTCGGTAAGGGTTCGTGGAAATTGTGTTCTTTGAAAATGGATTAATTTTTTCTAAAACCCTATGTTTTGGGGTTTAATATTGTTTGTATAGGGTATATTTATGCTTCTAGAGAAAACCATTGAAGTGCGAATGTGATCGCGCACAGGTCTCAGGGGTGCGTTTCCATTATGCCTTGGGTTGAGGTATGATCCCCGTTGTGTGTTACCTTTAAATTTATTATTTCACTGAACTGTTATTTTATCACTACACTTAGTTGTTACTTAGTGTTTTGGTATATTTTTTATTTTCAATATTTGTCGTATGTGGTGTTTGGGTTCTGTTGCTTAATCATTTGGCATAAATTGTTAAGTAGTGCACTCCCTTTTCATTTAAGAATTCACTGGTTTGTTTTAAAAGTGATTGATAATCCTTTTTATTGAAACATGTTTTGGTCTTAGAAGTATATATGTGATGTTGAGTTTTGTGGTTGAACATCCTTGAGTGGAATTTTGGATTATGATTTCTAAATTGGTGTGTGTATGGTTCCAAAATGGATTTTGACATGTGGTGTATTTTTATTATGTTATGCAATTAGTTTATTCGATGGGTCAAGTCGTTTGTTTCCTATTTGGGAATGTTGGGGATCTTAGATTGATCATAAAAGTTATTTCGAATATGTTTTGGGTGTGTAAATCCATGGGTTTCTCTTTGTAGTTGTTTAATAAATTTTAAAGTGGTTTTTAAAATAACGTCGATTGTGTGATTTCTGTGTTAAAAACATGTCCACGTGGGGTTTTCATTGTTTGTTCATTTGAATTGTTTTAATTATGTGTTTCTGTACCTTTGTTGTTGTTCATTTATTTCAGAGTGTTGGTGGGGTAACCTCGCATTATGGTGATCATCGATTTGTGAAAACTTGTGACCCTGTTCGAGGTGTGTCGCGTTGTCGTGTTCAAGTGAAAAAATGAGTTATATCACCCACTTCACTCGACTTTAAATTCAGAATTTATTAATTGCTCGATATTTTATTAATTTCAATAAATGGAAAATAATATAAGATAATTATTCTTTTTTAAAATGATTATTTGGTGTAAAAAAAGACCTTTGTTTTATACACGACACCTGAAATACTTTCTTGAAGTATGGACACCCAGTAGTCAAAGAATACTCGTTTGAACTTTAAATATAATTCATGGAATTTCAAATATAGTTTTGGTTTATTGATAAGTGATTTATTTTGAAGCATGAACAAGTGTTTTGGTTCTCTTGAGAAATGAGGATCTTCTTTAAAATTGGTGATGACCCTTTTGGCACTTTAATAAAATAAATTATTTTAGAAAACTCATTTTGGGGTGAATCAAGGGTGACCTTTGGTGTACGTTGATAGCATGAGTTGTGTGTGATGTTTTTGATACCTGATTGACTTTGTTGAATCACGATTTTCCTTTTTATTACACGTGTTGACATGAGAACCCTGCGTAATAAGTGAATATTTTGAGAACGATTGCTACACTAGTTTAGATTACGCACTAGCTAGTGGCCCTTAGTACAGATTATACTCTGAAGGGGATTGGGACCCTCGGTTAGGCCAAATAGGGAAACACTGAGAGTTAGGGCATTATGATGTCATCAAGAGTAGGCATTCCTTCAGGATGAGTCACATGTATGGTACATTCTGGATTGTTCATGAGCTCCTAGGTTCGACCCATGTTTCCTTTAGTGTTTATTTGTACGGGGATGCCGATTGAGAGTTCTAGTTCAGTTGCTGGACCCTGTGAGCCATTTGTTTTCCATTTCCCTTAGTGTGTGTTGTGTGTTATGTGTGGTTTTCCCTTTCTTTAATAACTAAACTCTGTGTTTTTAAATTTTTTGCAAAAATGTTTTTTAAAATGAAATGAAACTTCTCCTTTCAAGAAATAAACTTGTATTTTTTAAATTAAATAGGGAAATGGACTGTTACATGATTTATAAATCAAAGTGTGTGTGTGGAAACCCATATTTTATATAATTTAGTTAAAACCTGGAATTAGTGAATTCTTAATTTTATGGTATGTGCATTGGGAATAGAATAAGTCCGGCCTACCTACTGAGTTTTAACACTCATGCCTATAGTGTTTACCTATTTTAGTTCCTGTTGTAGGTCTGACTCGAGCTTGCTCACCAGGGCGAGAGTTGGTTGTGGTTTGGTGAGCGGCTCTCACAGTCGCGAGGAGTTCTGGTCGTGGTTAGGTTAGTTTTTTTTGTGTTGATCGTTCTTTCTTTTTCATGTTGTTTATTCACTTTGCATTGTTCTATTTTCTTTCCCCTACTTTTTTTTGTTTCCATTGGGTAAAATCATTATCTTTTTCTCTTGTTTGATGCCCCGGTGCTTTTTACAAGCCCGGGAGGATCATGAATGCCTCTCGGGCCATGTCACAGACCGACTTGGGTGACTGGTTCAGGGTCGACCCAAGTTGGTTCGTGACACATAAACTATGGAAAATAAACATTTTTCATAAACATATAATAATAATAATAATCTTAAACAATATATATATATAATAAGGATGGTATCCTTGGGTTATATTCCATGTAAAGTATAAGTATCTTCAAATAATGTCATCTTAAAAGAAAATGCCTTCAAAATATCACATGGAATATTTCTTGAGGAAAATGACATTTTCATTTTGGAATCACATATTTAAATTATAAAAAATTCCAAAAATATTATAAGAAACAATTTCTTTTAAAGGAACCTTTGAAAATTCTAAATAAAACATTAAATCTTTGAACAGTCATGATGGATGAAAATTTTATTCATTACATGTATATTAAAAAAATATTCCATTCACATTTTAGGTAAAAGTCAAAGGCACCTCATTTAGAATAAAAATTAATATTCAATTTAAAAAAATTTATAAAAATTTAAACATGGATAAAAATTAATTTGAAAATTAATAGGATAATTTTAAGATTTTTTTTACTTTTTTTAAACAAAATATAGACATTGATGAAAATGATTCCCAATCAAAGAGTAAATAAAGTATGTTTTACTTAAAAACATTTTCTCAATAATTCTAAGTAAAAAAGAGAAGAAAATGTTATTATTATTGGAATATTACATGAATTATGGTTGTATAATAAAATATATTATATTCTTGGGATGTAGATCACAAAATTTCATTATCAAAATCTTAATCATAAATAATACCTTTAAACGATGATTTTGGGACATAAAAACTTACCACTTGATAAATTTTGAATCATAATCCTTAGGAAAGAAACAACCTTATATGGTGGTGTAAACTCTGTAATTTCATGATAATTAGTATAAAATAAATTCATACGTATTATACACACCAGAAAAAAGAAATAAGTGGTTAATATGACATCTTTCTCACATAAATAAAAGTGAGATGAAAATATATTACCTCAAGTTCTACTTTCTTTAAAATCCCTATAACCTCTTGAGTAATATGTTTAAATTTATTATAATTATATAAAAGAATCATATACATACTTATAATATCATATATTATCCACTTATAATATTTCAAAACCCATTTTATTAATAATTCCTTAGTGAAATCATAGTTTCTGGATGTTTACTATTTTTTTTCATGAGAGTTTTAGTTCATTAGTTCTTGTGATTACACTTTGATAATGGTTCCATAATCCCAAAAATTTTAATAATGAAATAATTATCATATATTTTCAATATTTATATATATATTTATATTCATCAATAAAATTTATAGATAGAAAAATGATTTACATTGTTAATGGAGATGATACTTCCTACGCATGCCTGAATTTTATTATCATTTTACAAATAAAATAAAGAGAGAAAGATAAATATTATTTTATCATTTAATAATCATAATTATATCATAAATAATATATATATATATATACATTAAATCTATAATAATTACCATCCATGTAAAATTGAAATGGAAAAAAATCACATCGCTTCATGGAGGTGATCCTGAGCACATATGTATGAGTGACATTATTGTTTTTCAATACACTGTAAGGTAAGAAGGTAGATATAAAATTATAATTATAGAAGAATAATAATTTCATAAATATAATATATAATATTTAAACCAATCAAAAGAACCATCCATGATATATGGTGATAGAAAATGAATTGCACTTCTACGTAGAGGTATTGGTCCACATATACGCGCAAGCGATACATTCACTATACATTTGATGGAAAAGAGGGAAAATAATTGTGGTTACATAATCATAATAAAGTGTAAGTATATTTATTATAATTTATTTTTTCTAAATAATACAATAGATTTTGAATAGGTACAATATGAAATAATTTGAATGTGGCTGGGTAGGATGATTTACATATTCTTTATGATACTAAATGTTTTATTAAGGATCTTAGTAATGTTATTTTAATAAGAACAAGACCTATAATTATGGATATGGATTTTTTAAAGATAACTGTGCAGGTTTTGGTTTATATAGATGGTTCAATGTTGTGTAATTTTAAAAAGGAGGGATTTCCTTTTATATGTGGGGGAGATGACATACAAGGAATTTCTTAAAATATTAAAATATAATAATGTCATACTCAATCAAAATGATTTAAAAATGGAAAAATATTATAATTTTTGATAGGATGTGTTATAAATATTTCTATAAAATTGGATTTATAACATTTTAATTGGAAAATATACCCTTATATCTTCATTTAACCTCTATATAAACCTATTTCATCCTTATCCCCAATATTGTTTTTTGTTTTTTCTGTTCATTATAACCAAAATGTATTTTTACCTTTTTAAATAATATTAATTATAATGATAAAAAATATAGAATCCATTTTATAAAATTAAACTCATATAAATTTAAGAATTTAATTTAAAATTAAACCCATAAAATGTGATGAGAAACCATTTTCCAAAAAAAAATGTTTTCTTATGTGTAAAAAGTTTCTACACATAAATAAAATAAAAAATAAATTAATATGGAATAAATTATATTATTATTATTAAAAATGAATTATTTTTAATTTTAATTTTTTTTATAAAAAAATTTAACAATTTAACTTCTTTTAACAGAAATGCAGTTTTCAATAAAAATCAGTATTTTTTAATATTCATCGAAAAATCATTATTTTAAAAAAATTCTCAAAAATTCACTCAAAGATTAATTTGACCTGATGATTTCAAAATTTAAGTAAACACTTTCAAATAAATTTCCTAAAATTTTCATATATTTATTATAATATGTTTCTCAAAAAAATAAAAAAACCATTTTTGAGGAAAATTTATTTTTAAATGATATAACAACTTTACAAAAAATGTAGTAATTATTTATAAGTATACATGATTTATCAAAAAACCTTATACATAGTTTCAAAAATGTGTTTATTACTATTAATTGTTCCGATTTAATAGTTATGTTATAATTATATACTATATTATGGTTCATTTAGACTCATGTTTGTGTGTATCACAAGCTATCAAAGAAATTAAATTTATTGTAGGAGAAATATATCTTAAAATATCAGGGTTTCAAATTAGAAAACCATTAAAAATGAATTGATCCCACAAAATATTATCACTATGATATAAAAAATGGTGATATCATTGTTTCATTATATCCTAGGGTCCCCATGTAGCTTCTTCTAATTTCATATTTCTCAATAGATCTTTAACTAGGTGAGTAGTCTTGATCTGTAACACTTTATCTCTATGATCCAAGATTTATAAGGGTTTCTGTTTAAAGGAAACATCATACTAAATTAGTATAACCTCTATGTTAAATTTATGTGCGGTATTAAGTATATAATTCATTGGGAGAGGTACACGGAACACATCGTGAACTTGAGATAGGTTCGGTGGAAGTGCTAAGAGATAAGCTAATGTCCCGACTCGATCAAGATTTTAAAAGGGGATAATATACCTAGTGTTAAAATTTATCTTCTTTATGAATATCATGACATTATTAAATGGATAAATTAATGGAAATATGAATGAACGGTGTCGTGGGAGCCCTCAAATGATTAGTGGGTTTTGGGGTACTTAGGTGCAGCAGAGTGGCTGACCAAGGTCGTCTCTCAAAGGAGGAAGTGAATTAAAATAACTTTTCAAAGGTATTTTAAAAAAATAAAATAAAAGAGAATAAAAACACTACTTGAAAGGATCAGTGGTGGTTGTTTATAGTTTATAAAATTTGAAGAAGTTTTCTGGAAGAATATTGCATTTTTTTTTGATTTTAATTTTGAAATGATGTTTGATTAAAAAGACACAACAAGAAGATATTTTTTTAGAAAACATTTTAAAAGGTGTAATCGATATAACTATACCTCTTCACTCAATTATTAATAATTATCATTTAAATTAACATTCACTTAATTATGATCCCTTAATTTGTTAAATCCAGAACCCTATGAGAATGAACTTTACCACAAAGATGAAAATAATTAACCCCTAGGCTAGCTTCGTAACATGATATCGTAGCACCATGCTTTGATTGATGTTCTAAGGCTAGCTTATGTTCAGTGGTAAATTAATTCACATCACCACTATGGAAATAAGGATTAATTTAGTTTAGGTATTGTATTTGAACTCTAAAAATTTATCCTGTGTGGTCTTGTATTACCGATTAAGATCGCGCTCTCACAATTCACACAAATCCCAATCTCCCGTGTTTTGTGTTAATTGTTAAATTTCTCACTTAGTTTATTATAATTTAAAAAATAAATTAATGGATCATTTTTAGTGAATTAAATTATATCATTTATTCAAAATAAATGAATGAAGAAGGTGAGAGGTAGATCGATTACTAAAAATAACTACTCTTCTATGGGCGGTGTAGTCATCGTAGAAGCGAATTGCATTTTCAACGGTTTAGAATGGTTATAACCCAATCATGATTCTAATATTGAGTTCCAGACCAAAGAGGAAGATTAATGAAGAATAAAAATGAACAAAATAGAGGAAAACATAAGAAATTAAAGAGTAACTAATAAGTTTATTGAAAGAGCAAAAACATTACAACAAAGAGGAGGAAGAGAAGAGCAATTTAGAGGAGATCCTAGCTTGAAATATTCCCTCATCCAATGGTTAATTGAAATAGAAAGGAACCACTCAACCTCTGATCCCAATCCTCTAAGTCACGTCCAAACCCCTCCAAATGGGAAATACACTAATTTATAGAGTGGAGGGGAGGCTAGGTTTAAAGAGGTTTCAAGTGTGAATGGGAAATCTCAGCCAATTATTTTAATACAACTTTCACCACCCATTTGACCGCAAAATGCATGAATTTGCCGGCCTTCTAGAAAGATCATATGTGAGGATATGGTTCCTTTATCTCCTCTAAACATTTGGTCTCAATCCAGGATCAGATGAAGGAGTTATGGCCGAAATACAGAAGCATCTCCATTCTCGCGTTTCAAGACCACCTTTGACTTTATGGCCCAATTAATCTATACAAATGCATTCTTTTTATCTAGTGTCATGAATAAAAGTTGTAACCAATGAAGTAAGGAACACAGTAACAAAATATTAAGTTCAAATAATTCAAATAAAAATATTTATTATTGAAATACTACTATGATTTTAAAAGGGTAAAACTAGAATTTTCATCAAATATTCAAATGAATGATCTAATCCCAAATACTTTCTAATTGAACATATTTAACACAATGTGAAGAAATTATATCATTTATTATCTATAAAATATTCAATACAAATGTTTTTTATCAAATCCCCCACACTTACCCTTTTGCACTCCTGGAAAAAACCTCATGTCAAGTAAACATCAATATCAAATCAAAACCAATTTTAAAACACATATCCTTGAGATCAAACAATTACACCCCAAAAAAAAATATCATGCCTCATAAAAAACCATTATTTCAAGTTCTTAATTTATATCATTCAATATATTTCCACTTTATTTATCCTCCCATGCACAAAACGCTTACCTCACTTGAATTTTCTCTTATCACACAAATGTCATTTTTTTGCAATGTCTTTCTCATCCAAACTCATACAAGGGTCACCATAGGCTTGATAAATTCATATATCTCTACTTGATGTGATTCAAGGACGTATGTTTATCATGAGGACATTTCAGGGTTGTTCTGTAGCTTTTAGTTGGTAGGATTTAGATGTGAAAAATTATGAGGCTGAATGAGGAGGGCTTGACTCTTTTTGAAGCAAAATTGCAGTAATCCAATTTTCACTTAAATATGGTCTTCTCATCAATCCCCATAGTATCAATTCAGCTCCATCATCATTAAAAGTCATAAAAATTTTACACCAATCATCACTTTAGCATAAAAAATTTCAATATTCTCAGACATGATTTTCTTGAAGGATCCAGATAGGCACAACTTTCCACCTCAATTAGAAGCTCCAGAGAAGGCACAACTTCAATTATCATGAAAGCTCCAAAAAAGGCATAGATTTCAATATAAAGACTTTCTTCAGCAACAAACACATCTCTTAAGAATTTAATTTTCCACCCAAAGTATCACAGAATGTGGTAATACAACACAAGATAGATTCCCCCCACACTTAAGCTCAACTAGATTATGAAATTTCACTTCAAGAGTTGGTTGGATAGGGAAAATTGGCTTATAATGTGGCTAACCTAATAGGCTGTTTATGGATTCTAAGGTCTAAAAGGATTAAATTTTCATGGTAGGATATTATAAAAAAGGATTCTTCGAAATAGGGGATTTAATACCAAACAAATGCCTCAATAATTTAAACATAAGTACCTCAAACCCTCAAGTTTTGACAGAAATAGATCAAATTATCTTTAAATCAAGCACGGTTTGGTTCTCTCAAGAAGTGAGGTGAATGTAAATAGTGTGAAAATAATGGTTCAGAAGCCTCACCAGAAAGTGATTTCAAATATAAAGACTGTGAGATGTGGCATGGGATTCAAAGTTCAGTGTACTTTTCATGAAATTACTAAATATTTGAACTTGAAACTAAGTCATTTCAGCATTCATTTAAGCTTAGTTTCAAGGGGTAAATTGTTTCACATACTGATATGGATTTAAAAATGGCTATGAGAATAATTTCAGCACAAAAGTTTCAAAAACACACAGAAAATTGTAAAATAAACACACAAAATTTAAAAAACACACAATTTTTTTGTTTTGTTTTTTTAAAACATGAAAACAATTGAAATTACTAAACTAAATGGTTCCCCCCCCCACACTTAAAATATTTCATTGTCCTCAATGTGAACCCATGAGATGATATATTCACATAAAATGCAGAATTTTTTAAATAGGAAAAATAATATAAAAGTGAAAGTGTTAGGAATAGCCTGATGTGCTCAAGTGATGATGGGGTCATGCAGTGTGATAAAATCCACTACATCATTAGGAAGTCCCTCAATGTATCTCTTCAAACATTTCACATTGACTGTAAAGATCCTTATTTTTTCCTCTTGTGTGATCTCCACTGCACCATAAGAAAAAACATTAGTCACAAAATAAGGACCTAACCATCTAGAATGCAACTTACCAGGATTCAGCTTCATTTGTGAACTATAGAGAAGGAATTTCTCTCCAACATGAAACTCATTTTTTTGGATCATTCTATCATGAGCTGCTTTTGATCTTTCTATGTAGATCCTTGAGTTCTCATATGAAGACAATATAATCTCCTCATGCTCTTGAATTTGCATCTTCCTTTGGATTCCATCTTGGGCCAAATCCATGTTGCATTTCTTTATAGCCCAATAAGCCCGATGATCAACTTCCATGGGGAGATGACATGATTTCCCAAAAACAATCCAAAATTGGGACATAACAATGGGTGTCTTGTATGCTGTCGTATAAGCCCACAATTCATCATCCAAGCACTTGCTCCAATCCTTCGTATTTGGCTACACAATTTTCTCCAAGATTTGTTTTAACTCACGATTTGAAACCTCAGCCTGGCCATTTGTTTGAGGGCGGTATGGTGTTGATGTTTTGTGTGTCACCACATACTTTCGAAGGAGGGAAGAAAAATTCCTATTGCAAAAGTGTGCCCCTTGGTCACTGATGATGGCCTTTGGTACTCCAAACCATCAGAAAATTTGAGCCTTGACAAAATCCACTACAACATGAGAATCTTCAGTCCTGGTGGCTTCGTCCTCCACACATTTACTCACATAATCAACAACAACCAAAATATACAAAAATCCAAATGAACTAGGAAAAGGAACCATAAAATCAATGCCCCATACATAAAAAATCTCACAAAATATTATGGGTTGTTGGGGTATCTCATGTCTCCAAGAAATGTTCCCAGTGTGTTGGCAACGAGAGCATGACTTAAAAAATACATGGGCATCATGGAATAAACTAGGACAATATAATCCAGAGTCCAAAACTTTCCTAGCTGTCCGCTGGGGTCTAAAGTGTCCACCACATGCAAGTGTATGACAGAATTGCAAAACAGACTCAAAATCATGATCAGGAACACACCTCCTAATAACTTGGTCACTACACATGCGCCATAAGTATGGATCATCCCAAACATAAAATCTTGACTCACCCTTAAATTTTGGGACTTGATGTTTCTTTAAATTTGCAGGGATTTCAGAGGAAACAAGGTAGTTAACTAAATCTTCATACCAAGGATGCATACCTCAGATGGAATAAAGATGATCATTGGGGAAATTATCCCGAAGTGGTACCTGGTCCAAGGTGTCATCATCTAGTGTGTGAGTAAGCCTACTCATGTGGTCTACCAACAATTTTTTTGACCCCTTTTTGTCCTTTATCTCAATATCAAATTCTTGAAGAAGGAGCATCCATCGGATCTGCCTGGGCTTTGCATCTGGCTTCTTCAAGAGGTACCTCAAATCTGCATGGTCAGAAAAAACAACTACTTTAGAGCCCAATAAATATGAACGGAATTTATCAAAAGAAAATATGATATCAAGAATCTCGTTTTCTGTGGTTGTGTAGTTTGATTGGGCTGAATCTAGTGTCCTTGATGCATAGGCGATCACATGTGAACGTCCCTCCACCCTCTGAGATAAGACAGCTCCAACCGCGAAGTTGGAGGCATCACACATAAGCTCAAAAGAAATCTCCCACTGTGGAGGATGTATGATCGGTGGAGTGGTCAGACACTTCTTTATCTCAGCAAAGGAAGTCCTACAAGAATCGTCAAACACAAAATCAGAATCTTTTTGAAGTAATCATGACATAGGAAGAGATATCTTACTAAAATCTTAGATGAAGCACCGATAAAATCCTGCATTCCCTAGGAAATATCTAACATCACACACACATGAAGGATATGGTAAGGATGAAATAATGTCTACCTTAGATCTATCGACCTCTATCCCATGTTTTGACACTACATGCCCTAAGATAATGCCATGCTCTACCATGAAATGAGACTTTTCAATGTTCAGGACCAAATTCTTCTCAATACAACGATTCAATACCTTTCCCAAACTACTTAGACATTCATCAAATGAAGACCCATACACTGTAAAATCATCCATAAATACCTCCATGCAGGTCTCAATAAAATTAGAAAAAATACTCACCATTCATCACTAGAAGGTACCTGGGGAATTGCAAAGTCCAAATGGCATCCTTCGGTAGGCAAATGTACCAAAGGTATATGTGAATGTAGTCTTCTCCTGATCCTTCGAAGCTATAGGAACCTGAAAATATCCAGAAAATCCATCCAAGAAACAATAGTGTTTTTTCCCAGCTAGTCTCTCAAGTATTTGATCAATAAATGGGAGGGGGGAATGGTCCTTGCCAGTGGACTGATTTAGTTTCCTATAATCAATACACACACGCCAACTGTTTTCACCCTCATTGTAACTAACTCATCATTCTCGTTTTTAAAATCATTAACACCACTCTTCTTAGGCACAACCTGAATATGAATTATCCACTGAGAATCTAAAATGTGAAAGATTATACCAACCTCGAGAAATTTCTCAACATTTTTTTTAACAACCTCTAGAAGGGTTGGATTGAGTCTCCTTTGTGGTTGCCTCACCGGTTTAGCCTCATCCTCCAAAAGAATCCTATACATGAAAATGGATGGGCTAATACCTGATATGTTAGCCAAGGTCCACCAGATTTCCCTGATGTTCTCCCTCAAAAGATTAAAAAGTTTTTCTTCGTGTTCAAAAGGGAGATTGTTAGCAATGATAACATGTAATTTCTCACCACTCAACAAGTATGAGTATTTTATATTTGGTGGAAATGGCTTGAGTTCCAGTTTAGGGGGTGGTGTATGGATGGAGACATATAAGGAACTGAAATATGTGCTCAAAAGGCATCAGTATCAGAATAGAAATCATCACAGTCAGAGAATAAAGTATCAAATCCATCAGCACACTCAATAGCCATGTTATAATTTGAGTTCATATGATCAAAATCAGAATATGATTCCATTTCGAAATAAAATCTTAGAGAGTATTGTTCCTTAGAAATAGGTGTGGATGTATTCTTAGACATCAAACTATAACTAATACTCATAATCTCCCTAAGCATACGACAATCCAATTCCATGGTGTTTTTACTTGGTGGTTCAAAATGGGACATAACAAATGCAGAATGATCCTCTAAGGGTTACTTCATGGAATCCATAACTTTAAATATCACAACTTCATCCCCAAATTCCGTAGAAAGTGTACCCTCATTGACATTTATGATAGATTTTGTAGTTTTGAGGAAGGGCCTACCTAAGATAATGGGGTCATGAGAACTTACCTGACCATCCTCCATGTTAAGAATGTAGAAATCTACTGGAAAGATCTTGTCTCTTACCCGGACAAGTACATCCTCAATAACTCCCGCTAGATATGCCGTAGCTCTATTCGCTAATTCCACCACTTCTCTTGTCGGCATCAACTCACCAACCTATAAAGAAGAGAATACAGAGTGAGGCATCACATTTATGAAAGCTCCCATATCACAAAGTGCATCAGAAAAGTGTAACTCCCCTATGGTGCATGGGATAGTGAATTTCCTGGGATCCTTTCACTTTGTTGGCATTTCTAGAGTTGGTGTAATGAGTGCTGAAACATTCCTTCCAAGATTGATCCTCTCATTTCCCTTGAGCCCTCTTCGATTGGTACAAAGTTCTTTTCAGAATTTTTCCTACCTTGGAATTTGTTTAATGGCTTGATGTAGAGGAATATTGATCTCCACAAGATTGAATGTGTCCAAAACCTCCTTTTTCATTGATTCTTCAGCCATCTTCTTGGTTTGAACAACCCTATTTGGAAGAGTAAGGGGTTTAGGAGGAATATTATCAATATTTTTCTTACCTTTAACTTTCTCCTTGGATTTCTCATCAGTTGGTTTGGAATGAGGATTTTCTGGAGTTGAGGTGAATCCCGGTGGAATGATAGGTGGAGAAGCATTAGTTTTTTGCTTCTCGCTTCTCAATGTAATGGCACTAACATTCCCCTTTGGATTTGGAGTGGGTTGGGAAGGTATATTTCCGGAATTATTACTTACAAGTTCATGGAGGGTAGTGGCAATCTGGCTCATTTGAGTCTTCAACTCCCTCAACTCCAAACCTTGACTCTTCAGCTCATTCTGTTGATTAAAAACAATTTACTTAAATAGATCATCAGTGTTAGAGTCTACCTTGTGTTGGATATTCCCTTGTTGCTGACTTCTTCATGTTTGAGCTTCGAATCTCCTTTGGGGTTATTGGAAACCCTGTTGGTAAGGTGGAGGCTGCTGGAAGATTGGTTGAAAAGGCGGCCTTTGTTGTTGCCCAGAGCCATACCTCATGTCTGATTGATCCTTCCACCCTTGGTTTAATGTTGGTGCAATTGAGTCATACTTCTTTGGGGAATGTGGTTTTTGTTGTTGCTGATATGGTCTCCCAGGGAATACTACTGCACAATATTCTGTTTCTTGTAGTTGTGGGCAACAGTTAGTTGGGTGGCTTTTCTCAGTGCAAATGCCACAACGCCTTGAAGGAGGGGGTAGAGATGTCTTTTGTGCCAAATCAATTTGCCTCACCATAGTTGTCAATTATTCTAACTTGGTATCAATAAAATGACTCTCAAGAGAATAAGTACTTACCTGATGTACTCCCCTGATATGTAGTGTACCTTGATCACCAAATTGTTGGGAGTTTTGGGCCATCTTGTCGATCAATGCACGTGCGGCTGCTGGTGTCGTTTCCACCAATGCTCCTCTAGCTGCAACATCAACCATACTCCTCTCCATGGGTGTGAGTCCTTCGTAGAAGTATTGGATGAGGAGTTGCTCACTGATTTCGTGATGCGGACAACATGCACACAACTTCTTGAATCGCTCCCAATACTCATACATTGACTCTCTTTGGGCTTGATTGATCCCCGATATCTCCTTTCGAATGGATGTGGTCCTTGATGTTGGAAAAAATACTTGTAACAAAATACGTTTCAAATCATTCCAACATGTTACATATTCAGGTTGCAAATAATACATCCAATATTTTGCAGCTCCATCAAGTGAGAATGGGAATGCTCTTAATTTGATTTGATCTTCAGAAACATTTCTTGGTTTTAAATTTGGGAAAACCACATTAAATTCCTTAAGGTGTTTGTTGGGATCCTTACCAGATAAGCCATGAATCTTTGGAAGAAGGTGAATTAATCTAGATTTCAATTCAAAGTCCAATTAGAGGTTCGGATATGCAATACAATTTGGTAGATAGTTAATATCTGGTGCAACCAATTCTCAAATGGTTTTATTAAGTTCATTTACATTATTTTGAGCCATTAGTTCTTGTTTTAATTTGGAATTATAAGTGTTTCCAATTTCAAAATTCCTAGAGTGTATAAATTCCCCAGTTGGCCAATTGTCGACACTTCCCGTAGACTGAGAATGACGGATTCGCGCCCTAAGGTTGTGTTCAATCTCAGGGTCAAGATCTAAGAGATCATCGGGATTAGTATGTGTCATAAATAAAAGAAATAGAAAAATGAAGTGAAGAAAAGTGGACCATATTTAAATAATAAGAAGTTTTATTTGATGGTCCCAAAATAAAAGAAAAAAAAGAAAAACAAAGAAAAAAGAAAACCAAAAAGATAATTGTGAAAGGGGAAAGAATAAAGAAATAATAGAAGATAAAATATTAAAATAAAAGTAAAAAAATACCTCTAATTAGTTGAATAAAATACTTGCCTTCCTGGAAATGACGCCAATTTGAAAGAGCGCTATCGTGTGTGCCCTAAAATGATTAGTGGTTTTTGGGGTACTTAGGTGCAGCAGAGTGGCTGACCAAGATCGTCTCTCAAAGGAGGAAGTGAATTAATTTTTTTTTTCAGAGGTATTCTAAAAAATAAAAGAAAAGATAATAAAAACATTACTTTAAATGATGGGGGGTGGTTGTTTATATTTTATAAAACTTGAAGAAGTTTTCTGGAAGAAGATTTCATTTTTTGGGTTTTTAATTTTGAAATGAAGTTTGATTAAAAAGACACAACAAGAAGATGTTTTTTAGAAAATATTTAAAAAGGCGTAATCGATCTAACTCTACCTATTCACTATATTATTATTCATTATCATTGAAATCAACATTCAATTAATTATGATCCCTTAATTTGTTAAATCCCAAACCCTACGATAATTAACTTTACCACAATGATGAAATTAATTAAACCCTAGGCTAGCTTCAGAACATGCTATCATAGCACCCTGCTTTGATTGATGTTCTAAGGCTAGATTATGGTTAGTGGTAAATTAAGTCACATCACCACTCTGTAAATGATGATTCATTGAGTTTAGGGATTGTATTTGAACTCTAAAAATTGATCCCGTGTGGTCTTGTATTACAAATTAAGACCGCACTCTCACAATTTACACAAATCCCGACCTCTTTCATTTTGTGTTAATTGTTCAATTGCTCACTTAGTTTATTATAATTTAAAAAATAAATTAATGGATCATGTTTAGTGAATTACAGTATATCATTTATTCAAAATAAATGAATGAATAAGGTGAGAGGTAGATCGATTACTAAAAATAAGTACTCTTCCATGGGCGGTGTAGTAATCGTAGAAGCGAATTTCATTTGCAACAGTTTAGAATGGGTATACCCAATCACGCTTCTACTCTTGAGTTCCAGACCAAAGAGGAAGATTAATGAAGAATAAAAATGAACAAAATAGAGGAAAATAGAATAAATTAAAGAGGAAATAATAAGTTTATTGAAAGAGCAAAAACATTACAACAAAGAGGAGGACGAGAAGAGCAATTTAGAGGAGATCCTAGATTGAAAGTTTCTCTCCTGCAATGGTGAATTGAAATGGAAAAGAACCACTTCACCTATTCTCCCAATCCTTTAAGGCACGTCCCAACCCCACCAAATAAGAAAAACACTATTTTATAGAGTGGAAGATAGGCTAGGTTTAAAGAGGTTTCAAGTGTGAATGGGTAATCTCGGCCAAATATTTTAAGACAAATTGTACCACCTATTTGACCACCAAAACGCGTGAATTGTCCGGCCTTCAAGAAGGATCATATGTGAGGATATGGGTCCTCTATTTCCTATAAACATTTGGGCTTAATCCAGTACCAGATGAAGGAGTTATGGCCAAAATACATAAGCTTTTCCATTCTGGCGTTTCCAGCCCACCTTTGACTTTATGGCCCAATTACTCTATCCAAATGCATTTTTTTATCCAGGGTCTTGAATAAACGTTGTATCCAATGAAATAAGGAACATAGTAACAAAATATTAAGTTCAAATAATTCAAATAAAAATATTTATGATTGAAATACTACAGTGATTTTGAAAGGGTAAAACTGGAATTTTCATCAAATATTCAAATAAATGATCTAATCCCAAATACATTCTAATTGAACATATTTAGCACAATGTGGAGAAATTATATCATTTATTATCAAAAAAATATTCAATAAAAATGTGTTTTATCAAAATAAATTCTCATCAATTTTTAATTCTATATTTCACTAATGATTGTCATCAAAACATTTAATTTGAATCTGATTTGCCTTACTATGCTATTGAATGGATATAACCTTCTCTACCATTCCATCATCTAAATTAGGTCCGAATAGCATTATTTTTCCAACTTCATCCCAATATGTCAGTGATCTATAATTATTTCCTTAGAGGGAATCATATAGATCCATCTAAATGATTGAATGAAATACATTGTTATAAGAAACTCCACCCAAATAAGGTATTGATATCAAACCCCTTTGAAATCTAGAGAAACAAATATCAACACATGCTCTAGGTTTTGAGTATAAGGACCCAAACATAAACATTAAATAATATACCTAATGCAACAATATTTCACTTTGTTACATTCCCAATTATATTTTAGGTTCATAGTTTTATATAATTAGGTCATAACCTCATACATAGAAGCCCTTACATTACAGAGAAGACACTTCTACCCAATATCCCTTTTTTCACAATATGAAAGTTTTTGAAAAAACCATGATTACTTTCTATAACCAAACATCAAATCATTAAAATTGAATTATCATATTCGTTTTTACATCCCTAAAACCTATGAAAAACGTTTTAAAACTTGGTATAATCACAAAAGGCTCAGTAATGGAAATAAAAATGAAGAAATAAACCATTAGTCCATAAATGGAAACATTTTAACAAATTTATAACATTTACACATAAAACACAGGCTCTTTATCTTACCTTATGAAATCATAAGTTTCCTCTAAAACCATAAGAATCATAAATAAATCATAAAGGTTAAATTTTGGAAAAACTTCCATTTCACTATTACATACAGTGTAGCTCTCATGGCTACACAAGGAGTAACCATCCTAGTTACGCATGGAAAAACCATCACAATATATTCCTATAATCTATTAGGGGAAACTGAACCTATTAACTCCATCCCATTACCCAATGAATTGGATATCTATAAAAATCTCACCCACTCTAATTTTATTAAATATGCACCCATCATAATAACAATTCTCAAGAACCATGAAATGATCATAACATGGAAATATTTCATAAAAGAAACAATTTTGAGGAAAATAAATATTCTATTTTGAAATTACTTTTCATTTGAAGAAGCCACAAACTAATAAATTAAAACACTTTATTTGAAAAAAATAGTAAACTTATAAAGGAAATAAAAAATAAAAAATGCTTCATAAAATAGGGAAAATCCAATTATGATCTATAAGTAAAAAACATTTCATTAATAAAAAGAGTTTTAACTTGAAACAATTCCCTTTCCTTATGACCTAAAGCATTGTACACTTGTACAATGTCCTACATAATAAAATTAGGTGCATTAATTATTTAATTCTGAACCTTTTACATATAAATTTTATTTATAACCATTTTATTAAGTTCATTTATATCCAATTTGATGAGTTATAAATATCAGAATAATCGTTCCTAGAGTATTCATTTCATGGATTTATGGTCGGTTCCCATGAGTGTTAACATGGGAGTTAATGTAAAATAGAAGAATAAAAAGTAGATAAATTTAATTAATATGATTACACAATTATAAATGATTTAATATATCATTAATTTTTACATGATGATGATTAATTAAAAAAAAATTAATGTTAAATGTTTGGTTTTTTTTGTTAGTTTATCCAACCATCACAAACTAGATTTTTTTTTATTTAATTAATATATATATATATATAAATAGTACATAAAATTATACAAGATATAATATAAACATTAAAATATATTTTATCCATAATAATGGTTTTATTACCATCCTTTAAAGTGGTAATGGAAAATGAAAAATCATTATCCATGAAATTGGTGAATCGACACGTCACACATGATTTTTTAATTTTTTTTGAATAATAGGAGAAGAGAATAGTTTTGATGATGGAAAATTTAAAAAATAAAATTCTAATATATATATGATACTGGAGTTATAAATCTAGTTTTTATAGGGGTGGTGAGTATTAGGTTGAACGAAAGAAAGAAAGAATTTAGAAGAGAAAGAAGGTGGATTTTTCCTCTTGAATATCATCTCCTTGAGAACCTCCTTAAAGAACTTGGTTTTGGTATTTTGGTGCGTCGAGTAGGTATTGGAAATAAGTAAGAGGCTTGGGAAGGGAATTCGGTAAAATTTTGACAAAAAAAAAGCTTTGGAGTTTCGAGGAGAAAGAGTGGTGTGGTCGGTATTTACATGTAGATGAAAGGGATGTTTTTCCTTATTTTATTCATTTGTTTATTATTTTGGTTCAAGAATATCAATAGTGTTGGCTCTTGTGACAAAGTACTTTAACTAGTGTAATTTTAGTTCAGACTAATGGGTGATTAAATTAGAAATACATCTCCCATGACTCAGTAATCCAATTATTTAATTACATCATAACTTACCAGATTTCACTATTAACAAAATTATATTATTTTAGAAAAATACAAAAAATTCACCTAAACCAGTTTTTTGAAATGTAGAATTAAAAAATAGACTCCAATTTGTGAAAATATTTTCATAAATATGTTAAATTTAATTTTAAATTAAAATATTTATCTTTTTAAAAAATACCAATTTTAATATTATAGACGATTTTATGACCCTTTGAAAATTTCAACAAGGTCTCATAAAATTATCTTATAATTATACAAAAAAAATTAATTTATGAATCTATTTTATGAAAAATATTTTTTCTTTTAAATCATTATTTTAATTATAAAACTGTAAATATACATTTACGTTTCAAAAAAATACTAACACTTAATTTATCATTTTCCAAACATTTATTTACTTATTCCATGAAATAAAAATATCATATTTTCACTTATAAGATACAAAAATTTTATTTATAATTTAATGTGTTAGGTTACTATTCTATTAGTATATTTTTCTTAATTTCTATAAATACAACCTATTTTATTGTAAATTTATAATGAATTTAACTAAATAAATCTAGAAAAAATTATTCTATAATATCATAGGTTGTTACATTCTTCCCCTTATAGAAATTGTGACCTAAAAATTTTAGTCACTTATTAACATGTGAGGGTAACATTACCATATAGTATTTTCCAATTCCCATTTTCTTCTTCAACCTCATCATTTCTCTACAAAACATTAACTTGGTGAATTACCTTATTCCACAATACTTGATATCTGTGGTAAATAATATGAACATTATTTTTCTTATATGAAATGTTATATTGAAACTGAACAATATCAGGGATCCAAACATGAGATGAATCCTAGACATAATTTCTTAACATAAAAACATGAAACAATTGTGTGCCTGGGGAAAACCTGGAGGTATAGGCACTTGGTAAGAAACTGATGCAACATTATATAATATTTAATTGGGTACGATGAACCATGGACTAAATATACCCTTCTTATAAAAATTAATCACACATTTTTCTAGAGAAGCATTAGGAGAGATATGGTCACATAACTCAAAATAATGATCCTTCATACAGTTGTCCGTATAACTTTTTAACAACTGTGGGATATCCTCAAGTGTCACTGAATCTTCTGAAATTTATCTACCATTTCCTCTTCCAATTATGCCCCCATAAACTTTATTTCACCTACATCATCTCATAATGTCAGAGTTCAACACTAATTTCTATAATATTCTTCAAAAAGCTACCATCTGTATAGTAGAATTAAAATTATTATTATAAGAAAACTAAACCAAACGAAGTTATTGATCCTAAATTCCCTGGTAATAAATTGAACAAGATAATAGTATATCCTCCAATGTTTTAATTTTTCACTCTAAATGTCCATCAGATTGAGGATGAAAGGTTGTATTGAAATTTAATTCAGATTCCAATAAATTTGAAGGCCCCTTCCAAAAGTCAGAAGTGAATCAGTGATCATGATTAGAAGAAATGGAGATAGGAACTCCATATAACCTTAATATATATTTTAGGTATAGTAGAGAAATATGATCTAAAGAAATTGTATATTTAATAAGAATAAAATGTGAATATTTAGTTAGTTGATCAACAATAACTGAAATTACACTATTACCGAAAGGAATTTTTGGTAATTCCACTTTGAAATCCATGGATATACATTCCCATTTCCACTTTAAAAATGGAAAAGTCCAAAGAATCCCATTCAGGAATTGTCATTTTTCTTTTACCTATAGGGAAGTCAAACATCTCATAGTAAAGTTAGAAATATATCTTTTTATTCCATGACAACATTAATACTTCTGATGTTCTATGTACATTTTAGTGCATCTAGGATAAACTGAAAAATGGGGAACTATGAGATTCACTTCATAACTAATTCTTAAAAATTAAATAACAAGGCACACATAACCTTTTACCAAATCTAAAAACACAATATTTATCTATGTGAAATTATATAAACATACACATTTTTAACAAATTCTATCTTTTTATGTAAATAACAAGCTTTCTTCTATGCTTGTTTAATTCTATTTGACAGAGTTGATTGCTCTTCCACAAGAAAAAAATAGAGTAATTTCCTACACCAATTACTTCAAAGACAAAATTCATCAAAATAATAACCATTGAGTCATGTTCCAAATGTGACATGGTTAATTTATCATGATTTTTTCTTTTCAAGGCATCTTCCACTTTGTTTTCTTTTCCAGGATGGTAATTGATCATTCCATAATAATCCTTTATCAGCTCCAAGAATCTTATCTACCTCATGTTCAATACCTTTTGAGTAAATATATAGTTCAAAAGTTTTTTATCAATATGTATTTCAAATTGGGCTCCATATAAATGATGTATCCAAATTTTTAAAGTGAAAACCAAGAAAAGATAATTCTAAATAATGTGTGGGGTAATTTAACTCAAAATTTTTTAGTTCCCATGAAGAATAAGAAATTACCCAATAATCGTGCAACAGAACATAAAAAATTAACTTTAAAGAAGCATCACTCTAAATGATAAAATGTCCTTTTTAGAAGGTTGGGCCAAAACTAGGGTATTCAATATTTTCTTCTCAGTTTCTAAAAACAATCATCACATTATTATATCCAAATAAATTTAACCCCTTTTGTGTTAACATATTTAGTAGTCTAGGTAACCATGTTTTTCTAAAAAACCATCAATAATAGACTAATATTACAAGAAAAATATTAATCTCATAAGCATTTGTATCTCTTTTCCATTTATAAACAAATTTTGTTTTAATAGAATCAACTATTATGCCATCCTTATTTAACATGATCCCAAGAAAAGAAATCTCTCATTACCAAAACTCAAATTTTCTAAATTTAATGTTTAAATTATTTTCTTTTAAGGTTTTTAGAACAATCCTTATATTTATTTCATGATACTTATTACTTTTTAATTAAACCAAAATATCATCAATGAAAACAACAACAAACATAACCAAATATTCAAGGAATATTCTACTCATTATATCCATAAATCCATTAGTGTAATTTTTCATACCAATGGGAATAAAAAAAACTCATAATACCCATATTTAGTGAGGAATTAGTTTTTTAGAATGTCATCCTCCTTCACCTTTAGCTAATGGCACTCATATCTCAAGTGAATATTGAAAAAACACTGAGATCCATGGATAAAATCAAAGAAGTCATCAATATGGGGAAAAGGATAATTATTCCTAATAGTGATTTTTTTCAATTCTCTATAATCAATAAACATTCTCATCAGAATAACTTTATTTTTAATAAAAAATCTAGAGAACCCAAAGGTACATTTCTCGGATGAATGAAAACTTTATCTAGAAGCTCATGCAACTGCTTTTACAATTGTATAATTTCTACTTGATCCATTTGATATGGGGCTTTTGAAATAGGATTTTCATCAAGGTCTAAATTAATAATAAATTAAACCACCCGATCAGGTATTATTTTAGGAAACTTATTAGGAAACAAATATAGATAATCATTTATCATTGAAAAATCATTAATCTGAACAGTTCCATTTTTTTAAAAAATATGTGCAAGATAATATTTATTTCCATCCCTTAACAGTTTCCCATATTCCTGATATGTTATCAATATTATGTGCTCATTTTTTTGTACAAACCGAGACTATTTCTAAGAAAAACTTCTTTAGCTCTAATTGAATATTATTATAGTAAATAAAAAGATAATCCATACCCATAATGGCATAAAATACTATTAAGGGAAAGTCAACAATGTTTTTAGGTAAACTGTTTTCACATACATCTACATGAAGATTATTATAATTTATTTTTTCCTTAATATTCCTCATAGGTTTTTTTAACATAGGTACCAGCTACATTTATTGAGGCGGAATTTATAATTTACCAGAATCATTACTAGAAATGAAATAATGTATAGACCCCAAATCACAAAAGACATTAGTAAAATCTGAGTAAACAAATAATGTACCCAATACCACTTTGTTTTATGGCCCAACATCTACTAAAGTAGTGAAAAATGATTTCACCACACCATTCTTATTATATTATTCCTTCTTCTTATCATTTGGTTCCTATTTGGACACTCATTTTCACAATGACCCATCTAATTAAATTTAAAATATTTTTCTATTTGTATATCATAAATTTTATCACCAATACCATGATAGTTTTATTGCAATTTTTATCCATATGTCCAAAATTTCTATATTAAAAACACTTAATAAACATTAAAAGGCATTCCAAAATATGTTTTTATCATATTCTCACAAAATGAAAACATAATTTTCTTATTATCAAATTTAATTTATGTATTATTTACTTTTTCCTACCACCCTGACCTCTTTTTTTCCTAGTTTTCAAAGAACACATGATCATCAAATAACTCCATTTCCACCTTCTCCACAAATCATGGAATTTTTCATAACTTTTGAATTAATGAGAAGCTAATGGAATTTGATATTATAGTTTCAATCCTCTAGGGAAATTATTTATTTACTATTAATATCCATGATAAAATTTGGAGTGTACTTTTTCAATCGAGTGAATTTTGGTTTTTTTTGTACCCACTGAATCCTCCTCCTATATAAATTCCAAGAAATAAGTTTCCATCCTAAGTCAATTCACCTTACGAAAATATTTATAAAGAAAAATATTGTTTAATTTATCCCATTCCAAAGCATAACTCTCATCAGTATACCTAATAATATTGACCATTCAATACCACTGGTCGGGTTCACATTCCAAATGGTAATTATAAAGACAAATCTTTTGATGGTACAAAAACACCATGACACAAAAAATATTTTTTAATGATTTAATATTCCCAACAGCAACCACTAATCTAGAAGATCCACTAAATATAGGTGGGTGCCGCCTCATAAAATAATACTCCACTGACATATGCTAATGAGAATGATCCAGATTATCTCATGAATGGATTTTTCCAACATTTATATCCTATATAAACTGATCTATTACTATCACAAACTAATGACTTCCAATTATCACCATTCCAGGTAGGAGATTTGGAAGGATATCGTCCTCTCTATGTAATCCTACTTCATCCTCTCTATTTATTTTGAAGAAAACCAATCTGAATAGGCATATATTAGGTGAAGAAACATGGTAATCTTTATATGATATATCATTTAAACTTAACCATAATGTAAAAATAATTTATGGGTATTCTATTAGCTTTATCCTATATCTGAAAGTTATATAAACCTTCCTCTAAAACCAACTATAAGTGTCCATCATTAAACATTACATAGACTTGTTAATTCAACTAGAATTAATTTTTGAACATTCTCAAGGATATTTTTTATTTATTGTTTTAGATAATTAGGTCATAAAATCATACATAGAAACTCATATATTAGAAATTAGGAACTTCTAATCAAGATCTATTTTTTTCACAATATGAATCTTTAAGAACAATACACAATTTGTTTCCATAAAAAAACATCATCAAATTATACTTGAATTCTACTCTTAATTTATCCATACATAAACCATGTGATTTTTTTAAAACATACGATGAGAAAAAAACCCTGCAAGGGACATAAAAATTAATAAATGTTCCGTTAGTCCATGAATTAAAACATTTTTACAAGGTTATAACTTTTTCATATAAAACACAATCTCTTTGTCTTACCTTATGAAATCATAAGTTTTCTATAAAACCATATAAATAATACATAAATCATAAAAGGTAACTTTATTCACTATTTTCAATCAAATATTATGTATAATGTTGCTCTCCCAACTACACATCGATTAACTATCTTGGTTATTTGTGGAATAACCATGAAAATATATTACCATTATATCTTTAGAGAAACCCAATCAGCCGACTCTGTCCCTTTACCCAATACATTGGAAAGATATAACGGGATCACACACCCTAAGATTATCAATAAACTACCCTTTATCATAATAATTCCGAACAACCATAACATGATCATAATTCATAAATCTTGTATAAAAGAAACATTCTTGAGGAAAATAAATTTACAATTTTTAGATCACTTTTCATATTTAAGAAGCTACACAATTATAAATTAAGACAATTTATTTTGTAAATAATCATGTAAAATTATAAAGTATGATTTAAATGAATACGGAATCAAGATATTGAGAAAATCCACTTATACCATATAAGTCAAAAACATTTATTTAATAAAAATATTTGTAACTTAAAAAAATAAATTCCCTTACCTTATGTATGAAAGCGTTGTGCACTTTTACTTAATATCCCAGATAATCAAATCAGATTCATTAATTACTTAATTAGTAACCTTTTAGTCATATATTTTATTTATCTAAATTTTATGATGTTCATTTACGACCATTTTTATGAGTGATAAATATCTTAATTGTCGATGCAGGAGCATTTGTTTCATGGCATTATGGTCGGTTCCCTTGAGTATAATTGTGGGAGTCCATGTCCAACGGATGAAAAATTCCAAATGTGGAACGTAATGGTGTTAATATGATTCCATAATTTTAAATGATCCTATATATCATTTTTTTGTATGAGGATTATTCATTTTAAAAAACATTAATGAAAAATGTTAGGTTTGTTTTTGGTGGGATTTCTGACAATCACTAACTAGTTATATTTTATTTAATTATTATATACAAAAATAATTATTAAACATTGAATAAGTTATAATATACATATTAAAACTTATATTTCCCATAATAATGGTTTTATGAGTATCCTTGAATGTGGTAATGTAAAATGAAAAATCATCATCCATGAAGGTGGTGAACCGACGTGTCATAGATGTTGTTTTCAATTTTTTGAATAAGAGTATAAGAGAAGAGGTTTGATGATGGATATTATATTAACATAATGAAATAATACTATATATATGATAATGAAGTTATAAAGAAAATTTTTATGGGTGAGGTGATGATAAGGTAGAAATAATGAAAGAAATAATTTAAAAGAGAAAGAAGGGGGATTTTACATCCTGAATATAATCTCGTTGAGAACCTTATTAAGGCACTTGGTTTTGGTGTTTCGGTGAGACCAATAGGAATATGAAATGGGTAACAGGCTTGGTAAGGTAATTTTGAAGAATATATAAAATCTAAAAGGCTTTGGAGGTTTGATGAGAAGGGTTGATGAGGGGTGGTATTTATAGTGATAGGAGAGGGGTGTTTTTGATTATTTTATTTACTTGTTTATTATTTTGGCTCAAGACTATCGCTAGTATTGATTCTTATGACTAAGTAAATTAACTAGTTCATTTGAGTTTGAACTAATTTGTTTTGAAATAAAACAATACTGAATCCATGACTCAGTGATTCATTTATTTAATTATATGGTAAATTACCATATATCATTATTCACCCAAAATTCAACTATTTTACAAAAATACCTTAAATTAACCCTAACCATTTTTCAATGTGAAGAATTAAAAAATGGAATCCATGTTTTGAAAATAATTTTATAAATATGAGAAATTTAATTTTTAGATAAAATAATCATTTATTCATAAAATACCAAATTTTAAAATTATAGTTGATTTTATGGCACATATAAAAAATAAATAAGGTCTCATAAATTTATCAGAAAATAAAAAAAATATATTATTTTTTGAATATATTTTATGAAAAATTATTTTCTTTTAAATCATTGAATTAATTTCAATCTTTTAAATAAACATTTACATTTCACAAAACTACAAACACTAAATTTATCATTTTTAAAACATTTATCTACTTATTCCATGATATAAAAATATCACATTTTCACGTATAATATACCTAAATTTTATTTATACTTTAAAATATGTGATTAATATTCTATTAGTATAGATTACTTAATTTACAAAAATACCACTTATTACCTTATACATTTATAATTAATTTAACTTTTTAGTTCCATAACAAAATTTTCTTTAATTAACTAGGTTTTTACAAAAATGGTTCTCCCAAACTGACCATCTATCTGAGGATGATACATTGTAAGGAAACTCAACTGTAAATATTGATCTTTCTAAAAACATCACCATAACATCAAGGCAAAACTCAGATGCTGATCAATTATAATATAATATTATACTCCATGAAACCTTAGCACTTCCTTAATGTATATTCTGGAAAGATGATCAAGAGAAAAATATTTAATGAGCATAAAAATGTATTCTTGATTTTTATGGCGATTCACCATTACCCAAATAATTTTATTTATTTTATATTTTTTGAGAGTTTAATGAAAAATTCCATGGTGACATTTTCCCATTTCCATTATACTGTGGTTAATGGTTGTAACATCCACTTAGACTCCTATCTCTCAATAATAACTTAATATCAAACCAAGAACTGAGGTATATACTCTCACTTATCTCTCATCATATTGTCCTAATAGAAATAATATTTCTTATAACTATACATCTTTATACTTCTAGGATGGATAGATAATGATCTGTTATGAGAATTATCTAATAGCTCCTTCATATATGGTATGTTTGGGACACATACATGGCACATTAACCATATCATTCCATCAAAATCATGGATAAAATTAAGAATATTTCATACCTTATTTTTCATAAAAAACATCATCATTTACACCTCTTTAATGTTTACATGGATAGATGGTCGAATAATCATTTAAGAAAGATAACATTACTCCCCTTCCTTCTAGATTTCCAAATCCATCTTTTTTAGATAAAAAAATATTAGATATCTTGTGATCATATTCATAGGTAATCTATAATGGTAATTTTGACTCAATGTATCAGCCACCTTGTTTTCTTTCTCAGGGTGGAAATGTAATGAGTAGTCATAATCTTTCATAAAATACAACCATCTACTATAGAGTATAGTCAATTACTTTTTAGTGATTATATACTTTAATCTTTTTTGATCAGTATATATGTCCCACATTTCATCATAAAGACCATTCCTTCATATCTTTAATTAAAAAATAACCCCAGCTAACTCCAAATCATGAATTGGGTAGTTTATTTCATGAAAATTTAATTTTCATGTGGCACAATCTATCACCATATCATTCTACATGTACATTCATACTAGTAACTTATATTATGTATCAATATAGATCAGAAACGCTCCTCCACTATAGGGTAGTTTAAGCACTACTTCATTGACCAACCTTCTCTACAATTCGTTGATTTTTTTTCAAATTCATATAAACAATGGAACTTGGATCCATTTTGAGTTAATTTATTGAGTAGATTAGAAAACCATGATAAATTATCTAAAATAATCGATAATAACCACCCAAATCATGATACATTTAAATATTAGTCATAATGGTTAGTCTGGAAAACAATTCAATAACTTTCATATTTTATTGATCCACCAATCTACACTTTCTTATGATTATATTAAAAAAATAAAAATTTCTATAAAGAAAATTCCCACAAGGTAAGGTCTTTAGTTTAATCCTCATGTGATGTTAATGTTCTTCATTTCTCATGTAATATATAATAATATCACCTATAAGGACTACCACTAACAGATCATGGTAATATTTAAATACTCTATTCATTAAATCTATGAAGATATAAAGATTTGTAGTAAGATTAAATTTCATAACTATAAATTCATTGGGTCCCTAACTCGTATAAAAGGATGTCTTGGGTATGTATACACTTTTTACCCTTAATTTATAGTATCTAGATTGAAGGTCAATCTTTTAAAAAAATTGTGCTCCTAGTAATTGATCCAACAAATCATTAATACGTGGTAAAGTATACTTATTTTTTATTATTATCTTGTTAAGTTCTCGATAATTAATTTAGAGTTTCATCAATCCATATTTTTCTTAATAAAATGATAATGTGAACCCCAAGGTGGTATACAAGTCCAAATTTTTATTTTATCAATATTAATATTGAGTTTCTTCTTTAATCATTGTAACTCAATCAAGTCCATTTAATATAGAGTTTTTGAAATAAGTGTATATAAAACTATGTTTTTTATTGAAAAATAAACTTCATGATTCAGAGTATGTCTATAAAATTATTTCATAAAGACAAAAATGAACTACTATAAATTAGATATATCATTGATTTTGATCTTCTCCCCAACCATCTATGATAAATATCCCTTTTTAATATGAATAAAGACCGTATAATATATGTAATTTTCATTGGTATATGATATTTATCTTCTCACTGATACAAAATCATAGATTTATTTTAAATAACAAATATCACTTCCATTACATGGAAATTGATATGGGATTTATGTAAATAAATCTACTACACACCTCAGAAAAAAATTAAATTCCACTTGAGGAAGAATAAAAATATTTACAAGAAGCACATTCTCAAAAAATTGAATTAGTGAAGAATCATATATTTGAGATGTGACCATCATACCATTAAGGGTTTTAAATGATAATTAAATATCAAATAATTGAAGTGTTATTGTGTTACCTTTATAAAATTATTTTGACATAAAATAATGGGTTAATCATGAATATAATAGGAGATTATTAGTTCTAGGGTGGATGGTAAATGTAAATTTTCACACTTCATTTTCATAACCCGCATAAAAAATAGTGATCACATGAGTTTTCCATTTTTCTGTAGGACTAACAGTTTTCTGTTGTCAACCCTTATTATTAAACATAAAATCTAAGCACTAATTAGCATAATTTTTTTACTCCTTGCATTTAAAACATAGGAGTGGGGGTGGTGAATTTTGTGATTGTTTCTCTCCATAATTAGTTAACTTCCTCTTCCCATCACTTTGAAATTATATTTCCGAACGAACTTCTTTTATACACTTTAAAAAAATGTAGATGTACCCTTAAGGCAATTTCCTCCATGTTTTGTTCTGTAACTCAAGAATAAAGAAAATATAATCTTCTTCTCTATATGGGTTTTTTATTATAATTTACATTTAATTTAATATATGTTTCCTTATAAAAACAATAAGATCAATGGGTAACTCCAATTTCAATTTCCTTATTTATATATCATTAAACAATTTCATCATAGATACTAAAGTCCCTTATCTATAAAACCATTAAAAGACTTAGATTTAAGTTACTAAGGAATTGATCAATATTAATTTTAGGTTGGATGATAATACTTGAAGTGTATCCATCAGGTCTTGCAAAAATTTCCCCATAGGTAATAATGGATTCATCATACTTCTACTTTACCTCAAGTAATTAATTCTCTATTTTTTTATAATTAATAACAGGGACTTATTTATTGAAAAGTAATCTCCTAAACTCATCATACTCTATGGAGTCAATTTCATCCAATTACCTCATATTCTTGACAATATTCTACCATTTGTATTCTTCACCTTCAAAATGTTAAACATCTAAAACAACTTTTTTCATCTTCTAACCATTGTGGAAAGAAAAATATTTTTTAGAAGTACTAATCCATTGTATAAAAAAGTAGTTGATAACTGGACCCATTAAAAGAATGTGGATTCATCCTTGTGAAGTAATCAATAGAACCTTGTTACTTATTTTTCTCCTTTGGAATATTGGTATAATTCATACTTTGAGAATGTTTTTTAGTCATTGAAAAAATATTTTACATTCCATATCCTATAACTGTTGGTTTTTCTGTAGGATAATCACTATATTGTCCATATTTCTTAGCACTAACATTATTCCTTTGGGTTCCACCCAATATCTAAAATAAAAAATAATAATGCGAGGAACAATAATTATATTTTGAAACCACATAATAATAAAAGAATAATTAGGATGTCAAAATCATGAAATCATTTAATTCAATATATGAAACTTATATTTAACCAAGGTCATTCATGGTCATCATCGATTCCAATCCTTTATAATGTTTTGTAATAAAATATTATTTTACCCTAAAAATATTTCTTGATAGTTTCAAAATAGGTGCGTAGTAAGGGAACACTCACCATCCACTAGAATAATAGTAGATATATACTCAACCAAATCTTTTCAGCATTATTACCCCAAGATGCATCTGTTCCAAAACTATGTACACTTACAGTATCCAGATAAGGATTTATTATAAATAAAACCACATTATCTCTTGCATACCAAAACATTAGGATATTATCATCTACCTAGAATTATCCCTACGGTTTTTGATGAAGTTCTTTAGTAATAATATCTAAATATTAATTAAACCTTCTCTGATACCCACTATAGCATCCCGAACATTAAATAAATAAATATTAAATATTATTATATAAATATTTAAATATATAAAATTAATATCAATTCTATAATCATATAGGGTTGGTGTCTTTTGAATCTTGAAACATGAAGAACTTGTTCATAAGAGATCTACATCATCTCCCACTAATATCTTCCCACATAGTTGTGACATCTCAAGTAATTATAGAATAAGACTTTTTACATATTTATTAATATTTATGAATTATATAGTAATTTTAATTTAAAATTTATTCTATATCTGATAGCGTACCCTATACAGAATGATGGGTTTTTCCTAAATCTTAACTTGCACACAAGATTGAGTTATACTGAAAAATAATATATTATTAATATTGTTATTTTATGTATAGTTATAACATAGCTGTTAGAATGGTGGGAATGAAAAGGATTAAATGAGGTATGAAAATTTTATTTACATATGAATGTAATTAATTATTTTTTGAAAAAGTAATTATAAATTAAAAGACAACCCTTTTTAAATAAAAGGGAATGTTTCTGTGAAAAAATTATTTAAATGAAAATAAGTGATTTTGTGAAATAATAAAATCACTCTTCAAGGATTTTATTAATTAAATATATATTTAATACATTTAATGTAATATTTTAAATTAATCTTATATGTTTTCTAGACATGATATAAGAAAGAATTGATTTTTTCATATAAAAGATTTAATTTAAAAAAAATGCAGTTTAAACACAGTTTGATAGAGAACCTATTTTAAATATTGTTATTTACATTTTTATAAGTTATATATGATATAATAAACTTTTTTCTTTGGATTTAGGATTTAAAATTTTAGTTTGGATAAATTTTTGGTGTTATTCTGATAATATTCTGTTTTATGAATAGTGAAAAATAATGCATTTTAATTCAAAAACTACATTTTCATCTAAGTTATTTACATAGATATATTTTACTTTTAATATGTTTTTAATAATATTTACATTATTTTTTTTAATTTAATCCAATTTTGGTCATTATAATAAATTTCCCATTCAAATTGAATATAAAAACAATGCGATCTTTTGAATATTTTACCTTAAAAAACTCCATTTTCTTATGAGGTCAACGAAATTAATTTTTAATCAACTTCTGCCAATTATATATTTTGAATTTGGAAAAATGGATTCCATATTATTAATCATAAGGTAAAAATTATTTAAATAGGACCCTTTTATTTTGGGACATTATGAATAGTAACTGTAGTAATTATTTTTATTTACCACGGTTAATGTTAAATAGCGAAATTAAGGGTAAAAATATTATTATAATAATATAAAAATTCCCTAAATCTTGTTGTAATAAAATTGGATGAGTTATGGAAGGAAATGTAAATCCTTTTCATGAGATATTTTCATTTGGAATCCACTTGGGTGTGATTATGAAATTTATAACATTTAATTTAATGTAAAGGAAAATATGTCAGAAACATGTCTCTTATTACTAAAACAATTTTAATATGGAGTTTTATAAGTGATAAATTATAATATAAATAGTAAATATAAAGATAAAAATATTACCTACATCATGGTTACTTATATATAATTTTTTAGACATAAATAATAATATATAATTATGAAACAATGATGATGCAATAATAGATTAATTAAAAGAAGAATCAAATAAATGATACTAATAATATTAAAATAAATACTAATTTATATAATTTATTCCATAAAAAATTTTAATAGGTTACTATGAAATTTTATAAGTATATTAATTTTATTTTATTGAAGTTATCTCTCTGATTTTGTTTTATTTAAATTCAATGAAATGAATAGTGTCAAAATTGACACTATTTATATTTTATAAAAATAATATTTTAAAAAAATATATGAAAATCATAAATTTATTTAAAAATTTAAAATGTACTATTATACGGTCTATAAGTTCATTAAGTATCCATTTATGGCTAATTTAGCCCATATAAGTAAAATTTATAGCCTCTTAATATTTAAACTGTTGTTACCACAATTGAAATTAAAGTAGAATAAATAAAGGTAAACAAAACATATATGATTTAAAATATAAACAATACATGTCTAAGAATTATTATATTGTTTAATTTAAATATATCTTAATTTTATCTAGCACATATCTCAATTTTGAGTCTTTTGGATTAAAAAATTAATTTATATTAATTTTATATTTTTAGAGTTTCCAAGGTTGGCCCTCCACTCTCCTAAAACAAATTACCCACTATTATCTAATAATAACACTTCAAGGACCATTTGGATGGCCAAAGATCTTCCAAAAACACTTTATATAATCCCTCCTAACATTATATAGGACTTATTTTATGTAGTAAAACCTTATTAAAGGTGTTAAGGTGTTCTTCAAAGGCGATCAAATGAAGAAGAGGTATCCTTTTTTAAGTGTTTCTATTTTACTTCTTCTTCCACTTCATTTAAATATTCTTATTATAAGATAAAATAATTACTAACAAATCCTAAATATAATTATATTTTACTATATTAATATCATCACCTAAATCTATCTCCACTTCTATTAAATGGGGAATGAATTAATCATTTTGGCATACGTGTGAACTATCACCTCCACGAACCGACATAATTCATTTTCCATAACGGTATATAAAGAATGGTTATACTAATGAAATTAATGTTCATATGTGATATTAAAAAAATATTAATCATTATTAGATAATAATATATCAATTCCTTTCTTACTTTCCTTGTGTAGAAAAATGATAACGTCCTTCATGCAAACATGTGGACTATCACATCCACGAAGCGATGTGACTCGTTTTTATTCATTATTCCACTTTTATGATATATATAAGTATATTTAAATAAATAATATGATATTAATTATGTTATTATAATTATGTAAATATAATATAATACTTACTTTTTTCCATAATTATCAATGAAAAATGAAAAAAGTTACTCATGCGTACGTACAACCAAGCATCTCCATGTTTACAATGTTGTTCACTTTTCATACCATAAATTAATGGTTTGATTTAAAAAGTATAATTTATTTAGTAAATTGATTATTATTTCAGAAATTTAATTTTGGAGATAATGGAATTATGACCACCTAGATTATTGATATCATACCAAGTTCATTTTTTACTCAAGTACCGAATATCAACAAAACATCTGATATGAACTTAGATAATCATGTAATTGTTATAACATGATAATAAGTGATATGAAAGGAATAATAAACATGAAAAGGTTATAAAGAAAGTATAAAATAACCTAGATTAATTATTCATGATGATAAACAACGTATGAGATGATTCAGAATTGAGGTAAGGGATTTCGTCTCAATCTCAATTCATTGAGGAATTTCCTGATAATATACACCTTTATTATTTTATAAGGTGTATATAAATCCACTATAACATTTCATGTCCATAGTTTATCTTTATTAAAGTTATTTTTCATTTTTTAAAATTTATTAATTCATGGATATTATGATTTTAAATGTTCAAAGTGGTATCAGACACCTTGAACATTTAAAGATGTAATTATCAAATCTTTTCTTTGTGATATTAATTTACATATTTTATTATATGGATATAAATGTATTATACAAGGAATTTTAGGTCTATCTTGAATTTAATAATTTTTTTTCAAAATAAATCTTTTTATACAAAGAATTTTACATTCTTTACAAATAACAAAAGGATTGTTTTTTTAATATATATGATGATAACGACTTATCTTCTACTGTGAAAATTATTTGATATTTAGATTCCTCAAAAAACCTTAACATTTTTTTTAAATTAAATGAAAATCATTATTCTTTTTGTGGGTATTTTGGTATTGAAAATGGTTTTGAAAATGAATTTATTATTTCAATATCTTGAAATGATTTCTTTTTATTGTAAATGAACTTTTATGATTGAGATGTTGATAATTACAATCTTTTATGTGTTATGATTATATAATGGTACTTAGACATTTTATGGTTGGTTACATGATTACCCAAAGACGAGCGGTTCCTTGATAAACCTAGGGTGTGTGAGACAATGATAGTTCTCCAATGCCTTGTGTAATGAGATAGGGTATCCTGATAAGGTTTCTCTTAAGAGATTTAGGGAATATATTGTGATAGGTATTATAAAAGTTTCTATGAAGGTTACCCCATATGTAGATGTGAAAGATACAATGTATGTATGATATGGATTCCACAAGTTACCTCTATAATTTATGATTTATGTGGAGTTTTATAAGAAAATTATGATTTTGTGGGTTAATCCAAAGGTTTTATGTTTTATGGGATAAATTTATTACTTTTTGACAATGTTTTCATGAGTTTATAAGTAGTCATGGACTGCCTGTTTCTCTATTTGTTTTCATTACCCTTAATATGATTTTTGTACCGATCCAAAGTATTAATTTTTTTCAGGTCTTATTATTATTAAATACAAAGGGGATATCGTGATGAAAGTATCCAAGATTTGTCTTGAAAATAAAAACCATTTTATTTTAAAAAGTTTTAATTTGTTGAAAAAATGTATACTTTTTGGAAGTGTCTACATTTTATTCTAATGGGTTTTTTATATAATTTATGGCCTAATTATCGAAAAATATAAAACTGAAAATATCCTCAATTTTAATTCTTGAATTCACTCAGTTTCATGTAATATTTAAGGATGAGTCATTATATTTGGTATGAGAGGCCAGTTTAGACAAATTTGGAGATTAGGATGTTTTCTTAAGTGTTAGGGATATCAAAATTATTTTATAATTTTATGGATTATTATAAGTTTAATGTATTATAATCCCCTTTTAAGATAATTTTTATGAACTTTTAAAGTGACTAACGGTTTTTTTGGAGACATTCACCATTGAGGTAATAATGGGTTTTTACTTTTTGGGTTCCAAAATGAGAGGTATGAAATAAAATTTGATGTTAAAACATGTTATAGTTATTTTGTGTATTTTATCTCATATTTGGAGAATGTTATAATAATGATATTGTTTTAGAAATAATACAACCCACAAGATGGGTGACAGCTCTTCACGTCTGAAAAAGCCTTGGGGATCGAACCCATTACCAAATGGTGACAATGGTGCGTCACCTACCAATAGCCTACGTGAATTCCTTATTTAGTACGACTTCATTATTTTTAAAATTTGATAATTTTATTTTGGGAACTTGTACTTTATCAAATGGATATCATTGGTATTTGAAATTGATTTTTTAATTAAGTGATAAATGTTATTTTAGAAGAGGTTCACTATTTTGGTAACTTTATATGATGACGGTAAGTAGAATACTATGGAATTTTATATGAGGATTAATGGTTGAATTTTATTTTGGGAGAATCTATTATTTAATTATGGACTTACGAATATTTGGGTTATTTATATAAATGATTAAACTTTCTTAGATAATATGTGATTTTGGAAATTAATTTTAGGTATGAGAAATTAAGATGGATTTATGTTTTTGGGATAGAAATGTTAAAATTTATCTTGGAAGACTATATGATCAAATCATTATAAATTTTGGGGATTAATTTGAGTTTGGATTTTCTCAAGGAATCTTATGGATAATAATTTTTTTATGGTCAACTTGGAACATTGGTTATTACAGTTGAAAATGAAGATTAAAATTAGTCTTTATTATTATAAGGGATTATTCTTTGTAGAGAATTATATTCTCTTATCCTTAAAATATTGGTTTTGGTTAATGTTTCAAGGTTGTAGAAACATATAGTTAATATTTTGTGTATTATGTGATTCTATAGAATTTAATTCATCTCAAATACATATCATTTTGAGATAAAGACGAGTTTATGGAGGAATTTGACTAATGGATGAAACTGTACTGGCAAAGTAAGTTTATTTCCTTATGATCCTAGTCTAGCTAGTAAAATAATTCCTTAACATTAAGGAAAAGATCATGAAAAAAAAATTTTATTTACTTTTCCTAATAAAAAATCAAAGACCTTTTAACCCATCACAATTTTGGGGTTTTCCTATTATTAAAATTCTTCTAATCTTGTTTTATATAACTCTCTATTAGAATATGATGGTTAGTTTTTCTTCCCTGTCCATGTTTTATTACATTGAATTGTAGTATGTGTTATCTCAGGTGACCTTTTTTATTCACTTTCTTTCTATTAAATTGGATTTTTTATGGAATCTTTTGACAGTGGGGGTTTTCAATGAAGTAAATTTGAAAAGTGAAATCTTAGTTACGAAGCCAAAATTTAAAATTGTGATGACACAATTTCCAAAAGGGTGGAAGCATGTAAAATCCCAGGTAATTATAGAATAATAAGATTTTTATATTTATTAATAATTATGAATTGGAAATTAATTTTATCTTAAAAAATAATTCTATCTCTGATAATGCACCCTAAACACCACAATAATTTTATCTGAAACATTACCTTGCATAGAAGATTGGGTTATTCAAAAAAATAATATATTATTAATATTGTTATTTTAAGTTTCAGTTATCGTATTGATGTTAGAATGGTAAGAATGAAAAGTATTAACTGGATTTTTCAAATATGGTTTAAACATGTATATAACTAATAGTTTGGTGAATAAGTAATTATAAATGAAAATAAGACTCTTTTTAAATAAAAGATTTTTTTTCTGAAAAAATATCTAAATGAAAATAAGTGATTTTATAAACTAATAAAATTCCTCATGATGGATTTTATTAATTATATATATATTTTATATATTTAATTTAATGTTTAAAATTAATATTATATTTTTTCTAGATATGGTATATGTAAAAAAGAAATTTTTTTAGATAAAAGAAGTATTTTTAAAAAAACTGCATTTTTACCACCTTTTGATGAAGAACCCATTTTAAATATAGTTTCTGAAACTGTTATAAGTTATATTTGATATAATAAATGTATTATTTATAATATTAACATAAAATTTTACTTTGGATGATCTTTTGTTATTTTTTAGATAACAATATTTTTTTATGGATAGTGAAAGATACTGTATTTTAATTCAAAATTTATTTTTCGCCTAATTTATTTATATAGTTAGATTGTCCATTTAATTGGTTTTAAAGGAAATTTACATTTTGTTTTTATCAGTTAATCCAATTTTTGTTGTTGGAATCAATTCCACATTAAAATTGAATATAAACACAATGTTAACTTTTGAATGTTTTACTTAAAAAACCTATTTTTATGACATCAATGAGATTATTTTTTAATTAATTTATACCCATTATGTTATTTTAATTTGGATAAAATTATTAAATTTTTGGAATAATAAGGACAAAATTATGTAAATAGGTCCCTTTTAGTTTTGTATATTATGAATAATAAGTTTAGTAATATTTTTATTTACCATGGTTATAGATAAATAGGGTTAATAAGGGTAAAAATAATATTATAATAATATAAAAATACCCTAAAAAAGGTATTAATATTATTGTATGAGTTATTTATAACCAATGAAATAATTGTACTGAGATTTTGACATTTAGAAGCCACTAAGGTTTGATTAAGACATTTATAAAATTTAATTTAAAGTAAAGGATAATATATCATAAACATATCTCTTATTACTAAAATAATTTTAATATAGAGTTTTATAAGTGATATCCATGACTATAAATAGTCACTAGAAATATAATTATTTTAAATACATAATTGTTATTTATTTATAATTTTTAATAAAAAATATTAAAATTCAATTATTACACAATAAGGATGCGATAATTTATTAAAGGAATAATCAAATAAAAGATACTAATAATATTTAAATATATATTATTTGACATAATTTATGTCATAAAATACATTAATAGGTGAATTTTACATATTATAAGTCCATTAAATGGATTTTTTTTGGAAGTTATCTCCATGTCTTAATTTTATTTAAATTTAATGAAATGAATAGTTTCAAAATTGACACTTTTGATATTTTATAAAACTAATATTTAATAAAATTATTTAAAATTCATAAGAATATTTAATAATAAAAAATTTACCATTATAAGGTCTAAAAGATCATAAATTATCCACTTATGGGTAATTTACCCGATATAAGTAAAATTTGTAGCCTTTTAATTTTTAAAATGCTGTTACCATAATTAAAATTAAAAGAGAATAATTAAGGGTAAACCGAAAATATAAGGGTAAAAAAATTTCTAAAAACTATTGAATGAGATTATTTATAACTATAATCATATTATCTTAGACACATCACAATTTGGAGTATTTTGGATTAACAAAATTAATTTATATTAATTTAATATTTTAAGAGTTCCCAAAGGGCCCCCACCCATCTCATATAAAAGGTACCCAACTTTCTCTAATTGTCAAACTTCAAGAACCATTTAGTTTGGACACAATATGCAAAAAAACCTTAATATAATCCCTCCCCACAATATTTAGGCCTTAACTTAGGCAGAACAACCTTCTTAAATGGGTTATGGTGTTCTTCAAAGGTGATCAACTAAAGAAGCGGTATTATTTTTTTAAGTGTTTGTATTTTATTTATTCTTGCAATTCCTTTAAATATTATTCTTATAATATGAGATAATAACTAAAGTATCCTAAACATACTTATATTTTATTATATTTATATCATCACCTAAATCTATCTCCACAACCATTAAATGAGAAAGGTATTAATAGTTCATGCATATGTGTGAACTATCATATTCATGAATCGATCTAATTCATTTTCCATAACCATCTCTCATTCAAGTTATAATAATTTAATTAATGTTAATATGTTATTTTAATTTCATATTAATAAATATAATTTAAAAATATATCAATTAATTTGTTACTTTTCATGTGTATAAAAATGATAACATCATTCGTGCATACGTGTGAACTATCATCTCTACAAAGCGATGCGACTATTTTTTATTTGATATATCACTTATATGATATAAATATGAATATGTTAATGATTAATATTATTTTAATGATATTATTATAATTCTGAAAATATAAAATAATTCATACATTCTTTCCATAATGATCAATTTAAAATAGAAAATGTTACTCATGCGTATGTATGACCTACCGTCTCCATGATTATAACATTGTTCATTTTTCATTCCATAAATGAATGGTTTAATTTAAAAATTATAATTTATTTATAAAATTTATTATAATTTCATGAATTTCATTTCTGAGAAGATGCAATTATGACCACATGGTCTATTAACATCGTACCATGTTCATTTTGGACTTAAGTATCGAATATCGACAAAACATATGATATGAACATAAATAATTATGTAATTTTTATAACATAATAATATGTGATATAAAAGTAATAATGAACATAAAAAGGTACTCTCGAAATTATAAATTAACCTATTTATATTATTCAGGAAGATAAAGAATGTATGAGATGATTCAGACTCGAGGTAAAGGATTTCGTCTCAATCTCCTATTATTGAGGCATTTCCTGATAATATGCACCTTTATTATTAACGTTTCTATAAAGGAAATATTGAATTTAATAACTATATTGTATCTATAAAATTTTTATTTATTATCTTGTTAAATGTATTAATTTAGGGATATTAAGATTTTAAATGTTTAAAGTTGCATGTGGCACCTTGAATGTTTATAGATTTAATTATCTAATCATTTCTTAATGATGTTAAATATAATATCTATTTATATGGATATAAAAGTATTATTAATGACATTTTAGGTCTATCATTAATTTAATTCAAATCTGTATAAAGGAATCATTTTATACGAAACATTTTACTTTCTTTATATATGATAAAATGAATGTTTTGATATATACTCTAACAAAGAATTCTCTTCCACCATGACCATTATTTGATATTTGGATGCCTCTACAAGCCTTAATGTTCTTCAAATAAAAAGAAATACACAATTATTTTTATGGGTATTTTGGTATTGAAAATGGGGTTTAAAATGTATTAGCAATTTCAATATCATGAAATGATTTCTTGGGATTATGAATGAAATTTTATGAGTGATATTTTTATAATTGAAATATTTTATGTGATATTTTTATATAATGGTACTGGGATATTTAATGTGTGGCTACGTGATAAAAAAAGATCGGTGGTTACATGATAAACCAAAGATAGGTGGTTTCGTGAAAAAACCGAGGGCAGTGAACCCATGATATCACTCTAATGAATTGGGTAATTAGACAAAGTTAAAAAATAAGGTTTCTCCTAAGATATTTAGGGAATATACTATGATGGGTATTCCAAACGTAGCAATGAAGGTTACCACCTATATAACTATGAAATATAAAATGTAATTATGATATAGATTCCACTAGTTACCTATTTGATTTATGATTTCTACAGTGTTTTATAGGAATGTTATGATTTCCTTTGGTAATCTAAAGGATTTATGTTTTATGGGTGAAATGAATTAATTTATGTAAATTTTTACAAGAGATTATAAGAAGCGATGGACTAATGGTATCTCTATTCTTTTTTTATTCCCCTTACTGAGCTTTTTGTGGTCATACCATGTTTTAAAAATATTTTGTATAAGTCTTATGACTGTTAAAGACAAAGAGAATATTGTGATGAAAGTATCGAAGATTTGTATTGAAAATAAACAACATTTTATTTTAAAATTATTTAATTTAGTGAAAAAATGTATTTTATTTGGAAGTGTCCACTTTATATTCTCTTGGTTTTGTTCTATACAAGTTATGGCCTAATTTTCTAAAAATATAAACCTAAAAAGATCCTCATTGTGAATTGTTTACTTAACTCAAGATTATGAAATGTTTAAGGTTGGGGCCTTATAATAGTACAATTTTTAGAAATAATTTAGGTAAAACATTTCTTCATAATAAGTGTCAAGGAAGCATGAGAAATTACGAGCTCAGATGCTTAGTAAGTGTAAACAAGAGAGGTATCTATGATTACTTATGAATAACATGAAGTCAAGGGTATGAGAACATGATGTTAAAATTTGAAAATCCATACCCAACATATCATAGATCATAATCTTGAATCATGGAATAAATATTGGTATTTCATAAGACATGAATCATAAAATAATCCAATAGCATGATCCACAAGAGCATTACATTGGAATAAGACATAAGTTTTTGTCATACACATAAGAAAATATAGTCATTTCCCTAGTAAAGGGTCATTTTAAAGACAATCATAGTGTATTGGGTTTACTCCATATTCCATCATATCTTTAGACAAGGTTTACTCCCATGACTATCATAGTGGATACAATCCCATACTGAACAAGATTTACTCCTGATTTTAGACATTATTATCTAATGAGATATCCACATTTACCCAATTCATTATAGGGATATATAATTCAAGGCCAAAATATCACTTAATTTTAATTGATTTATATGAGTTCCATAATATCATAAAATATTCATCATACATCATAACATGGGGAAATGAAATGGGTTTCATGAACACTTAAACTATTCACCATAGAATATCCCGTAGAAAATAAATCGGTTTTATACACATCTCATTATCATAATCATAGACTATATTGAGAAAGAATAAGGATGGTATCATGGGATCATATCCATAGTAAATCATAAGAAACATCAAAGGATGTCATCTTAGATGAAAATAACTTTCAAATATCACTTGAAATATTAATTGTTGAAAATAAACTATTCATTTTGTAATCACTTATTTAAAATAAAACAATTTCTAAAATAATAAAGAAAGAATATTATTTGAAAAAAACCATGGAAAATTATAAATAAACCTTCAAATATTTGATCTTTCATAATGGAAAGAAAATTAGGTTCATACTTTTTACGATAACATATAATTCCATTGACATTTTTAATAAAAATTCAAAATTACCTTATTCAAAAAAAAAATCCTTTGGAATATTTTTTTTAAACTGTAAAAAATGGGCAAAAAAATTTAAAAAATCATTGTCTAATTTAGAAAAAATTCTCAAAATATTTTAAAGGAAACATGGATATATCAGAAAAGGATTCCAGACCAATGAGGAAATCTATTTTTCTTAAAAAACAATTTCTTTGTAATTTTAAGTATCAAAGAGAAGAAAATATAAATATAACTCAAAAATTACATGAATAACTAGAAGGTTGTAAATAAATTAAATTTTTTAGGTAGATATTTAAATTTCACTATCTGAAAGATTATCATGAAGAATCATGATAACCAATGAGATTGTAATGTAAAACCCATACTACTTTAAGAAATTTTGAATCTTAAGACCCATGAAAAAAAGACAAATTGATTTATATGTGTGTAGAAAAAATCTTTATAATAATCCTAAAATACATTCATGGGAATAATATAAACCACATAAAAGATAAAAGTGTAAATATGACATGTGTCTTAATGAAATAAAAGTGAGATAAAAATCCCTTACCTCATGTTTTAATTTCATAAAAAGTGATATAACCTCATGTATAATAAATTTATTTTTTTATAAATATATAAAATAATCATGTTCATACTTATAGTATCATATATTATCCACTTATAACATTTAAACAACCATTTTATAATAATTCGTGATTGAAACCATCTTTACTCTGTGTTGACTGTTTCATTTTTTATTAGTGTTTCAATTTAAAAGTTCCAATCCTTGAAATTTTACCATTATTACAAAATTTATATATTTTTAATAATGATATAAATATCATATAAATTAATTAAATACATATATATTATTTAATAATATTTAGAGATAGAAAAATGATTTACACCGTTTATAGAGATGGTAGGCCATACATATGCATGAACGTCGACTTCTTTTTCTAATGAATAGATGGAAAACAAGATAAATATTGTTTTATAATTAAATAACCACAATTATAGCATAAAAATAATATATATACATCAATCCAAACCTTATTAAAATCCAAAAAAATATAATGAAAAACTAATCGCATCTCTTCGTGGAGGTGGTAATCCACACATACACACGAGCAATGTTATTATTTGAAAATGGATTGGAAGGTATGCAGAAAGATATGATATTATTATTATAAAAGAATAATTAAATAATAACTATATTATATAATATTTAATCACATTCTATTAACAATATATAAAAAATGTTGATGGAAAATAAATTTTATCTCTATGTGGAGGCGATAGTCTATCACACATGCACAAGCGATAATTTCACTTCTCATTTGATCAAAAAGAGGGTGAATAATGGTGGATACATGATCATAATAATATTTACATACCTTTAGGATACCCAAGTTATTAGTTTATGATGATTTATGATGATTTAAGGGAGTTTGAAGAAGATGTAATTTGAAAGAGGTCAGGTAGGATGATTACATGTTCTTTGGCATGCCTCATTTAGATCATTTCCTAAGAATTATTGGATTGATATTTAATAAAAAAAGAACCAAGAATTAATTTATATGGAATTTTATATGATAAATAGGTAGGGATAATGTGATACAGATGTTTCAAAGCAGTTTAAAGAAAATAAAGGAGGGATGTCCTTTTATAAGTGGGGAGATGACACATAAGATATTTCATAAAAGACTAAAATATAATAATAAAATACTCAGGAAAAATTATTAAAAATGAAAATATATTAGAACTTTTTATTTTATGAAATCTAGAAATATTCATCCAATAGATATAGATAATTTTAATATGAATATATCCCCCAATCTATTGGTTTAACCCCTTGTACACACATTTTAACCTTCAGTGTAGAAAACTGGTTTGACTATTTTTACTATTTATTGAAACAAAAAATTAATTTTAAATTACTAAAAAAATTTAAATACAATAATTACAAATATAGAATCAATTATATCAAATTCAATACATAGAATTTAAGAAATTAAATTTAAAATTAATCCATCAAAATGCAATAGAAAGTAATTTTCTGGAATTATTTTTTCATATGTATAAATTTTTTTATATAAAAATCCAACATAAAATTAATTTCTTTGTCTAAATTGGATTATTAATAATATTAACAAAAAAATTTTACTTTTAAAACAATTCTAAAATAAAATAGAAATTTTCATAAGAATTAAGTGAAAATTCACTTTTCAAAAAAAATCTCTATTTTTTCGGTGCTCATCGAAAATTAAAAATTTTCAAAAAATATAATTAATGCACTGTAAGATAATTTTGACATGATGATTCCAAAAATTAAGATCATTTTTCAAGTATTTTTTAGATGTGGTGGAAATTAATTGTATTATTTTCTCACGAAAAAAACAAGAACCGTTTTCGAGGGACAAAGTATTTTTAACGAATTAGATGACTTTTTTAAAAATTGAGTGATTATTTATCAGTATATTTTATTTATCTATAAAATTTGAAAATAATTATAAAATATGAATATTTCTATTCATTCCAATAGTTTAACAACTGGGTTATAGATTTATTTTATATTATTTTTCATTTATACTTGGGTTTGCATGTATCACAAGCTGTTGAAGAAATTAAATTTATTTAAAGATAAATATATCATAAAACATATTGGGTTTACACTATACCTAAATAAAATAATAGTTTAATTTATAGGGTAATAAATCCAAAATATATTGATATTTTATAGTTTGATAAGAAATACAAGTAAAATTATAAAAAGAATTTTTATAAAGAATTTGTAACATTGATGCAATGAAAAAGTTATATGTGACATCAAAAATAAATTTCAAGTGGATAGAAAGAGGAAATTGAAAAAAATTAATTTTAATGTGATTTATAAATTTTAATCCTTAAAATAATATAAATATATTGATATGAATTGTAGAGTGTAATTAAAAAATATACATTAGAGGAATGAAATAACATTATTTATATTCTAAAATAGTAACCTATATTTTAAAAAGATTTTTTTAAAAAAATATATGAATATAAATTACTTAGGAAAACCATGAAAACATAAAGATAATGTTTCATTATGAATAATTATTTTAAAACTAGGAAAATACATTCACATGAAAAATGTTAAAAATGTTATTCTTTTCACACTTTTATAAAATAAATTCAAAAATGACATGTGATGAAAATGTTTAATAGAATCCTTTTAAAAAATTATAAAATAAAGTTAAAGATAATATAAAATTAACATAAATAATCATTGATATATAGAGAATAATAATATAGAATGAATATATATAATATGGACTTGGAGGATAAATATTCCCAATTATTAATAAAAGACAAGGTTTGTTTCACTTATAGGAACCCTGTTGGTTGAAATATGAAAGAAAGAGAAAATGAATGATTATAAATCATAAACAAACCCATAAATAAAAGTAGAATACTGAGAAAAATGCGTTTCTAGTGAAAAATAACATAAAATTCTCTCAAATAGAAACTTTTATATAAAAAATCTCATAAACAAAGTGAGATTAAAAAAGTAACCCTTACACATATTATATCATTTGGATTAAAATTCCATAATGGAGAGACAATGAAATGAAATTTAAATTCCATAAATAAATAAATAAATAACAATGATACAATATTATAATTATTTTATACATAAACCCTAAAAATAAATTAAATTTATATTACAAAACATGTCATGGAGAAGGATATTTTAGACGAGAAACCCCTTACAAATAACATAATATTTGAAGTAAGAATATTTTTGAAGAGGGTTTTATAACAATGAAATGAAAATTATAAGAAGGAAAATTGGGAATAAAAATTTATACAATCATATTGTGGCAAAAAGTTATCATATAAGGATGAAGTTCTTGAATAAATGTTATAAATCAATAAGAAAATTAAGTTAACAAGTACCCTTACGACATAGATAATGTATGAATCAAAGGAAATATAAAAGGAAAAAAAGTGATTAAATGAAATTAAAACTATTAATTACAATAAATTATTTAATTTATAATAATTATATAGGGTTGTATTTATTCAATATAACAGTAATTTGGTGCCTATTAAGAAACATGTCTTAAGGAATTGAAATCGAGAGAAATAACCCTTACCTTTGATTCTTGTATAGTTGGATGGGAACTAAACTTTTTTAAAATAAAACAAGGATATTTAATCACCTATTTCAGAACCTTATTCATATTCAATAGCATTTATATTGATATTTTATATTCATTTGTACAAAGTTATTACTTAATTTTAGTTAATATTGATCATTAATACTATCGGTTTTAATCATTCCTTTTATATTTTGGCATAACTATTTATATTATCATTCATATTTATTAGTTTATCACACACAATATATATATTATTTATCATTACTGTGGAATAAAATTGACATATAAAATAATATTCTCCAAAATTGATTTATTTTATAAAATATGTCATTGTATGCTTCTTATGGGAGCTTAAAATCACTATGATATTTTATTATTAATATCATTGATATAATGGAAAATTTATCTTTTTATAATATTAATAATTTCATAAATATCATATTTCTTAATTAAATATATTTTTATAACTATCAATGAAAGGAGATGATAAGAAATAAAATATACCATTCCTGGGGGTTGGGAATCGACCATAATAAAATATTTTTTTTCATTTTCTGAAATCTGTTTATCCGAATTGTTTTATTTATTTTAAATAAGTTAATATGTATTTAGTTATATGAAATGTGGTCAGGATTCTTGTATGATTATTATGTATTTAATTAATGGAATTGGATTTCATGTTCGATTAATTTTACATATTTATATCATCATAGTTAAAATGGTTTTAAATATCAAAGACACGTGTCAATAGTGTTGAGGAACTAACACATGGTTTACAAACATTTTGGAATGTTGAAGAAAAATTAAAAGAATAATTTATTTGAGATTGAATTGGAATTATGTTGATATTTTATTAACTTTTTTTAAGAGTGTTTAATAAAAAATTGGCCATCCCTTGTCCAACCAGGTGGCCACCTCAACTACACATGCAGGCCCTAGGTCAACCATGTCTAAGGTATGTAAACATGGAAATACATGATTGGTTGGTGATTTTGTGAAGGTGTTTATAACTACCCAAATATCCCATAGTTAGGAATATCATGTGCACATGGCACACATGGTATTTCTTGGGTGGCCTATGAAATGGAGTGTAATAACCACTAATGGGAATGAGAAAAGATGTGTATTGATGTTTCGACCATGATGATAGATGCAGTAGTTTGAAGCATCAGTTTATATTATTAATTAGAGGGAATCCATTTTTAAGTTCAATATAAGACAACATGTTTTTCTCACTATTCATGAATTTTAAAATGTTATATATATTACAATAGCTTCTTGATTAACATATCTCCTCCATTCAGTGAATTCGAGGAGCATTTTCTTATTCATGATCTATCTTCATGCAATCTCTCACACAGAACACATTTATCATCATAGATTAACCACTTTTTAAAGAGTGAACATTCCAAGGTGGAAAACCATTATTTAATCAGTCAATTAAATAACACAAATACTTTAGATGGACTATTCCATGAATAATAAATCTTAGGGAATAACTCCTCACTTGATTTATAGTAAATAATATGTATTGAGGGGTCTAACCAATGAGACGAGGAGTAAAAGTTTCTACTGAATCTTGTAAAACATTTACACCTCTCTCTATTATATTTGAACTGCATATAAAGTGATATTGATAGACAATATTGAGTTGATTTAGAACCTTAAAAAGTTTGAGACGATGAATTGGAAGGAAATATAATTCGTAAAAAAACCCGCTGATTCACCCCTTATTCGTTTTTTATCTGGCCTCAAACACATCAATTGATTAAAGAGTAAAATATTCCTTATTATATTCAAAAAAATAAATGACTGTATTTTAAAATTTTATGATGTTTATATTAGATAAATACTTTTATTTTTTATATTTATAAAAAAATAATTTTAATCTAAAGTATAAAGATCTATATATTTCTACCAAGAATAAGAAAAAATAAAAATAAAATATAGGAAAAAGTCTAAATTGGACCAAAAACTAAATGGAGAAACACATCTAACAAAAGGTAATAATAGTGGTGCAAGTAGTAATTATTCTTTTGATTATCATTTTTTAAATGAAGCCCATTCAATCTATGATTATAAGGCATCACGTAGTGATCATCATTCTAAATTCAAAGAACATCTAAATAATGTTCATAAAGAAGTGGGAAAGTGGATTAATGGTAATTGTAAGGGAATTTTATTAATGAAAAAAACATAAAGAAAAATATGAATAAATAGAGGATCCACTAAGTACGATGTTTAGAAATTGAATCACTCTTATAGAAATGGTAGAATCAATGAGGAAAGAAATTATTCATAATAAAGAATAACTAAAAAGGCATTCCAATGAAAAATTTATTTATGTGATTGTTTTTATAGAATATTTTAATGCACTTGAAATTTTTTAAAAAGTTTATTTCGATATTAAAACCATTCAAATATAGGTTAAATAAAAAATGTTAAAGGATCTTGGAAAATACATTCAGAAAAAATAATGATTGTTGAGTACTAGGAATATATAATAACATTTTATTAGTATAAAAATAATTCCATCATCATGAATTGTTTTGAGTTAGAGGTGAAATTGAATAATTAGGATTCACAACAAGATTAAAATTCTGGAGTTTCTATAAAAAATATATTTCTATACATGTTTTCATTGAGAGCCAGGACTCCTAGAGGACTTATTTTTATGGAAATTAGATCATGGGATCATCTTATATCGAAATTGAAATATCATCAAAGAAGAATCTATCCCATAACCCAGATACTAACTTTTGTAAAATGTTATTTAAATTTTTTAGTAAAGGTTTGAAAGAAAATCCTAAGAAAATATAGATGGTAAAAAATATTGTTAAAACCTCCACATCATCGAACATAGATAAGTGTAGATGTATAACGATTTATTCCCCAAGAAGTTGTTGAAGGAGTAGTGGTTTCACACAAAAATGAAAAGGTTTAGGACATACGAAATTTTGATAAAATACATAGATTGAAAATAAAAGAATAAGATTCATTGTCTATTTTTGGTGTTTCCATAAGATTGTACATAAAGCACTGGAGTGTTGGAATTACATTTAAATTCATGGAAATAATTAAAATCCACTGTCAATTGGGAGAAAAGTGGAAGATAAGATAGAACCTTCTAAGAAAAATCCTTAAAAAGATGAGAAACATAACTATTCCTTGATGAGTAAATAAAAGAAAATTATTTTCTTAGAAAATCCAAATAAGTTAAAAAATAATTAATTATTCTAGTTAGTGGAAACTTAATGAACTATGGTCACTTGTGTTAAAGGTGTGGTAAATTTAGACATGCTCCCCATAACTATATAGAGATCCCACATAAATACAAGGAGAAAATATTAAATAAATTGAAATAAACTATAAATATATATGATAAAATGATTTTAATGGAAAATGAGATTTCCCAAAAAGTAAAGGATGAGATAGAAAGTAAAAAGATTCCTAGGATGAGAGGAAACTCTCAACCTCATAGTTACTTATGAGAAAACAAGATTTCTCTCTTTATTATCTATTATTTTATTTGTTTCAAACTAATTTGAAAATAGATGAAGTATAGTTTTGAGGCTATCATTGGTGGAAATTATAAAGATATTGTCTTATATATATTCTTATGACTACCATGAAATAGAAAAAAGAGGAGGTCATCCCTTGAGGGGGAGAAACATTGAGAGGAATTTATCATTATTTCATATCCATATAAATTTAAAATTATAGATACATTATCACACTATCATCAATAATTATTAATTATAATAACCATACTTATTATGGGGGTTTGAGGGTGATGAAAATATTATACAAAGGTGGAGATGTTTTTTTCTTTAACATAACCTTTTTCACATGTTTTTTAAGTGCGTATAAGATTTTTCAATTCATTGATAATTATTTGTTCCACCATAAAAATTAAAATAGAGTATTTTTAGAATTATATCTCATTCATGTAATTTGATTGATAATATAGACCACCTTGGTTGGTTCTATATTGTAATCTACAGTATGTTTTCCCACATAGAATTAGAGTTAAAAAGTAAATTGATATTTTCTAATAGAACCATGTGGTTTCATTATTCTCTCAGAAAAAAGGGAAGATAATAATGAGTTACTATAAAGGTAGAAGAATATATGATAAGTCTCATGAATTAATCTTTCTATTTTATTATAAATAAGGGGGATACATATTTTAGAAGAAATAACTTTTTTAATAATGTGAAAAGATATTAAAAATAATATACAAAGGGGGAGATCATTGAGCCCTAGAGTTGTATTTGTTTTCAATGAGTAAATATGTTTCTAATGAGTATAAATGAGGTAATGACGTTCATAGAATTTTTATGGATTCCTTTAATGTCATTGGATTTTATAAAATATAAATTCACCTTGTTTATCCGATGATTTCTAAAATGGTCTTAAATCTTAATGACATGTGTCAATGGTGTTGATAAACTGAAACATGATTTATAAAATATTTGAAGAGCGGAATAATAATTAAAAATAATAAGTTATTTGATATGGAATTGGAATCATGTTGAGATTTTAATAACCCCTTTTGTGAGAGTTTTTTTAAAAAATTGGCCATTCCTTGGCCAACCAAGGACCCACCTCAACGACACATGTGGGACATAGGTCTGCCCATTTAGAGGTAGGTTAACTTGGCCATCCTAGGGGGTAGGTGAGTGTATTAGGGAATGAATAATTCCCACTTAGATCACAAGGGTAGTAATAGAACGTACATAAGGTGGAAAGAGGAGTGTTGGAGTGGACTACACAATGGTGTTTCACAACCTGTGAGGCATGTATGTAATGATGTGTATTCGGGTTCCAACCCTAATTCCAACATGAGTGGTTTGAAGTGTGCGTATTATTTTTATGTGTAGGGAATAGGTTTTTAAGGTTGATGTGAGAAAATTTTGTAGTAATATTGTTCTTGTATTTTAAAATATAACATATATAACACAAAATATTCGATTAGAACATCTCTACGATTTCTTCAAGATAATGAGCATCTATCTATACAAAATCTCTTAGATTGAATTCTTTAATTATTATGGATTGAACACATATTTAAGATTAATTATACTCAGAAGGAAAACAAGGAAATAAAAACTCAAAGAAACCATATGAAGTCTATAGACTGACTGTTCCTATAATGACTTACCTACATGTAAACACTCTCAAGTTGAACACACCCTTTTTTTGGATCAACCATGCCTAAGTGGATCGACCACACAAAATTCCCTCAGTCGACTGCGTATGTTATAATCATCCTATCATATAAGATTAAGATGATGTAATTTTCTCAATGTTCCATAATAATGAGTTCACATTATAAAATGAGTTATTTAATATGAATATATACTACAATGAATAGATATTGTAATAAAGACATGCACAAAAAAACAAAGCATTTGATATATAGGGTTTTAGATAGTGTGGATGAGGTGACAATCCAAGTATAGGATAATGGGAATGAATATAAACCGATTAAATATATAAGTTTTAGTTTTATTATTATAATACAAGTAAAAAAGAAATATCAAAATATCCATATATATATTCCAATTCCAATCTAGTTGAGATGAGTTGGTGGTGGGTTCTAATCATGCACACAGACATCTATGAACCTTGGAGTTGGAGCCTTGTTTAGAATTTTTTCGTGAAAAAATCATTCATATCACATGTATGTTTATAATAAATTAAGAAAAAATAAACAAATGATGATTATATGACTTTATGGATTAATTAAGAAGATTTATAAAAATAAATACATGATTTAGGTTTGATGCTTGTGTGAAATATGTAATTCATGCTAATTGAGTTCTTGAGTTTATGAAATAATGAGAACATAGTTATTCATTAAACCCATGAAGAAGAAAATAGGATACTCAAATTGATTTTATATTTAATAAGGGGTATTAAAAAAGAAATAATATACATGGAAATACTGTTGATTTATAGATGTTTTTAAATATTAATTATCATGCAATTAATGATTAATTATTATGTGTTATTAATTATGAAATAATACACATGATAATGAAGAGATGATATTGTGTTGTCATATTTGATGAATTCAAGACACTTGAATAAGGAAAATAAGACTCCACCATTTATGGTATCTAAATGATCAATTATATATTTTTTGGGATATTTAACATGAAATTATGTCTACAATAATTGAAGAGATAATTTGGGAGTTAATTACCGAATTAAAATGAGGAAAGTAATTGGCGGAAATGATCATGAAATTTTTATATTCATGTATAATTACAACAATAATAATTAGTATCATATTTATAATATTATTATTATGAATATAAATGGTACATATAGGTCATAAAGATATGTGTGAAAGTATATTTCCACTACATATTCCAATATCAGCTGAGAGAATATGATACACCATTGTATCGAGGAAAGAAATAGAGATGATGAGAGGAGTCCTTGAAGGTAACACAACTGAGTATTAAAATATGAAGAGAATCAAATAATTCAAGATCTGAGAAGAGTTTCATGTCCATTAGATTTTCTACTGATATCTATTGAGTACCTTGAATAATTATACATGAGCAGGTCTGATCCTATAGGCTCATGGAGGAAGACTATCTATAGTGACCCCATGTTTTCATACATGGATATTACATCTTTTTAGATGAATATTAGTTACATTTCATAAAAACACACATGAGGACAATAATAGTTTAGTTCCTTTGTAAACATGGAAAATTAATCTTCTAACATGGGGAATGATCTTCAATGTATCCCATAAATATGATTTACTTTACTAATCGTACTCAGAGCCTTATTCATAACATAGGGAAAGGAAGCATAAGGAAGGGTGAGCTTATATTATAAGTATGATTATATAGACGAGATACACAAGCATAACAATAAAATAATATTACACGAACATGAGCCTAAAATTTTAATAGAATACCCTGCATATCAAATATCATAATCATGAATCATAACATAAAGTTCAGTAGTTAAAAAGACATGAATCATAAGGAAATCAAAGAACATGACCCATCAGAGAATATCATTTTCTAAAGGATTGAAATTTGTGGCATATAGATAATCATTGAAAATAATATCCATATTGGACAATTATTATTTCAAAGGCCATCATAGCAGACAAATTACTTTACTGAAATTATTTCACTCCTCATTCCATCCCTTTCTTACTGTACTAGGTTCACTCCCCGTTCCGACCCTGTATTACAGCATTGGGTTCACTCCCTATTTAAACATGTATATATCATGTGATATATACCCAATGAGTTGTAGGGAGATATAGTTCACACATATCACATAATGAAATCATACATATATGTGACAAAAGATCATAAACATTCATTATATCCAAACCTATGAAATGAAATGGGTATCATAATCCTTTCATCACATCATAACCTATGGAAAAGATATAGGTTTCATTATCACTTAATTATAGAATAACCCATTAAAAGAAATAAGTTACATAATCATTTAATCATGGTTTAACCCATGGAATAGAAATGGGGTTCATAAACACAATTCCATAAAAACAAAAACCATTCAAAGAAAGAATATGAATGGTATGATTGGATCATATCCATAGTAAGGAATAAGTGACACAAATTGATGTAATCTTAGATAGAAAATTATTTTGAAATATCATTAAAATCATTTCTTGAGGAATATATCCTTTCCACTTCTTAAAAATGTTCTAAAAAAATAAAACATTTTAAAATCATTTTCATTGAAATAAATTTGAAAAATTATAAGTGGTGCTATTAAAATCAATTAAAACACTTTTTAAACATAAAATTTTTAAGATATTTTATTTTAAAATTATCATTGAAACTTATAAATAAATTTTTGAAAATGATTTAAAATTGTTTTTAAACCTAAAAAATTTTCAAAATTCTTTTCATTGAAAATAAACATTGAAAATTATAAAAGAATACTTGAAAATAATTTTAAATAGTTTTTAAATATAAAACATTTTTGAAATAATTTTCATGGAAAATAACCTTTGAAACATATAAAGGAAGATTCAAACATAATTTAACACACTTTTTAAACATAAGAAATTTTCAAAATCATTTTCTTTTAAATTAACATTTGACACTTTTAATGGAATCCTTGAAAATAATTTAATACACTCTTTACACAGAAAACATTTTTGAAATCCTTTTCATTGAAAATAAACACTGAAACATAAAAAATGATATTTGGAAATCATTTAATTTAATTTAAATGTAAATCATGGTCAAAATAATTTTATATCAAAATAAGCTTAAAATATCATTTAAAAAATGAAGTTATTTTTAGATTTTTTTTGAAGAAAATCGATTTTCGACTGTAGAGAGAAATAAATCTATATTTTTTTCAAAAATTATTAATTATCTAAAGTACCCAAGATTGAGAAAATCATATTATTAATTTAATATACCATTTATAACCCAAGGATAAGAAACTTAATTATAATTTTTGAAATTTATATCCTGATATTTCAACATTGGATACTAAATCATAAATAATCCTGATAAATGATAAGATTGTAACATAATAACATTACCACTTTGGTAACATTGAATTATATGACCCATGAAATAATAACATAAAATTGAAGTTAAAATGTGATTAATACAAATGAATTCATGATATTACATGTCAAATGGGTTGTATATACACCTTGTCAAAGAACATAGGTACATAACATAACGTGCATCTCAAAGAAGGCCAATTGAGACAAAAAACTATTACTGATTTGTTAACTTTTGAAACATAAACCCCATGAAAGAGAGAACCTAAAATGGATTTTCAAACCCAAATTTTTTTTATTATCATTATAATAATATAAATTAATGGTAATTATATACACCATGGAAAAGATAAAAGTGGTGAATATGATATGTGTCTCACAATTGTAAACATTGAGATTAAAATCCTTTGTTGCTTGAGTAACTTATGAATTATAATCCCCATGAAAGAATAAAATAAATTTCAACATTAATTATCATTAAATGAGATATATTAATGATATATCATTTCATAGGGAATTATATACACTACACAAAAGATACTAGTGGTGAATATGGAATAAGTCTCTTAGAAATAAACGTGAGACCTGAAATCCCTTTACCTTTAGTATTGAATTCCATAAAACACATTAAAAACTCAAATAAAATAAATATAATTTTTATATAAATCTATTATTGAACCATTTTAATATATATCATACCATATATGTTTTTATTACTATATTTTATTATTATTTTATTTACTTTTTTTTGTTAAAGTCACGTTTTGGGTAATAATTTCTTTTTCTCTTCAGGTATGTTTTAAAATTTTATTTATTGATCCTTTTACATTGGTAATGGTTTCATATTCTATATAATTTTATCCATGATATAAATATCTTATATTTTTAATATATATGTATTAATACTAGTTCATGTAATTTAGTGATAGGAAATGAAATGTACCATTAATGGAGACGGTAGGTCATACGTACACATGAAAGATGTTTTTCATTTTATTAATGACTTAAAAAAAATTATATATTATTATTAAATAATTATTTTTATTTCAAATATATCACACATATTTATTAAACCAATTTTTAATACATTCCATTTAAAGCATGAATGTATCAAACCGCTTTGTGAGGCTGTAGTCTACCATGCACACGAATGACGTTGTCATATTCCCAAAAAATGGAAAGAATAAAGGTGCATGATATAATAATTATAGAATCATAATAACATAATTAATATCATATATATATATATCATATATAAAATAATAAATAAATCATTATACCCAACAATTATTGGTCGTAATGGAATTATGAATGACATTGGTTCATAAGGTTGTAGTGCACCGTACACAAGAATGATGATTTCGCAACCCATTTGATACGAGTGTGGGAAATTTAGGTCCTAAAATCAATATAAAAAATATAATTATATGGAAGATAGACATGTTATTATATAATTATATTTTATTAGTAATTTAAGCCTATAGAGTAAGAAATAAAATAATGAAGCCTATTAAAGAAAAGTAACTATTCTATGGGTATTTTCTTTAGGATTGTACTAAATTATTCCTAGGATGCATTTTTTTCCAAAAATAATGAGTTTAGGATGAGTATAGGGATGTTTGGATGTAATTTTGGTAGGTTTTGTTTTATCCAAATGGATTCAGTGGTGTGAAGAATGGGGGAGAGTGAGTGCCTTTTTATAATTGAAGACGAGTGACATTTTTGTAAATACCCAAAAGTAATCCCTATTGTGAGGTCTCACTCACCTAATGTGGATGAAAAATTGATTTATAATAGAGGTAAGGTATTATTATTTCACGAAACACATGAAAAACGTAAAATAAACTCTTTTCTATTATGTTATTTTTTAGTCATTATGTTTACTCAATTTTGACCTTTTAGTTTTTACCAAGATAACTTGTATCTTTTTAGTACCTAGGTAATATAACCCTTTAATAATATAGTTAATATTTTTTATTATATAATACGGACCAACTAGATAAAAATTTGAAATCAAATATATTAAATAAAAATCATCTGTGTGTGTAAAATTAAATTTAATACGAACACATGTAATGTGAAAACCCACATTTTAACCTTAATCATTTTAATTAATTTTAATTTTTTTCTCTAATAATTTTGGTAAAAAATTAATTTAAACATATAATTATTCTTATTGAAAATACTGAATCCATTTTTATAAATTCTATTAACATAATTGGTGAAATTTAATTTAAAATTATTCCCACAGACGTAATGAGAAATCAACGTTTTAAAGTTAAAAAGTTCAAACATTTCCACAGATTTACAACCAATTTCAATATGAAAATGATTCCAATGAACGTAATGGGATTAATAGATATATAATGGAACTAATTATAGATTAAAATTTAAAATATGAATGGAATTTGATTTTAATTTTTTTTAAAAGACAGTTTTCAAGTATTATTTTATATTTCACAATTTATAAAAAAAATGAAACCATTCAAAAAACATTTATACTACGATATTACTATATTACTATAAAAAATATCATTCTATTTTTCAAAATAAATTTTCAAAATTTTGTAAAAATTAATTTTTAAAACAATTGCCCTATAAAAAGATGATGAAACTAAATTTTTAAATAAATCCAGTTTTAAATGTAAAATTGAATTTATTTTTATCTATTTTCTAGAAAAAATGTTGAATGTTAAAAATTGTATTGAAAATATAATATTTAAATTTATATAAGTCACCCAAAGTTTTTCAGTTAATTTATATGTCTAAAACTCACTTGCGTGGATAAATATAGTTTTTGTCAGAAAAATATTTTCTTTTATTTTTGATAGGGTTTTATTTTAAATTATAATTTCATGGTCACCAAATAATTCATTATATTAACATGTTTAAACCATATTTTCATAATTTAGTTAATTTTATTCAGACCCACCATTCCAACACACTTGTGATAACTATCATATAATAATATTTTAATAATATGTCCTATTTCATTTAAACCCAGTGTCACATGTTATAGAATCTAAACATAGAATTTTTTTTGTAACACAAGCGAAAAATAGTGTTACATGTAATATAAGATAAAATCAATGTCACTTATAAGGAAATACAAAATAAGTTTTTTGTGTAACACTAAATATTGAAAACATTAAATTTATTTGAAAAATACATTTTACAAAATCTTACCATGTTACATTTGACCCCCCTTAAAATGAATTTCACCCTAGAAATTCATCTTAGTTATAAAAGGTTTAACCTTTGATAAATTTAGTAAATAAAAACCCACATCCTAAAAATTAATAATAAATACATCTTTACAAAATTAAAGTTGATAACATAATGGTTACACAAAGTAACTCATAACTGGTTTTAAAAATTGGATAACATAGGTGGGAAATGAAATCATGGACATGGAAGAGAAAACTAACACCAAAATAATGGTGGAGGGTGGTAGAGAACATGACCAGAAGAGAGTTATTTTTCACAAATTGAAAAATGAAAGACACTTTAAGAAGGAAATTCATATCATAAAAAATGATTATAATAGTGGTTAATGTTATTTGTGCTTGAAGAAAAAATGGATCATATGTTACTTAGTTAGAATGATAAGTCATGTTGTTTATCTTTAGTTATCATCACCAAAAAATGTTTAGCATGGGTTATCCAATAAAAATGAAATAATATATTAATCCCTAAAATTTCACTCAATGATCTACATAAACCATTTCACAAATGGATAACATTATGACCCTTAATATTAAAATCCAAAAAATTATAAACATGGTCATTAAATATCTCAAAAAAATCCAAACATTGGTACCATATATATCATAAAGTTGCTCTTGATTATCACATACCCAACATGTGGATACCTTCATCAAGTATTCTCTTGAAACATTGTAATAACGTAAATTACTAGAAATCCATTCATTATTCTCCATTCTTAACAAAAAACATAGATTAATGGATATATTCCTAAAATCCAAAACATTTTTTAAACTCTATCCATGATTAAATAAACCACTTTTTAAAAAATTCATTAATCTATTATAAGGTAATTAGTTCTATTCAATTTACTTTATTCTTACCCAACATATCGTTATCAAAAATAAACCCAATTTGCTCAAAATAACGAACATATTAAGGGTTATTCTCCACTAATAAAAATATTCCATTACCATTGGATAATATTTGTAGTTCATCAGTACCATTTAACATATTATTGAAACTCCTTGATTCAAAACTACTATGACATAATCCATTGATCTTTCATGATTATAATAACAAAAATATAAATAAAAACATATAATTATTTGAATAATAATACATAAATATACCAATCATTCCAATTTATTCATACACAACTACCCATTCTACATCGTCTTATTCTTTAACACTTATTCATTTTATATGTCATTTTTAGTTTCTTCATCATCAGCAATATAACCATTACCCATACTACCATGTTGATTCCCATTACATGATTTCCCCATAGGACATCGATTTTCATAATTCCCATACTTTATACATTTAAACATTTCATACATTTATTATACATTAAGGAGACCAATATTCCCATCCATTGAGTTAATTGATCTCTTCATTTATCATTTGTAGTTAATTGCTTTGTGCCCTTTGTTTCCACAATCAAAGAAAATTTCTTTTTCTCTATGTCATACACATGGTTGTTCCTCCCCATATTCTTGACACAAAGTAAGATGAGTCTTATTTTCTCCATGGTCTCCATTTTAGTAACTCTCAGTTAAATCTTTCCTTCTCTTCATTGGTGCATATGTGAGTTAGTTACGGTTCAGGTTGTTAATCATGTTCCATGAAAGCTGATTAGGAATTATCACAACATCTTTTACTCTAATGATCATCCCATTTATATTGTTATTATTAAATCATTGATCACATTCAATGTTAATGTAGTTCCTTCTAGTTCCCACTATTGACTAAGAATAGAAATCATATTATAAACAACACTAATCAAAATGTAAATTCATACAGTAAGAAAAATCATTTAGGATGAATAAATCAAGACACCTTCCTTTTAATCTATGAAACCATAGGTGTGTCCAAGACCATTCATAGTCATAATCTATTTAAATCCGTCTTGATAATTTGTAAAGAGTTTGTGACTTTTCAAATCATACCCCCTTGGAGTTTCACACTAGGTGTGTAGCAAGGCCCATTGTTATGCATCAGTTCCTAATCAATTATTTCCTAATACATTGTTTTTGTTGTTGGTAACCCTAGGTACATATGTGATAGAGCCCCATACACTAGTATTATCCAAAAAAGTGTGTATTTTTTTGAAACCACTATCTCTATCCCTAACCAAAATTCCATGACATTTTTTATACTTTGAATCATCCTTAAACTTATCCTTACATACACCCCTAAACATATCAGTATAAATATCATAAGGTATCTCAATTTGTTTTATGATCCTTCTTTCCAACGGTTAACTAAAAAATTCATTTATTACCAAATATAGAGAACCATGCTTTCCATACATAGATATAATATCTTTTTAGATGAATATTCATTACACTAAACAAGAACATGCGACAAGACAATAATAGTTTATTGCCTTTGAAAACATTGAAACATAATATTATAAATTTATAAAAGATCTTAAATGTCTCCCAAAAATATTTTTCCCTTTAGTACTTATACTTAAAACTATTATTTATAACATATGGAAGGAAAACAGAAGAAAGGGGGACCTTAGATGCCCATTAATGGAAAATAATGGAGATATATAAGAAAAACATGACCACAAGGGTATGATAACAAGAACATAACATTTGGAAATGAAACCTAGCATATCAATGAACCCAATCTTGATTCATGACATAAAAATTGGAAATTCAACCGAAATAAATCATAAGGAAATTAAGGAACATTAGAAATCAGAGCATAACATTTTCATAAGACACGCACTTTATGGAAGACACATAATCATATAAAATAATTTTCATATTGGTCAAGGCTCACTACCAAGGCCATTATAGAAGACAAATTCCCTTACTAAACTAAGTTTACTCCTTGTTATATCCCTACCTTACTGTACCACATTCACTCCCCATTCTAGACTTATCTTACTGTACCTGGTTCACTCCCCATTCCTACCATGTCTATCTCATAAAATATATAAATATTTACCCAATTCATTAGACGGAGATATAATTCCCACCCATAACATAATTAAATAATACATATGTGTTGCATAAGATAATAAAAATTCATTATATCATAACCCATGATATGAAAAGGGTATCATAAACATTTCATTATATCATAACCTGTGGAAAAGAGGCAGGTTTCATAATAATGTCATCCTAGAATAACAAATGAAAAGAAATAAGTTTTATAAGATTTTATATCCTGATATAACACGTGGGAGGGAAAAGGGTTCCATAAACATCTCTCTATAAAAACATAAACCATTCAGAGAAAGCATATGAATGTCATCCTTATATCATATCCCCAGTAAGGCATTGGTAACACCAAATATATCATAATATATGAAGGATAATTTTGAAATATTATTTAATAAATTTTTTGAAAAAAAATTCTTTTCCGCTTTGATTTTTTTTTTTAAAAACATAAGTCATTTTAAAATAATTTTCTATGAAAATGAACTTGAAAAAATCTAAAGGAATCTTTTAAAATAAATTAAAAAACTTTTAAAACATAAAATATTTTTGAAGTAATCTTATATAAAAATAACATTAAAAACTTATAAAAGATTATTTGAAAATAATTTAAAATAAATTTAAAATATACAACATTTTTGAAATCCTTTTCTTTGAAAGTAACCTTTGAAACTTATAATGAAGCTTGGAAAATAATTTAAAATACTTCTAAACCTAAAGAATTTTTCAATTCCTATTCATTGAAAATTACCTTTGAATCATATAAAAAAATATTTGAAAATTATTTAAAACACTTAGAACAAATTCCTTCTCAAAATAATTTTTTTTAAATTAACCTTTGACACTTATAAATAAATATTTGGAAATCATTTTTAACACATTTTAAACATAAAATACATTCAAATCATTTTCCATGAAAATAGACTTTGAAACTTTTAAAGGAAGCCATGAAAATAATTTAATAAATTTACTAAAAATAATTTTATTAAAAATAATTGTCTTTGAATATAATATTTAGATATCATTTATAAATTCTTTTAAAAACTTTTCTAGAAAACATTCTTTTAGAAGAAAAATGTTTTCTGACCGAATCGATAAAAATGTTAGATTTTTTGAAAACATTTTCTTAATTATAAAATGTACCAGATAGTAGGAAAGTCGAAATATTACTTCAATATATCATGGATAACAATAGGAGAAGAAAATTCCTGAGAACTATTGAGTGGAATATTATGCAATTTTAACATTGGAGACATAATCATTAACAATCCTGATAAATGATGATATTATAACATAAAATATTTACCTCTTTAGTATCATTGATTCATAATACACACAAAGAAATACCCTAAATATAAGTTAAAATGTCACTAGGATAAATAAATTCATGATATTATCATTAAGAGTGTCTATATGTACACTTTCTGAAAGAATATAAGTGCACAATAAAATGTATGTCTCAAAGAAGGAAAATTGAGGCAAAAATCCCTTACCAATGTATTAAACTTTTAACCATAATCCCCACGATAGAGAGAACCTAGAATGGATACTTAACACTTAATTATGTTCATTAAAGGAATTAGAATATAAATTCATGGGCAGTATTTACACAATACAAAATAAATAAGTGGTGAATATGACATGTCTCTCACACTAGAAAAAAGAGAGACGACAACCCATATAGCTTGGGTAACTTTTGAATCATATTACCGATTAAATAATAACACAAATTAAATCATTAAATATCATTAAATGATTTGTATTAGTGATATATAAGGTCATAGGGCAGTATATGAACCATATAAAATAAAGCAGTTTTGAATATGACATAAGTCCCTCAGAAATAAAAATTGAGACTATAATCCCCAAACTTAAGTCTTGAATTCCTTTATACACAATCAAAACCAACTTTATAAAAATATAATTTTATTATTAATATATTACATAAACATAATTAAAATATCATTCCATATATTATTTTATTATGATCTTTTATTACCTTTTTATTAACTATTCCCTAATAAAGTCATGTTTCGGACAAAAGCTACATTTTTTTTCATGTATGTTTGAACTTGTAATTTCTTGGCCCAATTAATTTTATCATGGTTTAAAAAAAATATTTATAACCATGATATAAATATCCTATATTTTCAGTATATTGTTTTTATAATTATCTATACAATTTTGTGATTAGAAATGAAATACATCGTTCATGGGGACAATATCACATATCTATGCATGAAATATGTTTTTCATTTTCTTAATAGATTAAAATAAATAAAATTAAATGATATATCATCATAAAATAATTTTTTATGTCATATATATCACATATTTTTATTAAACCCATCCTTAATACATTCCATGTTATGCATGAATGAATCGCATCACTTCGTGAAGAGATAGTCCGCCGTATGCAGAAGCAATGTTATCGTATTCCAAAAAATAGAAAAGATGAAGGAATTCATGATATAACAATTATATAATCATAATAACATTATAAATATCATATATAGCGTATATATACAGTAATTCCATTATTATTCTCAACCTTAAAAGACGGTAATGGAAAAACAAATGACAAATGTTTACGAGACAGTAGTCCTCTAAACACTTGAATGATGATTTCGTAACCCATTTGATAGAATAATCCATGGTTGTAGGTCGTACCGTAAACATAACAACATATTATTATATTTAAGATACTAATTTTATTATATAATCATGGATTAATAATAATTTAATGTGGTAGAGGAATAAACAAATTAAGATGCTTGTTGATGAACATTGCCTCTTCTTCATGTATTATCCTTAAGTATGTAATAAAGTCTTATTTGGATGGATTTTTTCCAAAAATAATGATTCTATAATGTTTTTATGGAATTTTGGAACTTATTTTCGATGGGTTGGGACATCCAAAATGTACTTTTTTGCATGAAGAAGGGGGAGAGTAATTTTCCTTTTTTAATTAAGGGGGAGTGGCATTCTTTTAAATACCCCAAATTATTCAATATTCCGAGGTTTCCCTTTCTTAATTTGGATCAAAAAATGATTAATAATAGATTTTACTAATTAATGGGTCAATAAATACCTATAAAAAACCAAAGAAAAACATTTTGTATCAAGTTATTCCTTATTCCTTAAGTTTACTCAATTTTAACCTTTTATATTTTACCATAGTAACTTGTATTTTTATTTACCTACATTATTTATAATATAATAATATAAATAAATTTAGCTTAGTTTTATAATTTATAACCATTTATTACAAATTTGAAATAAAATTTATCTACCAAAAATCGTATGAGTGTGTAAAATTAATTTTAATAGAAACACATCTAATGCACAAAACCCCATTTTAACCTTAATCACATTAATTAATTTTCATTGTTTTCACTAATTATTATGGTAAAAAATTAAAAAAAAATTATTATATAATAAAAATTATTATTATTAAAAATATGGAATCCATTTAAAATTAAATTCACATAACTGTCTGAATTTAATTCAAAATTTTCCCCTTAGATGCCATAGGAAATCGAGGTTTTAAAGAGAAACAGTTCAAACTTTCAGAACGTTTTTACATTAAATATCAATATGAGATTGATTAAAATGAAATATATTAGATTAATATATGTATAATTTAAATAATTAAACTTTAAAACTATCTTAAAATTTTATTTAATGACTTAAATAATTTAGGTGAAAATACAGTTTTCAATTAAAATTTAGTATTTTTCACTATCCATAAAAATGAAACTTTTCAGAAAAAAACCCAAAAATTTTATACTGAAATAATATTTATTTTAACATTTCAATAATGAAATTTATTTTTTTCAAATAATGTGTCTAAAAGTGATAAAAATAATTTAAAAATAATTTCACCATAAAAGGAGATAAAACTACTTTTTGAAATAAATATGGTTTTAAGCATAAAATTGGATGTATTTTTCTCTCTTGTCTAGAAAACACATAGTTTGAATGTGAAATATTAGATATAATATATAATATATAAATTTATATAATTAACAAAAAGTGATTTGTTTAATGAATTGGTATAAAACTCACTTGTTCGCATAAAAATATTTTTCCAGAGAAGGATTACCTTTTTTATTCAAAAGGGTTTTATTTTAATTTATAATTCATTATTAACCAAACAATTCTTTATATAAAAATATTTAAGCAATATTTTCAAAATTTGGTTAATCCTATTCATACCCACCATTCCAACAACATGGTGATAATTGTCATATAATAATATTTTAATAATATGTTATGTTTTGTTTAAACTCAGTGTTGCATGTAACAAAAGTTAAACATGATATAGTGTGTAAAAAAAAGAAAAAATCAGTGTTTCATGTAACAAAATATAATAATAGTTTTATCTTTAATGAAATATTTTTTTTTGTGTGTAACACTAAATATGAAGAATATAAAATTCAATTCAAAAACAATATTTCACCAAATCTTACGGTGTTACGCAGTTATTCAGAAGGTGGAAGTTCAATATAAGATCATTAATAAAACGTGAGGAAATATACCATGCGATTCTATAAGTGGAGGAATGTGCTTTGACTCTGTGTTTATCATATTATTATGGTCTATGGTTGTAATCATTTGTTTTATAGTAACGAATTTGTATTAGAGGGACTAACCAATGCTGTAAAGAGTGGGGTTTTATATCTAAACTTATAAATATTGTGTCATAATCTATCTTATATTAAACAAATATGATGTGATATTTATATATAATATTTATTAGATCAATAACCTCAACAATTTTGGTATGATTAAATGTAAAATAAGTTAAATCATTAAAATAAAACACTGATTCACCCATTTGTAGTGGTTCATATGGCCTATGGCCGTTCAAAATGGATGGGAGGATGGTAGATAATGAAAATTACTTTAAAATAAAATTATTTTATTATAATAGAGATTCTTATGTAATTATATTATGTTTCGTATAATATAATTTTAGGAGGTATAATAATAAAATTTAAAGGAATATAAATTAGAATACAATTCACCGTTCTCACCTTACTTTTTTTTCTAATTGGATTATAATTTTGAAGGGAGGTATTTTTATTATAAAAAAACTATAGTACATGGATGAGAGTTTTTTCAAGGGTTTTGTTAGATCATGGTCATTATAATAGGACTAATGTGTGGGAAGTAGTTGGGTGGTAAAGTGATCCTTTTATAAGTTAGACGAGTCATATTTTTGAAAATATCAATTTCTTAATATGAAAAGGAATGTCATATCCAAGGAAAGTGGATCTAAAATTGATATTTAATGAGGATAAGATAAGTAAATGTGGTTAAAAATACCATAACCCTATTTAAGGATGGTGTTTTGTGATATTGAGTTACATTACATCTTTATTTAATACTATTTCATCATTTTAATCTTTATTGCGGTGACTAATCTTATCCCTGTAACAAATTTTTTGCCTGAAAATTAAATTGATATTGTTGAATAAATTTTATTTGAATAATTATAATTATTTGATCCATTTTATTTAATTAAATTTATAAAGGTGATAATGATTAACTTCAATATAAGTACACAAAACGTAATAAAAACACTTTTAGAAAATTGTATTTTCAAGCATAAAAATAATTATTTAGGGAAATAAATATGAATATAATTAATACCCATGATATATATTGGTTTATTATTTTAAAATTAGGGCTTTTTTCCTTTCAAAACAATCCAAAATTTAGTGTATTCTTGTTAATATTTTATATAAGAGTGACCAAAAATAGTTTTTATCATAATAAAATACCACTTATCTTTCAAAATGACAATAATATATTTCTAAATTCATAATATTATTTTATGATTATTTATATTATTATTTAAATACAAAATTAGTCTCAGAAAATGCTTCATAAATTTTTAATTCATTTTTATATCATGATTATGTCATAAAAGTTACCGTATTTATAAAAAACTCAGGTATTTAAAAATCACCTAAATATCAGCATTTTTAAAAAAAATTAAAAAATTAATACTAAGATAATTTTGACATAATGGATGAAATTTTTATGTTAATTCATTGAAATTAAAATTCCAATAATTATTAAATTCTATTTTATATATGAAAACCTAGAATATAATGATTTTTCTAAGAATGACTTTTTTAAACAATAGACATTCTTAATAATATTTGATATAAAATACAAAATAAATGAGTGTTAATTTGTTTTATGATAATTTTCTTATAAAAATAATTATTTAAAAGGGATCAGTTTTATTGAAGTTAGCAATAAAAAACACTTTAAAACCCTTTATTTTAAAACTATTACTTTTTAAAATTAAATTCTTTTAATCACACCAAATTCATTTTTATTATTTATCAATTCATTAGTATTATAAAATATAATTTAATTATTTTAAAATAATATTAATAATATTCAATGAATTAAAATACTTGTTTTTATAATATTTTTTTGATTAATATTTATCTTTTTATTTCCATGAGATTTTATTTTTTATGTAATTTTATTAATATTGTTTTACATTGTATTATATTACTCTATTGATGATCATTTTCATTTTAATAAAATATATCTCAGTTTATTTATTTTTGTTGTGTATCTAATACAAACTATTTAGCATAGTTTTTATTTAATCGAAAATACATAATATGTATCAGGGTTGTTATAGTGGGTTATGAATATATCAAAAGTGAATCATGGAGATTCCCTAGAGATATGAGAGATAACATTATCTAGATCAAGAATGAAGAAATCATCATGGAAGGAAACAACAAACATATAATTTCAAATAATATAGAAGAAGAATTAAGGTATACTAATTGAAATAAATGAATGATATCTAGATTGTATTCTCACTAGAGGTTCATAGAATTTATTTTTAGATGAAATTGGAGTATAACTAATATGATAATTTAGGGTAAAATAATTATTTATTTACGGAGATCAAGAAAACAACACTCATTGATATAGTGATCTATTATTGTTTTTTATAGTAGTGATTAATCCATTTCTATGTGGATGTATACCTCAATAGTTGGCACGATCACTCAGAATTTTTACAGAAAAGTAGTGAACTTAGTGTGACATGTTTGAAGCACATTATTTCTTCATACTCTTGAGATAATCCAAATTTGTGTAAATAAAGTTAAATTTAATTATTTGTTTCTTTTAATACTTTATATCTTTATTTATATTGCGTTAGAAAAGATTCTTCCAAATAAAAAAGTAGTAAGATCATTGGTAGGGGAAATTTAAGAAATGATCAACATACCTATATTCACTCCCCCACTCTAAGTACTACATTGAATGAGACCAACAAGTGGTATTGGATCCGAAGGTTATAGGTATATTTTTCTCTTTCTAAATCAATGGAAACAATTATCAATCATTAATGAATTCCAATTGTAGAAGTAAATAATTTCAAATTTTGAAGAATGAGATGAATAAATATTTCTAATCATTAGGAATAGATGTGTATACAACTGCAATTAACAAGATTTTATCTAGTATAGAGATCATAAGTTTATCAGATAAATATCAAAGATAAATATATTTCTAATATAAAGGAGTCTGTGAGTTGGGAGGATAATTATCCAATTCTATAGACAATAATGTAAAATCTTGTAAATCCTCACATTAAATGTTGGAAAAAACCTCAGAATAAATAAAGGAAATCCCAAGTTACATAAAACTAAATTAAAGGTATTATTGAATATTTATAAGGGTTTGTGTATGTACCTAACTGAGTCCCTCAAAACATTTTATTATTGTGTGAACATAATTATTGAAGATATGTATATACTTTGATAAAACCATGATGATATCAAAATAGTGGAGAGGATCTAGTGAATATTTCCACTATGGTTCAACACAAAGGTCTCAGTACTCAAAGAAAAGGATCCAAGGGAGGGGACACGAGATAGAATTTATAAAACACTAGTTGAAAAAAATATGGGGGATAATGATAGAGATTCCTGATGGAATAGAGTACTCAGTATATAAAGATCTAGTAAGTAAGTAAATTTTCATCTGAATATTATCATGAAGATATAAAAATTTATGAGTTGATGAATTTACTATCATAAAACCTCAAATACATAAATTTATGATTCAAAGGAACTGATAAAATTGCTTTCATTAAATGTTTAAAGGTTATGAATATCACAACAATGTTCCCAAAAAAAATTCAAGATAAATAAGATGAAGTTGAATCCATGGGGAACTCATCTGGGGTAATTAAAGGAAAGTATAATTCATAGAAATAAATCCTCAAAAAATAATATAATTTTCTGCAAAATTTGGGGACATTATTCAAAGAAATTGATGTTAATGATATCAAGAAATATAAATACCACAATAAGAAATTACCTTCACCTGTCATAGATTAACAACAATTAGTGGAAAATGTTGATGATGACATTGAATGTGAGGGAATATTGAACCTCAAGAACATGAATCAGTTCTTGAAAAGATAAATAGATATTTTATGGTATTAGATAATGAAATAAAATTTGTTTTTATGTGAATATATGATATCCATGAAACACTTAGTGGTTGAAAATCATAGTTTAAGGCAGCAATTGAATGAATTAAATATTATAAGGTATAAAATTTTTAAAAGAAGATTGATATTGGGCTCATAATTGAAGAACATTCCCAAATCATTAATGAATTGATCAATTCCAAGAAATATCATTTCAAAATAATTTTGGAACTTTATGGGGAAGACATGATGATGCGATAAATTATTGATGATTAAGAAAAATATCCAACCCATTTTATAACACCATTATAATTGAGTACACTGAAGACTAAAGAAACTAATGTTGTACATATGGAATTAATATAGATGGTGGATACCTTTTATAAATTTTAGTGACTCAATGTTACGAGATTAAAGGTATTGATCACATTAAAAAAATTTGTGGTAGTTGATGTGAGACCCCAAGTGCCCACACATAAGAAGAAAATTGATTTTAGAAACTCACAGAAACCCAAAATGTGTCATGAATAGTCATGAAGAAATGAAGCACGATGCAATGAAAATAGTGTTATTATTTGTTAAGGATAGAGAATATAGAATATTACAATTTTATAAAAAAAATTTATTTCTAGGATCATGATTAGTCACAAAATGTCATCATAATTTTACAATTTTTTTATGTTTTTAATAGTTACGATTTTCAGTGATGAGGATAAGGATATAAATATATTCTTTTCCTTTTCACGTGTAAAATGATTATCTTTATATATTTCATGAAATTAGATCTTAGTTGTTGGAAGCTTTAAGAAGTGGGATGAAAATTTATAATTACTATACGTCCTTATAAGTTAAGAATGATTTGAGGAATCCATATTTATAAACATATTATCTATCACCAAAGGAAGGGATTAGTTGTCATTGATCAAGAAACGATGAGATAAGAATCCAAAAATTGATGTAATTTGAATAATATTTTTGTATAATAATAGAATCTAGATTATAGATAGTGGTTGTATTACTATCATGATGGGGAACCCATATGCATTCACTGTAATCCTGTATGAAAAGGAAGGTTTAATTTATTTTTGAAATGGTGATGGATTGATGACCATTGGATCCAAGAAGACCAAGATCTCCAGAAAATATTTTTGTTCCATGGATGTGTTGATGGTTGAAGGAATTTTTTAATATATAATAAGTGTAAGTATTTTTTTTGACTCAATGAATATAGTGAGATTTAAAAAAATGTTTTCATTACCATGGAAGGTATGGTTCACTTTTGATCTAAGGAAAATCACAAAAGTGAATATCTAAATCATTGGTATAAAAATTATTATGTTTAATCTATCAAATGAATAAGAGAACATTCTATTCCAATTTAGGCTTAACCACTTCAAAAAAAATAGTTGAAATGCATGCTGAATCGTGAAGTTACTTGTGTTATCCCTAATCCTTCATGTTATTTAACCCATTTATGAGATACCAGTAAAAAAGTGAAGATTATTTATAATAACTATGAGTCAAAGGGTAAGAAGTTGATAAACATTATTTAGTTAGTTCTCATGGGATTGTATAGACTAATATCACCTATATCCATGGATGATAAGAGATATTATGTACTATTTATTAATGATTATATTTGTATATCTTGGTTGATAGTCATATCTCTAAAATCTAAAGTATTAAAATGTATTAAAATAAATTAAATATTGGTGGATAAGATACATGGACAGAAAATATAGATATTCTAATGGGATAATGGTGTATAATTCTCAAATAATCAAGTCTAAGAATATATTGAGGACTTTAAGATAAGATATCAAGTGTCATTGAAAAGGAATCCATAAAAATAGACTTGTCGATAGGAAAAATCACATCATGAATAATAAGGAGAAATAAATTATCATTAAAATAACTAACTTAGTAAATATAGGAATTATATGTTAATTACATTTGTTACCATCTCAAATATATATTTTTATGTCTAAATGAAGAAACAATACACAATGATATGTGGTATGGGAAGATAGAAACATGTAAGAACATTTGGGCCGACATAAGTAAATGATTTATTATAAATAATAATAATTATTAGAGGATTAAAGACTAGGGTTATGAAGGTATATTACTTGTATATTCATTGAAATTAAAATCATAAAAATGTTATGTCTAGAGGATTGGTAAAATAATTGAAATCTAATATGTAATGGTTGTGGATGATGAGTTTATTTTAAACTATATAGAGTTGAATTCAATAAAGAGAAATATGTATCTCTATTAATTTAGTTATTATAAAATTATTTTCCTTGGGGTAGCATATGGGTATATTAAAGACTCGAAATATTAAATACCTAAGGCCTTACTGTAGTAGTAAAACACCATATTCTGAACTATCAAAAAATTGCACACTCTAAAGAGCCTTAATTTGTGAGTATTTTTGAATTCTTAATTTTTAAATTTTATAATTTTATTTTAAATAAATAAACTCAAACTTTTAGTTCCTAGGAAAGATATTAGAATAAGATTAAATATTTTGATTATTATGGAAAATATTGACTTTTAGGTGAATAGTGAAAATATCTTTTTTTTAAATCATGATTTTTATAACATAACAAGTATATAGGAATCAACTAAAAAAATACTAATATTGGAGAAAATATATTTCTTACAAATAAAATTATTTATTTTAAAATATTATGATAAATTTAGAAACCTATATTTTATATTTTAATTCGTAAGTCACAGGTCTCTCTAAAGTTTATTTAATGAATTATATAACAACTATATTGAATTGACCTTATACACTTTCAATTAATTTAATAGTATTTAATGGATATAAAAATTGGATACATTAGGTCCAAAATTGTAAAATGAACTATTTTATTTTTAAGTATAAATGTTATATTTCTAAGGTAAAAACTAATAACCACAGTAAAAGCTAAAATAGAAAAAGTAATAATTCAAGTGGTTAATGGATTTAGACATGATAAAAATATTTATATAATTGATTGTATGAGGTATAGATTGATATTATCTCTTCAAAACTCCATTATTTATTACTTTTGGAGCAGTTTTACTTGAGAGTGACTCCCAATTAGTCAAATTTTGTTAGTATTTATTAAAATATAATTCATTTTCACTTGTAAAATTGGTACTGCTCTCCTCACATACCCTCACACCAAAAACCAAATAGTTCATACCAAAATATGAAAAACAAAAACTCTATTAAAGAATCCTATATATCGTTAAGTGGTTCTTTTGATTTCAAAATACTATTCCCTAATGACTTAATCCCCCTTTTAAGGGATATAATCTAAGAAGTGAGGTATAAAGTTCTGACCACTCATTTTTCATTTCAGTTTCATTATTTTTACTTATTCTTCTTAAAAGTCCCCCAAAAAATATTAAAATGATAACAATAATATAATTATTTTACTTTTATTTAATTATGATTTGGGTTCAATCGAAAATATATTCATTCACTTTTCCTTCAAAAAAGTGAAACTATCATTGACTACAGCCTTCACGACTCAATATATTTCGTCTTCCATCACCAAAAAATTAGTATGATAATAATATAGAATTTAATATATAATAAGAATTATTTTTAAATATTTTATATTTTTAAATTATAATAAATTTAATTCATTTCCCCCGTTACATGGAAAATGAAATCATCATCCTTACATATGAGTGTACTGCTGCCTCAATGAATCGATTGATTTCCATGATTCATTTCATTACAGATTTTCATATATGGAATGAAGGGTTAGTTTTAAGGATAAATTTCTTTTTTATTTCACTATTATGGTTTAAGAAAATTGAAATATCTATTAAATATATAAATAATAAATGGTCAATATAAAATTAATCATATTAAAAATTTACACTAAGCGTGAAATATTCATATTCAAGGCACACCACTCAGTCGACCTGATGGAGGGACCATGGAAATCGATTTGGAAGCTCAACGTCCCCCAAATAATTCACCAACTCTGGTGGCAGGTGTGCACGGGCACCCTCCCTACTATGAGACTTCTCGTTTATAGACATATGGATAGTGCTGATTTCTTCCCTTTCTATATGCGTATTCCAGAAACCCCTTTGCACGCCATCATTCACTGCCAAGGAGCTAGGGAAATTTGAAATAAATGGGGTCCGACCCAAGGCGCACCACTGGCCATGGTCTCTGACCTAACCGATCTTCGGATACGTTGGTGCTCCTACCTCTCAACAGCTAACAGAGGCTCACATTTCACCCTGGACTGGATCATCTGGGTCCGGTGTAACGATGCTATTTTTCATCACGTTTATAAACCTCCCAAATTCTGGATTGAATGGACCACCTCATGGATTGAGGGATGGATGTACCACAATGTACATTTTACGCCAGGGGTTACCCCTTCATACCCCTCTTACTGGAATCCTCCAACGGAAGGGATTCTTAAGAACAATGTGGACACAACTCTCCCCAAGGATGGGCCTGTTTCCCTTGGCCTCCTATCCCGAAACCATATGGGTAAAATCAATGTGGAAAAATACGAACCACACCATGCATTCTGGGAACATGCAGTGGTTGAGGCCACCACAATCCTTGCTGGTATGATGCTCACTTTGGACCATGGGTGGTTTGATATCAACATTGAGTCTGACTGCCTCACCACAATCGATGTTATCAACCATAATGATGGCGGACTCCAGCCCTTTGGCCCTATAATTAGAAGAATTATCACACTTCACCAGGGCATCTCATTTTGCACCTTCTACTTAACCAAAAGTGAAGGAAACAATGCGGCCCATCAACTTGCGGCCTTAGGCCAATTCGATGCTAACCAGCTCTGGCTGAAAAATTGTCCTTCATGGCTTTGCACTTGTACGTCTGCGGACTTTCTTCATTAATGATATCTGTCATGTTTTCAAAAAAACCCACCTCATAACCATTTATTAAATATGGGTATTTTCATGTTTGGGTCATTTTAACCACTTATTGGAACAATACTATGAATTTATAACATGAATGAATATAAGAACATAATGAATGATACAATATAATATAAATATCTAAATAAATATTTATTTCTTATTTTTTATACATTATATCAATATTTAATTCATCAATAAAAGACACCCATTGATTAATAAGAATCACCAAAACATTCTAGTTATAAATTTCATCTTCAAGGATAAAGTCTAAAACACCTATGAAAGTATTTGGAGAAAATATAAATAATTTTAAATCATACATTTTAGTAAGTTTAATTTACCATTATGGATGAAAATTATAAGATTAATGAATATACAGACATCTATTATAAATCTAGTACAAATGATCACAATTCTAAACACCTAGTGTGGATAATGTGTAGAATTTATATAGTGAATGAATATTTATAAATAGTGTAAATGACAATGGATATGTTTGAGTTAATTAATTATAATTAAGAAAACTATATTTGTGATATAGGAGGTTAAATTACATTCAAAGATGTCTGGATAAGAGGTAAGGGTTTTGTGTATTTAATTCCTCTCCATGAGACATGTTTTGTACTATGCACCTAATTTAATTTATATGGTGTATATACTACTTATTTTAACTGATATATCATGAAATAAATTTATTATTGGTATTAAATTATTAGTTTTAATTCCTCTATTTCAATAGGATTTTATTAAATTACTACAACATTTATAAGTGTTTTTTCTATCTGAATTTTCATTGATTGGGACTTGTGTAATATGAATCCAAAATTTAATTTTGTGTAGTGAATAATATTCCATGGGATAATTTTCACCATATTAATAATTAAATTTAGTAACTTTGATGTCAATATTTTTATCCCTCCCTTATATTCTATTGATTTAAGAGTTACTAAAACTATTGTAAAACTTAATCTTTTAAATGGTGGAAAACCCATCCTATGTTTTGGTAAAGTTAATGTGTCTGTATTTTATTAGAAATTAAATCCATACATGGATATTGGAAAAGTGGATAAAAATATGGGACATATGGACCTAGGGAAAATCTCCACAAAAAGGGTTGGTTGATTATTGACTCAATCATCTTTATAATTCATGATGATTATGCCTAAGATTATACCCCTAGGTAGACACTCTTGGAGGATATCCTTTAGAATATTCATGTTCTATTTATAAACCATGAAAAATATTGTTTTCTTCCATTTCAGTGATCTCATAACAATCTATAAAATTTTAACCAATAACTATCATACATGGATAACCCAACACATATAAAGTACCCTCACAACATTATTTATTTGATAAGGGTACTTCTTATTACTTTGATGATATCCTATAACTTTTATATTGGTTAATGGGTGTTCTCGTATATATTCACATTATTCTATTGAATATGGAATTATTTGTTTTCTATATTTTTTACTAAATGAATAACCATATTTTTTTATCTATAATTTTCTTTGGGAATTGTATTAATTGTACACTTAAATTTTAAAGTAAATACATTGGACATAATCAGGAGAAATATAGAGCTTAATTTTATATAGCCCCTCAAAGAATCAATATGTCTCATGAAAAAAAAATTAGGTTATGGTATATACCTATATATATATATAAGTATAGTTTCTTGGAACAAGGCAGTGGGAACATGTTTTTATTTTTGACATTATGTATTCCATCATCATGAGATCAAGGTTTATTATTATCTTTGTTTTCATTTATTTTCATTAATATATAATTCCTTATGTTTTAGTAGATTATATATTCATGTTGTTTATTTATTCTTTATAAAACATTAATCTATGTTTATATTATGATATGTTTTGTTGTATGGTACTCCTTATTAAGAGTCTCAGATTACTCTAATTTATTTTCCATTCCCCAATAAACTAAATTAAGAACTATATATAATTTAAAAGGATATGACTGAAGATATTATAATATTATTTTAATGTTTTAATGATGAAACATATGATTTAAAATTTAATGTTTTTATATATGTAGTCTTTTAAGACAACTAAGCTATTGTATCCTATAAGAAATCTTACATTATATACAAACAATGCAATATAACTACCAACTCTATGTTTATAGAGTCTAGGATGTTACATATAAGACAATGATGATGAGGAAGTTAGAAAAAAATAATTTACAATAAGGAAGGAAATAATCGTGGATAAAATCAAATGATAAAATATCAAGTGTCGCAAGATAGACTCTATGGACACAAAAATAATGATGACTCTAAAAAAATCTCTTTGTTATCTAATACAGATCCTAATTGTTTTTAATAGGTCACTCATGATTAAAATTGTTAAAATTAAAAGAATAAAGAGCTTTACCAAAATGATAATAATGAAATATTAGAATTTTTTAGGAATGGAAAATAAAAAATTCATAGGAACCTTGTGTGTGTTTTGGAACAACCTGAATGAAGATAAAAGTGACTCGAAATAAAGAATGGTTGATGAGAAAAGTATACAAAAAAATTAAAGACATTGATATTGATGATACATTTCCCATTATTTCATGATTGGAAAATATTAGTGTTTTCATGGAAATTATGATGAAAATTTGTTTAATGGTGTCCCAAATTGATGTCAATTCAATATTCCTCAATGGATTTCTTATAGAGGAGAAATACATTGAGAAAAGGGATGAATTCCTTGTAAATAAAGATGAAAGAAATGTGTGATAGATTAAGAATTATTTTTATAGATTAAAGAAATATCCTAGAGATTAGTATTCAATATTTTATCAATACTTTAGATATATTGGAATCTAATGAAGAGTATTTTATCAATTCATCTATATATATTAAAAAAAATACAAAATAGACTTGGTGATCATTTATGTGGGTGAAATAATTTTTTAAGGACTGGATGTTTTAGAATATTGTAGTTATCCTAAAATTGGATATGTGAATTCAAAATATCTATGATTGGAGAAATAAAATTTATCTTTGGATTATAGATTATTTAATGAATAGATGGAACATTTATTTCCCCAAAAAATCCCATGAAGTTATTAAGAGGTTTGGAATGGGTTATTGTAGTTGAATGAGAACTCTAGTGGCTACAAAAATGAAATTTTCATGTTCTAATGACAAAAAATAGTTCAATATTATAGATTAGAGAAAAATAATTTGTATTATATTGAACTTTCCAATAAATTACCTAATATAATATTTTTCATATACCATGTTATACGGTCCTAAATGTTTCCATGGAAAGTCACATGATTGTTTTGAATAGTATAATTCATTATATTAATTATATGGTTCACTTTGGACCATTTTAATGTAAAAAACCACTAGACAGTCTTCTTTTTTGTGTGGATAGATACTGGATAGGTTCAATTAATGACTAAAATTCAACATTAGGTGTTTTTTTACCATGGGTTTTCATACATTTCCTAGTTGTATAGGAAGCCAGAATGCATATCCTTTAGTAACGTAAATGAATAATATACTATGTATAGTCAAAAATATACTCAACTACTGTTAATGAAATAATATATTGATGATATTGGAGTTTATTTGACATCTCTTATTTCTATCACATGTGATATCTCGGGTTCTATTAATCTTAGATAAAATTCATAAACATTATTTCTAAAGGCATGATATTTCAATTATTATATCTTAAATAAATATTTTTAAAAATGGTTTCATCATGAAACATAAAAATGAAATGAAACCATGATATTTTTAAATAAATATATTTTTCTATAATATAGTCACTAAATTAGTTAGTATAAAGGTAAGAAACCATATTACAAAATCTACCAAGAAAAAAAGACATAGAGGGGAAGCATTATCTATTTTAATGTTATTTTTAGAGAATAGAATGTATTTATATTTTATAAGTGTTTATCTAAACTAATATCAAGGAAAAATCAAACAATTACAGTATGAGAAAAATCATATGTGATATAAATTCAAACTCATGGAAATTTCCCGCAGATCTATACTAGTGGAATCATATCTATCAACTATTACTATATGGTACATTATACTTAGTTATTATGTGGATATTTTTATAATCTATATTACAAGAAATTAGGATTATATAAAAAAGAAATTATTAATTTATGTATCACATATAATTTTCAGATTGTTTATTTTCAATTTTAAACGAAAATAATGCTTATTTTTCTAAAAAATGAATTCCACTTATATTTCAAATGTAAAATAATAATAAATAAATTTTTGAATTTTAATTTAAAACAATTAAATTCATTTTAAATTTAATAATATCAATATACCTTTAGAGTTAATTTTTGGGATTTTCTTAAATATCGAATTTTTACATAAATTGAAAAAATTTTAATATTTACCAAAACAATAAATTGTATGACATTATAATCAAGAACTAAAGTTGTATAAAACATTTTAATTGGTAAATGATTCTTGTAATAAGTAAATATAAATTTTGAAAATATTATATTTAATTTAGAAAAGCATGATTAATATTTTATGAAATTTTTTAATATTTTCAAATAAAAACAGTTATAGGTATTTTCATTTAATTTTATAATATTGTGGTAAAAATTTAGTTATGGATTTCTATGAAATTAATAGAACATTTATTTGCTTTATAATAATCCAAATTATGTGATTAAAACAAAATAATTTGTTAATTTTACCATATAAATAACCATAACCTTAAGAATAAATTTTTTTTCTTCTTCTAAAAATATGCTTTTATGTATCACATGGGAAATTATAAAAGTTGATTTCTCTTTCATAGATAAATGTTCTTTGATAAAATATATTTTATACATGGAATCCATAGGTCCATATTAACTAGAAATTTGAATTTTAATTTTAGGCATAAAAAATGATTTACCCAGGTAAAAACTAATTAGTACCAACAGATGTAAAAGGACCATTTTATTTTATGAAATAAATTACAAATTAAAAAGGTAAATAGTAGTCACTAAATTAAAATCTAAACTAGTAAAAGTAATAATTTAAGGGGTAAAGAGTTTGAAAAATTAGAAAAACATGTCTATAATTTATTGTCATAGGTTTTTATCAACATTATATATTCTCCAATAAATTATTTCTCAATTTTGGAGCCACTTTACTTGAGAGTTAATTATCATTATTTAAAAGTTATGAGTATTTATAAAAAATCAAACCCTTTTCACTTATAAAATTGTAAATCCTATCAATAACCCTAACAACAAAATCCTATTAGTTTATCTCAAAATCTCCCCAAACTTATCATAATTATTCCTATACACCTTAAAGAGGTTTTTATTTTAATAAAATACGTTTCCCCAAAGTCTTAAAACCCATTTCCATTTAGATAATCCAAAAAGTAAGCTATAAATTTCTAAACGCTTCTTTCCCATTGCTATTGAATTGTGAGCACTTAATATTAATAAAATTAAAATACACCATATTAAAGTGATAACATCAATATCATTAGTATACGGGTATATTATTATGATAATGGTACAAGCATTAACCACATTTCCCTTTTCATTTTAAAAAATTAAAACTTTATCCATGTATTGGGTGAAATCTCACCTTTATGACAAAATGTTTTTCATTTTTCTTCACCACCTTAGATTGATGATCCCACTATGAAAATTATTATTAAAGTATTATCTATATGAAATTTTTTATATTATGAAATAGTAAACCATATTAATCGTTTTCCCCATTCTATGTAAAATGTACTCATCATCCATGCATACATATAGACTACCGCCTCCATGGAACAATTGACATCCTTTTTTATTTTAACCGCCACATTTCATGACTCGAATTAAGAATGGGTTCAAAGGACAAATAATATTTTAATTTTACTAATAATTTATTACTATTTATAATATAATGACCTATAAATGATATAAATAAAAAAAGTAATTATAAAATAAATCATCTTAAACAACCATACAAAGAGGGAAATGTTTTTTTTTCATATTATGTAGTATTTTCATATCCATCAATTATTCTTATAAACAAATAAAATTTTGATATACCCTAATAACATACATTATACGATCATTATTCTTCTAGTATAATGATATTATAACAAAATCACCTCATAACAATTAATTAAATTAGGGCACATTCTTGTATGGGTGATTTAAACACCCACAATTACAATTATATGAATTTATATAATGAATGATTATGGGAACATAATTAATAATTTAATGTAATATAAATTTATATATAATTATTTATTTTTGAATCTATATATGTTATATCTATATTTGATTCATTAATAAAAAAATTCCATTCAATCATCAAGAATCACGGAGACATGTTTTTTCAGAAATTTCATCTTCAAGTATATTGAATAAAACACTCATGAAAATAATTTGAAACATAATAAATAATTATAAATAATTCCAAATAGAAACCATAATGATATATTAATTATAAAATTTGTATGAATGATGAATACAAAGACTGTTATTATGAAACTAATGAAAATGACTACAACTACCCAATGACAAAAATACGTAGAATTCATCTATAGAATGACTATTTATAAAGATTTTAAATGAATGTGGACATAAGTTATTTTATCAATTAAGTGATTAAGACAAAAAAATTTATTATACAATAAGTTAAATTATGTATGGGTATGTTTGGACCAGAGGTATGGTTTTACCATCTCAAATTCCTCTCTTTCACATATATTTTGTATCATTTACCTAATTTTATTCATGTGGTATATGTACTAACAATTTGATTTGTTATATAATTAAATGAAATTATATTAGTTTTGGAATATCGATTTAAATCCGTATCTTTTAGGATGTTTTTATGGAATTTCTACCCTACCCATAAGTGGAATTTTCTATATTAATTTTCATTATTTAGGACTCATGTTATATTCACCCCATATTTCCTTTTGTGTGGTTCATATAATAAAATAGACGATTTTTAACTATATTATTCATGAAATTATTGGGATTTAAAAGTCTATATTGTTATCCCTCTCTTGTATTATTTTGATTCAATAGTTACCAAGAGCCTTGTAAATCTCAATCATTTCCAGGGTGGAAAACCCATAATAAGTTTTGTTAAATAAAAAGTCTGTATAGTTTCATAGAGAATACCTCCATATATTGATAACAGAAAGTAGACGTGGATATGAAATTGGTGCATTGAGGGGTAATCACCCAAAAGTGGGTTGGTTGATCATTGAATCAATCATTAATATGATGCCCAATGAGTTTTCCTAAGACTCAACACCTAGATGGATACTCTCCAGGGATGTGCTCTCAAATATTTCATCAATATTTGTAAACCATGTAAAATGAATTTTATTACTATTTTATTAGTCTCCTAAAAATATTAATTATGGAACCCAATTACTATATTCCATGGATAACCCAAGAGATTAAAAGTACCCTTGAAACTATATTTCTTTAAAAGGGGAACTTCCTTTTATGTTGTCAATACCTGAAAACTTCTAAGTTGATTAAGGGACTTTATGCTATACATAAAAAATATTCAACTGGATAGTGAAGTATGTTTTATATATTTCTTCATTATACTCATATCCATACTTTTTTATTCAGCTTAGTGATCCATAGAGAATGATATGAAATGTCTTTTTGACACATATTCTGAATTCATTAGACTTAATTAAGTGATGGGTGGGGCACATCATTATATATCCACTCACTGAATCAAGACTTCTCATGAGATAAAAAATTTGGTATTTTTTGTATTCCTCTCCCCATATCAGTATAGTGTATTTGAAGAAAGCCATGAAAATATTTTTTTATTTCAATAATTATGCATTCCATATGTCTGAGATCAATGATTATTATTATCATTGTTTGGATATTACATTCCTTAGGATTCAGTTTTTTTTATTGTTATTTTTTTATTCTGAACATATCACTTGTTTCATGTTTATGTTATGATAGGTTTTTTCATATGACACTCCTTTTTAAGCATATAATCTGACCCTTATTTGATTTAATTTCCCCAAGAATCCTATAGGAGAAGTATGTGTAATTTTTAAGGATATGATTGAAGGGAATATAATACTCTATCAAAGTCTTCATGATACATTTGATGTTTTCACAATTTAATGTCCACATATATCATGTCTTCAAAAATTACTAATCTATTTGATGATGTGTGAAATCTTGTATTATTTACTAATAATGTGAATAATATCATAGATTGAGGTTTATGTATCTAATGATTCTTTTATTGGTAACTAACCCAGTTAATTAGGAACCCTAGGACTAGATTTATAGGAACCTATTTTTATAGAATAATGTATATAAAACCCTTCAGGATTTCTAATGAACACTCTAGAAACATTAATAGGAATTAAATTTTATAATTCAATATCATTAACTAGTTATCTTTATTGAATTAATTTGGAATCTAGACTTATGAAAGGAATGAGAATTGTATCAACATAATAATTCAATGTTGGGATGTTTCCATAAATAAATTCAATGATTCTAGTATTGATGTTAATCATATCATAACTATATTTGGGTAGATGACCCATATTTGGATAAATATTCTTTCCCACATTGAGTGTCCTACTAATAAACACCATGTTGTAACTAAATAGGACCACTAAATATGAAAATATCTAATAATATTTAATGGAATTACTAATCCATTGGCAGTTGAAAAATGAATCAAGTCCCTAGAGAATACATTGCTCACTTTTGGAAGTAATAAAAAAAAGTCATCATAGTGGCCTATCCCCAAATGTAGGCACAAAATAATGTTTGTTGCTAATTCAAAATGATAATGAGTAATATGGGATAATGTTCATGGAAAGTGAAAATTTTAGGTAGGTATTCTATAAAAAATTAATTCTCATGAGAATATAGTTTAAATGGAAAGGAAGATTCTCAATATTAAACAAAAGGAAGAGTAAAATGTTACTAAGTATGAAAAAAGATTTATATAGTAAGACAAAAATAATTTGGACTTTGAACATAGAGAAATAAACAATATTGATAATTTATTATATGGCTTAAAGATAATCCTTATATGGGATTTTTTATCTCATACTTTTTCATCATATGAGAATATTGTATCTAACACCACTAAGATAGAAAAGGAATTCTTCAAGATATATGTATTAAAGAGAAATAATGAGATGAAGAGGCCAACTGAGAATTATAGGAAGAATAGAGGGGAAATGGGGAATAAAGGAGGGATTTGATTTCCCACACATGATGACTATTGTAAGAAAACATAGAGGGATTGTTTGAGGGGAACAAACGTTTCCTATTAGTGTGGATAAAAGGCCATCAAGATCATGAATTTAAAGGTAAGGAAGAAGTTATTTAGGTTCAATACTTTATAATTAATAAGAAGGGATATTATGAAAACCAATTATGCAAACATCAAGGTTATTCAAATCAAAAAATCATGTGGGTTAAAGGTTAAGCTAATGTGATTTCCATAGATAAATACGATGTTTCATAATGACATGGTAGTGGGTACTTTGATTATAGCCTCAGAGATAGCAAACTATTATTTCGATTATAGATATTCACACTCTTTTATATCATACATGATTTTAAAAAAAAATAAATATTTCCCCATCACCTTAATAAGGGATTTATCCAATAAGAAACCAAGTGGAAACATTATTATATAAACGATATGTTATTTAGTTACAATTATGATTCATGGATGTACCCGATTTGGAAAATTGGTTATTTTAAATATAGAAGACTTTGATATGATCCATTTATTGAATTGGATTTCATAGTATAATGAAAATATTTATCTTCAAGATAAGATTATGATATGAGAATGTTAGGTGAAATATCCAATTTTTAGAGGGAAAACTTCATCATATAAATGATGTTCGGATCCTCCAGCTGTATCTCTCCTTAATTAAATTTTGGGAAGAGAGGAATATCAAGAGAGATCTATGGATAAAGAAGATATTTTAAGAATATAGAATGTACCTATGGTACAAATATTCATTGATATTTTTTTATATTAATTTTATGTTCATCCACAAGAGATTAAAGGTGATTACTCATTTTAACTTAATATAGATAAAATACCTATATCTAAAATAGATTATAGAGTGGAACTAGTGGAGTTGTTGGAGTTGAAGAAATATCTATAATAGCTATGTGGTAAGGGATTTATATTTTATAACATTTCACTATGTGGATACCATTTTTTAGTCATAGAAAAAGGTTGAGTCTATGATATTATGCATCTATTACAGGGATATCAATTCCATTACTATAAATAATAAGTATTCTTTACCACATAATGATGAATTGTTTGATCAATTTGAAGGAGTTAAATAATTTTTAAGGATCAATATGTTCTCTGGTTATCATAAACTAAGGGTAAATATGGATGATATATTGATGATGACAATTCAAAAAAGGTATAGACATTATGAGTTAATGGTAATGCCTTTTGGATTGGATAAATTACCTTATATATTTTTTGAAGTAGTAAATAGTGTATTCAAGGAATATGTTGATAACTTTGTGTTGGTATTCATTGATGATATATTATATACTGAAAGAGCAGTAATTATATTCAGAATAATCTACAAATAATTCTAGATACCCTTATAAAAAAAATAACTGTATAGAAAATATCTTAAATTCGAATTTTGGATAAAGTATGCAAGTTTTATTGGACATATTATCTATAATAATGGAATATATGCTAACCATTAATAGGAAATGTAATTAAAATAAATTCCAAAACATATGAATATAACTAAGAGCTATGGTTTAATGTATTTAGTACGTTTATATCAGTGTTTTGTTTCAAGATATTTTCTGGTTGGCCATCCCATTAACCATATTAACATTTGAAGGGGTTAAATTAATTTAGTTAAGGGAATATGAAGAAAGTTCTGTAAAGATATAGACGAGATTATTTAATGAAAATTTATTAACATTACCATCAGATAAGGAATGCTTTTTATTATATAGTTAAACATTTAAAAAATTAATTGGTTGTGTCCTTATGCAGAATGTTAGGGTGGTTTTATTTGAATGAAGGAAACAAAAAATCCATGAATATAATTATCCATCTTATGAAATTGTGGTTGAAGTTGTAATATATTATTTGAAAATATAGAGACACTACCTTTATAGTGGAATATATGACATATATATATATATAGATCATATGAGCCTTATGTATATTATAACCCAGGAGGATATCAACATGAGGAAAAAAAGATGATTAGAACTACTCAGGGACTGTGATTTCTTGATACACTACCACCCTGGGAAGCAAAACAAGGTGTCTTATTCATTATGTAAGAGGTAACATGGAGTTCTCACCATAATAATTATTAAAACTATCATATATTCATATATTTAGTAAATATATATATATGGTGTTTTTTAGTCTCAGGGATCCATGATTCATTTTCAAATAAATTTCCAAACCATACTTACTAGAAAATTTAGAGATTTCCCTGTAGGATTATGAGGCATTAAAAAGGAATATTAATGTATTAAATGATGGTAAATTTATATATTTCATCTACACATATAGACTATTGAAGTTGTGAAATATTATATATGTTTCATCTATACTAGAGTTGAAGAGGGAACTTCTAGATACAGTACATAGTTGTTGAAAATGCATTTTTTTACATGGGTGAAAATGAGACAAAGAGAAATACCATATGTAAAAGAAAATGAAATAATTTAAGAAAGTTAATATTTCAAATGGCATCCATTTCCATTCACTAAAGTCTCCAAAAATCAAAATTGGCACGTAATAAACTGTACGGAACCCTGTGTGGTTGATATGCCCACAACACTAGAATGAAATTATTTATTCACCCATGGTCCCATATTTTCTTATAAATAATACCCTAGGGGTATTTATTTGTATGGTTAAATTTTCCTAAATCACTATTTCATCTAAAATCTCTCTAGTACTTTTCCCAAGACCTCATAAAACTTCTAGGTAGTTTTCTAAAACTGAAAGAAGAGGGAATTGATGGGGGATAGTGGAACTTATGTCCTACAAGGGTTTAAAGTAATGAACTCTTATGCAAGGGATTAACCCAACCCCTAATTAATGAAGAATAGCATGAGTTTCCCTTCCTTAAATAGGGACATATGAAACTTACCTCCAAGAATTTCATTGCAGTCTATTGAAGGCTTGGGAAAGGTCTCACCCATGTGTAGTTGTCCATGTGGTCCATAACCAATGTTTCTGTAATTCCCCAACTTTAGTTTCCAAAATCCGGTGCATTATTTTAATAAATTGGAATGATTATAAGGAATAAAATACCGAAGGACCGAGTAGTTTATTAGTTTTAGAAAACCAAATACATACATACGTTGAACATTACAACTTGTAATGAAATACAACATATATGTTTTATTGGGAACACCCACAACTCTTAGTTTATCCCTAAAGGTCATTCACTATTAACTTCTCCATGAACTTAGAAATGAAACATTAGAAAGGGTTGGGATCATATTCTCCATAAGGGAAATCAATAAAATAGAATATTTCATAAACATAAACATTAGGCATGGTAAATTTTTAAAAACACATGCCTTTAAAAATAAACTTGAACATAATATGGTAGGTGAGATGAGTGAATATTCCATAATAAAACATAATCATGGTTATTTAAACATTATAATAACCACATGAACATTAAAATACTAGTTTCACAATGAGGTAATGTATAATGCAAGACATAATAACCATACTATCAAGGCCTCGTGCCAAGACAATAAAAACCATTTATTAAATGCCTTAGGCTAAGACCGTAGTTTGTCTCATGAGACCTACCGATGCACCGAGGGGCTGTAGCAGGACCCACACAAAACTTATAAAAGTCCAATGCATTATTAATAGTGATAATCATAAAAAACATATACATTCATATTTAAACTAACATATGAATTCTAAATAACTTTCCCCATATATTAAACATAAACACTAACCATTCAAAGTGAATTGATGAATGACATAAAGATAGTACATCCAAATTAAAACTAATTATAAATAATTATAAAATTATTGTAGATTATATAATAAGATCTAAATATAGATGAAATACAAGATTCATCAAAGGATGTTGACATAAATAATGATAATTTTAAATGATACCATTGATAAATTATTTAGGAAATAATATTTAAACATTCCAAAGTGTCCCATATCACTATGAAACACTCAAAAAAAAATTGCTTAAAATATCATTAGAATAAGGAGAATCTTTTTATTATATACCGAGGGGATGTACATACACAACATTCAAGGAATAAGTGGTGAACATGGCATATATCTCAGAATAGTTAAAGTGAGGTGAGAAAAATCTATTTTACCTCAGAAAGAAGAGTTCTTTTGGAAAATCATTGGTATTTGTCATAAATCTGGTTTTAAACATGTATATCCAAGAAAATAAATGGTAATTACATTGATATTACATTTGAGGCATAAATTATGTCCCACGGAAGTGAAATCATATAAAAAGTGTTTTTAAAGAAGCTTTATAATTAAAACATTTTAGTGCAGTTAAAGGAATTCATAAAATAGATTTTGGAGCACAAAGTCATGTATTATTTAATAAAACTAGAAATTAAACTAAATATATTTTCATATTAAAATACATGATTTCATAAAGATAAATATTTCTTAAAATATATTATATAGTGAACTTCAAAATAGGTAAAAATGCAAGAAGTTCCTTGAACCGGGCATTCATTTTTGAAGATTTTTTTAAAGATTTTTTTTAAAATAACATCCCATAAAATAAAGTAGGATTATGATTGGTAAAAATATATATAATATTAAAACATAATTTATTATGTGTATGTAAGAATAAATAATAATTTCATTGAGGTGAGTAGAGAATAAGAGAAACCTGAAGGAAAGTGGAGGTTCAGGTAGAAAATACTTACAACTTTTTAATCCATATAACCGCATTCCCCAAAATTAATAATCATAAAATGATACATTGAATATAATAAAAATAAATAGGTTAATGATATTAAAAATTAATTGGAATTATTCATACACCATACACAAGTAATAGTAGTGAACACAAAATGTCTCACAAAAATGGAAGTGAGATTAAGAAACCCTTACACACATTTTTTCTTGGTAACTATTGTTTTTGTGAATAATTAATGAGAGGTCACGGGTATCACATCATTTATATATCATAAAGTAATTATGGAGGATGTGAGAAAACATACTCCATCATTAGTAATTAAAAATAAAATGATATTCTTGAATAAAATAGAGAGAGTGGATCACTTACCTTAAATCTGACGGTGTTCTTCACTTGATCTTAATGACCTAAATAAAAAAATTAGGTTCATTAATTAAGAATTAAAGAACCCTTTATAAATTTATTTTATTTATTATGACATTATTATGTTCATTATTGGTCTTTTATATGGGTTAAGGGAGACAATTTCATTGTTCGGAAGTGCTCATTTTCATAATTTTCATGACAATATCACTTATAAAAGAGTATGATAGTTCAAGTAAGATCGGAGTAGAAGCAAAAAATTGATTTTATAAGTTATTAATGAACATTAAGAAGATTAAGTGGTTATTAAATTATTTTGGTTATTTGTAGTTAAGGGGAATCATTATATAAAACATCAATGATAAACATTTGGATTAATTTAGCGATTTTGCTCCCAATTACCTTGTTTTGTTTTATTATTTTACATCATGAGTGAATAAGGATTCCAGAACATTAAATAAGATAAAATAAATATATAATAGTCTTGTTTGACTATAAAAATGGTTTAATGACTGGAGTAAAATATGGTAAATCAAATTTAAAGAATCTCCATCCTTAAATTTGATAAATCAACACATCTCGGATGATGCTTTATTTTTACCATAAATGTGGGGGTAAAGAGAGATGAATATGAAATATCAAATTTTCATGAATTTTTTTTGTAAATGTTAGGCACTAAAGATTAAATACCATTCATTTGAGTAGAGTTTATGGAAGAAAATAGAACAAAGGAACATGAAAAATAAAGTAAAGAAAAGAATATTTTTTTCATATTTAATTGACTATCCTTGAGATCCTCTTAAGGGAAAAGGATTTTGTATTTTTATGATTCCAAGGGATTCTAGTCACGGGGGAGAAGATTGGGAGGAGATTTGGGAAGAATTTTGGGAAGACACAAGGCTTTAGAGGAGCAATGAGAAGAGGGTGAGAGAGGTGGTAGTTATATTGGAGGGGAGGAGGGTTTTCTCAATATTTAAATAATTAATTTTTTATTTTTCATAAGACAAGAAATAGTGATAATTACATAACTATAAATACTAATATGTGCTTTTGAGTTTGAACCATTGGTACTTACATCAGCATAAAATCATCAATGAATCAATAAATCAATTATTTAGCCTCTATTGTAAATTATTGTATTTTACTATTCACCAAAAATTCATGTATTTCAGAAACATCACAGAAATTCACCCTAACCATTTTTCAACATGTAGAATCGAAACATGAAGTCCATTTTTAAAAAATAATTTTCTAAAATTGATTAATTGAATTTTTAGTTAAAACCAAAATTTACTTTAAAAATAACGTTTTTAAAACATTTATTTACTTATTCCAAAACCTGGGTACATCCTACATTCACTTAAATCCTATATATATCTACTATCATAGGTGATGTTACTACTCATAAGGGTCTTCACTATTCAAAAGGGTAAAATTACTATTCATAAGGTAATGTTTCTATTCACCAAAAATTAATTTGGTCATATTAGACTCTAAATAACATACTGATCACAACCGTGTATGTCATATTTTAGAAATTCAAATCATGGGGGTCTTAAAATTATGTTTACATGCTAGGTTATTATAAAGTGGTATTTTTTAGTTACTCAGTTTTTCATACATTCCATATTAAATCTATTTGAAAAATCTTGGGGTGTTACTGTTTACACCAATTCACCTAGGCCTATCTAGATGGGGAACCCCTTGTGTGAGCCTCCTTGGATCAACCAAACCTCCAGCCTACATGAGCCATTCATGAGGCCACCCTCAAAGCTACTCATGGAAGGTATTTTATTTATTTGGATTTGTTATATGAAAGGAACAAAGTTTAAACCTCCACTATGACCTCTTGACCAAGAAAACCTTTGAGAGAATAACACCAACATGTCTCCCATTGGGATTTGTATTTCTATGCTCAGAGGTTTCCCACAATTTTCCTACTAGAGGGTTTGGATGATCTGGGAATCTATAGATTTGAATATGTATGGTCATTGGACCCTTACCCTAGGGATAGTGTTGAGGAGTTCCCGGTCTATAGAATTAGGGTTTAGACCATGTCCACCCCTTCTCATCTCTAAGACCCAAAGCCTCCAGTTACCAATGATGAGGGTCAGGATTACACATTTTTTTCCATTCAACATGGAATCAGAACCTCATCTTACTGCAAAACCAAATTTAGGGAATCCCTCATGGATTAATCCCCTAGCCATTCATGTAGGAGGTTGTACTCTTTCACCTCTCTACCACCACATCATTCACCTTCCATACATTATAGGGTGAAGAGAATATAGGGAAGTGTTGTAACCCAAACCTCTTTCACCATCATCCACCTCATCCACCACTGAAAGGGGGAAAGTTTGTTGTTTTTCAAATATTCTACTTCCTATTTTTTATCACACCGAGAATGACTAACGTGGGATTATGGGTTAGTGATGACCATGACACCCACACAATCCACCTGATTGATTGAACTATGCGAACTCTGATTCCTCATAACCAGGATATATAGGAATCCCACATAGGGTCCAAGAATGATGGGAATACTCCTTAGGATTAATCCCAAAACATAATTCCCTTAATCTGGGAATCCTCCTAAATATTAAGCCCCGATTTAATCCCCCATATCACCATGAGTTAAAACATCCCACATGGTCTCCTTATAAGGGCATCCTATTTAGGAATAATCCCCAAATTAATCATCACAAAGGGTCATAATTTCCTATGAGACATACCCTTGAGGGCCTCCATAGGTGTGGGTCCTTCGGACCAAACTACATGGTATTTGATTTCTATCCAAATGGGATATGTTGGAATCCTTCCTGAGGTTCAAGCTCAACACCCCAAATCAACACTATTCATTTTGTCCATATCCACGTAAAGGTCTAATTAGAAATTGAAATTCATATCCATTCCTCGTTCCTTGGGATTATATGGATTTAGTCCCACACCAAACATTGACTAGTAAACCACCACCTAGATATCCAACCACATGACTTTAAATGATATAGTTGGTTCCTTAACACACTACATTAAAAGGTATAGTGTAACCTATTATGTGGAACCAAATTAAATGGGTTGCGATTCGTATCAAAAGGATATGTAATAATACAATATATGGGTTAAATCCCAACATCAAAGAGAAAACCATCTTCCTAGAAGATGATAAACACTAGAGTGACCTTAGTCTCCCTGGATGAAAATAAACTCCAAAGTGACACATTGTGTGGCTAGAAAACCCGAATCATCATAATAATGAACAAATAATCTCAATGTAGTAAATGAGAGGGTACAATTTACGGATAACCTTGGATACATACAAATATATCCATTAATAAAGAACCTCAAATAGGTACAAATGATTCTTTGATCTATACATGAAATTAGTATTTTTATTTCTCACAATGACCCACATCATACATGGGAATTAATTAAGGTTTCATGAAAATTTCTTAAATTTATAAGGGATTCTTAGATTCAGTGATAATCCCCACAAAAAGGGTTTTTTGAGCCTAATATCCCATCCTCTCGGCCTATGTGAGTTCTTAATCCTTGTAGGTTAAAACACATAGCAAGGATGTTCTTTTAGAAAATTGGTCCCCATGGATACAGAACCGTTTGGTGTTTCTGATTCCATGAACAAACCCATAAGAATATATTTATAAATATAAATTCATAATGAGGAACTGAAATCTACTGGAAATAAAAAATGTTGAACCAAATGTGAATCCTTAAGAAAGATGACAACATCACCTATCTGTTAGGCCCCTCCCACTCTTAAAGGGAATGCGGGCCAAGCAAAGAAATCAATCATGCACGTGATCACTAAAATGAAATACTTCTTTGAAGGAGTTCCTTTTTTGTTTCTCATATATATACAATCCCTCCTTTTCATAACTCCCTTCGATCGAATGGCCTATTTCAAATTTTAACAAATGAATGCCCCGACTGCTACTTAGTTTGGATCCCATCCATGCAAAGGATGCCATCACTAACCCAACACCTTCAATGATGGGTCTCAAACTCACTGGTCTGAGAGTACTATCAAAATGGTATGAACCCGACCCTAGAGGCCACATGAATGGCTCTACATCTCAACCAATAGCCACAAAAATCCGGTCGATGATGACACGTGGTGCTGAACAGATGGTTCTGACCACCATCTTCATCCATTTCAGGAGCTTATACAAAAAATGAAACAACTAGTCCATCCTATATTTTAGGGAGGTGGATCAAGAGGAAACCTATGACCTCATACAAAAGGTAGAGGGTTCCTTCTCATGGGATCCTACCAGGAATCACCACCACAAACTCCATGCATCAGTTAACCCTCAGCATGATGAGGGTGTATTACTTATCCAACTGGACCTGGTCCTTCAATCTCGGGCACACCAGACGACCCACTGGGGATAAAAAACAATCAAATAGGGAGTATATTCAAACCTTTTCCACCAATGGAAAATCACACTAACCTAGTTTGGTGGAAAATAAAGAGTGGGAACATACACCTATCCACCATAATTCATCCGACCATTAGACTCATCTGGCAGCATTCAAAGAAGCCCACCAACCAAAAATGGACACAACCTGCACGAAGTAACATACACCTACCTACACCCAACAATCCTACAAGAATATTCATATAGAAGCACCCAAATAATTCCACCAACCTTGTTTGTCGGTAAACATCAAGGTGGAATATAAACCTACCTGCACCCACCAAGCCTTCTAGTAGTCTTGTTTGACAACAATCAGAGAAGTTAGTTGGAAAGTAATGGTGACAAGTATGGGTAAGAATGAACGCTCAACCATCACACATTAGTATTTTCATTAATAATTTTAAGAAAAGGGAAGATAGGAGCATGATCATACACATGTTCCAAATAAAAAATTGGCATATATCCCAATTCTATTCATTGATGTCACCAAGAATATATTGGAAATGGTGAAAGGAAAGATGAAAATTCCACCCAATATCCTACACAATTTCTAGGAAATCATCATAAAAATGAATTTAGAGCCAGAGGGATAGACTAATAACTCTATCAAAAAAACGGGGTAGCTCATTAGAAAAACACTCTAGAGTAGACACACATATATTCTCTTATCAAAAAGGGTCATGGGGAAAACTCCCCCTTATTATATGGATAACTAGATCTAGAACATACATTCTATCCAATAACAGGTAACCATCCTATTCCAATGGAAAGTCCAAGGTAGACACAAACACCTACACATGAAAACCACTTCTCCCAGAAAGTTTCACCAATCGCTCATAAGAAGGAATCTATGAAGAAGCCTAATCCAAAACAATTGGAAAATAAAGAGACGATTTACAATCAGGCTTCTCTTGACACTGGAGTTCTTGAATCCACTATACGTCTACCTATCATAGCTCAAGATCCTACCCTAACAATACCAAATTATGGTAGCAGTAACAATAATTCTGAAGGTCATTATGGGACACTTCATCATGGAGGCTTTCTAAATAATGAAAATCTAGTCGATATCGAGAGCCTATCTCTGGATGAGAGCCACAAAAACCCACCAAGATTCCAAAACACCAAGGAGAAAGAAAGTCTTACCCTTAATTTAATTCACCATGGTGGTCCTCCCCATGATGGGGTTATCTAAAAAATTTATATCCACAGTTGTGATTCACATTGTCAAAATGAATCTCCAATTAGAAATGTAGTGATGAGAACCCCCACCTATTGTGACAGACTTGAAAAAACAAGTATAATCCTATTTGACTCCCTATCAATGATAGGTGAAATCATTTCTTTACTAGAATATATCCAAAAGAGATGGTCATTCATTGAACTACCCTAGGATCACTTTCCTTCCAACATAGCAGAGTAAATATCAACCAATCCTGTTGATTATGGTAAAATAATGAGAAAGATTTCATTATGGTCATACCCAGTCGAGGAACCTCTAGTGAAAGATGATGATGATCTACTATATAGGAGGAAACTACTAGCTAAATATGACATACATGTCATGTTTTGTCCTTTATTTACATCTTAATAGAAAATTCCAGATGTGTTGGTGGAAGATTGTATTCACAACATATGCCTCAGCCTATGAAAAAAACTTTATCACTTAAAATAAATGGATTTACCATATGACAATTATCAATATCACGTCAATTAATAGAAGTTTTGTGGAGACAAATTGACTTGTAATATCTCCCTAATTTCTATCATATAAAGACTGAGAAGTAGTGAGGATCCCTTCAAAGTACATTCTATGATGCATTAATGAGGTTGCGACAGATGATAAAAAATACCCCATATGGTGTTCGCACAAGAGGATGGGGTGTGAATGGAGCATTTCATTTCAATGTACTCCCTCTCTAGAAAATCCTTCCAAAGGTGGTATCATGCAATGTCATTTCCCTGGTCTATCTATAAAAAATGGAATATATTAATGACCAAAGATATTATCACCATGAACAAGCCCCAACTGACTCTCCCCGACATTTGGCTAGAAGAGAGAAGGATGCAGAGATACTTTTACATCAAGCATCTGAGAACATAGAGAGGACATCCAACATAGAGTATGTCAGCCATTATATATTGAAAATGTCAGAAATTCCAAAATGGTCTTAAAAACAAGCGATTTAAGTGAGTACCAAATAATTCATGAAACCCATGTTTGAACAAATATCCATAAAATCCGAAGAACAACTTCGGTAATATCAGCCACAGTAGTTTGGGAGAAAACCTAGCCCATTGAACTGGGAGGTTTTTAACCTAATACTCAGGATCATGAAATCATGCCTGAAGGGTTACAAAAGTACAATAGGAACAACCCCAACCCTTAGGGATGGGGGCTTTTTATCTTCAACAATACCCTCCTCAACAATAATATATTTTCTTTTGATTAGGGAAGATACTGCAGAGTGAATCCTCTCACTTTTTTCTATCCCATGATTTGGTATAATCTTTTGAAACATAAAATACTGAACTCTTTAGGAATTACCATTGGGTAACTATCCCCCAAATAGCTCCTAGGTAATCAAAAATGAATAGGACAAGGTCTCTTGGATGGCGTATATGAAGGAGATCTCAGAGAGATACCAAAAAAATGCCTATGATGCACCACACATCTGTGATTGTCATCAACCCCATAATTGAAGATTGTCAAGAACATAAGATTGATTCAAATGATTTTTAAGAATTAATTCCTATTTAGGGGATGGTTCAAACCAAAATTAATGAAAGAGGTGTACATACCCAAAATGAAAGGCTCACACAAAATTTGGGTATCCCCTAAAATAATCCACCTATAACTCATTGAAAGAAACCAAATAGTGGTAAATGCATGGTTCATACTAGGTCACACCTTCCCCTTAGAGAGGATCAATCCTTTTTTCCAGAGGAAATGTTTACTCAGCAATAGGGGGAGATGATAGAGTTTATAAGACTCAATTTAGTGTTACTCCAAAGTATCCTTCCTACCAGATATGCTCTGCAACAATATCCTCATCTCACACATCCATTTTGTAAACCTTAGAAAAGAGGGTTTTCCACAACAACTGAAGAAGACATGGAAAATCCCCTCAATGCGGTCTGTCAACCACAAATATATTTGGATCTCGAAATAGTAGATCAAGAAGTACCTCTATTGCGTACACAAACAGAATAGGTTTAGGAACATCCTTATAGGCCCATCCTTATGGGTTACCTAGGGATGTTACCAATAGTTACACCATCATTGGTCCTACCGGTCCCCACAACCATTCATGCTTCAGTTGCCACACCATATCTGGTCCTAGAATAGCCATATATTCCTTAAATATTATGATAACCATCGAGTCATTAACGACGCAATTGGAAGCCATGGAAGGATAATGTGCACTAATACAACCATAAAATAAGGCTTACCCAGAATTGGTGGATCGTACCCCTCCCTAATTTTTTTGGGAAATCAAAAATTTATAATTCTCAATGGCCTAGAAGACTTAAAGAAATACTTGATCCATTTTTTCTTTCAATGCAATCCCATGATGGGTACCCATAAATAGGTGGAGGCGATGAAGATCAGGTGTCCTGTGAAATCGCAACAAGGGATAGATTTCTTGTGGTACACAAGTTTGCAGTATCGGTTGATCACTGGATGGGAAGATCTTTGTAAAAGTCTCTATTCTAGTTTAGATCATCACTATAGAATACAATAGTCTTTGATCTTACGAACTGATAACAATGGAAGAATTAAAGGGTTTCATATTTCATTACTTAATGGAAAAGATTGAAAAAATCCTTAAACCTATTTCTCCCTCAAAAATATAGGTTTTCAATATGTGTATAGAATTTCTGTGATGAGTTTCACATGCCATTAATCCTTGTCAAATACACAGGAGGGTTTTGGGGCTTGGCCTCAACTTCTCAACATGTGGAAAATTCCATCGTAGAGACCAAAGGTAAGTCCCAAGTAATTCTATCATCTCATAGAATGAAAATAGGAAAAGTAGAGGTCGCTACATTCAAACATTAGAATTCTACTATACCCAATCCAACTTCAAGGACCACATCATAATGTAGCGGTCTAAAAATGACCACCTCATCATGATGATCAAATAGATCAGAGGAAGAAATAGTTTTAGGAAATGAAAAACAAGGTCTATTCTATTCGAAATGACCATGTCCCTGGTTACTTAATCATGAAATTGTAAAATAATTTATTTCAATTGTCAAAGCCCAAGAATAAAAACAATGAAGGAGATGAAGATCTCCAAAACTATTTCAAAATCCATAAAATGTTGGGACACCCCATCGAATATTTTTGTTTTTCTTCAAAGACCTTCTACAAAATATTTTGGACTCTAGAAAGTGAAACTAAAATGTTTACCAGTCCAGGTAGCATGTGTTTCTACTATAAATATGGAAGTGAGAGGTGAATGAAATGAAATTAAAATTTATAGTACACAAATTTTATATGACTAGATGGTCAAGAAAAAGATAAACTAGACTCATGGTATTCTCTGAGTGTAGTTGAAATAACCATCTATGACCTAGAACCCTTTTGATAAACCACAACTATCTTCAGCAAAATATCTATCCTCTGAAGTCTAATTATTAATAAAATGACATGGAAGGAAGGATAAAGTGAAAAAAAAGAATATGAACTAATGTCAAGTCCAAATTTTTCATTTACATTACCATGCTTAATGATGACCATTCCCAAATCATGGGCACCACTACACCAAATAGTAGAACAATAGTTGACATGTAAGGAACATTCAATATCATACGAGGAGTTGATCTTCGGTATCATTAATTTTATTCACTTAAAGGATAACCTCTTAAATGATGATCCAGATCATGAACATGATTTCTCTAAACTTGATTGGGGAATTATGGGAAGGGGTCATCGAGGATAAGGATATATGGGCAGCTGTGTTCATGGTAGGAGCCACTACATCAACCAAACCCCCGCTCGAACTTTCTACATTGTCACAACTCAGGGGAATGCTCTCCAATGAGCATAGAAGGAACACATGAGTTCTTCCACCACACGTGATATGTTCATACCTGACATGATTATACTGGAAGGCCGATTAGATGATACGCCCCCACCCCTCGATGGGTACACAAACCCAATCATCCTAATCCACCAAGAACAAGTAGACTTGAGCCTTCTATACCATGTGTAATGTATTGAAAATTATCTATAATTTTTTAATTATATTTAATTATACTCAGACCACACACTTTGACGACATATGATTCCATGGCCCGGTGAGCCCAGAATGGAATTGTGAACCTTTTTAGTTCATTAAGTAAATGTGCAAGTAGGTTTTCCATATTTTGAACCGGTGCTCGGATAATAAATCCGAGGGCACCATTGAATTCATAACATTGGTATTCACCTAGAAAAGACTTAACATCAACCTATAACGGTGAGACAAAAATGTTAATTTTTGGGACTTTCTGTAAAAATAATAAAATAAATTTAAAATGTTATTTTATTTTTCTTGGCACCATTGAGAGGTGGACATCGACTCTGTAGTTCAGAGATGAGGCCAAAATGAGGCACAATTAATGGACCCCCTTAATGGATCTTTGTGGTAGAGTAATTGCTACGCTATTTCAGAAATGAAATAGTGTAATGACGCAACATCACATCGTAATAGAAATTCTGCGACATGTTTCTTAATATTAATAGAATGATTTGAAGGGTGGTGGAGTTAAAATTCTAGGATTATTTAATGAACCTCCAATGAACTTCCTCTCTGAATAAGAATGAAAAATTCTAATGAATGTAAAAAATATTCGACGCACCTCGAAGAACGGAGCTGAAAGCGATGAACGACATCGATATCTTGAAACCACAAGGACGTAATAGTGTGGAACCGAACATCAAAGAGGCAGGGGTTTAATTTGGCCAAGTTATTCCCCATTATTATTCTAGAAATAGTGAACATAGATCAACCGACAAACAGGTTGATCCACGAATCATGTGTTTATGTGGGAGGGTAACTTTTTTGGGGGATTTTCATTAACCATGGTTGAGATTATTGTTTGTTGATTGTATGAAATCCTCAAACGTACCTTGATTATAAACATCTAATGCAGAGGGCACGAGATGACATAAACGAGGCCCAAGCCCCAACACCGCATCTATTCTTTGGAGATAAACATCCAAATCAATAGAAAAATGGGTCTGAGACCCCCCGTGTTAAAGAGAATGTTCCCCAAAGACTGTAGGTGCTGATAGAATAGAAAACGGACCACCAGAGAAACTCTCTTAGCCCAATGAAGGAATATCTAGCCAGTACTGGCCTATGGTGGTGGTCGCGGGTGGAGGATGTTGGTAGGAGGCGGCAACCGGTAGGCCGCAACAGCTACGGGGAGACACGGCTCTAGGCGAACGCTGCATGGAGGGGTGTCCTGTATTCAGGCCACCTAGATGAGCTGGTATCCACGGTCATCTGACCGCAGTAAGAGGAATGCTCCACGTCCATGGGGCCCATAGGGAAGGGATATGGCTTGTTGTCTCATCCTAGGAGAGAACCACCGCTCACCTGCGCGGTCGGTCTTGGGGCTGGCAGGCTACGCCCCATCCAACGTGTCGCACCCCCAGCCAAGGGGCCAGGCCAGACCCTGGGGCTGAAACCATGACCCCACGGGTCGAACCCACATCCCAGTGGGCAGGACCCATGTCGGTGTGCTGGAACCATGCCTAGCGGGTAGGACCCACACTGGTAAGCCAGACCCGTGCCCATCTGGCTGGGCCGGGTGACCCGGCGGTCTGGACCCTCGGCCAAACTGGGGAAGGCCAAGTGACGCCCTTTGGGCCTAGCCCACCTGCTTGGCTAGAACATACCTACCCATACCCGAACCGGGTCTGGTCAAGTCAATCGAAACTAAACCAGGGTATTTGGGACCCCTGGGCTGGGTCAGTCAGATTGGATTTATTAGGCCGGACTAGATCTAGATGCAATCGACCCCTATTTACTAAAACACTAATAACCTGAAAATCATGTATCAAATTGATGATCCATTTGCGGAGTTGCGACCCTCTCAATGATACAGAGCTTTTGGAATGACCTGAGGAGGATTTTATGGTTGTTTATTTTCAACGAATGGCTTGAGGAGATATTTTCCTAGGCACACCATGTATGGAACCCTACAGTTGGCTGAGACATAACGTTTACTGACTTTCGACTATGTGTGACTCAATTATGTCCTAGTTGGAAGAAATTCTGTGTGACTTTTCAGACCCATAGTAGGAAGCACTTTTGTGTGACATTGTAGGCCCACGGTGCGCGACGATGAGAACTACCTCAGTTGTCCCAGATTAGTGGGAAGCACTTCGGTGTGACTTTGCAGACCCATGGTACATGATGAAGAGGTGTACGTAAGCAGTCCAACTTTAGTGGGAATCACTTGTGTGTCACTTGGTCGGACCACTGTACTCAATAGAGGATGATTTCTCCAATAGCTGAGGAGTTCAATTATGTCAGTGATGATTCTTTCATAACTACCCTTAATGTATAACTTATGTGAGACGTCTAGTGCTTCATGCTTTACATTGTGATTGTTGTGTGGTCTTTCCCGTTTTAGGGGTCCCTACTGAGTATTTTTTTCCCACCCCTGCACAAGCTTCGCATGCACGTGTTGTGTCGAGTGCAGACAATCGACGTTTTGACAAAGAATTTAGTGGACTAGGACCTTGAGGTGATTAGGGAGATGGGACTGACAGATTCTACAATGGTGGAAATGGTTTCCTAGGTCTAGCTAGGGCCAGTAGGATTGGGTGGACATGACGTTCAGCTTCGACATCCAGTAGGTACACTAGTCCAATGATCAAGTGGGGTTTTCTGAGGATGGTAATCAGTGATTCCTTTTTTACTTTTATATTTTCATTTCTTTTGTTGGTTCGGTATTCTTTCCCACTTTTATTAGATGTACTTCTTCGAAGGTTTTTTTAATGATACTTCTTTCCTTTTCAATGTGTCAGACTTGGTTGGGTGTGTGTGTGCATACATGTACTCAGGAAAATGCCTCCAAATTGTAGGTTGACCCCTTTAGCGTTAGTCTCCATCCCATGGCCTTCGATAGGAAGTCTTGGGGTAGTCACATCATGGGATCCAGGGGAATGGTCATGACAATGTGGTATCAGAGGGTTTTCAGTCCTTCCACAATGACCATGATTCTTTTGTTTTGTTTTAGGGAAATATTGTGAAGTGTTGTGAGTCTGACTTTTAGATTCAGGGAGTCTAGTGTTGGTTCGGCAGCCGATATATCCATACACTAGGACCTTAGACTCTTCTTTTAATCAAAGTACATGAAAAAATTTGTTTCATAATTCTCTCCTTATGTTCTTTTTAATAAGATTCATCTCACCAAGTATAATGTTTTTATCGTGTTCTATCTTGATCTATTTTAGGATGCCTCCACATGGACAACCATCTAGGATCCCGATACGAGGTCAGGAGGACAACCCACCTGGGGAAAATGCATCCATTAATGGAACAATTCTATAGATGGCCCTACTAGGGGGTTCACTAGTGCTACCACCACCCGATGGTCAACTTCAATTGCTGACGGTTCCATCAGAAGACGTGTGCAGACTCAGTGCCCTGCACAAGTTTTATAGGTAGAAAACTATCAGGTTTGGGGAGAAATAGATCCTTAGGTCGCTGAGTACTGGATAGAGGTAGTGACATTGTTCTTCTGCATATTTAGGACACCACCTGACCAGATGGAGATCTTGGTAGTGAGCCTTCTGCAGGGCGGAGAAGGGAGATGATGGAGCTTGATCACAAAGATGCAAGATGGGGAAACTTTCACCTGGGAAGAATTTGAGTAACATTTCTTGGAGTTGTTTTCCCCATGACATGGGTCTCTTTGTGCATTCAAGATATTCTTCACCTAAAAAAGGTCAGTATGAAAATAGTTGAGTACTGAGGGAGCTTCCCTAATATTTCTCACTATTAGACAGATATGGTACGATACCCTTTCTTCAGGGCTCGAGCCTTTGAGCATGGAATCATGTGGGAGATCAGAGCATCAGTGTTGTCTATCAATATCCATACTCAAGATAGGGTGCTAGAGAAAAAACGTCTGGTAGAGATCTTCTTGGCGGAGAAGGCACCCACAACTAGAGCTACTTATAGACCCTAGGATATGGAGTCTATGGCAGGAAGCAAATAGAAAAAGCGAGGGCCCAAGAGGGTCATGTTTTAAAGTGGATGACCCCAGGACTTAGGGTTGGAAGTTTGGGGCTCCCAAACTAGAGAGATATAGCTAGGAACTAGTATTTTCTTCCTATGTGGTGGACAGGTACACATGACATGTGATTGGATGAACCACCATACAAATAACTATCAGACAGTCAAGGGGCCACCGTGGCAGAGGCAACAGTTTGAGCGAGGAGGTCCGTAGGGTGGAAGATGTAGTATTATAGTAGGCCAAGAAGCAGGTGGTGGGTGATGTTTTGAGGTGTTACCACCACCACCTCCAAGGTGGTCCTCCCTGACCTTAGGGATCAGGAGAATAGGGGTGAGTACAACTTCAATAAGAAGAGTCTTATGAAGATGATTGTCCATAGATGATCTGAGATATGATTTTTGTCTTTTCCACCCTACCTGCAGTTCTTATAGAGACAGGTTCTAGTCACTCCTTCCTTTCCATGGCTCTCTTTCAGATCTTGGAGATTCCAATGGAGACGCTAGCTTGAACCATATAGTTAGATAATCTTACCGGGGGGGCTTCGATGATTACACACTGGTGCTGGAAGTGTGATCTTACTATAAGAGGATAGAGCTTCGACTAGGATCTCCTAGTAGCGGTGTCGAGACCTTATGATGTAATCTTGGGTATGGGCTCCTTATCCACAATCCAGTCTCAAATCAGCTATTTTAGACATACAATGTTGTGTATCTGCGGCGATGGGACCATGTTTTCCTTAATCGATGAGAAGGAAACCCTTGCAGAATAGGACAGAATTTCTCGAAGTTGGGAGTAGACGATCAATCACCATTTGGATAGTATCACCCTTAGAAAAATGGATGAGAGGATTCAAATATTTCCTATAGTGGTGGAAGAGTATGAGTATGTTTTAATGAGGATTTTCCCAGACTACTTTCCCGTAGAGTGGTAGAATTCTACATCGACCTATACCCTGAGACAACACCGATATCCACACCGGCGTATTGGATGGCTCCCAAAGTGCTTCAAAAGATGCGGGTGCAACTAGAGGACTTGTATGAGAAGGGGTTCATAAGGCCCAGCATTTCACCATGGGTATCCCCGGTGCTTTTTTTCAAGAAGGTATTTGGGAGTTTGAGGTTGTACGTGGACTTACGACACCTGAACCGGGTGACTGTGAAGAACAAGTATCCACTAAGGAGAATCGATGATCTCTTCGACTAGATGAAGGGAGTGAAGTGGTTGTCAAATATAGACATCATATGAGGATATCACTATAATTGGGTATGAGACAAGGATATACTAAAAAACATTCAGGTGCTGGTATGGACACTATGATTTCTTGGTGATTCCTTTAGAAATGACCAAAACCCCAACAGTTTTCATAGGACTCATGAATAAGATCTTCCAGCATTGCATTGATCGGTTTGTTTTGGTCTCTGTTGATGAAAAATTGTTGTACTCGATGTCATAGGAGGATCATGCTACACACCTACGGATAGTCTTGTATACACTATAGGAGCACCAAATTTATGGTAAGATTTCAAAGTGTCATCATTGTATATAGGAGGTACACTTTATGGGACACGCTATCTCAGAGGTTGGGGTTGTAGTGGATCCAGTGTAGAAGGAGGTGGTGCTTTCTTGGAAGATGCCTAGGAGAATGTCTAAGGTGTGTAGATTTTTAGGGTTTGATGGTTAATATCGAAGGTTCATTCCCAACTTTTCCAGAGTAGAAGCACCCTTATTGGATTTGACATGGAAGGGGATGCCCTTTGTGTGGACAGAGACATGTCAGTAGTGTTTCCAGAAGCTGAGGTAGAAAATGACTAGTGCCCCCATCATGAGACTACTAGAGGAGGGCGTTCGGTATGTGGATTATTATGATGAATCAGGTACCAGACTAGGTTGTGTCCATATATAGGATTGAGTAGTGATCACATGTGGCTTATTTAGTTTAGGCAGTATGATCCGAAATACACGACCCATGACGTAGAGTTAGCATCAGTGGTCTTTTTGCTGAAGAATTTGCGGCACTACTTGATGGGTGAACGACTTACAGTTTACTCTGACCACAAGACTCTCAAGGTTATATTATCCCAGATAGGCATGAACCTGATACTGTGGTGATGGATAGAGTTCCTCCAGGACTATGACATTGAGATAGTCTATACTCTTGAAATGGGAACATGGTGACAGATACACTCTGAAGGAGGACCATTTTGTAGTTGTTGAGTGAGGCGACGAAGCAGTTTTCCACGATGCAGATATACTTCATGGATGATGGTGGAGCTACATACCTTCAAAAAATGACTATTACTCCCCCACTCTTAAAACGATTTAGGGAGGCACAACTGGTGGATGTTGACTACAAGGCCCAACATACTTAGTAATCCTTAGGACGGGCTCTTGATGGATTTTCGATAGGTTGGGAGCACATCATTCTTTTTAAGAGGGCATACCATAGTGCTAGTGATGTTGTGGGAGTAGGTGTTGAGAGAGATAAATAAATCCCCCTTGAGAGTAAATCTTGGAGTGGAGAAGATGTACTAGGACCTCTGATGTCTATAGTGGTGGCCGAAGATGAAGAAATCAATGGCCGAGTAAGTTTCATGATGCCTCACTTGTCTGTGAGTGAAGGCCGAGCATCAGGTTCCAGCAGGCCTGGCCCAACCACTTGAGGTACCATAGTTGAAATGAGATTGTATCTTGGTGAACATTGTGATAGGGTTACCACATACATACAGGGGCCATGACTCTATCTGGGTGATCGTTGACCGACTCAACCATGTAAGATCACTTCATACCCATTCGAGAGTATGTACCAGTAGAGGGCTTAAGGTGCCTCTACATCCAGGATATAGTGTATCTTCATGGGGTGCCTTTGACAATCATCTCATATCATGATGCTCACTTTAAATTCTGGCTATGGAGGGGATTATAAGAGGAGCATGGCACACAACTTCCCTTAAGAACATCTTTTCATCCATATATGGATGGCCAGACAGAGCAGATCATACTTATCCTAGAGGACATTCTACATGCTTCCGTCCTGGGTTTTGGTTATAGTTGGGTGGACAACATGCCACTGGTGGAGTTTTTATATAACAGAAGCTATCATTCAACCATTAGAATGGCACTATTTGAGGACCGGAATGGTAGACCTTGCAGATCACCCCTAGGCTGGACAAACCTAGGGGAGTCTACACTGATGGGTCTGGAGTTCATACGAGCTACCACTAAGAAGGTGAAAATCATCCAGATGTGAATGGGGATTTCACAGAGTTGGCATAAGTCTTATTCCTATTGTATATGAAGACCCTAGGAGTTTGATGAGTGTGATCATGTATTCCTTCGGGTCTCACCCTGATGAGGATTACAAAAATTTGGTTGTGGTAGTAATCTTTCTCCAAGGTTCATCGGACCATTTTAGATCCTGAGCAGAGTTTTCGATGTGGCATACCGCCTAGATCTTTCCCAATAGATGCACTGGGTTCTTAATGTTTTCCATGTGTCGTAGCTGAAGAGATATGTGCATGATCAATAGGACGTCATCAACTGTGGAAAGCATGACATTGATGATGGGGTGAAATTTGTGATGTTCCGAGCAAAGATAGATGATTGATAGGAGCAGGTCCAATATGGGTGGTCATTTCATATGGTGCAGGTTTGGTGGTAGCACAAGAATCTACAAGAGAGCACATGTGAGTGGGAGGCTCAGATTCGTGCTCAGTACCCCCATCTGTTTGATTAGTTTTTCTTTTGGATTTTAGGGCCATAAATCCCTATGTTGGGGAGAATCTAATGTCTTCAAAATTTAGTTATTTTTTTTATAATTATATAAAATTATTTTGAGACCACACACTTTGACCTCAAATGATTATGAGGCTCTGTGAGCCCGGAATAGAATTTTGAACTTTTTTTAGTCCACATAAGTAAAAGTGTGAGTGTTTTTTGTCTAAATTTAGAAAGGTTCCCAGATCAAATATCTGAGGGAACCTTTGAATTCATAATTCAAAAATTCACTTAGATAAAATATAACTTCGACCGAAAAGGGTCGAACTGAAAAGTTAAATTTTGTGAGTTTTCAGAAAAATAATAAAATAACTATAAAAATCTGTTTTATTTTTATTTCGTACCATTGAGCGGACGAATAAGAAGCTATTGTACAGTAATGAGGTGAAAACTAGGTACAATTAAGGAATCCCCTTAATGGATCATTGTGAAAGCATAAAAATGCAACGTCATAACATAACAGAAACACAACTACAATATTCTTTTTAATAAACGAATGCATTTGAGAGTGGGAGAATTAAACTGTGAGGATTCCATGGAAAACCTATGATGAAATTCATCTCCAAAGAAAAATGAAAAATTCCGAAGAACGTAAAACATCATTGATGCACCTCAAATAATAGATCTGGAAGTGATGAAAGACTTTGACCTCTTGAATCCTCAAGTATGTAACACCGCAACAAAAAACATCAAAGAAGTAGGAATTTGATTTTTTTCAATTTCTTCTCCATTATTATTCTAGAAACAATAAACATAGTTCATCCGACAAATAGGTTGATCCGCAAGTCATGCATCTATGTGGGATGGAATCTTTATTTGGGGATTTTCTTTAATTGGGGTTGAAATTATCATATATTGATTGGAATGAAATCCATGAACCTACCATGATTTTAAATATCTAACGCAGATGTTGTGGTCTGACACGAACAAGGATTGAGCCCCTCCGCCGCATGTGTTCTTCTTTTCCAAACATCCGAATCAACAAAAATCCAGTTTTGAGACCTTTTTGGTAAAGATAACGTTCCTTGGAGACCATATGAACTGAAAAAAATGAAAAACGGACCACCATAGAATCTCTAGTTTTCCACTGAATCAAATGTTGATGCACCGATGCTGACATCAGCAGTAGGAGGTAACCACAAGTAGAGGACTTTGGTGCACCCATTGGTGTGCCGTGGTGAAAGGAGGCTGCCGCTGGCTGGCTGTGGCAATAGCGGGGTGACGGGTGCCACACGGGCACCACGTTGAGGGGTGGACCACGTCCGGACCCCCCGAATGAGCTGGAAGATGTGATTTTTTGACCGTGATAGGAGGAAGTCCCAACGTCGGTGGGGCCAGATGGGAGGGGACATGGCTGGCTGCTGCGTCCCAGCCGCACACCACCATCTACCTGCGTGGCCAGTCTTCTTAATGGTGGGCCACACCCCTATCCAGCGGGCTGCGCCGGTCCATCACTCAACGAGCTGCACTGGTCCCGCACCCAGAAGGTCGATCCCCCAGAAAGGTGGGCCAGAGCTATGATGAAAGGACAAACACATGCCAAGAAGGGTGTAATAGCTCCGAAAAGCCCAACCAATGCACTTTGGGTCAGGCTGGACAAGACTGGGTTAATGGGCGACCCGACGGGCTGGACCCTCTGCCAAACCGAGCCCGGCCCTATCAAGCTCATTATGCCTGGCCCACTGGAAAGGCTAGATTGGATAGAACCAAACCCAAACCAGGTTAGGTCGAGTATGTTGGAACTAAATTAATGCATGTGGGACCCCTTGTCCAGGTTGGTCGGGTTGGTCTGACCGGGTCGGACCGGACCCTGACACAACCCGCCCCTGTTTACTAAAATGCTAATAACTTGCAAACCAGGCGTTCTATTGATGAGGAGTTTTTGGCAGTGGGACCGTCTTACAAGGAAGAACTTTTGGAATGACCATAGAAGGATTTCATTGAAGTTGAGATGTGATGAATGGATTGAGGGGCAATTCTCCCAGGCACACTATATACGAAACCATTCAGTTGGTTGAGACATGAAGACTACCGACTTTTGACTCTTTGTGACTTGATTATGGCCCAGTGGGAAACACTTTTGTGTGAATTTTTTGACCCATGGTGGGAAGTACTTCAATGTGAATTTATAGGACCATGGTATGTGACGAGGATCCGTACCTTAGTTGGCCATGATTAGTGGGAATCACATCTGTGTGACTTTGCAGGACCACGGTACATGATGAGGAGGTGTACCTAATAAGTCAATGGTTTGTTGAAAATACTTCTATGTGACTTGGCAGACCCACTTTACTCAATAGAGGTGGAGTTATTTAGTAGATGAGATGTTCGATGATGTGACTAATGATTCTTCTATCACTACTATAAATTTATACTTCGGTGTGAGCTATCTCATGCTTCATGGTTCACTTTTAGGATTGATGTGTGGTCTTTACCTTTTGTTTTGGGGGTCCTTAAAACGTATTTTCTTACTCACCCCTGCAAGGGATTCACTTTCACATGTTGTGTCTGGTGTAGATGATCGATGTTTGGATAGAGAATTTGGAGGACCAGGACCCATAGGTGCTCAGGGAGATGAGACAGATGAACACCACGATAGTGGAATTGGTGGCCTTGGACCAAGCAGGGCCTCTAAGGATCAGGTGGACATGACATTCTTCTTCATCTTCCAGTAGCTACACTACTCTCACAGTCAGGTGGGGTTTTCTATAGATAGTCATCCGAGCTTCCTTTTGTACTTTTCTGTTTTTAGTTATTTTGTTGGATTTTTATCCTGGACCACTTATATTAGTTGTACTTGTACTCATTTTTTTAGTGACACTTGTTTTCTTTTTAGTGTGTGGGACTTTGTCGGGTGTGTGTGTGTGTGCAGTTACTTGGGAAAATTATTTCCACTTGTTGGTTGACACATTAGACGCTAGTCAGAAACCCCTGGCCTTCGAGAGGTAGGCTAGAGGTAGTCACTACTCGGGCCTCGGGGGATGGGTTGTGACACCATGGTACAACCCAATGACATTAGTAAAATCATTTCCTAAAGTGACCGGAAAATAATATCCCCATTTGGGAAGTACATACCTATGGATCAGAAATATGATACCTTAAGAAACATACCTATGTTCCTGCTACATTATCAATCTTGGATGATATGAGTATATCTAAATACCTCCAAGAATCACTAATTGTGGCCTTCAAAAGAACTATGGAGTTTGAATTTGAGGTATTTGCTGTTGTGATATATCATGTAAAGAATGATCCCATAGAAAGCCATGCGATTATCTCTTTCATAGAACAATATTAGGATACTATTAGGAAAGGACACATCATTACCTTGTATATATCCAATAGAATTAGTGACATTGATATCCAAATATCATTATTGAAGATGGTTCAAGATTCCGCCAAATTTCTGTATGGAAACATCACTAATTGTGTCTCAATGAATCCCACCTGCCTCCCTCCACACTGATGTTATTGCGTTATGATAAGAATGAGAAGGAGAAACTTGTAGAGATCCCACTCAGAACCCAGTTTGGGGATATCATGTCCGACTTAGAATTCATGGTTTTTTGATAGGATATTTCTTTCAATTTTTTTCAAGGAAGACCTTGGTTATATCAGCATTCGATCATTATTTCATCATACCACCAATGTCTCAAATACTATGTCAATGACCAGAATGAGACATTATATGGTAACAAGGATCGATTAAAATACTATGATACATAATACAATGAAGCAAGATTATATCATAATGGATGAAAATATTCTATGACATATGATGTTACTCGAATCAATGCCTCTACTGGATCCGATATGATCCTCGCTAACCCATTCAAAAAGATCAGTGCAAATTAAACACTTCCATTTAATCAAATTGAAGGGTTGATCCTAAATTCAATAATTCATTCAGTAACTTCTGTAATGTCAATCATGATATTTGAGCCTAATGGCACGGTAGAAATTATCAACTCTTCAAGTGATGGAGAAAGCTAACAAGAAAGTGTTATCACATTGTCTCCTAAGATCCAAAAAAAGTCTTGTTATTTCTTCTATAATGGAAGAAGATACCTTGACTATATGATAAATTTAAGAGACTCATTCTTAGTCCCCAATATCCCATTTATGAATCCAAGAAGGCTTCATGTCAGAAATTGAGCCCGAAATGATTTGCTTATCCCATGGAATTCCAAATGGTAGTTCCAAACATCACTACAAGGAACTTCTTTTATCATATCCTCCCTAGGAAGAAGTGAAAGTAGTGGAGATGAGGAAGAGAAAGAATAACCTGATATCAGGGAATCCACTCCAACATTTTAGGAAGGGATCTCTTCCACCTTGGATGAACTCAGAGAGAAAAATAAGGGTACAAAAGAAGATCCACACCCCACTCTGATTAGTGCAGCCATAAATCCCGAAGAAAATGAGATATATACCTCTTTAAAGTAACCTAAAGATTTATTTTCCTAAAAATAAACATATATTCTTTCCTTTAACAATGAGGTGGCCACCAAAAACATGGTTTTTCCATAAGATTATCAAGGATATAATCAGGGAACTAGGAGAACATTCCTGACCCAAACCACCAATATTGAGACTGATGTGGACAAACTAATCAAGGATTATATTATATTGGAGATAAAATACTCAAAATGGATATCCAAAATTGTCCATGTGATGAAAAATAATGTTAAAATTATAGTATTCATTGATTCCAAAGATCTCAACTGGTATTGTCCAAAAAATGATTTCACATTCCAAATCACAAAACTCCGGATTGATGCAATGGATGGTTATTAATCCCTATGCTTCATGGATGGATATTCTAGGTATATGAAAATTTAAATAGAACTATAATATGTGGAATAGATAACATTTAGATCTCCCAAGGGAGTATTGTTCTATAATTTAATTCCCTTTTTCTTGAATAATTCTAATGCCACATACCAACGTGAAATACATCACATCTTCAAACCCTTCTTGGGAATGTTTATTGAATGTTACGTTGATGATCTAGTGGTCATGTAATGAATATGTTAAGACCAACTAGATTAACTATAAACAATATTCATAAATCTTAGATAACATAATCTGAATATGAACCCCTTGAAATGTGATTTTAGGGTAACATAATGAAAATCTGTCGGACTCATTGTACACCATCACAACATCGAAGTTAATCCTGAGAAGACTAAAGCTATCCCTATAATTACACCTCATTGAAACATGAAATATATGAGGGGACTTCAATGAAACTTTTCCATAATCTGATGCTTTATCTAAATTTTGGAAGGCAATTGTTTATCCTTCACAAAATTGATAAAGAAGGCGGTCACATATTAGTGGACCAATGACTGTAAAGAATCATTTGATCCTATCAAATGATTGATGCTGAGACTCATTATTCTTATATTGAGAAGATCTACATGGAATTAAGTGAAAGAAAATGGATTAGAATATTTCCTCACTGAGTAACCATATATAGAAGGGGTGTTTTAGATACATAATAACTAAATTAATTGGTATTCTCTATTTAGGAATACCCCCAAACATGGGAAATTTATTTTGATGGCATGTTAAGGACTCAAATGGCGAAGAGAATTGAAGACCCTAAGATTTACAATGTTGGGTTAGGGATTGTGGTTATCTCTTCAAGGAATGTAATATTTACATAGTACTTCTAGTTATTAGAGTGTGGTACCAAAAATGTAGTAGAATATATGGATCTCATTATAGGAATATAATTGGAACATCAAATACCTATAAACCACTTGAGGTGAAGGGCGACTCAGAGTTGGTAATCAAGAAAATTAACTGAGATTACACCATCAGAAAAGAGGAGTTAATACCAATATGTGATTCTTTACCAAGGATAATGAAAAAAAATCTTCTTATAGCCGACATTGACTTATATTCCAGCATCACAGAATATCCAGGTAGATATGTTGGAAAATGAAGCTATAAATTTCACAGAACCAAATCTGGATGAAACAATCATCATCATTTCCCATCATCGCATGGTCTCACCTTTATTTTGAATTAAAACTGAAGAGATCAATGGAATCAGTCACATCCTTAAGCCATATGGTCCTACCATAGGATGAAAGATTCCCACCATGAGTTTTCTTCCGGATGGAATGATCCCACTTGATGGAATTGGAAGAGGGAAGATCTGGCGATGAGAAACCAATTTCACTCTTTATGATATTCAAAATCAATCGAAAGTACGCTACAAATGAGGCTTTGATAGAGTCCTTCTCTTCTGTGTTAATGGAGAAGACATTGAGGCTATTATAGAAGAAGTACATGTGAGAGCCTATGGTGCCCACAAATCATGGTATAGGATTTCTGATCAAATTCTAAGGCTTGGATACATCATTCATATGATTACACTTTATTTTATAGAATTAACTAAGAAATTTCATCCCTTCCAAGTGCATCTTTATATCATCAAAACCTCCTAGGAGTTTCTACATGTAACCAAATACTTTTAGACTTTCAGCTCATGGGAAGTTGATATTATTGTACCAAATCCTGTAGCTACACATATGTTGTTCAAGTACATCCTTACTGATATTTATTTATTATCTAAATGGGATGATGCAATACCTATAAAAGAAGTTTGGGACAAATCATCATTAGATTCATCAAATCTAACATCAATTCTATATTTAGTTTCCCTCATACAATATTGAGGAAAATAGAACCAATTGTTTTTGCGGAGGTAGAGAAGCTATATCAGGAATACACTACTAGGAAATGGCCATATACCAACATTTCAAAACCGTGGGTATAATGCCAAAATCTGTGTGTATAGGCTATTACCACTATTCTGGGAACCATGGAAAACCAAACTATTGCTATAGATATAAGATATATCCACAGTTTGAAAATTCTATACCCACAATTTCCAAATCATGGGTATAGATTTTTTCCACCATGTCATAACCCTATACCCATGGTTTAAAGCCATGGGTATAGGATTTAGAAAAAAGTTGGCCGCAAGTTTCGATCTTGTGAACTGTTTATTCAGAAAATACATTCCTAAACACTTCCCCAAAATATATTAGGTTTATATAAATATATTTACTTAATTATAATTTTATAAACCATGTCTATAGAGAAAATAACCATCGTTATATGTGTTCCCACCAAAAAAAGGATTGTTCCCATGGAAAGCGTTTTCATGAACTCACATGGAAAAGTTGTCCCCACAGTTTTTTAGAACCATGAAAACAAGTTTTTATCCCAGAAAATTCCACAGGATTTTGGGAAAACCATGGGGATATGTTTGACCTATACCCACAGTTCTCAAAAGAACAGTGGGTGTAGGTGTTGAAATGAACCATATACCCAAATTTTACTAAAACCATTGGAATAAGGGGCCCCTATACTCACGTGTTTTAAAAAACCATGTGTATAATCTCTTAAAAAATATCTATACCAATGGTTTTGGGAAAACCATGGGTATATGGCTATTTTCTAGTAGTGATACAATATCAAATCCAACCAATCATCCCATTATCATACAACAACCAATGGAAAAATAGACGCTTTCAACAAGACCCTATCAAACATACTTCAGAAGATGGGGGATAAAGACTAGAAGTATTACATTGATAAGATATTGAATTCCTTATTGTCTTATCGGACTACCACCCATACTCCTACATGAGAGACTCCTTATTCCCTAGTATACAGAACATAATCTGTCTTACCCATGGAGCTTCAGTTTCCAACACTATGACTTTCCATCTATGATTGACCATCCACAAATGGGAAATCCTAGAAACAACTATTTGAATTGGAGAGATTGGACAAGAAGATATTGAATACCATATACCACTTGGAATTCTATTTGAATCAGATATTATATGATTTTGACAAGAAATTAAACCTCAGTTTAATTCTCTAAGTAGAATTGATATTGTTTCTTATAACTCTGATGATACCAAGAACGAAATATCCAAATATTAATCCAAAGTGGGAGGGACCTCACTCCACACATAAGGGAATCTAAAATAGAGATTATTTCTCCATCTAAATAGACAGAGAGCTTATTACCATGCCAACTAATTCTAGATTCCTGAAAAATTACTTTGTTTAATTGCACAAAATTTATCTTATCTCCATGACATTAAACTACATAGCAATGTGTTTATATATAGTCTATGATGTTAAACTACATAAAATCACCATACTTATAACATGAGGATAAAATGCACAACATGAGTTCCAAGTCACATGACCTAAGTCCAAAAGACACAATTCATCCTTACCACATGATGTTAAAATTCATGGAACTCACAATATCCAACATCCTACACGATGTTATGCCCCCATGGTATGAGCTGTATAACTGAAAACTAATATTACTATCATCATGTATGAAGTAAAACTGCATTGTTTTGATGGTCCTTTCATTATGACCTTAAAATCAAAATTCCCCCTTTCCCCTATATGAAATTAAACAAAACCTCTCAAACTTATCAAATATCAGTAAACTATATGGGATTTAATTAAATACATATGACTTGATTGTTACATCTATGAGATACATAGTGATTTCAATATCTCCAATATTGGGTCCATCCGCAACCCCAAAGAAAGTCCTATCTTTCCCTATGTATGAAGAAACTCTATAAATGGAAATCTTCTATAACATATGGATTGATTCTCATGACACATAGTGTCTTGGTCCCAACCATTTTTTGGGAAATATTAAGTTACATTACCCTTATCAGAACCTAGTTGGTGTGGGGTAAAAGCCTCAATAACTATATGTTGATTGATTCTCATTACAATGTGATACATAGTGATGCCAAGGTTTCTAATCATGGGTATAGCCCTGACCACGAAAACAGGTCCCTCCACTCCCTATATATATGGATAAAACTCACAAATGGAACATTTCCAATAACTATGTGTGTCTTAATTATTACCTTAGCAAGATACGTAGCGATTCCTTGGTCCTACACCCTTGCCTTACATGTTATTTCCATCATTCCACATCATTTCATAATAATCCATACCACATAATTTTAAACTTTATGGGAATTCAAGATCTATGTACGGCTTGATTCATTATCTGAAAATATACAAAGCGATGCCTAGATCCTACCTCTTTGCTCAGCCACCATGTAAAAAACTTTCCATTACCCTTCACTTATGTTTCCCTAGGGCAGTAAAGAAATCCTTTTCCATGCCTTGTTTATGACACCGATATTAGATCAAGTGGTATTTGGAGTTTGGTAATCCCTGCATGCATAAGGTATATCTATTCATATTGGGGTTATCATTGTCTTAGATATAAGACCTTAAAATCCATAGTAGAAATATTTTATGCATGAATTTAAACTACACAGTCGTAGAAGAATTACACGTGGCTTGGTTCTCACCCAAATTAGATACATAAAGACCCAAAAATTCAATAGTGGGTCTAGACACAACCAACAATGGAAAAGAGTCCACTCTCACGTGTATGGGTCAGATATACATGAGGATATCTAATAAAAGTTCTCACATTACACGTGAGCCCATATATGTTAGAACTATGTGTGTCTTGATTGTTGATCTGAAAAGATAGGTAGTGACGCATGGCCCCTATGCCCTTGTTTATCTCCATTATCATATTCCTCTTCACATCGAAAAATCTATGTCATTACCTCATGAAATTAAATTTCATGGCTAATGTCATTGTCGTAAGACATTAAACTAAATTTTACCTATAGAACTAAGTATGGATTGATTCTCATCCCATTGAGATATGCTATGAAGAATATTCCTTAGATCCTAGTCCCATAAATGGGGTAAAAAAATTCCTCCTCTTGTACATAAAAATAGAAAATACATGTTGGAGCTTTTATTTTGGGTCATCTCCTTAGTTATCCCATGAAGGAAACAAAAGATTCCTCCTCATATATATGAGTAAGGTCTATAAAAAGGGTTGTAAACTCATGGGAAATGTCAGTCCAGATGCTTCCATCATACTCAAAAACTTTTCTCCCACAAGTCGAACTCCTAATCATGGGAACCTTCAGGTCTTCAAAATCTTTCTTCAGTTCCTAGTGACAGAATGTCTGATACCTGAAGGATTCTTTTCTTGACTGTGTTATACACCCCCTAGTTGGAATTGCATTAGCTTCCCATATAACAGGCCCATTATCCAAAGGATACCACTTTTTAAATATATAGTTTGTTCCCCAATTATACTTTCATAAAACATTCCACATACAGGTCTATCAACCGGGCTTAACTTCACCCTTGGGAGAAGCCTCTTCTGTCATCATGAGCATTAATGAAAAAATGTCAAAACCAATGATTTAAAAAAAATACATCACTATCCTTCATATTTGTCCCCTTTTTACTCTCCTAATATGAGAACACCCAAGACCAAGGTTTACAATTTCCTCCTCCTTGTGCTTGACACTTATTGGGAAAATCTTGATCTAAAAGGAAATAAATCTCTATGATTTTCTTTGTGTGATGGTCCTATTCATACGACCTAAAAATACAAGAATCATGATTATTTCATTTGGTTTAGAACTTCATAGATATATTAAACCCCTAATTCTTTGAAAATAATTGCTTGAAACACCCTTTACATATTCAATCACTCCTCTTCACAAACCAGAATCTGTGCTAGGGGAGATCTGAATATCAAAAAACAATCATATTATTTTAATAATATAATTTTATAATTTTTGAGAGATACTTTACCTGAATATGTAGTATACACCCCTTTTTTCCTTTCATACATCACCTACATGGTGGGATTTTCTACCTAAGGATACCAAAATGTGACTATGAATTATGTGCCTCAATTTTCCTTATTTAAAATAGACCCCATAACAGTTTTTTTAAGCAGTGGTAATTTTATTCTCATGAGAGACCTTATATAACACCATAAACCCCTTTTTTCCCATACCATTTCTCATATCTAGAGATCCCCAGGTTACAGTTTAAAACTATCTCCTTTAATAATTTAATATCATATCATATTTGAAAAACAATTATCCATAATGGGGAAACCACAAAACCTTTGATCCAAGCTCAAACACCTTAAATTAAATCCCCCTAATGTCTATGATTTATGCCTTTAAAGTATATAGCGTATTGTCTATGCATTATGAATTTAAAATGCCTAAAGTAATGTATGTACTGCATGAATTTAAATTATATAGCATAATGTATATGTTGTATTACATTAAACTACATGGTTATTGTCTCATTCATATAACATTAAATTTCATGATGCCTTATAATTTTTTTGAAAGGGGTCTTCTCCCCTAACATTTTTATCTAATAAAGTGTACCCTACTTCCCACAAAAAATGCATGTAGGAGAGGTCACCAATTCCTGGGCTGTGCCAATACAGAATATCCATTTATTATTAGATATCATTCCTTAGAAAATCACCCATTGTGGTCTTGATACATCCAAATGATAAACTTCCTTTGTCCACCAGCAATATAATTTTAGAATTCTTGGGAACTCCTATACATAACTATGTAGTACGTTACCCATTTGGCCTTGAATATTTTTCCCACATAATGGTTCTGTCAGCCTAAGGATGCCGCTATTTGACTATACAGTATGCGCTCTAGTTTTCAATGCATAAACAACCCTCATAATGAGTTTTCCAACTAGTGGAAAATTCATTCCTAGGAGAGACCATCACTATTATCAAATACCATTTTTTAAATTCGTAAACAATGAAACTATGTCTCACGATTCCACTTGGAGGTATCTAAAGAATTTCTGAATATTCTTGATTAGAAAATAATGTTTGGGTCATTATTTAAAATGTTATGGACAATCATTTTCATACTAAAACACTATACTCATTAGATTGATTCATATGGATTTAAACATCTGATAAAAAAAGAAACAACACTTGCAAGGTTGAAAATTCACAAAGGGAACAATGGAAAAAAGTCGAGTCTCGGCTCGCTAGACCTACAATCTGTATAGTTTCAGAAATATCAAGAACTAAAAAGTTAAAATTCACAAAACTTGTTAGGTTGATAACTTGAAACAGGTGGCCTAAGAAAAATATAAGTCTCACCCAATATGTCTCATTTATATTGAGCTTAGTAAAATATTGGGGTAATGAAATAAGAAGACATAATGTTTGAAGGGTTTTCCATGTGACCATAGAAACTGTCAAACTACACTCACAAGGACTCTTGTCTTAGATAAAAAAATTACACCACTCCCATACCAATCATTGTAATTATTATTAGCTGGTATAAAGATGTTATGCTATAAAAACTTGCTTTGACATTATTATTATAATAAAAACGTAGGGATAGACACATATATTATTGGAACAACTGTTATTTTCATTTATATGGAAAAATATTCCCCATAGGAACATCCAAAAAATGGTGTATATCTATCATAAATTAACATAGGCCTTAAAAATAACTCCTTTTTTATTGAATAGCCTCCCAAACGCCATCAACCACTCATTGATGATCAGTCAATTGACCAACTTCAGTCTCTTCATCCTGATGAAGTGCTTCTGTTGAAGTCTTAATCGTAGTTCACCCTTATATTTGGGATTTTACTAATGAATGGTGGAGTTGATAGAGTTCTCCAGGAGTGTAATTTAAATCTTGAAGAAGGAGTGACACTTTGATAGTATTCTCATTGATCTACCTCTTTAAATATGAGAGTTTTTTATTATTATTGTCCACTATTTGGGATAAGGTTTCTACAAAGTTGTCAATGTTTGCAAGAATTTTACAATTATGAGGTCTTGCTGAAGATTATTCTCTCACCCAAGCCAATGAATAGTCTCCTTCAAATCTGCTTGGATTAGATGGTAATAAAACTCAACAAATCCAAAACATGCCAAATATAACTGAAAGGCATTAGATTCATGAAGGAAGGCCCTCAAGGGGAATCTCAGAGATTGTCTCCCATATATCCCACCAGGCCATGCGACGTGTGCTGTGAATAAAATTTAGCAACTCCGGATCTGATTCAGAATGTCTTTCTAAAGGAGAGATGTACTCTAGGATCAATTCCCTAAAAAATTTTCTTTCTTTACTCCCTCCTGAATAGTAGTGGCCCCACCTTCTGATGCTGGTCGAGTTGATGAAAAAGCTTCACCCTCAGACCTATCCAAAAACATTGATTCTCCTAAATGATGAATTTTAATAATTTATAGCTTGAATAGAACATAAAGAATTCGGTACACTTATAATAATTGGAAACCTTTACCCAACGACAAGTCAGAAACATATGATGATTCTTACCCTGCATTCCCAACATCAATATTTTGAACTAGAACCTCTTGATGAGGGGCTCTCTCCTGGTTCTTCCTGACATATTCCATGTGAGGATTAGGATGATTTCCCATTTCAAAGTCCACATGAGCTTCCCCCTAGTAGTGGTACATGGATGGTTTTCAAAGTCTTGTCTATGTACCATCACTAAGACATATCCCGTGGATGGAGCTACGTGTTCCTACCAGTCATGATCAGATAATCTAGAAAAAAATGGAATATTGGATGAAAAATAAATAATCACATCCATTTTATTCTTTACATTGTTCCCCAAATTATTCAAAATTGGTAGGAATATTAATATGTTCCATTATTTCATCAAAATAAATGATAATATTTAACATGGATTCTCCCAAGACCCATGTTAATCTCACATGTGGTAAAAAATGGAGCATTTGGTTCATAACCCTCCTCCGATATCTTATAACCCTGCACATCCTCCTCAGTGATAGTCGAAGGGTCAGCATCAGTCATCATAGGATTCTATAGTGCATGAGATGAATAGAAAATGATAAAAAGTGGAAATAATTCATTAGTGTTTGATACCTTATGAGATTATCATGACATACCATATTCTTCCTCCCTCTCCACAATGTAAATTGAAGTGATGAGAGAATATGTGACAACCTCAACGCTAATTATTTTTTCAGTTGATGGAGCCATTTCTTTTGTAGGAATCTCCACTTGGTCCAAAGAACATCATTGATTCTCAAAGGCTCATTTGTATGTTTCTTGAGGGAAGAAATAGATATAGTTCTTTCAATAATAATAGGTTTAAATTCTTACTCTAGAGGAGGCCGAATTTAATTATGTCGAGAAGACTTATTACTACTTAAAAATCATGTAGCTAGGGATTTCACCCTCCAGTGTCCCTTCTTTTCCATCTTCTTTAAAGGTTGGATAACATAAACCTCCTCATAAATAGATATTATAGGTAGGAATTCTCCCACTATCTCATCCTCAATGGATTATCGGTATGGAGATACCTCTCCTGATTTGGGGGGTGACACTGTACCCTCAGTAAGAGTAACAACAGGTCTATACCATGGTGATGAAACCTCAATTTATTTTACCTCACACCATTATAGTGTAAGATTGTATTTCCCCTTGGAAATAACTATTTGGATGAAATATAAAAGAAAATTATAGAATAGTATGAAAAGATTAGGACTTACATATTCATGATAAAAAAGTCACACCATTCATTCTAAGATGAGTGATAGGTCCCTTAATTAGAACAACATTATATTATATTCTCTACTAGCTATGTGAAAGGGACCCAATTTTTAGTTTCATAGATGATCATCTATGGCTCCTAGATTTGAATTTTCTAATTTAGTAATATTATTTTGAAATTGAACACAAGGAATGGATCAGAGATGTCCTATCCTCAGAATATGAAACTATGCACATAGGTGTGCCCACATAATTTCAGCAACATAAGAAAAGTCCTTCCATGTTTTGATCACCTCTTGCTTCACATATTATAAATACATTCTATCCTATTGTGAGGAAGATCAAGAATCCTAAGAGTAGTGGGGATTACCAACCCCTTCCATCATAGATGGTGGAACAGAAAATGGATCCCAAGAATCATATTGGATGCCAAGAGTAGACCTCCTTTGTACACCCTCATTTGGTCTGTGAATTTTTATTCTGGATAGGGGGTTATACCTTGTATGAGTTTGTTTCAACAAGATCAGAACCTCATCACCATCACTCTCTGATGTAGAAAACATAACCTACAAAAGATATGAAGCACCTTCCAAAGGTGGGGAACTCTTCCTACTCTACCTCTTCATCCCAACCTAAGGAACATCTTTAGCCCAAACCCCTTTAGGGTATGATTCAAAGAAAGCCTCAACATATTGGGTGGTCAACCCACTGGTTGGATTAGCTAGATGTGGTTTGATCACTACCTTTACCAACTCCATGATTAAAAGCAAACATAGCTGTAAAGAATACATTAGATTCCTTTCTAATCTGATATGCAAACAAGAGGATACAATTGTTTTCTACAGACACATTAATTGGCGTGAAAACCTGTGTGGATCATTAACCTCCCATATGATACCACTATCGATCCTGGTCGCTAAGGCACCATCCCAAAAGGCTATAATGTATGACCTGAGCTCAATTATGTATTTTTCCTCATTAATAAATCTTCCATTGGGATGATTCTAAAAGGGAAATAATTTTAACTCCTTCAATAAATTCAATATTATTTTGGATTTCATGGGGTTTCAAAGACAAGGGTGGAATAGAAGATACAACTTGGGCATATTGTCAGAACTCTCTCATAGGGACCTTTATCATGATCTACATGGAATAAGTTCTGAAGTGAGCCACAATCCATCCCCCAAAAATCTATAAGGGTCCCAAAATTATAAAAGGATATTTACATATGTGAATATACCAAATAATCTTATGTATTGTTTATAATAAGAGGGTAGCCACACCTCGATCTTTTTCTCCGCCACCATGGATTCTACAATGAATGTTCCTAGCCTTATGCTCCCCTTAGAATCACATAAATTCTGTAAGTAGAAACTGAGCCACATGAACATAAAGTCAAAAAGACATGTCTTTGGTCAGAACTTTTTAATTGATTTCATATTCTCACATTTCAAACAAGCCATTTTATATAATTTTCCATAAGGTTCTAGGTACACTTTTCTTCAACTCCTTAGGAAAACTCATCAAACACTTGAAAGTAGAGAATTTCCCCTTCTTGCTTAAGAAACATTCCATCCACTCCCCAGATGGATATCCCCTTTTATGAGGGGGTTGACCTTTTTAATTTTGTGATCCATTTTTAGTATCACACGTGATAAAGTGGTTTTTCTATCATTATTATTCCACATTACATTCATAGGGATGAATTCATCATACACATCTCTAAGGATCATACCCCTAGAGATCTTGTTAACATCCCACAAATTTATACCAACTTGTCCATGTGTCATATGAAAATAATTCATATGTGGACTCCATCAGCTCATGTATCTCAAGAACAAATTCGTCATTCCTATATACATAGTTTTTAGCTACCCACATGCCCATGTAAATTCTAATATCTTCCAAATCCGTTTTGAAATCTTCATAGTTTTGGAGCACCAAATATGCCCACATCCATGGAGGCTTAAGAACCCCTCATGGGAAAAAGACCCAACATTTCTTCCATCCCTTATATTGATCTTTCTATGAATCTCAAAAGATGGATGAATAGAAATGATGATTTAGTTCAACTATGTGTGGTTTCAGTTATAGGTAATGCAAGATATGATGTATAAAGTAGGAAATGGATGACTTCCATCAATGATATAATTTCCCGTTTTAGAAATGTGGGTGATTAAGATGTTCTTGCGGACCTAAAACCATGGGGCTGGGAGCTATTTCTTTGGAGCCGGTTTAAGGACCTCCCACAAATGGCCATGTCTATAAAGTGATAGATAAACACTCTTTGGAAAATAGCGGTGATATTTCTTCTATGTGACTACCAGATCAGGAACAGTAATATGATAGATGTCGTAATAATCAGGCCCCATGGTTTTTATCATCCCCTCCATTTTTCTAGCCTGTTCCACAAAAATTGAAATCTTCATAGGCACCATTGAACCTAAAAATGTAATCCAATTTAATTTAAAGTAGATTCATTGTGATGAAATCCATGAAAGTAATAAATTATTTCAAAGGCATGAGTTCACACAAATGGATTTCTCAAGTGAATCATTCATGTTCCTCACATAGGAGAATCATTCATGATACCCTCACAAGTCATTCACCCGATAATATGCATCCGGAAACCAGGTAAATATCATGTATATGAGAGAGAGATTGTTAGAAAAATAACACAAGCAGATGAACTATGAGGGAGACTATCCTGACAAGACCTAAAAACTCATTAACATGATATTTGTTTCCTGAAATGAGATCCCTATTTATAGGAGCGAAATATTCTCTATGTGACCCACATACGAGACCTACTAATGAGGAAGACTTGAGTGAACTACCAGAGTGGAAGCCCTATGAGAACACATTGCTTGAACGATTCATCATTTTCAACCCATTACGTCAGGATCTGACCCTCTTCTTTTAGATTAGATTGAATCTTGATGGGGGGGGGGTGGAGATTTTGTTGAAAATCCATTTTTTACATGGAGGGAAATGAGAAAAAAGAATATATCTTAGGGAAAAGGGAATAATAGAAGTTGAAAAATTCAAGACTTTCAAAGTCCATAATGGTCGTTCATGCAGGTTTTGTCAAATCACAACCTACATGCAAACACTTGTGAAAACCTTTGCATGGATAGCCTATTTGAAACACTTGAGAAATTTTTTTTCCTTCACCTAGGGTCCCATATTTTCCTATAAATAGGACCCCAAGGTCATCATTTGTACGAAAAAATTTTCTTGAAGGCTGATTACTACTTTAATTTCCCCAGTACATCACTCAAAACCTCCGAAACATTATTGTTAGTTTTCTAGCACCTAAAGAAGATTTAATTAAATGGGGATAGTGAAACTTATATCATACCTAGGTTTAAAGTAAACATCCACTATTTAAGGAATTCACCAAACCCCTAATTAATTAAGACTATCATGAGGTTCACTTCTTGACCAAACACTTACACAACTTACCTCCAAGAATACTTGTTGTGACCATTGAAGGCTTGATCAAGGTCTCACCCAAGTTTAGTAACCCAAGTGGTCCATCAACAAATATTATCCCAATTTTCCCAGTCCTACCTACATATAACAACCCTTGAGTGAGCCTCATTTGTTCGACCTAACTTCCAGACTACGTGATATATTCACGAGGCCTCCCTCAAATCCACTCTTCACAGAGATTGAATTTATATTTCTCCGTTTTCATAATGAAACCAAGTTGAAACCTCCATCAAGACCTCTTTATTACAAAACATTTGGGAAATTCACATTAACATTTCTCCCATTTTGATTTGTATTTCTACAGGTAGATGTTTCCTTCCCTTTTCATACTAGAGGGTCATGATCCTCAGGGTGTTTGTATATTTCTATATCTATTGTCACAAGGACCCTTACCCAAAGGAAAATGTCAATGATTTCCAAATCTAGAGGAGTAGGGATTAGACCAATGCCTCCCCTTCTCATCTCTAAGACCCAGAGCCTCTAGTTACTAATGAGGAGTATGAGGATTACACTTTATTTTCTATAAATAATGGAATCAGACCCTCATCCTGTGGCAGAACCAATTTTATGGAATCTCCCATAGATTAATCCCATTGAATTTTGTGTATGAGGATTCGGTCTTGCTCCTTTGTACCACTTCATTCTCCAACTCTAAGCCATTATAGGGCGAAGTGAAGAGAGGGTAGTTCTGTAACCCCGATGTATTACATTATCATCCTCATCCTCTTCCACTAGAGAAGGAAAAAAATGCATGGTTTGTAAAATATTATGCTTTATCTTGTTTATCACACCGATCATTACTCATGTGGGTTTAGATGTTAGTGATGATCAGGACACCCGCACAATCCTCATTGATTAAACTATAAGAACTCTAATTCCTACTAAATATGTTATGTTGGAAACCCACTTTGGGCCTAATATCGATGGACATACATCTTTGGAATAATCCCAAATCACAATTCCATTAATCTAGTAAGCCCTCTTAAGAGTAAGCCCTAATTTAATCACCCAAACCACCATGAGTTAATACATCCCTCATGGTCCTCTTATAAGGGAATCTTATTCAAGAGTAAGCCCCAACATAATCATCTCAAAGGGTAATAGTCCCTTGCGATACATGCCATTGAGGGACTCTATAGGCGTGTGTCCTCATGAACAAAATACATGGGCTTTGATTCCCATCCAAATGAGATACATAGGAAACCTCCATGAGGTTTAGACCTACCACACTAAATCAACCCTCTACATTTTTTCCATATATCTAGCAGGGTATAATTAAACATTGAAATTCATATCCCATCCATGTTACTTGGATATATTGGGCATAAGTGACACCCCAAACATTGACTAGGAACCCTATGACAAGAAGTCCTTTCCACATGATGTTAAATTGTATGGTTGGGTCCTTATCACACAACCATAAAAGGTATAATGTTCCCTGTTAAGAGATAACGAACTACATGGGTTTTGATTACTCTCAAAAGAATATGTTGGAAGCCCATATATGGGTTCTATCCCAACATAAAAACAAAACCCATATTCCTATATAAAGATAAAATCCAAAGTTACCATAGTCTTTATAAATGATAATAAACTCCATAGTGCCCACTGTGTTGCTAGAAAACCAACATCATCGTAATAACAACCAATGAATCTCTGAGTAGTATATGAGAGGATACCATTGATGGAGAACCCAATATACATACAGATATATCCATTAATGAAGAAACTAATATACATATATATGATTTCCAGATCTATACATGATAATAATTGATTTCTAATATTCAAATGACCCACATCATACTAGGTAATTAATGAATGATTAATGTACATTTCTAAAATCAGTAAGGGAGTCCCATGGTAGGTGATAATTCCTAAAAAAGGGTGTGATGATCCCGAACTCCCATCCTATTGGCCAATGCGAGTTCTTAAGACTCATAGGTCGAAAAACCTAACGAGAACCTACCATTAGAATGTGGGTCCCCATGGATAAAAAACATTGGGTGGTTCTTTTTCCACAAACAAACCCATTGGAAAGCATTTGAAAATAACACTTCTTAATGAGGCTCTAAAATCAAGTGGATACAATAGCTCAAAGTTTTCTATATACCATGCCAGAAGAAATATGTATAGGTATTTAAGAGCCCATTTATATTGGGATGAGATATAGAGGGAAATTGTTTTCTATGTGTCCAAATGCTTTGTTTTCTAAATGGAAAAGGCTGAAAGAAAACTTTCTAAGGGAGTTATGTAACCTATTACCATACCTATTTTGAAGTGGAAAAAATGTTACCATGGAATTTATCTATATAATCCTAAAAAATCCAATAGAGAACGATTTTATATGGTTCATTATTTATTATAATACTAAGTATGCTCATTTTTAGTGATAAGATAATATATACACTTAGATCACTTTATCCTACTCTATATTAATGAAACAATATAGATTCATGGTGAACCTCAATCAATTTTATAGACCCTTAGTTCACATTGTTATTTCAGAGGTGTCTTCAATGGCCTCTTGACCTAGAGTTACATTTTAGTACTACCTATGATCCCCAATGTAATCATTTGATTTCACCATATCCTTCATTTACTGTTTATGGGTGTTGAATGAGTTTGATGTTGTTTTTATAAAAGTGTCATATTTTTAGGATTATTTAAAAAATGATAATTCTATATTATTGTGTTTTAATTTGAATTTATGATTTTGACTCAGTAAAACATATTACTCATTTTTTAAATATTTTGTTTCCCAAAAAAATAATATTACTTGTCATTTATATATATTTCACATGGTTTGAAAATATTACGTATTTACTAATTATGATATGTATAAGTTATATTTTCTTATGTGTTGAGTTTTATACCAATAAATTATCATGAAAATAAAAAAATATATTATGCAACATATATATTTATAAATGTATCTGTCTTGAGTGTATATATATATTATTATGTTTTAAAATGTTGCAAAATGTTTTTGGTCATGAAACATTTATATAAATATATAGATATTTTTATATGTATATGTAATTAAATTATATATATAAATATTTTTATCTATATATTTATATATTTTGTATAATGCTTTAATAGAAAAATGTTTATACTTAAATATACGTATATGCATGTAAATATATATATATATAGATTTGGGAAAAATGATGATTTAAATTTTTTGAATGGTGTGAAATATGTAAATATAGTCTTCATGTCATCATTTAGGAAATTCATGAGATTTAAATGTGTGGTTATAAAATATAAAAATAGGTAAATCATAAAGAAAATGTGATACTCATAAATTGTGGTTGTGTGTGGGAGTTAAGATTTTTATGAATAAAAAATGTGTGAATGAATAAATTGAGGAGAAAATCAAGAAAAGAAAACAAAAATAGTGGGTTTGAAGTGTTATCATATATTAATTATTACATTTTTTTCCCAAAATGTTTATTTAATATTTTAAGGGTTTTTTAAAGAAAATATTAAATTATATTATACATTAAATGGTGATCATGTGTATAGGGTTATAAAAGGCCCCAAAACTATGATTATTAATAAAAATTATTTCACACATAATGTGTTGATATTATATACATAAATGGGAGTCTCATAGTTTAATGTTACAAGTATATTTTTTTGTTAATATATATATATATATAATCATGTTATATTTTAAATAAATAAAAAGTATAAAAAAGATATCAAAAACTTTAACATATATATATATATATGAAGTCACATTATATATATAAAAATATGAGATGATTTAAAAAATTGAACCCATATAGTTTAAAGAGAAAAATAAAGCTGAAATATATGAAAAAAAAGAATAATCATGGAAGGAAGAAAAACATTGTGGTTGAGGTGTTAAAATAAAGAAGGAAAAGTGGGGGTCTGATGGAAGTTATACAAATTTGACGTGTGATTGGAGAGAGAGTGTATATGAGTTAAATGGGTATTGATTTTTTAAAAACTCAAAACATGTGAAATTAACAAAATGGTTTTTGAATTAATTTCTATTTTATAATTAACATCATTTCAATTAATTATGATAATTCATGTGAATTTCAAGTAAATAAATACCCTTGATTATCCAAATTATTTCTCCTATAGGTCCTTTAATACTAATCACATTAGTGTCCAATCAGTTCCATTCAAATAACCTTGATAATTATAAGGTAAAATCATAGTTTGATTTCAAAATAATCAACCTATAATTACAAAATTTAATTAAATACAATTTTTTTATATTTTAATTATTGAAGTTGATGAGTCGAATGACTATAGATTCATGTTAGACCTTGTTCACATTATTTCTCATCATTGATGGGTATTAAAATTGAGGCATGGGATCTATCATATAAAATATTTTTGTATCATTTAAGAACAGTTTACTCATGTTGTCCTTTGAGATGATAGTTGCACTGGAATAAATAATAATATTTAATAGAATAATTTTAATTAATGGGGAATGAGAGAATTTTTCTGGTATTTTTATATGATTTATTCATATTAAGGATAATTGTTTCCAAATTATTTATTATCCATTATGTGTGTATGTTGTGTTGTGGTAATTTTCTAGGTTTTATTTGAATCAAATGATAACATTGGAATTAAAATGAATGGGTTAGTTTGATTAATTGGATAGAAATGACTAATGATTTAAAAATAAGTGAAGAAGTATTAAGCATGGTTGGTGATTAATATAAAATTAAATGTTCTAAAAAATAAAATTAATTGGAGGTTTGAACAAAATTAGATTATATTGTGAAATATGGAGAATGGATTAATTTTTAAGGGGTTTTTTGATTGTGGAATGTGGATTCAATATTATTGTGTGGTGCTGCGAAATTATATGTTGCATCAGAAGTTTTAGAGGTTGTGAGGTGATGTGGTGATATTGTGACATGGTTAGTGCCTCAATTGTAACCCAGAATAAGGAATGAATGGTGTTAGAGGCATATTTAAAAATTTAAGTAATTGATGTTTACGTGAATTTTGTTAATATTTCAAACCACTGAAATATTCATGGAAATATTGTTGCAAAGTGGTCTAAGGTGTTCCAAATGGATGTCAAATAGATATTCCTCAATGAATTTCTTTAATAATAGATATATATTGATAAACCAAATAGATTCCTTATATATGAAGATGAGAGAAAAGAGTTATGACTGATGAAATATTTTTATGGAATAAAGTAAGATTCGATGTTGGTATTCAAGTAAATATCAATAACTGAGAAATATTGGATTCTAATGAAAACTATTTGATCAAAAACTTAACATAAGAGAAAAAAGGATGTTAGTTCTGATTTATGTGGGTGAAATAATTTTTAAAGGATTAAATGTTGAAAAATTATATATTTTTTTAGAATATATGTATTTTTAATTTTAAGTTCCTACTATTAGATAACAAAAAATTTTCTTTTTCTTATATTAAATTCGAGGAACAAATATAATACTTATTTCTCAAAAAAATAAAAAATAAAAACTAAGTCATCACAATGATTGGAATTGATGATTCTAGATGAATGAAAACCATGGTGGCTACCAAATTGAAATTTTCATATAATGATGATTGAAACGAGGTTTATATCACAAAGTATATATAGATAATTTCGAGTCAATTTTACTTTCTAGTAAACGTCATACTTTAGTGTCTTCCACATTATTTGCAATGAAATACCAAATCTTTCTGAAAGAAATTCATATGCATGTGGTGAAGAATATACGACATCACATCAACAATATGCTATAATTTATACTATTTTACTATTGAAAACCACACTGGGAGTTTCTTAGTTATATGGATAGAGATTGGGTTGGTTGAATTGATGATTAAAATAAAACATCACTCCAAATACATTTTTTGATATTTCTAACATCCAATTTAAGGGTAAGTGGTAACCATACATCATAATATTTAAAAAATACACCACAACTTCACAAACACTTCAAATTACAGAGATCCCACCTCTTTAGAACAATGCCACCAACAGGGAAATCAAATTAAAATTTCAAAAACAATAAACTTGTTATCAGACCTGTGCCACTAGCAGTCATAATTATGAGTTGATCCGAGAGCCCCATCAAGACGCGCAATCATTGATTCGGTCACCTACCTCGATTTGAGGTGACGCCATATCCCATTTCTGAAATCATCACTTCTCGGAACCATCGTAGTCATCATAAATGTGGTCATTTCCGGAACTTCCATCCCCATCATCGCCGGTTTCATCGCTCAACACCAACGTTAAAGGAATATACCCATCGTCGACATCCACCAAACATTATTTCCTGATTTCACAGGAATAACCCAACGAACTTTTATCATGTCTTGGGGAAGAAATCTCGGGCAATCCATCAGAACATACTTTACTCACAAGTGATATACAGATATATTAAGAGGATATTTAAATATAAATTAGGATAACAAAAATATGTAATTGTTAATTTAATAAGTTATTTATCACAAATATTTTACACATTTTCCATTTGGACCGTTAAAGGAAATGAGTGCTAATTTTTATTTAAAAAATTTTTCGTTATATTTCATATTTAAAAATAAAATTTATATGTTTTGGAATTTAGTTTTTAAAAATAAACTTATTTATAATATTAAAAAAGATAATAAATCCTTATTATGAATATTTGGTAATTTCTCAAAAAATTTAATTTTTATATGATTGGTATAAAATTTATTATTTACCAAAACACTAAATATTACAACTTTTTACGAAAAGACTAAAAGTGTATATAATCCATTTATTGGTCAAATTTATGAATTAATATTATAAATTATAAAAATACTATGTCAAATTTAGAAAATTATAATCCACATTGTAAGAACTTAGATATATTATCAAATAAAAAATAATTATTGGTATTTTATTTTAATTAAATAATATTTTTGTAAAATTTGGAAATGGATTTATTTGAAATCCAAAATAAATTATTTATTTTAAAATAAAAATATTTTATATAATTTTAAAAAATTCATTGATAATTGATCGTTTACAAAAGAAGTTTATGGTTAAAAATTTATTTTTTCTAAAATCATTTTTTACACGTTACATTTGATATTATAAAAATTTATTTTTCTTACAAATATAAATTTTATTTCCTAAAATATTTTTCATATGTAGAATCCTTATTTTTGAATTATTTAATAAATTGAATTTTAATTTTGGGAAAAAAATTATTTAACTTTGTAAAAACTAGGTTCCACTATGAAGAAAAAAAGATCAAAGTGGAAATTATACGAGTAAAGGACTAAATTACCAATTTTAAACAAGTGTAAATGTTATTTTTTAAGTATTATAGCCCTTATATCATCCCACTCTCATTTTTTTTTCAATTTTTGAGCCACGTGACATGCTTAACATATGATCCACTTATAATAAGTGATTATAATTAAACAAATTCCATTCTCAACATGACACTTCATTTTTCCTAACTTATTTTATTTTATTTCATATTATACAGAATATAATTTGATAATTAATATATAATTGCATATATATATATTTAATAATAATTTTTTTTCTTTGGTAATAACTATTGACCACCTTTTCTTAAATATGATAAGAAAAAATAAACCATCATTCATGTATTGTGCGGATTACCACCTACAAGGAGTGATAACTGTTGTTTCCACCACTACATTTCTTAACTGATTATATGGGTGAAATATGTATTATAATTAATATTATGAAGAAAAAATTTCAATCCACTATTTTCCCTCTAATATTTATGATTTTAAATTTTTAACTATGTATTGTGGGGACTTCTGCCTCCAAGGAGTAACATATCTCGAGTTTCATCTAGTTTATTTATTACTTATTAAAACCAATGTAAATATAATTCACCAAAATAAAAGTATCTTTGTAATATTATTATGCTTTTGTAATAATGATTTTCTTCTCAAAATAAAAAACATTAATAATCATAATCATCCCTTACATAAGATATGTTCATGTTTGAGTCTTTCAAGACACCTACTTGAACAATGATATAAAATAATATCATGGAATACTGTGATAAAATTACTACTTATAACATATTATATAAATAAATAAATAACATTTTAAACATGTTTTTGAAATTATAATACGAAAATTAAACTCATTCATCAGTACACAACCGCTAGTTTGATAAAAAATGAAACTAGCTCATCACTTAGTCCATAATCAAATATCATAACAAAAAATACCATAGAATGAAATTATATAATTATAAATAATTATTGAGAATCAATTCTATTACCCTTAATGACCAAATAATTGATGGAATTGGTGCCATACAACCTGATTTTATATACTTTATGATCACCTTTATTTATTTTTTTGAATATTAAGAAACTTCTTATAAAATCCTGATTTATCTTCCACATGATAAAATGTATGATAACTTTATAATAGTAACTATCACACTGAAAGGGAATAGATGTTGTCTACTATAATGAGAAAACATAGGATTCACAGAATTATTTTTAACAATATTTTCTATTTATGGATAATATCATTTCATGGGACATAATTGATATTGGATATCATGGGTGTATAGTCATAGGCTTTGGATGAACCTTTTTTTTAAATAAAAACTTGATTCAATTCAATTTGTCATTATGTTATTCATCTTGTACATCTAATATTAATAATTTATTATGGAAAAAATCCATGTTTATAATTCCATATTGGAGCTTCCACTACATCCAGAACCTTTAAGTAGTATAAGAGTGGTCTTTAATAATTTATAATTATTTAAATAGCATTGAAATTTTTTTGAATTTATCACCAGTTTTAAACTTAGGTTTAATCATTCATTAAATTCAACTCATGAGATATCATCTTCATCCTCTTAATTCTAACAAATATAACCTAAAATAGAATAATTATGAATGAATAAATTTTGAAGAACTCATTTGAAGGCACCAAGTATTCTGAAGGGATAATAAATATTACATGACATGTAGCCTATAGGTACAAACCTTGTACCCATGTTTAATGCACCAGGAAGGCTTTTGAATTAATTCATATCATCATGTATGTATTTCAGGGAGGTGTAATTAACATTGAACATGTGTTGAACAGTACAACATGGAATATGGTTATCCAAAAAATATAAAGCAACTTATCTACTTGAAATGATGTTCATTAGTCAAAGACATGCCATGAAATTTTATATAGAACATGTGAATGGTATTCTTGTGGCCCATAGAACACATGATGTGTAACCTATGTACACACCATGTAATCCATTAATGTCTTTGACAAGAGTGTATGGATAGTCCCTAGGCATGTGCCATAGATTGATGGTGAATACCTATATGTGATATCTAGCTGGATAGTACACATAGTCTATATTACATGAATATGTATAAATGTAAAATTAATTTATTATACTGATTTAACCTATCAATATATGTTCCATGTTTCATTTATTTGACCCATAAATTCCATGTGACGGGTTATATATATATTAAATATTTTATTAACTTCCATGCAATATTATAAACTACATTTTTTTGAAAGGACTTAATACAATTATAAATCTACATGAATTAAAACATAAAATATATTCATAGAGAACATGTGTATATGCTTTATTTATTTTATAGTATATTCCATGAAAATAAATGATAATATGAGTATTCTAAATGTTGTATAAGTATATAATATATAAATATAATATAATATGGGTAGTTTATATATGTAATAGCCATGTTACCTCCTGGGGAAATGTTTTATACTCAATCAAAAAAATTATTTAATTTATTTAAAACAATTATGGATAAGAGTCTTAAGAAAGCTTGGATGAAAATTACGATAAATTAGTTGATTAATTAATGAAGATAATTAATTGATTTTGAGCACAATTTATGTTAAATAAGAACTGTTGGGAATTAATTATTTCTTTTTGAATAAATAAATCATTTCATGTATATGGATAATCATGAGAATATAATAAATATTTTTATTTTATTGGTTTTCTTTTAATTCATTATTAAGTTTAATTGAAAGCCTGCTTGTTATCCCTCCTCTCATTATATAAGGGTTGCATACCCTATATTTATTTTTATGTAAACCCTCTAAACTAGTATTTTTATTAACCTATCTGGCATGTGAGTAAAATATTATGTTATATATAGAGGTCCTAGGTGAATGTATTTGGTTCATTTTTAGAGCCTAGGTGAAACCAGTCAAAGCGATATATGGGAGGACAAGTTAAAAACTACAACATGAACCAATTCACGGTTCATTGTATTTTCCCATGGTTGATGGTTAATTTTTAATCCTCTAGATAAATTAACTTTTACGAAAATATCATGATCATAACACTATTATTATTCTATTTTTATTGTGTTTCATTTTTAATTTTAATATGTTTTTTTTCAAAATTCAGATGGATTAATAAGTTAACAATCACAAAATATAGAACTAAAATAAAATGTGTTATGCATACACTTTATCAATAAAGTGGTTAATCACTTAAGTAAATACAAGTAATATTAACAATCATGTAATAATGATAAAATGATCAATTTTCACATAGAGGTAAAAATCCATCAATTTTATATATTATTTTCCTATAGCCTTCCAATAAATAAGTTCAAATCGAATCATACTTGACAGTGATTAACCAACCAAAGTCATGGTTTTTTCAATTTTTATTGAATTCAAACTTACTTATATAGTAAACATAACTTAATTCATATCAATGGTTGACTACTAATGTAGATCATGGTGTAATTGAGAGGTAAGGGTTGAGGAAGTCCAAATTGGGGTTTTTATGATTGGGTTGTCCACTCAACATATCAAGGAACTATGTGTTAGTGTAGTTGAAAATATTATTCATATATGAAACCCTTAAAATAACATTTCATAAAAAATTTTGGGTTATGAGATGGATAATATGAGTCATTGACTGTAGAATATCACTAGAAAAAGATATTTTTAATTTTTTTCCAAGGAATATCACGTTTGGATAAAATAGTGGGAGATTAATAAATTTAATAATTATTAGCTAATTATAAAAATTAGGTTATCTAATAAATTATTCTCTTCTAAATTGTAGTAATTATAATCTACATAATTTTTAGCATATCACTATGATCCACCCTTGATAAGGATAACCTTATCACTATCCCTAATTTCTAAGAATGGAAGAGGTGCTTCTATATTATTCTATTTCATGAATGGAAATAATATATGTTGTAAAACCCCATCCTTAAGATATATTTCAAGAGGCTATTGAGGAAAAATTATCTCTATACTTAAAAAATTTGGATGATTCCACATATGTCCAATGTTTCAATAATCCGTGTCAAATGGGATTCTAATATAATATGGTGATAAAGATATATATAACGATGTCTCACCATTGTAATATATATCAAGAGAAGGTAATAAAAGAGATATACGAAATATTAAATATGATATTCATGTAAAATATTGGGGAGTCGGTTGTTTCTAAGACACTTGTAGTCAAGATTATTGGGCACATATTGCTCTTAGAAATATTTGGTATTAAATTCATTGATGAGGTGAAAAGAAATATGATGATTTCAATACTACCTAAATAATTATTTGGTTTCATTATGTACTATAACTTGATAAATAATAAGAAGAATATTTTTTAACTTATTACTCACATTCTCTATGTTGGAAATGGAATATGGATTGAAAACCCATAGTCCTTCTGGTGAATATGAAAAGGAAGAATGAGTAAAATGGGGACAAGAATCATACTAAATATAATTTTCTTGAGAAACATCTGTCTCAGAAGAATATCTTAGGATTGTAGAGGAAAAATATTAAGCATGTTTTCATGTCTAATGAAATTCCATTGGGAGAATTACTGCACCAAGAAGCAATGAGATTCTAAAGGTGAATTTGTTATCAAGTATAATATCTCTTAATATACATAGTGGGTATAAGACAAATCTTGTGGTTCTCACATCTATATATAATTGTGGGAACCAAGTATATTTTAAATAATTTATAAGCGACCTGTATATATTAATGAAGCTAATGGTTCATGAATCACTACTTTTTTAATATGATATTACAACTTTAGATTACCCATTAGAATGATTTTTTTATTAAAGAACTATTTTTTACGCCAACTATTACTATGAAAATAATGTTTGTTTATTTCCTTGTCATTGATGGATTATCTTTAAATTTTTAAATAAATAATTCATATTTTACAAAGGTATCAGTTTTTGTGGTATGGAACAATTAAATAATGGTCATTATGTATTAGATTATGAAAACCAAGTATTGGAAGTAGATTGAAAATCATGTTGACACAAATCATATAAAACCTGATCAAGAAATCACCATATTAATCATGTATATGTGAAGAATATGAAAAATTCATATATACATGGCTATTTATACTATTTTGATATAAAAAAATAGGTAATATTTCATTATTGTTTATAATATAAAATGACCAAACCACTATTCAATGGATAAGGTTAAAGGGCCATATAAATTATATGATTAGTGCACACTGATGTTTTTGAATGTTTTCTATTAGAACATAGTGGGGGTATATTCTTACATAATTACTTTTAATGAATAATAAAGTAGATATAACTAGGTGTACTTTATGAGGTATAATTCTAAGACATCAGATAAATTCAACGAATACAAGTATGTAGTAGATAATCAATTTAATTTGATTATAATGAAGGTTAAATCTAATCGAGGTGCTGAATTTAATAAATAAGAGGATATCTAATTTCTACAGGTTTTTTAGATTCTATCATAACTCACCCCACCTTACATAATAGTTGAATGGTGTTAATGAAAGTATGAACTATAAATTCCAATATATGGTATGGTCGACGATGAATCATATAAATATTCCATTATCCTTTTTGGGATAAGCATTAAAAAAAATAAAAAACACACTAAATTGAGTACCATGTATTTTGGAAAGTATAATTACCTTTTAGTTATAGAGTTTAACGAAACTTGTTTTTTTATATAAGAATGTATGGTGATATGAGTCAATTTTTAAGGCCAAATGAGGAAACGACTAAAACAAAAAGTTATAGATTGTATACTTATAGGATACCCTAAGGAAACCCTGGGATATTCTCAATATAACCCCTTAGATAAGAAATTTTCTACCAAAAGAAAATATTTATTTCTTTATAAGGAGAACATAATCAAGAAATATAGTGTGAGAAAGACTACGTTTGATGATGTTGATACTCAAGATACAAAAGAGTTAGTAACTGAACATATTTCATAGGTCCCCACCAAATGTTTTTTCCTGAAACCTTTGTACTATGTAGGATTACTATAGAGGTAAGATAATCATAAAAATATAGTATTATAGTAACCGAATATTGTGACACATTTTTTATTTACAATAAAGAACATTTCTCCTACAAAGAGGTACTAAATAGCTCAGAATATGAAGGATATTAAGAAGCCCTAAATTCTAAGATGAATTCCATATATTAGAACAATTTTTAGATTTTTTATGATCCTCCAGTTGAAATAATTATTGTTGGGTTTAAATGTATATTCAAGATAAAATTAGATATAGAAGGTAAATTCAATACATATAAAGAACATATAGTGGCTAAATGGGTTAAAAAACGTAAGGAAATTGTCTATTATGAATCCATTTCTCCCATTAACATGTTTATATCCATAAAAAATCTATATATTATAGCAGCCCACCCTGAATATAAAATCTTATTGAAAAATTTTAACATAGATTTCATTGTTTACATCCGTCACGAAGATATTTTTATGACACAAAAGGAGGGTTTTGTGACTCGATGTATGGAAAAAAATATTTAAAGATGTAGAGATCCATTTATGGATTTGAGAAAGCTTATAGGGAAGGGAACATTCAGTTTGATGTATCTATAAAATAAATTGGTTTCATTAGAAATGAATGTAATACATGTTTTTAAAGGTAGTTTAGTAAGAGTGAAATAATTATCCTATTAGTATATGTAGATGGCTTATTACTTATTGTAAATGAAATAAAAAACATATTGTTATTTAATGACTCATTAAACAAGAACTTATCCATGAAATACTTAGGTGAGTTATCCCACATTATAGGGATCAAGATTAGTCATGATAGATCCAATAGGATACTTTGAATATGTCAAGGTACATATACTGACTAGATAATAAAGCAATTTATTGTAGAATATTCTAAGAGAAGATTAATTACAAGGTCACATGGTATACACCTTTCCAAAAAAAAATGATCCATCAAATATAAGTGGATAAAAATATAAATAATAATATCATATATTATTCTATTATAGGCCCAATCATATATTCCATTATATGTACTAGGATTGATGTTTCTTATTCCTGGAGAATGGATGTAAGATATCAAGCTGATCTAGGTGAAAAACATTGTTCTCAAGTTAACTATATCCTAATGTATCTATGAATAAATAAATAAATATTCATGGTGTATGGAATATACAAGGAGATAATCATCTATGGTTACACCAATTCTTTATTTCAAATATATTATAATGATTTTAAGTCACAATCAAGATATTTTTTTAGCCTCAATAGGTTCTGTGAGTTGGAAGAGTTCAAATAATATAGTTTTCACTGATACTATAGTGGATATAGAGTATATAGAGACATATGATATAGCTAAATAAGATATTTTGATACACAAACATGTTTGGGAGATTGATGTGGGACATAAAAGTAAAGTCACTATCCTATTCTATTGTGACAATAAAACTATATTCGATCTCATAATGGTTCCGTGGTCACAACAATGAATAAAGTACACAATTAGAAAGTATCACCTCTTTAGTGATTTTATCATATGGGTGAATTTGTAGTGAGAAAAGTTTCCATAAAATAAAATGTCGAAGACTACTTGACTAAATCCTTATTTAAGAAGAAGCATGAGTATGATGTGATAGCTAAAAGACTAAAGGGTTTTAATTGCTGGATCTAGTGCAAGTGGGAGTCCGTTGGAGTTTGTTCCCCACAACGATGTTATATGTAACTTATTATTACATGTATTAATTGTTTTTAATATTAATAATCTTTTTATAATATAATGATTGTTCTGGTGTGTGATGTAGTATTTGATAATGTCCTAGGAGTAATTGCTGTACTGAATGGTCATATTAGTTCCCTGTAATTATGACATTCTAGAAGTACCAAGAATATATTTTTAAGTATATGTTTTATATTATAATGGTGTAATTTTAAGTGAAATTATTTTTATAGGGTATTAGGTGTAGCAATCATATGAATTTTAGGTAATTTCTAAAAGTGTACACTCTTGGTAAAATATAGTGAAGAATATTATAATAACATGAATCTACAGTTATAAATTCATATTTATGGATTTCATTGGATGTTCCCATCTACGAATGTGTGTAGTGATCCATAGAATTTAATATTGTTGTGAAGAGATATTAATAGTCTCATACTTTTATGTATTGGAAAAAACATGAGAACTTATGTTCATGGAAAATTAGTATTTGTTTGGTGCATCATGACTGATATCACATTAATGAATAATGTGAGAAATGGTTTATCCATTATGTTATTTAATTGAATCTAATATCTCATGGAATTAAATGGTAAGGGAAAAAAATAAATAAATACATTTAAATTATGTTCTTTGAATAGGTTTATTTCTGGAAAGTCAAAGAAAGAGTCACCCATCAAATATGTGGATGACACCAGCATGCAGCATATTTGTTAAGAGATATCATGATAATAGGATTGTATTACATAGTAGGCATTTCATGATGTTTTATGTCATTGTGAAAATAACTTCTTTATTAATGTGTTCCTTGGTGTGTTTCTATATGATAAAGTTGGATTTTGGGTAGCTCTTCCTAATTCTGTTGAGAAAAAGGCATAGAGGGTCACACATTAAGTGTATCCAAAACCTCAGTAAAATAAGAAATATTATTTATAACTTAAAGTGTTAAATTAAATATTATTTTTATAAATGATTTAGTAATTATTCATGTTTACTTGATCACATATATACAATCACTAGTTAATTAAGAGAATAAATTTGAGTAGAATATTTAATAAATATTTACTTTGTGGAAAATTATATCGTGTTGTTTATTTATTAAATAAATATCCACTATTCAAGGCCTGAGAAATATTTGGGGGGAAAGGTGTACCATGTTTAATGGTTTGATGATAAATAATATATATTAAATATTACTTTAATAAAATTTAAACAATTTAATCAATAAATAATATTTAATTAACTCACTAATTTTTTACTTGTTAAGAAATAATATAATTATTAGTATAGACATGGGGTTCCATTGGGGTTAAAGAAATAATAATCGTGAATGTGTAATTATTATTTTGTAACCTCATAACTATATAAAACCAATTATGTTATTTCCAATCCTATGGGTTTCCATTTCTTTTGGTTGTGCATAATTACATCCATATAATCCTCTCAATCCATAAAGATATCCTCTCCAAATATGAACTAATGAATAGAGAGCGATCCCCCCCACCACCCCTCTTGATTCTAACGAGATCAAAGTGTTTCATTCTTCAAGGAAATTCTCTTGGTGGTCAAAAAATAATGGTGGAAGCATTAGTATTTTCCACACTAGCACTCATAGATTCATAAAAGTTCACTTAGAAGTTCATGTTAAATTTGTGTATCACCACTAGAGGTAATATATACTTGATTAACTTAGAAAAAAGTTAATATATATAGTTTTTGTTAGATTCATCAGTGAAGAAAGAATTCATTTGTATGTAATTCTTTATTAGCTTAAATTTCATATAAATCATTATGTGATGATCAAGTATTTGGTTCTATGATTCTCTTGTCAATTAATGTTGGATTCAATTCCATTGTTCCTGGAGGTCTCCAATTTTTGTTTCATAAACCAACTAAGATACCAAGGTACACTAACTAGTGAGTTGAAAATGACAAAACTCAAAGGGTGTTCTCGATGCCCACATGCCGACATCAAGAGCCTCACATCATAAAATGGAAAATGGGAAGGGGTTTTACACAAGAACAAAAAATCCATACATATAGCCATGGAAGGTAAAATTATAATCATATGTATACTAAAAGATTAATATATAGAAAGGTACAAAAAGTTGGAAGATAAATATGAAATTGTAAATCATCAAAAAAACACAATGACCATCATGAAAAAAACAAAAGTCTCAATGTATTTATTGGAAAAAAACTCCATGAATAACCACCATCACAGAAGGTCCCAAGAATCAAGCACAACCACCACCTCCGAGTACACATTAAATTTTCCTATACCCAATAAAAAATAATCTATAAATTATCAAGAGAAAATGTAGGGTGTGAGAAATAATAGACCAGTATGGTTTCAATTAATGTTCTATAATAATTTCCATAACTAATAAACGATTAATGATTAAATTTAAATAATAGAAAAGGCATGTTAATTAATTTTCACATTTCTATTCAAATAATATTTCAATTCAATTAGATGGAATGGAATGTATATAAAAATATTTTTAAATGAAAATATTTCATAAAGGAGAAATGACATGAATAAATAATTTCAATAAATGATGGTATGAAATAATCAAATCAAAAAAAATCAAAATTGTCATATTCCTTGAGGTTTTTCAGTTCCTTGATTTTTGATACTCATAATATATTTTCAATTGTCACAGCTCAATGTGTTTACACATCTATAAGGTGTAGGTCATCAATATATAATCAATTAACACCCCATTATGGAAAGTCATGTCGAACCTGGTTTAATTAGAGTTTTCACCGTAAATCCATTTATAAGGGTTTAGATTCCTAGTGTAGTTGTCCTATTCAACCATTAACTACTCTAGATAAAATGTGAATTGAATAAATAAATCAATAAATCAAGGGTAATTCCATTCAATTCAATTGAAATAACTATTCAAAGTTTAATTACCCAATTTCTAATTTTGACATTCCATTAAAATTTCAAAACCAAATAATATATTTTCATCAAATTGATTCATTTAAAAATCATCTTTCATATAAAGACATTTTCCTCAAGAATCAATATCCAGTCATTTATTCAAATAAATTCCCATTCGAATCCATATTTTCTCAAAGTCTACTCAATTTATCAACGCCTTTCTAAAGTGGTTTTGTTTAAAAATATATTCATATATATATCAAAAATAAAATAGTTCTAAATGAAATATATAAATTAAAAATAATTTAATTCAATAAATAAATTTTTGTTTCAATTTTAGGAGAAAATATTTAGAAAACCACTAACCTTTATCAAACACTAAATAAAATGCCCAAATCGAGAACCACCAATGGAGATTGGAAGGAGAGGATAATCAAAGTGTAATCCATGGAATTATAATCCATAAAATTAAGGTTTAGATCCAAAAATAAAATGAGGATTCATCTCACTCAAAGGAAGAGATATGAGTAGAAAAAGGATTAAAAATCAAATACAATACACATACTATAGAGGGATCAATGCATCAAGTGGAAATTTGATCTAAGAAGATGAGAGGTTAAAAAAATCCAAAATCATCTCATGAGAGTATCTAAAAGAGAAAGGATTAGATTGGGTAGTAATTTTATGTTACTAAGATTTATAACAATGGCTTTGAGACTTTAATTTAAAATTTCATGGGATTAAAATCCCATTCACGTTATTGATTGTGTTAAGAAACTTGGTTAGAGACAACTATGTTCCTAACCATGCACCCTCACTTGGAAACCAAAACAATGTCATAATTTAGCAGTATAGTTTTATAAAACATCAACCAACCATGAGATCCTCCCTAGGCCAATGACAAAGGGTGAATGATTTATCTGTATAGTTAAAAAACCTTGTGCCAATAGTAAATTTCACCACTATCCTAAGACACATGATTAGATGGGGAGGATAAACTGTCATTACTAATCATGAATCCCATTACATAATATAATGATATGGAGCATGTTTTTTGATGAAAAACATGATTGTTGTTTCTAATTGTGTGCCAATCGTGCACCCTAAAAAACATACACAAAATTTCAGAATGAATAATAAAAAGTTGAAGAATAACCCAATCAAATAATTATAAAAAAGGGATTATAAGTACCTAAAAGCTTGTAATTGTATTTTACAAAATCCCCACCATAAATGTTTTTTTCCCCAGAATAACTATCAAGAAGAACCCATGTTAATGAGATGAGGCCATTGCTCTGTTATTTGTTCTTTGCACTCCAAAGTCTCATGTGAGTCTGAACCATGCAACTAAATCACTAAAACCAGAGGTATGGACTTCCATTGAATAACCTTCAACATAGAATCAACTATTCAAAATAGCTGTACAGTCATAGAAAAATTAGGTTCCAAATCAATGTCCACTCATCTCATGGAATGATAAGGGTTATATAGATACTTTCTGAGCTATGGAATCTAAAACAAGTCATGATTAAATTTCAACGGAGGTAGAAAATTCAAATAATAATACTACTTAATAATCTACTCAATATCCTCAAATGATTCTACATATATTGAATCTAGATTCCAATATTTTCTCACATGTTAGTGACCCAACTGTGGTGAAACTGTATAAAATACCTGGTCACTGATTGAAGACCAAAAAGGGTGCCAAGGTGGTTTGAAAAAAGATTTATAACAACTTTCAGCCATTACAATTATCTATCGAATGAATTGGATATTTTTCATAATATCTAAGAAAAAACTAGGCCCAACTAACGAAGCTTCACCAATATTTAACCATCATGATAGTGATTTACATGGCTAGACACACAAGGCCGCAAATGGTTCCATAATAATTGATGAATAGTAAGTATTGTTATAGAAAATGTTCACAAGTCCCAAGTGTTTATACCAAGCTACAAAAAATTCAATAATACGAGAATGAAACTTGTTTTCAATGATCTTTATAAATAGTTCTATCTATCCATCTATATGTGGATGATATGGCATGCTCCAAAAAACATGGGATCCCATCACCTCATTGAGGCTTCTACAAAATTTAGAAATGAATCATGGTTCAATATCAGAAATTATATTATATAAAATTCTATGAAATATAATGATATGATATACATACAAGCTTACCAAGTCCTTAACATTGGATGCATCATGAGAAGTAATACTGCAATATTTTTTGGTTACCTGATCGATCACTACGCATAATCCATTCTTCCCTCAGGGGGTACATGGAAACCCAAACACTACGTCAATAAAAATATCATCCCACTTACAAGTCAGTAGAAGAAAATGTTGAAGTAGACATAAATGTTTCTAGTGTATGAACATGACTTGCTGGAAGGTATAATAACAAGAAACAAAATAAATGATATCTCATCTCATACTTAGAAACAAGAATCATCCCAATATATTATAGATTATCTTCATGGTGATGAGGTGTACTAAAAACTGGGAATTATGGAATTCCCTCATCAGAAAATTAATCAAGGGTAATGGTATGATGTACTATATTTGAAAACATTGGACACCCTCAGAGGATAATGAACAATCATAAATGGTATCATCACCATAATAAGTGTCCATTATACCACAAAAAGCATCATAAAGATACTACTTTAGAAGAATCATCTTGAGAATTGAGGAGGGAATTGAAAACTAATCAACAAAATCATTGACTTGTCCTAGGTGACTCCTAAATGTATATTAGGGAAGAGAGCTATAAATTTTAACTCTTTTAATTATTATTTGATTTATTGGGTCAAAAGTTTCCTTCGTGGAGTGTCCAAAATGACATTTCCCTTACCATCAGGGAAATAAATTTTAAAATCAAATGATTTTTTGGTATTCCACCGATTAACTCTATTAGATATTAAAATCTATTTTAGAGAAGAAATAACTCAATAAATATTGATTAGAATAAATGGTAAAAAATTATATGAAAACATAATTCCACTAAATCTTAAAATCATGCGTCGTAACTGTGATTTTCAGATCATGTATGGGATAATTATTCTCATGTGGCCAAATCTATCAAGAGACATAGGACAACACATGAATACCTTGCAAAAAATAATACAACACAAAGTTGAACCCAATGCATCATATAAAACTACATATCACTACCCAAAATCAGGAAGACTCAACACTAATGAAGAGGTAAAAAGGTTCTTCAATTCATTACTATATTATAACATTTAAAATTACACTACATATATTTTCATTTATGAGTAGGGGTGATCATCGAAGAATCCGATTTTTAAAAATCATTATTCAACTAAATTTAATAGACTATTAATCTTATGAATCTATTAATCCTAAAAACATTACACAATTATTTACATGTAATAACAGCATTAAACTTCTCATGATCAATTAAAATACCATGTTCTGAGACGATGTTATATAATAACATTATTTATAGAATCTATAAATTAAATTTTTGGATATTGGCTTAGATTCAAGAATATAAAAAAACTTCCAAGACTATTATTATAGGACTCAAATGATCAAACTTGGTCTTATAGTAAATCAATATTTCATCCACAAACACTACCATAGGTGATGTAAGATACTCATGGAATATCATATTAATCAGTTCATAAAATCTTTTGGAGCGTAGGATAGAAAAAAAGGAATAACCAAGTACTCGTAATGGCATTCCTACTGAAAAAGGTGATCTTCTAGATATCATATTATTCTATTATAAGTTGGTGATAACTAGAATAAATATCAATCTTTTAGAACCAATTCACCACATTAAAATAGTTAAATAAATCATTAATATGCGGTAATGGATATATGTCCTTTACCAAGACTATATTTTTGTTTTTGGAAATCAATGTAAAGGTGAAGTGTTCTATCAAAATTCTTTTCAGAAAGAAGAGGCTCCACCCTAGGTGACACACTTGAGGAACTAAATAATTTACCTAAAAAATAATACAACTTTTTATTTATCTCCTTAATTTTGGATAGTCACATATAGTAAGAATGAATAGAGATAGGCTGGGTACCTGGTAACAAGTCAATAGAAAACTCTACATCCTCCACTAGTGGGAAACAAGAAAATTCATATGGAAACAAATTAGGAAACTTAGATACCACTAAATAAATATCACCACTCAATGTTCCTTGATCCAATAGAAAATAAGATATTGATATCATCCTTCCTAAATCTAGAAAATGTTGCCTGACTCTATTCCACCTCAAACCCATTCGCCATGGAAAGAATAGAACACCCCACTAGGGGAAGTATAGGAGACCCAATAAAGATAAAAATTATATTTTGATTTATGGTCAATTACTAAAACCATCTCAATAATGATACCTAAAGGATTCATATTGTCAATCAGAAAACTCTAGGTGAGATCAATATTTGATAAATATAAAGCACAAGAGGTGCAACAGAGACCCTTCCCTGTCTCCACTCTAAGGGGTGTAGTGATATTCCTCATAGAAGACATAATCATGATAGGAAGGTATAGAAAAATTACAATATTAGACAATAGAAACAAATGAGATGCTCTAATGTCTAATATTTTAGTCACTAATGATAGGGATATTGTAATGGTAAATCTCACTACCGATGGACCCACATCATCATGATTTAAAGACTCATACAATTCACGAAGATTATTTATTCTGGAAGTCTATAGTTGGTACCCCTTAGTCCTAGAATAATCTTACTAAAACAGAGTACCTATAGTTAATGATGATCCCATGATACTATAAGGGATAAAAGGGGATGGAAAAATGTCAACAGGTGGCCTGAGCAACTGGAAAAAACATAAAATATTTCGTTCCTCTATAAAAAACCGCATTGAATGCTCATATTTTCTATATAAAAATTAATTAAATGGTTCTGTGATAAACACCATATGAGTTATGAAAAATTACAATTTTTTGTGATCTACCATGAGATTCACACTCATTTCTCTTTACTTTATCGGAACAAACAACACCACTACTAGGAGTACAAGGAACTTTGGCCAACAGAGACAAACAATACCGGTCATGCTCAAACATGAAATCTATATCCATAAAATATATATAAGTGGTGATATTAAGCCTAAAAACTTGATATTATATATCATATTGACGTCACATTTAAAATCCCTAGGACTTGTGATTCTTATTCTTCAACACATTAAGGCAAAAGTGAACAAGTTTAGTAAAGCTGGGAGTCACAGTTATATCACCTTATTGATGGCTGGTAAACTAAATATAATTCTATATATAACTTCTGATTATAGAGAAATATGATCCAGGAAATGATATTTTATGTCTTCCCAGTCTAACCCATCATCTTTGTTTTCTTTAACCATCGAATCCCACCACCTCCTACTAGGACCTTCAAGAATGAAGGTAGACTATTTCACATTTATTGAGTCAGGAATTACAATGAACTGAAAAATAATCTCAAAATTATTTAGCCAAACCTATAGCTCTAGAGGGTCATTCGATCCTTGTAATGCTTGAGGTTTCTATCAAAGATACTTCTGATCACTATCCCTCATTTTATCCCTTTACGATTCCACTACTTGATCCTGAATGGGAGTGGGTGAAGCTACTTATCAAATAGATTAGACCACACAAAACACAATATCAATGAGATTATGATCAACTAAGGGGTTTTATTAGTGTGGTTCATCACCTTATCCCGATTAATTTATATTAAAAAATATTATTGGGGGAATTACAATACACAATATCAATATAAACATGAGAAATAAGAAAAGATACTCAGATCATCGACTCAATGAAGAGATATAGAAAATATCAGTTCTATATGATAAAATATTGGTTCCACTTATTTTATAATACTCAGACAACATTTGGGAAAAAGGGAAAATCAGATCAATTTATTCCTCAAAGGAACGTTTCACGTACACCCATAAGGATTCAATACTTTCAATAATGAGAGATGTCCAGGAACTCACTCTTAAACATCCCCTTTAGTCCAAAAAATCTTTTTTTATGTCTACCTAGACATACCATACTATATAAAAACAATAATTAATGACGATAAACCTATATTGAGGCCATTCTTTTCTGAACAAAACTGGATACCGTAGATAATTAGTACTCATGTTAGAACTGAATTAATGGGAAGGGAATTTCCATTCCAGAAGGGTTAGAAACATGCTCCTAACTTCATAAAATGGTCAAAGGGAAAATTTCTTACACAAGAATAATGAAAGAATATACATAAAAATTAAAGACAAAATGATGAATCTTTTGTATTCCAAACACTCCTTAATGAGAAAAGTACCACAAGATGACATATAAAGATCAAACAGTACATCATTAAAAAGATACAAAATAACCATAAATATAAAACCCAATGTATCAATGTAATGGTGGGACAACAAATCCACTAGTCACCATTATCATAGAATATCCTAAGAACCAAGCACTCCAACCATTTCCATGTGGCACTTTCCATTTTTCTAGATCTTAGAAAACATAATCTACAAACACCTGAGGGAAAAGTAAGAGTGTGAGCTATAATATACCAATTTGATTTCAACAAATATTAAAAAATCATTTCAGTAAAATATAAAACATTAATACATAAATTTTAATAAAATAAAATTCATGAAAATTAATTTTTAAATTTCCATTCAAACCAGATTTCAAGTCATGTAGATTGAAGGTATATGAAAAATATGCTTAAATAAAGAAAATATAAATTTTAAAGGATATGAATAAGATATTTCAATAAATTAAGGTATGTATTAATAAAATCCAAAAATAGTGCCTTTTTCATATTCCCTAAGTCTTATTAGTTTCTAACATTAGGATCCTCATAGTACTTAGTAAATCATTACGGATAAATTTGTGCACATGTTTCTAAGTCACTGGCCATCAAGATTGGATTAATCAACACCCATTTAGAGAATGTTTTCATAAAAATGGTTTAATTAGAGTTTTAATTATCTTTTAATTTATAGGTATTAAGAGTCTTATCATTATTTTTGTGATTACCCACTTAATACTCATGATCATATGTTTTTCCAATAAATTAATCAATAAATCAATCAATCATGGGAAAAGTATATTAAATCAATTCAATTAATCATTCATAATTCTATATCCCAATTTCATGTGTCAACATGACTTTGTAACTTCAAAAAAAAATAAAATATATACCTAAAATTCATGGATTTGAAAATCATATTTATTCAAATACATTTTTATCAACAGTAAACATCAAATTATTTCATCAAATTATTTTTCATTTTATTTGTCCTTTTCTAAAAAACCACCAAATTGAAAAAACCCTTTGAAAAAGGGTTTTGTTTTAAAAATACCTAACTATTTAGATAAAAAATAAATTTTTAAAAATTAGGGAAATTAGTTAAAAATAAATTTCAATTCCAGAAAGCCATATGGGTTTCAAGTATATGGGAAAATGCGGACGGAACTACCCACCTTTTTCACAAAACCAAGAAAATAACTCAATTAGGTACCACCAATGGAGAGTCAAAGGTGAGTATGATCAAATAGGAATCCCTAGAATTAATAGCCACAAAACCATATTTAGATCCCCCATCAAAATAAGGATCAATCAATATTGAAGGAGGGGAGTATATGAGAAAGGGGGATTCCAAATAATAGACAACACACTTATTAGAGAGGGACCAAACACATCCATCAATAGTTTATTATGAGAATAAGTGAGTTTGGAGAGGAAAAAATACTCTCCAAAGATCCTCCAAAAAACTGAAGGGTTGGATTAGGGTTTAATGGGAAGATTTTTTGATTTATAATGGGAGGTTTAATACTTTATTTTTTTGAGGGATTTATGTCTTGTTCACATAATTTCCTTGGTTAGGATTCATATGTTTAATAAAAAACATACCTAAACATTATCCGTCAATGGGATAATAGAAAAGATACACTTTTATTAATTATGGTTTGAATAAATAAAGACCAACTGTGTGCACGTCCCTGGTCTACTAAGAATGGGTTCATGGTTTTGTTGTATGGTTAGAAAACCACGATCCAAGCATGTATTTACAAACAATTCCAAGACGCATGATTAGAAGGGGAGATCAAATGGATTTCACTAACCACACAACACATTATAGACACTCAATTAATGGAGAATTGATTCATAGGAAAAAAATGGTTTATCCTAACTTTGCACCAACCATGGAAATCCTGAAAACTTAATGAAATTTCAGAAATAACTAAAAAACAACCCAACACACTACCCAAGAAAAGAATGTTCAAAACAGAAGATTAAAATAACATGAAAACTAATAATAATATGTTATAGTAAATATCATTGACTAATAATTGATTATAACAAAAAAGATATGTTGGGAATTCCCTTTTAAAACTTTGAAATATCTTTAAACCCCAATAATAATGATATTTGGAAGAAAAATGAATACTAACAACACTATCAAGAAGCATGTTTAAAACAGAAAAGATTAATCACTCATAAATTTTAATATAGATAATAAATAATTAATATAAATATAGATAATGATTATAAATTATCATTACTAATGGAAATAGTCATACATATGGTTTTGAAATAAATAAAATTTTAATTTTTATACTAGATGTTAGAGAGGGTTTGAAGAAATCAATACAATAGGTAAGGGTTTTTGGGTTTCAATTTGGTTTCATCAAGGTATGATTTATATTCATATCTTTCTCTATTTTTTGGTTTATCTATTAGAGGTGTATTCATTTTATTCATAAATTTCATTAAATAAATGGTATTTATAAAACCATATCATTTTATACATACCATGAATCTTCAATTACAAATATTGTGATTCTATAGAGGGCTTTTTAACTCATATAAAATTTTCTGTGGTTTATAAGGTGTAATCATAAACTTGCTATTTCTATGATTGATTTGTTTCACCCTAATATTTCTTATTAAATGTTATTTTCCCCACTAGGGTAATTACACTTTTGATTCAAATCATCATCCTTGATGAATTTCTACACTATAAAAGTATAATATATTTAATACTAACTATCATTATTTTTAATGATGATTTTTATACTTGTACATAAGTTCCATTCCCACCAATGTTATACCCTTTAACTAGAAACCAAATTTTGTGTTCTATAATGTGGCCTTCTTGTTTCCCTTCTGAACATTTTAATTTTTTTTATTAACATTTTTTATCCTATGGAATTTTAGAGATGGTGTTTTAAAATATAAAAACGGACCTTATAAACCACCAATATTAATTTTGAATTAAATACATTATTTCTATCCATATTCATCAATATTATTATCACGTATTTCATCAATATTATATATATATATATTACATACATATGTATCAAATTTAATTTAACATTATTTTATAGATAAATCAAGTTTAATATTTTCTTTGATGTTAAACCATTTATATAATACTAATCAATGGAATAATACTAATTATTATTTAATGATAAGTTTCTCCTATATTAAACGTTTTTAACTAGAATGACTTGTAAAAACCCATATTATTTTATAGAGAACCAACTTTGTTATAATGATTTAATATATTATATTGTGGTCATAATATTTTGATTCCATGGTCCTTGGATATTTGTTTTTATATACTAATGCCTTATTATATGATTCTTGGATTATGAGGCATGTTTTATTGGGTATAATTTGTTTATATTATTTCCTTATAACCTTATTTCATTATCATTCCCATATGTTCATCTTATTATAACTTATTATCTTTGATTTTTATTGTTTATTATTATCTTCTCTATGAATTTGAGATCACCATTCTAATGATTTCATTTCCCCGTGTAATAATGGAATGAAATCATTGTTGTATGTATAGAAGAATATCTTGTTCAGAACATTCATGGGATAAGTGGAAGACTGATTACTGTTGGCTTAGTCCAACAATTCCTTATTTTAGTAATATCAAATAATATGTATTTTTATTAAATAATATTACATGTTTTGGGTTAATAATGTTAACTTTCTGGTTTATATGAAAATATTCCCATGTATCAGATTGACAGTGAGTCCAGATAAGAAACAGGGAGTCTGAAGAGTAAAAATTGAAGTACTTTATTAACCATAAGACAGATTCAATCAATCATGTAAAGAAATATAGAACTCTATAGAATTATTACTACATCATGAAGTGACTGTATGACCTAGGGATAAACCATGTGATTATTAGATCCAACATGGTGGATTTTTTCACAAACACATCCAACTAATACATGAGTGTCCAAGTGACAACATGGAATATATATTTTACTAGAAAAATTACCAAGTAATGGAGACACCACATGGGTATTTCAATAAAAATACTTTATGAAGTTAAGAAACCATATTTCACAGTTTTTATTTTGAAAAAATGATGACAAAACCATAAGGAAATAATGTGAACACAAATTCAGTTTAATTGGACATATGTTCTATAGATTAACCACATGAACCATCAGAGGATTTGGTAAAAGTTTTTTCTAAGCGATGGAGTAATCATTGCATGTTTAACATGAAACAATTCATGAGATTGTTGATATAGTGGAATTATATTTTTAAAATATATATGTCAACCACCATATTTATATAATTAAGTGAAAATATGTTATCATTTAGAGAACCTAAATTTTATTCCAACTATCAGGATTCATAATTATCATTCTTTAATGGATATTGTTTTAGGAATACTTATTTTTAAAGATGGAAAGAGTTTCATTAGTGATTTGTTTCAATTTTTTTTACTTATTTTAATATCGTATGACACAATATTTGTATATTTACATCAATAAAATGTTAAATAGAAATTTCTAGTCTTCACATATGATCAAAAAAATAAAGGAAGACAAAAAATAGAAGACACCATTATAGAACAACTAATAATTTTCTAACAGTACATAAAAAATTAATTTATCTCATTTTATATATTTTTTAATACTAATATTGAGTTTTATTTTAACTTATTTTTATATCTGTTAAAATAATTATTTATATAAATCATAGAATAGTAATAAGAAACTATTTACATTATTTCCTCCCAATTTTTTCAAATACGAAAATTATGGAAGTGGCTATGTGATATCCTAGATAACCCTGTATTCTATTATAACTTATAAACTACCCATGAAATAGATTATCCTATTTTTCAAATAAAATTTCATGAATGTCTGTTACAGTCAAGTGGAGAGGACTAGGTATTGTCATGAGACAAAACCCTTGTTTTATATTTTTGTTATTTGTTTTACATTTTACACACTCCGTTATAAAACCATTTTTCAAATAAATTTTTCAATTCAATAAATTTATAACTAAATTTTATTATTGATATATCAATTATTTAATTTGAGGAGGATAATCCCAAACTATTAGGATAATATCATGTTATTATAATTGAGTATGGAAAAAGCTCATGATAAGTTATTTCAATGTATTGAATTTTATATACCTACATTTTTTGTTAACACTACAAAAAAAGTGTCTTTTACCAAAAAAACATTAGTGACCCATAAAATATTTGTTGGTAAAAATTATTAATTCCCACATATATTGAGTTTTTTGAGTATTAATTTTAACTACCAAACATTATTTTTTCTGAAAGGTATATCTGTTTGTATTAACTCTCCAATATGAAAAAATCATTTACCAAAAATTCAATATGTTATTTTTCATATTAATAGTGAAATTTTTCTTCCAACACATGAATATGTAATTAAAAACAATTATTACCAACAATATTTTACCATTATATGTTTCTTCCCATAAATGTTTTTATAAAATTATGTTATAAAAAAAATTGAATCTATATATATATGTACAACAAAAAATATTTTGTCAATAAATTTATATAAATATAAATATTTATATATTTATATCCTAATAAACTAATTTTTGAATGAAAAAAATTTATTTTAATGAATGCAATCCCCATTCATAAAATTTGACTCTCTTTCTCCAATTTCAGTGATTGTTTTTCTTCTGAGGATTCCTCAGTTGATGAAGGTTTTACCTATAGTGGATATTTCTCCCATCATATAGGCTTCGGTATTAGATTTGTAGAAATTTACCCTTGTTGTGAGATTTGGGCATTGAAGGCCATCTAAAGATGATTTAAAAAAGAACATGAATATAGAATGGGGTCGGAGGAATAGCGAATTGGGGTGGATTATCATGCCTCATGTGATCTATATAGAATATTCCGAGGAGTGGATTTCTCAACTATGTGTTCTCATATCCATTGGGATTTTTACTCTTGGGGTTTATGTTTTTTGTGATTGTCACTAATGATTTAATTTAGGAATGCTAGTACTAATTTAGTGATTTGGATGTATATTTCTAGTATTCCCATTCATTTCCTTTACTATAAAATACTCCATCACCATGGTAATGCTACTACGTGGTTCTTGAAGGCAGATTGACGTACACTAACTGGGAAGAATCCATTTTATGCCAGCGTTTTCATCGAACCAGATTTATCTGAAATTATTAAAAACTCTATCTAGTTTGGTGTGGAATATGGTGAGGGTTTTAGTTAGATGATTCCTCTTGAGAGATCAATTTAATATAGTCACCATTTTGATATTTAGGGGGACCTTCCGAAACACTATAGTAAGGGGAATTGTTTTGGCTAGGGTTGATGTAGTGAGAGAAAGTGAGGCCTATGTCGACGTGAAAGAAATCATTGTTAGTACAAATAATCTTATTTTTTCAAGTATTCTAAATTTGTTAATATTGATTTAACCAATGGTTAATGAAGCTTAATTTATTATTTGAGATACCCTGTTAGATTCAATAAAGTGATATGGGTACCTTGATTTACAGGTTAGATCCTTGCCTGAAATGGGAAATAGAATTGTAGCCAATGTGGTAGATAGTAAAATCCATAAGAAGGTATAATTTTTATTATAGGTAGCCTTGGTAAGGGTATACTAGGAGTAAATCAAGGTAATCAATATTATTAACCTCTCATTATGGTACATGTCACGAGAATGACATTTTCCCTGAGTAAGGGCTTTGTGGCATATATCAATGTTTCTCTAGTCTAGGTTATAAACAAAATTGCACCAATTGTTCTTCATCTACATCCTATTTCTATTTTCAAGCTAGGGATGAGGACATGAATAAAAATAGGAGTATGGAAAGTTTTAATAAGGTCTAATAATCTATTTTCTTATCATCGTTCAATATGATGGAAATGGGTACATATCCTATATATAATAACTATAATTGGAGAAGGATTATGTTTATCAAAGGTGAACATGAATTAGAAATCAAAAAAAATAGTCAACAAGTCTGAAATGATCAGATTTGTTATATGTTTCACTATATTGTTACTATTAAAACAGTTAATGATGATTTTGAAAAAACCTAATATGTTATTCTTGGGGAGGGATCTATATTCTTAACCCATTCCTTTACCTATAGGGTACTTGATTTCTCATATTACAACTATTCTTCCTAAGAGAGTTAGATATTCAACTAATTACTCATGACATCCCTACTTTGGAAGAGATCAATATCCAAAAATTAGTGAAAATATATTCCCAATCATTATATCTCTTTTAATTGTATAGTCTTACTAATAGTTTGTTTAATATTATAAATCTCTTTTTTTAAAAATAGGGATCTGGGACGCCAAATTTTATTCAACATGTCAAAAAAAATGTAGGATTGTAATGGATTTTACCATTAATTATGAGTAACCAATAGAAATATCTACTTTCTATCCAAAGGTTTGATAAATATATATTATTTTCATCATAGATAGACTTTATAATAAGATTAGTAATGGAGAGTTACCCAATATGGTGTGAGTAAAATTTACACTATAAGAAAAATATGCTTAGTGAAGGTTATTTAGTTATGGTTTAAAAAATAATCCTGAAAGGATTAATATCTAATATCTAATGGCGTTATTTTCAAAGAATTATTAAATTATGTATTTAGAAGTGGTCTTTTCTGACCTCTTACATACATCTAATCTAATTTCATCCCTTATTTATTTGGGTATCAAAGCTTTGGAAGAAATTAACACTAACATGTTGTGGAATACTTATGTGGATGATCACATAGAAATTTCATATTTCCTTTATTTGTAATTACATCACCTTGGATACATTGTTTTTGTGAAGTGTATTTCTTTCTCATAGCACAAACCCATTGAAATTACTTTATTTTTTCTGAATTAAAGACAATTTCACTATTTGGTCTATTAATTAGTGATAAAGGGTGAAGTTGGGGGTGTCATATGTAGAAAAGGGTAATGAATCCTCACACTTTTTTTAATAACAACCAATATTTTCAAAATATTACACATTAATGCATTTTATGTCCTCTCTTTTAACCTTTTTATATGATATGTGGATAAACATGGTTGTTTTAATTTTGTATTGTTATTGTAGCGAGTAACCATTATACAATTTACCTCTTTATGATATCAACCAACATTAAAATGATTGATTGGTGAGTTATTGATGCCTTAGTGTAATTATGAATGTTTTTTATTTATGATATTTTTTACACTAAAAAACAACCATGTCTCCATCATCAATTAATAAAAAGAAAACATCAGTTAGAAACATTCCATGTGATTGGATGTTAATTTTGAATATGAAGTTGCTGTCTCTGTAGGAAAAGGGTTATGACTTCGTTGTTTATGAATATTAATATCTATTTGTTATATTTGGGAAAGTGGCAATGAATTCCATTGTTTTACATTATGTTAAAGGATTTTTCAGTATATTTATTATTTTACACAAGTAAAGCACCAATTATCCTTCATCAAGGAATAAAAATAAAATACTAGTAAGAAAAATTCAGTGTGTTTGGATATTAATATGATGTTTCAAAGATTTTTGTTAATTTTGAATATGAAATTATAGGTCGTGTTTTCTACTTGGTCTATATACTTCTTACATGATGGAGTTTTGAAGATTCTAAATCTTGGTTGAAGTCTTGCTTTCTTTGACAGTTTTAAGACAATTTAATATCTATTTACCTATTTTTTCTGATACTGTAGGACTCTATTACTTTTGGAAAAAAAATATTATTGATGTTTTATTTATTTTGGGTCTTATAGGATGTTTTTGTAACTAGAGCTTTGGTTTTCATGATATGGAGGACTAAATTACACCTTTCTTGTGTTTTAAATCCAAGATGTTATGAAAGTTGACCATGAGATGATGGGATATTGTGTCCCTATTTATTTTTTTTGATGTTAAGATATTTTACTAGATTCAATGGTTTTAATGGGTCCTTATCTGACTTGATAGTACATTATTTTTCTAATACTGAAGGTTTGATTATTCTGGCGGAGCATTATTTTAATAATTTTTGTGATTTTTCTTTGTGCCTATTTAATCATTTTTATACATCCATTTATTTTTATTTTGGTTCCTTTTCATGTAGATATTTTTTACTAAATTGAGAATACTCTCTTTTGTTATTTGTGATGTAGATATTTGAGCTGATGTGTGTGGCATTGACTGGAATTATCATAACTTGTTTATTTCTTGTATTGGAGGTGGCTCGTTTTTGGGTATGCTATTTAGTTGTGTAGTGGAGATCTTAGAGAAGAGGTTTCTTGTACTATAGTGATATGAGGTGTCTCTGGAGCTATATTTCTATTCATGGGTAATGGATGAGTCCCTAAAGGTGCCTTACTAGCATTAATGGGCTGGTGCTTGAGCTGACTCATTAGCATAGATGGATCGCTGGTGTTTGCTGGCCGCTGGATCTAGTTCATCAGCATGGATGGGTTGAAGCTGCCTTGATGGGGATGATAAGTTGGAGCTACAAGTGAGCTGACTTTCTGGAGCTTTTGGGGCTATAACAGACTCACTAAGGCTAGTGCTGGGGATAGGTCTGTGGGAGGGGTATCCTATTAGGGGGGATCTAATGTGTGTGTGGGGGGGGGTGTCCAGATTGGGTTTATAATGAATTTAATTATTAATATAATTAATTTTTTTTCTAAGTTTGAACATGTGTTAAAATATTATTCGGTTTAAATATTAAAACATATGTATTATATATGATAAATTAATAATTTTAATATACAATTTTACTAACAAAAAAAATTTAAATTTTATATTAAAATATAATTTATAATGAAATATTATATGTTAGTAATTATATTACCAATAGTAAAATTTGTCACCAAAACATATTTGTAAAAACTATAACCAACATATATATTATCTTCTATAATTATTATAATTTACATAGAAATATTGTTTCTTTCTCAAAAATATTTGGCATCATTGTTTTTATCTACAATTTAGTTACAGAGACATATATGTTGGTAAAATATTTTATCAACAGAAAATACACTTTTACCAACACATATGTCCCTGTTGGAAATTGTGAAATATTTTGTAGTGTAACTTTGTGTTTTATAAACTAGGGTAATTTGTTTTATAATTTTTTTAACTTAATTTTAGATGTATATTCAATTCATTCCCATCTTGAGTACTCCAATGTAAACTAAATTTAGTATCCATGGTTTTTTCTGTATTTTCCTTTATATCAGACCTTGATCAAGTCACTTGAAAAATATCACTATTTTATTTTATTATTAGAATTCATACTTTTGGGTAAATCCATATTTGAAGGTCATGATACACATATAATACATTATTATAATGGAGAAACATATGATCTATGGATAATCAGAATGAAAATACATCTTGAGTGTATGAGTTTTGATTTCTGTACTATAATTGAAGATCAATATAAAAAACCAACACCCTCCACATCTAATTTGAGTGATTCCACCAATTCTTCCTATTACTGTAACTGTGAAGTCCTGAATTCAATATATTATTCTCTAGAAGAGGATGACTTTAACAGAATATATTCTAGGGATACTACTTTTAGAAGTTTGTCTAAAACTTTTTGTATGTCATGAATGAAATTTTAATTTCAAATATATGATATTAAATACTTATAATATTAAATTTAATATATTTAAACTAAAACATGATGAGTATATTTATAAATTTTTTTCTTATGTTTAATTAAATCTTTAAAACATGTTTTCTATTTGGAAAATATGGATGAAAAAAAACCAAGTGTGAAATATATTGAGATGTGTAAATAATCACTAGAGAGTAACTAATATTTCCATAAGATTAACATGTGTGATTAGAAAATTAACTTCCATGTAAATGATTGGATAATTGATGATTTATAAATTTTGTATTAAAGTAAACTATAAAGATAATGAACCTAAGAATTCAATTTCATTCAAATAATATCAATATAAATCAATTTATGTTTCCAAATTAGATATATTTATGAAGTAATGGATCATATATCTATTGGGATTAAAACAAATTATCTGAAAATGTTCTTTTCAAAATATGAAATTTCAAATAAAAATATGATTGGAAAGAACATTGGAAGAAATATGGTAACTTTGGATAAGTAATTTGTCATGAGTTAAGAGAAAATTATATATAATTTTTTTTAAAAGATGAAATAGAAAAATAATTATTAATATATTGGTTACAAATATAATAAAACTATGTATTAAACATTGATTACTTCTTAGGAAATATAAAGTGACTCAGACACATCTAGAGATTATTTTCCTGAGAAATAAAATCTATACATTATGGTAATAACACCCGAGGTAAAAAATTCTATTCCAGATAATTTAAAAAAATATCTTTATGAATAGAATATGATAAGGTATGATTTAATTAAAAAATATGGTATTTTGGAGAAAAAATTAATGAGTTAAAAAATTAATATAAAACCATAAATACAATATATACTTGTTATTCTACTTTAGAGTTTTATCTATGTAATGAAAAATATTTGAATGATGTAATTTTTAAAAAAATGAGCTTAAATTATATAATGAAAAAAATAATGATCTTTAAGTGGTCAATATTGTAATAGAATCATTGACCTTGAATCTTGGTATGAAGACAACACCAGATTATACGACATGGATTTGGTACCAACCTATTCAAAGGAAACTTCATAGGAATAATTTTTTCCTCATTCAAGTTTTAAAATTCGGTAAATAGTTCATATAATTGTAAGCCTAGTAATGTTTTTATTTTTATATGCCTAAAATTTATTTTTTATAGAACTACAAAAGAATGCTGGGTACCAAATTATTTATATGCGAACATTTTTAAACCCAAGATATCCATGGAAAAAATAATAGCTCAACTAATTTTGTTTAGGAAAAATGATTAAAGTGTACCGGTAAGAACTTATTGTATCTAGATCGTGGATGTTAAAAATATATGATTGGGTAATTCTCCGGTTTCAAGTACCTTTTAAAGGCTTATTGAATGTATTTCAATTTTGGTGACATTTCTAAAGGTAATATTATAGGACTTGGTCAAATTTGTAACTTTTATTATTTTTTAATTTCTAAAATTTTTTATGATTATGTTTTTATGTATAATTTATTATTATTTATATATTATGTGATGATAATTTTCATGTTATGTCAGAAAACAATTCTTGTAAAATTTATGATTCCAATAATGATTTAGTATTTAATACCATAAGGAATGATAATTTATATACTATTAGTTTATAATATTTTATTCCTCAAAACCTATCTTTCTTAACAATAATTCCTAGAGAATCATGGTTGTAGGAATGGATACTATATCACTAAAATATACACTCTAATAAATATCAATAATAACTATTTCATATAAGATAATCCTAAGATGTATTATCCAGAAGTAAATTTTGAAATCCATATCAAAATGGGTGGAATCATAAATTTTCATTCAAAAAAATGAAATAGATTCCTACCTCTGAACCCCTTGAATTAATTCTCAGGGATTTGTTTAGACTATCTAAAGATTCTATTTTCAAAGAAAATCATTCATATTATGTGAATGTTGATGACTAATCAAGATTCACATGGGTGAATTTTCTATCTTATAAATGTGAAACCTACATATAGTAATCAAAATATACTTAATTTGTACAAAGCGTTAGTGGACTTACCATTAATTTACTAGACTATGATTAATGAGTATGACTTAATTTTTCACTTTTGGGATGAAGCAATCAATACAACCCAATATATTATTAAAATGTTCCTAATCAAACCTCTTTAAATTAAGACTCCCTATTAATTTTGGAATGGTATAAAATATAAGGTAAATTATATTAACTTATTTAGATATAATGTTTTCATTCTTACTAAAAAAGGTAACCTAGAAAAGTTTTCTCTAAAGAGTGATCCATGTATTTTATTAGGTTATTCAACCATCAACAAATCCTGTAGAGTCTTTAATAAAATTACTAATGTTTTGGATGAATATGAACACATCATTTATTAAATATATATCCCCATGATCCTAATACTCTTCTAGAAAACCTTGATAATGACATGAAAACTTTTAATATTAACATCCCCTCAAAGACTTCTTACCAATTAGTATATTGGCATGTGGAATCTTCAAAAGGTGAACAATCCGACCAATCAGGTTTTGATGATGACTTGGAATTACCAAGTGCCTTTTCTCCCAAGACCATAAAACTCATTGAGACCATCCATTTGATGTGGTAGTTGGATACTTTGAGAAAGAAACTCATACCAATTATCCTCAGAGAAAAAGGATGAACCGAACGATTTGTTGTCACATATTGAACCTACAAACAAAATTAATGTAATTATTGATGAATTTTAGATCATGGATATACAAGAAGAGTTTAATAAGTTTTAGAGAAATGATATTTTGAAACTAGAAAAAAGAATAAAATAAATATATAACCTTTCACACTAAATGGGTTCTTAGAAACAAGTTTTATAAATCTGGAACCATATTTAGAGACAAATCTAGGATGGTTTCACAAGGAAATATTAAAGAATAAGAGATGTATTACTAAGTAACCATTATACCCATAACTAAACTTGAAAACTTTAGAAGAATTATTTATTATAAAGCACATCTTAATTTTAAATTATTTCAAAATAATGTTAATATTAAATTTCATAGTGGTTAAATTCCTGAGGATTTTTTTATTGAACAACATCCTGTATTTCAGATTAGTCATTTTAAAAATTAAATTTTTAATCTTTCAAAAGCCCTATATGGTTTAAATAGGACCCCAGAACTAGGAATTATACGATTAACTATTTATTTATTTCTAATGATTTTTAAAAGTTATAGTTTATCCTACACTATTTATAAAAATATTTTCAAAGGATATTTAGTAGTTCAAATACATATTGAAGATATTAGATTCATTTATTTGAAAAAATATTTATGTTTTGAATTTTATACAATGATTAAAATTTATATTAAATGATTTAAATATTTGAGTTAATGTTCTTACGTGGTAGTTAGTTATTTCAAAATTAGGAATAAATTATATTAAATTAATGAAAATAAAAAATAAATTTTAATTTTTTACGTATGAATAATATAAATGGATGTGATACCCCCAGTAGTACAACCTATAATATAGATTTTAATAAATCTTAGAAACTAGTTAATCATGAATCTTATAGAGGTTTCATTGGAACTTTAATTTACTTGATAGCCAACCGATGTAATGTTATATATAGTGTTTTTGTGTGTTATCATTATTGAAAAACCCAATGAAATATCATCTAGATGTAGGTAAAAGAATTTCTATAAATGTCATGTATAGAATAAATTTTTGATTTTTTTTCTTTTAGTGTACATTATTTTGAATTTTTCAGTTACTATGATACTAATTTTATTGGCAAGAAGTTATGTAGAAAAATCACATCTGGGACCTTTAAATTTTTTTGGAAAAGTCTAGATTACCTTGGTGTAGTATGAAACATAACATTGATGCATCTTCCACTTCATAAGATCAATACATTGTTATATATCATTGTTTTACACATTTTTTTGTGGATGAAACACACATTAATTGATTATATATATCATTTTAGATATATACCTGTAAACTATGATAATTTTTTTGACCATTTATAATAATCCAATATCTCATTATAGTACTAATCATATTGATATTATATATCAAGTTTTTCAATATCATTTTCAAAAAGGTGATATCACTCGAGAATTCATTGGCACTAAAACTTATTTTTCTAAAATATTTAAAAATCCTATGAATAATGGGATATTTAATACTATTAGACAAGAATTTGGAATTATAAACTATGTTTTATACTCTTATGTTTTATATGATATACTTTTTTGTAATTCATTTTTAAAACATATACAATTTATATTGATAAGTAATTTGTTGTATAAAATTGATTCTTATGTTGAATAGATGGTCGATCAAAATTTTTATATGATTAGTTGAATTTTCCTTGTCAATTTTGGTATAAATTCTACCTTAACTAATACTTCGATATAAATTTTGTGTTATTCTGTTTTTTAAGTATAATTTATTTCTTTACTATGATTTAATGTACATAGAGACCTAGATGATTTTAATATCCCCAAATTAGAATATGGAACATCTCATTCCTTTCTAACCTAAACCAAAACCTGCATTCAACCTAACCCTAGCCTTCCAACCAATGAATCCTAGTTAAGATTAGCTATGATAAATCATTTTCTAAATGAATTTTCATTGGATTCTTTAAGAACCTCTAAAATATAGAAATATAGAACTGGTGGAACCCTAAATCTATTAAATCTATAACTTTTTTCTTGATAAGTAGTTCTAGAAATAGAAATAGATATGAAGTTGATTAAATAAAGTCAATCCCTTGTATGGATATATGTGCTATAGGAAGTAAGTACAATGTTGTTCATGGATAGTGACAAGACATTTTATCCTCAGTTAGTAAAATATTTTTATTTGAATATTCATTTTGAATCTTGAGAAAAATTGAATCATATTTAGATGATTATAAATGAAAAAAATTCTTCTACTTTATTGTCTACAAGTATTGAATTATTTCATAAATATGATTATGATTATTTTCAATGCCTCCACCACATCAATATTAACCATTTTTATTTTAAAAGTATCTTGTAATAATTGATCATAAATATGAGCCATAGAAGGATTAATTCTATTGAGTTTAGTGGTGAATTCATTCTATTGGTATAACTAATTTAGAATGTTAAATGTCCACCAATAGATGAATTATTCATTTTTATACATAAAGATATGTTTTTATCTATTTAATAGTGATTGGAGTGCATATAAGTCTAATAAAATTCCTTATTATACACATGGACGAGTGGAATAAGATCTATTATTGGTTCAGATATTTTCCAGGAACCATGTTTATCTCTTCTTAGCTAGAGAATAAAAGAGAAGATCCTCAATGGGAAGAAAATTGTACTACCTCAAGTGGTATTTTCCTAAGTTGATCCCACATAATGGGATGAACATTGTTTTAATCCCTTATAAGAGGATGTGGGTTTATGATGATGATAAATTACATGAGAACAAAAATAATTTAAAGAATCCAACAAGACCAACTAATTTAGTCGATATAGGTTTGGAACCTAATCAAGTAGTTTTGGCTAATTACTCTTCATATGACAGTGATGAGGATGTATAATTGGACCTCCATGATGAATAATTTAGGAAATCTGAATGAGTATTAGATCACTCTCCTATAGTTGCAATAATTGAAAGAGATATAAAAGGATTAACACCTCCTGAGTAGAGAGTACACTTAGATCCTTTGTCTTTAGATATAATCTTACTAACTATGAATTTGATGAAAATGAGGCTTTATCTATAGATAGTGGACCTATGATTTTAGATGGAGGGTACATAATTTTCTCTCTACAATTCCTAGATAGGATAATTATTCTGAGATCCCTCTCATAATCTTTGATCCGTCCACTCCTTTTCGTGATAGAGAGTATGAAAAGAATTATGAAAGTCAACCCAAACCAGGTGGACATTACATACCATTTTCTCCCAGAGATCTATAATCATCTTTGTAGAGTCCCTCTTCTCATGTTGTTGAATAATAGGGTATACTTGAAATTTTAGTTGATGATATCATTCAAGATATGTTTGGATAAATTCATATAAAACCTACCAAGTCTTCTTCAGTCTTTTTATTTAGACGTGTCTCTTATTAGTGATCAAATTTATGAATCATCTAAAATAATATAATATTTTATTATTGAATATTTTTATTGTTTGATTCAAGAAATTTAGAATCCTAAGTATGAAACCTTAGACAATTAGGGATTTAGGCCGAGAGACTCTAATTTGGTTTTCAGTGACTCAACTGCTAGCCATGTTCCATCCCAAATAGTTTATTTTTTACCTATTCTATCATTACATCAAATAAATTTATTTATTTTAGTAATGATTTTCTTGATATTTTAAATTAGTTATTTTTGGTTTTGGTTAGAGTAGGAGAATATGATTGGATGGAATATATTACCTTTACCATTGAATGTGTTTTAGCTCATAATTAGATAAAAATATTTCTCAAAGTAGATTATATTTCTCATGATATTAAAGGATTTAGATAAAATGTGAGATCTCTATAGGCATATTTTAAAGTTATATTGTTTAATATGGACTATTAGTATCTCAATTTTGACAGCAGTTCTTCTTGAATAACATATACTACTTCTCCTACTATACCTATTTCATTTGATTATGATCATATTAGAAGAGTTTTTCATGAGGAAATATTAATTCTTCTACTTAGTTTCAAGGATGAAAAGTATCTATTTAAAATTTAACTTACTTCTCATGTTAGAAATATTTTTTACCTGTTCAATGTTGAGATAGTAAATATATTCAAAAAAATAATGTCAGTAAGGATTCAATGAAGAATTATCTCTATCATATTTTCACTAAGTAAAATCTAATGAACCTTTTTCAGTCATTGTATATATATCCAAAAGTTCCTCCATTAACCCATTCATTTAATTCCTTTATGGAAAAGATACTAATTATAACTCCATTTATGGATTAGTTTAGGAATGATAAAGACGAGTTCATAAATATCCTAGAGCATGGATAAAATCAAGTCTCTATACCTCCTATCAGCCTCTATGGTCTGAGACATAAATAGTCCATTAAATATATCAAACCTATACCAAAATGAATTGTAATTCGGGTTTTTTCGCCTCATATCATCCTTGCAGCTTCACCTTCTCCATAGAAGGGAAATGGATGAACATTGTTTGAAAATTATACCATTAGAGACCCTAACAATTTTAATTAGGAATAAATCATATGATAGGGTAGTTTGGAATGATTATAATTTTTTGATAATCAATTAAATCTATGTTATTCATCATAACATCTCTTCAAATCCTATTTTTTTTGTTTTTTATCTTCCTTCAATTTTCTAATCTCTATATTATAATTATTAAACAATCCTTATGAAACAATTTTGATAATCTCAAAAGGGGGAATAAATCCTATATGGAATGTTATAGAAGAATATAATGTCATGGTTAAATATAATTATTTATTTAAATGATTTATTAGAGAAATATTTCATTTTATTTATATCATGATTCTTGATCATCAAAAAGGGGGACATTGTAAGATTAGTCTAGAAATTACTTGTTTTAATGATCTAAAATGTGTTTGTATTACTAATGAATTCTATTTTTTCATATTTTAAATGTGTATTTTCTAGTATATATATAAATATTACTAAGTATAATATCAATTGTGAATCCAGACTATTGACCGTGAGTCAGAAGAGTAAAAATATATTAGTACTTTATTGACCATATGAAGGATTCAATTGATCATTTGAAGTAACATGGAACACCAGCGAATTTTCTCTTAGGGTTGAAGTGATAGAATGGACAATCTACCAAACAAATTAATATTTGTTCAACCATGGTTACTTTTTCTAAAAATTTTCTACTAACCACAAGAATATTTAAGAAACTTCTTGGTATATCTATCATGTCTGCAAAATTCCTAAGTGTTAGAGTGATTATATGTAGTTTTTTCTTAACCAAATGATGCATTAAAGTTTTCATATGATGTGCCAAATTTTTTCGTACCTTTTCATAAATTTTATTTAGTATAAATTTTTTTCACTAGATACACATTATTTTATGGATAAACTAATTTATTTTGGTGTTCTTGTTGATTTTCAAGGGATTACATCCAAAGTCACAAATTAGAAGTGCTCATGTTATCCTCCTTTATTTTAAATTATCACAAATCATGATTAAACATGATAATTATGATTTATTAAGATACATTGTGTTTAATAAAGATCAAATATAATTTAAACATCTACTGTTATTGTTTACATCATAACACATAATTACATATTTTGGTTATGTTTGAGCCACTGATAAATATGAGGTACTGTTACATTTCCTACCGATAGAAAAGTCACCAATACATGATCTATTGGCGACATAAGCTACTGATAATCTAAGTCACCAGCAAAGAGGCTTGTATTTTTTTCTAAGCATGAGTCACTGAAAGATTGACTCACCAAAATATTGAGTTACTCATACCTAACCTATCGACGCTTGACCTACTGATGCAAGACCAGTCGAATCATGACCTACCAATGCTTGACATACTGATGCACGACCTACTGGTAGACTAAATGACCGATACTCAAAGTTTCTCTAAATACATGCAACTGATAGATGAATTACCAACACATCACCTACCAATATCTGAGCTATATACACTTCTCCTACCAAAAAACGAGTTTCCTATCAATGTTTGATCCACTGATTGAATGATCTACCGATAGAATGAGAAACCGACAGTCTCAGCTACCGATAGACTGAGTCACCAATGATCATTCTCTTAAATTTAAAATTACCTCTAACAATCATATTTATGAAACTTGATAATACTTATTATATTAATAAGATTTTCTATCTTTTTTAGAAAATATTTAATGATGTCAGAGATTAGTACGAGGTAATAGGTATGAGAGAACATGTTACCATTCTGTATAAAGGGAATATTTGGATCAATGAGAAAGCTGGCGAGAAAGAGGTGATCTATAAGAATCTATTCATACATATTATACAAAAAACCCAAGAGATTCATACTGTGTATCAACAAAGATACTACTATGAACCAAAAGGCCACAAATATCTACAAAAAAAACATAGAACACAAGAATACTTGAAGGAATCTACTAAATCATTGAGAATAGAATAAAGAAAAGAAAATTACTCTATGTTTTTCTATCTATTTTTTGAACATGACTCCATATTTTAATCTACCACTCTGAATGAGTCCATAAACTTTATAAAACATCACAAAGATCATTCTAAAATCTTCTTATCATTTTTCTCTACTTTTGTACTTTAATTAAATTTTGAGTAGTGCGTGTCTCTATTTTATAAACACATACTGATTCATATTTCCAACTATAATATACCTAGATATCTTTATAAAAATTATATTTTTAAACCTTACACTCGGATGAATAATATTTGAAGAGGTCCCTGTGTGCACGTTTGTTTTTAGAATCCCATGAAAACTATGTAAGATGTCTAGTTGACCTGAAAAACTTATATGATGTTGTTACGCCAATCCAGGGTTTGGATATAGTTTATTTAATATGAATTTCTTGGTGTAATGGGATCAACAAGTGGAGAGGATTATGATTCATCTTGACACTGAACTACTTTTTTATTTTCACTACTTGTTTTCATGTTTTGTTTTCTATGTTATTATAATTATTTTAGAAAACTTCACTTCACTATGATAGTTAATCATATATTGTAATTGTGTTAGAATTTGATTACGTAGGATGATTTCAAAATCTATAACAATAATCCATATTTTTTTTAACATATATGTACTCAATAATTGAGATACATTTCAAATGATCAAATATTTTATGAGTCCTATACTTCGATTAATTAGCTTTTATTTGATTTTAAATTGGGTGATTTTTATATAACATTTTTACATTATGATTTTTATAGGAACTCAATTCAACCCCTCTTTAGTGTCCTAATCGTACCAACATTTGGTATCAAAGAAATATTTAATCTTTTGTTATCAACATTTTGAAATTTTAAAAAAATCAAACTCTGATATAAGTTTGGTTTTAAATATCTTTAAATTTCTATTAGTTCAAAATTTAACTTTCTTTAAACTCTTTAAAGTCATTTTTTAAATGGATAATATATAGGAAGGTGGTATTACAGTAATGTGAAAAATTATTCCCAGTGGAAAATTGAAATGAAAATTTATTTGGAAAGCATGGGTTTTGAAATATAGTCTTAAGTTGTAGATGAATATAATATCCCTACAACTGCTAGGAACAGTTGGGATGATGCCACTATGGGAGTATAAAATAATATCTATAAATCTATAAATGTCTTATACTACTATTTAGGGGATGAATATTTTAATAGTATTTCTTCATGTATAAAAACTTTTTAAATTTGGGATACATTAGCTGTTAAACATGAAGGAACCACTAATGTCAATGAAATGATACTAAATTCACATAAAATATAATATGATAACTTTAAAATGAAGCATGATGATCCTATTTCTAACATCTATCTCAGGTTGAATGAAATATTAAATACAATGGTCTCTCTGTGAATGACAATCACAACCAAGGAACAAGAAATGAGAATTATTAGATGTTTATCAGAATGATGGAGAGAAACCTCAGTGTCAATAAGGGAATCCTGTCACATCAACACTTTACCAGTAAAGGAGATAATAGGTAAACTATTGATGTATGGGTAAGAGATGAAGGTTAATAGAGAAAAAGATGTTGATCCAATTATATTTTCATTGGATTTTAAAACTGATGCCTAAAAAAAGAGAATGTTAAAGTTCATGTTAAAAGTTCTTACAATGAAGAATCATTAAGTGAAAGTGGTGTGAAAATGATTCATCTAGCCATAATATTTAAGAATCTTTACAGAAGATAGAATTTATTAAAAAACCCCATTTATTAAGTGAATTATGACAACAAAGGAATCTGGAAAAAATATTAAAATAAAATAAAAATACTTGTAAAATAGTATTCTTTGAGTGTAAGAGAAGATGACATGTAAAAGATTACTATACTAAGTTAATGTATAAAAATAACTATGAAGAAAAAAGATGTAAAATATAAAAAGGAAATTAAGGCCACTTGGTGTGCTCTTGAGGATTCCTCTAGTGAATCTGAATCTTAACATGATGAAAAGGTAGACCAATCCATTATGTGTTTCATGACAACCACATCTGAGGTAACATTAGAATCTTCAATACATAATTCTTATTATTCTGAAGACGAATCTGATTTTGAGAATAGGAAAAATGATGAAAATTTTGAATATTTTATAGTTCTTGAGGAAACATTAAATGAAGTATAAGATAATTATAAATTTATGAAAAAATAACATGCTTGTATTGTTTCTATATAATTTGAACTTAATATTAAAATAGAAAGAATGGTAAAATTCTTTATATGAATAATGAACTCAAATAGTCTAATGGGAAACTAATGAATTATTTATAGAAGTCCAAAATGGTAAAGAAACCTTAGTTTTAATTCATGGAAAACATGTTGCTCTAAATTATACTACAGGTTTTAGTTATCAACTTGCAAAAAGAAACTTTATTAAATAAAATTTGGTATCAAAATCCAGAAATTTTTTATTGTTTCATAGACCTGAAAAAACTGGTTCATTTTCCCGCACTAGAAAATATTTTACAGCCTCTAGATTTTCCTGGAAAAGTGGAGTTTATTGTTTTAATAAATTAAAAATCTTTTATAGGAAACACATGGAGAAAATGTGGGTTCTCAAAGCCTTAATTACTAATATCATTGGATGCAAGAAAATATGGGTACCAAAGTCTTTTCTTGTTCGATCTATTTTTTTTATTAAAGTTGATTTAAGAGTTCCTATAATAGCCTATGCTACATGGATAGTTGGTGTTCAAGACATATGAAAAGGGACTATTCAAGATCCGAAAACCTTATCAAGATAGATGGTGGGCATGCCACATTTGGTGACATTACAAAATAATTTTTTTTCCTTGACCAAATTGGTAACACTGATTCAACATTAATTTCTGAAGTCCTTTTTATTTATGGTCTAAATATAATCTTCTTATCATCTCATAGTTATTTGATAATGGTTTTAAAGCCAAATTTGAAAATGATACTGGAAATATCATTGATTCTATGAATTATTTAGTATTCACTACTTCTAGAAATCGGAATGCTTATGCTTTTAAATTAGTTTCTTCAGTTTTTCCAAAATGTTTCATGCTTAATTGACATTCATAATGTGTCTTGGATATATCATATGAGACTATTCCATTTCAATATTCACTCCCTTGGAATGCTTGTTAGTAATGAAATAGTCAAGGATCTACCTAATATTGAGGTTCCAAATGACAATGTCTATAATCCTTATCCCAAAGGTAAAAAATATAAAATATATTTTAAACTAAAGAAAGTAGTTACAACTTCTCAACCTCTTGATTAGGTTCATATGAATTTTACTGTACTATCTAAAGTTTCTTGTTTTAATGGGAAGCATTATATTTATTTTTTAGTGAATGAATTTTATTGGTATACTTGGACTTTCTATTTAGATCACAAGAGTGAGTCTTGTTTATACTTCACAAATAAGGAAAGAACAATAGATAAATCGAGTGGTCTAATAATTAAAATTTTAATATGTGACCATGGATTTGAGTTTGAAAACCAAGAGTTTGAATATTTTTTTCCTAATGTGGCTATAGTCATAAGTTCTTCGCTCCTAGGACACCCCATCAGAATGGAGTTGGAGAAATAAAGAATAGAACTTTGTAAGAAATTTTATAAACTACACTAAATGAGTATGAAATACCGATTTACATTTCATAATAAGATGTTAATATCACTTGTTATATTATTAATATAGTTTTAATTATACTTATTCATAAAAGAATCCCTATGATATATGGAACAATAAGTGTCCTAAGGTTAATTACTTTAATGTTTTTTGTTGAAAAGTCTTTATCCTTAATACAAAAGATAATCTGGACAAGTTTTAATCAAAAGTGATGAATTTTTTTCCTATGCTCTTCATCCCCTAGAAAATCCTACAGGGTCTTCAATAAAATAACCAGGTATGTGGAAGAATCAATACTAATTATATTTGATGAAAAAGATATACATGAACCTAAAACCTCCCTAGAAATTCTTGAGGATGATATATCCAATTTGGAAATAATTTCTAAACTATATGAATCTACTTTTACGCAAGAAAAAAAATCCTCTAGTTCTGGAAAATCTCCAGACCTTGTTAATAGTGAACCTAAACCTATAGAAGAACCTAAAATATGTATCCCTTCTATTTCTAAACCTGTTAGAACCCTTATGAACCACCCATTAGTTTCTATAGTTGAAGTCTTAGATAAAGGGACAATTAATAGAGATTATATTAGGAACCAGATCAAACATTATTCTTTTTTTTGTCATAGATTTAACCTATATACATCGATGATGAAATTAAAGATGAAATTTGGGAAATTGATACGCAAGAAGAGTTAAATCAGTTTGAAATAAATAAAGTCTGGATTATTAGTAATAGACCAAAATACACATTGACAATAGGCACTAAGTGGGTATTTAGAAATAATGTGGATAAAGCTGGTACCATAGTGAGAAATAAGTCTATAATTGTTACACATGAATATAATCCATAATACGTAATTGACTATGAAGAAACCATTGCACTTCTTACCCAACATGAATCCATTAGAATTATTCTAGCATATTTAGCGTATCAAAATTTCAAAAAATATCCAATGTATGTTAAAATTTAATTACTAAATGGGTATATAGTTTAGGATTTTTTTGAAAAACCCCATGGTTTTAAAACACTCCATTTGTGAAATCTTTCCATTAAATTAACAAAAACATAGTATGGTTTTAAATAGTCTGAAAGAGCTTGGTATAATAGGATCAACACTTTTGTTGTAGAGACCCGAAGCTTAACGTACATGAACATTACATTACTTTTGCGGAATACTTAATACATAACAAAAACACACACACAAGGATCGTAATAGTTTAGTGTCTTTGGAAACTCGGAACGTAATCTTCTAATCGTGGTGAAAGATCTTCTATATCTCCCATAAAGATCTTCCCTTTTTTTTACCTAAAAGCTTTCTTTATATCCTGGGGAAAAGAAAACATAAAAGGGTGAGCTCAAATGCTCAGTAAGGGTAACCAAAAGAAATATCAATCACATCGTATACATAAGCACATAACTTTTGGAAATCTTAACCTGCAAAAGAGATCATAATTTCATAACATGGGGTAAATCATGGCAGTGAAATGTAATCACAATAATTATAACATAAAACATGAAAATTTGTGGAATTCACACATAATCATAGAGAATCATTTCTTGTTAGTCAAGACTCATCGCCAAGACTATCTTAGTGGACAAAGTCCCTTTCTGAATCGAGTAACCCTCGTTTCAGCCCTGTTTCACTGAACCGGTATAACCTACAGTTCCAGCCCTGTCTATCTCATGAGATATAAAATCTTTACCCAATGCATTGGAGGGAGATATAGGTCCCACCCATCTTATAATGAATCCTTTCTTATGTGTGCCACATAATCATAAACCATACATCATAGCATAACCCATGTAATAAAAATGGGATTCTTAAAACATCATGACATCATAAAACAATTCATATAAGATAAAGGAATTCATAAAAATATTTCCATCACAACATAATCAAATCCATGTAATAATAATAGGGATAAAAACAGAACCCTTTTATTATCTTAGATGGAAAATAATTTTGATAAAACACTTGAACTCTATTCTTGAGGAAAATATCCTTTCTACTTTAAAAACATTTTTCCTTTCATAACATGTCATACGCCTTTAAAATAAAAGAAGTTGATTAAAAATAAACTTGAAAACTTTTAAAGGAAGCTTCTTGGAAATAATGTTTTAAAAATCCATCAACGCCGTATAAAAAAAACATTCTTCATACTTTTTACAGAAAAGTCAAAAAATACATCGTACGACAAAAGATTCTTTCATAGATATTACTAAAAACTCACCGAAGGGTAAAAATGGATTTAAACAATTGTAGGTGGATGGAAATAATATTACATATTGATGAAACATGTATGTGGATGATAAAATACACCCCAGTAAATACTTACGAATAAACAATCTCGGATAAAAATGAGATTGTGATATTTCCCTTACCTTAGGTCCGAATTGCTTTGTAAGTGTCCGAACCTCCTGTATAATAATTTAAATCATGTTATTGACTTATTCCAGAATCATATTCATTGTTATGATATCATATATGGTTCACTTATGACATTATATTACCCGTTCTTTAGTAAATTCCATGTTAAAGAAGCGTTTTGGGTAAAATCGTTTCATTTATCGTAGGTGTTTTGACTTGTTGTTCTTGACATTATTATTACTTATATCATGATTTACTTACTTCCAGAATATAAAATATGATTTATATATCATATATATTCAGTATATATATATATATATATATAATAGATAGATAAATGAAATGAAAAACACCGTTCATGGAGACAGTAGTCCGTACGTACGCATGAACGCTGTTTTCGTTTCCTTATTGAAGTGAATGGAATTAAGTAGATTACATACATATAAATTTACATAAAACCAGTATCATTATTATGTCATATATTTCATTAGTACATATTATATATACTTTATAATCATTCATGAATGGTTAATCATTGAGAATGAATCTCATCGCGTCGTGGAGACGGTAGTCCGTACGTACGCACGAGCGATGATATCATTCCCATGGTCGTGCAATTGTGTTGAAGTGTATGTATACTATTTCAGTATCAATATCACTTTATAATAATCATATATAGTTACCCATTAAACGATTATACCCATCCAATTAAGGTGGTGGTGGAAAATAGATTACACCACGGCGTGGAGACGGTATTCCGTACGTACGCACGTGCGGTGATTTCTTTTTCCGTAGGATGGATAGATGCTGAAATAGGGTTGTTTCATACTTATAATAACATATCAGTATATGAGTGATACTGATGTTATTACTTCATAATGAAACAACCTAAGAAGAAGAAGTGGAAGAAGAAATAAAGATGAAAGAATTGGTAACGGTAATTACCTCTTCTTTGAAGCGCCTCTTTGAGACCTCCTCTTAGGGCACTAAAATTGGTCTTTGAGGAAGACCAGAACCTCTAGGATGTTGCTAGGGAAGTGGAGAAGAGATTTTGGCAGGGTTTGGCCGAGATTTGGTGCTCAAATTGGTGTGAGGAGGAGGGGGAGGAGGTGTCCTTTTATAAGGGAGGAGAGGGGCACCTTAGGAATACCTCAAAATATTATATTATATTAAAGTCAAAATCGGTTTATAATGGTTCCAAAGGGTCTTAATTCGAAGCTAAAGTGGGTATGGGTCGAAATCCTATCAACCAATAAGATTTAGACAAGTTTAGGGTATTATTGTAACCTTATTAATTATATTTAACTCTAAGTTAAATAATTTAACTTTTACCGTGTCTTTTTGTTTTCTTTCACTATATGGTTAATACACTTACTATAACATGCCAAAAGAACCCCAAATTGTTTATTATTAATACATATATCCTTATCTAAGTCATTTGGCCGAAACTTAGATTTTTAGGAATAAAATAACAATTAATAATATAATATTTGATTTAAAAACTATTTTGTGTCAATTTTGACACTATTTGATATATGATTTTTGTGAAAGTCATAAAAGAATTATATGTTCGAACCAAGTTGCTTAAATCAACACTAATATATTATAGTAACCTAAAAAAGTAGTGGAATTCATAAAAAGTCTCAAATTACATTCATTTGAGCATTTATAACATCAATTATGTTAATATTTCCTTAAAAGGGTAATTACTGCATCATCGTTGTGTCATAAATAAATTAATTTATTTAAAGTATAAAAATTATAAATAAAATATAATTATGTAGGAAATCGTTTTATCTTTCTAATGAATATTTATAGTCGAATTTATCTTATGTATAACCCCATATTAAAAATGTTTTAGTTATTAAACTTTGATTTTAACTATTTTAACTATTCATTAAATAAAATAATATTAAATGTCATAATCTAATCCAAGTGGACCTAAATGGTCATATTATATTCATAAGGTTGTTTTTGGTCGAATTAAACTTATCCAATAGAATTAAGACATGTGTTAGTGTAATAGTAATATCATATTTACCCTTAGTTACCCTATTTACTATTAACCGTGGTAAAAAAAGTAAAAAGTTACTATTCACCAAAAATTATTTTCATCTCATTGAACCACATTTTAGTCCTTGATATTATCCTTGTCTGTCAGATTTTCAAAATTCCATTCACAGAAGCGGTAAAATTAAGTTTTATGCAAAATTCAGTTTTTTAACTACCACTTAGTAGTTTCACTATTCATCAAAAATTGATGTTTTTCAGAACAATGCCAAAATTTCATCCTAAGCTATATTTCATACTCCGAATTCAAAAATGAAATCTATTTTACCAAATTCATAACATAGAAGTTTCATTAATTAATTTTATAATTAAATCCCGCTGTTAAAACAAATAGCGTGTTTTTAAGAAACAATATCTATCAAAAGATTGACACTAGTTTATAACTGGTTTAAATGTGAAATTACATCCAATGACCAACATTGTATTAAATTGTAAAAATATATTCTAAATATACTTTAAAACCACTCAAATTAATAATTTATCACTATTAATTATTTCGATTAAAAAATTTGTTTTTAATTAAAATTTAGTAATTTTCACTATTCATCAGAATATGAAAGTTATCCGAAATGTACCAAAATTTCACCTTAGGATAAATTCGATACTCTGAATCCAAAAATGAAATCCATTTTGTAAAATAAAATTTACAAAATTTCAAAAAGTGGTTATTACTATTCATAACGGCTAGTTTTAATAATATCTTAATAGCATATCGTTGTTTAGCGAAACTCGGTGTTGCGTACAACACACGCTATCGTGGAAGGCCGCGATTGCGTATAATTCAAGCCAGGTCAGAGATGTGTATTGTGAAATCTCCTTTTGGTGTAGCGTATAACACAAGACATTAATAAAATTAAAAAGAATATTTTTCATAAAATCTCAAGCTGTTACATTCTACCCCCCTTAAAATGAATTTCAACCTCAAAATTCGTCATGGTTATAAATGGTTTACTGTAACGATTACTCAAATAAACTAATCACTGGGTTTCCACATAGGTGAAAATATGGATATGGAAGAGAAATATAACCATCATGTTCCGATGGAGAGTGGTAGAGAACATGGCTATGGAAAAGCCAACAATCACAAATCCATAAATTTGTGACGATCTAACGTACCATCCGATTCGTCAGGTATTAGATCACTAGGACAACATTTTTGGTTTTCAAGATCATTTCCCTAAAGTTGAAAATTTGAATTAGAATAAATACTTTCATTATTTTGGTACAATCTCATTGTTGTTCATGCCTTGAACAATTTCCACTTCATCTCTTAAATAAATGAAGTTAAATTTGTTATTTGTGAAGTGTTAGCAGATCATGTGATAGAATGACGGGCCATTACATCTGTCTCAAACAAAAGGTTAGCAAAAATTATATACATAAGTCGATCTATAGTGAGTTCAATCACATATGGTTCCTAAAATGTACTTATACTTCATATATAATACTGCTTAATATAATAAAACAAGTTTCTACTAAACAGGGACTTCCTGTAGGTCAGTGGTAGGCGATAAAGGACAGTCGCACTTCAGTTGTGGGTTTGATTCCCACATCCTTGTCCGACGCGATGGGCTGTCGCCCGTCCTGCAGGTTGTCCTTTTTCTAAAACTATATTACTATAACATCCCATCAATAATATCGAAAAAAACTTCTATCCTTAAACAATACTCACTTATGTCCAACATAATCCATTTCAATCTTTAGGCTTATCCATAATACTGCAGTCCACTCTCATAACATAGTGAAAACGATTACCAGATATTTAATACCATCGTTGATCCCCATATATCATAAGATATGTTTTGTTGGTCACATTCCAAACATTCAAAGTCCTTAATCATGTATTCTCTTGAATACCTTAGTGAAAACATGAATGCAGTTTAAAGTTAACACTTTCCACATACCAAAATCCTCAAAATTCTATATACTCAAACCATGATATCACTTAGTCCTTATATCAATAATGAGCTCATGAATACTATTAAACATTTCATTTTCTCGTTTTCCCTTCATTATGCGCATATCATCTTATTTCCAAAAAATATCTCAATCACTTTGAATACCACATCAATAAATATTGCAATACTCAATGATACAACATTATTTTGGAATCCCATTACATAAACACTTAATCATTCCACCACATCGTTGTCATATTCAACATTTCCAATAGTGATCGCATGTGACTTCCCTTTGTCCTTTTCCTTCAGTGGTTGCTCATGTTGATCATCACTAACCCTTGGATTAGGGCATTTATTAGCATAATGCCCCATTTCCTTGCACTTGAAGCATTGAAGTGTTGGTGGTGCGTTCTCTACAGTGTTTGATTTGTTCACATCATTAGAAACCCTTTTTCCATTACTTCGACACTCAGCTGCTCGGTGACCTTCTTTTCCACACTTAAAACATTTTCTGGTCCCTTTAAGACAATCTCCACCATCTTCTTTCCACACTTTGTGCATAAAGAAACATTCATATTCTTTTCACCATTATTTTGAGATTTCTCCTTGAACTCCATCGTTCGTTTCTTGTCAAAACCATGAGATGGATATGTAACACCAACTTCCATTTCTACCTTGATAGCACAACGCACAATTTCTTCATAGCTACTAAAGTCTCTTATAGCTAATGCCCTTCGAAGACTTGGTTTTAATCCACTGAAAAATCGATCAACTTTACTTTCAGGTTGGATGATAATGCCAGATGCATACCTTGCAAGTCTTGTAAAATTCTCTTCGTATATACCAACAGATTCATCATCCTTTTTCTTTAGTTCAAGAAACTCCTTCTCCATCTTTGTTCGAAGAATACGAGGGAAGTACTTACTAAAAAACATGTTCTTGAACTCGTCCCATTCCATGGACTCAATTTCATCTCTTTGCCTTGTATTCTTGATAAGATTCCACCATTGATCAGCTTCACCTTCCAAACGATATACTGCTAAGATGACTTTATCATGTTCAGAACATTGAAGAACTGAAAATATCTTTTCAGTGGTACTGATCCATTGTTCAGCAACAACTGGATCAGAAGACCCACTGAAAGAAGTTGGACGTTGCCTCATGAAGGACTCAATAGAATATTGTTCCCTTCTTTGCTCATTTGGAAGTCCAGAATGATTCATAGCTTGTGTAAGTATAACAATAAGATTTTGCACTCCATCTCCCATAACAATTGTTTGTTCAGGAGGACAATCATTGCATTGTCCATTGCATTGATCAACACGGTTCCTTCGGGTTCCAGCCATCGTCTAAAACCCAAAAAGAATAGTGTGAGAGGCAAAAATCATGCTAGGGAAAACAACATAATAAAGGGGGAGTACCTTCAATATCTAACATCTTAGGTTTAATTATATGATCGTTATCTTAGTTCTAGTACTATAACCTATACGTATACTTAACCTTAGGGACATCCCTAGACATACCGTAGAAATATCTCTAGGGATCTCACTAACGTTTTCGCATCATAGTTTTCAAAGGTTGACTAAACCTTTCCTCTGATACCAACTGTAGAGACCCGAAGCTTAACATACATGAACATTACATTACTTTTGCGGAATACTTAATACATAACAAAAACACACACACAAGGATCGTAATAGTTTAGTGTCTTTGGAAACTCGGAACGTAATCTTCTAATCGTGGTGAAAGATCTTCTATATCTACCATAAAGATCTTCCCTTTTTTTACCTAAAAGCTTTCTTTATATCCTGGGGAAAAGAAAACATAAAAGGGTGAGCTCAAATGCTCAGTAAGGGTAACCAAAAGAAATATCAATCACATCATATACATAAGCACATAACTTTTGGAAATCTTAACCTGCAAAAGAGATCATAATTTCATAACATGGGGTAAATCATGGCAGTGAAATGTAATCACAATAATCATAACATAAAACATGAAAATTTGTGGAATTCACACATAATCATAGAGAATCATTTCTTGTTAGTCAAGACTCATCGCCAAGACTATCTTAGTGGACAAAGTCCCTTTCTGAATCGAGTAACCCTCGTTTCAGCCCTGTTTCACTGAACCGGTATAACCTACCGTTCCAGCCCTGTCTATCTCATGAGATATAAAATCTTTACCCAATACATTGGAGGGAGATATAGGTCCCACCCATCTTATAATGAATCATTTCTTATGTGTGCCACATTCTCATAAACCATACATCATAGCATAACCCATGTAATAAAAATGGGATTCTTGAAACATCATGACATCATAAAACAATTCATATAAGATAAAGGAATTCATAAAAATATTTCCATCACAACATAATCAAATCCATGTAATAATAATAGGGATAAAAACAGAACCCTTTTATTATCTTAGATGGAAAATAATTTTGATAAAACACTTGAACTCTATTCTTGAGGAAAATATCCTTTCTACTTTAAAAACATTTTTCCTTTCATAACATGTCACACGACTTTAAAATAAAAGAAGTTGATTAAAAATAAACTTGAAAACTTTTAAAGGAAGCTTCTTGGAAATAATGTTTTAAAAATCCATCAACGCCGTATAAAAAAACATTCTTCATACTTTTGACGGAAAAGTCAAAAAATACCTCGTACGACAAAAGATTCCTTTCATAGATATTACTAAAAACTCACCGAAGGGTAAAAATGGATTTAAACAATTGTAGGTGGATGGAAATAATATTACATATTGATGAAACATGTATGTGGATGATAAAATACACCCCAGTAAATACTTACGAATAAACAATCTCGGATAAAAATGAGATTGTGATATTTCCCTTACCTTAGGTCCGAATTGCATTGTAAGTGTCCGAACCTCCTATATAATAATTTAAATCATGTTATTGACTTATTCCAGAATCATATTCATTGTTATGATATCATATATGGTTCACTTATGACATTATATTACCTGTTCTTTAGTAAATTCCATGTTAAAGAAGCGTTTTGGGTAAAATCGTTTCATTTATCGTAGGTGTTTTGACTTGTTGTTCTTGACATTATTATTACTTATATCATGATTTACTTACTTCCAGAATATAAAATATGATTTATATATCATATATATTCAGTATATATATATATATAATAGATAGATAAATGAGATGAAAAACACCGTTCATGGAGACGGTAGTCCGTACGTACGCATGAACGCTGTTTTCGTTTCCTTATTGAAGTGAATGGAATTAAGTAGATGACATACATATAAATTTACATAAAACCAGTATCATTATTATTTCATATATTTCATTAGTACTTATTATATATACTTTATAATCATTCATGAATGGTTAATCATTGAGAATGAATCTCATCGTGTCGTGGAGACGGTAGTCCGTACGTACGCACGAGCGATGATATCATTCCCATGGTCGTGGAATTGTGTTGAAGTGTATGTATACTATTTCAGTATCAATATCACTTTATAATAATCATATATAGATACTCATTAAATCATTATACCCATCCAATTAAGGTGGTGGTGGAAAATAGATTACACCACGGCGTGGAGACGGTATTCCGTACGTACGCACGCGCGGTGATTTCTTTTTCCGTAGGATGGATAGATGGTGAAATAGGGTTGTTTCATACTTATAATAACATATCAGTATATGAGTGATACTGATGTTATTACTTCATAATGAAACAACCTAAGAAGAATAAGTGGAAGAAGAAATAAAGATGAAAGAATTGGTAACGGTAATTACCTCTTCTTTGAAGCGCCTCTTTGAGACCTCCTCTTAGGGCACTAAAATTGGTCTTTGAGGAAGACCAGAACCTCTAGGATGTTGCTAGGGAAGTGGAGAAGAGATTTTGGCAGGGTTTGTCCGAGATTTGGTGCTCAAATTGGTGTGAGGAGGAGGGGGAGGAGGTGTCCTTTTATAAGGGAGGAGAGGGGCACCTTAGGAATACCTCAAAATATTATTTTATATTAAAGTCAAAATCGGTTTATAATGGTTCCAAAGGGTCTTATTTCGAAGCTAAAGTGGGGATGGGTCGAAATCCTATCAACCAATAAGATTTAGAAAAGATTAGGTTATTATTTTAACCATATCAATTATATTTAACTCTAAGTTAAATAATTTAACTTTTACCGTGTCTTTTTGTTTTCTTTCACTATATGGTTAATACACTTACTATAACATGCCAAAAGAACCCCAAATTGTTTATTATTAATACATATATCCTTATCTAAGTCATTTGGCCGAACCTTAGATTTTTAGGAATAAAATAACAATTAATAATATAATATTTGATTTAAAAACTATTTTGTGTCAATTTTGACACTATTTGATATATGATTTTTGTGAAAGTCATAAAAGAATTATATGTTCGAACCAAGTTGATTAAATCAACACTAATATATCATAGTAACCTAAAAAAGTAGTGTAATTTATAAAAAGTCTCAAATTACATTCATTTGAGCATTTATAACATCAATTATGTTAATATTTCTTTAAAAGGGTAATTACTGAATCATCGTTGTGTCATAAATAAATTAATTTATTTAAAGTCTAAAAATTATAAATAAAATAGAATTATGTAGTAAATCGTTTTAGCTTTCTAATGAATATTTATAGTCGAATTTATCTTATGTATAACCCCATATTAAAAATGTTTTAGTTATTAAACTTTGATTTTAACTATTTTAACTATTCATTAAATAAAATAATATTAAATGTCATAATCTAATCCAAGTGGACCTAAATGGTCATATTATATTCATAAGGTTGTTTTTGGTCGAATTACACTTATCCAATAGAATTAAGACATGTTTTAGGGTAATAGTAATATCATATTGACCCTTAGTTACCCTATTTACTATTAACCGTGGTAAAAAAAAGTAAAAAGTTACTATTCACCAAAAATTATTTTCATCTCATTGAACCACATTTTAGTCCATGATATTAACCTTGTCTGTCAGATTTTCAAAATTCCATTCACAGAAGCGGTAAAATTAAGATTTATGCAAAATTCAGTTTTTTAACTACCACTTAGTAGTTTCACTATTCATCAAAAATTGATGTTTTTCAGAACAATGCCAAAATTTCATCCTAAGCTATATTTCATATTCCGAATTCAAAAATGAAATCTATTTTACCAAATTCATAGCATAGAAGTTGCATTAATTAATTTTATAATTAAATCCCGCTGTTAAAACAAATAGCGTGTTTTTAAGAAACAATATCTATCAAAAGATTGACACTAGTTTATAACTGGTTTAAATGTGAAATTACATACAATGACCAACATTTTATTAAATTGTAAAAATATATTCTAAATATACTTTAAAACCACTCAAATTAATAATTTATCACTATTAATTATTTCGATTAAAAAAGTTGTTTTTAATTCAAATTTAGTAATTTTCACTATTAATCAGAATATGAAAGTTATCCGAAATGTACCAAAATTTCACCTTAGGCTAAATTCGATACTCCGAATCCAAAAATGAAATCCATTTTGAAAAATAAAATTTACAAAATTTCAAAAAGTGGTTATTACTATTCATAACGGCTAGTTTTAATAATATCTTAATAGCATATCGTTGTTTAGCGAAACTCGGTGTTGCGTACAACACACGCTATCGTGGAAGGTCGCGATTGCGTATAATTCAAGCCAGGTCAGAGATGTGTATTGTGAAAGCTCCTTTTGGTGTAGCGTATAACACAAGACATTAATAAAATTAAAAAGAATATTTTTCATAAAATCTCGGGCTGTTACATTTGTTATTTCAAATAGTTTTACAAAAGGCATAGTTGATCCTAATATTTTTATAAAAAGAATTTCTAATGATGTTTTAGTTTTTCAAATATATGTTGAGGAAATTTTTTTTGGATCTTAAAAAAATTATTTATGTATTGATTTTCAAAAAAATGATATAAAATGAACTTGAAATGATTTTAATGGGTGAACTCAAATTCTTTCTTGAACTTAATATTTTTCAAAATAAATAAATTATTAATTTAATTCAAAGTAAGTTCAATAACTATATTTATAAATCATTTGGCATTTATAGTACAAAAAGTCATAAGAATCCAATAAGTACCACCTAAAAATTAGATCTTCATGAAAATGGGAAATCTATTGATCATAATCATTATTTATGGATGATCAGAAGTTTACTCTACGTGACTAATATGTAGTCTAATGTTATGTTTAGTGTGTGGGGGTGTGAAAAATTTCATGAAAACCCTAAAGAATCTCATTTAACTATTATTAAATGAATTTTCAAATACTTCAAATATACTACCAAATTAGGATTGTTCTATCCTAGAGGAAATCATCTTGATATAGTTAGTTATCCTAACACTAATCTTGGTGGATGTATGTTAGATTTAAAAATAACCTCTAGAACATCCACTACTAGAAATTTAATCTATAGCCATAGGCCAATAACAATAGTTTTATAGGCCAATGGCTATACTTTGTTTATATCCACGATTGAATGATAAGAGGCATGGGTAAAATGCGTCATCTCTTTTTTCCCCCTAAAATCATCCGGCTCCTCCTATGACCTCCCTGATACTCTCTATGCACGACCCACCGAACCATTAACAACAAAGGTAGTGCACTCCTCCGTGATACCCTCCGACCTTCAACAGCGGCACCCTACTCCCTGATACCCTCTGCGCATGAACCTTCGAAACCTCCCATTTAAGGTGGCTCCCTCCCCCCGATACCCTCTATGTGTTACCTTCCTTCCTCGATAGTGCCCATTACATCCACTGTTATCCCCGATCCTCCTCCACCAATGGTTCCCCTCATGATAGGGCCCCTCATTACGATGACACTCATGACGGTGACCCTTGCTTCCACCGAATGAGGCAACCCCACCATGAGTTGTCATCTCTGATCCTCTTCCCCTGATGCTTCCACAAAATGCATGGCACCTCAACTCCCCCCACTGACACTACTCTTAAGTGGCCTCCCCACGACCTCCGACACAATTAGCTCCCTTCTAGTGATGATCCTCCTCTTTGTTATGAAAAATTACATGTTCATTTTTTTGTTATCAGTTATTCACATATATGTTATATCAAATCTATATGATTTTTTTGACATTTCTTGAGATTCCACCTTTAATATGTATTACAAAACAATTTATTCTTGGATTGAGGTAGGTATTTTTTTATATTTACTCTAAATAGATTTTTATTTTGTGCTTTGTGTTTTCTAAAACTTTTTTTATCAAAGTAAATAAATATTTAATAGATACAGTGGGTTTAAATGTGTTATAAATGTTTTTGTCTTTTGGAATAATGGTTTTATAATGGGTTTCTGAATTTTAATTAATTGGATTAAATGACAAGCATTTGTGGGAAAGCCAATATGGTTTGTTTTAAAATAATTTATATAACAAAAGGTATTTAAACCCATTTGGGTATTGGTATGATTTTGAAGGATTTAATGAAATATAATTGGTTTAATGGATTTTAAAATGACATGAATGAAATGTTTGTTGGTCTTTTAAATGATTTTAAGCATGGTTCCACATTGGATAGTTTTAAAGAAGGTGATAAAGTCGGGTTTTAAATGGCTGTAATGTCATGGCATTTCTAGTTGGTTTCTAAAAAGGGATATTTTCACTTTATATTGTAACAACCCAAGCTTCCACGGTACGTTTCCCTTCGAATAATGCAATGGCGTGCATTGTACGCAACTTCGAGATTCTAACACACCACAACCAATCAAACTAGCCGTTATGAATAGTAATACCTACTTTTTGAAATTTTATAAATTCTATCTCTCAAAATGGAATTCATTTTTGGATTCGGAATATCGAATTTATCCTAGGGTGAAATTTTGGAACTTTTCGGATAACTTTCATATTTTGATGAATAGTGAAAATTACTAAATTTTAATTAAAAGCAACTTTTTTAATAAAAATAATTAATAGTGATAAATTATGAATTTGAGTGGTTTTAAAGTATATTTAGAATATATTTTTACCATGTAATACAATGTGGGTCACTGAACATAATTTCACATTTAAACCAGACAAAAACAATTGTCAATCTTTTGATATATATTGTTTCTTAAAAACACGCTATTAGTTGTGACAGCGGGAATTAATTAAAAACTTAATTAATGAAACTTATATGTTTAGAATTTTTTAAAATAGACATCATTTTTGAATTTGGAATATCAATTATAGCTTAGGGTGAAAGTTTGGCATTGTTCTGAAAAACTTCAATTTTTGATGAATAGTGAAACTACTAAGTGGTAGTTAAAAAACTGAATTTTTCATAAAACTAAATTTTACCGCTTCTGTGAATGGAATTTCGAAAATCCGAGAGACACGGTTAATATTAAGAAGTAAAATGTGGTTCAATGAGATGAAACTAATTTTTGGTGAATAGTAACTTTTTACTTTTATTTACCACGGTTAAAAGTAAATAGGGTAATTATGGGTAAAAATGATATTAATATTACCCTAACACATGTCTTAATTCTATTGGACAAGTTTATATCGACCCAAAACAACCTTAGGAATAAAATATTATCATTTAGGTCCGCTTGGATTAGATTAGGACATTTATTATTATTTAATTCAAAGAGGAGTTAAAAGAGTTAAAATCAAAGTTTATTTACTAAAACATTTTTAATATAGGGTTATACATAAGATAAAGTAGATTATAAATATTCATCAGAAAGATAATAAGATTTCATACATAATTATATTTTATTTATAATTTTTAAACATTAAATAAGTTAATATATTTATGACACAATGATGATGCAGTCATTACCATAATAGTGAACAATTAGAATAATTGATATTATAAATACCCAAATAAATATAATTTGAGACTTTTATTGAATTAAACTAATTTTCAAGGTTAATATGACATATTAATATTAATGTAATTAACTTTTATCGAAGTAATCATTCTGTTATGTGTTTCACAAAAATCAACTATTGAATAGTGTCAAAATTGACATAAAAGAGTTTTTAAAACACATATTATATTATTAATTGATATTAAATTCCTAAAAATCTAAGGTTCATCCAAGAGACTTATATCATGATAGGTTCATCATTAATGGACCACTTGGGGGTCTCTTGGATGTATATGGTATGTTTATTAACAATATAATATAAAAATACAAAGAGACATTGTAAAAGTGAAATTAATTAACTTAGAGTTAATACTTAAAGATAAGGTTAATATAATGACCCAAACCTGTATAACATCTATTGGATGAATGGTTTTCAACCTATACCCACCTTAACCTTTTAATAATCAACTTTGGATCCATTATAAACCGAATATGAATTTATTATAAATTAATATTTCTAGCTTTTCCAAAGGTGCCCCTCACCCCTCTTATAAAAGGGCACTCATCCTTCTCATTTCTTCACACCATCAAAGACTTTTGGTTCGGCCAAACCCTACCCAAATACTCTCTAAACTTCCCTCACTACAACCGAGAGGCCTTATTTTGATCAGATAGCCAACCTAAGGATCCCTTTTGATCAAATCAAAAGGAAGAAGCCGAAGAAGAGGTAATATTTTCACCACCCCTTTTCAAGTTCCTTCCTTCTTCCACTTATTCCTTATTTATTATTACCATTATAAAATAATAACTCCAGTATCATATATATAGTTTGATGTTATTATAAATATGGTACAACCATATTCATTATTCTTTCCATCCTTTGAATAACATGTCACTATACATGCGTACGTACGGCTTACCGTCTCCACGTCGTGGTGTAATTTTTATTCAATATATAATTATTTGAATGGGTATAATAATGATGTGTAACTCATGTAAATAATAAATATAACATTATAATGATTATTTATATATGATATACCATCTAATTATATATTATTTTAATATCAAAAGAATGATATTGTCGCTCGTGCGTACGTACGGACTACCGTCTCCACGAACGCGATGAGATTCATTCTACATCATATCCATTCAAGTATAATTATAATTTGATGATTTAAAAATAGTATATAAGGACTTGATATCATTCTGGATATGAATAATATACATCCCATTAATAAATAATATGGATCACATAACACAGAATATAAAGTAAAATGAACCCGTTAACACCCGAAATGACGATAATTCTAAGATATTATTAACAAATAAATGTTAAAAGATCATATATGATATCATATTAAATTAAATGATTTTTTTATAACTCAATAACAATTATTTCACCATTATATAGGAGGTTAACCTACCTTCGACCAAGGAATAAGTACAAAGTAAGGGGTTTCTTATCTCACTTTTAATTTCGTGAGAATTCCATTGTTCACTACTTAATTATTGCATGTGGTGTATGTGTACTACCCACAATTGTATTCATTGTGTATTATAATTTCATTTACGAGTAATTAAATCATCATTGTATGATCCTTATTTAATGGGTGTATGTTTCATAAGTTACCAAATCGATAAGGTAATTTGAAATTTCAATTTCCATTTATTCGGCTTTACGCAAACTCCATTGATTATATTACCCCAAGATTATGTGTGGAATCACTATTCATTTGATTATGTCATAATTTCAACTCCCCTTCCTGTGGATATACTTTTGATACACATAATCACTCCATTGATAATTCTAAATTCATTGATATGAATTTGATAAGAGTAATTTTAACTCATTCACCATTTGTTGAGTTAAACATCCAATTCGTTGGTGTTGTTTTTACAAGAATATGTGTGAATATCCTTTGATTGTTTTACACTGAATATCCTATAATATTTAGTGTATTTATATTTGTCACACATAATTATGTCGTTGATTTATCCTTAACCTAAGGATACGGCCTTTATGAGATATTTCATCTCAATTTACATTCCATTGAGACTTCTTTGTTGATATACACCAAATCACTTTTATGTGGTGTATATAATGTACTTTGACATAGTATATCATGAATCCCTTTATTCTCGTGATATTAAAAAGTTTATATTACCTCAATTATTTTTATTCAAGTTTCTATCTTTTGGTTAGAATCTCTAACTAAAATACCATTTTTAAATGTTTTAAAGACTTATTCATCTAAATCTTTCTCATTAATGTCCATGTTTTAAAAATGGTTTTAAGGATTTATTTATATGGACATTAATGTTTAGAAATTAAAACTCCTTTTAAAAAGTTTCAAAGTGGTATGGGACACTTTGATTCAAAAATCTATTTTTAAATGGCTTCTTGACAAATAGTGTGACTTTTAAATGATTTCAAGAAAAAGACGGATATTTCTCTCAAAACTTTTTTATGACTATTTTCATCTATGTCAACATCCTTCATTATTCTTGATTGAGGTTAATGTGATACAATAAAATTTTCCATATTGTATTGAATGAGTTATGTTTGACTGTGGATGTGTTATTTTTATACCATTCATAGTTTTTGGTTAAAGTATTTACATTTCGTATGCTAGTTTTAATATGAATGTTTATGTTATGTTTAAACCTATTCATATGAGAAATGCATTGGACTTAATAAGTGACGGGTGGAGCCCGCTATAGCTCTTCGATGCATCGGTAGGTCTCATGAGACAAACTAGTGTCTTGGCCCAAGGCCTTGGCAAAATCTTATTTTTAGTCTTGGCACGAGGCCTTGGCTATGTGGTTATGATAGTCTGGCATTATGCATTATATCATTATGAAAGTGGTTATTAATAATGCATGGGATTGTTCGACTATTTGAATATCCATGTGAGTAAGTAAATGGCATTATTTTATTTTATCTTTGCCATTTTATGCTGAAGTTCAAGTTTAAAAGGCTTTTGTTTTAGTTATACATTGCCTTAAATGTTTATTCTTATTTATGAAAGTTTCCTCTATAATGTTATCCTTACTGAGCATCTGAGCTCACCCCTTTTCTGTGTTTTATTTTTCCCAGGATGTGAATAAGTAATTTATGAATGACCAGCAGGGATATTATGAGGGGATAATAGTGTGGACTATGGAGGCATTATATTGTCGTAGTAGTTTTTCACTTTATGATGTAATGTAAAACTTATGAATATATCTATCGTTTCCAAGGCTACTAAAACAATCGGTCTTTTGAGATTTGATCTTTCTTGTGATCATGCCAATGTTATGTAATAATGCACCGACTCTGGGTAACTAGGGTCGGGGCGTTACAGTTGGTATCAAGGGAAGTTTAGAAAAAACCTTGGAAGCTAGATTTATATAAACTCTGATTAGAGCACGTAGACCTAAGATGAACTTTGAGGTTTAGTATAGAAGAACTTCCTATAATTTTGGTATTGTAGAGATTTTGGGAGTTTTCTGAGCAATACATCCCTGTCTAGATACGAGCAGGTAGAGGCGACTCTGGCACATATGTACTTAGGGGTAAAACTCGAAAACACCTCTTTGAGCTAGACTCGAACGGGAACTGGTGTACGACAACGGGCTTTGCTGCACTCTTGGTTACGACACTCCCGGGGGATATGCTTAGGATAATTTACATTTTCTTTACAAACTGATTTAAGTAATATATATAAAAGATGAGAGTAAATGACCTTGGTTAATCCTAATATATTTCAAATTGAGAATATGGTGACATTTTAATGTCTAAATGATTTTACGACTACTGTTACTCACACAATGCTTTCTGGTTTTAGTCAATGGCTGGATTTAAAGGAAGTCATAGTGACTTTGAGAATGATGTACAAGGTGGGAACGGTGGTGGCAATGAGCAAAAAAATGGAATGTTGATAGGCGTAAAAGATATCATCTTAATTCCAAATCAGTTTTCCAAAAATATGATCAACAACATATATATTAACCAACTCCCAGACTCAACAAGGAAGAGAAAGGTGATGAATGATAAGAGCTCCAGCGATAGAGACCATGGAGAAAAGAACCCTCAATTTTCATCATGTAGGAAATGTGGAAGGAGACACCCAGGAAAGTGTCTCAATGGGACAACAAAATGATTTACGTGTGTGAAGGAAGGACATAAAGTGAAGAATTGCTGAAGAAAAATGAAGAGTACTATGGAAGAATATAAAAATGGTTCCAAGAGTCCATTTACAGTCATTTGCCGTAAATGTAGGGGACCCGACCATTACCCGAGTGAATGTCCTATTCTATAGGATATTTTCTTGGTCAAAGAAGAAGCTATGTGGAAATAAATGGTTGGAGAAATGTTTAAAAAGTATTAGCACTCCTTGTTGATGGGTTTACTTTGGAATAATTTTCTCTTGTATTTGTAACCCCGCAGTTTGCCATGTGAGAATGATATTTGAGGAATAATTGTCTCTTATCTTGTGGATATTGGTATAAAGAACCATGTGATTTTATATGATCATTGGGGTTTGAGATAATTATAAGTTATTATAATTTGGGATGAAAATGCAAGGTATGATATAACATTTGTGGTTAAATTATGTTATTTTGAGGAATTTATCTCATTTTTGTAATATTATAAAATATAGTTTTTGAAAATGGACAACACGTAGACTGTGTGACAACCCGTCGCGTCAGAAAAAGCTGTGGGAATCAAACCCACAACCAAAGTGCGATTGGGATTTATTGCCTACCACTGGACTACGTGAAGGCCCTGGTTAGTGTGACTATTTTTTTTAGTTAAATGATTTTATTGATCAATAATATGTTGATTTTGGTTATTATGTCTTATCAAATGAATACCCTTAGTATAGGAAAATGATTTGGTGATTAAGTGATAAATGTTATTTTGGAAGATGTTCACTTTGTTGGGAACACTATATTTTCAAGGAAAATAGAATACTATGGGATGTCATTTGAGGAGTAATGGTGGATTTTTATCTATGTTTTTATTGTGGATTTATAATGATTTGGGTTATTTATGGAAAATGATTAGGTTTATTACTTTTAAGTATGTGACTTTAAGAGTAATTAATGTCATTTGGAGATATAATTTAACATGGAAGACTACATTCTTAAAAAGTTTTGGTTTTCAATATTAGTTTTGATTATATTAAAGGATTCCAAGGACAATTGATTATTTAATGATATTTATTTAACTTTGGGGTATTGTTGGTTTAGTTTTGGAAATTAAGATTAGTGTTTATTTCTCTCAAAAGACAATGTAAATATATAGTTCATCCTGCATGGATCATGTGATTCTATAGAAGTTTATTCTAGCCCTTCCAGTGTGACTAAGTCTTCTTGAATACTAATCTTTTAAAAAAATGAGTTAGTGGTGGAAATTTATTAAATAATGAAACTCTAATTAAAATTAAGTATATATCTTTATATTCTTAGTCAATATCATAAATGAATTCCTCATCCTTATGTAATGAAACTTAAAACAAAAAAATGTTGTCTGTTTACTTTCCTACTAGGAGACTAATGGTCCTTTGTCCCAACACAAGTTTGTGGTTTTCTTATTGTTAACTTTCTCCTGATCATGATTTCAATCCCTCTCCATCAGAACTTGACACTTAGTTTATCATCCATATACATGTTTTCCTACATGGAATCCGAGTATGGGTTATCTTGGTTGACCTTTATACCTCTCTTTCTTTCTTTTAATGTGATAGTTTTATTTACTCTTTTCTGATGTGGGAATTTCCATTATATTCCCAAGCACAATTTTAAAAATTGCGAGGACGCAATTTATTGAAGGAGGGAAGAATGTAACACCCCAAGCTTCCACGGTACGTTTCCCTTCCAATAATGCAATGACGTGCATTGTACGCAACTTCGAGATTCTAACACACCACAACCAATCAAACTAGCCATTATGAATAGTAATACCTACTTTTTGAAATTTTATAAATTCTATCTCTCAAAATGGACTTCATTTTTGGATTCGGAATATCAAATTTATCCTAGGGTGAAATTTTGGTACTTTTCGGATAACTTTCATATTGTGATGAATAGTAAAAATTACTAAATTTTAATTAAAAACAACTTTTTTAATAAAAATAATTAATAGTGATAAATTATGAATTTGAGTGGTTTTAAAGTATATTTAGAATATATTTTTACCATGTAATACAATGTGGGTCACTGAACATAATTTCACATTTAAACCAGACAAAAAGAATTGTCAATCTTTTGATATATATTGTTTCATAAAAACACACTATTTGTTGTGACAACGGGAATTAATTAAAAAATTAATTAATGCAACTTATATGTTTAGAATTATGTAAAATAGACATCATTTTTTAATTTCAAATATCAATTATAGCTTAGGGTGAAATTTTGGCATTGTTCTGAAAAACTTCAATTTTTGATGAATAGTGAAACTACTAAGTGGTAGTTAAAAAACTGAATTTTTCATAAAACTTAATTTTACCTCTTCTGTGAATGGAATTTCGAAAATCGGAGTGACACAGTTAATATCAAGAAGTAAAATGTGGTTCAATGAGATGAAAATAATTTTGGTGAATAGTAACTTTTTACTTTTATTTACCACGGTTAAAAGTAAATAGGGTAATTAAGGGTAAAAATGATATTAATATTACCATAACACATGTCTTAATTCTATTGGACAAGTGTATCTCGACCAAAAACAACCTTAGGAATAAAATATTATCATTTAGGTCCACTTGGATTAGATTAGGACATTTATTATTATTTAATTCAAAGAAGAGTTAAAAGAGTTAAAATCAAAGTTTATTTACTAATATAGGGTTATACATAAGATAAATTAGATTGTAAATATTCATTAGAAATCTAATAAGAGTTCCTACATAATGATATTTTATTTATAATTTTTAAACATTAAATAAGTTAATATATTTATGACACATTTATGATGAAGTCATTACCATAATAGTGAACAATTAGAATAATTGATATTATAAATACCCAAATAAATATAATATGAGACTTTCATTGAATTACACTAATTTTCAAGGTTAATATGACATATTAGGATTGATTTAATTAACTTTTATCGAAGTAATCATTCTGTTATGTGTTTCAAAAAAATCAACTATTGAATAGTGTCAAAATTGACATAAAAGAGTTTTTAAAACAAACATTATATTATTAATTGATATTAAATTCCTAAAAATATAAGGTTCGGCCAAGAGACTTATATCATGATAGGTGCATCATTAATGGACCACTTGGGGGACTCTTGGAAGTATATGGTATGTTTATTAACCATATAATATAAAAATACAAAGAGACATTGTAAAAGTGAAACTAATTAACTTAGAGTTAATACTTAAAGATAAGGTTAATATAATGACCCAAACCTGTCTAACATCTATTGGATGAATGGTTTTCGACCTATCACCACCTTAAATTTTTAATAATCAACTTTGGATCCATTATAAACCGAATATGAATTTATTATAAATTAATATTTCTAGCTTTTCCAAAGGTGCCCCTCACCCCTCTTATAAAAGGGAACTCCTCCTTCTCATTTCTTCACACCTTCAAAGCCTTTTGGTTCGGCCAACCCCTACCCAAATACTCTCTAAACTTCCCTCACTACAACCTAGATGCCTTAGTTTGATCATAAAGCCAACCTAAGAGCCCTTTTGATCAAATCAAAAGGAAGAAGCCGAAAAAGAGGTAATATTTTCACCACCCCTTTTCAAGTTCCTTTCCTCTTCCACTTATTCTTTCTTTATTATTACCATTATAAAATAATAACTCCAGTATCATATATATACTGTGATGTTATTATAAATATGTTACAACCATATTCATTATTCTACCCATCCTTTGAATAACATGTCACCATAAGTGCGTACGTACAGCTTACCGTCTCCAGGTCGTGGTGTAATTGTTATTCAATATATTATTATTTTAATGGGTATAATAATGATGTGTAACTCATGTAAATAATAAATATAACATTATAATGATTCTGTATATATGATATACCATCCAATTATATATTATTTTAATATCAAAAGAATGATATTGTCGCTCGTGCGTACGTACGGACTACCGTCTCCACGAACGCGATGAGATTCATTCTCCATCATATCCATTCAAGTATAATTATAATTTTATGATTTAAAAATAGTATCTAAGGACTTGATCTCATTCTGGATATGAATAATATACATCCCATTAATAAATAATATTGATCACATAACAAAGAATATAAAGTAAAATGAACCCGTTAACACCTGAAATGGCGATAATTCTAAGATATTATTAACAAATAAATGTTAAAAGATCATATATGATATCATATTAAAGTAAATGATTCTTGTATAATTCAATTACAATTATTTCACCATTATACAGGAGGTTAACTTACCATCGACCAAGGAAAAAGTACAAAGTAAGGGGTTTCTTATCTCACTTTTAATTTCGTGAGAATTCCATTGTTCACCACTTAATTATTGCATGTGGTGTATGTGTACTACCCATAATTGTATTCATTGTGTATTATACTTTAATTTATGAGTAATTACATAATCATTTTATGATCCTTCTTTCATGGGTGTATGTTTCATAAGTTACCAAATCGATAAGGGAATTTGAAATTTCAATTTCCATTTATTCGGATTTACGCAAACTCCATTGATTATATTACCCCAAAATTATGTGTGGAATCACTATTCATTTGATTATGTCATAATTTAAACTCCCCTTCCTATGGATATACTTTTGATACACATAATCACTCCATTGATAATTCTCAAGTCATTGATATGAATTTGATAAGAGTAATTTTAACTCATTCACCATTTGTTGCGTTAAACATCCAATTCGTTGGTGTTGTTTTTACAAGAATATGTGTGAATATCCTTTTATTGTTTTACACTGAATATCCAATCATATTTAGTGTATTTATATTTTTCACACATAATTATGTCGTTGATTTATCCTTAACCTAAGGATACAGCCTTTATGAGATATTTCATCTCAATTTACATTCTATTGAGACTTCTTTGTTGATATACACCAAATCACTTTTATGTGGTGTATGTAATGTACTTTGACATAGTATATCATGAATCCCTTTATTTTTCATGATATTAAAAAGTTTTGATTACCTCAATTATTTGTATTCAAGTGTCTCTCTTTTGGTTAGAATCTCTAACTAAAATACCACTTTTAAATGTTTTAAATACTTATTCATCTAAATCTTTCTCATTAATGTCCATGTTTTAAAAATGGTTTTAAGGATTTATTTATATGGACATTAAAGTTTAGAAAATAAAACTCCTTTTAAAAAGTTTCAATGTGGTATGGGACACATTGATTCAAAATTCTATTTTTAAATGGCTTCTTGACAAATAGTGTGACTTTTAAATGATTTCATGAAAAGGAGGTATATTTCTCTCTAATATTTTTGATGATTATTTTCATCTATGTCAACATCCTTCATTATTATTGATTGAGGTTAATGGGTTACAATAAAATTTTCCATATTGTATCGAATGAGTTATGTTTGACTGTGGATGTGTTATTTTTATACCATTCATAGTTTGTGGTTAAAGTATTTACATTTCGTATGCTAGTTTTAATACGAATGTTTATGTTATGTTTAAACATGTTCATATGAGGAATGAATTGGACTTAATAAGTGACGGGTGGAGCCTGCTATAACCCCTCGATGCATCGGTAGGTCTCATGAGACAAACTAGTGTCTTGGCACAAGGCCTTGGCAAAATCTTATTTGTAGTCTTGGCACGAGGCCTTGGCTATGTGGTTATGATACTCTGGCATTATGCATTCCATCATTATGAAAGTGGTTATTGATAATGCATGGGATTGTTCGACTAGTATAATATCCATGTGAGTAAGTAAATGGCATTATTTTATTTTATCTTTGCCATTTTATGCTGAAGTTCAAGTTTAAAAGGCTTTTGTTTTAGTTATACATTGCCTTAAATGTTTATTCTTATTTATGAATGTTTCCGCTATAATGTTATCCTTACTGAGCATCTGAGCTCACCCCTTTTCTATGTTTTATTTTTCCCAGGATGTGAAGAAGAAAGGTATGAATGACCATCAGGGATATTATGAGGGGATGATAGTGTGGACTATGGAGACATTATGCTATCGTAGTAGTTTTTCACTTTATGATGTAATGTAAAACTTATGAATATATCTAGTGTTTCCATGGCTACTAAACCAATCGGTCTTTCGAGATTTGATCTTTCTTGTGATCATGCCAATGTTATGTAATAATGTACCGACTCTCGGTAACTAGGGTCGGGGCGTTACATATATACGATATTTTTATAATGAGTATCAGACCATAAACTATTACCCTTGTTTGGGTTGGGCTTGATTTGTATTGTGGACCCCATGGAGGGAAGTTGTATTTTATTTTTGATATGGATGAGGTTAAAGGGTTATTTCTTGTGAGAGAGTTGTAGTTGGATGTGAAATGTTATTTATTTAAAATAATTTTTTATCAATTCATGTGGTTATTTTGATTTTCCACCTCAAATAGATTGATTTATCATGAGAACTTAGGTAAATAATGGAAGGTCTAGTGGCATGTGATTATATCATAGTGTATGTTAGCTGGATGGTGCCCTAGGAGATTAGCACCCTACATAGGGTCTATTTTATATGTGGGGAGATTTAAAAGGGGAAGATGAATGAGATGATCTGATTTCACATAGGGTCCCAATGATTAATATAATGAACTATGTCTAGTATCCCCCATTATAGAGCCAAATGAGTTTCCCATTATGTCTACAATTGATTGAATATTTATTAGAGGATCTAATCCCATGCCTTTTTTGTATCCCCATTATTACATTAGTTATTTCTTACTATCAATTTCCCATTGATATCATGGTTCATGTTATGTTTGTACATTCCATTTCAGTTATGGTTTGGGTTTATAATTAAACATAATTAAAAAATAGTTTTGAAGGTTTATTATTAATGAAAATAATGATGTTTTATTTAAAGGTGTCATTTTGAGATATGGATTTTCAAAAAAGGGAAAAAGGAATTGTTCTCTTTTAATGGATTTGAAACTCCTTATTTTCATTTGGTTGAAAGAATTTCTTTTTAAAATGAAAATATAAGTTTTTTTAATAGAATTTATGGCATGTTACAGTTTTTATTTATACCCTCATGTGTAAAACCTATTATCTACTTATATTTTAAACTATCATTAATAAAATTTCATTTCTAATGAATTATACAGAATCCTTGGTGAAATCCGACTTGGAACACTCTGGTTCACACCACGCATACACCGATGGGTGTATGAAAATTTCATGTTTACATTAAAGAGACTAATGTATGTTCTTTTAACAAGGTTAATCTTCGATTTGGTCTGATGATAGATTGTATAGGATGATAGGGTGGATTGTGGGTCATAAAGAGGTAGTTAGTAGTGATCCAGGTTTGGTCATATTTATGGATGTTTATATATAATCCTTTTTGGCCCAGATATTTCTTTTAGTTTATTATATACATGGGATTCTTAATATTACTTTATTTGCGATGATGTGATGATGTGATTTATGAACTTTTATAATTTCTAAAATATTATATAATGTTTGATTGATTCATTAATATTGAAACTATTTATTTTTTGGATGAGTGACTGATGTATAGATGAGTCATGTTGGATTTATGGGTGGAGTCCTTGATGTGGTTGTTCATATTCCATGGGTAAAATAATTAAAAATGGTTATACTTTGATAACTTGACACTTTTCACCATCCAACAACAATCAGATACATTATTTGGTCCTTCTAAAGATCTGAGGGTGTCCTAGAGGGAGGGGGTCCAGGAGGGAGGGGGTGGCCAGGAGGGGCCGGGGTTTCCAGGAGGGATGTGGGTGTTGAAGAGGGTGTCCGGGGGGGGGGTGTCTAGGGGTATCTAGGAGGGTGGGGGAATCCTGGGTGGTGTCTAGGAGGGGGCGGGGCAGTCTGCAGGAGGGTCTGTAGGGTAGGGGGAGGGGGAGGGTACATGTTGGGGAGGGGGGGTGAAATTTAAGTATGCACCTGATCATTACTTTATATTGTTCAAGGCAAACGTTAGTGTCGTTAATTGTATTACATAACAAAATGATGTTGAATTTCTTAAATGTTCTGTATCCCAGTTGATTGCGGCTATTTTGTAATAATCACTAAGAGGCATTCCCCATTAGCATCATATTTCACCATATCTCACCTATAATTATGAGTGCCTTTATAATTTTATGCATAGTAACCTACTCAGGATAAGCTACTGAAAGGCCTAAATCAGAGTCTCAAAAAAATATTCATAGGTTATAAGTATCATATAAATTTAAATGAGGTTTAAATAGTTTCACATGATGTGTGACCATGCCTTGACACCTAAGAATGTCCTCATATAGAACTGGTATGGTAATCCTTGTGTAATTACATGGAATTTACATGAGGAACACATAGTATCTTATCTTCCTAGGGGTATGCTTTTGTACTCCAGTAAATGATTTTGTATTCTCGTATATGCTTGTGCACTCTATGTACAAACATTGTCTATCCATGTAAAAATAAATGAAATATCCCTTATAGTACAGTTAATTTCTATCAACATGGTGTGATTAGTAAACATTCACCCTATCTTAAATTGATTCTTAAATTTGGTGATATTTTTTCCATGAATTAAATATTAGATTTTTTGTAACTTATGCTACTTAATCATGTTTAATCCACTTTTATAGAAACAGTATGTACCAAAAATTTATATTTTAAATATATTATGTATAATAAATATTCATGTAGGGTTTGGATCCTACATACAAGGTGATAGGGTGGACTAACACTCGATTTTGAAAAGATAAACCGTCAAGAATGATTAGAGAAATGATATATTTTTAATTAGTGGGTAATTATATTTTTGTTTTGTTAATATTTTCTTTTACTTGTATTATATATGAATTTTTCTTTTTTAGACTACATGTACTCTTTTAGTTATATGGATGACTTATTTAATTTGTGTGTTGGTTAGTTTTTTAGAGGATTAGAACATGTTTTTTTAGCATTAATGTTTTTTATTGAGTAGTGGGCCATTTATTAGATCACTGGATTATCACCGTGCGAATGCATGTGTCAAAACCACTATTGGGGGGGGGGGGTGTTGGGGGGTCTATGCAATGGGGGGTGGCCTTCTAGGGGGGAGTGGAGGGGGCTTTTCATGGGGGAAGGGGTGCTGTAGGGGGGGGTCCTATCCAGGGGGGTTTGTCTAGGGTTTGTCTAGGGGGAGGATATCGAGCGGGGAGTGAGTAGAGGGGGGTCTTTTCATGGGGTAAGGGGTGCTGCAGGGGGGTCCTATCTAGGGGGTGTGTAGGGTGGGGGGTTTCAAACCACTATGTGAAAACATCATTGAGTCCTTGAGGTGACCTCTCTCATACATGATTGAACATATAAAGAAGAGTCCCCATCCTTATTCCCATATTCACCTACATTAATAACTGTTAAGGCATCCTTCCCAGCCTTCCTAGATTCAACTAATCTATTTGTATCAATTATAGTAGTACCCCAATCCAATTCCATACTTTGATAATCCACATTCCTTATATCATCCTTATTAAATTCATAAACATCACTTTTAAAAAAGGAATTAACTCTAGAGATAACCTTGGATTTCCCTTAATGGATTGATTATTTTTAACTTCCTCTAATATTTGAAAAATGGTAGAATTCACATATTTATCCCTCCTGTCAGCCTTAATAGGGGGATTTTGAATTGGTGAATAAACATTCATAATTACAAGGGAATTATTTCCCTTACTAGTACCATAAATCATAAAAATATTCTCATGTAAATCAACATAGTCATCTTCTACACCTGATTAGAAAAAATCATTCTTTTTACCTTTTAAGGCCCACTGGTCTTCAATAAATCCATCACCACCATTCTTTATAGTTATTATAATATGCAATATTAATAAATTTCTTGGAAGTAGAACAATTCTAATCCTCCCTCATGGTCACCCATGTGCATTGTAAATATTTCCCAAGGGTAACAGTCTTTGTATATTTAAAAATAAGTAATGATTCAGAATTATGGTTGTCCATGTTAGGTTGCTTTTACATATATCTCATGATTCTATTATCTCTGATGATATCATTAGATGTGGAATTTTAGATACATTTTATGGTGAGGGTGATCTCGATATTATACTAAAGGATGTTTCTGCTTCTATGAGAGTTATAAATCTTAGTGAGGATGTTAGTAATATCTCTTTATCTCTCTCCATGTAGCTCCCTTCATTCCCAATTTTATGTATCTTCCCTAATAAAATTCTTCATATAGTTAAATCTTATTTGGTTTTTATATCCATATATTTTAGCTCTCTATATTTTAATGATGATCTTGAAAGAGATTAGAAGGTTTTTGAAGATTACATTGAATCTAGTGGTGTGACCAACATACTTAAGGATAAGTATCTTTATGAATGTGTGATTCCTTTTAATTTAGTGTTAGGAAACCTGGAAGTAGGTCTACCACTTAGAGAGGGCTCTCTCATACCACTCTTTCTCATTACTCTCACTGGTAGCTTTATATGGTGATTCTCATAGGTTTCTTATTTTACATGATTTAGACATATCAAAAAGACTTTTTATCAATAGAAATGTAATACTGATAATTTCCATTGTATGGAATTCATTACCATATACTACAAAGGAAACCCAGATGTCTGAAAGGAGTCATTATGGAATGGTCTACACTAAATTATTCCTCTATTATATGAATTAAATAACTAGAACATAAAATAGATATACTGGATAGAAACCTGAAAGACTCTTTGGATGATTAATTGGTTTATGAATCTCATGGAAAAACAAAACAATCTTGTGGAAGGATTTATAGAGGTAGAAAAAATTTATTTTAGAAGGACTCAGGTCTACTAGCATAAAGATGGAGATAAAAACACCAGTTATTTTCATGTTGAATCAAATAAAGGAGGTCTATTAGTAACCTAATTTAAAAATGGAGTATGTATCATTTACCAATGAAGATATTTCCCCAGGTCCACTTATAGTATATTATTTTAATAATATTATTTTTTATACTAGATTTTTGAACTTGGGTGTCTATACAAGAGAGTATACTAATGGGAATTTATTCAATATGATCCCTTCCAAATCATGGCATTTTATCCCAAGAAGAACATATTACATTGCATCATCAGAAGTGATTCAAGGTAATTTAAATACACTAAGACATACAATTTCTATGTTATTCATCAAGTAGTCACATTAAAACAATGGAAACGCAATGGTAGAACATCAACAGTATCACCCCAACACTGAATGTAGTACCGCAACACTAACTATAGTACCCCAAAACTAACTGTCCAAGGGGTCAGCTAGTGGGGAGGGGTGGATGTCCAAAATTTCTGTCCAGGGGGGAGGGGGGCCTTCCCAAGTTGGTGTCTAGGAGAGAGGGGGCTGTCTAGGAGGGGGTATTTCTATGGGCTCTGCAGGGGGTGGGCTGTCCGAGTAGGGGGGGGGGGTGCTATCCATGGGGTGTACAAGAGGGATGTGGGGCTATCCGGGGGGGGGGGGGGGGGTTAAAGGGGGATGGGGTTGCAGGGGGTGTGCTATATAGGATAGATGAGGGGATGTCTAGGGGGTGCAAGGGGGTCTGTAGGGTAGGTGTCCAAGGGGCTGTCCAGGAGGGGGGTCAGGATGGATGGGGGGCTGTCCTGGAGGGGTGTCTAGGATGGATGTGGGGAAATATGGATGGGGGTTGTCTAGGAGGGGGTTTCAAGGATGGGTGGGGTGTTGTCCTAGAGTGGGGGTGTCCAGGGTGGTTTCCAGGATGGATGAGGTTCTATCTAGGGGTGTTGAAAGGGGTTCTATAGGGGGGGTGGGGGCTATCCAAGAGGGGGGGGGGGTGTGCGGTCCAGGGGGTGGTGTTTTCCAGGAGGGGTGGGGTGTCTCAGAGGGGGGGTGTCAATGGGGATGTCTAGGAGGGGTGGGTGGATTTCCGGGGGGGGGTACATGGGGGTATACAAGGGGGTGTAATGGGGGTTTGCAGGGGGAGGGGGGATGCCTAGGAGGGAGGGGGGTCCTCATCAGAAAGAGTTTTTGTGGCATGTACTTCTTTACAATCATGATTGGAATATATCCTATGACATGGTGCCAATTTGTTTTTCATTTTTCAATGAAACTATTAGTTTCTCATACACTCACTAATTTTCATTCTTATAATTATTAAACTATTAATTTTTCACATATTTCCATCAAATATCGTGCGAGCTTGAAATGATGGTTATTACTACTATTTAAAATAAATCATGCATGATAAATATTCAAATTGTAAAAAAATATTTTACAAGGGCCATTAGTTACTGAGAATATTGAATGAATTTTTCCTTGGTTTTATTATTTTATGTTAATCTCTCTTTTCACCCACGTGACACTGTGTTGACTTCAACAAGATATTGTTTTCCTTATGTCTTAATCTTTCTGATGAAGCTTCATATTTATTCTATTATCATCAGCACCTATTCTATTATTTCCTTTCTCACCAATCATGTTCCTCCAACTTCAATTTTTAGGTCCAATTAATGATGATTCATCAGATCACTGGCATTTTTTTGAAGTCTCCTAGGACCCGTTCTTGTGTGTTCTGGAAAACAGAGTCAAAGAAGACTCACCAAATATGCATAGGTAAGAATATATATAATATGTTCTACCATTATATGTATGTCCAACCATAGTAGCGTGATTACAAATAAGTGGCTATGTGTTCTTTTGTATATATATGGAAAATGTATACGTGACGGGCTTATGCATGTGACCATATATATTAGGATCCTTTTGTGTTTTTTAAAGTCCATGCAGACATGTACATCGGGGTTAGGGAATCCCTATGTATATGAAAAGGTGAATATGCTTGGAGGATGGATGAAGTAGCTTACAGTTGTCAGTGATAAAAGTTTCAAGCACTAAGTGCGGTTTGACTTGATTGAGGTAGAGTCCCACTCCTAGCCTCCTTAATCCATGAACGTTTTAAATTAAATCTAAATTTCTCCTTAATTCTATTTGTTTATATTAAATTTAAATTCTTGAATAAGTATTAGTTAAGATAATTTTTTTGTTTAATAAACAATTCATGCTTTGGCAATAAAACCCCTCCAACGGAGGTGTGCTGTTTGCGAAAACTCACAATGTTATACCTTGCATGACATTATTGCATTGATGTTTTCGTTATAATTGATGTCGTTGTTATTCATAAAGAAAACATCATACTTGAACCTTTTTATATCCCTGTATGGGTTTCACTATTTTTATTAAAACATTTTTTAAGATCGAATTTCCCAAGTAGGCAAGTGATGTAATGAACAAGTCACCACAAAGGACCCCCTTTGATCTTATAAATGGAATTTACATGTTTTAATGAATTGAATGAGTTAAATGGAACCAAACACGATTAACATGGCACATGAGAGGTAGTGCATCATATAGTGAATTTTGTAACGATTATGCCTCCTTCTAAAGTATAATTGGAACGGGGCAGGGGGATGTTTAGGGGTTGTTAAGGAGGGAGGGGTGTCCATGTGGGAGGGGTGTTGGGGGCTATCTAGGGGGGATTTGTGGGGGGGGGGGGTACTATAGGGGTGGGGGATGGGTGTGTCTGTGTGTGGGGGGGGGGGGTGTTCAAGGGTTTTTCCAGGGGGTGGTCTACTGTAGGGGGTGGAAGGGGGGAGTTCAAGGGGTGAAAGGAGGATGTCCAGGGGTGAAAGGGGTTGTCCAAGAGGGGGGGGGGTCTAGGGGGGTCAAGGTGGGTGGGGTATCTAGGAGGGGCGGGGGGGGGGGGGGGGTGTTCAATGGGTTTCAAGGGGGTGTCCAAGGGGGTGAAAGTGTGGGACTGTCTAAGAGGGGGGTGAAAGGGGGAATGGGTGTGTAGGGGGTGTTCAAGGGGGGTGCAAGGGGGTGTCCAGGAGAGGATGGGGGGGGGGGGCTATCTAGGGGCTATCCATGAGGGTGGGGTGTCTAGGGGGAGGGGGTGTACAGTTGGTTGGGTCAGTGTCCAGGTGGGAGAGGGTGTCTAGAAGGGGGGGTCGAGGGCTTTCACGGGGGGATTTTCAGGGGGTGGGCTACTGTGGTGGTGGGGGGTGCAAGGGGCTATACAGGGGGGGGGGGGTGTCAAAGGGGTGAAGGGGGGGGGGGGGGGGTGTCAAGGAGGGGTGGTGGGGGTTTCAGGGACTGTCTAGGGGGGATTTGCAGGGGGTGGGTTACTATGGGGGGGGGCAATTAGGCTATTTAGGGGGGTTTCAGGGGGGTGAGGGCTATCTACAGTGGCTTGGAAGGGGGTGGACTACTACGGGGGGGGGGGGGGAGGTGGCTGTCCATGGGGGGTGGTACACTAAAGGGTGGTGAAAGGGAGTGTTCTAGAGGGTGCAAGGCGGGTGTCCAGGGGTGTGTGCTACTACGAGGGGGGGGGGGGGTGTTCAAGGGATATGTCTAGGGGGTGGGCTACTATAGGTGGTGCATGGGGGATTTCTAGGGGGATGCATGGGGGTGTCCAATAGGGGGTGTGGGGTGAAATGAGGAAATCCAAGGGTACGGGATACTGCAAGGGGGCTGTCTAGGGGGTGCCACGGGGGGGGGGGGGGTGTAAGGGGGAATGAGTGTGTGGTGGGGGGGCAAGGGGGTCTTGCAGGGGGATATCCAGGAGGTGAAAGGGGGTGTTTAGGAGGGGAGGGGTGTTGGGTGAAATGGGGTGTTCAAGGGGTATACCACGAGGGGGCAAGGGGGCTGTCTAGGGGGGCATGGTGGTGCAGGGGTGTTCAAGGGGGGATGTGGGGGAGTTTTTAATGAAATGGGATGTCCTATAGCCATGGTTTAAAACTGTGGATAAATCCCTATAGCCACAGTTTAAAACCATGTCTATAGGCCCTATGTGCCTTAATGTTCTTCCATAATTTGAATTCATGGCTACAAGGCTTTATCCATGGTTTGAAAATGTGGATATAAGGCTATAGCCACAGTTTGAGACCATGACTATATGGATTTATCTAGGGTTAGAACTGTGGAAATAGTTCTGTATCCATGGCATCAAATTGTGGCTATAGGTATTTCCCTATATCAACTCCAATACTAGCCAATGTCCATTGAACCGTGGCTATAACCAATAACCATGGTTTTTGGGCATATGGACACTGTTTCAAACTATGGCTATTGCCTGAATTTCCAGTAGTGATATCACTTTTGTGAATTTATCTAGTACCATGGTGTATTAAAAAGAAAAATTCTATTTAATTATCTACTGTATAAGATGAATATATAGTTTCTGGTATTTTTGTGCTCATATTTTGTGGATGAAACACACATTATTGGATTATGCATATAAATTTAGGCATGTCCCTATAAACTATGATATCACAACTGTGATTAATATTTCTAGGAATCCAGTTTTTCACCCAAGAACAAAACATATTGATGTAATACATCCATTTTTTAGAGATAATTATATAATAGGTGATATATATCTGAAATTCATTGGACAGAACATCAACTTGTTTATAATTTTTCTAAGCCATTAAATTATGATAGGATGAGTTATATCATACACGAGGTCAGGATGATCAATTTTTGAGGACTTACTATTGATGACTCGCCGATATGACCTACCAATGGTGTATCACTAACGTGTCTCAATGTTGATGTCTCACCGAAATGTATCATCGATGATGTCCCACTGAATTCTCTCACCGATGAGGTCTCACTGACTGATATTTTATTTCTCTATCTTGAATCTAAAGCATCTTTGATTTATTTCGTTTATTTTTATAGCTTTCATTTAGTATTTTAGGTTTTCAAATCCATAAATGATAAAATTAAGGGTTGATCCAATATTTTTTACCCTCACACTTTGACTCTCGGACTTCATACCCTCTAACCATTCTCTACCAAGCTAATACCTCTCTCTATCAAACTGAAACCATCAAATCCCCTCAATGGATTTTGTCATGAATTTTCAACATGGATATTTGGATGATTCACATAATTTTAAGAGGCAAATAGGTGAAGCAAGATAAATGAAATTAATTTTGGTTTATCCAGAACTTGTGAATCGTGTTGTGACCCCATAAAAGGAAGTACATTCAGAATGACTACTATCAAGTAAGTCTCTCCTACTGAATGTGTTACAAACCTATGGGTGGTAAGAGTGGTTCTCCAATAATGAGAGGCCATATTATGCAAGTCTCGTACATGATTTTTACCTATATTCTATGTTTCTACTAGAAGGATTTGAGGTGTTTTGGATAAAGTCAACAGTGGATGGAAGGAGAGTGTCTTTTTCATCTAAGCAATGGGAAAAATGTTAATGGTATCCCACGCATGTGTTTGTGATGACCACCAGGGAAGTGATCCTCAAACAAGTGACCTCTTTAGTTTGGTGGAAGGTTTGGTAAATTTGAAAGATAATGGAGAACAGGGAAGGTCTATTGCAATAGAGTTTGATGGTGAGATCATGATTTTATTCAAATTGATACAACATTATTTATGTCCTAGGAAAGGGTATTTTCATTCCTGAATATTTAGGATTTTTACTTTATATATATGTTGGGAAAGGTCATAAGGTAAATTTGTTTAGGTATTTGATGTTTAATATCAGTGAGACGATTAACCACTATTGAACGACCAATGATTTGTTTTATCTTATACTTATCTCTGATATGTTTTTGGAAAATGCTTTAGTGAATGCAGGTGAGGAGACCATTTAAAATTGTGATGGTTTCAATCTGATAAACGTTTTCTACAAGAGAATGAGGATTAACTAGAACCCATAGAAGAAAACATTGGTTCAGGATATTGATAAATATATGAATATTTGAATCCTATTGAGAATCCCTTAAGGCCAATGAATTTGATAGACCCTGGTCTAGGGCTTGATGAAGTGGGTTTTTATTTAGATAAGGATGTTCTTGAGGAAGTTCAAAGAGCTGAATGACAAATAGACGATAGGAGTGATCCTAAAATTGGTGAAGTCTAACAAGGATACATTATGTTATTTCATGTACTCATAGTTTTCAACCTTCTAAGGAACCCCTTCTACCTGATAATGATAGTGATGAGACTGAAGAGTCTGAGTACACTGAGTATGTAAGTAGATCAGGTAGTGAGGAAGAATTTGGTGATGAAGTGGAAAACAGAAGTGATGAAGAATAAGATAAGGATAATTATGGAGTTAAGGAAGATATTGAGAAATTTGTTGAAAGTGATAGAGATAAAGGAAGTGATAGAGAATATGAAATCATTGATGATTGATATAGTGAATCGGATCATCCTAATGGTGATCAAGGTCAAGAGGATGAACCTGTAGATATTTTTTTAGAGCCTGCTAAGAATATAAGTCTAGCTAATTCTCCTGTAGTGAAACATGAACCAATTGTTGAACCACATGTATCCCCTGATGCTCATATTGAATTAGGTATGGTTGAGGAGAGGGCTCATGATATTCTTTTTCATGTAGATGCTTCTACTATAAAAGAAGTCTTAGTGACTCCAATGTGATAATTAGTCGATTCAAATAAATTGACACCTGCTAAGAGAAAGAGACTATCTAAGAGAGCTAAGAAAGTTGTACTGGATCCATTGGATGAAATTGTTATACCTATATAGAGGAGAGATCAAGTATATGTGACCTTTAGCTTGGATTATTATGATTATTAGGATAGGTCTCCTACTCCTACTCCTACTCATGCTCCTGTGATTGGTCCATAATCTTTTGTGTATATCACCAAAGCTGATTTCAGTGCATTTAAAGATGATCTATTAGTGGAAATATAATCTGTTCATCCCAGTCAACCTTCTTTTGTTTCAAGAATTAGTAAAATAGATTCTGATTTTATTTCTAAGGGTTTTTATCTATGGTTGAGCCAAGGATTAGCTCTCATGTAGAATCTGTTGTTTTAGACAACAAGAAGATAATGAATGAGCTGACAACTACGGTTTCAACCATAACACTCTCACTATTGATTATAGGACATCTCTATATAAAGTGGTGATTTTTTTTATAATGAATATTCTAGGATTGATACTACTCAGCCTCATCTTCCTACTCTTGATGTGGCCCCGTTATGATTACATATGAAAGATATAGTGCAAGGTGCCTCCATATCATCTACTCCTGTTGTTCACTCTCCAGATGTTGACATAATTAGACATGTGATTCAAGAGGAACTTCAAACTGTGATGTGTGAAACTAATCAGAAGAGCCTTAGTAAGATCAGAAAGAACTGTGACCATTATAATGACATGGTAAGATTCTACTCAAAATAAGAAACTAATCCTCAAGAAGAAATATCCCATAATACAAACTTCTATTTTAAGAGGACTTTCAACAAAAACAAGTTAACGAGTCATTATGAATATTTTGTGGAGTATTTGAGGGTACCTCAATTGACTCAGTAATTCAAAGAGAAAGTTATGTTGTTGAATGATTTTACTCTTACCCTAGAGAAGTTTATGGTGAAAAATTAATATTTTGAAGAGGCTATGTAATATGGTGGTGAGGTCATTAGAGACTTCAACAATCTTCTCAAACCAAAACCGAGTCATCATAACACATCGATTGTTTCTCCTACAGATACTCTTATAAGACCATTCCTTCCAAATTCAAACTCTTCTTCTCCTACAATTTTCTCAGCATTGACCATGACCCTTTCTCAAGCTCTTATATAAGTTATACCAATCATCAAATATGATCTCACATGTCTTGATTCCTCTTCTAAACAATGCCTTGCTCTATACATTTTTCAAGTAGTGCCTCTTAATTCCCTCACTATTGTATCTATACCTTATACCACTACTACCTATGAACATTCCACTCCTCCCTCTCCTATTTTTGGTAAGATAACAGAATTGATGGACTTTTATGTAACAAAGAATTAGTTGGATCACTATTTGATAGGGATTGGTGTACACTTTTTGTTTTAATATTTTTCTATCCCTTGTACCACTTAATTAACGTAACATCATATTTGATTTCATATCAATATTATTCACTTATCTATTGTTTATTTTTCATCTAGTGTTCATTTTTGAAAATCCTTAATGGGGATAAATAATATGGAATCTCTCTACGGGGGATCTTAGATTAAGATTGAGATTAAAAGGGAACATATAATTGAAAAGGACCGTTTAATAAGTAATCTATATGTGTTCTTATTTTAAAATATCATCTAAATAATCTATGTAATATGTTAAGAATATTTTTCCTCTGATCATCATAAATTAGTTATTGTGTTGGAAAATCCCATGATTTGTGATCTTCAAAAAGGGGGATATTTTTGGCATCCTCGATTTATAATGCTCACAAATAATTCTTAAATATTATAATTATGATTTATTAAGATACACTGTGTTTAATCATGATGTATTATAATTTCATCCCTTGGTGTTAGAGTTTATATAATAATATAGCATTACATATTTCGGTTAGGTTTGAGACACCGATGAGTATAAGCTATTGATACTTATCCTACCGATAGACAAGTCACCAATACATGAGCTACCAATGACATAATCTACCGATAAGTAGAGTCACCATCAAAGAAACATATATTTTATCCTAATTACGAGTCATTAATATCTTAACACACTAATAGGTTGAGTTTACGATGCATGAAATACTGATTCCTCACCAACCAAAACCTGAACTTCCAACATCTGACCAAATAACGCCTAACATACCAATGTATAACCTACCGAAAATGATACTGACCGACAACTAGAATTTCACTAAGTATGAGCTAATCTTAGATGAGTTAAGGAAGAATCACCTACTAAAAACTGAGCTACTAATGCATCACCTACTAACTTCTGAGTTACCGATGAAAGTTTGTTAAACCAATCAAATGATAAACAGATAGGATGAGACACTAACTGTTTGAGATACTGACATACCAAGCCACTGATGATCTTTCTATTAAAATAAAAATTACCTATAATGTTCATATTTATATAACGTAGTTCTACTTATTATATAAATGAGTTTTTATGTCTTTTTTAGAGAACATTTAATGATGTTAGAGACCAGTAAAATGAATGACGTACTAGAGAACAAGATACTTCACCGTGTAAATGGAATATTTATATCAATGTGAATGATGGTGAGAAATAGGTGATCCAGAATAAACTGTTTGTTCACCTTAGAGAAAAACAGAATATCTTCCTACAGTGTATACACGAAGATACAACTAAGAACCAAAAGGCCACAGTAAAAAATTAAAACACAAGAACAATTTGAGGAATCTTCTACCTCACTGGGAACAAAAGAAAAAAGAAAATATGACTCAATTTTTTTCATTATCTATTTCTAGAAGACAAATTTAGATTCACATATTCCATTTTGAAGAAGTCCAAAAACAACATAAAAAGTCACAAATATCATTCTAAACACTTGTTATCATTTTTATCTATATATGCACTTTATTTACATTTTGAGCAGCATGTGTCTCTATTTTATAAACACACAATGACTCATGTTCCAAACTACAAGATACATAGATATATTCATAAACCTATATTTTTAGCCATTACAATCCCATAGATAATAATACAATAGGTCTACACGTGGCCTGTTCATTTTCTCACTCCCACGAAAATTGTGGAAGAGGTTTAGTTGAACTGAATAGTTTTTATACTATTGTTACCCTGATACTAGGGGGGATAATGTTTATTTAATATAAACTACATCATGGCAGCTGATCACCATGTGGAGATGATTAGGTCTCGTCTTGACACTGAACCTATTGTTTATTTTCAAAATGTTTTTTATGTTTTGTTTTCACTTTTATTATAATTACTTTAGAAAAGATCACTTCAATTTGATAATTTATCTTTGATAGTGTTTTTTCTAGAATTTAATTTAGTAGACTAAATTCAAAAGATAAAAAAATCTATATTTTTTTAACTAAGAACAAACCGATATTTTCAGAAATATTTCAAACGATCAAATATTTCATAAATATTCTACTTTGTGTAACTAGCCTGTATCTGATATTAAATTTAGTGTTTTTTAAATAAGAAATTTAAGACAGAAAGTTTTATAGGAACTGAATTCACACCCCTCATTAGTGTCATACTCTGACCAATAGATAATTTTGTGAATTGAAATATTCACAACATTTAATTTATAAACAAATGTCATGTACCTATTCCCAAACACTGTTAATCCAAGATGAGTATAGTCCCATGTAGCTAAGAAAGACTGTAAATCCATGTACGTATAATTGAAACAATGTGTATGCTCTTATAGAGTTATTTTTTGGCACAATTTTCTTTTACATGACATGTTTATCAGAACCAAACACCATATACCCTCACCAATCGACTTCCAACACTTCAAATTATATGGGTGGTGGAGCAGATTACCAACCGGTGAAGAATAAAAAAGAAAATTTAGTAGATCAAAGTACATAATGTATACTTTTGGTAATACATGGAGAAATCTATTTTTATATAAATAGAGTGGCATGCCACAAAATAAAATATTAGAAATATAAGTGGGATGTGTTTCTTCTCTACCATTCAATCTATCCTAAATCAAAAATTGTGTTTTCTTCTACTATTTTTCTTTCTGTTTTAGTGTGATCCCACTTCCCCTTTCTCTCCTCTAATATCCATGGTAGGGGTTGAGTTTCTTATCAACCCACACAATGTTATCATAGTCATAATATTCTATATTCTTTTGTTGGGGTTGCAATAATATCATAGATTTGGTGAAATTTAATTTATGAATTGTTTTCTATTATCATGATTCTTACTAAATAGGTCTTTTGATAAAATATTTCTACATCGCACAAGTTATTTCATACAGGTCCAATAATGACACAACTAATGAAACTAAATGATTTAAAATGGGTGAACCCATGACCATTAGGTGAGCTAATTTACACAATTTATGGGGTGATGATCTTGATGTGGATTTTGACATTCAATCACCTTACCAATTGATTAGTTTTCAAATAAACAAATACATATTATCTAGACAATAAATGATGTTTTAATTAAATCTCTATGATAAAACTATTTCATAAATATTTATAAAACTAAATATATTTTCTTCAAAATTATATAATCATATTGAAACACAGAATTTTTTTCTTAATTTTTATATCATTTTTTCATTTTCTAATTTAATTTTCCCAAATAGTTTCATGTTTTAATATAATTCCCTTATTCATTTTTATATATAATCGGCGTAGAATCACTGACTTTAATTGGTAATTTCTTCTCCATTTTCTTTGTGGGATCAACCCCAACTATCTCTACCTACCTAATTTTTTAGATTAGAAAGGTTTTCAAATTTTCTGTGCCTCACGACATGCATAGTCAAATTATGGAACCATTTTCTGGGAAATTGAAAGCAACATTATTAGTTATAATTAAGGTTATTTTACATAGGATTTAGATTTTTTATTCTTGATTCCTTTATTTTTACTATCTAACCAACAATATTATGGTTTTTTATTTGATTAGAGTTTTGTATGATCCACATAGAGATGATTTGTAAGCGAATAAACCAGTACTATTGTACATTTATCTGGAAGAGTATTATCCATACATGGACGATGGGTTTGAATACATGGAATGTAACACCCGAGATTTTTATGAGTAATATTTTGTTTTTTATATATCATCAAAGGAATATTTCACTACATACTAGCCTGGCTTACCTTACACGCAATCGCGACCTTCCTCGATAGCTTGCGTCGTACGCAATACCGAGTTTCACCAAAGAATGATATGCTATTAAAATATTATTAAAACTAGCCGTTATAAATAGTAATAACCACTTTTTGAAATTTTATAAATTTTATTTTTTAAAATGGACTTCATTTTTGGATTCGGAATACCGAAATTAGCCTAGGGTGAAATTTTGGTATTTTTCTGAAAACTTTCAATTTTTGATGAATAGTGAAACCACTAAGTGGTAGGTTAAAAAAACTGAATTTTGCATAAAACATAATTTTACCGCTTCTGTGAATGGAATTTCGAAAATCCGACAGACACGGTTAATATCAAGGACTAAAATGTGGTTCAATGAGATGAAAATAATTTTTGGTGTATAGTAACTTTTTACTTTTTTTTTCCATGGTTAATAGTAAATAGGGTAACTAAGGGTAAATATGATATTACTATTACCCTAACACATGTCCGAATTCTATTGGATAAGTTTAATTCGACCAAAAACAAACTTAGGAATAAAATATGACCATTTAGGCCCACTTGGATTAGATTAGGACATTTATTATTAATTTATTTAAAGAAGGGTTAAAATAGTTAAAATCAAAGTTTAATAAGTAAATCATTTTTAATATGGGGTTATACATAAGATAAATTCGACTATAAATATTCATTAGAAATCTAAAAATATTTCCTACATGATGGTATTTCATTTATAATTTTTAGACATTAAATAATGTAATTTATCTATGACACAAATATGATGCAGTAATTATCTTATTTATGAAATATTGACATAATTGATGTTATAAACACCAAAATAAATGTAATTTGAGACTTTTTATGAATTCCACTAATTTTCTAGGTTACTATGATATATTAGTGTTGATTTAATAAACTTGGTTCGAACATATAACTCTGTTATGACTTTCAAAAAAATCATATATCAAATAGTGTCAAAATTGACACAAAATAGTTTTTAAATAAAATATTATATTATTAATTGTTATTTTATTCCTAAAAATCTAAGGTTCCGGCTAATGACTTAGATAAGGATATATATATTAATAATAAACAATTTGGGGTTCTTTTGGCATGTTATAGTAAGTGTATTAACCATATAGTGAAAGAAAACAAAAAGACATGGTAAAAGATAAATTATTTAACTTAGAGTTAAATCTAATTGATAAGGTTAAAATAATACCCTTAACTTGTATAAATCCTATTTGTTGATAGGATTTCGACCCTTCCCCACTTTAGCTTCTAAATAAGACCCTTTGGAACCATTATAAACCGATTTTGACTTTAATATAAAATAATATTTTGAGATATTCCTAAGGTGCCCCTCTCCTCCCTTATAAAAGGGCACCTCCTTCCCCTCCTCCTCACACCAATTTGAGCACTCAATATCGGCCCAACCCTGCCATTTTCTCCTATCCACTTCCCTAGAATAACCCTAGAGGTCCTGGTCTTCTTCAAAGACCAATCTTAGTTCCCTAAGTGGAGGATTCAAAGAGGCGTCCCAAAGAAGAGGTAATATCCATTACCGATCTTTTCAATTTCTTTCTTCTTCAAATTCTTCTTCTTTAGTTGTTTCATGATAAAGTAATAACATAAGTATTACTTAAATACTGATATTTTATTATAAATATGAAAAAACCCCCTAATTCACCTTCTATCCATCCTACGGAAAAATGAAATCACCGCGCGTGCGTACGTACGGAATACCGTCTCCACGCCGTGGTGTAATCTATTTTCCGCCACCACCTTACAAGGATGGGTATAATGGTGTAATGAGTAACTATTTATGATTATTATAAAGTAATATTGATACTGAAATAATATATATATATACTCCAATACAATTCCACGATCATAGGAACGATATCATCACTCGTGCGTACGTACGGAATACCGTCTCCACGATGTGATGCGACTCGTTCTACATGATCATCATTACATAGTAATTATATAAATGAATTGAATGAATAAATATGATATATGTTACACTAATACCATTCTGGATATAAGGTATCTATAACCTTAAAAGAAGAATAAGAATTTATTCGGCAAAACACGCATAAGAACAAAAGGCAATAAAGACCCGAGTAACAAGTAACAATGAAATATTACTAACAAGAAGCTAAGAATATGACCATATATGATATAATATCAATATGTATGATTCTGGAATAAGTCAATAACATTATTTAAACCATTATACAGGAGCTTCGGACACGTACAAAGCAAATCAGACCTAAGGTAAGGGAAAATATCACAATCTCATTTTTATCCGAGATTGTTTATTCGTAAGTATTTACTGGGGTGTATTTTATCATCCACATCCATGTTTCATCAATACGTAATATTATTTCCATCCACCTACAATTGTTTAAATCCATTTTTACCCTTCGGTGAGTTTTTAGTAAAGAATAAGAAAGGAATCTTTTGTCGTTTTTCGTACGAGGTACTTTTTGACTTTTCCGACAAAAGTACGAAGATTTTTTTTTTAACTTATACGGCATGAATGGATTTTTAAAACATTATTCGCAAGAAGAATCCTTTACAATTTTTCAAGTTTATTTTTAATAAACTTCTTTTAGTTTATAATTGTATGACATGTTAAGAAAAGAAAAGTGTTTTTTTGAAGTAGAAAGGATATTTTCCTCAAGAATGGAGTTCAAATGTTTTATCAAAATTATTTTCCATCTAAGATAATGTAGGGTTCTTTTTTTATCCCTATTATTACATTGATTTGATTATGTTTTGAGGGAATTATTTTTATGAAGTCATTTACCTTATATGATTTGTTTTATGATGTCATGATGTTTCAAGAATCCCATTTTTTGTTATATGTGTTATGCGATGATGTATGATTTATGATTATGTGGCACACATAAGAAAGGATTCATTATAAGATGGGTGGGACCTATATCTCCCTCCGATGCATTGGGTAAAGATTTTATATCTCATGAGATAGACAGGGCTGGAACGGTAGGTTATACAGGTTCAGTGAAACAGGACTGAAACGAGGGTTACTCGATTCAGAAAGGGACTTTGCCCACTAAGATAGTCTTGGCAATGAGTCATGACAAACAAGAAATGATTTTCCATGATTATGTGTGCATGCCACAAAGTTTCAAGTTTCATGTTATGATTATGGTGATCTCATTTTCACTTATATGATTTATTCCATGTTAAGATATTATGATCTCTTTTGCAGGTTATGATTTTCAAAAAGATATGATATGATTTTTATTTCCTTTATTTGCCCTTGCTGAGCATTTGAGCTCACCCTTTTATGTTTTCTTTTCCCCAGGTCAGGAAGATGGATATTAAGTAGAATATGCTAAAAGGGACCCTATATATGATGAAATAAATGGGAGACACTGTAGAAGATTTATGAACCAGTTGTTTATGTTTCCCAGTTTCTAAAGACACTATACCTATACGGTCCTTTGTGGTTTTGTCATATGTTGTAATAAGTGTGCTTCAATTTTGAAGTATTAACAATGTATGTAATATATGGGTCTTTATATGGAATACACATGTACATTCTTTACACTTTCCATTTATTATTCTCCTTCATAACCACATGTGGGTAAAACTGAAGTACTAATATCAATAATGGAATCTGTTACTACATGCCAGTTGGAACAAACCGAAAGGTTGGGTTGACCTAATACTATGGACAAGTAGCATTTAGAGATAATCACACATATGAATACTCCAGTTAAGTTTGAGACTTGGTGTTCTTAGTATATTCAAATGGAGGAGGCATGTTATAATTTAGGACACACTTGTATCTAAATAATAATTTCCAAAAATGATTTTCAAAGAACCAAGGTTGTATATAGGAATACCTCATGCAATGGTAATACTTAATTTGTTCAATTATTTCTTTCTAATACCTCATTTTATCACCCAAATGGTCCTTTGATTTGCATATGAAGTGGGGTACTCCCTCTATGGAGACATGGGTTTGCTTTCCCAATCTTCCCCTTCCATTTCAAAATCCTGCAATTTTGTGTATGCTAGGGAACATGATTGGCAGGTTTCTGTGATCAGATAGTCGCACTGAGGCCCTTTTCCGTCCTGTGAATCTGTGTATCTGTGTTGAAATGGATGTTTCTCGGATTCCATTTGAGTATGTGTGGATTACGGTGGGGGAGGAGTATCACTGCAAACAACATGATGTTTATGAGACTTGGAAAGATTTCTGTTTTGGGTGAAAACGTTTGGGTCACTCTATGAACCATTGTCGTAGGGGGTTTCGATCTATCTCTAGGAAAGGTGATGGTGGTGGTGAAAGGTCTCGGATGTAGGAGGAGGAGGAACAGATGCCAGTTATTTTGAATTCCTTGTTGGGTAGGGGAGTGCGTGACGACAGTCTACAAAGGGAGGGAAAGCAACCTGATTGTTTCACAGGGAATTGTGAATTGTCTATGGAAGCTGGGTCTAGCCGGTCAACCCAACCTTGATCGTCTGTGAAGAAGGTTGTAAGGAAGTAGAGTAACTCGTTAGTTTCTAATGGATTCAACAGAATGAGGCTGGCCAAGATGCAGTTGGAAGTCGGCATGGAGGTTTTAAACGTCGAGGCTCTTGGAAAGGGGGTGGCGATCTACAGAAGGGGAGGCAGGGACCTACTTTGGAGGTGGTTTCTAATCCATCCATTGGAGACTTGTGGCAGGGGACTCAGGGGACTAAAATAGAGGCGGATGACCTTTTCAGGGAAGGGAATCTAGGGGTTTTTGGTTCAAGGAACTGTAACCCTATTCGTTTGAGAAATAGGTTTGAGGGGATTGTCAAGGTTGGTTTGAGTTATGATTCCGTTAACAAATCTGATGCAGTTGGGGGTAGTTGGATTGTCTGCATTGATAGACCCAGTTATTCTGATGGTGAAGCGTCAAGTCCAAAGAAATACAGGGGTAATATGAGGTGGTGGGGTAAGAAGTATTACTCATTCCTACCACCTCCATTGGAAACTCGGTCAGCTAGGATGCTCAACAGCAAGAAGTAAGACCAAGTGTATGATATCCATCAAAGATCTGATGACCAGGGTGATCAACACCTGATTTTATTGTTAAGATCAGAGGAGGAGGTGGCAGAACAGGTGTTGTTGCTTAATGCTTCTAGGGAGGAGGCTGCGAATATGATGGGGAGGCCCTTAAAGATGTATCTTAATGAGGATCAATATGCTTTTTAATGCATCTGGTTAACTTTAATGATGATGTTTCATTAGGTTTTTATGACTTTGTTCGGTGTTGTTAGTTATGTTCTGGTTTGTTTTTTTTTTTGATGGAAACACTTGTCTGGGTTATCTACGGATCAGGGTGCTTTAGGCGTCAGGATTTGGCCATCTTCAGTATGGATTATTTAACTTCCAATGTGGATGGACTCCTATCCATTTCATTTGGCTTGTAGGCTTGGTGAATTCCACCAGAGTTTTCTAACAGGAGGAATTGGGGCGATGTCGATGGTCACGCCGCTTGGCGTTCAAGGTAATCCTTTCTAAGGTTTGGCCAGCATTTATAATTTTCTTTTTCCCTAGTTCTTGGTTTCTTGGTCACAATGGTTATGATTTTATTGTGTAAGGGTGAAAGTGGTTGTATTGAAATCATGTAGTGGGGTACCGGGAACCCACAAACCGACTTTTAATAATGAAAAAAATAATTGGAAGCAGAGCTAGGATTCTATATGTTTGCACCCAGACCTATTGAAGGTCATGAAATATGGCTGATAGATGATGGTTCTTGGCATATGTGGTGGTTAGTTCAATAGGAGACACATCCACCATTAGATTATGGGTTTGTACCGTACCTTAGGTCGATCCAAAAAACTAAAACCAAGGCTCTTTCATGGAGGAAACCCATTCAATCTTCTCTCAATTGCTTTTCTATTTTTAATATATGATCAATGTGTACATCTCTTCCACATGACATGTGTCTCCCTTTATTGTATCCACTATTTAAATGTTAATAAAAATATGTTACATACAATGTGTACCTTCACATGTGGTTTTTACGTTTACATTTAGTGTATATTATAATAGAAATTTTTATAAATAAATATTAACTGTGCTAATAATTAGGAAAGTAACCTATGTTGATGGAATGTTCACTGGAGTGTATCCAAGCCATCACCAGTTCCAATCGCTCAGTACCTACCTTTGGTACATGGTTTATATTCTCAATCTCGGGTTTTAATTAAATGTAATGTGAATTGTTTAAGAAGTAAACAAAACCCATTCCAAATAAAAGAAAACCAATGGTGGGGATGAATTGGCTGGAAGGGTTATAGCCTGAGGTTAAAAAGACCTTGGTTTGAGTCCAATTAACTGGTTCAGTTCCATTATTTTTACTAAAATAAAACAACACATCATGTATTGTGTATATGTCATTTTTTATGTCACGTTTTCAATAATAAATTTAAATACTTTTTATAAATAATAAATCCCCCAAGGGTGATGTGGGTTGATTGGTAGATTCATAACCCAGGGTTCAAAATACTCGAGTTCAAATTCTACTAATATACTTACTTCATCCCAATATTCAGAAATAAAAGACAATTGATGTGAATTATTCTTTTCACCATGTGGTCCTAAAACTACACTTTTAATATAAATAGATAATTAAACATTATAGCACTAAAAACTTCACTCTAGTATTTGAGGGAATGCATTTGGATCATCCTGATCATTGGTTCGAATTACACCCCGACCACCATACTAAAGGTTGTAGTTATTTTTTTGTCAAATTTTAGAAAACGTGATGTGTATTTCCATGATACACAACATGTATAGGTTTGTTTTCATGTGTAAATAAATAAATAAATAAATATTTATTTATTTTTAATTATAAATTATAACAGTTATATATTTTATTATAATAAATATACAAGAAAAAACTCTTGAATGGGGTGTACTTACATGTAAACATTGTGTTTATAGGCTATAGAACATGGGAACCCCAATTGGACTGATCTCATGTTATACACCCCATATTCCCATTTTCTTCCCCCTTAAGGCTTCCATCATACACCTCTCAGCCTCCCTCGCTCAAATACATTGATTCAGTTTGATTTATGCCATAATCCCCTCCTCATTTCATTACTTGATCTATTTATATTGATCATTTCCCTCTATTTTAGTGTTTTACAAGGAAATAGAGTGGTTTGTGAATTTGGTAGGCATTAATATGAAATCAATGGTACATGGTCATGAGAAATGAACCCACTCAATGTACTATATGCACACACACACACACACACAAACACACACACACACACACACACACTTTATTTTAGATTTCAAACACATTGTGTTTTCATTCAACAAACGTTGTGTATAGTAGCCTCTACCCAGCTTGATGAAGAACCCATTTTTTGAGCACTACATGGACTGGATTACCATATCGTATACACTGAATGTGTTTTCAAAACACGTCATGTACATAGTCCTTGACAACTTAGCCATTTTAGGTCATACAGAAGCACAAATCCCATGCACTCAAACACAATGTGTACTAATTACACACGATGTGTATTTCCTTTGGCCCACACACATGTATAATAAGATTATGTATCTAGAGAACATTGATTGGTAAACTTACCATACAAAACGTCATGTAATTTGGGTCCACATGTAGTGAAACTTGTTATAAGTGTTTTGACTATTTATATATCCTCTCAAATTTCTTTTCTTTTGTTCTCTTCAGACCATGTATGACAAAGACCATGATATTGAGAGGCAGCTAATGCCTACTACTGAGGAGGAGTTTCTCCTACCGTGTCAAATCAGGTTTAGGAAGTTGGAAACACCTTCAATGGTAGATATCTTGGTGTCTCTCCCACCATATTTGGAAATTTTTCCTTCGATCCCACCATAACCCACATCCTCAATATCATCCTATGATCTATAGAAGATCGCGAACCCTTCCCCATCCGTAGAGGGATCCATTGTAGTAGATCCCACTGCTAATGTAGCACCACCTATAGCTTCAATTACCTTAGATCCATATATGGTAGAAGTTGATCCACCAACTTCCATGATGGACAGACCCTCAACATCAGCAGCTAGTGCCCCACCAAAGGCTACTCCAGCAGTGGCACAACCCTAGCCGCACCCTTTTCTAATAGTTTATGAGTGACATACTATGGCCGACAAGCTGTGGCATGGTCCACGGTTTATAGACCAGAAGAGTGGCTAATTCTTGGATATCTTTTTTCCTAAGTTCCTAGGAATCTAAAACAGAATGAGGAGCTACTCGGCCACACACATTTGATCAAAACTATTCGTGATATCAATCACACATTCAGAGATTTATTTTTAGATTTTTCTTCTACAATCAAGTTTGATAGGACAACATAAAAAGTGACTCCCAAAAACCTGAATACTTTTGTTAGATTTTACCTAAGAGGAAATCATTTTTCTTTGAACATGGGGGGTTTTGGCTGAGGATGTGGATTCTACCCCCATCTAGACACTCACCCTTGTTTCCACCCTTACCTTCCTTGAGTGTTCTGACCTTATTTCTATGTGGATGGAGCTTGTTGGAGATGTCCAAAATTACACTCCCACCACACATAAGATCACCCTCATTTTTAACCCTCCCCTATGATTCATCCATAATTGCTTCAATTCCATTCGTTGACCCCTCTATAAGGAAAAGGGTGTCGTGTACATTTTCAATATGGATCTCTTTACATGCATCATCTAGCATGATTGACCAGACCTCCCCAACTTCACTGCCTCCTACTTCCACTCCATGAGCACTGGCCATTAGGGAAACCTAAACAATGGATTCTATACCACCCAGTCAGCATAACATATAGGGGTTGTTGAGCCATATATCCATCATGATCATTTAGTATATCACAAATGGATTCAATTCATCACGCTAATTTCTATGAGGATTGTCTAGAGGTGGGGGGAAAAAGTTTTTCTCATGTAGAATGCCCCAAAACTACCAGTCTTGAGAGATGACCCACCTGCCCTTGATGGTGATGCTGGTCTAGTTCAAACCCATCCATTAGCAGACCATCCTTGTCTATCCCTTACCACTTCTTCCTTACTTAAAATATTCTTCTTCACTTCCCAATTTTTTTAGCCCAACCACAACCCCATCTCCACCAGCAACCTCAAATTATCTCCTAGTTTCTCCCATCCTGGCCACCTTGGACTGCCGTTAGGACATCATTGAGTGATTTTAGGCTATCATGGATTAGTGAATCGTCTAAATGGAGGTGATTTTTGGACTAATTGATCATAACATGAGCATTCAGTTCTCACCAACACCTAATCCTCTATTCAATTCTCATCCTTTGGAACCCATATCCCTTTTATAGCTCTAACCATATATTTCGTGCTTTGTTATACTACTGCGAAAATCAATGTACCCATAGCTACCACCACACCGAGTACGGATTGAGCACCACCATCTTCCACCTCTACAACCCACTCATCTGAATCCCTCTCTTTTAGATAGATCTTTTTATAAGGTGACACAATAACTATTTCTTCACACTTGTTTCATTATATACATATATATATATATGTCTCTCTATTTTGTGATATTCTTGTGATGTGATGGTTTGTTTGCATGAAACATTATTTTTTTCATTTCATCAACAATAATAAGTAATCTCGCACATCATTGGATTCTCCATTCAACTTATTTCCACCTTTTTGAGCTCACCATGAAGGCCTTATTATTATTCCATTTATATTCTTTATCCTCCCTTGGATTACATATTTCACATATCCTCTTCCCCTTGACCTAATTTTGTTTTTTCAAATCCATTTATCCTCCTTAGTGTTTCAACATAGGGGAACATGTGCGATATTAAGTGTAGGGAATGTCACTATACTACATTGGTATTTTCCCTAAAACTAATATAAAATACATCATTAATAGATGGAATATTTTAAAATTTAGAGAATTTATGATTAATTATAATAATAAATAATAAATTCATATATGGGAATTTTAAAATTCACATGCTTAAATTAATTTAAAATTATTTTAAAATGATTATTGATATAGTTTGATTTGTAATTTAAATACTTGTCCATTTTCAAATATTAGACTAATCATTTTTATTCACTTCATGATCAAATTGAACAATTATTTTCATTATTCCTAAGTTGTATCATGAGCCCTTTGAAATATTCTTTCTTATACCCTCTTTCTTGAAAGATTCATGTAAAATACATAACTACTATAACATAAATATTTTAATCCTCTAAATATGATGATTTTAAATAACGTTAAAATTAATATGGAATTTGAATGATTTTTCAGCCCCTTGTATCTTTACACCCACCCCGCATCTTATATCCATGAAACTCATAGAAACCATGACCTTTGCTTATATAAACCCACATTACCCGACCATCAATCCTTCGTAACCAAATTCATTAATAATAGTGCATGATTATTTATTTCAGATTTAAAAAGGGAGTTTGGATATTCATAGTATAATTTGGTGAGAGACCATTAAATTATGTGTGGGGGTGAGTGCCTCTTTTTCATATGGGAATATGGGTTCCAAAGCCACTATTTCAGTTTAGTCCTTAGTGCCCCCTTTAAAAAATTGCTGAAAAATTAAAAAGAGAACAAAAATAATTCATCACAATTATTGATGTTTTAAAAACTCATATTGTAAAGGGAATATCATAGTGATGTTAACCTTTGAGATATATTAATGGGGATTCATTTTTTTGAGCATTGTAATTGAATACATTCTGGGTTATTTAAGAATTCAAACTCATTTTTCAAGCCTTTGTAATTATTTTTCACATCATTACCAACCTACCCTTAGCCCCAGAATCATTTGATCCTTATTAAAACACCTCATGATTATTGTTATTTTACTTATAGGTGGATAATGATAATACTTGCAATCCTAGGGATATAGTTCATATACCTAAGATTCTACATAACTATGATTAAATGATATTGAGTGAAGTGTCTATATATGTTGAGGTAAATCATAAATTGCCATGTATATTTATGAAAAGATGACAAATGTAAATAAAGAGGAGGAATGTCTTTAGTTGAAATATATATGAGGAATGATTATAATATCATTGGAATTGAAATAAGTTTTGCACCTTTTCAAAATAATATACTATGAAAATAATATTTTTAACTATAATTAATAAAATTCTTCCCTTTTTAGAGTATGGATGTTTTTTATTAGATGTTGAGATTTTTCTCAAGGGAAAGAAAAAGACTATATGTGGGTGATTTTTATGTAACAAATTTGTGATTACATTTTCATACATTTTATTGAGTATAAAAAGACACTTTCACTAGATACAAATTTTTTAGTGGATAAAATGACATATTTAGGTGTTCTTGGTGATTTTTCAAGAGATTCTATCGTAATTCAAAAATAAAAAGTGATCAAAATGAAAATTGAAATATAAAATATGTGTAGTTTATAAACAAATGTCATGTACCTGTTCCCAAAAACAGTTCACCCAGATCAAGTACATTCCCATGTAGCCAAGAAAGGAAAATGTGCCAAGTACATCTTATTCACACACCATGTATACCCTCCTAGAAGTAGTTGTTGGATGATAGATATTCTCCATACCTTGTGTGTCAATGCCACACATCGTCCACCCTCACAAACTGACCGATGATGCTTCACATTCAATGGGTGGAGCAGCAGATCAACTATTGATGGAGAAAATAATGGAAACTTTTGATAAACTGAGCACATGCCACATTCATTGGGGCACAGGCTGTGTAGTCTATTAATTTATTAAAAAGAAGTTTCCATTTGAGTTAGAAATTGTACATCCAATGGGAAGGTGTTGCTTCTCTTCCATTTGATCTCCCCCAAATCCAAAATTTGGGTTTCTTATCCTATTTTCATTTATGTTTTTGGGCAATTCCCCCCCTAATTTCCTCTAATATCTATGAAGGGGTTGAGTTTCTACTCAACCCACACACTATGATCTTGGTTATAAGAGGCTATCTTATTATGTTTGGATTTATACAAGATTATATGGGATGTCAAATTAGAATTCATAATTTTGTTGTAATGTTGGGATTTATAATTTAATATTATTTTAATGAAAAATTTATCCATTGGAATAGTTGCTTCCTATCAAACGAAGAATGGAACAACTAGGGGAAATAAAGGAGTTACAATGTGTAAACCCATGACCACTGGGTGATCCTGTTTCCACTTTCTAAGGGGTGATGATCTTGATGTAGATTCAAACATTCAATCATCAAATCAATTAATTAGTGTTAAAATACATAAATACCTATTAGTGGACCAAGAATTAGTGTTTTAATTGAATCTCCATTGTAAAATAATGTCAAAAAAATTTGAATACTAAAGAATTATTTTTATAAATACTCTAATAAAATTGTATCCTCGATATGTTTGTTTCATAATTGATATGTCCTTTATTTTTCCTAGCGTAATTTTTTCAAATTGTTTCATGTTGTCATCCCCTTACATTCAATAATGTTTTTCTGGATAACAAGCTTAGAATCACTGAATTTCACTTGTAATTGCATCTCTATTTTCCCCATGGGATTTTCCTCGATTATTGTTACCTACCATGTGATTCAATTTAGAATGGAACTTTAAAATTTTCCACCCCTTTTGATAGACATGGTCATCATAAAAAATATATGGTATTTTGGAAAAGTGATAAAGTGACTATATAGAATTAGAGTGATCACATATCTATTGAGGTGACCACATGTTCTAGTAATTAGACTCATGAATTATAATGGGATTTGGCCATTAGATTATTTTTAGAGCTACCATGGATATTCCGAAATGGAATAGATCAAGTTTCGATGCCTAAAGTGGAATTATATTTTAATAATATATATTACAACCACTATTAATACATAATTTAAAATTATGTCACATGAATTATTGCTCCTGTATTTCGTTCCTTGTACGAGGATCTATAATGATCATTCTATAGAAGAAATTTTTGAAGGATGAATTGTTTTTAATGAAGAGAAAATTTAGATGATATTTCATCTCAAGAAAAAAAATAGTTCTATATTTCAATAGTTAGGGATGATTTCTTTCCATAAGTACTTTATCATGAGATCTGATAACACTTTAAAGACTTTGTATCTAATATAAAAATTTATTCAATACATAGAGAAGAGAATAAGGAATATTAGTACAACGAAAATTTGATCAAAAGTTCCATCAAACGTTCATTTCTCACCCTTTATCTGTTTTATAATATTTTTAAGTTGTACATGAATTTATTTATTTCTTAGAAAGCAAATATTCTTGTAGTTCATAGAAGAGTAATTACATAGACATTGTTTTATTTCAATTATATTTTTACTTCCTTGAAGATATGTGGAAGAGACTGTGGGATAGCATTGACAACCCTTCAGATTGGTTTAACTTATCCCTAATCTAGGTTATTTGTCATCTAGTTAATTATAATAAGATTTCTTGACATGGGAATAATATCAAATGTAGATTAATAGGTCTCGAAATTAGATTAAAACTATTGTTCTATATTTTCATTGTGTGTTTTAATATTTTATTACTATGTTAAATTTTTTTCAAATCCCTATTTTAGAAATTTTATTTGATAACAATATTTTACTATTCATATATCAACTATTTAATTATTCATCACTCATGTTAAATTGTTTTGGGTTTTAAATGGAAAAATCCCATGGAACCAAGTAAAAAATGGATTCCATGTATAACCCATTTATTTCACTAATGAGTGACCAAATTAGATTTTTTAGGTTAATACATATGATTATTATTCCAAAAAAACTATCAAGAATTTAAATTAAGAATGTTATCATATTTATAATCCAAAAAACCAATGAAGAAATTTTTTAGTCTCATGGATGTTTTAGTGAAAAAGTTTATAGAAGAGAGAATGATTAATTTCATTCACGTAAAAAATGTGTGAAGTGTTACCCAGCTGAATGTCATAAAGAATCTTGAAAATATTTTTTCTATTGTAAAGGTGGGGTTAAAGAAAATTTTTTTTTGATAAAAAATGAAAGCCTTAGTAGACAAGGTTAAATGAAAAAAGATTCCACCCCTAGGTACCACTAATAGTTAAATGTATTAAATGTTGGGAAGCTGAGTGTTATCAAAATCAGTTCCCAAGTCCATGGACAAAAAGAATGAATAGAATCCCAAATTAAAAGGATAAGAGATCAAGGGAAAAACTATTCAACAAAAATACAAAAGTATGTACCCAAAAATATGTAGACAGAAGAATAATTGAAAACTAGGGAAGAACTGAAAGTGTTTTATTAATATAATATTCAAATATCTTCTTTATACCAATTTTTTAACATAAGGATATCAAATCACAATCTTGATAGGTGGATTTTCATTTATTAATACGAAATTATAGTTGGGTGATTATTTAATCTCAAATATATAACTCCTTTCAAAAATATTATTATAGGAAATTTCTTCCTGTAAATTTATTTTATCATTTCTTTAGTAAAATTTGATATCATAGTAGGTAGGTATTTTCCATATCTATATATAGACCAGGATAATTTCCAGGATAAAAAAATAAAAAACAAACCCTTGATTTCCTATTGGTACAAGGTGGATTATATACACCTTATAAAAAATTTGAACACATATATTTTGGTACTTTTCACAAATGGTAAGAGAAAAACTCAACATTGTTTATATTTCTATTAGAATGAAAAAGTTCAGTTAACTAGTAAAACTTATTATATTAAGGATGAACCCTCACATTAAACAAAATCATGTGTCATCTCTATCTTTTAGATACACTTATATTTTTTCATAAGTGATTAGTAATTGAAATTATGAGGATGTAATTTATTCAAGGGGGAGAGTATAAGAACCCTAAATTTAACTTAGTATTATATTTAAAAAAAATGTATGTAAATAGTTTATTATACATGAAACACTAACTAAAATGAAACCATGATGTGTTAATATATAACTTCTACACCATAATGTATCTATTAAATTCATCAGTATAATAGGAAGTAACCATGTTACAAAATCTATAAATGAAATGAAGAACATAGAGTATATGAAGTCTCTATTATGAAGATAATTTATTTGAGATTATGAAGGAGTTAAAGTTTCTAGTTTTTTTATAGACTAAGCCCAATAAAAACTAAAAAAATTATGGTATGAGAATAACTGTATATGAGATAAATTTAAGGTAATTGTAATTACCACAAGATCCATGCTGATGGAATCACCTCCCTTGACTTCCACCATATCGTACATTATAATGATCTAACATAGAGATCTTATGGTGATATGTAACTAGAAATTACGATGATATAAATGTGTAATTATTAATATAATAAGTTATTTATGGAATTTATTTTTAAAAATTTAATATTTTAACATTTAATGAAAATGAACGGTTATTTTTATATAAACATCAATTTTCCTTATATTTCATATTTAAAATATAAATTTATAAATTGTGGAATATTATTTTAGTTAAATTAAATATATTTTAAAATTAATCATATCAATATAAACATTATGATTTTTTGGTGTTTTCTTAAATAATTTATTTTTTAGGTAAGTAGAGAAAAAAATTTTATTTACAAAAAATGAAAATTGTATGAATTTAGAAGAAAGAACTATAAGATTTTGAAAATTTTAATTAGTTAGATATTAATTTATGAAGTAAAATAATACATTTTAAAAAAACTTTATTGAATTCTGAAAAATTATGATTAACATATAGTAACTTAGGTAATATTTTTCCGTAAAAATCTATTTTTCATATTTTCTTTTCAATTCAAATGTTTTCCATTAAATTTAGTTTTAGAAAGAATTTATATCCAGAAAAATATATATTTTTCATAATAAAACAATTTATATAATGAAAATAAATGAAATAGATATATTTAAATAAGATATAAATTTTATGTTTAAAAATACAAATTTTCTAAAAACTGGTTTTTAAGTGCTAAATGTGATAATGTAAAAATTAATATTTCATATATATATAAATTTTCTCTAACCAAATTGAGTACATATTTTAAATAAACAATAAAAAATATTTAATAAGCTCCAGTTTATTTTTTAGGTTTAATAACCAATTTACATAGACAAAAATTATTATCGAGATAAAACTGAAAATTGTAAAATTGAAACGTTGAAGAGTAAATGACAACAATAAATGACTAAAATATGTGAAAATATGATTTTTTAAGAATTTTATGAAATTATATAATCCACTAATAAATTATTTTCCATCTTTTGGGATTCAATTGAAATGTTAAACTTGTGTTACCTTTATAATAAGTGATTATAATTACTAAAATTCAATTCTCACCAATTATAAGAAGGGAATATCACCACCCCTTCAAAGGAAATAAAAGAAAAATGTATCATGTTTATACAGTAACTTTTTACATTTAATTAGAATCCAATTCATTTTAATTGAGAATACTCTCACAATATATTTTCATAATACATCTATTTTTGGGGAATACTCTAAGGAAAACACAAAGATTTCAACATGAGTACTCATTCTTCCAGAATTATTTTTCCATTAATTCATACTTTCCAAAATATAATTTTCTAATATATATATAATGAAATACATATATTTTATTCTAAATATATTATGATAAGGTATTAACTATTAACTACAGTAATCGTTTTATTTTAATAAAAATGAAACTATCCTTCACACCTTTTGCAGGCTACCACCTCCACAAAGAGACACCCTAAACTTTTCACCAGAACTTATCTTATATAATAAAAATAGAAAAAATAAAGAATAAAAGTTAAATATTTTATATAATTATTATTATGAAGAGATAAATTATAATCCACCTTATATCCTTCACATTCTTCACGAAATGAAAACATTGATTATACATTGTGTGGACCACCGCCTCCACGATGAAAGAAATCATTTTTTAATATAGTTTGTTTATTATTTTTTAATCTCTATTAAACAATTATTAAAAACCATAAAATTACTTAAATAATATAATTTGTTTCCATAATAATGTTAATATTCCTAAAAGAAACCAGTTTCAGAATACTAATCAACTATTAGTTATGGTATATTCAAGTTTATATTAGTATAATAACAGACATTAAAAGGATATAAAATAATACTATAGATGAATTTGAGAATTTTAATTCTAATAATATAAGATATAAATAATGATTTTTTTATCATGGTTATAGAATATACATAGTAAAATTAAACTTTTTCTTTAATATAACACTACTTGTTTATTAAAAAACACTGAAACATTCTCATAAATGAGTTCATATTCAAGGATTGTAATCAAGAGATTTAGAAAATGAAATGATATATTTATAAATAAATAGAATTAATCAATTACAGTCACTTGAATTATCTCATAATTATTATATTTTTGTGAAAAATGTATTCTAACAATGCTACCATGAAAGTAAATAAGGTGATGAATAGATTTCATTCTCTCTCTGAAGAACGAATCCCACACGCCTGATGATTTTGAATCTATTCTCATCCTTACCCACCTCCACATCCCACTCCTCAGCAGAGACCTTGGTTCTGGTGATGTTCTATCCTGGCTTTTCACCTCCAACCATGATCACTCCCCCAATCTAGGAGTCCTCCTGTACCTCTTCCTACGAGAGGTGCTTGGGGATGTCTTCAAAGGAAGCTCTGTGTGGTCTGTCCCCTGGCACCCTGCTTCCTTGCATCCAAGATATCAGTATGCTTTCTCATTCAGGGTTGAGGGTTGGCTCTCACCTGTCACTAGTGCCTCATACTACGATGTTTAATTCAATGTTAGCTAGATTGAAATGGATTCTTGTGGAACGGTTCGGCATCGAGAAACCTTATCTTCTGGTCTTCACGATTTTCAAGGATTACTTGGGTTTGAAGGAGTCGGAAAGAATTTCAATGATTCACATAAGCTCGTTCTTCCTTGTGCTCAATTCAGAAGTAGATTTCATCTAGGCATGGTGGAAATCCACTCAAATAGTGGACCAATGGAACTTTAATCATTCATGCTTGTCTATGGAGGTATACTGGCGGATAGAAATCCCACGGGTAGCTGGTTAGATATGTATACCCTGTCTCCCTCTTTCCATCCCGAGTGACACCCTCCTGAAGGCATCAGTGTCTCTCTGGGAGGGTTTCCCTATGCTGATGAGAAAACTCATCCCAGGGAGGAGACCCTGGTGTGCTAGACTTGTATTGATCTGGACCTCTCTCTTCCAATCCTAGAGAAGCTATCCTTGAACATGTAAGATTTCATTTCATGGATCCGTGACATTGTTTACCCTTTGTTTCCCAAGTTCATCTCATCATGTATACTTTTTTGTCACTCATTTCAAAATTATTGGAACCACCTCCATAGTGGCCTCCTTTATCCTTCCAGTAGCTCCAAGCAAAGAGTTCCTTCTTATCATCGTTATGAAGGGTCTAGCTCATCCCCATTTCAGTCAACCACTATAGATGACATCCAATTATTTGGTCCCCCCCCTCCCAAAGAAAGAAAGTATTGTGGTACTCCCTCCTTAGGTAGAAATATCCTTTAATTCTTGACTCTAGTTCACTTGAAGCTGAGTAGAAAGAAGTTGGGTCACTTGGTTCCCTTTGTTTGGTCAAGCACACCTTCCCAGATGCTGTCAGATGGTGCCTTGTTAGAAATATCTCTAATGGATACCTCAGGTTTTTTGGCTACTACTCTCCAACCCATTCCCATAGCACCAACTACTCCCATTTTCCACATTGAGCTACTGGACAAGGAGGATTGTGTTCAGGTGGCCTACCCCCTCCCATTGGATCTCTATTCTAGGCCCATGTCAACGAATTTCAATGCTCGACAAGTTGAATTAGTCACCTATAGGTATTCAGATCTTGTGATGTCTTTCTCCCTGGCTAATATCAGTCTTCATGTTGTCTTAGTCACTTATAACGATCAGGATTTTACAAAGTATGGTCCTCCATCCAGGCTACCTCTTTTTGCAACAATTTTGAAATGCCCAAAGCATTCCTCTAGGAATCCTCCACCATCCTTAGATCGGCGTGACATGAGTCTGAGAGTGTGTAAAAGGTTAATGAATAATAAGTTTCTAGATAGGTAACGTCCATCATCACTTTCAGAAGATACCATGATGCGTCGGGCCAAAGATGGGCCTCTATCATTACCATTATTCTAATTCTCATCTGGATCACCTGAGGAGTCGGTGAAAGGGTGAAAACTGACTTCATTTCCTTAGAGTCTATGTGGAACAAATCCAAGATTGTAGCAATTCTTGAGCACAATCACGACCCTGCTAAAATAAACGAGTTTACTTGTATAGTTAAAATGCATGCATCCATGCATGCGTATCTGATCAAAAAACACATATGGATTTTTTGACACAAGGAGGTGGTTGTATATTTGATCCAAGCAGGTGATCATCATATCATGATGAAGGTATCCAGTGGTGGGGACTCTCTATTTTTTCCATCATTTATAGAAGTTGTGACATTCAAAGGATGGAAGCGCTTTGTTGTAAGATTAATGTGTTTGATCCCTGAGACAAACCATGGGTGGTTTGTGGGGATTTCGAAACAATATCGCACCCCGATGAGAAGAAGGGGTGCGGAGAATTTTTGAGGAGGTCTATAATTTCCATCGCACATTTTATAGTAGGCAAAGGGATGTTGGTTTTGGGCTATTCAAAAGACCCCTTCACTTGGTGTAACAATCAAAAGGGAGGTAGCCGAGGTTGGATCATGATTGACCATTTCATCATGAAATTCCATGCCATTTCCAGGTTTCCAAATTCAAAGGTGAATCACTTGACTCATATCATTTCTAATCACTCTTTTCATTTATTATCTTTGTGTAAGAGGGAGGTATCAAATGAGAGGTTTACGTTCAGTAGTCTGTGGTCGGGAAACCTGGGCTATTTTTAGGTGTGTAGGAAGATATGGGATGATCCTAATTAGGTACATCCATGGGTGTCCATCCATTCCATGTTGAGGCAGCATAATAAGGAACTCCAGACATGGGATAAGACCATTAAACCCAAAGAACAAGAGATGGATGCACTTCAACAGGACGTCAAACGTCTTGAGGCTAGTTTGGAGGAGACCTGGGATGACACAGTTTTTTGAGAGGTCTAGTAGAAGAGGAATATCTTGGTGGTTATGGTACACTCACAGGATCGAATGGAGGGAACATTCGAAGATAAAATGGCTCAAGGATGGGGATAATAACATCACATTTTTTCACATGTGAATTAGGGAGATGAGGTGTGTTGTCAAACCAAACATGGAACAGGATGATGGATCGTTATCTAATGAAAGATAGGTGGTTGGGGGAATGGATCTCCCATACTCTAAGGGCCTTCTTTCTTGTACGAATGTGAATATAGCCCAGGGGTATCCTTTAGGGGTGCTTTGTAATGGGATAGAAATCTGAACATTGTTTCTACTCAGGACAACACTATGTTGGAAGGAATCCATGAGGACGAGGGGATTCATGTGACCATGCTGAACCTAGATCATGAGAGTGCAGTGGGGCCTGATGGTTTTCCCAGATCTTTCTATAGAGGATAATGGGAGGTTGTGAAGGGTGATACCATCCTTTACATTCATGATTTTGTTTCTCAGGGGAAGTCTTCCACGAATTTCCTTTGCTTCGACTCCTGTGCTCTTTCTGATGATCAATGGTCCCTCTTCCCTCCTACACTACTAGCTGGTACGCATGTGAAATTTTCCTTAAAAAATCATAGTGAGTGTCATAAAAATATTATTAAATAGGTTTCTGCCTCAATGGATTTCCAAGGAGCAACATGGCTTTGGAAAGAACACTATATTCAGGGAGCTATAACTATAGAATAGGGGATGTTGTGAGACATTAATACCAAATCTTGCAGATCCAATATGGAAATAATGTTGGATAGGAATAAGGTGTTTGATAGGATGGAGTGTGGATTTCTTAACAGGGTCCTTACCAAAATTAGATTCTCTACATGGGCTTGTGATCTCAACTTCTAGTGTGTATGATCATCTTGGATGTCTCTTATGTTTATGGGGAGAACTCAAGAATTTTTTATGGATACATGTGGTCTCTATCAAGGTGACCTTCTTTCACCTAGTATATATATCTATATGCAAGATACTCTTAGTAGGTTGATCAAAAAAGGTGTATCCAAAAAGGAAATATTTCCATATTTAAGGAAGTTTAGTCTCCCATCCACATATCACTTGATATTTTCCAACGATACAATTATTTTCATGAATAAGTGTAGGAGGTATGTCTAATGGTTAAATAAGTAAATGGAGAGTACCAACTTTGGAGTGGACATATCATAAATAGGGGTAGGAGAAGCTTATTTGTAACTGATTAATATAATCCAAAAAGGGTGGTAGGTCTTGGAAATAGTTTGAACATGAGGTGTGGATTTTTCCAATGGAGTACCTCAACACCCCTATTTTTCTATGTATATTTCCCATCGAGGACATTGATAAAGTGGTGAACAATATGATGAGGTTAATTTTAAATGGAAAAATCACTTCTTATTAATTGGGGGCCATATTAATCTTGTCAATAGCATTCCTTTCATCAATTCATGTGCATGATATTTCATCTACTAGTGTTCGAAGAGAGTCATAAGGTCCATTGAACGAATCCTCACCCATTTTATCTATGACTCACTATCTGAGAAGAAGAGACATTGGGTTTCATAGGGGAATATGGAAATTACCATTTGGAGAGGGAGTTATAAATGTTAAGGTCATAGAGGACACTATTCATCCCATGCATATGAAGAACGCATGGGAAATCATCAAGGATCGTACCCTATAGGGGAAGCTTATGTCTTTAATGCATAAGAATAGTATTATAGTTCCACTGCCCAATGGATCACCCTTATGGTCCTCTATTTGTAACATCATCCCACCCATCCACCCTCACTCAAAATGGATTATCAAAGAAGGGACTATACTATACAGGTTTCATAACTAGTTGGACAGTGCACTCGTTTATCCAAGGTTCCCCTCCCCCACGATCTCTATAATGTATTCTAGCCCATATCAACTTATTTTAGAACAATTATGAATATATCTTAGCAAGCGGTGTTTGAATTGGTTCTCATCAACATGGAGTAGGACATGTGTGTTTTTACTCCTTCCATCTTAGAGAAATATAACTCGGAGGAATTTCGTAGGCTATGGGAATCCCATAGTAAGTACGATAGATGGAATGAAATGGTTTGGTAAAACAAAATTACTACTAAACATAACTTTCTCACTTGGAGGATTCGTCACAATACTCTTACCTCAGAAGAAAATGTTAAACACCTCAGTGTAAGTATGGCCTCATATTTCCACTATTGTGCGACCAAATATGAAGAGACTATGAGCCTCATTTTCTTCTAAGTCGGCTAGGATCACATATTTTGGAGTTCATTTGGGAATTTCAAAGCATACTCTTCCCAAGTGGGTGACTATGACATGTTTATGGAGTGATGGTTCTAGGGGTCGGATTGTTCAAAGTTGGAAAAAGTCGCGCGAGCTATTATCTTCAATACGGGCTGTAGGTGCCTATGGAAAACAAGGAACCAGGCTAGATTCAAGGGGATTTCCTCCACGTGGAGGTCCATCATGGAATGAACTATGTGTATTCTGGTTGATTTGATCATTTATGTTGGAAAATGAATGGAGGCTCATTCTCTTCATGCAATAATATCATATCATGTTGCAGTTCATCATAAAATTCCCAAGGGGTAATGGGTTCGTTGGATTCCTCAATGGGATGGACTCAATATCAACATGGATTGGTCTTGAATACTAGTTTACATGCGTGGAGGTGGGGTCATTTGTGATGATAGGGGTAGTGTGGTTTTGGCTTTCATAACTCATTTCAAGAGTGGCAGTTTAGTTTGGGTGAAGGATTTTATTGTTCTTACATGTATTTTAATATGAATACATAGGGACGTTCATATTTCCCAATGTGGGGACCGATTCTATGATCATCCACAATGCATTACATGGCATAGGTACCATCCTATGGTCGATCTCTTAAGACATTAGGTAATTATTTTCCCTCCTTAACAACAACATTATTGTCTCCCAAACCTCGCATGAGGGGATCAAAGTGGCGGACTACATGGCCTTTATTGCGGTCCCTGATACCCCTATTTTTTAGTTATAGATATTTCACACTTTCAACCTAAGAAAGTGAAACTAATCATATGTGATTCTCCTGGTTTCACTATTTCCACCCCCTAGGTCTTGTTTCCCTCTTCCCTTGTATCATCTTATTGAATAAAAATAATAAAGTTGATGATGAAAAAGATCAAGAATACTCCAACCTGAAATTGAAAATAGATAATTGATTAATAATATAAATATATATAATTATTGTAAAAGTTTCATATAAATTGTAGTAGTTATGAATATGATTTGAAAATAAATATAGTTCTGTTTTATATATAGGAGGATATAAGGTGTTTGAGTAAATCAAGAGAGAAGGTAGGGGTACGTGGATCACAATTGTGTTTCATTAAGATATGATTTGTGGTCCCACTTGTTACATTTTTAGTGCCTATCTATTGGGAATGGATTTATTCCAACCATATATTTCATTGAAAAAATGAATTTGGAAATAAATTACACTTTCTATCATACATGGAATTTCAATTCAAATGATTACAATGCTATAAGGATTTTTATAACTCAAACCCCCTTTTCACTGGGTTATGAGTTCACATATTTAACTTATTACTTTTATACTTGGTTTCTTCCACTCTAAGATATCAAATTTAACTCCAAAGGTCCCTATAGGGCAATGAATATTTTTATTCATATATTTCTATTCAATTAATTTTTCCCCCTGAATGTATGATATTGTTACGAATAATTCCTATTCCCTGTAATGATGAATTTTCTCTCTGTCCATAATTTCTCTTCCAACCTTTTTTATCATTTTTAATTTTAAACCAAATTATGTTTTATCTAATGTAAACATATATTTAACTTCTCCGCTATTAAAGATAATACGTTTCCACTTTTTACTATATTATATTTCAATGAAGGTGTTTTAAAACATAAAAGGGATCCTTTAAACCTCCATCATTAATTTTTTTGTAACATTTTATCTTTATTTTACTCATTTCACTAAATATTATTACCATATATTTAATGTACATAATTTATATATTTCACATACATATATTTCATATTTAAATTACTTTTTTTGGGGAAATAATACGTGTTTTGGGTTCCCTAAAAAATTCCAACTTTTATGTAAGGCATATTTATGACAACATTCAGATTTCTTATTTAATGATAAGTTCCACCTCCCTAATTTTTATAACAACGAATACATTTAAAAATAATAATTATTTTAGGGTAAAAACTCATGGTAAAATTATGTTTTAATGTTAAATAAAACCCCTTTCCATCCTTTAATGATTATTTTCTTATTTAAAAAATAATCTCCTCCTAGGTTTATTATTATTCTAACTAATCCTTGATTGTTTCTGGAATTTGAATTTATTAGAAGTCAATGCTGAAGAACTATGAATATTTATTAAAATAAAAACATAAAAAATTAATTAATTACTTATTATATCTGGAATACTTATGATATGTCGTTCGGTTATGATTTGATATAAGATTATGAAACCCTCTTATTTCCCATGGGTTTGATCTTGATTATATTTTTTGTAAGATTTATTTTCCTCATGTCACATATGTATGAAAGTAAATATTGATATTTTAACAATGTTATGGGTGGGACAATAATTATATATCCATCCAATTTATTGGATAATGATCTATAAATCATGATATGTTATGAACGAGATTTGGGAGTGAACCTTACCCATTATTGGACTTTTTCAACTATGTGATGATGATATTGGGATTGGACCTTGAATTATGTTAATGATGTAATTAATTACATTTTGGTCATAATATTACGATGTTATGATATTTTGATATCAGTTTCTTTATGTCAAAGACTCATGAAATGATTATTGGGTCAATATCCATGTATTATCAGGTATGAATACTATATATTTGGTTCTTATTCTTTGAAAAATATATCATACTCATACATTCATCTAATGATGAGTTATGATATTTTATTTTGATATCTTATTCTTACTCCTACCAAGTTTTTGAGATAATCCTTTATTATGTTTCCATTTACCCCAATAATTAATAAAATAATATGATTAATATGTCTAGAAGATTATTATGTGTAAAAAATTTGTGGGTGATTTTTAAGACTAATTATTGATTAACTAGTTCTGAATAATGTGAAAAAATATACATTGGATAAGAAAGATATGGGTTTTTATTTTTTAAAATTTATTATTTTTCCTAATGCTTCCAAGGAGAGTAGACATTTTGATACTTGGGTTATGTTCATTAATGATTTTATTATCTAAAATAATGTAATATATTATGAAAGTGGAATGGGTTTCTATATATTTAAATGAAAATGAACAATAATACAAGGTATAATTTCATCATGGAGATAAGGAAGTAAGGTCCAATAAATTTAGAGTATGTTTTAATGCATTATAAAATTATGCATATCATTACAAAGAAACTACACAAATATAAATTTAAGAAGCATCATTTGCGAAAGGAGTCTAATCATCTCCTTAAACCATGATAATTTGGACCCAAAAGTAATTTTTTTAAAAGTTTGATAATACTCACTTGTAATAAATGTTTGAGTTTATAAATCTCATTTGAGTGACTTTCAATAATTGATCATTGTGTTCCTTTATTAAGGTGGAGAAGTAATCTAAAGTACATAATTTTTAGGATGATATGTTATATGGGTTATGTTTTCCATTGAGATATCATTTCAATCAAAAAATAGGGATTAATAGTGTTTTAGTAGGAGGAGTGTTCCTGAATGCATATTTAAAGTTGAAATATCTTGGGAAAATATTTGGAAGCATAAAAAACATGGAACACTTTACAAGAATAACATTTCCTTCAACTCATATTTCTTAATATGGACATGACTTATGTGGGATTAGATTAGGTGATTATTAAATAATTGATCAGATATCCCAGGGCTCTTAAAATTGATTTTTTGGTTCACAATATGGAGGTTCTTGATGATATTAAGTGGGTAATAGGTCAGGTGGTAGTAAAAAATGTTACCACCTGGGAGTTAATCATACACTACACAGATGAAATTCTGGAGGAGACTCTCTAGATTAATGCTCCATATGAGGATAGTGAAGATGCATGAAATAATGATTCAAGTTGCCACAAATAATGAGTGGTGTGGGTGTATCAATAAGAATGATCTCATATTTATATGAGGTATTAATGAAAGAAATATAAAAATTGAGGAGTACCATCAAACTTGGGGCAAGATGGACTACCATTTTTATGATCTTATCATGGATAAACCAAGCATGAATGTATATATTTGACGATGTGGTTTATATTGGGATAAATATTCAAGTAAGATCCAACTTATAGTTAAATATTTTCTGATTTATTTTTCTTCTAGATGAATTTCTATTTTACTCATGAGGTTTCACACATTTTTAATAAAATAATTCTTAATGAAAATTTAATTTCCAATCAAAGTGGAATATTATTATAAAAAATCCATTGAAGTATTTTTGGGAAGAATTTTTGGAAAATAGCATGTGTGATATGACTTCTATATGATCTTACATGATGACGAAATATATTAGAGGATTTTTGAGAGGGGATACACTTTTTCTTTTTATAGAAAACATTTCACACCATGATTACCTATGTCTCCCCATAAATGAGTGATTCATGGAGATTAAAAAGGGCATGATATTCTATGATGTTCATAATAGTCATTCCATAAGGTTTATTCAACAAGTTCCATTTTTTAAGAATCAATTACTGCATTGTTGGGATAAAATTAGTAATCATGACTCTTTGACCCCTTGTTTTTGTTTTATAACCCCTTTTTATGAATTTTTATGTGTTTAAAGTAGTTGGGTAATGTTTGGGAGAGTTAGGGAAGGTTTTGGAATGGTTTTTTTGGATTTTATAAGGATGAATGACTTGATTGTGTGTAGGGGAAACCATGAATAATTTCCCAAGTAATCATGAAACTCTAGGAAGTAGCATCCACATGGTTTGTGCATAGTTTTCGTAACCATGCGAGCTAACCGTATGTGATGGGAAAATGGTTCTTTTTTAATAATTAGGATCACTTGTGATATTTCATATATCACTCATTTATTCTCCCATACAAACCCTACACGTTATTACTTCTTCAAAAGGGTTATAGGGTATCTCCCACACATTTTGGATGTAAATAGAAGGGGGTTTCTTAATGCTTTAGAGGTAGTTTTTGTCGGGTAAATATCCCCTCTTGGTTGATTGTGGTTTTCTTGAGATCTATCTCTCTCTCTCTCTTGATTTTATAGATCAACATCTGTTTCATGTAGATGTAGTTTTTTAGCCTAAAGTGATGATTTTACGTTATATTGACAATATGGAAGTAGGTCTAGAGTGGTTTCGGTGGAGCATTCTCCTGAATTTGTGGTGCGATTAATTGTGGGTCAATTTCACCAGAACCCTATTTTATGTGACTTCTCTCTTGACTCCACATTGTTATAGCATGATCCCTTATTGGAAATTAATTTTTTTTGATTGAAATTAATTTTGAATATGATGTGGAAATCTTGGTGGAAACCCATTTAGTAATGATTTTGGTATTTTGGGTAAATGGGATATTGTTATAAAATGGGTTTTGCTGTGTGATTTTAAAATGTTGACTTTAAAATAAGTAGTGATTTGAATTTTTTAAATTGATTTATAAAAGATTAATTTCAACAAATATTTTTGTTTATTGAAATATGGGTTGGCATGGAAAATTGATAAAGGGTGGTTTAATAAATTAGTTATTTATAATTATAATATGGCATGTGTTGGAAATGTTTGTGGGCATAATGAGTTCTCTTAGTGTGCTTTATGCTTGTTGGTTGATTATGTATTAGGGATTCTGTTAGTTTTTTGTGAACTGGGTCAAAAGTCACACTATAGAAGGTTATGGATAGTGGTAGGAAGGACCGCCATTAAGGAAAAGTTATTGGGAAGTACCACTTGATTGGAAATATAGTAAACATCCTTGGATGGGAAGTTCCACCAAGTTTAGTTGCCTTGTGTGTGTTGTTATGAAAGATGGAAATGGATGTGCTAATGTGTGATAGTGAAATGGATAATGTAATGGTTTATAGGATTTACCTTGTCTTGTGTGGATATGGGTAAAGGTGTATTGGTAAGGGTGTGTTTGGATTGTGGTAATTATTACACTATTTGATGTTTTATATAAATTGATTCATATAAATGTGCTAATGGTTATTTCCTTTTGGCATGTGTAGGGAAGTCATTTTGTGAAATCCTACTGATTATTATTACTCACCCCTACTTTTTCAATTTTCTTATTTTTAAATTGTCTTATTCTGAGATAATGTTAAAGGTATAGAAGCTTCTTCCTTTTGTGGTAGCTTTTGATTCTCGGTTGTTTTTGGTGGTTCTTGGAGCATAAGAATTTGTGTGGTTTTATGGGGGTGGTTCCATGGTTCCTTTGGTGTTTTAGTCTTCCTCTTGTCACTCTAATAATATATTTTTGTGCTTTTTTGGTTTTGGTCTTTATTATCAAATTGTAAAACATTTTGGACATGCGTCATATGGTTAGATGGTTATAGATCATTTGATTGTTGTTGAATTTCTAAGGGATGAGAATTACTTATTCTTTTTGAAGACCTAAACATTTATTTCCATCCTTTGGCACCATGGGAACTTTACTTAAGGCCTAGTGTAATCCCACCACATTCTCAATCCAATGAGGATGGGGTAGGACATTACAAGTGGTATCATTTTTTTCGATCAAGGAATCTCAGGTTAAATTAGTTGTTCACATTCATTCATGGTAATTTCATTGAGTTGGGATGGTATAATGTAGTAGGATTGTCCTAACATGAAATGTATAGAAAAAAATGATGTAGCTAACCCTTTTATGCTGAACGTAAAGTTACCATGGAGTTGGGTACATAAATGTTTTAGAGAATCTTATAGGCATTGGAAATCTCATTGTCCTTGGAGCAGCCAATGTGAAAAACACGGCATGCCTTGTAGAATTAAATTACCACTAGAATGCATATTTGATTTGGTAAAAATAATTATGTTATAATATAAATATATGGATGTGTGAAAATATGGGAATTATTTCAAATATGTGGACTTGAAATTTTGTTGTTTGTGGTATTTTGAAAATGGGATGATTTTCAAAACGTGGTGGATTTTTTTTAAAAAATGGCGAAACATGGGAAATATAAAATTGTGGGAATCCTAGTTGTGATAGTTGCAATGTAATTGAACTTGATACTATAATCCTTTTCTTGATAAGGGTGTGATATATATGGTTGTTTTTGTATTTATAGAAATGGCACCAGGTAGGCGTTGTAGAGACCATCTAGAGGATACTGCTAATAATGTGGTTGAACCTGAGCCCCAGGTGAACCAGCAGCTAGTGAGAGTATAGTGAAATATTTCCATGATATGGAAAGTGGAAATAAATCATATGAACCAAAGAATTTGAATCATGAAGTTAAGTTTCAAATTTATAATCCAACCATCTTTAGGGATGATTCAGAGATGGAAAGGGTAGAGTCGTGGAAAAATAGAATAAATAGGATATTTGAATTCCTAGGAATATTGGTAGTGCTAAATGTGAAGCTAGCCATGTATATGTCGGAAGATATTTCCCTATAGTGGGGGATGTTGGTGATCCATGTTGGAACAAACCAAGGTATGACATGGGAGGGTTTTGATGAATTGTTTAATAAAATATTAAACTCTCAAAAAATTCAATATTTAGTGCACTACTGTTTTATTTATTCCGAAGGAAGAGAATATCTCAGTAATGGAATATGAAGCTATGTTTTTTAACATAGTGTGCTTCTCACTAGAGGTGATGGGTAGTAAATCATTGAAGCAACTTGATTTTGAAGCTGATTTGAAGTATGAAATTACATGAAAAATAGTGGTTCTTTTTATAAGTGACAAAAAAGAAATGATGGACAAAGCAATATTGGAAGAAAAGGATTTTTTTGAAGTTATAGGTAGGGGAAGTATATTAATACCCATGGGGAATACATGGAAATGTAACATTGGATTTAAGACGAAGATGGACACTTATTCCTAGGGTTGGAGTATAACTTAGAACATGATGACAGGATTGGTGATTCTTCCACCAAAGCCTCAGACCAAGCCAATATGTTTTTTGTGTGGATCTATGGGACATATCAAGTTGGATATTAGATCACAACCTTGAGCATGACATAACTATAAGTATTTTGAGAATCTTCAGTGGTATTTCTATAATTATCTGAGGTCGGGTGTTCATGACACTCCTTAGGCATCACATGTGTCATATGCCTAGATAGGGTGGGGGCAGAAACACATGCCTATCCTACAGAACAATATTATTCATGGTGATATAAGGAATACCACAACAGCTCAATATGGAAATAAAGAGGAGAATGTGGCAAGAAAGATGTTGTTTGGAGATGAACATGTTGTTATGGAGGACCAGTTGAGACCATCCATGGTGAGAGGTATGATTCTTCTAAATTCCACATTGATGCTAGATTTATTTGATAAGGGTGATTCCAATCCTTTTGTTACTTCTCAAACTATTAGTTTTCTGGGTTTATATGTGGAAATTAAGCCTTCTTTTTTGATACTTTAAAATCCACTAGGTCAAAGAGAGTTTTTAGCATTCATGTGTAGATATTTCTATTTGGTTTTGGATGGGGTTGAGTTTATGTGAGATTTTTTAGTACATGAGATGGATGCATATGATGTAATCTTATGAATGAATTGGTAGAAAATGTTTTAGTCCAACAATGACTGTTATACGTGAATAGTTACTGTTATGATGGATGATGGTGTCACACAAATCTTTAGAGGGGAGAATAGAGAAAAGGTGGGTGAAAAGGACTTGTTGGAAGTAGCTGTTGGAATGATCTCATATTAGTTAGCGGCATAGTAATTGAAATAATTTGAAGGAATACAACATAGAATCTTTTAAGTGGTGGTTGATCAGTTTATAGATGTCTTTGCCGAAGAATTATCAATGTTTCCACCTGTGAGATAAGTGGAGTTTACCTTTGATCTCAATTTGAGGACCAATCCTATATCACTTCCGTCATACCAGATGACACCAGAGTAATTGAGGGATTTGAAGTTGCAGTTGGATGAGTTAGAGAAAAAAATGTTCATCCGTCCTAGCATGTCTCTGTGGGCAGTTCTGGTCTTTTTGTTAAAAGGTGGATGAAACCTTGTAGTTTTGTGTTGAATATCGTAAGATGAATCAGGTATTAATAAATAACTGATACCCAATTTCATGCATTGATTATTTTTTGAAGAGTTGAGTCGATCTCAGTGGTTCAACAATATAAACATGAGGCTAGGTAATCATCAATTTCGAGTGAGGAAATATGATATTATCAAAACTGATTTTAGAAGTAGATATGGACATTATGAGGATGTGGTTTGGCCCATTGGTCTCACGAATAAACCAATAGTGTTTGTGGAATTGATTAATTAGATATTTTATATATATCTAGATACTTTTGGGATTGTATTTCTGGAAGATATACCTGGGTATTCACGTACAATGGTGGCGCAAGAGAAGTACATAAGGGAGTGTTAGGGATCTTGAGAGATCATTGGTTGTATGAAAAATTTTCAAAATTGTGAAATCTAGGCACAAAAGGTTCATTTAATTAGACATGTTATTTCTAATAAAGGTCTTTCAGTTGATCTAGAAAACATAGAGGCCATTATCTCATGTGGACTGCCAATGAATGCCATGGAGATATAGAGCTTCCTTGTTATAGTTGTCTATTATCGACATTTTGTTTGTGATTTATCAGGATTGTCCTTACTAAGGACAGTTTTCATAAGGAAGAATTTTCCATTTCAATGGGATGAGTAGTGTCATAAATGTTTCTAAGAGCTAATGGGTTGACTTACATCACCACCAATCATTTTTTCCAAAACTAGGGAAAGGGTGCGTGGTGTATTGTGATTCATCTGGATCAGGGTTGGGGAGTGTTCTCATACAACGAGATCACATGGTTTCATATGGAACAATACAGTTGAGGTTTCATGAAAATAACTACCCAACACATGATTGGAGTTAGCATTAGTGGATCATTCCTTGAAAATGTGGTGTTATAATCTCTTAAGTTATTAATTCATGTTCATTATTGATCATAAGAGTTTAAAGCATATTTTCTCACAAATAGATTTGAACTTGTGTAAAAGGGGTTGGATAGAGTATCTCAAAATGTTTGGTTTAGACTTAATGTACACAACATGTAAGGGGAATTCCTTGGCGCATGCATTGATTTGGATATTATATGCTTAGACGGCTAAATTAGCATTAGATCAGTGCCAGTTGATGTCGGTCATAACCATCGGGAGGCTGGAATGTGGGGACCGAGGTAATAGAGCGGTCTATTTTCTAGATTCATTGGTTCCAAAATTTGTTGGTTTGGTTAAAGAGGAACATGTGTCTAATTCCAAGAGCATGGTGATGATGTTTAAACTCAATAGTGGGGAGACCACTGAGGTATGGGAACAGAATGCGAATGTAGTTTTCTATTTTTAGATTCATATGGTTGTACCAGTGGCTCTTTATGAGGGAATTCTCAAGGATTATCATCATTATAGGTGGGTTTCTATCCTATAATTAAAAAAATTTATATGGTGTTGAAAGAGAAATTTTAGTGGGATGGTATGAAAACGAAATTGGCTAAGTTTTTTTTGAGGGGCTTATCTTTTCAACAAGTAATGGAAAACAATTTGTGGCTAGTAATAATGTTTCAATATTTACCAATCCATGTATGTAATTGTGAACATATAGTGATGTATTTTGTTATAGGCCTTCCATGAACAGTTTGGAATCAGGATTCTATATGTGTGATAGTGGATCCGCTTAGAAAGCCGGCCCATTTCATCCCTATTCTTGAATCTCATATGGTGGAAGATCTATCCTAAATCTATTTCTGAGAGGTGGTAAAGAGGAATGAAATTCTAGTTTCAATTGAATTAGATATAGATTTGAGGTTCACATCTCATTTTTGAAATCCTTACAGCACACCCTTAAGACATAGTTGACGATGATTATGGCATATCATCCTCATATGGATGTGAAATATGAGAGTATGACACAAATGTTATAAGATATGTTGCGGGCTTGTGTGATGGATTTTTGTGGTTCATGAGAGGAGCACATGCTATTGGTGGATTTCACCTATTATAATAATTATCAAGACTTTATACATATGGATCTATTTAAATCATTGTACGGGTGTCCATGTCATTATCCACATTGTTGGGTGGAAAGAGATGAAATTTCAATGGTTGTACTAAGCCTTTTCTAAGATATGATCAAGAAAATTAAGTTGATCAAGGAAATAATGGGTGTGGCATAGAGTCATTATAAATTGTATGTGGACCATCATTTATGACCGTTGTTGTTAAAGGTGGTGGATAATGTGTTTTTGATAATTTCTCTTAGATTGGGACATCATCGGGTAGGAAATATGGGTGAGTTATGTCTGAAGTATATAGGGCATTTTGAGATAGTTGAATGGGTAGGAGAGGTGGATTATTGGTTAGCTTTATCACCACAGTTTATTGTGATGTGAAATTTTTTCCATGTTTCATAGTTGAAGATGTATCATCCAGATGATGACAATGTGATTCGATGAGATAATGTTGAGCTAGATCCGGATTATTCCTTGGTGAAGATTTAATGCAGATTGAGGATAGATTAGAGAATGTCTGGTGTGGTAAAAGCATCGGTCCATTTCATGTTTTGGGGAAACATGGTTAAATTTAGGAGGATACCTGGGAGAAATAGAAATATATGGATAATAAATGTCCCAATATCTTTAGGCAATGAAATGGTTCTCTTCATTCTGAGGACATAAATTCCAATGGTGGAGAGAATGTATCAACCTTGTTTTGACTAATGTAACCCTTGATTATGTCTTCTTATGTGTTTAATGTTGTTGGGTAACATTGGGAGAGTTTGAGAAGGTTTTATAAGGGTTTTGGGAATTTTCAAAGGCATCATGGTTTGAGAAAGGTAAAGTGACACCTTACAGAATTAACCATGTAACCGTGCAACTTGAGGCAGTTTCATTGATACGGTCAGATCTTGGTTTTTATAACATTGCGATCTAAACATGTCTGAAGGAAAATGTTTTTTTTAAATTGGGATCACTCATGATTTTCCCTATTTCACTCAAATCTTCTACCAAACAAACACTTTGTGGTAATAATTGTTATAAATGGTTAAAGGGGATCTACCACCCATTTTGAAAGAAAATTTATGGGGTTTATTGGGGGTTTGAAGGAAATTATTCTCGGTTAAGTCCCCCTCTAGGATTCTTGTTTTTTTCCAAGATCTAATTGTCTCTCTCTCTTGGTTTTGTATATCTATATCTGTTACATGTATATATATTGTTTTTGTAGCCTAAAGTGATGATTTTAAGGCTTTTTTATGACAGGGTAGGAGATCTAGAGTGCTTTTGGTGGAGAGTTTTCCCATATTGGTGGGGAAATTTCTTATGGGTCGATTATTCCAAAACCCTAATGTATGTGGCATCTATCCCAACTTCACATTGCTAGAAAATGAGGTGTTGATTTCAACAAATTGGACTTTCTTGAAATTAATTGTGAATATTATGCGCTAATATTGATTTAAACCCATTTGGTGATGATTTGAGGATTTTGGGTAAAATGGAATATTTTTTCAAAAGGGGTTTTGTTGTGTGGTTTTAAATTGTTGATTTTACAATTGGTAATTGTTGCAATTATGGAAATTGTTTTATGAAAGTTGAATTATAGTTAAGATGTTGTTTTATTGAAATATGGGTTGGAATAAAAAATGGATAAAGGTTGTTTTCAATAAATGTGGGATTTATTGAAGTGATTTTCCATGTGGAGGAAATGGTTGTGTGCATAATTAGTGGGCTTCGTGTGCTTTATGCTTGTTGGTTGGTTATGTGTTATAGATTGTGTCAATTTTTTTGTGAAGTTGGAGGGAAGTATCACTAGAAAATGTGATGGATAGTGGATGAAAGGTCCACTATTAAGGATAAGTGGTTGGGAAGAACCACTAGATTGGGAATGTTGTAAAAAACCATGCATGGGATGTTCCACCATGTTTAGAAGCCTTGTGTGTTTTTTTATGCAAGATTTAAATGGTTTTTCTAATGTGTGTTGGTGAAATGTCTTAAAGAATGCTTTTTTGGATTTCCTTTGTTTTGTATGGATATTGGTAAAGGTGGCTTGGTAAGGGTGTGTTTGGATTGTGGTAATTGTTTCATAATTTGGTGGTTTATATAAACTATTTTATATAAATATTCCAATGGTCTTTTCCTAGAGGTGTGTGTAGGGAATTAATATGTGGAAATAATATTGAGTATTATTACTCAACCTAGCTTTGGATCTTTTGTTCTTTTAAGGATGTCTTATTTTGGGATACATTTAAAGGTAAATCATATCTTTACTTTTGTGTTACATCGTGTTGCTAGGGTGGTTTTAGTGGTTCATGGAGCATGGACCATTGTTTGGAGATATGGGGTGGTGTCATGTTTTTTTGGGGTTTATAGTTTTCTTCTTTGTACTCTGATAATATATTATTGTGGATTTTTTGGTTTCGGTATTTATTTTAAAATTTTGAAACATTTTGTACATGAATCACATGGTTAGTTGGTAATGGATCGTTTGGTTGTTTTTGTTGTATTTCTTAGGGGAAACCGTTCTCCATTGTTCTTAAAGACCTCAACATTTAATGCCAGCCATTGGCACCTTTGGAACGTCACCAAAGTCCTAGTAGAATATCACCGGCTTCTCAAGAAAATGAAGAAGGGGAATGATGTGACAATGACACAAAATTTCTGGTCATGCTGTTTCCTAGATATGATAGTGGTTCACAATTATATTTGATAAATTCATGGGGATAAATGGTCCCCTAACAATGGCCCTAGGTTTAGGGATCAAGGTGATTTGAGAGTTGTGATGTGGATGTTTTTATCACATCATGAAGAATTATTATAAAACATTGTAAGGATGATGATACCTTCATAATGTTTATCTCCAAAAATTGTATGGTTGATATTCATAGATATTTATGAATTGAAATAGTGTTATTACTATGAGGGTATTTTCCATGATTTGAAGGTGATTTAAATTAATTTCAAAGGATTTTTCAGTCTAAAGGTCATGCCCTGAAAGAAAGTGATTCTATGTGGGAGTCCAATTTCTAGGTTTTGATATTTTTAGTTCATAAGTGAAAATTCAGAGAGAATGAGGTTCAGGAAATAAGTAGATCACAGTTTATTTTTATGGTTTCATCTTAGTGAGGTTTTCACTAGGAATCATAGGGTCTCACTATGATTTATTTGAGAATCAAATTGGTTTCATGTCCCACAACATGATTTGTAGAATAATTATGTTTGAGATATGGAGTGGATTATATGAATATTATTTTCACCTTACATAACACTGCGATGGTGATGCTCATTCCATGATGGTGTCGAGACATCATGGCAATAGAATTGAATATCCTATATTTCAGGAGGAGCTTTAGGAAATTTAATTAGCATATTGAATCAGAATTAGAGAAGGTAATTAGAATAATTTCACCCATTATAATTAGTGGATTAATTATTTATCAAAATGGAAAATGAGTATTCTCTAGAGATATGAGGGATATTATTCAATCTATCAAAAGGTAAAATAATGAAGATGGATAGAAATAATTAACAAAATATTTTAGGGAATTGTGAAGAGAAATTTCTGTATATTATTAGAAATAATGAAAGGATATCCATTAGTTACTATTTCTAGATATTTTGTGACATCACTAGAAGATGAAATTAGGGAATAATTGATTCAAAAATATGTCATAGACTCACTCATTAATAATTTTGATAAAGGCTACAACACACATGAATGTAGTGAGTTATTTGGCTATTTGGGAGTAGTGAGTTATCTATTTATGTATGGGATTTGAACATTATGGTTTAGTGAAACTATTATATATTATAACCAATAATAATTATGATTAGTCATTCATATACTTGGTATATTGTTGTTTCATTCCCCTTGGATGAACCCAGTTTGTGAGAACCATGTAAAATATTCTTCTTTCCCTCTTTTATATATTTATCACTTCATATGTACTATGAGAGAGAGGATTATTACTGACAACAACAAAGAAAGATCATTAGTTGGGGTTCATTGGAGAAAAAATAAATATATCACGATTCACCTAGATTATCATAACATTAACTCTCTCAGGACCAATACATGTTTATAAGAAGGGTACCCCAATACAACATTCCCAATAAACCAGTCACCCTAAACCCCAATATCTTACATTTTCATGCTCCCATCCTCTCCATTAGTCATAATATATATGCAAAAAAAATTTAGCACAACCATATCAGTTTAATCACAACCTCATCCCATGACATAACATAATCATGTAGTATGTTCAAGAGCCATTACAATCTATGAAATCATAAACATTACCTATGAAGTTATAGCCCACACATAAGTAAATCTCTAATATACATGTATATCATAGCTAATATCCATTATAGTCTATATGATTAAAGACTATATAAAAGTATGCCATTATAACAAATATATATAAACTGAAGATCTATTTCTATAATAGAGAAGTATATGGGGAGTAGTTAGCTACATATAACCTCAAAACATAGATGTTTGGAATACACCTGATACCCAAGAAAAAATATAGGCAAAGCTAACCAAACCATCTATAGTAGTGGAACATAATAAGTAAAAGAACAGAATGATATATATAGCATGTAATCATTATTTGGGATATAAAACAGCCTTATAATTATTTTATAGCTATAATCCCTCTAGAAATCCCATCTTCTATTAATAATTTCTGGTAAACTAATTCTTACAAACAAAATCATCAAGTAAAATATTATCTTATCATTAATTATTAATAATACATTTATTATTTAATATTATTTCATGATTAATTCAAACATTAACATATCATTTTTCCAAAGAAAATATTACTTCAACATTATAATTCTCTTCTTTAATTTTTAAATATAAATGTATACAATCATCATATTTAATGATCTATTATCATTCCCATTTATGTCACTAAATAATTGACATACATATTCTTAGAACATTAGGTTTTTTCCTATATATTGAATGAATAAAACCAAATGAGATAAATAATAAATAAAATGTGTAAAATAATCAAGAAAGTAATATGAAATATTAAGAATTAAATAAGGAAAACTACTCAAGACATCCATAAAACATATCTTCAACACCCTTCACATCATCCACAATTTTCCATCACCCCTAGAAAAAATCTACCAATATAAAATAAAATAAATTAACTCATATCTCTTATCGAATTAAATGGTTTTAAATATAGCACATCTTGCCTAAAAAACCATCCTGATTCAACTAGATAAGACACATGAGATAGAAGTTCATGGTGCTGAGGTGAAATAAGATAATAGAAAAAAATCTCATATTATAAAAAATAATAAATAAAACTGGAGTAAAAACCTTAAGTAAAAGATACATCCAATAATTGTACAGTCTAATAAAAATAGGAGAAACTAGACAATATTACTAGGAAATACCAAAAAGTTCCCAAAAAATTCCTCATGATTCTATACCCACAAAAATATAAGGCATCTACTACCTCATCAATTATTCTTTCCCCAACTTTTCATGGATATCCCTCCCATATGATTACAATACCCACACCAAAAAAAGAATTTTACCATGTAGTACTTTTTTAGGGATATCGATAATTTGAACTGAATGATCAACTATTGTGATATCAGGGTTAAATCAACATCCAACCATTCAATCAGATGGGAAGGATCCACATGATACCTCCTCAACATGGAATCATAAAACACATCATGGATCGAAGTCAAAGGTGTTGGTATGTCTAACTGATATTTCACCTTTTTAAGTATCTCTATAATCTAAAAGGGTCCAAAAAATCATGGTTCCAAATTACCCTACATACCCAACAAAAGATGTTCATAAAAAGGTTAAATTTTGAGAAAATCTTGATCACCAATATAAAACTCTAGGGGATTATGATGGTGGTACACATAATATTTATGATGGATCTCTTCTATGACTAACCCCTTCCGGATAAAGTGCACTTTTTCTATAACCTCCATATTGAGAATTGGCTCAAACAAGGACCACCCCCCAAAAGAATATTCTATGGAATATGGATATCACTCTCTATTTGGACATCCTTCTGTGGATGATAGTCTATGTACAATTTGAACTGGGATCCATCATATCATATAAATATTTCCATGAAATGGATTTGAATCCCAGGTCCCTTTTAGAAACAATCACACAGGGAACGATACAAAGTCTAATATTATTTCATTTATACAAGTCTCCGATCTATTCTACACTCATCGTCTCTATAATATGTAATAGATGAACCAATTTTATTATTTGACCAATATACATCCAAATGAAATTCTTCCCAATAAGAGTCCAAGGAAAACCAATGATGAGGTCTATGTGAATATTATCCCACTTTCGCATCAAAATCAGTAAAGGTTACAACAAACCTGTAGGTATCTCATTTACTAATTTAATTTTCTAATAACTAATATACCATGACACTAATCCATAATCAATAACCATATCCATGGACACCAATACTGATGTCTCAAGTCATGATACATCTTGGTATCCCCAAGGTGTATGGATCGACATGATAGGTTTCCACTATCCATAGAATCCTTCCCTAGTTAAATCTGAATAACCAACTTACTACCAAGGCAAAAACCTCTACTAGGAGACCAAGACCGCTCACATGAGGTCTACAAATCATAATGATTTTTACTAAATCATTGGTACTCAATTTAAAAGGTTGGGGACAAAGCCTAATTTATTATTAAAGGAAAGCAAAGACCTCTTTAGCAGGGTAGAGGGAGACCCATTACATAGCCCGATGGCCCAGTGGTCATTTAGCCCTATTACATGGCCCGTAGGACCTTTTTTTAAGACCAACACCATTCTATGAATAATACTGCTACAGTAGCCACGCTGCTACAGTTCTGCATAGTACCCGCCGCTACTACAGTGCTCTGCCACCTCTACAATGACCTGCCACTGCAACAATGCCCACCGTTCCTACAGTGCCGCCGCTGCAATAGTACATTACAATACTGCTACAGTACCTGCGCCCAATGGGTATTGAACCCCCATTTTTCATTTTTAATTAAGGGGTTCTTACCACTAATATTTATTTTACATGTTTGAGATAATATCTCTCATAAAAAGAAAATTCAAATTTTATTTAAGCCAAGAGCACCTATCCACTAACCTCTTACACTCCCAAGTTCATCTCAGTGAAAAAACTCATCAAGGAGCACTCTTCTATAGATTATATCATAGATTGTGTTGTTATTTTTCTGCTCAAATCGTCAACAACAATATTCTCTTTTTTAGGGTGTACATAATGTCAATATCAAAAGTCTGAAGATACTCCACCCAAAATCTCTATTTCATATTTAGATCCCTCTAAGTAAAAATATGTTCCAGGATATTATTATCAACATAATATATAAACCACACCCAAAATAGATATTGATTCTACATTTTTAGTTCACACCTAATAACTTTCAACTCAAGATAATGGGTAGGGTAGTTCTTCTCAAGAGTGAATAATTTTCATGAGCCACATGCCACAACATATTTCCCATAAATCAAGACACACCCCAAACCATACTACAATCCTTAAAGAAAACATCATAAAAAATAGAGTTTTAGAAGAATTAAAATTATCGGTGAAGTCAACCTCACCATCACCTCCTCAAAATATCTCTAAAATTTTCAATTCCATTTAAAAATTACCCCATTATGGTTTAAAACTATCATCAAAGATTCAATATTGGAGAAATCATAAACAAACCATCTATTATAACTAGATAAACCCAAGAATTTCTAAACATAAATCAAATTTCTTGGATACTCCCAAGATGTAACTTCCTATATCTTTTTAGGATATACCGATACTCCCCACTCATATTTCACATGCCCAAAAAATTTACTAACATGATCCAAAAATCACATCTGGAGATAATTCCGTATATAAGACGTTCCTTTATGGTTCAAAGAATTATATCCAAATTATTAATGTGATCCTCCTCTATCTTAGAGTACACAAAAATAGCATTCGTAAACAAAGAAATTAAAGATTAAAAAAGCTGATGAAATACTTGGTTTATCAAAACCATAAATACCATAGGATACTTGGTGAGACCGAATGGAAACACCAGACACTCAAAATTCTCATACAGGATCCTAAAGGCTACCTAATGTATATTCTCTTCACAGACTCTCAACCAGTGATACCCTTACCGAATTTCACTCATTGAAAACTGGTATTCTCTTATAATCATGTAAAAAGGTTCATCAATTCCTTGAAAATATTATTTGTTCCTTTAATCACCCAATTTGACTTTCTATAAACTACAAAAATTCAAAGACTCATATGAATTCTTTGAAAAGAGAATAGTAGAATCCCCTGTTGAAATTCTAGGACAAAAAATTTCTTATCATCTAGATCTTCAAGCTAGACTTTATGATCCACCAACTTAGCATGATCCATTCTATAAGATAACATATAAATTGTCAACGTGCTAGGAAGAAGGCCAATTGTAAACTCAAACTATCTCTGTGGTGGTAACCGAGTAAAATCATTCAACAAGACCATGCAGTACACATACACCACCATAGGAAGTAGATTAACCAAAAAAATCTTACAAATCAATTAAGATCATTTAAAAAAGTTACATGATTACCTAGACATAAATAATAACATTCCCTTACCTTCCGGATTTATAGTCTCTCTGACCTGAAAAAAGTTTAGTGACCCCTTAAGAGGAATAAAACTGAACATGATGGTGACAATAGTTCATATTGGTCTTAATGGTGATCAACCAATCAAATTAAATTATCATGTAGAATATTTGAATATCAATAAATAATGAGTCCCATATCACCTCATAGTCATCAATTATCACCTCACACATGGGACACTTTAAACCTTTTTTGGACCTCTTTCCCAAATCCATGGAATGATCCAAAAAGAATGGAATATGTTCTGAATGTAATCCGAGTATGTAAACTAACATTGAAGATATAGAAGATTAATTAAGAACAATATCAAATAAATCTTGTACCATGAAGGATGAAATAAACACCATACCTCTAATAGTAGCTGCCCGTCCTTCAGATTCCTCATGTGAATATTATACTATATAATTACATCAGATACTAAGAACACGAACCCCCCCCCCCAAGAATGAGGATTAGAACTGTCACCCTTTCAATCATTAATACTAACCTATAAACCATTCTTTAAAATGGATACAACCTTACTAACCTGGGATACCCTTTCATAAAAAAAGCTTTACAGGAATAGATTGTCCATAATGACAAAAAGTCATAGGAACCTCCACGTTATTAAGCATGATAAAACTATTTCTTCCACTTGATAAAAAAATAATTTCCTGATGAAGCCCTAGAAATTTAACTTAATAAAATTTACCACCCTTGGGATTCTTTTTCAAGACAGAATACACAGACTGACTAACATCTCCAGAACTAATGATCTTCCCCAACCAAACATTCCACCTATGTCTACCTAATCCATTGTTTCTTTATTAACTACCTCAAAGAATGTTGGAAGGAACATGAGAATCCATATTGACTAAATATCTGACCTCAATACCAACTGAAACTATCAACCCTTTATGTACTCATTGGTGACTACATTTGATTCCAGATGCACCAGCTTGAAAAAATGGGTGGAATAATATAATGCATAAGCGTTAAGCATTACATAATCCTGAGTCAATTCCTGAATTCACATTTAGGATCTTTTTAGGTTTATATTTTTAGAGAATTAATCCATAACTTATACATAACAAAACCATGAAAATATAAATTAGGAACTCTTGAATAATATAATTTTTTTCACCAATTAATAATATATTAAAATAGAACAATATTTATTGTCAATACAAATATTTGATACTTTCATAAAAACATACTCTTTGTTTTTAAAAATCATATGACCTGTGATTTTTTTTCAAACACGGGATGAGAACAAAAATATAAGTAAGAAAAATAAAATTAAAGAGAGAAACTGTGAGGCCATGAATACTTATGAACTCATAAAACCATTTTAATAGAGTAATACGTTTTACCTATAAAACATAAACCCTTTATCTTACCTCCGGATATCATAAGATTCCTATAAAACACCATAGAAATCATAATTCATATAGGTAAATTGTGGCATCCTTATCATACATACGTTATATCTTTTACATCTATATAGGGGGAAACCTTCATGGAAACATTCAGAATAAACTTCAAAGTATATTCGACAAATCTCTTGGGAGAAACCTTATTGCTTAACTCTGTCTCATTAACCAATGCATTGAAGAGTTATCATGGCTCACCAACCCTTGGTTTATCATAGAACCTCCTATCTTTGGTTTATCACTTAACCACCCATATTTGGTTTCTCATATAACCACCAATCAAATGTCCAAGTATCATTATATAATCATAACACATAAAGGATTGCAATTAATAATATCTCACTCATAAAATTTAATTTGTAATCACAAAAAATCATTACAAGATATTGAAATAGTAAATCCATTTTCAAAACCATTTTCAATACCAAAATTTCCATAAAAAAGTAATGTATTTAATGTTTTAAAAAAACAAATAGGCTTGTGTGGGAATCCAAATATGAAATAATGGTTACAGAGGTAAAGAAGTCTTTGCTAGAATCTATGTTAAAAACATTCATTTTTTCATTTGCAAGGAAATTAAAATGATTCATATAAAAATATTGCTTTTGAAAATGTTGAATGAAATTCATTATAGACCAAAAATGTCCTCTATAATCATTTTATATCTATTTAAATAAATATTTAAATTAATATTAGGAAGAAAATAGTGGATAATTAAATCTTTAAACGTTAGAGGCGTCACATACCACTTTGTATATTTAAAATCGTAATCTATTAGAATTAATACATTTTATAAAACAATAAATAGAAGTATTATGTATAATATATGGATTTTAAATTTCATATTTTCTATTTATACACCATGTAAATTAATAAAGGTGAATATTATCAAGAAATGCCTCAATGAAAGGAGATTGGGACAAAATCTCTTACCTCGAGTCCGAATCATCTCGTATGTTATTTATATTATTGAATAATAATCATAAGATAATTTCAACTTGATTTATAACATTTTAATATTAATTATTCCATTTATATCACTTATTACTATGCTATAACAATTACATAATTATTTATGTTCATGTCATATGTTTTTTTGTTATTCGGTACTAGAGTCGAAAATGAACTTGCTACGATGTTAATAGTCCAGGAGGTCATAAGTATATCATCACCAAAATTAAATCCATTACATAATAATAAATTTTATACATAATTTATACTTTTAAATAAAAAAAATTCATTTATAGAATTAAAAATGAACTACTTAATAATCATAGAGACGGTAGATTGTACGTACGATTGAGTACCATTTTACGTTCTTCTTTGATCATTATTGAAATAAGGTAAGAGTTATTTTATCTTTAAAAATTTATAAAAACATAAATAATATAATATTAAACATTTAAATATATTAATATATATCATACAAGTGACATAATGAATAAAAATGGGTCTCATCGCTTCGCTGAGGTGATAGTTCACACGTACGCAAAAACAACGTTGTTATTTTTATAATCATGGAATGTAAGGAATTAATTGATATATTATTATATTATAATTATTAATATGTCATGAATATCAAATATGGACATTAATTTCATTATTATAACATGATAGGAGATACAGTTATGGAAAATAAATTAGATAGGTTCATGGAGGTGATATTTCACACGTATGCATGAACGATTTATTACATTCCCATTTAATAGAAGTGGAGATGGATTTAGCTAATGATAATAACCTAATAAAATATAATTATATTTAATATAAAGTAGATATTATTTATTATTAGAACAATAAGACATAATGGAAGTGTAAGATGAAATAAAATATAAACAGTTAAAACATGTTACCTCTTCTTTGGTTGCTCACTATTGAAAAACACCCTAACACCTTTAAGAAGAATGTGGTACCTTAACTAAGACCTCCATAATGTTGAGAGAGATTATAGGAAGGGTTTTGGCTAGATGTTATCCAATTAAAATGGTTCTTGATGTCTAATTATTGGAGAGTAATTGGTAACTTTTTATAGATGAGGGGAGGGGCACCCTTGGAAACTCTTAAAATATTAAGTTAATATAAATTAATTTTTTAATCAAAAAGGATCAATCCTGAGATATGTCTATGATAATATGGGGATTTTTAAAAATACTCTCATCAAATAACTTTTATACATGTATTAGTTTTATTTTAAATATTATTGTTTCGGCTTACCTTTAATTATTCTCTTATAATTTTAATTGTGGTAACAACATTTCAACTATAAAAAAGCTAAAATTTTTACTTTAATGGTGTAAATTACCCATAAATGTAGAATTAATGAAATTATAAACCATATCATAGTCAGTTTTTATTTTTTAAAAATTTTTACATTTTTTTGTATACTTTAATAAAATATTGTATTTATAAAATATCAATAGTGTCAATTTTAACACAATTCATTTCATTAAATTTTAAAAAAAAGAGAGGTACCTTCAAAAAACAATTAATGGAATTATAATATTTCAAATTCCAATATTAAATTAATTAATTAAATATGTTATTTTAAATAATATTTAATCTAATAATATTTTTATCATTTAGTAGATTGTTTATTTTATAAATCTATAATTACATCATCGTTGTGTAATAAATAAATTAAAATTATTTATATCATAAAAATAACAGATAAATATTAATGATGTAGTTAATATTATTATCTATATGATTACTATTTATAGTCCAAGGGATCACTTATATAACTCCATATTAAAATTGTTTTTGTAATAAGAGACATGTTTTTGATGTATTTGCCTTTACTTAAAATTAGATGTTATAAATTTCGTTATCCCACCTAGGTGGTATTAAGAGGCCACAATCTCTGCCCAAGGAGTGACTTGGTAGGCCATATATGATCCAAAAATATTATGAAAACTATTAGAAAAATGTTATATTATTATAATACTATTGTTACCTATAATTACCCAATCTACCATTAAATTTGGTAAATAAAAATAATTATTCAAATTTCTATTCATAATGCCCAAAAATAGAAGGGAAATATTTACCTAATATTTAACCTCTGATTTAAAATATGGAATCCATTTTTCCATATTTAAAAAACCTAATTGGAAGAAATTAATTAAAAATGAATCTCATTGATGGCATAAGAAAACAAGGATTTGTTTAAGTAAAACGTTCAAAAGCTCACCTAGTTTGTATATTCAATTTCAATGTTAAATTGATTCCAATGAAAAAAATTGGTTTAAATGATAAAAAGATAATGTCAATATAATTTAAAAATAAATAAATGGAGAATCTAACTATATAAATAAATTAGATGAAAAATCAGTTTTGAATTATAAGGTAGTATTTTTTACTATTCATAAAAAAATATTATCTGAAAAACACAAAAAATCTATGAAAACAAAACTTGTATGACCAAATTCCAAATAATATGTTTAATATTTAAAATATAACTTATAAAAGTGTCAAAAACTATCTTTAAAATGGGTTCTTCATCAAAAGGCATCAAAATGATATTTTTTTTGAAAATAAATTCTTTTATTTGAGAAATTGAATTATTTTTTAAATCATTTCAAGAAAACATATAATTTGAATTTTAAACAATAAATGAATATATTAAATATATCATTAATTAGTAAAATCCTTCAATATTTATTTCAATATTTTATAAAATCTCTTATTTTTATTTAAGTAGTTTTTTTAGAAAAACATTTCATTCATTTTAAAAAGGGTCTTATTTTTATTTATAATTACTTGTTCTTAAAATTAATAATTATATACATGTGTAATTTTTTTTATAATTCATATAATACTTTTCATTCCCACCATTCTAACGACATTGTGATAAATAAAATTTAAAATAATAATATTAAGAATATATTATTTTTTGGTATAACTCAAAGTTGTGTGCAATGTATGATTTTAGAGAAACCAATTGTTGTGTGTAGGGTAAACTATCTTACATAGAATCATTTTATAATTAAAATTACTATCTATTTAATAATTATTAATAAATATGAAAAAAATTTATTCTATAATTACTTCGGACGTTTCAACATTCCCCCTTCTAGAAATTGCATCCTTAAAATTTTATATTTGGGCTTTGAAACTAAACATTAACATTTAAAAATATAATTATTGAAAACCCACATAAGAAAATGATTCAATAAAAAATACACATTAAAAAAAAAAATTTAACAAAGTTCAGATGAGATAACACATTTTAGGATTCTTGTAAGAAAATATGGATGTGGAAGAAAAAACAACCATAATGTTCTGATGGAGAGTGATAGAAAAAATTATTAGTAGAAAGTTAACTATAAGAAAACCTCAAACTTATGATGGGTTAAATGGTATTTGATTTCCTATTAGGAAAATTAAATGAAAAATGTTTTTGTATTAAGATATTTTTCATAAAGTTCATGGAGTTATTTTACTACATAGACTAATATCATCAGGAAATACACGTATTGGACAAGCAGAGTTTCATCCGTTAATAAAATTCCACCACAAAATCATCTTTTTCTCTAACTGAATTGTATTTATGATTAATCAACATCTATAGAATCAAATAATCAATAAAATTTTAACTATTTATTTATCATATCTTGAATCATTTTCCAAAACCAATATGGTTAGGATATGATAAGATAATTCTCCAAAAAGAATAATCCTTTATAAGAAGAAAGACTAATTTCAATCTGCAAAATTCAACTCTAATACCCAATGTTCCAAATCTCCAATTTAATAAATAACTATCCATAAAATTCCATCAAATAATCCAAACTAAGATTGAAACCCAAAATTCAGAAGGATTTGGTCACATAGTCTTCTGGGAAATATTTTATCATTTGTCTGAAAATAACATAAATCACTCTTAATGTCTCATACCAAAAAGTAATTTTCAAAATCCCATATTATCCAAGATAGGTTAATCATTTCCACAAATAACCGAAATATTCCTATATACACAATTAAATCATTGATTATTCAAAAATAAAACTCAACCATTAATACTCAAATAAAATTACATTGAATTATGTTTACCATAATCATATAAAGATCCCAAAATTGTACACATATTCCAACATAACATTTAACACTTCATTCCCAAATCAATTTCAAATATGGAAGATATCCATTTAATAAAACATAATTTCCAAAATTAAACTTATCGTATTATACAAAGAATGAATTCATACTAAACAAAGACTTTATGTATGCCGGTGGTAGGGAATTCACCCTTGTTTCCCTTCAGTTGTGGGTTCAATCAACACGACCTTGGTGGATATGATAGGTTTTCAACCATCCAATGGGTTTTCCTTTTTGTAAAAATATATCGTTATTATAAAATTCATCAAAGATTAGATAAAATACTCAAAAATAAAAATAACTAGTTTTAACATCAAGGTTTATTTCATGCCTCTCATTTTCCATCCAAAAAGTAATAACCCCTAATAACATCTAAATTTAATGTCTCAAGAAATACCGTTAGTCACCTTAAGAGTTAATAAAAAGTAACCAAAAATGTATTTTAAGGAATTAAACTTATAATCAACCATAAAATATTAAAATCATCTTGGTATCCCTATCTCTTAATAAAACATCATAATATCCAAATTTTCCTAAATGGACCTCTCATACCAACTACAAATCATGAGCCTTAAACCGTACATAATCTTGAGTTAATCAAGAATTCACATTGAGGATATTTTTAGGTTAATATATTCAGAGAATTATGACTTACGATATATATAACAAAAACATGAGAACAAAATGTTGGCACTTCCAAATAGTATACATATTTTCAATAAATGAAATAAAATGTTATATAATTTCAAGACACATCTTAGATACTTTCATCACGATATACTCATTATATTTAACAAACATAATACCAATAATTTTTTTCAAATATATAATGAGGAAAAAGATCTCATTATGGGAAAAAATAATAAATAAGGAAACAATTAGGCCATGACTACTTATAATGTCATGAAACTTTTTTCATAAAGTAATAATTTCACCCATAAAACACTGACGCTTTAACATACCTCATGAAATCATAATATTCCTATAATACATGATATAAATAAAAAGTAATATAGGTAACTTGTGGAATCCATATCATACTTACATTTTAGATTTAAAAGATACATACAAGTTTACCTTCATGGATATGTTTGGAATACCCATTATAATATATTCCCTAAATCTATTTGGAGAAACCTTATCATTTAACTCCATCTCATTACCCAAAGCATTGGAGAGATATAAAGGGCTCACGTACCCCATATTAGTCATTGAACCACGCATATTTGGTTTATCACATAACCACTAATCATTGGTTAATCACATAACCACGCATTAAATTTTCAAGTACTATTATATTATCAGAACACATAAAAGATTGAAATCATCAACATCGCACTCATATAATTTAATTTTAAATCATAATAAATCATTTTTATATATTGGAATATTCAATACATTTTCAAAAACAATTTTTAATAAATGTAAACCCATAAATGAAATAATTGATTTATATATATTTTAAAAACATTAAGTTTTTTATTGGAATCCAAATATAAAATAATGGTCACTGCGGTGGAGAAGTCATTGTCGGCGCATATAGTAAAAAAACAATCCATTTATTATCTATAATGAATGTAAAAATCTTTATATAAAAATATTCCTTTTGAAATTTTTTAATTAAAATGAAGATAGACCAAAAATATCTAGTATAATCTGTTAATATAAATATAAATAAATATGAAAATTAATATAAGGAATAAAATATTTGATAATTAAATCTTTTAACATTCAATGTGTCCCATACCACTTTGAACATTTAAAATCATATTATCCATGAATTAATAAATATAATAAAACAATAAATAACATTATTATAGATAACATATGGATATGTAATGTCATATTGTCTGAATATACACCTTATAAAATAATAAAGGTTCATAGTATCAAAAAAGGCCATAATGAATGGAGATTGAGTTAAAATCACTTACCTGGAGTCCAAATCATCTTGTACATTTTTATTTTCCTGAAAAATAAACATAAGGTACTTTATACGTTCATGAAGACCGTTTTCATGATCATTATTACTTTTATATCTCTTATTATCATGTTATAACAATTACATAATTATTTAAGTTCGTATCAAATGTTTTGTCGACATTCGGTACTTGAGTCGAAATTAAACTTGGTCTGATACCAATAGTACATGTCTTCATAAGTAAATCATATAAAAAATCATGAAATAATAATAAATTATATATATATTATACTTTTTAAATAAATCTATTCATTTATATTATGAAAAATTATCAATGTTATAATCATGTAGGTGGTAGGTCGTATGTAGGCATGAGTAAGGTTTTCCATTTTCCATTAATCATTATGGAATAAAGGTAAGTAATATTTTATATTTACAGAATTATAATAACATAATTAATATCATACTAATAAGTTAAATATACTTATATATATCATACAAGTAAAATAATGAATAAAAACGAGTCACATCACTTCGTGGAGGTGATAGTTTATACGTACGCATGAACGAAGTTATTATTTATTGTGAAGGGAAAGTAAGAAAGTGAATGATATATTATCATATAATGATTATTAATATTTAATTAATTTTACATATGAGAATTAATTCCATTTTTTTAACTATTCAAGATAGATTGTTATGGAAAATGAATCAGATTGGTTCTTGGAGGTGATAGTTCACTCATATGAATGTGCAATTAATTCCATTCCCATTTAATTGAAGTGGAGATGGATTTAGCTGATGATATTAAATTAATAACATATCAATATATTTAGGACAATTTAGTTGTTATTTAATCATATATTAAGAATATTTAATGTGGATGATGAAATAAAATAGAAACACTTAAAAAATGATATATCTTCTTCAGTTGATCACTTTTGAAGAACACCTTAACATCTCTAAGAAGGGTGTTATTCCTAAATTTTGGCCTCAATAATGTGGGTATCCATTCTAGTAAGGGTTTTGGGTAGATATTGTATGAAATAAATGGTTTTTTATGTGTGAGTATTATTAAATAGCGGGTACCTTTTTATAGGAGACGGGAGGGGCACCTTTGGAAACTCTTAAAATATTAAATTAATGTAAATTAATTTTTTAATACCAAAGAATCCAACATTAGATATGTATAATACAATATGAAAATATTTCCAAATCCATAATAATATAAATTTTAGTCATTTATTGATTTTATTTTAATCCTTATCTTTTCAGTTTACCCTTGATTATTCATTTTTTATTTTAGTTATGGTAAAAATATTTAAATTATTAAGAGGATATAAATATAACTTATATGGGATAAATTAGATGAAATGGATAATTTAAGAACTTTTATACTTTGTCATAGTAACATTATTATTTTTAAATATTTTTATAATATTTAAATAAGACAATAAAATACTTTTTTTATCAAATACCAATAGTGTCAATTTTGACACTTTTCAATTCATTGAATTTTAATAAAATATAAACAAAGAGAAAAAATATAAAAAATACATTTATTAGAATTTTAATATTTCATAGTCAATTATAAAATTATTTTATGGAAGAAATTATGTCATATAATAATTACTTTTTTATTATTAGTTTCATTTATTTAATTCATGCTTTAATAAATCTATTATTACAACATCATTGTGTCAAAATTAAATTTATTTATTTATTTATTAAAATTTATAAATATATAAAAATTATGTGAATAATCTTTTTATTTGTTTAATTATTATTTATAGTTGAAGATATCACTTATATAACTCCATATTAAAATTGTTTTGGAAATAAGAGCCATGTTTGTGAGATATTTTCATTTACATTAAATTAAAGGTTATCAATGTCATAATCACACCCAGTGGAATTTAATAGAAAAAATCTCAGACCAAGGATTAACTTCATCGTTAATAACATATCTAATATTATTATGACATTTTTTGGGGTTTTTTATATTATTACAATATTATTTCGACCCTTAATTACCCAATTTACCTTTAATCCTGGTAAATAAATAATTAATAAAGTTACAATTATTAATATAAAAAAATAAAAGGGACCTATTTAAAAAAAATGAATCATCATATTCCAAATATGGATACAATTTTTCTAAATTAAGAATATTGAATTGGCATAAATTAATTAAAAATTACTCCCATGACGGCATAAGAAAACAAGGTTTTTTAGGTTAAATGTTGAAATGTTCACATTGTTTTTATATTCAATTTCAATTTCAAATTAATTAAAATGACAAAATTTGGATTAAATTTTAATTATATAATGTAAATATAATTTAAAACCAATTAAAAGTACAATTTAACTTTATAAATTACATTGATGAAAAAATAGTTTTTGAATTAAAATGCTGTATTTTTCAATATTCATACAAAAGTATACTACTAGAAAAATAAAAAAATTTATCCAATGTGAAGTTTTATGTCCCAATTCCAACTATGAAGTTTATTATGACAAATAATACTTATAAATGTGTCAAAACCATATTAAAAATGGCTTCCCATCCAAATGCTGTAAAGCAGCATTTTTTTGAAAAATACATTTTTTAATCTGAAAAATTGTATTTTTTCTTATATCAGTTATAAAAAGAATATAATATGAATTTTAAACATTACATTGAATACATTACATATATATTGAATTAATTAAATCCATAAATATTGGTTTTATTATTTTATAAAATCACTTAATTTCATTTAAATAGTTGTTTAGAAAATCATTTTCTTTCATTTAAAAAGGGGTTTATTTTCATTTATAATTACATGTTGACAAAATATTTAATTATATAAAAATTTAAACCATATTTTCATAATAAATTTCATCAATTTTATTCCCACCATTATAATGGCTAAATAAAACTTAAAATTTTAATAAATATAAAACATTATTTTTTAGTATAAGTCAATCTTGTTTGCAATGTAATATTTCATAGAAACACAATGTTTTGTGTAGGGTAAGCTATTATAAATAGCATATTTTTGAAAGTAAAATAACTAAATATTTCGTAATTATAAATAAATATGAAAAATGATTTATTCTATAATTACCTTTGATGTTACAAATACTCTTGAACGATGCTATCTTCTTGCTCCAAGTTAAAAAAACTCAAGGGTATTTACCTTTGGTAATGTCTCATGTTAAATAAACTAATTATATATTTTTATTAAATAATTATATTTAAGATACTAATTGTATATAACCTTAATAAATAATTCAAACCATCCTTTTCCCAATTGTTTGAGAGCATACATGGAGAAATCCGCCTTAGAGTATATATGAATATTCAAAAAGTTGAAGATCCTTTCAATATTCTAAAGCCACTCACCAGATTCTTATATCCATTTTCAATATGGAAGAGATATGGATATTTCTTGGTAAATTCTGAGAAATGATCCACTACTTGTTCAAAGTTCCTAACACACACTTATCCCAGAGTATGAAATGTATGGATTATTGATTCATCCATATATGGGTCCACTAGTTGATTCACCTAAAATTCCTATCTCATAGATTCCTCTATTTAATTTGGAAGATCTCCTATAGTGTAATTTCTTGTTATGAATAAGACAATGACCAATCATATTTATAAAATATTATAGAATCTTAGGACCAACATCAAGAATTTACATTTGTGATTTATAAAATTAATAATTTAAATCAGAAATGAATCAAGTGATTGAAAGAACAAACTTAATGATGGAACATGTCAATTTAAATAAACTTTACATCCAGTTGATTTAAATTAAGTCAAAATACTAGTATCAAACTTGGTAAAAACATTCCAACAACCCATAGTAACTCGAGTTTAGATATGAAAGTGAGTTTTACAGGAACACTCCCACAATTACAACCCATATTATGACGAACCTAACTCTTGTGTATCCAAGACACCTAACCAAACTCAGGAATTTTTAACACACATTAGGATGAGAATCCATCTAATACTATTCTATAAAGAACCATCCTAGATCCACTAGAAAAGAAACCCATGATGGACCTTCATGGTGGTGTGGTGAAACAATATAACTGAAAAAATATTTTATAAGAAAAAATAATACACACAAACAATGTACGAATATGAAAAAATGTATATCCATGATTTATTCTATCCAATACAAACTAGATAAACCAAAAATTATATTAATACAAGACGAAAATGTCCTCATGTTACCAACAATTATTCCAAACCAGCATTCCATGAAGGAAATTGTAAAAAGAGAAGACAACATACCCCATAATGCCCTTCCATATAACTGACTCCCACCAACCAATATATAAAACCACCCAAAGGAAAAAGTGGGGGTGATAAATATTCTTGGTAGGATACACCCATAAAGTCTCTATGTGGTGTAATATCGATAATTCATAAATTCTAAATTAAAAAATAGTTTTACAAATAATTTCCATAAATCCAAACTCATTTCTAAAATATTTCCCTTTGGTTTTCTATAAAATCCTTTCATATTCATAAATCCATGAATATGAAAATTATAAGTGATAAAGAAGGAATTCATGTAAATACTCCATATGGTACTAATAAAAAAACTTCCATGACATAATCCATCATGAAAGGCCATGTGATATTATATAATGAGAAAACATGTTATAAAGAATCCTTAAAAAAGGCTTATCAACAGAAAAACAACCAAAAATGAAAAAGCACACTTTATTGGGCTTTAGCCTATAGAAATATCCACTAGACATAGAAGGTAATGAACAATTATTATGTTGGTACCAACCAATACTAGGTCCTACCGCATTCCATTAATATCTCAAAATAACCCTTAGTGGTTCTACACACACTAGGGTTACTTATGTCCCTTTCTTGATGAACCCAATGTTCCCAATTTGAAACGTTTTTCAAAATCCAATTAAAAAACATCATAAAATATTTAAAAAAATTTAAATTCCAATCCAATATATAAAAATGTTCGAAAACCCATTTATGAATAAAAACCACCAAACAATGATTTAATCAAACAATTAGTGTGAAAAAAATCATTTTTAATGATAAACCTCGTTAAAATCATGCATATTTATAAGAAATTAATTTAAACCACAAATAAATTATAATAAATGATTTACCTAATTGAATTTTACAAAAACAATAAATAATTTGTAGAAATAACAATATTTATAGAAACACCTAACTGAAAATAGACGTAGAACAAACTTACTTCGAAATGGAAGACTGATAAAGAGTAGAATAGGTACTCACATACATAGTTCAATATAAAACAATTTAAATCTACCATAAATACCATTATATATAGTATTATAGTCCAATTGATTCCAATAAGATTATAGCATAAGTGATTTAGTATATATCCAAAAATAAGAGTGGAAACTGGATAAAAAACACAACATTATTCAACGTGATCCACCAAGAATGAATAAATTCCACCAATAATACATGTTAAGAGATCTCCAAAGCATAGGGTAAGGGTTAGTATGAGCCAAAATGAGGTTAGAGGGAGATTATAGATAAGCTGACCAAGGGAAAAACGGTAAAATCCAATATTTTAAGAGTTCAGGGAGGGCATAGTTTCTTGGGGAGGGCCAAAATATTAAACTAATGGTGAACCACTATTATTTCATTATTATTGGGGGGCGGGGGTACATGAATATCTTTGGGAGACAAATGAATTAGGAAAGCATACTCAAAAAATGTGAGACCCCGGGAAAACCACCATAGACCCCACCAAGTTCACTAGGCATGTCACACAGTTTGTCTAACTTGGAAAAAACCATGCAAAAGGCCCCCAGAAACCCATTGGGGTATACTGCATTGTTCTGACACTATGAAACTAACGATGTTCTTTAATAGCATGCCTTTACAGTTTTTCCCAACTTCCCTTTTTTTCGTCCTCCAATCCCCCAAATATTCCTAAACCCAAAAAAAGAAGAACCAAAGCCTGACTAAGGCGTACGAATTTCCCAGAGGGTGTCACATCTAGGGTTTAAATATTCAGAAATAATAGTGTTAGTAAGAAATAATATTTAAGACGCGAGAAATATCAAATTAAAATAGTATTTTCTCAAAAAATAAATAATACATTAGTAAGATATTTTTAAATGTATTCAATAATTTTAAAATATCCATGAATAATTAATTTAATTTTTTAACTTGAGTATAGAAATTATTTAATTTAATATTTTAATATGCAATATATCTTACAAATAGTGCTAATTCACTGATAAATACCAAAAACAGTGTGTCCATCAGTGATTACCTTTCGTGTAGTTATGGAGAAGAAATAAACTAAATTTATTATTAATATTTCTATTCATGTCAATTTTACATTTTTCATTCAATTTTAAATGTATTAGACAACTTAAATGGATAAATAAATAAAAACATAACCAAAAAAACTATCTAGAAACCTTATGAAATAATATCAAGAATAAATATCTATAACTATTCATATCTTATTTTTCAAACATTTACATATTATTATAATCATGAGGTTAATCTAAACCATTTATTAATATGTTAGAAAGGCATGATAAAAATAATAATTACATGTACTAAAAATATAAATTTACATATCCTTTACCGATTACAAAGAAGCTATGGGTTACTAGACATCAGAAGATAGAATGACAAATCCCACACATACTGAACTCACATAGATACTTTACATGGTCACTATAAATGATCTCACATGAATATGAGGGTGGGAACTCAAACGAATGAAATCAATAGAGTCGATGTAGGAATCATTGGTCATCCAGGGATTAGATAAAAATAATGTTATATAGATAGAGTGGTCTCCAAAATTTAGTAATTCGATTTTATTAATTTTATCGACTAAGAATCCACCCAATATATATAAAAAATGGTACAATTATATCATTGATTATCTCAAATATATTTACTTAAAATATATAACACAATCATACAACACTAATTTCTATATTCGAGGTGCATGAACTTGAATCCTGATTCCCTAGAAGTAGTTATCTTTTAAAATTAGAGTTCAGAAACATTGAATTCATTAAAATCATCCTTGATAATCATTATTAAATCATAACATTGTGATTCCTTTACAAAATAACCACATTTAGAATTCAGGAATAACCAGTTTTTTATTTTATGATCTACAATGGTATTATAAATCTTAAAATAAAATTTAGGATAAACTAACAATATATGGTTATTTGACAATCGAATAACATTTTCATATGGTATAATTACTCTTACATAGGATTAGGATACTCTTAAATATTTAAAATAAAAAAGGATATTTCCTTTATGCATGGGAAAATGTTACATTTACATACATGGAAGAAATGAAACATATGAACGCTGATAAGATTAATAATCAGAGGAAAAAATGATTCATATGTATGGGGAAGCAACTATTATGATTCAAAGTTTAGCAATAAATGAATTTTACATATAGTTAAATGAGTCATAACAATAAATTATTTTCTATTATATTTTAAAAATTTATAAAACTTCTAAATACATAAGGTTCACTACCAATGGAATGGTAAATACATAAGGGTCATTTTCATGGAAATAGTGGTATATAAGGGTCAGTAAGGGTGATATATAAGGGTAATTATCACTGACATAGATGTATTAAAAGGTAACTATAGATATTTACAAAAATCAAACTAAATATAAATAATATGGAATTAATTAAAAACTAAAAAAATTACCATATTCCTTAAGAAACGTCCAAAAATACCATGAAACACCCCCAAAATTCATCAACACAGGTAAAACTAAAGATAACGGATTTGGAAAAAATCAAGACCTTAACAGACATTTAAGTTTGGAAGTTTTAATTTTGATATTAATTAATTTATTTATTTTTCAATTTCAATTATTTCATCAACTTATTTTCTTTAAGTATGGATTGAGTTACAATTTTAAGGAAACCTACCAAGACATCCATACTTTATCATTTCTTTCAAAATAAGTAGGGTTAGTTTTGGATACATTAATGATTATTTTTTACTCGCCCATATATTCACACCTTGTGTGTATATATTTAAATGTCTATTAACATGAGTTTGGTAAATATAAGTCTCCCCTATTTGACAGGGATGAACCATATATAGAAAAGATAGACTATAATAGTAGTTCATGTTCATGTCTCAACACACATGACATCTTTGGAAACTTTTGGATATTTTGGTTCTAGTTGAAAGCTAGTGGCCACCAAACCCCTTTTATATATTTTGTATCAACCTTATAATCCCTAATTATTTTATTTTATTTTAATATTTTTTATTTTAGTATATTTATTTATTGGTATATCATTTTATTTTTCAAAATTTTCGATGTAAATTATAGTATAAACCACTCAGTTTTGAGAATTTTCATGAATTAACTATGTTTTTTCTCTCCCTAGTCCTAGAGCTTTCCAACCAATGTACAATTATAATGTTGGCCTCTTTTTCTTAAAAATGAAATAGAGATCAATCATGGAGTAAACTTTTTTCCTCTAAGGTGTGGATTGAAGATCCACTGAAGCCTATATAATCAATTCCGTAGTGAGAATTAAACATATTATGTTCAACCTTGGTGCTTATAGAGGTGAACTACTTGACTATAAAATAATTACATTGTTTTTATATATCCTATGGAATATTCATTTACTACTAATTTTAAATTTTCTTATTTAAATAATTATATTATGTAACATATATTATATTTTAATTACTTTGGTTAATTATAATTAAAAAGGATTAGTGCATCCAAAAGAAATTATTATTTTGTTGGAAGTGATATCAAGAATAATTGGATAATAAACCACTCATGTTTAATTTTATATAAAAAATAAACAATTGGGAATAGGTAGTTATAGAGTGACACTATCCTCTGATAATCATGTAAAACATATTATTATCGGATTCTTACATCTGGTGATTTTGAAGCCTTGATTAAGAACTCATGGATGCTCAACTTGAGTATTGGGGTATCTCCCTTGTTGGGTATTTAAAGAATTTTATGAGATTCAAATTATTATAGATTTTTGTTTAGAAAATGAATGCATATATTATTGATTAAAATAATGTGAAAAATATAAATAAGAATCACTAAAATATTTTAAATGATTCTAATGTTATTAGAATGTATTGGTAGATCCGAATTTATGTTATCTCTTTACATTTATTTTATTTTTTGTTTCAAAATAAAATAGGTGTATTAAAAATATATTTTAATTTTATTACACCATGAATTATTTTGAATGAATAAAACAAAATTTAATTTTTTGTTTAAGATTATTTAAAATTATTCTTTTAAGATAGTTTTCTAATTTTTTTGAAAAGGTATATAATATTCCTTTTGAAATGGTTTTCAAAATCTCACGAGATGGCTTATTTTGATAAAAAATTAGTATAAAATTTACTATTGGAGAATTTTCAATAATATACCTTTTGGAAACTTATTTTAATTATTCACAAAGCACATTAATTATTTTAATAGAATTTTTTTAGGTTTTTATTTTAGTTGAATAAATATAAGAAACTAAACATGAAGACTTACTCAATATGACTAAATCAATTAAAAATTTTATCCAAAGTAAAGCACAATGTCTTGTCAAAGAAATATTAAATTTTATAACTATTTTTATGTCAATTCATTATTATCAGTGAAATACTAGTTGAATTGATTTGAAGTCAAATAAAGATAAATATTTTAATATATTTTAAAAAAATTTGAAATTATTTGATATCTTTAAATATAGATCAATGAACAAGATTGAAGACATCTATTGATAAATTTTATAACATTACCTATGGTTATGAATATGAGATTAAGATTCCATTTTTTATTAATTTAGTTTATTTTATTATAGGATTAATTTCTATCATTCTTCATTGTAGATTTATGAGACATTAAATATTGTAATTGTTTTATAATCAACCAATAATTATTGTTCAATGAATTATTGGGGAAAATACATGGTGTTTTAAATCACATTGATAGAATAATATATATGGAAAAAATATTTATAAATTTGATATGTAATCAAATTTCTTCCTACAAAGGTTTTATAATCCTCTTTCTACTTTAGAAAAAATTCTTCAAGTTAGGGAATTTTGTATTCTACTAAATTAATGTTTTGGGGTATTTTGGTTTGTTTATACGAAACCCCATTATAATTTCTACAATATGTCATTTTATTCCATTATATAATTTTATTTTCATTTATATTGAAATATTATACAGTTTTTATTCAATAAAAATAGTTAGTTACATTTCCAATATGCAATACTAATTATATTAGAGTCAATATAAATATATCAATAAGAATTAAAATCTGTAATGGGGGATTTATTTATTATTTTTTAATGTATATAATTCATCCCTATTAAGAATTACTTATTGAGAAAGAAATTCATATTAAATAATTTCTCTATATATTCTTTTTATGATCTTATAAATACAAAAAAATCATTATGATAGTTAATATTTCAGTTAAAACTATTCATGGTCTAAATATGATACATCCTCCGATCATTGAGGGTTTGGATTATGAATATAATAGATACAAAATGATGATATATTATAAAAGTAATGGAGTACATAATTTTCGAATGATGGACTATGAATATTATATTTACGATAATCCCATCATGGGATTTTCTATTAACGTGAACACTATGTTTCAATTAAGATATTTTTTGAATAACCACTTATGTTCAATGAAAAAAATATCTAATGTAAAATATCATTATGTTAAATATCTTATGGCAAGTTTAATAAGTTTTTGGCCACACTTATCTGAAGATATATATTTAGTGAAACTAAATGAGATATTTTAAAACATGATTATAAAGATTCTATTTTTCTATCTGCAGTTAATGTGTCCATGATTGATAACACATTTATGAGGAATGAGGTCAATTTAAAATATTTATATTAAATCAATGTACAACATAAAAATTTGTTTTATGATATGATCGAAATTATTTCAAAATAATGAAAATCCAACAGAAAAACTTTTCAAGATATTATGAAACTTTCTGATCTTAATGTTTGTGAACATATATGAACATTGATATAGAACAAAAATAATATTCTCAAGGATTTGAAAATAGATAAATACATGAAGGTTTTTTCTTTTACTATAACACCATAAAAATAAAATTTAGATAATAGTGATGTAAAAATCAGTGAAGATGAGTCTACTCAACTTGATGGGTAGGATGTTTAACGTACAACCTGAATATCTTAATATATTATTACCTTTAAAGAAGTCAATA